>CM060906.1:55505556-60505556 GCA_030737815.1 Allium fistulosum
TTATAATGTGAAATTGTACGATTTTATAAGTTAATTATGACGTTAATAAAATTTATTTAGTTTTGAAATTATATTTAAAATCTTGAAAATTTTAAATATAAAGGATATTACAACATTTGTAAATGCTGTAGTTAAAAATAAATGAACTTAAAGACTACTTTAAACTTGAAGCTATTATAGCACTTTGCAAGTGCTATAATTGATAAAGATAACTAAAACTTAGTTAAAAATAGAGAAAACCTGCTACAGCACTTAAACGCTGTCTTTTGTAAATGAACTGTTTTAAACTAAAACTTTACGTAGCATTTTATAAGTGCTACGGAAAACTGAATTTGGTTGTTTAATAAATTTTAATGGAAATAATCATTGGAAAAGGATTAATTTTTTTTTGAAATTTAATATGTAATTAATAAAAATAAGGAATTGGCTTTAAATGGTTTTAAATGAAAGAATTTAACTTTTAATATGAGATTGAAGGGTAATTAATTTATTAATAAAATGAATAGATTTAAATGGTATTTTAAATTAAATAAATTGATTGATGTTCAAATGAATAATGTTCGGAATGATATTATGTAGTTTTGAAAAGGTATGGTACTATGATATTTTGAAATGGATCTTTGCATGATATTGAATTTTGAAATGATATTTGATTTCAAAAATATAAATTACTATTTTGAAATTTTAACCACGGGATGTATTTAATTTATAGTTTAACTGATCCTTAAAGGATGTGCGGTCCCAAGCATCCTTTAAGTTATTGTGCATTACTGCTACAGTTCACTTGAGTTGGTTTATATTATATAAGTATATATTGTCCTGACTCGAGTGTTTTGTGTTTTATTTTATGCTCGGGTCAGCCTGAGTATTTACAGCTTAGCTTTGGATTTCATTCTGGAGCTAGGAATCGCTGGAGATTCCATTTGTCTAATTATCTATTCCTTTTCAGTTCCAGTTGTTCTATTTCAGCTCTGGTATTTTCTATGTATTGGAGATTTCTATTGTATATGTTTTCAGACTGATATTATGTATTATGTTTTGAAAGTTTGTTATAGTAGCTTCATGAACTACTGTGGTATTTTAATTTCCGCTGCGAGTTATTCTGATGTTTCTGTGTTTGTGATTCTGTATTTGATTTTATTTGCTTCAAATTTTATTACAATCTGTTATTTTGAATTATTCAAGTCAGACATGTGTGGATTATTGTCGATTTGAATGGTCCAAAATAGTGGGTCGTTACAGTTGGTATCGGAGCTTTGGTTTTAGTCAAACCTTAGCCTACGGAGCAAAAACTCATTAGAGATAGGGTAGAAATACCCTAGAATGAGTGAAATCAATCTCAGAATCATTCCCTTATGAGAGAACGTATTTTCAAAGTATAAAATGATTTTCAAATGATTTTTAAAGGATTTTTAAAGATTATTTTGATATAAAATTTTCTTGTTTTGAAAGGAAATTTTCTGGACTTTGTCCCTTTCGTATCCACCTTGGTAGTAATTTCTTTGATTAGGATTTCCTTAAAAATTCTGAACTTCTAGCTTGGTTAGGATTCCTTTGAATTTTGGAATGCTCCCACTTGTTCTGAAATCCATTCCTGTCTCTCCTACCTATATTCTTTTGATTATGGAGCATGGCATAACCCACTTCGAATGACCTTTTTAAGGTGGCGACTCCGCCAATCTTTGAATGATTTGTAAAAGGGTGAAAACTCCCTTATAATTGGCATTGATTCACCGGAGATTTCTGTATCCTCGGTTTACGATGTTTTCTATCTTCTGCTATATTTAGATTCTATCTCTAGCGATCGAAGGTCGATTTGCCTTAGATTTCGCATTGATTATATTCCTGAAGTCATGGTTGACCCTGTTAAGGTCGCCCACGATTTATATAGGCTTATCCATCTTCTATTTGGTAATTTAATGATCTTATCTTCGTTTGTGCTTATCTTTGAATCAGAATTCTATTTGATTAGAGTCCCTCTAAATTTGAATCTCTGTTTTGCTTTGAAATCCATCCTTGAATCATCCCTTGAAAAATTTGTGGTTGATTGTCTTTTGAAAATTATGTATTAATCAAAGTTATTATTTTGATAAGGATGGCCATGTTTTATATATAAAGGTGAAATGTTTTCTATAAGGATCTATACACCTATTAAATGAGAATTTGAAGTTTTGAAAGGATTAGAAAATTTTGAAAATTTATAAGGAATGGTTTCATATAAAATGATTTATAACTGAAGGTTTTGAATCTGAATTTGAGTGATTGAACTCCAGCATTTTGGAACTGGTTTTAATATTTTGAAATAATAAATAATATGATTTGAAAGTATTTTCCGAATATGAAATGTTTCAAATAATTTTAATGAGTTTCAAATGATTTCAAAGAAATTTCAAAAGAAATTTGAGAAAATAGAAGTCCGGAACCCACTTATGTCGCTGGAAAATAATTTCGGTGATGAATGCATGCATCATCGACATCGATTTCGAGTTTCAGAGTAGGGGAGAGGCCACTTCGGTAGCTTTGTTATGTGGGTGACTTGTGAAACTAATTTTGATTTCAAATTCCGAAGTGTGATGAGATATTTGAAAGATATATGTATATATATTTGAACAATTTGAAATGAGCCGGTGTTCAGTTCTTGAGTTTTGATTTGATTTGATATAACCCTACTTTTGGAATTGATTTACTGATTTGTTGGTGATTTCCAACTCTTGAATTTGAAAATGATTTCTTCAACTATTTTGAAGGTTCGAGCACTTCCAAATCAATGTTAACTTTTCAAAGTTAAGTAATTTTGAAAAGTATAAAGTATATAAGTTTGGTATGTATGTTTAAATTATGTAGTCATATGATTTAAATAGGTTGAAACTGTTTTGTTAAGTAAATGAATAAGGCTATTTTCAATTTTTTCTAATATGAAATTTAGATTTGAAATGTTTTGAGAAGAATTTGGTCTTCAAAATATTTTGAATAAAATTTAGTTTAAATGTTTAACTTAGTAACATCTTTATGAAACTATATATTTAAAAAGTTGGAATAGATACATAAGTTGTACGTATGTTGTTTTATTCGCATAATTAAATTGATCCAAGTTTGAGTACACAAGTTCGAGGTGAATTACACCATTTCGTATTAGGATTTTTCATTTGATTCTTGATGGCGAATATTTGATATGGATTTTGGGCTTGATTCTAGAATTCTCTATCATAGTATATGGCTATGCAAGGAGACTGATGGTTTCTAGTCGAGAAACCATATCGAAATCCGCATTAGGGAAGTCGAATGGACAATACTAGTTCGTAAGCGAACTTGTGTGATCGAGCGAGCGATCGAATGTGATTTTGCGAAATGATGACATATGTACATCTTATATTCTAATATCATCGATATACTTGGCGCTGAAATTGGAAGTTGTTGGGTTGGATATCTTTGTAATTTAATTGGAAATTTTCTTTTATGAAAAACTACTATCAATTTAAAACCATTTTTCAAAACTATTTTTCTTTTATTTTTCTTAAACAAACTGTTTTATTCTATTTAACAAACTATTTTATATACAAAACTATTCTAAAAAAAAATTTAGTAAGCAAAGATGTTCAAGCCCATATGGCTCTTCATGTAGCGAAATTTATTTTTAAAATTTTTGATCCTTATATAAGATGGACTATATGTAAATATAAGATGATTTTGGAAATGAATTGTTTGACTTAAATTATATTGATTTGGAAATTTGGATTTATTTTCTAAATTTATTATTTTGGAAACTTTGGAACTAAAGTTATTTGATTTGGAAGAATAATTCGGTAAAAGCGTATATGATTTTGAAAATTGTATTGATATTGAAACAAATTGAAATTTGAGAACCTTGTGTTACTAAATACTTGATTTGGGAGTTATCGAACTTATATAAAAATTGGTTTTCATAAGTATGATGTTGATTCGAAAACTATGGATTTGAAAAGGTACTCAATTTGAAAAGTGAAATCTTATATAATTGATGTCTATATAAGTGTGATTTGACGTACTATTGATTTTGGAAAGTATTTGATTTGAAAATGAAATCTTATATATAATGGACTTTATATAAGTATGATATTTGAAAAGGTACTATATGATACATATTTTCGAAGTAAAGATATGGAAAGTGCCTTCTGCTTGATATCTGCTTTGTGGCCACATTGTGGATTCATTCTATCGATATTTCTCTAATTTTTGGTTTTCCGGATATGGTACTCGAGTTTCCATCGAATTCCATGGAAATCTCCATGGTCTTACGAGCGCAACTTCATGGCGTAATCGCAGGGTTGGGGGGCGGCCTACGGGTATGGATGTTTCCTGGGAGATCCAGGCGTAACCATTGTGTATCTGCGATCTATTGGGTTGCTTGGTAGCGTAATCAGCAGGGGCTGCGAGAGCCTAGGGTACAGATGTTTCTTGGGGGATCCAGGCATAACCATTGTGTATCTGCAGTACTACCAGTCTTCATGGCGTAATCGCAAGGTTGGGAGGCGGCCTACGGGTACAGATGTTTCTTGGGGGATCCAGGCGTAACCATTGTGTATCCGCGATCCATGGTCGACATGTTTCGTTTTTTTGTTTGGATTGTACTTTCCATATCTGTTTTTAAAAAGTTTTCTAGTATTTTCACTGGGTGTTGAAACAAGTCTACTAAGTACCTGGAGAATTCTAGCTTTGCGCCTGATTAACGCACTGCCAGAGTCTGTAGGAACAAGGATAAACTTGTTAAGACATCGAGTTATAAAAGTATTTTGATAAAATATTATAAAGGATATTTTGATCATTTATTTCCTTTCTAAAATATTTTAAAATGTTTTAAATATTGTTTACTTTGAACTATCAGATTTAAATCAAAGGACTAATCATCATATTATAAAATGTTTAAAACGTTATAAAATTTTAATTGAAATGTATAATGGTTTAAAAATAATGGTTCATCCTTGTCTTTCAACCTGCTTTCCCTCCTAGCTACTTTTTCCCTACCTTCTTTTCGGGGATGTCCTCAAACCTATTGTTCTTTCTAGTTGTTTCTCCGCTTTCTTCCTTTTCGAGGACGAAAAGATTTGAGTGGGGGAGAGTGTAACAACCCTAGATTTTTGCATATTTTATTTTGACTTTATTTTTATTTTTAAATTATTTTAAACTTGTTTAGTTCAAATATTTCATTTTTAAATATGAATTTTGATTATTATATGAATTATAATTCCAAACTTGTATAAATGGAATATTTTCCTGAAAAGTGGATTTGTGGTCAAACTAGTCAAACTTTGACTTTTAATTTTGAAATATAAATATTTAAATTCTTGAATTTTATCTTTTATTATAAAAATAGATTTAATATCATGAATACTGCTTTTCGTTTCGTTGAAAACGGATTTAAATTGTTGAAGTTATAATGTTTTCAATTTTGTGTGTAATTTGCTGTA
Source organism: Allium fistulosum (assembly GCA_030737815.1). Taxonomy (NCBI): domain Eukaryota; kingdom Viridiplantae; phylum Streptophyta; class Magnoliopsida; order Asparagales; family Amaryllidaceae; genus Allium; species Allium fistulosum. Next base: position 55,511,001 of record CM060906.1, read on the forward strand.
TTTAACCAAATTGTTTATTGGGGGAATTAATTTAAAGGACAAAGATTTGTATATTTTTTGCCTCAAGGACACAACCTCAATATTTTTACCACAAGGACAAACATTCTTCTAAAAATTATTCATAAGGACAAACATTTTCAAAAATTATTCATAAGGACAACAAAACTGCTACCAAGCTAAAAACTGATACCTAAAAACTACTACCGGTAACTACAAACTGATACCTAAAAACTGCTATCAATAACTAAAAACTGATACCTAAAGAAAGTTGTCCTTCAGGATAAAATATTGAAGGCCTGTCCTTGAGGCAAAAACGCTGAGGAATTTTGTCCTTAACAATAATTTCCTGTTGTTTATTTCAAATTATATAAATAATATTTTATTTGGTCATGTAATGTTCTAAATTATGTTTATATGGGTAAAATAACTTGGTATGTATATATTTTGGTTTTAAAATATTTTTAAGTGAAGTATAAATTTTTCTAGAGTTATAGTAATTTATTTGAAATTTTCACGTCCTGTTTGCTATTTTTAAACAATTTCTTCAATTCTTTAGCTATTTTCTCTGAATTTAATTATTTATTTTGCTTTGAAAATGTTTAAAAATCATTTTTATTTCAAATTTTATTTTAGAATATTTTTAAAATGAAGTTAATAATTTTCCAAAGTCAATAGTGATTTATTTGTAATTTCTGGACACTGTTTTGGATTTTTAAGCAATTTCTTGTTTTCTTTTTCCATTTTCTTTAAAATTATTATTTATTTTTATTTTATATTACTTTTTTTGGGTTTTTAAAGTCAATTTACTGATTTTATTTTTGTTTTATTTGAATTTAAAGAAAAAGAAATATGAAGAGTTTTAAAAGCTTATTTACCTTAAGTCCTTTCATCTCCTTTGTCCTTTCATTTGCCATAACTCCTCAATTACTATCTTGGCTGTGAATTTTTGGTTTGTAGCCGTGAGTTTTCAGCCTCCATTCACCCAAAAACATTTTACCTTCTCATTCATTCATGGTTTCAAGAAAAATCTATGGGTAATGGCTACTTTTTTACACTTTTCTTCTCATTTTTCATGTATTTTTGCCTTGTTTTCTTTGCTTCTTTGAACGGCCTCCACTCCATATCCACGGCCACCACCTCCTACACCTCTTTCCTGCCATCATCACCACCTACTCCTCAGGTCTGAACCATGGCCGCATAATCTATGAAGAGAAACTCCACAAAAACTATGTTAATTCCCTTAAAACCATGTTGTTTGACCACCACTTGTTCACCACTTCCATTTCCACCACCACCATCACCTTAGGCCGCCACCACCACCTCTGTCCAGACCCTTAATCACCCCTCCTACCTCTGGCCACCTGTAGCATGACATGGCTGAGCCATTTGACCATTAGCCGAGCCCAAAGTGTGAACACAAACCTTCCAATGTTGCCTAGCCTCTTGACATTCTTATGTTGTAACTTCCTCTACATGTTCTTGTTTATGCCATGCATTTCCTAGCCCAAACCTGAGCCAAACTTGTTCAAAACTGAGCCAAACAGCATCCCTAGGCCGTGCCAAATAGTAGAGAAAGCAAGGCAAAAGACTTGGCATTCAAATCTCTTTTTATTCCAAAGTTATTCCATTTCAGAGTGTATTGAATTTATGTCTGTTTTGATGTTTGTTTTGGGTTGTAACACAAGACTTGTAGCATTGGATCTCGCTCTCCACTCAAGTCCGTAGTCTTGTCATCGTGCTTTTGTTTCCGTTGTGTCATTGGTTTTGTTATCTCCAGCATTTAGAGGTGAGTAAATCTCACCAGACTAATATGTACTTATGTAGTTGATAAACTGATACCGCTTGAATCTGTAATGCATATCATCCTGTTATAACTGCTATATTATTATCACATGATGTTCATACCTGTTATTACACCTGTTATATCATATGTCACTGTTATTTCATACTATTCTGTTATTTATATCAGTTATCACCATTGCAAGTTCCCTGTAGACTAGGATCACTATGGGTTGAAATGATACATACCCGAACGGACTTTAGAATAGGGGAAAATCGTTATGGGCTGAAATGATAGGCCTGAACGATTTTTATTTACTTCATTCTTACTTGGGATTGCGGGTTTGAAATGATCAAAACCGGATTTTTCATTCTAAATTACGGATTGAAATGATATAGTATCCGTATCACCTTACCTAGGCTAAAAATGATATACAGACCCGTGGTTAAAATATGTTTTCTAAATTTTTTAAATTATTTTAGAAATGTAAATATTATAATATTTTGATTTAAACTTAAATAAAAATGATTTTTGTAAAGTATTATTGATTTTCTGAGAATTTTTAAGTAAAATAAATAAATGGTAAAGTTGGAAATTTGAAATGTAAGTTATTTTGGAAATCCTAATTTGATGATGAAATAGAATTTAAATTTAATATGAAATATGATAAATTTATGATATTTTGAATTAAAATGAATTTAAAATGATTTTATAATATATTAATGATTTTTAGATAAGTAAAAATGTTGAATGAATAAATGTTTAAGTTAAATTTTGGAATATAACTTAAATTGGGAATTTTGAATTTTTGGTTAAAAATGAAATTTTATTTAAGTAAAATAAATGGAAATAATTTATATTTTGGAATTTAAAACTTAATTGTTAATTTAATAATTAAATTAAAGAAATGGTATGTAATACTTGAATTTAAATAAGAAGTAAAATAAAAAGTGGATTTTGTAAGAAATTTAACTTATGTAAATTATGAAAATATAAGAAATGAAATAATGACTTTATAATGTGAAATTGTACGATTTTATAAGTTAAATATGACGTAAATAAAATTTATTTAGTTTTGAAATTATATTTAAAATCTTGAAAAGTTTAAATATAAAGGATATTACAGCATTTGTAAATGCTGTAGTTAAAATTAAATGAACTTAAACACTAATTTAAACTTGAAGCTATTATAGCACTTTGCAAGTGCTATAATTGATAAAGATAACTAAAACTTAGTTAAAAATAGAGAAAACCGGTTACAGTTCTTAAACGCTGTCTTTTGTAAATGAACTGTTTTAAACTAAAACTTTACGTAGCACTTTATAAGTGCTACGGAAAACTGAATTTGGTTGTTTAATAAATTTTAATGGAAATAATCATTGGAAAAGGATTAATTTTTTTTTGAAATTTAATATGTAATTAATAAAAATAAGGAATTTGCTTTAAATGGTTTTAAATGAAAGAATTTAACTTTTAATGTGAGATTGAAGGGTAATTAATTTCTTAATAAAATGAATAGATTTAAATGGTATTTTAAATTAAATAAATTGATTGATGTTCAAATGAATAATGTTTGGAATGATATTATGTAGTTTTGAAAAGGTATGGTACTATGATATTTTGAAATGGATCTTTGCATGATATTGAATTTTGAAATGATATTTGATTTCAAAAATATAAATTACTATTTTGAAATTTTAACCACGGGATGTATTTAATTTATAGTTTAACTGATCCTTAAAGGATGTGCGGTCCCAAGCATCCTTTAAGTTATTGTGCATTACTGCTACAGTTCACTTGAGTTGGTTTATATTATATAAGTATATATTGTCCTGACTCGAGTGTTTTGTGTTTTACTTTACGCTCGGGTCAACCTGAGTATTTACAGCTTAGCTTTGGATTTCATTCTGGAGCTAGGAATCGCTGGAGATTCCATTTGTCTAATTATCTATTCCTTTTCAGTTCCAGTTGTTCTATTTCAGCTCTGGTATTTTCTATGTATTGGAGATTTCTATTGTATATGTTTTCAGACTGATATTATGTATTATGTTTTGAGAGTTTGTTATAGTAGCTTCATGAACTACTATGGTATTTTAATTTCCGCTGCGAGTTATTCTGATGTTTCTGTGTTTGTGATTCTGTATTTTATTTTATTTGCTTCAAATTTTATTACAATATGTTATTTTGAATTATTCAAGTCAGACATGTGTGGATTATTGTCGATTTGAATGGTCTAAAATAGTGGGTCGTTACACTACATTTTCCACATCCCGAAGAAGGTGCACTGAAAAGATCGTGGCTAAATTAGCAATTTTTATCGATCGGTACTGACTTGTGTAACATCCTGGAATTTTATCATTTTAAATTTGTATGTTTAATTAATTTTAAATATTTAAATAATTGGTTTTAAAATATAGACTCTTTATATTCAAATATAGGAATTTTATTTTAAACATTTGAACAGTAGATTTTATAATTAAAATAAAAATCCTTTATAATAATAACTAGTAATGGTGAAATGTTTTTCAAAAATTGTTTAAAAAAATAATTAGTTCGAAGAAGAATTGAAAATGTGACCGGAAGTTGTTTTCCGAATTTTCGAATTTTTGTTGTCTAAAAATTTGTCAGAAACATTGTGAACACTATAGTATAAATATACTTATGTATTTATTATTAAGTTAGGATTGTAGTATATATAAATATATATATATTTACCTAAGCATATATAAAAGACGATGTGACATTTTATAAAAGTTTAAAATAGAAAAATCAAATAATGAAAAGATGGAAAGGATGGATGTCATATTATGTATCACCTAAGTAAATGGAGTAATTAATGCATGTTGCATCAAAGAGAAGGGAAGGGGACATGGTGATGAGGTGGAAAGATTTGAATGGAGGGCATGTACTAAAGGGCTTTTTAGTAATTTGATTATTTCATTTTATATAAAAGAAAATTCTTATTTTTTTCATTTTCATTTTGATGCCATTTCCAATTACAAACTCCATCACCATCCTTATGCTCTTTAATGGCTTCCTTGGTTTTTCAAAAATTTAAAAATCATTTTTTCCACTTTTAATTCATGAAAATCATTTAAACAACCTCCTTTTCCTTTCTATACCACTCTTCCTTCAAAAGCAAGCCAAGCCTCCTCTAAAATCACCAAGACTGGGCCTTGTCCCTTCATGGCCGAACACCCATTGGCCTTAAGGCTTTTAAAATTCCATTTGATTAAAGAAAGCTAAGGATCTAGGTCGTAGCCAAATCATAGTGGAAATTCGGGTGGAGTTAGTAAGGGTTTGGTTAGCATTTAGGTGAGTAAAAGTTTGCCTTTTTACTTGAAGTTTTGAACCTTAAACGTTGATAATAAATATTGTTTATTTGGTTGTTAGGTATGTTGGATATTTGGTTTAGACAATGTTGTAGTTGTTTTGCTTATGTATGTGCCTAGATGTAGTTTAGTAAACTTGAAAATGGAAGCTAAGTTAAGTTAGTTAGTAACTTGTAACCTTTGCTAATGTATGTGGACTATGGCATGCATATAGGTTTGTGATCTTCCTTATAATGTGTGGTATATGCTAAGAAAAGTTAGCATCTTGACTTGTTAAAGCGATATAGGGACCCTTTGGTTTAAAACTTGATTCCTTACTTTACATGCTTGAAATGATTTTATAAAGTTTAAAAACCCTTACCTTTGTTTTCAAAACTATATTCAAAGTTTATAAAAGTAGTTAATGTACAAATAAAGAAATTTTGAAGCTATTTGATATGCAAAATCAAGTTTGAAAAATTACGGGTCATATAGCGATAGTCGCTATAAATGCAGTTTGTGAAAACGAACTCTTTTTTAATTTAATAGCGTTTTACTTAAGTAACTTTTGAAAAATATTTTCAAATTAATTTTAAGTATGGATAAGAAATCATTATTTTTATTTTTTTATTTATTCACTTAATGATACTTAATTGATTAGTTAATTAAGGTAATTAGTACTTAAGTGTTAATCAAGAAAATTAATTATAATTAATTAAATATTAATTAATAATTAATAATTTATTTAAGGGTTTATTAATATTAATTAATAATTAAGAAAGGCTTAAATATTTATTTAATTATTAATTAATTTAAGATTTAAATAGGACTTAATTAAGGTTTAAGTATTATTTAAGAAAGTTTAATTGTTAATTTATTTCTAATTAGGTTAAGTTTTAGTTAAGACTTAATTAAAACTAATTAATTTTTAATTATTATTAATAAAGGTTTGAATTATTGTTTAATTATTAATTAAGGACTACTTATTTATTTAATTATTAATTAAAAGAATAATTATCTATTTAATTATTATTTAAAGGTTAATTATTATTCAATTATTTATTTAAAAGTTAATGATTGTTTAATGAATACTTAAAGATTTAATTATTAATAAGTGATTAAATGTTATTTAATTATTAATTGAAAGTTTTTAACTTTTAAATCACTTTAATTCTGAAGGTTGATTTGATTAAGCAACTGTCTTTTAAAGGAATATTTTAAATTCAAGGGATTTCTTTATCAATTACTTTTAACTTACCTCAAATGAATAGGGAACCCGACATATTATTTAAATTGTACAGAACCCATCTGATATTTATATATTATTCGTAACCATTGTTTTGCAGGGAACATTAGTAGAGAGACCCTAAAGGGTTTTTCGCCAATATTTATTTATTTATTTCCTTATGTTTCCATATTTATGTTTGGTTGAAAATAATTGTGACATTCTATTTAAATTTTCTAAGTGTCGTTATAGTAATTTTTTGCTATACCGTCACTTATCATCTCCTTAACCTCTTTATGTGAGTTGAACTTGAGCTTGTACTTTCACAAAATAAATGTTTGAAATTAATTAATCATTTTAACTAATATTTAAATTAAATAAATCATTTTAACCAATGATATTTAAATTAATTAATCATTTTAATTAATGATATTTGAATTTAATTAATAAATTCAATTGATGATAATTGGACTTAGTTAATCGTTTTAATTAATAATATTCGAAGTTAATTAATCATTTCAATTAATGACGTTTAAATATTAATTAATCATTTTAGTTAATGATGTTTGAAAGCTAATCAACTGATTTTGTAATGACCCGTATTTTTGATAATTAAAAATATTAAATTTAATAAGATTTTTGGAATTTAATATTACCATAAATTAAAATTTATGATTATAAATGAAAATAATTATTAGAATATAATTTAATAATGATGATTGAATAAAATTGACAAATGTTTAATGTAATTTCAATTAATGGTAATAATAAAGGTAAATGTGGAATAAAATGATTATAGTATTAAAAAGAGAAATTATATGTAATTAATATAGAATATGAAATCAATTATTAGTACGTAAATTCATTAGCTTTTGTTGTAAACAATAAATTTATAAATGTGTTTAAATTACTCAAATTTAAATATTGTTTTAATTATCATCTTATTATTTAATCCATTTGAAATTAGTTGGAAGTCAATGGAATTTAATGTAATTAAATATTGCGGTTAATATAAGAAAAGACCCTAAATGTAGAGTGATGAGAATAATAAGATGGAAACTTATGTTAAATAAATTCATAGGGTATTTGATAATTTAATAATAAGAATGTAAATCAAAATAACAGAATTTATTGAAATTTAAAATATAATAAACTGGGGTTTTATTACTGTTGTAATTTAACGATATAATCAATTTAATATTTAAACCTTGAAATTAACATGGAAAATTGAATTTCAAAAGATCATTAAATTTCTGTGTAATCAAGAATGATAAAATGGTTAACTTTTAAATTTGAATTTAAAAGTGATTAAATTGATTTTAAAATAATAATTCATTTAATTAACGTGGAAAATTAGTCTATTTGGGCACTTTCTTGGATTTTGACGAAACCAGTTTCATCGGACCGTAATAGTGAATTATTATAGGATTTCATGTTTCGTAGCGATCAGATTTATCATTTGATCATGCAAGCTCGAAACGCGTAGAAATCAATTAAAGGAATTTAAATGAATATAATTTGATTTAAAAGCTAACTTCTATATACATTAGAATTAGGGTTTGAAATTAGTTCCATTGAGTTTAAAAATATTGAAACTTATATTTTGACATATAGGATGACCTACTTTCATTTCGGGTATTTGTTATCGCTTCGACCCAATTCGATCTGTTCCATCCATTCTTATCCATCTCTGCCTATATATATGTTTTTATATACCCTAACAGCTCTATTCTATTTTCAGAATGTACAATTTCTGTTCTTATTTGCTCCTCCTCAATGGTGAATAACCCAAACCCTAAATTACAATTCCAAATCAAATCGAAAAATTCAAACTACTCAAACCCTATCACATAATATATCATCGCGAAGCTCTCGACGAATGTAATCTACGGCTGCAATTCATTTTTCGATTGGAGGCTCCATTTGTCCAGTAATTGGCAAAACATTCTCGACCGTTCGTGCTAGGGTTTCACGTTTAACGGTGGATCGTCGACCATTCGACGATCGGGGAGTTGCATCTGGAAGAGGAGGCGATGTAGTCTTCATACATCGACTTGGATCATGACAAATGTACCTCAAGTTGGCCAGAAAATTCAAGGTAGTCACATCGGCGACGGAGCTCTTGGCTGAGGTGGAGCATGCCGCGCATGGCCAGTGGGGGCGGCAGGATCTAGCGAGCACGGTGACGCGTCTAATGATCGAACGGCGACATGTAGCAGCGGAAAGTTTGTAACGACCCGTAATTTCGGTCGTTTAGTTTTAAACATTTAATTTATTGTAAATGTTGAATTTGGATTATTTGTTGATTTTGAATATGAAAGAATTTCTGCAATGGTATAAAGTTTCAAATATAGCGATTAATTGTATTTGGTAAATATGAAATTGATATTTGAAATTGGGCAAATATGGGAATCTAGAGTTAAATGGGAATGAAAATGGTTTATAAGTTGATTTTAAACTCTGTTGAATTAAAGTGAGGGTATTGGACTTTTGAATGGGAATAAAAAGTCGATAAGTTAAAATTGAGAATTTATATATTAATTTAATAGTGAAATTAATATATAATAATAGAGAAATAATTGAACTTGGATTTAAAATGAATCGAAGTGATTTCTAATATGGATATAAATTCAATTTGAATTATAATTGAGTTAGTAAAATTTTAAAAATTGAATTTTTAAACGATTCCGTCGATTTTAAAAATCGCTTGGTTCAATCGACGAGTTAAAATACATTCCGGGGCATAGTCTCGGAATTCGACGAGACCAGTTCCATTAGATTTGTAATAGTGTATTATTATTGGATTTCAAATTTCGTAGCGTTTGGAGTTATTGTTTGGTCGTACGGGATAGAAACGTGTTGAAATAAATCTTGAAAATTTAATATTTAAATTCGATTCAAAAAGCTATCTTCCATACGATCGAATTAGGCCTCGAAACACGTTCCATTGTATTCGAAACATGGGTAAAATATTATAAACGCCAGGCGGCACGTTTCGTTTGGAGTTCGTTTGAAAAAACATGGTTATTTTGGAAATAATATTAAAATAATGTTTTGTACGCGTATATAAATTCACGCAACAGTAAAACCCTAGACAAATTGTAGCCGCCGTCTCCAATTTGTTTAATGGCCGAAAAGCAATTTCGTTCTCCCTCAATTATCTCTTGATCCATCGATTTTTAGGAGAAGCCTCCAACTACGAAATTTTCGAGCTTATCAAGACGAGCAGATCCAACGGCTGTGATGGGGTTTCGCATGGTGGATTGCCAAAAATCTGGCCGCGTTCGTTCAAGTTAGGGCTCGTCCTGAGGGGCTTTTGCGACGACCGAAGTGGACGTGGTTTCAGGTAGGGATGTATGGCGTGGAGAGCTTCGAGGTGCCATGGTCTGATCAACGCATAGACGATCGTGGAGGCTGCGACTTGGAAGGGGGAAAACAGCAGGGGTGGGTTTCATTCGAGCTGTGTCGGCAACGAGAAGTTGAAGGAAAGAAGAACGGTGCGGCCCTGATCCTTTTTTCCAAAATTGAACGGCTGTGATTGTTAAGGTTTTTTTAACAAAAAGAGTGAATTTACATATATAAATTTATATTCAAACTTTAAAATTTTAGGTTGCGAAAATTTAGGCTAAATCGAACATGTTCGATTTAATTTAAAATTGGAACGTTGGCAACGTAAATACTCAAGGTGAGTTAATATCACTCAATTTTGGACTGCTGGCTTTAATTTTAAATAGTTAAAATTAAATAAATGATTGATTGGTTGAATTGATAAATTTTTGTCAGTGAAAGTGATATTATATATAGTAGTATGTATATATTAGAGTGATTGATATTCTCTCATATATATAGCGGATTAGACCCTATGCACCCCATATAATAGCAGATGACCCTATATACCGCGATATTCCACCTCGAAGCGGAATTGGTATTTTTATGTTGCGCTAACATCTGTGGATGTAGGGAAACAGGTTGGAGGGATCCAACTGGATTCCTCAAAAATGTTAAATTTAACTTCATATATAGTGATATATGTTTTGTTGAATAATTTACGATAGGTTATTGCGTGATTTAAATTGATTGAATGATACGACAGTTTTAGCTGGATTTTGGTAATTTTAAATACCAATAATATATGGTTTAAAATTGGTAAAAGAATTGTAAACAGGGATTTTGAAGTGAAATATTTACATAGGGTTTTTGGATAAATTAATTGGATAGAATAACTGGTTTTGAAATTTGAACTTAACTAAATCGGGATATTGTGAATGGAATTTTGGAATAAAAGTATGTAAAAGGGATTTTTAAATAATAAATTCTTATTTGGCACTTGTTTAAAAAAATAAAGGAGGTTTTAAAAACCAAGATTTTGAATAAACCGTAAGAATAGTCGTGATTATGGGAATAAGTATAAAATTGATTATACTGAAACTCAGGTAGGATTTCCAAATTTATGGAATGGAATTGGAAATCGAGAGTTTGGGCTTGTTTTGAAAAGAGGATTTTAATTTTTAACTGGGTGGTTTGAAAGTATTAAAAATATTCTGGAAATTAGTTATTTTATTATTTTAAATTGTTTGAAGCATATTTAATTATAAATTAGTTACTTTATAATGATTATTAAAGATGTATTATTAATTAAGAACTAGTCAGCATTTTTGTTTTAAAAGATAAATTATTAAATATTTAAATGGTTTTGTATAATAAACTTTATTTAAGTATATTTTCCTAGATTAAACATGAAAATTTATTTTAGAATTTACAAGCATTATTTGAGATAATTTTTAAATAAAGTTTTCGGGAAAGTAATGGTATACTCGCATGGCGTAAATCGAAGGCAGTGAGTGCCTGCAGTTAAGTTTTGGATTTCTCTAGGATAGAGACGTAACTATTGAGCTATGATCCATGGTTTGCTACCGCGGTGGTACTTTCCGTATTATTTTAAAAAGGGTTTTCAATTATTTTTGAAAAGGATAATTTGTGAATATACTGAATTCGATAAGATAAGGACATGACCTTTGATAAAAAGATTTGGTTTATTTAAATTTAAATCAAATAAGACTTGGTGTTTTTCCATGAAAATGAAGTATTTGGTTAAATTGATTGTTTATTTGATAGTTAAATAACCGACTATCAAATCTGGACCCAAATATAACTTTGGAAATATCTGGAAGAGGTAAGGGAATTATATGGTACAATTGCCGTTCGAGATGCAATACTGTATGTATAAACTCGTTTCGTTCTTCTAGGACGTTTATAAGGAAATCCGTCCACTAATGGTTATGAGGTGATCTACGATCTTATCTTCGTATGTTTATTTCCTAAAGAACTGGGGTTGAGTTTACCGAAAATAGCGAACGTTGTTTCGAAGAGACCGGGATCATATTTGTTATCCGAAAACCACTTCGATCCAATGAGAACGTTTTCAGAATGAAGAGAAGAGTATGGAGTCGAAGATGGAGCAGTGAAGTGCAAGTGCTAATCGCTACTAATCCAGAGGGTGATTCCAAAATGGATGTAGTAGGAATAGTGCCTTTGGTTCCGTTCGGACCCAGAACGGACTTGTATGGATGAATGCTGTCAGAACATTGTCATTGGAGGACAATGAGCATTCTAAGTGAAAATTCCTTAAAAAGGTAATCGTAGCCTCTAGCCTCATCAACCGGAAATGACTGAAAAGCAAGAGAGATGCAGTAAGGCTAAGTGGGTAGCACCCAATTAGGGTATGTTTATCACCTTTCTAGATACCTTCAGATATTATTATTACTATGATTTATGGAAGGAGCTCGATAAATGGTGGGAACACCCGGGGTGATAGCATATTCGGTCTATCCAAGTCAGGAATAGTCCGGCCTTGTGTAGCAGGGGATCCCGATGTGGTCCTCGGTATAGTGTTTCTAGACATGTACTGTGACAGGCGATACCCCAGTGCCTAGTCATTCAGTTGGAACCCATTCTCCAATAAGCGTCGTATGGTTTTGATTGTCCCCAACTATGCTGAAACGTGAGATGCAAGCATTTCAGCTATTTGAATAAGTATTTGTACTTAGACACTATTATAATATAAGAGGATTTGATATGAAATGTTTTGGTTATCGTAAGGTAAAAACACGTCGTGTTTATTTGTGGTGTGGTCTTATGAGATACCTTTGATTTTCAAAGGATTTTGAAAACTTAATAATTCAAATTGAGTGTGTTTTCTCACGCTGGTTTTCCAGACTGACTCGGGTGTTATTTTATTTTAATGCTCGGGTCAGACCGAGTATTACAGGTTCAGGTTAGGATGCTATGGAGCTCAGGAGACGAGCTGGAGACCGAGACGTATTCTCGTACTTGTTTTATTCCACCGTAGTATTTTGTTGAAATTATCAGCAATTGTGAGGGCAGGTTGTTATAACTGTCCAGGCTGGTAATTATTGATTTGTGTACTCTGATGTGAGATGTGTATATTACAGTTTCGATTTGTGTAAAGTACTGTTTATATTATATGTTGTTCAGTCTGCTGTGAGATTCTGTTTTGTTTAGTTTCTTCTTCTTCTACCTACTTTCTTTTACCTCAACAATCTGTCTTTTCGGCACTCGATCGTTCGGCATGTTATACAAATGAGCGTATTTATGTCGATTTTCGAGGGTCGAAAGGGCGGGTCATGACATTGTGGTATCCGAGCTTAGGTTGGTGATATACCTAGGCTTTGGTGGGGGATTACTCATTAGAGATAGAGTCAGTAGCACTCTAGAATGAGTTTGAGTGTGTTAATAGCTATGAGCACGTAATTGTTAGTGAATATAAAATGTTCTTATATAGTGTTAACTTATCGATTGAGTGTTTATGAATTTTGGTTGGTACGGGAAGTACAACCGTATCGATAGGGGTTTCTAAACTCTTGAACAAGGTAAAACGACATAGTATTGTTTTAAAATGGGTAAATGAAATAATTTTACCCAAAATTATATTTTGATATAAAAGAAATAATTTTCTAAAATTATTATAGTGCATATGCTTGGAATGTTTGGTTGTTAATATTATAATCAAACAAGATTATAAAATTTGAAATGGTTTTTAATATAACCAAATAGAAATTTATAAGTACGATTTATACAAAGGAGTATAACTAAAATTTGATTTAAACTAGAATTTAAATCCCGAAAATTTTGAGAAATGGGTTAAAATGAATTTGAATTAAGATTTGAGAAATTTTTAAATCTTAGAAATTTTTGAAATGTCTTCCAAAGTGTTTGAAAGGAATAATGGTGATATTATTTTGGAGATATTCCTGAATAAAGAAATTGTTTTAAAATGAACTTTGGAAGTAAGGAAGCACTAAACTCACTTCAGTCGTTGGAATATAATTCTGGTGATGATGGCCACATCATCAGTATTCATTTTCGGGTTTCTAAGTGACGGATTGCTACCATAGTGATTGGCTGTGATTATTTGTTTTGGACTTGTTTGATAAAAAGTTATGTTTTAGAAATTCCAAAAGGGAATTGTTTATGGAAACCAAGTTGTTTGAAAAATCTGGAAGCATGGTTGATATAGCAAAGTGATATATGTATATTATGATTTCAAAATGTTTTGAAATAAAAACCGGGTGATTGAATTCTGGGGTTTCCATTTAAATGGTTTGTAAAGTCAGAGAAAATTGTTTATTGAACCTATAAATTGGAGTTGATATAGATAAGAAAGGAAAATGAGAATTTTAAATCCTGGAATTAAAATTTAACTTGAGTAAATTAAAGTGAACTAGATAGGTTGGAATTTAACTTAGGATAAGTTAAATAAAAATTGAAGTTGGAATTGAATTGAATGGAATATAAAGTTGAAATGTAGAATAATTATATAATTATAAGTTATAATTATCAAATGAAATGGATAAACTTAAGCTATTGAGTGATATATATAATCCAGAGTTATGATTATAAGATGTAAATGTGCTTAAGTGAGTAAAATGGGATTTTAAGTAAAAAAGTTTTGAACGTATGAATTGAGAAATGAAATGGTAAAACCAAAATAAAAATGGTTTGGTATTATGGTAAAAGAATTGGAAATTCAAAATTATAATTTTTAAGTGAAGGGTGAATTAAAATGGAGTAAATTAAATATAAAGATGAATGGTGAAGTGATTATATAACTATATGTTATAAATATTGAATGTGAATGAACTTAAGTGGGAAAATTCAGGGAATTAAGAATAAATAAGTTATATAACATATTTAACTGGAAAAGTGGAAAAGTATGACCAAGTCAAATGGTTAAGAAATTGATAACAAGAAATGAATTCAATGTAAGAGTAAATGAGTTGAATATGATTTTGGGATATGGATTGGATAAGTTGAGTGTGAACTTAAGTTTTAAAGCTAAATATAACTTAAGCAGTGATATGGAATGCTTATAATAAGCCTTAGAAATAATTTTATGGGAAGGCTTACAAATAAACTAACTTATAATGAAATGCTGTTCACTATGAAATAAAGCGAACAAATCTATATGAATAAAATGAAAGTGAATGGAAAAGAGGTAATATAAGTGGGAAGTAAAGTTAATAAAAATGCAAATGCATGAACCTGAACTAAACTGTTCGAGAATCAATTGATATGAAATAATTCCCCAAAGTAATAGTATTAATTGGATATACTAAGTAAATGAAAATGAGTAAATTGAATGGGACTCAGTTTAAAATGAATTAGAACTGAGTTGCAATGGAAACTTAACTTAAGTAATTATTTATGGAATGGATTTATAGATAAAATTAACATGGACTGGAATGTGTTAATGTAAAATAAAGCAAACAAGGGTTGGTGAATAGCATAAATAGGAATCAAATGGAAATTAGATAAATTGGTTTAAGGTCAATTTAAAAAGGAATAAATTGAAGTTAATAAAATGGATTTGCATATAATGGAAGTGGATATAAATGGAATGAAAATATTTTTTTTTTTAAATTTAATGGAAGTGAATTTATGTAAGTAAAGCACACATAAATCAAATTGGAGTAAATATGAGTTTGGTTGTTTTTAATATGAAGTGAATGCAATAAATGTGGTTGTAAATCATTTCGAATTGAATGAAATGATATATGGGTCCATTAAAAAAAGAATAAAATTAGTGTTGGAACCTTATATTTGCTTGTAATATATGTTTGGAATGTTCGGGTTACGAAATTTATTTGCTTAGCTAGTTAGAGAAGTGGAATGTTATAAAATTTCATCTTTATGAAGACTTATGTGCTTATTTTGAGTAAGCACAAGTACAGGAAGCTATTGGATAGAGTTTGGGTTGCGTAATTGCATATAAAATAAGTCACCGCTTAAAAACGCTAATATGAGGTACGCCTATGCAATAAAATAAAGAAATGAAATATATTGATATATATTTTGTTTTTCGACTGTGTGGGTCGATGTATATATATTTATCTCTCCTGTGATATTGTAAAAGGCTCTCCGTATAAAGGAGACGCTGTCAAAAAATTTCAGAAATTTAGGGTGTTAAAAAAATTTTGAAAATTTTTGTTAACTAGAAAAGGTTGATTTTGAATTGTATTAGAAACCAAGGGTTTTGAGTCAGAAATGAAAGCTAATTGTTTTGGGTAAAAACTAAAAAGGGTAGGGAAGTGAATGTAGGATTGTGACAAAGTGGGTTTTAGAAAAGTTAATGGGTTGGGAGCATTTTTCCTACCATAGCAAATTTCGAGGACGAAATTTTTATAAGGGGAGAGGAATGTAACGATCCGGAATTTCGGTCATTTAGTTTTGAACATTTAATTTATTGTAAATGTTGAATTTGGATTATTTGTTGATTTTGAATATGAAAGAATTTCTGAAATGGTATAAAGTTTCAAATATAGCGATTAATTGTATTTGGTAAATATGAAATTGATATTTGAAATTGGGAAAATATGGGAATATGGAGTTAAATGGGAATGGAAATGGTTTATAAGTTGATTTTAAACTCTGTTGAATTAAAGTGAGGGTATTGGACTTTTGAATGGGAATAAAAAGTCGATAAGTTAAAATTGGGAATTTATATATTAATTTAATAGTGAAATTAATATATAATGATAGTGAAATAATTGAATTTGGATTTAAAATGAATCGAAGTGATTTCTAATATGGATATAAATTCTATTTGAATTATAATTGAGTTAGTAAAATTTTAAAAATTGAATTTTTAAATGATTCCGTCAATTTTAAAAATCGCTCGGTATAATCGACGAGTTAAAATAGCCTTCCGGGGCACATTCTCGGAATTTGACGAGACCAGTTCCATTGGATCCGTAATAGTGTATTATTATAGGATTTCAAATTTCGTAGCGTCTGGAGTTACCGTTTGGTCATACGGGATAGAACCGCGCTGAAATAAATCTCGAAAATTTAATATTTAAATTCGATTCAAAAAGCTATCTTCCACATATGATCGAATTAGGCCGCGAAACATGTTCCATTGTGTTCGGAATATGGGTAAAACATTATAGACGCCAGGCGGCACATTTCGTCTGGAGTTCGTTTTAAAAAGCATGGTTATTTTGGAAATAATATTAAAATAATGTTTTGTACGCGTATATATATTCGTGCAACAGTAAAACCCTAGACAAATTGTAGCCGCCGTCTCCAATTCATTTAATGGCCGAAAAGCAATTTCGTTCTCCCTCGATTATCTCTTGATCCATCGATTTTTAGGAGACGCCTCCAACTACGAAATTGTCGAGCTCATCAAGACGAGCAGATCCAACGACTGTGATGGTGTTTCGTGCGGTGGGTTGCCAGAAATCTAGCCACATTCATTCGAGTTAGGGCTCGTCGTGGGCGACTTTTGTGGCGACCGGAGTGGACTTGGTTTCAAGTGGGGATGCGTGTCATGGAGAGCTTCGAGGTGGCATGGTCTGATCAACGTATAGACGATCGTGGAGGCTGCAACTTGGAAGGGGGAAAACGGTGACGGGTAGGTTTCATTCGAGCTGTGTCGGCAACGAGAAGTTGTAGGGAAGAAGAACAGTGCGGCCCTGATCCTTTTTTCCAGAATTGAACGGTTGTGATTGTTAAGGTTTAAAAAAAAGGATGAATTTATATATATATATATTCATATTCAAACTTTGAAATTGCATATCTTTGTCATACGAGGTCAGAATCGGACGAAACAAACGGCGCCGGAATCGCAGCGATGAGTACTTCGCGCTGGGAAAGATCTGGAGTAGATCAGAGCTAGTGAAAATTTTAGGTTAAATTGAACGTGTTCGATTTAATTTAAAATTGGAACATTGACAATGTAAAAACACAAGGTGAGTTAATATCACTCAATTTTGGACTGCTGGCTTTAATTTTAAATAGTTAAAATTAAATAAATGATTGATTGGTTGAATTGATAAATTTTTGTCAGTGAATGTGATATTATATACATAGTAGTATGTATATATTAGAGTGATTGATATTCCCTTATATATATGGCGGATGAGACCCTATGCGCCCCGTATAATAGCGGATGACCCTATATACCACGATATTCCGCCTCGAAGCAGAATTGATATTTTTATGTTGTGCTAACATTTGTGGGTGCAGGGAAACAGGTTGGAGGGATCCAACTGAATTCCTCAAAAATGTTAAATTTAACTTCATAAATAGTGATATATGTTTTGTTGAATAATCCGCGGCAGGTTATTGTGTGACAGGTGATACCGCAGTGCCTAGTCATTAAGTTGGAACGCATTCTCCAATAAGCGCCATATAGTTTTGATTGTCCCCAACTATGCTGAAACGTGAGATGCAAGCATTTCAGCTATTTGAATAAGTATTTGTACTTAGATACTATTATAATATAAGAGGATTTGATATGAAATGTTTTGGTTATCGTAAGGTAAAAACACGTCGTGTTTATTTGTGGCGTGGTCTTACGAGATACCTTTGATTTTCAAAGGATTTTAAAAACTAAATAATTCAAATTGAGTGTGTTTTCTTACGCTGATTTTCCAGACTGACTCGGGTGTTATTTTATTATAATGCTTAGGTTAGACCGAGTATTACTGGTTCAGGTTAGGATGCTATGGAGCTCAGGAGACGAGCTGGAGACCGAGACGTATTCTCGTACATGTTTTATTCCACTGCAGTGTTTTGTTGAAATTACCAGCAATTGTGAGGGCAGGTTGTTATAACTGTCCAGGCTGGTAATTATTGATTTGTGTACTCTGATTTGAGATATGTATATTACAGTTTCGATTTGTGTAAAGTACTGTTTATATTATATGTTGTTCAGTCTGCTGTGAGATTCTGTTTTGTTTAGTTTCTTCTTCTTCTACCTACTTTCTTTTACCTCAACAATCTGTCTTTTCGGCACTCGATCGTTCGGCATGTTATACAAATGAGCATATTTATGTCGATTTTCGAGGGTCGAAAGGGCGGGTCATGACATTGTGGTATCAGAGCTTAGGTTGGCGATATACCTAGGCTTTGGTGGGGGATTACTCATTAGAGATAGGGCGGGCCATGACAAAGTTGGATGTGAAGCGTGGAGGCCGATGTGGTTACGTGCGTGGTTTCTGATCGCGATCTATTGTTGAGAAGGTACTGCAAAATCACGAATTTTCCCTTATATTTTATTTTTATTTTAAATTTCAATATTCTAACTCGTATAACTTTTGCATACGAACTCGGATTCACGTGCGGTTTCTTCCGTTGGGTTTGTATCGAAATTTTGGTCAACAAGAAACTGCTTTGGTTGAATTTGGAGACCGTTAGAATTTTGGGCTTTTATTGGACTTTAAATCGGCTATAAATCAAATATGGGTGATTTAACCCACTTACGCAATACTAAATCTTCTTATGTTAGTTGAATTAAATTTATGAAGTGATAAGAATTTTATTGATTGCTGTTTGTTAATTTAAATTGTCATTTAAATTTAATTTGAATTTTATATTGAATTAAATTATCGTTCAAATTAATATTGAATTTAATTGCTAGTTGAAAACCTGATATTGATAAGTAGTTAATTGTTGTGATTCATTGGCTGATTTGGACGTTGACTGTGATGGATGTCTATTTGTTGACATTTTGGATGATTGGATGTTTATTCATTTTATATATTCCCGCAATTACCCCATTTAATATTTAACATCCTATAAATTGTTACTTGAATTATTTCGAATAAATTAAGAAATAGGGTGACATGATATATACCTATGACACTTTGATTTGGATTGAAATGATATATATCCATCCCTATAATTAAAATTGAAAAAACTAATCACTTGACCATAGGGTAGAAAATTACATACAGATATCGGAATGGTTAAATTAAATGGATTTAAAAATCCTGAATTTGGATTTTTGGTTAATGCTTTTGTTTTAAAGGAAATAAATTATGGATTTATATGTAATGACCGGGCGATTTTCGACCCTCGAAAATCGACACTAATACGTTCACTGTATAGAGTGCCGAGCAATCGAGTGCCGAAAATACCAGGTTGTTAGGGTTTAAGAAGAAAATGAGATAGAGAAGAAACAGAATAAAAATACAGAATCTCACATTCGCAGCGGAACAAAACTATAATATACAATAACAACATTTTATACAAAGGAAAGCTGTAACTATCAATATACATACAATTTGTCAGAGTACAATCATCAACAAATAAATCTGGACAGTTATGATAAATTTTCCCTAAATGCTAAAAATACAGCCTACAATACACAGCGGAATATGGTCAAATACGTATAATACGTCTCCGCCATCCAGCTCATCTCCTGAACTCCAAAAGCATCCTAATCTGAAATTCTCTAATACTCGGTCTGACCCGAGCATTACAATAAAGTAACATCCAAGTCAGGCTGGAAAACAATATGGGTAAATTCACATAATTTGAAATACTTAAGTTATGAAAATCTTTTGAACAAAGGTAACTCATACAACACGACGAGTTTTTATCTGATTATAACCAAAACACGTTTAACAGAAATCCATCGATATTATAATAATGTCTAAGTACAGTTATTATTTAAAATAGTTGAATTTGTTAAATTAATCCAATTCCATCACATTAAACTCTAAAATCATACCCGTAAAGTTTCATAGTTATTATCGAAGTGGTTCCGGATAACCCTGATATCCGATTCCGGTCTCTTCGAATCTTGGCGATAAATTTGAAAGCTAAATTTGTCTTAAAAAACAATTTATATTTGGGGTGACTATATTTACATATGATAATTTATTACAGAGGATCATTTCAAATAAAAACGCATCATCATTTTAATCTAACTATTTTAACTCGTCTGACCACTTGATGGCACAAACAAGAATAATTGAAATAAATATCCATTTGGATTGGGCCTAGATACAGATTGTTACTAATTTAACAATCAATAACCAATATCAAAATAATTTACACATCAGGATTTAATTAATTTTAATTAACCAAATCCATTTACATTGTTAATCCAAAATAAGTATGAATTAAAGAAATTATGGGCCAATTTATTTTTAGTTAATTAAATTAAACGCTTTATTTAATATCTAATTTATTAATTTACACAAGATTAAAACAATTAGGAACCTGTTCATCAACTCACCTTAATTATGATAATTAATTTAGTCTCTTATTAATTTAACGATATAAATTCAAATTTATAAAGCTAGATGATAGGACTAGAATACAAATTCCTTAACTACTTGATTTTAAATGAAAAGGAAAATGCTTTTAAAGGGTTATTAACCTAAAAACTTCCAATTTCTTTTTCCTCTTTTTTTTCTTTCTTTTCTCTTTCCTTTTCTCCTTTTCTTTTCACTTTTTCCTTTTCCTTTTCTCCTATTTTTTACTTTTTCTTTCTTTTCCGTTTTTCTTTCTCCTTTTTTCCTTGGCCCATGCCCACCCGGCCCAAACTCATTTCTCCTCATCCTCCTTTTTTTCTTCTGCTCTTCTCTTTATTTTCCTTTCAAACTCAACCATGCACGTACGCGTGCATGTGCACGTCATCTCCGGTCGTAGTCGCTTGCCGTCGACCATCCATCCAAGTCGCCGCCGACCTCTACGTCTCGTTCATCCACCTGGAACGTGATCATGTCTTCGGTTCTAGAATCGAGCCTTTAACCCACCTTGATCAAAAAATGCAACTACAAAATCGCCTCGCCACTCCACCCCGGTCCGACATCCATCACCGGACTTCACCCACCCCTTCGCCCCAGCCTCCTTCCTCGTTTCCCCAACGTGTGCATGTTCGCTTCTTCCCCTTTTCATCGCCATGTCCATGAAAACGAAACCCACCTAAACTGTCACTAAAACCCCACATCAACTTCACCCAGCCACCACGAACTCCTAGAAATCACCGTTCTATTTTACCCATGTGCACCCATCCTTACTCCTCCTCCACGACACGCGCCGTACCCTTAAATCGACCGAGACGCCCGGATTTGACCAAAGCCCAATTTCCGATCATCTTCAATTTTCTCCCTCCACGCACGATTTTAAATCTTCAAACCAAGCTCAAAATTCACAATTTTCCACAACGATCACAACTATATACTCCATTGATTGAATCATGACATTTGAAATTTAACCAAACCTAAGCTTCTTACTGTAAAATAAAATTCTCTTTTTCCATACTTCGTGATAAACAACGAAACGATTTTTAAAATAAACTATATTCCAAAACACAGAACCTTGTGTAACGACCCGCTGTTTTGGACTATTCGCATCCGCACATGTCGAACTTGAATAATTCAAAATACCGAATTGTTAATTTAAATTTGGCAAAACTGAGCATATACAGTAAATAAATAGAACACAGATCACAAACACAGAGTAATAAATGCAGCAGAAACAAAAGATAGTAGTTCATGAAGCTACTATATACATATCAGAGTTAAATAAGGTACAAAAGATGTCTCGAATACAATAATCAAATACAATATCTGAATACATCACTGAATCAACTGAATACCTGAAAGCTGGATAGATAGGTGGATCTCCAAGCGAAGCTCCAACTCCAAAGGTGAGTCTCGAATACTGGTACACTCAGTCTGACCCGAGCGTAAAGCAAAACACAAAACACTCGAGTCAGGATTAACATTCTTATATTAATAAATCCAACTCAAGTGAAATAGCAATTGAAATACAAGTAACTCAAAGGATGTTTGGAATAACCATCCTTTAAGGATCCGTTAAACTATCTACTATGTAGTAGTGTACGATAAGTAGATAATGCCTATCAGTAATATAAAGTATCAAAATAGTGTTAAGGCGTTACCATTATCCCCCTTAACACATTTTATATAAGCGTTATAGTCTATATAGCACTGTAAACTCCACCGTAAACTAGTGGGATATCAGGGAGTACTCCATAGGTATAACACAAAACAAATTCGTAGTGGTCGCGTATAGGGATACAAGTATGACAAGGCACATGAGGCAATACCTAAGGTAGTGAAACTACCGTTTGCCTGATCCGGACTGGTGAAAACGCATCGCCGCAGCGATCGCAACACCGCGAAACAACACTCCCAAATCAAGGGTGCACCAATCGACAACAAGTAATGAGTAGTTTTCGAAGAAGTGTGTTCGCTCGAGGTAGCTGACCTCCATTTGGCCCGGCACGGCTCCTGTTTTAGTCATTTCCAATTTGACACAAGTGTCAAGGCTATCCATTATCGTTCTCTTTCTTCAGTCATCACGTACATCGTTCCAACCACTTCATTCTGGATCACACTCCGCGTGTAGTTATTAAAGTGGTTTTCGGTTTAGACAGTGAGTATGTCCCTAACCGATTCCGGTTCCTTTAATAACCTTCGTAATTATTTACCGATTGGTCGTTAAATAAATTTCAAAATCAAATCAAATTCAATTTCAAATAGAATTCGTAAACCAACATTTCATTTGTCTTTCTAAATTAATTTCCACAATTTACGTTTCAAAACTTCCAAATTACCATTTCAAAATCTTATAATACAATTTCAATTTTTATTTAAACCATTCCAATATTCATTTAAATTCGTATATAAGTTTCATTCCGAAATCATTTAAAATGATTTAATCTACATTCAAATCAATTTAAATCCATTTGTCGATTTCATTCAATATTCGTTAAGTAAATTTTCACTTAAAACAATTTCTATTTAATTTTCAATTCATTAAATCAATTACTTAAGTTCAACTTCATTATATCAAAACCTCAAATTGAATTAAATTAGATTCGTCAAATCAATTCTTTAAATTACAAGTCTTACATTAATTTCAATAAATCACATTTTATTTCTTGTTAAAGAAATTCAATTTCACTTATTTATTTACTTAAATAAATTTTCCAAAAATTAATAAATAAAGAAACCCAATTTCATTTATTAACGAAGTTCAAATTCACTTATCCAAAAGTTCAATTTCTCTTATCAAAGAATTCAATTTTATTCAATTATCAAATAATTCGATTTTGTTCAATTATTAAATAATTTCAATCTTAATTATTAATAATTTCAAACCTAATTATAAATTCAAACTTAATTATTAAATCATTTCAACTTACTTCTATCGTTTCTCAAATTAAACAACATTCTTTCATCAATTACATTTTTAATATTTTGTTTCATATGATTAAATATTAACATTTTCCTTTCATAAAAATTCAAATTCCAACTTCATTTCAAAACCATATTATTTATTCAAATAAAATCTTTATTTTATTTTTAAATCAAATTATTGACCAATCGGGTTTTATTTAATTCTCTATCCTAGGACAAAATCATTTGGGTATTTATCATTTCAACCCGATTCCATTTCAATTCAAAAATCAAAGCATAGCAAAGGGAACTTGCAGTGTGATAACAGGGATGGTGTCAAAGTAAATAAAAAAGCAATAACAACAATCAATAACAATCCAATAATCAATTCAAATAATCTCAAAATAATCGTAATAATTCACATTGTTGTTTGTGCAAATTAATAAAATTATTTCTAGAATCTACACTATCATTTCATGTAGATTAAAGATTATTACACTATTATTTGATGCGATTCTACACTTGACATTTCTTATTCGATTTCATACCATAAATTCAAAGGGTTCAAGGGTAATTAACCATTTCTACGTGTCGAATAATTAAACATTTAAGGGGTCATATTTTACAAATTTAACTAATCAAATCCAACACATATATCAATTCAAACTTTAACTATCCTACGTCAAATTCAGTTGCATGTTATTTATCACTTATACATTTACAATTTAACGACCAATGCAAACATCAACAATCAATCAATTAACAGCCAAACTGTATTATCATCGCATAAATAATTAATAGATAATGGTGTCAGATGTCACAGGTGAGCTGATACAGGTAATAACATAAATAACAGTATAAATAACTAACAGCAGCAATATTTCAATTGTCGTTTCAATTGAAATCAAATTTAATAAATAAAAGAACATTAATCGTGAGTGATTGCTCACCTTTCGAGGCTAGGGAGCGAGAATAGACAACGAAGTTGAGTTACGCATTGCAAGCACGACTTCCGAAATAAACTAGATTGGCACGAATCGACGAGCAAAGCTGTTAAATAGGAATTGCCGAAATCAAATCAAAACATTCAACATAGCAACAATTACAAAACATGTCCTGCGTCAAAGTTTAACAATATAATTCTATGTGCTACCCAGATCGAAATGGTCTGAAATTTGGTATGAATAAAGATCAAAACTTGTATTTCAAACTGCAAAAGAATCACTTGATTTGGACGAGAGACGAGAAAAGTTACGATGTCACGAACATAGACTCATGCCATGTTGCGACTGTCAAATGTTCAGGTCTGAAAACCCCTCTGGGTCTGACTTTCAGGTAAGAAACAGAGGACTGAACCACCTCGTATGATACTAAAATTTTATATACAGAAAGTAGAAAACTCTATCTTTTAAACAAAAAGGGAACCACTGTATTCCGACGTAAGACAGAAGAGATACGATGCGTCAAACATGAACTCAGGTCGTGTTTGCAGCAGTGTAAAATAATTTCAAGTACAAAAGAATAGCTGCCTGGATCTAACTTCCAGATCCTCGACCACTAATCAAACGATGTCGGATTTTGCTGAAATTTGACAGGCATAAACTAGGTAACTTCGACTCTTTTTTAAAAATAGAATCAACCCATTCCGATAAAACATGAGTGAGATATGATATCGTGAACATGAAGTCTAACTGCTGTTCAGAAAAAAAAACATGCAAACACAAAAATATACGTATCCTTTAAACTTTTTATATATACCAAACTTAGTTCAAATATATAAGCTAATATAGATAACCTAAATAAAATTTATCGATCCAACAGATAATAGAAGATACCAATATAGGCTTATATACAATAAAAGCATGCAACTGGAAACTACAGAATGTATGAGTTATATATATAATTTATAAATATAACCAACTATACATATACAACTCTACTAAGATAGAGAAGAAACTACAACATAAATCAAAATAACCTTTTATATAAACTTACTTAATATATAACAGAGAAGACCAAGAAAGAAAGAGAAAAAAAAATCCAAACAAGGCAAAATATATACCTCTAACAAATATATATATATACAGCCTTATCTACCTTTACATCGAAACTGCTCTATAGTTTATGTATACATATTTTTTCTAAAACAGATTATACTTTCATATATTCCACATAAAACAAATGCCCGAACTCATATATACTTCGGTATAACAAATATGTACATATATGCTTATATACATATTATACTTTTAAACAATATTTAGACCCATATTTCGTTTACAAAAAAGAAGGCTGAGAAGTTGAGCATCGATCCAATTATCAAAAAAATTATGAGTCAATGTGCCAGATTCAAATGAAGCAGGTAAACCAATCATTCAGGGCATTCTTCCTTAGACCAAAACAGTACGTCAATACCCTAAATAAATGATTTTTATTGACACTCAAATTCAGTGCACATATACCCAAAACAAGGAGAGTTGCTGCAAGGCCTAATCTTCTAAAACAATAAGATCTCTAAGGTACTGAATTATATAACAGCAAGTGAAAACAAACTGACCTCTCTACATGTTGGTTTTATTATCAATTGTAGGTTTCACCAACGATATACATGCGAACACACACATATATATTTAAGTAGAGAAAGCTAAGGAGTTTAGTAGTGGAGGCACAACTCGGCAAGGAGGCAAGGCGGGTTGCTTGTTGTCAGGGTCGGGGAAATAAGGCTGGTCGGGCTACGGAGGAGGGTGGTTGAGGTCATAGGGTCGGTTGCAGGGCATAAGGCAGCGGTAGGAGATGGACATGGCGGGGAGAAAGTCGTTGCTTTGAGGTTAGGGTGCAATGGGAGATTAGAGAGAGGGTAGGGACGTACAGGTGGATCGATGGCTTCACGTGGAGGAGCAGGCAACAGCAGATTTTAGGTGGAAGTCGAACAAAATAATGAGTGCCTGAGTTTTATTATGTCACATTTTTTATTAGTGGAACAAAATGAAGAAGGAGGGGAGGGAGGCTAGAAATAAAAGGACGAAACCAAAGTTATAAAGGAAATAGTAGATATAAATTTGAAAAGGTAGGAAATAAAGAGTCACGGGTTGAATCCAATGAAAATTAATATCAAGTGGCTATTGGATTACACGCAGGATAACGAAAAATCTCAGAGCAGATTGCAACCGGCTACTGATACGGTAGGCGTTACGCAAAGTGCAACGTACAACGGACTCCTTATTTGACAATCGAATATACCGAAGAGGTCAGCACGACGAGACGATCAAAACAGTATACGGATATCAGCGGTACGATTGAATTATAAGAATTCGAATTTTCTACTAGCGGAAAATGCAAGAAAAACGCAGAAAAATAAGATCGACGGAGCTAAAGAAGTCCGAATTTGGAAAAACAAAAAATAGCGTTTGCTCAGAAGATGCTTTAGAATTTTTCTATGTAAAAATATTTAGGTTCCGAAAATATTTTATTTTCATCGCTTTTTGACTGATTAAGTTGAAGTAAATTTACGCGCGAAATAAACTTTCATATTTTCGGACGAAAATTTACCAGTTGCTATGTTTAACTAGACGCATTCCAAATATCGAATTTATATTTCAAAATTTTATCGTTTAAAATTTCGCAAAATTTCAATTAATAACGTTATTAAAACCAGTTAAATTTACGGGTCATTACACCTTGCTTTTGGAACCACGATCAAAAACTTAGTGGGTAGGGAGATAATTTTTTTTAAAGATTGCAAGCTATACATACATACATACATACATACATACATATATATATATTCAAAGAACAGAGGAGCTGTTCCAGTTACAGGGTGTATTTTTCTGTTCAACACTTGCATAAAAACTTATCAACATATGATTACTTGACAAATAAAAATGTTTTATCCAAAATTTTCCAAACATACAGCTGCATACTTGATTCTAGTAAGTAGAAATGATGTTTTACTCACCTTTTTTTTTCTTGAAAAAGAATGAACACTGCTGTTTAATTTTCCTCTTGCCTCAAGCCCTTTGTATTGTCTTCTACAAGTTTTTTACAGTAAGTAAAAGATATACACAATATTTTCTTTGCTCTTTTTTTCCGTGTAAGAAAACAAGAGTGTAAATGAACAAGCTAGGGTGTATATAAATAGGAGAATGGAAGGAGACAATGAGGAAAAGTGGTGGTTGAAAATTTTCATGTACAGGCTTTTTTTTTCTTTTCATTTTTATTTTGATTTTTGAACAAATGTTTTGAATTGATTTGATTTCCTTAATTTAAGCGATTTGATTTCCTTATTGACTTGATTTAAATATAAAGTTTGATTTTGATTTCTCATGTGACTTGAATTGATATGCATTTATCACCATGTTCCCTTGTGTATAAACATTCATATGCATATATATAGACATGCATATCAATACAATGTACATATTTGTTTACTTCCTATCTTACATCTTTATATATATATATATATTACTTTTATAACATATATAACTATACATACATACATACATACATACACACACACACACATATATATATATATATTACTTTTTAACCTTTATAGCATAAGTTTTCCATATACAACATATATATATGTATATGCTTGCCATACATACTTACACCTTTATGTATATGCTATATACATCTTCACTTATATATATATGTACATACATTTATTTATTTTTTTCTTCCATCATGAAGTCTATATATATACATGTGCATATATATACACATACATACATACATACATATCCATTCTAGGTATACACCTTTATATATATTAATATTTATATTCCCATATGCACTATATCTTATAAACATATATATGTGTAAAATTATAGGTTTTAAAATTTGTCACTATGAAGTTTATTCATTCATGTATATATGTTTATTTTTGTACATCATAAAGCTTATATATATATTTATGGATATTTTACCTTAAATTAATTGGTGGAGTTTATATGTATATATATATATACATATATAATTTATCATATCCAGGATGTTAAAATTTAAAATCAAACATAGTTTCCAATATATATACAGGTTCAGATATTTTTAAACATCATAAAATTCATTTATTCGACTAATAAAAGTTAATATTCCAATAATTAAAATCAGTTAATTAACCCAACAACAGACGTTAGAAATCCGGGTCGTTACATTATATAAATTGAATTATTCTAATTCAAGCTTTTAAATGTTAAACTGAAATTGGTTAAAGGGGACTGTTTTAAAGAATTTAAATTGAAATGTGAAGTATAATTGATATATGACAAATTTTTTGAAAGTTGAATTAGTTTGAAGTTGAAACTTAAATTGAACAATGAAGTTTAGTTTGATTTAAATGTTTTAAATCGATAAATTGAAATTGGACTTGAAATTGATATAAATTGAAATGGTTTAAAATAAGATTTGGATTGAAATGTAAATCATTGAATTGAATTGTTGAATCGAATTTGAGTTTAAAAATGAACGTTTTGAAAATTGAAGTTAATTCGAATTGAAATTGAAATCAAGTTGATTTGAAACTAAATCGAAATTGAGTCTATTGAATTGAAAGATTGGGAACTAAGTTTTGTTGATTTGAAATTTGGACATGGGTCTAGATTTGTTGAAATGGAAAGAAACAGTTTGATTTGATATTATTTTCAAAATAAATAATTTTCATATAAACCGTTAAAATCTATCTTTTTTATATTCAAATTATTTAGACTTTCCAAACTATTTTACTATGTAAATCATTTCCAATACTCAAACCATTTTATATCAACCATTTTAAATATTTAAACTATTTAAATTATTTAAACTATTTAAAACTATTCATACTATTTTCCAAAATTCAAATTGTGCAAAGTTGGAATGTTTATATTTAAATTGTTGATTTAAATGCGAATGTGGTTAAATGAAGTTATAACCTAAGTTGGAATTTGAAATGATATTTTCAAGTGAAAATGACATATTTTGAGTAAATATGGTATTTTGAAATGAAGTGATATTTTTGAAGTGAATATGATATTTTGATATCAAATATGAATCGTTTTCGAAATGTAAACGAACCAACCGGTGTGAAAAAAGACGTTTGGTTGTTAAAGAGACCGGGGCCTCTTATTGGCATACTCTTTGTCAATATTGGAACCACTTTAACATTGTGTACGTGGTGGATGATCCAGAATGAAGTGGTTGGATTTGGTGAACGTTTGCTAAATTTGAAGAAAGAGAACGATGATGGATGACCCCGACACTTGTGCCAATTTAAAATGACTAAAACAGGAGCCATACCCGACCAGTGAGGCTAGCTACCTTTAGCAACATCTGTTCTTTGTATTACTATATTGATTTTGACTTGATTGGTTCACCTTGATTTGATTATGGGATGGATGTTTGCAGTGGGTCGTTAGGGGTTTCCACCAGTCAGGAAACGCAAAACGGTAGTATCCTACCTTGGGCATCGCCTCACGTGCCTTGTCATACTCTTTATCCTTATTCGCGACCACTACGATTTTGTTTTAGTATTGTCTAATCATGGCACCTCCTTGGCTACTGATGTTACTGGTGATGCTACTAAGGCAAACTGTAGGACAATGCTTAAAAATGTGTTAAGAGGGATCAATGTAAAGCCTTAACTCTATTTTAATACTTTATATTACTAATAGTCACTACATATATAACGTATTTTACTACATAGATAGTTTGACGGATCCTTAGGAGATGAAAAATCCCGTAACATCTCTTAAGTTATTGCACTCACGTTGTACACTGGATAAGAGATGAAAAGCCCCGTAAACATCTCTAAAGCTATTACACTTATATTTACTTGTTATTGATTTATCTTACATAAGAACTTTTAGTTCTAACTCGAGTGTTTTGTCTTTTCATTACGTTGGGGTCAGCCTGAGCATTTCAGTATTTGAAGACATTATTTCTTGAAGATGAAGATGGAGTTTGCTAGACCGTATTTACTATTACTATTCCGCTTCATTATTTGGTATGTTTGTTGATTGTACTCTGATTATGTTGTAAAAATTGTGTAATTAAATGTATATTGTAAAACAGCTTCATGAACTATTTTTTATTATCATATTTTGTCATTCCGCTGCGAGTTTTTGTGTTTTTTTATCCTTCTTTTCTCTTATTTTCTTATTAAATCCCATCAACAATCCTCTCTTTTGAATGGTTTGAGTTAGACATGTGTGGTTTATTGTCGATTTAAACCGTCCAAAAAGGTGGATCGTCCAGTTGGTATCAGAGCTTTGGTTTAGAGTTACCTTAGCCTGTTGGGGTTAACTCATTAGAGATAGGGTTGGTAATACCCTAAAATGAGTTTGAGAGTATATATATGAGAGAGCGTAATTTTTAGTGCTATAAATTGTTTTGTATTGTGTTAATTTGTTCTGTTGAGTATTTATGAATTTTGGTCGGTACATAGGATGCTATGGCATCAATAGGGGTTTCTAAACACTTGAACATGGTAGACAGACAACAATATTGTTTTTGAAATAGGTAAATGAAATAATTTTACCTACTATAATATTTTGTATATATATATAATTTTTCATAAATTGACTTTGTTATTTTTGTTGTGTTGGATGTTAGTAAATGATAATATTCAATTATTGTCATTTATTGTTGGTTAGTCAAGTTCTTAAAAACCATTAACTATTGTATGTTATAAGAAAATGTAATTTTATAAATATGGTATAAATTATGATTCGCAAATAAAATGAATTTAAATTGAAAACTTAAGAACTTAAGTTTCGGTGTTGAAATTGGGTTTTCAAAAAAATTTGGAAAAAATAATATTAGTATTATTTGGAAGTATTTTCGGATAGAAATGTTTTCAATGGAATTGAAAGAAATGTTTTAAAAGAATTTTTTAAAGAAAATAAGTTCTGTACTCCCCTCTTCAATAGTTGGAAAATAATTTCGGTGGTGACCGCGCGACATCATCGACATTCATTTTCGAGTCTCAAAGCGGGAAGACCACTTAGTAGCTTTGCTACGCGTTTGGGTTGATAAACAGATTTTGATTTAGGATTTTTAAATATGATTTGATATATGTAAAAGATACGAGTATATATATATATACTATTTCAAAGTGATTAGAAATAAACCCGGTATTTGAATTCTTAAGTTCTTGCTAATGAATGATTTTCAATTGTAGAAATAAAGTGAAATTTCAATGGTTGGAAACTTATAAAATGAAAAATAAGAAATTATAAGCTAAGTGTTTAATGAAACTGTAAGGAAATTGGAGATTCATCACTTGTAAATTAAAAGATAATGAAAATTAAGAAGATGTAAACTATTGAACATTTTTGTTAACTAAAATGAATAAGATAAATTTGTATAACACTCAATTACATTCTGAAAACATACATAAAACTTACCAGGAATGCTTAAAAAGTTGTAATGTTAAATATGAATATGTAATAGAATATTATACAAGTAAAAGCTTAATAACAAAAATGCTTCAAAATGAACATATGTTTATAAATGAAAAATTAAGATGTACAAGAAATATTATAAACATAAGTTAATGTTTGAAATGCTTGATAATTAAATTGAATAGTAAAAAGTGAATACTATTTAAGTAAATGATTATAAACTTAAGAAATTGTTGAAATGATTCATAGATATGATTTAATATGAAAGGATACCATATATGAAGGAATAAAATAATTAAAAAGGTAGAAATACTAAGTATGAAATGATTCACTAATGAATGTTGACATTAATAGAAGTCAAGTTATATAAGTAAATGAATGTTAATTAAACTACAAAGGAACTTACGTAATACTTTAAGAATTGATTCATCGATGATTTTAAATATTGAATGGTAAATAATTTATGTAAGTAAATGAATGTAAATTAATAAAAGATAATCTTGTATGAATGCATGAATAAAATAAGTGAAAAGTGAATAATGTGTGAAAGAAACCAATAGAATAATATTTAAATTCTATGTTGTTGGCTTATGGGAAGTTTGAGAAACGATACTTCAAATTGTTTAAGGTTGTATGAACAATCTATTAAGTAATTATCTAAGGCTATTGAGCGTAAGGTACACGTAGTAGTTTATTTATCACCCTTGTACGATGAAAAGTTTCTGAACCTGGACAAAACCATTAGCTTTTGGTTGCTATGGATGTGCGATGGATTCTTTTATTTCATATAATGGTTGTACTGCTTTTGTTTGCATATGATTATTATATATTGTGTGCTGCTTGTGTTATTAACTGAAACAACTAATATATTACTCTTTTACATAGTTTTAACTCTTTTGGACTATGTAAGTTACAGGTTTATGGAAGCAATAGCAGTTGCTTTTGGTTTCATAAATAGAGTTTGTTTGTCCGACAAATAGGTACGTTTTCGGATTATGGTTTTTGGAACGATATTTTATTGTTTTTCCTATGGTTTGGGATGTTTTATTATTGAAATATGATATATATATATATATAATGTAATTATTGATATTGTTATTTTTTCGAAATTAACCTTGCAAAGGAGACTCTAACGAAATTTTTCATAAATTTAGGACTTAGAAATTTTTTGTGGAAGTTGGGTTATTTTCAAAATTTTATTAAACTTAAATATGTAGTTAAATTGTTATAAATTGACTATTTTGAATAAAATATACCAAATTTCTTGATTCCTTCTTGTTCCTTTTTAGGGACGAAAAGTTTTGACTTGGGGATATTGTAACGACCCGTATTTTTGATAACTAAAATATTAAATTTAATAAGATTTTTGGAATTTAATATTGCCATAAATTAAAATTTATGATTATAAATGAAAAAATTATTAGAATTAATTTAATAATGATGATTGAATGAAATTGACAATTGTTTAATGTAATTTCAATTAATGGTAATAATAAAGGTTAATGAGGATAAAATGAATGTTGTATTAAAAAGAGAAATTATATGTAATTAATTGAAATTGGTTTTAATATAGAATATGAAATCAATTTTTTAGTACGTAAATTCATTAGCTTTTGTTGTAAACAATAAATTTAAAAATGTGTTTAAATTACTAAAATTTAAATATTTTTTTAATTATCATCTTATTGTTTAATGCGTTTGAAATTAGTTGGAAGCCAATGTAATTAAATATTGTGGTTAATATAAGAAAAGACGCTAAATGTAGAGTGATGAGAATAATAAGATGGAAACTTTTGTTAAATAAAGTCATAGGGTATTTGATGATTTAATAATAAGAATGTAAATCAAAATAATAGAATTTATTTTTTGGCAAAGCAAGCGGGGTTAAATGGGCCTCTGCTTTATATTAATAAAAATAAATTACAAAGTCCAATGAAGATCCATCAGAGCATACTACAATGAGCAGGTCCACAAATTCACAAAAATACAATTACACACCAAGAGCTTGGTAGATAGAATGAACCAGTACGTGTTTAGAAGTTAGTATACCTCCAAAAACCCTAATGTTCCTTTCCATCCATATAACAGAAATAGTCTTTTTTAGAATACGAAATAATAGAGAACTCAATGGTGTCTCCATCTAGTCGCTTTGAATATGGTGTACCATTCCACTGCAGAGTTTCTAATGGGTGTATGTAATTTTAACTTCCTCAAGATGCTATGCCATAAATAAAAGGAGAAATCACAATCAAAGAATAAATGCAATATCGACTCCTTATAATTGTAACAGAACAAGCATATATCAGAATGGATAATTCCCCTCTCCTTTAACTTATCAAGAGTGTGAATACCATTTTTAATAATCTTCCAGAGGAGCAAGTTTTCTCGAGGAATAGTACCAGAGTTCCATATCCTGTGCCAAGGAAACACAGTAATATGAAACCATCAACCATGCTTTTATAGACAGCTGTTATCTGATGTGGCTTGCCATTCCAAAGTGCATGAAAGTAACAATTGGAAAATGATTTTGCATAAATATCTCTCCAGCAGTCACGTACAGTGGAAGTACTAAAGGCAGGAAGGTGAAGAATGTCATCATACCAAAAAGAATTAACAGTAGCATGTTCATTGATTCCAGATAGAACTCTAAGGTTGCAGCTGATAATATCAGCCAATATAATTCCCTGACCAGACCAAGGATCGAACCAAAATGAAATGTGATTCATGAACTGAAGCCCAGTCTGAAAAAAATTAATATAGTCCTTACTGAATCGAAGAATATTCTTCCAAGACCAGCTACAATCAACTGGAATATCCATTATCCAGAAATGTTTGTCTTTAATTAAGTTTTTTCTGATCCATGAAGCC
The DNA here is from genome assembly GCA_030737815.1 of Allium fistulosum. Taxonomy (NCBI): domain Eukaryota; kingdom Viridiplantae; phylum Streptophyta; class Magnoliopsida; order Asparagales; family Amaryllidaceae; genus Allium; species Allium fistulosum. The sequence goes on from CM060906.1 coordinate 55,546,031, forward strand.
CATAAATTGTTGTCAAATTTATAAAGCTTATCAATACGAGAAGAGATAACAGCTTTATTCCATTTGCTAATATTCATAATGCCTAGCCCACCATATTTATAGGGGCATCAAAGCTTTTTAATTGCAATGGGTATCAGCTTTCTGGAGAATGAATTACCATGCCAAAGAAAGTGATTAAGTGCCGAGTTGATCATGGATACAAGCTTACAAGGTAATATGAAAATTCTAGCGTAATATAGGCACATGGAGGTAGCAATGGATCTCACAATGACCAATCTACCAGCCATAGAACATTTAGAAACTGGCCATGAAGTAATTTTGGCAATAATCTTTTCATAAAGCTTGAGGCATTGGCTGGTCTTGACTTTATAGGAAAACATGGGAGCGCCTAGATAGTCTTCATTATGATCTATGGGATTGAGGCCAGATAAAGCATAGACTAAGGATTTTTCAGTTTCAGGCATTCCAGCAATTCTTATTTTGGATTTATTCCTGTTAATAGAAAGGTCAGTTAGCACTCTAAATTCTTCAAGAATACCCAATACAACAGTAATTGATTTAGAAGTAGGCTTTGTAAAAAGAAGCGGATCATCGGCAAATTGAAGAGTTGATATACCCGAGCTCTTGTAAAGAGGATGGTATTCAAGGATATTTAAAGACAAATTCTAGTAGTCAGAGATGTGAATAACTCCATTACACAAACAAAAAGGTAAGGTGATATGGGGTCACCTTACCTTATGCCCCTTGTAGCTTGAAAGTAACCAAATGAATTGCCATTGAAACATAAAGAGTATTTAATTATAGACATACATGTATAGATCTAGGATAAGAAGGGGATAGGGAAATTCATCCTACGAAGAATATATATAACTGATTTCCATTGTATAGTGTCATATGCCTTTTGAATGTCCAGCTTCAACACACACCTCTTTGAAACATTCTGTCTGTTATAGCCTTTCAACAATTCAGAGGATAATAGAGTGTTGTCAGTGATATCTCTGGAGTGTAGGAAAGCTCTTTGATTAGGAGAAACAATATCAGCAAGCACTGTTTTCATTCTAGCTACCATGATCTTGGAGATGCACTTGTATATCACATTGCAACAGGAAATTGGCCTGTACTGTGTAACAGAAGTAGGCTGGTCAGTCTTGGGTATAAGAGCAATTTTAGTGGCATTTATACCAGATAAAAATTTGTTGTGTTTGAAGAAGTTTTTAATGGCCTTTATCACATCAGATCTATCCAAGCAGTTTTATAAAAATAGGCATTAAAGCAATAAGGACCTGGAGAGCTTGTCGAATTCATTACAAAAATGTTGTCTTTGATCTCTTCATCAGTAATCTCCCTAATTAGAGAATCATGCCACTGAGATGAAATGGATGGAAGTTGAGAGTTATTAAATAACTGACTGTGAATGTTTGGATTACCGGGGGAAGCTAAAAGTTCTTGGAAGAAATCCAGAAACCCATCTTGTATAGAGTCAGGAGATGAACATAAATCACCATTTTATCTAAAATATTGGTAATATTACCAGTTGATTGTCTGGTCTTTAGAGATTCATGGAACAAGGCAGAGTTTTTGTCTCCATGAATTAGCCACTTTATCTTTGTCTTCTGTTTAGCCATCCTATTTTCTTCCACGAGAGCTTTAGCAAGATTTTTGATAAGAGATTGCTCCTGAATAACAAGGCTGGCAAGCACAGAATTATCAACACATACTTGAATATCATTTTGCACCTTATATAAGCTTTCACAAGAAGAATCGGATAGACTGCTACTATTCCCAAAAATGTCATTAGCCCAAGGTTTAAGAGTCTCTTTTAAATGCCTCAGCTTAGCCAACAAAATATACATAGGATTACCATAAAATTTAGAGTCCAACAGTTTGAAGCAATTTTCAAGAAATCATGATGTTTAGTCCAGTTATTAAAATACGAAAATGAGGACTGTCTTCTCACATATGCCTTTCCCTAATCTAAAATTAAGGGCGAGTGGTCAGAAAGGGGTGGAGGAGGGATGATGGTATTCAGGTTAGGCCGGCAAGCACAGAAGAGAAATTTTGATAAGTTCTGTCAAGTTTACAAAATGTCTGTAACGACCCAGAATTTCTGTCATTTGAAATTCATATATTTAATTTATTTAAAATATTAATAAGTAAGATTTGGAAGTCGAATTAATTTAATTTCGATATAGTGATTTTATTGGGCGATTAAATTATTAATTTAATACTTGAGATTGGGTAAAAAATTGAAATCTGAATTAAATGTGATTAAAAATGATTTATAAAGTTATAATAAATCATATTAGAGTTAGAATGATGTTTGTGAACTTTTAAAATTGATTTAAAAGTTAATTTGTGAAAATTGAATATTTTAATATTTAATTGACGACTAAAAATGACCATTTTTCAAACAGTCTCGGATTTCAACGAAACCAGTTTCATCGGATCCATAATGTGAAATTATTGTAAGATTTCAAATTTCGTGTCAATCGGATGTACGGTTTGTCCGGGGCAAGCCAAAACGCATCGAAATCGATTTAAATCAATTTGATTTAAAATTGATCGTTTGTTTTCGTAACTCGCACAGACGATCGAATTAGCTCCCGAAACACATTCCATTGTGTCCGGAACGTGGGGTAAACCTTAGAAATGCCAGCTGGCACGCTCGATTTGGAGTTCGGAAAATTTTCGATGAATAGTGTTTTGGAGAATTTTCTATAAAAGAACATTATCATTTTTATTTGCAAATCAACCCTCCTTCTTCAGCCGGCCCTAATTGTTTTCAATGGCCGGAAAACTCTCAACTTCTTCCCTCCAAATCTCTTAATCCATCAGCTTTTAGCAAATACTTTCAACTACAATGTTGTAGAGGGAAGTGAGATCTATAATCTCAATGGTGGAGATCGAAAACGAAGCTACGGATCAACGGCAATTGGCGACCAAAGTCGTGCGTTTCATACACGAATTCCAACGCGTAGGGACAGTCGAGTGGGGCCGGATCTCTGGTGAAGGTGGAGTGAAGCAAGGGCTTTCGAATGGTGGTGGTATGATGGGTTCTCGACGTCGAATGGTGGAGCGGCTTCAAGCCCTAGGTGGCGTGTGTTGGGTTAGTTCGTTCATGATGGCCTGGGAGTTTTTCACGTTGGAGAGAAGATGATGCTCACGGCCTGGATTAGAGCAAGCAAGATGAATGGCCAGATTGGATGTGGGGTTTATTTTAAAAAGAAATGTATAAATTTATATATATTAATTCGTTCAAACTTTAAATTGCTGTAACTTGTTCATACGAGGTCGAAAAATTACGAAACGAATTGCGTTGGAATCATTTCGACGAGCTCTTTGCAATGGATTTGGTTTGGAGTCAATTGGAGTCAGTGAAAATTTTGAGTAAAATTAAACGCCTGTTCAATTTTATTTGAAATAAAACGCTGCAACCGTCATTGAAAGCAAGGTGAGAACTTCTCACTCAATCGAATATCGTATTTCGAGTTAAATTTTAAATAGTTAGATTTAAATTTTTTGATATTGTTGATTGTGTGAATTGGATGATAAATTGTTATTTATTGTGTCAAATAGACCCTATACGCCGTATACTAAGCGGAGGTTATTTATTAAAAACATATACCGTGATAATTTCACCGTGAAGTGGAATTGGTATTATATATGTATTTGGAGTTGATTTCCTGCATTATATAGCGGATGAGACCCTATTGCGCCGCATAATAGCGAATAGTATTTTATAAATCTCATATACCGCGATATTTCACTTTGATGTGAAATTGGTATTGTGCTAACATCTGTGGATGCAGGAAAACAGGTTGGAGGGATCCAACTGGATTCCTCAAACATTTGAATTTATTTCAATGTTGTGTGTTGATTTATTTATAATCACCGTGTGATTATATTGTGATTGAAATGGTTGACGGCTATAATTTAGCCGGATATATTTTTGGTGTCGTTGGATACCGAAAATAAATAAATATTTGATTTTTGAAATTTAAGTTGAAAATTTATCGAAAAATTTATTTTTGATAATTGGATGAATTTAAAAAGGAGTTAAAAGATAAAAGCTATATTTTTGAACTATATTAAAGTAAATTTTAAATTTGTATAAAAGGGCTTAATAAATCGATTTCGAAATTATTATTTATAAATTGAACAATTTTATTTAAAATTTGGATTTTTAAATAGTTTGAAAAATAAAGGAATTTATCTTCTTAAAAAGGGATTTATTTTAAAAAGGAAGTAATTTAGCAATCCATTTGGTAATTAATTTTTGGTGCTTGAAAAATAAATCTTTTGAAATTGTTTGGAAATTTGATTTGGTGTTTTGAAATAAATTTGAAAATAAATTTGAAATAAATTAATTATTAAATTACAATAACTAGTAAAAATTGATTTATTTAAAATTTATCTGATTTAAATTAATCAGATAGTTAAATTAATCCTACTTATGGATGTTTGGATTATATTAGATGTTGAATTGTTTGATATCTCTGATATGTGATATTTTGTGATATATCCTGATTTGTGTGGTGATTTGTGATCTATATATCTGTGATTTGTGAATGAAAGATAAGCGTTATCGTTTATACCGCTTATCAATTATATTGTTCTATTTGATATGTGATGGTTGAATGTTGTTGCACTATTGTGTTAAACCCTTGGACTACACAATACACGCACAAATGTGGATTTCACGTGGAAATCGGTTAAGTCACAGATTTTTATCAATTTTGAAAAATTGAATTTTTAAATCCAAAATAGTTTTGGAATTGGAAATGAAAGCTTTTGAAATGAGTTTCAGAGATAAAAGTTATTTTAAATAACTTAATAAAATTGGAATCTAAATCATTTGATTTAAATTTTGAATTCAATATTTTGAATTGAATTCAATAATTAGGAATTTTGGTTTAAAAGATTTTTATAAGTATAAAAGGTGTTTATATTGGTTTTTAACCATTTAAAATATGGTTTTGGAAATTTAAATTTAAATTCAAGTTTTATACTTGGATGGCTTTAACCTGTGTAATTGTAACCAGTTTTCCCAAAACGAAAACTATCTGTTTTCAGATAATAACAATAGCTTTTATGAAGTGAAAAGATTTCCAATTTGTATCGAAACATTTCAAGTTGAAATGAAATTGTAAATAGTTTGGAAAAACTATGAATTAACTTTTGTGACTATGATGAAATTTTATTTTGAAATAAATGAGTATTTCAAAAGGCGTATCTTTTATATTATAAAAGACTTGAATTGTGAATAGTTTTGAAAGCTATAAATTAAATCTTAATTTAAAGATTTAATGGGTTAATCCAATTGAAGTGGAAATTGATTTGGAAATCTGTGAATGAATCTTTGTGAAACTGGGTAAACTTTGTGAAGTAAATCTTTTTGTTTAAAGATTTAAAATGGTAATTTGTTTAAACCATTTAAAGGAAAGGATTTGGGTAATAAGTTGTGACTTAATGGAAATCCCTATATCCATATGTTTTAAAAATTGTGCTCACTATTCGGGTTAGCCGGGAAAAGACCTTTGTGTCATATAACCCATTCCGAATTTGTGATACGACGATATGGATCGTATTGAAGACCGGGTATTTGTGAAAACGATAGGATGACCTATCGATTGTCTCTGCACCGTTAGCTACGGTATAGATATTTCCTTTGTGATGGGAAGTTTTATCAGGATTGTGAATACCCGGATTGCAAGGGCTTCTTTGGAAGTGCCTTCGGTTCTGTTCGAACCCGGAACGGACTTGTATGGTTACATGTCTGACATTACATTTTGAGATATAAAGCTGATTTCTTTCAAATACATTTCTGTTTGGTGGCGGAGAATTTATTCTCTTAGCTTAACACCCTTCTCTGAGACGTACGAGCTCAGAGGTTATGTAGTTGAAATTTATCAGTAATATACTCCCAGTTTGGTAATGTGGCATGCTGAGTGTTGCTGTGTAATGATCATTTATTGATCAATTGTGATCAAAGCGTGGCTTTGTGAAAAAGCGTAGCTTTTTGGACGAGACCTCTTCGGACCTCACAACCCGGAAATGGTCGAAACAGGAATATGCGACAAGGTTATGAGGGTCGCGCCCTTTAGGGTATGTCATTTCCTTCTGGAAAAGGGTGGTATCAGGTATGGAGCCCTGGTATTTAACCTATGTGGATACTCCGATCTCATTTATTGTGTGATTGTTGTTTGATCGAGGCGCCTCGGATAAAGGTCCCAAAGGACCGGGGGTGGCATATTCGTGAGTTACCTAGTTACAGGGGTAACCCGACCTTGTGTTGGCAGAGAGCTAGTTAGTTCTCGGGACGTCCAGCCAGAGGCGATCCCATGTGGCGGTAGGAAGTTCCTTAGCCTGACAATTTGTTGGAAATCCAAAGAAACAATACGAACCTTGTACGGTTTTAGTTGTATAACCTGCTATGGAATGTGGCGGTAACCTGCTATTGAACATAGTAGCTATAGTAGGCATACAATAATGGTTGTATGTTGGCTAAGATTAATATTATACTTTCGAAATGTTTTCTTCACTATGCACTAATAATAATAATAATCCAATGATTTGCGTAGTAAGCATCTTTGACTATCATAAGAAGAAATCTCCTCCAATTCTGCGTTTGCATTGTGTGTGTGGCGGGAGGTCTTATGGTAGTTTCATTTTCCAAAAGCATTGCGGATATTTTCCACTTCCTTTGTTGTTGTTGTTTTAAAGATAAATAACTGTTTTAAGTTCTCACACCAGTCACCATGACTGACCTGGAGTTTATTGTTTCCTTCCTAAACTCTGGGTGCCCACCAATTTCCACACGGGCAGTCTAGAGTTAGGTTATCAGGTCATTTTGGATTCAGGAGATGCTGTGGAGTTCATTGGTGAGTTGGATGGCGAGACGTACTACTTGTATATGATATTATTTTTCCGCTGTGTATTCTGTATGAGGACAAGTTTGTATAACTGTCCAGTATTGTGTTGTATATTGTTTTGTAAACTCTGATGATGATGTAATGCATAAAATGATATAGTTCTTTGATTTAAAGATTATTCATTTATCTATTATATGTTGTTCTGCTGCGAATGTGAGATTCTGATATTGTTTCTGTGTTTCCTGTTCTCTTTTTCTTCTGTCTTCTTCTACCTCTTCTTTTTAACCATAACAATTCGGTTTTCTAGCATTCGATTGCTCGACAGTTGATACAGTGGACGTATTAATGTCGATTTTCGAGCGTCGAAAGATCGTCTCGTTACAATGTCAATTTGCCAGTTTTACTGGAATTATTCCAAGTAAAAAAAACTAGATGCAGAGATTGGGAGGAGGTTAGAGTCATAAATTGCTTTATTTAGAGGTCTGGTTTGTTGAAAGGTAAGAGGAATTCCACCACTCGTATCAGTGGATAGCTGCATACAATTCCAGTCACCCATACAAAGGCAAGGAAAGTTTGAAGGTTGTAAAGTAGGGAGAATGTCAAGGAGTTGTTGCCTGTGCAAGCTACTATTTTCAGCATAAACAAAGGTCATGTGAAAATTGGATGAAGAGGGGATATGAGCAATATGGGTGTGAATGAACTGTCTGTGAACAAAAAGAGGAGAGATAGAGAAAAGAATAGGATTCCAAAGAATAAGTAGCCTACCAAAAGGGGGCTGAGAAAAATTATGAATACATTTCCAACTGCTATTGATTGTAAGAGAAGCCTTGAAGGAGTTGGCATGATTTAATTTTGTTTCAGCAATGGCCATAATTTGAATTTTGAAGGTTGATATGAAGTTCTTGATTTCAAGTTGTTTAGATAAGGAGTTCACACCCCTTATTTTCCAGAATCCTATTCTATCAATCATAAAATTGATTGGGAGTTAGCTCTGGTTTTAACACCAAAGGAAGAGACATTGAGGACTGTTGAGGGTGGCATTGAAGGATTAATTAGATATAAAGAGTAATGAATACCCATATCTAAATTAGTAGAGGAGTTTTTATGATTGAAAATCTTCCTTGGTCTTCCTCTTTTGTTTTTAGTAGATGATCCCGAGCATTCTGGCAGGGAATGATTATTGACTGTAGAGGTGAGATTGATTGAGAGGTCAGGGATTATGTCATTGAATATTTGAATTGGAAGAGTAACAGTTGAATAGGGAGAAGATGAAATGTCAGGAGAGTTAGGAGTTAGATTGAGGGATTGACCTGGAATTGGCAGGGAAGGGTGCACAGTAGTGTGCGTGGCACTGTGCATGTTCAAATTGTTGATATTAAGAGAGTTAGAAGGAGTAGTACAAAGATTGTCTTTCACAAAATCAATTTGGGACATAACACCTTCAATATTTTCTACAACATCCTCATCTAAATCTGAAGCACTGAAAAGTTGTTATGAGTAGACACTGCATCAGTATTAGATGACCTGAATGGAGGGTTCATCATTTCTGGATTTTGATCTATTTGATACTGTGTTATAGAAATTGGTTCAGGCACAGTAACAGGGGACTCTGAGACAATTCCCACATTACCCGAAGGAGCCATAATCAGTTCACCAAGGTGACTCGAAGTAGTTTGATTAGGACCATAAGGCATAGAGTCAATTTTCATATTTCTCGAAGTATCCTTGTCAAGAACACCAAGGAGACTCGAAGTCGATTGTTTGTTATTACCTTCATCAACAGTCGGCCTCAAAGAATCATTGTTTGAGACTACAAGAAGGCCCTCAGTTGTATGATTTACAATAGTAACATCCTAAACCACTTTCTTCAATTTAGCATCCTTTTTTATCTTTCTCCAAGATTTTTGAATGGGTTTTGATTTTCTTTTTCCTTTAAATAAAATACCTTTCTTCTCTTTTCTGACTGGTGCAGTCTTGAAAGCTTGTTCACCATCCACAGCATGTGTCTTATCATTCTTTGTCATTGACCTCATCCTTCTTAGTACCAGTTCTTTTTTCACAACTAACAGGCATGGCCAATTTTTTTGCAATGTGTACATATTAGTGGTTTCTAAGAGTATTCAATCATAACATCTAGACATGAACCATCCCCTACTGCCAGACTTTCAGGAAGTTCTTTATCAGGATAAATCTCAATCAAAGCATACTCAAATCTCCTAAGTCTTTCAGTATTTTCATCAAAGCATATCAATCTACCAAGGTGGCAGGCCAACCAATTTATACTAAGGAGAGTCCACGTCAATATTGGAATTATATAAAGGTGCACCCATATAGGTACAGTTCTGACTGATGCTTGAGCTGATGCAAAAGTGGGTTTCCATTGCGAAATGATGAACATTTGACCACGAATAAAAATAGGATCCTTCTTAAGAACTTGGAGTTTATCTTCCTCATTAGAGAACTTTATATAATAGTTGAGTTTGTCAAAATATAGTTCAAAGGAGCCTTTCCGCTTCCAGGCTTTGTCGAGATGAGCTTTAACTGCCATAAAATTGACTGTACCAGCAAGGAAAAACCCACTAGACAATCAGACCAAGATTTTATGCCTTCATTAACAATTTCTTTAGGAGGAGAAATGGGAGAGCCAGAATAATGTATATCAAAGTGGACAGGGACATAAGTCCCACCATTCCTAGGCTTCGAGGAGAAAAGAGAGGACCATGAGGATGACGAGGAAGCAACCGAATGAATAGGGAGTGGAGGAACAGTAGGAGGAAGAGGGTTAGAAAGAAGGGGAGGAAAAGGATCAACAGATGTAGGGAGAGAGGAAGAAGCAAGAAGGGTAACTAAGGTTGGGTCCGGTGGTGGATGGGGAGGTACAGGAGGAGGAGGACGATCAAAGGAGGGACATGCTGAAATGACAGGCGGAGCATGGGCAGGGATTGGGGGAAGTACAAGTAAGGTAGGAGGGATGGGGGAAGGCAAGACATGAGAGGACATGAAAAAAGGAACGATGAGGTGAAAATTTTTATTTATTTTAAGTTTACTTTTGTGTATGAAATAATAGAATTTATTGAAATTTAAAATATAATAAACCAGGGTTTTATTACTATTGTAATTTAACGTTGTAATAAATTTAATATTTAAATCTTGAAATTAACATGGAAAATTGAATTCAAAAGATCATTAAATTTCTATGTAATCAAGAATGATAAAATGGTTAACTTTTAAATTTGAATTTAAAAGTGATTATTTTGATTTTAAAATAATAATTCATTTAATTAAGTGGAAAATTAGTCTTTGTGGGCACTGTCTCGGATTTTGATGAAACCAATTTCATCGGATCCGTAATAGTGAATTATTATAGGATTTCAAGTTTCGTAGTGATCAGACTTATCGTTTGATCGTGTGAGCTCGAAACGCGTAGAAATCAATTAAAGGAATTTAAATGAATATAATTTGATTTTAAAAGATAACTTCTATATACATCAGAATTAGGGTTTGAAATTAGTTCCATTGAGTTTAAAACTATTGAAAACCTATATTTCGACATATAGGATGACCTACTTTCGTTTCGGGAACAAAACGAGTTTTTCGGGTATTTGTTATCGCTTCGACCCAACTCGATCTGTTCTTATCCATTCTTATCCATTTCCGCCTATATATATGTTGTTATAAACCCTAGCAGCTCTATTCTATTTTTTGTACGTACAATTTCTATTCTTATATGCTCCTCCTCAATGGTGAATAACCGAAACCCTAAATTACAATTCCAAATCAAATCGAAAAATTCAAACCACTCAAATCCTATCATATAATATATCATCGCGGAGCTCTCGACGAACGTAATATGTGTATGCAATTCATTTTTCGATTGGAGGCTCCATTTGTTCAGTAATTGGTGAAATATTCTCATCCGTTCGTGTTAGGGTTTCATGTTAAACGGTGGATCGTCGACCATTCGATGATCGGGGAGTTGCATCTGGAAGAGGAGGTGATGCAGTCTTCATCCATCGGCTTGGATCGTGGCAAATGTGCCTCGAGTTGGCCAGAAAATTCAAGGAAGTCACGACAGCAGCAGAGCTCTTGGCTGAGGCAGAGCGTGCCGCGCATGGCCAGTAGGGGCGGCAGGATCTGGTGAGCACGGTGACGCATCTGATGGTCGAACGACGGCATATAGCGGTGGTAAGTTGGACGTGAAGCGTGGCGGCCAATGTGGTTACGTGCGTGGTTTCTGATCATGATCTAGGGTTGAGAAGATGCTGCAAAATTACAAATTTGCCCTTATATTTTATTTTAATTTTAAATTTCAATCTTCTAACTCGTATAACTTTTGCATACGAACTCCGATTCACGCACGGTTTCTTCCATTAGGTTCGTATTGAAATTATGGACAACAAGAAACTAGTTTGGTTGAATTTGGAGACCGTTGGAATTTTGGGCTTTTATTGGACTTTAAATCGGTTATAAATCAAAGGTGGGTGATTTAACCCACTCACGCAATACTAAATCTTTTTATGTTAGTTGAATTAAATTTATGAAGTGATAAGAATTTTATTGATTGCTGTTTGTTAATTTGAATTGTCATTTAAATTTAATTTGAATTTTATATTGAATTAAATTGTTGTTTAAATTAATATTGAATTTAATTGCTAGTTGAATACCTAATATTGATAAGTAGTTAATTGTTGTGATTCATTGGCTGATTTGGATGTTGACTATGATGGATGTCTATTTGTTGACTTTTTGGATGATTGGATGTTTATTCATTTTATATATTCCTGTTATTACCCCATTTATTATTTAACATCCTATAAATTGTTACTTGAATTATTTCGAATAAATTAAGAAATAGGGTAAAATGATATATACCTATGACACTTTGATTTGGAATTAAATAATATATATCCATCCCTATAATTAAAACTGAAATAACTGATCACTTGGCCATAGGGTAGAAAATTACATTCGAACACCGGATTGGTTAAATCAAATGGTTTTAAAAATCTGGAATTTGGATTTTTGGTTAATGATTTTGTTTTAAAGGAAATAAATTGTGGATTTATATAAATTGAATTATTCTAATTCAAGCTTTGAAACGTTGAAAACTAACATTGGTTAAAGGGGATTGTTTTAAAGAATTTAAATTGAAATTTGAAGTATAATCGATGTATGACTAAAATTTTGGAAATCGAATTAGTTTGAAGTTGAACCTTAAATTGAACAATGAAGTTTAGTTTGATTTAAATGTTTTAATCGGTATTGAAATTGGACTTGAAATTGATATAAATTGAAATGGTTTAAAATAAGAATTGGATTGAAATGCAAATCATTGAATTGAATTGCTGAATCGAATTTGAGTTTAAAAATGAACGTTTCGAAAATTGAAGTTAATTCGAATTGAAATTGAAATCAAGTTAATTTGAAACTAAATCAAAATTGAGTCAATTGAATTGAAAGATTGGAATTTGAGTTTTATTGATTTGAAATTTGATCATGGGTCCAGATTTGTTGAAATGGAAAGAAATAGTTTGATTTGATATTATTTTCAAAATAAATTATTTTAATACAAACCGTTTAAAATCTATCTTTTTAATATTCAAATTATTTAAATTTTTTAAACTATTTTACTATGTAAACCACTTTCAATACTCAAACCATTTTATATCAACCATTTTAAATCTTTAAATTATTTAAGCTATTTTAAACTATTTAAAACCATTCAAACTATTTTCCAAAAATTCAAACTGTTCAAAGTTGGAATGTTTATATTTAAATCGTTGATTTAAATGTGAATGTGGTTAAATGAAGTTATAACCTAAGTTGGAATTTGAAATGATATTTTCAAGTGAAAACGACATATTTGGAGTAAATATGGTATTTTGAAATGAAGTGTTATTTTTGAAGTGAATATGATATTTTGATATCAAATATGAATCGTTTTCGAAATGTAAAAGTACCAACCGATGTGAAAAATGACATTTGGTTGTTAAAGATACCGGGGCCTCTTATTGGCATATTCTTTATCAATATTGGAACCACTTTAACAACTGTGTACATGGTGGATGATCCAGAATGAAGTGGTTGGATTTGGTGAACTTTGATGGATTTGAAGAAAGAGAACGATGAAAGATGACCTCGGCACTTGTGCCAATTTGAAATGACTAAAATAGGAGCCATACCTGACCAATGAGGCTAGCTACCTGTAGTGACATCTGTTTTTCGTATTACTATATTGATTTTGACTTGATTGGTGCACCTTGATTTGATTATGGGATGGATGTTCGCGGTGGGCCGTTAGGGGTTAGCACCAGTCAAGAAACGCAAAACGGTAGTATCCTACCTTGGGCATCGCCTCACATGCCTTGTCATACTCTTTATCCTTATTCGCGACCACTACGATTTTGTTTTATGTCTTATCACGGCGCCTCCCTGACTATCGATGTTACTGGTGATGCTACTAAGGCAAACTGTAGGAAAATGCTTAAAAATGTGTTAAGAGGGATCAATGTAAAGCCTTAATGCTATTTTAATACTTTACATTACTGATAGACACTACAAATATAGCGTATTTTACTACATATAGATAGTTTGACGGATCCTTAGGAGATGAAAAATCCCGTAACATCTCTTAAGTTATTGCACTCACGTTGTACATTGGATAGGAGATGGAAAACCCCATAAACATCTCTGAAGCTATTACTCTTATATTTACTTGTTATTGATTTATCTTGCATAAGAACTTTTAGTTTCGACTCGAGTGTTTTGTCTTTTCATTACGCTCGGTCCAGCCTGAGCATTTCAGTATTTGAAGACGTTATTTCTTGAATATGAAGATGGAGTTTGCTAGACTATATTTACTATTATTATGCCGTTGCATTATTTGGTATGTTTGTTGATTGTACTCTAGTTATGCCGTAAAAATTGTGTAATCAAATGTATATTGTAAAACAACTTCATGAACTGTTTTTTTATCATCATATTTTGTCATTCCGCCGCGAGATTCTGTATTTTGTTTTCCTTCTTTTCTCTTATCTTCTTATTAAATCTCATTGATAATCCTCCCTTTTGAATGGTTTGAGTTAGACATTTGTGGTTTATTATCGATTTAAACCGTCCAAAAAGGTGGGTCATCATAGATTTAGTAAATTTGATTTTAGGTAACTAACTAACTTAATAAAGGTGTTTTAAACTTATTTAATTAATGTAACAAAGGTATTTAAGTAAATTAATTGTATCTTCTGGGATAATAAATGTTGCATAAATTTTGAAAATAATAGTTTATAAATAAGAAGATCTTTTAAAAAGAATTGTTTCAAAATAAAGCTAAGTGTAAATTGTTTGGGTTTATAATAAACAATGTTTTGAGATTTGTTTTGACCTTGGTTTTAATACACCTAGAAAATATAATTGCCCTTTTAAAAGAATATTTTAAGAGTGCTTTTAAAGTGTCTTTAAAAGTATTGTAATGTGAAAATCAAGCGCAAGTGAAAAAAACCATTTTATCATTTTCGATAGTTGATTTAACGATTGTCGACTTTGATTTTGCTTTCTTCTTTGTGTCTCATCTATTTAGGACGATGTGTTGCTCATTTGAGCTTTATTATCCTTTGTCGAAAAATGACTAAATCCATAGCACGAGTGGAAGCCAAGCTATGTGGGGTTACTCCCATTAGGGTAATTTCACCTCTACTCTACATTGGATTCAGTTTGTGCATTAAGATGTGAAATACTCGGATTCTCGGTAACCGTTGGCAGGTTCGGCTTGGATGTGTCCGAGTGCCATTAGAGTTCTCAAGTATATATCTAGAGGTATACTTTCGGTAAGGCGATGCACCCTCTTAGTCATTGTTGGAGAAACTTCTCTTTCCCTTGTTATTAATTCAAGTCTTTGAATTGTTTTCTTAATTACATTGAGAACTTCCTTGTGCTCTTCTCTATGTTTAATTATTTGTGTCCATTCTTTCAAGTTTGGAATTTGATATTATTTATGCATATTCATTAAGTAATGAATTTGTTCTTACTAGTACCTACCCTTTTTATTAGGATTATTTTTGTTGTTTATTTCCATTCTTTCTTGATTAGATTATTGTTCTATTTGTTTTCCATTTCTTCATCCATGGATGTCGTTCTTGTGAGGTAAAAAACCGTTCCGCACTAGTGGCGCGATCTCATAGAATTTTATATGTCCATCATATTACTTAAGTTTTCTTACGCTTGTTTTCCAGACCGACCCGGGTGTTATTGTATTATAATTCTTTGGTCAGACCGAGTAGTTTCCTCTGGTTGGCTTTAGTGATATGGAGTTCTTGAAGGAGAGATGGATGTTTACTTATAGCAATGTTTTATTTTTCGCTGTATTATATTGTATTCCCATCAGCAATTGTAAGGTCCGGATTTTATAACTGTCCAGCTGATAAGGTTTGTTTTTTTACTCTGATGTACTCTGGATTTTGGGGTGGTGGTTTATATTGTCTTTATTATATTATATGCTGTCGTTTCTACTATGGGATTATGTTTTCCCTATTCTTTGTTCATTCCTTTTTATTTTACCTAACAATCTGTCTTTTCGACGATTGGATGTTCGGCATTTGAATACCATGGATGTATTCGGTGTCGACTTTCGATGTTCGATAAGGCGGGTCGTTACAACCTGAGTTCCTTGGATCAGTATCAAACCATAGGAATGGCTTGTTAAACCTTATTTGATTCTTTGAGGTTGTTTGGTTCGCTTGTATCTTCCTCTATAGAATTTGAATATATTGACATATGCTTGAATAATGAAGAAGTCCTTGGTTCGATAACGAATTGGAGGCATTTCTTTTAGTAATTATGAAGGTTGGACTTATCAATTATTGTTTAAGTCATGAATTATCATCGAATCATCCCATATTGCATGCCTTGTTCAACAACCACATTAGCTCCATATGGCATGAGGTTAAACGAAATTCTGAGAAAATTCCATGGATCAGTACCGAACCAAGGTTTTGGTTCGTTACCGATCCAAGACTTTTTCTTGAATCTTATAAATTCATATATATTATATACTTATATATTTATTTATTATATACTTATATATTTATTTATTATAAATAAAAATGTTTTAATGGTCGAACCAAAAAAACTATTACATCCTTCAAAAAGTCTTATATATATATATATATATCTTATTGACCATAGGTTAAAGCGGTCAATTTTCTCCATGAACCTCTAATTTAGGTTACATCTATATATAGTGTTGCGATGTTTAAGTTGCGAATAAGAATATCATAACATATTAAATATAGATTAAAATATATTTTAATTAATTAGATTAAAATAAAGTATTTCAAATCTTTTTTGTTAAATCAAAATACTATATTTGATTTAGTACAACAAATATTTATTTATACAAACACGTAATAAAGATCTTGTGAATTTAATAAAAGGATTTTTTAATCGACCCTTTTAACCTCTAGTTAGTGCAATTGATCCCACACCCTTAACCTAATGGAGATATCACATAAATGACCCTGCTAGTGACATCCTTATTCGTGTCACTAACATAGTTGGTGAGCATCCTCCTGGAGTAAAGATCAAGTCAACCGTACTAATTACACACTCAAACAATCCATTAGCCACCTCTCGTTGGTGAGCATCATAACATAGCATGTACAACATTCTACACATGATATAGTATTTTTGCTAATTTTACGTTATTTTAAAAAATGAAAAAATGAGAAAAACTCACCTTTGTATGCATCAACCTTCACTATACATGTCAAAGTCGCATAAGTCGACATGTGCAAAATACATAGGTTGACGTGTGCACACAGGGGACCTATGCATTTTGCATATGTCAAACTATGTTGCTCTTGTTTATAAGTCATGTTATTATTCTAACTGTCACATTATCTCTTCTTTCCTCTTCGTTTAAACTTTGTTTCTGTTCATTCCAAAGCGTTGTAACTCAATGTTTGCACCCCTCCATAATTATAAAATCCCCAACCTTTCCCGTCAAAATATACTTTCTTAACAACTTCCATTTTT
Organism: Allium fistulosum; assembly: GCA_030737815.1. Lineage (NCBI taxonomy): Eukaryota > Viridiplantae > Streptophyta > Magnoliopsida > Asparagales > Amaryllidaceae > Allium > Allium fistulosum. The sequence continues at coordinate 55,562,932 of CM060906.1, forward strand.
GTATCTTATGTAATCTGATCTTTGTTACTACTCTTGTTCACTCATTTCCATGTGTCTTTGAAAAACAATACACACACCAATGATTGTTCAACTTTATTACTATAAAGTTGGATTGCTTATTTCTCCTAAACCTTTATGCATCCACTCGAACATCATCTATAAAGGTTATATGAATTTGTACTCCAAAAGATTGACTAGTCAGTGTAATGAAGACATGTCTACAAGTTGTAATGCCTTAGGTCCAATAACCAATTATCAGAGGGAGTTTACTGCCCAATAGCTCAGATTAAAGGGCATGGAAGGAGCGATCTCTTGTACATGCTACTTTGGGTCAACACTGATATGTTATAATACATGAATACATCTGAATTAATATGTATCCCATCTCAACACAAAGTAACATATATAAGTTTTTTGAACTAAATATTAAAATTTAGAGACACAAATAAAAATTTCCCAAATAACAAAACTATAGTGAATAAAATGATGAATTTTATATCATATCTTAAAATCTGATACATTATTTTCATATGTATAACTCATCGCACAAATACATCACATCAACCAATATAGTGAAATTTTGATATAAGTAAAAGCAGAGTAAATACTTGCCATCATCATCTGCTCCAACTCCACAATGTAGCCCCCAAATAACATCAAGTCATAATATCAACCTGCAAAATAGCCTCAGTCTGTCTCGAGGTTATTAAATGCTAACAAACCCTGAATTAGTCTAGAAATCTAGCTATGAGTGCAGCCATGCTTAAAATATAACATAATGTGTGGGTTGGGTTTAAATATGCTACACATTGTATAACTCTACTTAGTAATAAACATAAAATTGTCACTATAGTCTACACCCATAATTAATCCTACATTAGCTCTATAACTAAAACAGTTTGAAAATAGATTTCTAAATCCCTTTTCTTCCAAATTCATTTTCCCCAAAATCACTTCAAAAATGAATTTTCAAATTACTTTCATAAAATCACTTCAATCACAAAAATTCTGTCTATTTAGAAATCATACAGCAGAGGTCCACTTTGCAAATGATGTTAAACTATTGGTTTTGAATAAAAATAATTTACAATAATATTTCCCAATTTTTATAAAACCATCCTTCACAATATATTTTTCAAATCAATTTGAAAATCCAATTTATCCAAAACACCTTTCCAAAACGTTGTTCAAAATAATATTTCCCCTTTATTTTTTAAAATGATACTTTCCCATATTCAAAACCAGTTTCGTAATATTCAAAACTTCATCAAAACTATATTACACAACACAGCATAGTTTGACCAAATCCAGCACAAAATAAATATCCTCTAAGGTAAATGCTAATCATAATAAATCATTTAAATCAACATCCAGGGAAGGAATCCTTTATTCTAACCCTAAAGGTCTAGGTTCCAAATATACAAGGCATTACCTTTGAGCGATATATATCAAAAGTAATAATATCCAAATGGTATATAAAATAAGTAGCAATCCCTTTTAAAAGGATGAAATTATTAAAGTATTTCCAAATAGGAAATATACAAAATCATAATTTTATTTCTTTCAATTTAGGAAATTCTTAGTGGTGGAAACACTATCAAAACGCCTCTGGTTTATTTTATATAAATCACTTTATTTTACTAAATTAATTAATATTTCATGATTTCCAAAATTATAACTTTATAATAATAATAACAACAAAAAGCCAATTTTTAATACTTAAAATATTTTCCATAGTTTAACGGATCTATTTTGTGTGATAGATATTCGCGGAATGGTGTTTGATTTTTTTTGCTTAATTACGAAAAATATTTTTATTGTCAATTGTCCATATCGATTTTAATTACATAATTCTACAATATTACAAATAAACACCTTATATTCTTGAATTTATAGGTAAAAATTATTAGAGAATAACCAAATACAGTTTCTAAGCAGAATGGTGTTTTTATTATGTTTATCTAATAAAATGTCAATTCCAATCATCCAATGTAATTAAAATTTATCATCCAATACAATCAATACCATAATACAAACAAATTCAACAATCAAGCAATTCAACAACCAAAATATAATTTCATTAACCACATATCGTCACACACACACACGCATACATATATTTTGAAATTTGGTTAATATTATTTCAAACCTTAAACGGGCTAAAGCCCAAATACAAGCATCTGAATAATATTCCACATAAATACAACAATGCACTTTATACAGAAGTCTACTTTAACTAAAACATTCCACTTTTAGGGCAGAAGACTTATGACAGCTCCCAGAACTTTAATCGATCTTCTCCAATCTCTGCCTTCCAGCTCATCCTCTCATTGCTCGTTCTTCTCATTCCGTTAAGTTGGTAAGATTCCTCTTTGCAATTCGTTTAATTAGGATACTTGCATCTCGATTGATCTATCCAGTTAGTGACAAGACTTCCCCTTTCCTGTTGTTGAAAGCCTTATCGTTGCGCTCATGCTAGAGATGCCAGACAGTAGTTGTAAGGAAAATTTTGAACAATTCTTGCATCAGGTGCGACATGTGACCCCTTACGTTCAGGTAATCTACTTCTTCTTTTAGATTTTTAACTTCGTCTGTTTGCATGCATTTTAATTTCTGAATACTCCATATTCTCCTGCTGTAAGAGCAGTTGAAAAATAGATGTTCGTGGCTTTCAATTTCTATGTTGCAAAAATTACAGGTCGTATCCTCTAATATCCCCCAGCTATGTAATCTGTCTTTTGTAGGTTGTTTTCCCAACAAGGCTTTATATAATGTCTGTGCCATTTTCGGGTTGTTAGATCTGCTCCAAACAATTTTATGCCAAAAAACAATAGGATATTTCCCTCTTATGTCTTCCTAAACATTATGCAGCTTAAACTGACCTTTAGGTGAGTTTTTCCTGATCCATGTGTCCTCTGCTCTATCATTGTGAATAGGAATATCATGAATTTCTTGTTTGAAATTTCTAGTAATTAGTTGTTTATCATCGTCCCAATTAGTTCAGTAATAATGTTGGCTACTTTGCATGTAGGATTTCCATAAGAGGAATATCCTTCCCACCCCACTATATCAATAAAACTTTGTGTGTTAAGCCAGGGATCCCTCCAAAGATCGGCGTTTGCTCCATTAACTAACTGTCAATTAGTGGTTTTAGATCATTTTTGAGTTTCAGTATGTTTTTCCAAATAACTGATGCATTGTTGTCTACTTCGATTGTCCAAAAGTTATCTTTTAAATACCTTTCTTGCATCCATCTAAGCCATAAATTATCTGATACCAGTATTTTCCAGGCCAACTTCATTCCATTGACTATTTTTAATTCAAATAGATTTTTGAAACCAACTTCTCCTTCCTTTTTAGGTTTACATAATTCTTTATAACTTACTTTATGTAACTTTCCCCTCCAAATGAAATTAGCACAAACCGCATTTATTTTAGCAATAGAGCAATCTGGAATCTAGAAAGTTTGCAACCAAAATCCGACCTTCGAGGTGATAACTGTGTGAACAAGTTCTATCCTTCCAGCAAAAGATAGGAACTTTAATCTCCAACCTTGCAACTTTTCTCTAATACTATCAATTAATTTTCCACATTCATTGTCAGTTATGGTGGTATTTGATAGAGGAACTCCCAAATATTTGACAGGGAGAGGCCCTTCTATAACACCAATTTTCCTCAAAACATTTTGTTTGTCTTTGCAAAACTTAGTAAAGTAGCATTTAGCGACTTCGTTAAGTTTCAGGCCAGCTGTTGTTTCCAATTGTTTGAATATTTCTTTAATAGTTTCCAAACCTGTTAGAGTAGCTTTAGTCACAATGATAAGATCATCAGCATAAATTAGATGTGATACTACTGGTTTAATCTTATAGACAGGACTAATCTTTTTGTGGAGGCATGTTATTTCCATTTGCATAGTGAACCACTCCATGGCTACAACAAATAAATAGGGCGATAGAGGATCTCCCTGTCTAATCCCTCTAGTACTCTGAATATATCCTTTAGGAATCCCATTAATGAATATAGAATAGGTAGGAGTAGATAAACAATGATCAATTAGCTTCAAGAGTTTATCTGGAATTTCCATAGAACTAAGCATGTGGATTATAAATTTCCTATTCACCTTATCATATGCTTTATGTAGATAAACTTTTACACACATTTTGTTAGCACCATGATTATTGAAATCTCTAATAAGCTCATGAGCCATTAATGAATTTTCTGAAATAAATCTGCCTTTATAAAAGCACTTTGACATTGAGAAAACAGGTCTGACAGCACCTTGTTTAGCCTCATGCATATGATTTTGCTTAAAATTTTGTATGCGACATTACATCATGCAATTGATCTATATTCTTTAGTTCTTTTAGGTTTTTTAACCTTAGGAATCAAAGATATAAAAGTGTGGTTGATTTCTTGAATAAACTCACTATTGTCAAAACCTTCTTAATAAGCTTTAAGCATTTGATCTTTCAGGTGTATCTAGTGCACTTTGAAGAAGGCTGCCCCATTCCATTAGGGCCCGGGCTGGAATCGTTATGGATGGATAAAGTGGCTCTTCTCAGTTCCCCTTCCTGAATCCTAGCTGTCAACATGGCATAGCCTCCTTTGGAAACTTTCCTTCTGCATTGGATATCTGGTAATTTTTGTACAGTTTCACCATTGTATAGTTCAAAGAAGTATGTTATTGCTTTTTCTTCTACTTCTCTAATGTTATCAGCTGCATTTCCCTGTTCATTAAGACAATTAAGAAGATTATTATGATGAAGCCTTTGCGACATTTTAGTATAAAAGAATTTATTGCATTCATTTCCCTGACTTAGCCGGTTTTTCTTTAGCTTTTTATTTAAGGTCTAGTTCAACCTTTAGCTTCTTTTGGAGTGAATAAAAATCAGCATTAAGTCCCTCATGTAGTGGATCTTCGTCCAGTTGAGTTTGTATCTCCTCTAGTTGACTTTGAATTTTTGAGACTTCATCATTATGTTTTGGTCTTATGTGATTCCATTCCTTCAGTCTTTTTTTCATCTGTTGAACCAACATAATATATTTGTACATCTGAGTGCCCTGGGGGGTTACTATTACACTGAAGTCTACAATTTCATTATAACCTTCCAGCATTATCCAATGATTTGCATATCTGAATGGTTTCCCTTTTGTAATGTTTGCATCATTATTAAATTGAATGAAGAGTGGACTATGATCACTTGTTGAACTTGGCAAAACCATTGTTTTCAAACCGGGGATTTTATTAAATAGCTCTGCATTTCCTAAAGCTCTGTCTGGTCTTGACGAAATTTTCTTTGCCTCACCCCTTCTCCATGTATATTTCAGGCCAGAGTGGAATGCCTCAATCAATCCACAAGCAAGTACACCATCATTGAATTCTGCTACCTGGGATAGCTTCAATGTAAGTCCGCGTTTCTTTTCACTTGTACTTAGCACAGCATTAAAGTCTCCCATAATCTGCCAAAGGTTGGGTAATAGATTTAGAGTTTGTTTTTAGTTGTTGCCATAATTTGGTTCTTTCTAATGCCAGATTTCTAGCATAAACAAAGGTGATTATAACATCTAACCCGCCAATGTTTTTAAAATGAATGGACAATTGTTGATCATCTTTATTAGTAACTGTACCAAACCAATTGTTGTTTTTCCATAGAATGAGAATTCTGCCTTTAACTTGGTCAGTATTATTATGAGTTAAATTCCAATTCGCCCCTAGCTGCTTCATAAACAAGTCTATATTGTCCTCAGTGAATTTATTTTCAAGAAGAGCTATAATAGAAGGCCTATATTTGGTCATACTGTTGTGGAGGTCTAACTGACGAACGTCATTGTTAAGACCTCGCACATTCCAACATAGAACAGACATTAATGTTTAATAGATTTGCTCCTAGTTATAGGATCAGAACCTATCTTTACTGTGTTAATAACATTAGCTCCTCCTTTTGAAGCAAATTGTTTATCATAAAGTTCATTCACCTCTGTATATTTTTTAATGTTGTTATCTTCTTCATCACTTTCTTCTTCATCCTTCTTCTCGAAGGAGGTTCAATAATTGGGATTTGGTCATCAGGAAGAGCTGCATTTGGGAGTTGATCTGCTTCGTGGTGGGAGTCCTTAGTCTTTCGATCCTAAACTGGAGGAGCTGTTAGCCCTGATCCAGAGCCCTTCTCACTAATCGAATTATGTCTAACTGGTATTAGGGTTACACTACTTGTAGCATTTTGTATGTAATTTTTTGTTGTTGCACTATTTTTTGAACTACTAGTGCCAGGTATATTTTGTGTAGCTATTGTTGGAATGGTGGTTTTTGTCTTTTCTACCCATATCCATGTGGTCTTCTCTGTGTAATTCTTACAGTGTTGATAAACACTTGCATTTAGTACATCTAAGGGGAACAAATTCATATTCTACTTCCTACATATAGGTATTACCTTGTTTATCAATAGCTTTAATAGTTTTTAGTAGTTCAGAATCACCTTTAATCTCCACTAGGACACGTGCATATTTGATACGTTTTACCAGTCTTGTGTTTTCATCAATGTCCAGAGGTTTTCCCACTAGACTAGCTAGTTTGCTCATACATCTTGTATTCCATAGGGCAAGATTTAGGCTATTAAGTTTTATCCCAACCGGGTAAATTGTAAGCATTTTCCGTTCAAAATTGAAGTCTGCTTCCTAGTTGCGCATGATTATGAGTTTGTTGTCCATAAACCATGGTCCTCCCTTGAGAATCTTCTTATAGTCATCTTCTCGTTCAAATTTAATTAAGCAAAACCCATTGTCTCTTGAAAAGATGTCCCACGTACCTTTAGGTTTCCAGACCATCTTAACATAAGCATTGAAATAGACATAATACGGTCTCTTGCCAGCCATGTAAACATAGATCGAATTTCTCCACATATTCTTAGATTCTGCATAATCTTCTTCATCGATAACCTGATAGAGTTCGTTTCCATCCGACTAAGGTTCAAAGAAATTAACGTTACTTTTCATTTCGACTTTGCTTCCTAGAGCTTCAATCCACAATTTAGGGTTTATGACTATTTGTCTAGGGTTTTTCTTAAGTGCATCCACAAATGATTATTTACCTTTCTCCTTCTCTTTCCCCTTCTTCTTAACCTCTTTCCATCCACCTCCTTCATCATTTTCCAGTTCGGTCGCTAGGGTTGAGGGATCGCTTGTTGATGTCGCCATTCGAAAAGGAATTTACAAAAGAATATATATATATATATATTCCAAACAAGCATTTTGCGTCCAATTTTATATCCAAGCCTTTATTTCTTTTCTTTTGTTTTAAACTCAAATCATAATAAGGATCAAAATAGCTAATTTATTTTGCAATTTAGCAATTGGTGGTTTATCTTACTGACTCTGGCATCATCATTATTTTTAGACATGGCTCAACAATTTATATAATTCTAGTAGCCATAGAAAATTTTAAATTATAATCTTAAATACATTGAAATCATTGACTGCCAACCAAAATAAGAAGTTATATTCACTGTAAAAGTTCAAAAGAATTTGAAATACTCATTGTAAATAAAAAAATAGTTATACTCACCATGCAAGTTTAAACCTAATTATTTATTAACCTAATTTTTCAATTTGGAAAGCTTGATCACAATATCTCATAATTTACTCTTAGCTATATAATCATATATTATTCAAGCAACAAGAATTCCCAAGCAAATCATGTATAAGAATCACGTAATTAGAGAGGGAATAAACAAATAGTACTCTCACTAGAATCCATTATGGGATTTAAAAAGAGGTTAAACTCACTCTAAATTTAATCAAAAGGTTACACTTACCAAAGATTGATGTTTACTCTGATACCATACTGTAATGCCCCGGCTCCAGTGATAGAATTATCAAAGGGAGTTTACTGCCCGATAGCTCAAATCAAAGGGCATGGAAGGAGAAAACTCTCATACACTCTAATTTTGATCAACACGAATATGTTACAATACCCAAGCCCATCTGAAATAATACATATCCGACTTGACATAAAGCAACATATAATAGTTTCCCAGACCGAATAATACAATATTAGAGACACATAGAAGAATAAATCCAACTAATAAGACTCAGAATGAATAAAAATAATGAATATTATGTCATATCTCAAATAAAAATTTAGTACATTATCTCATACACACCTCATTACACAAATACATCAAATCAACCAATACAATAGAATCTTAATATAAGCAAAATGAATATCCACTTTTGTCATCGACTGCATCTCCATATCGTAGCTCACAATGCACATACATGCAGATATCAAACCTATAAACAACCTCAGTCTAACCTAAGGTTTTCAAGTACATAACAAGCCCTAAGTTAGGCTAGAAATCTTGTTATGAGTATAACAAAACCATTAATAATAAATGTGAAATGTCAGGTTTAAAGTTAACATTTTCAAACACACAAAAGTCATTCACACTATACCAAATCTCGCCCACAATTCCTTTTTCATAAATAATGATAACACACATGTCACGGCTCTATTCATCGTGGCTTATAGCTGCAACTCTAGTCAACTAGGATATTACAATCTATCCACATTATATGATTTGCTTTTTGTTGTACAAATATAAATCATCATTTCAAATCAACCATTTTACGAGGTCAACATTTTCTAGTTTTACTTATGAGAAGGCTATATCATCTTCTCACTCTGTGAGTTTGAATAGGATTTCACATTGATAAATATCCCTAGTGGAATCATCCTCTACATTATCCGCTCGACAAGTAATCTCGGTCTTTTTCACCCATATAGTTCTAGTCGGTTGCAGTGGCATCCACATGATCCCTTTGTTGTCATACCCTTCAGGTATCTGGAGATATGATAAATCTTGCCGATGTTGTAGTCCACTTATCATATCTCCATTTGGTGGTGCTACTTTTCTTTTTTTTTTGCACTACATCTCCCACAATCTTCATTATGTTCAATAGCTTTATGTGACCTAGAAACATATCATTTGGACATTGTTACGAGGGACAAGGTTTTCACGATTCGGGTTGCAATCCTCGAATCAGTGCGCTAGGATATATACTAATGGTCTACTAATCAATACCTCGTACCATTATCATCAAATTTAATTTTTTTTTCTTTTAAAAACATTTGACTATTATTAACGTCAATATTCCCAAATGACGTTTTACCTATTTTTATAAAACAAATGTCATGTATGTGCATATCATTTCCTCAAGCAATAATGTATTCAAAGCGCTTCAATTCAAACATGATAAATCACATATTTTTATCAATATTTATAGGATATAATAAACTTGCATAAATATTACATGGGAAATACTTACAGTCCTAAAATTAAACAAGTATTTAAAATCACCCAAGTACAATCAAAGCATCTAATTCATTTATTCAAATCCAAATCAAGCAACTATTTCAAACGCTTATAATACACAAGTATATTTACTTATCATGGATGAAATACATATATTTAATATCTTGCATCAAAATCAAATAATTAACTTTATATTCATCAAATTTATACTTATATTCAAAAATATTGATTTTATTTAACTGAAAATTAAAAAAGTTCGCAAATGCTTTACAACAATGGAGACCCGTATTGTCAGCGTTGCTCCTCCTTCCCTCGCGTCCGCTCTTAACCTCGCTTCGTCCTTCGTTCCATACTCCTCATTTTCTCATTCGCTCATCCTTCTACAGTCCTGATAGCTAAGAACCGTAAACCCAAGCCTCGATTTGCAGTGTCGCTTAAGCCTTGATCTCCCTCTAAAACTAGATCCGGTCGATCATTTTCGGCCTTCCCCATTCAATCTGAGGTCGATGCTTCTGCCTCCTTGCAAATTCATTTGTCACCTCGGATATCTCTTGACATCGTTATGACAAGGTCATTGCACTTACAATTCTAATTTTAGGCAATGTTATCCCAGATTTTCCACTGGCAACTGTTTCTGAAGGCTCTGTGCCTGCTGTTTCTAGGCTCGTGAAGTTTTCGTTGCCATTAGATAATCATGATTTGGCTTCATCTCTGAAGGCCCTTATTTCTTCTACTGACTGTATGAATACCACTGTGCTGCTAGTCTGGCATCTCCTCGCCTGATGACTCTATAGCTGCTAGAAATAATAGGTTTGTGATAAGTTGAGTGAATATGTTTCAGTTGGAACTGCTGCAGGTGGGTTGAATGTTGTATATCTTGGTGCCACCGATGTTGTTTGTATTCGCACACCAGATGCTTGGAACAATGCTACTATTAGTGCTGAACTGCCTAGAAACATTTGCACTCCACATCCGGTCCCTTCTCCTCCCGTTACAAATAAATGGTCCTCACTATTTACTTGTTGCCAAGAAATGCGGGTGTGCATACCTCTCGAACTTTTGAAACTTCTGAAATTGATGGTGTGATGTTGCCATCGGTTGAAGTTATTTAAGTGGGCGTGGACATTTGGTCAGATTATTTGGTTGTCTTCTTTCTCGATTCTTATCCTCCATACAATATTGTTAAAGAACATTGCATAAATGCAAAGCCGGTTCTTGGGCAAGGCCCAATAGGCCTTTGAATAGGACAACCCCTCTTCATGGGGCAACATACCAGAGAAAAAAAAACCCTAAATTCTCAAAATCTCAAATCGCGTTGCCTCCTTCTTCAATTCTCCTCTGCGCGTGCGACTCTTTCAGTCTTTCCTCTCGCGACGACGGCAGTCTCCAACATCGCCCACTCACTCTGGTTGCTAACTCTCCTCCGGCACAACAGTCTCCAACATCTCCAAGTTCTCTAAATTCAATAGGCTGCAACTCTCCAAGCCTGCAGGTTGCAACAGGCAACAACGCGCGCAAAATTCTCCTCCGGCTTCGACAGTTCAACTCTGGTTGCTAATTTGATTACAGTGATTAGCTGCCTCCTGCCTGAAACAATTTGATTAGAAGGTAATTCCTAATTTAACTGTTAATTTTTGGTAATCAACCCAATCTAGTATTAAATGGGCATTAATAGCTATAGTAGTTACTGATTGGCAGATTGCTTTGATATGATTTCATCGTGTTTCAGCATCCTGGATATTTATACAAGTTAAGCCATGTCCATATAATTAATTAAAGATCATTATTTTTTTTAATTTATTTCATCAATTATGGGACAATATATACATTCATAATCTACAATTATGTGTCATGTTTTTACAGTATTATAAGATTCATAACAACAACAAAGAAAAACTTAGCATTTGATAATTTTGGACTGACTAATAAATCATCATTTATAATAGCAAACATTACCTTAAATATAATCATTACCTAACTAATGTGTTTTCTTGTGAGTTGTGAGTTGTGATTCTTGAATTTATTTTTCGGTGAAAATATCCTGCCAATCTAAGTTTTACATGAGTAATTAGTAATTACATAAGTGTGTTTGCTAGTAAAAGAAACATATATGATATATGACAGCAGTAATAGAAACATGTATGACAGTAACACAAATGTGTTTGCTATTTTGAATTTTTTGATTAATACTTGTTATATTAGATTGTGTACGGTGTTAAAACTTCACTTTTTCCATTGAATTGGAAATCTATAGGAAATATGACGAAGAATGAAGACGACAAAAATCGAGTTAGATTTCGTAAACAAAACTCCGGATTTTACAATAGAAAAGTTAAGCAAAAAAAAAAGATAAACTTGCAAAATCTCTCGTTGGTTCGATCTCTAATTTATTTCAAGCACAAATTCAAAAATCTCAATCTACAACTTCAAGTAGAATTGAAGAGATGGATAAAAATGATCATATTGAGGTTCATGAAATGGATGGAGATGTTGATGTCAATGAAGAGGCTATTGAAAATGAAGAAGGAAATGTAATTGAAGAAGACGTAGTTGGTAAAGTGAATGATTTGAATGAAGGTGTTGACGATTTTATTGTGCTTGATCTTGAAAAGGATGTTGATGTCAATTATGATCCGGGATTATGGGGAAGAATAAACGATAGTAAAAGGATAATGCTAGTTAAACGAGGGCCTATCAAAATCGTGAAAGAAAATGAAGATTTTCCTAAAAATGAAATTGATGGTAGACATTTTTCTTCTAAACACTATTTTAGTTGTTATCCACGAGGAGAAGAACATGAAAGAAAATGGCTAATTTACTCAAATGAAGTAAATAGAGTCTTTTGTTTTTGTTGCAAGCTATTTAAAAATCCACAAAAAAAGTTTAAATTAGGAGAAGAAGGAATGGATGATTGGCATAACATTACAACCAAGCTAAGAGAGCATGAAAGTAATCCAGAGCATACCGCAAATCTTATAAAGTGGGTTGATTTGTACAAAGGTCTTCAAGAAAAGGCAACAATTGATGAAAAAATGGAATCTTTAATCGATCAAGAGAGACAACGTTGGAAAAAGGTATTAGTGCGTATAATTGGCATTGTGAAAACTCTTTCTCGAAATAATTTACCATTTCGTGGTACTAATGAAAGAATTTATGAAAAGAATAATGGACTTTTTTGTCAACTTGTGGAATTTGTAGCCGAATTTGATCCAATCATGGAGGAACATCTTAGTCATAGCATTCAAAATGAATTAATACTTTTGTTGGCAAAAAAGATTAAAGAGACGATGCTTTCAAAAATATTAAAGGCAAAATATTATTCAATCATTCTTGATTGTACTCCGGATTTGAGCCACAAAGAACAAATGTCAATTATTATAAGATGTGTTGACATTGATGATGCTATCAAGGTGGAGGAATTTTTTCTTGGCTTTATAGTGGTTGATGATACATCGGGACTTGGTCTATTTAAAAAGCTTCAAAATATTCTAATTGATCTTAAACTTAACATTGATGATGTGAGGGGCCAAGGTTATGATAACGGATCAAATATGAAAGGTATATTATATTTTATAACATGAATTTAGTAGTTTAGTATTATTATATTATATCATGTCATAAATAACTTAAATTTGATATTAGGTAAACATCAAGGGGTACAAAAGAGACTTATCGATCAAAATCCAAGAGCATTTTATATTTCATGTGGGTGTCATAGTTTAAATCTTGCTCTATATGATATGGCAAAATCATGCATGAAAGCTAGAGATTTTTTTGCATATGTCCAAAAGATCTATATTTTGTTTTCCGGTTCAACTCAACGGTGGGAAATACTTAGACAACATGTAAAAGGTTTAACGCCAAAACCATTATTGGCAACTCGATGGGAAAGTCATATAGAAAGCGTGAAAGCGATAAGACTTCAACCAGCGGAGTTCAGAGATGCTTTAATTGACATTGCAAATAAGTATAAAGATGATAGTATCATGAGGGTAGAAGCTAAATGTCTATGTCAAAATGCTTTAGAAGATTACGAGTTTTTGATTAGTTTATGTGTTTGGTACACTATATTGGATAGTATTAATCGAGTTAGCAAAATACTTCAACGTGAAGACATGGATATTGAAGATGCAATTACTAAAATAAAGGAGCTTATTGCATTTTTTGAGAAATTTAGAGAAGATGGATTTGCAAGCATGATAATTGAAGCTAAAGAACTCGCGGATGAAGTTGGCATTAAACCTAAATTTGCTAAAAAAAAGAATTATTCGTAGAAAGAAACATTTTGATGAGGATATGGATGTTGATGCTCATGAAAGTCAATCTTTGGAAGATAATCTTAGAACCACTTACTTTCTTCATATAATAGACCAAGCTCTTTCTTCACTTAAGGATCGGTTTGAACAATTTGAGCTTTATGAAAGGATTTATGGATTTTTATTTAATGCAAAGTTCAAAACTATTGAAGAAAAACAATTGAAAGAGCAATGCATGAAACTAGAAAGTTTTTTGGAAGATAATCAAGAGAGCGATATATGTGGGAAAGGATTATTTCTTGAACTTAGACAATTGAAAATAATATTGCCATCGGAAACAACGAAATTAATTAGTATTCTTGAGTTTTTAAAATCCTATCGTGATGTGAGTGGATTTCTAAATGTATGGGTTGCATATCGAATTTTATTAACTATACCGGTTACGGTTGCTTCGGCAGAAAGAAGCTTCTCTAAGTTGAAGTTGATAAAAACTTATCTTCGAACTACTATGTCGCAAGAAAGACTAAATGGGTTGGCAATGATTTCAATCGAAAATGGATATTTGGATAGTTTAAAATATGATGATATAATTGAAGAATTTGCTTCCAAAAATTCAAGAAGAAGTTGTTTTCGTTGAATGGGATTGATATGGTAAACATATTAAAGTATGTATATGAAGTTAATGAGAAAATGTTTTGGAAGAATGGATGAAATATGTATTTTGGATGAATTTTGTTATTATGTGAAATTAATGAAAAATATTTACAATGTTATAGTGTTATTTTTTATTTTTTTCTTATGTAAAAGTTAAAAAAAATTGTGCTCGCCTAGGGCAACCCATAGGCTAGAACCGGCCCTGATAAATGTATGGAGACCTAGGGGTGGTGTTCATGTCCACTATGATAATTCAATATTCTATTTTAAGTTCTCTAGAGTTGAAGAAAGATAGCGTATTCTTAAAAGGGAGCCGACTTTCATTTGCGGGAAGCCTTTTATTATCACTCCTTGGAGTCCGTTAGTGGACAGTACTAGGGAACAGGTATTATCTATTCCAGTTTGGGTGCATTTTACTCACATTCCTTCTGTATTGCAACTCATGATTGGGCTAAAGTGGTTAGCGAGCCTTATGGGCAAGCTAAAGTGTTTTGACGCGAACACTGTGGCTAGGAAGAAGCTTGTGTATGCTAAGGCTATAATTGAAATTATTTTGGATAAGCCATCGTCGTCTAAACTTACGGTTAGGCCTATTGAAGGTTAGGTTGCAATAGTTGATGTTCATTATGATATCTGCATCGCATGTCATTCTTTTGGTCACATGATGAAAACTTGTAAGCATTTTTGCTATTCAGATGGTGATACTCCCCTTTCCGATAAGATCCCTCTTCCTCATCATCCTGTTAGGAGATGGGTCCCAAGCATCCTCCTTTTGTTTTCTAGGACATGATTGGTAAAGTTCCTTCGTCCGGAATCTCTACTGATGTTTCTGATGTTGCTTGCTTTGAGGTTGAACCTATTGTGGTTCTACCTTCCCCTCTTGATAGTGTTTCTGTTCCCCTAGTAGATCCAAAAATGGATGATACTTACTGGCATTCGTTTGAGCAAGCATAGGTCGATGAGCTATCAGAGATAAGATATGAGCCATCTAGTAGTCTATTTTTCAAATACATATATGGATTTGGTGAGGAGAGACACCTGTTCTATCAGGCGATGGAAGACGTGCTTACTCTTTGTGTTCTAGGTGGACTTGGTGACAGTAGTACGACTTTGCTGGAAGATGACTGTTGGGATATTAAGTATTTTTATGCTCAGGATTTGGTGAAATATGTTCCTTCTTCATATTCCATGTGCACTGGATTCTTACATGTTAGTGGTCCTGACTTGTCTAAGGATGTGAGTGGAGCCTCCTCTTCGGAGGAGGACTAGATTTGTCTGTTTAGTAGGCATATTTCCTAACTCATATGTTTGTATTTTCTTTTCTTTTTTATAGATGTTCTGGTGCATGTACCGAACACATGTTCCTTCATTCTTTTATAATTGTGGATGGCCCACTATAAAGCAGGCTAGCCTTGCTAAAATATTCATACTTATATTCCACATTTGTAAGACATACTCTTGTTTTTCAAAATAAATCGTTCTTGCAAATTTTACACAGTCTCGGAACAAACTCGGATGATTGAACTAGACTAAATGACGATAAAGAAATGGAGTCGGAGAATCGGAAAACGTCGTGAGACGACAAAAGGAGATGGACAAAATTTAGACAAGGCATCTCAACTCAGCCTCCTTTTAACTCGGTCAAGAGTTGAGGTGAAGCAAGTTGTGGATAAGCAAGATCGCTCAAGGATTAGAAAGCAAAAATGGAAGTAGAAGTGCAAAGTATAATTTGACCCTAGGTCAAGCCCGAGCTAAAACCTCAACTCAGCCTGAGTCAACCTTTACTCGGTACTGGGTTAAGAAGTAGTACAACTCTAGTCCGAGTTATGCTGCATGGGTTAGTTGAGCATAAGTGTTTTAGGGAGAGATGTGTTGAACGTGGAGAACGTGCGTAGTAAATTTTAGACCCAAATGTATGGATCTTTGTCTATAAATAGAGGAGGAGATGCACATTAAAGGAGAGCTTCTGTCTAGACTCTGAATTATGATGAGTTAAGAAATATACTTCTTAATTAAACTATGTACAACTCATGCCCGAGTTGAAAGATACCAACTTGTAAAATATACTTTACAAAGGCAAAGTACGATCAATAAAAATTGATAAAGTGGACGTAAGTTGGAGTATTTTCCAAACCACTAAAAAAATTATGTGTTTCTTCTCTCTTTTAGCCTCTTTTCTTTAATAATTTTCATTATTTATTTATTGGGTGTTTTTGCTAATTTTGGTCAAACGTTTTGGTTCTTTCACCGAGAGAACTCGGATTTAAGACTTGAAACTCGATTTGGAAAATATGAAGTGGCCTAATATGAGATCCGTTGCTAGAGAAAGTTGACAGGGACATGGAGGTAGCTAGGAGGCATCCTTGAATTCAAATCCATCAATATAAGTGACTACATAAAAGATGGAAATGATGGTGACAGAGATGCAAGATAGAATAAAGGCTTAACAAAAAGAGAATGGATTCTTTAGAAGGATGGAGCAACAAACGATAGCCGGAGTGGTCAGAAACTAGAATTAGGGTCCAGAAGGCAAAGTGAGTGAACTTGGAAGCGAAACATGACAAATTGGAGAAAACCCCACGAAGGCATGTCCACTCAATACCGACTTTAGAATTTAACTCGGTACTGAGTCAAGGATCTAGAGGTATCGTTACCTTAGACTTGGGACATGATAGAGCACGTCTAATGACTAATAATGAGACATGGAACGAAAATTAAAACGCAAATTTATAGTAGTAAGGAGATGAACCAAAAGTTCCACATAGGAACGGGGGCATGCTAAAGGTTTGGATCAGGGATGCATAAAGCCCCAGAGATTTCAAATGGATGACGACGACGGAATTGTTGAGATGATACGACGTGTACTGAGTGGTGGACCCTCAGACCAGTGCTTGGAGGACGTTAACAAAAACATATACAAACATCCGGTACGCAAGAAATCCACCTGATTTTAAGCTACCGACATTGGAGATGTATAACGGAAGGACAGATCCAACTATTCAGGTAATGAGGTATTCGACATATGGAAGTGTTGGGCGCTTCAAAGAAAGAGATGTGATAGTTTTTTCCATTGTACTTAATGGATTTAGCGACGATGTAGTTTCGTCGACTGGAAAATGGGTCCACTAGCATATAGACTGAATTAGTGGAAAAGTTCATGAGGCAATTCAGAGTTTATATAGCACGACAAAGAATGAGATGATGCTTTCAAGCATGGAGCAGAGGGCCGATGAGACCTTACGAAGTTATTTGACCAGATTCAACATAGCAGCAACTATAGTGCATAAGTCAGATCCATCAATAGTTCTTATGACGGTGGTTTCTGCAGTCATGAGTAGGACTGATTTCAAGATTGTTTTTGTAAAGGGATCCCTGATGTATCTTTTTGATTTTAATTACCAAGCTGAAAGATACTTGCGTCAAAAGGACGCTGAAGCCGAAAGTGCTAAAGTAAACGCTGTGAATGATGGAGGACCACCAAAATAATGACTTCGGAGGACCAAAGCGGATGAAACCGAGCTGAATTTTTCACTTACATTGAATTAATGGATACCCTGGAGAGGAGATACTTGGATACTAAGGGAAAATTCCCTACAAAAAATTAGCCAAAAGAGAGCCCGTGGATTAGGAGAAAAGATCTGAAAAGTTTCGCTTATTCCATGAGCTGGATGGGCAGGAAACAAATGAGTGCAGGCATCTGTGACATTTGATTGAGGAGTAGGTTAAGAGCTACAATAGTATGTAAGAAATTAGCTTACTATAGCACAAACTATAGTGGTACCGCAGAAGCAACCACCAACAGAGGATATATCTGGATGCAGCCGTGGATCTGGACCAAGGATAAAGATTCCATGATCGAGATGAATTGGGGTCAGGTTTGATTTTCATTCTTTCCTTTTGTTTTAAATAAATGATACATCATTACTTCTAGGTCACTTACACGTGTAAGGGATCTTAATCGATCCCAAGGCACACACTGAGTTGGAAGTGTAGAAGTAATCCTTGATAGGACTAAATGCTTTGATGTTTGCTTGATGTGTTGATTTGAACTTTATGAATGAATGACTAATGTATATTTGGACTCAAAAATCATTCGAACATGATAACTGATATTGATATTATTGCATAACACCAACATAAATTTCTTATTCCATAAAACCGATATATAAACTGTTAGGACATGGTTCTCTCGATCGAAAACGAGACTACAAACCATGAAGTAGAAGTTCCCTTATCAGATAGCAAATGGATGACATTGTGCAGGATAGCAAGTCCCCTTACCGAAGAGTGAGTGGATGGATTTGCTCGAATATTGGGTCCTCTTGTTAGGGAGAGAGAGCAGATTGGGCTCAATCTGGTTGTGTGATTATGTAATCCAGAGAGATCTTAAATTAAACTAGAATATGATTATGTGATCTAGATAGATCAGAACTTAAGCCGGATATATGATTATGTAGATCAAAAATTAAATAAGATATGTGATTATACGATATGAGGAGATCACAAACTAGGCTTTAAAATTTAAACGCCTCTTGATTTTAAAATGATTTGATAATGATTTTTGATTAGGTCATTGCCTTGATTGAGTTGGACTTACTTATGATGGGATGTTGGAGGATACTGGACGATTCATAAATAATGCTCCAATGGGCGACAATTGATTTCTACGACTATTGATTTGTAATTACTTGACACATGATATAGTAATGAAATCCAGGGGGGATATGGGACGATGTTGATATTAGTTTATGATATGGTAATGCCAGGGGAACACAAAATGATAATGATTTACGACTAATACTTAAGTAAGGATTTAATTCCTTAGCTATTACCGTCTAGAATGACCTTTGATGTACAAGCGAGTCCAAAGGAATCAGATGATTCGCCATAATTGGTTTAGTCGATAGCAAGAGAGCTCAACTACTAATAATTTTCCAACTTTGATATTTGTTCTTTAGAAAAGCACATATTCTATTCAAAAGGCATACTTCGAGAGGGGCCAAAGTGTTATTAACAAATTTTACATAGTCTCAAAATGGATTAGAATGATTGAACTTGACAAATGATGATGGAGAAATGGAGTCGGAAAATTGGAAAACATCGCGAGATGACTAACGAAGATAGAAGAAATTTGGACAAGGCTTCTCAACTCGATCTCGTTTTCAACTTGATGGGGAGTTGAGATAGAGAAAGTGGTGGATAAGCAAGATCATTCAAGAATTGTAAAGCAAAAATGGAAATAGATGCAAAGTACAAGTCGACCCTAGGTGGGCTTGAGCTAAACCTTAACTTGGCCTGAATCAACCTCAACTCGGTACCGAGTTGAAGAGTAGTACAACTTGGGTTCGAGTTGTGGTGCATCGGTCGGTTGGCCACAAGTTTTTTAGGGAGCGATGTGTTGAACGTGTGTAGTAAGTTTTGGAGCCAAATGCGTGGATCTTCGTCTATAAATAGAGGAAGGGATGCACTTTAAAGGGGATTTTCTTTCTAGACTCTAAATAATGATGAGTTGAGAAATATACGTCTAAATTAAACTCTGTAGAACTCATAACCATGTTGGAAGATATCGACTTTTAAAATATACTTTGTAGAAGCAAAGTACGATCAATCGAAAAGGATAAATTGGACCTAGGCAAAAGTATTTGCTGAACCACTATAAAAAATTTGTGTTTCTTCTCCCTTATGACCTCCTTTCTTTTATAATTTTCATTGATTGCTTGATTGGGTGTTTGTGCCATTTTTGGTCCAAACATAAATATACTTGATATTCCTTTTCCAAAATCATACTGTAGACCTTTAATAAATCAAGTATTTATTAATATCATTTGGTATCCATATCAGAACCACATAATTCAATTCATATGCAAAAATGAATTAAAAGTCATCTGTAAAATACTTTTTTCTCACTCCTCATTCAACACATCCAGTATCATATTTTAATCGATTCCATAAATTTCTTTTCATATAAAAGCCTTTATGTTTTATATATACATCAATAAAATGAACTAAACTCATTTCCAAAATCATATAATAATGATTAACCTTATAAAAATATGTTGAACCTCATTTAATATATATATATATATATAAAGTTGATATACATTCAAAAATCATTCTCAAAATTTCTTAAATTTCAATTTAAAGGTTTTTTTTATCAAATTTCATTCCAAACCCACCTTTAAATCTCCATATACTCAAATCACTTCACGTTTTCCTTTACTTATTATTTCAAATATAACTTAAAGTAATATTTACTTCATTTCAAAATAAACGCAAAGTTTAAATTCCCGTGCTTTAAAAACTTCAAATTCTGAGTAAACTATCTCCAATAATAACATATACCACCACATATATTCACATGATCAAACTTTAATTTTTGATAAATTGTTTCATATATAAGCAATAGAATCAAACCCATATCATTTATCCTTATCTTTATCGATTCAATTCAACATGGACACACAATTCAATTTTCATTGAAGACATCTAATCAACCAAACTAGCAAGTAATGACTTCATTTTCATCAACTACAAAAACATATACCTAGTGTACAATTCTTTGCTATAAATGAAAAATGAATTGGATACTCACCAACGATGAAGAGACAATTTCTCTCAGCATTTTAGATATTAATCAAATTGTTCTTCTCCATCAAACGCTGCCCCAAAAGCCTAAACCGTCTTTCGTCGTCTCTAACAGTTTCAAGCATGGACAAGGCCATGTTGCTACCTGACATCGCCATCTTCCCTTCCATCGTTGCTCACGACGTCAGCAGCATCACCCCCACATGACCTTGCGAGCACTCATTGCCACTAGATTTCTTGCCTCATCTCCTCGTCGTCGCCACCATCTTGCCTATGTGCTTCACTTTGTATTTTTCTTCCTTTTCCTTTGCGATCTTTAATTTATGACTTTGAATTAGTGTAAAAGGAGGCTAGGGCTTAAATAGGATAAGGATGAGGATGGGTAAGAAGTAAGTGGGTTAAGGGATAGAGGTCCAATAAAATTAAAAGGAAGTTCTTATTTTTTTTCTTTAAATAAAAAACACCATTAACCGCCTTTAAATCAATGTTATACGACTATTTAAAAAACCAACTCATGGTGTTTTACCAAAATATTATTTCATTCTTAAAATAATTTTTCTTCCATTAAAATATAGTCTTCCAGTTTTAAGCGATTTCAAAATAATTATTGTATCCATCAATACAATTCGAAAATTACACAAATATTATTTATTTTTCCAAAATTAATTTTCGGACAACTTTAGGATTTTTAAAACACAATTCAAAACTAAAATTTGAATTTTTAAGTTAATTTTATGTTGTATAATCAAATAAATCCATAAATTAAATTTATTGAATCAAATTCAACAAAATATCCAATTAAATTTCTAAGATCCATTTCGTTATATTTATTTTAGTTAGCTCCAGAACGTGATTTTACAGACTTCTCCCCTTAAAGAAATTGCATCCTTGTAACTTACTGCAAAGTATTATAACAATATTTAACCTAATGCAACAAATGCAATAATCATGCGCATTCGTCAAACCTTTCAGTCAATTACCAAACATTCTTTCCAATAATAGGCATATTATTATTTACTACACTTTCGCTGCGCTATTCTGATAAGCCTCCTTTAATCTATATCATTTGTTTGAATTTATCTTATCGATACAACCAAACACAAAAAAGTAAACACTTCATTTCTGTCAAATGTATCACACAATTATAAATATAGCGATCAATATATGTATAAATTTCAAATAGTTCTTTTAAAAAAGTTCTTTAATTTCGAAAAGTGTAAAATTTCTTAAAAAAACACCAGATGTCGAATTATTTTTTAAATTTTGTAGAGTCTCGTTTACAAGGCTAGCGTTTCAAAATTTTACAATAAACAAAATAGCTATATACATCTAATTACCAGGCATCCTAACAATGTGACATCTCGAACACCAAGGAAACAAACATAGTACATATTTCAATATATAAACATAAAACGTACCTTACCTTACTTAGTATTTCAAGCAGGTTCGCTTACTTTATATGCAAATATTGCCAAATTCAATCCAAACTGTCTTCAAGTACCTATACTTTGCTCAAACAAAATATAGGTACATGTATAACATATAACAACATATATTCTCTAAACCAATACAATGTACTTCATTTTCATTTCTTACTTCTAGAACAATTATCGTAATACAATCCATGCATTTTCATTCTTTGCCAAACGTGTATTAATCAATATCCATCCATAATCCAAAAGGGCATTGAATTCATTTACATATTTGGTCACTGATGAATTCGATTAGGTTAGATTTGTAAAATTTTGAAGCAAAGATGCATTTTCGGCTTCAGGAATAAAATAAGCTTTAAACAAATCTTTAAATCTTTACCAATTTATTTCTTCTTCTGGTATTGTTGTCATGATGGCATCATTTTATTCCAAAGCACTAGATTGTAATTGGCAAGACACCAACCTTCTGTTCCCTTGGTGTAAGGACCCGATTCTTCGACTTCCGAAAATCGACATCGATACGTCCACTGTATCAACTGCCGAGCAAACGAATGCCGGAAAACCAAATTCTTAGGGTTTAAAAGAAGAGGTAGAAGAAAAGATAGAAGAAAAAGAAAAGAAGAACAACAGAACAACATCAGAAACAGAAACAATATCAGAATCTCACATATCGCAGCGGAACAATATATAATAGATAATCACTAGTCTTTTAAAACAAAGAACTATATCAGTTTATACATACATCAATCAGAGTCAATATACAACTCAATACAACAATGGGCAGTTATATAAACTTGTCCTCATACAGAATACACAACGGAATAATACATAGTATAGGTGATACGTTTCTCCATCCAGCTTGCTTCCAAAGCTCCAGAATATCCAGAATATCCTGATAACATAACCCTAGGCTGCCCGTGTGGAAAATAATGGGCACCTAGAGTTTAGAAGGGAAACAATAAACTCCGAGTCGGTCATGGTGACTGGTGTGAGATCGTAAAACAGTTATTTTTCACAAAGAAAATAAAATTTATTCGCAATGCTTTTGGAAAATGAAACTACCATAAGACCTCCCGCCACACACACAATGCAAATGCAGAATTGGAGGAGATTTCTTCTTATGATAGTCAAAGATGCTTGATACGCAAAATCAAATCATTTTTGATATTATTATTAGTGCATAGTGTAGAAAACATTTCGAAAGTATAATATAAATCTTAGCCAGCATAGGCATTTCGCACTTATGCCTACTATAGCTACCATCCAAACAGTGGGGCGCCACCATAAGTGAATGATAGGTTCTACAACTAAAACCGTACAAGGTGCGTATTGGAGTTTGGATTTCCAACAAATGGTCAGGCCAAGGAACTTCCCATTGCCACATAGGTACGCCTCTGGAAAGACGACCCGAGAAATAACCTAACATTACGGTTAGATCTCTGGCAACACAAGGCCGGGTTACCTCTGCAAAAATAGGTAACTACTGACACGCGTATGCCATCCCCCGATCGTAACCGATCTTCCCGAGGATCCTCGATTCCAACAACCACATAATAAATTTGCAATAACAACATAGGTTAAATATCTGGGCTCCATACCATGATACCACCTCTATCCAGAAGGAATGACATACACTAAGGGGCGATACTCCCTAGAACCTTGCTGCATCCTTCCTGTTTTGACCATTTCCGGGGTGTGAGGTCCGACGAAGTCTCATCCACAAAGCTACGCTTTGGTACAAAGCCATGCCTTGGGTCAACAAATGATCAAGTAATGATCACAAAGATAAATGATCAAACAAATGATCATATCACAAATGATCAAACAATGATCATTTCACAGCAACACTCAGCATGTCACATTACCAAATTGGGAATATATCACTAGTAACCATCAACTACATAACCTCTGAGTTCGTACGTCTCAGAGAAGGGTGTTAAGCTAAGAGAATAAATTCTCCGCCACCAACAGATATGTATTTGAAAGAAACCAGCTTTATATCTCAATTTGTAACGTCAAACATACAACCATACAAGTCTGTTCCGGGATCGAACAGAACCGAAGGCACTTCTCACGAAGCCCTTGCAAATCCGGATAATTTTCTAATCACGTCCGGACTTCCCGTCACTAAGGGTGATAAAAACCTCTATATCGGAGATCAGCCGATGTAGAGTAACTCGACGGTAATCCTTTCGTTTTCAAAAAATATCTGGTCTTCAACACTGATCATCAAATGCAATCCATTACGACGTATCACATATTCGGAATGGGTTATATGACCCAAAGGTCCTTTCCCGGCTAACCCGAATAGTGAGCGCTTATTCAAAAATAAGTGTGGCATTCAATTTCAAGCAAATCACAACAAATACCCATACAAAGTAATTATTGATAGTCGGTTATTTAACTATCAATAGAGATGCGCAACATCATCAGATTCCAAATAATTTTCCAAATTATTTATTTTCCAAAAATATCTTTACAAGATATATAATTTTCCACACTTCAAAAATAAATCAACTATTATTTTTCTAAACAATTTCACTTTCCTTTATAAATTCCATAGTGAATTTATATTTCAAATATCTACTGATATACGATTTTCAATCGATTTCAAATATTCCCTTTCAATTTATCTTTACAAAGATAAATTCTCAAAAACGTTTCATTTCATATTGGAAAACATTTCCATACTTATTTAATAATAATAAGTAATTCACAAAGCTTATTTATTTTCAACATTTGAAAATATTCAATATACTTAAATCAAAATTAAGTATATATTTCATTCTTTAAGGAAATCATTTACTATAACAACATCTATTTGAGTCAAAACGAATGTTACGTAAAACATCGTTACGACGACTCAAAATCACTAGTATAGGGATTCGGAATTAAGATAGATATATAAATCCCAATACTATATAAAAACATTTCCTTTCGGAAATCATTTACTATAACAACTGTGTTATAGTCCACCATTTCCTTCTTCCTCGAAAACGTCTATTTCAACAATGAATGTTGAAATCTATGGTTTCAATATTTAACATATTTTAAAACATCGTTTAAAACAATTACTTCATTTCGTAATATACTTCTCCAAAACATATCCATTTTATTTAATAATATATTCACTGTCCAAAATCGTGAATAAAATTCGTTATCCAAATTCAACATTTCTACACATTTTTATTTAAAGGATTATCCACTGTCCAAAATCGTGGATATAATTTCTTTAATTAACTTCTATAATTCACTTATCAAAATAAGTGATTTCGGATTTATAAAAACAACGTTTATAAATCACATTTATACTTTATAACAATTTCAACTTATAAAATCATTTTATTAGCAAATTCTATTTATATCCCATCTAAGTGCTAAAATCTAATTTATAAGTAAATTACTTATAAATCTTTTATTTCACAACATCTATTCATTTTATAACTTCACATTATAAATCTATTAATTTCATTCACTTGTGAAATCCATTTATACTTCCTTTTAACACTTATAAAAACTCGTTTTATAATTCCAATATTTTAATTTATAAATATCAACTTTATAAATCTTTTATATAAATCGTTTATAATTATTCAAAAATCCCAATTTAAACCATTTTATAAATCAATTATTTATTTCAAAAATCACACTTTGGTTATATTTCGCAAAAATCAGAATCTTATACTTTAAAATTTTAACGTTTATTTATTTAGGATGAATCAATCCAAAATTTTAATAAAAACGTAAAATCTCAAAAATCACTTTAAAATCCCTTGAAAATCAAAATCGTTATTTTTCAAACTTCAAAAAAATGGATCCGATGATGCAACACACCAAATAGTCAATCACAACATCCAACATCATATATCGATATGATAATCAACAAATATCACAATATCTGTAATCAAATAAATACCGGTGAGGAATCCAGTTGGATCCCTCCAACCTGTTTCCCTGCATCCACAGACGTTAGCACAATACCAATTCCACTTCGAGGTGGAATATGGCGGTATATAGGATTTATAAAAATATCATCCGCTATTATGTGGCGCAATAGAGTCTCATCCGCTATATAGTGAGAGAAATCAATCAATCCAATATATACATATGCCAATATGTATATATTGCTATATATATATCCTACTATATCTAATATCACATCCAAACAGTCAAACAATCAATAACTGCAATCAAAATATATTTTGAGTGAGAAGATCTCACCTTTGCTTTCATTTTAAAT
This sequence comes from Allium fistulosum, assembly GCA_030737815.1. NCBI lineage: Eukaryota > Viridiplantae > Streptophyta > Magnoliopsida > Asparagales > Amaryllidaceae > Allium > Allium fistulosum. Next base: position 55,589,411 of record CM060906.1, read on the forward strand.
TTGCAGTCCATTTCCATTTTCCGCTTGTTTTCTTCACGGTTTTAAACCTTGTATAAATAATTTATACAATTCATTAATATTCGAAATAAATCGAACAATTAATTCTTAATACATTGGTTTTAACTATTAAATTTGTTATAAATAAATTCCTTTTAAATAAAATATTTGGACTAAGTGAAAAATCACTTACCATTTAATAACTTAATTAACTAATGCTTCCGTTTCAAACTAATTTTTCTTTAATAAAATATTTAACTAAAAATTTACTTCCAGAACTAAATTAAATAAAATAACCTCTTGTAAAAATTTAAATAAGTTTCATTAAATAAAACTATCTTTATAATATATATGATCTACATTTAAAATCTTACTATAATTATTATTTTTTTATCCTTTTTTTTCTTGCTGTTAATTTCTAACAAGAGAAATAATAATCCTTACTGTAAGTATTTTCTAAACTATACATACGGATCGAATTAAAAATCACGATGGGTTTTACCTTACTGGATCAGATCCACTCCCTTGCTCGACATCGATAAACCATAACGCAGCCGCTTCCCTGGCTACGGCCACCCTGCCATCGCGACCTTTTTCGACCAGACGAACGCGTGCCCACGAATCGAACTCGCGAAACCCAACTTCGCCCACAACTCGCGCCCCCTCCAGCCTAGCGAATCGCCTCGCCTCCGGCCCCACGCTGTCGCGCACGCCTCCCAGTCGCTCGCGTGTCCCCCATCGATCGTCGCTCGCCACCTCAGCTCAAATTCGAGCTTCGCGTCGCCTAATTTCGAACTGGATGATATAAAGGAGGAAGACGAGAATTGATGTTCGGCCATTATTATTTTTCTCGTTTGAAACGAGAGTATGGTTTTGATTTTTAAAAACGAAGAGAAGGAGTTCGGTTGATTTAATGCTGAGGGAAAGGGTTATTTAAAAATTGAAAGAGTATGGTTTGCACGATTATTTTTCGTGATTTTAGGCGTAATTCAAGGAGAAGAAAGTAGCTGACGTTGACAATTTCAAGTTTAAATTTAAATTGAATTCAATTTAAATTCCAACGCGTTTACTCACCGTGTGCTCACATAACAACTCCGAAAAATACGACATTTGAAATCCGGTAATAATTCAATATTATGGACCCAATGGAACTGGTTTCGTCGAATTCCTAGACTGCGCCCCGGAACGCTATTTTCAAATATCGATTCGAACGATATAATTTCAAAACTGAACAAATAACTGTAAAATTCAATTCTGAAGCTTCTATTATCTTCAGTATCATCAATATGAATTTTACAAGCTTTTGAAATATATTTTTTTCAGCTCAAAACTGAAGATTCAAATTGTTATTCAACATTCAATAGATTAAATTTTATAATTTAATCGCCAATTTATTCTGATAATTTGAAATTCAAGTCAAACCATCATTCAAATATTTAAAATAAATTAAATATTTTCAATTTAAATTGTTCAAAATTCTGGGTCGTTACAGACTTCCCCCCTTAAAAGAATTTCGTCCCGAAATTACAAGTTAGGAAAAATGGTCCTTAACTCGTCTACTATTTTTCACAATCCAAATAGTTTTATCAATTTATCAAAACAAATCTTTTTATTAAAGATTCGTTATTAATTCAACTAAATTTCCAACTTCAATTATAAGTTTCAAACAACATTGTTTACTTCAAAATTCAAATTTAAATTCAAATTCAAATTCTAAACTTTCATGATTTTCTCAAAAATTCTCTAACACTCTAAATTTCCGAAAAATTTCGCCAGCGTCTCCTTTGCGCGGCTAACATGGTACAACTACAAAATGTCGCTACGGACTCTCAGATTTCAAAAATAAAAGAAAAAGCCAAGCGGCTAGACAAGAAAATCATCAAATCTCATATTGAAATTCAAATACATACCTTTTTGTCGAGCCTTTTCAAATTTATCTTTGAAAATCAAATCCAATTTTCTTTATAACACCTGTATATCCTACTAGCAGTAGTATCTAGTTACAACATTCAAACCATTTTGCCAATTCCATTACAAAATTTTCAATATATGCTTCTTATACATTTTTACTTCACTATTGAAGTTACATATCTATTATCATTCAATTTTACATTTCAAATTTCATTTGAATTCAATTTACAATTTCAATCTAATTTGAATTCAGTTTAACTTCTGAATATTGAACTTCATCAACTATTTTTCATTCACAACTGCACTATTTTAAATTAGTTCCAATTACTAATTCATTACAAATTCCAATTCATTTTTATTCAAATTTGTTTTCAACATTCAGTTTCAGTTCCAGTTTTATTCTTTTGTTCATTTCCAAAATTTATTTTCAATTCACTATTATGGTTTATAACCACTTATATTAAACTGGATTTCCAATTCTATATGAATTTTAATTCATCTTTCATTTATAATTATTCAATTCAATTCTTTTGCTTACAAATTCGAAATGAATTTCAACTTTCAATTTCACTTTCATTTAAATTGATTCACTTGTACTTACATTAATTTAACTCCATCCTTTAAGTTAAATTCATTCTATCAAAATTCAATTTGTACAAGTTATCAACTTAATAATATTTCATAAATATTTTTATATAGTATTCCGGAGTCTTACCAACATTCAAAAATCATTTTTGAAAACAATTCAAATTATCCTTTGAATTTCCAAAACAAAACCTAAATTTTCCAAACAACTTCCATTTAAAATAATTTGGCAGCAATTCCTCTTTTGGAAACCCGAAAATGAACATCGATGATGCTGCAGTCATTACCGAAGTTATTTTCCAGCGACCGAAAAGAGTTTAGAGCTTTTATCCCTTCAGAATACTTTTCAAAACCTTTGAAATTCATTTTCAACTCCAAAAAGGATTTAAACTTTCCAAATCTCCAAAATTTTCAAATTCTTTTCAAAACATTTCCAAATACTTCTCTAGAATTCCGTTTTAAATTACAAATCACATTTACAATTTATATTCTCCAATTTCATTTGTATGTGGATTTATTCCTTAACTTTGGAGTTACGATTTCAATTTCTTATTCAATTTCAATGATAATAATTTAATATTATTACTTCCTAACAACCATGCAACCATATACTATAATAATTTACAGAAAATCATTTCTTTTATATACAAAAATAGTTTTGGTTATCTACCAAATTTTAAAACAATATTGTGTCAGTTTATCTTGTTTAAGAGTGTAGAAACTCTTATCAATACAGTTAGCTAGACTGCACCGACCAGAATCTATAAACAATCAACCGATAAGTCAACACAATACAAAACAAATTTTATATTCACTAACAAATACGCGCTCATATCTATTATTACACTCACACTCATTCTAGAGTACTACTGACTCTATCTCTAATGAGTAACACCCAACAGAGCAGGGTTGTCGCTTAACCATATGCTCTGATACCACATTGTAAGGACCCGATTCTTCGACTTCTGAAAATCGACATCGATACGTCCACTGTAACAACTGCCGAGCAAACGAATGCCGAAAAACCGAATTCTTAGGGTTTAAAAGAAGAGGTAGAAGAAAAGATAGAAGAAAAAGAAAAGAAGAACAACAGAACAACATCAGAAACAGAAACAATATCAGAATCTCACATATCGCAGCGGAACAATATATAATAGATAATCACTAGTCTTTTAAAACAAAGAACTATATCAGTTTATACATACATCAATCAGAGTCAATATACAACTCAATACAACAATGGGCAGTTATATAAACTTGTCCTCATACAGAATACACAGCGGAATAATACATAGTATAGGTGATACGTTTCGCCATCCAGCTTGCTTCCAAAGCTCTAGAATATCCAGAATATCCTGATAACTTTACCCTAGGCTGCCCGTGTGGAAAATAATGGGCACCCAGAGTTTAGAAGGGAAACAATAAACTCCGAGTCAGTTATGGTGACTGGTGTGAGATCGTAAAACAGTTATTTTTCACAAAGAAAATAAAATTTATTCGCAATGCTTTTGGAAAATGAAACTACCATAAGACCTCCCTCCACACACACAATGCAAACGCAGAATTGGAGGAGATTTCTTCTTATGATAGTCAAAGATGCTTGATACGCAAAATCAAATCATTTTTGATATTATTATTAGTGCATAGTGTAGAAAACATTTCGAAAGTATAATATAAATCTTAGCCAGCATAGGCATTTCGCACTTATGCCTACTATAGCTACCATCCAAACAGTGGGGCGCCACCATAAGTGAATGATAGGTTCTACAACTAAAACCGTACAAGGTGCGTATTGGAGTTTGGATTTCCAACAAATGGTCAGGCCAAGGAACTTCCCATTGCCACATAGGTACGCCTCTGGAAAGACGACCCGAGAAATAACCTAACATTACGGTTAGATCTCTGGCAACACAAGGCCGGGTTACCTCTGCAAAAATAGGTAACTACTGACACGCGTATGCCATCCCCCGATCGTAACCGATCTTCCAGAGGATCCTCGATTCCAACAACCACATAATAAATTTGCAGTAACAACATAGGTTAAATATCTGGGCTCCATACCATGATACCACCTCTATCCAGAAGGAATGACATACACTAAGGGGCGCTACTCCCTAGAACCTTGCTGCATCCTTCCTGTTTTGACCATTTCCGGGGTGTGAGGTCCGACGAAGTCTCGTCCACAAAGCTACGCTTTGGTACAAAGCCATGCCTTGGGTCAACAAATGATCAAAGTAATGATCACAAAGATAAATGATCAAACAAATGATCATATCACAAATGATCAAACAATGATCATTTCACAGCAACACTCAGCATGTCACATTACCAAATTGGGAATATATCACTAGTAACCATCAACTACATAACCTCTGAGCTCGTACGTCTCAGAGAAGGGTGTTAAGCTAAGAGAATAAATTCTCCGCCACCAACAGATATGTATTTGAAAGAAACCAGCTTTATATCTCAATTTGTAACGTCAGACATACAACCATACAAGTCTGTTCCGGGATCGAACAGAACCGAAGGCACTTCTCACGAAGCCCTTGCAAATCCGGATAATTTTCTAATCACGTCCGGACTTCCCGTCACTAAGGGTGATAAAAACCTCTATATCGGAGATCAGCCGATGTAGAGTAACTCGACGGTAATCCTTTCGTTTTCAAAAAATATCCGGTCTTCAACACCGGTCATCAAATGCAATCCATTACGACGTATCACATATTCGGAATGGGTTATATGACCCAAAGGTCCTTTCCCGGCTAACCCGAATAGTGAGCGCTTATTCAAAAATAAGTGTGGCATTCAATTTCAAGCAAATCACAACAAATACCCATACAAGGTAATTATTGATAGTCGGTTATTTAACTATCAATAGAGATGCGCAACATCATCAGATTCCAAATAATTTTCCAAATTATTTATTTTCCAAAAATATCTTTACAAGATATATAATTTTCCACACTTCAAAAATAAATCAACGTTTATTTTTCTAAACAATTTCCCTTTCCTTTATAAATTCCATAGTGAATTTATATTTCAAATATCTACTAATATACGATTTTCAATCGATTTCATATATTCCCTCTCAATTTATCTTTACAAAGATAAATTCTCAAAAACGTTTCATTTCATATTGGAAAACATTTCCATACTTATTTAATAATAATAAGTAATTCACAAAGCTTATTTATTTTCAACATTTGAAAATATTCAATATACTTAAATCAAAATTAAGTATATATTTCATTCTTTAAGGAAATCATTTACTATAACAACATCTATTTGAGTCAAAACGAATGTTACGTAAAACATCGTTACGACGACTCAAAATCACTAGTATAGGGATTCCGAATTAAGATAGATATATAAATCCCAATACTATATAAAAACATTTCCTTTCGGAAATCATTTACTATAACAACTGTGTTATAGTCCACCATTTCCTTCTTCCTCGAAAACGTCTATTTCAACAATGAATGTTGAAATCTATGGTTTCGATATTTAACATATTTTAAAACATCGTTTAAAACAATTACTTCATTTCGTAATATCACTTCTCCAAAACATATCCATTTTATTTAATAATATATTCACTGTCCAAAATCGTGAATAAAATTCGTTATCCAAATTCAACATTTCTACACATTTTTATTTAAAGGATTATCCACTGTCCAAAATCGTGGATATAATTCCTTTAATTAACTTCTATAATTCACTTATCAAAATAAGTGATTTCGGATTTATAAAAACAACGTTTATAAATCACATTTATACTTTATAACAATTTCAACTTATAAAATCATTTTATTAGCAAATTCTATTTATATCCCATCTAAGTGCCAAAATCTAATTTATAAGTAAATTACTTATAAATCTTTTATTTCACAACATCTATTCATTTTATAACTTCACATTATAAATCTATTAATTTCATTCACTTGTGAAATCCATTTATACTTCCTTTTAACACTTATAAAAACTCGTTTTATAATTCCAATATTTTAATTTATAAATATCAACTTTATAAATCTTTTATATAAATCGTTTATAATTATTCAAAAATCCCAATTTAAACCATTTTATAAATCAATCAATTATTTATTTCAAAAATCACACTTTGGTTATATTTCGCAAAAATCAGAATCTTATACTTTAAAATTTTAACGTTTATTTATTTAGGATGAATCAATCCAAAATTTTAATAAAAACGTAAAATCTCAAAAATCACTTTAAAAATCCCTTGAAAATCAAAATCGTTATTTTTCAAACTTCAAAAAAATGGATCCGATGATGCAACACACCAAATTGTCAATCACAACATCCAACATCATATATCGATATGATAATCAACAAATATCACAATATCTGTAATCAAATAAATACCGGTGAGGAATCCAGTTGGATCCCTCCAACCTGTTTCCCTGCATCCACAGACGTTAGCACAATACCAATTCCACTTCGAGGTGGAATATGGCGGTATATAGGATTTATAAAAATATCATCCGCTATTATGTGGCGCAATAGAGTCTCATCCGCTATATAGTGCGGGAAATCAATCAATCCAATATATACATATGCCAATATGTATATATTGCTATATATATAGATATATCCTACTATATCTAATATCACATCCAAACAGTCAAACAATCAATAACTGCAATCAAAATATATTTTGAGTGAGAAGATCTCACCTTTGCTTTCATTTTAAATTTGCAGTCCATTTCCATTTTCCGCTTGTTTTCTTCACGGTTTTAAACCTTGTATAAATAATTTATACAATTCATTAATATTCGAAATAAATCGAACAATTAATTCTTAATACATTGGTTTTAACTATTAAATTTGTTATAAATAAATTCCTTTTAAATAAAATATTTGGACTAAGTGAAAAATCACTTACCATTTAATAACTTAATTAACTAATGCTTCCGTTTCAAACTAATTTTTCTTTAATAAAATATTTAACTAAAAATTTACTTCCAGAACTAAATTAAATAAAATAACCTCTTGTAAAAATTTAAATAAGTTTCATTAAATAAAACTATCTTTATAATATATATGATCTACATTTAAAATCTTACTATAATTATTATTTTTTTATCTTTTTTTTTCTTGCTGTTAATTTCTAACAAGAGAAATAATAATCCTTACTGTAAGTATTTTCTAAACTATACATACGGATCGAATTAAAAATCACGATGGGTTTTACCTTACTAGATCAGATCCACTCCCTTGCTCGACATCGATAAACCATAACGCAGCCGCTTCCCTGGCTACGGCCACCCTGCCATCGCGACCTTTTTCGACCAAACGAACGCGTGCCCACGAATCGAACTCGCGAAACCCAACTTCGCCCACAACTCGCGCCCCCTCCAGCCTAGCGAATCGCCTCGCCTCCGGCCCCACGCTGTCGCGCACGCCTCCTAGTCGCTCGCGTGTCCCCCATCGATCGCCGCTCGCCACCTCAGCTCAAATTCGAGCTTCGCGTCGCCTAATTTCGAACTGGATGATATAAAGGAGGAAGACGAGAATTGATGTTCGGACATTATTATTTTTCTCGTTTGAAACGAGAGTATGGTTTTGATTTTTAAAAACGAAGAGAAGGAGTTCGGTTGATTTAATGCTGAGGGAAAGGGTTATTTAAAAATTGAAAGAGTATGGTTTGCACGATTATTTTTCGTGATTTTAGGCGTGATTCAAGGAGAAGAAAGTAGCTGACGTTGACAATTTCAAGTTTAAATTTAAATTGAATTCAATTTAAATTCCAACGCGTTTACTCACCGTGTGCTCACATAACAACTCCGAAAAATACGACATTTGAAATCCGGTAATAATTCAATATTACGGACCTAATGGAACTGGTTTCGTCGAATTCCGAGACTGCGCCCCGGAACGCTATTTTCAAATATCGATTCGAACGATATAATTTCAAAACTGAACAAATAACTGTAAAATTCAATTCTAAAGCTTCTATTATCTTCAGTATCATCAATATGAATTTTACAAGCTTTTGAAATATATTTTTTTCAGCTCAAAACTGAAGATTCAAATTTTTATTCAACATTCAATAGATTAAATTTTATAATTTAATCGCCAATTTATTCTGATAATTTGAAATTCAAGTCAATCCATCATTCAAATATTTAAAATAAATTAAATATTTTCAATTTAAATTGTTCAAAATTCTGGGTCGTTACAGACTTCCCCCCTTAAAAGAATTTCGTCCCGAAATTACAAGTTAGGAAAAATGGTCCTTAACTCGTCTACTATTTTTCACAATCCAAATAGTTTTATCAATTTATCAAAACAAATCTTTTTATTAAAGATTCGTTATTAATTCAACTAAATTTCCAACTTCAATTATAAGTTTCAAACAACATTGTTTACTTCAAAATTCAAATTTAAATTCAAATTCAAATTCTAAACTTTCATGATTTTCTCAAAAATTCTCTAACACTCTAAATTTCCGAAAAATTTCGCCAGCGTCTCCTTTGCGCGGCTAACATGGTACAACTACAAAATGTCGCTACGGACTCTCAGATTTCAAAAATAAAAGAAAAAGCCAAGCGGCTAGACAAGAAAATCATCAAATCTCATATTGAAATTCAAATACATACCTTTTTGTCGAGCCATTTCAAATTTATCTTTGAAAATCAAATCCAATTTTCTTTATAACACCTGTATATCCTACTAGCAGTAGTATCTAGTTACAACATTCAAACCATTTTGCCAATTCCATTACAAAATTTTCAATATATGCTTCTTATACATTTTTACTTCACTATTGAAGTTACATATCTATTATCATTCAATTTTACATTTCAAATTTCATTTGAATTCAATTTACAATTTCAATCTAATTTGAATTCAGTTTAACTTCTGAATATTGAACTTCATCAACTATTTTTCATTCACAACTGCACTATTTTAAATTAGTTCCAATTACTAATTCATTACAAATTCCAATTCATTTTTATTCAAATTTGTTTTCAACATTCAGTTTCAATTCCAGTTTTATTCTTTTGTTCATTTCCAAAATTTATTTTCAATTTACTATTATGGTTTATAACCACTTATATTAAACTGGATTTCCAATTCTATATGAATTTTAATTCATCTTTCATTTATAATTATTCAATTCAATTCTTTTGCTTACAAATTCGAAATGAATTTCAACTTTCAATTTCACTTTCATTTAAATTGATTCACTTGTACTTACATTAATTTAACTCCATCCTTTAAGTTAAATTCATTCTATCAAAATTCAATTTGTACAAGTTATCAACTTAATAATATTTCATAAATATTTTTATATAGTATTCCGGAGTCTTACCAACATTCAAAAATCATTTTTGAAAACAATTCAAATTATCCTTTGAATTTCCAAAACAAAACCTAAATTTTCCAAACAACTTCCATTTAAAATAATTTGGCAGCAATTCCTTTTTTGGAAACCCGAAAATGAACATCGATGATGCTGTAGTCATTACCGAAGTTATTTTCCAGCGACCGAAAAGAGTTTAGAGCTTTTATCCCTTCAGAATACTTTTCAAAACCTTTGAAATTCATTTTCAACTCCAAAAAGGATTTAAACTTTCCAAATCTCCAAAATTTTCAAATTCTTTTCAAAACATTTCCAAATACTTCTCTAGAATTCCGTTTCAAATTACAAATCACATTTACAATTTATATTCTCCAATTTCATTTGTATGTGGATTTATTCCATAACTTTGGAGTTACGATTTCAATTTCTTATTCAATTTCAATGATAATAATTTAATATTATTACTTCCTAACAACCATGCAACCATATACTATAATAATTTACAGAAAATCATTTCTTTTATATACAAAAATAGTTTTGGTTATCTACCAAATTTTAAAACAATATTGTGTCAGTTTATCTTGTTTAAGAGTTTAGAAACTCTTATCAATACAGTTAGCTAGACTGCACCGACCAGAATCTATAAACAATCAACCGATAAGTCAACACAATACAAAACAAATTTTATATTCACTAACAAATACGCGCTCATATCTATTATTAAACTCACACTCATTCTAGAGTACTACTGACTCTATCTCTAATGAGTAACACCCAACAGAGCAGGGTTGTCGCTTAACCATATGCTCTGATACCACATTGTAAGGACCCGATTCTTCGACTTCTGAAAATCGACATCGATACGTCCACTGTAACAACTGCCGAGCAAACGAATGCCGAAAAACCGAATTCTTAGGGTTTAAAAGAAGAGGTAGAAGAAAAGATAGAAGAAAAAGAAAAGAAGAACAACAGAACAACATCAGAAACAGAAACAATATCAGAATCTCACATATCGCAGTGGAACAATATATAATAGATAATCACTAGTCTTTTAAAACAAAGAACTATATCAGTTTATACATACATCAATCAGAGTCAATATACAACTCAATACAACAATGGGCAGTTATATAAACTTGTCCTCATACAGAATACACAGCAGAATAATACATAGTATAGGTGATACGTTTCGCCATCCAGCTTGCTTCCAAAGCTCCAGAATATCCAGAATATCCTAATAACATAACCCTAGGCTGCCCGTGTGGAAAATAATGGGCACCCAGAGTTTAGAAGGGAAACAATAAACTCCGAGTCAGTCATGGTGACTGGTGTGAGATCGTAAAACAGTTATTTTTCACAAAGAAAATAAAATTTATTCGCAATGCTTTTGGAAAATGAAACTACCATAAGACCTCCCGCCACACACACAATGCAAACGCAGAATTGGAGGAGATTTCTTCTTATGATAGTCAAAGATGCTTGATACGCAAAATCAAATCATTTTTGATATTATTATTAGTGCATAGTGTAGAAAACATTTCGAAAGTATAATATAAATCTTAGCCAGCATAGGCATTTCGCACTTATGCCTACTATAGCTACCATCCAAACAGTGGGGCGCCACCATAAGTGAATGATAGGTTCTACAACTAAAACCGTACAAGGTGCGTATTGGAGTTTGGATTTCCAACAAATGGTCAGGCCAAGGAACTTCCCATTGCCACATAGGTACGCCTCTGGAAAGACGACCCGAGAAATAACCTAACATTACGGTTAGATCTCTGGCAACACAAGGCCGGGTTACCTCTGCAAAAATAGGTAACTACTGACACGCGTATGCCATCCCCCGATCGTAATCGATCTTCCCGAGGATCCTCGATTCCAACAACCACATAATAAATTTGCAGTAACAACATAGGTTAAATATCTGGGCTCCATACCATGATACCACCTCTATCCAGAAGGAATGACATACACTAAGGGGCGCTATTCCCTAGAACCTTGCTGCATCCTTCCTGTTTTGACCATTTCCGGGGTGTGAGGTCCGACGAAGTCTCGTCCACAAAGCTACGCTTTAGTACAAAGCCATGCCTTGGGTCAACAAATGATCAAAGTAATGATCACAAAGATAAATGATCAAACAAATGATCATATCACAAATGATCAAACAATGATCATTTCACAGCAACACTCAGCATGTCACATTACCAAATTGGGAATATATCACTAGTAACCATCAACTACATAACCTCTGAGCTCGTACGTCTCAGAGAAGGTTGTTAAGCTAAGAGAATAAATTCTCCGCCACCAACAGATATGTATTTGAAAGAAACCAGCTTTATATCTCAATTTGTAATGTCAGACATACAACCATACAAGTTTGTTCCGGGATCGAACAGAACCGAAGGCACTTCTCACGAAGCCCTTGCAAATCCGGATAATTTTCTAATCACGTCCGGACTTCCCGTCACTAAGGGTGATAAAAACCTCTATATCGAAGATCAGCCGATGTAGAGTAACTCGACGGTAATCCTTTCGTTTTCAAAAAATATCCGGTCTTCAACACCGGTCATCAAATGCAATCCATTACGACGTATCACATATTCGGAATGGGTTATATGACCCAAAGGTCCTTTCCCGGCTAACCCGAATAGTGAGCGCTTATTCAAAAATAAGTGTGGCATTCAATTTCAAGCAAATCACAACAAATACCCATACAAGGTAATTATTGATAGTCGGTTATTTAACTATCAATAGAGATGCGCAACACCATCAGATTCCAAATAATTTTCCAAATTATTTATTTTCCAAAAATATCTTTACAAGATATATAATTTTCCACACTTCAAAAATAAATCAACGTTTATTTTTCTAAACAATTTCCCTTTCCTTTATAAATTCCATAGTGAATTTATATTTCAAATATCTACTGATATACGATCTTCAATCGATTTCAAATATTCCCTTTCAATTTATCTTTACAAAGATAAATTCTCAAAAACGTTTCATTTCATATTGGAAAACATTTCCATACTTATTTAATAATAATAAGTAATTCACAAAGCTTATTTATTTTCAACATTTGAAAATATTCAATATACTTAAATCAAAATTAAGTATATATTTCATTCTTTAAGGAAATCATTTACTATAACAACATCTATTTGAGTCAAAACGAATGTTACGTAAAACATCGTTACGATGACTCAAAATCACTAGTATAGGGATTCAGAATTAAGATAGATATATAAATCCCAATACTATATAAAAACATTTCCTTTCGGAAATCATTTACTATAACTACTGTGTTATAGTCCACCATTTCCTTCTTCCTCGAAAACGTCTATTTCAACAATGAATGTTGAAATCTATGGTTTCGATATTTAACATATTTTAAAACATCGTTTAAAACAATTACTTTATTTTGTAATATCACTTCTCCAAAACATATCCATTTTATTTAATAATATATTCACTGTCCAAAATCGTGAATAAAATTCGTTATCCAAATTCAACATTTCTACACATTTTTATTTAAAGGATTATCCACTGTCCAAAATCGTGGATATAATTCCTTTAATTAACTTCTATAATTCACTTATCAAAATAAGTGATTTCGGATTTATAAAAACAACGTTTATAAATCACATTTATACTTTATAACAATTTCAACTTATAAAATCATTTTATTAGCAAATTCTATTTATATCCCATCTAAGTGCCAAAATCTAATTTATAAGTAAATTACTTATAAATCTTTTATTTCACAACATCTATTCATTTTATAACTTCACATTATAAATCTATTAATTTCATTCACTTGTGAAATCCATTTATACTTCCTTTTAACACTTATAAAAACTCGTTTTATAATTCCAATATTTTAATTTATAAATATCAACTTTATAAATCTTTTATATAAATCGTTTATAATTATTCAAAAATCCCAATTTAAACCATTTTATAAATCAATCAATTATTTATTTCAAAAATCACACTTTGGTTATATTTCGCAAAAATCAGAATCTTATACTTTAAAATTTTAATGTTTATTTATTTAGGATGAATCAATCCAAAATTTTAATAAAAACGTAAAATCTCAAAAATCACTTTAAAAATCCCTTGAAAATCAAAATCGTTATTTTTCAAACTTCAAAAAAATGGATCCGATGATGCAACACACCAAATAGTCAATCACAACATCCAACATCATATATCGATATGATAATCAACAAATATCACAATATCTGTAATCAAATAAATACCGGTGAGGAATCCAGTTGGATCCCTCCAACCTGTTTCCCTGCATCCACAGACGTTAGCACAATACCAATTCCACTTCGAGGTGGAATATCGCGGTATATAGGATTTATAAAAATATCATCCGCTATATAGTGTGGGAAATCAATCAATCCAATATATACATATGCCAATATGTATATATTGCTATATATATAGATATATCCTACTATATCTAATATCACATCCAAACAGTCAAACATTCAATAACTGCAATCAAAATATATTTTGAGTGAGAAGATCTCACGTTTGCTTTTATTTTAAATTTGCAGTCCATTTCCATTTTCCGCTTGTTTTCTTCACGGTTTTAAACCTTGTATAAATAATTTATACAATTCATTAATATTCGAAATAAATCGAACAATTAATTCTTAATACATTAGTTTTAACTATTAAATTTGTTATAAATAAATTTCCTTTTAAATAAAATATTTGGACTAAGTGAAAAATCACTTACCATTTAATAACTTAATTAACTAATGCTTCCGTTTCAAACTAATTTTTCTTTAATAAAATATTTAACTAAAAATTTACTTCCAGAACTAAATTAAATAAAATAACCTCTTGTAAAAATTTAAATAAGTTTCATTAAATAAAACTATCTTTATAATATATATGATCTACATTTAAAATCTTACTATAATTATTATTTTTTTATCTTTTTTTTTCTTGCTGTTAATTTCTGACAAGAGAAATAATAATCCTTACTGTAAGTATTTTCTAAACTATACATACGGATCGAATTAAAAATCACGATGGGTTTTACCTTACTGGATCAGATCCACTCCCCTGCTCGACATCGATAAACCCTAACGCAGCCGCTTCCCTGGCTACGGCCACCCTGCCATCGCGACCTTTTCCGACCAGACGAACGTGCGCCCACGAATCGAACTCGCGAAACCCAACTTCACCCACAACTCGCGCCCCCTCCAGCCTAGCGAATCGCCTCGCCTCCGGCCCCACGCTGTCGCGCACGCCTCCCAATCGCTCGCGTTTCCCCCATCGATCGCCGCTCGCCACCTCAGCTCAAATTCGAGCTTCGCGTCGCCTAATTTCGAACTGGATGATTTAAAGGAGGAAGACGAGAATTGATGTTCGGCCATTATTATTTTTCTCGTTTGAAACGAGAGTATGGTTTTGATTTTTAAAAACGAAGAGAAGGAGTTCGGTTGATTTAATGTTGAGGGAAAGGGTTATTTAAAAATTGAAAGAGTATGGTTTGCACGATTATTTTTCGTGATTTTAGGCGTGATTCAAGGAGAAGAAAGTAGCTGACGTTGACAATTTCAAGTTTAAATTTAAATTGAATTCAATTTAAATTCCAACGCGTTTACTCACCGTGTTCTCACATAACAACTCCGAAAAATACGAAATTTGAAATCCGATAATAATTCAATATTACGGACAAAATGGAACTGGTTTCGTCGAATTCTGAGACTGCGCCCCGGAACGCTATTTTCAAATATCGATTCAAACGATATAATTTCAAAACTGAACAAATAACTGTAAAATTCAATTCTGAAGCTTCTATTATCTTCAGTATCATCAATATGAATTTTACAAGCTTTTGAAATATATTTTTTCAGCTCAAAACTGAAGATTCAAATTTTTATTCAACATTCAATAGATTAAATTTTATAATTTAATCGCCAATTTATTCTGATAATTTGAATTTCAAGTCAAACCATCATTCAAATATTTAATATAAATTAAATATTTTCAATTTAAATTGTTCAAAATTCTAGGTCGTTACACTTGGACTATTAAATGTAAATAAATAAACAATAACATTATTTTAATCTATGTAGTTAATATCGGATAATATTGCTGATGTATCACCGTTATATCTCATATCGCTGCTAAGCCGATATTATTTAAATTATCTCTTAAATTTCGTTAGTGATATACCGTTCGATATTTGCTGATATATCGCTCTGATATTTAGTGTAAAATATCCGATATATTTTAAGAATATCGTTTATTATTGTATGTGCTGGAAAAATATATTTACAAATAAATATCTTCACATTCTCAGTAATTATTTTGTATATAGTGAATGACAATATGTTGACCATATTACAAATCTTAGTGCGCTAATTTTTCAATTTTAACCAGACACTTTCAATCTTCTTCATTAGTATTTAAATAAAGAAAACTCTACTTATTCCAATAGTTTATATGTTTTATTTTTCATAAAGACTTTACCACTTAACATAAGATCATGAAAGATCTACTTTTCTTTTTAGATATTTTTATTCATCATTTTTAATTTGTAAGTTAGCTTATGAAAATTGATTTTATTACTTATTATCATGCAGAATTACCTAAAAGTTAAAAAGCAGTAGACTTATATATTTGACATATCGATAAAGAACAAGCTAAAGTAGTATTGGTATCAAATCAACATTGCTTATTCGATAAATTAAGTGACAATGAAAACGAAGAAACTATAAATATGGAAAAATTAGGAAAGCAATAGATGATTAGATGAATAAATAAACAATGAATATAGTATGAAAATAAAGAGAATAATTAACATTCATATTATATGAGTTTCATGGCTTTTATGAGCCTATATTATGATTGGTATTTAATAAAATATCCCATAAAATATATTGTAATTTGTAAACTATATGCAATCAATCTTTGATAGTAATTTGCCATTATTAATCCAAATATAAGGAAACTTCACATCAATATAACATTATAACATAATATAATATCGTTTATAACATGTTTTACACATATCCAATAATTTACCGATATCATCACGATATTTTAAAATATCTCATATCGGTATCGATACTTGACTAATACGTACCCGATACAAATATTAACTAATTATATTTTAATAGTTAAGCAGAATCATACACCGTTCTTCTAGTAGTCAATCACACACATTGATACTTTACAATACTCGTACATAACTGAAAGAATACGTATCTCGTTTTGACATAAAGCATCATATACGAGTTGATCGAACTGAACAGTACAGTATTAGGGATAAACAAAAATTTCCCGACTAACAAAATTGGAGTGAATATAACGATGTGTTTTATATCATATCTAAAAATATGATACATTATTTCATAAGTACAACTCATCACAAATACCTCACATCGACCAATACAATGAAATCACAATATAAATACAAGCACGTAAGTACTCATCATCGTCATCTGCTCCAAGTAGCCCACAAAGCATATACAATCATAATAATTGCCTGTACAACAACCTCAGTCTGACCCGATGTTGTCAAATACATAACAAATCTTGAGTCAAGCTAGAAATCAAGCTGTGAGTGTAAGTGTGGTCAATGTACAACATAATGACTGCAACATGATTAAATGCGCTATACACTACATAGTTCTACTTAGTTATAATCACTACTTTGTCACTATAGTTAACACCCATAAATAATTCTATATAAGCTCTGAATTTAAAATATTTCAAAATAGATTTCCTATTCTTTAATGAAATCACTTTAGTACAAAAATCCATATAACTAGAAATCATATCCCAGATGTCTAATTTGTAAATAATGTCAAATACTGGTTTTCTATATACAAATAACTTATCAAAATATTTCCAAATTTGTATAAAACCAATCTTTGCAATATATTTCTCAAATCAATTTGCAAAAACCAATTTATCCAAAACAACTTTCACTAAACATTATGGAAAATAGTATTTCCCTTTTATTTGTTTAAAATGCCACTTTTCTCTTTATCAGAACTATTTCCAAAAAAAATATTCTCATATGGTAAATGCCACTCATAACAAATCATTTGAATCCAATAAATCATTTTCAATCGACACTTAAGGAAGGAACTCTTTAATCCGACCCTTATGATCCAAGCTCCACATAAACAAGGTATTACCTTTGAGCGATATATTTATCAAAAGCAATAATATCCAAAAGGTTTATGAAACAAGTAGAAGTCCCTTTCAAAAAGGTAAAATCACCAAAACTATTTTCAAATGGGGAAATACTCAAAAATCATAATTTTAGTTTCTTTCAAATTTGGAAATTCTCAATAGTAGAAACACTATCAAAATAACTCTAGTTTATTTTACAAAATTCACTTTATTTTACCTAATCAATTAATATTTCTTGATTTCCAAAAAAATAACTTTATAATGATAATATTGAAAATTTAATGTTAAACCTCAAATCTTTCATAATTTAACAAAGCCATTAGGTGTGATGAATATTTATCAAAACGGTGTTTGATTTTTGGTTAATTACGAAAATATAATTGTCAAATATCTATATTAATTCTAATTACACAGATCTACAATATTGCAAATAAGCACCTTATATTCTCGAATTTATAAGTAAAAAATATTCGAGAATAACCAAATATCATTTTTAAGTAAAATGGTGTTTTATTCTGCTTAACTAAAAAAGGTCAATCCCAATCATCCAACGTTATCAAATTTTAACATCCAATACAATCAATACCTTAATATCAAATATTCTATTCAACCAATCAAGCTATTCAATAATAAAAATATAATTTTTCATCAACCACGTATCAACATATATGTATACAAATATATACATACATGAATGAACACAATCCCAAAAATAAAAAACATAAGAAAATATCTAAAATAGTTAATGATAGTGAAAACTACAGTTTTAAGTATCTTAAAATAATGATATACAAAAATATCAGTTAATATATTCTTAAAATAGATAATGTGTGAAAATATCGTTTAAATATATTCTTAAGTTTGTAGTAACTTTTAATTCTGCAAAATTAAAACATCATTCAAATAACTTTTAATTAAAAAATTATAATTTTTAATAATAAAAAATGCATTTATATTCAAATACCCTATGACAGCTTGTATATGATTTATTATCATTTAAAGTGATTGATTTAAAATCAAATGGAATTCAAGATAAACCCTTTCTTCAAACAATCCATTCAAATATCTTAAATAGTTCTAACTGGATCATCGATTATCATTTATAACCATATTTAAATTAGTGTTAAAATGTTGATCATATAAATACAAAAATTAAATGGTAAAATTACAGATTTCGCTCATTGTAAATCTATCAACATAAAATAGGGAATTAGTATACTTACTATAAATCATTTATCTAATTTCAAAGGTTAAACTCACTTTAAATTTAATCAAATGGTTAAACTCACTATAATATTCAATTCAAATTAAAATATTTATTATAAATTCAAAAGAGGATGTTATACTTGATAAACTTCTAGTAAAACTCTAACTCTACCACACTCGCTTCGCTTCCAACGGACATGCATCGTCCACCGCATTCACTGCTGCGAGCAGAGTAGCAACCATCTTCAGTTCTGATGTTTAGCTTCCATCGACGGTTTCCCCTCGACCACATTCATGAATTTGTGACCTTTGGTAGCATTGTATGTCCTTGCCCTTGAGGTTGAGCTTGCCTTCCGTCATTGCTTCCTTGTCATCATTAACATTATGGCCACCAGCTCCTCAGCACGTCAACTTTGGTGTTGCGCATGCGCATGATGTATATATTTTTATATGAATTGTTATTGCATTAGGGCTTGGAGTATTTAGGGGAAAGGGTTTATGGCTCGAAGAAAAGAAATAGGTTTGGGTTTTAATAAGGGAGAAGTGCGTTAAATGAAGATAAGGATGGAAGGGTGTGGTCCAATGAAAATTGAAGTGAAATTTATTTTTCTTTTTAAATAAAATCCTACTCATATCCGCTTTTAAATGTAACAACCTTTAAATTAAGGTTTACACCCATTTAGAAATCCACTCAATGCGTTTTATCAAAAATTTATATGATTCTTATAACGATTTTTTTATATTATAATATAACTTTCCAAGTTTAATAAATTTAAAATACTTGTTTTATTTTTTAAAACAATTTCAAAATTCCACAAATATTACCTATTTTGTCCATATACATTTTCAAACAACTTTTGGATTTTTAAGACACAAATTCAAATTTCAAAGTTGAATTTTACATCAATACTTTCTTTTTATTATCAAATAAATACAAAATTACAATTTATTGAACTAAATTCAATAAAATATCCAATATAAATTTTTACTTCTTATTTATCCGTAACACTTCAACATTTAAAACTAAGTTTAAATCTCAATTCCAAATATTAAATTCAAATATTCGATTAAATTCCCAAAATCCATTTTAATATATTTATGTTATTTTAACTTCGAACATGGATGTTACGGAGTCCTTACCTTAAAAAATTACGTCCTCGCAATTTACTGAAGAGTACTGCAATTGATCAGACTAATAACATCACAAAATATAACATACATATCATTCTTTATGACACTTTCGCCGCCCTACTCTGATAAAAGCTCATGTAATGTAACACCCTAATTTTTGTTTAACATTATTCAGGATATTTAATTAGATAAAATTAAATAGAATAATGTGGTTGATTAAGGAGTTGAGATTTAATTAACAATTAACTTGGCCATGGCTAAACCAATGAATGTATAAGTGTGGGTTATAATTTATAAGTTAGAAAAATAAGGGGAGGGCAATATGGGAATAGCCACACCCATATACCCTTAAAACCTCCCTTATTCTCCCCTACCATTTCATAAATCAAAATAACATAAAAGAGAATATATAGCCAGCCATTAAAACACCTTAGGAGATCAGCAAACTTGGAAGATCCAAGAGAGAAAGTTAGAAGATTAAAGCTAAAGCAAATCTCAAACTACAACAACTAAATCAAGATGAATAATAGTGTAAATCATCTCATTTTTACTTGTTTTGTTTGGTTATAGATAGTAACCGAATTTATTTTGTAGTGTTGATTATGTTTGGATTTGATAATCATTGTTTTGATAGAATAATGATTTATTGGGATTTATTGGGATTTTTATGGAATTAAAATGATGGGTTTTAGAGTAAAAACCTTAGTAAACGACTTCCAAACGGCTTGATTTTTGGATAAGTTGTGTAAAATATAATTTTGGAGATGGGTTTTTAATTTCATAATTTTCGAAGTTAATAGGAATATTTTATGAATTTCTTAAGGTGAAAAAGGTATTTATTTCGGATTTTAATTATTAAAAATAATAAAATAATGAATTCCGCCTCGAAATTTTTATATGTTGAAGAAAATGTTGTTTCAAATTTTTGGTGAATTTTTGGAATTTTTCCCAAGTGATTTCGATTTATTATGAATTTTCCAAGCTAAAAAGGCTTAATAATCATATTAAAATATTAATATAATTAATTATTTTGAAAATAATTTTTGAAATAAGAAATCTGATCAATAACAGTTTTTTTGCATAGAAAGTGTTAAAGTATGTCTTTAACCAATAGGAATTTGACAAAGAATAGGAATTGGTGAAAAAAATATACTTTAATTATCAAAAAATTAGTTTTCAAGTAATTTACGACTCTACCACTGAACCTTCCACCTTATAACCTTCTGCAGCATTTCTGCAGCTTTCTGCAGCCTTTTAGATGAACCTTTCGTCATACAACCTTCCGCAGCACTGCTGGACCTTTCTACAGTGTTTTTAGTGAACCCTTCGGCCTTGCCGAAAGCTACTTTTCGGTAGCAATTGCAAAAGTTGTGGAAGCTGTTTCGTAGCAGTTTTGTCCAGCTTTGTTTTAAAAACTTCAAATAGGCATACTTTTTAACCGTAAGCCCTTTTCCATAGCGACCACTCTACGCAAAGGCAAACCATCATTTGAACACGATGGAATAGGTTAGAGACCTTAATTCTACACCTATAAAAAGTTATGGATAAAACAAAGTTTTATATTTCCGAAGGAGCTTGTTTTCTTTGCTTTCAAATATGTTTGCTTGGTTTTCTTTGCCTTCGAAGGAGATATTTTCGAAGGGGTTGTAAAATTGTTTTATTTTGACCAAGTTTTATATTTTAGAAAGGTAGAATTTAAAGTATTATAAGATAGGAGCCTAATGTTTTTAAGAGCTTTCGAAGGCGGTTACCCGATGAAGTCGAAAGCTAGATTTCGAAGGCATCAAAAGATTTTGTGACCGAAACTCTATATTTTTAAAGGAAAAACCATGGCTATATTAAAGGAGTTTTTACAATGGTTAAAGAAGAATCTATCTTTGATAAATTAAACCCACAAGAGTGGTATTGCTATATTGTTGTATTGCTTCTTCTAGTATGAACATATTCACTTTTTAAAGGACCCATAATTGAAATTTGGGGAAAATGGTAGGAGAACAAGTTAGGTTAACCCAATAGTGAATATAAATTGAATAAACTCCTGAATGAGTAAAATATAAAGGAAAGATATTGTCAAGGGCCGTTAGGTTTCCAGTAAGCCCATGAAAACTGTATGATATTGGCAGGGGCCAATAGGTTAATAGTTAGCCTGTGTGAACTATGTGAAAATGAAGATGTCAGATAGACATGTTCATAGTTAGCCCATGAAAACTATGTGTAAAAGAAGATGCCAGATAGACAGGTTCATAGCAAGCCCATGAAAACTATGTAATCGAACAGGGAGTTCTTAAATGTTTAACTGGTTATTTGTTATCCCATGAAAACTATTAGGTTAATAGTAATCCTAGAAACTATAATTAAGACAGATAGTCCGAATAAATGGGGAGGAGTAATCCAAATTTGATTTGCTTGTTTTGCATATCATCATAATGTTTTGTTTTTAACCATTGTGGATGCAGGAGCACAACATATGTTTTTATGAAGATTTTAGGATACTAGTGAGGGGAAAACCCGTTCCGCTAAGCGGCGTGGTCTCACTAGATATCCATTTGGTTTGAGATGATAGATTATTATTCGTACCAGGCTTTATGTTTGACTCAAAGTTTTTGTTTTCCTCTTAAACTCTCGGGTACTCAATTGATTTTGAGTAGTTTGAGGTTTAGGGATTTCAGGGTTTTCTTAGACGAATAAAGCTTCAGGAGGCATGCAGGAGGCAGATAGTTATTTAGAGTTTTTCTTTTCCGCTATGTATTTGGATCAAAAGGCAGATTTATTGACGAAAGGTTTTCTTGAAACCCATTCCTCGTATATCCTTGCCTCTATTTATATAATGTGTTGTTTCTTTGGTGTTCGGGATGCCCCATAGTTGGGATGCCCCATTTACGAGATGCATATTAATATTTGATGTATTCTAATTTTTTTCAAACGCTAACCATATAAGGAAGACTCGACCGAATTTTTTGAAAAATTTGAACATTTAGAATAAATTTCAGAAATTTTATAAATTCTGAAAGTAAAGAAAATTTCAAAAGAACTAATAAAAGCTATACGGATATTGATCATTATGTTTATAATGTATGTGATATTTTGAATAAAATGGAATGTTTACTTTCCTTGTGTATGGTTATGTCGATAAGATAAATTTGAATAAATGATATAGATTACTTGTGAATTTATTAAAGTGGTGCAGTGGAAGTGTAGTGAATAATAATGTGCCCATTATTGGAATGAATGTTTTGTGATTAATTAAAAGTTTTAATGAATGCATTAGATGGTAGACATGTTTGTTTATGTTGTATTGCCTGTGCATGTATTTTTCGATGATATTCGATAGATTAATTATAGTACTCCTTATAAATTGTAAGGATGCAATTTTTTAAGGAAGGAAATATGTAACATCCCTATTCGAAGTTAAAATAAAATAAATAATAATTATGAAATTTTGGAATTGTTTTGAGAAATAAAATATTATTTAAAATTAAGTATAGCCTAAAGGTGATTTTTTAACAAAAGAAAAATCGTTACAAAAATGAAATAAAAATTTGGAAAAACGTCTTGTGTTGACGTTAGAATGGGTAGAAATTACTTTGATTCATAATTTATATGGGTGTCGATTTTATTTTTAAAAGAAAAATTAAAATTCCCTTTATATTCTATTGACCAAAGTCTATACACCCATCCACTCCCCATACATCCCATTCTAATCTCGTTTATCCTTTACATGCCATAATCCCTCTTTCACTCATAATGACATGGCAAATGAAAAAGAAAAAAGAGAATAGACGTGTAGGTGCACATAAGAGGAGGGGCACAAAAAGGTCAGGAGGTGGTGGTGTTGCGCTTAGCACACGCAAGCCTTTCATCGCATTGGTGGATGGAGCCAACAAGGAAGGCTGAAGGCGGTTGTTGCTAGGCTTGCAATGGCAGTAGGTGGGCATGGCGAATTTAAGGAGGTGATGAGACTGGGTGTCTCACGTATGTGAGGAGTGTGGATTCCTAGCTGACAACAGTTGGATGAGGTAGTGAGGCAGTGTAACATCCCCTATCTTGAGGCCCAAAGCTAAGCGCTACAGATGTTGTAGTCATCTATAGTATTAACTTCCAACGACAAAATACGGTAATGTTAATGGTATCCATAATATCAGAAGCACATGAAAATGAAATAAAATCAACACAGATTTAAAAGAACTTTTCTGATTACATTTCAAATCAATATTTCATATTCAGATACATAATCCCAAAATGATTCCCAGGTTTGGATCAAATATAATTATTACAAAATACGCTAAGAGCGACATATGAAGATGCCCCCTTGAATGATTAGAGTACTAAATAGACATATAAGTCTTAATACATCATAGCGGAAATAAAACTAACAACTCCTAAATAGCTAACTTTGCCTCCTACACGTCTTCGGAAGCTTTATTCGTCCACCTACTAAACCTGTAAAATCCCGACTCTCAATCTACTCAAATTAATTTTGAGCACCCAAGAGTTTAAGGGGAAAAACAAAAACTTCGAGTCAAACATAAAGTCTGGTGTGAATAATACTATTACATCTCAGTTTACTGATATTAAGTAAGACCATGCCGCTTAGCGGAACGGGTTTCCCCTCACTAATATCCCTTTAGAACATATCTTTTTGCAAATCAGAATCCTGCAATCAAGCCGATTATAACAATAATAACAATATCATATATGCTTATAAAGAGGTAACAATGGACCATCTGTCCGAAAAATATAGTTTTGTTTGGCTAACTACTAACCATTGGCTGACTCGGGCCTACCAGACAAAATAAACAAATTTTCTAACACATGTTAGACATACTTCTGGATGGTCTATCCTTAACTTACTTCTCTAAGGGTCACCTGATCCTAATGGTTTCTCAAGCTCACCAATAACCTATCCTTCTTATCTGTACATATATATTCCTTTCTGTATGTAACCATCATTTAAGTCTTACCTGTGACTAAGCACTACATACTGGAATTTTGGACTAAAATTAGCTAGGGGCTATAGCTAATGTATAGGGCGCGACCCTATACCAGTCCCATTTTGTATTCAAATATCTAAGTCATTTTACTTAGGGTTAACCACCCTTTAAATTTTTCTTGAAAACCTTTCAAATTGATTTAATCCCTTTAAATCATAATTAAACAAGGAAAACATACTATTTGCTTTACTTAAATCTCTTTTCCATGATATACGCTTTATTTAAAACATTGTTGATGAAAACATTCAAAACCTTCGTTTAAACCTTTAAACAATTCTCTTTCAAAACCATTGAAAGTACCCCTTTCGGTAAAAGTAAACTACTTTATTTTATAACCTTAGGCCGAAAGGCCAAAACATACCTTTCGAAACCGTTTACCATAGTCCTTTCAAAAACATTGAAAACATCTCTTTTGAAAGCTTTATAAACCTTAGACATCCTCTTTTAAAACACTTTAAACATGCCTTTCGAAAACATTGGAAACCTTCCATTTAAACACAAAGGAAAACCTTTTGAAAACATTGGGGAATCACCCCTTCGAAACCTTTATCATATACCTTTCGAAAATACTAGGGAACCTCCCCTTCAAAAACTTTATTAGTTGCCTTTCGAAAGCACTAAAGTACACTACTTAAAAAAAATGTTTCGAAAGCATTGGGTTCAAGTTAAAATATGTGGAACAACCTTTCGAAACCATCTGAAACCATTCCTTTCGAAACCTTTGGATTTAACTTTTAAAACATCAAAAGGGTCTTAAAACGACTAAGTCGAAAGCAACTCTTTCGAAAGCAATTTCCTAAGTAAAAGATGTATATGGTGTCGAAACCAATCCCTTCGAAAGCATTGGAGAAGCGGCTCTAATTTTAAAACAAAGAAACCCTTCCACTGATTCAAAAGGTAAAAGGCGGCGGATTGCGGTTTCGACCCCTCCAAAAGAAATTTCTTAAAACAAAGGCGCAACCTCTTTCAAAAGCTCTTTCCTTTAAAACCATTTGACCAAGTCGAAAGGTATCTTATTCGAATGCATTCATTTTGAAAGCAAAGCAAGCGCTTTTTCTTTTAAAAGCAAAACAAGGTCTTGACCCCTTCGAAAGCCATGTTTCGACTTTATACCTTTCGCCTATGTCCAATCCACTACATACCAAGTCTTTGATACCATGTGTATTGGTTTCGACCTAGATGGAGGTGGAAGTATGTAGTCGAAAGGTGCTGCTGAAAGTGGTGAAACAACAAAACCTTCTAAAATCTGATTTTTAACTTAAAAAGGTAATTTCTTTTCAACGAACTTGCTTTGTTTGTCAACGTATGATTGGTTGCCCATTTCTTTTCAAAATTCTTTTCTAAAAGTGCTGCCGAATTTCAGAAATAACAATTCAAAACATTTGTAAATTGCCCCTTCTCCTTTTATAAACATATAAAACATTTAAGTCACATACCTTAAATAATTTTATATACTTATCAAAGCACTTAGGAAAATTCTCCAAAAATTCTCATAAATCACTTATAATATGTTTTCCAACATATATAAATTTCTGACCCAAAGCTAATATAAAATAGCTGTAATTAATTTTAAACCCAATTAACCATTTTCTTCACTAGAAAATTAATAATAAATCCACATTAATTCATAAAATTATGAAACTTGACACCCATCTCTAAAATATCATTTCTTACCATATATTAAAATCGCAAGGCATTTGGATTTCATTTGATTGGTTTTTCAAATCAAAACTTGTCATAAAATCAATATGAATAAGCATAATTCATCCACAAACATATATCTATCTATCTAACATTCAAAACATGGCAATATACTTGCAAAAATATTCGGATCTGATTCTAGAAACCGAAAACATCAAAAATATGAGATGTAACTTATTATTCACCTTTAGCTTTGTTTAAGGTTTGAGATTTGATCTTGAATGAATTTGATTAAGCTTTTCCTCTTGGTTCTTGCTTATCTTCCCGTTACTTCTTCTTAATGGTGGCCGGCCTCTTCTTAGGTTTGTTTTAGTTTGTGAACATATAAAATGAATATGGCTTAAGGATTCAGGGTATAAGAATGTAACTCATTCCTATTTTGCCCTTATCTATCTCCCTTACTTATTTCATTTTAATCCCCTTAGTTCATTAGTTTAAATTGGCATGGCTACCCTCTATTAACACAAATCTCAATTCCTTAACCATTTACATTATTTCATTTACTTTAACTAATTAAATGTCCTAAATAATGTTAATCAAAATTAAGGTCGTTATAGGAAGTGAAGGTGATTAGAGTTTTGAATGTTGATAGGAAGTAAATATCGATCTTCGGTGAGTATAACCTTTTTTCTTTAATTTACAGTAAGTGTGCTACTATTTTGATTTATACTGATTTATAAAAATTACCATCATTAGCTTCAACTTTGCCATTTTAATTCAACTAGATTCAATCTGACTATATATTTATTGATGATGGCATGGTCACGTGGTATGCTTGAATTGTTGACAGTATATGATGATATTGTTAATTGTTTAATCATAAACTGATATTATAATAACTTATTGTTATATTGTTTGGATGGCTACAACTAAACGCATTATTGGTAATTGTGGGTTATTTGATTTAATTGAAAGTATTTGATTATAACAAGTTTATATGATTTTATAAATATGATAATTTGAGTTATAGCTTGTTGTTATAAATAAATAATTACATCTCTATGATTGAATGAGTAGCAGAGATGATTGTATGAAGTGTTGGATGGATTTTGGTTTCATGATCTATGTAATTCTAGAAAACATTTTAATGGTACAAAATATTTATAAGAAGTATTTTAATAAAATTACTTGGGCAAATGGAATTTGAGAATTGTTTATTTAAGTGGAATTAATAGTGAATATTTATACCTATTATCCCTCCTTTTGATCAGGCAGTATAATGAAGATCTTTTATTCGAGATTTTAGGCTCTCTACTTCTATAAACAGAGGGGTATGGCTTATTTTTAAGGATCTTTTGGCTCTTGCCCTCTTTTCTTTAATTTCTTGTAATCTTTGTCGGAGTTGTACCGACCTATAATGGAGTTGTACCGACCTATAAGAACTCCT
Organism: Allium fistulosum; assembly: GCA_030737815.1. NCBI lineage: Eukaryota > Viridiplantae > Streptophyta > Magnoliopsida > Asparagales > Amaryllidaceae > Allium > Allium fistulosum. The sequence continues at coordinate 55,617,828 of CM060906.1, forward strand.
GCCTGTAAACAACAGTATAATAAAGGAAAACATGAAGTGGACATCGGCCAGAGTACACCGAACCACTATAAATCTCTATGTGTATTTTCTTACTTATTTTTCATTTATTTTCTTCACTTTTTATTCTCTACTCAATCTATTGGTTGTTTGTACAATTTTGGTTCAAACATTTTGGTGCTTTCACTGAGAAATACTTGAACCCACTGATTTAAGACTTGGGAAGACTCAGAACGACTAGACATTCAACTAGAATAGAAGGATTGATGTTAGAGGAAATTAACCAAGGGGCTGCCAAGAGGAGTCCTCAGGAGCTAACCCATTATCCATCTACATAAATAGGGATGAGATGGAAACTATGATGAATGGATTACATGAAAGGATGATGGCTTGCTATGTTGAGATGATGGAGAACTTCTTCAGAAGGATGGGACATATGGGAACAGCAGGAGCTGCTGCAAATCCAAATCAAAGACCAAAAGCCAAAGCATAGGTAGCTGGAAGTGGGGTAGGACTACCCAGGACAAACCCCGAGCCAAACATATGGGTCGGTACCGACCCACATACCGACCCGCAAAAGCTCGAGAGCATGGGTCGTCCAAACCTAGAAAGGAATGGTGTGCATCCTGGGGATGATGCGGAGCGTATGCGAATTAGAATGCAGAAGCATGAACGGAGGAGTATGTGCCTAAATTCCCTCGCATAGTCAGGAGGAAGGCCGAGAATGATAACCTAAGAACTCCTTTAGATGAAGATGATAGACTTGCCGAGATGGTGAGATGAGTTATTAGGGGTCGAATGCATAACCAGAGCTTGGAAGATGTGAGCAGGAGTCCATTCACTCCGAATATTTGGTACGCTAGGAATCCGCCTAATTTCAATTTACCTACGTTGGAAACATATGATGGGAAGACGGATCCAACGGTTCATTTGATGAGGTACATCCGTCACATGGTGGTGTTGGGTGCGTCTGAAGAGGTTATTGGATGGTGTTTCTCTTTATATTTGATAAGTTTGGTGGTGTTATGGTTTAGACAGCTGGAGGCGGTTCCATCAACACATGGGCTAAGTTGGTGAACAGATTCGTGAAGCAGTCCCAGTCCATATTTCATGACCCAAAAATGTAATGACGTTAGTAAGTATGAAGCGGAGCCCGGAGAGACCCTCAGTAGTTTTCTAACAAGGTTCAATTCGGCAGCAGCTGTGGTCGATAAGCCAGACCCTTCAATGGTTTTGATGGCAGCGGTCTCAGGAATAGCCACTAAGATGGATTTCAAGATTGCATTAGAAGGGGATCGTCTTAGGGATCTCGTAGAATTTTATCATGAGGCTGAGAGATTTTACGTCAGGAGGACGTCGAGGCTGATCAGGAAGAAATCAATACTATGGATGGCAGAGGACCACCTGGAGAAGTATCCAACAAAGGTAAAGGAAAAAGAAAGATGGATGATAACTTTGATGGATCAAAGCAACAGAGGAGGGAGTCAAAATTCTCTTCCTACATTGACTTGAATGAAACACCAAAGCGGATTTATCTGGATACCAGGGGTCGGATCCCCTATCGGACACCGACAAGGAGAGATCCCACTGACTAAGTCGAGAAAGTACTGCCTATTCAATGAGCTAAATGAGCATAACACAAATGACTGTAGGCACCTGTGGGATCTGATCGAGGAACATGTTAAAGATAACCAATTACAGCAATATGTAAGGAATTGAACTGTGACGGTGGACCAAGAGAAGCTATCGACCGCAGCAAATGAAAATGGCCTAGGATTAAGGCCAAGGATAGTCATCTCTTGATTGGGATGGCAGGGAATCAAGTTTGGTTCTCACACTCTATTTCCCCTTTTTAATAAACCATGCAATAATGCAGTCTAGCCACTTACTCATGTATAGGATCCCGAACGGTCCCTAGGCACACCCTAAGCCGGATGTTAGACTATAATCCCTAGTGAGGCAGTTATCTAGATGTTAAATTTTATGTTATTTTGGATATTTATATTTGATTATGGAAATCCATATTGAATATAATAACTGACATTGATCACTTTAAAGTCCCGTCTAGAGAGATGGCACTGGAGCGTAAGGTATAAGTCCCCTTATTGAAGCATGAGCGGATGGACTTGTTCGATATTGATTGCATTAAGTCCTACTCAGAGAGTCCGGACTGGAGTGCAGGAAGTAGGTCACTTCGTTGGAGAGCGATCGGATGGGCTTACTTGTCATTGAATTCCCTCGCCGGAGAGCAAGCGGATTGGGCTCAACAAGGATTTAGAAAGACCATGGACTTTGATCACGTTAAGTCCCTACCGGAGAGTCGGGACTGGAGTGCATGAAGTAGGTCAATTCGTCGGAAAGCGAATGGATGGGATTACTTGTCATTGAGTCCCCTTGCCGAAGAGTGAGCGGATTGGGCACAACAAGGGTCCGAAGTGACCATGGATTTGATTACCAGCTTGAACGACCATCGATTTGATTAACTATCCGGAGGGACCATGGATTTGATTAACCATCCAAAGAGACAATGGATTTGATTATCGACCTCAAACAGCCATGACTTCATTTAACGATCCGGAGAGATCGCGGATTTAACCATTGGCCCTGAGCGACCGTGGATTTGATTAACGAGTTGGAGAATTCATTCCCTCAACTTAAACATAAAACAATCCAGAGAGATCGTACATTAAACTGAATATGAAATGATCCGGAGAGATCAAACCTTAAACATATATTGATTTTGATAAAAGGTTTTGAACGCCTTGTAAATAGAACATAATTGGAAAATCCTAGATGAATACGATACGATTTAGATATGTCATGTAACAATTCCAAACAAAATCGGAATGATGATGATGTTTAGACAACACTTACTTAGAATCTAGAGTCTTAGACTATAACATCTCTAGATTGACCCGTAATTGAAAAGAGAATCCAAAAGAACAGGATGATTCACGATAGCTTGATCGGCTGATAACCAACAAGTTCAACAACTAAAGTTCCATTGACTTTAACATTTGATCTTAAGCAAAGCACACCTTCCATTTCCAAGGCGTGCTTTGGGGTGCATGTGTTATCCCGCCTTTTGACTAGGCAGTATACTGATGAATTCAACGAGTCAAACTTCGAAGTTATCAAGGCAAGACACCCGAAGAGATGATTACAAAGCCCAAAACTCAAGCACAACCAAAATTACTACAAAAACACGAGTCCACCACAAAAATCCAAGAACCCAAAATCCCAAAGTGTTGGATCGGTACCGGCCCAACCCCATCGGTCGGTACCGACCATATACACTCCACCATTTGAGTTCATCTTCTACCTACTAGCCCTATTTGATGTTAGAAACCTATTTCCAGTGTTGTTTTGTCGGTTCAATGCAATTCCCTATCGATCTCCATGAACTCTTGAATCAACAACTTCATTCATCTACAACTCCGTCATTTGCACTCCGAAACAAGCTATTATTAATGCAAACGACTATGGAATCATGAAGCTAACATAAGAATATCCAAGATGAAGGGTTGAAGGTAATCAATTTGGCAATCTTATGGGTCGGCACCGACCCTTTCCCTTGGAGTTGTACTGACCCATACGAATTAATGATGTAGCATCCTACATTTTGGGGGAACTGATCTATAGTAAGGAAACGGTCTAAAGATCTTTTGTGTGAGATTTTAGGCTCCCTACCACTGTAAATAGAGGGACAGGGATCATTTTTCAAGATCTTTTGGCTCTTGATCTCTTCTCTTTAATTTCTTATAATCTCTATAGGAGTTGTACCGACCTATAAGAACTCGTACCTGCAAACAATAATATAATAAAGGAAAACTTGAAGTGGACATAGGTCGAAATACGCCGAACAACCATAAATCTTTATGTGTTCTTTCTTACTCGTTTTTCATTTATTTTCTTCAATTTTTATTCCTTACTCAATCGATCGGGTGTTTGTGCCATTTTTGGTTCAAAGAATACCTATCTCTAATTATAAAAGTTTTTGACGTAGTTTTATAAAAAGAGAGATTTAAAATTAATTTTCCAAAGCAATGATATTGTTTTGTTAAGTCATATTGAACAAATGGAAAGCTTAGTGAATTAATACATTGGAAAAATAATAATAAATTTGGATGCGATTTACTTTGCTATATGGAAATTATTAATAAGGAAAATTTATTATATATTTTGTTAAGTCTAATTTTGGAAGTGATATTTTTTTGATGAAACGGAAATGATATATTTTGTATTTTATTATTTTTAAATAGAAGGAAAATTAATTAAATGGAAGTGTATAATTTAAATTATTTTATAAAATGGTAGATTTGATTTAGAAATTTATTAAAGATTTAAAATGTAATAAAATTATATTAAAACAAAATTTGAATACTTGAAGTTATTTGCAAAGATTTACAAATAATTTTAAAAAGAAAATTCTTATATTTCTTTGCAAAAGCAAAGCGTGCATGTACACTGATACGCCATGCACTATTCTTGTTTTATTTTCAAATGTTGGTTATAAGGAATGTTATAAAAAATAACAAGTGATGAAAATTTGGATATTTAAAGGATTTCGAGCAGACTACGAAAATAAATTTAGTATATTTTGGGTGATTAAAGTTATATGTTGATTTTGATATGAGTGATTGAAATGTTGTGTTTTGCCCATGCTATCAAGTTTACTCATGAATAGCATATGTTGATTGAAATGAATGTTTGACGTTATGGTAATTATATTTGGAAAATTATGATGCATTATTATATGATGTGATGAAATGCATGTGCATGACATTTATTTGATGACAATGAGATATAACATCATTTTGGGAATAACCGACCTTAGAAAAGTCAAATGTTTTAAAAACAATAAATTTAATATATGACGAGAATGGTATGGGGTATTGACTATTGGACTACTAGTATCCATCATAGTGGATCAACTCGAGGGTTCATCCAGAATTGTGATGACCTTATCCCTCCTTGCTATATTCAAATGACCTATTACCAACACATATAAAGCAATTGAAGGTAAGGAAGATTGTCGGAGACGTATTGCAAATAAAGAGAAGTACCACCACCAGATGGGGATATAATGATGTGGACTATAACACTAATAATATTTATCACGTCTTTAGATACAAAAAGGGGACGATAACAAAGGGATCGTATGGAGGCCACCATAACTGACCAAAAGTATACTGCTGAAAAAGACCGTTATGATTTGCCAGGGTAGATAGTCTATGTAAAGGGTAAATCCACCAAGGAGATTTATCAACATGAAATCTTAATAGGATTCACAAAAGAGGGTATGATATAACACTCTCATAAGTAAAACTAGAAATGCTGACCTCGTAAAATGAATGATTTTAAATGATGATTTGAATTTATATAATAAAACGTAACTCATATAATATGGATAGATTGTGATATCGTAGTTGAGTAGAGTTGCAGCTGCGAGTCATGATGAGTAGAGCCGTGACACATGTGGTATCACTATTTGTGAAATTGAATTATGGGCGGGATTTGGCATGGTGTGAGTGATATCTGTGTGTTTGAAAATGTCACCCTTAAACCCAACATTACACATTTAATATTTATGATTTTGTTACACTCGGAGCTAGATTTTTAGTCCGACTCAGGGTTTGTTATGTACTTAACAACCTCGGGTCAGATTGAGGTTATTTTATAGGTTGACATTATTTCTATATGTGCTTTGTTGGATACGATATTGAGACGGAGTCAAGAATGATGGCGAATATTTGTTTTGTCTACATTGAGACTCATTGTATTTGATGATATTGAGTTACTTGTGTTCTGAGTTGTATATATATGAGATGATGTATTAAATTTTTAGATGTAATATAAAGTTCATTATTTTTATTTACTCTGATTTTGTTAGGTGGAAATTTTTATTTGTGTCTCTAATATTGTGTTATTTAATTCACGTAACTCATATATTTTTCTTTGTGTGGAGATGAGATACATATTATTTCATATGTGTTCTTATAACATATCCATGTGGACCCAAAGTAGCATGTACAAGAGAATGCTCCTTTCGTGCCCTTTGATCCAAGCTATCGGGCGGTAAACTCCCTCTGGTAATTCGATCACTAGAGCCAGGGTATCACATTGTGGAATAAGAGCCGAGGTTAGAATAATACATAGTGATGATATATTTTGGCCTTATAAAAGTGAGACTTAGGATGTGTTACACATTTTATTCGACTTTCTCTTGTGTAGTGCAAGTTGTGAATGATCGAAAGGATCGATCATCGGGTAGAATATTTAAATATGTGTATGTCTATATAGACACATGCATTTGTGTTGAAGATTTATTAAGTAAAAAGTTATTTATTCTTTGAAAGAAAGAAAAAAAATTCACATGTATAAGATGAATATTTGTGTATGGTTTTGATATGTTAAAACATATTTTATTTAGATATAATAATTGCTTACTCGATGGTATGAGTGATTTGTTTTGGATGTTTAAGGATAGAGTTGTATATGATTTTAAATGAATATTTAAAAATGATTATGAGTTGTGATTTTAAAAACAAGCTTTTGATTTATAAAGAACAAAGATATTTATTTGTAAAAATATTTTAAAGAGGAATATGAGTTTTAAAAAGAAGTGTGAAGACTTATATCTATATAAGAATATTCTATAGAGAAAATATAAACTTTTTAAAGTGAAAATATTTAAGGAAAATGAGAATTATGTTCTATAAGTATATCTTTATATGAGAAAGTGAAGATGATTTTAATTATAAAGTGATGAGGTATGTGTTTGAAGAAAAGGTAATAATTAAGCCTATTTTTGAGAAAGAGATTGTTCAGAAATTAGTTGTGTTGACCTATCCCTTTAGTGATTAAAGAATTTTGATCGATATGGGTAGCTAACATATTGATAAGGATTCCTAAACATTAAACGAGGTACCGTGACAACGATATTTTTGAAAAATATACAAGCGATGTTTTGATATGGAAAAGGAGTATATTGATTCAAGAGAGAAATTTTATTAATTATGGGAAATAAGTATTATATAGGGAAGTGATCACTTATTTTATAAAGGGGGTTATTATAATGATGATATCTATTTGATCGAGAAGTCAAAAGCTTTAGTAAATACATGGAATTTTGAGTGAGTATAACTTATATCTTTGTTTACATACTGATTGATATTGCTTTGGTACACTGTTACGATCAAATTCCCAATAGCAAGTATTTGAAATTTATAATGTTTAGATTGATATTGGGTGGATAATCTTGCTATTTTATGCTAGAACTAATATTGAGTGAGTAGAATCCCCCTTTTTAATTAACAATAAAGGATATTACCTAGTTTGAATTTAGATTATTTTAAGTCAACTTATATTAGATGTTAATGGCTTGGCAGCCTTGAATCATTTCTGTACAAGAACCCATTGCTGTTTATTTAAATCTAGACTAGAAGACCATGATTTCTCCACCTATACGCAATGGTTTTCAACTAAACTTATAACTTTACTCATATATTATTTTTGTGATGATTTTGATTTACTACTTGTTTTCATTGAATTAATGCTTGCAATAATGAATAATAATTATACATGTGTCTATTTAATTAAGTTGGGAATTGTTGGTTGATGATTGATCTTGGCTTGATGATATGGTCGCTGATTTACTTGATGATGTTGTGCTTAAGTGGCAAATGGTTAGAACTTATATGACAAAGTTGTTTAAATTAGGTAATTTCTTTAAAGAAGAAAAGTTGGAAATTTAGAGTGAAGTTTATTTTGATAAAGTAAAAATTGAAGAAATTTCCATTTTGGTTTATGAAGTAAAATTTAATATTTTCATTGGGTTTTGAAAAATATCAAGTTATTATTTAAATTTTATCTGAAAGAAATGGTTAAATATTATTTCAAAAGGATTTGATGTATTAAGAAAATGAAAATATATATAGTTTTGAGTATTTTATGGGATATATGTGTGTGTGTGTTGGTTTGAAGGAAGTTCGAAAAGGAATTTTCAAAGCAAAGAGGTGCAATTTATGGTTGTAAAATTTATAAATGAATTTCAAATTCATTTTCACATGATCTTGTAAAAGCAAGTTTTAAATTTATTTTATTAATTATATGAAGGAATATATTATTTTTAAGTACAACGCTTGTACTATAAAAAGTACTATGCATATAACATGTAAAAGGAAGGAATAATGATTTGCTTTGTATTTTGGAAATGATCAAAAGGTATTTTATAATGGAATTTGAATTCATTTATGTATATGGTTTATAATTTCTAATATATTACTTGGAATGTTTTAAACTTTTTCGCAACTATTCCAAAGGAAATGAAAGTGGAACTTTTTTGAATTGATTTTGAAATGTAATTAATGGGGAAATGAAATAAAATTGCCTTAGAATGAAATTGAAGGCATATTACCACTTCGAATGGTTTTACAATCGATATAAATGATTTTTAAGTCGCAATTTTGTAAACAATGTTAGCGAAGTTTTAAAAATGAATTTCAAATTCATTTTTATATGATTTAATAAAATTGGTTTTTAATTCATTTTATTTAATTTTGTGAAGAAGTTTAATTTATTTTTAATACATTATTATTACTCTGAAGTATGTTTGTTCAAAGTAAATGAGTAATTATTTGGCTTGATTAAAACTTGGTTGATTAAAATAGCAAGTGTATGGTTTTGAAAAAAGAATGCCATATATACACATATGTTTATGTATATTTCATAAATCATTAGTATAGTAAATATTTTATTTGAAGATGTTTTAGGAAATCAAAGTTGTTGGTTGATTTGTTATAAGTGATTGGATTGTATGTCTCACCCATGTTATACAAGTATACTCATAAAAGTGGTTGAATGTTTGCTTGATGGATTGCATAATGCTTGTCAAGGTTAATGGGTGAAATATACCAAGTTTATGATTAATTACCATGTATGATTTGAATGAAATGTGTGCTTTGAACGGTTATGGACCAATTTTGGATGCATGTTTGATTTTATACAAGCACATTACTGATGTTTGATTTACCCATGTTATATACAAGCAACTTCATTATATCCCATATTGTGTTTTAGTGTGTGTATATGAATTGCCATATTTAAATTTCCTAATTATGATGCATTATAATATGGTGTGATGAAATGCACATACATGGCATTTATTCGATGAATAATGGGATATAACATCATTTAAGAATACTAATGTTGGCGAATGAAAAATGTTTTGAAAAGCGATGCATTGAACATTTGGTGAGTATGGTGCAAGGTATTAACTACTAGACTGCAAGTTTCCATCCTAGCAGAACGATTCAAGGATCACAACCCGATTCGTGATGACCTTGTCCCTTGTCACAGTGTCCAAACCATATGTTTCCAGAATAAATGAAGTCATTGAAGATTGTCAAAGACATAGTCCAAATAAAGAGAAATAGTGCCACCATATGGAGATATGATGAAGACTATAACACCAGTAAGATTTATCACGTCTTCAGATACCAGAAGGGTATTGCAATAAAGGGATCGTGAAGGGGCCACCACAACTGACCAGAAGTATATGGGTGAAAAATACCGTGATGACTTATCGGGGCAGATAGTTTATATTGAGAGTAAATCCACCAAGGAGATTTATCAATGTGCAATCCTACTACGGTACACATACGAGAAGATGATATAGCCTTCTCATAAGTATAACTAGAATGCTGACCTTATAAAATGATTCTTTTCCATGTGTTTTTGAATTTATACAACAAAAAGCAACTCATATAATATGGATGGATTGTGTTATCCTAGTTGATAAGAGTTGCAGCTGTGGTTCACAATGAATAGAGCCGTGACATGTGTGTAAACACCGATTTCTGAAAATGAACTATCGGCAGGATTTTGTATGTTTCGAAGGACATCAATATGTTTGATTGATATGTCATATTTTTATATGCAACACTACACTTGTATGTTATTATTATTACACAATTATACTCACAACTAGATTTCTAGCCTGATTCGGGGTTTGTTATGTGCGTAAGAACCCCAGGCCAGTCTGAGGTTGTTTTAAAGTTGATTTTATGACTGTATGTGCTTTGTGGGCTACGTTATGGAGATGGAGTCGATAACAGTGACGAGTATTTGTTTGTCTAAAGTAAAACTCGGTGGTATGGAGATGGAGATGATGTATTAAATTTTCAGATATGATATAAAATTTATTACTTTATTCATTATAATTCCTTTATTGGGAAATTTTTCTGTACCTCTAATGCTGTATTATTCAGCATGGGTAACTCATATTAGTTACCTTGTGTCGAGATAAGATAAATATTATTTCGGATGTGTTTAGGTATTGAAACGTATCCATGTTGACCCAAGTAGCATGTACAAGAGATCGCGCCTTCCCTGCCCTTTGATCCGAGTTATCTGGCGGTAAATTCCCTCTAATAATTCAGTCACTAATGCTATGACACCTCAACTCCAGTGACAGAATTATTCGAGGAAGTTTACTACTCGATAGCTCGGATCTAAGGGCATGGAAGTAGCAATCTCTCATACACGCTACTTTAGGTTAACATGGATACGTTACAATACCTAAACATGTCTGAATTAATACGTCTCTCATCTCGACACAAAGCAACATATACGAGTTTTCTGAACTAAATAATACAATATTGGAGATACAAATAAAATTTTACCAACTAATAAAACCAAAGTGAATAAAACTAATGAACTTTTTATCATATCTGAAAATTTGATACATTATCTCGTATATACTATCCGTCGCACAAAAACATCACATCAGCCAATACAATGAAATCTTAATATAAGTAAAATGAATATCCACCTCCGTCATCTGCTCCAATTCCATAACGCAACCCACAAAGTATATACAGTCATAAAATAGACCTATAAAACAAACTCAGTCTGACACGAGGTTGTTACATACATAACAAACTCTGAGTCTGGCTAGAAATCCAGCTGAGTATATATGTGAAAAAATAATAGCATACAAATGTGGTGTCGGGTACATATACTTAGCATATTAATCAAACAAGATGTCACACACACGATAAAAAATTTCACCCATAATTTATCTAAATGGTTTTAACACACCTACCAAGGCTCTATTCATCGTGACTCACAACTGCAACTCTAGTCAACTAGGATATCATAACTATCCATATTTTATGAGTTGCTTTTTAGTTGTATAGATCCAAATCATTATTTTAAAGCAATCATTTTACGAGGTCAGCATTTTTTAGTTTTACTTAACATAAGGCTATAACATATTCTCGCATTTGAGCCCCAGTAGGATTTCACATCGATAAATCTCCGCAGTGGATTTACCTCTACATAGACTGTCTGCCTTGGTAAGTCATCATAGTATTTTTCACATGTATACTTCCGATCAGTTGTGTTGGCCCCCACACGATCCCTTTATTGTTATACCCTTCTAGTATCCGAAGATGTGGTAAATCTTACTGGTGCTATAGTCCACTTCATCGTATATCCATCTGGTGGCGCTATTTCTCTTCGTTTTCACTACGTCTCTGATAATCTTTATTATCTTTATATGTCACGGCAGCATATTGTTTGGACACTATGACGAGGGACAAGGTTGTCACGATTTGGGTTGCGATCCTTAAATCAGTCCGCTAAGATGAAAACTAGCAGTCTAGTAGTCAATACCTCGTATCATTCTCCTCAAATGTTAAATCTCAATTTTCAAAAACATTAGGCTACCACAAAAATTATTACTTCCCAAATGATGTTATATCCCAAATAAATGTCATGTATGTGCATAACATAATATTACACCCAAATCTTGAAAATAAACATGACAAAACATATATTCATATCAATATCAATGAGATATAATAAACTTGCATAAAATATCATGGGTGAATCACATATCATAACCTTATACTTTCATCTTTTAAATCAAACAAGTATTTAAAATCACCCAAATTCAATCGAAGCACACAATTCATCCATTTAAACTTGTATTTTAATCATACATGGCATGTTACTACATACTTGATATATTTCGTTGATTATTCAGTGCCAAGTTTTACTTAATTTATTCAAGAGCAAGTTTCCATTAACTTAACATGTGTATAAGCACAAAATATGGGTGAACTAAATAATTAATAAATTAAAATAAAATTCAAAAAAACTTTCTGTTTACCCAGTTTAAACTCATGCTTTATATTTTATAAAACATACTCGTGTTTTCCAAGATATATAATTATATACTTTGCTATTCCATCCTTAAAATCATACTATAATTCTTTTTAACTAGTGCAAACCCGTGCTATGCACACAGATTTCTACTATATTTTTTTGCAAATATGGTTAGTATATTTTTATGATTAACTCAAGTAAAACCATTATTTTCAAGATATATTCTACATTTAAATATTCTTTATATTTTGAATATCGAAAATTATTTATCCAAAGGACACATTTGTATGTCATTGTGTACACATATACAACTACATTTACACATCATATAAAAGAAAATTAAAACAATTACATAGTACATCAATAAATAATTATGTAGATGCATACATTAAATTTAAATTTTAAGCTATAAAACTAAAATATTGACTCGAGAGATCATTATTAATAAAAATAACTCATACACAATGGCTCGATTCAAGTAACTATGCTCACATTTAAAAAATATAAAATGAAATTGCATCACGCATACGCTATCATTGTACAATAATGAAATTTTTTAAAAATTAGTCTACGTATGATTAATAGACGTAAAAGGAATAATGTCAAACACTCAAAAAATTTGAACTATAAAACATATTACAACAAAACTAAAAATCTTAGGAGTGTCCAATGATAATACATAATTATCTGGTTACTCTTCCAAGCATTGTTTCATATCCCATAATTTCAGTTACTAAAGAAACTAATATTGCTAGTCACTAAGATGAAACTGCAATACAAAGATTGATATTACATTATAAAGTATTTAAACATTAAAATATGAAAGAACAAATTAAATGGGAAATAACGACACTGGAACTTCTCAAATCCTTGAACTGATCCTTCTCTCATTTCTCCTTCACTGCTTCCTTGTCTTTATTAGTATCAAGTAAACAACAAACGAATTTGAAATAACTATTACTGTATCAAGAAAGTTATTCAATATACGAAATTTATAAAATTCATCCCAATCTTATATGAAGGTCTAAAAACAAAAGGTAAGTAATAGACTTGGAGTATATGAGTTTTTTAGGAATGTCCATGTCTAGCTAAAGTTTAACACAACTAGAATGTAGAATATAATCTAGAACTTATGTATTTATTTGGAGGTTTAATTTCTATTAAGATTGTGTACGTAAAATAAATCCCATTAGCTAAGTAAGATATTATTTGAATTTGTTATTATTTTTATAAAGCTTTTATTTGTTACGTGAATCTTATCATGTTATTGTTCAATTTGAACCTAAAATTATTAATTTTTGCTGAATTAATTAATTATTTCGATAAATTTCAAGTTCCTTAGTTTTCATAACAAATGTGTTTGGATAAACGAATGACACATTTGTAGTTGAGAAATATTATTATTCAAGTTCTTAAAGTTTTAAATTTGAAAACTCTTAAGTGAAAATATCTATAATGATTTTGAAGCGATTGGATAAGAATTTAGAATATGAAGAATTTAGTTTAAAATAATTATGAGTGGAACAAGAAAACACGCAAAAAATTTAAAATATAGACAATGTAAATGAAAATACTATGAGAGCATTATAAGGAGAAGACCAAGTTATTTTAATTTACAATTATATAATATGATCTGAGTATAAAAGTCACTTTGAACACATGTTTACATATCCCAAAGCATAAAAACAAAATCAAGTAATATTTTGAGTTTTATAAATCTTATATATATCCACCATGTAAAAGGTAATTTAAGAAGAAATAAATTAGTATTTTTATAGCATTATGGAAATCAAGGTCATTGAACCAACTTGAATGTATATTTTACCAAGCATTATTTGTTTTTTTACACATACAAAGTTTTTATGTCTTTTCTTTTTTTATTTTGTTTATTCAAAATACTTTGTAAAAGATCAAGTTAAATCAAAATAAGTGGGGAAGTAACTCATTTTGACATTAATTACCTTATTAGTCGCCATATTAATTGTATTTATTAATGAATTTATCAATTGTATTTATGCCCTAAATTTAGTTTGATTGAATTTAAGTTAGTAAAAAGTCATGTTAAATCAATTTTGACTCAAATATGGAAGATTATGCTTAATTTTCTTAAATAATATTCCTATTTTTATTAGATAATTCTTATATAATCATCTGCTAAAAAGGTAATATTATCAAAAAAGAATAAGAATAAAATGCAGATCCTTTTCTTTTTATTTTTAAAAAAAATAGCTACCTAATATTTCATTAGCTATATTACCAAATCAATTTCTTTTGACATGTTGTCCTGTAAAAATGAAATGATATAAAAAAGGAATTATTAAATGGAGAATCTCTAAACCTATAGTAATTTTACCATAAAGTTATAATTCTTTATATCAATAATATCCATTTACCATTTCAAAATCTCATACCTTAATTTGATATTCAATCAAAACTAAAGATACAAAAATTTCACAAAAACATAATTAGAATCTTGAATAGATGGAAAGAAAATAATACCCATGTTATTTTGTCTATTGTAGATTTTAATGAAGATTGAGAAAATAAAGATTAAGATTGAGATAAGTTTTCCTCCATAATCATAAATAAAGAGTTTAGGGTTTGAAGATGAAATGACAAATTTTTTGATGCAATAATGTACATAAATCGGAAACTAAGAATAAAGATAAAGATAGATTATAGAAATGACAATTTAGTATTTTTAATAAGATTTTATCAAGAGAGTGTTTTGTTTGATTTTTCCCTCAATAAAACCATTTCAATTTAAAATTGAATCTTTCCATTCCCTTTAGTCAAAATGATTCACCATTTAACAATTCACCATAAATAATTGTTGCTCCTTCTACCAATGTAAGGAATTATTACTTTTATTAATCTTATGTAGTAAAATTACAATTCACTCAACTCATAAATAAAAAGTGGGGTAGAAATCAATATCTACTACTAATAATGCATTCAATTTTTTACCATTAGCACAACATTCAACCACCATGGATAATTTTGAAATCCAATGCCCTAAAACATGGAGAGAGAAAGAAGAAGCGGTTTTTTTAACAACAACTAAAATGTTTTAGTATAATTAGAATAAGTTACACCAACCACTAAACCATGCTAATAAGATTTGTACCTTTTGTGCAACATTGAACCACCATAGGTGGTCTTGAAATTAAATACCTAAAAGAAGGAGAAAAAAACATTGAACCACTATGGGCGATTAATATATAGTTATGATAAAAAATTTAAAAGAAAATAATATAAGATTCAAACTTATGAAACATAAAAGTAAATTTTTATCGTAATGTAGAAACATACTCATAAGTAATAATTTTGCAATAGGGAACATTTGGCATACATCCTTAATAGGTTTGAAAATACACAAAACATCCCTCCATTTTAATTATAAGTTTCCCATCCTTATTTTTAAACGCGACAAAAATATTTCCCTAAATACCCTTACGTCTTCTTCGAACAAAACCCAGAACCCTTCAACTTCTTTTCATCGATGAACACCTTAAAAAAGAAAACCCTAATCGCCTGAATTATAAATTGGAAGTAGTTGCTACTTCAAAAATCGATGTTCGAATCGAGTCCAGAACTGAAGAAAGTTGAGATTCAAAAGATGAAAACAACTCAAATAAGAAAATCGAAGGTTATCTATTAAGAAATTTCATCATTTTTATTTTTATTCTATTTTAATAACTAAATTTGATAAAATTTGCAGATATTTGTTTGAAAAGCTCAAAAACATTCACATACAAACAATATTATGCCTAATTTAATGCATCGAAATAGTTACATGAAAATTTAAACATATTATCCCAAATTAATATACAATATTCTGAATTAATATAGAATTTTCTACAATTGTTTACAATAGTAGAAGTTTTATATAACTGCACTCTTCTATGCAATTATATGCATATCTGATATGCATCTTAAAAATGCAGCTGTTATATGCAAATTTTAACTGTATATGAAATATGCAGTTAAAACATACAATTAAATGATGCAAATTTTAAGTGCATTTCACTTATGTAGTTAAAAGTCATAAGATTTTTGTTATACTTGCAGACATATATGCAATTATTATGAATAGTTGCATACATGTTTGCAATTATTTATGAACAACTGCATTTTTAACTACATTTCACTTATGCAGTTATAAACTGCACCATTTTTAACTGCATATATGTTATGCACTGAAAAATAGCACCTGTTTAATGCAATTTTTAACTGCATATAACATATGCAGTTAAAATATACACTTGAATCATGCAAATTTTGAAGTGCATTTCACTTATGCAGTTAAAAATTCATAAGATTCTTATTATACTTGCATACATATCTAATATAAAGTTATTAATTGTATTATTTTTAACTGCATATATGTTATGAAGTTAGAAATTGCAGTTGTTAAATGTGTTTTTTAACTGCATACTTGATATGCAGTTAGTAAATATAGCCGTTAAATGCAAACTTTAACTGCACTTTACATATGCAGTTAAAAACTAAAAAGATCCTTAGAAAATCTTGGTACCGAACTGCTGCATTTTAAGACTACATATGTATTACATAGTTAAAAATTAATGAAAAATGTAGTTAAAATCTATACTAAAATACAGTTTTTAATTACAACAGTATTAGTTTCAAATAATTGCATATTTGTATGCACATACTTAAGTTTTTTCAGCTTTGTATGCAATTATTTAAAATAGTTACATAGAAAATGCAATTATTATAAAATTATATAATGTTTGTTTGTTATTTTTTACAGAGAAAAGCTGAGATGGCAATCGAAAAAGAACATAGGGTTTCCCCAAAAAAATCCATAATTGTTGCTGGTGAACTTACTGAAGAAAAGATTGATGTAAAAACAAAAAGGAGCTGATCTACAAAAAAGATTTGCCAAAGAAGAAACTTATAGGAATAGTTTGAAACCTTTTCCTGATATATTATTGAGGATTAAGAAAGAAAATTTGTTGAACAAATCGCACAATGAATATCTAAAAAGATAATTACCTCTCTATAGGTTCATAAAAATGGTTTATGATGAAATGATTTTAACTGAAGAAATCCTCAAAAATTCTACAACTATTGATATAATTGTTAGAAATTACAAAAAGAATTTCAAGTATTTTCAGTTTGGAGATCTGAAAATTAAATTGTTAGAAGATGATATAGCACAACTGCTAGGTGCTCAAATAGAAGGTCAAATTGTCAAAGTTTCAGGCCACATCAAAAAGAAAGAAAAAAGTGATTCTGAATTCAATTCTTTTATGGATAGACATTTTAAAGACGATGCTAGTGTCAACAAAAAAAAGATTTAACAACAAATATTTTCTACAATTAGAGGAAGCACTGAACAAGATAAAGAAGATACGGCAAAACTTCTCTTCCTACATTTGATTGCAACATCCTCGTATCAAATTCTAACACAAGTGCATCATCAAATTTGGTTCCTTATTGCATATGCAACAAAAAAATGTCAATGATATCATGGCAAAAAACAATACACAAACATCTTATGGATCAAATTGAAAAGTATGTTGAAAGCCAAGAAAAATCACAGCTTGTGTGACTCTACTTTTGGTATTATATCTGAACAGTAAATTTATCGCTTTTACAATTATTCATATATGTTTTGTTTGATATTAATTATTTTCTTTTTAGTGGTGGATTTGTGAGAAAACATATGCGTTGGGGAGACCGAAAGCTATGTACGACAGCTCATATCCACTAGCTAGAAAATGGAACCTTACACAGCTGAAACCAATCACAATTCTGACAATGAAATACAAATCTGTAAGTGTACAAATTATTTCACTAGAATCTACAACATTTTAAAAATCTTTCAACTCTAAAAAATATTATCCTCAACAATTACAGACATATGTAAAATTTTCTATTATTAACAGTACTTGAAAAAAAATATACAAATATTTGGAATAATTGCATATTTTTCAATTATTACTTATTTACAAACTAAACTGCAAAATATTTTAAAAAAGTTAGATCTCAGAATTTTCTGCAATTATGATGTATAAATTGCAGCATTAACTGCAAATATTAAAAATGTTTGCCAAAATGACCAAATATTTTCTGAAAAATTCTTTCATTTAAACATGTACAACTACATGTTTTTTTGTAAATATTCACAAAATTTTCAATATTTTATACAGCTATTTTCAATATATGCAATTTTTTCTCCAATTTTTGACAATAATTGCTGAAAAAACTACAAATATTTCAGTTATGTCTGCAATTATATCAATCACGCAATTATTTCAGTTAAAAACATTTATGTTCATAACACATATGTAAATCTACTTATGTAATTTGTCTCAACTTTTTTTTACCAGGATGATCAAGCAAAACAAATTGACTTCTTAAAAGATGCCATAGATAAAGACAGAGAGTATGAAAAAATATACAAAGAAAGAGAAGAACATTATAAAGAAATGATACAAAGACTTGAAACATACAACAGAAGATTTCAAAGTGAGAATGTGCAATTAAGAAAACAACTTAGCAAATATCAATAAGAATCAACTTCTACTGATTCTGAAAATGAAATGTTGAAATACGAAAATTCTACTGAAGAAGAAGAAAATGAAGAGACTGATGAAAATATTGAAGATAGTGATGGTAAGGAGACCGATGCTGACAAATATGAAATATTGGCAAACAAAAATTTGGATGAACAAGAAAATGAAGAGACTGATGAAAATATTGAAGACAGTGATGGTGAGGAGACTAATGAAGATGATGATGATCATGTTGATGATAATATTGAGAAGAAAGATGATGATGGTAATGTTTATGATGTTGATCTTATTGATGATAATAGTGAGAAGAAAGAAAGAAATGAAGATGATGATGACCATGTTGATGATGGAAAAAATAATAGTGATAGAAAAGAAGGAAATGTTGATGATACTGATGATCATGTTGTTGATGATTATGTTGACGGTGCACAGAAAAAAGAAGAAAGAGAAGTGGAAGAGAAGAAAAATAATGATAATGACAATTTAAATGAGGATGAAAAGCATGCTGAAAAAGAAACGCAAATTGCAAAAAGTAAAGATGTTGTTGAAGGTAAATTTTCGAATTATTAATAACTTTGAAATAAAACATATTAAAATCTGTTCATTGATAAATCTACAATTATTCATAATATGACAAAAAATACTGCAGACAAATCTGCAAATACTGAAAATCAGCACTGTGATACAATTTTTGCAGTCAAATCTGCAAATATTGAAAATAAATGTATAAAATACTGCACAAATATTGTTGAAATTTGCAGTGAAGCATTTAATTATACAAAAAAATTCAAAAAAAAATTCATTAAATATTTGCTCATTTATATGCAGATATGTTGATTATTTTCAGTTATATATAATTTTATTGAAAAGTTGCAGACATATATGCAATTATTATAAATAGTTGTATACATCTTTGCAGTTACTATGAACAACTGCATTTTTAAATGCATTTCACTTATGAAGTTATAAATTGTATCATTTTTAAATGCATATCTGATATGCAGCTTAATACTATAGCTGTTACATGCAAATTTTAACTGCATATGAAATATGTAGTTAAAATATACAGTTAAATGATGCAAATTTTAAGTGCATTTCACATACGTAGTTATTATGAATAGTTGCATACATGTTTGCAATTATTTATGAACAACTGCATTTAGCTTATGCAATTATGAAATGCATCATTTTTAACTGCATATTTGTTATGCAGTAAAAAATAGCATATGTTAAGTGCTATTTTTAACCGCATATAACATATGAAGTTAAAATACATACTTGAATTATGCAAATTTTAAAGTGCATTTCCCTTACGCAGTTAAAACATATATCATATGCAGTTAGTATTGCAACTGTTAAATGCAAATTTTAACTGCATTTTACATATGCAGTTAAAAACTAATGACATTCTTCAGAAATATTGGTAGTGTACTGCTGAATTTTAAGATTGCATATCTATTACATAGTTAAAAAAGCATTTTGTCAAAATAATTGCAGTTAAATCTGCATTTAATATCAATAATTGTTGCATACTCTGAAATTTTCTTACCGAATGAATGTTAATATAAAATATTTGTATAATTATTTTGAAAACATTAAAAATTGTTATTTTAATTTTTTTTCAGATCAAACAACTGAAAGAAACAAAGATCAGGTTGATGTTGTTGGCACTAATGCAACTACTGAAGCTATAATAAATGCTACGGAAGAACTTATGCAAGAATTGTCAAGGGAGAAGAAAGGAAAACAAATTCAACCAATAATAATAGATGATTTTGAATCACTATCAAAATAATGTGAGTTGCCTACAGGTGCAAAATTGGATATCAAACGATATTCGTATATCCTATTGCTAAGTGAAGAGAAAGTTCAAGTAATAGAATTTTTTTTCAAAAAAAATGACCTCATGTAAGAATAATTTTATAACATAATACAAAATATAGATAATTATTTAAATAATTGCAGTATTTATGAAAATATACCTAATAATCCAGACATTTCAACAAATAACGTTTATATTTCCTGTATTGTCTGAGTATTGATAGTAGTACTAACATTTCTGAACAATTAAATAGCAATACTTCTTACTACAATTGGGACAAAGATATTACAATAACTGGAACTATTCTTGGCGAATTAGTATTAGGAAAATTCATTGATGGCCAGGTATTGAAACTTCAAAATATTTCATATTCAGAATTATTATTATTTCTATCCAAATAATTACAAACATATCTGCTATTATCCATAGTATTTGCTGATAAATTAGCAATTCAACATAATATTTACAGACTAATATGTATGTATTCCCAAAAATTTACAAGTAGATTATTATTTAATAAAATAACTATTATTGTAGGTCATAGACTGGTATGGACATCAATTGGCAAACGATAATCCAAGAAATTTGTTCTTCAAAGTTTATTCTGCTGTATGGTTCTAAACTTATCATGAAATATTTGTTTAAAAGTTTGTAAATTGAATGTGATAACATGT
Source organism: Allium fistulosum (assembly GCA_030737815.1). NCBI lineage: Eukaryota > Viridiplantae > Streptophyta > Magnoliopsida > Asparagales > Amaryllidaceae > Allium > Allium fistulosum. The sequence goes on from CM060906.1 coordinate 55,639,040, forward strand.
ATTACTGCAGAGTACCATAGATTCTGACTCAAAATCAAACACAACAATTCTAGTCGATAAGATCATACATAATTTTTGGCCAAACTATGAAAAAATGTTCTTCCCAATTCACGTAGACATACATTTCAGTCTTTTGGAATTTATAAAAGAAAGTAGATAGTGGCAACATTATGATTGAATAAAGCCAAGAACAGAAAGTGCACATGCAAAATTAGCAAGAAAAGTGGTAAGTAAATTGAAAAAATATTAATATATTGAAGAAAATAATATATTAATTAGTCTAATAAAATCTTTTATTTATTTGCAGAGATATTATGTAACATCCTTGCTTAAAAAATTGAAAAGAAAAATCACAAAACTTCAAAATTACTTACATTTCCAAACACCCCACAACAAGATAGTGAATCGTAAGTACACAACAACAAATAAGTTTGAAACATTTACTTATCTAGCTGCAATTTTTCAAACTAAGATGAATACAATCTACAATTATTGCAGGACTGATTGCGGAATGTTTGTAATGAATATGATGAAAACTAGAAGTGAAAACAAGGATGTAAACAAGCATAATAGCATTTACACCATTGAAGCTATGACAATACAAAGAGCTGAAATCGCATATCAAATTCTGTCATGCAAACCGCACAGTTGGAGCATGGAAGACAATCTTATACACCAATTTCTATTATCAGATGCTAACAAATAAGAATGATGTTTTTTATCTCACTTGTTTTGTAACTATGTTATTAATCAAAAATTTAACAAATGTATATATTATTAACTACATTGGTTGCTAATTGTTTAATATAATAATAAAAAATTTTGAAGTGCAATTCACTTATGCAGTTAAAAATTCATAAGATTCTTATTATACTTGCATATATATCTCATATGAAGTTATGAATTGCATTATTTTTAATTGCATATATATTATGTAGTTAAAATTATTAATAATAATTGCAAATATGCATTTTTTAATAAATATTTGCTCATTTATATGCAAATATGTTGACTATTTTCAGTTATCGCGGCAATTATTGTTAATAATTGCACAAAACTCGGTAAAAATATATATTGGAGCTATAAAAGTTTTTTCATTGAAACAATTGCAGACATATATTGCTGCAATTTAGTAGAAGTTTTAAACAGGGGCATTTCACTAGAAGGACAAACTTTGCAGTCCAATTAGTTTCTAGGACGCACATGCATAAAAATTAATTTCAAGGCCAAAGTCAGCAGAATAATTACTTTTAAGGACAAAGTCAGCAGTCCAATTACTTTCAAGGACATAATTTCATAGGTTGTTAGGCCTTAGAAACTAATTATTTTGAATTTTGTCCTTAAAAGTAATTATTTTAGTTGTGCGTCCTAGAAACTAATTGCACTAGTTAAAGAAGCCCTTGTGGCTAATTTCCACTTTTAAATAACTGTACCCTTTTATGCAATTATATGCAATAATTGCAGCTATATACGCGGCTATAATAAATATTTGCAAACAAATCTGTAAATATTGCAAATCAACACTGTAGTATAATTTTTGTAGTTGTATCTGCAAATATTGAAAATGCATAGAATACTGCAAAAATAGTGTTGAATTTTGCAAATAAAAATGCAAAAAATGTTAAGCAAATATTTGCTTATTTATATGCAAATATGTTAATTATTATCAGTTATATGCAAATATATTGAAAAGTTGTAGGTATCTATGCAATTATTATGAATAGTTGCATACATGTTTGCAATTACTATAAACAACTGCATTTTTAAATGCATTTCACTTATGTAGTTAAAAAGTCACAATTCGTGCATTTCACTTATGAAAAACTACATAATGTTCTAAACCTTAATACAAAATTCACAATTCATGCATGTTCTAAAATATTATAGTTCAAAATTCATTAGATTTCAACTGCATATTGCAGATGCAGTTAAAAAATTAAACACTTTTAATATGCTAATAATTCAGAATAAAATTTGTGTTAGTTACATTAGTTGTATTTTATTTATAGCTTATTGTTGTATGAATTTTAACTGCATTTTAAAACTACAGCCTTAGAATTTTGGGGAATGAATAAGACTTAAAATACTTTAATTGCATTTTATGAATCATTCAGCTTTCATGTCATTCATGAGTTATAAAAAGAAGATACATCTTTGTTTGTTTGTTATAAAAGGATAAAAACATCCAGTATTCATGTGATTCTTTCAGCTTTTAGCCCAAAATCTTGACTAAAGTTATATTCCTTGACCAGTTATATCTACGATTGAGATTTTTTTCTGTGTCTATATATTCTACCTTTCCTTGTTCTTTGCTCTACATCTTCTTCTTTAATGAAAAATCATATCTTTAGTATTTATTCAATGGCTATTTACAATTATATTTTGTTTTTCTTATCTTCTTGGTAATCCTTTTTAGTTTGAGTACTGAAGGTGATTTTTACAAATTATTTCATCGGTACTCAAACAAAAATGAGTGCCAACTTGATAGTCGCTGCACTTAAGAGATGATGACGATGAGTTACAAGATAAAATTCAATACTCTTGTCTCTGATTTCAAATGAAAGATTAAAGTAAAACGTAATTTTTTCGTCCATTCGACACTATGATGGTTGGAGATTTATTTGTTCTAAAGTATGGTGATGACCAACTTAAAAGTTCACACATAAGAATCATTATGGCATTTTCAACAACTACTGATTGCATTATCCAGATTGTACATAGCTATAACAAGACCATGACTAAAGTCAGACATGATTATGAGAATATTTTTGAATCATTCCAAAATAATGTATAATAAAAACTTGTTGTATTATTCAGGTTTTACATTGCTATAACTAAATCTTGATATTTTTAGATTTTATTAACTGCAGTTGAGCATGATTCTGTGTTTGCTATTAAATCATTTTGGCATATGTGAAATGTAGTTAAAAATTGCACCAACTAAAGGCATAAGTGAAACGCACTTAAAAATTGCACCAACTAAATGCATTTTTTAGCTGCATATGTTAATGCAGTTAAAAATTGCACCAACTAAATGCATTTTTTAGCTGCATATGTTATATGCAGTTAAAAATTGCACCAACTAAATGCATTTTTAACAACTGTATGCGGTTAAAAATTGTATTTTAACAATTGTAATTTTTAACTGCATTCCACATATGCAGTTAACAAATACACTCAAACGAAGCAATAAATTTATAAGTGAAATACAGTTAAGAATATAGTTATTGATAATAATTGCAAATATGTATAGATTTACGTCTAATCATATCATAGATTTATGTAATTATTCACGATAATTGGAAAGATGTCTGCAATTATACTGAATAATTGCATGTATGTCTGCAATTATACCGAACAATTGTTTGTTGTTCAGCAATTGTATAAATAAATCCATTCAATAAATGCTTTCAATTATTCACTTAAAGCAATCTGTATCCTTCAATGTATGGCTCGATAATACATTATTACTTTTTATTACAAATATTCATCATATTTGCAGTACTTAAATAAAATTCTCAATATTTGCAGAGAATTCTGCAGTTTTTAAATATAATTGCTGCAATAACTACAAATATTCAAAATCTCTACATAGAAAGGAGTATTTTCTGCTAACAAAATTCTTACATTTTTATTTCTATAATTAGATACTTTACTGCAAAATTTAAACAAAATTGTACTAAGTTATCTGAAATTTTCAATATTTTTTTATTTTTCAGCAAATATCTTGAAAAGTTGCAGAAAAAATGCAATAATTTTTAATCTTTCTTAATTATTCATATAATGTCATTTATATTGCTCAATGTATGTCTACAATTGTATCAATTCAAAAACATTTTCCACTTCCAAGACATATTATTACAATTTTTACTTCAAATATTAAAGAATATTTGCAGAATTTTAAGAAAAATTCTAAAATAATTTAACTGAATAGATTTGGCATAAAATCATAAATTCATAAAACATTATTAACAACATTGCATAACATAAATGCATAAATTCATAAAACATTATTAACAAGACTGCATAAAATTATAAATTCATAACCAATATGTAGTTAAATATTACACAACTAAATATCCAGTTGACTATTACTAACATAACTGCATAAAGTCATAAAATCACAAATTCAACATAAAAACATAAATTCAAGCCATTACTAATATATAATCACCTTATCAAGTGCATCTTTTATCAACATTGCATCAGTATTACAAACAAAAAACTTATGTCAATGACAAGCACCATTGTCCAAGTGGTTGAGTGATTCGGCTTTGGTGTGAGAGGTCATGAGTTCGAAACTTGCGTAGCGTGATTCGAACGTTTATTGACATGTGATATGTTGTCCCGGTGAAATGTTGTATATAAAGTACCATTTCAAAAAAAAACAACTTATGTCAATATATATATATATATATATATTCACATAAAATTATAATTTCAACTCACTACTAATTTTGTAATGCTCCAACTTCTTGGAGGATCACAAAGTAACCAATACAAAATTTTACTTCTATCTAAACAAATATCTTGTGCTTCTATTTCTTCCTCAACTTTTCCAAACTATATTAACTAAGCCATGAACCTCATAACATACAAAGCACAATCATAACTGCATTTAAAAAAACAAAATAAACATGAACTAAAATTCAATAAAAAAATAAATATAAAAAAAAATTATTACCTATTTTTTTGTTGAGGACATTTTATAAACTTAATAACTATTGGTTTTTTTGGTACAAACAAATTTGTCTTTTCTTTTGCCTTCTTCTTCATTGCAGAATCACAAAAAGATTTCTAGGAAAAAAACAAACAATGTTAATGAATAAGCATATTTATTTATATTTGAACACATTTAACTGAAGTACGCTAAACCAACAAAAATATAAATTTAATTACAATAAAAACTTACAATTTTCTTTGCTGCTTCTTCATGAATTCCCAGAACTGGTCCTTTTTAATGAATTGAAAAAAACCATATTCCGGCAATATTACCATAAACCAACAATGTATAATGAGCAGAATTCAAAATTGGAAAAAATAAACTAAGAATTTCAATTGAATTATCAATTTGATCAATGACATATTCAAAATATTTCTTCGTATAACCCATGTCATTATGTAGAATACCATACTGCAAAAAAATAAAAAATAAAAAAAATGTGTATATATATAAGATATTATATCATCACTTATAATAAAGAAACAAAACAAATTAAAAAATAAACATACCGTGACATAAGTTGAAAAAATATATGTCCACTGTATAAATCTGATTAGGCCTGTCAACGGATACTTTCGGATGCAAATAGTGCCATACCCGCAACCGCATTCGAAATCATTTTCGGATATGGTATATCCACATCCGCGGATACGGACGGATATCAGATAATTATTCTATCCGCTAACAAACGATAAATCAAGAAATATAAATGGAAAACTTTAGTTTAGCATAAACTTTTTTCAATCCCACTGAATATAAAAGTGTTAAAAATAAACATATATAATGCTAATAAATAGTTTTGAGCAGTTAATATGCATTTAGTGCGTATAATATAAACTTCAAACGTATTAAAACCATAAATAGATACCTTTCACTATACTAAAATACACATAATTTAAACTACAGTCTTGAAAAATACCGGATGGATAATTTTCGGATGCGGATGTCTTCATATCCGCATCCGTTCTTCCAGATATCGGATATTTATCCGCTTTTCAGATGCAGATGCGGACGGATTTCAGATTTTTCGGATATCCATTGACAGCCCTAAATCAGATAAATGTCTTCCATACCAATCAATAATCTAACAAAAAATAAAAATAAAAATATGTACTCAAATATACTAGAAAAATAACTTTAAAAAAACTCACAGTAGAATCTATATATTGATTACCATCAAGCAATTCTGTCACTAATTTTCCATCAATCAAAATATCAAAGTCATCACTGTGCCAAGCAGTTTTCCTACAAATAACATATAGATTAATATAAATAATTTTTTAATTAAAATGCATCTAATACTGTATTTTTTAGATCAATAAAAATGAACTTACATGTAACAAGCCAAGTACAAATAAGTTTGAACAACTTTCTTCATATCTTCAGGCAAATGTTGAACTTAAACATTCTTTACAAATGACTCCACGGACTTTTTATTTCTCTGTGATAACTTTTCAACAATACTTTGGTCAGAATTTTCAATAATTTCAAGAACTTTATTCTTAACCACTTTCTTCCTTTTTGCAATCTCTTCTTCTCAATTTTCTTATTTTTATCATCATATACATAACCAGGCTTAATTTTCCTTTTCCTATTTGCCAATTTTACCTTCTTAAAAAGAGACTCTATATCAATTATTTTGCTTTTCTGGTTCTTCTTCAATTCATTTTTTTCATTTTTACCATCATTTTGATCATCTCCAACATTAGAAACTACATTCTGAATTTCACAAGTAGAATCTGTATGAATATCAGACAAACCAAGACTATAAGTTGGAGGTGTCATAATATTATATTTCATGGTTTCCAACTGTTTTTTCAACAAATCTTTTTCATCAACAAGAATCTTGATTCTATTTTCATATTCTTCTTGCAGTTTCTTCTTCTGTTCATTTTCATTTTTAAGATCAATGATCTGTAACTCCAATTCCTTTTTCAATTCTTTGATTTTTTCATTTTCTATTTATTTCCTTTCATTTTCCATTTTCAACTTATTAATTTCTTCATCAAAATTTTCTTTTACTTTTAAAACTTCCATATCAAAATTCCTTTTCAGATCTTTGAAACTAGCAACATCTATAGTCAATCCTTTATTTTTCTCAAAAACAGAAATTTTTTTGGTCAAATCTTCATTTATTTTCCTCAAATTTTCTAGTTCTCTTTCCAAAACATCTTTCTCCATCCCAAATATAACCCTCTCTCTTGTAAAATCTTCATTTTGAAAAACAATTTTCTGCAAATAAGAAAAAACCATTAATATATATTATTTCAATTACTCAAAAAATCTAAAATAACACTATCCAAACCTTTTCAAGCTCATCATTCTTCTTGTTAATATTTAAAATCTCATTCTTTAGAAAATCTTTTTCTTTCAAAATTTCTTCATAACAACAAGCGACCTGCAAAAATTGAAACTAAACTATTAGAGTAAAAATTATAAAATACAATTTAAACAAAAAATATTGCTACTATAATTAAATGCATAAAAGTTAAATGTAACAATCAAAAAATATTTGTAAGCATGACTGGATAACCTAAATGCAGTAAAATAATTACGCTAATAAGTGCAACTTTTAACTTCATTTCAGTTATGCAGTTAAAATATTGTACCATTTCAATGAATTTTTTAACTGCATTTCACTTATGCAGTTAAATGTTGCATCATATAGATTGATATTTTAACTGCATATGTGATATGAACTAAATCTTTAAATGCATGAAACATGTTCATTTTTCAAAATATGTGAACATAAATACAAAAACACACTGCACAACCACATAATTCTCACAACTGCATAACTATAACCACATGACCGTAACTACATAAACTAATAATAAACATAAATATACAAATACATTCACTATTACAAACCCGAACTGTGTAACCAAAATGAAATCAAATATGAACAACAAATCAGTTATAACAAACACAATTGCATATCAAAATAAAATAAAATTGAAATTTATAACCAAACTGCATAATCAAATGCAGTTATATAACTACTATAATATGTTCAATTTTTATTTGCATTTCAGTTATGTAGTTAAAATTTTTGCACTGCTTGAATGAAATTTTTAACCGCGAACAAGTTATGCAGTTAAATTTAATTATTTGTATCTCTACTTAAACATCCAATGAAATTTTTAACCGCGAACAACTTACGCAGTTAAATTTAATTATTTGTATCTCTACTTAAACATCCAACAAATTATATCAAGACAACAAAATGCAAAATTGTCATTTGTTAAAATCTACCACACTTGTCAAATTTAATTATCTAATAATGTAATGAATAGCTTTTCAACTTCTTCCTTCTCTTTTTTAGTTCCTTGAATGACTTGATTTTCTTTAGAAAAACTATTTGTTTGAAAATTATCCAAACCTGTATCTACATCTTCATTTGATAATCTTTCTCTTGAAGGTATAAGCTACAAAAAATACCATAAAAACCACATTTTCTAAAATGCAGATATGCATATAAATCAAAAACATCAGCATATAAACAAAATACAAATTTAAATTCAAATGAACTTAAAAACATACACAAAGAACTGTATATCTATTATTTGATACATAAAAAAATAATTTTAATAAATTTTTTTATATAAAAAGAACATATTAAGAACTTCATTCATACCTTATCTTTTTTCCCCACAACGATTTTAGCACAAAATGCATTATGAATATCAACCAAATCCCACTTTTCAACCAATGGACGACCTTCACAAAAACCTGGCTTAGGTTTAACTACATCAAATTTGTTGCAAAACCGGTACTGAATAAAAAAAATACAATAAAAATAAATTAGAAACAACATTTACTAACGTAGAACTAAACTTTACAACAAAACAAAAAAATTACCAATAAAGCAATTGAACAAGCTTGCATTTTCCTTGGATCATTCTTATATTTGTTCAACTGCTCAATGAGTTTAAAATGAATAGCTTGAGCCCAACACTGATTGTTAAATCTTACAAAGTCCATTATAAGAGGAACAATGTTATTATTGTAAAGACCCTGAAGTCGGCCTTCGAAAATCGGCACCTGTACTTCGCTTGTACTCAAAATGCCGTAGATTCAAACGCTGAATCTGGTTCTCCGAAGCTTATAACAACATTAAGTATAACAACATAGCGGAATAAAAAGAGTATATCAATATATATATATATAACATTGATACAATGACAGATACAAAATCTGATACAATATGATACAACAGAATGATACAACAGATATCAATATACATCAGAGATATGATACAAGAAATAGTAGCGGAAAGAAAATAGCTAACACCAGCAGCAGATAGAATATCTCCAATAGAATGCTCCAATCCATAGCTAGCGGAAAGCAAGGTCAGTCGTCCAAGGACTGACTAGCTCCAGATAATCTACTCAACCTGAATATTTAAGAAACCCAACTCTAGATTGCTCGTGTGGAAAATTATGAGCACCCAGAGTTTAGGAAGGGAACAATAAACTCCGAGTCAGTCGTGGGACTGGTGTGAGCAACAAAAACAGTTTATCTCTAAAATAACAACAACAAAGCAAGTAGAAAAATATCCGCAATGCTTTTGGAAAATGAAACTACCATAAGGCCTCCCGCACGCACACACAATGCAAACGCAGAATCGGAGGAGATTTCTCCTTATGATAGTCAAAGATGCTTACTACGCAAAATCATTTGATTTTATTATTATTAGTGCATAGTGAAGAAAACATTTTGAAAGTATAATATTAATCTTAGCCAGCATAGGCATTCCGCACTTATGCCTACTATAGCTACTATGTTCAATAGCAGGTTACCGCCACATTCCATAGCAGGTTATACAATTGCAATCGTAAAGGTTCGTATTGTTTCTTTGGATTTCCAACAAATGGTCAGGCTAAGGAACTTCCTATGCCACGTAGGAAACGCCTCTGGTTGGACGCTCCGAGAGACAAACTGCTCTCTGCCAAACAAGGCCGGGTTACCCCTGTAACTAGGTAACTCACGAATATGCCATCCCCCGGTCCTTTGGGACCTTTATCCGAGCGCTCGGTAACCAACATCATACATAATAAATAAAGTGTGTCCACATGAGTAAGTATCTGGGCTCCATACCATGATACCACCCCTTTCCAGAAGGAAATGACATACCCTAAAGGGCGCGACCCTCATAACCTTGCCGCAACATTCCTGTTTCGACCATTTCCGGGTTGTGAGGCCTTGACGAAGTCTCGTCCACAAAGCTACGCTTTTCCACAAAAGCTATGCTTTGGGTCAAATAAATGATCAAAGTAATGATCACAAAGATAAATGATCAAACAAATGATCATATCACAAATGATCAAACAATGATCATTTCACAGCAACACTCAGCATGTCACATTACCAAATTGGGAATATATCGCTGATAAATTTCAACTACATAACCTCTAAGCTCGTACATCTCAGAGAAGGGTGTTAAGCTAAGAGAATAAATTCTCCGCCACCAACAGAAATGTATTTGAAAGAAATCAGCTTTATATCTCAAAACGTAATGTCAGACATGTAACCATACAAGTCTGTTCCAGGTTCGAACAGAACCGAAGGCACTTCCGAAGAAGCCCTTGCAATCCGGGTATTCACAATCCCGATCAGACTTCCCATCACTTAGGGAATCTCTATACCGGAGCAACTCAGTGCAGAGACAATCGATAGGTTATCCTTTCGTTCTCGCAAACACCCGGTCTTCAACACCGGTCTTCAAATGCTATCTATATACGACGGATCACTATTCGAAATGGGTTATATAACACAAAGGTCCTCTCCCGGCTAAACCGAATAGTGAGCATAATATTTTAAAATCATATGGATATTGGGATTTCAATTAAGTCGCAACTTAAACCCAAAGTTTCTTTTCAAATGGTTTAACAAATTACCATTTTCAAATCTTTAAACAAAAAAATTTATTTTAACAACCTTCAATGGTTTTAAACAGTTTCCACACTTTAATCTTTTAAACAAAAGATTCATTCATAGATTTTCCAAATCAATTCTCATTTCAATTTGATCAACTCGTTAAATCTTTAAAACAAAGATTTAACTTATAGCTTTCAAAAACAATTCCATTTCAAATGGTTTAAACAAACCATCATTTTAAATCTGTTAAAAATAAACAGATTTAATTCATAGCTTTCAAAAAGAATTCATTCATAACTTGAAAAATCATTTTTTCAATTCAAACTTGAAATTCCTTTAATTAAACTGGAATTTCATTTCTTATTTGAAAGCTTTTATTATTTGAAAAAAAACAGTTTTCATTTCGGAAAATTCAATTTTATTTACACAAGTTAAAGCCCTTGAATTAATTTCAAATTCCCAAATCAATACATTTAAAATGGTTTAACCCATATATAACTAGTATAACATCTTTAATCCCTAGTTTCAAATCACAGAATTCAATTTCAAACTTGAATTCAAATTTAAATCAAATTATTTAAATTTTCAAAACTCGATTAAGTTATTCAAAATAACTTTTATCTTTGAAATTCCATTTCAAATGCTTTTCACTTAAAACCCAATCCATTTCCAATTTCAAAATCGATTGAAATTAAAATTTCAATTTCAAAAACATCAAATTTAAATTATCTGTGACTTAACCGATTTCCACGTGAAATCCATATTTGTGTGTGTATGGTGTAGTCTAGGGGTTTTACACAATAGTGCAACACAATGAATCATCACAGATCAAAATACAGGATATAGTTGATAAGCGATATAAATTATCACGCTTATCGTTCATTCACAGATCACAGATATGTATCATAGATAAGTAAATTACAGATCACAGCATAAATCAGTATGTATCACAAAGCATCATATATCAGGGATATCAAACAATTCAACATTCCATAGAATCCAAACATTCATAAGTAAGGTCAAGCATTTAAAAATCATTTATAAACAGGATTAATTAATCGTTTAATCCTAATTAATTCAATTAATTTCCAGTTAAATGAATTTATTATCAAATTCTGATTGATTAATTACAAATCATTAATTACCAATTTATCTAATGATTTTCTTAAATTAATTAACTTGAATTAATCAAAATATCCATAATTAATTATAATAAGTGATTAATCCTAAATTACTTTTAATTAACCTCTAATTTTAAATTAATCTAAATCATTAATTTATAAATTAAATAATTATTCTTGGTTATCTTATTAGTTAAATCACTTAATTACCTTAATCATTTTAAGGTAATCTATTCCTTTATTAATGACTTCATTAATATTTGAGTGTATTTAAACCTTACACTTCTAAATTTATATCCACATTTCATCTTGAATTTAAGGTTCAAAATAATTATGTATTCAAAATCCTTTTTATAAAAGAACTTTACCAAAATCCAATTGAAATATTTATTTGAAAACAAATTACTTAAAAAGCTATTTGGTTTAACTTGTTTAAACATTCAGATTTTAAAATAAAAACTGATTTTAATTTACAGTTTTGAATTCAAGGAAACTTGAATCCATAATTAACTTTGATTTAACTTCTTTGATTTAAACTTCCCTTAAACCTTGATTTTAAATTCTTGATTTAAAATCCAAATTCATTTTAAAACCTTAGATTCAAAAATTTCATTTGAATCTATACTTAAACTTTATATTTAAAACATAGTTTAAATCCTGTTTTTCAAATTTGAATTAAATTTAAAAACCTGGAACAATCAGATTTGCCAAAACCTGAAACAACTCACTGTCTCGAGCCGAACCAAAATTGCCTCGAGTCCTCACCTTCCTTGCTTCGAGTCACATACTCGAATGACTAGAGTATTTCCCCAGTTCAAAAACTCTACACACCAAACAAACTCCCCAGAATTTCAACGACACGGTGCACGTGCACCGTGACTCTGGCCATCTCTGGTCATCCACCAGCACTCCAACACACCAGCGATCATCTCAAAACAACGTCACGATCAACCAAAGCCAGCGCCTTTGCTCGGATCGAAATCGAGCCCACTATCTTAAACCTGGAATAAAAAGACAGGCCCACCCCTCAAAACCTGGAACATCGCCGTTCTCACGACCAAGACCACCGGAATCCATGAAACTTCGGCCATCCACTCCTCAACACCTCCTCCACCAACTCCCAAGCCCACGTCGAACTCGATCACCTATCGATGACGAACGAGACCAAATACAACCTGCGACAAAAATTAGGTTTACAAACTAAATCAAACAACCTCCGCCGCTACAGTGCTCTAATCAACTTCCTACCAATTTTCCCATCATCACCGATGGTTCTACTATCATCTCTGGAAACTACAACCTCTCAGATCCTCGAGAACATCAGCAACTCCTCAAATACTAATTTCTAGTAAAACCAGAACTACTCATTCAATTTACTATTAAAATTTGTGATTTCATTTTTAAAAATCCTTATTTTGGTTAAGTATTCAGTTTATAACCCTGAATCAATGAATTCGAATGTTTAAATTTTATCCAAAACTTAACCTCCCTGTTCTTTTTGGTTTCTAGGGCAATACACAATTTATTTCCACTCAAATAAATTTTTAAACTTTGATTTATGATTAGAGAAACAATTTTTGTTTATAACATAAATCCTAACAGTGACTAGATCCAGAGATAAAGAATTTTAAACTAAAGCTAGAGTTTAAAAACTGGAAATATAGGTGTTTACAGATATTCACAAACATGCATATATCATACATCCAAAAATGCACAGAAATTCTCTAATATATATTCACACAAACATATCTATTTCATACATAGATCATGCAACCAGATTTATATATTTGAGCTTTTTTTTCTTTTAAAATAAATGTTACTCACAGTTGATGTTTTTAAAACTATAAAATGTAACATAGGTAGATATCCACATATAGACAGGCATGCATCAATTATCCTACCACACAAATTCATAAATGAAGACTTGGATGATTTTGTCACAAACAACAACATATAACAGGGTGGACGAATTTGCTCACCTGGGTATTCACAACAGAGAAGAACAGAGAGGAAGAACAGAGAACTACTTTGAACCAGGCTCTGAAACATTGAAATCTGAAATGTTTGAACTGGAACTTGAAAGCTTGGATCTTTACATTGCTTGGAGATTTGATAAAATTGTTGTTTTGATTGAAACTTTTTCTTTTAAAACTTTGAACTGGAATTGCTAAGTCTTTTGTATACGAAATGAAATGAAAAAGATAAAGGAGATTGATAAATAGATAGATGTTTATAGGGTATTTTACTTCACTGGTACAAGCTTATTAAATCGAGTCAGAGATTTTTGTATTCTACAATTAATTAGCCTGATATTTTATTCCCATGGTGGTTGATATGATCCTATATGATGTGTACTAGAGATATAGCATTAAATGCTTTGCTCCTTATCAAGTCTACAACAGCCCATACTTTATTCTTTTATGTACTTAGAAATCTTACACAAGTTTATTTTTGTTTGACTTAGATGCTAAGCATACTTACCCTACTTACATTCGTATACACTGAGATGTTTATGCCTGCAACATATATATTTTACTATAGATTATATAATATTTAACTTAAGTTTTACTTTGTAATTGTTATGGTTATTGTATTATGTTAGCTTGCATATTTGTTTCTATCTCTAACATAAGTGTATTTATTTATTTTTAAAACCATTTATTTAAGATTTTATTTTCAAATCCAATATATACATATATATATACAATATTTACAATAATTTTAAATTTAAATGATTTATACCAAATTTATTTAGAGATAGGGGAAACTCGCTTCATTTTATCAATTAATTTCACAATTTTAATTCAAAATTTAATTTAATTATCAATTTACATTTATATAAAATCCAGGGTCGTTACAGACTTCCCCCCTTAAAAGAATTTCGTCCTCGAAATTGCCAAGGAGACACAAAGATAGATGAAGAATATTTCATTAACTCAAACTGAATATCTATTCTGCATTTGGCTTACCAAATCAGAATATCAATAATAGATACAAGAACGAATCTGTTTGACACTTCACAAAATACTCGGGTTATCCAGATCTACGAAATATGCAGTGACATTGGTTAGTTCGAAGTGATAACTAACCATTCGTAGAATATATTCGGACCCAAAGAATAGATGGATATATGGATACAATTTCAAACTTTTTAGTTTAAAACTAAAGTATACCTATCAATCATAACAAACAAAGTAAACAATTCATCCAACAAACAATTTTGGCCCATCCGGAGTTTACGTCCCATATTAATATATCGAATCTCCTTCCTGGATCTACCAGGAACTATCGAAGAATTGAGAAGAGATGCTGAACAAAAGAGATTGATAGAGAAAAGATTGTTCCCTTGTTGTTACAGAGTATTGACCATTTATAGTCGTATTCCCTTGTCCCCTATCTCGTCCTCTTCTTGCACTCATACTCACTATCAGTGGATAGTAAGAGAATATACTGAGGCATTCGAACGGATATCTGAGGAATTACTCATTCTAGGGTATACTTCACTCTATCTCTAATGAGTTACTTAATGTGTTATACTCCTGAGCTAAAGTTTTACCCTCAGCTCTGATACCACATGTAAAGACCCTGAAGTCGGCCTTCGAAAATCGGCACCTGTACTTCGCTTGTACTCAAAATGCCGTAGATTCAAACGCTGAATCTGGTTCTCCGGAGCTTATAACAACATTAAGTATAACAACATAGCGGAATAAAAAGAGTATATCAATATATATATATAACATTGATACAATGACAGATACAAAATCTGATACAATATGATACAACAGAATGATACAACAGATATCAATATACATCAGAGATATGATACAAGAAATAGTAGCGGAAAGAAAATAGCTAACACCAGCAGCAGATAGAATATCTCCAATAGAATGCTCCAATCCATAGCTAGCGGAAAGCAAGGTCAGTCGTCCAAGGACTGACTAGCTCCAGATAATCTACTCAACCTGAATATTTAAGAAACCCAACTCTAGACTGCTAGTGTGGAAAATTATGAGCACCCAGAGTTTAGGAAGGGAACAATAAACTCCGAGTCAGTCGTGGGACTGGTGTGAGCAACAAAAACAGTTTATCTCTTAAATAACAACAACAAAGCAAGTAGAAAAATATCCGCAATGCTTTTGGAAAATGAAACTACCATAAGGCCTCCCGCACGCACACACAATGCAAACGCAGAATCGGAGGAGATTTCTCCTTATGATAGTCAAAGATGCTTACTACGCAAAATCATTTGATTTTATTATTATTAGTGCATAGTGAAGAAAACATTTCGAAAGTATAATATTAATCTTAGCCAGCATAGGCATTCCGCACTTATGCCTACTATAGCTACTATGTTCAATAGCAGGTTACCGCCACATTCCATAGCAGGTTATACAATTGCAATCGTAAAGGTTCGTATTGTTTCTTTGGATTTCCAACAAATGGTCAGGCTAAGGAACTTCCTATGCCACGTAGGAAACGCCTCTGGTTGGACGCTCTGAGAGACAAACTGCTCTCTGCCAAACAAGGCCGGGTTACCCCTGTAACTAGGTAACTCACGAATATGCCATCCCCCGGTCCTTTGGGACCTTTATCCGAGCGCTCGGTAACCAACATCACACATAATAAATAAAGTGTGTCCACATGAGTAAGTATCTGGGCTCCATACCATGATACCACCCCTTTCCAGAAGGAAATGACATACCCTAAAGGGCGCGACCCTCATAACCTTGCCGCAACATTCCTGTTTCGACCATTTCCGGGTTGTGAGGCCCTGACGAAGTCTCGTCCACAAAGCTACGCTTTTCCACAAAAGCTATGCTTTGGGTCAAATAAATGATCAAAGTAATGATCACAAAGATAAATGATCAAACAAATGATCATATCACAAATGATCAAACAATGATCATTTCACAGCAACACTCAGCATGTCACATTACCAAATTGGGAATATATCGCTGATAAATTTCAACTACATAACCTCTGAGCTCGTACGTCTCAGAGAAGGGTGTTAAGCTAAGAGAATAAATTCTCCGCCACCAACAGAAATGTATTTGAAAGAAATCAGCTTTATATCTCAAAACGTAATGTCAGACATGTAACCATACAAGTCTGTTTCGGGTTCGAACAGAACCGAAGGCACTTCCGAAGAAGCCCTTGCAATCCGGGTATTCACAATACCGATCGGACTTCCCATCACTTAGGGAATCTCTATACCGGAGCAACTCAGTGCAGAGACAATCGATAGGTTATCCTTTCGTTCTCGCAAACACCCGGTCTTCAACACCGGTCTTCAAATGCTATCCATATACGACGGATCACTATTCGGAATGGGTTATATGACACAAAGGTCCTCTCTCGACTAAACCGAATAGTGAGCGTAATATTTTAAAATCATATGGATATTGGGATTTCAATTAAGTCACAACTTAAACCCAAAGTTTCTTTTCAAATGGTTTAACAAATTACCATTTTCAAATCTTTAAACAAAAAGATTTATTTTAACAACCTTCAATGGTTTTAAACAGTTTCCACACTTTAATCTTTTTAACAAAAGATTCATTCATAGATTTTCCAAATAAATTCTCATTTCAATTTGATCAACTCGTTAAATCTTTAAAACAAAGATTTAACTTATAGCTTTCAAAAACAATTCCATTTCAAATGGTTTAAACAAACCATCATTTTAAATCTGTTAAAAATAAACAGATTTAATTCATAGCTTTCAAAAAGAATTCATTCATAACTTGGAAAATCATTTTTTCAATTCAAACTTGAAATTCCTTTAATTAAACTGGAATTTCATTTCTTATCTGAAAGCTTTTATTATTTGAAAACAAACAGTTTTCATTTCGGAAAATTCAATTTTATTTACACGAGTTAAAGCCCTTGAATTAATTTCAAATTCCCAAATCAATACATTTAAAATGGTTTAACCCATATATAACTAGTATAACATCTTTAATCCCTAGTTTCAAATCACAGAATTCAATTTCAAACTTGAATTCAAATTTAAATCAAATTATTTAAATTTTCAAAACTCGATTAAGTTATTCAAAATAACTTTTATCTTTGAAATTCCATTTCAAATTCTTTTCACTTAAAACCCAATCCATTTCCAATTTCAAAATCGATTGAAATTAAAATTTCAATTTCAAAAACATCAAATTTAAATTATCTGTGACTTAACAGATTTCCACGTGAAATCCATATTTGTGTGTGTATGGTGTAGTCTAGGGGTTTTACACAATAGTGCAACACAATGAATCATCACAGATCAAAATACAGGATATAGTTGATAAGCGATATAAATTATCACGCTTATCGTTCATTCACAGATCACAGATCGCAGATATGTATCATAGATAAGTAAATTACAGATCACAGCATAAATCAGTATGTATCACAAAGCATCATATATCAGGGATATCAAACAATTCAACATTCCATAGAATCCAAACATTCATAAGTAAGGTCAAGCATTTAAAAATCATTTATAAACAGGATTAATTAATCGTTTAATCCTAATTAATTCAATTAATTTCCAGTTAAATGAATTTATTATCAAATTCTGATTGATTAATTACAAATCATTAATTACCAATTTATCTAATGATTTTCTTAAATTAATTAACTTGAATTAATCAAAATATCCATAATTAATTATAATAAGTGATTAATCCTGAATTACTTTTAATTAACCTCTAATTTTAAATTAATCTAAATCATTAATTTACAAATTAAATAATTATTCTTGATTATCTTATTAGCTAAATCACTTAATTACCTTAATCATTTTAAGGTAATCTATTCCTTTATTAATGACTTCATTAATATTTGAGTGTATTTAAACCTTACACTTCTAAATTTATATCCACATTTCATCTTGAATTTAAGGTTCAAAATGATTATGTATTCAAAATCCTTTTTATAAAAGAACTTTACCAAAATCCAATTGAAATATTTATTTGAAAACAAATTACTTAAAAAGCTATTTGGTTTAACTTGTTTAAACATTCAGATTTTAAAATAAAAATTGATTTTAATTTACAGTTTTGAATTCAAGGGAACTTGAATCCATAATTAACTTTGATTTAACTTCTTTGATTTAAACTTCCCTTAAACCTTGATTTAAAATTCTTGATTTAAAATCCAAATTCATTTTAAAACCTTAGATTCAAATATTTCATTTGAACCTATACTTAAACTTTATATTTAAAACATAGTTTAAATCCTGTTTTTCAAATTTGAATTAAATTTAAAAACCTGGAACAATCAGATTTGCCAAAACCTAAAACAACTCACTGTCTCGAGCCGAACCAAAATTGCCTCGACTCCTCACCTTCCTTGCTTCGAGTCACATACTCGAATGACTCGAGTATTTCCCCAGTTCAAAAACTCTGCACACCAAACAAACTCCCCAGAATTTCAACGACATGATGCACGTGCACCGTGACTCTGGCCATCTCTGGCCATCCACCAGCACTCCAACACACCAGCGATCATCTCAAAACAACGTCACGATCAACCAAAGCCAGCGCCTTTGCTCGGATCGAAATCGAGCCCACTATCTTAAACCTGGAATAAAAAGACAGGCCCACCCCTCAAAACCTGGAACATCGCCGTTCTCACGACCAAGACCACCAGAATCCATGAAACTTCGGCCATCCACTCCTCAACACCTCCTCCACCAACTCCCAAGCCCACGTCGAACTCGATCACCTATCGATGACGAACGAGACCAAATACAACCCGCGACAAAAATTAGGTTTACAAACTAAATCGAACAACCTCCGCCGCTACAGTGCTCTGATCAACTTCCTACCAATTTTCCCATCATCACCGATGGTTCTACTATCATCTCTGGAAACTACAACCTCTCAGATCCTCGAGAACATCAGCAACTCCTCAAATACTAATTTCTAGTAAAACCAGAACTACTCATTCAATTTACTATTAAAATTTGTGATTTCATTTTTAAAAATCCTTATTTTGGTTAAGTATTCAGTTTATAACCCTGAATCAATGAATTCGAATGTTTAAATTTTATCCAAAACTTAACCTCCCTGTTCATTTTGGTTTCCAGGGCAATACACAATTTATTTCCACTTAAATAAATTTTTAAACTTTGATTTATGATTAGAGAAACAATTTTTGTTTATAACATAAATCCTAACAGTGACTAGATCCAGAGATAAAGAATTTTAAACTAAAGCTAGAGTTTAAAAACTGGAAATATAGGTGTTTACAGATATTCACAAACATGCATATATCATACATCCAAAAATGCACAGAAATTCTCTAATATATATTCACACAAACATATCTATTTCATACATAGATCATGCAACCAGATTTATATATTTGAGCTTTTTTTTTCTTTTAAAATAAATGTTACTCACAGTTGATGTTTTTAGTTATGCAGTCAAAATATTGCACTAATAGAATAAATTTTTAACTGCATTTCATTTATGTAGTTAAATATTGCACCATATAGATTGACGTTTTAACTACATATGTGATATGAAGATTATGCAGATAAAGGTCGGGCACCAGGAATAAGGTCAATACGGAATTCGATTTCCCGCGGTGGTGGTAGAGAATTGACTTCTTCAAACACATCAGAAAAGGATTGGACCACTGGAGTAGAGCTTAGTTCATTTGGATGGGAGTCAAGTGAAAATATAAAACTCCCAGCATATTCTTGAGGTGATTTGCCTTTTATAACCAAAGGCATGCTCTTGTCATCGATGAGAGAGACTGTTCGAGCTTTGCATGAGATATTGGCTTCGAACTTCCGTAGCCAATCAATGCCTAATAGTATATCGAATGCTTCGAATCCGAGGACATAGAAATCCCAAGTGAAGTGGTGAATGCCATGCATAAGAGTGACATATTTACAAACCCTTCTAAGGTTAGCGGGCCCTCCAATAGGGTTTGATACACATAAGAAGGTAGATGAAAGAATGGGTTCCAAACCAAGTTTATTGCACAAATCAATAGATATGAAACTATGTGTTGCTCCGGTATCAAATAGAACTTTAACTGGTAAAGTATGCAACATAAAAATACCCTGTAATATACCTTGGTTATCGGTAGGAGCAGGTGGGGTAGGTGGATCATGGGCGGAAGAAGTCATAGCAAATACTCCAGCCGTCTTTCCCTTTTTGTACATAGGACAATCCCTCTTGAAATGGCCCGGCTGCAGACATACGTGACAGAGGTCGTTCCTGGTATTCTGAGGAGGCGGAACAGCGGCACCGGCAGATGTTGGACAGCTGTTGGCGTAGTGTCCCCTCTGATCGCATTTGAAACAAGTGATGGAGGATAAGTCAATGGGCTTCTTCTGAGAATAGCCAAGCCCGGATTTCTGCTGCCAATTTTTCTTCTGTTGCTCAAAATTTTGCTTCCTCTTCCCCGACTGATTAGCTGGTGTCTGAGTAACTGGAGCTTTGGGGACAGATGTTCCCTTGGGCTTTCCCTCATATCGAAGAGCAAAATCCATCAACTCAGTGAAAGTTCCATGGACATGAGCGGTGAGGAGCTCGTAATACTCTGGGCGTGCGTCATGTATGAACTTCTCGTTCTTGAGCAGAGGTGTGTCAATCAAGCCAGGTCCGAACTTGGAGAGTTCGTTAAACCTCCTTTCGTACTCAGTAAAGGTCATGTTGCCCTGCTTGAGATCCATGAAAGACCGATAGAGTTGGGCCTTCCCAGCAGCTGGCATCCACTGAGCCATGAAGAATCCCTATTACAAATGATATGAAACGAATCAAAATTATGACGAGATAAGAGAGAAATTTATTTAGTAGGAATTTTAGATAGATCACTACCTAAACTGGGCCCAAGTGATGGTTTCCTCATCAGTTCGAGAAGTGACTGATTTCCACCAATCTTGTGCAGCATCCTGAAGCTGCCAAGCGGCCAACTTGCGCTTCTGAGCATCTGCGATCTCTAAGCCAGAAAAGATCCTTTCCAAACTCTTTAGCCATTGTTATGCTTCGATAATACTCTCGGAGCCAGTAAATTTGACTCCTCCAAGCTGAGTATACTCCTTGCTAAGAGTGGAGAATCGGACTGCGGGAGCTGGAGCATGTGGACCAGGAGCATTTCCACCCCTGCCTTTAACATTTCTTCTGGTAGCCATCCTGGAATACCAAAAGTGATTTAGAATCAAAGATAGAAATTTATAGAACTTAAGGAAATTCTATTCAACGAATTCAATAAGCAAGATGAATCAAAGGAGGTGAATTCTGAAATGATTCTCCTCATTCTAGGGTATGTTTACCCTATCACTAATGAGCTTTAAACTCCACAGGCTAAGGTTATCGGGAACCAAAGCTCTGATACCAACTGTAACAACCCGTATATTTGGACCATTTAAATTGACAATAATCCACACATGTCAACTTAAATAGTACAAAACACGAATCATAAATGGAGTATATGTATATAAATGAGAATCATCACAGAATCACAGAAAATATAACATAACAGAATAGTGCAGCGGAATTACAACAATGTCATAATAGTAGTTCATGAAGCTACTAAGTAAATACAACAATGTCTCAAGCAGATAGTGAAAAGAAATACATAGATGTCTGATACAATAACAAAATAGAATGGAACAGTACTGATAAAGATAAATGATAGTCTTCAAGTCTTCAGCTTCCAAGTAAGCAGCAACAGCAATCCTCAGTCTGATCCGAGCATATGCACAAACAAACACTCGAATCAGGACATATATTCTTATACAGATAATATGGTTCAAAATTTGAAATAACAATAACTCAAAGATGATTGGAATAAGCATCTTTCAGGATCCGATAAACTATCTATATATAGTAGAGTACGATAAGTAGATAATGTCTATCAATAATATAAAGATATCAAAAATAGTGTTAAGTCATGGCTCATTCCACCCTTAACACATTTTTATTCCCAAAAGCATATACAAGACCGTAGTTTCCCCAAAACCGGAAGTCACCAAAGGGCAATCCATATACTAAAGGTACAAATCAAAATCGTAGTGGTCGCGCATAAATGGAATACAAGTATGACAAGGCACATGAGGCTATACCCAAGGTAGTGATACTACCGTTCGCCTGATCCGGACTGGTGAGAACGCAACGCCGCAGCGCCCACAACACCGTGAAACAACACTCCCAAATCAAGGGTGCGCACCAATCAATCACAAAGTAAAAGAATAGTTTACGAAGAAGTGTGTCCACTTGAGGTAGCTAATCCTCCATTGGCCCGGCACAGCTCCTGTTTTAGTCATTTCCAATTTGACACAAGTGTCAAGGCTATCCATTATCGTTCACTTTCTTCAATCATCAACGTTCGTCAATCCAACCACTTCATTCTGGATCATCACTTCGCGTATAGTTATTAAAGTGGTTTCCGGTTTAGACAGTGAGTATGTCCCAAATCGACTCCGGTTCCTTTAATAACCTTCGTGATTATAACACCGATTGGTCGTTAATATATTTCAAATCAATTTCAATTTCAATTTGAATTCGTAAATCGACAATTCGTTAGTCTTTCGAAATCAATTTCCAAAATTACGTTTCAAACTTTCCAATTTCAATTTCAACATTTCCATAATTCAATTTCAAAGTTTCAATTAAACAATTCAAATATTCATTGCATTTTGTATATAAGTTCATTCCAAAATCGTTTAACTAAATTTACGTTCAAAACGATTTAAATCAATTATCGCTTTCATTCGATATTCATTAAATTTATTTATCATTAAACAATTCCAATTAAATTCCCAATTCATTACGTTACGTCTTAAATTCGATTTCCTTATCCAAGTTTACAACTTATTTACAATTACACTTGTCAAATCCAATTCTTTAAATTACAAGTCTTTCATTTGTTTCGATAAAGCGCATTCTATTTCTTATCAAAGATATTCCTTTCAAATTTCAAACTTAGTTAAAACTTATTTTCACTTGTTCAAAATTCAATTTCTCTTAATAAAGATATTCAATTCCATTTAATTGTAATTTGATCTCATCAACTTTCAATAATTTTAAATCTTAATTATTAATCATTTCAAACTCATTCATTAATAATTCCAAACTTAATTGATAATAGATTCAAAATTTAATTATTAATTATTTCAAACTTCGTTATTAATAATTTCACAACTTAACTATTAATAATTTCAAAAGTTAATTATTAATAATTTCAACACTTAATTATTAATTATTTCAAAAAATTATTATCAAATAATTCTAAATTTAATTATTAAATAATTAAATTTTAAACAATATCCTTTTTGTAAATTACTACGTTCAATAGTTGTTTTAAATTCAAATATTCACATTTATATTTATTCGAATTTAAATTCCAAGTTATTCAAAACCTTGTTATTCGTCAAATAAAACTTTATTTATTTAAATCAAAAATTGACCAATCGGGTTTTATTTTAATTTTGCTATCCTAGGTCAAAATTATTTGGGTATTTATCATTTCAACCCGATTCCATTTAAATTCAAAAATCAAAGCATACAAAGGGAACTTGCAGTGTGATAGCTGGGATGGTGTCAAAGTAAATAAACAAGCAATAGCATCCATTCACAACAATTCAACAATTTCAAATAATCCCGAAATAATCGTATTAATTCGCGTTTGTTATTTACGCCAATTAATATAACTATTTCTAGAATCTACTCTATCATTTCAAGTAGATTAAAGATTACAACATTTCGGTTTCACTTGTCGTTCAATTACAATTTCAATTCAAAGACTACAAAATCTACGTTCACAGGTTCAAGGGTTACTTATCAAATTCTACGACAATTATAAATTAAGTGATCAAGTTTGACTAATCTAAATTTAATATATAAAAGGTGTCAGGTTTACAAATCCAATTCGACAAATATAATCCGTTTAATTTGTTAACTATCCAATGTCAAATTACTTACAAATTTATATCACTTAACAACAATTTCATCATCACATAACAACAAATTATCAATATAAACTAACATAAGAATATATGTCGTGAAAATTTATTTCACCTTTCGTGGATAAAGAAATTTGGCGGCGAAGCACGAAGAAGCAGAAAAGAGACGGTACAGCACAAACAACGGACACTGTAATATCGACAAAAGAAAACGATATTAATTCAATGAACATTCATATATAATTTATAAAATTATATAAATGTGCTTACCAACGACGGAGAAAAGAACGAAGCTGAAAATTTGCTGCTGTGAAAGAAGCTCAGACGGTTGCTTCTACACACATCGAAACAGAAAGAAAAAAAATTCGGTTACTATTTTGGCAACCAAAACAGATGTTGTTAATATATTTTTCACCGACAATTTGGAAGCAACAGCGCACTGCCACCATTTATAAAGCAACGGTACACCGTCCATTTCAAAACTAAGACATCTACTATATTTTTTTTATAACAGACCCTAGATTTCCAATTCCCCTTTCTCACATACCATAACTCAAAAATTTGTTCACAGTGACTCATTTCTCTTCACACTGAGCACTCAACACTAAAACAACCCATGTGCACTCATCTTGCACTATATTCACACGCACGCCTCGATTACATGCACGCACCCTCCCAACAACTACACACATCACGCATACACACACGCACACAACACTCACGCCACACACCAGGCCAGTCACAACTGGGGAGGGAGGCCAAGGCACGGTGGGTGAGTCAGGGTGTGGACCGGCGGAGAGCAGTGGAGAGGGGTACTGGCGGCACGGAAGGCGAGGCTGTGGGTGGCTCTGTCGCAGCTCGAGGGTAAGCACGCGGTGTGGACTGGAAATGGTGGCAGTGAGTCAGGGAGGTCCGGGGTTGGCTGCGTGGTGGAGATAGGGTGGCGGGTTGGTGGCAGCGCCGTGGTGGAGGTCAAGGGGTGTGGGTGATTTGCTGTTGGTGGTGGGTTGTGGGTCAGGGGATGGGCGAAGTGGCAGAGGTCTTTGGGACTGGGTGGCGGGTTGAGGCAAAGTGCTGGTGGTGACTCGGCGTGGAGGTGGAGGGAGGAGGCAGTGGGCGGAGGCAGTGTGAGGTGGCGTGTGGGTTGAGGCCTAGTTCATTTCGTTTTCCTCTTTTACAAAGTTTCTTACAGAGAAGGGAATAGCAAAAGAAAGAAAGAAATGAAGAGGAGAGAGGAATAAAGATGAATGGAAGAGTGGATACCTGGAGACGTGAGAGCTGAGTGAAATGAAGAAATGAATTATCACGTTGCATAAGTTTTAAATTTACTCTTTACTTTGTTGCTTCGTATCCCTCACAGCCCTTCATTTTCCCAACGTTCACATCAATTTCCAAAGTAACCCCTTAGCTTCCAACTACCCCATAAATACACGAGCTGACTTTTATTTTCAGCTTCCTTTTGTAAACGGTTAAAGAATTTGGGCTGAGATTTTACTTAACCGGTCCGTCCGGAACGGTAAAATTAGCGCAACGCTTAACTTCGAACTCCGATTTGTGCAAATTAATATACCATTTTGATCAGCGCGACAAGACGCTTCCAACGGTATACAGATTATTGTGATACGATGATTTTATAAAATTTGCATTTACGCCACTTAAATTGTACGATTTGCAAAACAATTTAAATGGAGCAGGCGATGACAGTTTTAGACGAAACGAATTACATAATCTTGATCAAAATAATTTTTACAACATAACTGTGTAAAAATATTTGGATTTGGAGGATAAATTTTACGCAGCTTTATATGGACTGATATACAGTAAAACGCGAACGGATTTTACTGTAATATTATGCAACGAAACTTTTTCTATGTCCATATCTAACTAGACGTATGTCATAAATAAAGTTTGGACGTAAATTGAGATCGTTTAAAATTTCAATTTTTTTTATTGAAACGATGAATTTAAAATTTAAAATTGGGTCGAAAATTAGGGTCGTTACAATCTCCCCCACTCAAAACTTTTTGTCCTCGAAAAGGAACGAGACGAGTGAAGTAGAAATGAAATAAGTAGAAAAGTCAAGATAGATTTCGAGAATTTTGAATAATACCTGAAATTAATAGTTCGAGGTTTGAATCCCGAATACTATCCTCAGTTTCCCATGTGCAATCTCGCTCATCTGTGCTCCACTGTACTTTGACGAGATTTACCGACTTCCTTCTGAGTTGCTTTGTCTCACGATCGACTATCCGAAGTGGCTTTCGCTCAATAGTCAAGTCTGGCTCAATAACTATCTCTTCTAACTGAGCAGTAGGGATGGTCATAGATGGATCGTGTACGACTTTGCGAAGATGTAAGACGTGGAACACATTGTGAACACCAGCGAACTTTTCTGGTAATGCAACTCTATATGCCAATGTTCCAACTCTTTCCGTAATCTTAAACGGACCAACAAATCTGGGAGCTAGCTTCCCCTTTCTTCCAAATCGAACAATATTCCTCAAAGGCGACACTTTCAGAAATACTTTGTCTCCTACACTGAATTCGAGATCTCTTCTCCTTTTGTCAGCATAGCTCTTCTGTCTATCCTGTGCCGTCTTTATCTTCTCCCTGATTTCTTCGACTTTCTCGGAAGCTTCCATAATCATTTCTGGTCCAAGCACTAATCGATCTCCAGACTCGATCCAACAAGCTGGCGACTTGCACGGCCGTCCATATAAGGCTTCGAACGGTGCCATACCAATGCTCGCCTGGTTTATAGAGGATAATTAATTCAAATTCAAATATACTTATTCAAATTTGAAATTCAAATTCTTTACCTGGTAGCTATTATTATAAGTGAATTCCACCAAGTGAAGATGGTCTTCCCAGGATCCACCAAAGTCAATAATACAAGCCCGGAGAAGATCTTCTAAAATCTGATTTACCCTCTCAGTTTGGCCATCTGTCTGAGGATGATAAGCTGTGCTCAGATTCAGTTTGGTGCCCAAAGTATCCTGGAATGCTTTCCAGAATTTACTGGTGAAAATAGGATCTCGATCGCATATAATACTAGATGGTACACCATGAAGTTTAACAACTTCTCTCATGTATATCTCGGCCAAACTCGAAGCTGTACGAGTGGTCTTGACTGGAATAAAGTGAGCGGACTTTGTTAGTCTATCGACAATTACCCATATGCTTTCGTTACCCTTTCTAGTCCTTGGTAGCCCATCAATAAAGTCCATAGAAATCTGCTCCCATTTCCAACCTGGAATTTCTAGCGGTTGGAGCAATCCTGCTGTCTTTCTGTGATCAGCTTTTACTTGTTGGCAAGTGGTGCACCTGCTAACATAGGTAGAAATATCGCGCTTCATTCCACTCCACCAATATAGTTTCTTCATATTCTGGTACATTTTAGTGACCCCGGGATGAAATGAAAGCGAAGACTTATGATTTTCTTGCAGCACTTCCTCTCTAAGACCATCAACATTAGGAACACAAATTCGATTATCAATCCTCAAGATTCCATTACTATCAACATGTGCACCCACTTTATTATCAGCATTTTCAACTCTGCCAAGAACTATTTCTTTGATACGATAAAGCAAAGTGTCCTCGAATTGTTTGGCTATAATACGATCCATAAGAGCTGGGGAGACGGAAAGCTGGAATAACATTCCTTCAACAAGATTACAACATATCATAGCTTGGTTTCTGCTCAAAGCATCGGCTACGGCATTTGCTTTTCCCGGAGTGTAGTTAATATCAAGATCATATGCAGCTAGAAATTCGAGCCATCGGACTTGTCTCTGATTCAAGTCCTTCTGCGAGAAGATATACCTCAATGACTTATGGTCAGTGAATAACTCGAATTTTGTTCCCAATAGATAGTGCCTCCATAACTTAAGAGCAAATACAACCGCAAGAAGCTCTAAATCGTGGGTTGCGTAGTTTGTTTCATGGGTCTTTAACTGACGACCAGCATAGGCAATAACCTTTCCTTTCTGCATTAAAACAGCTCCAAGTCCATCTCGACAAGCATCTGTATAGACGGTCAATCCTTCGCTACCATCAATAACTGTAAGAACTGGGGCAGAGGTCAACTTTCGCTTCATCTCATTGAAAGCTGCTTCACACTTTTCACTCCAGATAAATTTCACATTCTTTCTGGTCAGTGCGGTAAGTGGTGCGGCAATACGGGCAAAGTTTTCTATAAATCTGCGATAATAGCCGGCCAAACCCAAGAAACTGCGGATGTCTGTAGGAGTTTTGGGAGTCTCCCAATCCTGCAAATTCCAAAGATTCGAATTAAGAAATTGATAAGTTGTTTTGATAGAATTGACAAGTATGAATGGAACTTACATTGATTACGGCGATCTTAGCTGGATCAACCGAAATCCCATTCTCTGAAACAATATGGCCAAGAAATCGAACTTCATCCTTCCAAAAGTGACATTTTGAAAACTTGGCTTTAAGTTGATGACTGCGTAGAGTTTCAAGAACAAAAGCCAAATGTGACTTATGCTCTTCCTCATCATTAGAGAAGACGAGAATGTCATCGATGAAAACAAGAACAAACTTGTTAAGAACATCCCGGAAAACTCTATTCATTAAGTCGACGAAATAAGCTGGAGCATTAGTAAGACCGAACGGCATAACCAGCCATTCAAAGAAACCAGTCTCAGTGCGGAATGCTGTCTTAGGAATACTCTCCTCGGCAATTCTGAGTTGGTGAAAGCCAGTAGCCAGATCGAGTTGAGAGAATACTTTAGCTCCATGGAGCTGGTCGAATAGATCGTTGATGCGGGGCATTGAATATCTGTTCTTGTGTGTGAGCTTGTTCAGCTCTCTATAATCCACACACATTCTGAGAGAACCATCCGATTTTGTGACAAACACTACTGCAGCACCCCATTCTGAATGACTTCGCCGAATCAAGCCTTTAGAAAATAAGTCTTCAATTTGAGCATTCAGTTCAGCTTTTTCTTTAGGAGCCATTCTCCGGGGAGGGAGAACTACTGGTCGGGCACCAGGAATAAGGTCAATACGGAATTCGATTTCCCGCGGTGGTGGTAGAGAATTGACTTCTCCAAACACATCAGAAAAGGATTGGACCACTGGAGTAGAGCTTAGTTCATTTGGATGGGAGTCAAGTGAAAATATAAAACTCCCAGCATATTCTTGAGGTGATTTGCCTTCTATAACCAAAGGCATGCTCTTGTCATCGATGAGAGAGACTGTTCGAGCTTTGCATGAGATATTGGCTTCGAACTTCCGTAGCCAATCAATGCCTAACAGTATATCGAATGCTTCGAATCCGAGGACATAGAAATCCCAAGTGAAGTGGTGAATGCCATGCATAAGAGTGACATATTTACAAACCCTTCTAATGTTAGCGGGCCCTCCAATAGGGTTTGATACACATAAGAAGGTAGATGAAAGAATGGGTTCCAAACCAAGTTTATTGCACAAATCAATAGATATGAAACTATGTGTTGCTCCGGTATCAAATAGAACTTTAACTGGTAAAGTATGCAACATAAAAATACCCTGTAATGTACCTTGGTTATCAGTAGGAGCAGGTGGGGTAGGTGGATCATGGGCGGAAGAAGTCATAGCAAATACTCCAGCCGTCTTTCCCTTTTTATACATAGGACAATCCCTCTTGAAATGGCTCGGCTGCAGACATACGTGACAGAGGTCGTTCCTGGTATTCTGAGGAGGCGGAACAGCGGCACCGGCAGATGTTGGACAGCTGTTGGTGTAGTGTCCCCTCTGATCGCATTTGAAACAAGTGATGGAGGATAAGTCAATGGGCTTCTTCTGAGAATAGCCAAGCCCGGATTTCTGCTGCCAATTTTTCTTCTGTTGCTCAAAATTTTGCTTCCTCTTTCCCGACTGATTAGCTGGTGTCTGAGTAACTGGAGCTTTGGGGACAGATGTTCCCTTGCGCTTTCCCTCATATCGAAGAGCAAAATCCATCAACTCAGTGAAAGTTAAATGGACATGAGCGGTGAGGAGCTCGTAATACTCTGGGCGTGCGCCATGTATGAACTTCTCGTTCTTGAGCAGAGGTGTGTCAATCAAGCCAGGTCCGAACTTGGAGAGTTCGTTAAACCTCCTTTCGTACTCAGTAAAGGTCATGTTGCCATGCTTGAGATCCATGAAAGACCGATAGAGTTGGGCCTTCCCAGCAGCTGGCATCCACTGGGCCATGAAAGAATCCCTATTACAAATGATATGAAACGAATCAAAATTATGACGAGATAAGAGAGAAATTTATTTAGTAGGAATTTTAGATAGATCACTACCTAAACTGGGCCCAAGTGATGGTTTCCTCATCAGTTCGAGAAGTGACTGATTTCCACCAACCTTGTGCAGCATCCTGAAGCTGCCAAGCGGCTAACTTGCGCTTCTGAGCATCTGCGATCTCTAAGCCAGAAAAGATCCTTTCCAAACTCTTTAGCCATTGTTGTGCTTCGATAATACTCTCGGAGCCAGTAAATTTGACTCCTCCAAGCTGAGTATACTCCTTGCTAAGAGTGGAGAATCGGACTGCGGGAGCTGGAGCATGTGGACCAGGAGCATTTCCACCCCTGCCTCTAACATTTCTTCTGGTAGCCATTCTGGAATACCAAAAGTGATTTAGAATCAAAGATAGAAATTTATAGAACTTAAGGAAATTCTATTCAACGAATTCAATAAGCAAGATGAATCAAAGGAGGTGAATTCTGAAATGATTCTCCTCATTCTAGGGTATGTTTACCCTATCACTAATGAGCTTTAAACTCCACAGGCTAAGGTTATCGGGAACCAAAGCTCTGATACCAACTGTAACAACCCGTATATTTGGACCATTTAAATTGACAATAATCCACACATGTCAACTTAAATAGTACAAAACACGAATCATAAATGGAGTATATGTATATAAATGAGAATCATCACAGAATCACAGAAAATATAACATAATAGAATAGTGCAGCGGAATTACAACAATGTCATAATAGTAGTTCATGAAGCTACTAAGTAAATACAACAATGTCTCAAGCAGATAGTGAAAAGAAATACATAGATGTCTGATACAATAACAAAATAGAATGGAACAGTACTGATAAAGATAAATGATAGTCTTCAAGTCTTCAGCTTCCAAGTAAGCAGCAACAGCAATCCTCAGTCTGATCCGAGCATATGCACAAACAAACACTCGAATCAGGACATATATTCTTATACAGATAATATGGTTCAAAATTTGAAATAACAATAACTCAAAGATGATTGGAATAAGCATCTTTCAGGATCCGATAAACTATCTATATATAGTAGAGTACGATAAGTAGATAATGTCTATCAATAATATAAAGATATCAAAAATAGTGTTAAGTCATGGCCCATTCCACCCTTAACACATTTTTATTCCCAAAAGCACATACAAGACCGTAGTTCCCCAAAACCGGAAGTCACCAAAGGGCAATCCATATACTAAAGGTACAAATCAAAATCGTAGTGGTCGCGCATAAATGGAATACAAGTATGACAAGGCACATGAGGCTATACCCAAGGTAGTGATACTACCGTTCGCCTGATCCGGACTGGTGAGAACGCAACGCCGCAGCGCCCGCAACACCGTGAAACAACACTCCCAAATCAAGGGTGCGCACCAATCAATCACAAAGTAAAAGAATAGTTTACGAAGAAGTGTGTCCACTTGAGGTAGCTAATCCTCCATTGGCCCGGCACAGCTCCTGTTTTAGTCATTTCCAATTTGACACAAGTGTCAAGGCTATCCATTATCGTTCACTTTCTTCAATCATCAACGTTCGTCAATCCAACCACTTCATTCTGGATCATCACTTCGCGTATAGTTATTAAAGTGGTTTCCGGTTTAGACAGTGAGTATGTCCCAAACCGACTCCGGTTCCTTTAATAACCTTCGTGAATATAACACCGATTGGTCGTTAATATATTTCAAATCAATTTCAATTTCAATTTGAATTCGTAAATCGACAATTCGTTAGTCTTTCGAAATCAATTTCCAAAATTACGTTTCAAACTTTCCAATTTCAATTTCAACATTTCCATAATTCAATTTCAAAGTTTCAATTAAACAATTCAAATATTCATTGCATTTTGTATATAAGTTCATTCCAAAATCGCTTAACTAAATTTACGTTCAAAACGATTTAAATCAATTATCGCTTTCATTCGATATTCATTAAATTTATTTATCATTAAACAATTCCAATTAAATTCCCAATTCATTACGTTACGTCTTAAATTCGATTTCCTTATCCAAGTTTACAACTTATTTACAATTACACTTGTCAAATCCAATTCTTTAAATTACAAGTCTTTCATTTGTTTCGATAAAGCGCATTCTATTTCTTATCAAAGATATTCCTTTCAAATTTCAAACTTAGTTAAAACTTATTTTCACTTGTTCAAAATTCAATTTCTCTTAATAAAGATATTCAATTCCATTTAATTGTAATTCGATCTCATCAACTTTCAATAATTTTAAATCTTAATTATTAATCATTTCAAACTCATTCATTAATAATTCCAAACTTAATTGATTATAGATTCAAAATTTAATTATTAATTATTTCAAACTTCGTTATTAATAATTTCACAACTTAACTATTAATAATTTCAAAAGTTAATTATTAATAATTTCAACACTTAATTATTAATTATTTCAAAAAATTATTATCAAATAATTCTAAATTTAATTATTAAATAATTAAATTTTAAACAATATCCTTTTTGTAAATTACTACGTTCAATAGTTGTTTTAAATTCAAATATTCACATTTATATTTATTCGAATTTAAATTCCAAGTTATTCAAAACCTTGTTATTCGTCAAATAAAACTTTATTTATTTAAATCAAAAATTGACCAATCGGGTTTTATTTTAATTTTCTATCCTAGGTCAAAATTATTTGGGTATTTATCATTTCAACCCGATTCCATTTAAATTCAAAAATCAAAGCATACAAAGGGAACTTGCAGTGTGATAGCTGGGATGGTGTCAAAGTAAATAAACAAGCAATAGCATCCATTCACAACAATTCAACAATTTCAAATAATCCCGAAATAATCATATTAATTCGCGTTTGTTATTTACGCCAATTAATATAACTATTTCTAGAATCTACTCTATCATTTCAAGTAGATTAAAGATTACAACATTTCGGTTTCACTTGTCGTTTAATTACAATTTCAATTCAAAGACTACAAAATCTACGTTCACAGGTTCAAGGGTTACTTATCAAATTCTATGACAATTATAAATTAAGTGATCAAGTTTGACTAATCTAAATTTAATATATAAAAGGTGTCAGGTTTACAAATCCAATTCGACAATTATAATCCGTTTAATTTGTTAACTATCCAATGTCAAATTACTTACAAATTTATATCACTTAACAACAATTCACTTCCAATTCATCATCACATAACAACAAATTATCAATATAAACTAACATAAGAATATATGTCGTGAAAATTTATTTCACCTTTCGTGGATAAAGAAATTTGGCGACGAAGCACGAAGAATCAGAAAAGAGACGGTACAGCACAAACAACGGACACTGTAATATCGATAAAAGAAAACGATATTAATTCAATGAACATTCATATATAATTTATAAAATTATATAAATGTGCTTACCAACGACGGAGAAAAGAACGAAGCTGAAAATTTGCTGCTGTGAAAGAAGCTCAGACGGTTGCTTCTACACACATCGAAACAGAAGAAAAAAATTCGGTTACTATTTTGGCAACCAAAACAGATGTTGTCAATATATTTTTCACCGACAATTTGGAAGCAACAGCGCACTGCCACCATTTATAAAGCAACGGTACACCGTCCATTTCAAAACTAAGACATCTACTATATTTTTTTTATAACAGACCCTAGATTTCCAATTCCCCTTTCTCACATACCATAACTCAAAAATTTGGTCACAGTGACTCATTTCTCTTCACATTGAGCACTCAACACTAAAACAACCCATGCGCACTCATCTTGCACTATATTCACACGCACGCCTCGATTACATGCACGCACCCTCCCAACAACTACACACATCACGCATACACACACACACACACCACACTCACGCCACACACTAGGCCAGTCACAACTGGGGAGGGAGGCCAAGGCACGGTGGGTGAGTCAGGGTGTGGACCGGCGGAGAGCAGTGGAGAGGGGTACTGGCGGCACGGAAGGCGAGGCTGTGGGTGGCTCTGTCGCAGCTGGAGGGTAAGCACGCGGTGTGGACTGGAAACGGTGGCAGTGAGTCAGGGAGGTCCGGGGTTGGCTGCATGGTGGAGACAGGGTGGCGGGTTGGTGGCAGCGCCGTGGTGGAGGTCAGGGGGTGTAACGCCCCATTCCGAGAGCCTCATTAACAAAGAGTATTATATGGATAATACCGTCTGCTAATGCGGACAATAGAGTATAATGGAAGCGACCATGTGTAGTCTTACTTTAACTATCTACTGAACACGCCGAAAAGTGGTTTTTATCATCTCATGTGGTTCGACAAGTTCAATAAATACTTAAAGCAAAACTACAATGGCTATAGGATCTATCAGAACAAAATGTAACAACTCAATGTAATATACATCACAGAACAGCTGATCATCATAAACACATATACTGATACAAAGCAGAGTATACAAAATGATACATGTCAAGTGGTATAGCAAACCACAATATACAGACGAGTTCACAAGAATACATATCAGAGTTACAATAGATAAGGACTACACAAAAAGCTAAGACAAAAAGGAGCTAGCGGAATAGTCCATGCGGAAGCAAAAGAGGCTAAGTCCAAAAGCACCTAACCTGAAACAACTCGGTCTGACCCGAGTATAAAATACACGGGTCAGTCTAGCTAAACAAATCAGTTAGATAAACTGATCAACAATAAACCTGCAAAATCGTATGGTATAACAAATATCTCTATATGAGATAACACACTCATCTAACAAAAGATGAACATAACAAAACAAGCCTCGTATCATCGGCATCTCAAATAAACAAAGGACATCATATCCCAAATCAAGCCAAAAGGCAAATAATAAATACCAATAAAGGTATACAAGTTCCACTAGATGATCGCTACATATCATGCGGCTCAAAAAGACCAACACCGAAGGGCGATACCTAGGGAATATACGTATCAATGAAAACAACAAAAGATTGCTCGAGCTCAGTACTGTATAAACAAGGATCCATAAGCCCGAAGGCTCCAAACCCAAATATCACCCATGCGGCTCAAAAAGACCAACATCGGAAGCGATACTATAGGGCAACAAACCCGAAGGCACATACCCGAAGGCAACAAACCTAGGGAGATTGTCCGAAGACACTATCCCAAAGGCAACAAACCGTAGTGGTGAAGGTCCGGAGGCCCAGTACTGGACACCACTAACTGGCGGAATGTGTCATAACTCTCGAAAAGGAACCCGAAAAGTGTTAACGTATGTCCCATAACCACTCATTCGCACTAAACGGTTTACTATCCATTAGCCACTTTCACACTCAAAGCATTACAAAGTTTACCTCATGTCATCGGTAAACCAGACACAAAGGTCAAAATGATCAATCGAATAGGTCGGGGACTAATCGGAAAGGTGAACGCGCGGATTCATGGTCCGTGTTTTACCTAACCATTTAATCTCCTTTCCACTTCGTTCGAAGTGCAAAATCGTGTGTGTTTAAATAGAAATTTACAAAGCGGAGAAGGGAGCTTTTAGTACGATTTAGAGGGATTATTATAAAACTCGTGAATGAAGTCAAAAGTATGTTATCAAAGCCAAAGATGCAATAACAAACATTAAAAACCAACTTGCATTGATAAGATTTGGAAAACCGATCAAAACGAACAAAAATAGGCAAAACAGGGAAAACAGGAGCAGGTCGGTCGGCCGGCTACAGGGCTCGGTCGACCGGACACTGTTCTGAAAAATTCTCGGGAAGCAGGTCGGTTGACCGGACTTCCTGGGTCGGTCAGCCGGAGCCCAGATTCCTGCACTCCCAAAACAGAGGCAGGGAAGTGCTCAGGTAGCAGGTCGGTCGACCGGACCCTGCGTTCGGTCGGCCGGAGCCTGTTTTCCAGCACTTCTTGCCCTATCAAGTGAATACCAATTCTTTCCAAACCAAAAGCAATAGCACATGAATATTTGTTAGGAATTCATACCCAACATCAATGATAGATATACACATAGATGTGAGATAAAAATCTCACCTTTTTACCCAAAACAAAGAAGAAGAAGCTCAATTGCAAAGAGAAGATCAACCACTCACTACTTCAACTCAACAAGCTTCAATCTAAGATCAAAACAAGTATTTCCTAAGTTAGGGTTAGGAAACTTTCTGAAATTGAAGGAGAAAGAGTTGGAGAAGATGAAGAGGAGGCTTACCAATGGCTTCTATTTGATTTTGGAGCAAGAAATCAAGATGCAAGAAGAAACTAGGGTTTGCAATTTCTATTTCCTCTTCCTTTCCCCCATTTCAGTTTTAGCTTGAGAAAAGAAATGAAATGAAGATGGAATGAAGAGAAGGAGCTGAGTTAGGGGGGTTAAGTGGGTTTAGTTAGCTAGTGGGCTGAACCCAACCCAAAACCCAACTAGAAAAAGTAGCAGATTTCGACATACTCCAAACATGTCGAAGCTTATACTCAAAAAGATCGCAAACGGCATTTTGAACTCAATGGAAGTGGTCTCAAGTCCCAATTCGACCGTTTGCAAAAAGTAGCTTTTCGGACTATAATCCGACAAACGACATTATATTTAAATATACAACCGATAAATATGCGGGTTGTTACAGGGGGTGTGGGTGATTTGCTGTTGGTGGTGGGTTGTGGGTCAGGGGATGGGCGAAGTGGCAGAGGTCTTTGGGACTGGGTGGCGGGTTGAGGCGAAGTGCTGGTGGTGACTCGGCGTGGAGGTGGAGGGAGGAGGCAGTGGGCGGAGGCAGTGTGAGGTGGCGTGTGGGTTGAGGCCTAGTTCATTTCGTTTTCCTCTTTTACAAAGTTTCTTACAGAGAAGGGAATAGCAAAAGAAAGAAAGAAATGAAGAGGAGAGAGGAATAAAGATGAATGGAAGAGTGGATACCTGGAGACGTGAGAGCTGAGTGAAATGAAGAAATGAATTATCACGTTGCATAAGTTTTAAATTTACTCTTTACTTTGTTGCTTCGTATCCCTCACAGCCTTTCATTTTCCCAACGTTCACATCAATTTCCAAAGTAACCCCTTAGCTTCCAACTACCCCAGAAATACACCAGTTGACTTTTATTTTCAGCTTCCTTTTGTAAACGGTTAAAGAATTTGGGCTGAGATTTTACTTAACCGGTCCGTCCGGAACGGTAAAATTAGCGCAACGCTTAACTTCGAACTCCGATTTGTGCAAATTAATATACCATTTTAATCAGCGCGACAAGACGCTTCCAACGGTATACAGATTATCGTGATACGATGATTTTAGAAAATTTGCATTTACGCCGCTTAAATTGTACGATTTGCAAAACAATTTAAACGGAGCAGGCGATGACAGTTTTAGACGAAACGAATTACATAATCTTGATCAGAATAATTTTTACAACATAACTGTGTAAAAATATTTGGATTTGGAAGATAAATTTTACGCAGCTTTATATGGACTGATATACAGTAAAACGCGAACGGATTTTACTGTAATATTATGCAACGAAACTTTTTCTATGTCCATATCTAACTAGACGTATGTCATAAATAAAGTTTGGACGTAAATTGAGATCGTTTAAAATTTCAATTTTTTTTATTGAAATGATGAATTTAAAATTTTAAATTGGGTCGAAAATTAGGGTCGTTACAATCTCCCCCACTCAAAACTTTTCGTCCTCGAAAAGGAACGAGACGAGTGAAGTAGAAATGAAATAAGTAGAAAAGTCAAGATAGATTTCGAGAATTTTGAATAATACCTGAAATTAATAGTTCGGGGTTTGAATCCCGAATACTATCCTCAGTTTCCCATGTGCAATCTCGCTCATCTGTGCTCCACTGTACTTTGACGAGATTTACCGACTTCCTTCTGAGTTGCTTTGTCTCACGATCGACTATCCGAAGTGGCTTTCGCTCAATAGTCAAGTCTGGCTCAATAACTATCTCTTCTAACTGAGCAGTAGGGATGGTCATAGATGGATCGTGTACGACTTTGCGAAGATGTGAGACGTGGAACACGTTGTGAACACCAGCGAACTTTTCTGGTAAGGCAACTCTATATGCCAATGTTCCAACTCTTTCCGTAATCTCAAGGACCAACAAATCTGGGAGCTAGCTTCCCCTTTCTTCCAAATCGAACAATATTCCTCAAAGGCGACACTTTCAGAAATACTTTGTCTCCTACACTGAATTCGAGATCTCTTCTCCTTTTGTCAGCATAGCCCTTCTGTCTATCCTGTGCCGTCTTTATCTTCTCCCTGATTTCTTCGACTTTCTCGGAAGCTTCCATAATCATTTCTGGTCCAAGCACTAATCGATCTCCAGACTCGATCCAACAAGCTGGCGACTTGCACGGCCGTCCATATAAGGCTTCGAACGGTGCCATACCAATGCTCGCCTGGTTTATAGAGGATAATTAATTCAAATTCAAATATACTTATTCAAATTTGAAATTCAAATTCTTTACCTGGTAGCTATTATTATAAGTGAATTCCACCAAGTGAAGTTGGTCTTCCCAGGATCCACCAAAGTCAATAATACAAGCCCGGAGAAGATCTTCTAAAATCTGATTTACCCTCTCAGTTTGGCCATCTGTCTGAGGATGATAAGCTGTGCTCAGATTCAGTTTGGTGCCCAAAGTATCCTGGAATGCTTTCCAGAATTTACTGGTGAAAATAGGATCTCGATCGCATACAATACTAGATGGTACACCATGAAGTTTAACAACTTCTCTCATGTATATCTCGGCCAAACTCGAAGCTGTACGAGTGGTCTTGACTGGAATAAAGTGAGCGGACTTTGTCAGTCTATCGACAATTACCCATATGCTTTCGTTACCCTTTCTAGTCCTTGGTAGCCCATCAATAAAGTCCATAGAAATCTGCTCCCATTTCCAACCTGGAATCTCAAGCGGTTGGAGCAATCCTGCTGTCTTTCTGTGATCAGCTTTTACTTGTTGGCAAGTGGTGCACCTGCTAACATAGGTAGAAATATCGCGCTTCATTCCACTCCACCAATATAGTTTCTTCATATTCTGGTACATTTTAGTGACCCCGGGATGAAATGAAAGCGAAGACTTATGATTTTCTCGCAGCACTTCCTGTCTAAGACCATCAACATTAGGAACACAAATTCGATTATCAATCCTCAAGATTCCATTACTATCAACATGTGCACCCACTTTATTATCAGCATTTTCAACTCTGCCAAGAACTATTTCTTTGATGCGATAAAGCAAAGTGTCCTCGAATTGTTTGGCTATAATACGATCCATAAGAGCTGGGGAGACGGAAAGCTGGAATAACATTCCTTCAACAAGATTACAACATATCATAGCTTGGTTTCTGCTCAAAGCATTGGCTACGGCATTTGCTTTTCCCGGAGTGTAGTTAATATCAAGATCATATGCAGCTAGAAATTCGAGCCATCGGACTTGTCTCTGATTCAAGTCCTTCTGCGAGAAGATATACCTCAATGACTTATGGTCAGTGAATAACTCGAATTTTGTTCCCAATAGATAGTGCCTCCATAACTTAAGAGCAAATACAACCGCAAGAAGCTCTAAATCGTGGGTTGCGTAGTTTGTTTCATGGGTCTTTAACTGACGACCAGCATAGGCAATAACCTTTCCTTTCTGCATTAAAACAGCTCCAAGTCCATCTCGACAAGCATCTGTATAGACGGTCAATCCTTCGCTACCATCAATAACTGTAAGAACTGGGGCAGAGGTCAACTTTCGCTTCATCTCATTGAAAGCTGCTTCACACTTTTCACTCCAGATAAATTTCACATTCTTTCTGGTCAGTGCGGTAAGTGGTGCGGCAATACGGGCAAAGTTTTCTATAAATCTGCGGTAATAGCCGGCCAAACCCAAGAAACTGCGGATGTCTGTAGGAGTTTTGGGAGTCTCCCAATCCTGCAAATTCCAAAGATTCGAATTAAGAAATTGATAAGTTGTTTTGATAGAATTGACAAGTATGAATGGAACTTACATTGATTACGGCGATCTTAGCTGGATCAACCGAAATCCCATTCTCTGAAACAATATGGCCAAGAAATCGAATTTAATCCTTCCAAAAGTGACATTTTGAAAACTTGGCTTTAAGCTGATGACTGCGTAGAGTTTCAAGAACAAAAGCCAAATGTGACTTATGCTCTTCCTCATCATTAGAGAAGACGAGAATGTCATCGATGAAAACAAGAACAAACTTGTTAAGAACATCCCGGAAAACTCTATTCATTAAGTCGACGAAATAAGCTGGAGCATTAGTAAGACCGAACGGCATAACCAGCCATTCAAAGAAACCAGTCTCAGTGCGGAATGCTGTCTTAGGAATACTCTCCTCGGCAATTTTGAGTTGGTGAAAGCCAGTAGCCAGATCGAGTTGAGAGAATACTTTAGCTCCATGGAGCTGATCGAATAGATCGTTGATGCGGGGCATTGGATATCTGTTCTTGTGTGTGAGCTTGTTCAGCTCTCTATAGTCCACACACATTCTGAGAGAACCATCCGATTTTGTGACGAACACTACTGCAGCACCCCATTCTGAATGACTTCGCCGAATCAAGCCTTTAGAAAATAAGTCTTCAATTTGAGCATTCAGTTCAGCTTTTTCTTTAGGAGCCATTCTCCGGGGAGGGAGAACTACTGGTCGGGCACCAGGAATAAGGTCAATACGGAATTCGATTTCCCACGGTGGTGGTAGAGAATTGACTTCTCCAAACACATCAGAAAAGGATTGGACCACTGGAGTAGAGCTTAGTTCATTTGGATGGGAGTCAAGTGAAAATATAAAACTCCCAGCATATTCTTGAGGTGATTTGCCTTCTATAACCAAAGGCATGCTCTTGTCATCGATGAGAGAGACTGTTCGAGCTTTGCATGAGATATTGGCTTCGAACTTCCATAGCCAATCAATGCCTAATAGTATATCGAATGCTTCGAATCCGAGGACATAGAAATCCCAAGTGAAGTGGTGAATGCCATGCATAAGAGTGACATATTTACAAACCCTTCTAAGGTTAGCGGGCCCTCCAATAGGGTTTGATACACATAAGAAGGTAGATGAAAGAATGGGTTCCAAACCAAGTTTATTGCACAAATCAATAGATATGAAACTATGTGTTGCTCCGGTATCAAATAGAACTTTAACTGGTAAAGTATGCAACATAAAAATACCCTGTAATGTACCTTGGTTATCAGTAGGAGCAGGTGGGGTAGGTGGATCATGGGCGGAAGAAGTCATAGCAAATACTCCAGCCGTCTTTCCCTTTTTGTACATAGGACAATCCCTCTTGAAATGGCCCGGCTGCAGACATACGTGACAGAGGTCGTTCCTGGTATTCTGAGGAGGCGGAACAGCGGCACCGGCAGATGTTGGACAGCTGTTGGTGTAGTGTCCCCTCTGATCGCATTTGAAACAAGTGATGGAGGATAAGTCAATGGGCTTCTTCTGAGAATAGCCAAGCTCGGATTTCTGCTGCCAATTTTTCTTCTGTTGCTCAAAATTTTGCTTCCTCTTTCCCGACTGATTAGCTGGTGTCTGAGTAACTGGAGCTTTGGGGACAGATGTTCCCTTGGGCTTTCCCTCATATCGAAGAGCAAAATCCATCAACTCAGTAAAAGTTCCATGGACATGAGCGGTGAGGAGCTCGTAATACTTTGGGCGTGCGCCATGTATGAACTTCTCGTTCTTGAGCAGAGGTGTGTCAATCAAGCCAGGTCCGAACTTGGAGACTTCGTTAAACCTCCTTTCGTACTCAGTAAAGGTCATGTTGCCCTGCTTGAGATCCATGAAAGACCGATAGAGTTGGGCCTTCCCAGCAGCTGGCATCCACTGAGCCATGAAAGAATCCCTATTACAAATGATATGAAACGAATCAAAATTATGACGAGATAAGAGAGAAATTTATTTAGTAGGAATTTTAGATAGATCACTACCTAAACTGGGCCCAAGTGATGGTTTCCTCATCAGTTCGAGAAGTGACTGATTTCCACCAATCTTGGGCAGCATCCTGAAGCTGCCAAGCGGCCAACTTGCGCTTCTGAGCATCTGCGATCTCTAAGCCAGAAAAGATCCTTTCCAAACTCTTTAGCCATTGTTGTGCTTCGATAATACTCTCGGAGCCAGTAAATTTGACTCCTCCAAGCTGAGTATACTCCTTGCTAAGAGTGGAGAATCGGACTGCGGGAGCTGGATCATGTGGACCAGGAGCATTTCCACCCCTGCCTCTAACATTTCTTCTGGTAGCCATCCTGGAATACCAAAAGTGATTTAGAATCAAAGATAGAAATTTATAGAACTTAAGGAAATTCTATTCAACGAATTCAATAAGCAAGATGAATCAAAGGAGGTGAATTCTGAAATGATTCTCCTCATTCTAGGGTATGTTTACCCTATCACTAATGAGCTTTAAACTCCACAGGCTAAGTTTATTGGGAACCAAAGCTCTGATACCAACTGTAACAACCCGTATATTTGGACCATTTAAATTGACAATAATCCACACATGTCAACTTAAATAGTACAAAACACGAATCATAAATGGAGTATATGTATATAAATGAGAATCATCACAGAATCATAGAAAATATAACATAACAGAATAGTGCAGCGGAATTACAACAATGTCATAATAGTAGTTCATGAAGCTACTAAGTAAATACAACAATGTCTCAAGCAGATAGTGAAAATAAATACATAGATGTCTGATACAATAACAAAATAGAATGGAACAGTACTGATAAAGATAAATGATAGTCTTCAAGTCTTCAGCTTCCAAGTAAGCAGCAACAACAATCCTCAGTCTGATCCGAGCATATGCACAAACAAACACTCGAATCAGGACATATATTCTTATATAGATAATATGGTTCAAAATTTGAAATAACAATAACTCAAAGATGATTGGAATAAGCATCTTTCAGGATCCGATAAACTATCTATATATAGTAGAGTACGATAAGTAGATAATGTCTATCAATAATATAAAGATATCAAAAATAGTGTTAAGTCAAGGCCCATTCCACCCTTAACACATTTTTATTCCCAAAAGCATATACAAGACCGTAGTTTCCCCAAAACCGGAAGTCACCAGAGGGCAATCCATATACTAAAGGTACAAATCAAAATCGTAGTGGTCGCGCATAAATGGAATACAAGTATGACAAGGCACATGAGGCTATACCCAAGGTAGTGATACTACCGTTCGCCTGATCCGGACTAGTGAGAACGCAACGCCGCAGCGCCCGCAACACCGTGAAACAACACTCCCAAATCAAGGGTGCGCACCAATCAATCACAAAGTAAAAGAATAGTTTACGAAGAAGTGTGTCCACTTGAGGTAGCTAATCCTCCATTGGCCCGGCACAGCTCCTGTTTTAGTCATTTCCAATTTGACACAAGTGTCAAGGCTATCCATTATCGTTCACTTTCTTCAATCATCAACGTTCGTCAATCCAACCACTTCATTCTGGATCATCACTTCGCGTATAGTTATTAAAGTGGTTTCCGGTTTAGAC
The DNA here is from genome assembly GCA_030737815.1 of Allium fistulosum. NCBI lineage: Eukaryota > Viridiplantae > Streptophyta > Magnoliopsida > Asparagales > Amaryllidaceae > Allium > Allium fistulosum. Next base: position 55,683,398 of record CM060906.1, read on the forward strand.
AGTGAGTATGTCCCAAACCGACTCCGGTTCCTTTAATAACCTTCGTGATTATAACACCGATTGGTCGTTAATATATTTCAAATCAATTTCAATTTCAATTTGAATTCGTAAATCGACAATACGTTAGTCTTTCGAAATCAATTTCCAAAATTACGTTTCAAACTTTCCAATTTCAATTTCAACATTTCCATAATTCAATTTCAAAGTTTCAATTAAACAATTCAAATATTCATTGCATTTTGTATATAAGTTCATTCCAAAATCGTTTAACTAAATTTACGTTCAAAACGATTTAAATCAATTGTCGCTTTCATTCGATATTCATTAAATTTATTTATCATTAAACAATTCCAATTAAATTCCCAATTCATTACGTTACGTCTTAAATTCGATTTCCTTATCCAAGTTTACAACTTATTTACAATTACACTTGTCAAATCCAATTCTTTAAATTACAAGTCTTTCATTTGTTTCGATAAAGCGCATTCTATTTCTTATCAAAGATATTCCTTTCAAATTTCAAACTTAGTTAAAACTTATTTTCACTTGTTCAAAATTCAATTTCTCTTAATAAAGATATTCAATTCCATTTAATTGTAATTCGATCTCATCAACTTTCAATAATTTTAAATCTTAATTATTAATCATTTCAAACTCATTCATTAATAATTCCAAACTTAATTGATAATAGATTCAAAATTTAATTATTAATTATTTCAAACTTCGTTATTAATAATTTCACAACTTAACTATTAATAATTTCAAAAGTTAATTATTAATAATTTCAACACTTAATTATTAATTATTTCAAAAAATTATTATCAAATAATTCTAAATTTAATTATTAAATAATTAAATTTTAAACAATATCCTTTTTGTAAATTACTACGTTCAATAGTTGTTTTAAATTCAAATATTCACATTTATATTTATTCGAATTTAAATTCCAAGTTATTCAAAACCTTGTTATTCGTCAAATAAAACTTTATTTATTTAAATCAAAAATTGACCAATCGGGTTTTATTTTAATTTTCTATCCTAGGTCAAAATTATTTGGGTATTTATCATTTCAACCCGATTCCATTTAAATTCAAAAATCAAAGCATACAAAGGGAACTTGCAGTGTGATAGCTGGGATGGTGTCAAAGTAAATAAACAAGCAATAGCATCCATTCACAACAATTCAACAATTTCAAATAATCCCGAAATAATCGTATTAATTCGCGTTTGTTATTTACGCCAATTAATATAACTATTTCTAGAATCTACTCTATCATTTCAAGTAGATTAAAGATTACAACATTTCGGTTTCACTTGTCGTTCAATTACAATTTCAATTCAAAGACTACAAAATCTACGTTCACCGGTTCAAGGGTTACTTATCAAATTCTACGACAATTATAAATTAAGTGATCAAGTTTGACTAATCTAAATTTAATATATAAAAGGTGTCAGGTTTACAAATCCAATTCGACAAATATAATCCGTTTAATTTGTTAACTATCCAATATCAAATTACTTACAAATTTATATCACTTAACAACAATTCACATCCAATTCATCATTACAACACAACAAATTATCAATATAAACTAACATAAGAATATATGTCGTGAAAATTTATTTCACCTTTCGTGGATAAAGAAATTTGGCGGCGAAGCACGAAGAAGCATAAAAGAGACGGTACAGCACAAACAACGGACACTATAATATCGACAAAAGAAAACGATATTAATTCAATGAACATTCATATATAATTTATAAAATTATATAAATGTGCTTACCAACGACGGAGAAAAGAACGAAGCTGAAAATTTGCTGCTGTGAAAGAAGCTCAGACGGTTGCTTCTACACACATCGAAACAGAAAGAAAAAAAATTCGGTTACTATTTTGGCAACCAAAACAGATGTTGTCAATATATTTTTCACCGACAATTTGGAAGCAACAGCGCACTGCCACCATTTATAAAGCAACGGTACACCGTCCATTTCAAAACTAAGACATCTACTATATTTTTTTTATATCAGACCCTAGATTTCCAATTCCCCTTTCTCACATACCATAACTCAAAAATTTGTTCACAGTGACTCATTTCTCTTCACACTGAGCACTCAACACTAAAACAACCCATGCGCACTCATCTTGCACTATATTCACACGCACGCCTCGATTACATGCACGCACCCTCCCAATAACTACACACATCACGCATACACACACGCACACAACACTCACGCCACACACCAGGCCAGTCACAACTGGGGAGGGAGGCCAAGGCACGGTGGGTGAGTTAGGGTGTGGACCGGCGGAGAGCAGTGGAGAGGGGTACTGGCGGCACGGAAGGCGAGGCTGTGAGTGGCTCTGTCGCAGCTGGAGGGTAAGCACGCGGTGTGGACTGGAAACGGTGGCAGTGAGTCAGGGAGGTCCGAGGTTGGCTGCGTGGTGGAGACAGGGTGGCGGGTTGGTGGCAGCGCCGTGGTGGAGGTCAGGGGGTGTGGGTGATTTGCTGTTGGTGGTGGGTTGTGGGTCAGGGGATGGGCGAAGTGGCAGAGGTCTTTGGGACTGGGTGGCGGGTTGAGACGAAGTGCTGGTGGTGACTCGGCGTGGAGGTGGAGGGAGGAGGCAGTGGGCGGAGGCAGTGTGAGGTGGCGTGTGGGTTGAGGCCTAGTTCATTTCGTTTTCCTCTTTTACAAAGTTTCTTACAGAGAAGGGAATAGCAAAAGAAAGAAAGAAATGAAGAGGAGAGAGGAATAAAGATGAATGGAAGAGTGGATACCTGGAGACGTGAGAGCTGAATGAAATGAAGAAATGAATTATCACATTGCATAAGTTTTAAATTTACTCTTTACTTTGTTGCTTCGTATCCCTCACAGCCCTTCATTTTCCCAACGTTCACATCAATTTCCAAAGTAACCCCTTAGCTTCCAACTACCCCATAAATGCACCAGCTGACTTTTATTTTCAGCTTCCTTTTGTAAACGGTTAAAGAATTTGGGCTGAGATTTTACTTAACCGGTCCGTCCGGAACGGTAAAATTAGCGCAACGCTTAACTTCGAACTCCGATTTGTGCAAATTAATATACCATTTTGATCAGCGCGACAAGACGCTTCCAACGGTATACAGATTATTGTGATACGATGATTTTATAAAATTTGCATTTACGCCGCTTAAATTGTACGATTTGCAAAACAATTTAAACGGAGCAGGCGATGACAGTTTTAGACGAAACGAATTACATAATCTTGATCAGAATAATTTTTACAACATAACTGTGTAAAAATATTTGGATTTGGAAGATAAATTTTACGCAGCTTTATATGGACTGATATACAGTAAAACGCGAACAGATTTTACTGTAATATTATGCAACGAAACTTTTTCTATGTCCATATCTAACTAGACGTATGTCATAAATAAAGTTTGGACGTAAATTGAGATCGTTTAAAATTTCAATTTTTTTTATTGAAACGATGAATTTAAAATTTTAAATTGGGTCGAAAATTAGGGTCGTTACACAACTATTCTGAATAATTGCATGTATCTATACAATCCTGATATGCAACTATTTTGAATAAAGACATTTATTTCTGCAATTATAATAAGAATCTCATAAATTTTTACCGCATAAGTGATATTTGCAAAAAAAATCTGCAAAAATTGAGAATAGTTGCATAAATACTACAAATATTGTCAATATTTGCAGTAAAGCATATAATTGTAAATAATTGCAGTTTTTCCTGCAATTATTCTCAATATTTGCAGAAATTTCTGTAAATATAGAAACTACTTGTATAAATCATTTCAAATATTGTCAACGTTTGCTGTAAAACATCTAGTTGTACATATAAAAATATAAAAAATTCTCAAAAAAATATTTTATTTCTATGCAAAGATTCTGAATATTTGCAGTTATTGCTGCAATTATTGTCAAAAATTGAAGAAAACTCTAAAAATATAGAGAATTTTTCTCAAATTTGTGCAAATATTATCAAATTTTGCAACAAAAAAATGTAAAAATATATGTTGGAGCAGAAAGACTTTTTTGAATTGAAAAAAAACAGTAAATTTTAAACTAAATGCATATATATCAGCAATAAATTAGAATAACTGCACATAATAATACACATAAATAATAAAATTAAAGCAAAAAAACATACCTTCATTACCATTTTTACCAGTAGCAGCCATTAAACAACCATGAGCTCTTCCCTTCATAAAAATAGCATCAACAAATATTAATGGCCGATAAATTGAAAACCATAAGCACAAGCTTCAAAACCGACGAAAACTCTCTCAAATTGATGAGTACTATAGTTTTGTTCCAAAACAACTTTACTACCAGGATTAGTTTCAAGAACAGAATCACAAAAGGACTTCAGATGATGATAAGACATCATATCACTGCCATGTAAATCCTCTAAAGCCAACATTTCCCCACTATAGGCAAAATAATACTTCAAAATAATACTATACTTAGTTTGAAAAAGATTAATAATATCCTCGGTCTTCATCAATGGATTTGCTTGAATATGATCATAAACTAACAATTTAATCAATTTACTATTAACAGGAGGATCATTTATATTTGAAATTCCAGCACCATAAGAATGCTCAGGTTGAAATCTCTTTATAAAAAAATACCTAGGAAGATTAAACTTAAGAGAAGCATGTATCCTAAAGCCACATTTAGATCTAGAACAAACAACAGTAACTCTTTCCCTGTCATTCTTTATCAAATTAAGCTTGTACCCATTCTTAATGCCACATATCATCAAATGAATCCTAAATTCAGTAGCACCACTTGCAAACTGTTGACCAACACCCATAAAGACAGATCGATTGGAATCATTTTCTCAATAGCTGCCGAAATTGAATATTAGAATCACCAGTGGTACCAATTGATGAATCACTATTACAACTAACAACATCTGATCTAATAATATCAACATTGTTTACTAAAGAACCAGTGAGAACTACGTCAATAAAAATAACTAAGTAATCCTCGTGATTATGAGCGAACAATAACAAGATAGATTGAAGATCAGAATTAGTTTCAATATTCCTTCTCATACCATCTCTAATATGATATAAGTCAAATGTCTGTAAACTTAAATCAGACCATTTTTCACAAATAGCTTTTCTCAGCATAACAACTGAATTATCAAAATGAACACGTAAAGAAAAGCTATTATGTCCAAACTTCAACAGCACTAGAACACCATTCTTGCCAGCAATACTGTAAAATAAAATATTAAAACATCGGTACAAAAACAAAATAATAAACAATTCCCTTAGAATTAAAATAAAAATAAAAAATACAATCATATATAATGGAAAACTCAACTACAATTATTCACAATGATTGTAGAGAAATTTTCAAACATTTACAATAATTGCGAACAACACTGCAATTATATGCAAATCAATACAGAACAGTTAAAATCACAATGCTACACATGGAATCAAATCTTCTACTATTAACTATTTTTCATAATTGTTGTTATTACCCGGCTGCTTGGCCCGGCTACAAGGCGATAGTTGCAGAGGCTATGGTTGGACATAGATGGGACTCAAGCCAAGAAAGGATTGGAAGTGTAAGCGATCGATGTAACTTGATTGGGTAGGCCTATTTATGTGGTTTGGTGTATTTGATAAACATGTATACTTACAGATGTAAAAAGTTTGAAAAAGATCATTTTTTGTAAAAACATATATTTTCCTTAAAATGATTTCAATATGAGATTCAAATTTTAAATTGTAAAGTTCAAAATTTAAATCAAAACGAGATCCGAATTGTGAATCATAGATCTGAGTGGGATTCAAATCACAGGTCGTAAAAATAGAGTATACTTAGTTGTGAAATTTCACACTCGTTTTTAATTAATGACATAACATTTGTAAAAATAAAGTGTACTCACTAATGAAAATTCTACACTCCGTTTTTGCATTATGAAAGAAGAACTCTAAACATGTTTGGTTGTCATTAGAAATTGGATATATGGTCCATAGCTAAATAAATGCAACATCAAATCACTTAGCCATATAAAAGATTAACTAAAATATTTTATGTAATGTTATATATCTATAATTAAGTATGTTACACTAATATGTGCACTAAATATATAAATACTTCATAAATGTCAATGTTATACAAAACTTTCTAGTCATTAATCATCCAAATATCACTACTACAAAACATGCCATTTGCATCGCCTCATTTGAATCGGTTGAAGCAAAAACTGATGCAAATAGAACTATTTGCATCAGTTCTGTCTTAATAACCGATGCAATTGGTACGTGGAAAGCAATAGGTAATAAAAAAATCAAATTTGCATCAGTTGTCACCAACAACCGATGCAAATATGTCGATGCAAATAGTTTTAGTCGCATCGGTTTTAAAGTCAACCGATGCAACTACGTTAATTTGCATCAGTTCACTAGCAAAGGCGATGCAATTTCAAATTATTTAGGTAGTACAGGTCAGATGAAATCACTTTCGTTATGCACCCGTTATTCCCGCCATCCCAATTTCTTGTTTTCCCATTCGTTTCTTCAAAACAAAAAAACCCTAAAATTGATTTTCACCGTTAATTTCAAATGTGATTTCGCGGATTAGATTTGGCCACGGCTTCTCATTATCAAGGCACCAAATCTTTCTTTCTTTACGTTACTCGAATTGTATTCCTTTTTAATTTGGGTTGCGCGATTTGAAGAGGGGCGAATTGCAGTGGTTGAAAGGAGGTGGTATTTGCAGAGGCGATGTTTGAAGAAGGCGATGGCGTATTGGGTGGTACTCGTACTAGCGATGAGGGCGGTCGAGGTGGTTGATTTGGGTTCGAAGTTGGGTTCAAGGTGGTTCGAGTTTGAGGCGATTGGGTTAGCAGAGGTTCTGTAAATGTTGGTTGATAAGAGTATCCAAGTATAAAAGGCCATGATGTTTGTGGATTTGCAGGAGCTTGATTTGTTGTGACGACAAGAGTATGAACTGCCTTCATCTATTTTATTTCAGGTAACAATCTAAGCTTTTGTTTGTTTTAAAATGGTTTTCTTTGCGCTATCTTAATTTAAAACTTTGATTGTGTTATTGAAAGCCGATCGTGAACACCAAGCTGTTCTTTGTTTAACGTCACGTCACGAATTTGAAGTCAATACTTTCACAAATACTGTTGATAATATAATACTTAAATTTAAGTAGCTGGAACTATTTGTTGTTTATTCAGACTTGTGGTAGAATCTTTATTATATCAAATTTGTAAAATAAGTGACATTTGACATGGTTTTTGAGTCTGAAATATGTATAGATACGCGTACTCAAAATTAGCACTGGGAAAAATCCACTACTGTATCACTGTTAGGCATGGTAGTGCAGGCTCATACACCGATTACATAAAACTGAAGTTTAAATATTATTGTTAATTAATGTACTAACACCAGTTAATTCTAGACCACATATTATACATATATAATTAGGGACAAAGTTTATCCTGTGAAGAACCTTTTCCAAGATTGCCATGGTAGAAATCCACCTGAGAAAATTTCGCTTACCTTAATCAACAAAGTTAAGAAAGCTTGTTTAAAATGGGCAGTAAAAGGTAATATATACCGTAGTTGGGACATCGGATGTAGTAATCTTTTTTAAGTAGTAGTCCTGACCCTCTGCAAATTTCACAAGTCTTCTGCATCATCTGAAATTCACTAAATTATGTTAAAATTCAGTTGCATATATCAGGCATGGAATCAGAAATAGACATAAACAGTAAGCAAATAACATTGAAATAAAAGATAATGCAATGAACTCACTATTCGCTTGCCAAACTCGATCCCTGCAATAATGAAAGGTATTACCCCAGCTGTTTCGGTACGTAAAAAATGACAAGTTAACCATAACAGATAATTTGATGAAAACATGAATGTGTGTGTGTGTATTCTAATTTCTAATCATGAAAAGGTAATACACAACCTAGAGAGCCAACTATGATTTCCCAAGATAAATCATTTTGCAGTGTTCCTGCCGAATTAGCAGCTAAAATAATGTCAGAAGCAGCAACAGCAGATACTTCTAACTCTTTAATGGATGAAATACAATTTTGTGAAGTCTTCATTTTCCTTCTGCACATGAACATTGATCTGCTTCCTTTTGAAGAAGTGGCCTTATTATGATTAGGGAGATGATGAGCCATCCACCATTGCCTACAGCAGCTGCTTGGAACAGATTCCATTTTATTAATGTAAATTAATTAACTACATGTATAGCTTAATTGCACAAATTTATGTTCACACACTTTTGTATATATGTGGAGAAAAAGAGTACAGAATTGCACTGCTTCCACTCCACATATTTACAGATTCCTTATCCAGTAAACAATATACTCTTTGCTACTCCACACAAGTATAATAAAACATTACCACGACATACTTTTAGTGCAATCATACACTGAACACATAATCATGTTATCTTCATCTGCAAAATGATACATCATCCCGTCTTGTGTATTAGATAAGGGAAATATACTTCTTTAGGTCTTCTTAGTCTTTATAGTTAATTTGTAGGGAAGCATAGACGATTTGTTTGGCCTCGATATGGGTAATTACTCCATTGCTGCTTCCAAAAACTGCACAAGAGAATTGGGGCATGTTGTAAACATTGAGATTGTAAATGCTATACAAAGAACAGCTGCCAAGACTTGGGTGTCAGATCAACTGTACGATCATGATATGTGCACTCTGGACTTCGATGTTCTTTTAATTGATGTGCCAAATTTACATGCTACTAAATACATCGAAGCGTTGCAGTGGTGGGTTAAAATCCTCGATTTGAAAGATGATAGGTATTGTATTTAACTTTCCTTTTTAACCATTGAGCCGCCAGTTTCATAAATGCTCAGTTTCAGATTTTTTTAGTCTCGTTGGTATGTACCTTTATGATAGGTTGCTATGTGCCTTCATACATTTGGGTCTTTAAAATTTGAACAACCTTTTGGAAAAAATGTACAATTTAAAATTCAATTGTATCGAGATTTGAAAAAGTTTTTGTTATTCTTTCATTTTGGAACTATTAGATATAACACTTTAGTATTTGCAGGAGCAAGAAGATCCATGCAGCTATTGCTTTGACCCTCTACAACAGTTACCATGAACCTCTAAATTTTTTTTTGCCTTTGATGTCATACTTGGGTTAGGATTACAGTTTCGATTAGATGGTATTGCTTTATCTATGATATAGTTGATAATAATTATGTATTATATACTGTAACCTGATTTTGAGTCTAGACCAGGATGATTTGTAATACCTTATGATTTAATTTACATAGTTAAAAATTAATGAAAAATGTAGTTAAAATATATACTAAAATACAGTTTTAATTACAACAGTATTAGTTTTAAATAATCGCATATTTGTATGCATATACTTAAGTTTTTTAAGCTTTGTATGCAATTTTTAAAAACTATAATACAAAGTCGATTGAAAATTAAAGCAAGCGTTTATCTGTAAGATGATGAAGTCATAATGAATCGCAAAAAAAAACCGAACAGTAGATCGAATTTAATCTGAGTTCCATACAAAGATTTCAAATCTTGATCGTCAATACAATCACACGAGAATAGTCGACATGAAATAAACAAGGATAATTAGGAAAACAAAATATTGTAAAAAAAAATAGGTACCGGATTTACAAGTTTAAAACGGAAGGAGTTTTGGGCTATTAAATTTGATTTTACGGACGTGAGTCTAATTTTCACTTTCTTTTTTCTGTTATTGTCTAGGACAACTGTTAGGATACGCTTGTTTGGGTGTAAAGGCATTAAGCTATATATGTACAAGAGCACATCAAATGGTTACATATATGCATAGTTGTATAGCCACCTTTTGAGTTTTCATGATTTCTACATAGCTGCATAGGGCAAACAAATGAAGTTGGGAGCTACGTGGTACAAATTATGAAAAGCAGACTGCAGATAAGACAGTTCATTTAATCTCATGACTATACAGATCATAGAGTTTAATAAGAACATGCAAGTAGTTTTACATTTATGCATTCACAAAATCACATTGCTTAGTACTCCTAAATACGGGAGGGAATAGAACTAACCTGGCTTTTATCTTTACATAGACAATAGTGGACGTCATGGTACCGAACTGCCACTTATTGAGTCGCTTGTTGTAGGCTTGGACATGCCTGCATTTTCGATAGTTGTCATGTATAAAAATATTTTATTCCTTATACATAATAAAAAGAATTTTATTGGCTGGTCCGCTTTTGTTAACTGTCTCACTTTAGTTTTCTGTTGGTTTTCCATTACTTTAGCATGGATGATTGTCTGTAGTTGAAACAGATTCTCCTATATTCTGGTATTAACTCCTCATTGCTTGGATTGGTTATCAGTTGAGAATTAACAAATTGTTATGCTTTTCAATGATGTCACATTGCTGTCATATACTGATTTTATTTTTGTTTCACATTTTGATACTTGCTTTGATGAGTTTTAGTTTACTGATGAGGCTGGTGAATTGTGGGACTGAAGTTGAGTCACAATTTAATTTGGGTAGTAATTTTCTAACCTGGTAGTAGTTTGATTCCTTTACAACTTACTTGGAATCATAGCAGTTATTATTTACAAGGTAAATTATTATGGTTATATTAACGTTGGTACTTTGTAAGATGATTTTATTTTGTGTTAATGCAAATCCGGATGTTTGGAGAAGTTTAATAGGCCATCCTATTGATCCTTATGTACTGATAACTGTACCAGTTTAAATTACAACATGAAAATATATGCATAAGAAAATCTGTACCAGTTTAAATTCACAATCAACTTCAAGTATGTACTGACAACTGTAATGTGATATTTAGGCAAACAAGGGAGCACTGATCATGCTGATGGGATGGTGGCAGGTTGGAATGTATATGAAGTACTGACTATGCAGTGAGAATGTTTGGCGAATTGGGGTTGGGTAGGATAGTGGTGATTTGGGTGGGTTGCAGAGGAGATTGAAGTGTGTGAGGAGGAATGGTTGTATGTGGTTTGTTTGATGTATATACGCAGGCAAGTGTATATGATGATGATGAAGTTTTGATGGAGAAGTGGCAAGGCTGTGGGGTTGGAATTGAACAGTAGTTGGTCAGTGTGATGCTGCGATGTTTTGTTCGTACAGGGGGTGATGTAAGTGGTGGATGCAATATTGTCAGGGTTGAATGTGGATATGTTGATGGTCTGGTGGAGCAGCTGTGGGTAGATGAAGCCGAGGCAGTGCAGTGCTTGTTTTGTAGAGGAATGACAAGTTGTTTAGTTGAGGCAAGTAATGACACTTTAATTGATATATGTTTATTTTGGTATTATGTTATTCAGTTTGTATTTGCCATCAAATTTAATTTTGAATGATTGTAATATTGCATGCAATAATTGTTTGTTATAATCAATAATATATATACAGTCTATTTGAGTATTGTAATAATGGTTTCTGAGAATGGCTTTTTTGCATTAGGTATAAATAGCTAATGCAATAGAGGGATTAGTTTGCATCGGTTGTTATAAAACACCGATGCAATATGGGGGGCTGTGTTCAAGCTACCAACCATGATATTTTGCATCAGTTGTTAGTAACAACCGATGCAAAAAGGACCATTTTGCATCGGTTTCAGAACTGATGCAAAAGTGTTAAGCCTGTTGCATCGGTTGCATATGCATCGGTTATTGAACTGATGCAAAAGGGGGGTAAACAACCGATGCAAATGGCATGTTTTGTAGTAGTGTATGAAGGGAGTAACTATCAGCCATAAGAAGGGCAAAACTATTGAAAGTAAGACTTCAGTAGTTATTGAATACATGAAAAATGCTAGATTGGCCTATTCGACAATGACTAAAATGGGTCAATCTCAAAAAATTTCCTAATTGGATCTTAATTGTTCCAAGAAATCCAATATTTAACATTGGATCTAATCTAGTTGTTTCTAATAAAATTATATTTTATTTATTGTTTCATTTTATTTATTTAAAATGTAATAATTAAATATAATATATGTATAATTATGAGCATGTCATTATATATATATATATTCATGCATATGTGAGATGACATATACGTGTGATGTCTTTATAATATCAAACAAAAGCATGGTAAAATATATACATGTATAGATATGAGATTTATATCCAGATATATGTATGTGTCTATATGTATAAATTGCCATGATTAAATTGTTTGATATAAAATATGTTATTATATATACACATATATTTATTTATTAAATAAAATAATAAATATAATTTTATAAAATATCATATGTAATTTGACTGAGTCAAGATTTTCAAATTTTAATTTTAAATAAAATATCTAACTTTGACTTCAATAAACAAAATTTCAAATTCAAATTTAGGTCTAAGATATTAATTCAAAATTGTAAAATATCTTATATTTGACTAAGTAATATTATTATAAAATAAATATATCGATTTAAATATAATGCCATTGAAAATAATTTTTTTAATTACTTTAAAAATAGTTTAATATTTGTATTTAAATTGAGTATAAATAAATATTATAAAAATTATGTGTATATATATAATTTCGGCAATATCTTTTTATAAAATGCCAAAAGCAATTACATATATAGATACACTAACATATAATTTAAAAGCACCCTCTTAATTATATATATATATATAGCCTCTTAATTTTATATATATATATATATATATCTTTTGGCCTAATCGTTTTTTAATTACAGCAAGTAACTTGATTTTAAATGTCATATATATTATTTTAGATATAGATGTATACTATAATTTAAATTATTTTAATTTATAATTAGTAAAAATATATATTTCAAATTCAGAAAGTTATTTTACATACTTTAGAATGATTATATGGTCAAAACAAAAATTATATATATTTTTTATTTATATTATTATGTTAAAATAAATAAATACATTTAACCCACTATTAGATTAATATATTGAATTATAACTAAAGCATGACAATCAATGTATATAAAAATGATTCGAAATAGCATATAATAACAATACGTATGTAAGTTAGAATCTACCTGATTGAGATGTAGTCGATTTTGAAAATCTCACAGGTCTCTTAGATCTCTAACCAAAGTTGTTGGTTCTGGCGTATCATCACTTGAGTTGAGTTGTTTGATGTTTTAAGGTTGTATGAAGGGCTGAATGGAGATCGACCATGATGAGGGAGGATAGATGTAAATGGAGGCCAAGGATGGGAGAAAGCAGGAACCAAAACAATTTAGGTCTGAGTTACTTATACAACGGAATAAGTGGAAAATATTTTCCACTACTCTCTCTTACTAAGTCCAACTCCCAAGATATCTTCTTTATCCTCTTGAAGTCGACTCCTTATTGGTCCTTTAATGGACTAATACATTACAAAACCCAATTGCAATCAAATCAATTTAAATCCAAATTAAATGTACATTGACATCGTATATTGATATGTACATATATAACTTATATATATATATATATATTAATTAATTAATACTAGTACCCAGAATATTTCTAAAGACTACTCCATTTACTAAATACACCCCAAACATAAATACAGCAATAATTAACATTTTTTAAATATTAATTATTTTACAAATATTATAAACTAAGTAAATTGGGTGTTGTTTCGAATACTGAATGAATTCAATCATGCGGCTCATAAGCGTGTGTTCAGTCGGCAATTGCTAACTGAATAATTCAAATGTTAACATTCCATAGTTATTTAATAACTATGAGCACATAATCCCTTGGCGCCCCAGTAGTCATGATTAATGCAACGTAAAACATTTGGAGAGCGTTTCGAACTCCAGTCTCAATGGATGTATCTATGTCCTTTCTCGAAACACTTGACCAAAAATATTTAAAACAAAATACTATTTTATGTTGTGATTTATTACTCATGATTGCAACTACTTGCAATTACAATCACATAACAGTTTATTTAAGGACTTTCTTATATGTATATTTTTAACTAATTAGTTTATATCACAATATAACAAATCATATAAAGGAAATAAAACACCTTTTATTTTGAGTGAGATTTATCACAGAGTTAGATTATTTATAATAAAGTACATAAGTATAGATTTAGATAATCTACCCCTAGTATCAAGATAAATCCTCTTCGAGGTCTCAGTTAACTTAGTGTAGGAGGAAAACTTCGGTTCCCTCTTTTGTTGCTTCGATCGTCCAAAGTCATCATCAGCTTTTCTTTATTCCTTTATCTTTTCCAGGTCTTGCTTTAGATGGCCCTCCATCCTCCATAATGTTAACTACACCGCTCTCAGCTTATGTGTCCTCTTGGCATAAATATCTCTCAACTTGATAGTAAAAGTCTGCTAGATCCATTGGTGGATCTCTTTCCAATTCTTTATTAAAACCAATCTTGTTAGCGACTATGGAAACCATCTCTATCAGTACTATCAACAAATATGGTTTCTAAAATGTAACGGCTATGCGTTAAGTATAATCAAGTAAATTTTCAAAGCTCATTCTCTCTGCTTTACACTTGAAAGTGTCAGTACATTCTTTGGTTAAACTATATGAACTCTGAATTGGCTCATAAACTTTTCCACTAACTCCGTCCATGTACCGATGATGGACTAATTATCCAGTTGGCGAAACCACATTACAGCCAAATCAGTCAAGTACAATGAGAGCATTGTCCCATCACCTCCTTCAAAACTGTTAACACTCTCATACGTTGGATGTATATCATTAAGTGAATATTTGGTTCCATCCTTCCATCATACGACTCCAAACTAGGTAACTTGAAATCTGATGGATTCCTAGCATATTGGGTATTTAGGGTGAAATTGTTTCTGTTCACATCCTCCAAACTTTGATCCATAGCTTCACCTCGAAGTACATGTCTTACTATCTCAGCTAAGCGATCATTTGGATTTAGTTGAAATCTCTTCGCAAGCCTTTGATTAAATTCTTCTTCATGCCCCCATTCCTAGAGGAACTTTAAGTTCTAATCCTTGCGGTTGCAAGTTTGCATTTTGATCTTGATTTCAAGGCTCGACATTATCCATCTGACGCACCCTTCCATGCTCGACATTCAGATCGACCATGCTCCCTTGTCCAACTAAACATGTCGTTACCGACTGGTCTAGAACTCTTGGTACCGACTTGTTGGCGTGCTATGGGATGGTTCCAACTTGTTCTGCTTCATTTCCTTGTCTATCTGCTCTACCTTCTAGCCTCTGGTTCTGATTTTCAACACTCTAGCTACACTTTATTTTATCAAGTTATCAATCTGTCTTGCAAACTCGTCATCATCCCATCCATCTCCTCTCTAGTCACATAGATAAAATACAGATTTGAATTAGCGGACACCTTCTACCGGCCCTCTACTCTGGTTGACTTGGTCCAACGATGGCTCTTATGGTATGCCTCTTCATTTTTTCTAATATAAGATCTAAGTTCATCTTATTGGAAGCACAAAAATGTTGCCCAAAAAAATTGGTACAATTCCTTAATATCACTAGAAATGAATTAAACAAATATTAAAATGAAGAAACCAAAAGAGAATAAAGAAGAGACATGAGATTTTTATAGTGATTTGGTGAAGTCTTTAGCCCATGTCCACTCAGTTAGTTTTGTTTATGAATTCTCTTCAGAATATACAATTTACAATCAAATCTAAGTTACAATCTAATATATCTTTGTTTTTAACGATCCACATTTTCAACCCCAAAATGTCGATAGTATACATCCACGTTATTCTTGTGTCAAGCATCCAAGTGCTAGAAAGACAATTATTACGATAAAATAAAAATAAAACGAAATAGAATAAGAAAGAATTGACACAATATCAGAATCTCACAATAAAATGATAACAAATAATATCAAAAGACGGTACAAAATGTCACTCAAATATACATAGCATTTCAAAGTAACAATCCTTAATACTATCATCAACCTGGACAGTTATAACAACTTGTCCTCACAACTACTGATACATGCATAATAGTAATGATGTAGAAATAAGAATGCTACGGTAGGTGATACATCCAACTCATCTCCTCAAGCTTCAATGAACATCAACTAAAACCTACCTTTCTCAAACTACTCAAAGGAGTGCACGAGGAATTTAGGGAAAACAAAAAACACACGTCGGCCATAAGTCTGGTATGAAAAACTCAAGAACTATGTAGCTAGCATATAACAGTATTTTTGAGACTGCATGGAATGCCATATCGGTTATCCCCTCAAAAGAATCTAATAAGTACATACGGTGATATAATAGATAATATCTAAGGTGTAGAATATAAATCAGACAAATAGCTGTGATGCTTACATTCATCACACTACAACAATATTGAGATACAATCAAAACCGCTAAGATGCATTCACAAAATGGATTTCCTACAGAGATCTCTTCGATCCAATCGAACTCCATGACTGGCCTATCGCCTAAACACTTTCGTGAACCATTAGTAACCAAGTATCAACAACTCCCACACGCACTACGCCATAGATGACCTATTGCAACGAAAATACAAGATGTTGCTAGCTACAATGTAACGATAGCTATGCTGATTTTTGTCCATTACAACATTAGCTTCAGGATGTTAGCATAGATATCAACACTATGTTGCAGTAGCTATAGACTTATAAAAATAGTATAAAAAATGAGTGCGGGCTGAAAAAAAGGCGGGCTGAAATAATTTTTAACGCGGGAAGCAAAAACAAAGCGGCAAAAGTTAACAAAATATTGAAGGGTTTCACTCAAACACTTAACAAAATACGTACTCCGCCGCTCAACCTCTCAAACACTCTGTGATTTTAATTAGGGCTAAAAGTTCTAAGTTTACAAGCTTAATTGGGGTTCGATCGGGGCAAGTTCGAGTTCAAGTTCAATTAGGGCTTTGGTGTTTCAATTAGGTCTTCAATTGGGGTTCGTTTGGGTTTCAAATTTCAATTAGGGCTTCGATTTAATCTGCTGCTTAAGGTATCACTCTATGTATATTTCAAGTTTTTCCTGATTTGATTGTTGTGTTGCCTAATTTACTGATTTACTTGTGAGTTCAGGTGTAATCATGTTCCTGATTTTATTATTGTGTTTGTCTTTGTATGTTATTTGTGTGTAAATTAGTGATGAACGACGAGGAAAAAATATGGGCAGAACTTCCTAAGTTCAGTGAAGGATATATCAGTGGAGTGAAACGTTTTATTCAAAATACTTTTTCTAGATTCGCGGTAGGTGATGAAATTACATGCCCTTGCAAAAAGTGTCATAATCGCTAGTGGCATCGTCAAGAGGTAGTCTACGACCATCTGATTTGGAATGGTCCATCTGAATTGTACGTGAATGGATTTGTGAGGTTTCCAGTCTAGATCCTGAAAGGAGCGATAACGATATGGATCGTGAAGCGGGAATAAATTTTGGAGATAATCTCGATGAGATGTTGCATCGTACTTGTGGAAATATGCATAACAATGAAGGTGGATCTTCTGATGGAGCAAATGAAGTAGATGTCGATGCTAGAAAATTTCATCATCGTGTTGAAGAGGGAAAGCAGCCATTATATCCCGGGTGTACTAAATTTTCACGAATAAGTTTCATCGTCAGGCTTTATTCTTTAAAATGCCTACATGGAATCACCGAGTCTGCATTTACCAATTTATTAGAGTTGCTAAAAGAAGCTTTTCCACATGCCCACATCCCTTTATCTTTCAATGCTACCAAAAATATCATTAAAGATTTAGGCCTCGATTACCAAAGAATACATGCATGTCCAAATGACTACATGCTATATTGGGCAGAAAATGAAAAGGAAAATAACTGCAAAACTTGTGGTTTTTCAAGGTGGGCTATACCGGAAAAGAAAGCGGGTGTTGACAATGATCCGGAGCAGCGGATTCACAAAGTACCAGCAAAAGTGATACGTTATTTTCCACTAAAACCAAGGCTGCAAAGGATGTTCATGTCCAAGGAGTATGCAGAACTTATGATATGGCATGCAGTGGGACGAAAAAATGATGGCAGACTTCGACATCCAGCTGATGGCGAGGTTTAGAAGACGATGGATGCCAAATATCCTCATTTTTCATATGAAAACAAAAATATCAAGTTAGGAGTAGCAGCTGATGGATTCAGTCCTTTTCGTACAATGACTACAGCTCACAGCACATGGCCAATCATATTGGTAAATTATAACCTTCCACCTTGGTTATGCATGAAGCCAGAAAATTTGATACTTTCAACCCTTATCCCTGGTCCACAGTCTCCTAAGAATAACATTGATGTCTACATGCAGCCTCTTATCGCAGAATTGAAAGAATTATGGGGTCTTGGCATACAAACTTATGATGCCTTAACTGGTGCTAATTTCACGTTACGTGCAAGCGTGTTATGGACGATCAGCGACTTTCCAGGCTATGCAATGTTATCCGACTGGAGCACAAAGGGTTATTTAGCTTGTCCCGTATGCCATTTCGAGACTTCTTCAACTTACTTGAAACATAGTAAAAAAATGTGCTACATGAATCATAGGATTTTTTTAGATCCGGAACACAAGTGGAGGTTTGATAAGAAAAGGTTCAATGATGAAATTGAAATGGGAACGCCTTCGGGAATTTTATCCGGGACAGACATTGAAGAATTATTGGCTGGTTATGAAAATATTTTTGGGCAGAAAGAGGTCAACAAGCATAAAAATGAATCCCCTTTTAAAAAGAAGTCAATATTTTTTAATTTACCATATTGGAGTCACAATGTATGTCGACATAACCTTGATGTTATGCACATAGAGAAAAACATTTGTGATAACATACTTGGTACTTTACTAAATATTGATGGGAAGTCGAAAGACCATTTAAGTGCTCGGTATGATTTACAAGAGATAGGCATCAGGGAGGTCCTTCATCCGGTTCTATCAGCTGATGGGAATTACCTTAAGATCAGGGCTGCCATATTTGCAATGACGAACAAGGAGAAAGAAATATTTTGCTCGATGTTGGAGAATGCTAAACCGCCTTATGGTTGTGCAACTAATATCAGCCGGTATGTAAACAAGAAAGAGAGGAAAATTGTAGGGTATAAGAGCCTCGATGCTCATTTTCTTCTCCACTACTTGCTGCAATTTGCTGTGAAGAAATCTGTAAAACCTGAAGTTGCATTACCTATGATAAGATTAGGTGCATTTCTAAGAAGTCGTTGGAGTAAAATTATCAATTTGGCTGATCTCAAGAGGCTACAAAAGGAAATTGTGGAAATTCTTTGTCAATTTGAGATGATATTCCCAAATGCTTCCTTCGATATAATGGTGCACTTGCTAGTTCATTTATGCAAGGAAATTGAATATGGTGGACCTGCACATCTTCGTTGTATGTTTCCTATTGAGCATTATCTTTGTAAACTGAAATCATATGTTCGCAACAAAAGTAAACCCGAGGCGTCCATTGTTGAAGGTTATCTTGTAGAAGAATGTTTGATATTATGTTCAAGGTTCTTAGGTGACGATGGAGCAGGAAAAATGAAATTTGAAACCTGTCCACAGAATCTGGAATATCCTATTGGCATAAGAAGAAACAAAGATGGAAAAGGTATTCATCTTAAAGATTCTCAATGGACGGCATGTCACTGTTACATTCTATTCAATTGTGGTAACAAGGAAATAGAGAGTTTACTTGAGTAAGTTTTTAAGTTTTATTTTTATTTTAGTAATTATCGAAGAATTAGAAAAAAAAATTCTATTTTTTAATAACCAGGTCTTTATTCTAGGGAACATCGAGCTTTAATTGATGGTCATGCATTATCAATAAAATATAAAAGAGAGAGAGAACACAGTGAAGAATTTTGGAAGTGGTTAAAGGAAGAGGTTGGGAAAAAGGAGGACATTTCAAAAGAAGTACAACTACTTGCAATGGGCCCTCTTCCAACAGCTAAGAGGTTTACTGGATATGTTATCAATGGACACAGATTTTATACAAGGTTCAGAGATGCCAAATGTACAACACAAAACAATGGTGTATTTTTGACAGCCTTGACTACTAGCTTTGCAAGTTCGAAAGATCAAAATCCATTGGTTGGTGAAGTTAATTACTATGGATCAATTGAGGAAACATTAGAACTAGATTATTGGGGAGAATTTAGTGTGGTTTTATTTAAGTGTTGTTGGTACCAAGAAGAGAAAGATTTATATGGGCTGACTCGTGTCAATTTTAATCGATTGTGCCAGAAATATGATCCTTATGTTATGGCTTCACAAGTACAACAGGTGTTTTATATAGAAGATCCAATTGATAAGATGTGCCACAATGTTATCAAGAAATTGCCGAGAGACTGGTGTGAAATCGAAAGCGAAGATGCAAATGAAGATTTGAATGATATCCAGCCTGCTTATGGAATGGGAAATCAAGATTTTGATGTTCGTTGGTGTAGAGATGATGTCCCAATAAGACGAATCTGCCTTCCACCTAGCAGAGTGAAAGAAAATGCTTCTTAATTTCTGTGTATCACTATCATATTTAATTAAGTAACTAATGTACCAAATTTAAGTAAGAAAATGTTGTTTTTGCCTTGGTTAAATGTTGTAACTGATGTATCATATTTGTGGCTTTTTTGTCTCTTTTTTAGTGTTTCTGCCTTTATTACATTTTAGTGAAGTGACTGTTTTATTTTATAATGCAGTTGGTTTATTTTAATTTGTAATTATGTCATTCTAATGTTAATTCCTTCATTTTGTGTAGGATGGAGGCAAATCTTAAATTCCATCACAAGGGAAAATTTGAGAAGAATGGATATGTTGGTGGAGAAGAGACTTCTGTCATGGGCGTTGAACTAGATATGTTTTCTTACATAGTACTGATGGAGTATGTCAGAGATGAGCTAAAGTACACTGAAATTGGAGGAGTATATTTATGGAAAGGTCCAATGAGTGGGTGGAAATTGGTGACCAGTGATGCAGATCTGTGGGAATTGATGCAAATAAAAAATAATGGTGATTACATTGATTTCTATGTCGACACCGTGGTCGATGATAAAATTGAGCCAATGAAACAAATGCAGCCACATGTCATCGTACGTCCAAGGAAGAATCTGCTGTCTCCAGGTATAAAAATATCTTCTCATTTGTACTATTTTGATGAATTTGGTCATAAGAAAACTAACGATGAAACAACCTATTTATGATTACTTTCAAATGAATTTAAACCAAGATCCAATTTTGAGCATCCGATTCGAAAATTCATAAATAAATCATACAGAAGCTCGTCCAAAGTAAGTGATAAAAACTGTAAATAGTTAGTTTTTTGACTGGAAGAAGATAAAAATATCTTCTCATTTGTACTATTTTGATGAATTTGGTTCTCGCATGGCTGAATTTGTTTTCAATTTGCTGCTTTTAGTGTACATAATTTTTTTGTGCATTTTTGTTTGAATATTAGGACTTGTTTGATTTTTAGTGCACTTAGTAGAATAATAAAGGAACTGGAATATTAGTGTACATGATCAAGTCTTAATTTCTTTAATTAAGTTTAAATAATTATGTTTATGACATGATAAACTTGACTTTTATGTCATTGTATGTTTGCAGCTGCGAAATCACAAAAACGGCAATTTGTCACCACTCACCATCTGCAACAGGCAGCAAAAAACAAGAAGCAGACTAAAGTCTTTACTCTGATTCGAAAGTCGGCACGACTAAACAATCCACTTACCGACGAGACGCAGACTGATCAAGTCTTTAGTCCTAGAAAGTCGGCATGGCTAAACAATCCACTTACCAACGAGACGCAGACTGATTAAGTCTTTAGTCCTAGAAAGTTGGCACGGCGAAGCAATCCACAAGTGAGCGAAGCTGCTGTGAGTCCACGCATGGACAGGAAAAAGGTGATCAGGAAGAAGTCAACTGGAGTCGGTAGGTCTACGAAGTTATCAGAGAAAAATCCAACTGAAGTCAGTAGTTCTACGAAGACGCCAGAGAAGAAAAATCTAACTGAAGTCAGCGATGCAACTTTGAATATCAACTCAGCAAGTGTCAGGAGTAAATTGGATTTCTATAATCCTCCAGATGAAGAGGAAAATATGGATGAAAATGAGATTCTAGTAAGAAGACTACAATCTGATCTTCTAATATGATGTTCTACATATTTTTCTTACATTTACAATAATGTCTTGTTAAATTACTTTCAGGATGATGATCTACCACCTCCGCCACCTCCATCGCTTACAGAATACGAAAGAGAGAGAGCTAAACATGTGTCGCAGAAGAATAGTGTTTTTGAAGCTCTTGGGATGCCTACATTAGTTACTGGACTGATAAATGAATTTGAAAAAAATAAAGGAAATTCAAAGATGCCAGCTGAAAGCGAAGATTATGCTCCAGAACAAGAGGAATCTAGTGAAGATGATACTTCAAAAAATCCAGTAAAGGTGCGTTATAGCTGAAGATTTAATTTTATGTTGGTAATTATAGACTAGCTTACTTATTTTTTTTATTTTATTGTTTTTGTGTGCGCATTTTAGAGAACCAAAAAGGTTACGATTACAAAGCCTCAGTCTGGACCAACAACTCGTTCACGGGCCATTGTTGAATCTGTAATTGACAAGAATGCAACTCCGAAGGCAGGGGAAAATCCAGTTCCTACACAAACTGTTGATCCACCATGTAGCGTTGAGTTACCACACAATGAAGGAATAGGAACAATGGCTGCTTATTTGGCTATGTGAGAACGCCAGAAGAATAACAGTAGTGGAAGTGGAAGTGCAAGGAAGAAGGCTGTTGTCGGAAATGTCTCGACAAATATTGAAAACGAAGAGGATGAAGTAGAAGAAGCTGAAGGTATTATCTAATTGAGTTCTGATTTTAATAGTTTAAGTTCTCATTTATGTTATGTCTAGCCTTCTCATTACTATTGTATGTACTTTGTAACAGTAGTGGGAGATCCTAGAAGGTTCAGGGGAAAAACAAAGATGGATAAAGTTCATTCAAGGTCATACGACAAAAGAGTTCTAATCCAAATGAATCATTGGGGCCAACTTGTTTCAGACGATGACCAAGTAATGTCTGAACTGAGTGCTTTTTTAGGAACACTGAAGAGGAGTGTTCCACTTACTTACAAGTCTTGGTTTGATGTTCCTTCAAGTTTGAAAGGCACGCTGTGGAACTATGTCAAGGTAATTTGCAAACTTAGCTGAATTTTACTTAAATATATGAAACTTGTCACAAAAGTAGCATGACTATTCTTTTTAATGTTTGATTTGTATTTAAGCAACGATATATTATTCCGGATGAATGTGAATATTGGGTTTTGAAGTCAATTCGTGACTCTTGGAGGGGGTACAAGAGTCGTATTAAAAAGGCACATTATATGGCTTATGAAACTGATGAAGAGTGGCTTGAAAATAGGCCGGACGAAATTCCACTTGCGGATTTCAGAGTACTCTTGATGTATTGGGGAGATGAAAAAATTCAGGTATAATTTTAAGTTTTATCACAGAATTTTTTCCCGTTTTTATTCATTCAAATCAGGCAGATAAACATCTTTATTTCATGTTTTTGTAGTCCAAGGCCCTTACAAATTGTGCAAGTCGGAAATCGAATACAGACACACACACTACTGGTCCAAAACTTTTTTCCCAAATTCGACATAAGATGGTATGTATTTTGCTTATTTTTATGGTTGGCTGGAGGTATGCATTTTATTTTATCTGAAATTCCTCTCCTTATTTAGCAAAGCGATATATGTTCCAAAATAAAAATTAAAATAACTACATATATGTTCCAAAATAAAATATCACCTCACTTAAACAAATAAGCAAAATAAATATTATTGATATATGTTCTGTTTATGATATAGAAGTTTGTAACTAAAAGAATAACAAGCAGGCTATATAATTTGATCTGTCACATTAATCATCCAGCAAATGTTTTTATTTCAATTTTAATGTATTAATTTTTATTGTATCTGTTTATTATTTTTGCATTTTCACATTAATTTTACGACTCAATAGTTATTAATAACATTTGCTAAAAAAGTACATAAAATATATAAAAATTTAAATGAGCCTTTCTTTGCCCCCTTTAGCATAGAAAACTCAATTCTTCTTTTCCAAACCAATGTCTGTCATGCTCATGCATTTGTACGCATTTGGTCAATATACGTCTGCAAGTTAGATGCATATTAAACATAAATATGAGTCCAATCCATCTCTGTGGAAATTAAGTAATTTGTAAACTATTGGATACACTCTTAACTCTTAAGCATATGGATGTCAAGTTGATGCCTGTCTTTTGTCTGCTGTATGTTGATGGCTTTATTGCCTTGCTAAGCTTAAATCGTTTTAGTATTATATATATGTTCATGGCTCATGGGTTAATCACGGGGTAATCTTAGTTTTGCATCAGAATCTAAGATGAATCATGGGATATTTGTTATCTCTGTGCCTACAGTTAATAATCTGAAAGCATAGACATATGGGATATTTACTATGCAAATTTTCCTTAGCGCAGCCTTGAATTTTGCAAAACTGATACATCACTTGATACTATGCTTGAAAAAGCTCCGATATTGTTGCTACATATGTTGTGATTTTATACTTGTTGTTTCTTTATTTTTGCACTTGTAAGCTGCCTAAGAACTCACCGTTGCTCCATTTTTGCATCTGTGAGTTGCTCGAGACTTTTAGCTTGTGTGCACTTGTGGTTTCTGTTCTTCATTTGAACCGAGATTTGTTTTTATGTAAAGGCGATCATATTTACCTTAGTTTTGCTTTGACTTTGAGTATAATTTCTGAATTGATTAGTGATATATGTTCTGGAAAATTTGGTTTGATATCCTTTTGCTGTCTAACTTTTTTCATTTAATTTGTATCAGTCCAACGAATCAGATGGAGAACTTTTTGTTAAAACTCGCAAGCGGAAAGAAGGAAAGGTGTACAAGACTAATACTTCAGTAATAAAGTACAAAATTGTAAGAATTTTATTTTCTCTTCAATCAGATGTCAAAAAAATGCTTCATTTTGCGCATCGACATTTTTGTAGAATTAGATCCTGTTTTGTTGAAACCTATAGCAGGATATTTTCTGAATCCATTTTAAAACTGTTAATAGATATTGCAAAATAATACTTGTTTAAGAAACTTGTTTCAGAATTGTTAATTTTATTTAATGTCACATTTTGAAACTGCTTTATTTTGCAGGATAAGATTGAAAAAGCAATAGGTGAAGGAGGAAGTGATGGAGTTGTTCAAGAAATGATTTCTGATGGAAAGTTGCACGGTTCATCTTGGCTTATAGGACGGCACACAAAGTCTGCAGAAGTTCAAAATATGCCCCAACAACAAGCACATACATACAGGAGCTGGCAGCGAAGATAAGGGAAAATATAGCTGACGAAGTCGAAGCAAAGGTGAACAAGAAGGTCCAAAATGAATTTGATGCAAAGGTGAACCAAAAAGTTCGGGAGAACTTGACATGGGTGCTTAAGAAATTAGGCGAAGCAAACCCTGACATGAAAATTGATGTTGGGGATCTTTGTGCGACCGTCTGCAGTGATGGCACTGGAGGCACTAGAGGCACTAATGGCACTGGAGGCTCGCAAATATGAATGTACTGTTAATAAGCAGAATTTAGTATGTACTGGCTGTAACTATGAATACACTAGCTATGTTTTTAAGTATGTTTGTTATTTTGTACTTGACTAAGTAAAACTTGTGTTGCTGGTTATTCTGAAATGAAAAGTTCTTTGTTGCAGTGTAATGTTGCCATTAGATATGATATAATGTTGCAGTATAATGTTGCCACATATATGATATAATGTTGTAGTAGTATAATGTTGCAGTACATTTCCAATTTAAATTGCAAAAGGTGTTGCCATAGATATGATATAATGTTGCAGTATGTGATGTTAAATGTGGTAATAAACTGGCAAAGTGTTGCCATTGGATGGTAAAAGTGTTACCATAGATTAATGAATATGGGCCCCACAACAGGGTTCCGTAAAGGTGGGCCACAGAATTAGTGGGCCCCACAATGTGGGCCCAGATGTTGGGGCTCAGATTGTGGGGCCCACTTTTTAGTAAATTTGGTACCTGTGGCAACAACAGAATCGATGTTGCCCTAGGGCCGCAAAGATGTTGTCTTTGACTCTAGGGCAACGCGGCAAAATGCATCACCGAGAAAGTATTGCCTTTGCCCTTTTTTAGCCTACAGCAACATTTTTTGGCACTTCCTGCATCGCTTCTTGGGTGTTGCAGTATGCAATCTATGACACAGTGCACGGAACATATCGATAAGCATACTCTAGATATGGAGTTGATATACCCTCATAAGTCAGCTAAAACCGAGATTGTACGTCATACTCTATATTTAGTCATTTCCAATGTCGAAGTCACGTTTGGCCTCTTTCACATGAGTCTTCACCACTCAAACAGAACACGAATCCCCAAATGGATTCCAACATCTCAAACAGACCAAGAATCCCTACATGGATTCAAGCATCTGAAACAAATCTCAAATCACCATAAAGTATAAGTCTTCCGACGAAAGCTAACGTTGACCTCTCTATTGGACTTATCCTAAGAATGGACAGTTCAACTCTATAGCATTCTACTTCACAACTGCTTCCAAAACATAGAACCCGTGCATTAGTTTTAAAGTGGTATGAGTAAAGCACTTACCGATCCAGATCTCTTCAAAATTAATTCGACGAATTTACGGTCAAGTTCGATAGTCGACGAGTCGACTATCAGGTTCTAAATAAACGATTGCATATGAAAACCAAGTATCATATACTTATCATATTTCTGACCTTTTTGTCACACTATCCCTCGACCAAGAGTGAAGCCGGTAGGTTAGAGCATTATTGCTACTAAACTCTACTCGAACATCAGTCTTAACTCTCACAGATTGAAAGGCCTCTTCAACGGCTTTTAGTGATAAGTATACGACTAAATACTTTCAATAAACGAATAAACACACAAAACACGATCAAGTCACGAACGTTATTAACAAACTATCACAACAAACCCAAACCCAAAACCATTCCATACTTATATTATCTTTAAAACCATTCTTTTAAAGATCTAATTTAATATTTGGTTAATTTTGATAGTCGATGATCCAGTTAGAAATGATCGCTTATAGAAACCAAGGTTCGTATACTTAGCACATTTTCGACATTCCAACTTATACGATCCCTCAGTCAAGAGTGAAGCCAGGTAAGTTAGCACTGATTCATATCAAAGTCTTGCCTAGACACTTCATCCTTGACTCTCATCGATAGATAAGTCTACCTCATCGGCTTTTAGTGTTAAATATAATATTAATGACTTTCATAAACGATTAAACAAACAACACGATTAACACATTTTCGACATTCCCGACTTAACTATTCCTAATTTAAGAGTGAATAGGTTAGAGCTTAACTGCTTCTATCCCTACTCGAACATCAATCTTAACTCTCACAAATAGATTAGTCTACTTCGTTGGTTTTAGTGTTAAACATAGTTAATTACTTTTAAAAAAAACACATACACACATATACATACTTTAATATTACTTATAAATAGGTATTAAATATCTATATAAAATATTACTTGAAAATAACTAATTTATAATTCGATGAAAATAAAGAAAAACATGACTTATATTATAAAACCTCTTTGCTTCCAAAATTCATAAATAAATATTAAAATATATTTAAACTTAAAACCAACTTTAAAATACTACAAAATATGTTAGAAAACATCCCTAAAAAGATTGGAAAAAGACCAAATTTAAATATCATGTTTAAGCACTTAAAACCATAAACGATTTACTGTAGCATTTAAAAATATTGTTAAAAATTTTCGATAAAGAATAACATAGAAAAGCACGATCGTTGCGATCAGTTTTAACCACTTTAATAAATGATTTAAGACTTGAAATTTTACAATAAGTACCACCCTTAGGGTACTTAAAAACCATGGAAAGCCCTAAGGATATCTTCCGAATTAATTAGGAATTTTCCCGAAAACAAGGCATTTACTAAATGTTCGTTTAGCGACATTTTTACTCCAGCTTTTGCCATTTTGTTTTACAAGTTCAAAAACCTTTTAGGCTCCAATTTTTTTCCAGTAATAATTACATATATAATACTTATTAAATATGCAATGAAGCCCCTAATGATGTCTTTCCATTTAATTACAAAAATTCCTAAAAATATAGCATTTTAAAGTGCTCATATAGCAACCTTCTTCTCGCGATAACATTTTGCTAATTTGTTTCACAAGTTAATTAATGATTTAAACTTCCATATTTTTCTAGTAATAAATACACTTATAGTACTTATTAAAATTGCAAAATATCCCAATGATGTCTCTCAAAGTTGACTTTGAAAATCGCCGAACACAAAGCATTTTCAAAGTGCATTTATAGCGACCTTTTCGCTTCTAACTTTCACAATTTGGTTTCATAATTTCTATAACCTTCCAAACCATTTCTTTATTGTCCCATACACCAAAAATGTGTGTAGAGAATAACCAAATCAAATTATCCTAAGTTAAGTTCATAAATCTTCATACATAGGTTAAAGTTGGGGGATATTGAAGTACACTTATAACGACTATTTTTGCTTCAAATACTTTCAAACATAGTTTAATTCAACACACAAGCCAACCAAACATGTAATCTCAAAGTCTAGGTTATGCCACATGTTATAGAAAGTAATAGAAGTGATGTTACAAAATATAAACTTGTCATTTGCTTTCAAAAGCAAGAGGGTTCCAAAGTTTAAACTTTAATTAGTTAGTGTCACTTTAACTTTATATTATAAGCACACAACATATATAACACGATATGTAATCATTCCATGGTGCATAAACTCAAAAATTCCATGCCAAAACAATGCAAAAGCATCCATGAACCAAGAACCACTTCCTACCATCTTCAAACACACATAGATTCAACCTTTAGCACATCTAAGCTAAGCCAAGCCATCCCCTCGCCATCCATGCTCACGACCTCATAAGGAAACCATATCTCCTCTTTGCTTCTTCCACTTTTGACTTTAGATCTAAGCTTCCTAAGGAGTTGGTGAAAGTTTGGAGAAGATTTGAACTAATTAGAGAAAGATTAGTGAAGAACAAAGTGGATTAGTGTTAATCCACTTCCACCATTTTATTGTTTTGTTATTTTCAAGCTTTTGTGAATTAATGAATGAATACCCAAGCCTAAACCCCTCCTTTTGCTGTCTAAAGATCCCCCGTGTGCCTTGCATGCTTTTTACTTTACATGAAAATATCTCTTAGCAAATTACCCTTTTACCTTTTTTGATTAAAAGGTTATACAACACTAGGCTGCACAACCATACTAGATATACACATATAGAAATATATTCCGGCTAACAAGCCTAGCCGATGGTCAAAATATAAGTTCCCAAACATACTACCACTTAGACTACAAATATACTACAGTACAATACCAACACCATACAAACCTAACATTATAGCAAACTGTCCAACATCGCACCATCATAATACTAGCATATATTATACATATACAAGCCAAAAGCGCCAACGACAAAGACCAACCAGTGTAGCTATCAAGCGGATTGTTACTTTCCTCCGATTCTACCCTGTTGGAGTTCATGATCAGAAACTGCAAAGATCATACGCCATCACCTGTCCAAGAACATATCGTAGACATGATATTATTAACAACCAACAAATAACTTGTAGAAAATGAATTAAAACATCTTTTATTTTTCTCAATCCAAATCCACCAGTAGAAGGCCAAAGCTAAACAAGCTTCTAAAGTGTTTGGGCAGTTGTTCCAAAACTGGAGAGGTTCCAGATCAAGAAAACAAGTGGAAATGTGGAGATTAGTTGCGCATAAACTGTAACGTCTCGAATTTTCGCGTTCGAAAATCGACATCCATACTTTACATCGTACTCGAATGCCGTAGATTCGATCGTTCAAATCCGAGTCGCCGGAGCTTATAACACCATTAAGTATAACAACATAGCGGAATAAAGAGTATATCAATTTTTAATTCAAAAATTCATTTAATTATTAATTTAAATTTATATAAAATCCGGGGTCGTTACAGACTTCCCCCCTTAAAAGAATTTCGTCCTCGAAATTCGCATGCACGAAAACAACACAGAGATAGGCAGATTCGATCTCCTATAACTCCTCAAACACAAGATACGGATTTCGAATTCAAATCGGAATATTCCAAAGTATACATAACCGGTCTCTCTTCGGACGTCGATATACCCAAGAAATTACAATAAAATTCAAATTTGGCTTTAAACGAAATCGTTTTATCGATTAAATTCGATTTTATCCTTATATTCTATTAATCGATTTACTTCAAATTAAAATCTCTAATTTATTTAAAGTTTATATCCAAACTGATAAGAAACCGATGAAGATACGAAGTAAGAATTTTCTACAATGATTCGTAGGGCCACCATCACCCCGAAACTTCTCCTTGTAGCTGATACGAAGAAATCAAAAGATTTTGGAAATGAATCAAAGGAAATTGATAAGAAAGTTGTTTCCACTGTTGCAGGGTATTCACCCCTTATAGTCGTATTCCCTTGTCCCCTATCTCGTCCTCTTCTTGCACTCATACTCACTATCAGTGGATAGTAAGAGAATTTACTGAGACATTCGAACAGATATCTTAGAGATATACTCATTCTAGAGTTTACTTCACTCTATCTCTAATGAGCTACTTAACGTGTTATACTCCTGAGCTAAAGTTCAACCTTAGCTCTGATACCAAATGTAACGTCTCGAATTTTCGCGTTCGAAAATCAACATCCATACTTTACATCGTACTCGAATGCCGTAGATTCAATCGTTCAAATCCGAGTCGCCGGAGCTTATAACACCAATAAGTATAACAATACAGCGGAATAAAGAGTATATCAATTTTTAATTCAAAAATTCATTTAATTATTAATTTAAATTTATATAAAATCCGGGGTCGTTACATAAACTTCACACCTGGAAAGCAACGTTGCACTGGCCAAATATGTGAGGAGAAACATCTATGAAGCTGCCACATAGGAAGC
Source organism: Allium fistulosum (assembly GCA_030737815.1). NCBI lineage: Eukaryota > Viridiplantae > Streptophyta > Magnoliopsida > Asparagales > Amaryllidaceae > Allium > Allium fistulosum. Next base: position 55,714,429 of record CM060906.1, read on the forward strand.
AAGGGAGAGCTTCCCATGATATCATCACAATATTTTATTTCCATAAATGATATAATATTTTTATTTTATGTTATTGATTTTCTAAGCAAATAAGTGTATGTGAAAAAAATTTGAACAACTTCTGATGAGTAAAAAGTTGTTTATCGATAAAACAATTTTCGGTCACATTATTGATATTTCTTCAAAGTATTTATTTTCATAAACATTTTTTCAAAGCAAGTTTACCATCATTAGTTATTTTAAAAAGGGGCTAACAAGGTTATTAAATCACTTTAGTCATATTTAATTCAAGATTCAAATATTTAAATAATTTAGATATTTAAATATGAAATGTCCGAAATTCCTGATTATTATACATTTTCTAATGTCTTATGAAATAGAAGACGAAGAAAATCGATCATCTTTCTAGTTAAAGATAGGCTGCTATTTATAGACGATATTCAACACGAATTTCCCCATTTTCAGTTTGAACGAGTCATTTCTTTGAGATCCGAAATTCCAGCATGAATAGTAGGTTCTTGCACACGATTTTCAAGGCAACCAAACATGTCGGTGACAACGTGTTTTGTGTGTCAAAACTTTAATTTTTCTTCGTAGCTTGATTCCTAAACCATCAAAGTAGCCAAATCAAGATCCAAAATTATGTGGACACCGATCAAATCACGTCACCACCGATATGTTAAACAAACTAGGTTGGTGGCAGCTTGTTTTTATTTTAATACTTTCTTTAGAAAACGTGCAATGACCCAATGTTAATACTTTCTGACAATCATCTTCCTCCCGAAGCTTAGGGTTTCTGAAATTTCAGGTATGCTGCTGCTGCTTCTTCCTATTCCGCCTTTTTTTTTAATTTTGTTTCAGTTCGATGTTTAGCTTGAAATCGTGATTCAGTATTGGACTCCAATATTTTCGTTCCGACATAGATCGCACATTTTACACGGGTTGCGATCCAATTTAATTCTTGGATCGCGAAGGCTGCGATTCCTACCAAATCGCGCTTTGGAACGTACGATCTCGCGATTTTTACAATCACTGCTCCTTACAAATAAGCATAAACCTCATTTTTTCAAGAAAACAACAAATTCTTTCAATTTAAATGGAGATATGTACATGTGTATAAACACATAAACATGCGTGTATATGTTTGAGTGTACATGCATGTACTTGCATGTGTGTGTGTAATGCTATTGCTAGATATGTATGTAACACACACAGTAGTTAGCGTCCTATGCTTCACACTGGTTGTTTGGTTCAATGGGTCATTTATGCAAAATATTTTTTCCTACTTCAACTACTTGAAATTTTGAAAAATGATACTCAGTTGTAAAACAAATGACATGCAAAATGACTATTTGGGTAGTTGTTGATTACCCATATAAACTACACCGTCCACAAATTTTTTTGAGTTGTTTGATCAAATGAGCTATCATTAGGGTGACCTATAAGCTGACAATGATACATAATTCTCATTGATAGTTTTTATGATTTAGGAATTAACAAAGGCTTCATTGCTTCAGCAAGCCCATCCATCTGTAGAGATTGAATTGGTGGTGGTGGCTGCTTTAAGGTGAGTAAGTTCATCATACCTGTTCTGATATTTACACTTGCATCTCTATATGAACTTCACTATATAAACAAAACTGAATGTGTCTACATATAAGTGCAAAATGCAAAATTATGCAGTACCAAAAGGAGTAATTGTATTTGTAACAGATTGACACACTACAAGTGACACAAACTTCATGCTAAATACACCTGTTTTTTTGGCATTGGCAATAACTGGCTAGGGCAAACTCTGAAACGAAGCATGTAAAACTACATACTATATACAGGCCTGGCCCAAGCCTAAGGCTGACTAGAAATTTGCCTAGGGCAACATAAATCGGAGGGACATCAAAATTTGGCCGCGACTAATATAGGGATCTTCGATAATTCATTTCGCCACTCTCCAATTTCCACCTGTTACTCCAGTTGTCATTGTCGCCCTCTCTTGTAATTTCGCCACCGGTTGTCTATTGCAGTGTCGGCACCGCCCACTGCAGCAACTGCCACCTCTAACTCCGCTTCCAACCGTTGATTACCTAAAACAAATCAATTTGTGAATTTATCAAATTGTTAAAATTGTTGTTTGATTACTGACAATAGTTGACTAATGTTTGAGTTAATTATCTTCTGAATTGATGTTTAATAAGCGATGTTACTACTTTTTCTGGGTTATCTTTGAGTGAAGAAAATTAAGCAAATTATTTTGTTTCAAAGCAGTAGAAAGAAGACAGTGCTTTCTTATTGACAAATTTAGTAACTAGTGATGGACATTACATGCTAATAAATGTATACTATGGCCTAATTTAACTATCTGGTGCTCTTGTATGGTTATATAAATAACATTCTAAGAGTATAATTTTTGGTAGTGTAAGTAATAAGTTATGTGGACCTAGTTCAAGCAGCGCATGTGTGTTTGTGTTTTGTCATATAAGAGATTCCGATGGACCATAACCAGACAAGATTTAAGTTCAAACTTTGTTCGTACGAGCCGAACAACGGATAGAAAATTGTCAAACAATACAAAAACATCGAACAATTTTGGATGGATATATTTGTGTACATTTTTTTTGTCCTAATTCGTGTTCTAAATGATAATCGGACAGACATGGAGCAAACGTTTTACGGACATGTACCGAGCTGAACTTCAGTCGCATGTACAAGATTTTCACCCCCAGTCAACTGTATCAATAGCTTCTCTGTTATGTGTTACGTTATGAGTCGCATAGATTTTGTTTGGCTGGTAAGCCTGGTCCAATACAATAGAAATCTCTCGGCCACCCTGCTCTGTCTCTTGGAACAATTGTCCAACATTCTCCGACCGTCGTCTGTTTTTAGAATTCAAATCTGTTTTAATTCAGCTATCTTAATTATATTTGAATCAATCATCACTTTGATGAATGATGAACATCCGATTACCACAATTTTGTTTTGTGGAAGCAAAACCCTATGCAACGTCAATTCAACAATCACAAATAATTTTTTGAATCGTCTTTTGGTGTTAGTTATAGAAATTAGTTTAATAGAATTATACTGCTAGACTAGATAGAGTGATGATAATTTAATTTCATGTATAATGATGTGAATTTTATATGATGTTGGTAATGATAGCTGTTTAAACTTAAACAACATGATTCAAGTTGAGTGATTATTTTTAAGGCATTGCTGAATATTGAACTTTGGACAATATAACTTTTAGATTATGTTCGTTCATGTTGCTTATTGCCAAATACAAGGTTTTAAATCTGTGATTTCGATCACGTCTCATCTCGAGATTTTCACATACGATATCTCGTATTCGATGAGATCTCGAACAAGAATAGCGTATACCCAGTGCACATCTTAGATCCTAAAGCACATACCAGGATTACCTCGAAGTAACTTGTGACCATTCTAAAGATTTCTTAATGATCGTCATATTAGAAAATAAGAATTGCGTTGAAAGATAGTTGTTGCACTAGAAAGAGTAGGTTCATTATTCTTTTTTGATGGAGAGAACTAGCTATATATATGTAAGGTAGTAAGGAATTACTCTCATTTAAGAATTGATAAAAGGAAAAATATACTCTCATTTAAGTACTTGTCTCTTTAACAAAAGAAGAAAAAAATTAGAGAACTTATTAATGATAATAATTGACAAAATTGTTATTTGGAATGACATCGAAAGTAAAAATGTTATGTAAAAGTAAAACATGTACTTTCAAGTGAAATCTTAAACACTCTGTAAAATAAACAGAATTTAATTAAAGATGATTAACAAATAATTAAATAGGGCTCAAAAATGGAATTTAAGCAAACGTCAGAATTTGGTTGCGAAATTTGCACCATTGTGTTCGTGGTGATTTTTGAGCAACTTTCATATGTAATGTTTTGTGATCGAAGTTCAAACGAAGAAGTTATTAGCGTTTGAAAATTTCAGATCGAAAATAATTAAAAAAGAATCTACAAAAATAAATAATAATTAACGTCCGAATCTCATCGATCGACCCCCTTTTTGGGCCAGTGCTGGCGGCTACGGTTGAACCTTGGCCTAACTGTCCGGATTTAATAAATATCGATCTAACGGATATAATTGATTACAACATCTGTAAATAAAGGCCAAGCTCCACACTTTTCTTCTCATATTTTCTGAACCAAACAGCGTAGCTCTGTCATTTTCCTTTTTTCACAATTTCTAGAAATTATGAAGATATTATATATATATATGCATATAGTGGAGGACAAAAAATAAAAGAGAAGAAAAATGATGAGTCAATTCTGCGAAAAGGCAAAAGGAGTCGATTAAAAAGATGAATTCGGATTTGAGAGATTTGAAAAGCTAGAAAGGCGAGTGAGAAATTATATGATTTATATATACACTGAAGAATTTTATTTGATTATTATGCCTATGCAAGATCTATTGAATTGTAGACTTAAATGTATTTAATTGAAATCTCACATACATATTCTGTAAGTTATGTTATTGTGATGAGATGATATATACACCATAATCTGAAATTTTGGAAATCAGTCTCCTCAATATTTTAGAAGTATGATGCCGATAAGATTATGAAGTTTATTTCAGATTTATGTTAATGGGGTTGTAAATTGTTTCCTATTTATTTGGAATGCCATAATTTAACTTGGAATGTAAATTTCAATGTTTTAGTTTATTGAGAGCATTGAATGCACAATTAGTTGTATCTATATCCGTGTAAATTTCCATACTGTCTAAACTCACACTGTCTCACTTTCAGGTAGTTTATGGAAAATTATAACGGTAATAATTTCTTTTTTTGGGAAGGATAACTCAAATATATTAAAAATGTGGAAATAAACATTCTTTGTAGAATTTATACGTAGGTGTATATTATGAGATTTCTTAATGTAGAATTAACGAGTTATATATATATATGTATATATATATATATTACGTGGAACTCTCTAAGAGAGGAACTCCAAAAAGGGAATGAAAGGGTGGACAAAATGCTTTCAATTCCTATCCACTCATAGAAGAGTTATTGATGCGAGATGCCAAAAGTCAAGAATCTATGCATCTATGTTACGAAAGGTTCTATCAGATGTTTCTAAAACTGCAATATAGTTCATTGTGTTTCCAGTATCTAGAAGAACCCTAGATCTCGATGAGAAGATCGGCGGAAGAACTTTCAGATCGGTTTCAAAGTTAGATTATGGCATAGTGGACTCATGAACCAGAACTTTGGTTCCATAACGTGATTGCTCAGATCTGGCCGTGATATTGGAAATCAATAAACGATAATCAAGGCGGCTACTGGGTAGGGAGTTCAGGATGATGCGACCTCATTTAAGATTCTTGAATTGCAAAATATCCGATGGTCGCATCAATAAATTTGGAGAATCGATATGGAATCGATTATGTGATCATATTGCGAAGCACGAGACTGGTAAGAGCAATATCGTATGAGAGACCTACAATCATCGATGAACTGCGGTGTTGGATGCATGTACATGGGCTACGATGAACTGCGTTGATTTGCGACGTTGATGGGCACGGTTGAATTACGAGTGGTTTACTATGTGCAGTTACGATAACTAAAGCGAGTGAAGGACCGTTGCCTTGAAACGGTACAAGTGGTTACCCTAGAAAACAACTGGCTGATAGGCCAAGAAGAAAGCCTACACGTGAGGAAAATAAGTTGCTGCTGTTTCCAACGACAGAGTATGAAATAAGTTTGCCTTGAAGCGCTTTCTTGTTCAGGCCTGTTTGTTTGTGGACGATTATTAGCAGAGGTCCCAAATTGTTTGTTTTAGATTTGTATGTTTTAGGTCAGCTAGTGGGTTGGATTAGGTGGAATTAGTGGATGAAGGAGGTTGTGATTGTAAGAATTGTGTATTTGTGTTTGATGCATTGTATTAATGCGTGTACTATATTTGGTAGTTATTAATAAAGGAACCCATTTTAAAAAAAATATTACGTATGATCGCGCCTGCTAGTTAAAAATATAAATATACATAGGGTAACGAATAAAGCGTAATAAATAAATATACATCGGTACTTTTATTAGTTATAATTAGGACAATTAAATATTATTAACGTATTAAAGCATACGATTAGGAGATTACGATCAAAAAGAGGTAGTAACTCCAACATATATGAATAATGATTGCAATATTGATGGACAATAAATGCACAGTTAATAGGGAGTTACATAAGTCGAATGGACACATAAATGTATTTAAGGGGATTAATTGCAGAATTAAACATGACATTTATAAGGAAACATAATAAGCATAATAAATTTGATTTGAAATGAATAAATGCCATTAGTGATTGTCCAATTTGAATAATAATGACGATTTATTATGGACAATTAATTAAAGGTAAAAGAATAAGTGACATTAAAGTGACATAAAAAAGAACGAAGAATATAGAAAATAAACGTATAAGATAGGAATATGTTCGCAACGAATAAATAAATGAATACTAATAAATAAACTTAGGAGGCAATATAATAATTTTTATAGTGAAAATTATATGGTCTCAACAATACATTTATAACGAGCATGAATTTTAGTGAGACTAGCCTAATATTTAGTTTTTTGATAAACTTTTGGTTTAGTATGAGTTAAGATGTGAGGTCAATGGAGTTACACAATGGAAGTCTGCTCTTCACCTAAATGATACCCACAGTTGTGTATACGTACCACTGATGTAAGACATCTTCAACTATACGACCCACGGGGAAGGAGTATACGTTCGCGTATAGGTATAGAAAAATATACCAAGTGTGCGCCTTGGATTTGAAGTATTAAATGACTCGGTATCTTTAGGGATGTCAAGAGGTTTACTTCGGGGTTGAAGGTATTAAATGACCGTTGGGTCTGTCTTATTCTTGTTTAAGAAGTCTTAGATGACCTACGACAATGCCTAATTGCGTAACGGGTTTTTTTTATTTTAAACAAGAGGTATTAAGTAACTGGAAGAAGCATTTCCCTTGACTTATGTTAGGTAAATCTAAACGGAATATCGACTGTGGGGTCGGCAGGTTGTAATTAATGTTGTTAGATCGACATTTAGTACTAGGGTTGACATATAGGCTTTGACCATCAGCGATCCCGCGCGGTCGTTAGCAAAAACTTGGGTTACGTCCTGATGGATTTCGCTTCATCCTAGTGTAGAATCTGTATGAGACACGCAAAAACCTCAAAGTATAATTAATTGTTTGTTTGCTGAAGGTGGACTAGTTAACCTTTAGATAAGTCTTTGAGATGCTTTAACAATACGGTAAATTAAATTATAAAGCTGTATCTAGGGGTCATCGGCCTTCGTAGCTAGGTCGGTTGACTCATGATTACGTTACGGAGGGCCCGTTTTGGGGTTGAGGTATTAAATGGTTGTTGGGTCTGTCTCCTTCCTATTTAAGAAGTATTAAGTTGTTGGGGTTTTCTTGTGAATAGTACGACGGTTATATATACACGCGCGCGTGTGTGTATATATATACAGGTATATTTCGAAGAAGGTTGGATATATCATACGCGCATATGGAATTAAATGGATAAGCCGTGAATAATAGACATAACACTTCAATAGAAATCAGTCGACATAAGTTAGTGTTATGAATAAGTATGTAAATTCTCAGTCACTAGGACGTTGTTCTGATCCCTCATCGTTACAACCCACGTGATAGATTTAGAGGGATATGTTACTGGTGCATGACAAAAAGGTAGATGGAGAAGTCTTCTCATTCATGTTCGACACTAATAAGGCAACTAAATATCCAATGAATAATATTGATTTCAAGGTAGTAGCATTAGTCGGTATATATGTTATATTATATTTTTTATTCCGCTGTGAGTTTATGTTGATAGCTCTCTGATATACTTATGTCTATTTCAGGTTATCATCACCAACGATCCGTACCCTAGTGGACTTGAGTTTCGATTTAGTCGAAATTCGACCCCATTAAAGTGCGAGTTGTTACAAGACGCATGTTGTACAAAATATGAATGAGATTTGATGTTTCGTTTCACTCAAGTGAGATATCGAGTGGGATTCTGGGGAATAGATGAGATTTTAATTTTTTATTGAATCTTTAAATAAGTGTTTGTTTAAATAAATCTTTAAATAGGATGTGATATTGGATAATTGGGCTGTGTGTTTATTTAATTAATTTAAATTAGGTTTATAGTTTGTGTAAATCATGTATGTTTAATTAAATCTAGGTTAATGATGGTTAAAATTTAGTTTATTTAAATAAATTTAGTTCATGTGTATAAAACTTGTATAAACTTTGTTTAACATTTGTTAGTGAATATGTATCAATAAATCTGTAAAAAGAAGTATCGGATTTCGCAACCAGAACTAAAGAGGAATCTCTAAGATTTTCGAAACAAAACCTAAAAATTCTAAATATTCCAATGATCTTTATAGAAATAAAATATAAAATTGAAACTTGGTTTCTGTATATACTAACAAATGATGTATAATTTAGAAAGTTTTTAAATGAAGCGTTTTAGATGCAATTGATTATATATTGTTTGAATCACTGAATGTTTAATGTTTCATATTTTAATGTTCGATATTTTATATATTTAATTCTTTGATATGTATGTGTTAATGTTTGCTTGGGAAACTTATGCCTTGCCTCAGGTTGCACAAAAACACATTTGCGTATGCTTTCGCTTTTTTAAACTTTTGGCGTGGTACTTGTGTATTTGTATGTTATGTAAATATATTCATGTTTATATAAAATATGCTCATATAGTCAAAACAAAACCAAATAATGTGAGAAATTTTAATTTGATTATGAAATCAAATATCCAAACAAAATAAAATTTCATTGTATAATAATTGAGGTAAAAAAACCACATTTTACCAAAAAATTACATTCACTCAAGATTAGTGTCTTATGAACCCTGTTAAATCAAATCCAAACATCTAAGTATTAAAAATTTCAGTTGATAATGTATTACTGATAAAAAGAGACTTCTTAAGTTAAATAATGTAAAAATAAATAGATTTTTATTTTTTTAAACGTTTATCGTTGAACAGTTGAATATTTGTGAAAGAAAAAACATAAGTATCTTTATCTATTTTAGAACAAGATAATATGAAGTACAAAGCATTGTTCAAGATTCGAGATGATATGTCAGAATTCCATGCACTCCGGTCTGGTTGCGGCTTCTTAAGTTAAATAATGTAAAAATAAATAGATTTGTATTATTTTAAACGTTTATCATTGAACAGTTGAATATTTGTGAAAGAAAAAACATAAGTATCTTTATCTATTTTAGAACAAGATAATATGAAGTACAAAGCATTGTTCAAGATTCGGGATGATATGTCAGAATTCCATGCACTCCGGTCTGGTTGCGGCTTCTTAAGTTAAATAATGTAAAAATAAATAGATTTTTATTTTTTTAAACGTTTATCGTTGAACAGTTGAATATTTGTGAAAGAAAAAACATAAGTATCTTTATCTATTTTAGAACAAGATAATATGAAGTGTAAAGCATTGTTCAAGATTCTGGATGAAACGTCAGAATACCATGCACTCCGGTCCGGTTGCGGCTTTGATCAGACTGAAATTTGCTTAAAATTCCGTTTTTAGTGACAACCCAAAAAAAGAAGTTTTTATAATTAATTACCTTTTGCGTAGGTAACATTGAGCATATGAAGTGGAGGCATTGAACATCGATTAAGAGCTTTAAGACAATATGAGGGTTGAGCTTAGAGCAAGAAAAATCGAGGAGAAGGAATCGAGCATAAAGCATAGATCAAGCACAGAGAGAGATCGAGGAGGAGAAGGTAACATTGAGCATATGAAGTGGAGGCATTGAACATCGATTAAGAGCTTTAAGACAATATGAGGGTTGAGCTTAGAGCAAGAAAAATCGAGGAGAAGGAATCGAGCATAAAGCATAGATCAAGCACAAAGAGAGATCGAGGAGGGGAAACCGAGAATAGGGAGAACAATTGATGCAGCTCAGGCCAGAGTCGAAGCAGTGCAAACTAAGAATTCACAAGGCTTAGGTCGTTCACGACCTAGTGAAGAAGTCTTAGGTCGCTCACGACCTAACGAGGGGGAGTCTAAAGCATCCAAACGACCTAACGAGTTAAGGGATATGTCGCTGGAACGACTTAGCAGCTTCATCTGGGAAATAGGTCGCTGGAACGACCTAACAGGTTGCTACGACCTAACGAGTTGAAGACTAAGGTGCTACGACCTAACGAGTTACGATCTATGTAGGTCGCAGAGAAAAAGAACGACCTAAGTTAGGTCGCAAGAAGTTAGGTCGCAGAAATATAATTCGACCTACGATAGGTCGTAGGAAAATGTTCCGACCTAAGTTAGGTCGCGAGAAGATAGGTCGCTCCGATATTTCAGTTGAAGACTGTTTCGAGCTACGACCTAAGTTAGGTCGCGTGAACGAGTTACGACCTAAGTTAGGTCGCTGCCGACTTATGAGTTAGGTCGTGAACTTTGTTAAGTCGCTGAGTTGGATGCCGCTTTTATTTTAGGTCGCTGCTTTCCTTTGTTAGGTCGTTCACTACTGCCTTCTTAAGTCGCTCATGGGGTAGGTCGTATGAAGATTTCCAGAAAGCTATTTCTTAAGTCGCGTGAAGTGGTAGGTCGTTAACGACCTATACTAGGTCGCTGATGGAGGCTGATGTATTGAAGTTAGGTCGCGTGAGTTGTATTTTAGGTCGAGGCCGATCTATGTGTTGTAATGTGCTATGTTTCGTACTGTAGTTCTGTGTTGTGTCTGTAGGTCGCATACGACCTTAGCTAGGTCGTAAGTCGTAGATGATAGGTCGCTGCCGACCTAAGTGTTGTATTTTTGAGTCGTGTGTTGTAAAACTCTATAAATAGCGGGGTTGTGTCATTTGTAAAAGTTTAGTTGATTTGAATAAAATTTCGTTTTGTTAGCTTTGTGCTTTCATCCAAATTGGTAGTCGAGTGTAATCTCCTATCTCCACCTTCAACATTCGAGTGCGCTCGAATCTTCGATCGTTGAAGCCAATTCGCGGAATCAAGTGCGCTTGATCAACGCTCGAAGAATTGTAGATCTCTCCTCACGGTATCGTACGTGATCAACGTGTCAGAGATAGCTAGAATTCGGTATCTTCGGATCAACGAATTCGGGTATTTCAGTATTCATCAATCCATCGATTGCTACTTTCATCGATCTACCTTGTTTTTGTTTAATCCGCTGCGCCAACAATTTATCGTGAGTGGAGAGAAATTGAGTAATAGGCGGCTGATAAGAGAGAACGGTTAGGGTTACAACAAATGGAATATTGTGCTAGAATTGGGCTTTGTTGTTTTTGTTTCAGCAAATAATTTCAATACAAGCTTAGAGTTGTTTTGATAGGAGATTAGGCTTGTTAAATTAGAAGTATAATCAACTCCAGATCCAGTTTCAATTATATATGTTCGAATTCAATGATAATAGCATAAATTTGTAGTAGTTACTTATTAACGTGTATATAATTTTTTTTTACAAAAATGTTAAGAAATATGAAACCAAAATTGAAACCGAATATTTGAAAATTTCGAAACAGAACCGAAAATTTAAAAATTTCTACTGACCAAAATGAAAGCGAAACTGTAATTTTGAACCTTGGTGCAAAGCACGATCATGCATATGCGTTGTATGACATATTCAATAAAAAAAAAGATCACATGAAAATTATTTCGACTGTAAAATTAACTTTTGAAATGTAAATCTTTGTCGCATTATAACTAAGAAAACTAATTTTGCTAACCAATCACCCGTTGAGAGCGTTCGAAGTTCATGTAAATAATTGAATTTTTGTGATACATAAGACTATGCAACACATTCTCTCATCACTAATATGTTCAAATAGTACGCTTCTCACATATTATTTAACCGGATAACTAAGAATTTTACCATATATAGTAGAAACTATGTAACTTTTTAGAAAAATGAAAATGAAAAATAATAATTTGAAAGATGATATCTCGATATAATTCGATATTTAGAATATATAATCACTATAAACATAAATTTAGTCATTGAAATTTCAAATTTAGGGAAATATATGTTAACTGAATAGATGAGCCCATCTCAACTATTAACAAAAAGAACCAAATTGTATATGAATCGTAGACATATTTGTTGTTTCATCCATCTTTAAATTTACATGAACATCCTTTTGGTTTTTAATACTCAATTGCATGTCTACATCATATGTATGTTTGTGCACGTCATGTGTGTCTTGTACTAGTGTTTATTAAATAAATCGCAAAGATGGGCTTAAACTAAATAAGTAATATTAGGATCTGTTATGTAAGTCTTATTTTTGATGAAGCAAAAAGCATCGGCCAAAACATAAGCTTATTTGTCTTCACTGTGATGAGAAAGGCCTTCATATTGGTTAATCTAATAATTTGATAATGATATTAGATTACATAGCTTTTATTGATTAAGCAAAACTGTTTGATTATATAGTTTATATACTAATTTGGTATTGCTATTCGATTATATATAGATTTTGTACACATAAACAGTATGCATTACATAGTCTTTAAAAGCGTGGTTGAATGTTGAAATTTGACATTAATCATGTGCAAGGATATGCCTTTATATGTTGCAACCAGAGCCGGCCCCAAGGCGAGTCTACCCCGAGGCAAGTCTACCAAGACTAACGCCTAGGCCAACGCTTTCAATAGGGGAAACCATCATGAAAATCTATTTTTTAATTGTCTTTTCAGAAGTACTATTAGTCTGATGTGCTATGAATATACATATGACAATGTGCTGCAATGTCTAGTATTAGATGTGTTTTACTATAATATTATTTCATCTATAGTGGCTTTGTCAACATTTCCTTATAATATGCATACTATAGTGTATTGCAGAAGTATTTAATTGAGATTTGGCTAGGGCAACCAAAAGTTGCAGGCCGGCCCTGTTTGCAACTTCAATCATTAATAACAAACTCGTGCATTCATGCACACACACATGTTTATCCTATAAATGGCACAGTGAGGGTAAAGTTTGATATATGTGAATATTAACGCACATACTAAATCAAACAAAAGTTTTTGTAATGCAATGTAACAAATAAGGTTATTAAGTGTTATATTTCTACAAGAAACCTAGCCCATTATTTGCAGACAAATTTTCTTTCGAAAAATAATAAAACCGGTGATAGTGAATTTGTTTTTTTAATAATAATAATAATAAAGACTAGAAAAAAGCTAAAGAAAACATAAAACAAAGATTGCTTCAGTCTTCACACCACATAAAGACTTTCTTTTCCTATTACTTTGGCTACTTTAACCAACTAGACAAACAATCTGGTTGTTTATATACATACAATTTAAATGATCATAGCATATATTTTCTTTTTCTCACTAAAGAAAACAAATCATATTGTCTGCTACTTGGAAATTGCACGGTGGCACTGCCATGGGTTCTGGTTAACAAAAGTAAAGCAATAACTTGGAGATTATGTATTATATATACCAAAAGACGGTTCTAGCGTTAAGATTATGGGGAAGCTGTGATAATATCTATTATGCGATAGTAATCGTCAGCAATACAACAGCATCGTTTCAAATAATGCAATTAACAAAGTAATTCTGAGTTTCTGTCAACTAGAGAGAAGGTATGTATAAACCTAACTTCCCACTTAATAATTAGACTAGTAGCTAAAATTGCTTAGCTAATCTTGAAAGACTATTTTGACCGTCCCTTGTGAAATATGGCACATAAAAATGCAATAATACTTTGCCACATCTCGTAGGATGCATAATATTAAGAATCTAGGATGTCATCTCATTTTCTTACTCTTGTAGTTTTAATTTACAGAAATATAAGATTTACTCTACATTAATGAAGCACATCTACAAGATCATCTCATTGTTAGTAGCTATATCTGCTATCTGGATCGGGCTCTTAAAGACTTCAGTTATCCCTCACAGCTATGCTTTGCTGGTCAGTTTCAAATAAAATTCTGAAATTCTTCAATTATGCAGAATTTTATATAATGTTCAGTCTTCATCACAAATTTTGTATCAGCTGCCGCTCTACTTGGTTGTGTCACTTGGATGTTATGGTTTGCTAATGGTAGGAGTTGGTTTGATGCAATTTCCTACTTGTCCTCAAGAAGCTGCACTTTTACAAATGGTACTATACCAACTTTTATCATTTTTGGACTTGATTCCAATTAAAAATAAAATAAAATCTGCACTACCATTTGTTTGGAAACTGATTTTCCTGTAAACTGTATTTATTTCACTAAATTGGAAATGTCATATTTCTTTGAAAGTAACTGGGAAATTCTTTTTTTTCCCCCTCCCCTTTTGATCAAATTTGTTTTATTGCATAGTTGTTTGAAAACTGGAATACTTTTGGTTTTCACCACTAAGAAATCTCGTGTTTAATGATCACAGTGATTTACCAAAATATATTTAGTTGTAAATGTATGTTTAAATTTGATAGTTAATGCTAGGTCTTCTTTGCAAGAAAAAAGACTGATTCTGCATCCTGTTTTCACTTTCTCTGTAGTTTATTATTGGAATCTCTCAACAATGAAATCCTCAAACAGACATCGATGTAAAAGCATCATATATATTGAAAATTAGACTTATACATCACAATGTGCTGATATACGTGATTTTCAGATTGACTTAGAGCACGTTTGGCAACTACTTATTAGTAGCCAAAATTACTTATAAGTCACTTGTTGTAATTCTAGTGTTTTGACAACTCCTTATAAGCAGCTTACAAAAGTGATCAAAAAAAGAAAAAAAGAAAAAAAAAGGGTGGAGTCTTTGCGCAACGGTTAGGTCACCCGCATAGTGATCTGGGCATTCATGTTCGAGTCCGAAAACAGCCTCTTCGCAATACAAGTGCATGCTGCTTACATTATCGACCTTTCCAGAGCCCGCTATCGTGCGAGAGCCTCGTGCATTGGGTTCCACCTTAAGTCAAATTGAATCCAAAACGCTTCTACTCATAAACCACTATTTAAAAATACTGAGAAGTTACTATTCAAATATCCTTTTAAGTAGTTTCAAAGTAAATTGTTGTCAAACATGCTCTTAGGAAAACCTTTATTCAACTTATTTTACTTGATGGGACATCTCAAACCTGATTTTTCAATAAATTCAAATCTTTAGGAAGGAACTTCGAAATCATTATATTTAAATAGCACAACTTTACTAAGGAACTTCAAATTTTTATATTTGAACAATACAACTTAATTAAAGAACCTTTTACTCACACATACATGCACATATGTGTGTGCACATAAATACACACACATACATACATTGTGCCAATCGATTGAAAATAATCAAATTCCTTGACATGTCTTCTGGAAATTATGTTGGTTATCTAGTATGAATTCCATCATTTCGTAAACGATTATTTCAATCAAAAAATTCACCATCCATCAAACTATTTTCTGTTTAAATGTGCCTATTTCGACTAATTCATACTTTAACTGATTGCAGGGCGCACTAATGGGTATTTAATACATTAATACAGGCCTTAATTGAAGAAAAACATAATTGGATAAAAGACTTCATTGAAATAACATTTTAGATGGAAAAAAATCAAATTATTTATAAAAATATGTTTTCCCCTTTAGTAAAAACAATTAAAATTAGTTTACGCTTTTATATTTTTATATTCAGTTTTTTTCTCTTAATTTTGGAAGGTTTTTTAAGAAAGTTAATCAAGACTTGAGTTTTTAGAAACTGTATACTATTAGAATTTATCTAAAAAAGGACTGAAATATTATATTTTTGAAACTTGAAATTTATAAACTTCTAAAAATTCTTTTTATCTATTGGAATTCTAATTTTTTAACGATCGCTTCTTTTGAAAATTGATCGTTTTTGTTTAATGTAAAGAGAAATGTTCATAGGTATTTTTGTTAACAAATATTAAAAAAATAGTATACATCAAGCTTGTATTTTTGCCTTGTCAATAATTCTGGTTTTCAAATTCTCCCCTCTGCCATTGTCTTAACAAAAACAATCTAAAGTACATCGATTTATATTGTGAGAAATTTTTTGAAGTGTTTAGAAGCATATAACATGATATTATCGTCGAACATTATGATATATTTGTATCAAGTCTTTAGAGGAAAGATGTATACTATCCATTGTCGGGCATGAGTAAATATATGTACCCTAAATTTTGAATATTAAAATTTGAAATCTTGACGTTCAATTTGATACTTTCACCATTACTAATTAGTTTGTAAATCATACCCTCTTAGTTGTGTTTTTGCCAAGGATTATTTTCTTGTTAAAATGGATAATATTGTTTGAACCGTAATACAATGTTTCGGTCGGTACCTCGAAATTCCGGTGGTAACAGACCAGTACCGGTCTGCTTCGGACTAAAGCCGACGATGAAACTCGGTTTCGGACTAGGACAGTAAAAAACCATTTTTTGCTTATAAATAGAAGACAATCGATAACAATTACCTACATCAGGAAAAACTCAATCTCTACTTCAACTTCTCTTCGTAAGGCGGCTTCTCAGGCATTCTTCAATTGTTGACGAACACGGTTTTAATTAGAAGAGTCTTTGATTTTAATTTCTGAAGCGGTGCGGTTTTTATTTCGGTTTGGAGGAGGGTTGCTTTTGATTAGGGTTAAACGAAATAAGTTTTGGATGGGCTGGCTTTGCGAATGGAGAGAGGCCAGTGACGTGATATAGTTTTGGGGTTTTGGTTTTAAATAAAGCAATATAAATGTTAGATTCGACTGATTTAATTTATTTTGATTTAGTTTAATGTAATTTAGGTTAGTGTAATTTAAATTAGATCTGTTTAACGATGATATTGTTGATACTTTCAGTTACACTGTGGAAAATCAAGCAAACATTGTAGAGATCTGTTGAAATTACGGTACCCCGATCGATTATTATTACATTTCCATTTACACACCATTGAAAACCGAAACCGAAACCAAAACTTTTAAAATTTTCGAAATCATTCGAAATTAAGAAAATTTTAAATGATCGAGACCGAGTTCTCGAACTTTGGTTTGAACAAGCCGGTCTATTATTATCAGATTCCGATACCTATAAAAAATAATAACATGATATCAAATAAGTTATACTTATAGGTAGTCATAAACGTTGATTGCTTCGCAATATATGATCTTTGAATAAGGAACAATAGGAAAAAAACTTTGTATAATCAAGGTTCAATGTTTCGACCGAAACACCGAAATTTTGGTTTTTGGTTTTGGTAGGAACCGAAACGAAACCAAATCGAAATTCCGATTCAATAAAAAAACTATTAAACTTTAAATTTTACATAAGAAACTCAAAAAAAATATTTGAGTTTCAAATATATGAAATTTTACCTTTGAAAACATACAAAATCATAAAATATATAAATGGTGTAAGTTGTAATTAAAAAAGTTGAAAACAAATTAATGAATAAACATTTTTTAGATTTATAAATATTCATAATTAAACAATATTGTTCGTTTATATCTTATTTTTTAATTAAAGATAAATTATACATTTTGTTTTAATATATTAAACAAATGTGTAATTATATGAAAAATAAATAATGGAACCTGAAATCGAAACTAGAACCAAAATTTTCGAAATTTACGAATTAGATCGAAATTACTAAAATTACAAAAGACCGAAACTGAGATATTGAATCTTGGTACAAATACTTGTGGGTTGCCTGAGTCATGGACTGTAAGAATGTAAGAGGTAATTTTTAATGGGAATTGTTGAAGAAAGTGGATAACGAGAATGAAGAAAATGCTTTCTTTTAATTAAAAATATATGTTATTGGTTCTTCCCTTGAAAAAATAACTAAAATTAATGTATTGCCCTTCCTATAATTGTTTTTATTTCTTCATTATTTTTCAAATACATTTATCCTGGATCTAAACTTCCTTTTCTTTTCTGTATTTAAGTATTGAAAGTGATGGAAAAAAGTTTATCAAATTTTCGATTGATGTTTAGAAATGTGGAGAAGAGATATGAACTTTGAGAGGACACCATAATTTCGAATTTCAAATCACAAGTTAATGAATTTTATTGTTACTGGTCTTGTAAAAAAAGAGCAAAGAAATTAAGGTAGCGTTTGATTTGGAAACGAAAGAAATTAAGGCAGCGTTTGATTTGAAAACGAATTTAGCGTTCTGCATTTTCTTAAAATGCACAGAAGAGAAGAAGGCAATGGAAAACGATTGACTTGGAAAATTGTTTTAACATATAAAATTAAATTTTTTTTTCTTGTTTTCCGCCCCTTGGGAAATATCAAAACCCATTCTCTTCCTTCCTTTTATCCACTTTAATGTGATGACTAGAATTTTTCAGCTCCTCTTCCATGTCATTTGACATACATATTTGAAAACACAAAACTAATTCTCAAGCCAAACATCACCTAAATTTTACTATTGAAATTCCTTTTGGTCTCAACCACTAGCTCAAGCTTTCGATAGGTTTGTTGAGAAAATGTATAAAAATTTCGAGTTATTGAAATCTGGAAGAGTTAGAGGTGCTCCCTATCAAAAATGTCTGTACTCCAACCTGTTCTTCGAAATTCACGTATATTGATGTGCACCTAGTTTATTTCGCTAACGATCTTGAAATTTTTGTCATTTCTGCCAAAAGGTCCATCGAAAATCTTAGTACTGATACTGTATTGCTTTGAAATTTTGATAGCGGTTACGTTATTTATCCCTACTCTTTTGACAATCCTATTGAAAACAATATGAAATTAGTAAAATGGCTATCGATCCTTGAATTTACTTTGTTTTTTTTTTGTGCAAAATGAATACACCCACCATCGATTTAATTCCAATAAGAATTAGGGTTTTGGGAGATGATTGGATTTTGGGTTGTGAACTAACCGAAAGCAGGGATCTTGGCGGCTTTCTGTTGAGAATTTCGGTAGTAGGGTCAGGATCTGCGATGGAATGGACGATGGTGGGAGTAGGGAACATGTGGAAGGAAAGTTTATATCGGGTTTTATTCGTTGAGGTAGAGGAAACGAGCGGGTATTTATGTAATAACTAACTAAATACTTATGGGGTAAACATTTCTCCCATTAACAATTTTAGTGTTTTCCATAATTCTCCTCTTATCTTCGACCAAATCCATTCCCCCTTTTACAACTCTTCTTTTAATTTGTGGGAAAATCCTTGATTTATCTGAAATATCTAAATGAACGAACTTTTAGTGCGCAAAGCTCCGTTTTAGACAATGATCTGGAAAACGTTAACAATTAGGAGTGCTTGTCTTACTATTCAAAATGAGGTTACGCTTTGGACTCTGATAGATAAAAATAAGACATTCCATAACCAAACTTTTAATAATTATTATTAGTTCTTTTGAAAATTATTATTAGTTATTATGGTCATTGCGGGTACAAAATAATGCAACATTTAACTCATGTTGCGGAGCTACATGAGATTGTACGAGGACTTATATGCCCACTAAATTTTCAGAACTTTAAACATGTATATGGATAAATATAAGTTTTCTGCTTCTGTACAAGAAAAGTATATATTTGAACTCTGTATTGCATTCATGCTCACTGGACTTTAAATTACATCCCCACTAAAACTTTATTCTTGTTTTGCTTCTGTGTTTATAGTTGCTGTTACAAAATTTGTACATAACAGATGGGGAAAATAAAAATAAAATTAAAAAATGGAAATAGAAATGAAGATATAAACGTGTTTTACATAAAAAAACAGATGGGCGCTTAACTCAGTTTTTGCCTACTGGCCACTCCCAACTACAATCCAAGTACCAGTAGAGTACTCATTGGATTGGCTGAACATTGTCGATGCATACTTTAGAGCGTCCCAACAGTTTGCGTAGGTGGCAAGAAATGCTGCGAATGATATTCGCTCGTATCCCTGGGTATGCAGTAACAAATAATGGCCCGCCAAATATAAGTTTTGATCAACCCATTAAGTTGTTTGATATTCTTCATATCGAATAAGTCGGTGTTCCATAGTAACTGATTTTAGCTACCTAGCAGCAAGGAAATGAGTAATATTACTCATTTCATACCCTATAGTTATTCTATGAGCGTGTCTGCGCGCGTGTGTTTTTATGTGTGTGCGCACACACGCACGCATATGTTCGTGTGCATGTGCATGCATGCGTATACATTTTGACATAAAACTTTAAAATAGGTGACATACAAATGCTCTTTTAGGTACCCTAGTTTTAACACAATGTACTAATTATGTGAAAGACTGATATCTGACTCTATAGATCAGATTATAATTGTTATCTATAGATCAGACTATAATTGTTATTTACATTATTTTTGTATATATATTGCAGGACATAGCAGAGGCTAAGGAATTCTTGAAGAAAAAAGGGGTTGATGTGGGTTCTGATTAAAGCAAAGCTGACTGCCTCTCTTCCCAGACATTGGGCTCTTAGATATTACACTTTTGTTAATTCACATATTAACCAAAGGAATGTTTTAAACTTTTTATAACATCTTTGTTTTCCATTTTTGGCAGTAAAAATGTTTTTGAATGATGTTTTCCCTCTGCATCCTAAGATTTTGACTTTTCTGGCCAATTTAATCGATATTTTTTGGAGTTGACTTGATGCTTACAAAGACAATTTAATTCTCTGAATCTTTCATGTTACAGTTTTATGAAATCCAAGGTCTGAAATCCCAGAAGTCGTTGGATGACATTTTTTTTGCAACTGGTGAGTTATTTGCAACTGAAGTGATGATAATAACAAGGGGGAAATGGTTAAGTAGAGTTTTCTCCGAAGTGTGTTATAGTCATTGTTCCTTAAGTGGGTACTTGCCCCCATCAGTATTTAATCAAATAGATGAATGTTCTCAACAAACTCCTCCACACTCCAATGAACTTAGAGATTATTACTCATCGATCGAATGCCCTTGCGCTAACAAAGTCGATTCTTTACTGCCTTTTCAAAAATTGCAGTAATAAGAGTTTGATATTTTGTAATAGTATTATGGAATCCGAAATAATTTTAATTTCTAAGAGAAAATTAATGAAAGTAGTTAAGAGAGAGTACAAGCATATGTTTTTCCCTAAGTTGAAGTATGATCGATGACGAACCCTATGTTAGTAAGGATTTTTGGGATTGTTCGAACGGTCCACTCTGTTTCAATATCCCATCCTTTATCTAACTCATTTTTTTGGCTCAAAGGCTTTTGCTTGCGAAAACCCACACCCCCCTCCCACTCCTTAACACGCGCGTGTGTGTATAAAATATTTGGATGTTGGTAAAATATTCTATTGCTTCGGGGCTTTCTGACCTAAAAATATGCAAGTAGTATTATTGATGTAGGCCTAGCCTGTGAATGACACACTATGGGTTGGGTCTAGGCCTGTCAACGGATACTTTCGGATGCGGATAATGTCATATCCGCATTCGCATCCGAAATCATTTTCGGATATTCGCATCCGCGGATACGGACGGATATCGGATAATTATCATATCTGCTAACGATCGATAAATCAAGAAATATAAGTGGAAAATTTTAGTTTAACATATTTCTTTTTCAATCCCATTGATTATAAAAGTGTTAAATATAAACAAATATAATGATAATAAATAGTTTTGAGCAGTAAATATGCATTTAGTGCGTATAATATAAACTTTTAACTTAAATAAACCATAAATATATTTCATTATACTAAAATACACATAATTTAAACCATAATCTTGAAAAATACCGAATGGATAATTTTCGGATGCGGATGTCTTCTTATCCGTATCTACATCCGTTTTTTCGGATATTAGATATTTATCCGCTTTTCGGATGCAGATGCGGATGGATTTCGAATTTTTCGGGTATCCATTGACAGCCCTAGTTGGATCCAATTTGAAATGCAATACAAAATGATTCATTTAGGCATGACATTGTCCGTTGGATTTTGTTAGGCTTGAGTTTGGAGTCAAAGTATGTTTTAGTATGGAAAAACATGAACTGGACTGGGCTTTTATCTCACATAACTAGAAATTAAAAAGGCGAAGAAAAGAACAGTCGGTTGATCTATTGTTTCTTGCAATCCATCGATAAATTGTAGAATTGTAGTCAAAGAGTTAAATGGTTGATCGATCTCATCTAATAGGTTGATTGTGATAGAATTAAGAATGTAATTTGATTATGTAACCTAACTCTTACAACGAATTTTGTTTGGAATAAAGTAAGTTTTAGCTTTATTTTTATTGTATATATTGTTATATTGGAGTATACTTAATGTTTTAAATACATCAAAAATATATACAAGTAAAAAAATCCTTAAGAAAATTATTCATTTAACTATAGTTACGAATGTGTTCGTAACCATTGATATCGAATCATATAAAATAAATACTTCATAAATCTTATTCATCGATATGTATCGATAATAAGATATCGATACATCTGTTGAGACCATTGTATATAAGCTCTCTATGTTATGGACATTGAGTTACTCATGACCGTTGGAGACACCAGGAGGTTGTGTACATGCGATTGTTTAGAACTGTTGACTGTATTTTTGTCAATCTCGGAATTGCACAAGGAAATGCAAATGTTGCTTGCTAATCGTTCGGTTTAAGAGCTAAAATAGCATTCAATCGGTAAACGACACAAGATATAAAGTGGTTGAGCAATGCTGCCTACGTACACTGTGAATTCCTTATTATATGGCTCTCCTACAATTACATGGAATTACAAGAGATACAATAATGTAAAAGAGGACTGAAGACTGATGTTACCGCTAACCTTTAGGGCTTGCTAAGCTTAGGACTGTAGATGGCGAGCTGTTGTGAGAATCTACTGCTTTAGGTCAAGCTGAGGACACAAGATTGTGAGTGACCAATGGATCCTTTAAATGAATCGACCCTAGGTGGGTAGCGACCAACAACAACCCAATGGTCGACCCTAGGCGGGTAGCGACCAATAACAACCGTTTTGAAGCTCACATGCATGGGTTATTTGTAGTGGTTCAAACTAATACTAATACGGTTGAAATGATGCCATAAAACTGGTTGGAAAGAGGTTGTATCGTAGATGTGATTAATGAGAGATAACTGGCGAAGTGAAGGGAATCGACGACAGAGGTCAACATCAACAGGGGAAACCATGCCCTGCCCTCACTGTTCAGGTAATGTTTATGCACAATGACAGCATGTTGCATGGCATGCTCTGTGTCAGAAGAGGACACACTTGATTGTACTTCTTTGTTGGCCTTGTCCATGTGCTGCTGTGGTCGGGCGGACCAGCAGGCCAGCTTTTTCCCAGAGATATGGAAGGAGGTGGGAAACCGCTAGAGGTTGTGCCGAAGGAACGGGCCAAGCTGTGCAAGTTTGTCTGCATTGCTCAGAATGATATAGGGGACTAGTTGTAAGGTTGCTTACGGGGACCCTATCAGAGTCGGTTGGCATGCCATGCTTGAGGAGATCTAGAGATGCGTTGATCGACAGACAGGTCGATGGAGGTGCTCCGGTAGACGGGCTGTCTGGAGGCCAGCTGGTCAAAGGGGGGTGTAGGAGGTGGATGATAGGGATTGTGCCAAGTAGCATTAATACCCTACTTTCCTTGTCGAGCCAACAGTTGGTTGCTACCTTGGGGTGCACTGGTCAGGGGTCGACTTGAAGTGCCATGAAGAGGACGAGTCGACTGGGGTTCAACCTGGACATCAATCGAGGGAGACTTGTTGGAATATTTCTGATTCTCAAGTAGCTTGGGGGAGGCTGGTCCAGGCCCAGCCCGGCTCGGATAGAAGCGGATCAAGCCTAGAAACCTTGGTTAGTCTATATTCTTACTTACGAAAAATTTAAGTAACATTTTCCCCTTTAAGCCCTTTCCCGTAAGTGGGCGTGTGCTTGTAAAATCTAGAAGACTTCCATCGATTGACGGTTCTTCTGTGCAATTAATGAACTATTTAAGTGGCCTTGTGCCATTAGCCGTGATGGTTGTGCTTCTTGAGACACGGCATAAAGGTGTCTCCTCGTCCACGATCGTCGTGTGACACAGTACTTATCACCTTTGAACGTTCGAGATTCCTTTTTCCTTTTCAATTATAGCAGCTACGATTGAAGGGAGAGGCATATAAATACCCCTTCCCTTTCTACTTCAAATCAATGGAGCTTTAACCATATGATATCTCCTACAGATGTGAAATTTTTAACGAATAAATTCGCTAAATCCAAAAGTGTGGAAAACATAGTAATTTCAAAGTGAGGCCTTGTCAAGGCTAATCGAAGTATTCATCCATATCGACTTTTAGTTTAGTCATCGTCATCATTAAGGGCTCGAGGTAGTATGCAAAGTAAAAGTCAATATGAAGGTCGACGCTAAAGGCAATGTGTACGGTAAAAGTCAAATCATAAGTTCAAGGAAGTTCAACATGCTATGCAAGTCACTAGTCCAAGTCAGTTGATGTACAAAGTCAAGCGAATATGCAAGTCATAGTCAAAATCAAGTCAAAAAGGCTATGTCCTTGTTTAATTTCCAAATCCTTATGTGTACAATTGTTCAAGTATTACAATAGGCAAAATCCCAAATTCATTTTAGGATTTGAAAAGTTTTAAAAGTAAGAAATGAGAAGATAAAATTCGGCCTCTCCCATGACGCCCCTAGGTCCATATTTATAGGGTTCGACAAGTGACAAGCTTCGGCATTAGTAGCGTCGTTGATCATCAAGGTTGATACTCTATCGGCTTCGACATTAGCAGCGTCATCGATCATCAAGGTTGATACTCTATCGGTTTAGAGATTAGCAGCATCGTCGAACATCAAGGCCAACATTTAACTAAACTTCAGCATTGATTCAATTGGGTCGATACTTGGCATTTCTAAACTCGGCGTTGATAGTTTCATCTTCGTTGATCAACTTTCATTACCACCACACATTAACATTGATGAAAGGCAACGTTAGTAAAAGCGTCTTCCATGACCCTTTTGGGTGTATTGATGGTTCTCGGCATGAATACCAGCGACGACAACTCCATATCTTGAGATTTTCCTCGATTGATGGTTAAAGGCATTGACGGCGACATCGATGACCTTCGATGTCGATATTTAATAGCTTACTAAATGTAGCATTAACTGCACTTGTGGATATTAAAGACGATGGTCATCAACATCATTCCCAAGCATGTTCATAAGAGTCTATGTTGTAATAATATTGAACCTCGGTCACATTTATAACTTATGTTTCCCTTTATAAGGCAGTTTCGATGAGCATCGACGTGGGGATAGAGAACACCATCAGTACTTAATAACTCTGATCACAAGCAACATTAAGAATGGTTGATTTTGGAAATGTCGACATTGATCATGAGTCTCGACGGCCAGTCATTGTACTATTCGGTAGTCGACGTTCACACTTTATAGTTTTGGGCTTTATCGAGGCTAATGAACTTTTTGTGACGTTGCTATTCTTAGGCATTATTTCCTTGAACGTCTTCGACGATGATGATAGTAGTAACATTGCCCCCTAGTGTAAATGAACCATTGACTTTTCAAGTCAATATTCCCGACGTCATCCTTTTTCTCGTCTTTTGGTCTACTTGTGCCGATCTATCCATTCATTTGAATCAAATCCAAGGGCACCCATTTGCTTACTTCTTATTATAAATACATAAGCTTCTCTTCTTTTTCTTCTTTACATGCAATTCAAAAACTTGAATAAACAATTAAATTTTCAAAATTAGTTGTAAGCCCAAACTCTTTAATAGCAATTTTCTACACTCAGGTACGGCTCCTATCTTAATTAACCCATAAATTAGTTTTTCATGAATTTTATGTTGAAATTGTAATTAGGGTTTTGCTCAAATTCTATTACTTTTAAAATCAGCAATCGAGTTCAATTATCTCCTAATAACCCAAATTTTGTTGTGAATCATTATTATTAACCTTCCATAATATTGTATTAGCTGCTTAGTGGTGTTGATTTGGGAATTTGGGCATTTTCTGTTTTACAATGAAACAAGTAGCATATCAAACCCAGACCCATGACTATTTAGAATCGTGTTGATGTCATCGTTTATGGTGCCTTAAACTCGAAGTAGGTTGGTTAACCTAGTTGTTAACCCATTAATGCAACGTTTCTGTATCGCACAAATATGCCTTGATACTAGTCGATATTTATACGAAAACTGATATGTTCTAAGTTTATTTGTTAACAAATGCAACGTACCAAGCCTAAAATTCAGTATCAATTTTCACTATCTACATTCACGACATCGTTAATAATGCCAATACAATGCTCTTAAAATTAACGAAGTGTTATATTTCCTTATTATTTTATCAGCCGACGTTCTTGATTCAAAACTTTTATATTGTGAGTAATCTTGGACAGTTAAATCGATTAGATGCGATATCGACCATTTTGGTTTAGTTAACGTCGACGTTATAATACTGGCATGACCCTCGACGTCGACACGATTCTTTATTAACCTATTATTAATTAAGATGTGAAGAGATAATTTCTTATTGCCAAAAGATAGTGCATTTCAATTAGTTGCAGAGTTATTTGATTATAGTTGACGTCGTCACTTACTGATACATATTGACTCATGTTTGAAAGTGACTAAGAATCGTAATATGAAATATTAACCAAGTTATCTACCAGTGCGGAATATAAATATAAAAGTAAAGTAAATGATAGCGGGGATTTTTATACTGGTTCGAACTTCTCGTTCTACGTCCAGTCCCAAACTCCTTCTGGAATTTAATTATTAACCCTCTCTTAACCCGGAGGAATAGGTATTACACCACATGAGCAACCGAATAGGACTTCAACTGCCTAAGCAATAGAATAGGACTTCAACCGCCTGAGCAACCGAACAGGACTTCTAATACAAACAGTAAAAATTGCTTCAGACTGAGTATGCTCTTGAATAGCACTAATAAGTCAATAACGTACACCCTTTCTATAACCTTCTCATTTATGGTATATAGTGTAGTTCGTGAAGATAGGAAGTTAATTTAATCACAAATGAAATCGCTCTTGAATGTGCAAATGATTAGAAAGAGAATTTGAATGCAAATGGCAGGAGTTTAGATAATAAGAATATGAGATAGAATCAGAAAATTAGGTGATTAAAACAAGTGAATTTGAAGGCTATATATACTATTTAAGTGTTGCAACTTATCGTGAAAAGTAATGATCAAAATATACGGAAACAAATCTTGAATCAAGGGTCGTTTCTGTTCGATGAAGTGAAGTGTCTTTTTAGAAATATAACCGTTATGCAATTTCAGTCGACTGAATAAAAGAATTTAGCCAGCTGAAATTTAAAAATTCGAACCAGAGAGAAAACAGTTCAAAAAACACCAAATTCAGTCGACTGAAATGGGTAGTTCAATCGGCTAAACATTCGTATCAATTTGTGCATGTGCACAGATATTCAGTCGATTGAACTGGGCATTTCAGTCGGCTAAATTTCAGGTTTTTTTTACCAAATTCATGATTTTTCAAAAATATTTTTTTTGTGTGAACTATGATATATGAACTTTGATTTAAAAGCTTTGAAATGCACGTGCGTGTGTATATACCACTGGAGAGATTTTGACAAAAATTAACTACTACACCTAGACTATAGACAAACCATAAACAATATTAAAGCTTCTATCTAGAATATGGTCTGCAATCTATTGTCGAGTAGAATTGTATCTTCTCCTATAAATATTGTTAGTTCACATAATATTCACTTATATAGTTGTCACAATCAAAACATCAAAATACAATGTTCTAATATTCTCCCCCTTTTTGATGATGACAACTATGTAAGTTTGCAAATTTATAAAAGCAATTTACTCCCCCTGAATGAATATTCCCCTTACCCAATAATTTCTCCCCCTTTTCCATCGACAAAAAGGAACAAATAGATAATACGAGAAATATAGACATATAAGCAAATTAATCAATATATAACGTAGGGAAAGCAAATAAACTTAGCATTGTAGATAGCACACAAAGAAACATGAACATTTAAATACAACAAACAAAGAACGTTGTCACATAACAACATCAAAAACAGAATAAACACATAGGCAAATGTCTTGAAAAAATACCATAAGATATGCATAAGTAAAAAACTAAAGTTCCTCATTATCCGAAGCTTCTTCTTCCTTCTTCTCCAAAGGTTGACCACATAAAAGGTGCGGGGTTTTCGATAATACCGGTAGAGGTAGAGCCGGTACATGATATTTTCTCCTAAATTTTGTTTAAGAAACCTTTTATGGAATTAAGCTTTTTATTCGTTTTGACGAAATTTTTCCCGAAGGTAGCCAATCATCATCCAAGCTTACTTTGATTGCGAGAGAGAGTAATAGTGCTTACTTTGGAGTAATGTCACTATGGAGCTCATGAATCTCATCACCATCATCATCATCATCTTCTTCTTCTTCTTGGCGCGGAGGTTGCGAGGATGAAGATGCGATATTAGTATCCCTTGGTTGAGGAATACCTTGATTGCGATTTGCCACCCATTATTGGAAGCTTATTATTTGTTGAGATTTCGGGCGTTTTGGAAGACCCATAAGACTTAGGTCTTCGAGTTGAGCTCGCCAATGGTCGTATAGTCTACATCGGGGAAAGGAACTCCGAAGTTTTGAAGAATACGCATGATGTAGGCTCCGTAGTGGATGGTTTTGTAGTTTCTTTTGTGGTTAATAGTGAGAAACTCTTCCAAAATGAAATTTGCCCAATTTACTCTTCGGGACGAGTAAATGGCATAGAGAGCTTGGAAATCCCTCTTATGGACTTTCCCGTAACTACCGGTATGAGGTTGAAGTGATCGAATGAGAGCACGGTGAAGAATACGTGCCTTTGGACGTAAGGCACAAGATTTCAAGATCGTCAAATCATCCGATAGAAACCGATGAGAAACTTTGTCTCGGTTATACTGTCTACTTCAACATATCGATATCCAACCCTTCGGATGGACATTGCAATATGTGGCCAAGTCGTTGTAGAGGGAGATAAATTTTAACTCCGCAAACCAAAGTCCAAATACAATCATCCTTATTGCGTGGATCTTGGTGGCCTAAATTCATGTTGGCGAAAAATAACCTAATCAAGAGAGGATAAAGCTTGATGTTATTTGAGTCATACCCAATAAGGTGGTCGATACCACTAGCTTCGGCAAGCTCTCGGATAGCATATCCGTTGAAATAAGCAAAATTGACGAAAGCTCCTTCAAAAATCCGAGAATTTTTCATTGAATTAAACCGAGTCACCGCTGTCTCGTTGTGAAGCCACGAACAAATTTGGCTTTCGGAAGGACCGACAGTAGATTCACGAGCACGTTTGGATCAGGGTGCCATTGATTTAAATAGGTTTTGATAATAAAATTGAATTTTTGAGGTGGAGGCTAGGGTTTCTTTTGGAGTAAAAATGGGTTTGGTAATGGGTAGAATGAGGAAGAGAGGGGAGTTGAATAGTATTAGAGTAAATGGTTGCATTGGAAAGAGTGTATTGGTATTATAAAAAACTGAAAATATACGGGCCAGTCGACTGGTATGCAGGGTTTTGCATGCCGCAAGTTTACAATGTAAAATGTCGAAAGTCAACTGACTGAATATAGGGGGCCCATCGACTGATAACCGAGACAAAATTTAAATAGATTGAAGATTCAGTCGACTGTATTGAGGAGGTCAGCCGATTGGTTTACAGGAAAAAGTATCCCGCATGTTTATAGTTCATTTTTGGGTGGATTCAGTCGACTGGTTGGGGTGTTTCGGTCGACTGTTCTCGGGCTAACAATTTAAATTAGTTTGAATATTCAGTTGACTGAATGCCTTCCCCCAGTCGATTGAATCTGTTATTTTTTCTGTGGTAAGCCTTTCTTCTAGCTTTTCCTTAAATTAGTTATACAATATATATATTTATGTACTTTCTAGTTTTAATTTAATGTTAATCATAAATATATAATTATTATTCCAGAAAATATACAACTTATTCAAATTATAATATACAAAAAAAATTAATTTTTGGAATTTTTCGAATCATCTGAATGCGGCTCAACCTTAGTGATTTCTTATAATGGATGGATAGGAGACCATGCATTACTTTGAGCACCACGTTCCCAAGAGTTTGGAGACACTTGAGGACGTTGCGAAGATGGTTGGTGCACACATTGTTTGGAAGATGATCCACAAAACTTCAGAGCAAATTGTTCTAGGAAGCTTAATCGTTTTGCATTGACTTTCTGTTCATAGTACATTTCGCGTTGAAGTTCTAATGTTTCCCATTGATAGTGGTGGATATCGTCAATCTTTTCTTTTGTCGACGGGGAGCCAAAACCCAAGTTTCTTTTAGCTCTCTTTCCTTTTGGCGTATACCCAGTGTGATGATTTGGTGAAGGCGTAATCTTAACTGGACTATATACCGGAGTTGAATTGTTTGAGGAATCGGAGGTTGGAGTGCTAAATCCAATCGAGGATTGGTTTGAGCTTACTTGTGACGACATTGTATTGTTTGTATATTATTTGTAGATTAAGCTGTTTGAACACTTAGTAATTCTTAAGAAAATATGAAAGTTGATTGAATATATATATATACAGAGCTATATGCTATTACTGGTTTTTGCGTTTGAGGTGAAAAATGTTGGGAAAATTTACGCCAATTAAAAACTGGAGGTTAGAAATCGTAAGAAACAATGGCCGCAAGTTAATTAAAGAGATGGAAGGTCTAAATTCAAGAATCAAACTAGATTATTGGAACATCATGTAACTTCCTCCCAAGAGACCAGAGTTTGAGTGCCATTAGCTCCAATTTTTTTATTTTAATTTTTTTTGTACTTGTAAATTTTTTTTTGTAAAATAATATTGAATTATAAATCATTTAACGATATGATTCCTATTTCTCGTTTTAATTTTATAAAAATATTTTCATTTAAGGGTTAGTAAATATATCGGCTATTTGATTTTCTGGTGGTAAAAAATCTAGCGATATATTTTCTTTTTCTATATTATCTCGAAGAAAATGATGTCTAATATCAATGTGTTTAGTTCTAGAGTGATTTATAGGATTTTTTGATAAATTTATAGCGCTTGTATTATCACAGTAAATTGTTGATTTAGAAAGGTTTATACCAAAATCATGTTGTGTTTGCTGCATGTAGATTACTTGAGCACATGCCAAAGCAGTAGAAATATATTATGCTTCACACGTCGAGAGTGAAACACAATTTTGTTTCTTACTAAACCAAGATACTAAAGATCGTCCAATGAAATGACAAGTACCACTTGTAATCTTTTGATCCGTTCGACATCCTCCAAAATCAGCATCACTGTATGATATTAACTCAAAAGGACATTCTTTTGAATAAAAGAGACCGTAGTCTTTAGTCTTGCTTAAGTATCGGAAAATTAGTTTCACTGCCCGCAAATGTGATTCTTTGGGATTTGCTTGAAATCGTGCGCACAAGCATACACTCTTCATTAAATCTGGTCGACTAGCAGTTAAATAAAGTAATGATCCAATCATGCTACGATATAGTTTTTGGTCAACACTTTTGTCATTTTCATCTCTATCGAGATGTACCGTAGTACTTATAGGAGTAGGTTTAGCAGAAGTGTTTTCCATACCAAATCGTTTTATAAGATGATTACAATATTTTTCTTGATTAATAAAAATTCCATTACTTAATTGTTTAATTTATAAACCAAGAAAATATGAAAGTTCTCCCATATGGGACATTTCAAATTCTCTTGTCATAATATCTGAAAATTCTTGACATAATTTTTCGTTTGTAGAATCAAAAATAATATCATCTAAATAAATCTGTAGTATTAAAATGTCATTTTATCTTGTTTTATAAATAAAGTTTGATCTACCTTTCCAATTTTAAAACCAGAATTTATTAAATGATTTTTAAGACGGTCATACCAAGCACGAGGTGCCTGTTTTAAACCGTATAAAGCTTTTTTAATTTATAAACACGATCTGGAATTTTTTCATGTACAAATAAAGGTGGTTGTTCTACATATACACTTTCATTTCTAAAACCATTTAAAAATGCACTTTTTACATCCATTTGATATAGTTTAAAGTTATTAAAACATGCATAAGATAATAAAATACGTATCGCTTCTAGACGAGCTACAAGAGCAAATGTTTCATTATAGTCTATTCCTTCTTCTTGATTATAACCTTGAGCAACTAGCCTAGATTTGTTTCGAATAATATTTCCTTACTCATCATCTTTATTTTTGTAAACCCATTTGGTATTGATAACTGCTTGATTACTTGGTCTAGGAACTAAGTCCCAAACGTCATTACGTTCAAATTGATTTAATTCTTCTTGCATAGCTATAATCCAGTAATCATCAGTTGAGGCTTCTTTAGCATTTTTGGGTTCAATGCTTGAAAGAAAAGCTACATGACCTATTTGATTTTGTTGATTTTGAGTTCTTATGTTAGTATTTACATCTTCAATGATATTTTCAATAGGTTGATTTCTTAAGAGACTTGGTGGAGTTCGAATTTCATTATTATTTGGTAAATTATTGTTTACATTATTTTCAATATTTTCAAAATCATCTTCTATGTTATTTGATTTAGTAATAATTTCATCACCTTCATTTTTATGATTAATTTTGAAATTTTCATTGAATGACACATGAAGTGTTTCTTCGATTACTTTAGTTCTTTTATTATAAATTCTATAAGCTTTGCTTCATTCCAATTATCCAATGAATATTCCTTCATCAGATTTTGGATCGAATTTACCAAGATTGTCTTTTGTATTTAAAAGAAAACATTTTGAACCAAAAACTTTAAAATATGATATGTTGGGTTTTCTTCTATTAAAAAGTTCATATGGGGTATGTTTTGCTAATGGAAACTCTATTTAAAACATAACAAGCAGTTGCTACAGCTTCTGTCCAGAAGTTTTTTGGTAGAGTACTTCCATTTAATAAAGTCCTAGCACATTCCTGAAGTGTTCTATTTTTCCTTTCTACAACTCCATTTTGTTTCAGAGTTCTAGAAAATGAAAAATTATGAACAATTCCTTTTTTGTTACAATATTTTTCAAAAGAATCATTTTCGAATTCACCACCATGATCGCTCCGAATATTTTAAAATTTTAAAATTTTAACACTTTGAATTCTTTTAGCAAATATTTTAAAATTTTCAAAATTGTCACTTTTATTTTTCAAAAATATTGTCCAAGTGAGTCTTGAGAAATCATCTACAATTACATAAACATACCTATTATGGTTTATAGACTGAACTTGAGTTGGTCCAAAAAGATCTAAATGTAATAACTCAAGTGGTTGTAATGTAGAAATTATTTTCTTTGATTTAAAAGAAGATTTTGTTAATTTTCCTAGTTGACAAGCATCACAAATACTTTCTACTTTAAAATTCATTTTTGGTAATCCTTTAACTAAATTATTTTTAGATAATTTGCTTATTGCTTTAAAATTTATATGACTTATGCCATAGCCAAGGATCATTTTCTTTGGCTACTAAACACATATTTGTGTTATGATTAACTTTCATATTTAATATGTAAATATTCGTTCTCTAGTTCCTTCAAATATAATATTATTATTTTGATCAAATATGTTGCATTCATTTTCCGAAAAAGTTATATTAAAACCTTTATCGCATAGTTGTCTTATACTAAGCAAATTATGTTTTAAATTCTTAACCAGTAAAACATTTGTAATAAGAGGTAAGTTAGATGTACCGTCATTGCTCACATCGCCTTTGCCGATGATATAGCCTTTGGAATTATCTCCAAATGTGATAGATCCTCCATCTGAGTAGATAATATTAGTCGGCATATCTTTATTTCCTGTCATATGTTTTGAGCAACCACTGTTAAGTATCCACTTTCCTCTTTTCTTAGTTGGCACTTGCAAAAAATATCGGAATGATGTTGGTACCCACCTTTTATTAGGGTCCTAAGAGTTAGATTTTAGGAAACCAAACCCAAGAGGGTTTAGAATTCCCTTTATAAGTAAAATCTTTATTTTTATGAACTGAATTTATAAAAGATTTAATATACTTATTTTTGATTGAATTATTATTAGTTTTTGGTACCCAAATCTTTATATTATTTGTGTTGCAAATTTCTTTCTTTTGAGTAAAAACCTTTGGTTTTGGTTTTGCTTTTACAAAATTCTTATGCAAATTGAAATTTTTATATGATGGGTTATTTTTCTTTGAATTAATATTTGAAGAATTTGTATATCCTAACCCTTTCTTATTAAAAGTAGTTTGAGAATTACTAATAATCTTAGAAAGATTTTCTCTTCCTTTATTAAAATTAGATACATTTTTAGTGATATTCTCTAACTCGGTTTTTAGACTGGTATTGTTTAATTCAAGAATTTTGACATTTGATTTTAAATCATGATTTTCTGAAGCTAATGTCATATTCTTTTCTTTTTGCACTCCTATTTCATTTGATAGCATAGTGAGTTGAGAAGAAACGTTAGACAAAGACTCTTGTGTTTTAACAAGTTCTTCTTCTAAGATTTTCTTTTGATCTCTTAGCATATCAACTTCTATTTCATTTCTATTTAATTTTTCTAGAGCATCTTTAGACTTTCTTTTAACTTCTTTTAGTTTATCCAATAGCTCTGAGTTTATTTATATTAAATCATCAAAAGTAAGATCACTTACATCGTTAGTCGAAGCCATAAAGCGGACATTAGCTTGTTTAGAATCACTGTTAGTGTCACTATCTGATAATGAAGATGATTCTGAATCATCCCATGTAATAGAGAATGCTTGCTTCTTTTTGTACTTGTCCTTCTCATTCTTGTATCTGTCTTTCTTTTGATTAGGACGGTCTTTTTTATGTGAACCTTCTTATGACATTCATAACATTCGAGATTTGAAGCTGGTGGTTTTTTGGTATTGTCTCTCCTGTTGTTTCCGAATTTCTTGTTCTTTCTAAATTTCAAAAACTTTTTGGACTCCTTTGCTATAAATGCCATGTTATCTTCATCTGAGTCCGAGTCTTCTTGTTCAATTTGAAAAGCTATATTCTTTATATCTTGAGCTTGACCTCGTTTTGCCTGCAAATTAACTTTATGCGACATGAGATTTCCTATTGACTCTTCAGGTTTGATGGTAGAAATATCATTAGCTTCTTCAATAGCTAAGACATTTCTTTCCCATTCATCCGTTAAAGAGTTTAGAATTTTCGAGACAATATCAAAATCTGAATATTTTTCTCCTAGTGCTAATAGTGAATGATATATGTCTTGGAATCTAGAATACATGTCATTTATAGTTTCATCTGGTTTCATTCTGAAATTTTGGAACTGATTTTTAAGCATAGAAATCTTTCTCTGTTTTACTTTGTTTGTTCCTTCATATGTAACTTTAAGAGTTCGCCAGATTTCATTAGCAGTTTTACACATACTAACTCTATTAATTTCATTCTTGTCTAAAGCACAAAATAACATATTCATGGCTTTTGCATTTAAAGTAGCATCTATTTTTTATGTGTTTGACCATTGTGCATATGGTGTGGTAGGTATAGTGTATTCATTCTGAGTGATATTCCAAGTATCATATCCATTTGCTTGCATATAAATACTCATCCAAGTTGACCAATAGTTGTAATTCAAACCGTTAAATAGTGGTGGTCGTGTAGTGGATTGACCTTCAATAAAACTCTTGTTAGTGTTATTTTCCATATTAACTGAATATCAAATAACTGTGTTAAGGTTATATGATGACCTTGCTCTGATACCAAGTGAAAGTGACTAAGGATCGTAATATGGAATATTAACCAAGTTATCTACTAGTGCGGAATATAAATATAAAAGTAAAGTAAACGACACCAAGGAATTTTATACTGGTTCGAACTTCCCGTTCTACGTCCAGTCCCAGACTCCTTTTGGAATTTAATTATCAACCCTCCCTTAACTTGGAGGAATAGGTATTACATCGCCTGAGCAACCGAACAGGACTTCATTCACCTAATCAATAGAATAGGACTTCAACTGCCTGAGCAATCGAACAGGACTTCTAATATAAACAGTAAAAATTGCTTATGATTGAGTATGCTCTTGTAAAGCACTGATAAGTCAATAACGTACATCCTTTCTATAATCTTCTCTTTTGTGGTATATAGTGTAGTTCGTGAAGATAGGAAGTTAATTTAATCATAAATGAAATTGCTCTTGAATGTGTAAGTGCTTAGAAAGAGAATTTGAATGCAAATGGCAGGAGTTTAGATAATAAGAATATGAGATAGAATTAGAAAATTAGGTGATTAAAACAAGTGAATTTGAAGGCTATATATACTATTTAAGTGTTGCAACTTATCGTGAAAATTAACGGTCAAAAGATACGGAAATAACTCTTGAATCAAGGGTTGTTTATGTTCGATGAAGTGAAGTGTCTTTTCAAAAATATAGCCGTTATGCAATTTCAGTCGACTGAACAAAAGAATTCAGCCAGCTGAAATTTAAAAATTTAAACTAGAAAGAAAACAGTTCAAAAAACACCAAATTCAGTTGACTGAAATGGGTATTTCAGTCGGCTAAACATTCATATCAATTTGTGCATGTGCACAGATATTCAGTCGACTGAACTGGGCATTTCAGTCGGTTGAATTTCAGGTTTTTTTGCCAAATTCATGATTTTTTAGAAATATTTTTTCGTGTGAACTATGATATATGAACTATGAAATATGAGCTTTGATTTAGAAGCTTTGAAATGCACGCGTGTGTGTATACCACTTTGGAGAGATTTTAACAAAAATTAACTACTAGACCTAAACTATAGACAAACTATAAACAATATTAAAGCTTCTATCTAGAATCTAGTCTGCAATCTACTGTCGAGTAGAATTGTATCTTCTCCTGTGAATATTGTTAGTTCAGATAATATTCACTTATATAGTTGTCACAATCAAAATATCAAAATACAAGGTTCTAACAATGTTGTCATCATTCATTGATAGATGTTATCTCATGTCGTCGTCATTCATTGATGTTGACAATTTTCATTACTTCAACTTTCTGTATAGCAGCAATGTTCATTAATACTTTGCTAAGCATAGCAACAACGTATTAAATTTTCCTATTGCATGAACATGATCATTCCTCAAGTTTAGAATAATATCACATGGCAGTTAATGAAAGGTCAACAAGCCAGCATGAAGCTTACCAATAAGTCTAGTAAGGGGTCTGAATCTTCACCCTCAGTTGGCAAGAATGAAGACAATCTTTTGAATCCTTCGTATATAATGATCCAAGGAGAAGTGGATTCTATTCTTGGTCAGTTTGGCATTACTGGAATGTAAGCCATTCCTGTAGGTCCTTCAGATAGTATTACTAATCCACCCAAGGGGTAATTTTCCTTTACTGCAGTACATATTTGGCATACTGGCTATCTTCTATTTTTCAGGTTTCCTTCTAAGATATATGAAGCACTTAGGCATTTATCCCATCCAATTCCTACCCAATTCATACACATACTTGACCTACTTTGAGGTTCTAGCTCAGGAAGCCGGGCTCCCTTCCCTTAGCGCTAAGATCCTCCATTCCATAGCAATCCCTGCTAAAGTTGGTGACCAACTAGATTGTCAACTATACCGCATTCGTCCTTACCCAAAAAGCATGATCTTTAAAGGTGTTTACAAAGCAAGGGAATGAGAGACTTGATACCTTTTCGTCGAATGTTTTTCTAACATTAGAGGGACATTCTCTACTCCTGGCAAGTTGTTGCTTTTGTTGTTGTTTTTTACACCATGCCCACTTATTATCTTTCTTTAATGGATGCTTCTTTCCAGATTCTGCTCCTGAAAAGCTAAAACCTGAAGATCAGAAGATCGTGCAATCCTTAACTAAAGCAGCAGAGAGTACGAGGAACATGCTCAGATTACTGACTCTGGCTAACCTCCTTAAGTACTCCATTATTTTGGATCATCATTAGGTTTTGGGAGAGCCCCCAAAAGTCGGACAATGCTAGAGGAGGATGCTCATCGGTATGGGAAAATCAGAATCCTTCACCTCCAGTTCAACCCGATGCTGCTAGTAAGTTTTAATATAGCTAAAAACGGAATTTCTAACGTTATTAGCTTATAAACTTCATTTTTGTTTTAGGTTCATCTGCTCATGTTATCGCTCCTAAAGAAATAAAAGTCAAAGAAAAAGTTTCAAAAAAGAGGAAAAGTAAGAATGAAGTTCTAGCTTCGCCCTAACCAACTAAGACTTTCTCCTTTAAAGATTCCATCACTCAAGCCATCAAAGAACTTGATGAAGATGAAATAGGTAATGATGTTTCTATTGACGTTCCTTTTTCTCCCCAAGATAAGAGGCCCAAATATACGGGTGACTTCACTCCCATTATCATAGATGAGACAGTGCACGTAAACATTGATCCATGTCCTAAAGCAGCTTATTTGGACAAAGCTCCAGAAAATCCCACAGAGCTTCAAACTGAGATATCCAAGGAGGCTCCAACCGCCAACCCCCTTCTTAATATTACATGCCCTACTTCTCTAACGTCTATCGGCCGTATGTGCGCTGAACTTGGTCTAATCTCTCCCTAGACGATCTTCCTCCTTCGAGGACTCAAATTCGAACTTCATCAATAAATTTTAAAAATCTTCCACGGTTGGCTATCCAAACTCTTTCCCTTTCTTCTCTCGGATCACTGCAACCTCCAAATTACTCTGATAACCATCTATTACTTATTTTCAAACAACTCATATTGATACGTTTTTCCTATTTACTCGGTTAGCTTTAATTTTATAGGTTTTGTTTTAACTTATACATATTACCTTTCCTATGTAGGAAATCATATGTTCCTCTTACGAGGCACCTCTCAGGGACCTTTAAACGAAGTAGTTGAGCTTAAAGGAAAGGTTTCTTTGCTCCAAAATGATTTGATCAACATTTCCGTGGCAAGAGACGAGGCGGTCTTAAAGAAAGGCAAACTCGCTTCTTCTCTTAAGGAAGAACAGAAAGCAAGGCAACTACTAGAAGAAAGAGTGAAATTTGGAAGCTGATCTCGAGTCATTTAACGGATCAAAGCAGATATGGAGAAGATGACTAAAGAACACTCCAAGCTTGCTAAAGAAAACTCAGAACTAGCCAAGAAGAACAAATCATTAGAAGATCAACTCCAAAGAAAATCTAATCTCCTAGATTATTCAAATAACATCATCAGTGATACTAAGAAAAAGTTCACTTCCTTTCTTGACGTTGTTCTTCCTAAGATCACTGGGAAATGTTGTGAAAATGCTTTGTATGTGGCATATGCCAACAACATCAAGAAATGCCAAGATCTAGATTTCCTATCTCTTCCCGCCTTGAATGAAAAATGCAAGAGAAAATTCAGTCTTAGAATAAAGAAAGACAAGAAGGCTCTTGATGCGGAGTTCCCTACTGAGGAAGAAATTGATGCCGGAGAGTGGCTATCATTTGACGATGCTCCCGTTGATGAAGAACCAAAACTTGATGAGAAGAAAGACAAAGATTATGAGGACGATGACAATGACGATCATGATGATGGAGATGATCGTGATGATGATGATAATAGTGATGATGAAGGTAATGGAGGTGATGGAGCAGGATTTTCTAGGAGGCCAGGTGATATGGATGGATCTACCAAAGCTAATTTGGACTCAACTACCCAGGATGCTGAAGCTACCGACTTACCGGATCTCGAAAAATGATTCTCTTAAGTCGAGAAGTGCTTCTCGAGACCAAGGACCTAAGAACCAAGGGAAAATATCTTCATCATAGGCTCCGCTTTCTCAAATTTATGTCACTATATTCAAATGTGTTAAGTTATGAAATAATTTTTAGTTAACACATCGATTATTTTAGTTAAGAAGAAAATCAAAAAACTACTATGAAACTTTCATCGAAAAGAAACAAATAGAAATTGATCAATTAAATAAAGAATTGGACAAGCAAATGAAAGATTACGATGAGCTATCCGGAAATGTAAGAAACTTGCTAAAAGCGCATCGAAGTTAAGATTCTTCAAGGAAAGAGAAATTGCTCCCCGTATGAAGAAAGCCCATCATTACTGGGAAATGCTCATGAAGGAGAATTTCGAACTAATGACTCTCTTCTATATGCTAATTGATGACAGAAACGCCCTGATGGAGTTTCTGTACAAAGTTTATTGTAGGGGAAAATTTTTCGATTTCTCATACTTGGGTGATAACTGTGGAGGTTTGCTTCGATGCTTTCATCGTAGATATTTGGACGAGTATGGGTCTGATTCCCACCCCGGGATGTATTGGAACCTTCCTAGAGTGGCATCCATCCCACTTTCTTCTAGCTCTCTTCCTCCAAAAATTCAAGTACAATAAGAAAAGATTCATTTATAAAATGTATAAGAAATCAATTTTGTATGAACCCGAATGTTTGTAATATTCAATTTGGTTCATTTACGAATCTTACCGTTTTAGTTTCTTATGCTTAGTTTAATTTCATTTCAACATGTTGTTACAGAATAAAAACCTCCCGTGTAGACCTGTTCCTAAGGACCTCTTGAGTAAATTTGTCAAGTTAAAGAGAAATTTTATGGAAAATCCTCGATTTTCAAAACATCGCAACTGGCAAAACATTGCTTCCTTAGAGATTTAAAAGAAGTCTACATGCGTTATCCTCATTTCTACTTTGAATTTCTAGGCGATGAAAAGAACAAGTTGCTCAGTGAAATTCGATCTTATCACACCAAAATGATATGTGATCATGATAGTCCTCTAGTTAGGGAGTGGGATTATCGTCGGTTCCCTCCCGTTCACACCCCGAAAGGAATTAAGACCTCCTTCGATACTATACTTATGTTGTCTGCTAAGTTATTCGAAAAAGCTAAAATCATAGTCTCGGGACTTTAAATGTTGATTAAATGTCTTTTAAAACAGAACTGTGATGTATCCTTAATTTTTATATTACTTGCGAACTCTCTTATTATTAATAGAAATGTTTGTTTTCATATATTAATTCTCATATCCTTTATTCCTAATAGGAGACTCCATTAGCGCGTGCATCTGATTCTCCGGATGCTTCGTGAATTATTGAAATTAAGGATAGGTTGCTTGCTTATGTGAAGAGATCATCCCAAGACGACTCAACTCTACGATTTCCAAATAATCCTGCAGTGCAAGAGTGGCATAGGAATTACTTTATACTGAAATCGACGTTTAGGATTTATAAGGAAATGACTGCTCGTATTAAGGAGCAACTTAAAGAAAGGGAGAAAGAGCTTTAGGCGTTAAAAGAGAGAACTAACTCATTTTGCGAGCTCGGTCCTTCAATCAAAGCCGACGTAGTGTTAGCTAAATTATATCAGAGAATTAAATGATCTTGAAGTGGACTTAATAAAGAGTCAAGTTCACTGTCAATCACTAGAGCTTATTGCGAGTGAGGGCGAAGCCGGCTTCCCTACCCCCACTCTTGGAAGAATTACTACATCTCGTTCTTTGACGAGCCAAGAATTCCCTACTTTGCTAAACCCGCCTTTGGGTTTAAGCAATGAAACAATCTCGTCATGGAGCAAAAAAGTCAAATTTGAGATAATACAACATTTTGGTAAGAAATGGAATGAGAAAGTTTCTCAACGTATAAGCGAATACGAGAGCAAAGTTCAAAAGCTTGAGCGTGAGAGATATACTCTCAAACAAAAGATTGAAGAGTTGAATAACACATCCAAAACTTTACGAGGAGCCAATAAGACTCTCCAGCGCACTCTGAATGTCTAGATTGCTTCAATTGATGATGCAAATACGATTTGAAAAAAGGAAAAGAAATTCAATTAACTCCATGATGCTGCTATTCGCCCTGTTGTTGACTCCATAGTTGCCCAGGATGTAGAGGATACTACACAAAATCTTGAACTTTAGTGATAATTTGTTTTAAACTAGCTTCTTTTTCCGTTTTACTTCTGTACCTGCCACTTTGTACATAAGGTATCAGATTATAAATAAATTTACAATTGAATGAATGTTACCTCAAATACAGGGTATATAATCATGAATTGAATTCCGATTTTGATCTGAAATTACTTGATGGCTAACATTTCATTTTTCCATATTTGAGCTTTCCTACTGATTGAGCTCGATTAGAATATCCGGTTGTTGGCTATAGTAATGGATATTTCCGTTAAATTAATTTGAGTTAAAAACCGACTCAAAGAAGTCCTAAAACTTAATCTGGAAATTGAAGAAGACTAAAAACCCAAACTTGGTTACAATAATAGTAGACCAGAAATCTATATCTAAAAGAAACCAGAAATTCGTATTTGGTAATAATAATAGAAGTCCAGAAATCCATATCTAGAAATAGTAGAAGACCAGAATCTCTTGTTTGGTGGCTAAGAATTGCATTTGTTGGGAGACATAAATAACCCATATTTGA
This sequence comes from Allium fistulosum, assembly GCA_030737815.1. NCBI lineage: Eukaryota > Viridiplantae > Streptophyta > Magnoliopsida > Asparagales > Amaryllidaceae > Allium > Allium fistulosum. The sequence goes on from CM060906.1 coordinate 55,756,772, forward strand.
TGGTCCTTCCTTTAGAAAATTATATTTGATTTGAAGCGCTACTTAGCTCAGATTTTGATTGACTTGGGAGCGCTACTTGGTTGTTGATTTTGATTGATCTAGGGAGCGCTACTTGGTTCTTGATTTTGATTGATCTTCCTTTTTAAGATTTCGGTGCTTTAGTGAGGCCTTTGATGGCAGGCACTAAAAGTTTACTCCGTCCTCCCTCTAGGAGGCGCTTTAATCAGCCAACGTAGTCAGGGGTTAAAGGATTTCTCGGTGCTATCGTGAGGCCTTGGATGACGACATTAAAGGCTTACCCGACCTCTCTCTAGGAGGCATTTCAGCGAGGCCTTTGTTGATGGTGCTGAAGGCTTTCCTGGTGCTTTAGTGATAGAGTTAGGGGTATGAACTAGGGGTAATTCTATAATTTATTATAAATTAGTTAACTGTGCAATCAATTCTCGTTTAAAATAAAGGTGTTTTTCTTTCTGTTATATATTCGTTATAAAAAATTAAATATTTAATTAAAATATATTTAATCGAAAATCCATAAATGATGTGTTTGTGGTAGTAATTACAAATAGTTTAATCATGAGTATGTATCACAATATTATAAAACACATCATTTTAATGTTCTTAGTCAAGATGCATTGAGACTGAATATCGATATATCCATTGAGATTAGGGTACGTAACGCTCTCCAACGTTGGGCAATGTATTATTCATGACTACTGGAGGCATTAGGAGGTTACATACTTATAGTTATTAGATAACTATGGAATGACTCACTCGATAATTTTCTATTGGTTAATATAACTAAGGTTAAACAGAAAATATCGATGTGACTGATTTACACAGTTCTCTTGACTTGAGAATACCATCTATCTTAAATATGAAAGTTCCACTTTGATTATAGTCAAATCATGGCACGACGTCCATCGAGTGACTATAGTTGGGTCGAGTGGAAGTGTTGGAAGTGAAGCATTATTCAAGAAAGAATTTGTCTCCTCAATTATATGAGGTTAGTATCACGGTCAACTCAAGTCAACCTAAAGTAAAAATATCTGGCCAGAATATTTCGATTAATAATAATTTTTATTATTGAACCAAGAACTTTGTGTTTGGACTATAGTGTTGAATATGGATGATATTGAAATTTTAACCATTACCAAATTCCATAAGTCCAAAGCGATATAGTTTGAACGAAGAGAATTGGTGTAAATAAAAGCCAGAACCGGGTAATGCTTAACAAAGTAAAGTTATATTTTTACCGAAAATCAAGTATGTGATAAAGTTTGCCAAAATATCACACCATCTGCTAAGTGACTTGTGAATGTTAATATTCGAATAGTTTGATATTAATTGCTGACCAAATTTACACCTAGCAAGTCATAGAACCGAAACGATGAATTCTCTTTTGACCAAACAATTTAATTTATAATTTTTATAAATTAATTAAATTAAATAATATTTATGAAATATTAGTTATAAAATTTAATTTTTATTTGATGAATAGAAATTATTAAATATATTTATAACAGTTATAAATATATTAATCGATATACGATATACGATATCGATAAGCGTTAAATTGGATTTAATTGCATAATATTTTACTTGAGGTCTATGCGGATTTAAAGCCTATTAAGGGGTTGATAGGATCAGTTCATATAGGGGTTATAGGCAGCCTAATTGTGGAGTTAGAGAGCTTTGAAATGGATAACTAAGATGGAAGGAGAATGAATAAAAGATTAAATCCAAAATTCTCTCCTTATCTTCCTCTATATAAAGATCTCAACCCTCATCTTTTTTTAGAACTTTTGAAACCTTCATATCATCTCATTGTCTAGGCGACCTCTCCTCTCCATCCCTCTTTCATATACAGTTCAAATCAAATCGGATTCAGTGCTTATCGATAGCTGGTGGTCAACAGTATAAGCACTAGCAGTCTTTTGGATTGGAAATCGTTTCAAGGAGAATACATCATTGTTTCAAGGTGCGCTTAAGAGTTTTGGCTATATGGTACATTCCTAATATGATTAAAAATATTAAACTATATTTATAATCTTCATCATACATATACATACATACATACATACATACATATATATATATATATATAATATTGTTAGTTAGGCGATGATTCAAACTTGTAAATTTATTGTCAAAATATTGATTCGTAGTATGTATATTTATATATGTTAATTTTTTTATGATAATACATCTTTGTATAGCACGGACCAGAATTTAAAAAAACAATTTTTTATTATTTAAATTATTTAATACATATATATATAGTTTAAAATTTAAATACTACATTATACGTATGTACTACCAAAATATAATTTTATCTATAATGTTTAATAAGTATAATATTTTCGGTCAGACGATTTTATTTATCTATGTATATAATATTTTAAATAATATTTAAATTAGTTAATCATAAAAATAATTATATAAATTATATATGTTTTAAAAATATATTTTATATTTTATAAAATCATATCAATACATATTATACTTTACGCTGAAATAAGAATTTTTTTTATATTTTTTAAATATTTAAATATAAATTGAAAAATAGAAAATATATTTTAAATTGTTTTAAATTATAAAATTATATAATAAATTTTCAAATTATAAAATCTTTGTCTAAAATTTTGCTGGAAATTTAAAATTCAAATTTGATTTCAAAAAATAATATTTTATTAGTTTTTAATAATGCAATACGATTTTATTAATATATATATATATATATATATATATAATTAAAAAAAACTTGGGCCATGCGCAAGACCATGAGATATATATATTTGAATATAAATTATTTTATGATTTTATATGTATTAATATATATATATTTTTTATTATGCATATATATAAGCATTAATATATACATTTATATTTATATAAAATATTTAGAAAAAAATATTTGTACATGTACTAGTTTCAGCATTGTAGCAAAAAAAGTTTATTTAATATATTTTATAAATGATTTTATCATATTTATGTAGTTATAAATATATACATATTGATAATATCATATATTTATGTTTATACACACACAAAAAAATTATATGCAATTTTTTTAGTTTATGCATATATATATTGTAATATTTTATTTATAAAAGCAAAAGCATGTGTTTTTGTGTGTATGTGTATGTATCGACATACGTTTGGACAATATATTTGCCTATCAGATGGGCCAACGTGTTTGTTGCGATGTAAATCCCAACATCTATACACGGGCATATTATATCTTACATGGGTTAATATGTTACACATGTAGACACTTATATATCTATATATGGTACATCTGTATATTTAATGTAATATAAATTAAATAAATACAATATCATTTTATAAGTTACATAACTAAATTTTTTATTTAAATAAATAGAAATGTTCTAAATAAATTAGACTTCATAAGTGCAAAATAAAGATCCAATGGGGTAATTTTTTGAAATTCACCCATAATTTCCGCCACCGGCTGGTCTAGTTTCAACAATGGTATCAAAGCCTAATAGCCTTTGCGGTCTAAATTAGTTATGTTAGGGTTAACTATTAAGCTCAAACCTGGATAATAGGGTGTCTAGAAAGGCAATGTCTAGGATGGGTTTGGGTAATCAAATATTCTGTCCTACCTAGCTACTAGCCTGGCCCGACAGATATGTGAGCCCAAATGTTGCCCATAATAGAAGAGGCCCAGTTTGAATTGGGCCATGGGCTAAATTTTGAAATTTTTTGAAAAATTAATATATAAGATTTTAAATTTAAAATACCATGTATACATAGTATAAAAGTTATAATATGATAAAATATTTAAAATGTTTAAATATATATATATATATATATTAACTTTGAAATTTTAAATTTTTTATCAACAAGATTAATAAAATAAATTAATTAAATAAGTTAAATAATTAATAAATGTATACATATATTATATGTTATGGTATATGTTATGTTGTTCTAAAATGTTTAAAATAACACAAGTATATATGTATGTATAAGAAATGAATTTTGAAATTAATATAATTAATAAAATAGTTTAATTAAATAAATTAATTGAAAGGTTAATTAATTAAATAATATACACTTGTATATGATATATGTGTTATAATATAAAGGTTATAATATATAATACACATTTAATATAAATGTTATATTAAGATAATATAAAATTAATTAAAACGTTAATTAACATTAATTAAATAAGATTTAATTAATATAATATTATACATAAGACTATTATATAAGTAATATAAAATATAAAAGTTATATAATAATAAAAGTTATATAATATGAATGTATAAATTAAATATGGAACACTAAAGAAACCAAATAGACTTAATGAATAAATACATACGTAAATTTACATATATCGTGATTTCCGATGTATTCGACACTTGAATCACGAGAGTAATTCTTAAGAATCACATTATTCCATAAGTCGATATCACTCAATATAATATATTGAAGATTATGAATTTGCAATATAATGTCTTTTTAGTAAAGCTAGCATGGTTGATCGGGCCCTTACCGGATATATAAATGAATAGGAATACAAGTGTTCGGTACATGCACCAGAACAGCTAAAAGAAATGCAAAATAGGAGTTTGGAAAAATACCAAACTACTAAACAACAACAATACAAGTCCAAGTCCCCTTTTGAAGAGGAAGAGCCACTCCCCTTAGACACCGGTACAAGACCAATAACATGAAGGAACTCTAAAAACAGAAAAGTCAAAGAAGGAACAAAGTCAACTTAATCGGCACCGTAGAAGTATTTCCTACCCCAAGTGTCATCCGCAAGCATACTCCTTAGTTGTTGAGCAAACTCAAGTTATGTATTTGTGTAATATTATTAATATATTGAATAGATGAGGTAAGGTAACTATATGTATTTGTTGAGCAAACTCAAGGTACATATCTTATACTTAGGCCATCGTAATATGGTTGGCCGAGTGAATAATTTTGTTTTGATTTGTTGAGCAGACTCAAGGTCGAAGTGAATTAGGACAAGGTTCCAAGGGTTAGGAGTTGTCCGTGTAGCTTTGACTTATTGAGCAACTCAATGTCAGAGTTCCAAAAAGGACGAGTCCTAACACCTACTAGTGAAGTCGAAAGATTTCTATGTTTCGACTTATGATTGGGTGAAACATAAAAGACCAGTGGTAGCTTATTAGTAAAATGAAACATAATGTTTAACCTTACTAATATTATAATAACATATACTATGATTTTTCCTAATAATCTACCACTTAAACTTGTAGAAAATGTTAACTCTAAAACTATTTTCTAAAAATGACAAGCTTATCGGACCAAACTATACTGAATAGCTAAGAGCGATTAAAATAGCATTGACTTATGAGCGCCATTGGACTACTATTACTTGCGAACCTTAATAACAAACCGTCGATGATGCGAACCCCGAACTTCAACTTGCTTAGGAAAAATGGGTGTTTGACCTGAAGATCGTCCAAGTTTTCATGTTGTTTACGTCAGACAAGCCATTGCAGAGGTAACATGAAAATATGTTTGTCCATGAGATATTTGATAGTCTCAAGGCTCTTTTTGGGGGACAGTCATGTTCCACAAGGTACAAGCTTACGAAGAAGCTGTTCAATACCAAGGTGACCAAAGAACAGAAAGTGGACAATTACCTACTAATGATGAAGGGCTATATTGGTAGGCTTTCGCAATTGGGCATACAAATAAGAAATGAATTACAAGTAAATTTGATCCTTGGTTCTCTTACTTCTCAGTATGTACCATTCATACTAAATTATAATATAAATCAATTGAATGTGAATCTCGTGGAGTTTCATTATGTCGAGGTCGACCGTGTCATAATCTAAGGATCAAGGGGCTATACTTCCTGTAAAGGGTAGTGCATCATCTTCAAAGAGTTCAAAGAAGAGGAAAAGATAAGGTAATAAAAAGAAAAATAAGAAGACCAATGATAAGGGTAAATGCCATAATAAAGGACACCAGAAAAGGAATCGTCCCGACTACTTGAAGATTGTTAGAGAAAAAAAAGGATAGTTCTATAGCTCAATTAGGTACATTTATGATTCAAAATTGTTTTGTAATCAATAAAATGTACTGAGCCTTAGATAATGGATCTGGACGCATATTTGTAATTGGTTATAGAGGATAAGGAACCGGCATCGCATGGCAAAAGGAGATACGAGACTCCAAGTTGCTGATGGATCTATTGTAGATGCAATGGCCGTAGGAGACCCTTGTTTAATTTTTCCTAGTGAGCAGTATTACTATTAAATAATTGCTATTTTTTTCTGTTTCTAGATTGTCTAAGACTGGATGTATACTTCGTTGTGCAAATAATTTTATGAACACTAATTTGGATGGAAATAAAGTTTGCGATGGTATTCTTGGAAACGACATTTATACAATTAATACTAATTATGTGTGTTCTATAAATAATTCTTCTAACAATATAAATGATAGTTATTTTTGGCATTGTTGGCTAATTCATATTAGTGAGAAACGACTACACAAATTGAAAATCGAAGTTTTTCTCTTGTCACTTGATTTTGAATCATTTGACACGTGTGAATCATGTCTCAAATGTAAAATGACCAAGCACCCCTTTAGTGGGAGCAACGAAAGAGTTGATGAACTCTTAGGGTTAGTATATAGTGATGCATGTGGCCAATGCCTATAATTATCAAAGATAATAGTTTTTACTTTGTTACCTTCACTGATGATTTCTCGAGACTAGAATATGTGTATCTTATGAAGAACAAATCCGATGTCTATGAGAAGTTTATCGAATATAAAAATGTAGTAGAAAAATAACTGGGCTATAAGATTAAGATTCTTCAATCAGATCGAGGAGGTGAGTAAGTTGGACAGGATTTCCAACAATACTTAAAAGATAATGTGATTATCTCTCAGGTTACTCCACCATATACTCCACAACACAACGATGTGTTGGAACAATGGAACCGAATTCTATTAGATATGGTTCACTCCATAATGAGTGAGGCTGAGTTACCTCTATCCTATTGGAGATATGCGCTAGAAACTATAGCGCATATGCTAAACTTGTTACCCACTAAATCTGTGTCTAAAATACCATATGAGATATGCTATGGTAAGAAACCCCAACTTAAATATTTGAAGGTGTGGGTTTGTCCTGGATATGTTAATAATGTTAGTCCGAATAAACTAAAGGCAAGATAGGTACGGTCTAAATTTATTGGTTATCCCAAAAACTTGATGGGATATATATTCTATAATACCAAGGAACAAAAAGTTGTCGTTTCTCGACACGCCGTCATTTTAGAAAGGAATTTCTATCAAATGAAATTAACATCAAGGTTATAGACTTGGATAAGGTCTAAGAAGTTAACATTGAGGCCGAACCAGTGAGAGAACCAAGTTCACCCGTATATGAAAACACGCAACCTATTATAAGGTCTAGAAAGGAATCTCACGCACTAGAGAGATACTATGGTTTTTTCATGCATGACGAGAAAAAGGACCGTGTCTTAGATGATGACACTCCTCTGTCCTTCCAACAAGCACTGCAGAGTAAAGACTCTACACGTTTGTTTGGAGCAATGAAATCCGAGATGGATTCTAAGTATGAAAACAAAGTATGGACTTTGTCGGACGTACCCGAAGGGTAATACCCATTGGCTGCAAATGAATTTTTAAGAAAAAGATAAATGTAGATGAAGAAGTGGAACATATAAGGCAAGACTAGTTGTGAAAGTATTTCATCAAATTCAGGGTGTTGATTATGATGAGACCTTTTCACCCGTAGCTATGCTTAAGTCCATTCAGATTATGCTAGCCATCGCCGCATTCTATGACCATGAAATATGGAAAATGGATGTAAAGACGACTTTTCTAAATGGTGATTTAGAAAAAACCATCTATATGTCACAGTCCAAGGGTTTTGTGGTTAGTGGGAGTGAGGGCAAGGATTGCAAGTTGTTAAAGTCCATTTATGGACTTACACAAGCTTCAAGGAGTTGGAACAAGTGTTTTGACAAAGTAATCAAACATTTTGGTTTTTATCGGAACACGGAAGAAGCGTGCATATACAGAAAGGAATAGGAAACACTATCATTTCTTAGTTCTCTATGTCGATGATCTATTATTGATTGGCAATGATATTTCATCGTTGCAATCAGTGAAAGCTTGGCTTTTCAAAAATTTCTCTATGAAGGATTTGGGAGAAGCAGCCTATACACTTGGTATAAAGATCTATAAAGATAGAGATAAGTGGCTATTGGGATTTTCCCAATCCCTAAAGTAGATACCATACTAAAAAAGGTTTAGTATGGAGAATTCCAAGTGTGGAAATGTTCCAACGCAGTCTGGAAACGTTCTTTCTAAGAAGGACACTCCTCGTACTGATGAGGAGAAAGACATATGAAGAGGACCCCCTATGCTTCAACCATAGGATCCATAATGTATGCTATGCTATGTACTAGACCGAATATGGCATACACATTAGGATGTGTAATCGATAACAGTTTAATCCTGGAGAAAATCGTTAGATGACTGTAAAATTTATACTGAAGTATTTAAGAAATACTCGAGACTTGTTACTTATATATGAGAATGGAGACCTTTTATGAAGGGGCATATAGATGCGAGCTTTCAAAGTGATATAAATGATAGTAAATCAATGTCTGGCTATGTCTTTACGCTTAACGGTAGAGCCATTAGCTGGAAATTTCCAAGCAAGAAACAGTTGATTCCACGATGGAGGCCGAGTACATTTCCCAAAATGAGGCAGCTAAAGAGGTAGTCTGGATGCGTAAGTTATTGAGTGAGCTTGGAGTGATTTCTGATACCGAGAATCCTATGTCATTGTTCTATGATAATAATGTAGCGATGCAGATCACAAAGGAGCCCAGAATACATAAGAAGTCACAGCATATTCTTTGGAAGTTTCACCTGATTAGAGAATTCGTTGAGAAAAAGGAGGTCGTGACACAAAGGGTAGATACCAAGGACAACATAGCAGATCCATTCACTAAGGGTTTAGCTCGGTTGGCTCTCGAGAAGCTAATTAAAGGGGTGAGATTGAGGTTCTATAATTGTTCCTAAGTGAAGTAGGGGATTGATAGAGTTAGGGGTATGCCCTAGGGAAAATTCTGTAATTTATTGTAATTTAATTAACTCTGTAATCAATTCTCGTTCGTAATAAAGGTGTTCTTCTTTCTATTATATATTTGTTATAATGTGTTATAAAAAGTCAACTATTTAATTAAAATATATTTGATAGAAAATCCATAAATGGTGTGTTTGTGATAGTAATTACAAATAGTTGTAATCATGAGTATTATATCACAATATTATAAAACACATCATTTTGAATGTCCCTAGTCAAGATGCATTGAGACTGGATATCAATATATGCTTTGAGACTAGAGTACGTAATGCTCTCCAAATATCGGGCAGTGTATTACTCAGGACTAATGAGGGAACAAAAAGGTTAGGTAACGATAGTTATTGGATAACTATGGAACGACTCACTCGATAGTTTTCAGTTAATTAAATAACTAAGGTTAAATAAAAAAATATCAATGTGACTAATTTATACAGTTCTCTTGACTTGAGAATTCCACTTTGATTATCGTCAAATCATGGCATGAAGTCCATCGAGTGACTATAGCTTGGTCAAGTGGAAGTATTGGAAGTGAAGTACTATTCAAGAGAGGATTAGTTTTCTCAGTTATATGGGGTTAGTATCACAGTCAATTCAAGTCAACTCAAAGTCAAAATATATAGTCAGAGTGGTTTAGTTAATAATAATTGTTAATTGAACCAAGGACATTATGTGTGGACTACAGAGTTGAATATGGATGACATTGGAATTTAGACCATTACCAAATTCCATAAGTCTAAAGCGATATAGTTTTGACGAAGAGAATTGGTGTAAATAAAAGTCACAATCGGGTAATGCTTAACAACGTAAAATTGGATTTTACCAAAAACCAAGTAAGTGATAAATTTGGCCAAAATGCACACCACCTACTAATTGAATTTTGAACATTAATATTCGAATAGTTCGATATTAATCACTGGCCCAATTTACACATAACGAGTAACACAACCGAAATGATTAATTCTCCTTTGACCCAGCAATTTAATTAATTTGTAATTATTATATATTAATTAAATTAATTAATATTTGTGAAATATTAATTATGAAATTTTATTTTGATTTGATGAATAAATATTATTAAATATATTTATAACTATTATAAATGTATTAATCGATATACGATAGCGATAAGCGTTAATTGGATTTAATTGCATAATATTTTATTTTGGCTCTAGGTGGGTTTAATGAAGAGGGCTGATAGGATTGACTCACATATAGGTTACAGGCGGCCTAATGATGGGGTTAGAGAGCTTTGAAGTGGATGGCTAATATGGAAGGAGAATGAGTAAAAGATTAAATCCAAACTTCTCTCCTTATCTTCCAATATATAAAGATCTCTACCCTTATCTTTTTGAGAACTTTTGAAGCCTCCATATCATCTCATTTCTATCCTAGCTCTCCTCTCCATCCCTCATTCATATCAAGTTCAAATCAAATTAGATTAAGTGTTTATCGATGGCTAGCGGTCAACAGTTCAAGGAGTAGCACTCTTTTGGATTGGAAATCGTTTCAAGGAGCTTACGTCATCATTTCAAGGTGTGCTTAAGGGTTTTGGCTACATGGTACATTCCTAATATGATTACAAATATTAAACTATATTTATAATGTTCATTATATATATAGTTAGTTAGGTGACGATTCCAATATGTAAGTATATTATCATAATACTGATCGGTTGTATGTATATGTATATATGTTAATATTTTTTAATGATAATACATCATTATGCAGCACGACTCGAAATTAAGAAAACAATTTTTTATTATTTAAATTATTTAAGATAATATATATATATAGTAAAATTTAAATACTACATTATACGTATGTAAAATACGAAAATATAATTATATATATAATGTTTAATAAGTATAATATTTAATATATTTTATAAACGATTTAATCCATATTTATATAGTTACATATATATACATATTGATAATATTTTATATTTATGTTTATATACACATATATATTTATATTTATTCAAAATTATATACAAATAAAATTTTAGTTTATATATATATTATGATATTTTATTTATAAAAGAATATATATATATATCGACATGCATTTGGACAGTATATTTGCATATTGGATGAACTAACATGTCCGGTGTGATGTAAATCCCAACACCTATACATGGGCATGTTATACCTTGCATGGGTTGATATGTTACAAATGCACACACTTATATATGTGTATATGATACACGTGTATATTTAATATAAATTAAATAATACAATATTATTTTATAAATTGAAATAAAATAGAAGATTTTATTTAAATAAAATTTAGAAATGTTTAAATAAATTAGATTTCATAGGCACAATGAAGATCTAATAGGGTAATTTTTTTTGAAATTCACCCATAACTTCCGCTGCAAGCTGGTCCAGTTCCAACATATAAATATTGGGATTTGTATCTGTATAGTATATGGGCTATTTATATATGCAATGGTTGTCACAAAACATTTTTTAATTTATATGTAAATATTTGTATATTTCAAAATTAATTTATATATTAAATGAAATAAATAAATTGTAATATATTTGAATAGATTTGACTAAGTCAATAAAACCAGATTAAAATTTAAACACCAAAATATCTAGTTTTACCAAATAAACGATTTAAAATTTAAATTTATAAAATAGTTTAAAAATATCTTTTAAATATTAAAATAGATTTATTTATAATCATTGTAAAATAAATATATTATTGAAAATAAATTATTTCAGTATTATTTTATATATATATATAGGGATTATTTAAAAGTGGAAATTAGGTTAAAGTGCTTCTTATTCCAAGGTAATAAGTTTTAAGGACAACAATTCTGAATAATTAGTTTTAAGGATAATTTATAGAAAAATGATAAATTCATTTATCTTTTTAAGTTATATAGGAAAAAGATAAATTCATTTATCATTATTTTTGTTTAACTGAAAATGATAACTTCATTTATCATTTTCATGTAATTCGTTCTTAAAACTAATTTTTCAGAATTGCTGTCCTTAAAACTTATTACCCTGCACAAAGAAGCCCTTCGAGTGAAAATCCCTTATTTAAAATACATAAAATTAGTATATACATACATTAATAAATAATTGCTAATGTATATATTTAAATTAAAATATTTTCGACCAGTTTTTATTTCTAATTTCGGAAGTGATTTTAATTATTATTATTAAATTACATATGTATATATGTATGTATGTATGTATGTATGTATGTATATAATGTTGAAACTTGGTCATCATGCAATGTGGTGAATGGGTAACTTTCAAAAAATATATTGCATCTGGATCTTACTGGACCTATGAGGTCTAAATTTGTTCAGATCTTATCTAAATTTATTTTATAAAATCAATATTTTATTTTATTTATAAATAAGGTTTTATTTAATTTTAAGTTTATTTTATATATTATATATTACGCGTATCATATACACATATCTTTGTATGTGTACGTGTAACATAAATAGTGTACATGGTTTAACATACCCATGTATAAGTGTTGGGATTTATGCTGCAATGGACATATTAGCCCCTCTATATACATGTGTGCTCTCTAGTACGTATACGCACATTTAGATATATTTATAAAATATATGTATATGATTCTATATATTATAAATAATTTTTATATATGATGTAAATGTTTATACTAATGTGTGTGTATGTATATATATAGACATACACACGCACACTTTATTATAATATAAAGTAATTGTAAGTATTAATAAAATAGTTATGATTTTAAGTTCAAATTTGAAATTAATTTTAAATTTCAAATCAAGTTGACATAATAAAATATCTTCAAAATTCAAAATCAATATATTAAATTTTTAAATAAACCATTATACATTTCGAATAAAAATAATTATATATATAAATTTATATTACCCATTAAATTAATATCTATGAATACTATATACATAATATATATACGTATAAATATGTTTGAATTTAAATTAATCATTAAATATATATACATATAAACTATGCATATTCGACTGTAAAAAAATATTTTTTTTATTTTGGTTTAAATTATTTTAATTAAGGCAATGGTTTTTTATTACTAATTTACGAAAATCAAATTTTTTTAATTTCCAAAAACCATTTTAAACTTGTACATATTTTATAATATATTTATATATTTGATTCATAATATTTACACGTCTTTATTATATATGTATAATTAAAAGCATTCTTCAAATAAAAAAAGTATATATGTCATATGTGGGTTTTATAATATGTATATACATATATTCATTTTTTTATCTCCATGAAATATAAAATGCATTTTTGAATTATTGAAATTTATAACATATACTTTATACAAATGTATTTGTATTCAAATTAATTTTATTTTATAATCATTTTGTGTATTATTTTATTCGAGTTTTTTTTATTCGTGACCATGAGCATCTAGTATATAAATATATATACAATTTTTTTTGAAATGCGTAAATATATATATTATCATCCAATGACGACAATAGCAGCATATATAGATTCGTAATAACTAATACAATAACTATAGCACATAACTGACATGGTGAACAATACATACACACACACATATATATATATATATATTCATATGCGATTGTAGATAGATTATTTACCTTTGCTTGATGCCTAGATGAAACATCTTGAAACTCTAAATCAAGAACTCCTTGAATCAAGTCCACAATCCAGAAATTGCTACCATTCTGTATGCAGCTTCCATAGATCTTTGATTTGTATTTAATTTGAGATTTAATGGCTTGACAATTTTGGAGGAGGGAAACAAAACTATGGCCAGCCTTGCTGATCTAAGAAGAGCAAAAGAGTAGAGCACTAAAGTGAGGGTTACAGATCAATAAATAGGCAAGATTAAGGGGATTTAGATCCACCTTTTGTTCTTACCAAATCATCTCCTTTTGAATCAAAGTCCACCTCGCTTATCCCTGATATGGCTGACCATCATGGGCTGTTTTATAGGCCTCAAAACCCCGACATGATTGATCAATAAAAAAAATGCATTTAAATCTAATTTAAATGTACATTGATATCATATTTCGGTATGTGTGTTTATAATCATTAATACATACCATCTAGTATCGACCAACACAAATGAAGTAAAATTTCATAACTAATATTTCATAAATATTATCAATTTGATTAATTTATAATAATTATAATTAATTAAATCAGGTGATAATATGATTATTCAACGTTTCGGTTGTGTGACTCTTATGTGTTAATTTGCTAAGCGATTAATATCGAACAATTTGAATATTAATGCTTACGCATCACTTAGTAGGTGGTGTGGCATTATGGCCAAATTTATTGCTTAAATAGCTTTGGTAAAATCCAATTTTACTTATTTAAGCATTACCTGGTAGCGAAAATTATTTACACTAATTCTACGAAAAACCATACCTCCGGACATACCGATTGAAAGCCTAAACTGACTTTCCAAATCGTGTCGTGCCAAAAAGTATAATCCATCGGTTTTTAGACATTACATGATGCAGATACTAAGATAAAATTTAAGCATTCTACACTTTCAGATCTCAAAATGGAAGGAAGTAAACTATAAATACTGAAAATAAATATCTCGGATAATGTCTTAATAATACGTAGTCCATATACAAAGTACCCAAAAGAACTACATAAAGTCAAATTGAAATAAAGTATGATAAATAGTACATAGAGAGTTAGTAAAATAATAATATAACTTCTACGCGTAGCTCTTTCCTTCACATACTGTGCTGGGTCAATTCAGCTATTGGCTTTTCCTCTTGTGGTGGGGTAAAAGAAAGAAAAGGGTGGGTCAAACAAAAGTATGGTGAACAAATTGTATTACTAGTGAATGGTGCTCAAAAGCAACTGACTCTATTTGTAGTCTACATGACCTTGGGTGTCCTTTTTGTGTCTGTGAATTACTTACCCAGGTTTGGTCTTCTTAACTTAAGGAATAGTCCTAATTGCACCTACACCCAAAACATCATGCAGAGGTTTGTATCCAAGGTTCAAACAACGGATTGACTAATAATCTCTTAGACTACACCTACTATAGATTGTAAGGAATGATTTCCTATCACTATTGGGTTGGCATTACCCAATTAACAACTATCTATATCGTGCTTATACATTGAACGAACCTCGCAATGCTAAGCTCATGTTGAACTTACTACCTCAATGACTTAGGGCCTACCCATGAATCCATGTCAATAATCACAATGGTAACATCCTCTATGCACTGCCCCGAACATCCACAAATAGTGTCTAGGTCGAATTACCCACGTACACTACGGAACCTTCCTTTAGTGCCTTTACTGTGCACCGTGTCGGAGATCCACAAACAGTGTCTAGGCCAACTTGCCCGCTTACACCAAGGAACCTTCCATTTATTACTAACGTTGCATGGCGCCAGGCATCCACAAACAGTGTCTAGGGCGACTTGCTCGCTTACACAGAGGAACATTCTGTTAGTGTCGTGTGCTCTACACACCATCGCATTCAAACCTTCTGTTTCCTTGTTCTATAATTCAACCAAATTTTCTTGTACAATCGATAATTTTGTTTACGTTAATTTAACCTATTAATTTTAGGAATTGTGTGTATTTACACCATTTTATACAAACTAACTATATATCCCAAATATATATATATATATATATATTTGAATCTTAGAATCAAATCAAGATAAACATGAGATTATTTACTTTGCTTTATTTATTTAATCCAATTTCTTATCAATAAAGTTCCTATGGTTTAAAGGAAATTAATTTAGTCTATTTACTATATATAAAAAGTCACATTTTCCTCTTGTGTTTACACATGGATGAGTTTGATTTATTTAATATGAATTTTGAAAGTGAACTATCATCTTAAATTAAAAGGAACAAATTCTAGATCAAGTAGAAATATAAACAAATTTAATTACTTATGAAACATCATCTTTAGTGATCAACCCACTCATGTCTTGAAGCTCTCCTTCTCCCTAGCTTGGCTTCAATCTCCGTTTTTCTTAAATCGGTTGATTTCCTCTCTTTGATTTAACTTTAATTCAATTTTTATTTTTATTTTAGAATTTGGACGTACTATTGCTGTTGGAAAGGGTTTCGTGCGGAGGGTTTAATATCTATTTATAGTTGCTGGAACACGCACTGAACGTTGATTAATTATTATAAAATCCATGTTGTTCAGGCCTAGGCTAAACCTAGCCGACACAGCTCTACCGATCGACCGGTCAATATGGGGCGGTTGATCTATAAGGATTAACCAATCCACATACCAGTGTCAACCGGATAGCGTTATTTAATTAACGTTGATTTATATTTCCTTTAATGGTTTATTTCCTTTAATATACTTTTGAATTATTTTTAATTTCAAATCTTTAAACTTTACTAACTTTTTTGTTTGAACTCCGATCACAAAACTTTATATATGAAAGTTGTCGGAAAATTGCCACGAACACAATAGTGTAAGTTTCATAGCCATATTCTTATGTTTGCTCATTTTCCTCTTTTCTTTTCTTCTACTATTAATTAAGTAATTATTCTTAATAAATTCCGTGTAAAATTTTTTCGAGGTGTTACATTCTCACCCCTTAAAAGGACATCGTCCCCGAAATCTCTAAGGACGGAAAAGTGCAATTCAAATATACGAAAACCAATGTCTACAACCATCTACCCAACCATTAACCAGTTGCAACCATTGTCGTTATTTTAAATTGCTAATGTAACATGCATGTATAGATATGGAATGCATATGAACCTATAACCGATGCAAATATTGGGCGGCCCTTTAAACTAATCGACCTCCTAAAATGCTCGTGCTTATGCTATGCATCCAACATGTATGCAACATCCTATAATTATAATTCTATATGAATGAGCACCCATATGCATATTACATGATAAAATAAATGAGTGATGGTGTAAGTGTAGGCTAATCTGAATATATTAGCCTATGTGTGCGATGACTAACTTAAATAATACATCCATTAGCAACCATCATTTAAAAATGTCCTAATGACATGTTCATAACCATTCCTAGCATCCAAACTTACCTACCTATGTGTTACACTATGCTAAAGTCTAAATGTATTGGTAATTATGTTAACTAAAAGGGGAAAGTACCAGAAAAGAGCTCTAGATGAGTAGTTTGGGTCTTCTCCTCTAACTCCCATATACTCTCTACTGGATCGTCTTGCCACTGGACCTTAACAATTTTAATGAATTTATTACAAAGTCGCTTGGTTCCATGCTCAATGGTGAAGGTAGGTGAACGCCGATCAGGTGACTCCCTTTCCACTATCACCCCTTCTAACTGATTCAGCTCGACCACAACCGCTGGATAATGTAGACACTTCCGCAAGTGTGACACATGAAAGACATTGTGAACTCCCGCCAACTTCTTAGGAAGATCTATCCTGTAAGCTAACTTCTTTACTCTACCTGTGATCGGAAAATGCCCTACAAACCTTGGCGCTAACTTTTCCAAACTACCAAACCTCATGACATGTCTAAGCAGTGAGATCTTCACAAAGACCATGTCGTCCCTTACGAACTCCAACCCTATGCGTCTCCTGTTAGCATAAGATTTCTTCCTATCCTGTGCGGTTTTCATCCTCCTAAGGATCAAGACTATTTTCTCCAAAGTCTCCCTTATCATGTCGAGTCGAAGAATGATTTTTCTTTTAATGTGTTTCTAACAAGACAGTGACCTACAAGGCCTCCCATACAATGCCCCAAACGGTGCTATCCTAATACTTGCATGATAGCTATTATTATATGCGAATTCTACTAATGGAAACTGGTCTTCCCAAGAGCCTTCAAAATTCAAAATACACATCCGATATAAGTTTTTCAATACTCAGTTCACCCTCTCAGTCTGCCATCTATCCGAGGATGATATGTGCTATTCAAATTCAACTCAGTATTGAAAACCTCTTGAAGACTCTTCCAAAACTCACCGGTGAAAAGTGAGTCTTAGTCACTAATAATGCTAAAAGGAACTCTATGCAACCAAACTATCACTCTCACATATAGTCGCCAAAGACACATCCATCCTCGTACTCCTAACCGGAATAAAGTGAGCGCATTTGGCCAGTCAGTCGACTATGCCCAAACATCCTCATTTTCTTCTTCTACTCCTAAGCAGTCCATCGATGAAGTCCATAGAGACATTCTCCTACTTCCAATATGGAATAGTTAATGGTTGTAAATATCTCCAACTTCTTTTGCTCCACTTTTACCCCATGGCAAGTCACATACTTGAACACATACTCCACTACATGCCTCTTCATACTATGCCAGTAAAAGACTCTTCATATCACGATACATTTAGTCACCACTGGGATGAATGGTCATCCTAGAAAGATGGGACTTCGCTAGCACCATGTCGATCAACTCGTAATGAGAGGAACATATAGTCTACCACCTCTCCATAACCACCCTTTCGAATCAATGGTATAATGACTCAAATGACTCGAACGTTCACCTCTACCAAGCTTCCTGAAAATATCTGACAACTCTGCATCTCGTTTTTGACTTGAACCAATACGATCCACCAATGTTGGCTACACATCTAGAGCTGCTAATAATCCCGAAGTGATGTCCGATGAAGGTCGAAAACGGCTACAACATTGCCTTTGCATGGAGTGTGGGAGATACCGATATCGTGCGATACCAAGAACTCCATCCACCTCTGTTGGATTAAATTCAAATCCTTTTGGGAGAATAGATACATCAAAGAACTATGATCCGTAAATAGCTCAAACCACTCTCTTAAAAAGTAATGCCTCTATGACTTGAGTGTGAAAACAATGACTGCCAATTCAAGATCATGGGTAGGATAGTTTCTCTCGTGGGCTTTCAATTATCGACTAGCTTAACTTACAACTCTCCCTTCTTGCATTAAAACCGCGCCCAGTCCTATACCGAAAGCATCGATATATACTATAAATGTCTTCGAACCATCTGGTAGTACCAATATAGGTGTGCTAGTCAACGACTCCTTCAGCATAATAAAAGTGTCCTCACATACTAAGTCCCATGAGAAAGCCCAAATTTTCTTGGTAAGGCGGGTCAAAGGAGCGGAAATTTTAGTGAAGTCTTTAATGAGCCTCCTATAATAGCCCATAAAGCCATGGAAACTTCTCATCTCTCGGTGTATGCTAATCCTGTACCACAGCCACTTTACTAGGATCGACCGCCAATCCACGTTCGAAGATAACATGTCCTAAAAAGCATAACTCCTTGCATCAAAATTGACATTTGAGAATTTTCTCCTATAACTTATGCTCACGAAAAGTATTTAGCACTTCTTCTAAATGTAACTTATGCTCTTCCTCATTTTTTGAACTGACTGGAATGTCGCCGATGAATACCATGACGAAATTATTTAGCAACCCTCTAAAAACTTAACTCATGAGGTTGACAAAATATGCCGGTGCATTGGTCAGTCCAAATGGCATGACTAACCACTCATAAAGTCTGTCGGGTCTGCGAAAAGCGGTTTTTGGATACCATCTTTGGCTACATTCAACTGATGAAACCTAGTAGTTAAGTCAAGTTAAGAGAATACCGTTTTGCAACTAACGATCAAAGAGAACGTCTATATAGAGCAATGGGTAATGATTCTTATTTGTTGGTTTATTCAGCTTATGGTAATCGGCGCAAAGCCTTAGAGATCCATCTGCCTTCGTGGCGAAGATAACTGGTGCTTTTCAATATGAATTAATTCTCCTAATGGTTCTCAAATAGCTCATTCACTTGCTTGTTTAGCCTGCATCTTTCTTTAGGAGCCATATGCTTCAAAGGAAAGGAAACATGTTTGGCGTTCTCCTTGAGGTAAATTCGAAATTTGATCCCCTATGAGGCGAAAGATGGGTAACTTTGGAAAAGACGTCTGGGTAATCACGGACTACTCGAACTGAAGCTTATTCATCATATGATAGGTCTAAAGAATATAGGTAACTCAGCATAACCAAACTCCTGGGGTCACAATAAACCTCAAGACTACACCCATTACAAATACCCAAATGTACAACCTTCCTTTCACAATCTAGTACTGCTCCTTACATATCCATCTAGTCCATTTCCAAAATCAAACTAAACCTAGAAAATCCCAAAACAAAAGCATCACAATCGAACTCGACCCCCAAAAATATAGAACTTAAAACCCTTACAAATCATTAATAGGTAAGTCGATCCTCCAACAGGGTTTGATACAACTACAGAGTCAATAACTATGTTAGTTTCTAAGTGCAATTCATCTACCGGTCTACTCGAAATAAAAGAGCGTGATATCCCAGTGTCAAATAAAATGCGGATAGATAAATCAGATAAACTTAACACACCTTCAATTATGACCTTCTTCCCCTTGTCCACTAGTGGAGGCGCACTCGATCCAGAAATAACATCTAGTGCATAAGCTGGTACCACTGGATCATGGTCTATGGTTCAGTCGAACACTTTCTCTTCATGTGCTAAATTTATTGCAGTTATAGCATTTAACCTGTGAGAGGCTCGTTCTGCAATCCTTCGTAACATGCCCCTTCCTATAACAATTTCTACACTTGATTTCTGGTTTCTTAATCTTCATTTAAGCTCCCATTCCACCCTTGCGCCTATTATGCTGAAATGGATTTATTCCTACCTTCTTGGGCTCATCCTTAGCTTCTTCCTTGGAAACGATATTAAGCAAAGCCATCTCCACTAATCCCTCATAGGTAGCTCCCATTGGAACGTAGCTAAGGGCTAACTCTTGAAGAGGTTGGTTCAGCCGCTTCGCAAACTTCGAAGCCTTCTTATATGGGGTATTTGTCAAATTAAGCCCAAACCTAGCCAGATCATTGAATTGATTTACATACTCCTTTACCGACATTTGTCCATGCTACAAATATTTAAACTTCTCCAACTGCACTCCTTGTTCTGCCATGGAAAGAAATTTCGTCTCAAAACCCCTTCTAAAATCTTCCCAAGCTATCTTCTTCTCATTAGTCTCAGCCACCACCACATCCCACTAGTTTAAAGCTTGTCCTTGCAAGTGCTAAGTAGCCAACTGTCTTCTAGCGGCATCGTCTAGACCCAAAAATCCAAAAATCCTCTTATAAGTACATAACCATATCTTCAAGTCCCCAAAAGATTCAGTTTTTACGTACGGCTTGCCTTCTAAGCTCGAAAAGTCTCTACAAAGCTTGGTGAAGTTCACGATCGCTGGATTGACATGACTTGCACCTAGTGCTTCCATTATGGGCCCACCATTAGGGTTAAACCATCTTGTCCACTTGCCTATAGATACCAGCAGAATCATATCAGAACTTTCACGCCAGAAATCTCAGTTGCTTTGGCTGAATCATTTCTAACTTGACAGCTCATTCTCACTATTTATGATTAGGAACTATTAACAACTTTCCTCAGATAATATTCGACATGATTGAATTTAGTGGGTGTAATTGTGTTACACTTATATATATGATGTCTTTGTAAAAAAATTAAAACATATAAGTACGCTCTTTTAATATGTCCCTAATCTTCAAGGAACCCTAAAACTAAGCTCTAATACCAACTGTGCCAACCCATACCTCCGGACAAACGGATTCAAAGCCTAAAGTGACTTTCGAATTCGTGTCAAGCCAAAAAGTTCGAGCCATTGGTTTTTAGACATTACATGATGCAGAGACTAAGATAAAATTTAAGCATTCTACACATTCAAATTTCATTGTAGAAGGAAGTAAAATATAAATATTGAAAATAAACATCTCAAATGTACGTAGTCCATATGCAAAGTTCCTAAAATAACTACATAAAGTCTAAATAAAATAAAGTATGATAAATAACTCATGGAGAGTAACTAAAATAATAATATAACTCGACACCTAGTTCCTTCCTGCATGTATTGTGCCTGACCAATTCACTTGTTGGCCTGTCCTCCGAGGGTGGGGAAAAGAAAGAAAGGGATGGGACAAACACAAGTATGGAGAATGAATTGTATTACTAGTGAATGGTGCTCAATAGCAATTAACTTTATTTATAGTGTACATGACCAAGGGTGTCCTTTTTGGGTCTGAGAATTACTTACCTAAGGTCGATCACCTTAACTTAAGGAATATAGTCCTAATTGTACTTACACTCAAAACATCTTACAAAGGTTTGTACTCAAGGTTCGAACAACAGATCAATTAATAATTTCTCGGACTACTCGTAGTGTAGATCGTAAAGAATAGTATCATATCACTATTAGGTTAGCATTACCCAATTAACAACTATCTCTATCGGCTTACACATTGAGCGAACCTCACAATGTCAGGCTTACATCGAACTTACTACCTCGACGACTTAGGGCCTACCTATGTATTCATGTGGATAATATTAATGGTAACGTGCCCTTTGCACCGCACTGGACATTAACAAATAGTGTCTAGTCGAATTACCCACGTACACCGAGGAACCTTTCGTTAAGGCCTTAACTATGCACTACGTCGGACATCCACAAACAACGTCTAGGCCAACTTGCCGACTTACATCGAGGAACCTTCCGTTAGTGCCTAAGGTTGCACAATACCGAGTATCCAAAAATAGTGTTTGGGCTGACTTGCCTGCTTACACCGAGGAACCTCCCATTAGTGCTATGTGCTTAACACACCATCACGTTCAAACTTCCCTTATGATAAATAGTGTTAAGGCCTAATTGCCCATGTACACATTTAATATAGTTCCCTAGCAGTTACCTGTTTGGGTCGGCTGTCGAACAGTGGATTTTAATTCTAGAACGTTATTCTTATTCTTATATTTAAATTTAAATTTATGTTAATTATTCCAGTTAACCCTAAATGCTATTGTCCCCTTAATTCTATACTTCTAACAAGATTTTTCGTCGTTTCCTTCTTAAATAATTTAAGTAGATTTTCTTGTATAATCAATAATTTAATTTATGTTAAATCGAACCATTAATTTTAAGAAGGTAATATTGTCTTTATACCAATTTTTCCTATTAAGATCAAAAGTATAGACTTGATTAAAAATAGATTAATAACTAATTGTAAAATTTATCACTAAACTTAATTGAATCTTAATGTTAATTAAGAATTTTAATGGTTTTGATATAGTATGTTCTTTTCTTTTTTGTGCAACTTCATCTTTAGATTGGCATATAAAATATATTTTTGATACAAAAATATATTATGTTTAAAATGTACCAAGATTATTTTCTCATGCATCCAACGCATCTTGTAAACCTTGATGAATTTCTGCTCTTATGGCGTCTTGATTCTCCATACAATCTAAGCTTGTTTGTACCAATCTTTATCTAATTATCCACCACATATTGATGTAATAGTCATCCACCATGCCAAAAAAGTGATGAGTCATAGCTACGAATCTGTCAAATCATTAAAAATATAGAATTACAAATTTTGGTCTTTGAGATTCAATATAAAAAGTGTGCTGCTATTGACCTCCAGTTTTTTTCTTTCGGCCAAAATTATAATTTAGTAGATATCAATATTTTTATGTACTTCTGGACACCATATTCTATTCTTTCACTCATTACTAAAAAGCTGTACTTTTTTATCTCTTTCAGGAGAATCTCATGTACTTTGTCTCAAAATTTTCAAACCCTAAAACTAAAAAAACATTGCTTCTTGCCTAATAGATAAAGGAAGGTGAAAATTTAGTGGATAATCCTATTAGTGATGATCATAAAGATTTAGTGAATAATCCTAATTGTGATGATCTCAAAGAGGTTAGTTTACTTTTCATGCATAATCAGGATTGGGTGGAAATGAATGACCAAACTTTCTTTTAATAATTAGGGAAAGAGGCGGGATTTGGTTTCATTTAGGGTTTAGTATGGAGATTTTGAAATGCTTGGGTGCTTGGTTGATGAAAAAATAATGCTTGGTGTTATAAGTATGGAACATAAATTATAGAGGTGGCATTTAGTTATGATAGCCAAAAGAAAAAAATTGGGTGCCAATAGAAAAACACTATAATAATTCAGTGCTGAATGCAAATAGTTAAATAACAAACATTTTTTAGAAGTACCATACTTGCAAAATGTAGCGGTAATACTTGCGATATGTAACGTTTCTACATTTTCACCTTAACAATTTATATCATATCCATAACTTCCAAAAGGTAGTAATAATGGATAATATAACAAATCATAATAATCAGCTGTTTCAGGGACATGTATCAATTGTTCAGACATTGTTTCTACAATAATATATCTTTTGTAAACTTGTTGCATTTAATCCCCTTCAACCAAAATACTAGCAACTTGTGAAATAGTTGGAAGATTATATTGTCTTTGATTTGAAGGTCTCTCTTTTATTATTAGCTTGTAATTTTGGACGTTTAGTTTTTATATACAATTTGTCAAAATACGGATACAAATCTATTATATGTGTCAAGAGTTATTTTTAGCATCTCCACAATGTTTCAATCTTGTATGTTTTATTTTCAGCCAATATATTTTCAATCTCGTGCTTGATATCATATACATTCTTTTGTAAAATTCGTGGACAATGTCCAATTGTAGGAAGAAGACAACCTATTTGATGGTATATACTACCTTGTACTCAATATGTGTAGACACCATCTCTACCATGAGCTAAATTTTCATCAATATATATATATATATATATATCCATTGATGTAAAAGCAAAAATATGATTGTGTGATTGAATATGGTTTCTAAAGCGTATTCCATTTTGTGTTTGATCGTTGTATAGTTCTAAAATTTTAATAGGATTCGAAGTCAAAGGAAAATTTATTTTTCCATTTAAACAACAAAATCCATTTGGCTCATGATGAATACGCTTTGCTTGACAATATGGACAGATCTTTGGTGGTGGCAAATGAAACTTTTGAAATCTTAGATTATTCATAAACGATCTCGCACAATTATAGGATGATTTTCCAATAACATTGGTACATGGCCGACCAACTCAACGTCTCATGTAGACTTCTTCACTATTTATTTCATCATTTACTTGGTCAAAATTATTCACGCTCGAATTTGTTTGCATCGTACTAATTGTAGCTTCTAGATGTGTATCTTCATGTTGAGTTTGAACATTTAGTTTTTTGCATCTGACAAGCTTTGTGACGTTTTTCAAGTTTTGCTTCTTTTTCATGCTCATTCATTGAATTACGTTTTGATCTTTCATAGATACGACGTTTCTCCAAACTTGTTTCTCTATCCTTTTCCATCATTGAAGATTTTCTTGCTCATTTTGAAACACGATGCCTCTTGAACTTATCTTCTTGTTGTTGCAGGTCCATTTTGGATTGAATTTGTTTTCTTTTTTCATTCACAATTAAATCTCAATGTTTCATTTGTTGGAGGATTCTAGGGCTTCGACGAAGTCCCATATGTTGGAGTTGATTGACCATCGGTCCAGTAGCTGAAAAAAGTCAAAATATTGTAGGAATGTAAATTAATTATGTAAAACGATATATATTAATTATAATGAAATTTCAAATATCTAATATATTGTCAATAAAATATTGACAACATAACAATTGTATATGAAAAATATAGAAAATCTTGAGGGAATTATTACCAAGTTCCGCTTCATGCTGACATTGTTTGTCCATGATAGTTTCATTATCATTTATAGCTTTACACGTATTTCGTTTAAGAATCCTTGGACTTCGACAAAGTCCTACATTTCAAAGTTGGTTATCCTTCATCACTCCATCATTTGAAAAGTCGAAATAATGGAGAAATGCAACTAATTATAAATTAACTGTTTAAAAGGAAATATTAGTTCGGGAATTTTCAGTATATATTATATTGTCAATAAAATATTGCTAACATAGAAATTTTGTAAGCAAAATATAGGAAGGCTAGTAGGAAATATTACCATGTTCTACTTCGTGTAGATGTTGTTTTTCCATGTCAATTTCTTTGTCCTAAAATCCTTTATGCATAGTTTGTTCAAAAATTCTTGGACTTCGATGAATTCCTATATTTTGAAGTAGACGGTCCTTCATCACTCCAGCAACTAAAAAATCAAAATACTATAAAATATAACTAATTATAAATTAGTTGTGTAAAATTATATGTTATTTATTGAATTTCTAATATCTACTTCCATGTTTTGCTTCATGCAGACATTGCTTTTCCATGTCAATTTCTTTGTCCTTCAACCCTTCATGTATAGTTTGTTTAAAAAAAATTAGATTTCGACGAATTCCTATGTTTTGAAGTTAACGATCCTTTATCACTCCAGCAACTGAAAAAAGTCAAAATACCATAAAAATATAACTTATCTTAAATTAATTGTGTAAAAGGATATGTATTTATGGAATTTTTAGTATCTATTACCATGTTCCGCTTCGTGCCAACATTGGTTCTCCATGTCAATTTCTTTGCCCATAAATCATTTATGCATAGTTTGTTCAAATAGTTCATGGACTTCGATGAAGGGCATGATTGGAAGGTTGATTAGCATTCATCTATGTAGAAGAAAAAAGTTATAAATATATTTAATTATTTGAATGTAAGGAAATAATGTAAGTACTTAAAAAAATGAAATAAATAGTCAAACATATATCACCCTTCTTTGTAATCCACAGCATCAAAAATTGAAAGCTCACAAGAAAAGGTGATTAGAAGTAATCACCTAAAGCAGAAGCAGTTAACATCTCTCCTCTCTTTTCTATTACACAACAAAGTATGCCAAAGTTCCAAACATCAGTTATCGTTTAGTCTATTAGTATGATTACATTTTTCTAGGAACAATATAATGATAGTTATACATGCAATTAAGTAAATAATAATACACATTGAAATATACCATATCATCAATATTTAAGTAAGTGAAGGAAAGAGTTTTGGTGCTTGTAATTAGAATATGAAAGCAAACTATGCAATCTACCTGTAGTGTATGTATCATTCTTACTAGGCAAGCAATTATGTTTTATTTATGTATTGCACCTTAGCTTACAAAATAAAATGAGGAAGAATTAAGGAGTGACAGTCAGAAACATAGAGACACCACATCCATTTGTCCCCATAGTGCTTATGTATATGTTGATGTTTTGTTTTACATTTGAAATCAATGTTCGGAATACATATGTATTACATTCAAATTTGGTTAATACAACCCATGATCTACCTAAAATGATATATATTATAAAAACTTCGTAGAATTTGAATACTGGAAAAGCATTGCTCTAAATACATGTATATTGCGTTTAATAGGCAGATCATGCCTGCTAGTATTATCTGTTATTCAAAAATGGTTAATTTTCAAAATTGGTCAATATTGGTTAATACAATCCATGATTTGCCTGCTAAAAATTCTCATATATATTACAGATTACTAAATGTTTGATGTTATTTTTAAAATACTTTACTCATTTTTTTTAAACTGGTTACTAAATGTTTACCGTTCAATTTTAAAATACTGATAACTCAAAATCTATCTTGTCAAGCACCATTGTCCAAGTGGTTAAGTGATTCGGCTTTGGTGTGAGAGGTCACAAGTTCGAAACTTGCGTAGCGTGATTCGAACGTTTATTGGCATGTGATATGTTGTCCCAGTGACATGTTGTATATAAAGTAACATTTCAAAACAAAAAAAACTCAAAATCTAAATTAAAAACTAATTACAATATTTTGTTAAATTCAAATGTTCAGAAATATTTGAATCAATCCCGACCGCTATTTTTTTTCAAAATAGTATATTACATTCAACATTGGTAAATACAACCCATGATGTACCCACTAAAATGCTGAGTGTTGTAAATAGATTCCTAAAATATGAATACTAAAGAAACTCTAAAGACATGTATGTTACAATTTATGGAAAAATCTGTTTGTACCAAAATTGGGCACAACACTCTTCGGATGTGTTTGAAGAGATAAAATGAAGAAAATAAATGTAAAATGTAGCAGATCTAACAAACACACCAACAAACAGATAAGAAAACGCACAGGAACAAACAGATTTAGAGTGGTTCGATGAATTGCCTACGTCCACTATGAAATGACTGATGTTTATTGAACTTTACTCGTTGATTACAAAAGATTACAACGGTACACCTGAAATTTAATGGTGATTCCAGCAGAGTATCAGCATAGAGAAGCAAAAGCCCCTTTTCTATAGGTCCTGGGTCACTATTTATAGGCATAGGCAGCAAATATCTCGCCCAGATCTCGGAATACTTCTTCTCTCACGTGGGCGGGCCTACAGGAACGAGTTCAAGTGATTTCGACTCGATCTGGGAGCGATACGAATTGGGTTCGTATCGATCAAGAATTGGTCCTTTCGGGCTGGAATTTATCAGGTACATTCTTAAGGTTGTAGGCAAGCTCTTGTGAAAATTTGGTGGCATTTGGACTTGTAGATCTCGAGTTATGATCGATGCAAGTTTGGATCTCCAATGTGCAAACGAGTTCGTCTCGATACTTGTTCGTATCGCTCTGTTCGTATCCCTGTTTGCACGTGCTGACCAGATGACGTGGCACTATATCTTAGGATCGATCCACTTTTCATGCCGAGTGATCGAGTCTTCTTCTTGAATGCGCCCTGTTCGTATCCATCCAGTGTATCTCCATTCTTATTGCTTTTTATCCCTCATTTCGTATCAATCCTAAAACCATATCGTATCGATTGATTGATGACTAATTCATATCGATACGAACTTACTTGTTTCGTATCGACAACACTGATGTTTTTCTTATCGATCACCCTGCCTGTCCTTCGTATCGACTTCTTTAATAGTATGCTTCGTACCGATAGATTAGCCGACTGATACGAATTAAGTTGGTATGGACATCAATACGAAATATGGGAGGATGTGTTTGATATGAAACGTGGCCTGCTGATGGATACGAAATGAGGCAGATATGATGGGCACGAAATGGAGTTGTTGCTTGATGGATACGAGGTGGAGTCACTTGATGAGTTGATGGATATGATGTCGCATGGATGCGAACAAGGTTTTCTGAGGGGATGGATATGAACTGAGGCTAGTGATGGAATGGATGCGAACACATTGCTTCCCTCCATGGATACGAACTGGCCACGTTTTGCTTGAGGTTTGATGGATACGAAGCAATGCACCTGTGATGGATACAAAGTAGGTTGGTGATGGATGCGAACCACTATTCACATTGATGGATACGAACTGTAGTTGTTTTCCTTGATTTGCAACGATCGTATCTTGAGCATGCGAACTCCAATTGACTTTAAATTTGGAACGTTGTCTTTCATAGCTCTCCTTGTTGTACCATATCGATTGTAGCCCGATCTGGACTCGGTCGGAATTCACTAGTATCCATAGCGAACGTATGTACAACCGATCTTCGGGACGAACTGCCCTCGGTTTCCAGTTAAGTTCTTGGTGTCACGGCCTTGCCAAAAGGCGGGATAACATTTGCCCCCCAATGTGTGGACATGACGTGCTTTAAAAAGCTGCAACCTTCATTCTGAAGAGTTCTATCTGATTCGTTGAACAGTTGTTGTCTTTTTGCCAAAAGATGTAACCTTCGATTGATTTGCCGACAATATAAATGTTGAATTGTTGACTGCCAATGTTTATATAGTGTATTGTTGTAACTGAGTGTCGAGTGCTAGCAATTTGTTGTTTGCTGTTGTAATTGCCCCCAAGTGAGCACTTAATTCCTGTGAATTTTACAAATTGAATGTTAATTCATCACATACATAAATGCGTGTTAACCTGACTCCCGTTAATGTTCACAAGTCGTTGTCAAGTCATTTTTGTCGAGTTTCATGTTGATCCTCTCCTGAATCGACGTGAAATTCGAGTTGTAACAACGCTTGACGGTTGTTTTAATGTATCCTTTCGTATCGATCTTCTCTGGATTGATTCGAGGAATTGAAAAATTATCTTCGTATCGACGGTAATCGATATGAATTAGCTAGCCTTTTAAAATATTTCGTATCGATGGATACGAATTTCTATGGGGCTTCAATACAATGGATATGAAGTTATCATTACATATCGATGAGTCTCTGATGTGTCCGAATGACAGGCCACATACTCCCCCGGAAGGGTACACCGCTTTTAATCGATTTTCCTGCACAGCCAGGACACTCCCACCATTCAATCAGTATATCCGGGAGGTGTTATCTTATTTAGGGATTGCTCCATCACAGTTGCATCCGAATGGGTATGCTCTTCTAAACAGCTTATTCATCATCTTCATGGAGCACCTTTTTCGACCCCCGACTCCAGAGGAAGTCAGATTCTTGTTCAATGTAAAGAGTTGGGGAGATAACCCTTCTTTCACATTCTTAGAGGGAGCCAGAACTGTCAAATCGTGATTGGAACTTGGGCCAAACTTAGCTACTTCAAAACTGAGTGGTTCTATGTTCGTTGCCCGCCAGGATTTGCTAGATGATGGCTAGTCAGACGTAAATGCCGCACTTTCTCTGGCGACTAATGGGATAGTTGCAATCGATGTTAACATTTTCTTTCTTTTACAGCTTCAATTCCATGACCTGAAGGCGCTCACTTTAAGGAAATAGTACGAATTCTTCAAGAGGTGCCGGGAAAGATTAGAGAGATCAACTCGGTACTTACAGATGAAAATTTGAGGGCCGTTGGGCTAATTGATAGAGACCAGAGCATAGGGCTTGAAGGATCTCTTAGGGTAGCTCCGACAAGACGGGCTAGGCGTAAGGCGCCCGAGATTGTAATTGCTAAGCAGTGTGGTGAAGAGGATACACCCACTGAAGATGAACCCGTAGCCCGGCCCTCAGATAGTCCTCGACATTCAGAGGGAAAGAGGAAAGGCAAGGTGGTTGCTCATAAGCTTCACAAGTCTTCAAGATGGAAATCCGTGGTCATGTCTCTGCGAGCCATCGGAGTTATAATTTCGTAGGCTCCTCCCCCACACATGGAGAATCCTTTTGAAGGACTTGCAGACATCCCCATTCCAGACTATGTGTCGCTCCAACAAGATACTGGATTGGAAGTGCTTCAGAGCGCTTTAGATCTAGGCGAGTCAAATCCTTCGAGTATGGCCGATATAACCGGTTGGTCGGGGGGTTTGCACATGCATACACACACTTCATGGCACCACACAGTTTCTAATCACAAGCAATTCATTTCTGGGAAATACCAACTCTATTTTTCTTTTCATTTTACATGCACTATGTCAAAGCAAGGATTTATGATTGACAGCCTCCGTTCTGCGTGCCATTCATCTAGTCCGTATTATGAGTCTCGTAGACGTGAGGCCGATAGATACCATAATCGCGGCTACTCTAGTCAAGAAAGGGAGCGCTATGAGAGGGAGAAAGAGTATAGGCGCCATTCCCGGTCACGCTCCTCGCCACCTAGAGGCCCAACACATCCTTCTGGTTTTGGAAAACAAACCCACGAATCATCGCGTCAAATAACACCTTCCCAAGTGCCAAGGCCTGACCAACAGCGTCGGAGGACCGAAATAGAAACTCCTGTCGTTACTGAACAAGCTATCACAGAGCCCACCGGGGAAGGAGCGATTAGAATCGCTAAGCTGAAAAATATTTTCCAAATATCTGCTTTGACGGCTTCATCTTTCCCCCGCAATTAAAGCAAATTTCGATCGAGGCTGAACAGACGATGCACGACTACATTCATGATGTTTATGGCTAATACCGGGAATGGATAAAGACTGCGGACAAAGTATCAGCGGTGGCCTTTAAGCGGGTGAAAACAATCGAGAAATTAGGGACTGATCTCGATCAGAAGGACCGCATAATCCAGGTGCTCAATGACGAAAACGAGTCCGCGAGAAATTCAGAAACGGAGGCCAATAAAAGAGCCGACGATGCCACCCGAAGGACGGAGGAGATGAGGCGAACACACTTAGCCCTGGTTGAGGAGATAGGGCACCGGACCACCATAGTCATGGCTGAAAGGGATGGAGCACTAAAAGAGCTCGAGGAGCTTAGAGCCAAACTCGCTGAAGTCGTCAAAGAGAAAGATGACGCAAATAAAGCCGCTCAGGAGGCATGCGAGCAGGCTGTGGCGCTCAGGGATGAGAGGGATGCTGCAACGCTGAAGGTTCAGGAAGCCGAAGCCAGAGTTGAGGGTGAAGTGAGAATGGTAGAGGCCAGGTTGGAGGGTGACATCGAAGATCTCCTCATTACATATAATGCCAACGTTCTGAAGCATCGAAATCTAAGCTGGTTCGAAGGCTATCCATCAACGCTTGGTGCCGCTTGGTTGAAGATGAAAAAGCGGAGCACCAAACTGAATCTATCGATGAATTTGAACTAGAGAATCGGGTGCTGAATGAGGATGAAAGAAGAGTTCTCCATGACATCACTATCACATTCGAGAAGGAGAAGCTCAGGACTCAGCATCCAGAGGCTGGAGAGGGTTCTGGCGTTGAGCATCATAATGCAGGTCCCGAAATTCCTATGCCAGCCCAGCCCGAATCTACTCCTGCGGTTGATCCTTTATCTGTGCCCGCATACAATCCTAATCAACCGAAGTTATCTCCAGCTCGTGAGCAGGTCACTGAAGCTGTTCCAGCTCCACCCGCAAGCCATTCTGAGAAAGGTATTCTGAAAATTTCTCGCACTTATTCAAAGTCGGGAGCGTTGTTGGAAGTAGTCACTAACACGTTTTTCTTATCCCTGTTCAGCAATAGGAGCTGCATTGATCGTGCCCCCTGCAACCCAAGAGCCGCACCACGAGCAGGCGGCCCTTATAATAGAGGCGACCACAACAATGGCCGCCGCACCAAGCGATGGAGTGCAGGGGAGCACTTTTACTTTTGAGGAGCAGATGATGGAAGAACTTCTTGGTCATCAAAGCAACCCTTTTGCCGACCTACCCTTTACCATGGGCGGAGGCGCACCCGTGGTCAGCACCTCGGGCTTAACTGCCAGCATCCCCACGGACGCTCAAACAATCCATGAAGAAGAGATAATAGCTGAGATCAATGTCGAGATGGAAGCGGCCGCACGGGCCAGCGGTGTTGGAGGTGGGATGGCGGGTCCTGGTCTAGCCCCTCTGCGAATGATATCTCCGGGAGGCACGGTTGTCGACACCGGTGTGCCTCCCTCGTCTTCTAACGTCGATCCTGTCCCTCTGACTCCGCCTCCAGAAAGTATTCCAATTTCTGTGAGTTCGGAGGAAGAGATTACCATAATTCCCCCGGCTGGAGACCAACCACCAAAAGGCAAAGGCTCGAAGAGGCATCCAAGTGGTAGCTCTAGTGAGTCGACGCCGAGGGGGAAGAAGAAGAAACTGAGGGAGTAGACGTATCTTCTCGCTCCCTTTTTTGGTAGATAGGAATTTATTTTGCTTCTTGTAGGCCGTGTATAGATGCGGGTTCGGCCGCTGCTAGTAGGAATTCTTGGAAAGATTTTTGTACTTATCATTCTTTTCCAAAGAATAGTTAAAATAAAATTCCATTTTGTTTCCAGCATAACTTTGTGTTTATTTGCTTAAGTTTTTAACACTTGAACTTCCATTCAGTATACTCATGAAACTTTAGTCTATGAATCGGACACGGGTTTGGTTGTTAAGTCTCGAAGTTACGGCTTCAAGTCATAATCGAATGTCAAGTCAAGTTCCAATACTGCATTGTCTCGATCAGTAGCTGGTACTTAAGTTTTGCCCCCAGTCCCGGGGATAAGCTGAAATGGTCGATCGGCAGTCGCTTTTAATACATCGAGCTTGAATTTGTTGAGACGAGGCTGAAACAAGACGAGTTCGATTTGTCAAATCACACTTGCTCATCTATTGGTGATTGCATCCACACTCTGGGGATTGTACTTGTACGTCGGCGGTCGGTCATGCCCGCTTAAGGTTTAGAGATATGTCCGTGCTCCGAGGACTTAAGTTATTTTACGGGCGGTCAGTCACACCCGTTTAATATTTAGAATTCAGTCCGCACTCTGGGGACTTAGATTGATTCGTCGGTGGTCAGTTACACCCAATTTGCGTTTATACTCCAGCCCGCATAAGGGGACTCGGAGTTGTTTCACGGGTGGTCGTTTCACGCTCGGTTTGTGTTTATACTCCAATTCACACTCTGGGAATTTGGAGTTAGCCAATGGGTGATTGGTTACACCCATTTTGATGTTTATACTCCAGTTCACACTCTGGGAATCTGGAGTCGGTTAACAGACGGTTGATCACATCTGTTATCAGTTTTAGGATTTCGTTCGCACTTCGGGAATGATAGATGTATCAGGATCGTGGATTGTCGGATCACATCCACCCTGAGTTAACAAGTGAAGTCGTTAGATGGACGGATCCATCCTCCTCGGACTTAGTTTAAGTACGGGCGAAGTCGTTAGGTGGACGGATCCACCCTCTTCGAGCCTGCATTTGTAAGTTAATACTCCAGCTCGTACTCTAGGAGCCGGAGTTAGTTAGAGGATTGTCGTGTATCAATCCTTTTTTGGCTTCATTATGATGGCTTGCCATCGAGCTCGGGTTTCACTTAGTGAGTGATTGGTCGTATCACAGTCACTCCCTATTTGAATAAGTCCCACTGTAGAATGGAACTTAGCTCTCCATGCATTGTGATGGTCGAACGACGCATTTCAAAAATCACTGCTCCGGCTCGAAGAGACTGCATTTTATTGCTGAAATAAGAAAGTATGGCAAAGTAAGTTGCCTTATTACAAATTCAAATTTTGAAATGCATAAACAAATTGCAAATTAAAAGCAGACTGAATGAATAAATAAATCCTATTATGTGTAGTAGCGATGAAGACTCTCGCTGTTCCAGGCTCTTGGCAAAGTGAGACCATCAACGGTCGATAATTTAAATGTGCCGTCTCCGAGTCTTCGTTCAATAACATACGGCCCTTCCCACATTGGTTTCATATGTGAAGGAACCGGGTAAATTCTCTTGAGGACGAGATCGCCGAGTTCAAAGGTCCGGGGTCGGACCTTTGCGTTTTACAATCGGGCGACTCGACTTTGGTAGGCGACTGCCCTCAAATCAGCCTCTTCTCATTTCTCATCCAATAAGTCCAGATATTCGGCAAGTAATATAGCATTTGCCTTTGGATCATAATATGTCACACGATGAGAAGGTACTTCCATCTCGATTGGAATAACGGATTCTGAACCGTAGGAAAGAGAAAATGAAGTGTGGCCGGTCGCAGACTTGTGGGTTGTTCGATAAGCCCATAGGGCCATAGGAAGTTTATTGACCCAATTGCCCCCGGCTTTTTCCAATTGTTTCTTCAGAATGGACTTTATAAATTTATTAACAGCGTCGACATGTCCATTCGCTTGAGGGTGTGCAACTGTAGAGAACTTCTTCTAGATATGGAATCGTTGACAGAAATTCTTGAACTCGATACTATCGAATTGGGATCCGTTGTCAGTGATGATGGTATGTGGGAGACCAAATCGACAGATAATGTTGCGTACAACAAAGTTGATCACTTTCTTCATTGTGATAGTAGCAAAGGGCTCAACTTCCGCTCATTTGGTAAAGTAATCAACCGCAACGATGGCATACTTTGCGCCACCCTAGGCTAGAGGTAGAGACCCAATGATGTCAATGCCCCATATTGCGAACGGCCATGGACTGACCATCTGAGTTATTTCGGTAGGCGGAGCTCTCAGAATCTGAGCATGTTTCTGACATCTTTCACATTTCCTTCCATAATCTGATGCGTCATGATTTACAGTTGGCCAATAATAACTATATCGGAGTACTTTCTTGGCAAGAGCTTGCGTCCTGGTGTGATTGCCACATTCTCCTTCATGTACATCGTGCAATACTCGATTGACTTCATCGTGGGCGATACACCGGAGTAAAGGAATAGAGTACCCTCTTATGTACATGACTCCATTTTGAATAGTGAACCGCGAAGCCTTTCGAAGAACTTGTCTTTTTTCACTCCTGCGCTCTGGCAGGGTCCCATGCTTGAGATAGTTTTTGAATGGAGTCATCCATGGCTCCTTATCGGGTATGACTTCAAGTGCCCAGTCGGTCTCCATTTGATCAATGCTCGGGGAAGATAATGTCTCAACGGGAAAGAGTCCCATTTGCTGTGCTTCGCCTGTACTGGCTAACTTTGCTAAGGAATCAGCCTTCTGATAGTGTTCTCGGGGTATGCAATAGATGGCATAATAATCGAACCGATTCAGTACTTCCTGGACTCGAGTGAGATAAGTGGCCAGTCTCTGGTCTTTAGCTTGGTACTCCCTCCGAACTTGGCACACGACCAACTATGAATCGCACTAAATCTCCACAGCAATAACTCTTAAATCTCTGGCAAGCCTTAATCCGGCAAGCAGGGCTTCGTATTCGGCCTCGTTGTTAGTCGCACAGAAATCAAATTTTAAAGCATAGCAAATAGATCGGCTTCAGGAGTTTCAAGTACAACTCCAGCGCTTGAGCAGCGGTCATTCGATGCCCCATCAGTATGTAGCTTCCAGACATATTTAGGAGATTCATTGGTTTCGGGCAAGTCCTCCGAGACAGTGAATTCAATGATGAAATCTGCCAGGACTTGTCCTTGAATAGCTCGCCTTCGCATGTAAGTAATGTTGAACTGACTCAGCTCGATATTCCATTTGAGCAACTACTAGACGTCTCAGGCCGCGTAAGGACCTGTCGTAACGGCTGGTCGGTGTAAACAGTGATAGGATGAGCCTGAAAATATGGATGGAGCTTTCTCGAGGCAATGACAAGACAATAAGCTAACTTCTCCAACTTCGGATAATTTCTTTTTGCTTCGGTCAGTCTTTTGCTGATGTAATAGACTGGCCGTTGTATCCGGTCCTCCTCTCGAATTAAGGCAGCACTGATTACGTTTTCTGACACCGCCAAGTAAATGTACAGTTTGTCATGATCGATAGGATTTGACAGAATGAGGGGTGTGGAGAGATGTTGAACCAGTGCTCGGAATGCGCCCTCACATTCCGTAGTCCATTCAAAGTTCTGTTTCCCCTTTCTGATCAGATCGAAGAAGGGAATGCATTTGTCGGTGGATTTTGAAATGAACCTGCTCAATGCTGCTACCTTCCCGTTGAGGCTCTGAACTTGCGTTATAGTCCTTGGAGTCTCGAGATTCCTAATTGCCCAGATTTTTTCGGGATTGGCTTCGATTCCCCTAGCATTGACGATGAATCCAAGGAATTTTCCAGATGCGACCCCAAAGTGACATTTCAATGGGTTGAGTTTCATTCTGTACTCTCGGAGGATGTTGAACATTGTTTCCAGGTCTTTGATATGATTGGTGGAGAATCGCGACTTTACAAGCATATCGTCCACATATACCCCCACGGTCTTTCCGATCTGGTTAGTGAACATTCGGTTGACAAGTCTCTGATAAGTTGCCCCGGCATTCTAAAGTCCGAACGACATCACTTTATAACAGTAGAGTCCCAAATCAGTGAC
This sequence comes from Allium fistulosum, assembly GCA_030737815.1. Lineage (NCBI taxonomy): Eukaryota > Viridiplantae > Streptophyta > Magnoliopsida > Asparagales > Amaryllidaceae > Allium > Allium fistulosum. The sequence goes on from CM060906.1 coordinate 55,794,266, forward strand.
AAAGCTGGTATGCTCCTGATCAGGCAGATGCATCAGTATCTGATTGTAGCCATAATATGCGTCCGTAAAGGATAAAAGTTCATGTCCGGCTGTTGAGTCTACGAGCCAATCAATCCGGGGAAGTGGAAAACTTTTTTTGGGCAAGCTTTATTCAAGTCTGAGTAGTCAACACAAGTTCTCAACTTCCCATTAGGTTTCCTGACAAGTACAGGGTTGGACACCCATTCTGGATACAATGCATCTCGGATAAACTTGTTCGATCTGAGTTTATTCACCTCTTCCTTAAGGGCGACAGATCTCTCTGGATCCATACCACGCCTTTTTTACTTGACCGAGACATGCCGCGGGTCAATATCCAATGTGTGGCTTGCGATGTTCGGTGAGATCCCACACATGTCGGAGTGCGTCTAGGCAAACACGTCGAGGTTTGCCCAAAGAAATTGAACCAATTCCTCTTTCATTTGTTAGCTTAGCTGAGATCCAATCTTTAGCATTCCAGAATCATCATCATTACCGATTGGAACATCAATCGTCAGCTCTGCCGGAGAAGCCTGACTGTCTTTGACCTTGTCCTCGCCTTCAATATCTCTTGGTTCAAGATCTCTTGGGAATTGGTTGTGGTGCCCGGGCCTTGGCCCAGGCGTTAACTGTCAATCATCAGCAAAGCGGATGCAGAGAGATTCCTCTACGCCCTTTCCCTTCTCTTTTTGCTGCGCCTTTCGTAGCTCAGCAACATAACAGGCCATCCAGCAGCTTGGTCTCCCTGAACGACTCCGACTCCATTGTCGGTAGGGAATTTCAAAGTCAGACACCAAGGGGCGATAGCGGCCATGAACTCAGCAAGGGCCGACCGGTCCAAGAAAGCGTTGTATGGTGAGGTAATATCCAATACAATAAATTGCAATATCCAGACTCTTCGGCGTTCTCCAACTCCCAACTCTACTGGTAGCTCCACCATCCCAGTGGGTATAGTCGCACTTCCATTGAAGCCATGAATACAAGACTGACAAGGATTTAAATCTTTCACTTCCATTTTCATTTGATCATAAGCATGCTTAAAGAGTATGTTCACTGAACTTTCACTGTCCACTAAGATCCTCTTCATCCAAGCATGACCTATCTGAGTTGAAATGAACAGTGGATCAATGGTTGGGGCTTCGACTCTGTCTGCATCCCTGTCTTGAAATACGATGTCATCTGTCATCGTTTTCTGTTGTTTGGCCAGAGCCCCATCTTCCAAATTACTACAACATTCGAAGCTCGCATGCCTAATAGAGCTGGCATACGACTCCATTTCCCTCCAACTCTGATCTGCTGGATGAGGACCACCACTAACAGTATTAATCACCAATCTCCTGCCGGTACGAGCGGGTTCCTCTGGTCTAACCTGATTTGGTATCTGGTTTTGATTCGATGGGCCCGCACCTCCAGACTGTGGCGCCCGAACAAACTGCTCCAACTTTATTTCTTGGATTAACCTCTCGATAATATCCTATAAATGACGACACTCATTCGTGTTGTGGCCATAACTATCGTGAAATATACAATACTTCCCCGTTTGAATCTATTTTTCTGACGATTGCTTCGGAGCAGGTTTCTTATATTGGATAGTGTTGCAGGTCTGCAAGTACACATTTTCCAGAGACGTATTTAAAGGAGTATAAATGTCAAACATGGGAGCTCTACATCGCGGTTCACGATTCTGATCCCGTTTCCTACCCTGATTTCCATTGCCTTTCTGTTGATTCTGTTTATTCTGTATGTTTAACTACACTTTTCCCGAACTCTCCTCGGTTTGTTTTACAACGACATTGATTTGGATTCCTTCCACACTGGGCCCTACGCCATCCTTTTTCCTAGACTATTTCGCATCCTCCCTTCTCAAGAACTGAGCTGCCTTGGAATAGAAATGGTCCAATGATGCAGGGAGTTTTCTGGCCAACCAGTTGCCAAATTCGGAATCGGAATCGATTTCCTTAGTTAGTTCCATCAGAATTGAGTTGTCGTTAGGATTACTAATCTCAGCGCATGCAGCATGAAACCTCTCCAAATAACATCTGAGTGTCTCTCCGGGAGCTTGAGTGACACTGGACAAGGTATTAACATCTTTAGGCCTAGTGACATGCATGCAAAACTGTTCAACAAACTTCGTTGCCAACTGGTCAAAACATGAGATAGATCGAGGTGGTAAGCGAGTAAATCACACAGTTGCGATCCCCCTAGGGAAATTGGGAAACTCGGCATTTGACCGCATCATCAGCACGCACGACATTTGGGAAACTTCGTCAATTGACTGCATCAGCAGCACGCGTGGCATTCATTAACCATTCATACTTTAAAATGTTTTGGTTAGGGTCAGAGCACCCTTCATAAACTGGTAGAGTTGGCATTCTGAATCGCCGAGGTGGTTCAACATAGAGGATATCATCGGTGAAAGGGGTATGACTCCGGGAGATTCCCCAGTCGTCATTGGAGAGGCCTTGACTTTCACGGATCATCTGACAAATCATTGTCGGGATGTCTAGCATCCGGACATTCTGGGCATGCCAGGCTAAGGTGTGGTCAGGTTCTCGAATGCGAGGATGGGCCGGGCGCGGTCGACGGTCCATACTTCGCCTCCCTGGCTCTAGGCCTTTCGAGGACATAAGGTTCAAGAGTGTAATCACGCTAGCGAAGGTTCAAATCTGTTTGGTTCCGAACGTCAGCTTCTAACTCGGTGGCAGGGGCAACAACACGGTTATTGGTAGCGTGATAAGGAACCGTTCCTCCTTGGGAAGAGGGTCCGATCTGGTGGCTAGTTGACGGATCAACCCTCGGTTGTCCAATAGTCAAAGTGCGCCGATGTTCGGTAGCCTGTGTATAGCTTCCATCCAGCCGTGGGCAGGTGGATCTGCGATTCTAATCAGAAGAAGCTGAACTTTCAGTGGATGAATAGAAAGCCTGATCCCTTCTGGATTTCCTTCATCTTTCACGGTTTAGCTGCTTGGTTAATTCCACGTTGGCACGAAGCTGTTGGCTAAGCTGTTGGCGGCTTTGAGTTAGCTCTTTCATCAGTAGTTGGAACTCCTCCCTGGTGATAGGGCCTTGTGGATTCGAAGGTCCGATAGCATTTTGGTCTGTAGAAGGAAGTTGCATGGAGTTCTGCCTATCCCGTCCTTGCAGTTGTTGAGGTAGTCCTAGTGTTGACCATGGTGGATAGCAAAGTTCTCTCCTAGACTTGGTACAAATCTAAATAGGATGGAAGAACTTCTAGGCTTGAAATTTGGATCTCCTCCTTAGATTCTTGCAATCCAATATCGACAGTAGATCCAATGAGCAGGAGAAAAGCTGGGTTTTCTCAGTGGAAGCACCAAAGTTTTTATACCAAAATTGGGCACAACACTCTTCGGATGTGTTTGAAGAGATAAAATGAAGAAAATAAATGTAAAATGAAGCAGGTCTAACAAACACTCCAATAAACATATAAGAAAATGCACAGAAACACACGGATTTAGAGTGGTTCGGCGAATTTCCTGCGTCCACTATGAAATGACTGATGTTTATTGAACTTTACTCACTGATTACAAAAGATTACAGCAGTACAACTAAAATTTAATGGTGATTCCGGCAGAGTATCAGCGTAGAGAAGCCAAAAGCCCATTTTCTGTAGGTCCAGGGTCGCTATTTATAGGTGTAGGCAGCAAATATCTCACCCAGATCTCGGAAGACTTCTTCTCTCACGTGGGCGGGCCCACGGGAGCGAGTTCAGGTGATTTCGACTCGATCTGGGAGCGATACAAATTGGGTTCGTATCGATCATGAATTGGTCCTTTCGGGCTGGAATTTATCAGGTACATTCTTAAGGTTGTAGGCAAGCTCCTGTGAAAATTTGGTGGCATTTGGACTTGTAGATCTCGATTTATGATCGATGCAAGTTTGGATCTCCAATGTGCAAACGATTTCATCTCGATACTTGTTCGTACCGCTCTATTCGTATCCCTGTTTGCACGTGCTGACTAGATGACGTGGCACTATATCTTAGGATCGATCCACTTTTCATGCCGAGTGATCGAGTGTTCTTCTTGAATGTGCCCTGTTCGTATCCATCCACTGTATCTCCATTCGTATTGCTTTTTATCCCTCATTTTGTATAAATCCTAAAGCCATATCGTATCGATTGATTGATGACTAATTCGTATCGATACGAACTTACTTGTTTCGTATCGACAACCCTGATGTTTTTTCGTATCGATCACCTTGCATGTCCTTCATATCGAGTTCTTTAATAGTATGCTTCGTACTGATAGATTAACTGACCGATACGAATTAAGTTGGTATGGACATCGATACGAAATATGGGAGGATGTGTTCGATACGAAATATGGGAGGATGTGTTCGATATGAAACATGGTCTGCCGATGGATATGAAATGAAGCAGCTATGATGGACACGAAATGGAGTTGTTGATCGATATGAGGCAAAGTTACTTGATGGTTTGATGGATACGATGTCGCATGGATGCGAATAAGGTTTTCTGGGGGATGGATACGAATTGAGGCTGGTGATGGAATGGATGCGAACACATTGCTTCCCTCCATGGATACGAACTGGCCACATTTTGCTTGAGGTTTGATGGATACGAAGCAATGCACCTGTGATGGATACGAAGTAGGTTGGTGATGGATGCGAACCACTATTCACATTAATGGATACAAGGCATACGCTTTCGAAAGGGGTTTTCCTTTAAAATGAGATTGGGTTATTTGCTTTGAAAACTAAGGCTTTCAACACCTTAAAACATCACTTTCGAAGCCCTTGGATAACCTCCTTCGAAAGCATAGAAAACTTCTTTTCAAAGCATTACATATATACCTTTCGAAGCTCTTTAAATCATCTCTTTCAAAACCTCAATTACCTTTCAAAAGTATCAAAACATTACTTAGTAATCTTAGAAACATAGCTTCGAAACCAATAAAAGTACCCCTTTCGAAACCATTGGGTTTTACTTTAAAACTTATTTTGGGTCAAAGTGAATATATATAAAAGTATCTCTTTCGAAACCTTTAATCTTCATATAAACTTGTTTAGGGAATACTTGATGACGCCGGCACCACTCTTTTGAAAGCATAAATCATTTGGGTGATACACTTGAAGGTTGGCATCGAAACCCCTTCCGAAACCATTGCCATCGAAACCATTAACCCCCTTTCGAAAGCATTTAGGAAGCGGCTTTGCATAAGTTTAAAATAAAGACAACCCCTTGAAAGCATTGATGCTTCAACACACTCGAAAGGCAAAAGAACAACGGCTGGGTTTCGACTAAGTCGGAACCACTACTTTCGAAAGCATCATTTTATAAATAAATGAACCCATTCGAAAGCCTATACTTTTAAAACATAAAATGGCAACCCCTTCAAACTATTAGAAAACCCCTTTCGAAAGCATATGTTTGACTCCTTCGAAAGCTTTAATAAAACAAGGTAGGAGCTTTTTCATTTGAAAGTAAAACTAAGATTTTGACCCCATCGGAAGCTATGCTTTCGACACTATGCCTTCCGCCTTCCTCCAATCCACTACGTACCATCCAAGTGATAGCTTGTGTATTAGTTTCGGCTTTGTGGGGTTTCGACATGATTGAAGGTGGAAGCTATGGAATGAAAGGTACTTGTAATAGAGGCGGAAACCACTTTTATAGGTAATTCAGATTTAATGCCAATTAAAGCGAACACTTTATAACTAACCTGCCTACGTGTAAACATGTGATTAGTTACCTAAACTTTTCAAATCTTTTACCAAAATAACTTCTGCTTAATTTCAGATCTAAACCAAGGTTAATTTAGCAAATAAGCCCTTCCATTAAGCAAATTCAGTAATGCAAATAAGTCCTTCTTCGAAAATAATTTATTTTCCAAAGTAAATCTCTTAGGAAAAATCCCCAAAAATCCCAAATATTCACTTTCATCATGTTATCAAACATATCAAAATTTCAGACCCAAATTCTTCCTGAATTAATCGAAATAAATTTTTAACCCGATTAACCATATTTTCCTTTGGAAATTCATAATTATCTTTCCTTAGCTCGGTAAATTATCAAAATTAAAAATCAACTCCAAAATCATGTTTTACATAACATAAAATTTTCCATGGCATTTAAACATCAATTTCAATTGGGTTTACCCTTAAAGCCGTGGAAAATCATATTTAAACAATCTTGTTTAAATCTAACAAATTATGATCCAAGCATATCATCATCCAAATCATCATAAAAATGAATTTAATCTTAAATTCGAAAACATGTGATCATAAAACAAAATAGAGATGGTATAAATTATTATTCACCTTGATTAGGATAAGGAGATTGGATTGAGATTAAGATTTATTCCCCTTCTTTAATTCCTTTAGCTTGACTTGAATTTCTCTTCCTTAACAATGGCCGGCTCCTCTTCTTTTCTTACATTTTAAATTTTGTGAAAATTAGAAAATGAACGTGAATGGAGGGTGTAGCCGTGGTTATATAAGGGTAAGGCGTGGCTAATTCCCAATATGCCCTTATGTAATTTAATTAGCTTACAAACCATTTTTAAGCCCATTTAATTAATTAAGCATGGCCCTTAGTTTTATTTTCAAATCTCCACCCCCTTATCACTTAATATATACATTATTTTATTTTATTTATCTAATTGAATCTCCTGAATAATGTTATTAAAAATTAGGGGTGTTACAGGCTCCCCTCCTTAAAGAATTCCATCCTCGAAATTCGATAAGCACTAAATACTAGACATAGCAATCATCTGTAACGACTCCAAACAACCATACTAGCCTACCTGACTAGCAATTATCTATATAATTCTAATATAGGCATACTGTCAAAGCAGACCAGGATAAGTATCTCGAATCCTATCTTCTGTCTCCCAAGTACAGTCCTTCTCATTGTCGCTCCACTGAACTTTTACCAACTTGACTATCTTGTTCCTTAATCTTTTCTCATCTCTCCCTATAACCCGAACTGGTTGTCTAACAAAAGTCAAATTAGGTTCTACTATCAACTCTTCCAACACTGTTGGAGGAATACTAGTCCCTGGATCATGCACATACTTGTGAAGATGAGACATATGAAAACATTATGGACACTTGCCATACTGCTCGGCAACTCTACTCTGTATGCAAACTTTCCAATCCTTTCTATAATATGGAATGGACCAACATACTTCGGTACCAGCTTCCTTGATTTCCTGAACCGTACCACACCCTTCATCGATGGTACTTTAATGAAAACCTTATCTCCAACTGAGAACTCTAGGTCTTTACACCTCTTATCCGCGTAACTTTTCTGTCTGGACTGAGCTTTCTACATCTTTTCTCGAATTAACTCAATCTTCTTTGATGCCTCCCTAACCAAATCTAGACCTAAGAGTAATCTGTCTCCAGTCTCCAACCAATATGCTAGTGATTGGCATGGCCTTCCGTACAAAGCTTCAAAAGGCATCATTCCTATACTAGTCTGATAACTATTATTATAGGAAACCTCAACCAGATGTAAGTGATCTTCCCAAGATCCACCAAAATCTAATACGCAAGCTCTCAACAAATCCTCGAGTACCTTATTGACTCTCTCTGTCTACCCATCCATCTAAAGGTGATATGAAGTACTCATCTTGAGCTTGATTCCCAACACATCCTATAGACTCTTCCAGAATTTGCTAGTAAACAAAGCATCTCTGTCACTGACTATGCTACTAGGAATCCCATGTAGTCTAACTATGTTCTTCATGAATAACTTAGCTAAAACAGGTGCCGTTCTTGTTGACTTAACTGGAATGAAATGGGCACTCTTGGTCAACCTGTCCACTATAACCCATATACTTTCATTTCCTTTATTTGACCTTGGCAACCCGTCTATAAAATCCATGGATATCGAATCCCATTTCCAAACTCGATTCTCCAAAGGTTAAAGCAACCCGCTCGGCTTCTGATGTTCGACTTTCACTTGTTGACAGTTTGCACACTGCCTAACCCACAAGCCAACATCCCTGTTCATACCTTCCCAATAGAAGCTCCTCTTCATATCTTGATACATCTTGGTCCCTCCAGGATGAGTCATAAATTTGGATCGATGACATGCTCCAAGAACTTCTTTCCTCAAGTCCTCATCATTCGGAACGCACAACTGTCCCTTCTTTCTCAACCATCCTCTCTGGTCAAGACTAAAATCTTCTAGATCATCGATCTCTGATCCAACCTCAAGCCTACCAATCTTCCTAGCTAATACTGGATCATCCTTCTGCTTAGAAGTTATCCTTCCAATCAATACTGATCGAACTTCCAAACAGGACAACATAGCAGTACTTTGACTAGTACTTGCAGTCGATCTTAACTGCACACTAGAAGTAGTCAAGGCCTCCAAATCTTTCCATTCTGCTAACATAGCTAACACCACATTCTGATGTCTTCTGCTAAGAGCATCTGCTACCTTATTTCCTTTCCCAGGAGTATACTCTATACCAAAATCATAAGCAGCCAAAAACTCCAGCCACCTCTGTTGTCTTATATTCATCTCCTTTTTAGAGAATAAGTATCTTAAAGACTTATGATCTGTGTATAACTCGAATCTCTACCCTGAGAGATAATGACTCCAAATCTTCAATGCTAAGATCACTGCAGCTAACTCCAAATCATGAGTAGGATTTCTCACTTTATCCGGTCTAAGCTGTCGTGAAGGATAGGCAATCACTTTACCCTTCTACATCAACATAGCTCCTAATCCAGTTCCACATGCATCAGTATACACCACCAACCCTTGGTTTTCGTTTGGAACCATTAACATAGGTGTATTGGTCAACAAATGCTTTAACTTAAGTAATGCTTCCTCACATTTGTCGAACCAGACAAATTTCACATCCTTCCTGGTTAGCTTAGTCACAGGTGCTGCTATCCGTGAGAAATCATTGATGAATCTCCAATAATAGCCAGCAAGTCCAAGAAAACTTCTATTCTCAATCACCATCTCTGGTCTCTTCCAATTATTAACAGGTTCGACCTTATCTGGATCGGCTGACAATCCTTTCTCTTGAACCACGTGACCAAGAAACTTAACCTTTTTCTTCCAAAAATAACACTTGGAACACTTCGCCTTCAGCTGATGCTGCCTTAGCGTGCAAAGCACAACTCTAAGATGGTCTTCATGCTCTCTTTCATCCTTAAAGTATACCAAAATGTCATCTATAAATACCAACATAAATCTATCCAAATACTCTCGGTTCATCAGATCCACGAAGAAAGCAGATGCATTCGTTAACCCGAATGGCATTACTAACCACTCATAAAAAGCATACCTAGTCCGAAATGTTGTTAAAGGAATACTATCCTCTGCCACTCTTAACTGATGGAAACCTGTCGCCAAATCCAATTGGGAAAACACTCTGGCTCCACACCACTGATCAAATAGATCATCAATTCTTGTAAAGGATACTTATTCTTAATCGTCCTCTCGTTCAACTTACGATAGTTGATGCACTTCCTCAACGACCCATTTGGTTTCTTCACGAATACCGTGGCCACTCCCTAAGGTGAACTGCTTGGTCTAATAAAATTCCTTCCTTCTAAATCCACTAGCTGCACCTTCAATTCCTTCATCTCAATAGGTGTCATTCTGCTAGGTGGTCTACTAATAGGTTTAGCTCCTAGCACAAGATCTATCTGAAACTCAATTGCTCATTTCGGTGGTAATCCCATAACCGGCTCAAAGACATCTGCAAATTCTCTTGCTACTCGAACCTGACTTAACTCATCTCCTGCTTCCATTGCACTTAGCAAAACACAACTACTTCGGTCAGAATTCTCCACTGAGAATATGATTCAGTTATGACTATCTTGGTGCCTTCGTGATATCTCCCCATCCTGGCAAAATATCCTAGCCCCATACTTGCTCAACCAATCCATACCCAAAATGATTCTGAAATCTACGAAATCGAAAACATACATACTACATGCAAACTTATGACCTAACAAGTCAAGTTCTAACTGGTCACATCTCATCCCCAGAGTTGCATACCCTCCTATTAGATTCGCAACCCATAAGGAAGTAACAAGGTATGTGGGTTCTAAGCATAACCTATCAACCAAACACTGGGATATAAATGAATGTGATGCAATGGTATCAAATAGTATCCTAACTGGTATACTCTGAATCCAAAACGTACCTTCTATCACAGTCTTCCCTTTTTCAGCTATAGTTGGCCTAACAGATGATGGTCCAACAGCAAAAACTTTTCCCTTGTTCACCCTAACCGGTTCTGGACACTGATTCTTATAATGCCCAACCTGGTCATAATTGAAGCACTTCACACTCTTCTTATCTGCAGCCTTCTTCCCCTTGCCTGACCGGCACTTATTTGCATAATGACCCTTCTTGTCACACTAGTAGCAAGCTAAATCAGCCTTTGCCTTTTTGGCAGCATCTCCCTTCTGGGATCCCCTCTTCTTAAAGAACTTTCTCTTCTTTCCCTGAGAACCCGGGGTTTCAACTGGCTTCTCTCTAGCACAAACAGCAAGCATCTCCTCATGGTGAATTGCCATCTCCACCACTACATTACAAGGATCACGGATATATGTCAGGGTCACCCTAGCAAGCTCCGGTCTCAATCTCCGAATGAACCTCTCATTTCTCCTGATGTCAGTGTCTATAGTAGCATGTCCATATCGGGGCAGCTCATCAAACTTAGTAGCATACTCAATTACCGACATCTCTCCCTGCACCAAATCCATAAACTTTCTCAGCAATGTTGACTTAGAAACTTCAGATAAAAACCTCTGTTCAAATCTCCCTCTAAAATCTGCCCAAGTCAACTTCTTCTCACTACACCATACCAGCCATTTCGCAACCCCCAAAGGCGGAAAATTTGCAACGGCTCTTAGCCGTTGCTATTAAGCAACGGTTAAAGTCCGTTGCAAAACCTTATAATACGGCTCATAGCCGTTCTAAATTTTGGAACGGCTCTTACGCGTACTACATTTTAGTACAGCCTTCCATACCCCCGTTCCCAACTAGCTACGCCCTATTCTATCATAATTCACTTCGATAAAAAAAAGGGATAGATCCAGATCCATCTTCTCAATCTTCTCAATCGACTTGGAAGCTCTTCGCCTACGCCCTACGTGCTTCTTCGTTCAAATCTACCGCCTACGTGCTTCTTCTCAATCTTAGCAAAAGCTACGCCCTACGTGCTAAGATCCAGATCCATCTTCTCAATCTTAGCAAAAGCTACGCCCTACGTGCTTCTTCGTTCAAATCTACCGCCTCGTGCTCACATCTTCTCAATCGACTTGGAAGCTCTTCGCTCTCCTGTAGGTCCATCTTCGCTTTGTTTTCGTTGGTTTTGTGTTAATTAGGACCAGGCGCAGACTACATTTTGATTCTTTTTTATTTGAAGTTCTTTATTATCTTGAATATTAGCATACCCAAGGAGAATTAATGCCAAACCCTACTGCTAATCTTAATTCGACTGAAGTTATGCCTCTGCTAGATGTTATTTCGTTATGGCCAAGCTCTGTGGGTGAAATGCTATATACAAATAGCATTATGCAAAAACTTGTTGTTCAATGTCTACACTGTGGAATTCTTAAAAAAACATGTATAGTTGAGTATTTATAAATTTTTAAAACATGCAATACCTCAATAAATTCTATGATGGTATGTCCAATACTATTACTTTCTATTGTACTAGTGGTAATAAAACTAGCATTATTCTAAAACTTGTTTTCCAAGGATTGTACAATGATATTGTTACAAAAATATACAGGTAAAAATTTCTAAATATTAAAACCAGATAATACCTCTGGAAATTATTCAATTATATGTTCTATGTTATTACTTACGATCACACATAAGTGTTATATACCACTAGCATTATACTTCGACTGGTTATGCAGTGAATAAACTGTTATACTGTTAAAAACATGTACTACTGAGTACTTTTAGATGTTAAACAACATAGGTTACTCCTCTTAATCGTTCATTATTATGTATGGTACACAGTTGCATAGAACTGTGATGTAAAAAAATGGAGAGAGGCAGAGAAGTATGGGGTGTGATATGGTGGGAATTGAAGTTATGTAGGGAATTGAAGTTGTGGTATGGCACTGTGGTTAGGGGGCAAGGCAGTGGTTGTATGATTGTTTGGGAGAAGTAATTATGTGGCCAGTGAGGTTTGAAGGCAACAGAGCAGTGTTGTGATGAACTGTGGCAACAGAGCAGTATTGAGGCAAGTTTCTAGGTTTGAGGATGACAGTGTAATGGCAGTTTGTGGTATGATAGTTTGTGGATGTTTGTTAGCCAGAGAGATGCACAGAGCAGAGGAGATAGGTGGTGTGTTTGCAGTTGTATTGGTGAGTTATGGCAGTAAGTTGTAAAGGAAGTGCACTGTTGTTAATGATGGGGCAGTAGGGGCTGTTGTCGATGATGAAATACCAGTGCAGTAAGTTGGTATGTTGTGGCAGAGATGTAGGCAGTGAATGTCAGGGGATGGGTTGTGTGTATGATGATGTAGAAGTGGGTGATTGGAGCAATGGCAGGGTGATGAGAATGATGACAGGTATGGTTGAGTAGTGAAGTTGTTTATGTCAGGGGTTGCACAGAAGTGTGGTGGAGTTGGTGTTGTATGAATCGTGGTTTTTGATGTGGTGATTCAAGGTAGTGGCAGTAAGTGATGTACGAGAATGTATGGATAGTGGCCGAGGAGTGTGTGGCACCTTTGTACGGGAGTATGTTATAAATGTGGGTTTGTGGAGTTGGACGGGAGGCAGCAAGGAGATTCTGATGGGAAGGTAGTGTTCAGGTTTGTGGGATTGTTCTGGTAGGGGTGATGGTAAGTTGGTTAAAGAAGGATAGTCGAAGGTAGGTTGTATGCAGTTTTGTAATGAGGTTTCAGGGCAGGGAAGTTGATGGCTGTTCAGTGCTGGATTGAAGTGGTAGGTTGGAGAAGTTTGAATTGGCAAAGGATGGAGGAGTGTTGATGGAAGAAGATGAGTTAAGTGAATGTAGGGGTTGTGGATGTGTATGTGAAGGAGTTAGGATGGTTATGTGTTGTTAGAGGTGGAGCAGTGAAGTTGTGAAGTGGTGTTAGTTGCTGCTAAGTGTAATGTGAATGTAGGGTAATGTGATTGTTGTATGTGAAGTTGGTTGTTTGTTGTATGTGAAGTGGTATGGAGTAGATGTTGGACAGAGGAAGAGGAGTGATACAAGTGTGTGAAGCAGTGGATGTTATATAGGAAGAAATGTAAACAGAAATTGCAATTGAGTTTGTATTGAATTAAAAAATACCGGTTATAAGTTGGATGTTATATAGGAATAAAAAGTTCAGTAAACCCCGGTTATAAGTTGGATGAATTAAAAAATACCGCAAGCGCACGGTGTAATTAATTTTTTTCTTTAAATGTGTTTTATGTCAGGTTTAAGGTTTTTTTACTAAAATGTTGTATATATTTCTGTTGGCAGATCAATATGTCTTCAGGTATATATAAAGAGTGGATGAAAGAAGCCAATCAAAGAACCCCACGATATATGGAAGGAGTGCAGAAGTTTATTGATTTTGTTGTAGAAAATGGTAGCAATAAGGAAATCTATTCTTGTCCTTGCACACAGTGCAAAAATATGAAAATGAAAATTAAATTAGATGAAATTCATTTTCATCTGCTTAGATGGGGAATTGTCCAATCATATACTATTTGGCATTTTCATGGAGAAGAATCGGCAATGAACCAAAAACAACCTGTTAGTCAAGCCATAAGTACCGATGACTCTGAACATCCTAGGATGGAAGATCTGGTCAATGATGCTGATAGATTTCATCAATTGCAACCTACAACTTTATTGCCGAATAATATTGGGGATTCGCCTGCGGTTGATGTTGATTGGCAGGCCAATCAAAGCAAGAAGTATAAATCACTGTTTGATAATGCAAAAGAGCCATTGTATCCTTCATGTCCAAAAGGGATAACAAAATTGTATTTCGTCGTCAAGCTGAATAACTTGAAAACCCAGTATGGCTTTTCCGACAATGGTGTGACTGCACTCCTAGAATTCATAAAAGAATTACTTCCTGAAGGTAACACACTACCAACAAAGTATCACAAGATGAAGAAGATGATTAAGCAAGTTGGTATGGATTACAAAACTTATGATGTGTGCATTAATGACTGCATTTTGTATTAGAAGGATGATGCAAATAGAGTTTTTTGTCCAGTTTGCAAACAATCAAGATATAAAACAACATTCAACGAAGAGAAAAGAGCTGCAAAAGTACCTCAAAAGACGTTGAGACATTTCCCTCTAATTCCTAGGCTGAGGAGGTTGTATACTATACCATGGATATCAGATGCTATGACTTGGCATGGTCGTGCCAAGTCTAATTCAGACGTAATGCGTCACCCATGTGATACTTCTCAATGGCGAGCTGCAGATTCTTTTGACAAAACATTTGCTATTGAATCACGAAATGTCATGCTTGGATTAGCAACGGATGGTTTCAATCCACATGCATCTCTAAGTAGCCGTTATAGTTGTTGGCCAGTAGTTTTAGTACCGTATAATCTTCCTCCATCCATGTGCATGAAAAGAGAGTTTTCAATGTTGACATTGTTGATTTCTGGACCAAAACAACCAGGAAAGGATATTGATGTTTATTTGCAATCGTTAATAGACGAGTTACAACTGTTATGGGAAGGAGTCGCTGCATTTGACTCATTTAATAATTCTGAGTTTACATTGAGAGCTAGGTTGTTGTGGGCAATTCATGATCATCCTGCACTTGGGACTTTATCAGGATGCACAACTCATGGCTATTTTGCATGTCCTACTTGTGGGGAAGACACTTGTTCTTACTATCTTCGTGCAAGTAAGAAGATGTGTTACATGGGACATCGAAGATTTCTTCCTTTCAAACATAAGTTTCGAGGTGAAAAAACAAACTTTGATAACAAACAAGAATATCGTCGTCCTCCACGGCCATTGACTGGTTATCAAGTTGAACAGAAGGTAGCTAATATCAAGATAAAAGTTGGTAAAGACAAAGTAGAAATCGGTCAAAAACGAAAAAAGAAAACCGATGAAGACGAAGTTGAGAATGTTCCTGCGTGGTATAGAAGATCGATCCTCTTTGATTTGCCATATTGGAAAGCAAATTTGGTCCGACATAATATTGATGTTATGCATACAGAGAAGAATGTCACTGAGCATCTCATTAGCACAATTATGGGTCATAAAGACAAGTCAAAAGACGGCATCAATGCACGTAAGGATTTGAAAAACATGGGTATAAAACAAAAATTGTGGGTGAGTGAAGATCCTGAAAGAAGTAAAGTAATCATACCAGATGCAACTTTCACCTTGAGCAAAGACGAAAGGCTACGATTTTGCACCATTTTGAAAAGCCTAAAAGTGCCTAGCAAATTCTCTTCCAACTTCAATAACAATGTGAACATCAATCCTCCTGAACTAACAAATATGAAGTCTCATGATTACCACGTCATAATGCAGCAATTACTTCCGGTATTGCTTCAACATTCTTATCCACAACATAAGGATCTACGTAATGTTATACATCGTATAAGTCTATTTTTTAACATTTTATGCTCAAAGGTGATTAACAGAGAACATCTTTTAAAAGAAAAGACTAGTTTGGTAGAAGTAATTTGTATGTTTGAAAAATATTTTCCACCTGCATTTTTTGACATCAGCACCCACCTTATGGTTCATTTAGCCGATGAAGCATTGAAATGCGGTCCTGTTAGATATAGGTGGATGTATCCTTTTGAACAGTAATTTACTAATCTCAGTTTTGTTCATCATCATTCGATTTAAATAGGTACTAGTTATTTATAATCGATTTATATTCATAGGTTGATGAAAACATATAAAGGATACGTCCGCAACAAAAGATATATTGAAGGATGTATTGCAGAAGGATATATCGTACAGGAAGCTAGTCTTTACTGCATGGAGTATATGCCAAAAGGAGGCGATGGCACACATAAACATACTCGTGAGGCTTTCTTAGACGAGGATGATGAGTTTGCTGGTGAGATGCCTCTAGATAATGGTAAAGACATAACCTTAACCTCGGTGCAGTTTGAATAAGTTCGTAGATGGGTCCTCAATAAGTATGATGGATTGGATGAATGGGAGAAGTAAGTTCACAAATAACTCTGGAATCTCCACCATTGTAAGTATATAAATGTTTTGAAATGTGTTTTTTGCAGGAGGTATAACATCTACGTGAAAAGTACTAAATCTCAATCTCGAAATGGGGTTTCATCCGTGGAAGATTGTCAAAGTTTTACTCTATGGTTACGTGGCGAGGTATATATTAAAGCTTATTTAATATTTCACACGTACTTAAAGGTATCATACATCTTATTAATCAATCTTTTCACATATTTTATTTTTTAGTTGATAAAAACAAACGATGTTGATTCAACTCTTTGGCGCCTTGTGAATGGGCCGAAGTTCAAGGCGTGTAGTTATATGAAGTACCAAGTAAATGGGTTTACATTTTCCCCAAAAAAATACGAAGAGAGGATGGTAACACAAGACAGCGGTGTATGTATGAGAGCAATCACAAAATTTAGAGCTAGTGGGAAAGATAAAAATTATGCAGAAGCTGAAACACTGTATTATGGAGTTATTCAGGAGATAATTGAGTTGGATTATATAGACTTCAAACAAACGGTTTTTTATTGTGATTGGGTAAAAGTCGAAGACAAGGTCAATGGTTGCAAGATTGATCCTGTTTCAAACTTGATTACAGTTAATTTAGGGAAATTGAAGACAAAAGATAGGATGAATGATGAGCCATTTATTCTTGCGTCAGAAGCGAGTCAGGTGTTCTACTCAAAAGATTTAAAAAATAGCGGATGGTTTGTGGTTTTACACACACCTAAGCGGTTGACTACAATCGTGGATGATCTTGAGTTTCCTACCGTCTATCAATCAGCCTTTGAAGATAACAAAAAATTAGAAGATCTTACCAAATGCCTATGTTAATATAAGATGTATTTCTTAGTTTAATTGAGTTGATTTTCAAATGTGGATGAATTTAGAATTTTTTGATTATGAATTTAGAATTTTTCATGTATCACTATTTAATTATTATTGTAAATTCATGAAATCTGATTGATCAATTTTCAATACGTCTTTTACCATATGGAATTTGGAACGACATACCCGGTTTTTCTTTATTTTCAGGTAATAATGATTATGTGTCATATTTAATACATGCCTAAACTACGATTGTTGTTGATCAATAGTTGCTTTTGTTGCTTCAGTTACACTTATATTTTTTATTCGTAACCGTATAAATTTTTGAATACTTGCAGCAACAATGTCAGAAGCCGTAGAAACGTCGATCCATTCAGTCGCGAATTCGTCATCTTCACAACCCGAGAAAGTTGAGACAAATGCATATGGTGTTCCAGTTTCTGATAATGCTGGGAAAATAGGCAGTAAACTTGGTAAATTGGTACGAATGCATGTGCCGATATCATATGAAAGTTGGGATAAAGTACCAAACAAATGTAAAGATGACGTCTGGGCTGAATTACGGGTAAGTCATTCTTTTTTTTTCACTGTTAACCTGTTGAAAAGCACAAATGGCACAACTCATTTTTTTGTTCTACACGAAGATAGGTGGGAAGTTGATTAGTTAATACATTGATTGACAGTATACTAGTGCGGCGGCATGGTTACTCAGTTCTGTTAATTAACCAAATAAAATCACTGGCTGTAAAATTTGCTTTGACGTCCATGAAGTTTTATCTCTTATAACTAAATTACAAACTTGTATTGTCTAATAAAATTACATAACTTACAAGTGACATGCACTAATGATCTGTGTATTTTCTTGTATTTTCTTTTTAACGTATTTTTTATCTTCAATATATACAGACATTTTATGAGCTAGAGTCGGATACAAAAGAGTTGTATTTAAAAAAATGTGTGAATCATTTAGAAGATACAAAAGTGAATTGAGGACAGGGTACTATGACAAATTTGATAATGATGAAGCTAGAAGAAAAAACTGTCCGCCAAAAGTGGGCGTGGAAGATTGGGACGGATTCTTGAAAAATGAAGCAAAACCCGACGCACGCGAAAGAAGAGAGCTAGGCAAAAAAAAGATCACAATACAGTTATACTCATCACAGTGGTCGTACAAGTCACGCCGTAGTAGAACATAAAATGGTACAGTTTTAATTTTTTGTTATTTCGTCGCATTCTACCATTTCGTTGAATGAGATTATATCGGTAGGAAATAAACTCTTCGAATAAGAATCGGTTGGTTTGATAATCGATGTTTCGGTTGCAGGCAATTGAAAATCCAGGAAAAGAAATCATACGCCGGGAAGTGTGGGAGAAAACTCATACAAAAAGGGATGGCACCATATCGGATTCAAATTCTTCGTACTTTGTAAGTTAAACAATATATTGTTTAGATGATAAATTAAAAATCATTTACTGTTATGACATATATGTTTATTGTTATGACATATATGTTTACATGGTTTACTTCTCAAGTATTATCATATTTTAGGGTAAAATTGCAAAAGCAAGGGAAACAATCAATGACGACAAGGAACAAGATATGCCATTGGATGAAGACATCTTGTCACAAACGTTTGGCAAAGATAAAAAGGGCCGGACTCGAAGTGTTGGAACTATAATATCAAAGACACAAGTTAAAGCATCTGCTATTCCACGTAAACAACTCAGAAGGAGTAAACAAGACTCAAATAGATTGGAAACAAGGATGGAGAAGGTTGAGGGTTCTTTGGAGAATGTGAAGGGGACATTGAACACATTGGTCGGCATATTAAAAGGATATGTGAAACAGATGCCAGACGTTGCTTCAAACGAAGGAGGAAGTGGTGGGACACATCATGAAAGTGTTGGAAGAACATCGAACAATGATGATGTTGCTAACCCGCTTATTTTGCATGTTCATGAAAATCAAAAATGTGAAGTGTTGAACTTTGATCTAGAAGTCATTGCAACAGGTTTTGTATGCAGAGATTCGACGGCATCCATAATACATGGAAAACCTGTACCTTCTACACATGAGAAGTTGATTGTGGACACCATACTATTACCAGATGAGCCCACAGCCAAACAAAATCATCCTCTTGCTATGACCTTTGATGATATTGGAATCGGTGGTTATGTGTGTCATCCAAAGAGTTTGATTCGATATCTTTAGACGCAGGAGCAGGTATACACTATTATTATCCAATTAATTCAATCTGAATGGAAACCTATATATGCTATGACAATTATAAGACTAACCTTCCAAGTGCAATTACTATCATTAGGAGTAACGCTGTTTCATATACATTATTTAATATTATCCTTTAGCACTGCTAGTTGATATTACTTCCCTACTCTAGATTGACTAAATCATGATAGTCCATCTTGTGATGCCACGAGTTATTGTATATAAAGGGGATAACTTTCCAATTTTGTAGTGAAGTAGCTAAATTAAAAATGATAGTTGCATGGTCACTCATAAAGTGATTAGCAAAATTGACAGATAAATTCAAGATTTTGTCAAGACATTCCGTAATAATGAATAATTTATTAATCTTACTATGTATTGCCAAATTGGCAGCCCCCTCTAAATGTAGTAATTTCCTACACTTTATGGTTCAAAAAGATTTACCACCCCAATACATTTGACAAAATCATCGTTTGGGGTCAAGCTATAAATGTCAGTATTGATCATTACTGTGGATTGATCAAAGTTGGGGTTATATTTGAGTTGGGGTCTTCCTCGACCTCTTGAAAGCAGAAAATCATTTGAAGTTTATTTGTTAAAGAAATGTTTACATACACGAATATGAAATTTTAGTGTGAACTAGTGTAAAGTTCAATAGGAGGGAAATAGTTGTTTTGAGTGGTCAAGCTAAGGTACAACTGGTACGATAAAGGATATTTACATTAGTTGTTATGAAGTAGGAACGTTAAAATATGTAAGCCTCAATTTTTTTACAAATCATTATATACTCATAGTTAGCCACATCATTGATTAATCATACGTATATCGCTGGTTTTTTTGTGTGATACAAATTTTTAAAACAAATATCAACCGTCTTTCATAATAACTCTTTGTTGTTAGTGCAATCTGTTAATGCTTTGCCAATGAAAAAGCGTGGTTGATATTTGATAGCTAGAACGTTGGTTATTATACTGACACTTGTATTTTAAATTCAACAATGGTACCAAAATTTGCACTTTCCATCTAATAAATATAAAGCTTTGGAACATTTGATACAGTAATAAGGCATGTATCATATGCACACAGGTTTTAATTATATAATTGGCAGCCCCCTCTAAATGTAGAATGTCAAACCCAGTTTGTTTTTTACCAGGCTTATGATGTATTGATCATTACTGTGGATTGTCGAGATGGACCAAATCTGCATAAATGAGTGTTTTATGTTTGAATAAGTCTGCATAAATGAGTCATGTATGCCCTACTATTTAGCATGTTCGTGTCGGTTTTTAGAAGTGTGGTTTTGATTTTGAGTACGACATGGAGAAGTGGATAATCGAGTGGAGGCGACCTAGGATAAGGTCGTGCGGTGATGTGGATTGTGAAGGTTGGCATTGCTTTCTGATTGGGAGAGGGCTTGCGGATTTGGTATGTGGGGTCTGAGTGGCTCTACGATTAAAGTTTGATAGCGGATTTCAGGTACAAGTTTGTGGGTTTGGGACTGAAGTGTCTTAGGAAGTTGTTTATTAAATGAGTTATAATGAGTTGTTGCCTTTTTCTGCTCAAGAATTTACTCTTAGTACGAGCAATGAACTCCTCAACCATGTAATCTATATCTTTTCCTGCTCTACTTCCCTTTCCTTTCCCCTGTTCTTCAGGCAATTTGAAGCCGTTGTGTTTGGCTACTAACACATCCTTGGATTCTGCCTTGGTAACTACAACAGTGATCTCTTCTTCATCTTCTTTCTGTTGTTTGTTGTTGCCTTTTTTGTTAGAACGGGATGAAATGATTTGAAGTGCATTAAACAATTTCTCGCATGCACTTGATGAACTACTTGATTTATTGCCTGCCCCCATTAGAAATAACTTGAACTGGGTTGAATACACTGATTAAGATGGGACTATATATATATATATATAAGTGGTAGCATCTAACAACTTGAACTTGAAGCATGGTGGTGAGAGACGCACATAGCTATTTTTATATGTAATACTTTAGTGCTGCATTCTCTAATCATGTAAGGGCTTTGTCAATCCTTTCACATGTATGAATACTTTAGTGTTGCATTCTCTAATCATGTAAGGGCTTTGTCAATCCTTTCACATGTATGAATACTTTAGTGCTGCATTCTATAATCATGTAAGGGCTTTTGTGGCTGCATTTGCTATTTGCCTAATCAGTTTGACTTCAAAACCACACTATGTGTGTGAATCGGATCATCTACTCTGTTTACAACAATAAATTAGTAATCATCCATCAAATCATCAACTACGCCACTTCATTTAATAGTATAACAATTATAAGGATGAAAACTAGTTTTACTATCTGATACATTATAACTCATTTAATAAATTTTACTTCATGCTAGTTAATAAATTTTCTTATCCAAATTTCTATATGCTAGTTGATATTCTAATACATTATTTGATTTTGTGTTTGCAGGATATACTGCTACTAGATATACCAGTGTTTGCAGGATATTCTAACTAAGTATTTTATGTCAATATTCCAATCTTCAATAAGAGTTAGACGATTGGAGGAAGACGTTATGTACTGTATGTTGTAGTATTATGTAATGATGCCGTTGTTGTACTACGTATGTTATGTATACTTGTTGAACTATATTGTGGTATGTGTTGATGTTGACCATTATAATTCAAACGGTTGTTATGTTTGGTTTTTGTGTTTAATCTATGAAAAATATTTGGTTTAATAATCTTTCTTCTGTGATACTGTTAAATTTGCAATTTGTTGTATTAATTATGATAATGAAATGACTGTCGCTGGGGCAGAGAAAAATTTCAAATATGTTTTTAAAAAAATAAAATATTAATTCGCAACGGATTAAAGCCGTTGCTAGTATTTAAGACATCAGTTATACATCTATATTTAGCAACGGCTTTAAGCCGTTGCAAAATTAATTCTGGAACGGCTTTAAGCCGTTGCTAAAGTATATTTTGCAACGGCCCTTAGCCGTTGCAAAAAGTATATTTCGCAACGGCTTTGAGCCGTTGCGAAATATTTACCACTGCCCATTTCGCAACGGTTCATAGCCGTTGCGAAATGATTTTGCAACGGCTGAAATCCGTTGCGAAATGAGGATTCTGGAACCCCAGCAGTAACACTATTCCACCAATGAAGTGCTACCCCTAGCAACTGCCTAGAGGCCAGACTCCTCTTCTGCGTATCATCCAAACCCAAATAAGCAAAGATTCTTTCATAATGTAACAGCCAATCCTCAACTTCTATGGCATCCTCCATCCCCATAAATGTCTTCCCACCAAGACTGGTGTAATTTCTGCTCAGCTTAGCATAATTATTCCCAACTGGAGCCACATGATTAACTCCTCCAACATTTCCAGCAACTCTAGCAGCAGCTCCTGCTTGCATCATATTGACGAAGAACTGATACATCACCCTCATATCTACTGGTGGATTTCCATTTCCAACACCCACATTGGCATCAACATTTTTGTTAGCATTAGCATGTCGACCCGGGTTCCTCCTGGAGGGTCGAGTATTTTCTTGGTTGTGGTGCTTCCTCCATCAAGATTTTCTCTTCCGTTTCTTGCTTCCATATCTTCTTTTTGTAAATCTACATACGAGCCTTAGTAAGATACAGAAAAACGGTCTAAGAGAGAGGGAATACGTACTTATATATATCTATATATCAAACACAAGTACGTTACTATAGCGTTAACCCAAACCTCGATCTTATTTTCTGATTCATTGGATTGTGTTTGAAAATCGTTTAGGTTTAAATTTCTTTTAAGTTTCATAAACCTATGCTCTGATACCAACTTGTAACATCCCCTACTAGAAGGCCCAAAACTAACGACTACGGATGCTGCAGTTATCCATAGTTATTAATCCTCGGCGACCAAATACGGTATTGTTAGATACATTGATATAATAGAAACACATGAATATGGAAAAAAGTTAAAACATCAAAAAAGTTCAACATTCCATTCCAAAACATTTCAAATTCATTACATAATCCCAATACGAGAACCACGTTCAGAGAAAATATACTTATTATAACATGCGCCAAGAGCGACATATGAAGATGCCCCCTTAGATGATCAGAGTATATATGTAGGCAATTTAACAACTTTGCCTTTACAAAAATAACACAGCGGAATCAAAATAAAAGAGAACTCTTATAGCTATCATGCCTCCTACACGTCTCCAGAAGCTTATTCGTCTAAGCGGTACCTAAAAACCTTAACTCTCTAACTACTCAAAATCAATTTAGTACCCAAGAGTTTAAGGGGAAAACATAAACTTCGAGTCATACATAAAGCATGGTATGAATAATAATCTACTATCTCAAACCATTTAGATATCTAGCGAGACCACGCCGCTTAGCGGAATGGGTTTTCCCTTCACTAGTATCTTAAAACCTTTATAAAACCATATACCGTGCTCCTACATCCACAATGGTTAAAACATCTCAAAATATTATGATGATATACAAACAAGTAAATAAATTCTGGATTTCTCATCCCCATTCATTTCTGACTAGCTATCTCATTTATAGTTTCTAAGGCCACTATTAACCTATTAGTTTTCATGGGCTTACTAATAACCTGTTAATGTTTAAGGACTCCCTGTCTAGTTACATAGTTTTCATGGGATCACTAAGAACCTATTGGCCCTAGTCAATATCTTTACTATTTCATGGGTTCTCCCTGAACCTATTGGTAGCTCCAATATCTTTCCATTTATCCTAGTTTTCATGGGTTGACTAGGAACCTATTGACTTCTGTCAATATCCTAATCCGGATATACTTTTCATGGGCTAACTACAAACCTATTGGCCCCTACCAATATCAAATCATAGTTTTCATGGGCTAACTATGAACCTGTGTTCCTAACATCTTCCTTTATACATAGTATTCATGGGCTTACTATGAACCTATTGGCCCTTCCAATATCTTTAATTAATTTAATTTATATTCACTAATGGGTCAACCTAGCTGGTTATTCTGCCCTTCCCCAAATTACCGTCATGGGTTGATTACAGTGTGAATACACACACACACACACACTTGAAGAAGCAAACATAATAACATAACAATACCACTCCCGTGGGTTTAATATCCTTGAAATCATTTTATATAAAACTTGGTTAATCCCTTTAACCCATTAATCAAGGAAAACTTCTTTAAAACTCCATTTCAAAACACTTTAATTATTTATGCCATGGTTTTCCTTTAAAATGAGATTGGGCTATTTGTTTTGAAAATTAAGGCTTTCAACACCTTAAAACGTCACTTTCGAACCCCTGAATAATCTCCTTCGAAATCATAGAAAACTTCTTTTAAAAACATTACATATATACCTTTCGAAGCTCTTTAAATCATCTCTTTCGAAACCTCAATTACCTTTCAAAAGTATCAAAACATTACTTAGTAATTCTTAGAAACATAGCTTCGAAACCAATGAAAGTACCCCTTTCGAAACCATTGGGTTTTACTTTAAAACTTCTTTTGGGTCAAAGTGAATATAAATGAATGTATCTTTTTCGAAACCTTTAATCTTCATATAAAATGTTTTGGGTAAAACTTGATGGCGTTGGCACCACCCTTTCGAAAGCATAAATCATTTGGGTAAAACACTTGAAGGTTGGCATCGAAACCCCTTTCGAAGCCATTGCCTTCGAAACCATAACCCCCTTTCGAAAGCATTTAGGAAGTGGCTTGGCATAATTTTAAAATAAAGACAACCCTTCGAAAGCATTGATGGCTTCGGCACACTTGAAAGGCAAAAGAACATCGGCTGGGTTTCGACTATGTCGGAACCACTACTTTCGAAAGCATCATTTTATAAATAAAGGGACCCATTTGAAAGCCTATACTTTTAAAACATAAAATGGAAATCCCTTTGAACTATTAGAAAACACCTTTAAAAGCATATGTTTTAACTTCTTCGAAAGCTTTAATAAAACAAGGCAGCCGCTTTTTCATTTGAAAGTAAAACTAAGGTTTCGACCCCATCGGAAGCTATGCTTTCGACACTATGCCTTCCGCCTTCCTCCAATCCACTATGTACCATCTAAGTGATACCTTGTGTATTAGTTTCGGCTTTGTGGGGTTTCGACTTGATTGAAGGTGGAAGCTATGGATCGAAAGGTACTTCTAATGGAGGCGGAACCCACTTTTTTGGGTAACTCAAATTTAATGCGAATTAAAGCAAACACTTTCTAACTAACCTGCCCACGTGTAAACATGTGATTGGTTTCCTCAACTTTTCAAATCCTTTACCAAAATAACTATCGCTTAATTTTAGATCTAAACCAAGGTTAATTTAGCAAATAAACCATTCCATTAAGCAAAACCAATAATGCAAATAAGTCCTTCTTCGAAAATAATTTATTTTCCAAAGTAAGTTTCCTAGGAAAAATTCCCAAAAATCACAAATATTCACTTTCATCATGTTATCAAACATATCAAAATTTCAGACCCAAATTCTTCCTAAATTAATCGAAATAATTTTTTTACCCAATTAACCATATTTTTCTTGAAGATTCATAATAATCTTTTCTTAGCTTGAAAAATTATCAAAATTTAAACCCAACTCCAAAATTATGTTTTGCATAATATAAAATTTTTCCATGGCATTTAAACATCAATTTCAATCGGTTTTACCCTGAAAACCATGGAAATCATATTTAAACAATCTTGTTTAAATCTAACAAATTATGATCCAAGCATATCATCAGCCAAATCATCATAAAAACGAATTTAATCTTAAATCCGGAAACTTATAATCATAAAAAAATAGAGGTGGTATAAATTATTATTCACCTTATTAGGATAAGGAGATTGGATTGAGATTAAGATTTATTCCCCTTCTTTAATTCCTTAGGTTGATTTGAATTTCTCTTCCTTAACAATGGTCGGCTCCTCTTCTTTTCTTACATTTTTAAATTTAATGAAAATGAGAAAATGAACGTGAATGGAGGGTGTAGCCGTGGTTATATAAGGGTGAGGTGCGGTTAATTCTTAATATGCCCTTATGTAATTTAGTTAGCTTACAAAACCATTCTTAAGCCCATTTAATTAATTAAGCACGACCCTTAGTTTTATTTTCAAATCTCAATCCCCTTATTATTTAATATATACATTATTCTATTTAATTTATCTAATTAAATCTCTTGAATAATGTTATTAAAAATTAGGGGTGTTACATAGTATATGGGTAATGCTAATAAAACAAAGTTAGTGAGGACTTTCCTACCCGCCCTTGATAAAAATATACCATTCCATTTAGTTAATCTTTTGTTAATTTTATTTATTATTATTATCCAGTCATCGCATTTGAGTTTAGTTGGTCTTATTATAAATCCCATTTAAGATGCAAGTGACTTAATTATCTATCTTATCTATATCATTCAAAACAAATATGGAACTTTTATCAAAATTGATCTTCAGTCCAGAGAGCAACTCAAAACTACATAATATAAACTTATGTGTTGCAATATCTCTATGTAAGTGACATGTAAAGAGCATGGTATCATCCACAAACTAAAGATGGAAATGTTATTGCTCTTAATTTCATTTACAACATTATTTAAAATTCCATTACTAGTGGCTAATTTGATAATCCTAGCAAAAACATCCGCAACTAAATTAAACAAAAGAGGTGATAATGGATCACCTTGCCTTACTCTACATTCTGATTAAATTATATTTCCTAATATACCATTAATCATAATACTTAAATTTCCATTTTTAAGTAAAGACATAATCCAGGCCACCTATCTAACACTGAAACCTCTAGCTAATAATAAATGCTTAAGAAAATCCCAATTAATTAAATCAAAAGCTTTTGAAAAGTCAAGTTTTAAAAGTGCACAAGTGATATTATTTTTACAACAATGATTAACTTGAACTACTACTATCACATTTGTAATATTTCTACCTTTAATAAACATTGTTTGAGTAATATCAATTAATTCATTCATTTTAGTGTTTAACCTATTAGCTAAAACCTTAGAAACAATTTTGAAAGAACGATTTAATAATGAAATAGGCTTGAATCTTTTAACTCATTTGCACCTACTTTCTTATCTACTAAAATTACATTAGCAAAATTAAACCTACCTAATTATAATGAACCTTCATAAAATTCATTAATCATATTAATCAAATTATATTTTAAAATGCATGAAAAAATTCATAAAATAATATAGAAAACCCATTAGGGCCAGGTGATTTATCATTTGGCATATCTTTTATAGCCCTCAAAATTTCCACTTCCGTAAATGAAAAATCCAGTCCATTTGGGTCAATCCTAGTGTCGTTAGGATATAAATCATCACAATTAGTTCTAATCCTATTTTCTTTTTTAGTCTCAAATTTCTTTATAATAGTTAGTAAATGTCTCATTTAATTCTTTTTTATCAAAGATCTCAACATTATTAATTAAAATAGAGTTAATGGTATTACTATGTTTTCTACCATTTGCAACTGTATGAAAAAAAATTAGTATTCATATAACCCTCTTTCATCGATTGAACCTTAGATATTTGTTTCCACATTACTTCTTCCTATGTTAGAATTTTATTTAATTCATCTTTTAGATACGAAAGCATGTTTTTTCCAAAATATTCAAAATTTTGAATTCTTTTATAGCTTTAGAATTTCATTTAGTAATTTATCCTTTTAAATTCTAATATTCTCAAAAACATCTTTATTCTATTTCTCAAGAAAAATCCTTAAATCTCTAATTTTACCTACAAATATTTTAGCTATATTACTCAAAAATTTATTACTATACTTACTCAGAGCAAACCATTTATTTGCAGTTAATTCTGAAAAGTTATTTTGTAACAACCACTTTTTTCAAATCTAAATATTTTATTTCTATTATTTTGATTATTAAAAGATAAAATAATTGGACAATGGTCCGAGTAAATCTCAAAAGCTCAATCACTTTACAAACATGATATTTATCTTTCATTTCATCGCTGATAAAAAATCTATCTAATAGAGCATTGATGGATCACCCTTTTTATTCGACAAAGTGAACCATCTACTATTTAACCGAAGTTCAATTATATTACTATTAATAATGAACTGATAAAATTCTCCCATAACAAAAAAATCTATTGTTTAACCGAAGTTCAATTAAATTACTAATAATATTTATTTATTTATTTAATCCAATTAATTAAAATTAAATAATTTTTGAAATTATTAAATTTATTTTCAAGGAAAATTTGAGAAGTAATTTATATATTTATAAAATTCATTTTATATTTTAAACTTAACTTATAAAGTTAAAATATATTTTAAAATTTTGATCTAAATTTTTAAAACTAGCCCAAGACCAAAATCAATTTGGGCCTTTATAATGGAGCCAATCCTTTTGGACTTAGTCCACCCAATCAGACCAAGCCAGTAGCCAGGAAGGGAAGAATACTTGATTATGCAACCCCAATCATGAGTTTCTACTTTTCCATACACATAGTTAGATGGTTAAGTTTTGTTAGTTGACCCTAAAGTTGGTAATTAGGCCGAACAAATATTAGGGATCTGGGACGATTGTTAGAACAAACCAGTCAAAAGTGGATGAAATAGGTAGATTTGAGAAAATTTTCCTATTTTTGGATCTATTGGGATAATGAAGCCTAAAGATAGAATTATATCCAATCTAATTAATTCAAATAAAATCATATTTTATTTTATTTTTCCTGATTTATTAAATTGATAAATTTATTAAATAGATTTTATACAATTTATGAGTATGTCATTATGTAGTCATATGTGTATGATGTGTAAGTGCTACAAAGCATTGGGAGTACATAGCTAATGTATATGTACACAAATGTTAGGATCTACATCTATACCATATACATTAGTCGTTTATATATGCAATGGTTGTTGGAAAGCATTCCTAAATTAATATGTAAATATTTATATATTTCAAAATTAAATTATATATAAAATGAAGTAAATAAATTTTAAGATATTGAATACATAACTAAGTCGGTAAAACTAGATTCGAATCTAAAAACCAAAATATTTAATTTTACTAAGTAAACAGTTTTAGATTTCAAATTTAGATTTATAAAATAGTTTAAAAATATCTTTTGAATATTTAAATAAATATATATACATAATCATTTTGAAATAAATATATTATCAAAAATAAAATAATTTTCTTTTCAATTTAATAATAGATACATAGACTTGTTAGCCATAAAATCTACTTGATAGCAGAAATATGAAAGAAAGTTGACAAAATTGAGGTTTCAATGAAGAGACAAGCCAAGTTATCATGGAGGACATAAGAAGGATGTTTTGAAGGCATTAAGCAGTTGTCGAAGGAGTCGAAGGCATCAACTGCTCATACAGCACAAAGGCCTTCAATCCATATGAAAAAAATAGTCCTTTCCGCCACTACCAACCTTTCGACATAGATGAGCAAACAATGTTGATTTGGAACCCCTTTCGAAGACAATCGATAACTCTCTGCTAACTACACGTTAAACCTTCCGAAATCAAGGGCTTCACCCTCATAGTAACCTTTTTGAAAGATAACAAGCCTTTCGAACTGGTCAAAGATCCATTCAAGACACCTTTTGACAATGTCGAAAGATGCTATGAAGAAAGCAATACTCAGAAAACAGCAAAGGCGGAAGAATAATAAGGGACCTTTCGACAACGTGGAAAGGAAGCCTGACCTTCGACAACATTGAAATGAAGCATGGCCTTCGACAACATTGAAATGAAGCATGGCCTTCGATAACATTGAAATGAAGCATGACCTTCGACAACATCGAAGGGAAACACCGCCTACGACAATATCGAAGGGAAACATAGCTTTCGACAACCTATAGCTTTCGACAACATTGAAAGGAGATGTAGCTTTCGACTAGGACGAAAGGCTCAAAACAGCATATGAGGAGAAGACCTTTCGTGGGCGAAAGCAAAGAAGCGAAGAGATAAACCAAGAAGTACAAGAAAATACCTTTCGACGACGTTAAAAGGTTCATGACCTTTCGATCAAGTCGGAAGGCTCGAAGCAACATATGAAAAAGGAGTCTTGTCGACCCAGTCGAAAGCAAGGAGTCTTGTCGACCCAGTCGAAAGCAAGGAGTCTTGTCGACCCGGTTGAAAGCAAAGGCATGGATGGAGGTCAACCTACATCAATAAATAAGACCCAAGGGGTCCAGTTTTGGGGGCCGAATTTTGGAGATTGAATTCTTTCTCTTTTCTATACTTTCTTAGCAATAATTGTACTTAGAAGAAACCTAAAACAAATTAGGGAGAAAGCTCATTTCTTGTAACCAATCTCGGATTATAAATAAAAATGGAAATGGCTTATTCACAATGGATATTGGCAACGAGGAATATCACAGATATCATTAGCTAGACTAATGATCAATTACACATGATTCTAAACTTTTCTCATAATCTCTTTTGGTCTATGCAATATGTAGGATCAACTCAGATATTTCCAATCGCAACACATTATCATTGAAACCTAAACTTAACACAGAATTAGATATGATGATGACATGTTGACCATGTTGAATGCATGAGTTATGGGAATATCTAAATTGGTCTTATATAAGGAAAATAGAATGGATTGTAGTCTATCAAAACTAAGGTTGCTTCGAAAGGAGAAATTCCTTTTGACTTAGTCGAAAGGAGAAATTCCTTTTCGACCTAGTTGAAAGGCTTCAGAAAGGAATCTTAGTTTATAGATCTAATAACCTTTCATGATGGAATTCATTCAAGGGGAATTTATTCTTCTAAGCATCACGAATCTTTTCGAAGGGATTCCATGGAAGGAATATTGACCTCAAGGGGTTGAAAGCATCAAAGATATATGGATAAAGAAAGCGTTCCCATTCGACAAGGTCGAAAGGTCTTGAATGTTACCTTTCGACGTGGTCGAAAGGGAGTGAAAGACATTGATGATTGATTGCCTTCAACTCCTTGGGAAGATGAGACTCGATAAGGTGATGATTTTGAAGGCTATACACTATGACCAAATCCTAGAGGGAACTAGGTCATTTCAACTTGATTGAAAGGTTGAAGTGGCTTAATCATCCCTTTTGACAAGGTTGAATGGCTTGATAATTTACTATTATACCAACCTGGTTGAAAGCTTGGGGTAACCTCCTTGTGCCTTTCGATAAGGTTGAAGGGCTTGGCACTTTGTTATGCCTTTCAACTCCCTTAACAACATGGTCATGTTCAAATAGAATTATTTTATAAAAGGCCTTGGGGATGTTAACAAGAAATCTTGTTAACATTTTTGGTGTTAGAAGGAGGGTTTGAACCTCCGACCTTGTGGTTGTATACAGACTAATTATGGTTTATTTCTTTTGCTTAGGAAAAATGAGTTCAAAGTGTTTGAGTGGACTTGCGGAGGGAGCGGTACACACTACCGCCTTGGAGGAAAATATTGCTCCAACTTTCAACCTGGATGAGGTTCTTCCAGGGCAAACTTTGACACCGATACGACAAGATAAAAACACAGCAAAAATCAAGCATTTAGAATAACAGCTTCAAGAAATGCAGGAACTGCTAAAGATGGCTTTGTCACAGAAATCATTAAAAACTCTAAGACAAACTCAAGGAGAAGAAGTGGTCTCACCTAGGAGAAATCTAAAGACCAACTCCAAAGAGTGCAAGGATAAGGTGGACTTGACTTCCTCAAGAAAGAAAGAGCTTTCCCAAGCCAGAGCTAATCATCATGGGAGAGTTCTCGACAAGCCATTAGAACAGTCTGGTAGCTCAACATCTAAAGAATACTGCCCAAGTCAGAAAAATTACAGCAATGTTGAAGCTTTTCTTAAAGATGCTGTTGAGAAGGATATCAAATACACTATGAACGCTAAAGGGAAAAGAACCATGGACGAGAATGTCAATGATAATGAGAGGGTGCCACCTTTCATTGATGAGATCATGGCGATAGCAATACCTCCGTATGTTAAAATCCCGTTTATGAAATATCACGGGGATACAGATCCTGATGATCATCTTATGGCTTTTGACAGCCAGATGGACTTATACAATGTTTCTGGGGCAGTCAGATCCCGACTGTTCCCCGTTACTCCCCAAGGGGCGGCAGCCAAATGGTATAGACAGTACAGAGAAAAAACTATCTACTCCTGGAAGCTGTTTTCTTATGAATTCTCAACTCAATTCTGAATTTGCAAGGATCCTACTATTGATTATATGGTCTTGGCAAACATAAAACAAAGGTAGGGTGAATCTTTGGGAGACTATTTGAGAAGATTCAATACAGAAGCTTTAAAGGCTAAGGACATGAACGACCATGACAAGCTCATAGCCGTCCACTTTAGTTTTATCGAGAATACCCCTTTCTAGAAGCACCTCTTTGTCAATGGCTGTAAAGATCTATAGGACTTCCACTTTTAGGCTGATAAGTTCATCCGAATGGATGAACTTTACTATGCTAAGAAAAAGACGATTCGCAGAAAGAAGGGAGGAAAATTTGGCTTGGACCGTAGCCATAAAAGGGTCAAATTGGAGGAACCAGTTGCTAATACAGTCACTTTAAACAAGCCACTGTCTTACATATATGCTAAAGCTAAGGAAAGATTCAACTTTCCAACTTTTTACAAAGCTAAGAATAATCCGGAGTAGAGGAAGGGAGGGGACTACTGCGCTTATCATAAAGCTAACGGCCATAAAACAGATGAATGCAGAGTTCTGGCCGGAGTAATTCAAAAGCTGATCCGAGAAGGCCATCTCAAAGAATTTATCCAAGATCAGCACAAAGCCCAACAAATTGAAAATGCTCCCTAGAAATGCCCGGGCAACGCTGTAAATGTGCTAGAGGATGAAAACCCACCAGCTTAAGCCCGCCAATTAACAGGATAGATGTGATCCATGGCAGACCACATCCTACAGGAAGTAGTAAAGAGGCACAGAGTAGATATATTAAAGCGGCCAAGGAGGGAATTTATTCTATTCAAGAGGAGCCCCCAGCGAAGAGCCTACGTCTTAACATCCAAAAGCCTAATCTAGTGCTCACCCCGCAGGAGCTACGCAAAGGAGTCCATCATCCCCATAACGACCCCCTTATGATTACTGCACAAATTGGGCTATCTATTGTCTCCAAGATTTTGGTCGATAAAAGTAGCGCAGTTAATGCCATCTTCAAATATGCTTTCGACCAGATGAATATCCCAAAGCACAAATTAGAGCCGAGCACTGAACCGATATTTGGGTTCAAAAACAATGGGAAAATCCAGCAGGTCAGATAAAGCTACTTGTACAAATGGGAGTCCCACCAACTTGCCGAATATTTGAAACTATCTTTATGATAATTGACCAACCTTCCTACTACAACGCATTCTTCGGTGGACCAGCCCTGGATGAGATTGATGCTTATGTCTCCCCAAAGTACCTTATGGTAAAATTCTTGACAAAGCGAGGCTGGGGAACTGTGTGGGGAAAACAATTTAGCTCCCGTGAAATGTACTATGCCACGCTTGATCAATACAAAAGGGAGTATTCTTCTTACTTTGATTCTTCTACTATTTATAGCCTTCGGATGATGGATTTCACATCTAACATTTGAAGCAAAGATTAATATTAAGAAGTATAATAAGCATATGTATCAAAGGTACATTCCTGCAGGAACCAAGAGAAAGAGGGTTGATACTAACTTAACAGAAGAAGGCCCAATAGTTACAGAGTTTGACTACCGTGGCAAGATCGAAAGAATAAGACCCATAAAAGACCATGAGGCAACCCATATGATTCAGAAGATGCTTCTAAAGTGGTTAAAGTGGGAAAATATCTTGATAGCGAGTTAAAGAAAGACTTGATTCTGTTTCTCAAAGCCAACAAGGACGTGTTTGCTTGGTCACATTCCGATATGGTGGGAATTGATCCGACTGTCATATGTTATGCCCTTAACATTAACCCAGGAGCAACCCCTATAAGGTAGAAAGAGAGACGGTTGGATAAAGTTCGAACAGATGCTCTAAAGGAAGAAGTTGATAACTCCTTGAAAATGGATTAATTCGGGAGATATATTACCCTGAATGGTTAGCCAACCCAGTTCTGGTGAAAAAGTCAAATGAGAAATGGAGGACATGCATCTATTACACAGATCTAAACAAAGCATGCCCAAAGGATTGTTTTCCGCTACCACGAATAGGTCAGTTAGTGGATGCAACAAGTGGACACAAGTTATTATTCCTTATGGATGCTTATTCAGGGTACAATTAGATACCAATGTACAAGCCAGATGAGGATCATACCAGCTTCATAACAGAATGGGTAATTTATTGTTACAGGGCCATGCCATTTGGGTTAAAGAATGCAAGGGCCACTTATCAGAGATTGGTTAATCGAATGTTCAAGGAACAAATTGGCAGAAACATGGAAGTTTATGTTGATGATAGGTTAGTAAAGTCTAGCGAACCTGAGAACCATCTTAAGGACCCAAAGGAAATGTTCAAGATATTGTGGAGGTACCAAATGAAGTTGAATCCACAGAAGTGCTCTTTTGGGGTCCACTCCAAAAAGTTCTTAGGCTACCTAGTAAGTGCTCAAGGAATTGAAGCAAGTCCTGACCAAATCCAAGCTATAAAAGACATGGCCAAACCTAAAACTAGTAAGGAAGTGATGAGCTTAAATGGAAGAGTAGATGCCCTAAGCAGGTTTATATCAAAAGCTACTGATAAGTGCATTCCTTTCTTCGATGTGATTAAGAAAAAGAAGAACTTCGAATGGGGAGAGGATTGTAGAAGAGCCTACTTGGAATTAAAAAACCATTTAGAGAAACCACCAATACTCTCAAGTCCCAAAAACGGGGAAATAATGTATCTATACATGGGAGTGTCAGAACATGCAGTTAGCTCGGTGCTCATTCGAGAAGGCAATGAGGCACAACTCCCAGTATATTATGTAAGTAGGTGGTTAAAAGATGTAGAGGTTCGATACCCAGTTATAGATAAATTAGCCTATTTTTTTATTCCCACGGTGCGAAAACTCAGAGCATACTTTCAGGCACATTCGATCAGAGTATTGACCAATTTTCCTCTTAAGTAAGTTTTTAGTAAGCATGAGTGTGACGACCACCCATGTCCCCCGCACTGAACTAGGTAATAGTGCGCTGTAGAGTGTGCCAGGCAGCCATGGACGGTTGTCAGGGTAAAGTTAAAACAGCAGAATCTATCATATTACTCACAGCGCATGGATAAAATACAATAGAGAATATATATAGTGAAGCATCACAAAATAGAATCTCATCAATTAAGCTTCATAATAGTTGAATACAACATTTGAATAGTCAATACATCAAGCCTCACTACATATCACTAAGAGAATTATACAAAGCAGCGGAACATCCAGTACATATAGTAAGAAAATAATATGCAAGCCTCCAGCTCGTCTTCGTCATCAGTATCGTCGGAAACAAAGAACAGCACCTGTCACCTGCTACCTAGTCTGCCCATCCCAAAGCGGATGAACAGCCCAAGACAATAAGAGTTAAATATAAAGCCTTGAGTCAGACAACAGTCTTAGTGAGCGGTAAATTAACTAACAACATACCAAAAGAGCATAAAGGAAAAAGGAATAGGAATCCAACCCTCCCACCCCACCTCTTTCTACAGTGATAGCCCCCAGACACACACTAAGTAGAGGTAAACATAGCAAAGCAAACATTTAAAGTAAAGTAATTATCACTCGAGTCAAGGGCGATGTTTTCCAAATACAAACCCCCAAGGCCTAAACCAAGATCAGATAAGCACCCAGAAAACATTGCTCCTGAGACCGAATGACGATACAACCAAACATCCATGACTCTGGCTATCACTGTTATCTTTGCCTCGATACCACCGTTAATTGAATGACCGGCACATTCTTTCAGCCGTCCGTCAAGGGCTAATGGAAACCCCGGTTTTAGACATAACTCCGCACGTACTCGACTACCAATCAGTAGTCTTTAGGGACTATCGAATCTGCCCAACGTACTCTTGTTTCAAGCATGCTAGAACCTTCAACAACGATGAAATCTCGGCCTTCTAGTCATCCTCCTCGACGACTATTTCCATACTAGCTCAAGCGCCTCTCGAGCCAACCATTATCCTCAAACCCGAACCATTTCACCGAGTTATCAACATGCTTGGAATGATCCCGTCTGGATTAAACCAAGGCTATCTCATACCATGCCTCGCTTCATCTCATCATAGCAAAGCCTCATCTCAACATCATCATCATCAAACCTATCCATATGAGCTTCATCATCCGCCACATATGCCACGAGCAGCTTTTCCAATTCAAGAGCCTTTCCCTTAGCTTTTGAATCATCTTCGACCATCTTGTCTAAATCAAATCATTAATCAACTAATTTACAACAATCAATCAAGTCAATCATCAATTCAAGTAATCAAGCATGCAAATATGATCTAATAAACAATTATAACAATAATGGCAATCTTGTAAATAAAGAGTCTAAATCTAACAAGCATAAAACATGAGCAATATCTCTATAACTTGATGAATGAACTTGCATAGGTTAACATGTAGTAAAATGGATGTCAAATCATCATGAACAATGGATCTATACTTAAGTTTACGGAAATGCATGGAAATCACTACTTTAACACAAAATCAAGCCAATGATCCAATATACTCCTATGGATCCGTGTGAGAGATAATCACCACTCACCGAATCACCTAAACACCTCAAAAGCAACACACTTCAGATCTGGACAGCGAAGGATCTAACTCGATCTATCAAAATTCCGCTTCAAACGTTGAAATCTCTCTTCGAAGAATGTAGATCTTCAATCTAAGCTCTTGGATCTTCGATTTGATCTTCAATTTGGATGGAAGGAATCCCAAGATTAAAGTGGAGAAAAGAAGTGAAGAAGTGTAGAACTCGAGCTCTCAAAATAGAAGCACTTCGTCGCTTCAAAATCCGGATCCCAAAAATGAAGTAGAACCCGTGTATTTATAGGCAGAAATCCCCTTAGGTCGTCCACCCCCTTAGGTCGTCCACGACCTAACAAATCCTCCAACCTAACACTTGCACGACTTAACACATACGCACGACCTATGACTTACGACTTAACAGACCTGCGACTTACGACTTAGCGCACACTCGACTCAACGACTTAACAGAAGTCACGACCTAACTTTAGCTCGCTCCTAGGTCGCTCACGACCTAACACTCAGGGACCTAACCCCTTAAGCCTTCACGCGACCTAACATAAGTCGCGACCTAACTGGAATACGACCTAACGATCTTTGCGACTTAGCTGGGTTACGACTTAACACCTCACGACCGAACTACAACCACTTAGTTATCTCCCTTAAGTCGCTCGAACGACCTACTTTCCTTAGGTCGTTAACCCACTTAGTTCCTTAGGTCAGTCAAATCCTATAGGTCGCTAAACCCCTTAAGTCGTCTACCCCTTAAGTCGCTCCACGACCTAACCTTATTTACGACCTAAATCCCAATACGGCCAAACTCCTTAGGTCGCCAACTCCCCTTAAGTCGTCAAATTCTGTAGGTTGCTCCAATCCCTTAGGTCGTTCACTCGACCTAACCTACCCCACGACCTAAGCTAACACACGACCTAACTTCCAAATGACTTAAGCTCTAGTCAACCTAAACTCTGGATGACTCAACAATGCCAACAGTCTAATAACAACTGTTTTACGATGTTTCGATCCGTAAAAATACGGGTCGTTACATTCTCTCCCCCTTAGGAATTTCGCCCCCGAAATTCCAAACAAACAAGAGCAATCAAAAACTATTCTGCATGCCTACCATCCATAGCAATCAACAAACCATGCATTCAATTCTATCCTAGCATGCAGAATCCTAAAACTAGAACAAGTTACAATGTCGCGAGATGACACGACACCTTATGGCCATACCTCGAAGAGTTCAGGATGAGCTGCATTCATCCTCTCTTCCACCTCCCATGTACAGTCGTTAACATCATCACTCCATTGTATCTTGAGCAACCTAACTACCTTCCTCCTAAGCTGTTTCGTGTCAGTTTCCACAACACGAAGCGGCTTACGAGGTCTCTTATCGACTGGATCGACTTCAAAATCTTCACAGCTATCAGCAGAAACCACCGTATTCAAGTCGTGCACATACTTCCGTAGATACGATACATGAAAAACATTGTGCACACTCACTACAACAAATCGAGGCTTTTATAGCAGTGCATGATAGTGTTTCAATAGAAAACGCTATAAGTTATTATTTTATTAAAAATTAATAAAGTTAAAAATGCTAAAGATGCACTAAAAAGGTTTAAATGCCAGGTCAAACTTAGAGCGGTGACTCCCGAGCGCTTTTAACAAAATTTCATTCCATCTCGCTTCTTCATTCCATCCCGCTTTTATCAAACTTCATCTCCTCTACCACTCGCACTAAAACCCTAAAACTATCCCCAATTTATTGATTTTTGTTAGTATCTTCGTTGTAAACTTAGAGCGTGAATTCACCCTAATCGTCCTCTTCTTCAACCCGTCTGCTTCTTCGTTAATCTAAGTGCCATCATCAATCTTGTCGTCGGCTTCTTCGTCAATCTTAGCGCAATCTTCAATCGTGGGAATTGATAGGTAAATTTATAGAATTTTTCAGTGTCTTCTGATTTTGTGCGTGAGCCCTAACCCTAATTTTTGTGATCTGATTTATGGAAGTTGTGACCCGCCCTTGCTAAATTTCATGCCATTAATATTTGTACCATTAATAGATTTGAATATTCCACAATTTGTTGGTTACTAAATTTCATGCAAGTGAAAGTCTATGTTAAAGATGAGTGTCTTTTACTGAGTGAGCTCCTTTAATTTTTTTAATGGAATTGTATTAGTATCTTATTTAGGTGGATATACAAGGTAAACTATTATAATTGAGTACAACAAATGTCTTTCAACCTTTAGTTTTCACATCCTGACCTCTGATTATTATTGGCACTCCACCATGCCAAAATACCCAAGGAAAACCACAACCAGTGCCCACCAATATTTTATTTATTGTGTTAAAGGAAGTGATTATTAAAAGGTGGAGTTAATAGAGTTAATTGAGGTCAGTAGTTAATCCAAGATTTATACAACGAGTTTGAACTTATAATGGTATTCTAAATGCATACAAATTATTCAGTATTTGTTTGCTCCAGGATCATAATTTAGACTTTATTTTTCACAAATAATCCCAAGTGGTCTTTGCGAAGAATACAACGCTTTGTCTTCTTTTAATACCATGTTTCTCCCTACTACTAAGTGTTATAATCTACTATTTTCAATATATTCGTGTCCAAGAGCGATTTGATAACCCTGTTATAAAAGCAGGAATTTTATGAATTTTTTGTTTTTGTTTGTTTTGTTTTGTAGAGTCCCTTTAGTTTCAATGGTATCTACCCATTCATTATGTCTACTTCTAGGATTCATCTGAATTTTGGTACTTTTGTTTTTAAGGTGTAACATGACATTGATTGCTTTAGGCTGACACCAATGGTAGAAGACAAAATATTCCTTCTTGAGTACCTTGACTGTATTTTAAAGGTTTAATAAGGTTCAAAAGCAATGTAATGAATCAAGGGTATGGAGACCATATACGTGTCTCACTCCAGTGTTATTATTGGCAAGTCTAGTATATTAGAAATCAGACAATTCTTTTATATATCATTCAACACAATATGTGTACCTATTTATCATAAACAATTAGCAATATGTGTACCTATTTATCGCGCTTAGTCTGCTTCTTAGCATTTCTGCTGTTTGTCTTTTCTGGTGCCATGACAAGTAAGTTTAAGCTTTAAACTATCAGTGATAGTTGTTAAGGCGAGACTTAGCAAAGTCTTTCAAAAACAAGCTTTGAGATAAGTCTCTGGCGCTTTAGTTTTATACTTTACACTTGATTTGAATTAGCTATGAAATATCCTTAAAACAAAGCAGAGTAGCTCAAAGCCATGTAAAGGAAAACAAAGTTGCTAAAAAGCAAATAACAAGCACTGATCACGTACTTTTCTAGAGTAGTGCATGCAAATAAATGTGGTTGGTTAATAAATGCTGCTTATTTGCTATCCAGTAAGATCCCAAACTTACTGGATAGTTACTACAAAGAATTGCTGGATAGTTACTACAAAGTATAGGAATGATACGCAGAGGGAGACAGAGAAAGTGTTCTTATTACAATTCAATAGCCATCACTAACTTTTTCTTTCAGATGCCTGTGCAAAATATCGATGAGATGGTTTTGAAGCAAGCTTTGTGTCTTCCTATCATTGTAGTGGCCTCCCCTTCTGCAGTCCGGTAGTAGTGTTTCTTTTCTTTTCTCTATAAAAAAGTAAAATAAAAAATAAAAAATTGATAACTTCATATATGTGTGTTGACGAACATAAGATTATGTTAACTATCAAGCATTTTGTTAGGAATTATTAACTCGCACTTGTCTTTCAAAACAGTGCCTGGGTGAACCTTATCCCAAAGTCGAAGAATTGGGATAATTCTGTTGCTTGTATCGGTGAAACAACTGCCTTGGCAGCAAAAGAGGAAAGGACTAAAAAATGTGTACTTCCCTACAAATCCTGGTCTAGAAGGGTATACATGCCTTTGACTTGATACGTTCTTCATTATTTATGCAATATCTTTATGAAACTGCTGTTAAAATAAAATTAAAGCTTTTGGATAATGTAATCATCAATATCCAGTAGTACAAAAATTACTTTATACTGATTCTCAAGTATGTTCAATTACTTATGGATGTAACTATAAGCACTGTCATCACAGTTTTGGGTACCACCACCCTTAAAAAAGGGTGTTTATTTTTGTTTATATATATTGATGGTGGTGTTCAATCGTGCCCTTAAATAGAGGTGTTATCAGTTTATATATTAATGGTGGTAACCAAAACTGAGACTAGCAGTTGCTTATAGACGCAACTTTACTTTATTGATTTAAATTCTTATATCTCTGTACTCCCTTTTTAGCAGCATAGGACCCATGTTATTATGCCCATGGTTCAGTATTGTATAATTTTTTTATGAAGTTTGTTAGGGTAATAAAAGCATTAACATTACCAAATATTTTTTGGACCTATCTGTTTGTACATTAATTAAGATAAATATCACAATATTATCAGGTGGGTAGAGAGCATTCTAGAAGCCCTGAGAGTTCATAACCAGCTCCAAAAGGTTTGCACTGACCCCTGATACTTTGTTCTTGTCCATATAACTAGTTTAATTGTGTGATTTGATATTTGCTCTCATAAGGAGGTTATTTGTTGATCCTAAAGCTTGGAGACTTTTATAGTGCTCTGACATGATGAGGTATTTTGTAAATTATCATTTCATTTTTGAAACTTAGAGATGTACAGTCTTCTAATGGATGTACAATTGTATGTTTGAAAAGTAGTCCAATATTGATTATCTTCTCATGTAACTGTTTTATGATTGATGTAAACTTGTTTTTAATTATAAATAGAAGTCTTCAACTACTACTGTTTCTTTTGTTTCCTTACTGCTTTGTTTTTGCTGCTGCTACATAACAGTGTCAATGCAAAAAAAAATTTAATTTGCATTTTTTCTGCAACGGTCGAAAACCGTTGTCAAAATGTACTGTTTATTGATATCAATACAGGTATCGTAAAGCTTTACGAATGATCTATTGTGCTGATCATCATGGATTGCCCATTATTACGTTTATCGATACACCGGGGGCTTATGCAGATCTTAAGTCTGAGGAGTTAGGCCAAGTATGCCACTTTTTAAATACTTTGTGGCTATATCTTTTCAGTTATAAATATCTCAATAGACATGTCTATTTACTTCTCGTTTTTATTGTTGTTAAAGGGTGAGGCCATAGCCTTCAATTTGAGGACAATGTTTGGTTTGAAGGTTCCAATTGTTACAGTTGTCATTGGAGAAGGTGGATCTGGTGGTGCACTTGCAATTGGGTGTGCCAGTAAATTATTGATGTTGGAAAATGCAGGATTTTATGTTGCCAGGTTAGTTTAGTTGATCAATGGTTATTGAGGTTTTGTTGCTCGTCATTGCTTGATGCTTTAACTTTTTATCATCTATTACAACTTATTTGTGTATTTCTTTACAATATTTATTATCTACACTGTTCAGAGTATTTGGAATATTCATAATATTTTAAGGGGTCACAAATCTATTGTGTCTGACTCACACACACACACATACATATACATACATCTACATATACAATTATACATCTATATATATATACATACACATACACACACATATGTGTGTGCGGCTCGCGGGCACACACATGTCTATAAATACACAACCGTGCGTGCACACACATATAATATACATATACACATATACATGGTATTCTATTCAGATATGGTAAACTGTACTACTAGTATCAATACAAAAAGGTTCAGTTTCATTTCTATTTTTTTGGTATAAAAATCCGTGTTTTAATTTTTAACGTTAATTTTTTTTACATTTAAAAATGAATTTAGCTCGTTATTGTTTGTTAAGTTTTTATTTATCATTGTTCATTGATGATTTCAAGATAGCTTTATCATGCAAATGTTCTTACTTTACTTCTGTAGTCTCATTTTGACAAATCATGACCTTGCAACTTATATCTAGCCCAGAAGCATGTGCAGCAATATTATGGAAAACCGCGAAAGCTTCTCCAAAGGTATCGGTATTGATATATGCATTGTATGATGAGATGCACGACTTCTAAATTTTGATATTATATCTTACATTGTATATCCCTTGAATTTGCAGGCTGCTGAGAAGTTGAAGATAACAGCTACAGAGCTATGCAAATTAAAAATTGCTGATGGAGTTATACCTGTAATATTCTCACAACCTCTATTTTCTTAGATTGAACGTAATAACATCACATTCAATCTTGATAAACTTTCAACTTCTGAAAAATATGAAACTTAATTACCATAAACAAAAAGCTAACAGATGCGTGTGCATTATGCCCTCAATCAAATGTCAGTTGGATAGGCTACTAATAGACTTTTAGTAACAAACTAGACTATCAATTGCCAACCCGTGGTTAAGCTATTTCGCAATTTGTAGGAAGCAAATGATTCTGTCTCCAAATCATGTGTTTTACCTTACCCTGTCTCGGTATAGATTGAATTAAATGTACAAACAATTTGTTATTGCAGTATTTTCGGAGTCTAGAGTCTGTGACAGTGGCAAGTTGTCCAACAATAGAAAGAATTATCTCTCATTGATCA
Organism: Allium fistulosum; assembly: GCA_030737815.1. Taxonomy (NCBI): domain Eukaryota; kingdom Viridiplantae; phylum Streptophyta; class Magnoliopsida; order Asparagales; family Amaryllidaceae; genus Allium; species Allium fistulosum. The sequence continues at coordinate 55,837,718 of CM060906.1, forward strand.
TTTCAGTTTTCATTTTTAATAACCTAGACGTGTTTGTAGTTATTGTGATGATTGTCATATTTTGGGTTTTTTTTTGTGAAAAAAGGACACGGGTAAGCCGAAAATAGTCAATATGTTTGCCTATATTGCTGTAATTTAGAATATTTGACACCTAAATCTATTCGATTGTATTGCATGTATTTCGTGTATTACTAGCATCTTGATTGCTTGATATTGCAGATGTCAGAGAGAATATCAAAAGCAAAGCAAAGATGAAATCAGTTATTTGATTGGTCTATAACTAAGTTATTGATGGAAATATGTATGGAATATCATGTATGGATATGAGAAAAGTTGTTTGAACAATGAAAATATTGTGCTTTAATTTACATATTTTTTGTCTATGAAAATCTGTTATACTTATATGCAAAGAAGAAATGGGTAAATGGATATTATAGGTGGAAAAGCTAAAACAGCAGCATTTTTTTTGTAAATTGATATTATATTTAATAGCGTTTCATAAACGCTGTCATATATCAAACGCTATAGAAAACAACCTCTTACACGCTATAGAAATGTTATACAACAAATGCTATAGAAATGTTACATAGCGTTTTATCTTAATAGCATTGCACAAACGCTGTAGAAAATTAATTTTTCATAGCGTTTTTTATCTTAATAGCATTGCAAAACGCTTAGAAAATTAACTTTTCATAGCGTTTTTGCTTCCGCTATTTAAAGTTTAAGGCCTACCATAGCATGTCGTTCCCTAGCGTTCTCTGAAACGCTATCGTAAGGTAAAATAGCGTTTTTTAAACGCTATTAAAGCCCCAGTTTGTTGTAGTGACTCGACATCTTTTCTGGTAACTCCAATTTATAGGCGAGCTTTCCAATTCGCTCAATAATCGGGAATGGTCCAACAAATCTCGGAGTCAATTTTCCTTTCTTCCCGAATCGAATAACATTCTTTAGTGGAGAAATCTTCACAAAAACCATATCACCTACGTCGAATTCCAAATCCTTACGACGCTTATCGGCATAACTTTTCTGTCGGCCTTGGGCTGCCTTCATTCGTTGCCGAATGATCTCTATGAAATCCGAAGTCTGTCGAATCATTTCTGGCCCAAGTATCAACTTTTCTCCTGTTTCCAACCAACATGTCGGAGAGTTACACGGTCTTCCATACAACGCTTCATATGGTGCCATACCAATGCTTGACTGGTAATTGTTATTGTACGAAAATTCCACCAAATGAAGATGATCTTCCCATGATCCTCCGAAATCCAAAACACATGCTCTAAGGAGATCTTCCAAAACTCGGTTGACTCTCTCGGTCTGACCATCTGTTTGGGGGTGATAAGCTATACTCAAACACAACTCGGTTCCCAAAACTTCCTGGAAGCTCTTCCAAAATCCACCAGTGAACAATGGGTCTCGATCACTCACTATACTCTTCGGAATACCATGGAATCGAACTATCCACTTAACATACAACTCAGCCAACTTTGATGCAGTCCTAGTTGATCGAACAGGAATGAATCTTGCACTCTTAGTCAAACGATCTACGATGACCCAAATCCCTTCATTTCCCGTTCTTGTTCTAGGTAACCCATCAATAAAATCCATCGATATTTGCTCCCACTTCCATGTAGGAACTTCCAACGGCTGAAGTAATCCACTTGGCTTCTTCTGTTCGGTTTTCACCAACTGGCAGTTCATACACTTGGAAATAAAATTTCCAACATCCTTCTTTATACCTTCCCAGTAATAGGTTCTCTTCATATCCCGATACATTTTGTTTCCTCCTGGATGAATTGTCAACTTCGAGTGATGACTTTCCTTTAGAACTTCATTCCTCAATTCATCTATATCGGGAACAACTAGTCGTCCTTGCTTCCGAAGCCAACCTTCTCGATCGACCTCGAATCCTTTATCCTTTTCTGGGTCCAATCCAGATTCCAAATCACGGATAATCTTGACAAGCTTATCGTCTCGCTTTTGGCTCTCGCCAATTCTTTCCACAAGAATCGGTCTTATCGATAAGTTTGCCAACATCTCAGGTTCCAATTCACATCTGGGTCTGAATTCAAATCCAGCTAAATACTCGAGACTCTTCCATTCTGAAAACATGGCTCCCAATCCTGCATGTCTTCGACTTAACGCATTTGCCACTGCGTTACCCTTTCCCAGAGTATAGGCTATACCAAAATCATATGATGCCAAAAACTCTAGCCATCGTTGCTGCCGAAGATTCAAATCCTTTTGGGAGAAAAGATACTTCAACGACTTATGATCTGTAAACAACTCGAATCGAACTCCCAATAGATAATGTCTCCACATCTTCAGAGCAAATACAATCGCCGCTAACTCCAAATCATGAGTCGGATAATTCCTTTCATGCGGCTTCAGTTGTCGACTTGCATACGCAACAACTTTACCTTTCTGCATCAGCACTGCTCCAAGTCCAGTACCACATGCGTCGGTGTAAACCACCATCTCATCATTTCCACTGGGAATAGTCAAAACAGGAGCACTTGTCAATCGCTCTTTCAGGATTCCGAAAGCTTGCTCACACTTATCATCCCATCTGAATACTTGATTCTTTTTCGTCAATCCTGTCAATGGTGCAGCTACCTTAGAAAAGTCTTTGATAAATCGACGATAATATCCCGCTAATCCAAGAAAACTTCTCACATCCGATGCATTCTTAGGTCTAACCCAATCCTAGATTGCTGCCACCTTAGCGGGATCAACCGCTATTCCACTTCCAAAGATAATATGGCCTAAGAACCTCACTTCACTCTTCCAGAAGTGACACTTCGAAAACTTAGCCTTCAGCTGATGTTTCCGTAGGATTTCCAAAACAATACGCAAGTGCGTCGTGTGTTCTTCTTCAGTTCTGGAATAAATCAGAATATCATCCACGAACACTAGTACGAACTTGCTCAACTGATCTCTGAACACTCTATTCATAAGATCCACAAAATATGCTGGGGCATTAGTCAATCCAAATGGCATTACCAGCCACTCAAAGAAACCGGATGGTGTCCTAAAAGCAGTCTTCGGCACACTATCCTTAGCCACTCTTAACTGGTGAAATCCCGTTGCCAAATCCATCTGAGAAAACACCTTAGCTTCGTGAAGCTGATCAAACAAGTCATCTATTCTCGGCAATGGATACTTGTTCTTCTTAGTCACTTTATTCAGCTCACGATAATCCACACACAACCTCAACGACCCATCTGTTTTGGTTGCGAACACAACTGGTGCACCCCATTTAGACACACTACGCCGAATGAATCCTTTCTGTAAAAGATCATCAACCTGCACCTTCAACTCCTGCTGTTCCCTAGGCGCCATCCGCCTAAGAGGCATCACAACAGGTCTGGCTCCTTCAACTAGATCTATACGAAACTCGATCTCTCTATGCGGTGGTAACCCTTTGACCTCATCAAAGACATCCTCAAATCCATTAGCGATTGGCACAGATGACAGTCCATCCCGTGGAACAACCAGCGAATACATAAAGCTCATGAAGACGCCTTCTTCATGCTTACATCGTATCACAATCTTTCGCCCCTCCACATTCTCGACTGTCACCTCCAACCTTTCACAATCAACCTTTGCCGCATACTTCCTAAGCCAGTCCATAACCAAAATAATCCCGAACCCCGCAAAGTTCAGAACAAAACAATCACAAACAAAAGAGCAATCATAACTCGATACAATCAGACCACGACATAGCATACATAAACAAGACGAACCCCCAACTGGATTAGTCACAACCAATGGTCTATCAACGATATCCGGTTCTAAACCCAACCGGCCTACAAGTTCATTACAAACAAAAGAATGCGACGCCCCAGTATCAAATAACACTCTAACTGGAACACCACATATGGAAAGAGTACCTTGAACCACCACACTCTTTCCTTTCTCTTCAGCGGTAGAGGCTTTTGAAGATGATGGAACAACCCCCAAAGCATAAGCTTGCACAATCTGCTTGTCCTTCCATGGTTCTGGACAATTCCTCTTGACATGCCCCGGCTTGTCACAGTTGTGGCACTTCACTGGCACCTTTGGATTCTTGCAATCTCTGGAGAAATGGCCCTTCTGCTGACAATTATAGCAGGACACTTCACCCTTCGGCTTCTTCTGGCCATCCTTACCCATTTGCTGCTGCTGCTTCCTCTTCTTGTTTCCACCCTGTTGTGGTTTAGACTCTTCCTTGGTTACAGCAACAACAGATCCCTCTTTAGGAAACAGATTCTCATGTCTGAGAGCTTTCTCCACAAGCTTCTCAAATGAATCGTCCAAATGATCCACCAACTGCCTGCCAAGATAACTGTCCAAGCCTGTCACAAACTTCTCGTTCTTCTGATAAGGAGATTCAATATACGACCGGGCATACTTGGACAAAGCTTCAAACTCAGAAACATACTCAAGAACTGGTCTTCCATCTTGCTTGAGCTCCACAAACTTCTTGAACAGAACAGACTTCTGAGCTGTAGAATTTCAACCATGAGCTACAATTAAGGGGCATGCACTGGCAGACTTTTTTTAATGAATGCACCAGCTTTATAGAGGAACAATCGGAAAAAGAGAAGGATCAGAAGCTCATGTGGCAATTATTTGTGGATGGAGCGTCAAATGAATAAGGTGCCGGTGCAAGATATATAATCAGAACCCAGATGGACATCGTTTGCATTATGCCATGAAACTGGGATTTCCTGCAACCAATAATGTGGCATAATATGAATCAATGGTAGCAAGATTAACTTTGGCACTAGAATTGAAAATCCCACGAATACAAGTTCTTAGCAACTCTCGGCTGATGGTAAATCAAATAAAGCAGACATACCAAACAAAAGACCCCGAGCTATCTATATATGTGAAGAAGATATTACAAATGCTTGCTTTGTTTGAGGATTTTTTCGATAAATCAAGTTCCAAGGGCAGAGAATGCACAAGCTGACTCTTTAGCAAAGTTGGCCAGCTCAAGGGGAGCCCCAGAGACACGAATTGTCCCCGTCGGATATCAAGAAAAGCCAAGTATTGAAAAGGAAACATCTAAGCAGGAGAAAGGGTTGCTAGTTATGACAATATCTCAGGCCAAGTCTCCAAAGGGAGTGGAAAAATAAAGTGGTCAAGAGTTAATAAAAGAAAGGATGAGCCAACTAAAGCCAAATAGCGCATATGATGATACATGGATGTCACCTATAGTTGAGTATTTCGTTAAAGGGATATTATCGTCCGATAAAGGAGAAGCAAGAAAAATTAAAAGACAAGCTCCAACCTTTGTTATGATGGATAGAATCCTTTATAAAAAGGGATATGCTCTTCTCTATCTTAAGTGTGTAAGCATGAATGATGGGATAAAACTAATGGCTGAAGCACACGAAGGATTTTGTGGCGACCATTCAAATGGAACAAAGCCCGCAAAGAAAATAACGAGGCAAGGATTTTACTGGCCCCACATGGTAAGCCAAGCCATTGATTATGTGAAAAGATGTGAGAAATGCTAGAAATATGCAAGGATAACTAGGTTGCCCCCAAGTCAATTAACACCAATCATGAGTCCATGGCCCTTTAATGTATAGGGAATAGACTTGATCGGCCCATTACCAATTTCAAAAGGGAGGAGCGAAATATGCCATAGTAGCCATTGACTACTTTACCAAGTGGGTTGAAGATGAACCACTTCTGAAAATCAGTTCTGGAAAAGTATTGAGATTTGTTATCAAGAACATCATAACCAGGTTCGGAATTCCCCAGAAGATAATTTATGACAATGGAAAGCAAGTTGAGAGCGAAGAATTCTCCCGGTTCTGCCACAAAAATAGGATTATTAAAAGTTTTTCATCCATCGCACATCCAAAAGATAATGGGGCAGTTGAAGCTGCAAACAAAACCATAAAAATAATTCTGAAAAAGTGATTGAATAAGGCAAAAGGTAATCAGGTAGAAGAGCTGCCATTGGTGCTATGGGCCTACCGGACATCTGCTAAGACAGCAACGGGACATACCCTGTATTCTTTAACATAGGGGTGTGAGGCAATGCTACTAGTCGAGGTTGAAATACCCTCACACCGAAGAATTGCCTATGCATTTGATAAGAATCAAGAGTTAAAAAGAGAATCATTGGATTTGATACATGAGCTAAGAGATGAAGCAGCGGTAAGAACCATCGAACACCAAAGAAGAATCTCAAAGTATTACAATTCAAGAGTAAAAACACGATCATTTCGTGAGGGAGACTTGGTACTCCGTAGAGTAATGGCCAACACAAAGAATCCTACGGATGGAAACTGGGAGGGACCATTAGTCGTTTGCAAAGTAATCCCTCCGGGAGCCTATAAACTGTGTCGCCCAGACGACAATATGGTGCCTAGGACATGGAATGCTAAGCAATTCAGGCTGTATTTTCCAAAAATGAATCAATAAAAAGCTACTTTGTGAAAAGATAAAATCTACATGGTCGGGAGTGAAATGCTCCTTATATTTGGATACTACCTAAGATGGTAGTCTATCTAAGATGGTAGAAAAGCCTCTACCCGCGCCGAGATGGCCAGGGCAGAGCACCTCCTGGAGGGAGGGCAGGTAAGCCTTTAGCTGCGCCATAAGATGGCCAGGTTCAAGCACTGGACAAGCCCTTGGCCACGCCTCTGGTCAGGTCAAGACACCTCCTGGAGGGAGGACAGAGTAAGCGTTTATCCGTGCCATAAGATGGCCATGGTAAAGCACCGAACAAGCCCTTATCCGCCCTACAAAAGGGCCAAGGTGAGGCACCTCCGCGAGGGAGGATCGAGTAAGCCTTTATCCATGCCATAAGATGGCTAGGGTAACAAGCCTCTGTCCTCGCCGCCAAAGGGCCAGGGCAGGGCGCCTCCTGGAGGGAGGTTGGGTAAGTCCTTGGTTCTAGCCTATAAGATGAGCTAACCAAGAGCATCAGACAACAATGGACTAAGATGTCCAGGCCTAGGAAGAGGCCCATCAAATAATGGACTAAGATGTCCAAGCCCAAGAGGAGGCTCACCAACAATAGACTAAGATGTCCAGGTCCAGGAAGAGGCCCATCAAATAATGGACTAACATGTCTAAGCCCAAGTGGAGGCTCATCCAATAATGGACTAATATGTCCAAGCCCAAGGGGAGGCTTATTCAATAAAGGACTGAGACGTCCAAGCCCAAGAAGAGGCTCATTAAATCGTGAACTAAGATGTTCAAGCTTGAGAAAAAAACATATCCGATCATGGACCAAGACGTCCTAGCTCAAGAGGCAGCCAATCAGATTATTTCTATATATGTTCAAAACCAGAAGGGTTCACACATGTCAAAGAAGACAGAAGCAAAGGAGTGAGACAGAACTCCGCTTATTATTACCCGAATCTAGGTTTCGGGACTCTCATTTCTAAACAAACAGTTATTAATACCCAAATTAGGGTTTCAGATCTCTCATACTGAAATTTCATCCATTAATACCCAAATATGGATTTCGGGTCCTTCGTATATAAATGACATTAATTAAATACCCGAATCTGGGTTTCGGGATATTCATTTCAGAACTTCACTATTTAACACCCGAATCTGGGTTTCGGGCCTCTATTAACCACTGAATATCTTAATATACCTGAATCTGGGTATCAAAAATGCTGCTTAAGTAAACCCTAATCTGGGAGCAAGATCTTTATATTCCTATTCATCACAAATGCCTGAATCTGGGCTGAAGACTCTTTTCACAAAGATAGTTGTCGGATATATGCCCCGATCCATGGTCGGATCTTAATATGAAGACAATTATACCAATTTCTGGTTAATCTACCATAAATACCCGAATCTAGGTTCAGAAATGTCGTTCAAAGTGCTATTTTTTGGATATTGTCATTAGGGTTCTCGATATATCATTATTAACTTATGAATTTCGCAAGTTAATACCCTAATCTGGGTTAAATTTCATTGTTTCCTAATCCATATCAAATGCCAAATCTGGGGAATAAAGTAATAGAATTGAGATTGCTACATACAACCAGAAATTTCAAAGCTAGTCTTCTCGATGCCTAAATTAGAGTTAATATTTTATAACTCTAAATGATGCTCACCAATACCTGAATGAAGACTTCAAGATCATTCGAATCTCTGAGAAAGTTTCCAAATAAATATTAGAGTGGATGGGTTACAAAGGCTAATTTTCTGATAATAACTCGTAGACCTTATTTTCAGCTATTGGCTATTTCCTTCAGGGAGTTCGTAAACTACATTTATTATATGCATTAGAAGCTTCTGGTTACAAGACTCATCTCTGTTGGATCATGATTATGGTCAACTAACTGTCTAAATATGAAAATCATTAGTATGTTGATCTATTATTAAGCATGCATATAAATATAATAATGAGTTAACAATAGAAAATGTCACTCACTTTGAATTTTGCAGGAAAAATAAGGTTATGAAGATGAGAAAGTTCTAGAATTTTGTCCTAAAGAACAAAAGTTCTTTCATACAATGGGGGCAAAATGTTAGCCATAAAATCTACTTGATAGTAGAAATATGAAAGAAAGTTGATAAAATTGAGGTTTCAATGAAGAGACAGGCCAAGTTATCATGGAGGACATAAGAAGGATGTTTTGAAGGCATTAAGCAGTTGTCGAAGGAGTCGAAGGCATCAACTACTCATACATCACAAAGGCCTTCGATCCAGATGGAAACAAATAATCCCTTCCGCCATTACCAACCTTTCGACACAGATGAGCAAGCAATGTTGACTTCAGAACCCCTTTCGAAGACAATCGATAACTCTCTCCCAACTACACATTAAACTTTCCGAAATCAAAGGCTTCACCCTTATAGTAAACTTTTCGAAAGCATAACAAGCCTTTTGAACCGATCAAAGATCCATCCAGGACACCTTTCGACAATGTCGAAAGATGCTATGAAGAAAGCAATACTCATAAAATAGCAAAGGCGGAAGAATAATAAGGGACCTTTCGACAACGTCGAAAGGAAGCCTGACCTTCGATAACATTGAAATGAAGCATGGCCTTCGACAACATTGAAATGAAGCACGGCTTTCGAAAACATCGAAGGGAAACATCGCCTTCAACAATATCGAAAGGAAACATAGCTTTCGACAACCTATAGCTTCCGACAACATCGAAAGGAGATGCAACATTTAACTAGGACAAAAGGTTCAAAACAGCATATGAGGAGAAGACCTTTTGACCCGGTCGAAAGCAATGAAGCAAAGAGATAAATCAAGAAGCACAAGAAAATACGTTTCGACGACGTCGAAAGGTTCATGACCTTTCGATCAAGTCAGAAGGCTCGGAGCGGCATATGAAAAAGGAGTCTTGTCGACCTAGTTGAAAGCAAGGAGTCTTGTCGACCCGGTCGAAAGCAAAGGCATGGATGGAGGTCAACCTACATCTATATATAAGACCCAAGGGGTCCAGTTTTGGGGGCCGAATTCTGGAGATTGAATTCTTTCTCTTTTCTATACTTACTTAGCAATAATTTTACTTAGAAGAAACCTAAATCAAATTGGGGAGAAATCTCAATTTCTTGTAACTAATCTCGGATTATAAATAAAAATGGAAATGGCTTATTCACGATGGATATTGGCAACGAGGAAGATCATAGAGATCATTAGCTAGACTAATGATCAATTGCACATGATTCTAACCTTTCCTCATAGTCTCTTTTGGTCTATGCAATATGTAGGATCAACTCAGATATTTCCAATCGCAACACATTATCATCGAAACCTAAACTTAACACAGAAATTAGATGTGATGATGATGTGTTGACCATGTTGAATGCATGAGTTATGGGAATATCTAAATTGATCTTATATAAGGAAAATAGAATGGATTGAAGTCTATCAAAACTAAGGATGCTTCGAAAGAAAAAATTCCTTTTGACCTAGTCCAAAGGAGAAATTCCTTTTCGACCTAGTCGAAAGGCTTCAAAAAGGAACCTTAGTTTATAGATCTAATAACCTTTCATGATGGAATTCATTCAAGGGGAATTTATTCTTCTAAGCATCACGAATCATTTCGAAGGGATTCCATGGAAGGAATATTGACCTCAAGGGGTTGAAAGCATCAAAGATATATGGATAAAGAAAGCGTTCCCTTTCGACAAGGTCGAAAGGTCTTGAATGTTACCTTTCGACGTGGTCGAAAGGGAGCGAAAGACATTGATGATTGATTGCCTTCAACTCCTTGGGAAGACGAGACTCGATAAGGTGATGATTTTGAAGGCTATACACTATGACCAAATCCTAGTGGGAACTAGGTCATTTCAACTTGATAGAAAGGTTGAAGGGGCCTAATCATCCCTTTTGACAAGGTTGAATGGCCTAATAATTTACTATTATACCAACCTGGTTGAAATCTTAGGGTAATCTCCTTATTCCTTTCGACAAGGTTGAAGGGCTTGGCGCTTTGTTATGCCTTTCAACTCACTTAATAACATGGCCATGTTCAAATAGAATTATTTTATAAAAGGCCTCGAGGATGTTAACAAGACTATTTAAGTAATAAAATATTAATATATACTTATAGTAATAAATAATTATTAAATTTAAATTATTATCTCATTGGCTAATTTTTTTAATTTCAAAATCCAAATGTAATTTTCATCATCATCATCATCATTATTGAAATTGGATACTTAAATGGTAGTACATATTAATACGACAAGTCTTAGGTAGTATACAACACACTACATGTCAATATATGTTTGAATCATGCTATGCAAGTTTCAAACCTGTGACCTCTTGCACCAAAGTTGAAATGTCTAACCACTGGGACAATGGTGCCGATCTTTCATTATTATTATTAAATCAAATATATATATATGTAAATACTATATGTGTGTGTATAAGGTTTAAAAAATTATTTAAAAATAATTCAAATACAGTTATATTATATTAAATGGTCTTAAAAAAATATTGTCGAAGGCCTTTTTAATTATATATACATTAAACATTATATATATATATAATATACAAATATGAACAAAACAAATATAAATGATTTTAAACTAATTAAATGTAATTTAGTATTTCAGAATTAAAATTAGATTATAAATAAAAATATGTATGGCTGAAAGTAATTTTTTATAATCTTATACAAAGATCTAAAACAATATTAAATAATTTATATAAATGATTCAATGATATATATATATATATAACCATGCAGTTAACGATGACAACAACTGCACATATATAACTATTTTATAATTAATAGATATATGAAATTAGATAATTAATATAAAGATAATAAAAGAGTAAACCTAGAGAAGGTGCCTAAGATCCAAATGTCGATCTTGATAGCCTCCTTGATCTCTCATATCCACACTCTTGGATTCAACCAAACAATGTGCTAACACCAGATCTATCATTATTTAATTAATGAGATGTATTTGAAGTAAGAAAAATGGAGAGAAAGGGAACATCGAGTTGCGGCCAAGAATGAAGAAGGAGGAGGCAAAGTGTAAAAGAAAAGGTGGAGGCCAAGTTCTGAATTTATAGTAAGGTGTTAAAGAAAATATATCCATACTTCTCCCTCACAAATTCAAAAAAAAGTCCCTTTTTACTCCCCTTTTCTGGCCGGTCAAGAAAGAGTCCATTATGGACTAAAATCCCACTCAACCCCTTTAGTATTTTATTCTATTTAAATTCTTAATGATATTGTATATCAATACATACATATATAACTTTTATGTACGCACCCATAGATTACAACAGCACCCCAAGGCCACTCCTTTTTACTAAACACACCCCATAAAATAAATAACAAATATTGATCAATATTTCATAAATATTAATTAATTTATAGCTGTTACAAATCAACTAAATTAAGCGGTATTTCAGAGTCTGAATAGATTTTCTTGCGTGACTCACATATATGAATTTGGCCAGCAACTAATATCTGAACAATTCAAATACCAATGTTCACATGACACCTTATCTAATGGTATGATAGTTTGACTTAATTCATCACTTATAAATCTCACTGGTAGTTCGATTTTACAAATTCAAGCAGTACATTTTAGTAGTGATTATTTACACCAATTCTCTTTGTCAACACTACATCACTTTAGGACTTATGGAATTTGGTTTTTGGTAAAAACTACAATATCGTCCAAATTCAACTCGATTAGCCCATAAAAAATTCATTGGTTCGATAATAACATTTTTATTAACTATACTACTTTGGCTAGAGATTTTGACTTAGAGTTGACTATAGTTGATCGTGATACTAACCTCATACAACCGATGAGACAAGTTCTCTATTGAATAGTGTTTTACTTCCAATGCTTCCAAACCCAACTATAGTCCTTCGATGGACGTCAGGCCACGATCTAACTATAACCAAAGTGAAGTTTGCATAGTGAAGTTCAACTGTACTCTTAAGTTGAGAACTATGTAACATCGTCACTCGAGATTTCATATTTGACCTAATCGTTACTAACCAACAGGATACTCTTGGATGAGTTACTTCATAGTTATCCAATAACCATCAATACATAACCCTTTAGTGCCTCCAACGGCCATGAATAATACACTGTCCAATATTTGAGATGTTTCGATATCCTCTCACAGAACATCTTGACCAAGAATATGTAAAATAATATTTTATTTAATATTGTGATAATTTTCTCATGATTACAACTCATACTTATTATCACATAACATATCATTTAAGGTTTATATATTTTAATATACTTTAAATTTAATTAATTAATTAATTAATTAATTAATTATATCATCATATAACAAAGTATATAATAGAAAACAAATGCTTTTATGACGAATAAGATTGGTCACAGAGTTTAGATATATAAAAAACAGGAAAATCGGCTGAAGGAAAAACTTAGCATTCTTTTTGGAATGAAGGACGCGGCACTTATTTTTACGCTTAAAGGACGCAAGTTTTATTCTTTCGTTTGAAGGAAATTCTTCACAAAAAAATTAAACTGTTCTCAAATCTCGTTATCAAATCACTAGTACGGGCCGCGACATCACAATAATTAATAGACGACGCTGCATCACAAGAACAGGCGACGGTGGCGCAACCGCAGGCGAAGGCAGAGCTCGTTCAAGCGAAAGCGGAGCTCGTTCGTCAGACCAAGGTGATGGTCTGTAGGTGGCGGCGACTACTTTAGTTTTTGTACTAAATTTTTATCATTGGAATCAAACTATATCTGTACTGAATTTTGTTTTGAGATTCATTCCTCGATTTTTTTTCCTCCTTTTGTAGTTTTTGCTTTCTTTGATTTTTTAGCTTTGGATTCCTGTACAAAGAACCAATAATGAATTATTTTATATTTAACAAACTATAATGCTATTTTCATCTATCATTTTTTAAAAATGCTATATTTGTCTATCATTACTCTTTTTCAATCCATGCTTTAACAGTTTAAAGGTTAAAATACTGTATCAATCAAAAACTGGAATGTTATTTTCGTCTATCATTCCAACATAACACATGCAGTTAATAAAATGATACATTCAACTATCATTCTGCAATTACCAATCTAACTATCATTTAACATTTATCAAAAACTGAAATGCTATTTTCATTCATCATTCCAACATAATGCATGTAACAAATAAAATGATACATTCAACTATCATTCTGTAATTATCAATCTAACTATCATCTAACATTTATCAAAAACTGTAATGCTATTTTCGTCTATCATTCCAACATAACACATGCAATAAATAAAATGATATATTCAACTATCATTCTGCAATTATCAATCTAACTACCATCTAACATTTTCAAAAACTGGAATGCTATTTTCATCTATCATTCCAACATAATGCATATAATGAATAAAATGATACATTCAACTATAATTCTATATCAATCTAACTATAAAATGATACATTCAACTATCATTCTGCATATTAAACACTGTATATTGTGTTTCAAATGTAGAAATGTTATATCTAAATATCATTCAACTTGTGATTAAAACTTTTTGACTTTCTTCTTCTTCTGTGTTCCGCTTCTCCATTTGCTTCTTACCTCTAGATTTAGTGGCACTCGACTTCAATTTTCATGAAATTTTCAATTTACGTTTGGATTAGAGTGTTGAATTAAGTTTTTTTCAATTTTGGAATGAACGGCGGGAGCTTCGACGATGGCGGCGGCTTGAGTGGCGACGACTACGGTAGGTTAGGGCTAGAGCGGTGGCGGCTACGGCAGGTTAGGGCTAGGGCGGCTATGGCAGGCTTCAGACGATGGAGGAAACGGTTGAAGTTGGTTGAATAGAACGCGCTACTGTCCTTGGGGCTAAATTTTAAAAGTTCCGTCCTAAATTTAAAAATTAGCATAAAGTTTTTCCTTTAAACTAATTTCCTCTATAAAAAATTATAATTACTCCTAGGGCATTACCGTAGTTCTATCACCTAATATGATTACATAAATACAAATTTAATTTTCAAATGAATATTCTATTTTTTTTTGAAATGAGTAATAAGCACAAAATTTATTTCCTAATACCATGTTCCTAATGTATACAAGTTTCTAATCAAAATCTTGAAATTTTGTTTCATCGCTAATCACAAACTTACAACAACAAAAATCAAGTTCTTATTACTCTCGATTCTAGCTTAACTAGTTGTTTCATTTGAATACATAGTGCAATTATAAAGTAAGTTCTTTATTTGATTATCAAAGTTTGTGAGGTAATATCTCTATTTCCACCTATATGACAAGTTGAAGTCAATAAAACTAAGAAGGATGCTCGAATTTCAATTGCATGGCCTCTCTTTCTTTTTCCTTTTCTTTTTTTTTCAATACCATTTTTAACATTATTTATATACGTATACACCTAACGCATGGACCAAGGTATACCACATATGCATTACTTTTTGGGCTCATATGGATGGGATAGAGCTAGGTGGTTTATGCAAACGACACTGATCAGCAAAGGTCGGTAATTCTTAGATGCTCGACTCATAAATGAGACCAATGCATACCACTCATGCACTATGTTGTGGCCTTACATGAGAGTTGATAAAGAGCTTGGTGGGTGTGCCCACTCATGCTAGATACTAGTAAAGTTGGATAGCTTTAGGTTGTTGTTGTTATGATTTATTTTTCTTTTCTTTCTTTTTTTCCTTTTTAAGGAGAAAGTAATGCAAAATCATTGTAGCATCTCTTAATTATAAAGAAATGAAAATGTTAACGTATGTACTTCATATTTACCATCTTTTAACAATGACAACAAATAAAGCCAAAATCATAACAGTCACCTATGAATCAACATGCGTACTAGTTTCACAGTTATTGCTTGGCACTTAAAATTTTCATTTTATTTCTTGTTTGAAACTAGTCATTTCCATAAAAATCCATAAATTGTTAAAACTATATACCCACTCTAGCATGTGTATTCAAAATAAATCATTTTCAATCGATTTGGTAAAATTGTGCAATTTTTGTAGAAAACAAACTTTTTAGATGTTATCCGTTTAATGCATATGCCTAAATGAAATGAAAATTATAATACATGCAAAACAGATGAAGTTTTAAAAGAAAAAAATGTTAAGAAGGATGATTAGCATTACTAGGAAAGATAGCGTTAGTAATGAAACAATGAGGGAAAAATTATAAGTTGCACTTATAAATGAGAAAATTATAGAAAATAGACTTGGATGGTACAAGTTTATGCAAAGAAGACAAGATGACGTGCTTGTAAAATAAGATATAATGCTACATTGAAGGAAATAGACAAAAAGAAAGACCTAAATTAGCATAGGAAGAAAATATCAAAAATGATCTAAAAATGCTAAATCTAACTAGTAACATGAATCAGAATAAGAAATTCTAGAAATTGAGAATTCATATGGCCGAAGCCAAGTAGTTGGAGAAAGGACAAATTTTTAAAAGAGGAATGCGAAATAAATTATGGAAAGATCAGGCTCAAGTTTAAACATATTGCAGAAATATGCCTCACTTTGGTATAGCTTGAGCATTTTTGGAATGCGCAAGCTCTATTTTTTTAAAAAAAAATTATAGCTTGAGCATTCCATAAATGTGCAAATGCATATTTATTATTTGTGCATATATGGAATGCGCAAATAATATTTCGGCTATCAAAATTAAAACCGCCCCTTTTCTTTTATCATTACCTTTTTTCCTCTTCATCTTCCCAAAACCCTCCTTCAATCTTCAATATAACTCGTTCTATTTTCCAGATCAAACATCAAACCAAAAGAACATTTTGTTAACATTCAAATAATTACTTGTTTTATCTCTAAATGGAAGGCTCTTCTTCATCTATCCAAATTAGAGGTAAAAAATGTTGTTGTTAATATTGTTGTTAAAATTACCTGTTATTGTTTTGGTTAAAATTACTAGTTGTTGTTGATAATTACTAGTTATTGTTGTTGTTATAAGTGAAATATTAGGTATTGATAAAGGATATTGGAAACCCAAGTTGTAAGTGCGATTATTGCGTGAATAATCGGAGGATAAATTTTTGTTGAAATGCCACTCGGACCCGTTGATAGAACTGTTCTTTACCTTCAAGGACAACGTAAAAGTGAAAATGAATCGCTTATGGAGGTATTTGGTTTATATACATTGATTGGTTGTTAACTGAAAATGCAATTGTGAATTATTAATTTTTAATCAGGACGTAGAAACAATTAAACCTGTTGACCATTCTAGCAAGCTTAAGGAAATAGATTTTAAAGATCCTAGATTGGAACAAAACTTAAGAATATCTGGTTTTTGGAAAGCAGTGCAAGTTGAGTACATTAGACTAGATCATCATCTTCTTACGACATTGTGTGATCGTTGGAGGCCGGAGACAAATACTTTTCATATGAGAGTAGGGGAAATGACTGTCACATTATATGATGTTAGCTTATTATTTGGTTTATCTACGGACAGTTTCCCGATATGTCTACAAAATTTGGAAGTTGATTTACTTGGTTTATTTCCATCTAAGGAGGCAATAAAATCTAAAAGTGAGATAATAATGACTTGGTTCAAAAGTGAATGTCAAGAACCACTTGAAGTAGATGCGATGGATTTAGATATACTTCGTCGTAGTCGTGCTGTAATTTTATACTTTTTAAGTTTTCGGCTTTTTCCGGATAATTCAAAAGGTCGATTGAGCTTGAAAATTTTGCCATTTCTGGATGATTTAGCACATTGTGGTCACTATTCATGGGGTAGTACTGTTCCTTGTTATTTGTATGGTGAGTTGACAAATGTTGCTTTACAAACAACAAAAATGTTAGGCAGTTCTGCAACATTGTTGAAATTATGGTCTTGGTCTCATATCGCTATTGGACGTCCTGTTGTAAGAATTCCTACCGATTTAGATCTTTATCTTTCATTCGGGGGTAGGTGTAATTATTCTAGGAGTTGGCGTGAAACTCCAAAAAATGTACAATTTTACCAAAATGAATTGGATTTATTAGCAGATGATGTCGTAACTTAGGAACCATATTCATTGCTATGTGCACTTCACCATGCTGATGTTTAGTATATATTTGTGGGTTGGATCGCTAAGAGTGGACTAATCTTATTTTTGGAGTTTGAAATATATGCTCTAAATCGAGTGATGTGATAATTTGGATTTGATCATCAGCACATTCCTGATCACGTCATGCCAATAGACCCAGAATCGAGTAATTGGATGGCTTTGCTTCAAAGAAGGTTTGGCTTTATGGAATTCAAGAATTGATCGTGCTGAACACGCACTTGATCCTCCGACATCGTTGAGCGAGTATGAAAATTGGTATTGGCAAATAAATCGTCGTTATATCTTGAAACAGACATCTAGAAGATTGTTTACTTACATTCCCCGAGCTCCACCAGAGCATGATGTGGTTAGTACTTTAATTTATAATATTTAATAGTTTCTATATATTTAGAGCATATGCATTATTATATTGTTTTGTTTTTCGCATAGGTAAGTGGGATATATAGCGCTTTGGAAGTGGTTGATGAAATCGAAGACAATTGCTTTGAGCCGAAGAAGGTGAAAAGTAAGTGTATTGACTTACAATGTATACTAGACACAATTCTAGGTAGAAACAAGTTACGTCGACCGGTAAGACCTTTGCATATTGCAGAAGAAAGACATGCGGGAGAAGAAACACACACTCGAGTGGAGGCAGTAGACAAACATAAGGAAGAAGAGGAGGTGCATGCAGGAGTGGAGGAAGCACACACAAGACTGAATGGAACATATGCAATCAGAGGAGAAGGTGAACAACTATGGCCTATTTGGATTAGAGGCGAACAACAATATGCATATGGCGATCAATCATCTCTAGAGAAAGAATGGCCACAGTGGGGGCAACAACAACAACAAGAGGAGCTAATATTTGGTCACACTCAAGAACAAGAAATTCATGCTTCAAATGTAGATGAATTGCAAAGTTCACAAACAATCACGTATAAAAGGAAGAAGAAGAAAAGAGACACACCTCTTGCAATTAGAAGGATTAAAGATTGAGTTGTTTTGATTTGGTATGTTGTTGGTTATGGTGTTGTTATGAAGAAGTTTTTGGATTATTTGTTAATGTTTATTTAGATGTTTGGATGGTGTATTTTGTTTAAATTGATATTGGGATGGTATATTGTTGGTATGTTTGTTGTTTTGATGGTATATGATCTTGATATGATATGGTTTTGGTTTTGGAAATTAGTAGGGATATATAATGTTGAAGGTATGTTTTGATGATATTTTGTTGTTTTGATGATATGTTGATGGTATGTTGGTGTTATAAATGATGGTATATTGATAATATGTTGATAGTATGGTGTTATATAGGGGGGATGGAGTAGCAGCTCTCTGGTTTTTGGATGCCATAAAATATACTTGCCGTTTATAAAATTCGCAAGTAATAGTTTTAAATATAACTTGTACATTTCGTAAATGCACAAGTTATATTTGAAATTATTACTTGCGCATTTCATAAATGCGCAAGTATATTTTCTGGCGTCCAAAAACTAAAGAGCTGCTACTCCATCTTAACAATATAGAACATCATATTTCCCCTAAAGTATATCACGACATATGACGACATAACCAACATCAAAACAGAAAACATGGGTAGAGTTTATCAACTCATACATAGGAAACAAGACTAAAGTTCAACAATTCATACATAGGAAACAAATCTAGATTTCACCAATTCATATATAGAAAACAACTCAACGAGTACATGATTTCTTCTTATGCCCTAAAGCACCACATTTGCTACATCTATTCTGCCTTGATGATGATGGAGGATTCATGAAACCTTTTATTCGAGCTGACCATGGATGTCCGAAATTTCTACGCACCTGTGGTGGATGTATAGTAGGACCTTCGTAGACATCCCAATGACAACTATCAGGTATAGGGTGGAATAAAGGAGAATAAGCAGCAATATACTTAGCATTGTGTACCACGTTGAGATTAAGTCAAAATATGCTCTGTTTGCACCACCTGAGCCACGTGAACATGCTGCTAATATGTGGAAGCACAGAAAATGATCTAAAGTTGGTATGTTGCACGAACACTTTGTGACATTATCATCTATATTCATCGTATAATTGAGCATATGAACATCTTTCACTTGCCATTCAGTTATGCTATATCTCTCTATAGACAAGAGTCTTGATTCTTCAATCTACTTTTCGCTAATGCTTCCCACTTTGGTGTCAAATTGGACGTCCACTCTTCTCCTTGAGTTCGACGTTGGTAAAAGTAATGGTTTAAACGATGAAAAGTCCATGCAACCAATGATCTAACGGATAAATTCCTCGTTAAAGCTTTCAAAAACATTCGTTGTCATCAAATTGAATTTTACGCCACCATCATGACAAAGTGTCCAACTTGATTCTAGATCTTTCAAACTTGTTTCAATTCATGCATCGGCTTGTCGATCTACAGTCTTCAATTATTTTCTTAGTTCATTATATTTTACAACCTCCGATGTTGTGGCACATGCATGTAGTAAATTTTGAAGCTCATCTGAACCAAATCCGGCTTTTTTGAAATTTGCTTTAATACGACGAATACAAAAGCAATAATGATGTTTGATTGGCCAACCTTCTCTGAGCGCATGTGGAATTCCTTTCATACGATCTGAGATAAATATAATACATCAGTTACATATAGAAGGAATATAATTCTTTATGCAATGAATAAACTAACTCCACGTCTGCCAAGACTCTGTCTGCAGAATAGCGAAGGCTAAGGAAAAAAGGCCTTGATTTGCGTCTACAGCAGTAGCTACAAGTAACGTATCAAGATACTTTCCATGTAAATGAGTGCCATCAATAGAAGGATTGGCCGATAGTGTCTGAACCATCGATTGAAGGTCCGAAAGCCCAAAAAGCACCATAAAAAACACCACGACTGTGAATAACATCATATACAGTTCTAGGGTTCGTACTTTGCATGGCTCTAAGATATTTTGGCAATTCTGCATATGACGATTTCTAATCTCCGTAAATTATTGCAATCGCTTTCTATAGTCCATGCCAAGCTCGATAATAGCTTACTTTTATATGAAACATATTCGACATTATCTCTTGAACTTTTCTTGTAGTCACATTTGTTTTAGATTTAATTAACGGAAGTATTTTACTACATATAAACTCTGATGTCGCCTTTCGATGGTTTGAGTTGACGGTGGCATTTAAACAAATGTAATCTCCGCCATATGGTTTTGTTCTCCACCAGTTATGAGATTTTCTCACCGAAGGCTAGCATGCACTCTCCAAGGACCTTTTTCATCCACATCACAATGAACCGTATGTTGATTGCACACGATTTTACTACTTGAAAAGAAACTGAACATTTAATCGCTCATTCACATAATTGTTCAATGAGTTTCTGTTTATTTTCAAAAATTAATCCAACACGAGGTCCTTTTTCAGCACATTCTCTTACAAACACTTCCAATTCTAATTGAAAGTTATCCATAATGGATTTCACCATCATTGTTGCAGTACATAAATCATCGGCTAGAGAATCTTCAAATGTGATTTGCTTTTCATCGACATTTCAATCATCAACCTGTTGATGATCTTCATATATGATTGCATCATTGTTAACCTCCATGTGATCGACCCAAGTTCCATGTACATCATCCGCACAAGCTACTTGCATGTTATCCAAATGCACTTCGCTATTGTTTGCATTATCAACGTAATCATCGTCGTTGTGGTCAACACGACCAATGAATACTTCTTCCACTGGATTCATTTGGAAACTACAAGTACAAAAAATAATGATAAGAGTAAAGTGCATGAAGGTAATTCAAAATGAAAATGCTATGGTAAAACAATACTCACTTTGCGACTGTTTGAGATTGATTTGGATGAATAAAGGTATGATCCATATATTGTGCTTGACTAGACGATACTCCAACCATTCCGCTATACCTATGCAATAAATTTGTAAACTCCTCGCCGTGATGATTTGGCATGTACGAAGGATGTGCCAACCACTGTGTTTCTTGAAACTGTGTAGTGGGTACAGACTCGTCGATAGAAATTGCAAACTGGTGTGTTTATACTACATTAACATGTTCTGCTTTTGTAGCAAAATTTTCTATTACCCTCATTCCAACAGAAAACGTAGAATAAATATCATCGTCATCTTCCAAATCAACAGCGGATGAACCATCATCTTTAACCCATTTCACCACTAATTTTAAATCATACTCGAGCGGATTGAGTTTTTTCACTTTAAATGCACGTTTTTAAGCTTTATAAAACTACAATATTTTTTAATTTTTGATCCTTTTCGTTTTCCATCGACATACCTAGGTTTATCGTCTTCATCAACCAACAATTCTCCATCGCGGTAAAATATAGTTGGAACCGTTGACATTATCTACAAAAACAATTAAATCACTAAATTCGATATCTTGATTTTCTGACAAAACCTTAAACTAAAATTTACTAAAGTAATACCTTTATTTTCAAAGAAGACGATGTTTCCTAAGGCAGTCTTCAACCAAAAGTAAGAAAATCAAGATTTCGTAGAGATATTTAGAATGGTATAAGAATTTGGGGAGAAATTTATTGGGCTTTAGTGAAATGGAAAGAGTAGAAGTGCAATGAAGAGAGGAAAGGGGCTGACGTTAATGTCAAGCTCGGAACTGTATTTGTGCATTCCATAAACGCGCAAATACAACATACAAATTTGCGCATTTATGAAATGCGCAAACAAATTTTTCTGAATTATTGCTTGCACATTTTATAAATGCGCAAGCTTTATTTTAAAATAATGCTTGCACATTTTTGAAATGCGCAAACATGTTTTCATCCATTCAAAAAACAAAAACCTACTACTACCTATATAACACCATATAACATCAATAGAACATCTTATATCACGAATATAACCAATATAACAGCGTATATCCATATATCACCAACATATTTAGAAAACACGCCGGTTTCAAAACATACAGCACCCTAGCCTACTGCTTACCATACATGTTCAATAACTTATAAATACGGACACAAAAAACAGCAAATAAATATATTCAAAGTATATTACAAACCATAGTACCTACCAAACATCATCTAATAACTTACAAATACAGCAACATTGCCTAGTACCAAAAATTTATATTCAACAAACAATACGGACATTCAACAATTACATGAAATGAAGCAACAAACATTTCATAAGTTCCGCTAACACGTAATAAAACGTACATAAACATACGTCTACTAGGATTAACCATAGCACAACTAGTCCTACAAACATTTATTTAAATAGAAATACGGAAATTCAAATATCGCATGAAATCGAACAACATGCAAGTGACGACGTTCTCCTAGCCCAAACGACTAGCAAAATCTTGGCCTCCAACTAGTTTTTCTCAATTCATGAACCAGCTTTTCCAAACGTCTTATTTTGCCTTTCATTTCTAAGGCGTATTCAAGTCCCTAGCACACATTGGAGGAACAATCCATGCCATATTTACAACATTCAACTTGAGTAGGGTTCATCTTGTGTTCTTTATACGAACTACATCCATAAAATCTATGTCTTGCATTAGTTTCAGTTCTGCAAATGACAACTACACACTCATCCCACACTGACAAACTTGATATGGCCCGGCTGGCATAGCAGAAGGAACAAGATGTAGATGCTCGACTGTATTCTCATCAATACAAATTTATTTACCCGCTCTTCGGTTCAATGCAACTTCGTGTAAACGAGCATTTAAGGTTGATGTTCCAGAATGGAAATTAGGAGATACTGGATCAAATTATGTCTTCGGAACATAATCAACATCAACGTCAATGTGACTCTCCTTCGCAATACCTCTTTGCGCTTCAAATTCATAACAATGTTTCATCAACGTTTCATCGTCAATATCCCAACTGTCCATGTCTAACGTCAAAATAAACTAAACAACGATAACATTTAAAATTTAACAAAGAAACAAACTATGCTAAACAAACATACAAAATTATCTAGGATTGGCTCTTTTACCTTGCAATGAAGAAGACGTCTCAAACTATAAATTATTTTGATTTAAATTTGAAATCGGGAACTGAAATTGAAATTGAGTGAGGTAGAGAATGAGTTATATTGGAGATTGAAGGAGAGATTTGGGAAGATGGAGAGGAAAAGAGATAATGATAAAGGAAATGGGGCTGCTGTAATTTTGATGGTCGAAATATTATTTGTGCATTTCATATATGCGCAAATAATAAATATGCATTTACGCATTTATGGAATGCGCAAGCTATAAAAAAATTTAAAAAAAATATATAGTTTGCGCAAGCTATACCAAAACGAGACATGTTTCTACGATATATTTTAACTTGAGCCTGATCTTGCCATAATTTTATTTCTGATGCCTCTTTTAAAAATGTCTTTGGAGAAAAGGAAAGAATGATTGTGATAATTATTAGCGATAATTTACAATTTATAATGCAAATAAATATGTGTAAACATACAGGTTGCTACAAAACCAGTACCATTGACAAGCATGTTTACAACATATCTAGTAATTTGTAGCATCAATTACATCTGAAAAATATATATTCCACCGTTGAAGAATTTTTCCGATTGAAAGGGGTGTAGACTGATGATTATATGATTCGTTTTTCTAAATGTTAATTTCAATAGATGGTATAAACTTTAATTAATGTGAGAAATTTTAGTGAATGTTAAATTAAGGTAAATCATTGAATCGATTGTAGAAGAAAAGACATAAATAATATAAGAAAATTAATATAGTTCGTGAATTTTAAATGAGATCCCTTTCGAATTGTGCTACTAAAAGTGAAAATAATATAAAACTACAGTGCATGAGTGCGGTGAAAGCTGGAATTTAAACCTTAAAGTTTGTTTAATAGACATTCTCGAACAAAATTCCACCATAGTAAGTTTGGATATACGATAATTGTGTGTTTTTAAATTAATATAATTAGTTAATAAATGTTAACCATTATCAGCTAATGATTAATAATATTGCTAATTAATTACCAAATTTTAATAAATTTTATTACCAATAAGTAGTTAATAAGTTTTAGTTAATAAATATTTTGATGTATCTAAATGTGCAATATAATAAATTTTAATTAATTTTACCATTAGTATACAAACTTTCAGCTGAAAAAGTAAATATTTACGAAAGACAATTAAAACGTAAACCTCTGAAAAGAAAAACATATTTCAATAATAGGTTTCATCAAAATCTTATTATGGATTCCATAGGCCTTTGATCAAACTCTTAAAAATTGGAATCGTTTAAATGTATAGTTAATGCAACTTCAGCATAAAATCTCGCGTGGAGTAAAATCTCCATACAGTAAAAGAAGCATTGAGAATTTAAGAACGGGACCTCAGCTTGTAAGATAGAGAAAGGTTCTCCCTTATTTCCATATCTTTGCATCTGTTTAGTGAAACAGCCACCTCATTTCCACAAAAGACTATTTGAACGGATATATCAAATTCCGATTCTAAGTAAGTATTTCGAACCAACCTTATGAGAAACAAAACCAAAATCTACTGCTGTTTCCCCAATGGCCCTAGAGACAAAAGCAAATTAAAGTTCATACATAAATGATTCCCGTGGAGAACATTTCTATAATCAAAAAGCTATTTATTCATTCAGAAAAATAGCCAAATTATGTTCCATACTACAAATAACAAACTATAAAGGGATTCAAGAGACAACATCATATCAACCAAGATTTGCATTTACAATTGAATGTACATCTCAAATGAAGCTGCTAGCTCAACAGGGCTAGTCAGTTATTACGTCATATATATACTTATTATCAAATCATTTTGCGCTCACAAAAACAAAACAAGATAATCGTCGATCAATATATATATATATATATACACACACACACATACATATATTATATATATATGTATGTATATGTATATATGTATGTATATGTATATATGTATGTATATGGGATCAGAGCCAGATAGCACCTGCATCACGAAGCAAGGGAACAAGCTTGCCTGCGAGATGTAAGGACATGATCTTGTTAGCAGAGCCAGCAAGTTTGCCGCCTATGAACACAACTGGTAGTGCAGAGCTCTGGCCTATCAATTTGGCAAGTGCTCGCTCCATGTCTTTTCCCTTTGTATCTTCTTCAATATCGTAAATTAAAGGATTCACTCCCATGTCAGACAACAGCCTTTCAACTGTGTGGCACATGCAGCATGAGCTTGAACTGAATATCACTACCGCCTTTTGTGATGCTATCTTCATTACTCTCTCCATCTAATTAAGCAAATAAATGTCTGATGATCGGTAAAGTGAGAATGGATGTTGGATGCATAAACTGAAGCCCAGGGCAAGGTGTTATATAGAAGTAGAAAAGTTGATACCATTGCAAAAGTAGTGAATCATCATATTTGTAAAATATTAGTGATGATAAATATTCTATGGATAAATACTCCTGATGATATAACTAATATTCAAATTATACTATTTAAGAACAAAGGATTGTGATTCTCAACACAGATAGGTGCTCCAGCACTTCAGTTCTCTATTTTACAACACTGTAACTGTAGCGTTACATTTACTTATTCCAGAAAAGGAAAATCTTTAAGCAGCCCCGAGGAATAATTAGGACAAATCTAGTGATTAGACTTCAGAAAAAAAAGGAATAATAAAAATAAAAATAAAATCGAATTCCAACTTTATGCCCTGTTTGAAACCTACTACAAAAATATGCCGGGTTTTCACCAGGTTAAGTTTTGTGCTTGCAAGCACAAACTTTTAGCCTGGTGGAAACCTATTTTTGTAGTAAGTTTCAAACAATGTCCAACTCAAATAATCATCTAAATTTGTGCTAGAATAAGAGTTGACTTCATCATTGCATTTCTAGCGCAGTACAATTAAATTAACCAGAGATAAA
Source organism: Allium fistulosum (assembly GCA_030737815.1). Classification (NCBI taxonomy): domain Eukaryota; kingdom Viridiplantae; phylum Streptophyta; class Magnoliopsida; order Asparagales; family Amaryllidaceae; genus Allium; species Allium fistulosum. Next base: position 55,864,093 of record CM060906.1, read on the forward strand.
CTGGATTAAAGAGAGGTACCGAGCTATCCAACTCTAATAGAAGATAGCCTGAACTGTCTTTCGACTCTTAACTATGCTATTTTCCTGATTTTAGGTAAATTTCATATATGTGTACATGCATACATGATAGTTTTATGAAGTCACGGACACACCCTTCCTTTTTGTCATCATTTTGAACCTACGAATGTTACAAACCGATATTTACAATAAAGGCTGGAAAATAACTACATTTAGCTTATAAATATTAACTCGTGCCAAATAATAGTGGCACTTCCAGACTTGCAGTGTCTTGTATACCAAACTGAACTTCTTGATGTCAATTGTATATAAATAGAGAACAGTAAGAGCATGAACCTATATCTCTAGATAGTGGGACCAAGTCCTTAATGATGGGTATAGAGCAAAGGAATCTAGCCCTCACTCCGCCGCATAAAGTGTGCAGATGTATGTGATTGTATAAGAGCATAAATTGTGTGTGGCTGGATATAGGAGAATAGATGAGATATCAATAAAGTGAAATTCCATTTGCTCTCTTGCTTTTGGTAGTGGATTGAGGATTTATGTCCCTTTTGTAATGACCTCACTGTACCTTAATAGCCATTTAACTATTATATCTAGTTCGATGGCTTTAAGTATTTGTATGGTAATACGTGAGTCATCTAGATGTACTTGATAAGTTTTACATAATAACATAACAATGTAGCACACGTGCGCACGCGCGTGCACATACATATATAGATATGTATGTATGTATGTATATATATGTGTGTATGTGTGTGTGTATATGTATGTATATATATGTATATGAATATGTATATGTATATGTATATGTATATGTATATGTATATTTGTGTGTGTACACACAGAGGGAGACGAAGCCAGAAATTTGACAACAGGGGGTCAATTTTATTTTATTTTAACTAATTTGTCTACAATATTTCAAAATGAAATGAACAACCAAAAAAGCAAATCAACTAATCAACTAACCAAGTATTTGAGTACAACTCTATCCTTATAGACCATACATGGTACCGTAAACTAGTCAATTTATTGTTTTTTCTTTCTAAACTACAGCCAAAACAGCAAATCAACACGATAAAAAGAAATAATTTGTTCTATGTATACAATTCTGAAATCAAGGGGGGGGGGGTGGGGTATGGCCCTTACTTGCCCGCTTTGTAGCTTCGTCCCTCTGTGTGTATACGTATATGTATATATTACATATACATGTGTGTCTGTGTGTATGAGTTAGGATCAATAACATCTTTTATTTAACATCATTGTAACTTCTTGATATCAACCACAAGTTTCAATTAAATATTTGTTATTTCTCTCTCATGTCATATGAACCAAATATAAGTATAAACTTGTGATTGATATCAGGAGACAACAAATGGTGCTATTGATCCTAGCTATGTGTGAGTGTCTGTGTGTTATATATATGTGCGCGCGCACGTCTCTCTCTGTATACTGCATTGCTCTATCCTAGTTTCATTTTGTTTTTCACAAATGTTAGAAATTTTAAAACATCAAACACTCAAATATGATAAGATAGAAGAGGAGAATTTAGCACACACAAAATACTACTCTATTTTTTTTCTTTTCACTTCTGCTTATTTTAAAATGAGTTGAGGGCGTACATATTTATAACCTACATGCATGAGCAAATACGTAATCGAATTGAAATCTAATTAATAACCAAATGCATAACCAAATATTTAATGCATAAATTATCCAGGAAATTATTGTCAAGGACAAAATTTAATTTCTCAGCGTTTTAGCCTCAATGACGGACCTTCAGTATTTTAGCCTGAAGGACAACTTTCTTTAGGTATCGGTTTTTAGTTATTGATAGCAGTTTTAGGTATCAGTTTGCAGTTATCGGTAGCAGTTTTTAGTTCGGTAGCAGTTTTGGAAGAATGTTTGTCCATATGATTAAAATACTGAGGTCGTATCCTTGAGGCTAAAAATATATAAATTTGTCCTTTAAATTAATTCGCCCTAAATTATCTGTGAAATCTTGAAATCTATGTCATAGACACCATTGACCAATTTGTTATAAAAGAGATTAAGAAAAAAACCAAATTATTAATAGAAAAGAGGCAAACACATGCTATACCCAAAAACACCCATACTGTTAACCAATTGATAACTAGTATAATCAGCTGATCAGAGATTACACGTTTGAACCTCACAACTAACAACTGTAGCTAATCATCTCGTGATTTACCCATAGCATGTGTTGGAGGTTCAATACATACTTCCTCGTAGTTTACAAGCGTAAAGTTGGTTCTTCAAAGCAATAGATCGATTTAATGAACTGAATTCATAAAGTAAACTGTCAAAATTCTCGATGTATGTAATTTCCACTCGAATATAAACTACAAGGTCTATTGTAATGTCAACAGTATTGGTACATCAGGAAGTAGATATTTATAAAGTATTGTCATATGCTCATTATTACTTAATTAGAACTTCATAAGCAATAGGCAGTGGAAAAGGGAGAAGATTGTTAAATTTGGATCATTCAAATATTTGTTAAAGAGGAAAGAAATTGATTAATTGATTCACTCAAACCAATTAATTTGGTTGAGATATGGAAAGATATTTTGAAGGAAACTAATTAATTAGTCAACTAATTAATTAGTCAAAGAATTTGTTATATGAAGAAAGAAAAGATTATTGATGGAGATTGATTCAAACAAGGAAAATTATGGAAACCAAGATTACCATTATCCATTTACATAGAAATCAAATCATGGATATTCGGAAAGGTTTCAAACATAATCTATAAATTAATTTTCTTAATCTCTAAGTAACTCCTTCATTAAGTATATTTAAATGAAGGAAGTTCATCTTCATATGTGTGCAAGTGAGTGTGTGAGGCATCCATCATTATTCTTCTCTCTCTTTTGTAATCTTTTCTTCAATAAAATAAAAGAAGTTGTTGGATCTCCATGGACGTAGGATATTCATATCCGAACCACGTTAAATCTTCTGTGTCTCTTATTTCTGCTATTGGTTCTGTGAGACTATATAATTGAATTTTCTTTTAAGTTCCATTGGTATCTAAATAGGCAATACTAGATCCTGATCAAATAATTCGCTTTTGTTCAAATTAAAACAAATTTCACTACAGTTTGGTATCAAAGCTAGTGTTATTGTTCCTGTTTGGATATTAATGGCTACTTCTAGTAAGTCTGTTGGTAGATCTGGTGTCAATTATGGAGTAACACGTTTTGACGGAAAAGGAGATTTTGGTACTTGGAAGATGAAGATGGAGGCTGTGTTAAAGAAGGAGAAGACTTATAAGATTGTTTCTGCGCCTGAGAAATTGGAAAGTATTGATGCAGCTGATTTGAAAGAGATGGAAGATGAAGCTCTCACAACAATTCAGTTGAGTCTTTCAGATGAAGTTCTTAGATAATTCTCTCAGAAGAAGACGGCGAAGGAACTATGGGATGCATTATCAGATGCATATCAAGACAAGTCTCTCACTAATTGGATTATTCTTTAGCAACAACTCTATTCGTTCAAGATGAAGCCTGGAGCTGATCTCATGGAGCATGTAGATGCTTTGACGACTTTGATTATGAACCTGAAGGCAGCGGAAATTGATATTACCAATGAGGCTCAAGCTGTGATCCTCTTATGTTCCTTGCCTAAGGGGTATACTGCTTTTGTTAATTCTATGATTTATGGCCGTAGTAAAATTAGCCTGTCTGATGTAAAGGCTGGTCTTCATAATGAAGTATTAAGAGGTAGATTGCCTAGCACTAGCTTGGATAGTGATACCGAAGGCTTATCTGTTCAGAGAGGTAGAGGCCAAAGCAGGTCGAAGAAAGGTGGAGGACAGAATTCTTCACGGGGTCTCAGTCTAGGGGGCCTAAGAATTTGACTTGTTATTATTGTAAGAAACCAGGGCACTTCATAGCACAATGTCCCAAGCTTGAAGGCAGAAGAAAAGATCCAAAGCAAGCCTCGGCTTCTACAGCGGAGAAACCAGATACAGAAAGTGACACCGATGTATTTACAGCTTCTGGCTCTTCTAGGAAGAGCAACTTATGGCTGATTGATTCTGGCGCATCCTATCATATGACACCTGATATGAACTGCTTTTCCACTTACCGTGAAATTGATGGAGGAGAAGTTCTGATAGGTAATGATGCTTCTTGCCGTATGGTTAGTGTTGGTAGCGTGATGATTAGGATGTTTGATGGTGTTATACGTACGATCATCGATGTTAGACATGTACCTGATTTAAGGAGGAGCTTGATTTCTGTTGGGGCATTGAGTAGACTTGGCTTGAAGATTGTAGTGAAAGGAGAGAAAATGAAGATATCGAAGGGTTCCATGATTGTTATGAGAGGTGTGAGGGCAGGAAATCTTTATCTATTAAAGGGAACTACTGTAATTGGTGAATCAGCTTCTGTTACATCTGTTGATTCGGATTTTTCCAGATTATGGCACTTACGGATGGGTCACATCGATGAACGCAGTATGGATGAGTTGAGAAAACGAGGATTGATTGATGGAGTTCATCATTCAAAACTTGGTTTTTGTGAAGAGTGTGTTCTTGGAAAGCAGACGAAGATTTCTTTTGGTATAGGAGAGCATAAAGCAAAAGTTGTCCTGGAGTATGTTCATACAGATGTTTGGGGTCCCTCCCCTTGTCAGTCTTTAGGTGGAGCCAGGTATTTCGTTTCATTTATAGATGATTTCTCTCGTAAAGTATGGGTATACTTTCTTCAGTCAAAGAGTGAAACCTTTGTCAGGTTTCGAAAGTGGAAATCTATGGTTGAGAAGCAGTTAGGGAAAAAATTGAAAGTTCTCCGTTCAAATAATGACGGTGAATTTGTATCACAGGAATTCATCGATTATTGTGAATCTGAAGACATTAAGAGGCATTACACTACACCAGGCGACCCCAGTATAATGGAGTTGCAGAAAGGATGAATCAGACATTATTGGAGAGAACAAGATGCCTCAGACTGACTGCTAAATTGAAGAAGGGATTTTGGACTGAAGCTTTATCTATGGCGGCTTTCCTCATCAACCGCACACCTTCTACTGCCATAGATATGAAAATCCCTGAAGAAGTTGGAAAGGAGAGCATGTTAGCTATTCATTTCTCAGAGTGTTTGGTTGCCCAGCTTATGTGCATGAGAGTAAAGGGAAGCTGGAACCTAGAGCTCGTAAGTGTATCTTTCTAGGTTATAGGAGAGGAGTGAAGGGATATAGGTTGTGGTGTCTTATTAGCAAGAAGATCATTATGAGCAGGCATGTGACTTTTGATGAGAAGGCTATGTTGAAGGTGGAGCCTTCCTCATCGGATGACAATGAGAGGACATATGAAGAATACCAAACACAAAGCAAGTCATCTGTTGATTCTTTCCATAAACGTTCAGATGGTGTTTCCGATGGTACCGTGGTTGATGAGGATAATATCGATGTTGGTACAGAGAATCAAACTCAAGGTGAAGCTCATTCAGAACCTAGGTCTGTCAGACAAAGAAGAAAGCCTAAGTGGTCTGATGAGTTTGTTGGATTGAGCATCGAAGACATTAACTTCGATGATATGGCAACATATGCTTTGAATGTTGTTCATGATGAGCCCTGTGATTATAGAGAAGCTATCGCATCAGTTAACAGTTCCAGTTGGTTAGTTGCTATGGAGGAGGAATTGAATCATTGCAGAGAAATCATATTTGAGATTTGGTGTCTCTTCCCACCGACAAGAGAGCTATTGGATGCAAGTGGATCTATAGAGTGAAAGACGGTGATAATGGTAATCTTAGATACAAGGCAAGATTAGTCACAAAGGGGTATGTTAAGAAGAAGGGGATAGAGTATCATGATATCTTTGCTCCAGTGGTTAGGCATACTTCTATTCGTATTCTTTTGGCATTAGTTGCTCATTATGATATGGAATTAGAGCAACTAGATGTCAAAAATGCATTCTTCCACGGTGATCTGGATGAGGAAATTTATTTAAAGAAACCGGAAGGGTTCATTGATAGTAGCAGACCAGACTATGTTTGCAAACTCAACAAATCTCTATATGGACTGAAGCAGTCTCCTAGACTATGATATAAGAGGTTTGATAAGTTTATGCTTTCACAGGGATACTCCAGAAGTTTCAAAGACCAGTGTGTTTATTTCAGAAGATGTGATGGTGAAATGATTTATTTGTTGTTATATGTTGATGATATGCTGATTGCATCTCAAAGTATGATCAGAATTAAGGAGTTGAAAGCGGAGCTCAGTAGAGAGTTTGACATGAAGAATTTGGAAAAGGCACAAAGAATATTGGGTATGGAGATAAGCAGGGATAGGAAGCGGAGAGAGTTAAAGCTCACTCAAGCGCAGTACATCGAGAAGGACCTCGCTCGATTTGGAATAGAGAAAGCCAAACCGGTTGGCACTCCATTAGGCTCTCATTTTAAGTTGTCAAAAGACTTATTCCCTCATCGGAAGAAGACAAGAGGTATATGGCTAATATACATTATTCTAGTGTTGTTGGTAGTCTTATGTATGCGATGGTGTGCACAAGACCAGATTTGACCCATGCAGTGGGTGTTGTGAGTCGATATATGTCTAACGCAGGCAAAGAGCATTGGCAAGCTGTGAAGTGGATTCTTAGATATCTTCGAGGCACTTCTTCGGTGGGCTTGTTATATGGTGGAGTGGATGGTGACATCTTTCTTAGAGGATACTTTGATTCTGATTATGCTGGGGATAGAGATGCTAGGAAGTCAATGTCGGGCTATGTTTTTACACTTGGCATAGGCTCGATTTCATGGAGATCAAAGCTGCAATCTATCGTAGCTTTATCGACTATCGAAGCAGAGTTGATATCGATTGTGGAAGCAACAAAGGAAGGATTATACTTACTTCAGTTGTTGGATGATCTTTCAATGGTGCAGCGAATAGTAGAGATATTTTCAGACAGTCAAAGTGCGATTCATCTTGTAGAGAATCAAGCTTATAGTTCACGGACGAAGCACATTGATGTTAGAGGTTTCTTTCTTATGCTTGAGGAAGAATGAAGCAAGATCAAATTGTTGAAAGTGAGTACTTCGGATAATCCTTCAGATATGATGACAACTTCTATGTTGATTGCTTGATGATAAGGTGATGAAGAGATATTGTTATATTTGAATCAAGGTGGAATGTTAAATTTGGATGATTCAAATATTTGTTAAAGATGAAAGAAATTGATTAATTGATTCACTCAAATCAATTAATTTGGCTGATATATGAAATGATATTTTGAAGGAAACTAATTAATTAGTCAACCAATTAATTAGTCAAAGAATTTGTTATATAAAGAAAGAAAAGATTGTTGATGGAGATTGATTCAAACAAGAAAAATTATGGAAATCAAGATTACCATTATCCATTTACATAGAAATCAAATCATGGATATTCAAAAAGGTTTCAAACATAATCTGTAAATTAATTTTCTTAATCTCTAAGTAACTCTTTCATTAAGTCTATTTAAATGAAGGAAGTTCATCTTCATATGTGTGCAAGTGAGTGTGTGAGGCATCCACCATTATTCTTCCCTCTCTTTTGTAATCTTTTCTTCAATTAAATAAAAGAAGTTGTTGGGTCTCCGTAGACGTAGGATATTCATATCCGAATCACGTTAAATCTTCTGTATCTTTTATTTCTGCTATTGTTTCTGTAAGACTGCATAATTGAATTTTCATTTAAGTTCCATTGGTATCTAAATAGGTAATATATCAAATAATTCGCTTCCGTTCAAATTAAAACAAATTTCACTACAAAGATACCATATATGTCAATGCTGGGAAATTTACAATGCAGAATTGATGATTCAAACATATGTAAGTACTGCAAGTTATAAACGATGCAACACTTGATTTTCTCTTCCTTTTTTTCCCCACTTCAAGAAAAGAAACAAATAGCTAACGCCTAACAGTCACATTATAGTTTACAATCATTCATACGCTTACAACCAAAGTGAGGAAAAAGGCACTTGGTATTGTAGCAATCGGTGGTAATATACAGCTCCGTGATAGCTTAAAGCCAGATAGCACCAGCTTCACGGAGCAGAGGCACAAGGTTGCCTCCTAGATGCAGTGACATTATATTATCAGTCACACCAGCAAGTTTGCCACCAATAAATACTACAGGCACAGGTGGATTACGTCCAAGCATCTTTACAAGTGCTCGCTCCATCTCCTTACCATTTGGTTCTTCATCAAGCTCGTATATTGCTGGATTCACACCAAGCTCGAAAAAGAGGCTTTTAATGGCATGACACATGCAGCATGAGCTCGTACTGAATATCACTACTGCTCTTTGTGAAGCCACTTTCATTACTGTCTCCATCTTGTGTGAATTTGATTAAGTATACAGCAATGTACGTAGGTTGTTAACTCATTGAAATCTTTATGTTTATGATGTAATGACAAGGGGAAGGGAAGCTATTTATATGAGCAGAAAACGCGTTGCACTTAAGCTTTTAACTGGTTGATGAGATGGAGAATGTTCTATGGATATTTGATATGTACAAAAGAACTTTCTGAACATTACTTGAAAATGGCCTTGAGAGTGCGTCACTAATAGCAGATTATAGTTTTGAGGAATAAGGATAAATTCTGGAGGCAAGGTATCTATAAAATGACCAATCAAAAGCCCTATTATCTCTTCATGTTTGTGATAAGGTTTGGATTATTCTCCCTTTTTAGCTAAGTAGCTGATGGAAAGGCATCAATCTATACAGAGACGAATCCAATATATAGGTTCGCAGCTAGGTAAGTTCACATAAGGTAAATACAGAAGTCAGCGTAACCAATATAAGTGGGAACAATTAGATATACATGAGTTTCAATATGCAGTAAATAGATTTATGCATCTGCTTATATGCAAATGCAAATATATGTAGAAAGGTGGTGACATTTTGAAATTTTGGCAAGGGAACATTGGTAAATTTAGGCATGAGATCAACTTTTTTGTCAGTTATATCCATATTAAAGTAAACACCATATAAACTATAAAGTACACACGTATAGGTGAATACTATACATATACAAAAATCTAAAACCAAGTCTTTAATCCAAGTCCTTTAATCCATAGATAATCGAAAAGAAAAGGCATGTGAACAGTAATGATCGAGCATCTAATTCTGATAGGATCGAGAGGTTTGAAAAGACGCTCAGCCACCACTGAGGTGAATCTTATCCAAGAGCCAATCATACTATGAGTAAATATCTACAGACATTATATGTTGGAAAATATCTACGGACATTATATGTTGGAAGATATCTAGTGAAACTGCGGTTGAAAGATAAAAGGATGTGTTCTGCTTATCCGTTCATATTTTCATTACAAAACTATTACGAATTCGTCGGTCCACTTAGTTTGATGAGACAAGCAAAGGTTTAGTTGGCACATGTCGATCACCACAGTGTGTGTGAAACACTCATAAATAGCTCATTTGTCGACCAAATAATTCCTTCCACGCCCATTCCATACACATTTCGTTTCTCAACATAATATCTAAGATTTCTTTTTTTACAATCATTTTCAATATGACAAGGAATCAAAACATTCCCAGTGATAAAGCAAATTTTATCCTAAGATTATCCTCAACATAGATTTTCCTAGGGGTGGGCGCGGGTCGGTTTGGTGCGGTTTGAAGTCCAAACCGCTTCTGCACCGCATCAAACGGTTAATAAAAAATACAAACCATTATACTAATCTTTTAAACGGTTCGATTTCGGTTCGGTTTGAATGTAATACGGTTCGGTTTCGGTCCGGTCTGGTTTAAACCCATATTAAATATGAAATAAATTACGAAGGCAATTGTGTGAAGCTTTTACACTTAAATGTTAAAACACACAGTGTTATATTGAAATGAAAGATTAGTTCTTAACTGTATGAATATTTCAATTTGACATTTAGCTACAAGGAAGATTTTTTTGGTAGATTAACCAAACATCAACATTAATCAATACATAATCATCAAAGAAAATGACTAGAATAAGATTATAATTAGCATTTATCCAAAAAAATGAGATGAAAAATATTATACCAAAATTATAACTTCTTCCTTTATGACAGCGAATATTATTAATATAATAACATACAGTAAAAATTGAATATACATCGTTAGAATCTAAAATAAGATAGGAGTTCGCTTATACTTTTATCATAAGATTACTAGTGTAAATATTCGGTTCGGTCCGGTTTAATATGGTTGGTTCAATCGTCCAAACCGCAACCGAACCGTATCGATGCGGGTCGGTCCGGTTTGGGGTATTTGCTTTGGTTAGAAGATTCGGTGCGGGTTTCCGCACCGTTTTTGCGGTTCGGTGCGGGCGGTTTCCGTATAGCGGTGCGGTTTATGCCCACCCCTAGATTTTCCTAGAACTAGTAGGGTCTTTTTTCACTCTAATAATCCCTTCAATTCGATGCTATCAAAATATTAAGCAATAACAATGTCATCAAGTTTGTTATCAAAAATATTGTTATCAATTGATAGTTTTAATTTCTGTGCACGCAAGTGTGAAAATTTTTGAAGCCAGTATACGGGTAAAGATTCTAGAATTTGATCTAAACATTAAGACAGAGAATGAAAGAAGATGGAGCAAAGCGCGAAGGCGCACACATATATATGGGATTGGCTATTAGGACACAAAATAAAACAGAAAATGAGACACAATAGGTGTTGACCATTAGATTTCAATGGGGGTTGAATCTAGGGGGATATCCAATGGCTGACCATCCGTTCTATCGTCACTTATGTCATATATTTGTGTCCAAGTAGATTTCACACACACACGGCAAGTATCAGATACACCTCATTTTTGTTACATCTCAAATCCTCTGATTTTAACCATGCATTCCGAATTAAATAATAGAATGAAGCGACAAGAGAGAGAGTATAATTATTTAAATTGGAACATGTGGTTGAAATCAGAAGGATTTGAGATGTAGCATGTGCAGTTAAAGCGCTTAGCAGTTTTATAAACGATGGACGTGCAAAAAGTTATAGTGGGGATAAAGCAGGGATATAACGAAAAATAGCGGAGGTGGAAAAAGATTCATTAGATATAAAAATAAAGTTAACTTATTCACATTCTCACGTTATTTGTGTAGAAAAAAGAAATAGTGTTTAATCTTATATAATAAAATCAAAAATATCATGATTTATGCATACTGGATTTGGTAATTACAACAGGTTTGTAATTTATATTGAGCACTTATGCCTTAAAATTAGTCTTTACCCTAAATTTATTGATTTGGTTTAAGAGAAAATTAGTCAAATCGACCTTTGAATATTAATATTGCTAAAGCGGGTGATAAAAACCCTTGATTTAGCAGATGTAGCGAAAAATGCGAGCTTAAAGCAGATCTACTGTTTAATAGTGCTAAATTGAAATAATGTGGCGGTCGAAGAGCGCTATCCGCTATAGCGGGGATTTTGCGAGGCTTTAGTCGGGCTTTAACTGCACATGGTGTAGCAAAAATAAGGTGTATCTGATCCTTGCCATATATGTATACATACATACACCCGCATACATCTATATAAAGAGGGAGAGAGATTCTACCGGAGCACAAGTTGGTGACACAGATCTCAACCATTGCATTACTCCTTGATTTCAACCTTAAATGTGAACATAATATGATTCAATGGCCAAGATTTATTGTGTCACATCATACGTAGAGATTGAGTTCTCTCGACACATATGAAATATAAGGCTGAGATTATATTAAAATAAATGGTATATATCGTTTAATAGCTAATCTAATCCATGCAATGTTTCAGGACAAGTGGTTGATTGAACTGCGGTTGAGTGAACTAAAGTCAAACGAACTTGCATTCGAAGGTATATCGGAAGTTAAGATGTAAAGTTGGATGTAAGATTGGATCAGTAGAAACATGACCCATCGTGTCTCACATCAAACATAAGACCTAAATCTTACTTGAACTCTTCTTTTTCAATTTTTTAAACAGACCGATGATGAGCGGTGTCGAACTCTTATGTGCATACTCTTATGTATGCACTGATGTAAGCTTACGTATGGCATAACATCCAAATTTGATGACCGATTCGTTCATTTTGTCCAATGATAAACCCTTGTTATAACTAACTTTTCCCGTTAGAATTAATTAAGTGGCCACAATTGAAACCAAAGTTTGAGGTTCCGACCGAAATATCGAGTTTTTGATCATTCCACTTCGGTTTCAGTAGGAACCGAAAAGAAACCGAACCTCTGGTTCAATAAAATATATTGAACTTCAAATTATACAGAAGAAACTTAAAAACGAATGAATTTGAGTTTCAAATATAAAAATATTCAAGATTTTCATTTTTAATTTAGAAAACATACAAATTCACAACAGGAAATTATTGTCAAGAACAAAATTTCTCAGCATTTTAGCCTCAAGGACAGACCTTCAGTATTTTAGCCTGAATGACAACTTTCTTTAGGTATCAGTTTTTACAGTTTTTAGGTATCAGTTTGTAGTTATCGGTAGCAGTTTTTAGGTATCAGTTTGTAGTTCGGTAGCAGTTTTGAAAGAATGTTTATCCTTATGAATAATTTTGAAAGAATGTTTGTCCTTATGAATAATTTTTAGAAGAATGTTTGTCCTTGTGGTTAAAATATTGAGGTCGTGTCCTTGAGGCTAAAAATATACAAAATTTTGTCATTTAAATTAATTCCCCCAATTCACAAAATATATAAATGGTATAACTAAAAAAAATGAAAACGAAGTGAGGAATAAACATTTTTAGTGTTAAAAATATTTATAATTAATCAGTATTGTTCGTTTATATCTTATTTATTAAATATAAATTACACGTTTTGTTTCAATAAATTAAATATATACGTACTTGTATGAAAAATAAATAACAAGATCAAAAACTGGAATCAAAATTCCCGAAATTTATGATAAATCGAAATTCCTAAAGTTATAAAAGACCAAAACCTCAAACCTTGACTGAAACTACAATATTACAATTCATACTCCTATATTCCTTTTTGAATAACAGTAGAATTTCTTGCACACGATCTTACGATCGTGGAACCACTATGAACTACTTGTATTATTCGATTATTGTCATGTTCGGTTGTTCTATTCACATTGCAATGAATATTGAGGTGGCTTTCTGTAGAAATATTAGGATTTAGTACTCATTTAGCATTGTCAAATTCGACACAAGATTCTCCGAAGGATTATATTATGATTTACTAGTAAACCGAATCTGCATGGTGTGGCTAGCATAATTGTATGTAATATAAGTTAAATTCACTCAAGTTTTATATCAAAGTATAAAATATACATCAAAAATACTAACAAAGTATATAAATGGATTTATTCAGTTTCATTTTTTTGGTTAGAACAAGGTTAATTGATGCCATTGAGATTTGTTCACAAAATATGCACATAACAGACGTACCACTATCTCATAGAGAACATCAACTAAATTTAGTAATTTATTCACTTATTTCTCATAATATATAATTCGTATTTATACTTATAAATTTATTTATAAGAATGGTTTTAAGTGAATTTGTGAATAAAACTTAATAAATTATCATAATGTACAAATAAATGAGTGAGGTGCAAATTGCTCTTCAGAATGTTGAAGTTCCATGTATTAGTTGCAATCAACATAGAAATAAATAAAGTGGTGCATGTTAAAAAGAGTAATCTTGTCGTTTCAAAAAACACCTTGATTTGTACAAATTTTGTTACCTTTGTTAATGGTAAAGATTTGTAAGCTTTCCACATGCAATATGCAAAAAATAATGTCAAAATTAGGGAGCAGAGGCGTTCACATAATTCCATCAATTGTATATCATGCTGTTTCTCTATTTTGACATGCTTCATTTGTCAATATAAAAAAATTTCACGTACGACTATAAAATATGGAGAGAGAAAAATATCATATATATCCATGTTATATTAAGCACTAAGAGAGGTGAAGCAATAGAAGTGTCGTTTCGCTTAACTCCGCTCAAGCACCGCTTAAGCATGCCTAAGCACTGCTTAATTTTTTAGCATACATAATTCGTATCAATATAAATTTATGCAAAGAGCTTATATTAAGTGTACCATCTGTGTATCCATAAATTGATCGCAAAAAAATTAAAGTTTAACTTAGAAGTTAACTTATAAATTCATAGGTTGCAAAAGTTGGATTTGACTTTCGTCATTCAAAAGTAAGCATACTTGAGTTGAATACACTGTGCACATTTGTCAAATAAACATAATCATATCTTAATGCACAAAATTACTCACCATCCATCGGCCCATATGATAGAATATGATGTAGAGAATGTGGTTTTTTTTTGCTATAACCTCAATTTTCCTTTAAAAAAAAATAAGAATATATTTTTGGTTTAGTAATGCTTGATAAAAGGTGGAACCCAGTGCACGAGGCTCCCGCATGATAGCGGGCTCTGAGGAAGTCGACAATGTACGCAGCATTTCCCTCGCATTGCAAAGAGGTTGTTTTCAAACTCGAACCCGAACGCCCGGATCATCATGCGGATGACCTAGCCGTTGCACCCGGGTCATCATAAGAATATATTTTTGGTTTAGTAGCGCTTGATCATCGCTTAAATTTAAACAAAGCATAAATAAGCATCAATTAAGTGCGCTTAAAGTGCTCAACCTATTGTTTTTTCAAAAAATTAAGGGTGGTACATGCATCTAGTGCTTAAGCGCGCTTTTCATAACACAACACACATGCATATACATACACACACATAAACATACATACATACATACATGTGTGTGTATTGTGTAGGCATACAAATTTGTTCATTTGTGACTCATATATGGCAATTAATCGTTATCAGAGTTAAGGCATGAAAATCTCATTGGAATCCAATATAGTGTTAAATTTGAACGATTTAAATCTATTCCAATATTAAAAGAGAGAAGATGTTAATTGATTCCCGCAATCAATCAAATATGAGAAACAAATAGTAAGATAATCAATTAATGTCAGAAGATATATTAACTGATTTGAAAAATCAATCAAATAAGGATATACGTGAAAACAAATACCAACATGCTAAATTTGTGTCGAAATCTAGTAAATCCGAAAAGATTTCATCTTTATCTCCAAGGCAATCTTCATCCTTCTATATATATATATATATAAAGACATTTGTTCAATTTTTTCAACATAGGACAACAAGAGAGTTCTCCGCAAAATATTTGCAATAAGATCCATATTTCTGTATCTATTATAGGGTGAGAAATTTACATTGAGTGATTTATATTCTTCTCATGTTATACTCCCTCTTGAAGTGAAGAAATAATAAAGGTTGTTGAATCCGATGATATAGACATAACTGAACCTCGTTATATCGGTGTGTTCTTTAATTTCTGCATTTTATCTATAATTTGCGCTCTTTGATTTTATTTTTATTCTTTTTGTTGGATTGGATTTGTTGCGATTGTCCACATACTAGATTATTGAGTGTTCTGTTTCTGCTGTCCAAAAATCTAATTTTTCACTACTGTTTGGTATCAGAGCTTGTTATTCTGTTTGAAGACTATTTCAGCTATGTATAATTCTAAAAAAAGCACTGGTAGAAGCTCTACAAATTATGAAGTCGCTAGATTTGATGGAACGGAATATTTTGGCACATAAAAGATGAAGATGGAAGCGGTGTTTAAGAAAGAGATGACTTTTAAGGTTGTCTCAGATCCTGAAAAACTGATGAAATTAGCACATAAAGAGATTGAGGAATTGGAAGAGGATGCTCTTACTACCATCCAGCTTAGCATTTCCGATAAAGTACTTAGAGAGTTTTCCCATGTGAAAACTGCTAAGAAATTACGTGATGCTCTTTCGAAAAAATTCTATGACAAGTCTCTTATCAACCACATCATCCTACAACAACTTTACTCGTTCAAGGTAAAGCCTAAAACCGATGTATTAGCTCACGTGGATGCCCTAAACACACTTGTTATGAATCTTCGAGCAGTTGAAATAAAAATTGAGGATGAAGCGCAAGCTGTCATTCTTTTATGTTCTTTGTCTGCATAGTACACTTTTGTTCACTCTATGATCTATGGACCCTCTTCTATTTGCTTGGAGGATCTGAAGACAAATTTGCATAACGAGATGTTGAGGGAAAAGTTAGCAACATGAGCATGAAGAATGATTCTGAAGGGCTTATTGCGCAAAGGGAAAAAAGTAAGAGTAGATCCAAATATGGTGGAGGTAGAGCGATCTCAGTCAAGGGGAGCTTCGAAGGGAGTTTGTCATTATTATAGGAGGTCTGGACATTATATTGCAAGTTGCTCCAAGTTGGAGAATAAAAACGAAGCGGTTACCCAAAAGGCTTCAGGTTCTACATCGAAGACATCAGATTCAGAGAGTGATCCTGGCATTTTTACAGCCTCTGCCTCTTCTATAAAGAATACTATGTGGGTTATTGACTCTGGAGCATCCTATCATATTACACCTGATAGACACTCTTTTTCCACTTATCGTCAGTTTGATGGACGAGGGGTTCTCATGGAAAATAATGTTACTTGTCGCATGATTGGTATTGGAATGGTGAAGATCAGGATGTTCGATGGTGTTTTCGTACTTTGTGTGATGTCAGACATGTGCATGATTTGAAGCGTAGTTTGATCTCTATTGAAGCGTCGTGCAGTCTTGGCTTGAAGTGTGTAATAGAAAAGGATTCATTGAAAATTACAAATTGCTCATTGATGGTGATGAAAAGGATAAAAACTGGAAATCTATATTTGCTGAAGGGTACCACTGTTATTGCGAAAAATCTTCTTAGGTTGTTGATTATGATTCTACCAGATTGTGGCATTTTCATATGGAACGCATTGGAGAGCATAGTTTGTAAGTGTTGATAAGGTTTGATTGACGGTATTCATCTTTCAAAACTTGAATTTTGTGAGGGATGCGTACTTGAAAAGCAGACGAAGGTTTCTTCCGAATTGCAGAGCATAAGTCTAAATATGCTTTGAAGTATGTTCACACTGATGTTTGGAGCCCCGCACCATGCCTACCTTTTGGAGGAGCCATATATTTTGTTTTATTTGTTGATGATTTTTATAGAAACGTATGGGTTTACTTTATGAAGTTCAAGGACAAAAAATTTGATAAGATTCACAGTTGGAAATCTCTTGTTGAGAAACGGTCTGGAAAGAAAGTGAAGGTTTTTCGTTCAGATAATGGTTGTGAATTCACTTCTCAAAAAATGCACCAAATTTTGTGAGTCTGAGGAAATCAAAAGGCACTACACCACACCAGAAGCCCCGCAGTCAAATGGGATTACAGAGAGGATGAACCGGATTTTGTTAGAAAGAACTCGTTGCTTACGTCTGACTGTTGGATCAAAGAAGAGATTTTGGGCAGAAGCATTATCTACAGCAGTTTTCATCATCAACCGTACACTTTCTACCACCATAGATATGAAGATTCTTGAAGAAGTATGGAAGGGGGGGTCTGTTTCATATTCCTTCCTCAGAGTGTTTGGTTGTCCAGCTTGTGTGCATGAGAGCAAAGGGAAGTTGGATCCAGGATCGCGCAAGTGTATTTTTCTTGGCTATAGGAGAGGAGTTAGGAGTTATAGTTTGTGGTGTCCTACTACCCAGAAGATTGTTACTAGCAGACATATTACATTTGATGAAAAGACATTGTCGAAGGTGGAGCCTCCTTCTTCAGTTAATGATGATGTTGAGAGGACAAATTCAGAGCACCAAACATAAAGTAGATCATCGGACTTCCATACAAGTAAAAATAGTGTTTCCGATGACACCGTGGTTGATGAGGAGAGGACAGATGATCAATCTCGAGGTGGAGCTCAAATTCAAACTCGACCAATCAAAGAGAGGAAAACACCTAGATGGTTTGATGGTTTTGCGGGATTGAGCATTGAGGACGTTGACTTTGATGACATGGCAGCTTATGCATTAAGCATATTTCATGATGAGCCCAGAGACTATAGAGATGTCATTAATTCAGTTGATAGTTCCAGTTGGTTAGTAGCTATGAAGGAGAAAATTGAGTCTTTGCACAAAAATAACATTTGGGATTTACCGTCACTTCCTTCCGGCAAGAGAGCAATTAAGTGTAAGTGGATCTATAGGATGAAAGACGACGGCAATGGTAACTTGAGGTATAAGGCAAGATTAGTGGCGAAGGGTTATGTTCAGAGGAAAGGTGTGGAGTTGCATGATATTTTTTCTCTAGTTGTTAGACACGGTTCCATTCGCATTCTTTTGACATTGGTTGCTCACTTCGACATGGAGTTGGAACAATCATATGTCAAGATAGCATTCGTGCATTGTGACCTTGAGGAGGACATTTACCTACAGCAGCCAGAAGGGTTCATTGATGGTAGCAGGCTCAATCATGTTTGTAAGCTTAACAAATCTCTTTATGGTTTAAAACAGTCTCTCACGCAGTGGTATAAGAAATTTGACAGGTTTATGATCTCACATGGTTCCATGATATTTTTTCTCTAGTTGTCAGTCACAGTTTCATTCGCATTCTTTTGGCATCAGTTGCTCACTTCGACATGGAGTTGGAACAATTATGTCAAGATAGCATTCTTACATGGTGACCTTGAGGAGGATATTTACCTACAGCAGCCAGAGGGGTTCATTGGCAGTAGCAGACCCAATCATGTTTGTAAGCTTAACAAATCTCTTTATGGTTTAAAACAGTCTCCTAAGCAGCGGTATAAAAAATTTGATGAGTTTATGATCTCACATGATTACTCTAGAAGTTTTAAGGACCAATGCGTATATTTTAAGAAGTGTAATGAAGACATCATCTATTTGTTACTTTATGTTCATGATATGTTGATAGCTTCTAAGAGCATGACTAGAATTTCAGAGTTGAAAGCGGAGCTCGGCAAGGAGTTTGATATGAAAGATTTGGGAAAGTCATAGAGAATTTTGAGGATAGAGATTCAGAGAGATAGAAAGCAAATAGTGTTTAGGCTCGCTCAAACTCAATATATTGAGAAAGTCCTATCTCGATTTGGTATGGAGAAAGCTAACACGGTGGTACTCCATTAGGCTTTCAATTTCAACTATACAGATATTTATGTCCCACATTAGATGAAGACAAAAGGAATATGGCTAATACTCCTTACTCGTGCAGTTGAAAGTCTTATGTATGCTATGATATACACAAAGTCTGATTTAGCTCATGCAGTTGGTGTTGTTAGCAGATACATGTCTAATCCAGGCAAGACTCATTGACAAGCAGTAAAGTGAATTCTACGATATTTAAGAGGCTTTTCTGATGTTGGCTTGTTGTTTGGAGGTAGCGATATAACTCCAAGGGATTATTATGATTCAGATTATGTTAGGAATAGAGATGGTGAAAAATCGATTTCGGACTATGTTTTAACACTTGGCATAGACCCGATTTCTTGGAGATCCAAGCTACAATCCATTGCAACTTTATCAACTACAGAGGCAGAGCTTATTTCTGTTGTGTAAGCGACCAAGGAATGATTGCATTTGTTGCAGCTTTTGGAAGATTTATCAATGATGCAAAAGACGGCGGAGTTGTTTTCGGATAATCAGAGCGCCATTCATCTTGTTGAGAATCACGGCTCACAGACAAAGCACATAAATGTTAGGAGTTTCTTTCTCATGCTTGAAGAAGAGAGAAATAAGATAAAGCTAAAGAAGATACACACAAAAGACAATCGAGCTGATATGTTAACAAAGCCGGTTCCAAATGACAAGTTTGATTAGTGTGGTACGAGGTACTTAGCGCCATGGAACGCTGACCCAACAACCAGTTTAGTTGATTGATCGTTATATTTAAATCGAGTTGGAGTGTTAAATTTGAACGATTTAAATCTATTTCAAATACTAAAAGAGAAGTTATTAATTGATTCCCGCAATCAATCAAATATGGAAAACAAATAGGAAGATAATCAATTAACGTCGAAAGATATATTAATTGATTTGAGGAATCAATCAAATAAGGATATACATGAAAACAAATATCAATATGCTAAATTTGTGTTGAAATCAAAGCAAGTAAATCCGGAAATATTTCATCTTTATCAAAACAAATATCTATAGTTTGTGCTCTTTGATTTTCTTTTTATTCTCTTTGTTGAATTGGAACTGTTGAGATTGTCTACAGACTAAATTATTGGATGTTCTGCTTCCGCTGTTCAAAACTCTGATTTTTCACTACATATGGTATCTAGTACTATCATGTTTGTCCTGAACAAATAGTAGAAACTAGCCCCAATTTCTACTGAAAAATATTATGTCAATTATTATAATCATTTAAGATACAAAATTTGCAGACTGAAAAGAAGGTATAACCGAAACTTTCAGTTTTATTTTCGTACTTTCTTTTAAAATTATTTGCAAAGAACAAACATAATATCAAGAAATTTGCTAATATTAAACTGCATCTATATGTAGAAATGCATCTATGTTAATACAGCTATAAAGGGGAGACTCAAGGAAAATAGTTGTTCTGTACATTAATAAAAGGAATATAACATTAATAACAAGTTGTATTTCGCTTTTTTATAGTTACCGTATGTGTTTTACGTCTCTATCCATGATTAGTCTTTTACATCATGTTTCTAGTACTGACACTAAGTTGAAATATACCGAGATAAGTATTCTGATTCTCACTTGTAACGCATGTATTACTTGCAACGTACAGCATGTCAATTTGACCACATGCGATGCTGGTCCTTTAGTTTTACCTGATTGGATGGTTTCCAAATGTTACTCTCATATGAGCTACGCATAGTGGGATGTCATCAATACAGAAGTTTGTCCATGAGGAGAGCACATTGATCCAATTTTTGCTTTCAAATTGACGTTTGCACCTTATGCTGTTGTTAAAAAATAGAAGCCTTCAACAAATCTTTCGATCAAACTTGTATATGTTTCAATAGATAATGCAAAAAGGCATGGCTTAACTTTTACATAACTGCTATAAGATTCTAGTCCATGTAAGCACAATATGCAAAAATCTAACAAAAGTTTTTTATGTTTTATAAAACGCTTTGCAAGTATTATAATAGCATTTTGCAGTAGTAGTACGAGGATCAACTTGATGTCAAATCTTTGTTAGACATGATATATGCAAGCATAGCAAGGGGAGATAAATTCTGATTACAATTATTTTTCTTCCTTTTTTTTAAAATCCTGTACAACCTGGCAAATGCAAGGTAAAAGATTCTTCATCCACAAAAACAAGTGGGGCTTTAGCATAGAATATATGATAAATGTGGACAAGTGTCTTGCACAGATAGAGATAAATAGAAGATAAAAAATCGACTAGTTGAATCACAAACTAGATGAAGATGATGAGAAAGGTACACATCTACATAAGCACGATACATTTTTTGTTCTCAACTTTTGGGATACCTGAAAACGTTAAATCAGAGAATACATCATGGTTTTTAACTATTCTGGACATAAGGAATAAATATGGTGGGGAAAAAATATGGAATTTTATCATACGTGTGAAAGGCCAACCAAGATTTTTTATTATTATTATTGCACTCGTCCTCAAACCATGACAAAAGATGAACATATTCTATTCACGAAGTTCTCGAACTTTTTTTCCCCATACGAAGCATACATTGCCGTACAGCTTTGTTGCTTTCACCAACTTGAAAATGTGGTCCTTGGTTTCTCTTTTATAGCTTTTTTTTTTCTTACATATTTGTTCAATAAAGAATTACATGCACAGATGGTCCTTGGTTTCACCAGCAACAAATGCTATATGCACGGGTGGATTATGTCCAACCATCTGTACAACTGCTCGCTCCATTTCCTTACCATTTGTTTCTTCATCAAGCTCGTATATTGCTGGATTCACCCCAAGCTCAAAAAAGAGGCTTTTAATGGCATGACACATGCAGCATGGGCTCGTACTGAATATCACTACCGCTCATTCTGAAGCCATTTTGTTACTCTCTTCGTCTTGTGCAAATTTGATTCAGTATTCAGCAAGAGAAACTAGTTATTGAAATCTTTAAGTTTGTGATGTAATGACAAGGTCAAGGGAAGCTATTAATATGAGCAGAAAACACATTGCACTTAAACTTTTAAATGGTTTAATGAGATTTATATGGATATTTGATACGTACCAAAGAAGTTTCTGAACATTACTTGAAAGTGGCCTTGAGACTTGAGAGTGAGTCACTAAAAGCAGATTATAGTTTCGAACGACTATAAATTTTGGAGGCAATGTATCTATAAAATCACTAACCAAAAGCCCTATTATTCTTCATGTTTGTGATAAGGTTTGCATTATTCTCCCTTTTTAGTTAAGTAGCTGATGGTAAGGCATCCATCTATACAGGGACGAATCCAATATATAGGCTCACAGCTAGGTAAGGTCACATAAGGTAAATGCAAAAGTCAGCGTAACTGATACAAGTGGGAACAGTCAGATAAACATGAATTTCAATGTACAGTAAATAAATTTATGCATCTGCTTATATGCAAATGCTAATATATGTAGAAAGGTGGTGACATTTTGGAAATATGGCAAACATAACATCGATAAATTCAGGCACGAGGTCAACTTTTTTTTGTCAATTATATCCATTCAGGCACGAGGTGAATACTATACATATTACATATACAAAAATCTTGAACTATGTCTTTAATCCATAGATAATCGAAAAGAAAAGGCATGTGAACATTAATGATCAAGCATCTAATTTTAATAGGATTGAGAGGTTTAAAAAGAGGCTCAGTCACCACTGCGGTGGATCTTATCCAAGAGCCAATCGTAATAAGACTAAATATCTAGGGACATTATTTGTTAGAAAATATCTACTGAAACTGCGGATGAAAGATAAAAAAATGTGTGCTGCTTATCCGTTTTTTATTTTCATTACAAGACTATTATAATTCATTGGTCCATTTAGTTTGACAAGATAAGCAAAGATTCAGTTGGCACACATCGATCATCACAACGAGTGTGAATACAAATTTGTGAATAAAACTTAATTGATTATCATAATGTACAAATAAACGAATGAGGTACAAATTGTTCATAAGAATGTTGAAGTTCCATGAATTAGTTGCAATCAGCATAGAAATCAATGATGTGTGGCATGTTAAAAAGAGTAATCTTGTCGTTTCAAAAAGACACCGTGAATTGTACGAAGTTAGTTACCTATGTTAACAGTAAAGATTCTGGCTAACTTCCATCAGCTGTATGTCATGCTGTTTTTCTCTTCTGACATGCTTCATTTGTCAGTGTGAAAATTTCTCTGTCACCTATAAAATATGGAGGAAAAAATTATCAAATATTAATAGATTATTCTTTTATGTTGGCATACAAATTTGTTCACTTGTGACTCGTATGGCAATTAATTATTATCAAATTAAGGCATGAAAATCTTATTGAAATTAAATGTAGTACCCTAGTAAAGGTTAATATCATGTTTGTCATAAACAAACAAAGTAGAAATTAGCCCTAATTTCTATTGAAAATTTAATTTAATTTAATTATATTTTATTATTATTATTATTATTATTATTTTGAGATTTTGATTTGGAAATTATTCCAAACAACAAACATAATATGAGAAATTTGTTAATATTAAACTGCATCTATATGTAGAGATGCATCTCTATTAATGCAGCTATAAAGGGGACACTTGAGGAGAATAGTTGTTTTGCACATTAGATAAAAGGTGTATAACATTAAAAAAAAAAGTTCTATTTCACCTTTTTATAGTTATCCTACATGTTTTTCGTCTATCCATGGTTAATCTTTCACGTACTGTTTCTACTGACACCCAGATAGAAATATTCTGAATAAGTATTCTGATTCTCACTTGTAATGCATATATTCCTCACACCGTACAGCATGGCATTTTCACCACAAGCTATGCCGGTCCTTTAGTTTTACCTAATTGGACGGTTTCCATATGTCACTTTCATATGAGCTACAGATAGTGGGATATCATCAAAACTAAAGATTGTCCATGATCCAAATTAATGTTTGCACCTTATGCTGTGATTAAAAGATTAAAGCATTCAATTAAACTTGTATATGTTTCAATAGATAATGCTAAAAGGTATGGTTTAACTTTTACAAAGCTGCTATATGATTCTACTCCATGCAAGCAGAAATGCATAAATCTAACAATAGTTATTTATGTTTTTTAATACACATACCAGGTCTCATACTATCATTTTGCAGTAGAAGTATGACGATCAACTTGATGTCAAGTATTAGACATATGTCATATGCATAAATAGCAAGGGGAGACAAAATCTCAGGTATACATTTTTTTCATCCTGAACAAACTAGCAAATGCAAGACAAAGATTCTCCACCCAAGAAAACAAGTGGTTTTCCAATACAGAATATGTGTTGATAGGTGTCTTAAATACATGAATGAGATAAATAGAAGATAAAAGGTCGACTAGCTGAATCACAAACTAGATGAAGATGATGAAAATGGTACACTTCTACATGGATATGCACCATACATTTTTTGTTCTCAACTTTGTGGAATACCCGAAAACGTCAAATTAGAGAATACATCATGATTTTAACTATTCTGGACATAACGAATAAAAATGGTGGGGAAATATATGGAATTTATCATACGTGTCAAAGGCTAATCAAGATTCTGTTATTGCACTTGTCCTATGACAAAAGATGAACATATTCTGTTCATAAAATTCTCAAACTTTTTTTCCCATGCCAAGCATACATTGCCGTACAGCTTGTTGCTTACATCAACTTGAAAATGTGGTCCTTGGTTTCTCTTTTATGGTTTTAATTTTCCCCACGTATTTCCATGTATTCATTGGGAACCTTATGTTTAGGTTTTATTTGGTTCCAGTGTACGACACAATTGACAAACTCTCTTGAGGAGATATGGGTCATGGCCATGATTTTACAAGCATATATTCGCATGAAATAATAAAGTTTAAACATTTTGTGAAGAACATACTAAATTCACCAACTCTGCGAGTTTTACATGAACTAGAATTCAATCAGTATTATTCTAAGGGCAGGAATATGATGAGCTCCATGATCAGGATTCATGATCAGAAGACCATGTGGTAGATTTTGAACCAATAGGTCCAATACACAAAGCACAATTGAATCCATCATTTTATATATTTCACAAGCAAACTTTACTTATGAGTCAATATCGGATCCAAATTACAGACACAATTATCTCGAATGCATGCCCATGTGTGTGCATAAAATCAATGCAATGTGAGTGTTTTCAGGTAGAAATATGTTGTTATATGCTACGTCTTTCGTCTTAGAACAAGGATAAATAGATGATTTGATTCTAAAACCAACAATTTAACCAATGCCAGGAAAATTACAATGCAAAATTGATGTTCCCAAACATATGCTAGTACTGCAAACCAAAGTAAAATTTGAATTTTACTAATTCATTTCAACAAAAGAAATAAATAGCCACATCCATAAGTGTTATGATTGTTAGGCTGTCTTGCATGTTGCAAGAAGAAACGACGGTTCGAAATTGGAATAGTCTTGCATCGCTAAATAATTTGAAAATGTGGTGTATAAATATAAGTTGGTAGGCACGTAACATTGGGGTTTTCTTTTGTTACAACAAAATGTGCGCCAACTCATATGCGTACGTCACGTGTTGAAGATAGAGAGCTTGGTCCGACCGTCATTACATAACAGTGAGTACCTAACTATAGTTTATCACTAGTTCATATGCGCACAGCCAAGTAAGGAAAACATCACTCGGTGCTGTAGCACTTGATCTTAATTATACAGCTCCATGATATCTCAAAGCCAGATAGCATCAGTGTCACGGAGCAGATGCACAAGGTTGCCTCCTAAATGTAGTGATATTATATTCTCAGTCCCCAGCAAGTCTGCCTCCAATAAATACCACAGGCACGGGTGGATTACGTCCAAGCATCTTTACAAGTGCTTGCTCCATCTCCTTACCATTTGGTTCTTCATCAAGCTAGTATATTGCTGGATTCACACAAAGCTCGAAAAAGAGGCTTTTAATGGCATGACACATGCAGCATGAGCTAGTACTGAATATCAACAATGTGCCTAGGTTGTTGAGTTTTTGGAACCTTTTATGTTTGTGTTATAATGATAAGGCCAAGGGAA
Source organism: Allium fistulosum (assembly GCA_030737815.1). Lineage (NCBI taxonomy): Eukaryota > Viridiplantae > Streptophyta > Magnoliopsida > Asparagales > Amaryllidaceae > Allium > Allium fistulosum. The sequence goes on from CM060906.1 coordinate 55,890,224, forward strand.
GCTATCTATATGGGAGCATAAAACGCATTGCACATAAACTCTGTAATTGGATTGATGAAATAGAGAATGTTCTATGGACATTTGAGCTGTACAAAAGAACTTTCTAATCAGTACTTGAAATTAGCCCTGATATTATTTGCCACTGATTATAACAGTGAGTCAGAAAAAGCAGATTATAGTTTTGAGTATAAATTTTGGAGGCAGGGTTATCTATGAAACCACTAACCAAGAGTCCCCTCTATCCTCCATGTTTGTGATAAGATTTGGATTTTTCTTGCTTTTTAGTTAAGTAGCTGATGGTAGGCATCAATATATACCGGTCGAATACAAAATATAAGCTCGGCAGGGACATGTAAGGTAAATATAAAAGTCATGATAAACATGAATTTCATTGAACAGTAAATTGATTTATGTATTTGTTTATATGGGAAAGTCAACGAGGGAGGTGGGCAAGACCCACAACATCATCTAGCATATGAGATTAGGTAGAGAAAGGTGGTGGACATTTTGAAAATTTGGAAAGGGAACATAGATTAATTTAAGGATGAGGTCGAGTTTTTTTGTCAATTACATCTACATTAAAGCACAATAAGCATTGTATGAATGAATACTACACATGTTACATAGGCAAACCAAAATCTTGAAGTAAGCCTCTACTCCATAAATAATCAAAAAGAAAAGGTATGTGAATTTTAATGTAGCATCTAATATAATAAGATCAACAGGTTTAAGAAGGCCTCGATCACCACTGAGGTGGATCCTATTCGACAACCAATCATACTATGAGTAAATATCAAGAGAAAATATCTAGTAAAACTGCAGTTGAAGGATAAAAAGATGTGTGCTGCTTATCCTTTATCCATTGCAAGACTATTATCAATTCATTGGTCCATTCGGTTTGATGAGATAAGCTAAGATTTAGAATGAGTGTGAAACAGTCGTGGACAGCTCATTTGTCGAGCTTGTAATTCCAATTCCACCCTCCTTGCATACACATTTGTTTCTCAACAGATAATATCTAAGCTTTTCCTTTCTTAATTATTTTATATATGAAAAGGAATCAGAACAGTTCTAATGAGAAAGCAAATTTATCCTATAATCAATTCCATATGACTTTTCTAGAGCAAAATCGTTAGTAGGATGTATTTCCATATGGTCTTTTAGTTTTTCCTAATTGAATGTTCCCCGATGTCAATCGAAGAAATTGAAGATTTAAAATAGAGAGCAAACTGATCCAAATTTATGCATCAGAATTGATATTTATGCACCTTGTCCTGTTGTTAAACAATAGAAGCATTCGATTAATCTTTCAATCAAACTTGCATATGTTTTTATAGATATGGTATTATATGTTTAACTCTTCCTTATCAGCAATAATATTCTAGTCCATGCAAGCAGAAATCCGTAAATCTAACTAGCTACAAAACAGTGCATGAAACGTTTCTATATGTTTATCAATATGCATACCAATATCATTTCACACAGTGATAGTATAAGGACCGTCTTGATGTCAACTATTGGCTATTGCTAGTGTTAGCCGTATGTATGACATAGGCATGCATAGCAATGGAAGAAAAGATCCGGACAATACAAGTTTCCATCCTGAACAAACTAGCAAATGCAAAGCAAAGATTCTCTAGCCAACAAAACAAATGGATTTTCAGCATAGAGTATGTGATATGTGTCATACATGTCTTGCATAGATACAGATGAATAGAAGATAAAAGGTCGACTAGTTGAACCGCAAGCTAGACGAAGATGATGAGAAATGCACAGGTATAAAATGAATATGCACAGTTCATTTTTTCTTCTTAACTTTTAGGAATACCTAATAGCGTTAAATTAGAGAATTCATCATGGTTTTTCACTATTCTGGACATAAAGAATAAAAATGATTGGGAAAAAATATAGAATTTATCCTACATGTCAAAGGCCAACCAAGATTCAATTCTTGCACTCGTCCTATGACAAAAGATAAACACATTCGTTTCACAAAATTCTCAAACTTTTTTTTTCACGCAAAAGATACATATCATAGCGCACAGCTTTGTTGCTTTCACCAATTTGAAAATGTGGCCCTTGGTTTCTCTTTTATGACTGCTTTCAGATATTTGTTCAATACTGAAATTCAGGAACAACAAAACCAAACTTCAATTTATTGGGAACCTTGAGTTTTGGTAATTTTATTTGGTTCCAGTGCATGAAATTACTGACACTTGAGGATAGATAAACCACGGCCAGAATTTTACAAGCTTATTCGTGAAATAACCAGCTCTGAACATTTTCTCAAAAATGTACTAAATTCGCCAGCTTTGCCTGCTTTACTGCATGAATCAGAATTCAAGCAATATTAGGTACCATTCGCCTCGAAATTTTGGCCCATTGCCGTCCCCCATGCGTCGGACGCGTCCAACGCGTGGGGAACGGTAACAGACTAAATGTCCCGTTGTGCTGAAAGGAGGAATTTGGTGCGTTCATGCCATTTGCCCCTCGTTCTTCCTTTGCATACCCCTTTCACATTTCAAATACTCCGCTCAAATACCCCCTTTTGCATCACCAAACACATTCCACTTTCAACCAACTTCCCCATTCAAATACCCCGCTCAAATACCCTACTCACTTCGTATAAAACGGACCCTTAGTCTAAGAGCACAGGTTTGATGAGCTGTGCCAAATGAGAAATCTAAACGAGACAGACCATCAACACGCAAAATGGATAATTAAAAGATAAGGAAACCAACGTATCTGCACTGATTCAAATTTAGAATATGAACTGGAGAAACTGTGGCTCAGATAACCTTAAAAAAACTCAATACCAGAAGACGGTCTGATAGATTTTGCGCCCAGAAAAGATGCCCATTCACAAAGCATAGTTAAATACCTACCGGAGTAGCGCGGTTGATTAGGACATGTGGCACTCACATGTAATCCTTATGGAAATTGAACCAAGTTCTTAAAAAAAAAAGTTGAATGCATCATTTATATATTTTACATAACAAATTTTAGTTATAAGTTAGATGTTGATCCACATTACAGACACGTGATTACCCAAAATGCATGTCCGGGTGTGAAAAAAAAGTAAATAAATAAAGTCGCTGCAGATTAGGTGTTTAGACTGTCATTGTATATTAGTACTCCTGTCCTATAATAAGGGTTGATAGATGATTTGATTTTCAAACTGACAATTCAAGGACATATAATGAGATCAAGCAACCATATTCAAATATAATGTGAAGGTAAGGTTTATTACCGTTTATACCGATCAAACTTTACTATAATGCGAATATAAGGATGATGTTTGAAGATACACATTATAAGTCATTTTCCTTTGCCAAAAATATATTACCATCACTGCTTTCATTCTCCAACAAGGTAGACAGATGTGATGGTATAGATCTGAAATTCCATGTTTAATTTTTTTAGCATCACTTTATGTTTCCATGCCTGTGAAAAGAAGACAAACAATTAAACTATAGATATTCTTGTGATCAAATATTGTCCATAGACTAAATTAAACAATTATTTAAACATATAGAAAAGAAAAGGGAAAACATTTGATAAATAATTTATCAATTGGTAGTGCTTGCAGATTTTACTTCAAAGTTTCGACATTCAAGTATGAACAGGTTTCTCCATAGATTGATTTGTTCTTCTTCTGACTATTGTATTGTGATTCATAGATCTGTTGATTTAACAGTAAAAGAAGGCAATTAATTGAAGTTTGAGAACACATTGCAACTCCTTTGGCATTGTGAGTATAACTCACTATTACAATTTCATTCTTAAACATGGTAAAAGGCTGAGATGATATAGGTAAAAATTACCAGTTAAATTTTATAAATCCATCTATGTATCCATCCTTTTAAGACAGAACAGAAACAAATAAGCAAAAGATATAAGTCCATATTAATAAATTAACCATCTAACAAAGTAAATCAGAATATTGAATATATACAGTAAAACGCGTTTTTATGGGCCTTGTTTTTGTACATATGTAAACTGTATATTGTACGCTCTTTACCACTATTTAATACTAAAGCCCAATTACCAATTCATCAAAAAAAACTTATGGGTGCTTTCGTTTTTCTGAAAGAGCTCCAAACCTATTGGTGGGACCTCATTTGCCGGCAAATCATTCTGCAATCCACAATGCTGCTTTGGATCTCAACGAAAAGCTTCTCTATTCTGGAAATCAATGGATGTGGAAAGTATATTCTTAACATTTTCATATTAAACATCTATATTACATTTGTTTTACTTTAATGTAATTTACTTCATGTCTTAATAAGATGTATAGTTAATTATATAACTTTGCTGTTCATAATACTCAAAAGCCAAGATTTCAGGATTTTGTTTCAACTTAAGCCTGCACCATTTATATATAAACTCAAGCTAAGCACTCACGTTAAAACAAGCTAAAAAGTTTAATCCAATATGGAGGAAGTAGGATTGAAGAAGGTTACACAGACAGTTGGCATGGACTCAACAAAGAAGTTTGCTTTAGCAGTTGATTCCGAGAACAAGGCAACCGAATTCAGACTCTTCTCTTTTGCAGCACCCCATATGCTATGCTTCCACCTGTCATGGTTCTCCTTTTTCACTTGCTTTGTTTCCACATTCGCCGCTCCTCCTCTTCTTCCCATCATTCGTGATGCTCTTGGCCTTACCGCCACCGATATTGGTATTGACTTGAATGTTTCTATGCTATCAACGATGTTATAGAGTAAATTTCCTTAACATCATCTCATCATTCACTTGATGTGTTTATGCAAAAGGGTTGAATGGACCAATGCCATTTTATTCAAAAGAATAATAGATTTTAGTACAGGAGTGAAGCGGATATACTCATGGTTTTAAATCTCCTATATATCGCCCGAGATCTCTTTTTCACACTTAAACGAGACGAGACATCAAATCTCCTTCATATCTCTCTCGACACTCATCTCATCCGAGATATTTAAATCTCCCTCGAAATATGGATCAAAATCTCAATCCGAGATCTCACCCGAAATTATACATTTTCTTATTTTGCATAATATTTTTATTTTCATATTGATTCAAAAGAAACTACTCATTCCAGTTATAATTTACCAACTTCTTGAACATATTCTTTACTTTTTATCTTAATGAGTCATAGCGAAAGGTTTCACTTCTTTATTATGTTAAAAAAAGGATATTATTCAATCATTACCAAATCAATTAAGCTAATCAAGCTACTACTCTTCTAAAAATATACTTTTTTCCTTGTAAATCAAGTATGTTACCATTTTTATTTTTACTAAGAAAGTTATAACCGTTAAATAAAATTTTGACACATCAATTTTAGACACATAAGTACATCCGAGATATTCCCGAAATGCATTATAAGACCCGAGATGTATACCCGATATGTACTCATCTCGTCTGAGATCTCCTCCGATATGAGATAACTTGTGTAAAAATTCCGATACGAAACGTGACCGAAATCCGATATTTAAAACCTTGAATATACTTCAGCTACTAAGCAAACAAAACGGAGAAACAAACTTCTCCTAACAACAAACCAAAAAAGATAAAGAAAGGTATAAAAAACAGCATAGTAGCAACCTAAAAATCAACTTAAAAGATGCACGAAACCAAAAAATTCGGGCTAAATTGCCTCTATCATGGCAATTTACTAGATATATTATTATAACTATTTTTACTGAATGAGGAGATGATGCAGGGAAAATTCAAGCTACATTACAAACTTACTTTTGCACTCATAACAGGTAATGCTGGCATTGCATCGGTATCAGGGGCAGTACTAGCACGTCTATGCATGGGCACAGCATGCGACCTAGTGGGTCCCCGCCTTGCATCTGCCTCTCTCATCCTAATCACCACTCCTGCAGTCTACTGCACTTCCATCATCGACTCTCCAGCGTCGTATCTCTTCGCACGTTTCTTTACTGGATTCAGTTTAGCATCATTCGTCTCAGCTCAATATTGGATGAGCTCCATGTTCTCTTCGACCAAGGTAGGAACAGCCAATGGGCTTGCTGGAGGATGGGGCAATCTCGGAGGAGGTGCAACACAGTTGTTAATGCCATTGTTGTTCGATCTTATTACGAAGATGGGAGCCACTAAATTCACTGCATGGAGGCTGGCCTTTTTCATTCCAGGCATCATGCAAACTATGGGTGCTGTTCTGGTCTTGACCTTGGGTCAAGACTTGCCTGATGGAAACTTTAAGAGGTTGGAAGAGGCTGGAGATAAACACAAAGACAACTTCTCAAATGTTTTTAAGACAGGGGTCAAAAACTATAGAGGTTGGATTCTAGCAGTGACATATGGGTACTGTTTTGGTGTTGAGCTGACAATAGACAACATCATAGCTGAATACTTCTTTGACAGGTTCAGTCTCAACCTGAAAACAGCAGGGATGATAGCAGCAAGTTTTGGTCTAGCGAACATCGTAGCAAGACCAGGAGGTGGATGGTTGTCGGATGCAGTTTCACAGAAATATGGGATGAGAGGAAGGCTATGGGCGCTTTGGTTGACACAGAGTATTGGTGGTGTACTGTGCATTTTGTTGGGTAGGATGGGCACACTGAGTTCATCAGTAGCTGTCATGCTACTCTTTTCTTTCTTTGTACAGGCAGCCTGTGGATTGACCTTTGGGGTAGTGCCCTTCGTATCTAGAAGGGCACTGGGACTGATATCTGGAATGACGGGAGGTGGTGGAAATGTTGGTGCAGTAATAACTCAACTTGTTTTTTTCAAGGGATCGAGATACTCGAAAGAGACTGGAATCACACTAATGGGTATTATGATTTTATGCTGCACGTTGCTTATCATGCTCATATATTTTCCGCAATGGGGAGGAATGTTTTGCGGTCCCAGAAGTAAAGTCACAGAAGAAGCTTATTATGCTACAGAATGGAGTTTAAAAGAGAAAGAAAACGGATATCACAACGCCAGCCTAAAATTTGCAGAAAATAGCAGGAGTGAGAGAGGAAGGACGACTGTTTACTCATCATCTTCCATGCCTACTGATGCATGATTGAACATGGCATGATTTCGCTTCTAGTATTGTTAGCGTCATGTACTGCATATTGATATAAAATATCATATAACTCGCTCTTTTGTTGTGTTGTCGTTGTTATAATGTTATCTAGCTATACAATTTTATCTTAGCCTCAAACTCTACTGTAAAAGCAAAGTAGTTAAGGCGCAAAAAGGCGCAACCATTGAGCTTTGGGCTTTTTCGAGCCTTGGACCTTTTTGCATGCCTTTTATACAAGTTTGATCTACTATTTTACTAACTACAAATTAAATTTTAAATCATATTTTATAATTCATTCAACCATTTAAACATTTTATTAACTAAATCTTAAACCATATTTTTTAATTCATTTAACTATTTGAATTTTTTATTTAACTATTTTGTAAACTAAAATTGGAATTTTGCAAAAATGCGCCGTGTAAAAGGGACCAGTAATTTTTGAGATGCGGAAACATATTCAACAGCGGCTTCATCAGCAGTTAACATATTCAACAGCGGCTTCATCACTAGTTCTGATTCCAAAATCTACTCCTCCACAATTCAGCCACTACAAAACAGTGTCCTATAAACAAGGGCTGGGCTGAGATGGCCAAGTAATTTTCTATGGTAGACACAGACTATCTAGGCAAAATATAAGTGAATATTTTGTTGAAACCCATGGCAACTTTAGAATATGAATGATCTTTTATATCCCACCAGGAACCTTTTTTCGTGGTAAAAAAAGAGCAGTTAATGTCAGTGGGTTTCAATTTAAAATCCACCATCTAACCCATCAATGAAATATTAGAAACATGTTTTGTCCGTTAACTTTTTAAAAACCATTCGTGATTAAAAATAATAATACCAAACAGAACAGCAAGAACACACAGTGACATGCTAAATTTTGCAAGTCTTTTGTCTCTATAACTACAATTGCCGCACTTACAAATATACCAACGTCAGATTGGAACATGGACATGAGAGAGTGAGTCAGTTGGAAAAATGACCACAAACCGCACTTGTTCGATCCAACAAGGATAACTGTCAATAACTTAATATTCCACACTCCAAACAGCTTAGGTTGTTTCAAATGCAACAAATACTGTGAGCTTTACTCCCACATCGTTGAATTCGGTTTTTGTGGACGTTTGGTTTATTGATCAAGTTTTGGAAACAATCTTCCCAATAATAATAAGAGTAAGACTGCGTACGATTTTGCTCATCCTAGACTTCGCTCAAGCGAAAGCCTTGTGCATTTAATAGATGATGATGATATTTGTCAGTGGTGTACAATATTCCACCCATGTATTTTACAAGGCATGGCTATTACAAATATCACTCTAGGGCACGATAAATTTGATATCATTTAAAATGTTTCCCCTTCCGAAGCAGACGGGGTTTGATTTGGATCTCTTGTCCCTCTCCTAACAACTCTATTTTGGTCGGGATCCCCTTAAAATTATACCCTAAAAATGACTGCTCTGCTTAAACTTGTTATTAAAAGAAAAATTATACCCCTTGACAATCCCCGATCCACCGACATGATTGATAGATGATTCAAAGAAAAAAATCCATCTACTACCTCCAAAGCAACCTAGAGGCTTACAAGCCAGCTATGGTTTCTTCCATTTAGCACGAATAGACCACAGTAAAGTGTTATTGAACTGTGATTAAACACGTACTTAAAAAAAAAACATGCCCGTCGGCCAAAATTAACGTCAACAGTAGCTATTGCATACCAGCATTGACTGAAACACTCCCAAATTCGGAAGAAAATTCCTAATTAAATATGTGCTGTAGCAATTTACTCTGATTGACCTTCTAACATTCACAGCACAGTACGAAATTGTTAAATGTACAGCCCAAATACCAGTTTTTCCCCAAAAATTTATTCATAAATGCGAATCACTCGTGACGTATTTATTTTGATTGTAATCGCTTGAGAAAATGCATCATTGTAACTGAAACTTTAGAGAATATCCACAAAACACAATAGACGGAGTAAGAGATGACGAAATAAAGTAGTAGATACAGGAAGAAGCATACGTTGAGCATTAGCTGTTCCTTATCGCCGAAATGGTTGTTGAAATAGGCGGAGATGGAAGATCCATGGCATAGTCATAAAGGCCATTGTTAAAGCCACCATGCCCACTGGAAACCCATTGTCCAAAAAGTGGAATACTTTGACAATGCCCGTCGTAAATTTAGGATAAATTTGCAACAAGTTTTCATGTTCGCGACCACGATTGAACAAGGCAAACAAATTTTAAAAAGAACAAATTATCCTAATCATTTAGCCACATAAACCGTTTTCAAATAAACCCCCTAAAAAAAAACTTTCATGCATTGTTTCTTTCTTGGCTCTCTTCCCTTCAATTTCAAACAAACTTCTTCTCTGATTCACTGGCGAACTTAAAAATCAACATAACACCTCAAACGAGAAGCAAATCAATATCTGTAACAATGACAACATGTTAAAATTGGTTGCAGGTGACAGAGAGCTGCTGAGTTAATTTTCTGATGAAGTTCGCCAGAGTTACAGCCTCAGATCATCCAAGGCAATGGCTACTGGTAGTAGATGCGAGTCAAAGTTGGCGGGAGTTGAAGAATGAGCTTGGGAATTGTAGTTATGTTATTAGTTTATGTGTGCATGTGTGCATGTGTGCGTGTCTGTGCATGCACACACTGTTATGCAGGGTTTGGTGTAAATTCTTGTATAAATTGGCTAGGTCAAATTGTTATTTTTTTGTATTAGCTAGGTGTGAGCTAGAGATGGCTAATATAGCTGTTGCAAGTAACAATATATATAGAGCAGTCATGTACATGAAGAAAGTATGAAATAAAGAATATTATTATTCATCTTTTACATTACACTGTTCTTTTCAATTTTTTCTGAGTTCCTAAACACTCTTTCTCCCTTCCCTCTCTGATCATCCTCTTCCTCTAACCTCCTTCATAATCTCTGATCCCATTACTTCTTAATTCCTGTCTGCACCCCCTTGTTCACCCCTTGTCTTCTCCATTAAGTCTTCCCTACAGACCTCCAACGGTCACCAAACATCACATTTCTTCCTCTGTGTTGATCATCAACCTTTCTTTCATTTCTTTGGCACCATGTCACAGTCATCAAAGCATCCTAGACATAACAAATTGGTAGCAGAGCAGCCATTTGGGCATGACTCATACCCCCAGATCATCTCCCACACTAACTCAAGCATCGTTGCAACCGACCAAGATCAAGAAGAAGCCTGGAAAAGACAAGAAGAGATTAACCGAAAGAATTCTTGTTCTTTGAGGAATTTAGAGCATGCAACACAAGATCTTAGCACCAGATTTGAGGGAATGCATAATGTGCTAACTGCTCTTGCTCAAGATATGCAACAAATAAAGATTCAAACTGCAAACATTCATGGTATACTGGCTCCAAATCCTCATATTGCTTCGTCGTCAACTATTCAATCACCACTGCCTCCTCCTAATTCAAGAAACCCTATAACCAATCCAAGAAATAATCATGTGACCACCACAACCATAAACACTCAGTTCCAAAACCAATAACCTCTTCAAACAAACAAGCACTCACCTTTTCCATCAATCAAACTTGACTTCCCAGTTTTCAAAGAGGATGATATGGTACATGAATGGATAATTCAGGTAGAACAATTTTTTAAATTTCATCAAACTGAGAAACGGTATTGGGTGGAAGTAGCTTCTTTCTACCTTAAGAAAGATGCCTTGAAGTGGTTCAACTGGTATACCCACAATGTGCCAAACAATGAATCATGCCAGACCTTTAAAGAGGAAATCATGATCAGATTCAACCCAGAAGACATGGAGAAACCCTATGAAACTTTAGCCAAACTTAAACAACAAACCACCGTCTCTTCTTATCTTTCCAAGTTCGAAGGGCTACAAGCCACCATAGAAACTTTATCACCAAAGTTTTTACTGGATTGATTTATTAAAGGTTTTAAAGAGGAAATAAGATATGATGTATTAACTTCTTGGCCTGTAGACTTTAGAGAGGCGGTATCCCTAGCAAAGATTTATGAAAGTGTATGGAATCAAGCCAAGAGAGGAAATAAAGCAACATGTACCTTCCCTTCATCTAAAAATAACTCCAACCCGGTTGTCCCCTATTCAAGAAATCCAAACACCAATCCAAAACCAAAAGAATGGAGCACCACTAATCTTGAGATTTAGCTAGAAGTAAGGGCTTAACACCTAACCAGTTGATCGAAATGAGAAGGCAAAATTTATGTTATAGTTGTAAGGAAAGATGGCAAAAAGATCATAAGTGTAAGGCTCCTCAAGTTTATGTCATTGAAGGAATTATGGATCTTACAGAATGGGAAAATGAAGGCATCCTTCTAGAAGATGACAGTGAGGAATGCAAGCAAGAAACAAAGGATGAGACCCCTGTAATAACATTATAGGCTATGTGTGGCATTCCTGCCCTATCTACTATCAAGGTCCAAGGCAATAATAAAGGGAAACCAGTATAAGTTTTGATTGATTCAGGTTCAACCCACAGCTTTATTGATGAACAACCGGCATAAAAACTCAAGCTCAAGGTGAATGACTCCAAGACTTATGAAGTAGTAGTGGCTAATGGTGATAAACTTTAAGGATCTGGGATATGCAAGGATGTAATCTTGAAATATCAGGATTGTAGCATGCTAGTTGATCTATTAATTTTGCCTCTTTAAGGTTGCCAAATAATCTTAGGTGCTCAATGAATGAAAGAATTAGGAGAAGTCACTCTTAATCTTGAAAATTTACAGGTTAAATTTGAATATGGAAAAAAGACTCACATATGGCAAGGAATTAAGCAAGAGGCCATCAAAGTAGTTGATAAAAAAACAATGGATAAGGAGAATATCCAAGGGAAGCTTGCAATGATGTTATATGCTCAAGAGAAGGTATAACTTATGGATAAGCCAGAAATCACTTCTCACATCCCCTTTGAAATTAATGAACTCCTTCAGCTATTTCCCGATATCACTACCACAAAAAAATCACTACCTCCAAAAAGAATGCAAGACCATAAAATACCACCGATACTTGAAGCCAAACCTGTCTGCTTGAAGGCATATAGGCATTCCCATCACATTAAAAATGAACTGGAAAAGATAATCAAAGAACTGTTGGATTCAGGAATCATCAGACATAGCACCAGTCCATATTCTTCTCATGTGGTGATGGTTAGAAAAAGGGATGGCACATGGAGGCTTTGCATAGATTACAGAAGCTTGAATTCTCTGACCATTAAAGATAAGTACCCTATCCCATTAATTGATGATCTTTTTGATGAGTTACATGGATCCAAATTTCTTTCTAAATTAGATCTGAAATCAGGGTATCATCAAATAAGAATGTATGAACCTGACATTCATAAAACAGCCTTCAAAACCCATGATGGACACTATGAATTCATTGTTATGCCATTTGGGTTAGTTAATGCCCCATCAACCTTTCAATCTCTCATGAATAATATTTTTAGACCATATTTGAGGCAGTTTATATTAGTATTTTTTGATGACATGCTCATTTACAGCCAGACATGGTCTGAGCATATAGAGCATCTTAGAATTACTTTTTAGGTATTGCAGCAGAACCACTTGGTTATCAAACTTACCAAATGCAGTTTTGCCAAGGAGGTTATTGTAACAACCCAGTATTTTGCATCAATTGATTATCGTAATTAAACGATTAATTGATTGTTAATTGTTGTTGAGTATTTTAAATCAGCTGAAATTCTTTTGAAAATTGGTTAAGTGTAGTTGAGCTTTGCAAAATTTGAATCTCGGCCCATCCATTTTGATGTCGTATTGTTTGAAGTATAACCGATCCCTCTTTTCATTTACATTCGTTCGAAAACCCTATAACCCGATCTTCCTCAACCATTCCAATTCGTAACCTTAAAACGAAAGAAAAATTAAAAATGGCGGCTCGATCTTCTTCCTGCTCGTCTTCAAAGCTAGGGCTCGTGAGAATCGATGATGACTTCACTCCCCTCGCGGCTGCTCAATCTAGCTCTCGTTCATCTCTTCGAGTTGCTCCCACAGCCGCTTCTAATTGGTCAAGTTCGAAAACCAGGTGAGTGAACTATCACTCACATCTAGTTCCTTTTCGGTATCGTGCTTTGGTCGTTTGACCTTGATTTTTCTGGTGATTTTTGCTTGTATGTTCACCTCTGTAGCATACGTGACTTGTTCGATTTCGTTCGATGTTGTTGATTTCTTGTTTTCTGGTTATCACGGCACTGTTGTAACTCGTGGTCACCACGATGTTGAATTTTTCGACTTTGGCCATTTTTGATTTAGTGAATTTCTCTGTTGACTTCGACTTGTTCCCTCGGCTTTGACTTGGTTTTGTTTTCTCAGCTCAGGCATTCTTGTCTGTATGTTTTAACCTATTGCCGCTGTGTTGGGTTCGACTCTGGTCATTTTGTATTTTACTGAATACTTGTAGTTTAATTATTTCAATGTCAATTTGGGTCTTCTTTCTTTGGTTGGCTGCACTGGTCTGGTTCTCGGCCTATTGTGCATTGACATTGCTCTTGGTCATGTTGGTCTTGTTGTAGTTTGATTGTGCTGTTTACCTATGTACATGCTTCACTGTATCTTCATTCATGTTGGTTTAGTTGTGTACTTTCTTGACTTTCACTGAGCTTTGGCATTTGGCCTGGGGTAGAATTCAGGTTGCACTTTTGTTTCTTTGATGTTGTTTACGTCTGTATCTTGTGGTTGCCACTGTGTTGCATTGAGCTCTGTTGTTGTCTGGACATTTGGATTAGAGCTTTAACAATGTCAGTGCTTTTTGGTCGAGACTTGTGATTGAATTTTTTCTGCACTTCCTGTATATGTCTGAGTTCACCACTGTACTGTAGTGTTCATTAGTTCATTTGATATGCTATTGATAATCATGTTTCCAGGTTGCTATATGAATTATGTTATTGTGTTGGTTTCAATTAATGTCTTGACCACTGGTCATTCGTTTTGAAACTGCAGCTTGTAGTTGTTTGTCAAGGTTGTTGTGTTGGCTTTATACATGGGTCAATGATTTTGCATTTGGTCTGTACCATTCCGACCTGTTGCATTTGTGTACTTCATATACATACTTTGATCACATTTGCTATTTTGTCGTCTGTACCTCTGTAAGCTTGAGTTTGCATAGTTTCATCATGGTTCATGTATCACTTGATGTACAGTGCATTGTTGCTTATGTACACTTGTGTTGTATTCTTGTTTGTGACATTCTTCACCTGGAACTTGGAACTGTGTGCACTAATCTGAACTGTAGTACGTTCATTTTTGGTCTTTAATGGTGCACTTGAACTGTTTTGCTTCACCTAGACTGAATTTGAATTTGATTTTCCTATTCTAGCGCATTCCTCATCTGGTTTGCATATTTCCTAAACTGATTTTTTTATGCTTTTGGGCCTTTGCCTTTTTGCTTCTGCACTGTACCTTAGTGATATTTGCAGATTGTTTAATTCGATGAAAAGGGTTTGCCTTTGCTGATTCACCTTGTATCATTTGGTAGTTTTTCACTGCAACCTGTGTTAGTATAATTAATATGCAAATACACTTGAGTATTTTGTAGTCCCACTGCAACTTTTTGTTTGCATTTTTAATATGCAGACACTTGAGCATTTTTGTTGTTCACTGCAACTTTGGTTTTGCATATTTAATATGCAGACATTTGAGAATTTTCTTTTGTTGCTTTACTGCAACTTTGGTTTGCATACTTGATATGCAGTAACCTGTAGCACTTGACTTCGGCTGTTTCTTTGATAGTGAACATGTTCACTGTTTCCATCTGCTCGAATTGGTTGAGCTTGGTTTGTTGGTTCTTGATTATTTCAGGTTGATTTTTGAGATTTTACAGTGAGTTGAATCCAGTCTCAAAGACTTGGGTTTGACCCTGTTCTTGAATGTAAACTTTCATTGTGCATTCGTGTGTAATTCATCATTTTGATTCGAGTTAGTACCAGTTGTTTTTGGTTCATTTATATTGACCGTTGCAGTTTCGAAGTACTGTAGTGGCGAGGCAGTGCACGCGTGCGTGTACTGCAGCCACACAGAGTTTTGATTTGATTTGATCATTTTGAGATTGTCTAATTATCTATTCGACAATTAGGTTCTGAGTTTCTAATTATTATTTAATAATTGGATTTTGTGTAAATTGATGTTTAGGCAATTCTGTTGTTTTCTGAATTATCTGCATTGGTAATCTTTTATCTATCTTTGTTGGTGATTTGGATTAGCTGATTTGTTGTTTAACACTGTTTAGTGTTATATCTGTCGTTATCCGATTCTCTTATCGAGGAGTCGGATATACGAGGTTTCTGTGACTGTCGTCTATTTGATATTGATTATTATTGCTTCTGTGCATTAATAACCGAGTTTGAATTAGACTGACCCGTGTATTATTTTCTTTTGAATTTAATACTCGGGTCAGACCCGAGTTATTTCAGGTTGTAGATTTCCTGCTTTGAGTTGCTGTTTGAGCTATGAAGACTTTTCACATCTTTTGGAGTAGTCGGGTCATAGTATAGGTTGATATGTATTCATGTATATTAGTCGATAATGTACTTGTATATATAACTTCCAGAGTCGACAGTTGTAGTTGTATCATATGTATTGTGTCAAATGTATTGTAACTGACATCAGTTATTATATATATGAGACTTTTTGTTTTATCTGTGTTCCGCATCTTTTATATCCGTGTTATTATTATATTTATTGTCCTAAACTATTATAGCCACTGTGTAGTAGCTTTGAGTTTGTATCGGTATGTCAGATTTCCTCCTGAAATAAAAATGCATGTTATACTATCTGACATATGGTGCTCGCACAAAGTAATTACACGGATGGTCGCTCCTCAACAGCCTTATTCTCCGTGCTAGTTGACAACATTACACCGTAGTGTTCTTGGCTAGCGCGGGTATAGAGGTGGGACGTCACAGCTTGGTATCAGAGCATGGGGTTTAGGATAATTATAAAACATAACTTAGATGGAGCATGTGTTACAACTATTTGTCGATGTTTTATCTCACATCTTTGTCTATGATTATCTTTGCTTGTTAGGTATGAATTCCTAACGCTTATTCATGTGCATTTGATTTTGATTTCATGAAAGTATTTTGGCTTCTGCCTCTATTTGCTTTGTGAACTCAAGTTGGGTTTTTGATGATGAGGATTTTGTTCTTGTGTTTTCGGCTTTGAATTGATTTAGCCGATGTTGATTTTGTTCGAATTTGGCCAATTAAAGCTATTTTGACCTCTGGACTTTGTTCCACTTGTGTGCTATGCTATGGGTGTCATTGTGCACCTGTTACACTATGATGAAAAATAGCTCGACCGGTTGCAAATTGAGTGATTTTGATTTTCACTCATATCTAGTTCGAATCTCAGCGATTTTGAACTTGATATTTTGTGTTTTCCTTAGCTTGATTTCCATTCGACTTCGGTCACTTTGTTTTTGTGAAATTGCTAATTTCTTGATTTCCAAGACTCTGACTTTGTTTGCCGTTGGATTCTTTGATGATGTTGTTGATTCATTTTGTACTCGACGGTGGCCATTGATTGTTGACTTCGGCATTGACTTGATTTTTATTTTTGTCGAAGTCATTTATGCATTTATGCTCGTTTTGCTTTGTTTTTCCAATTGATAATCGATTCTTCTTTTCCAATTAGTTGTTATCACCTTTGTCGACTTTGATAACTTCTATTTCTGGAATTTTTGGGTATTTCTACTTTGATGAATTTGGAATCGAATTCTTTGGATTTTATTCACGTCTTCGAATGTGAATTTTAGTGAATTGATTTGGTTTCCAAATTTAATCGATTCTTGATCATTTCCCCGATTTGTTGCTATCATTTATTAGCAACTTTAATGACATTTTCTTCGGGATTTTTGTGAACATACTTTTTGATGGATTCAGTATCGATTTCTTTGGATTCTATTCACATCTTTGTATGTGAATTCTTGTGATTGATTGTTTCTACAATCATTTTTGTGATTTGTCACTTTAAAAATATAAAGGTTTTCTATACTAGTAGTAAATATTAAAATCCTTTTCTCCAAACGATTTCAAAACTATTTTACTACAAAGCTCTTTTCCTAAACCATTTTCCAATCTATTAGTATATACAAACCTTTATTTCACTCGTATGAGAAATGGAATTAAACGGCTTAGTAAAACAAGTGGTATGAAACGCTTGCGTTTACTTCGTCGGTTAACTCCTGGACTTGTTCGATTGAACCTTTTATGACAATTTTCTAGTGAAGATCTACAGTTTGTTCGTAAATATTTGAGTTAAGCAAGTGGTTATGGGACATGAAGCTTAACTCTTATATTCACCAACTTAGTGTAATTGACACTCCTTGATGATCATGACGATCATTTTTATGATTTAGACTAGCAACTGTGCGATGTCTTTTTGTCTGCGAGGGAGACTAAACCCCGTTTATGTGATGTTTCACCATCACATAGAAGTGGGGTAGCGACCCACGGTCTTCGGGCCATTCTTGTGGAGCTTCGGCTCAAAAAAAAATTAATGGTTGGCCACCATGAGATAGCTTCTCGTTCTTGTGATACTGGTCGGTGAGTTTTCTTGCTCCCATTTTGTGATAGGCCTTCCCCTTTTTATGATTTAGACTAGCGATTGTGCGATGTCTCTTTGTCTACGAGGGAGACTAAACCCCGTTTGTGTGATGTTTCGCCATCACATATGTGGGGTAGCGCCCCACGGTCTTCGGACCATTCGTGTGTCAAAATTTAATGGTTAGCCACCATGAGATAGCGTCTCATTTTGTGATACCGGTGTTTTGAGTTTTCATATTACCATTTTGTGGTAGGCCTCCCCCTCTTTATGATTTCTGGATTTCGTGTGTCGATTTCTAGAATTTTTGTGTTTTCTGGATTTCTTGTGATGATTTCTAGAATTTGTGCTTCACCAATTTTCTTGATTTCTATTGATAAGTTTTATCAATTTTTGGTGCATTGGTGAATTTGTGTGTCATTGACTTGTTATGAATACAAGTTTAGGGTATGGTATCCCTTTCTATCTTTGAGAAGATTCTTGTGACATTTTTGATGAATGAAAATTCATTGGTATTATATTTTGATGCCAGTTATTTTGATGAGATTTTGACGTGTTAACTTCAGTAACCGTCAATTTTAAAATGGATTTACAAGCGGTTCTCCCGCAATGCTGATTTTGTTGTCCGTTTTTACGGTATTTTGAGAAGTGCAATTTCCTTATCAAAGTTGCTACTGATGTTGCTAATTTAATCACGTGTTTTCAAAATTCGTTATTTTTAAAAGTTGTTTCAAAATATAAATTAAAATTGTTTTCAAAATTTTTACAGTTTGCATTTTCAAAAGAATGAGGAAGCGATTTAAACGTTTCAGCAAAATCAAGGACTATGACCCCTTTCTTTTACTGATTCGCTTAATTCTAGACTTGTCCGTTTGAGAATGTGAAATGTTATTTTTAGAATACACGATTTTGAACTTTCAAGGAAAAGATGAAGTGAATTAAACGATTTAGTAAGACTCGTGGTTATGGGACATGTGCGTTTGCTATTTCGGTTAATTCTGGACTCGTTAATTGAATATTTGTGATTTCTGATTATCGTTTTCGATAATCGGATATTTGTATTTCTGATTATCGTTTTGATAATTAGATATTTGATGTTTTCTGATTATCGTTTTTGATAATCGGATATTTGTGATTTCTGATTATCGTTTTTGATAATCGGATATTGTGATTTCTGATTATCGTTTTTGATAATCGGATATTTGTGTTTCTGATTATCGTTTTGATAATTAGATATTTGATGTTTTCTTATTATCGTTTTTGATAATCGAATATTTGTGATTTCTAATTATCGTTTTTGATAATCAGATATTTGTGATCTCTGATTATCGTTTTTGATAATCAGACATTTTTTTTTGTTCCTGATTATCGCTTGTGATAATTAGATACTTGGGATTTGATTATCGTTTTTGATAATCGAATATTTGTTGATTTCAGATTTGATTATCATTTGTGGTAATTAAATATTTGTTGATTTGAAATTTGATTACCGTTTGTGGTAATTAAATATTTGTTGATTTGAAATTTGATTACCGGTTGTGGTAATTAAATAATTGTTGATTTGAGATTTGATTATCGTTTTTGATAATTAAATATTTGTTGATTTGAGATTTAATTATCGTTTTGATAATTAGGCAATTGCTAATTTTACTTATTGTAAGATTTTCTAATCTCTAATTGATTCTAGATTACGTTGATTATATTAAATTGTTGTTTTCTATCTATATCTGTTGATAGTTATAGTTTGCTGATTATGAAGTCCGTGTTTTCTGTTTGTCTGTTGGATAACTAGATATTTGCAGTTTTGCGATTTGCGAATTTTGTTTTCTAATTATCTTTGTTGATAATTAAATTTTGCTGTTTTCTAAATTATCGTATCGATAATTAGATATTGCTGCTTTGTGGTTTTCTATATTTTAATTATCTAGTTGATAACTGAATATTGCTGATAATTGTATTTATCCAGTTTTGTTGTTTTCTGATTATCTATTGATAATTAGATTTTGTTGAGGATTTGTGAATTTCTTTTATGAAATTAAAAGATTTCTTTGGCGTTTGTGTTCTTGATCTGTATTTTTCTAGCTTAACCAGTTTATGTTAGAAAAATATTTATGATTGACGACCTTAATTATGAAAATTGCGGGGATGCAATTTTTATAAGGAGGGGAGTCTGTAACAACCCAGTATTTTGCATCAATTGATTATCGTAATTAAATGATTAATTGATTGTTAATTGCTGTTGAGTATTTTAAATCAGCTGAAATTCTTTTGAAAATTGGATAAGTGTAGTTGAGCTTTGCAAAATTTGAATCTCGGCCCATCCATTTTGATGCCGTATTGTTTGAAGTATAACCGATCCCTCTTTTCATTTGCATTCGTTCGAAAACCCTATAACCCGATCTTCCTCAACCATTCCAATTCGTAACCCTAAAACGAAAGAAAAATTAAAAATGGCGGCTCGATCTTCTTCCTGCTCGTCTTCACAGCTAGGGCTCGTGAGAATCGATGATGACTTCACTCCCCTCGCGGCTGCTCAATCTAGCTCTCGTTCGTCTCTTCGAGTTGCTCCCACAGCCGCTTCTAATTGGTCAAGTTCGAAAACCAGGTGAGTGAACTATCACTCACATCTAGTTCCTTTTCGGTATCGTGCTTTAGTCGTTTGACCTTGATTTTTCTGGTGATTTTTGCTTGTATGTTCACCTCTGTAGCATACGTGACTTGTTCGATTTCGTTCGATGTTGTTGATTTCTTGTTTTCTGGTTATCACGGCACTGTTGTAACTCGTGGTCACCACAGTGTTGAATTTTTCGACTTCGGCCATTTTTGATTTAGTGAATTTCTCTGTTGACTTCGACTTGTTCCCTCGGCTTTGACTTGGTTTTGTTTTCTCAGCTCAGGCATTCTTGTCTGTATGTTTTAACCTATTGCCGCTGTGTTGGTTCGACTCTGGTCATTTTGTATTTTACTGAATACTTGTAGTTTAATTGTTTCAATGTCAATTTGGGTCTTCTTTCTTTGGTTGGCTGCACTGGTCTGGTTCTCGGCCTATTGTGCATTGACATTGCTCTTGGTCATGTTGGTCTTGTTGCAATTTGATTGTGCTGTTTACCTATGTAAATGTTCACTGTATCTTCATTCATGTTGGTTTAGTTGTGTACTTTCTTGACTTTCACTGAGCTTTGGCATTTGGCCTGGGGTAGAATTCAGGTTGCACTTTTGTTTCTTTGATGTTGTTTACGTCCGCATCTTGTGGTTGCCACTATGTTGCATTGAGCTCTGTTGTTGTCTGGACATTTGGATTAGAGCTTTAACAATGTTAGTGCTTTTTGGTCGAGACTTGTGATTGAATTTTGTCTGCACTTCCTGTATATGTCTGAGTTCACCACTGTACTGTAGTGTTCATTAGTTCATTTGATATGCTATTGATAATCATGTTTCCAGGTTGCTATATGAATTATGTTATTGTGTTGGTTTCAATTCATGTCTTGACCACTGGTCATTCATTTTGAAACTGCAGCTTGTAGTTGTTTGTCAAGGTTGTTGTGTTGGCTTTATACATGGGTCAATGATTTTGCATTTGGTCTGTACCATTCCGACCTGTTGCATTTGTGTACTTCATATACATACTTTGATCACATTTGCTATTTTGTCGTCTGTACCTCTGTAAGCTTGAGTTTGCATAGTTTCATCATGGTTCATGTATCACTTGATGTACAGTGCATTGTTGCTTATGTACACTTGTGTTGTATTCTTGTTTGTGGCATTCTTCACCTGGAACTTGGAACTGTGTGCACTAATCTGAACTGTAGTACGTTCATTTTTGGTCTTTAATGGTGCACTTGAACTGTTTTGCTTCACCTAGACTGAATTTGAATTTGATTTTCCTGTTCTAGTGCATTCCTCATCTGGTTTGCATATTTCCTAAACTGATTTTTTTATGCTTTTGGGCCTTTGCCTTTTTGCTTCTGCACTGTACCTTAGTGATATTTGCAGATTGTTTAATTCGATGAAAAGGGTTTGCCTTTGCTGATTCACCTTGTATCATTTGGTAGTTTTTCGCTGCAACCTGTGTTAGCATAATTAATATGCAAATACACTTGAGTATTTTGTAGTCCCACTGCAACTTTTTGTTTGCATTTTTAATATGCAAACACTTGAGCATTTTTGTTGTTCACTGCAACTTTGGTTTTGCATATTTAATATGCAGACATTTGAGCATTTTCTTTTGTTGCTTTACTGCAACTTTGGTTTGCATACTTGATATGCAGTAACCTATAGCACTTGACTTCGGCTGTTTCTTTGATAGTGAACTTGTTCACTGTTTCCATCTGCTCGAATTGGTTGAGCTTGGTTTGTTGGTTCTTGATTATTTCAGGTTGATTTTTGAGATTTTACAGTGAGTTGAATCCAGTCTCAAAGACTTGGGTTTGACCCTGTTCTTGAATGTAAACTTTCATTGTGCATTCGTGTGTAATTCGTCATTTTGATTCGAGTTAGTACCAGTTGTTTTTGGTTCATTTATATTGACCGTTGCAGTTTCGAAGTACTGTAGTGGCGAGGCAGTGCACGCGTGCGTGTACTGCAGCCACACAGAGTTTTGATTTGATTTGATCATTTTGAGATTGTCTAATTATCTATTCGACAATTAGATTCTGAGTTTCTAATTATTATTTAATAATTGGATTTTGTGTAAATTGCTGATTAGGCAATTCTGTTGTTTTCTGAATTATCTGCATTGGTAATCTTTTATCTATCTTTGTTGGTGATTTGGATTAGCTGATTTGTTGTTTAACACTATTTAGTGTTATATCTGTCGTTATCCGATTCTCTTATCGAGGAGTCGGATATATGAGGTTTCTGTGACTGTCGTCTATTTGATATTGATTATTATTGCTTCTGTGCATTAATAGCTGAGTTTGAATTAGACTGACCCGTGTATTATTTTCTCTTGAATTTAATACTCGGGTCAGACCCGAGTTATTTCAGGTTGTAGATTTCCTGCTTTGAGTTGCTGTTTGAGCTATGAAGACTTTTCACATCTTTTGGAGTAGTCGGGTCATAGTATAGGTTGATATGTATTCATGTATATTAGTCGATAATGTACTTGTATATATAATTTCCAGAGTCAACAGTTGTAGTTGTATCATATGTATTGTGTCAAATGTATTGTAACTGACATCAGTTATTATATATATGAGACTTTTTGTTTTATCTGTGTTCCGCATCTTTTATATCCGTGTTATTATTATATTTATTATCCTAAACTATTATAGCCACTGTGTAGTAGCTTTGAGTTTGTATCGGTATGTCGGATTTCCTCCTGAAATAAAAATGCATGTTATACTATCTGACATATCGGTGCTCGCACAAAGCAATTACACGGATGGTCGATCCTCAACAGCCTTATTCTCCGTGCTAGTTGACAACATTACATCGTAGTGTTCTTGGCTAGCGTGGGTATAGAGGTGGGGCGTCACAGCTATTGAGTACCTTGGCCACATTATTTCTGCTCAGGGAATTGCAGTAGATCCTAGTAAGGTTCAAGCAAGCAAGGAATGGCCATTACCAGAAAATCTAAAGTCATTAAGAGGATTTTTGGGTTTATCTGGTTATTATAGGAAGTTTATAAGAAACTATGGACTCATTGCAAAACCTCTCACTGAGATGTTGAAAAAGAATTCTTTTGTTTGGACTGAAGAAGCAAAGCAATCTTTTGAACAACTCAAACAATGTTTAACCCAGCCCCCAGTGCTAGCCATGCAAGATTTCTCTCAACCCTTTGTACTTGAATGTGATGCTAGTGTCAAGGGATAGGTGCAGTCTTATTACAAAATGGAAGACCTGTAGCATATCTCAGTAAAGCACTACATGGTAGGAATTTAGCTCTCTCTACATACGAAAAGGAATTAATGGCCATTATTGTTGCTGCTAGAAAATGGACTCAGTATTTGCTAGGGAGGCAATTTGTGATTAAAACTGACCATCAAAGTCTCAAATATCTTTTATCACAAAAGTTGCACAGTGGTATTCAAAACAAATGGTTAGCTAAGTTACATGGTTTCGATTATTTGGTGGAGTATAAAAGTGGGAAGGAAAACACTGTAGCAGATGCATTATCAAGAAGGACCGAAAATTCTAATGAGAAAATACAAGTTCAAGCAATATCTATGGTTCAAACTCCTTGGATTCAAGAACTAAAAGAAACTTTGTTAGCTTCCCACTGGTACCAACAACAAGTTAAAAAGATCCTCAATAAGGAATTAGTCGAGAACAAATATAAGATAGTGGACAAATTAATATTCTACAAAGGGAAAATTCTTGTTGATCATCATTTAGGTACCCTGCTACAATCCATCATTAAAGAGCATCATTCCACACCACTGGGAGGTCATGCTGGAATTAAAGGCACCTTAAAAAATTAAAACATGTTTTTTACTAGAAGCATATGAAAAGAACCATGGAGTATTATGTCAAGTCTTGTGATGTATGTCAAAGAAATAAAAGTGAAAATGTACCGATGCCGGGTTTATTAAGCCCTCTACCTATTCCTGATAAGATATGGGAAGACATATCCATGGATTTTATAACCTGTCTACCCAGAAGCCATGGGTATACTGTGATTTATGTAGTTGTGGACAGACTTAACAAGTATGCGCATTTTTTCCCTCCCAATCACCCTTACACGGCCAAGGAGGTAGAAAAGGTGTTTCTTAATGTGGTTTTCAAGCTACATCGCATGCCTAGATCTATAGTCAATGACAGGGACATAATGTTCACAAGTAGCTTCTGGCAAGAACTGTTCAAATTACAAGGCAACCACTTAAAATTAAGCTCAGCTTATCACCCCCAAAGTGATGGACAATCCGAGGTAGTTAATAAGATTTTGGAAGGGTATTTAAGATGCTTTGTAAACCACATGCCACATGAGTGGGTTGACTGGCTTCCTCTGGCAGAATATTGATATAATACATCATGGAAAACATCAACTAATACTACTCTATACAAGGCAGTTTATTATTGAATATGCAAATATATGATTTTTGTTTGCTGATAATAAACATATATATATATATTCATTTAAATGTATTTGTTAATGTACTATTTTATTTTTCACATAATTAAATAAATATTTGCTAAATAAAATAAATAACACAGAATTTAAATTCAGACAAATATTTTATTCAAACAAATATTTTATTACAATTTTGAATAGTACAAATTTGAGCTCTGACTATATATATACACAAAATTTCCATTACAATACAATTTAAAATTATCATACAACTTTTTACTATACATTTGCACCTCACTACATATCACTCATTCACTCGTATTTATCTTCAACTCTATTCCAGATTGAATCCAGCATCTGAATTATCTACAAAAATAAACACTGATGCAGTAAAGTTGAAAAAGAAATATTTTTGTAGTGTAAAATAAAATGTATCTTTGAAAATATTATTTGCCTCAGTCATTTGGGTTATTAGTCATCATTTAATTTTTGAATTCATCACACACGAACAGATTGTGACATGCACAGTGTATCACTGTACATGCCACAAGGCCGTGCACATCGATATACACTTGACAAAACTGCAGGGATAGGTGAGCACAAGGTCAAACCCAATCAAAAGCTAGGTTCAACTCAAGTGCAATAAAAATAAAGTCACGACATGAGCACAAGGTCAAAACCGAGCTATAAGCTGGATTCAACTCAGGTGCAATACGAAAAACAAATCCAGATGAAAGTGTACACAAAACTCCAGACTGCAAATTCCAAAATCATCAATAAACTAAAATCAAGTGCACATATGAAGTGGTGCACCAAACAGTTCAACTACTCAGGCTAGTGGCATGGTACAAAGGCCACACAAGCTACATACAGTCACAAGTCAAGGCAACACCACAACCAGACACATTACAACAGAGATGGCAACATGCACATGACTCAAGACTATAAATACCAACATAATGCATATATGTATATGTTAGCACATATGTACACATAAATCAAATGGCCAAGACCAAATTCAGGTAGAACAGCAAACAACAATGTCTGGACTAAATGCATATGGACATGTACTCGATGCAACCCAGAGCTCATTGACATCAGCACAAAAAGTAATGAAGCAACACCAATGATGAAGGCATATACAAGTGCATTGAACCACAAAGCCTCAGCAATCAATGGTTCAATTGACAGACAACATATATATACATGTAACCAAAACCATGGCAAATGAACTCAAATACCAAAGACTACAACTTCAAGCAACAACAAAGTGTACAGTTGTGACTTCATGATGCTCCACATAAAACCAGACATTGATGTACACATAAAGACCCAAATGTATCAGACATCAATAACCAATGCAAACTCAAGTGAAGTCAATGCAAACACACATGTACACATATATAGGCAATGCACATGTCAACAGAGAAGGGATGGCACCAAAAATGGATAAACAGAGGCATGAACAAAGACAGCAGCTCGAATGAGCAAGTGTAGCAGACTCAAATATCAAATGTACAAGATGATCTGCCTCGAAGCACATGACTACAATGCACCGGATCAGCTAAATCCAGATCAGAGGTCACACAAATATGAATGCAATGCAACAAGGACATAGCAGGTGCATGGAGACTCAAGTGAAACAAATTCGAATGCTGTCAGAAGTGGCCGAAGTGAATTTGTAGTTACAAAAAATAGGGTAGCCGTGATTCAAACTAAGTCAATGTCAAGCCAAAATCAAAACCAGTTCAAATAAGAATCAAAGCAGCAGTTTCAAACCAAGTCAAGATGCCAAAGACTCTAAGCCGTGATGACGAAGGTAATAGTAACAGTAAAACAAAGTTACACGGATTGAACGAGTCCACATAATCAAAGTGCCGAAGTCACAGAAACAAATTCAAATGCCAAAAAGAACGGAACTAAAATCTAAAGCAAATTCATGAAGCCGTGGTAATCAAGCAACGAGGATATACGAATTGAACAAGTCAGTACAAATCACAAGCATTCAAGTAATAATCAACGGCAGAAAAAATTATCAGACGAATTCAATTCGAACGGAAATTAAAGGAACTAAACCCTATTTAAACTCAATCATCATCGGCATTAAAAAGAAATCGAGTTCAAGCATATAAATAAGAATAAATAAAAAGGAAATCGCATACCAGATCATTCAAACCAAACTCGACGAATTGAAGCAGTCGTTCGCAAAATCAAGAGACGATCAATTGACAAAGCAATCAACGCTAAACATCTATTCAATTGATCAACTATTATCGGCAGCTTTCAATTTCCAGAACCCTATTTTTGAACGAAGAGGAACGAGGCAGCCATTTCTTGAGCAAAGGAAAAGGAAGCAGATACGAAAAAGAAAGCGGGCCGAAGAAATAAAATAAGAAGAAGGGGAACATTTACTTATCATAAGTTTTTCTTTTGGGCCGACTTCTCTAACTTTCTTTTGGGCTTTAATTTTTAAAAATCAGGGTTTTGTTTTTAAAATTGTTTTTATTTTTGTATTTTACTTTTAAACTTTTGTAAATTCTAGTCGTGTGACTAGGGGATGAACTACGATGGTGTAGTTCGAGAATTTGCGACTCAGTAGCTCAGTTAGGCAGGGTTTTGAGCGTAGAGTTAGGTTAGTCGATAGCGGGTGTCGCGAGTTTACGTGTGTAAGCGTCTGACTACTTAATTTCTAGTAGAAACCTTGGGGGCAGCACGTAGGCAGGGTTTTGCCGAAGCTAGGTAAATCTATGTTGTTATATTTCTGTTTTTAATATTCTACTATTATCCGTGCTGCTATTATTCTGCTATATTTGTGTTGCGATTATTTTATATACTTCCGCATTAAATTTTTATAATTATTAGTATCACCCTATTCACCCCCCCTCTAGGGTGAAATCGATCCTACAAGTGGTATTAGAGCTAGGAACAAAAGCCATTTTTGTTTTAAAAATTTGATTTTTCAAAAATTTTGAATTTTTAAAATGGCTTCTTTTGATAATGCTTTTGCTGAGGGTCGGTCCAGTATTATTCCTCCTATTTTTGATGGAATGGATTTTTTAAATTGGAAATTAAAAATGGAATTTTATTTAAAATATGTTAATTTTAAATGTTGGGATATTATTGAAAATGGGTGTGATATAATAGACGAGAAAAATACTTCGATTAATATTCTTGCTATGCATATACTATATTCTCATATTAATCGAAATAATTTTAACTATATCTCTCATTGTGAAAGTGCACAGGAAATGTGGAATGCATTTGATGCAATATATGGTGCAAAAGTCAACAACGGTGAGAATACCCCACAATCGACTCAGTTGAAGAAATGTGTTTGACAGGATTTGACAGCAGTGATGAAGATTCAATAGACGATGATGATGATGGAGCAGCTGAGCTGGCACTATTAATAAAGAAATTCAAAAGATGGAATCACAAGTACGAAAATCCAGCTCTAAATCAAAAATTGAAAAGCAGAATAGCCAAAGCACTAGACAACTCAGAAGAACAGGAGATCATCTGTCACAAGTGCAACAAACCCGGTCATATCAAGCCCAATTGTCCTCAGAATCGATTCAGCCAAGGAAAGAAACTGAAAAGGAGAAGTTTTGCAGCCACTTGGGATGAAACTGATAAAGATAATAAAAGCACTGGCAGTGAGAGTGAAAAAGAAGATCTGTGCCTTCGAGGTGATATAACTGACAGTGATGATGACGAGCCAAGCGAGGTATCAAAACTTACTCATTTAGAATTACTTATATATTTTCACGAAGTAAATGGCTGTTTCGAAAGACTTAGGGAGAAATACGCTAAAATTGAATCACAAAGAGATACTTTGATATATTTAAATAAACAGCTTGATCAATTAGTTAAAAACCATCAAACCAAAAGCCCTAAGTGTGACAAGTGTCCATCATTCGAAGAAAAAAATTAAAAAATCATAAATTAAAACTAAATCACTTGAAAATGAAATTCTGATTTTGAAAGAAAGTAAAAACACGAGGAGAGAAAATTCTATTAAAAAGTGCACACAATTATTAAATGAAAATGAATCTCTCAAAACACAAGTCCAACAACTGTCTACGACTTTAGGAAAATTTTCAAAAAGTTAAAGATCGTTAAATATGCTATTAGGGAAACAAACTGTTAATACTGTTAGACAAGGACTTGGGGTATAATCAATCAGAACGTGATAGAAATGAAATTATTCAAGTCAATTCAAAGTGCACGATATGTGGAAAAACTGGACACAATCACAACATTTGCTTGTATAGACCCAAACACGTGAAAACAATTCCAATTTGGGTTCCAAAAGGCACGAATGTAAAATCCCTTAAAGTCAAACAAATCTAGGTACCGAAAGGAACATATATAAATAGTTTTGGGTCCACACAAACATATTTTTCAAAATCAGTTGCCACTAACAACCATGGACCTATAAAAACAAATAGGTCACAAAAATCTTTTATTGTGTAGGTGTGGTGGCAGGCTAAGGAACAACAACAGTGTTACCTGGATTCTGGCTGTTCCAGGCACACAACGGGCGACAAATCAAATTTCCTTAGCCTAGTACAAAGGTGGCAGAATCACAATGGACAACAACGAAAAATTATCGTAAAGGTAAAATAGGTACAGTATATTTTAAACGATTTATTGAATATGAAAATCTGCACCATAATCTGAATTAAATCAGCTAATTATGTGATAAAGAAATGAATGTTGATTTTGATTCTGACTTTTTTTTTTCAAAATTGTTGGCCAATTATATTTTTATGCCGAGAACACTATAAGTACATCTAGAATCTCTGGACTAGTTCATATAGATTATTTTGGACTAATGATGGTATCTTATTGGTTGATGATTATTCTAAATACCCATGGATATATTTGTTGCACACTTCACGGTTTGATCTTTGATATCCATCCGATAACTTTGAGATAAGACGGAATTCACATGCAGATTACACTAGTAGCCAAGTTGATAGAAAAATTACTAGTGGAAAGTGTTTTATGTTGAGACATCCATAATTGCATCACATTTTCAAAGAAAATATCTGCATATTTTTCATTTCGGATGATTTTCAAATTAGCAGACATCTTTTAAAAACCCCTTTCAAAAAATGTTTTTGTTGACTTCGATTCAAATTAGTCATTTTTAGAAAATTTGATTTTATAATTATTTTTGGATTTGATTTTAAATGACTACTAATCTGACTCCCTACTGATTATCGAAAAGATAAATAGTGATTGAAAAAGTGATGAGTGTGATATTAATCATATATTATGACTTGAGACAGTATATTTAGTAAATTTCTTTAAAAATTTAAACAAGATTTATAATTACTTTTGATAAATAATAATTCCATGACCATCTCTATTTCTATCATATTTCTAACAACCATCACTCATCAAAATCCAATATAGTATGTCAATATGTGGTATTTTTAAACGAGAAATTATTCGTTTTCATTTTATTTATTTTTTTAATAAAAAACATCCAAAGTATTCACTCTCATTTAAAAGTCCTCACGGTTATGCATGGTGAATTACTTGGAATATTTGTGTATGTGCTTTCATGCTCATTTAAAAGTCCTTACGGTTATGCATGTATGGAACACATATCAAAATTGGTTATTAAAATAGACAAGTTGATTCTAATCCTATTTAAATGTCCTCACGGTTATGCGTGGTTAGAAGATACTTGAATTCATTTTTTTAAAATTTGGAATACTACTAATCTCATTTAAAAGTCCTAACGGTTATGCATGGTTAGTAGATATTCAAATTCCTGATATAAATATACCACAAATAGACACGGCTATATGGTTTTACATCATCCCTATCATTCTAAAGTATAATATGCGCCTAACGGAGTATTCATGATTTATGTTTGATTTTTTATTGAAATTTAATATTTATACTCGATTGAGTATTAATGTTGTATTAATGTCTATCACTTTATCTCTATTTTTCTAACACTATTACTCTTTTGCTGATAACAAAAGGGGGAGAGAGAAGTTAAGATTTTGGTTGGCAAATAATTCAAGTCATATTTTTTATTTGCATATTCTCATCTACGTTTATTTGCATATTTTTATTCTCATGCATATATGAAGGGAGAGCTTTGTTGCAGAGAGGGAGCATTCAAATAGGGGGAGCAAATTGAATGATCAAACACATTTAATAAATTCAAAATCTTAAATATATGTTTATTATCATCAAAAGGGGGAGATTGTTGAATATGCAAGTATATGATTTTTGTTTGATGATAATAAACATATATATAATCATTTAAATGTATTTGTTAATGTACTATTTTATTTTTCACATAATTAAATAAATATTTGCTGAATAAAATAAATAACACAGAATTTAAATTCAAACAAATATTTTATTCAAACAAATATTTTATTACAATTTTGAATAGTACAAATTTGAGCTCTCGCTATATATATACACAAATTTCCATTACAATACAATTTCAAATTATAACACAATTTTTCACTATACATTTGCACCTCACTACATATTACTCATTCACTCGTATTTATCTTCAACTCTATTTTAGATTGAATCCATCATCTGAATTATCTGCAAAAATAAACACTGATGCAGTAAAATTGAGAAAGAAATATTTTTGCAGTGTAAAATAAAATGTATCTTTGAAAATATTATTTGCCTCGGTCATTTGGGTTGTTCGTCATCATTTAATTTTGGAATTCATCATACATGAACAGCTTGTGACCTGCACAGTGTATCACTGTACATGCCATAGGGTCATGCACATCGATATACACTTAACAAAACTGCAGGGACAGGTGAGCACAAGGTCAAACCCAATCAAAAGCTAGGTTCAACTCAAGTGCAATAAAAATAAAGTCACGACATGAGCATGAGGTCAAAACCGAGCTATAAGCTGGATTCAACTTAGGTGCAATACGAAAAACAAATCCAGATGAAAGTGTACACAAAACTCCAGACTGCAAATTCCAAAATTATCAATAAACTAAAATCAAGTGCACATATGAAGTGGTGCACCAAACAGTTTAACTGCTTAGGCTAGTGGCATGGTACAAAGGCCACACAAGCTACATATAGTCACAAGTCAAGGCAGCACCACAACCAGACACAATACAACAGAGGTGGCAACATGCACATGACTCAAGACTATAAATACCAACACAATGCATATATTTATATGTTAGCATATATGTACACATGAATCAAATGTCCAAGACCAGATTCAAATAGAACATCAAACAACAATGTCTGGACTAAATGCATATGGACATGTACTCGAAGCAACCCAGAGCTCATTGACAACAGCACAAAAAGTAATGAAGCAACACCAATGATAAAGGCATATACAAGTGCATCGAACCACACAACCTCAACAATCAATGGTTCAAATGACAAACAACATATATATACATGTAACCAGAACCATGGCAAATGAACTCAAATACCAAAGACTACAACTTCAAGCAACAACGAAGTGTACGGTTGTGACTTCATGATGCTCCACATAAAACCAGACATTGATGTACACATAAAGACCCAAATGTATCAGACATCAATAACCAGTGCAAACTCAAGTGCAGTCAATGCAAACACACATGTACACATATATAGGTAATGCACATGTCAACAGAGAAGGGATGACACCAAAAATGGATAAACAGAGGCATGAATGAAGATAGCAGCTCGAATGAGCAAGTGTAACAGACTCAAATATCAAATGTACAAGATGGTCTGCCTCGAAGCACATGACTACAATGCACTAGATCAGCTAAATCTAGATCATAGGTCACACAAATATGAATGCAATGCAACAAGGATATAGCAGATGCATGGAGACTCAAGTGAAACAACTTCGAATGCTATTAGAAGTGGCCAAAGTCAATTTGTAGTTACAAAAATAAGGGTAGCCGTGATTCAAACAAAGTCAATGTCAAGACAAAATCAAAACTAGTTCAAATAAGAATCAAAGCAGCAGTTTCAAACCAAGTCAAGATGTGAAAGACTCTAAGCCGTGATGACGAAGGTAGTAGTAACAGTAAAACAAAGTTACACGGATTGAACAAGTCCACATAATCAAAGTGCCGAAGTCACAGAAACAAATTCAAATGCCAAAAAGAACGGAACCAAAATCTAAAGCAAATTCATGAAGCCGTGGTAATCAAGCAACAAGGATATACGAATTGAACAAGTCAGTAAAAATCACTAGCATTCAAGTAATAATCAACGGTAGAAAAAATTATCATACGAATTCAATTCGAACGGAAATTAAGGGAATTAAACCCTATTTAAACCCAATCATCATCGGCATTAAAAAGAAATCAAGTTCAAGCATATAAACAGGAATAAATAAAAAGGAAACCGCATACCAGATCATTCAAACCAAACTCGACAAATTGAAGCAGCCGTTCACAAAATCAAGAGACGACCAATTGACAAAGCAATCAACGCTAAACATCTATTCAATTGATCAACTATTATCGGCAGCTTTCAATTTCCAGAACCCTATTTTTTAAGGAAGAGAAACGGGGTAGCCATTTCTTGAGCAAAGGAAAAGGAAGCAGATACGAAAAAGAAAGCGGGCCGAAGAAATAAAATAAGAAGAAGGGGAACATTTACTTATCATAAGTTTTTCTTTTGGGCCGGCTTCTCTAACTTTCTTTTGGGCTTTAATTTTTAAAAATTAGGGTTTTGTTTTTAAAATTGTTTTTAATTTTGTATTTTACTTTTAAACTTTTGTAAATTCTAGTCGTGTGACTATGGGACGAACTACTGTGGTGTAGTTCGAGAATTCGCAACTCAGTGGCTGAGTTGTGGCAGGGTTTTGAGCGTAGAGTTAGGTTAGTCGATAGCAGGTGTCGCGAGTTTACGTGTGTAAGCGTCTGACTACTTAATTTCTAGTAGAAACCTTGGGGGCAGCACGCAGGCAGGGTTTTTCCGAAGCTGGGTAAATCTATGTTGTTCTATTTCTGTTTTTAATATTCTGCTATTATCTGTGCTACTATTATTCTGCTATATCTGTGTTGCGATTATTTTATATACTTCCGCATTAAATTTTTATAATTATTAGTATCACCCTATTCACCCAACCCCTCTAGGGTGAAATCGATCCTACATTATGACATAGAACCTCCCAACCTACTTTCCTATATGCCAAATACAACCAAGGTTGAAGAAGTTGAAGAACCGTTGTTCAGTAGGGATGTAACTCTGGAATTTTTGAAAGATAGTTTGAAATTGGCTCAGGGAAGAATGAAAAGGTATGCTGACTTGAAGAGATCCCACAGGGAGTTTCAGGTGGGTGATTGGGTCTTCTTAAAGCTTCATCCCTATAAACAAATTACTGCCAGAAATCATAGAACACATAAATTATCCTCCAAATATTATCGTCCCTATCAGGTGGAAGCAAGAATTGGGTCAGTTGCCTACAAACTGCACTTACCAGATTATATTATACACCCAGTTTTTCACGTATCTCAGTTAAAAAAATGTAGGAGATGATGTTGTAATACAAGATGATATTCCTAGCTATGAAGTTGAAGTAGTAGAGTAGCCAGAAAAGATCTTGGATAGGAGGATGGTGCCCAGAAATGGAAAGGCTATGATACAGATTTTAGTTAAATGGAAGGGCAAGGATGAAAATGAAGCTACATGGGAGAATTATTCGCCTACAATTAGAAGATTTCCAACTCTAGACCTTGGGACAAGGTCTATTCTTAAAGAGGAAGGGAAATGTAACAATGACAACATGATAAAATTGGTTGTAGGTGAAAGAGAGCTGATGAATTCATTTTCTAGTGAAGTTCGCCAGAGTTGCGGCCTCAGATCATCCAAGGCAATGGC
Organism: Allium fistulosum; assembly: GCA_030737815.1. Taxonomy (NCBI): domain Eukaryota; kingdom Viridiplantae; phylum Streptophyta; class Magnoliopsida; order Asparagales; family Amaryllidaceae; genus Allium; species Allium fistulosum. The sequence goes on from CM060906.1 coordinate 55,924,716, forward strand.
TACTGGTAGCAGATGTGAGTCAGAGTTGACTGGAGTTGAAGAATGAGCTTGGGAATTGTATTTATGTTATTAGTTCATGCGTGCATGTCTATGCATGCACACACTGTTTTGCAGGGTTTGGTGTAAATTCTTGTATAAATTGGCTTGGTCAAATTGTAATTTTTTGTATCAGCTAGCTATGAGCTGGAGATGGCTAATATAGTCATTGCAAGTAACAATATATATAAAGCAGCCATGTACATAAAGAAAGTATGAAATAAAGAATATTATTATTCATCTTTTACATTACATTGTTCTTTACAATTTTTTCTGAGTTCCTAAACACTCTTTCTCCCTTCCCTCTCTGATCATCCTCTTCCTCTAACCTCCTTCATAATCTCTGATCCCATTACTTCTTAATTCCTGCCTGCACCTCCTTGTTCACCCCTTGTCTTCTCTACTAACTCTTCCCTACAGACCTCCAACAGTCACCGAACGTCACATTTCTTCCTCTGTGTTGATCATCGACCTTTCTTTCATTCCTTTGGCACCATGCCACAGTCATCAGAGCATCCTGGACATAACAATATCAGAACGGCATACTTCAACGTCTGCCAAACGGCCAGCAGAAATCCATCACCGGCGCTCAATTCCAAACATCGAATACTTGGGTCAAAACATTCCGAAATTGCAAACGACGAAGACCTATGTTAAAATACTAAGATTACCAAAACCACAAATTGAAGAATCAACATAAAATGAAAATCAAACAAAAATGAAAGAGAACATAGTACAAAAGGTAAGTGATGCTATAAAATCTAGTATATATAATACAGTTGTATAGTAATAGCAATGTCATTTTTTAATAGAAAAATAAAGAAAATGTGAAGAAAAAAACAACTACTGAGAAAAAGAATGAACAATGACAATAAAGTATAAAAAGACGAACAAAGAGAAGAAACGAGAAAATAATTCAAAAGGAAGAGTAGACAAAAAAAGGAGACAGCGCAACAGTTAAATGATACAATAAAATTATTAAATCTATTGACATCCAGAAAAATACTTATGGCTCTCGTAACTAAAGGTCACCGTATAGAATTTGGCCCCATGCTCTTTAACACCAACTATAATTTTAGTGTGATGCTAAGGGCACATTATTTCCTCTTCCTAATACCATTCCTAGAAATTAGTTAAGGTATGTGACTTAAATGTTTTATATATTTAATTAAGGGGAAGGAGTATTTTATAAAATAAAATTATTATTTAATTCTGAAATTAGTGGCAGCACTTTTCTGAAAAGTATCTATTAACCAATGAAAATTTAACAAACGAAGGCAGGTTAGTTGAAAAGTTATCCTTTTCAAGTTAAAAACAAGAAAATCATGCTTTTAGCATGTTTCAGCCATTTTAGGCATTGAACCTTCCGACCCAGACCTTCCAACAAAGTTGAAAGGTTATAGCCTTTGAAAAGGTTAAAGTTCAATGCATATGGTATCAAGTTACTTGGTACGTAATGAATTGAACAAGATTGAAGGGTACTTAGTCAAAAGGTTAGTTGCCAAAGAGGTTGGGGTATGTTTGTTTTATAAACCAAAAGCTTACACCTGCTTGCTTTCAAAAAGGAGCTTTCGACTTGGTTGCTTTCGATCAGGTCAATTATTTAAAATAAAGATTTTAAACCCTTTGACAAATTCGAAATGTTATTGCCGCTTTATCACTGTTTTGTTTTGAACCTCCCGACAAAGTCGAAAGGTTTACCTGTTTCTAAAACCAGCCTCTTCTCAATGCTTTCGAAAGGTATCAAAGCTTTCGACTTAGATGTTTTACGTGACTTTTATTGAAGTATAACTCCAAGCTTTCGAAGGAGTTGTTTTACGAGTAGGGGACTATTTTTTAAATGATGTGTTTTAAAGCTTTCGAAGCAGAGCTTTCGACAAAGTCGAAAGGTAGCTTCTAATGAAGTCGAAAGGTTTTAAAAGAAGATTTTCCACATGTTTTAAATTGAACCCAGTAAGCTTTCGAAAGCTTTATGTTTTAAAAGGTTGAATGCTTTCGAAAGGTTTTAGTTCAATGGTTTCGATCGGTTTTAGTTCAATTATTTCGAAAGTTTTTAGTTTAATGGTTTCGATAGGTTTTAGTTCAATGGTTTTGAAAGTTTTGAGTTCAATGATTTTGAAAGGTTTTAGTTCAATGGTTTCGAAAGGTTTGAGTTCAATGAATTCGAAAGGTTTGCTTTGAATGGTTTCAGAAGGTTTAAAATAGAAGGTTTCCAAAGGTTTTCCAAGGCAATGTTTTAAGATGTTTTAAAGTAGGATGTCTAAAGTTTTATTGCTTTCGAAAGGAATGATTTCCATAGTTTCAAAAGGTTTGATGTTTACTTTCGAAAGGTAAAGTTTTGGCCTTTTGGCTTAGAAAATTAAAGGGTTTCACTTGGTTTCGAAAGAGCTGTTTTCAAAAGTTTAGAAAGAGGTACTTTCAAATGTTTAAATGTTTTCATCAACTAAGGTTTGAGTAAAGAAGATATATAACATGGTAATGTGATTTTGAGTAAAGCATAAAGATTATATATTTTCCTTGTTTGAGTTTGATTTAAAGGTTTTAAATCATTTTGAAAATGTTTTCAAGGAAAATTATGGGAGGCGATCCTTAAGTGAAAATGACTCAGATATTAGAATACCATATGAGACTAGTATGGGGTCGCGCCCTATACATTAGTTATTAGCCCCAGCTAATTGTTGTCCAAAATTCCAGTGTGTAGGGCTTGGTCACAAGTAGACTAAAATTATGATTACACACCAAAGGGAATATATATTTGTATACAGATAGATTATTGGTGAGCCCAAAAAACCATTAGGATCTGGAAGACCTGGGAGATGATTAAGTTAGGGACATACCGTCCAGAAGTGAAGTATTTAACAGATAGTTAAGGATAGATAGTCCAGAAGAAGAATAGCTAACGGGTGTTTGATTAGTTTTGATTATATTGTCTGGTAGGCCCGAGTCAGCCAAAGGTTAAAAGTTATCCAAATAAAACTTATGTTTTTGAACAGATAGTTCATTATTACCCGATATTTATGTATGTTTACATAATGATGCTTTACAGTATTTAACCAGTTTTGGTGCAGGGAAAAGGTTTTGCAAAGATATATTTTAAAAAGATGTTAGTGAGGGGAAACCTGTTCCGCTAAGCGGCGTGGTCTCACTTAACATATAAAACCGGGATGTATAATATTATTCACACCAGGCTTTATGTCTGACTCGAAATTTATGTTTTTCCCTTAAACTCTCGGGTGCTCAAAATTAATTTGAGTAGGCTGAGTGGTTAAGGTCCTTTTCAGGTTTAGTAGGATGACGAATACAGCTACCAGAGGCATGCAGGAGGCAAACGGATAGCTATTTAGGTGTTGTAGTTTTATGTTTTGTTGTATTTCCGCTATGTTTGTATTAAGTCTATTATGAATATATGACTCTGATCATCCAAGGGGGTATCTTCATATACCGCTCTTAGCATATTTTATATTAAGTATATTTTATCTATGCCTGGGAACGTATTGGGATTATGTATTAAGAATATGGAACATCTGTTTTAAATATAATGAAGAAAATGCCGTTTTGAAATTTGTGTTTTGTTTCATATCCAAATGCTTCTGATATTATAGGTACCATTAGCATAGCCGTATTTAGTCGCCGGAAGCTAATACTATAGATGACTGCAGTATCTGTAGCGCTTAGTTTTGGGCCTCTAGATAAGGGATGTTACAAGTTCTCTTTTGACCAAACGATTTAATTAGTTTATAATTGTTATAAATTAATTAAATTAATTAATATTTATGAAATATTAATTGTAAAATTTTGAATATGATTTGAGGAATTTACTATTGAATATATTTATAATAGTTATAAATATATCGATCGATATACGATATCAATAAGCAATTAAATTAGATTTAATTAAATGATATTTCTTTAGGCTTAAATGGGATATTAGCCCATGATGATGGGATGGTATTTTCGACTATAATGAGGGCTAAAGGAGGCGACTCAAATAGATTAGAGATGATAGAATTGGATGACTTAGATTTAGTGAGAATTAGTATGAGATATGATCCATTATTTTCTCTCTTCCATCCACTATTTAAACACCTCTAACCCTACTTGAAAAAAAACATTTTTTTGCTACCATTATCCCCATCCACTGCTAGCTGACTTCATCCCTTAGGAGCTCAAGCAAATCAAACTCAAATCAATTCAAAAATGAGTGTTATTTGATAGTCAAAGGTCTATGGTTCAAAGATTAGCAGTCCGCCGAATCAAAAAGCTTTCGAAAAAGAGAAAGTTCATCATTACAACATGTGCTTTAAGTCATTGGTTTTAGGCATGCTTTTACTATATTATAGTTTAAAATTTCTAGATAATGTTTTATTATTCATATATATATTATTATTATATTGTTAGTTAGGTGACGATTCATATATATATTGATGTTGTCACATACTACATTGGTTATATGTATATAATCATTTTAGAAAGATATTTTTTCATATATAAATCAGATATGCACAGCCGAATATTCTAAGTATAATAAAAGTTATTTTATTAATTAATATATACATATGAATATATCTTTTAATTATACTTATATGGTTTGTATTTAATTATAAAATCATTTCATGGTAATAATTGAACATATATTTTTATACATGTATATTTACACTAATTATAATTTTCGACAACTGTAAATATTTCTGATAATTATTTACTATTTTTTAATATTATTTAATTCAATTTGCTAACTAAATAATTCATATAAAATAAAAACTATTTTGAAAATTAACTTCTAATTATTATAAAATTATTTTATAATGAAATAAGCTTTTGGCCAAAAAATGAGAATTAAAAATCATTTTTCCTATTTTTAAAAATTATTACAATATATTGCCGAAAAATAATTAATTCATAAAAAATTAATTTTGACAGAGAAAAATTATGAAATATTTTTTCACACCTCGAAATATCAAATTAGATTTTCTAAAAATTTAAAATTTTAATGAAATGTTTCGAAATTATTTTTATTTTTATTTTATTGATTTTGGATTTATATATATATATATATAATATAATAAATTTTATAATAAATTTTTATTTTGAGGTTTATACAACCTTGAATTATTTAAAGATAAAAAATTAATTTTTTAATTAGTATATAAATAAATATATACTTTTGGATATTATAAATATGCTTATGAATATATATATATATATATTCGTTCAAATTATGTATATGTATATTATTTTAATATTTCCCACAATAATACACATATGTATAAATTATTAATGTTTTATATATATATATATATGTGTGTGCGTGTGCATGTGGGCGCGCGCGTTTAAATATTAACATTCTCATAAAATCATTTAAATAAAATTATCACATATATTTATATACATATATGTATATTTATAATATATACATATATAATAAGTTTAAATACATACATAAATTTGGACAATGTACAATATATATTGGATGAGCAAACATGTCCGTTGCGATGTAAATCCCAATATTTATACACGAACATGTTACACTTTGCACGGATTATCATGTTACAAATGCGCACACATACATGTATGTGTATGATGCATATATGCACATTTATATGTATAAAATACAAATCAAATAAAATGGTATATCATTTATAGATTTAATAAAATAAAAGATCCTCTTTAAATAAAAGTTAGGAATTCTAAATAAATTAGACTTCATAGGCCCTATAAAGATCCAATAAAAGGATTTTTTTTGAAATTACCCATAATTTATGCTACGAGCTAGGCCAGTTCCAACATCAAGGACTTTGTGTTTAGACTATAAAGTTGAATATGGACTATACTGGAATAATGGCCATTACTAAATTCCATAAGTCTAAAGTGATATAGTATTGACGAAGAGAATTAGTGTAAATAATAGTCACAACCGGGTAACGCATAACAAAGCAAAATTGGATTTTACCGAAGCCAAGTAAGCGAAAAATTTGGCCAAAATGTCACACTACCTACTAAGTGATGTGTAAACGTTAATATTCGAACAGTTCGATATTATTCGCTGTCCAAATTTACACCTAAAGAGTCACACAACCAAAACATTGAATACTCCTTTGATTAAATAATTTAATTAATTTGTAATTCTTATAAATTAATTAAATTAATTAATATTTATGAAATATTAATTTTATTTGATGTGTTGAACAATATTAAATATGTTTATAATAGTTATAAATATATCAATCGATATACGATATCCATACACGTTTAAATTGGACTTAAATGCGATAAGAACTATTCGAGCTTGAAATAGGTTTGATGCCCATATGCGGAAAGGGAATTTGGTCGTGCTAAGACCAGGTAGAGGGTGGCTATGATATGGGAAAATCGATTGGGTTTTGATACGATAAGAGTAGAAAATTGGTAAGAGCAAAGAGTAGATCTATAACACCCCGTAAAATGAACCATAGGTAAATGATGTAAATTGAATTAAATATGATAAGGGTTGAATATGGAAATTTAAAAAAGTTGGAATTTGACCATGAAAGTTATTCCATTGCATTCATGGTGAAATTCTGATTTGTTTCCATATATAATATGCTGAAAATGGAGCTCAAACGAAGAAGTTATGAGCGTTTTATGTTTTTAGATTTAAATTAATTTAGTTGGAATTCAAATACAAATTAGAATTTAAATTCAGGATTTGAATTTTAAAAATTAGCTTGGGTGCTAAGTAAACGTTAATTAACGTTTGATTGATGTTTAACGTTAAAGTCGATTGGGGAAAAGAAATCAATTAAAAACAACTGAAATAAATAGTTTTCCAGAATAAACGTACCGGTTGACCCTTTTGTTGGGACCGGTCGACCTCTAATGGTAAACCAGTTGAAGAGAGGTGGTTGACCGGTTGTGCTTGAAAAAGGACAGTGGTGGCTAGGGTTTAAGGGTATGAATGGTCCAGATTTCTCTTTTCAAACCTATTTTCATCCTACAGTACTGGTGCGTTTCAGCCCCTGTAAATAGAACCCTATCCTCTCCACTTTCTATTCATATTATTTTGTGGAATTTAGCGAAACTTCCATTGTTATCCCTCCAAATTAGATTCATAAACTTCGTAGAGAATTTAGGTAAGGATCAAATCCATTTTCTAACCTATTCTTATTCTATTCCTCTCCAATTATTTTGAATCAAATAAAAATACGTACATCTTTCCTACTGTGTGTGTATATATCAAAAGAGAGAGAGAGAGAGAGAGATTCTGGAAGGGATTGCAAGGCTACCAATCCATTTAAGTGAAGCTAAGGCTAATATGTGAGTGGGAACCTTAGTATTTCTTTTTCAGTAATTGTTTAGTGTATTTATTTTTGGATTTGAATATGCCTTAGAGATTTTGAGAATTTGAAAATATGATAGATAAATATCCCCTCAAAATTCCTTTTTATTTCGAAATATCAACTCTATATCGAGATTCTCAATTATTTATATTAATTTAATGGAATTTGTTTCCTTTATGCAATTTTTGATAATTTCATAGTCTATTCCACTTCTCCTTCTTCTTTGGCTTAAATTGTGAATCTTCAACAATATAAGGGGTTTAGATTACGAATCCTATTGTTTAGGATATTCCATTGAATTAGTGTAATAAATTGAGTTTCTATCTTATTTACAAGTCTGTTATTGCAATTTTGGTTATGAATATTTATTCCCTGTTTTGGATATTAGAATACCTTATTTTGGTATGTTGAAATCTTGGGAATTTGAAGAATAATGACATGTAATAATATCATGTTAGGGAATTGACATTTAACACTAGATTAGAGCATAAAATCCGTACGTTTAGAACTTATTAGGCGTGAATATTTATTTATCTCTATTTGTATAATTAACGTATAATTATTGCGTATATGGCGTAGTTAATTAGACATTTATTTTCATTTATTTTTCCTCCATTAGGAAGGTAATTGATTTATGGGCGGAAATAAGAGGAAACTCTCACATAGCATAATTATTATTTTAAGGTGTAATAAGGAAGATTCCTTGTAAGGCCCTATTTATGAAACTATTTAGATGAATGTGTGTGTGTGTGTGTGTGTGTATAGTAATTGATGTATGGTTAAGTCATAGGGATGCGAGGTCAATAGAGTTACATGACGGAAGTCTGCCCTTCGCTTTGTGGCTACCAGAAGTTGTGTACACTTTGATTGATTTGAGATGTCCTTATGATAATATTTGAAATGACGCGAGGTTGGTCCCAATTCTATAGAGGAGATCTGCCCAGCTAATCTGGCTACCAGTTCCTACGAATAAACGGACTAGTATGAGACGTTATTATGAGTATGGGCCACTAGACGAAGGGCCTACTTCGGGGTCTTGAGGTGTTAAGTGGTTGAACCTGCCTCTTTTCCTCAGATGAAGTATTAAATGGCCAAGGGGTTATGTTAGGTGGGTATCTCAATGAGGGGGTCTGCTTCTGGAAATATGTATTAAATGATGGGGTCTACCTTAATAAGGTATTAAATGATTAGAGTCTACCTATTTTCCACAAGGAAATATTAAGTGACATAAGAGATTCCATATGATGTTAGTTAGATAGTACCATTGAGGAGCATGCCTTGGAAATAGACATTAAATGATGGGGTTTGCCTTAATTAAGTTATTAAATGACCAAAGTCTACCTATTTTCCAATAAAAGGTATTAAGTGGCTTGGTTACCGTCTCTCACATTATTAACTATTTATGACATATGATTGGGATATGGGATTCTAGAAAACCTACTTTTGGAATGGAAGATGTTAAGTGGTTGGACCCGCCTCTTTTTCTTATAAAGAAGTAGTAAATGGTTTTCTTGGTTTTAGGTTCGTAGACATATTCTTATTTTGAAATATACCGCCCAAGTACTGAAAAGGTTAGACTCGAGGTTTTTATTCACCAGACACTTGTTGTTTTGACTCCCTCCTCATTATAACATAGGTTAAGGACGGAGTGATAGTGGTGACGATGCTTAGAGATGGAGAAGCTTGGCTTGTGGCGGTATTTATTATTATTACTTGTTTTTATGTGTATCCATGTATTTAGACAATTGTTGTAACAGATATCATGTTACGGTTTTTGTGGAATTTTGTATTATGACATTTTTATGGTTTTGAAATAAATGGATACACTTTGCTATTATATTTTGTTCCATTCGCTGTGAGTTCTAAAATTTTAGTTATGCGTCTATACTGTTACTTTCTTAGTTCTACCAACAACTTACCTTAAAATGGATCTAAGTTTCGATGGGCCTTTTTTGGGTCGAAATTTAGGCTTGTTCCGGGGTGGGTTTTTACATTTGGTAACCTAGGTTACCCAATCAACGGGGTAAAACTATACATATGAGAGACGTATTTTTTATTTTGAAAATGTTTTTCAAAAATAATTTTCAAAGAATTCTTACTATGGATATATACCCTATCTTCTTGAACATACACATATACATTAGGCAACCCTTTTCTTTCAGCATGTAAATATTATCTTAGGAAATCGTCATTAAAGGTTTAACCTACAAATAGTTGATAGGGTTGATAATCAATCTTCTTCCGGACAAGGGAACCCTACTTGTGGAAGACCGCCCATTCGTGGAATGCCCTAATGGTTTAAACAATATCTTAGGACTGTCGAGCAGATTCCTATTCCTCCAGCTACACCGATGGCACCCACTCCCCCACCCGCAAAAGTAGCACCCTATCTTGTCGACTTTCCTAAGTTGTGTAAGGACTTTCTCAATATGGGAGGGAAGACATACATTGGAACTGAAGGATATTCAGAAGCTAAAACTTGGATTTGTAACTCAGAGAAGATATTTAGAGGGCTTGGTTGGGATGATTAGCTAAGAAGAAGAATAACAGCTTGGCACTTAAGGGAAGAAGCCTTGAATTGGTTGAACTTTGTGACTGATGAACACCCTGCAAGGATATTCTATTGGGTTGAATTCAAGGACCGATTTTAGATGAGATTCATGTCTAGAGCAGAGGTTAGCTTGTAATTGGAAAAGTTCATTCAGCTGAGGTAAGGAGATTCAACCCTTAAGGAGTACATATCTAAGTTTACTAAATTGGCTAAATTCGGGATGAGCCTAATAGACACACCTATGAAAAATGCCATGAAGTTCGTGAAGGGCTTAAATTCCCCACTAAGAGAAATGTTGTTAACCAAAGTACCCCTTGGGGCCACGTATGAGATATTGGTAGAAATGACAATGTTGTACATGGCCAACGAGAAAGATAAGGGAATAGAGAAGGAGAAGTCTGCACCGACCCAAAAGCAAGGAGGGTCCAAGAATGAGAGTTTTTGGGCAAGTAAGAAGCCGAAGGGGAAGTTTAAGAAGGATGGGAAGGTGTGTAAGAAATGCCAGAGGAAAGGTCATGAAGCTAAAGGTTGTAGGGTGAGTCTGATGAAGGAAGCCTTTAAAGGTAGGTGCTTTAACTGCCACAAGGAAGGCATCACAAGAATCAGTGTCCCAAGATGGTTAAGGAAGGATCAAGTGGACAGACCTACATTATTGAAGCCATCCCTATTACTAGTAAGCCACCAAGTGACCAAGGAAAAGCAGCTCTAGAAGGTATAACACTTATTTTTGGGTTACTATTCGTACCCTATTTGATTCAGGAGCATCACATTCCTTTATAGCTAGGGATGTAGTAAATTCCTTAAACCTTCAAACCCAGATGGTCGACAACCCAAGAGGTTTCCAATGCCATTGAGGGTTCGACCCATCTTTCTCTTATTTGCAAAGACCTAGTGTTAGACATATGCGACGTTGGTTTCATATTTACTCCATACGTTCTAAATTTCAAGGGGTATGGGCTTATCTTTGGTATGGATTGGTTGTCATCTTATAGAGCCATTGTTGACTGTAATAAAAGGATAGTACGATTAAGGAGTTGTAGAGGTCATGACCTAGAAGTTCTTTGTACACCCAAAGCGTTAGTCAAGTTAAGCCATTTATATTCACTAAATCTATATGTTATTGGAGAGCCATTATCGGTACCCGTAGTTTGTAAATTTCTTAATGTTTTCGAAGAAGTCTCGGGCCTCCCACCCCATAGAGAGATTGAGTTCTGAATCGATTTGGAGAAGGATGAAAGACCCTTCGCTCTACCATTGAGACATATGACACCAAAAAAGAAGGGAATTAGATAAGAAAATATCAGAGTTATTGAAGAATGGATTCATCCATAGGAGTACTTCTGAATAGAGAGCCCTTATTGTTTTTTCTACTAAGGTAGATAGTTTTCTGAGACTTTACGTCGATTATAGGGAGTTGAACAAGTTAACAAGGAAGAATAGGTACCCTCTACCTAGAAAAGATGACTTGTTCGACCAAGTTGTAGGGGCTAAAGTCTTTTCCCAATTACACTTAGCAACAAGATTCCATCAGTTGAGGATTGCAGAGGTAAGCAAGCCGAATACCCAATTCTGTACTCCAGATGGGCTCTATGAGTAGGTAGTAATGCCTTTTGGACTGACGAATGCCCTAACATACTTTGTGGATTCCACGAGTAGAGTATTTAGAGGGAAACTTAATAAATTTGTCGTGGTGTATTTGATGATATCCTGGTTTTCTCTAAAGGCAAGAAGGAGCATGAGGACCACCTTAGGGAGGTATTAGAGACCTTGAGAAGAAACCAACTCAAAGCCAAGTTTTCTAAATGCCACTTTTGGAAAAATGAAGTTAGGTTCCTTGGACATATTGTTTAGGAAAAGGATTGGCTGTGGACCCTGCTAAAGTGGAAGCTTTCCAAGGATGGAAGACTCCTAGTAATGCATCAGGTTAGGAGTTTTCTAGAGTTGGAAGGCTACTATAGGAAGTTCATCAAGAACTTTGCACAAATAGCAACCCCTTTTAACCAATTGACTAAGAATCCAGTTTTTGTTTGGGATAATAGATACACCAAGGCATTTCAAAAGCTTAATGAATCATTGACTAGTGCACCTGTGCTCACTATTCCAGATGGAACCAAGGCATTTATGATTTTCACAGATGCATGTGGCACAGGATTAGGGGAAGTTCTTACATAAGAAGGGAAGGTAGTTGCCTATGCTAGTAGAAAACTGAAGGACCATGAGAAGAGGTATTTAGTGCATGATTTAGAATTAGCAGCCATTGTTTCCGCCTTAAAGATGTGGAGGCATTATTTCTTGTAGGAAAGGTTGGAGTTATTCAATGATCATAAATCACTCAAATACCTATTTTCCCAAAAATATTTGAATCTTAGGCAGCAGAGGTGGATGGAGTATGTAGCATCCTTTGACTTTAGTATTCAGTATACCCCTGGAAAAGGGAACGTTGTCGCCGATGCCCCTAGTCGAAGACACGGTACCCTAGGTGCTATATATATGAATGGAGACAGTTGGAGTTTCTACCCAATTTTAACCTCCAACCGTCAATAAAACCCATCCATGGTTTTCTAGCAGTTATGGAGATTAGACCAGTCTTTATGGATCGTATATGGCATGAGTAAGTGAAGGAAGAAGAGCTAGTAGAGATTTTGGAAAAGTTGAGAAAAGGATAGTATTTTCCCCATGCTAGGAGGTATTCAGTTGATGAGAAGGGATGTTTGAGAAGAGATGGACGTCTTTGTGTTCCGATGATTGATTATTTGATGAGAGATGTGCTTATGGAGTGTCACCACTCAAGGATAACCATTCATTCTAGAGGAGATAAGATGTACAAGGACATGAAGAGAATTTTCTTTTGGAATGGAATGAAGAGAAGCACAGCTGAGTTTGTTGCTATGTGTTTGACATGTTAGGAAATAAAAGCTGAGCAAGTGAAGCGTGGTGGATTAACCTTTGTAAATTCTGACTTGGAAGTGGGGACATATTTCAATGGATTTTATGGAAGGATTGCTTAAAAGTCAGAAGGTCATTGAGGCTATTTGGGTTGTTGTGGACAGACTCAGTAAGAGTGCTCATTTTGTTCCGGTTAGGAGAAATAGGATTAGAGCCTCTCTGGCATAGATTTATATTAAGGAGGTAGTTCATCTACATGGAATTCCTGTAAGCATAGTCAATGATAGGGACCATGTTCACTAGCTAGTTTTGGAGGAGCCTACAAACAGCTTTGGGAACTTCTTTCAACCTTAGCACGGCATATCACCTACAAACTGACGAACAAACAGAGAGGGTGAATAGGATTTTGGAGGACTTGTTGAGAGCTTGTGTCTTGGATTTCAAAGGACTTTGGGAGCAGCATCTACCTTTGGTTTAGTTTACGTATAATAATAGCTATCAAGCGATGATTGGTATGGCCTCTTTTGAAGCAATTTATGGACGGCCATGCAAATCGCCTAGTTATTTGTGGAAAACCACCAAAAAAGTATTACTTGGACCCAATTTGATCCGTGATACCACAGAAAAAGTAGAGTTGATCAGGAAAAGGATAAAGAAGCGTAAGACCGTCAAAAATCTTACGTGGATAGATGAAGGAAAGAGCTTGAATTTGAGGTTTGAGATATGGTATTTGTTAAAACCCCCCCTCTTAGAAAAGTTGTTAGGCTTGGAAAATCTAAAAAATTGGCGCCTAGGTTTGTTAGGCCATTCAGAATTCTGGAAAGAATAGGAAAATTGGCATATCATGTTGGCAGAAGTCCACAATGTTTTCCACGTTTATCACCTTAGGGAATGTCTTTATGACACCTCTACACTACAAGAAAAACCATTTACGGTTGCAAAAAACTGTGGCGTTTTATCATAAATGCAACCAAAAATATTTTTCCCAAAATATGTTTCGTGACTAAATTTTTTTTGTTCCCGCTCCTTAGAAAACGTTTTCCGCCTAGCCAAAAATAAACGTGTCCAGTCATTGTTTTCCATCTCACGTATACTTAGAGAACTCTCTCCCCATTTCGATCTACTTCTGCAAATTTTTTCCCCTTTTCAATCCTCGCGGCAGCCAGCAATCGATCAAATTTCATCAACTGAAGATCAAGTTCCCCTTTTCATCGTCCACTCCGTCCTTGCTCAACGTCCTCGCGGCATTGCTCAACATCCTCACGGCAGCCAGCAATCGCTTAGGTATATTTAGGTACGAATCGTCTAAATCGATTTTGTGATTCGATTTTGTGATTCTATTTTGATTTAACCCTAATTTGCATGCATCGTATATTCGAATTTCTGCCTAATTTCTAACTGAAATTGTTGATTCAACCCTAATAACGAAGATCTTTTATTCAACCCTAGTTTACACCTTTATATATTTATGTTTTTTTTATTAAATGAATAAAAGCTTGGCTATGTCCAGGGTTAAACTGTGTAATTGTTTTACCGTTTTAACCAAAGTACAAATTTTGTACACCAAGTACGAATAATCACAAAATTGAATTATGGAAGATATTGAATATCAACATGTCTGGACATGGAGAGTCTGGCTACACCCATGATTTTGTCAAAATTATCTGTAATACTAGACTCCAATTTGGAAAATTAGAACAATAGTGAATTGCAAAGTAATACATAATCTTTTGCCTTCATATGTTAAGACTTTGAGAGAGACATGATAGTTGAGTAAGTCTAATTAAAGGAGTTGCATGATCCATACGTTTACCAATCTGTTAATGTGTAATTAATATAACTTACATCATAGAGAAAGTCGTCAATAAGTGTCTTCATCATGTCTTTTGTCCTATAATTAAAAAAAACCAGGTAAACGGCAAATGGAAAGTGGCTTTGCATGAAACCTGGAAGTAGTCGGCAAATATAAATAAAAAACAAGGATGCATGTTGCATCTGTTTATATGATGTAAGGTTTTACATAGATTCTATATGGGTCACTTTAGGTGTTACGGCCTGCATGACTTCAAGCAATGCTTTCTAAGCAAAAAATCAATTTCTTTCTTTTATCTATAGTTGCAATTATTTAATGCATATGTAATCAAGTCTGTTATCCGGAAAGTAACCATCTGATCACACTCCTCATCTTTGTCACTTTCAACTAGTTTCCATTTAGCTGACTTTTATAATTTTGCATCAAGGACTTAGTAATTTTACATAAGTCAGATTTAGTAGTCTCAGAGCTTGAAAAATTGTTTGTTTTATTGGTCATATTGTTTGTCTTCCAATATAAATTTAATTGATTTAGACTCTTTATATATTTTATGGCCAGTGTAATAAATTTTATGGTCTGTGTAATAAATTTTAAGTCTCATTTTTCTAGCCATGGTGTAGATCAATTTTATAGCCTGTGTAATAAAATTCTATGCTATAGCACTGCGTTGTTTTGACCATAACCTTCAAACCATTTATAGCCTGTGTAATAGGAATTAAAAAATGCTTATTTGATAGCACCAGAAATATACGTAACCAGCTTTACAACTGTTCCTAAAGCAGAAAAAAACCTATTACCATGTTTTAAAATATCGAATTTGTTAGAAGTTACACTTCAAAATACCATATTCATTCGGTGTTATTATACTGAATGAACTGATTTTTCAGTAAAACCTACATGTATGAAATCACTTACACTTGTTCATAATTTATTAACAAAAATTCATTGAAACGTCATTGAACAAAGTTTTATTTGTCTAATCTTTAGAATGATTGGGTGGCCTGATATTAAGAAGTACTATTAACGTAGTAACTTATTTTTTTTAAAATTAGTATCAGACATAGGAAGAGGAAGTGTCACCAATTTCTACGTTAAAGATTGGGAACTTATTTGCCTTCATATGTCGACGATGGAAAAAGATTGGGAACTTATTTGCCTTCATACGTCAAAGATTGCCTTCATAGGAAGTCAGTACGGTAAATTTTATAATTCACAATATTTACGTCGGTCTTCCACAAATTTAATTTAGAAATATGTCTTGTACAATATTTTCACTTAATCACTAAACTCTTGATTTACACTTCTCCTTTTTAGAGTGACAGCAGCGCCCAAGACGACAAATGCAACATTTATGGTTGGAATGAGGGTGAAGGGGTAGTTTCTGAAGGAAGAATCCATGCCAGAGATCCACAACATCTTGTTAATGGTATTCCGCTCGGTCCGGCTGCCTTTGCGAATTGGGTGGCCAATGTAATAAATGGAGACGCATATTTGTGGCGACCCACAGTTGATATGTCGTGCGTTAGAGATGCAGTTGGTAGGAAAGTAGCATGGCCAAAATCAAAAGTTGAAGTTAATAAAGATGCAGTTGGTAGGAATGTAAATTGTGCGACTTCTCCCGTGATATCCACACCCATAATCGCGAAGAAACCACAACAACATGTAAGTAAATATGCTGGAAATATTTTGTAGTTTGTATTTTGTTTCTTCTGTTTGAAATATGCACCACTGTGTTGTTGCATTTTGTATGCTTTGGTTTCTAAAATAAGTACACAGTTTTCAATATGCACTGTTTGAAATATGCACCAATTTTTTTCCAGCCGATTGCAAAGCTGACAAAAGATAGTAAATGCAAGTTGATTGATGTGGGTGAAACGAACGAAGTAGTGGCTGAAGGAACTATCACTTCAACTGATTCAATATCGATGGTCCATTGTCGTCCATTGGGACGTGATGCTGTAAAAGTTTGGGTTGAAATTGTGAGAGTTCCGGATGCAGTGCTATGGAGACCTACATCGGAGTTGACGTGCATGGAAGATGCCTTTGGCGTTCCCATAGCTTGGCCGATAGCAAAAGTCATTATGGAACCAAAATGAAAGGTATGCAATTCTTTATGTAATTGAAAACTTCTTGCAAAATTACCATCATGGATAACCAGTAGCAATAAAATACTTAAACCATCAACTCAAATAATTATAATGCCTAAGTGATTTGAAAAGGGGCTTCCTTCAAAGTTATTTGAAATTTTCCTCTAAATTGCCTCATTATAACCTACTTGTAGATGTGCAATGAGTTATTGTACTTGAATGATTTATGTGAATATGCAACAATGTGAATAAGTTAGAATTTATGTTGGAATTTACTATGATCAGGCTTATCAAAATATGGTATTTATGTTGTATATATTAACTGTAATTAGTCGGTGGTTTAATCCATCAGTAGCCATAAGTTATATCGACTAATTGTACGTACTTAAAAGATAATTTATGATCCTAAGTTTCCAGTCATTTTACAAACTAGGAGCATATTATATTATTATCCCATATTTTTATCAACAAATGCATCTATCGTTATGAATTTTTTGAATCTGTGTTTGGCTGTATCCATATGGGTCTGGCAGACTTCTTACACCTACCTAATTTCACTATCTAAAATAATTCGTGTACACTTATATTTTCATCTGTGTTCGAGTATATGAAAATCTGTGTTTGAGTATATGAAAATGTACATGCAGAGATAAAATGTACAAAACATTGATGATAAATCTTCATTTTCATTTTATCCTTGGCCAAAACTAACATGCACATTATTTTAGTTTTCATATTCAGTTGTGCATATTCAGTTGAACACAAGATTGCACATATTCAGTTGTGCATAACTTTAGTCTCATTGTTTTCTCAGTATTGATAGTCCTGTCATTATTATCTCAGTATTGATTATAACTTGAGTCTCACTGTTGATTATATTTTGTCTACAGGTAGGCGTTTCTGAAGAATGAGCAGTAGCAGCACTAGTTTATCGTACTTGTTAGGTAGTTTGGTTGTTTATTGTATTTGCTTAGTTCAGATGTTTATGGTACTTTAACTACAGCAGTAGCATATTGTTTGTGGTTCGTAGTTCGGTTGTGTAAACTTCTATGTACGGTTAACCTTTTGTCTTGAAACTACTGTTCGGTTGTGTAAACTTCTATGTACGGTTAACATAGTGTTTATGTTAGTGCTTTTGTTTATGTATTTTGTGGTTTTTAAATGTGTTTATGTTTGAATGTGTATGTGTATATGTATATGTATTTTGCGGTTGTTTAATGTGTATGTGTTTATGTATTATGTTATAAGCTATGAACAAGATTGAACTAGAGGCAATTTATAGGCGAAGCTGGAATATTTTTAGTAGCGTTTCGAAAACGCTATTAAAAAATGCTACAAAAAATAAAGGGTCGAAGGAGAGCATATATAGTAGCGTTTAACAAACGCAGCTACATGCTTTGTCAATAAACTGCGTCCTCTATTTCAGCGTTTAACAAACGCTACCAAAATATTTTTGAGAAGACCAAGTACATTTTGGTAGCGTTTTATACACGCGGCAAAAAAAGAATTTAGTGGCGTTTCATAAACGCTGCAGTAAAACGATTTATGGTAGCGTTGAAATAAGTGCAACTAAAAATCAGGTATTTTTAGTCGTGGGTTTTATAACAGCGTTTATCAAAACGCTGCTAAAACTTTTAGTAGCGTTTTTTGAGCGCTACTAAAAATCAAAATTCTTGCAGTGCTAGAAAAATAGAGCCTGATCGGTTGGGGGATCTTGATATGGAGCCGATAGTGCCCCGTGCCACCACACACATTGTGAAGCACGATACTAGGAGACCTCGCAATAAAATAATTAGGTTGGTCCAAGTACAATGGGGGACAATCCAGCCGAAAGCACATGAGAGACCGAGGAGAAGATGAAGAGCACTCACCTAGAGCTTTTCGCTAGTAATTTTTCTCTTCAAAATTAGGATCTTGGTTGCATTGTGGTTCCTAGATTGGATGATATGAGATTGTTGTTACACTTTTTCACAATCACTTTACACTCATGTAGAAATTTTTATGTATGTTTAGGATATTTGCATACATACTTTCATGACACGATTACACAATCACGCTAAGATAGAACTCATTTTAGCATGTTTGCAGTTCATAATCACATTGCACTATTGGCTGAGTAGATGGTTGTGTAGAGAACTTGGTTGTATAACATGGACGTTATTGCACGTTATGTTGTTCACCCTTTAGAAGAATTCAGGACGAAATCCTTTTTAAGGGGGGAAGAATGTAACATCACATAAAATGAAGCATAAATAAATGAAGTAAATTGAATTAAATATGATAAGGGTTAAATATAGAACTTTTATAAAAGTTTCAATTTGGCCACGAAAGTTATTCTATTGCGTTCGTGGTGAAATTCTGATCTGTTTCCATATATAATATGCTGAAAACGGAGCTCAAACGAAGAAGTTATGAGAGTTTCAAGTTTTCAAATTTAAATTAATTTAGTTGGAATTCAAATACAAATGAGAATTTAAATTTAGGATGTGAATTTTAAAAATTAGCTTAGGGGTTAAGTAAACGTTAATTAACATTTGATTAACGTTTAACGTTATAAGGGAAAGAAATCAATTAAAAACAATAGAGATAAATAATTCCCCAGAATAAACGTATCGGTCGACCCCTTTATCGAGACCGATCGACCTCTAGCGATCGACCTGTTGAAGAGGGGCGGTCGGTCGGTCGTGCCTGAAAAAGGGCAGTGGCAGCTAGGGTTTAATGGTACGAATGGTCTAGATTTCTCCATTTGAACCTATTTTCATCCTACGGTTCTGCTGCATTTCAACCCCTATAAATAGAACCATATCCTCTCCACTTTTTATTAGCATTATTTTAGGGAATTTAGCGAAATTCTACCATTGTTATCTCTCCAAATTAGATTCAGAAACTCCGTAGAGAATTCGGGTAAGGATCAAATCCATTTTCTAACCTATTCTTATTCTATTCCTCTCCAATTATTCCAAATCTAATAAAAATATATACATCTTCCCTATTGTGTGTGTGTGTATCAAAAGAGAGAGATTCCAAAAGGGATTGAAAGGCTACAAACCCATTGAAGTAAAGCTAAGGCTAATATGTGAGTGGAAACCTTAGTATTTCTTTTTCAGTAATTGTTTAGTGTATTTCCTTTTGGATTTTAATATGCCTTAGGGATTTTGAAATTTCGAAAATACGATAGATAAAAATCCCCCTAAAATATCTTTTTATTTCGAAATGTCAATTCTATGTGGAGATTCTCAATTATTTACATTAATTTGATGGAATTTGTTTCATTTATGCAAATTTTGGTAATTTCATAGTCTATTCCACTTCTCCTTCTTCTTTAGGTCAAATTGTGATTCTTCAATGAAATAAGGGATTTAGATTACGAATCCTATTCATAGTTTACACCACTTATTCCTATCTATTTCTTTGTAAAAGAGGATTTGAATAGAATACAGAGTTTAGATTGCAACTCCTATTGTTTAGGATATTCCATTGAATTGGTGTAACAAATTGAGTTTATATTTTATTTATAAGCTTGTTATTGTAGTTTTGGTTATGAATATGTATTCCCTGTTTTGGATATCAGAATCCATTATTTTGGTATGTTGAAATCTTAGGAATTTGAAGAAAAAGGACTTGTAATAATATTTGGCTAGGGAATTGACATTTAACGCTAGTTTAGAGCGTAAAATCCGTACGTTTAGAACTTATTAGGCGTGAATATTTATTTATCTATATTTATGTAATTAACGTATAATTATTGCGTATATGGCGTAGTTAATTAGGCATTTATTTTCATTTATTTTTCATCCATTAGGAAGGTAATTGATTTGTAGGCGGAAATAAGAGGAAACTCTTATATAGCCTACTTATTATTTTAAGGCGTAATAAGGAAGATTCCTTATAAGGCCTTATTTATAAAATGGTGAGATGAGTGTGTGTGTGTGTGTGTCTACACATATATTGAGTACTTGATGTATGGCCAAGTCATAGGGATGCAAGGTCAATAGAGTTACATAATGGAAGTCTGCCCTTCACTTTTAGGCTATCAGCAGTTGTGTACACTTTGATTGATGTGAGATATCCTTATGATAAATATTTGTAATGATGCGAGATTGGTCGCAAATTTTGTAGGGGAAATATGCCCAGCTAATCTGGCTACCAATTCCTACGAGTAGTCGGACTAATGTGAGATGTCATTATGAGTATGGGCTATAAGAAAAGGGCCTGCTTCGGGGTCTTGAGGTATTAAGTGGTTGGACCTGCCTCTTTTCCCCAGATGAAGTATTAAATGGCCAAGGGGTTTTGTTAGGTGGTATCTCAATGAAGGGGTCCGCTTTTGGAAACAGGTATTAAATGATGAGGTCTGCCTTAATTAAGGTATTAAATGACCAGAGTCTGCCAATTTTCCACAAGGAAGTATTAAGTGGCCTAAGAGATTCCATATGATGTCAGCTAGATAATATCATTGAGGAGCACACCTTGGAAATAGGTAGAAATAGGATTAAATGATAGGGTCTGCCTTAATTATGGTATTAAATGATCAGAGTCTGCCTATTTTCCAATAAAAGGTTTTAAGTGGCTTAGGTACCGTCTCTCACATTATTATCTAGTTATGACATATGATTGAGATATGAGATTCTAGAACCTGCTTCTGGAGTGGAAGGTATTAAGTGATTGGACCCGCCTCTTTTCCTTATAAAGAAGTATTAAATGGTTTTTATTGGTTTTATGTTCATAGACATATTCTTATTTTGAAATATACTGTCCAAGTACTGAAAAGGTAAGACTCGAGGTTTTTATTCACCAACACTTGTTGTTTTGACTCCCTTCTCATTACAACACAGGTTAACGGAGTGATGGCGATGGCGATACTTAGAGATGAATAAGCTTGGCTTGTGGCAGTATATGTTATTATTACTTTCTTTTACATGTACTCATGTATTTAGACAATTGTTGTAACAGATATTATGTTACGGTTTTTATGGAATTTTGTATTATGACATTTTTATGGTTTTGAAATAAATGGGTACACTTTGCTATTATAGTTTGTTCCATCCGCTGTGAGTTTTGAAAGTTTGGTTATGGCTTTATACTATTAATTTCTTAGTTCTACCAACAACTTACCTTAGAATGGATCTAAGTTTCGATGGGCCTTTTATAGGTCGAAATATAAGCATGTTTTGGGGTGGGTGTTACAAAATCTTGATCCTACATTTTCTCTCTAGTCTCACCTCTACAAATAGATCATAAACCTCATTCTTCTTTGGATTTTTTGTTGCCTCCACCCTCGCTATTGTTGGCCAATATCTATTCCTATCCTCTTCTCCATTTTAAGCTCAAGGTCAAATAAAATGAACACTATTCGATGGTCGGTGGTCATAAGTTCAGGAGCTAGCACCTTCCTGAATTGGAATGTAGTTCAAGGAGTCAATCTCTTTGTGTCAACGTGCACTAATTGGCTTTGGTGATGAGGTAATTTTCTAATCTATAACAATAAATTAATTTTTATATATCATATACTGTTTAGTTAGTTAGGTGACGAATCTAATACATCGGTATATCTTCACATGTTTGATGGTTGTTTAGTTATATGCATATAAATTTTAAAAAAGTCATGCATGTTATGATCATAATGCTCATAGTAAAAAAATTTATTTTTTTATTTTTGAAAGTAATATAATATATTACTAAATTGATTTTGATTTCATAAATTTGTAATAAAATTTTGACATCGTATAATATATGTTTCGTATGATGAAAATTTTATTTATGTCAAATAAACTTTCGGTTGTAAAATAAAAAATAAAAGTTAATTTTTTATATACCAATATATATATATAATATTTATATAGATATTATTAAATATAATTTAAAATTGATTTTAGATAAGGTATAAGCATATATGGATTAATATATTATAATATGGTATGAAAAGTTTTTCAAAACATTATAATATAAATTTCGCTTTCGAAAGTAATTTTTAAAATTATAAAAATTTATCTATCATATTTTCTTTATTAAAAACACGGGTTTATTTATTTAAATGACCGAATAGTAAAAATGATTATTAAAATATTTCCTGAGCTGAAAACATTATTAAAAAAATTATATACTGTTATCCGGCATTTTGACCCGCTATATCCGAACTGACTGGACAAGTTAGACTCGACTGTCATCAAGGCTAGTAGCCCAGAGCAATGATTGTGGGGTCCAAAATCAAGCATAGATGATAATATGAAGTAGAAGCATGAAAGCTCACTACTCCTTGAGGATGGATTAGGTACGATCCATATTCAACACTATGGATCGTACCGTATCAATTCCACAACTCAATTTTACAGCGATGATCGGTCAGTAACTCAAAATCTACACACGCTATCAACATGAAACTTGGAGTACAAGCTTACTAGAACATGTGGAACACCCCATAGGAATCTCATTCCAATTGGTGGAAGTTGAAGGGATCGACATAACTCCCTTTGGAGGGATCGGCAGAAATCAGAATTCAAGCAACGCTACTTCACGGAAAATGCGTTATCTCACAAACCGTACGTCGAAATTACATGAAATTTGGGGAGCAAGTAGCTAACATCATGGGGCATTACCCATAGGGATCTTGTCCCATTTGGTTGCATTAATAGGGATTGATACCGATCCCTATTGTGGGCCATGATGGGCCTGCAGATTTTTGGGTAACCTCGTCTTGGTCTCTTGAACCTTCTGCCAAAATTTCAGTCTGATCCATGTATGTCTTCCCCTATAAATACAGTAGGCATGAGTCAGAAAAGGGATCCTACTTTCTCTGTCGATGCTCTGCCATTATTATTCTTCACTTTTTACTAATGGATCCTAGCTGATCCAAACACTCTTGTAATCATAATCAAGTGGAAGATCAATAAAAATATGAAGTGGACGTAGGCCAAGATTGCCGAACCACTATAAAAATCTATGTGTTCATTTATGATTTTTTCTCAGTTTTAGTTTCATTCTTCATTTAATCTCTACTAGATTCTATTGCGTGTTGATGCCCATTTTTGGCGTCAATATTTTGGTGCTTTCACTGAGATTTGAATTCTCAGCTTGATTGGATCTCATCATCTACTTGTGGATTTCCATATTCACGAGATAGATCCAGCATTCAACCAACAAACTTCCTATTCTACTCAGATTTGAAGGAAATCTAAAGAAAGATGATAGCCATTGTTAGAGGAACTAAGTCTACTTCCCATGTTTTTAGAGGATTTGATTATGCTAGTGCTTTTGTTTGGAGTTGTTCATGTGTTCATGTCCATTTGGAAGGGATCGGATTTACTCATGTATGCAAATTCTTAAGATCAGATGCTGAAGTTTGCACTCAAGTTAGTCAAAATAGTCGATCCCTTTGTCAAGGCCAAAATGGCCGATCCCTCTCTCAAGGCCAAAATGGTTGATCCCTCCATACCTACTACCAATCCCTATTTACATATACATGCTCAATACCAATCCCTCCAAAGACATCAATACCGATCCCTCCGAAACGGCTATACCTATCCCTTCAACATATATGTATACCGATCCCTCCAGTATATATTGATCCCTCTCCAAGGTGTATATACCGATCTCTCTCCAAGGTATGTATGCCGATCCCTCTCCAAGGTATGTATACCGATCCCTCTCTCAAGGCCAAGATGGTCGGTCCCTCTCTCAAGGCCAAGATGGCCGATCCCTCTCCAATCTCGTCAATACTGATCCGTCCGAAAGACGTTAATATCGATTCCTCCATACTTCGTATGCCGATCCCTCAATACTCCATATACCGATCCCTCCATACTTCGTATGAAGATCCCTCAATACTCTGTATGCCGATCCCTCCATACTTCATACGATCCCTCCACATACTTCGTATGCCGATCCCTTCATACTTCATATACTGATCCCTCCAACATATATGTATACTGATCCCTTTGAAAGGCGTCGACACCGATCCCTCCATACTTGGTACGATCCCTCCACATACTTCGTATGTCGACCCCTCAATACTCCATATGATTGACCCCTATACTACTGATCCCTCTCTCAAAAGCCCATGTGACCGATCCCTATACCTAAAAAATATGGACCGGGCACGATCTATTTTTTAAATATATTTATGAATCGGGTACGATCCATTTTTAAAAAAAATTAGCTCTTCATTCCAGATTTGGAGCTCAACTTAAAAACGGTACATTCTATCCACTTCCCTTACATCCTAGGCAGCTGCTGAATTGCAGTCAAGGAATGGACAAGAAACTGCTACTCAAACGGTGCTCCTCCCAAAAACTGAAGAACCAAGATGATATGACACAAACTAGGATCGATTACCTGGTCAAGCTCCCAGGGTAGTTGCGACTGCCCTCAACTTACCAGCTTCCAAACACCTGACTTGGTAGCTATGGTACGACGACTTGTGAAAGAGAGCCAAGACCAGACTGACGACGATCAGAGCATCTCCCCTTTTCAGAACCCGTTCACTGAAGCCGTTCTATGAGTAGAATATCCAAGGAGATTCAACATGTCGACCATGCCGGCGTACTTTGGAAATACAGACTCCCGGTAGCATCTCATGAAATATGAGTGGTACATGGATTCCGCTAGAGCGACGGACGCCATCAAACAGATGATTTCCTATATTCCTTGAAGGAGTATCGATCATACGATTTACACGATTATCGCCCAGGTCCATCTCCTCATTCTACTAACTGGCTCAGAAGTTTATCGAGCAATTCAGAATTCATGCTACTCATCCTAAGGATGCAATGTCATTGTCCAACCTAATCCAAGCGCCAAGTGAGACACTCAAAGATTTCTTGCATAGATTCAACGTCGCCGTCACTAAAGTGAGAAATCTCAACAAGGATATCAAACTAATGGCATTGATAAGGGGAATTGACCCCAAGTTAGATTTTAGCGACTGGTTAGCTGGAGAGCCTCCTTCGACCTTGGATTGCTTCTATTACAAAGCGAACCAGTGCCTACACAAAGAGGAGGCACGACATACTAGATAGAAGAACAATGCAAGTTCGTTGGTTGAAGGAAGTCAAAGCGAGGGCAGCATTGAGGCCTTAGATGAGGATTCAGATCCTATGAGATGACCCAGAAGCCCAAAATCTGATTCATATACTCCTTTGAATGATTCAATCGATAACATCTACTTGGAGACTCACGACTCGGAGCAGTACTAAAAAGTAGCCTTGAGAGAGTCCACCGAAGCCCAGAAGAAATATGGGGAATGTTGTATATTCCAAGATGCACACGGTCCTTACACTTGCGATTGCAAACACCTCCGAGACGTGATTGGAATGTTGATTCGAAAAGGAAAGTTTCGACAATATGCACAAGTCCTACGGAATAGCGGGCTGGGAACATCTGACCCCTATAAATAGAGAACTTTGACTATTAATTGGACCACCCATGGTCGACTTTCAGCAGAGAAGAGCTTGGACAAAGCGGAATAGCGAGCACATGACATTACTTCACTTATCAATGAGATTTATTCCTATCTTCTTCGAACTATTTCTATTTCAATTTCAATTTTGTTGTGAACTATGACCAACTTGAACTAAAATACTTCCAAACGATGCAGGTGACCAAGTACTTAGAGTTGGGCGCCAACCAATCTCCGTGGACCATGATCGGACCTTTGGAGTTTCATCAAGATAAGCATGATTCAACCACTCATCAGCTACCATATGCCCCTAACTTAGGGCTAAGGACTCGAAATGGGAAAGCCCGACAAGGTCAGGATCCAGCAAAAAGTGGACACGACTGATCGTCCACTCATCAACTTCCGTGTCTGACTTGGAGACCAAAGAAAGACTTAGAGTGGATGCAACCCAACCATCCACTCCCAAGCTCATACTTGAAGTTTGCCAAAATACTTATGCCTCTCCCAAAGCTCAGCATGACCGAGGTCCAACTAAAGTGGACGCGATTTGACTATCCACACATTAACTTCTGCCCTAAACATAGGAGGTAGTTCGAAAGCTCGACTTAAAGTAGGTGTGACTGACTGCCTACTCATCAACCACCACCCTCAACAAGTGGACACGACTGCAGCTTGCGGTGGATGTGACCTGACCATCCAACCCAAGCATGGATGTGATTCGACAATCCATCGCTTACTCCCTTCCTTGACTTGACAAGAGGAGCTACAACCACCAAGCGGATATGAATCGATCATCTCACTTGCCAAGTTTTGTCCTTGATGTTGGGGGTAGAATTCCATTCCATGAATGAACGTGATTCAACCGTTCATTCGATAACTCTTACCTTGACTTGGCAGATGGAGTATAAACATAAATCGGGTGGAGACCGACCGCTCGTGAAACAACTTTAAGTCCCCAGAGTGCGGACTGGAGTATAAACATAAATCGGGTGGAGACCGACCGCCCACGAAACAACTCTAAGTCCCCAGAGTGTGGACTGGAGTATAAACATAAATCGGTTGAAGATCGACCACTAGCGAAACAACTCTAAGTCCTCAGAGTGCAGACTATAGTATGAACATAAATCAGGTGGAGACCGACCGCCCACGAAACAACTCTAAGTCCCCAGAGTGCGGACTGAAGTATAAACATAAATCGGTTGGAGACCGACCACTCGCGAAACAACTCTAAGTCCCCAGAGTGCGGACTGGAGTATAAACATAAACAGGTGGAGACTGACTGCCCACGAAACAACTCAAAGTCCCCAGAGTGTGGATTGGAGTATAAATATTAATCAGGTAGAGACCGACCACCCGCGAAACAACTCAAAGCCCTAGAGTGCGGACTAGAGTATAAACATAAATCGGGTGGAGATCGACCGCTTGCAAAACAACTCTAAGTCCTTGGAGTGTGGACTGGAGTATAAACATAAATCGGGTGGAGACCGACTGCCCGCGAAACAACTCTAAGTCTTCAGAGTGCGAACTAGAGTATAAACAGAAATTGGGTGCGGTTCGACCACCCGCCAACAAACTCTTATCCCCAGAGTGCATATATGAGTATAAACAAATAGATGAGTGCAGTTCAACCACTCTATATTCCATAAACTCCAACCAGAACTCAACAGGAGGAGTATAAACTCACTATGGATGGAATTCAACCATCAATGAACTAACTCCACTAACCCAAGACTGGGGGTAGGAGTACAAATTGCTGAAAGCTAAATACAACAGCTCACTATAGCTCGGGCTTGGTGTTCTTTACGACTCAAGGCAACGACCGCGGGAAGGCCTTGACACAAAACCAATCGGAAGGACATCCGAAGTTATGGATGACCGACTATATCATATCGTTGGATCGAGGGTCAATATCAATTCGCACCAACCATAGATAGATGTGACGCGAACGTCCATTGAATAACTCCAGTCACTAGAGCGTGGATAGGAGAATAAAACATGAATGAGTGCGACTTGACCATTCATTCTCCATCACCTTCCTTTGATCCATCAGAAAGAGTATGAAACCGGTGAGCATGACCCGACTGCACCTAAGCGAACTCTATCCCTAGATCTGACGGACCAGTATAACCATATATGGATTAATATATTATAATATGGTATGAAAAGTTTTTTAAAACATTATGATATAAATTTCGCTTTCGGAAGTAATTTTTAAAATTATAAAAATTTATCTATCATATTTTATTTATTTAAAACACGGGTTCAATTATTTAAATGACTTAATAGTAAAAAATAAATTATTAAAATATTTCCTGAGCTGAAAACATTATTAAAATTTTTATATACTGTTATCCGGCATTTTGACCCAGCTATATCCGAACTGTCTGGACAAGTCAGACTTGACTATCATCAAGGCCAGTAGCCTAGAGCGATGATTGTGGGGTCCAAAAATCAAGCATCGATGATAATATGAAGCAGGAGCATGAAACTCACTACTCCCCGAAGATGGATTAGGTACAATCCTTATTCAACACTATGGATCATACCGTATCGATTCCCCAACTCAATTTTGCAGCGATGATCGGTCAGTAACTCAAAATCTATACAAGCTATCAACATGAAACTTGGAGTACAGGCTTACTGCAACATATGGAACAACCCCTAGGGATCTCATTCTAATTGGAGGAAGTTGAAGGGATCGGCATAATTCCTTTTGGAGGGACCGACATAAATTAGAATTTAAGCAACTGTACTTCACGGAAAATGTGATATCTCACAAACCGTATGTCAGAATTGCATGAAATTTGGGGAGCAAATAGCTAACATCATGGGGCATCCCTCATAGGGATCGAAGCCCATTTGGATGCATTAATAGAGATCAGTACCGATCCCTATTATGGGCCCCGATGGGATTGCAAATTTTTGGGTAGCCTCGTCTTGGTCTCCCGAACCTTCTACCAAAATTTTAGTCTGATCCATGCACGTCTTCCTCTATAAATATAGTAGGCATGGCATCAGAAAAGGGATCATGCTTTCTCTACCGAGGCTATGCCATTTTTATTCTGCACTTTTGTACTAATGCATCCAAGCTGATCCAAACACTCTTGGAATCACAATCAAGTGGAAGATCAATAAAAATATGAAGTGGACGTAGGCCAAGATTACCGAACCACTATAAAAATCTATGTGTTCATTTATGATTTTTGCTCTCTTTTAGTTTCTTTCTTCATTTGATCTCTACTAGATTCTATTAGGTGTTGATGCCCATTTTTGGCGTCAACGTATACGTACATACATATTTATTTATTTGCTTTTGTATATACAAACTAACATATATATATATACACTTAAATATATTTGTTAAAAAAATTATATATATTCTCTGAAATCGAGAGCATTATTGTTATAAAAAAATTATATATATATAAATATATATATATATGTATATATTTTTTAGTTATTAATTTATGTATATGTATATTTATATATATTTATACATTTGAAAAAAATCTTTCGGTTTCCACTATATTTAATAGACTAAAATTAATTTACGAAATATTAATTAAAATAATTTCATATATATATATATATTATATGATAGTTTTTATATTAATATATATATATATATGTATGTATGTATGTATGTATGTATTTATATGTAAATTTGTAATTTATAAAATTCTTTGTATATAAATTATTTAAAGTTATATATATACACGCGCACACACATATTTATTTAAATATTTCATTAAGTAAAACTTGATGTATACAATTATACATTTAGACGATACACATATATATAAGAGTGGATGACATGTCCGTTGCGGTGTAAATCCCAACATTTATATACGGGCATGTCAAACCTTGCATAGATTACTATTTACACTTGCACACACACATATATGTGTATGATACACATTTATATCTAACATAATATTAATT
This sequence comes from Allium fistulosum, assembly GCA_030737815.1. NCBI lineage: Eukaryota > Viridiplantae > Streptophyta > Magnoliopsida > Asparagales > Amaryllidaceae > Allium > Allium fistulosum. The sequence goes on from CM060906.1 coordinate 55,954,738, forward strand.
TCATAACTTAAAACTAGATTATATAAATTTAAATAAACTAATGATTTTATTTAAAAGAAATTTAGAAATGTTCCTAGACTTCATAGGTCTAATAAAGATCTAAAACGGTAAAAAAATTAAAATTCACTCATTTCTTCCACTGCAGGTTGACCCAGTTCCAACATATATACCCGCTTCTGTGAAGTTTTCTTTAAGCACATTTTAAGCATACCTTTGTTATTATGCATCATCCTTTGATAATGTTTTTGTCATCCCATGCTACTTCGCTGTTTTAACAAAAAAGATTCGAATCAAGTAATTATTATATATACACACACACCATTAGTATCAACATTTATACACTTACTTCTATGTTCCTGTCAAAGAAATTTTCGATTATGTTATGCTCTTCTCTGTTCAAGTATGTTAAGCATTTATAGTGTTTTAGTTTTAAATCTGCAAATGTTGGTTCTACTACTGCTAATAACTCTAAGATGAATTGTTCTAAACTTTCTTCCTCATTCTCTTTGTTGTTTTCTTCAGTTTTTAGCTTTTTTTCTTTTTTTCAATTGCTATTCATACTCAAAGTTGTCATCCACTTTCCACTTTTTTGTTCTTTCTTTAAATCTCTTGATATAAGAATTTGTTTTTGATTTTTTTGTCTCCTTTTTCACTCTTTTCTTCATTCTTTGGCCAGCAGGCTTTGTTGAATTATTTTTCTGATCTAGTTTAGTTTTTTTAAGCTCGAAATCGTCTGAGTCATATAGTTTGAAAAATGGAGGAGTGAAGTCGATTATTGGATTAGAGTGGAGTATGATTTGGCTACTAATAATGGTATCATGATCCATTGGATCGTGTATTTCATTAGTTATGCCCACTTTTTCAACATTTTCTGTTCAGGCTCTACACCTCTATCTTCATTCTCTTCTTTCTTATTTCCAGCTCCGAATTTCATTTCTTAGATTTCTTGTATCAATTTTTGAACTTCCTTTTCTGCTTGTAACCTTATTTTCTTTTCCGTTTCCAGCTCTTCCTTTGTTTTCTTTTGTTCATTTTCCAAATATTTTATATGTATTTGCATTACTTTAATGGTTACTTCTTCTTCAAGTGTTTCAAAAGTTTCTTTTCTTTCTTCGAATTTTCCTTTTTTTCCTTTTCTTTTCTTCTTCCATTTTATTTGATTGTCTTGTTTTAAGGTTATTTGAAGAAGCCTTGTCTCGTGTGCAAGAATATTTTCTATTTCTTTCAATTGTATAATTATTAGAAAAAAATTGTGTTCGTTTTAAGCTTTGTTTTAATTTTAGTTACCAAATTGTAGAATTTTGATTTAAAATGATGGTGAATAGTAGCATTTTTAATTATTGATTTTGTTTGAAAAAAAATGTCGTGTTGATTGATGGTATTTGAAAAAATACTGCACTATTAACTTAGGGTTAATAAAAAGTGATATTAAGCATGGGTAATATTGATACTGAACAATTAATACAAAGATATTGAGCAAGTGCAAAATTACTACTTAGCAAAAGCTAATATGTTACATGGAAAAATATAGTATTAAAACTAAAACTATGTAGAGGCAATAATGATACCAAGTATTATAGTATGTTATAACTTATTTTTTGTAGAAGCATAAATGGTACTAGGTAAAATAGTTTGTTAATAATAAAAATAAGCAGAAATAAAAATAATATTTAGGAACTTCTTTTATGAAAACTTATCCTAAGTAGAAGCGAAAATGAGATTAGGAAATATAGATTGTTAACAACGATACAAAGGGGCAGGCAAAATGATACTCGAAGAAATAGTGTGAAAACCTATACTAAATAGAAAATAAAATGATATTGAGAAATATAGGCAAGATAGAGTTTTAACTTACCTCGCCATCTTTAACATCATCCAAAAATTAGTTAACTATGGGTTTTAACTTCCACAAATCCTTTCTTCCAAATCTTGGCAATTTTTCACTGTATTGCTGCCTGGGTTGAATAAGCTTTATTTTTTTACTAATGCAATACTATATATATATTTTAAAAACTGATTGGATATGATTAAATAATGTTTATTTCAAGTAATAATGTTTTGGATAACATATCTTACCAATGGAAGCATAAAGCAACCCGACATGTTCCTTGACTTGTGAATAAAGTTGTTTATAAATTTGTTGAAGTTCTTTTCTAGTGTTTTTGCCAAGAAACTATCCTCAACTTTTCCATATTAGTCAAATATGCTAAAAATCACCATCTTAGCTTTTGTTGATTGTTAGAAAAAAAGGACAATAACAACATTACCATTATTATTAGTAATAGTAAGTCTTCCTCGATTTCTTTTTTTGTTTTCTCAATTTCTTGTTTTATTCTTTTTTCAACTAAGTCCAGTGATTAGAAAACAATTTCCAAAATTTCTTCTAGTAAAATCTCTACATTCCCCTGAAATTGTTTTTCCTATCATTTTTATTATCAGCTCAATGTTTCTTTCTTCCATTGGCATAGCAAATAACAAGTTAATATCCTTTGCAGCCACTTTCATCTTTTCTTATCCAAATATGAATGCTTCATGTTTTGCTGAAATCAATTATATAATGCATCCAAACTATTTTGGTACTTTTTCATTCTTTCATTGTACTGCTATTTTCATAAAAACTATGAAGAATTAGTAAAATTGCGTTTCTTCAAAATTTCTATTTGTTTCTTTATAGTTCCGTTTCTTTTTTTATCAATTATATAATCTTGTATGTAATTTGCAAGCCACATCTATATGCACACTAGGATTTCATTTCTTCTTTTGCTTTTTTTCATATTTTCTCTTTTGCTCAAAATTTTCAGATTTTTTTTTCTTTTGTAGCAGTTGTCTACAAAATTATCATCAACCTGTTGTATAAAAGGTGGTATTTAGTTGATTATGAAAAAAATTATTATATTGGATCAATTCAATTTTTTTAATAGTATTGGTTGCTATCAACTGGAAAAAGAAATATACCGTGTGTTATTTGTAATAGATTTGATAGTCGGTACTTGTTAAAACAAAGCTGTGTATTATTTCTATCAAAATTAATACTGTAGTTAAAAAAATAATACTGACTAATAACTGCTCAAATATTTATATTAATTATAAATGATAATGAGCACACTATATATGAATTATGATGGTATTATTTTTTATGTAGAAATTTTTTTGACTATCATTTATGACAAACTTGATACAAAAATATTGCAAAAATGATACCGGTACTTATTTAATTGGAGTTAATGCTTTATAATTTTAAAATTGATATTGACTATATTTTACACCAATAATGATATTAATATGTTCAGACTACAAGATTAAAGGTCACGAGTTTGATTCCTAAGATCGACACTTGTTGGCATTATTGAAACTTGTTCAAAAAAATGATACTAATATGTTTTAAAAATGATACCGTGTTTTATGAAAATTATTAATGTAGCTTATAAGGTTTGATAATTCCATTAAGTGGTTTTATATAATGATACTACTAACTATGCATTTTTATTATCATGCATTATTATTTTTCAATTTGCATGTTAATGGTAATGAATACATACTATTTATAATGGTGTAAAAAATGATGCTAACTTGTTTCAAAATTGATACCACATTGTATAATTTTTGTAGTTTGGTACTTAATGGTGTTAAAAACATACTATGCATGATGTAGTAAAAAAAATGATACTAACTAGTTTCAAATTTGATATCATATACTATACTTTTCCTATTTTGGTACTAAATCATATTAAAAGATATGTTGCATAATGCTATAAAAAAAAGGATACTAACTTGTTTCAAAATTGATACCATGTTGTATACTTTTCTAGTTTTGCATAGTGCTATATAAAATTAATACTAACTTGCTGAAAATTTGATACCATTGTCATAAATTTCCAATTTGCTAATAACTAATATTAAAAACATATCATGCAAAATGTGTAAACAAATGATATTAAATATTTGTAAATTTGATACCATGCCTGATACTTTTCCAAAATGCTAGAAAATAATACTAAAACGATTCTTTTCCTTATGAACTAATATTGTTTATAATTTTACCTAATTTATCTCCGTTTGTCGAATTCTTTGTTTCCGATAATTTTCTTTTCTTTTTATGCTTTTTTCTGTTTCAATTTTTAGATAACGTTAGCATATAACATAATAATTTGATATCATTAGTGTAACGACCCAAAATTTCGTACATTTCGTATTTAATACCTAAATTATTTAAATATTTGAATCTTTGATTTAATATGATTAAATTGATTTAGTAACTTATTAAACCCTTTTAACTAATAATTAATTATGGTAAACTTTATAGGATCGAATTAAACCTGGGGAAGGGAGGGGGTGAATAGGGTTTATAATAAATTCACAGAACAATAAAAATTTTAGCACATATAATGACAAAGTAAATGCGAAAATAAAAGTGACACAAATTTACCTTACTTTGGCAAAACTTGTCTACTGCTACCCCTAAGGTTTCTACTAGGAATTAAAAAATCGACGCTTGCAGACCCACTAAACTTACGACCCTCGTTAACTTGATTGTTCTAACCCTACGCTCAAATCCCTTCCACAACTCAACTCCGAGTTGTGAATTCTCGAACTACGCTTCATAGTTCGTACCTTAAAAACTAGAGTTTTATAAAAATAGTTTGAAAAAATACAATTAAAATAAAATAAGCAACACTAATTAACTAATTTAAAGTTAAAAACGTATGACCCAAAAATAGAGAATAAAAATATGTGCTTAGCCTGTTATCATTTATTCCGTTCAAGGCCGTTCCTCTTTCCTCTTCATTCACGAATTAGGGTTTCTGCCTTTGTTCGAAGCCGTTGATTTTACTTGTCAATTGATCCAAGTAATTTGTTCACCTTAGTTGCATTGCCGATTAATCTTATTGCTCTGATTTGCTCTCGGTTATTCGATGTCGAGTTAATTGTTGTCGATTTGGTATGCTTATCAAATTTTGCCCCTTTTCAATTTAATTTGAACTCGACTGATTTGCCGACGATGATAATGGGTGGTATTTATAAGGATTGAATCCCTGTATTTCTGTTGAATTTTTCAATTTGAATTTTTCAACTTCTTTACTTGGCCGTTCCATGTTCTAATGGACGATGGTTTAATTTCCGACTATTCTATTCTGATATATATATATATATATATATATATATATATATTAGAATTCTTTGATACGTATGTTCGAATATATTTTGAGCAAATTTGACCCTTGATTGAAATTAATTTTGGCATTGAATTTCTCTGAGATTCTGGGTTTCGCCTTGTTCATTTTGCGCCATTGCTACTTTTCACTGTTGTTTGTGTTAGCCTTGTTACTCTACCATGATATGATGTTGAGTTGCCTGAATATCGAAAACGTTAATGTGTTCGTGACTTGTCAGTGTGTGTTTTTGCCTAAGTATGTGTGTATTGATGCCTTGTATTTTCTGGCTTACCTCCATGTGCCTGAATCTAGAAAATGATATTTGTCCCCTTGCTTGTAATATATGTTGAGTTTTCTGAAAGCTTGTACATCTGAGTTCATCTACCTATGTGCGTTGCTCCATTTTGATATACTATATGTATGCATACATGCATATGTGTTATATGTGCACTTGTTCACTCTCATTGTATTGTATTCTGACCCTCTGTGCACACCATGTATGCAAGTCCAATATCTTGCCTATGTTGATGACTTGCAGCCTTGTGATGCTATGTTAGTGTGCACTGAGTTGCTGATCTTTATTGCACCTGAGTGTGTCTTGTTTGTGCCTGTGATGCATGTTTTTATGTGTGTATGTTCCTTGAATTGTTTCAGTTGCGCAAATGTTTGGTGCTTCTCCCTGAGTGTTGTGTCTGTATGCATGTAACCGTGCTATGCTCTAATTCAGCCTGTCTATGTGCACACTGTTGTACATGTGTCTCTGGCCTGATTTGGTTGCACATATTTTTATGAGTCTTGCTTTGAGTTTCATGTTGTTTTAGTTTTCCTATGTTATGCACTCTGATCTGCATCATTACTGAACTTTTCTATGTGCATGTAATTGTATGTTCATGTGTGCACTTGAGTGTTTGACCCTCTTTATGTACTTGTTTTCAGTTTGACCTTGTGAATGAACTTGTATTGTCAGGCTATGACTGTGTACGTGTTTGTGGTGTGTATGTGACTGACTTGGTTTCTGAGATTATATGTGTAGTTTGCTGGCTTGATATTATTGCTTGATGCACTTGTGTTGAGCTGAACCATGGCTGCACTTATATACACTACTTGATGCACTTATGTTGAGCCTTTGGGCTTGACCTTTGCATTTGTCCCTAAAATTTATTGATGTAAGTGCGTTTTGTGTATGTATGGCCTTATAGCATGTATAGTGATACATTGTGCATGTCATATGCTGCTCATGCACATTTATTTTTGACCTTGGTTTTAAAATATGAAAACAAACAATCTAATTAACCGAGGCAACATTATAATTAATCACATTCTTATTTTTGCAATTTTAGTTTGTTTCTTTTTTCTTTTTACTGTGCTGTTTATCGTTTGACAGGCAAAGTAGAATACTGGAAAAGCAATTGGAGCTAGAAGATAGCAAATCAAACTCGAGTGAGTGAGTGAAATGAGTGGTTGTATTGGAGAGTGAGTGATTGTTGTATATATGAGGGTGTAAAATAATATTGTATAGGAATGATATAAAATTTAGTGGAAGCTATGTTGTAAATGTGTACTATTTGAATTCGAATTGAAATAAAATATTTGTTTAAATGAAATTGTGATTTGTTTATTTCAATCTATGATGTTGCAATAGTACTATAACAAACTCATTTAAATATATGTGTGTGTGTGTATATATATATGCTTATGATCATCAAAAAATATCATAAACTATTGTATTTTACAATCTTCCCCTTTTGATGATAACAAACATATATTAAGATTTTGTATCAAATAAATGTGTTTGATGTGTTGTGATCAAACTCCCCCCATTTGTATACTCTCCCTACAACTAGACTCCCCTACACCGATGCACGCAATTTAAAAAATGAAAAATTGATTTAAAATAATTGCAAAAACAACAATCGAAAGAACAACTCTTAAATATTAGTAGGATTATTACTCAACCACCAAAATCTTAACCTCTCCCCCTTTTGTTATCATCAAAATAATAATAATTGAAATAGTGATGAATTTTGATTAAAATCACAAAATCTTATCGAGAGAGAAATATATATTGCAAATTCTAATTAATTAAACAAAAGTCATAATATTTAATTTACCAGAGACAAATTCCACTTTAAAAGTGATGATAGGATTATGGTTAAGGGGAATTTTATACAGTGACAGCGGTGTGGTATTTTTAATAAAGAATTATTTTTGATAAATTAACCTTCTAAATATTATACAAAAAAATGTTAAGCACTTTCTAACCATGCATAACCGTTAGACTTTTAAATAAGGTTAGTAGTTACTTAAAAAAAGAATGTCAAGTATTTTCTAACCATGCATAACCATGAGGACTTTTAAATGAGATTAGAAACTACTTGAATATTTATCCCTCTTTTGTATACAAGTCTCATCCATGCATAACCATGTAGACTTCTAAATGAAAATGGAAGTACATATATAGATATTAAGGTAATTCACCCATGCATGGCCGCGAGGACTTTTAAATGAGGGTGAATACCTTGGAATAGAATTATATATTACGACAGAAATTATTTCCTTCCTTTGAAATAACAACTTCTACACACTATATTAAATTTTGATGTATGGATTGGAAGAAAAATGATATTAAAAGAGATGATCATGGAATATGTACTAATTAAAAAATATTATAAAATTTGTTTAATTTTATGAAATTTTTAACATATACTTCCTCTAGCTATGAAGTATAATTTAATCACTACTCATCACTTTCTCAAACACTATTAATATTTTGATAAGTTTCAAAAGGTTCAAGCAGTCAACTACCATCTTTTCTAGAGTAAACCCCTTATCAAAATAAACAAGAGTTTTTCCATCAAAGTAAAATTCCGAGTTATTTCAAAAGAAAAAAATTCTAAACCCAAAAAAATTAAATCTATTTTCTACAAGGGGTTTTGAGAAAATGATGACTGCTAATTTGAAAATGCACATATTGATTTGAATGAAGAAATGTTTAATACAACTTGTACTCTAGTTGCCCAAAAATGATATTTTATTAACTAAGCAGATTGTATCCTACTCAACATCACTCGAATTGATTTTCAAAATTTTCAGCAGGGTCATTTAATATTAGACAGAGGCAAGAACATTTCTATCAAGCAAAAACACACACGTTTCTCCAACCATTAATTTGTTAGTTGTGAATAAGACAATGAAAGTTAATCGTTCTACCAAAGCAATTGAAAATTCATGTTTTGAGAATTCGGTCCATTTGAAACCACTATTTGAAAGTTATAAATCCATAATTTTATTTACCACAAAATATAAAGGTTTTAGACTTTCAAAATAGCTACTCACAAAATGATAAATCGATCAAAAGTTATGACTGAAATACTACAACTTGTTTGTATAAATCAAGGAAATCTTTCAAGTGATGTGCTGAAATAATTGTTGTTTTTCAAGATATTATAAAATGGATCATCAGAAATTGAAAATAGTATCATTGTAGTGCTATTAGTTAGGTTTATAGAACTTCAAGAATTTCAAAATTTGGAGTAAATATGTCCAAGTTATGATCGAATTACTACATCTGTGTTAAGAAATACTAAAACAGTTTTCAAATAATATTACGAATGATTTGCAGTTTTTCAATGGTTTAAGCTCAAATTCTGGAAAAACACAAAACATAAAACTTATATAATTTTCAATCTATTTTCCAAAACATCTTTAATTTTGCAAATCGGAGTTAAGAAGCTCAAGATATGGTAATTATACTATAGCAGTGTCAACAAAAACAGAATTAACAATAAGAAAACAAAACATAGTTTAGAGATCATACCTTTACTTACCTTCGATGTCGTGATATCTACAATGTGTAGATCTCCATCTCATTTTTCTAGGCTAAGATACATTAAAAAAATTTCTCATCAACCATATAGAACAAATTGAAATCTGTCTCTATTGAAGTTGTTCCTTGGCTCGCTTTTGTACCTATATTTTGAAAGAAGCGAGTGGCCTAACAAAGCATGTAGGACCCCTTTCATTTTCGATCGAAATCATTGGTACCCAAATTTTTTTATATGATAAACCATTAATTTTAACATTTGTACCCTTAGGAATCCAAACTTGTTTAAATTTAGGAAAATTTATATTCGTACCTTTTGGAAACCAAATTTGTTTAACGATTTTGTGTTTGTTTTTATATTGATAAATATTATCCCTGTGTCCTATATTGCCACAATTTATGCATTTGGGTGTCACATTTCTCCCCATAGTGGTATTATTGGTCATTTTTTTATATATTGGCACTTTTTCAAATCCAAGTTCTTTTTTGTTCATCGTGAAGAGTTTATTTTCTAATAACATATTAAACGATTTTTCTCCAGTGGAATTTTTTTGATAATCAACTCGAGTTCATTAACTTTGGATTTAAAGATTATTCTGATTTATTAGCTTAGAACAATGACTAATGGCATTCTCTCTCTTCTCAAAACCATTTCTTTTTAAGACCAAATTTTCATTTTTGAGTACTTTTATTTCAGTCTCAATTCCAAGCATCTTAGTTTCAAAGAGTTGGCATTTTTCAAATTCAAGTTTTTCAAAATCTTTGATTTTCTTTATCTCTTTTTCTAATTCGTGATTTATTCGAAGAATTTCGGTTTCGCTATTTTTCAAAATCACGTTTTCTGTTTTAAGGGTTTTGAAATTTTCTTTGACCTCATTTAATTCTTCTTCAAAATTTGCACATTTGGAATGTTCGGACATCTTAGTACTTCCCAACTTCTTTTGTATAATGTCATTTTTTACAAACCAACTCAGTTTCTTTTTTCGCCAAAATTAGAATTTCCTTTTCTAGCTTTTGAAAATTTTCATGAAAACAAGCAGACTCTTTTCTGTAATTCTAACAATTTTGCAATTAGGATTTTTAATTTTCTTAGTATTTTTAAGCTCGTTTTCCAAATCATCATTTTTACGAAGCAATTTAGATTTTTCACTTTTTAACTTGTTATTTTTCATCTCAAGGTCACCAATATTTTTAGTTAATTTTGGACACAAGAGAAATATATATTTGAATGAAAAATCACTTATCTCGTCAGCTATTGCATCTTGTCACTGCTTTCATTATCCAAACTATCTTTTGTAAATCCTGTTAAGCACAATTCTTTAGCCGAGTCGATTTTGGGGAGTATCTCGCTATTGTTGTCTTTTTTGCCATATATTGCATCGAGGATGTTCCAGATTTCCTGTGTAGTTAAACAATGAGAGATATGGTGAAATTCGTCTCGATTAATTAGAGAATAGAGTTATGCATAACAAGTGCATTAATCAAAATATATTTCTTATCTAGCATGTCACACCCATTTTCAATAATATTTAAACATTTAAAATTAACAGATTCTAAATAGAATTAAAGTTTTGATTTTCAATTTAAAAAATTTGTTCCATCAAAAATAGAAGGACTAATACTGGACATCTCTCGCTAGATCTACACTATGGTTAGACATTTTTATTAGCAGCCTCGCTCTGATACCACCTATAGGATCGAATTAAACCTAGAGGTTGGGGAATAGGGTTTATAATAAATTCACAAAATAATAAAAATTGTAGTATAGCTAATAATGAAGTAAATGCGGAAATAAAAGTGGCACACAAGTTTACCCAGCTTTGAAAAAACCTGCATACTATTGCCCTAAGGTTTCTACTAGAAATCAAAACAATGGATGCTTATAGACCCTATAAACTCACAACCCTTGCTAACCTCATTATTTTAACCCTATGTTCAAAAATCGCCACAACTCAGCCCCGAGTTGCGAATTCTTGAACTATACCCCATAGTTCGTACCTAGTTAAAAACTAGAGTTTTACAAAGTTTTTTTTGAAGTTCAATTAAAAAAAATAAGCAACCCTAATTAACTAATTTAAAGTTACAAAGGTACAGTCCAAAAATAGAGAAGAAAAAAATATGTGCTTAGCCCGTTTTCTTTTATTCCGTTCAAAGCCATTTCACTTTCCTCTTTATTCACGAATTAGGGTTTCTGCCTTTGTTCGAAGCTGTCGATTTTACTTGTCAATTGATCGAAGTAATTTGTTCGCCTTGGTTGCCTTGTCGATTAATCTTATTGCCCTATGGGCTTGAATCTGAAAGTGATACTTGTTCCCTTGCTTGCTGTATATGTTGAGTTTCCTGAAAGCTTGTACATCTGAGTCTATCTGCCTGTGTGTTGCTCCATTTTGATACACAGTGTGTGTGCATACATGTATGTGTGTTCTTTGTGCACTTGTTCACTCTCACTGTGTTGTATTCTAACCCACTGTGTACACCATGTATGCAAGTCCAATATCTTGCCTAAGTTGATGGCTTGCAGCCTTGTGATGCTTTGTTAGTGTGCACTGAGTTGTTGACCTTCATTGCACCTGAGCATATCTTGTTTGTGATAGTGATACCTGTTTCTATGTGTGTATGTTCCTTGAGTTGTTCCAGTTGTGTAAATGTTTGGTGCTTATCCCTGAGTGTTGTGTCTATATTCATGTAACTTTGTTATGCTCTGATTCAACCTATGTATGTGCACACTATTGTACATGTGTCTTTGGCCAGAGCTGGTTGCACATGTCCTTATGAGTCTTGCCTTGAGTTTCATGTTGTTTCAGTTTTCCTGTGTTATGTACTTCGATCTGCATTATTGCTAAACTATTCTGTGCATTTCTGAGCATGTGTATGTGCATGTAGTTATATGTTCATGTGTCCACTTGAGTGTCTGACCCCCCCTGTGTGCTTTTTTTCTTCTGTTTGACCTTGTTCATGAACTTCAAATGTTGTCTGGCTATGCCTATGTACATGTTTGTGGTGTGTATGTGCTTGACTTGGTTTCTGAGATTGTATGCGTACTTTGCTGGCTTGATCTTGGTTCTTAATGCACTTGTGTTAAGCTGAACCATGGCTGCACCTTACACTACTTAATGCACTTGTGTTGAGCATTCTGGCTTGACCCTTGCATTTGTCCCTGAAATTTATTGATGCAAGTGTGTTTTGTGTGTGTACAACCTTATGGTATACAACGATACACTGTGCATGTTATATGCTGCTCATGCATATTTATTTTTGATTCCAGTTTTAAAATATGAAACAAACAACCCAACTAAGTGAGGCAACATTACATTTAATAACATTCTTATTTTTACAATTGCGGTTTGTTTCTTTTTGCTTTTTACCGCATTGTTTATTGTTTGACAAGCAAAGTAGAATACTCGAAAAGAAATTGGAGCTAGTAGATAACAAATCAAACTCGAGGGAGCGAAATGAGTGATTGTATTGGAGAGTGAGTGATTGTTGTATATATAAGAGTGTAAAATAATATTGTATATGAATGATGTAAAGTACAATGGAAGCTATGTTGTAAATGTGTACTATTTGAATTTGAATTGAAATAAATTATTTATTTAAATGAAATTGTAATTTGTTTATTTCAATCTGTGATGTTGCAATAGTACTATAAAAAACACATTTAAAAATATATATGTTTATTATCATCAAACATAAATCATAAACTATTGTTTTCTACAAACTTGTTTTTGAAATTTGTTTACAAAAATAAATACTTTGAAGGAATATCGATAATGTGACCGAAAATCATTTTATCGATAAACAACTTTTTCTTAGTAAAAGTTGTTCAAATTTTTTGTATATACACTAAATATCTTAGGAGAACAGTAATTAGCAATAAAATAATTAGCACTAAATCACTTTTTGGGAACTTCTAGAAGGTTGAGTGGAGATAAGGGTGGAAGAAGATATTTTCTAAGGCATGGTGAGGTAGAAAGCAAGCATATGGAGGCATTAGGGGGGTGAGCCTTCTTGGCTTGAAATGAGGGGTGAGTGAAAGGTTTCGAAACACCACTGGAAGCCTATATAAGGCCATGTATAGCTCATTTGATCACTATTACATTTTTACAAAATCGTAACAAGCTCTTTTCACTCTTTCTCGCTTCATAAATTCCTAAGAACAAATTATTTCAAAACAACTCCAAACTTCACCAAACTCTAATATATGGCCTAAAACAACATAGCAACACCTTTTGGAAAGTCAGAGATGGAAGATTTGGCACACAAAGCCCCAAACTAGCCGGGGCCGTGAGCAATATGGATCATTTGTGCCTTTGGCCGTGAGCAAGCATAGAGGGTAGGGGGTTTTTGTGGTTGTTTGGTTGAGGTAGGTAGATGAAAGCATAGTGGAAGCTTGCATTTAGTTGTTTGCTTGGTTTTGTATGAGCTAACTCATCATTTAAAAAGTACATGAAGTTTATAATTATTGTTTATATTATAGTATTGTTTGACTATATACTATTGCTTATTCTCTTGTGATTGTTGCTTTGGAAAGCAAATGGCATATGTAATTGATGGATTCAGACTCGTATGAATTTTTGCATAGCCTTTTAAAAAAGCACATAGGGTTTGGTTGGACTTTGATTTGAATAGAACTTTATTTGGTTATGGTTTTATAGCGATAGTCGTTATAAACGCACTTTGAAAATGCCTCGTGTTCGGCATTTTCTATAGAAATTTGTAAAGAGATCCATAGGCGTTTCTCATCATATTTGTAATATATAATGTATATATTAGTTTATGTAAAAAGATTGGATGCTAAAAATTTTGTTTGCATATCAAAAATCGATCAAACTAGCAAATAATTTAAATTACCCCGGTTTATACCCTTTAACGGCACTTAAAATAGCACTTTTTAAATGTTGTCTTTTCTGTTATGAACTTTAAATGTTTAAAAATGACTTTAAACTTAAGTACCTTACCTCAATATTTTTACTAGTCTTTTCAAACATATATTAGAGTATTTAAAAGTGGTTTGGAATTTTTATATATTTTTAAGAATTAATTACAAATTAAAAGTAAGAGGCTTGTTTATAAATAAAGGAAAACATGTTATTTTTGAAGTTATAAATAAAATGTTAAATAGTTCTTTTAAATAATATTTTTTATAGATGGTTTAAACCATATTATAAGTATTTTAAAGTATATATGAGGTATATATAGGTTTTAGAAAATTAGTTAATTATTTTATTAAGAATTATAAAGCTTATGTAATATAATATCTTTTATATTATTTTTAGAATGTTATTAAATATCTTAGCTTTATAAATAAATTAGTGCACACACACATATATATATATATCAATTTTAAAGGGTTTTTAGTAAATATATAAGTTAAGAAAAGTAAGTTAAGTTTTTTACAAAAATATAAAAGAAGTTACGGATTATAACACTTATGTTATAATAAATGGTTTTGTAAAGCTAATTAAAACTATTTTACCTTGTTTCATAAGTTCAGATATGCATAGATCTTTAAAATGAATATTTTGAAAGAAAACGATAAGTATGAATTGATTTTGGATTTGTTGTTACAATGTGTTAAAAATATTTGTCTTTAACGCTTTTTGATTATACTTAGTAATATAATTAGATCTTTAAAAAATTGTTTAAAGATAATTATAAGTGAAATAGTTTTGGGTATAGTAAACATGTTTTAATGACATTTATTTTAACCTATTTAAAGTATACTTGTGCAAATGTGAAATCTTGTTTAAGATTTGTGAATATTCTTAAACCATTTGAAATTAGAATATGGATACGGTTCTAGGTATTTAAAAGAGTGTAAATGAATAGTGGAAGAGTATAAATGAATAGTGAAATAGTAGTATACATTGTATATCTTTATAAAGGTATTTTAAATACACACACACAAGTATTTGCAAAGAGGTTTTAATTAACAAAAGGATTAATTATATATAAAAAAGGATTAGAAGACGCTTGTGTGACTTAATCATGCTTTGTGTGACTTAATTAATCATGCTTTGTGTGACTTAATCATGCTTTGTATGACTTGATCTTACTTTGTGTGTGTTTGCTTGTATATAGAAAGTATTTAATCCTATACTTAGCATTAAAAGCTGATACAATAGATTTATTATATCTGTAAGAGTTAAGACCTATCAGCTTTACTCTTGACCGATGGATGGTATGAATTGAGAAAGTCAGAAACATGATAAGTATATGAGACTTGGTTTCCATATACGATCATCTATTTGTATTTGATAGTCGATTAGTCGAATATGGAAATTGAACAAATTAGCTTTGGAAGTATATGTAAGCATCACGTATTGATGTGGTTTGAGATCCCCCAGGGAGGACTCATTCGTATGAATTGTCTCTTACTTTAAGAATGTATGTAAATGAGATTCCCCGTGGAGGACTAATTTATATCGCTCATTTACTTCTTAAAGAGCCGCAATTGAGTTAATCGGAAATTCATCGATTTAGTTTTGAAGAGTCTGGGATTGGTAAGTGTTTTACTTACCGAATATCACTTCAGAACTCAAATACGGGTTCTATGTTTTGGAAGCGGTTGTGAAGTGGAATGTTATAGAGTTGAACTATCTATCATAAGGTTATGTCCAAGGGAGAGATCAACGTTAACATTTCAGACTAATGTTATAGAGTTGAACTATTTGTCCTAAGGTTAAGTCCAAGGGAGAGGTCAACGGTAGCATTCATCGCATGACTTATATTGGGATTGTAACAACCCGCCCTTCGTAACACCAAAAAATTTCAATGCCTTATATCAACGTCTAATTTTCGAGTACCACAAAAGATGGCTTATCGAGAAAAGAAGGAAAGAAGAAGAAACAAAACACAATATCCATGAATAATGATGCAATCTCACATCGTAATGATAATATATAATATACTGAATATACATAAACAGAATTAGATAAACAATATATAAGAGACTACACTGGCGGAAGTAACTGATAAATAAATATCAATATAGAGAGTCAGAATAAATCATTTGATACAATAAGTATCATATACGAATGACATCTGTCATGTACTACAATAAGATCAAGTATATAAATATTCAATTGTCATCTTCACCTCCAAAGCTTCAGCTGCACCACTCCCAAACTATTTAATCGAGTACCCGAAAGTTGTCATGACATAAATAGACAAAGACAAAATGCGGGTCATACATAAAGCATGGTGTGAGAGATCCATCTCAAAATACTATATATGAAAACTATATACAAATATACAGGAATTACTAAAGCATAACCGGTCCTCTCCACAATCGTGGTTCAGGGGTAATCCAGATTGTCCATAAAAAAGTAAAGTAATCCTATCCAAAAGATAGAAAATCATACCATAACATGCTCTTCTTCTATAATCAACAAGTCAACATAACTAATATAATGTGACTGAACGTACTAGCATATCATGATACACGTAACACAACATACAAAGGTAGGGTAATCATAATATAAGTCTATCGTGAAGTACACAATGATAACAAATATAACAACATAACATTAGCCAACTAACTATACACACAATTGTACTCCAATGATTCCCTTTGAGGGTCCAAAATGAATAGAGTCAGTACCTAATTGTACCATAGACCCCAAGCCACATCCTCTGTGATAGGTCCCATGTAGATCTCACCGTGCCCTCTGAAGTAAGCTTTGGTGATATATGGCCTACTATATTTACTTGAAATCTATATGAGCCACATCGCACCCTCTAAAACAAGCTTTGGTGACATCTAGCCCACTCATAGATGGTGTCATCCTATGTGAACCACACCATACCCTCTGAAGTAGGCTTTGGTGACATCTAGTCCACTTGTTGATGATCGTCATCGTTCCCCCTTTCTAGTCATCATGCATTTCTCAAGTAACTTGTGTACACCTCTTATAAAAAGAGAATGATTGTCGTGTCTCGTGTAGTACACCATCGGGACCATAGAAACACCGATGCCATATAAATATACGCACACATCAAATATAACATCGTGTAATCTAATATGCTTACTACGAACGAAGACTGATATTTCATCATCATCTACCTACACGGATGGCCTCTATTATAAGACCCATAATTAGTACGGTCGCTAATATAAGGCCACTACCATTCATCAAACATATCTACCACAAAGTCAAATCCAAGGGACATGGACTAACTCGCTCAATCGTACACGCTCACCAAACGTGACCGCGTAACCAATCACTACGTTGTTATCATGTCTGATCATCATTGATCGCACATGTATCACTATACATTGCATCCGAACCTCGAGCTTTGCCTCGATTGCCTTCTTGACCGCTTTCCCGAATGCCTTAGTGATCGTTACCGGTCGCTAATACATTTCATTGCATCTACATCCGTATCCTGTGCTTCACTTTGCATCCCACTTTCCCAAGTAGCCTGAAGCCTCTTCGAATTCATGCCAAGATCCAATGAAGAACCACAATCGAACGGGGGAAAATCTCCTAAAGTCATTTGTTGTCTAGGGGTTCAGTCGACTATGGGTGTCATTCAATCGACTGAGCCTAGTCGATTGAACCCAATTTCCCCAGCCTTCTATTTTGGGCTCCCTATCGGGACTAATTTTTTCACACATTCAATCGATTGAATTTCATCTTCAGTCGACTAAAATTGTCATGTTCCAGGCAATGAGCCTGGGGTACGGAGGAATCTCCCAAACGATCAACGATTCAAGGGCCATTTCTTCCGATGCTTCGTTCGATCAACCGCCTTGCTTCCATAGCCTACCTCTACCATGGTTCATTGGTTGATGTTTTGGGAGTGGTCTCTTAAGTATTCACAAACCGATTTCGATAAGAATACCACTCCTTTTCATATGGAGTCTCCCCAGGACGATTTCAACGACCTGGGCTTCTCTAACATGCCCAACTAACTTAACTAACCTTCTCGTCTCACGTGATGCTGACACGTGTGTTGATACACTTGCTCATGCGTGCATATGTACACACATATATGCAAACATGTAAACCTTCACAAATCACATTTTGAGCTTCACCAGAGCGATTACTCGACCCGGTACTCTCTCACGCAAATCAGCGCACTCAGTGGTCGCTATGCTTACATGAGATTGCCGTAGCACATTTATACACATTTGTAATCAATCACACAAATATATTCATTCATTCTCACATACACAACCATTATTAACAATTTCAATTACAATTCAAGAATCGTATTTATTATTATACAACCTCAAATGGATGTATACGCATACTTACCCATATCCATATGCATACATGTATATTTGGATAATGATTTGATTATTTAATAATTGAATCTTACTTCTACTTATCAAATCCTTTCTATTAAAGTTCAATATCTTTGTCTACTATTTCATAAAATTATCCCCTTATTTTATATAAATCATTTTAAGCTCTTATAATACTTAATTTCTTTATTGAGAGTTAAGTATTATCTCATAATTATCTTATAAAACCATATAATCACCTCAAAAATAATTACTTCTTACTATTTTATAAAATCTCATACTTTTATAAAATACTTCTTTTGTATTATTTTACAAAATTTCATATCTTTATAAAATACTACTTCTATATTATTTTATAAAATCTCATACTTTTATAAAATACACTGTTTATACTATTTTATAAAACCTTATTTTATTTTGTAATATATATCTTTGTCATTATTCTATAAAATCTCATTCTATTTTATAAAGTACATCTTCATTCTTATTTTATAAAATCTCATTCTATCTTATAAAATATATCTTTCACTTATAAAATTATTTTCTTACTTAAATAATATTTATAAGTACTAATTAAGCTCGTTAAGCCTCTAACCAATTTGATAATAAGTATAGAGCTCATAACTCGCCTAATTAGCTTGTTATCTTCATTTTATAAAATATTCCTTTTTTTAAATGATTACTTATTGTAAATAATGTTCACAAATATTAATTAAGCTTCATTAGGCCTCTAATCACTTTAATAATAAGTGTAAAGCTCTTAACTCACTTAATTAGCATACTAAATTTACTTAAATCAATTCAAATAGGTTAATTAGTGCCTTCTAATGACATGCACGTCATTACATTACTTAATTACTCACTAATCAAATCAAATATCTCACACAATAATCCAATTAACTCAAAAATCCATTCTGGAGCTTACTAACTTTTCCAAACATGATGATTAAGGGTCGAAACAATTAATTAGCTAATGGAAACATGTTTATAACATGAATACAAGTCTAAACCATAACATAGAATTCTCCAATCACATCACATAACTTCATAATTATTACTAAACTAATATATGAAGTATGACAAGTAAATTAAACTGGAGAATCACCCCACTCACCTCTTCTTCCCAAACCATGCTCCAAATCACCAAATCTCATGCTTTCCGTCCTCTTGAATTTTGAAATGGTGCTCCAATGTTCGATTCATGCCAATTCCTTAATGGGTTTTTTTAGAGAATGAGAAGAGAGGATTTATGGTGATTTTTATTTGAATTTAGGAATTTTATTTAAGAGATTTAGGGCTTGGAGATTAGAAGTGGATTAAGGGTAATTAGAGAGGGATTAAGACAAGATGAAGAAGAATGAATGTGAATGGAGTTGTGGAATGAAACAATGAAGGGGTTAGCTACATATAGGCAAGCTAATGGGCCTTATCCCAAATCCATTTCTTTCTCCAAAAATCACTATTCACTACAAAAATTCATCAACTCCAAACATAACCAAGTCTATACTCATTTTACTCGTGTTAGAAAAGCGAACTCAACTACGGGTATTTCGAGTCCCAATTCATTCGTCTGTAAAAGTCAAATACAAAGGACGTTCCGTTAATTATTGATTAAAATATTTAAATTAACCATTTAAATATTCAATCATCAAAATTACAAGGTGTTACAGGATCCTTGTAGAGATTCGTGGATTGTTCTATATGCTGGAATCCAGAGAATCCAGAGAGAGATTCTCATTCTGTGTGAGTGATGAAGACTCGGGTGAGAGATGCCGAATGAGACCTCGACATCGAGAATGATAGAAAACAGAGTAGGATGCACATCCTGGGGTTTAGCTAACCCACGATGGGGTGTATCAACTCCAAATATCTACAGATGCTTACGTATGTTGTGTGTGGGAGTTAATGATATTCGAGAACACATACTAGGCATAAACTAGTTGTGCTTACTTTTGATACATATTCTATCTAGAGATATGCGTGGTTTCAGTGGATAGCTTTTGACCCTTGTCAGGAGATCCACTTCAGTTTACTAGAGGCGTCTCCATGGAAAATCCATATGCGTACGTATCCTAGCTATTTTAGTTGTACTTCTAATATTGTTGTGTTGTGAGATGCAAGCAACACAACTATTTTTTTATTTATATTCTCCAACATAGACATTATCTATATCACCTTATGTACTTATTAGATGGGCGGTTCTTTTGAGGGGATAACTGTTATGCTGACTCATGCGGTTTCAAAAGTACCGTTATATGTTGATCACATATTTCTTGAGTTTCTCACACCAGACTATGCCTGACTCGTGGTTTTATATTTCCCTTATTTCCATGGGTGCTCCATTAAGTGGTCTGGAAAAGATGGGTTTTCATTGATATTCTTTGGAGCTTGGAAAGACGAGATGGATGCTTTCACCTATGATAGTATTCTTATTTCCACTGCATTATTATTATGTATATATCAGGATTAGTAAGGACGTGCTATTATAACTATCCAAGCCAATGGTAGTACTTATGGTTATAACTCTAAAACACTATGTATCCTAGAGTGACAGTTTGTACTCTCTTTTGGTATTATATGTTATTGTTCCGGTGGTGAGATACTAATATTATGTTCTCTTCTTTCTTATTCTATTTCCATTAATTCATTTTATTTTACCCTAACAATTTGTCTTTTTGGCATTTGAATGCTCAGCACATAAATACCAGACATTTGAGGGTCGAAAAGGCGAATCGTTACAGTTAGTATATATCTTTAATAATTTTATAGTATCATTTACATGTTGCACTATCTCCAATTTTTCTATTTGGTTTTCCTTTTGAATTATTATTTAATTTCTTTTCTTTGTTCGATTGTCTAGATTTTGCTGTTGTTCTTCATTCTTTTTCTCAGCAGTTGTTTTTTGCTTCACAATTTTTTCATTTTTATGTTAAAAACATCAATGATGTTACTATACAACTGTATTAAATTTGTTATACTAGATTTTATAGCATCACTTACCTTTTGCTCTATGTTCTATTTCATTTTTGGTTTATTTTCTATTTTGTTGGTTGTTCATGTCAGAACTGGGTCAGCCCGCAACGGAAGGTATGTGTGAATTTCAAAAAAAATCCCCTTATTGGATTTATATTGGGCCTATAAAGTCTAATTTATTTGGAACATTTCTAAATTCAATTTAAATGAAACCTCTATATTTCATTTAAATTTATAAATTATAGATAGAATTTTATTTAGTATATATTCAATTAAATATAATAGTACACATATGTATAACATACATATATGTATGTGTGTGCATGCATAACATAATAATTCGTGCAAGGTATAACATGTCCGTGTATAAATGTTGGAATTTTCATCACAACGGACATGTTAGCTCATCCTATATGTATTGAATGTTATCCAAATACATGTATGTATGTAAACTTGTTATTTATATAAATATTAAAAATTATGTAAAATTATATATATACCTATGTATGTATGTATATTTGTGTGTATATATCTTATATTCATATATATATATATATATATATATATATATATATGTGTGTGTGTGTGTGTGTGTGTATCATATGTAAAAATATTAATGATTTATATATATACACACTATTGCATTATATATATACATATACATATATATATATATATGTTTGTATATTCAAAATATATTAAAAATCATTTTACATATATATGTATGTATGAATTACAATAACAAAATTATTATTATTGTATTTCAATATATATATAAGTATATTTATAATATCTAAACATGTGTGTGTGTATATGTATGTATGTATATTAATAATGAATTTAATATATATATATATCTAAACCTTTCAGATCGATTGTACAACACAAAAGAAATTATTTATGATTTATTGCATTAATATGTATATATATTAATTAATTATTCGTAATACAACAAAATAATAAAAAAAAGTATTTTTGTGTTATATTATTCGAATTTAAAGTTTTAGGAAATCAAGCATGATATGTTAAAGTTATAAATTTTTTTCCAGAATTTTCTTGGTCAAAATAATATTTTTAATTAATTGATTGATTATGGCCGTTTATTAAATTGGTTTTTTAAAAATATAAAAACTAATTTTTAAATTTCGATTTTTTGGTCTATAGTTTATATGATGATAAAAATATTAAAATTAAAATTTAATTTTGTAAACATATTTTATTTTATATGACTTATTTAATTAGTATATTGATTTAAATAATATCAAATAATAGTATGCTTGTGTGTGTGTGTGTGTTTATTAATTAATAAAATCATAATAATTAAAATAAACTTTATTTGACTGTGCATTACAGATCTATATATAAAAATGGCTTTTTAATAAAGTAAAACATACATATATAAACAATCTAATATGTGACAACATTTATGATAAATATAAGAATCACGCCTAACGAGCAATATAATAATGATATATACATGAATAATATACTATTATCCAGAAATTATAAATCATATAGCGTAGTAAATAAATACCTAATACTAATGCCTTAGAGCATATCTTGTAATGATGAATTCTCTCTCCTTGGAAATCTTTTCTATTCGACAGATTGCTAATCCTTGAACCGTAGACCTTTAGCTATCCAATAGTTATCGCCTTTTAAATTGATTTGAGATGAATTTGTTGGAGCTCCTTGTTGATGAGGTCAGCCAGCAATGATAGAGAAATGGAAGTCAAAATGTTGTTTTTTCATTAGGGTTAGGGTTCCTTTTATAGTGGAAGAAATAGAGAGAGAAATGGATCATATCTCATACTATTTCTCATCAAATCTCAACCATCCATCTCCAAACCCTCTAGCCTTTTTAGCCACCTCCTACAAGCCCTATTTCTACCTAAATAATATCCTAACATCATGGACTAACAGCCTATTTAAGCTCAATAAATATTATTAATTAAATCTAATTTAATTGCTTGTCGATATCGCATATCGATTGATATATTTATAACTATTACAGACATATACAATAATATTTATTCATCAAATCATATTCAAAATTTTATAATTAATATTTCATAAATATTAATTAATTTAATTAATTTATAACAATTATAAACTAATTAAATCGTTTGGCCTAAAGAGAATCCATCATTCCGGTTGTACGACTTACCAGGTGTAAATTCGATCAACGATTAACATCGAACTATTGGAATGTTAATGTTCACACATCACTTAGCAGGTGGTGTGATTTGGCCATATTTATCGCCTACTTAGTTTCAGTAAAATCTATTTTAATATTATTAAGCATTGCCCGGTTGTGACATTTATTTACACCAATTCTCTTCGTTAAAACTCTATCACTTTGGACTTATGAAATTTGGTAATGGTCAAAATTCCAGTATCATCCATATTCAACTCTATAGTCCAAACACAAAGTCTTTGGTTCAATAATAATAATTATTACTAATCGAAATGCTTTGGGTAGAGACTTTGACTTTGAGTTGACTTGAGTTGACCGTGATACTAACCCCATATAGTTGAGGGGACGAACCCTCGCTCGAATAGTGCTTCACTTCTAATACTTTCACTCAACTCAACTATAGTCACTCAATGGACGTCATGCCATGATTTTACTATAATCAAAGTGGATTTTTTATATTGAAGATCGACAGCATTCTCAAGTCGAGAGAACTATGTAAATATATCACATCGATATTTTCTATTTGAACTTAATTATATTAACAAACATAAAACTATCGAGTGAGTCATTCCGCAGTTATCCAATAACTATCAGTATGTAACCTCTTGGTGCCACTAGTAGTCATGAGTAATACACCGCCCAGCATTTGAAGAGCGTTACATACTCCAGTCTCAATGAATACATCGATATCCGGACGCGATGCAGCTTGACTAGGAGCATTTAAAATGGTATATTTTCAATGTGATAAATTACTCACGGTTACAACACTTTATAACTACCATCACAAAACATATCATTTATGAATTTTTCTATTAAATATATTTTTAACTAAATTAATTAATATAACACATTATATCAAGTATATAATAGAAAGAAAATACATTTTATTTTGAACAAGATTGGTTATCGAGTTAGATATATGTAACAAATTACATAATTGCCCCTAGGGCATACCCATAACTCTATTAATCTCCCACTTGCATTTAGGGTCAATTATGGAATCTTATTCCAACTTCTCAAATTAGTTTTTTCGAAAATAATTGGATCAATCCCTCAATGGACGGGCATGCTATTATGTTTCAATTATCTACTCTATCAATCAACTCTCTCCGACGCTGATAAACTACCTTCATCATGTGAAACAATTCGGAGTAAGTCCCTTGACTTCTAGTGAGCTCTTAGTTCTATTATGAACTATATCATAACGTTGTTATCATATAATAATGTTATGAGATTCTCAACATTTGGAACTGCCCTCAGCTCAGTTATAAATTAGTGTATTTATATTCATATACATTATTTTTATTGCGGTGCGATTCAAGGTGATGTACTTACCATTTTTCATTAAATCAACCGTAGTCTATCATTTAGAAGATTTCCAAATTAAATATTCTTAACTTGAATTTATTATTGAAATATTATGCTCAATATCACGTATGAAGTTTGAGTCCGAATCTTCCTTTATAACGAGTTCGTTGTTTCTATAAACAATTCTCTAGTATTTCATAAATACACGAAAATACCTCAAACAACCATTTAGTGATATCTATTTGGATTTGATATTTGATTCATGTATCAAATATATAAACAAATCACGATATTGTAGATAACATAACGTATGACAATTTCTATTTCCAATGCATCATGAATTCATCTTACATGTTTCGTATTAAACATTTTAATAAGGTGGCATTGCATATCGTTTGGGACATTCCTAATGTAACGACCCGTAATTTTATCACTTTTAAATGGAATATTTAATTAACTTTAAAATATTAAAATATAGAATTTTCAAACTTAAATAATCATGTTTTATATGATAAATAAAAATGATAAACTTATTTTTAGAATTTGATTACAAAATCAAGAAGTTTGGATTTTCATCGAAAAGTGACAAAAGCCGGTTTTCGATAAAATTGGATATACGTTCAATTTTTGTTTTTAACGGTAAATGATTCATTTTTAAATTTGTTATATAGTGATAGTAATTGGTTGATAAAAGTTTTATAACTTTATAAATGCTTGTTTTATAGTGTTTGACAAATTTCGTCGCATTTTGACAAATCGACGACGTATTTTTACAATTGGATTTTAATATTATCAAATATGGTTTTATAACTAAAATAAACTTGTTTTAATTATTTAAATATGATAGGAAACTTTTTTTCAAGTTTTTTTTACATAAATAGATTAAAAACAGAAAATGTGACCGGAAAACATTTTGTCAAAAACCAACGTTTTGTTCAATATAAGTTGTGTAAAGATTTTGCAACTTGAATAGTTATTATATAAACACATTAACAAAGATATAAACACCTCACTTATATTGACTAAGGATTAATTAAGCTAAGTGTTTAGTTAAGTAAACAAAAGTACAAAAAAAGATAATTTCACCAAATCCAACACAGGTCAAATCAAATCACATCAAAATCAAAACAAATCTTCACTTTAATCCACTTTTCTATCCAAATGCATCCCTTAAGTATTAAGTAAAGATGACATAAATTAATGAAGTGATGTGATGATGGTAAATTTTGAAAAAAAGCATGTTTACTTAAAGGTTAAGTAAGGGTATTTTTGTCAAATTACATTCCTTAAAGGCTAAGGATTCTAAGGCTATAAATATGGACCCTTATGTTTTCATTTCTTAACACTTCCATTCATTCTTTTCTTAGCTTCTTCATCTTATTATTCTCTTCCTTAATGGCTTCTTCTCTTCTCTTTCGTTACTAACTTTCTTAAAAACATATCAAACCAACTCCAAACTCTATCAAACTTTGCCAAAGTTCTTACATCATCATTTAAACATAGTTTAGCACTAAAGAATTTAAAGAATAATGGAGGAGGGGATGGACCCTATGGAGGCCGAGCCTTTGGGGATGGAAGTGGTGTTGGCATGTGCAATGGTGATGGAGGAAGGTGACCATGAGCAAGGAAGGAGAAGGAGGTCATAGGCATGTGATTTAAGAGAAAGAAGGAAGGCTTTAATGATGTTTTATTGGAGTAGATGATAATTAGTTGAAGATAACTATGGTTTAGTGAAGTGTTGTTGGACAAGAATGTTGGTAGGAAGAATTAGTTAGAGACAAAGGTGAGTACTCACATTTAAATTTACTAATTAATCTCTAAATAATTCCAAGTTTAAGGATATTAAAATATAATATATATTGGATGATTAAATGTGTGATTACTTGGTTGATTACTTGTTTGAATATATGGATGTTAATATGGATGATTAATTAATTTGATAAATGATAAGATCGATGATTAGTAATTAACCATAGTTAATTAAATGAGAACTAAATCCATATAAATATTTGTATGTAGTTGTTTAGCCTCTTATTGGTATTAAACATCTAAGAAGATTGAAATTGATATTATAATAATATAATTTTTTAATATGAAATAAAATGGAAAATGAGTTTGAAAAATGAAAAGTATTTGTTTAAATGAGTTTAAAATGGTTTAGAAATTTTCTATAAACATATAAAAGTTTTTCCATGAGGTTTGAAAAGAAATTGAAAAACAAGTCAAAACTAGGTGTGTTGCATAACAGTAGTTCGTGATTTCGCACCGAAGAATTCAAATGAGTATACGAAATGGAATATAGCTCGGAATTATTTAAGATAAGAATTTTTCGGACTATTGTATCCATAGTTTTTAAATGAAGAAAGGAATTGAAATTGATTTAAAATAAATATTTTTAAAATGTTTAAAAATATGAATAAATTTTATAAATCTTTTGTAACATCCCGATATTTTCAGCCATTCGCATCCGCATATGTCGGACTTGAATTTCTCAAAATATCATATTGTTAATTTATATTTGGCAAAACTCAGCATATACAATAAATAAAACAATCACAGAATCACAGACACAGAGTAATATAACAATAAGCAGCGGAAACAAAAGAATAATAGTTCATTAAGCTACTATATATATAACAGAGTAAAACAAGATACAACAGAAGTCTCAAATTCAAAGAAGTCCCAATACAATAGTCAAATACAAGATAAGAATATATCATGGGAGTCAACTGAATAAGTGCAAGCTGAATATATAGATGGACCTCCAAGCGAAGCTCCAACTCCAAAGGCGAGTCTCAAATGCTGTGACACTCAGTTAGACCTGAGCGTAAAGCAAAAACACAAAACTCAAAACACTCGAGTCAGGATTAACATTCTTATATCAATAAATCCAACTCAAGTGAAATATCAACTGAAATACAAGTAACTCAAAGAATGTTTGGGATAACCATCCTCTAAGGATCCGTGGAACTATCTACTATGTAGTAATATACGCTATTATAATAATGTCTAAAGTAAAGTAAACTATTAAAATAGCGTTAAGGCGTTACCCATATCCCCCTTAACACATTTATATATTCTCATAGTCTATACAGTACCGTAATCTCCCCTGTACTGGGCATCGTCAGAGGGCACTCCATAGGTATGGTACAAAACAAACTCGTAGTGGTCTCGATAAGGTAGGTGACACGGCACAACTAGGCAATGCCAGGGTAGATATACCAATTACACTTCTGGGCTGGTGGTAATGCATAGCAGCAACTACCGCCCACCTCGAGCCATACTTCCAAATCAAAGGTGCGCACCAAATCAATTACAAAGTAATAGAATGGCAATCGAAGAAGTGTGTCCGATCGGAGGAGATACCTCACTTGGCCCGTCGATTGCTCCTGTTTTAGCCACCTTAAGCTAACTCACGGGAGTCAGGTCCACGTATATACCTCATATAGGATCGTCGCCACCATCCTACTTCATTCTGGAATCTCCATCGCGTACATGGTTGTTAAAGTGGTTTTCGATATAGGCAGAGAGTATGACAATTACCGATCTCGGTCTTTTTAACAACCAAACGTTATTATAACACCGCGGTCATTTCACAATATCATACTTCAAAACCAAAATATAATATCCATTTCAAAACCATATCAATACGATATCATTTCTTGTTTAAAATAATATTCATTTCCAAATCATAACACTTTCCAAAATTATAACTCTTTCGAAATTATAACACTTTGAAATTATAACACTTTGAAGACATAACTTTGAAATCATAACACTTTGAAATCCATAACACTTTCCCCTTAAACAGTTTAGATATTAAAAATAGTATCTATATTAAAAATAGTTATAAATAAAATAGTTGATATAATAAAATAATTTGTATATAAAATAATTATAAATTAGTAGTTTATATTAAAGTAATTAGTATATTTAAAATAGTTTCTTTTTAAAATAGTTTATATTAAAATAATTATATATTAAAATAATTTATAAAATAAAATAAAATATTTATATATATAAATATTTAAAATACTTTATATAATAAAATAGTTTCCTCAAGGTTCACAAATCGATTCAAATCAATTCAAATTCCAAAATTCAATTTAATTCATTCTCAATTCATCGATTTCAATTCAATTCAGTTGCTCAATAAACCATTTCAATTTATATCGATTTTAAATACAGATTTTAACCACAAAATATACCATTTCAATTTCAATGTATTTCAAAGGTTTAAATATTCAACATTTTCAAAACTAAATTTGATAATTTCATTTATATCTCAAATTTAACTTCATTATTATTTAGTTTTGAAATATTCACTTAATAAATCCAATATCCTTTAAATAAAACACCAAATTACAAATAAATTAAATATTTCCTTCAATTTTTTTAAACTTGAAATATTCATTAATCGCTTTAAACCAAAATCAAGTTATAAATCATATCCTTTAAAAATCTCAAATTCAATAAGTTTCAAATCGATTTAATTAAAATAAAATTCTTAATTAAATACAATTTCAAATGAGTTCAAATTCATCTTCCCAACCTTAACTTATAAAAATCTATTTTAAAATAAAACTTTAAATAAATACTTAAACATATTATATATTAATTAAATCAAACTTTATTAAATCAAATCTTATTATTAAACTTATTTTATATTAAAACTTATTATATATATTTTAAAAATAGTAAAATTATAAATAAAATCTTAAAATTATATCTTCAAAACTAACTTATAAATTTAAAATTTCCAATCATATAAATTTAAATTTGAATTTTAAACCTTTATAAAATACAACATATATATATATATATAATATCTTAAAATCAATATTTATTAAAACTACATATATTTCTTTTCAAGATTTTGGAAATCATTTCAATATATATATATATATATATATATATATAGACCAACGGTGTCTGTATATAGTTTTCTATCCTATGGTCAAGTGATACGACTATTTATCATTTCAATCCGCAATTTAAATATATACGGGTATATATCTTTTCAACCCGCAATCCCAAATTCAATTCAATGAAAATTGCTTGGGTTTATCATTTCAACCCATAACGATTTTCTCCTATTCTACAAGATCGTTCGGGTATGTATCATTTCAACCCATAGGGAATTCTATAC
This sequence comes from Allium fistulosum, assembly GCA_030737815.1. Classification (NCBI taxonomy): domain Eukaryota; kingdom Viridiplantae; phylum Streptophyta; class Magnoliopsida; order Asparagales; family Amaryllidaceae; genus Allium; species Allium fistulosum. Next base: position 55,984,594 of record CM060906.1, read on the forward strand.
TAACAGGGAACTTACAGAGTGAGAACAGTGATGATAATAACATAATAATCAACAACATGCATATATCATCAGTGATAAAATAAATAACAGATCATGGTGTCAAATGTCACATGTGAACAGATAATAGCATATATATAGCAATTTAAATAACTAACAGCAGCATATTTCGATTGTCGTTTCAATTGAAATTAAATTTAATAGATATAAGAACGTTAATCGTGAGTGATTGCTCACCTTTCGAGGCTAGAGAGAATAGATAGCACGACAATGAAATGAGTTATGAATCCAAGCACGAATTCCAAAGCAAAGTTAGATGGACACGAATTTGGCAAACAAAGCTGATAAATAAGAATTGACGAAATCAAATCAGAACTGGATTGATGAAGATAAATGGTATAAGTGAACTCATATATATAACGATATATATATATAACTATATATATGTATATAAAAAAAATCATATTCTATATTCTAGCACATATTAAATTAAATATATATGCATTTTTTCTTTATATCTATATATGTTTAAAAATCAATACTTATTAAATCCCATATTTTCAAAATTCAACAACATATATATTAGAGTTATTTCAAACATATAATATAATCTAATAAATACCTTTAAACACATGACATATACACAATCTTCTCCTTCATTAAAATAAGATAACTGACATTATATAAAAAATCTTACCCTACTGTTATACGTACGCAACAACGAATGTTATTATGCATATCTACTTATATATGTATAAACTTAATTACAAACTCCCCAGGTTATATATCAATTTTTATACAAACAACATGCTATAAATGACTATCATATATAAACTTATATATATCCAACCGGTTATATATAAACTTATATAACTTAATATATGTAACCGACCTTAAAGTATAAATATACATTTTTATATATATAGCAACAAAATTTCCACACTATAGGCCGATATCATAACTGTATAGACAAATACATCTACCACTTATAAAAGTTTTTTTTTCAAACAAATAATAATATATATATATATAATTACTTTGAAATCGATACTACCGTATATATATGACACGACAGCCTTATGTAGAACTTTGAAAACATACGTATATTAAAGTAAATACAAACATATACAGTAATATAATATATACTGTAACCTTTAAACTCATATATACATACGGTGGCATATAAGCATATATATAAACATATAATGTATATAAAACTGTAATATAAACATTTACATATTATAACTAAATGTACTAAAATTATAAACGAAACAGTCATATATATATACTTAAACTATAACAAACTGTTATATATACTTTGAAATCAACTATATATCAATAATATAGAAGCTGGTATAAAAGTGACATAGCCTATATAAGTCTACATACTACATTTCCAAATATCCATATATACTAACATAGGTGCAGACAGAATACGTATAATGCAAATATGTAACTTAAAAAAAAACAAAACAAAAAAATCATGTAAACCCATATATCTCGATACTTAGATATATATATATATAACTAATATGTATAATATATGCCTATATACATCTAATTAGTATATATACTAACCTATACAAAGAAGAAAAAGAGACTCGACTGTTGGAGGCACGAGAGGCTTTGGCCATGGTTCAGAAGAGGGGAGGTTCGTGAGTCGAAGGAAGAGGAGGAAAGCGGAGGCGGAAGGTCACTGTCAAACTGTCAGGAGAAGTTGGCGTTCGATGCACTGGATAACGATAGAGGGAGGTCTGGGTTCGGTGGTTGTCAGGTGGGCGCAGTGATGGTGGATCTGGAGAGGGAGGTTTGATGAGGGTGAAGTGGAGAGGGGTTTTGGGTCGGAGGCCTGTGGAGTTTTGCTTGTTGTAGGCTGTGGGAGTCAGGGAGAGGGAGACATTGGCAGCCATGAAGGAAAATGGCAAATGGATAGGAAGAACAAGCTATAGGAAGAAATAGACCCATTTGCATATTACATTATTCTTTGTTTTTTTTTCAAAAGAAAATGGAAACCACCGAAGAGAAAAAGCAAATGAATTACCGGTGAATATAAATTTGAAACTAGGAATAGTAAAAGACCAAAGTTGAATTTTGCTAAAAGTAATAAAAGCAGATGGCTATTAGTTTTCAGCCATTGGGTAGGTAAAAGGACATAAGAAACCAAAAGACTACAGAAATGGTTACCGATACGGTTAAACGTTCTCCACGAATTTCACCGCGTACTAGACTCCGAAGTACACAATTGAATATACTGCGGAGATCAGCACGACGAGGCGATCAAAATGGTATACAGATATCAGTGGTATGATCATCCTATCAAAAGTCAATAATCGGTACCAAAAATGCTGCTAAAACGCCGAAAATAAGATAAACGGAGCAATAGCAGTCCAAATTTGACGAAACGAAATGTGACGTCTCACTCAGAAGATGATTTACAAATTTATTATATAAAAATATTCAGATTTGGAAAAATATTTATTATCATCAAATATTGACTAATTTAAATTGAAATAGAATTACACCCTAAAATAAACTTTCATAGTATCTGATGAAAATTTACCATTTGCTATGTTTAAATAGACGTAATCCAAATATCAAATTTCTATTTCCAAATTCAATTATTTAAAGTTTCACAAAAATTCAGTTTAATTACGTTATTAAAACAGTTAAAATCTACGGGTCGTTACATCTTTTAAAGGAAATTTGAGTTTTATAAATCAATTTCCAAAAGTTAGAAAAGTCGTTTTGATCAATATAGCTTTTAAAACACTTTTCGCAGCACTTATTGCAACAGTTTTATAACTTGTGAAATATGATTTTTAAACTTTAACCATTCTTTGTCATATCTTTTATAAATGGTTTTTAAAAGAATAATTAAGCGTTTTAAATAACGATTTAGAAGTTTTATAAATCATTTCTAAAATAAAGAGTAATAATTGAGTATGTGGAAAAACTAGTACATTTGTCCCGCCTATGAGATCTAGAAAGGTAAAATGAGGTGTGTAACCAAAGCTAGGGATGGAGCAACCAGTGCCCTGAACTTACATGGCCTCTGTTTTCTCTTTTTAGGCGAGGGTGGAAAAGATCGAAAGGGAAGCTTGGATGCTTTAAAAAGATCATATTAAGGTTTTCCTAAGATAAAAAGAGATCTAGAATTCTCTAAAAGTTAAACAAGTTAAGTATAAATGATTTAATTTTCAAAAATTACAACTTGGATTGTGCAGAAATAAATCTTTTTATACTTAGTGTTAAATTTCGAAGAGAGAACTCGTACTATTCGTGGAATTTAAAAGGCGATTTCACCGTTATTCTGCCCATAGTGCTTATTGAAAAGGAAATTAGTATTGAGTATAATTAGTATAATTTCAATGGATTCTTTTTCTACTCAATATTAATTGGTTTGGGTTTACAGTAATTGATGTCTTAAATAACATCGTTTTTGAACCGTTTGAAAGTTATGAAACCTTTGATTAAGATTTAATGAATAATTTGGAGATGTTTTTCTAAACAAAAGATGAAGTGATTTGAAATTATTCCAAGATTCAAAAAGGTTTAATTAACCAAATGATTGATAAACGAGGCTTAATGATTCCATATACTGTTAAGAAGATAGATGGAATAATTTAAAATAATATGTCTCTCTAAGATATTTATAAATGAATAAAAAGACGAACTAAATTGAATGATGATTGATAATCACATATGAACTTAACATCTTTTTAGCGATGATTGGTTCGGAGAAAGCGGGGTTGGATTTGGGTAATTCATATCTGAAAACCACTTCAAACCAATGTATATGTTCGGAAGTGAAGTCATGTTGAAGTTGATGATTATTGAAGACTGGAGATCTTCAGAATGTAGGGATTGCTATCACGAGTCCCAAGGGTTTACCCCATATTATATTTATATGGCAGCGGTGTCTGCATTCTGAAATCTGCATTGTATTGAAGACCGAAGATCTTCGTAGTGGAAGGACTGCTTGTTGACATTCTTTGGGTTTCTCCCAATATAGAGATATTTATTAGCGGTGGTCCAATCGTGTTTTGAAATCTTCGTAATGCAAGGACTACTCGCTACTGATCCTAGGGATGATTCCCAAAGATGTAGTAGGAGGAGTGCCTTCGGTTTCATTCAGTCCTCTAGAACGAACTTGTATGGACGAATATTTGACATTGCATTTCTAAGATCACAACGTTGACTTTTCAAACGTACATCTTCTTGGTGGCGGAGAAGGCAACTTCTCTTAGCTTAACACCCTTCCCTGAGACGTACGAGCTCAGAGGTTATATGTTCATGAAAGTCAATAGTGACTGAAGGAATGACAATATGGCATTCAAAGTGGAACCTAATATGATCAAAGTGTGGCTTTGTAGAAGTTAAGCGTGGCCTCACGAGGCTCACATTTCAGGAATGATACGGGATACTATGTGGTCTGCAGGACATATTTCGGGCTATCAGTTATGAAGAACGAAAGGCATATGTTGCCTTAAGATGATGAAATGGACAAGTATTGGAGGCTGACGGAGGTCGTGTAAAGCCACCGAGTAATACTTTGTTCCATAGTAGTGTAGCAAGTGCAGTTCCAAGTGGCTTGCTTGAGAAAAGCGATAAGGCTTCCGAGGGAATAATGTTTGCTATGCGTGGATCGAAGGAAAATGCTACTAGTTCCTATCACGTTGGAAATCCAATCCCAGTACGAGCTTTACGGTCTTGATTGTAGTCCCAAAATAGCTATAATGCTTTGCAAAAATTTCAGCTACCCATTTTGATATCATATATTCCGTCCGGTATATTCCATTGACCTAGTCAGGATATATTACTATTGTCGTGTATTGGTACTTTCTTTGTATATATTCATTTGAAAGTGTTTTCAAACCAAGCTCATTAATAATAATATCAAAGTGATTTTCCGTATAAAGTATTTTGTTTATCACAAGGTAAAAACCCATCATTGTTTATGTGTAGACATGGTCTTATGAAATACCCTTCTTTTCAAAGGTTTTTTATTGACATTAGAATTAAATTTTTTGAGTATCTCACACTAGTTTATCAAGCCTGATCCGAGTATTTTTCATACTTGGGTCTGATTCGAGTAGTTTCAGGTTTAGTTGAAGACGCTTGGAGTTTTCAGAAGAGAGTTGGAGATCTTCATCTATGTATGGACGTATTCTATTATCCACTGCATCTATTGCATTTGTTTTCATTTTTCAGCATTTGTATGGACAGAGGGTTCATAATTGTCCTGGCTGAATCCAGGTTAGACTCTGATATTGTATTCAGGATTTTCCGTTGTAAAGATTATATATTGAAATAATATATGTTATTCCATTCGTGTTAGATTATGTTCTATCTTTATTTTCTTTTTCCCCTAACAATCGGGCTTTCCGGCACTTGGATTTGTGGTACGAGAATGTATTAGTGTCGATTTTCAAGGGTCAAAAATCCCGATCGTTGCACCTAATATCTTTTATACTTACTATAAAAGACATCAATTATAAATCCAAAATTGAGTATTAAAACAACCAACGCTGGTTTTAACAGGAGTACATCGTTAACAATCAACAATGTACTATTTACTTATGGTTTAGAATTACCTATGTACCTGTTAACATTCTTTCTTATAAGCACATGCTTCCTCTGCACTTTTATTGACCGTCAAACTATTTGATATTCCTATCAAAACATTTGTTGAATTTTGATGCTTGTTGAACGATACTTTCGTATCTGTTCTTGGATCATATCGAAAAACTTTTAAACCTAAATATCACTCCCACTGACTTCGAGACACTTTGGCTTTTATGAGCGAACAGTCTATTTTAAATCATCATTTAGAATTTTCCATTTTAGCATGTATGTATCGAACATAAATTCATACTAAGCAATAATTTGGTGAGTTATCCGAACCAACTTGAGTAGATCGAATTTTAAATCTATTACATTAATTTCAAAAATTGAATTTACAGTATTATTCTTATTAATATGGTTTACTATATTCCAACTGCATTTGTCTTTCCCTTAATGACACATTTATAGCCAAAAGGATCATATTCTTTTGGATACAACTATCAAAATCATATTTTGATAACATAACTGAAATCTATTTCAGATTTGCGAATCATACCATATCATAGAGTCAATACTCTTAGTGGTTCGATTATACAACTGAGGATTATTTATTCTTGACATTGACAAGAAACTCACAGTTTCTCTTTAATGTACAAGAATACTCATTAGACATTCTAATGTGATGTGATCATTTAGGTTTGGTTAATTTCATTTCATCCTTTATAATCATTTTTACCATTGGATTGTATCCAAATTTATTTTATACCAATAATTTCTTAAAGAAATTTCTTCACCGTGAAGTTAGTTTTTCTTGAAACATCAGTTGTTTCTCAATGCAACGGAACATGCATTCATAAACATTTTATGAATGGCCTTATATAAAATTGATTTGTATTGGTTCACAATATATTTATGTCCACAACATAAATTAGTCATCTAATGACCATGGTTCCTAAAACTCCCTTGGAACGATTCATACAAGATCTTTACTTACAATTATTACATGCAGTCTTTCGACTCGCTCAACCTGCCAACTTCTTAGCCTAGGATATATAAGAGTTTCTTATAAATCGATATCTCGTATGGTTTTATAAACTATTATTTAGATGATATTAATTTTAACCTTGTGTGCTACTCTTAAGTACACAACCTTGTTGAAAGAAGTTAACTCAACTTCACTCACAATTAATTGTGCTTTGTCCAACAAAGTTTTACTACTTCTTATCAATATATCATTATAGGGAGAAGTTACTGTTGAGAATGAATCTTTATTCATTTTAGGTACGTTTGGAACTCTTCCCAATATACTTACTCACACGATCAAATCGAATCAATTCTTCTGCATGTTATATTATTTACTTACGTTTTATATTCTATGAGCTTATCTTACACTTATACATGTGTATCAAATACACAGGTCCATGTTTGTGATGACTCATCAGTGAATACAATAAAATATGTGGAAACGTTTTGGTATTAATAGACTTGTGATTGTATACATCAATATGTACCAATCCGAAGAGTTCATTAACTCTTATGACCCTCCCACCAAATGGGTACATAGCCCTTAATTGTTTGAGATATAATTAACTACTAACATATGATTCATTATCATATAATAAAAATTATTTCTTAAAACTACAACGTAGTCTATAATTCCCACCAAATGGGTACATAGCCCTTAATTTGTATCACTTTTGCTGTGAAAACAAATAACATATTATAATTTTATTTCATAATGAATATAATTCACATTGAAATATAATTACTTCTATTTTTCAATCAACACCGAATATAGTCATTATTTCATAAATAATGTTCGTTATGTTTTATGAAAACAATTTGCATAATTTGATACAATTAATAAGTGTTATATGGCATGCTCCCACTATTTCCGCCATTACTATAATAGCATAGTAAATTCGGATGTCCATCATTCACTTAATATATGTTATTTATTTAATACACTATAACTAGTTTACAACGGAGAGTTCTTTGATCAAATATCCTAAACTCAAAGAAATAAATCTCATAGAAAATAATTTTCTATATGAAAATACATTTTGGAGTAGAAATCATATTTCTTTTTCCAATATTAAGTATCAATTATTATTTTACAATTCTCGTTTTCGATGTTTATTTATGAAGGAGAAGTGACCATTCATTCTCTTCATCCCATCTATACCTTTAATCACGTCTACTCTTATACATTCGTTTTCTTTCTAAGTGATTAAACCATTTAAAAGAAAATCCTTACTACAACATCATAATGAACTCTTTACCAAAGTGTACTCGAACATCCTTAACATTTAAGGACATCATATATGTTGCACTCTGCTTAAACTGATCAGGTCGACATTTCAGTGATCGAATTGTTAGATCTTTTTTCTAGTTTTGATCAAGCATTTCATTTAACACAATATGATCATTTTTGTAACCCATCAAATTGAATACTCAATCTCAGAGTACTGTTTATTGGCTTATTTCAAATGAACTAACTTTATCAAAGTATCGTACATTATGAACTATGATCGTTCCCCATATAATGCTTATATGTGAAAGTATATGGATCAAATACAATAGTCTTATATTGCTTTTGAGTTCGGAACTCATAGAATGCAATATACGGTCTCGACTAAATAAACACATAAGTGACCAAATTACGAATGTATTTTGTAGTAGTAAATTCAGGTGCTTTCATAGGTATTGAAACATTAACATGCAAGAAGCATTTATTTGTAAGTATATGTTATATTTCTATTTGTTAATTTTCATTTCAGTTCAATTGTATATCTTAATTGATAAACATTTTATCAATCATATTAGATGCACAAATTTATTAATGTTGATATAGCATATGTTCTTACAATTTTAGAATAGTTAAATGTTATTATTTCATTTTTCTAATAAGGACCCCACTAATATTTTATGTTTCGCTAAACCCGAAGTCGAAACATATAAGTATTTCGACTTCACTTGTGGATTTTAGGACTCATTCTGTAACAACCCGCATATTTGTCGATTTTATATTTAAATATTTGATTTAAATATTTTATCGTTAATCGAATTTTGGTCCGAAAAGCTACTTTTTGCATACGGTCAAATTAGGACTCAAGACCACTTCCATTGAGTTCAAAACGTCGTTTGCAATCTTTTAAGTATAAACTTCGATATGTTTGGAGATAGTGGAATTTTCGTCACTTTTTGATTTGGGCTTTTGGTTTGGACTGCACCTTCTTTAGCTCAGCCCAACCCTCTTCCCTTCATAACTTCACTCTTTACTCTAACATTTAAGCTTCATCAAAAATGGTGGTGGGAATGGGAAATTAAAATTCCAAGTTCAAGTTCATTTGCTAATTCAACATTCAACTTCAAATTCAAGTGAAGATATTGATTCAAGCTAGTGGTTGATCCTTGCATAGCATTTCAAGCTTCATCTTCATCCATTTTAGTGAAAAAGTGAGATTTTTAATCTCACATCTTGCCTATAACTGTCATTGGGTTGTTGGGAATGATTCCCTATCATTTTAGCATACACGATTGCTTTTGGTTTGGATCGAATCGGCGAAAAACTCCGATTTGTAGCGTTTTTGGCAAAATTACTGGGCTTAGGTCGTTCTGGCTCGGAGAAGACGCCCCTGTGCATTTAGCTCGTTCGCTTTTAGGTCGGCCTTGTCGTAGGTCGCTCGGTACTTAGGTCGTAGGTCGCTCTGCTCTTAGGTCGTAGGTCGCCCTGCTTCATTTACCTCGCTAGGTCGTTGGCCCATGCCTCATTTTGGTTGCGAGTCTTTAGGTCGCAAGCCTTTAGGTCGCGTACCATTAGGTCGCTCGTCCTTGTCTCATTTAGGTCGCAAGTCTTTAGGTCGCGTACCATTAGGTCGCTCGACCCCATCCTTTAGGTCGTTAGACCTTATTATGCTTTAGGTCGCAAGGCCTTTACCTCGTTAGGTCGTAGGTCGCTCGACCTTATTACCTTGTTAGGTCGTGAGTCCCTTAAGTCGCTCGCCTCTCTTAGGTCGCTCGCTCTGCTAACTCGCGAACACTTCTAGGTCGCAACCACTAGGTCGCTTAGCCTCCGATTTTAGGTCGTTAGACCTACTTTTGTTAGGTCACTCGACCACATCCCCTTAGGTCGTTTGGACAGTTGGGTCTTAGGTCGTATGGCCTCAACCTTGTTAGGTCGTTTGACCTGTTTCATGCTAGATCGCGTGGCTTCGTTAAGTCGCTAGGTCGCTCGCACCTTAATGTTGTTAGGTCACATGGCCTTGACTTCTTTAAGTCGCTCGACCCTGTACACCACTAGGTCGCTCAGCCCTTGATACCACTAGGTCATTTGACCTGTATGATGTTAGGTTGCTAGGCATTCTTGGCCGCATTACCTACTTCCACTTTGATGTATTTTGAGCTGATTTCCTTGGGTTTTCTCATGCCTTCGAACGTGAAATTTTGTGATGCGATTTGTTTCAACAATCGTTTTGTGACTTGTCACTTCAAAAATGTGAAGGCTTCAATACTAGTAGTAAATATCATAACTCTTTCATCAAAGCGATTTCAACACTGTTTTAAATATAAAGCTCGTTTTATCAAACCGTTTTCTAATCTACTAGTATATATAAGCCTTTACTTCACTCGGACGAGAAATTGAATTAAACGACTTAGTAAAACGAGTGGTATGAAACGCTTGCGTTCACTTCGTCGGTTATCTCTTGGACTTGTTCGATTGAACCCTTTTTGTGACAATTTTCTAGTGAAGATTTACAGCTTGATCTTAAATATTTAAGTTAAGCAAGTGGTTATGGGACATGAAGCTAAACTCATATATTTACTAGCTTGGTGTGATTGACACTTCCTTATGATCATGACGGTCATTTTTGTGATTTAGACTAGCGATTGAGCGATGTCTCTTTGTCTGCGAGGGAGACTAGACCCCGCTTTTGTGATGTTTCACCATCACATATATGGGGTAGCACCCCATCGTCTTCGGGCCGTTCATGTGTTAAAAATTTAATGGATAGCTTCCATGAGATAGCTTCTCGTTCATGTGTTATACGCGTTGGTGAGTTTTGATGCTCCCGTTCATGTGTTAGGCCTCCCCCTTTTTATGTGTTTTTCTGGATTTCGTGTGTTGATTTCTGGAATTTGTGCTTCACCAATTTTCATGATTTTCATTGATATGATATCAGTTTTTGTGCATTGGTGAATTCATGTGTTATTGACTTGTTATGAATACAAGTTTAGGGTATGATACCCTATTTTCTCTTTGAGAAGATTCTTGTGATATTGGTTAATCTATTGTTGATTATCATTTTCATACTTATAGTAGTATGCTGTTATGGTCGTTACATGTTCCTGCCATATTATTTATCCTATACCTTATCATCTGATATTTATAGCTAGACTGATCCGTTTATTATTTTTCTTATAAATAATACTCGGGTCAGACCGAGATGTTACAGATGCTTCTGCTTGACTTCCCTTCAGGATTATTCTGACTTTTGGCTAACTACATAGATTAGTAGTTTTTGGATGTACACATTTTACATATAGACTTTATGTTGTGTACTTATTCTTTTGTATAGCACGTGTTGCTATTCTTTTGTATTATCGTGGATCTTTTTGACCACTACTCTGATGTACACTTTCATGTGTTATATACATATTCATATCTTCTTCCGCCTTTGTGATATGGATGTCTGTGACTGATTTATGTTATGATTATCTCTATGTTTGTTTCCGAAGATTATATATAGCCACCGTGTGATAGCTTTGAGTTTGTATCGGTATGTCGGATTTCCTCCTTAAATGATATGCATTCCATTCTATCTGACATATCGGTGCTCGCACAAAGAAGTTACATGGATGGTCGCTCCTCCACAGCCTTATTCTCCGTGCTAATTGACAGCACTACATCGTAGTGTTCTTGGTTAGCGTGGGTATAGAGGTGGGGCGTCACAGCTTGGTATCAGAGCCAAACTTCGGAACAATGTAGAATAACTTAACAAGGATCATCGTCCTAAGTCCACCTTAGGAGTTGTATTTCAGGATTTAGTTCGAGTCTTCGAACTGATTCATCCTATTTTCTTTATGATTCCTTGTTCCATCTATCAAGATTGCTTGATATTCATTTGGTGAATAACCTTTTTCTTCTTTTCTCTTCTTTAAGGAAGAGAATGTCTAGACCAGGTCGTCCCAGAGCTGGACCATCTACTGTCACTCCCCAGGATGGAGTTTTTATGACCGCTCAATGGCTTCTTGATTTAGTAAAGAATGCTCAGGCAGCTGGTCCTAATCCGGAACCAACTCATCCTAAGTCTGGATTTGCACGTTTGTGCAACGATTATACCAACTTGGGCGGGAAACCATTCAAGGGTTCCGAAACTATTATCGAGGTCCAGGCTTGGCTAAGAACATGCGATAGAATCTTTTCTCGCATGAATCTTATCGATCTTCACCGTGTTCAGGTGGCTTCCAGTATGCTCCAAGAGAGGGCATTGGATTGGTACGAACTTCTTATTTCTGAAATTAACGAAGCAGATCTCACCTGGGAGCAATTCCGGGAATGCTTCGAGTTAAAATTCGTACCAGAAGTAGAGAAGGTGACATTGGCTTGTCATTTTATAGACCTTGTTCAAGGTGAATCCTCTGTGACAGATTATGTCGCATCCTTCGAGTCACTGTCCAAATATGGGGTTGAATACATCAACACCCCATTGAAGAAGAACCAGAGGTTCGCCTATGGCTTAAGCAAGAATCTCAAGAAGCCATTACTTCTAAAATTAAAAGTTTCTTTCGACCAACTTATTGATATCGCTCTTCGTCTTGAAGAGGCTGATAAGGACAGTGATGTTGAAGTGGTGGCTTCCAAACCAAACTTCAACAACAAGAAGAGGCCAAACAAATTCAAAGGTCCTTATCCCAACAGAAAGGGTAAGCAAGCAACTCCTGCTGCAAAGGCATTTTCCCCCAGTGATAGGAAATGCTTCAACTGTGGTGCTAAGGGCCATTTTTCGAACAAGTGCTCAAAGCCCCGCTCTTGTCGCTATTGTAAAAGTCCAGATCATTTTATGCATCTATGCCCTAAGCTTCAAGACAAGGAGGGAAAGTTAAACGTTGCTCAAGCTCCTGGCAACACATCTCGCGGATAAGGTATGTCTCATTCTGTCCTTGATGGCATTATTATATTTCATGATCAACCTATTAGAGTTCTCTTTGATACGGGTGCATCCCATTCTTTTATATCAAAGGAACTTGTCGATAATTTTTCTTTAAGTGTTGTTGCTTTAATGACTTCTTTAAGAATTGCGAATCCGGTTAGTGAATCCGCAACTCTTAGTCTGCTTTGTAAAGATGTCAAGATTATTTTGTGTGATTTTTCTTTCCTAGCCAATTTGCATGTCATGCGTTACTTAGGCTTTGGAATGATTTTGGGTATGGATTGGCTTAATCGTTATGAAGCTCATATCCTATGTCCTGAGCGGACTATTTGTCTTCGACATCCACTATCTGTTAAGCAGATTTCTATTATTCTTAAAGATTCGGATTCCGCCTTGGTTGCATCTTTATTCTTTAAATCCTCGTGATGATGATAATGATGATGAGGAAGATGTCATTTCTCTTATTCGCGTCGTTCGTGAATTTTCCAACATCTTTGAGTCCGTTTTAGGATTACCACCTAAGCGAGCAGTTGAGTTCAAAATTAATCTTATACTTGGAGCTCAACCTATTACCCGTCCTCCTTATCGCATGTCCAATAAGGAGAACGAAGAGATGCGCAAACAACTATCCGAGTTGGAGACGAAGCAACTTATTCGCTCTAGTTCCTCACCTTAGGGAGCTTCAGCTATTTTCGTAAGTAAGTCCGATGGTACACTTAGGCTTTGCGTCGACTACCGCAAGCTTAATGATCTTACTATTAAGAATAAATACCCTTTACCTTGGATTGATGATCTGTTTGATCAGCTTAGTGGTGCTAGAGTCTTTTCACAATTGGACTTGGCTACCGGTTTTCATCAGCTTCGTATTGCAGAGGATAGTATTCTTTTGACTTTGTTCCGTACTCGTTATGGATCTTATGAATGGCTAGTTATGCCATTTGGTTTAACGAATGCTCCGGCTTATTTCGTTGACCTTATGAATCGAGTTTTCAAAGATTTCCTCGATCGGTTTGTTCTCATCTTTATTGATGATATTCTTGTGTATTCTAAAACCGAGGAGGAACATGAGAAGCATCTTCAAATTGTATTGGAAACTCTTAGGAGCAATCAACTAAAAGCAAAATTTTCCAAATGCCACTTTTGGCAATCTAGTGTGAAGTTTCTCGGTCATATTATTTCCGAATCCGAAATATCAGTGGATCCTTCAAAAATCGAAGCGATTCAAAATTGGAAGAGACCGAAGAGCGTGACTGAAATCCGTAGCTTTCTCGGATTGGCAGGTTATTACCGCCGTTTTATAAAAGACTTTTCTAAAATTGTCGTGCCTCTTACTGGCTTAACAAAGAAAGGTGTTAAATACATTTGGTCGGACAAATGTGAAACTTCTTTTCAAAAATTAAAAGAACTCCTTTCTGATGCTCCTATTCTTGTTATTCCCGAAGGGAATCAAGACTTTGTCGTTTATACCGATGCTAGTCGCGTTGGTTTGGGTGCCATTCTTATGTAGAAAGAACGTGTTATTGCTTATGCTTCTAGGCAATTGAAGCCGGCTGAGACTAGATATGCCACATATGATTTAGAACTCCCGACTATTGTTTTTGCCCTTCGAATTTGGCGACACTATCTTTTGGGAGAGAAATTCATACTTTATAGTGATCATAAGTCTTTGAAATATTTATTCTCTCAAAAGGAACTTAATTTGCGTCAACAGCGTTGGCTCGAGTTCCTTGCCTCTTATGATCTTGATATCCTTTATACCCCTAGAAAGGGAAATCGAGTTGCCGATGCACTTAGTCGCAAGCAGCAAGCGGTTGTTTCCATGATGATATCCGAACGGAAAGAACTCGAGGTTTTATCCACTTGTGAAATTCGAGATCGTGTTTCCCATTTATGTTCATCTCTTGTTTTATGTAGCCTAGAGGCTCGTCCTTCTCTTTTAGACCGCATTCTTGAAGCTCAACAGCTAGATCCTGAATTGGCTCTTCTTAGCCAGAATATTGGGGATAAAACCGATATTGAAGGTTTGAAAGACTTTGATATTGATTTTGGTGGCGGCATTCGAAAATTTGGTAGACTGATCGTACCAAATATTAGTGATCTTCGTAGAGATATTCTAGAAGATTCTCATCGTTCCAAGTATTCTATTCATCCCGGTAGCAGTAAAATGTACGCAGATATGAAGCGACTTTATTACTGGGGGGGAATGAAATCTGATATCGCTAACTTTGTTAAGTGTTGCATGACTTGCCAACTTGTTAAGGCTGAACATCAAAGGCCTGGTGGGTTATTGCAACCATTGGAAATTCCAGTTTGGAAGTGGGATCAAATATCCATGGATTTTATTGATGGCCTTCCCCGTTCTCGTTCGGGTCATAATAGTTTATGGGTGATCGTTGACTGACTTACAAAATCTGCCCATTTTATTTCTGTTCGGTCGAACCAAACCGTTCCTCTTCTGGCAAAACTTTTTATCAAAGAAATTGTTAAACTTCATGGAGTTCCCTCTTCCATTGTTAGTGATCGTGATCCATTGTTTACTAGTGGATTTTGGAAGAGTCTTCAAAAATCTTTGGGAACGAAGCTTAATTTTAGCACCGCTTATCACCCCCAGTCTGATGGACAAACTGAGCGTGTGAATCAAACTCTTGAAGATCTTCTTCGTGCTTGTGTTCTTGACTTTGGTGGAAGTTGGGAGGATCATATTTCACTTGTTGAATTTTCCTATAATAACAGCTTCCAATCTAGTATTGGTATGGCTCCTTTCGAGGCACTCTACGGAAGACCATGCCGATCTCCTCTTGTTGGCTTGAGGCTGGTGAGAAGCTGGTTTTAGGACCAGATTTTATTCGTGATTCCACAGAAAAGATTGAACTTATTCGACATAGGATGAAAGAAGCCCAGAGTAGACAAAAATCCTATGCCGATAACCGAAGAAGAAAATTAGAATTTTCTGTGCGAGATCTTCTGTTTATTCGTGTTTCACCTATGAATGGTGTTGTACATTTCAGTCGATCGGGAAAGTTAGCGCCTCGATATATTGGGCCATTTCCCATCACTGAACGTATTGGTTCCATGGCTTATCGCCTTTCATTACCGGTTCAGTTTTCTGCCATGCATGACGTGTTTCACATTTCTCAATTACGGAAGTGCCTTCGGGATTCCGATTCTATTCTTGAGTCCGGTGTTGTGGAAGAGATTGAAGTTTCACCTAATTTAACTTATGAGCAGCATCCTGTTCGAATTATTGCTTCGAAGATCAAACGACTTCGAAATAAAGATGTTCCGCTTGTCAAAGTTCAATGGTCCTCTAATCCTAAGGATGGCACTTGGGAAACTAGAGAATTCATCGAGCGTACACATCCTAAATTACTCTCTCATGCTCTTTGAGGTAAACTTCTTATTTCGAATCTCTTTTATGTTAATATGCTTTTATGGTTGTTACTTTTTATTCCCATCTTACTTATTGCGAGGACGCAATTTCTTTAAGGAGGGGAGTCTGTAACAACCCGCATATTTGTCGATTTTATATTTAAATATTTGATTTAAATATTTTATCGTTAATCGGATTTTGGTCCGAAAAGCTACTTTTTTCATACGGTCAAATTAGGACTCGAGACCACTTCCATTGAGTTCAAAACGTCGTTTGCAATCTTTTAAGTATAAACTTCGATATGTTTGGAGATTGTGGAATTTTTATCACTTTTTGATTTGGGCTTTTGGTTTGGACTGCACCTTCTTTAGCTCAGCCCAACCCTCTTCCCTTCATAACTTCACTCTTTGCTCTAACATTTAAGCTTCATCAAAAATGGTGGTGGGAATGGGAAATTAAAATTCCAAGTTCGAGTTCATTTGCTAATTCAACATTCAACTTCAAATTCAAGTGAAGATATTGATTCAAGCTAGTGGTTGATCCTTGCATAGCATTTCAAGCTTCATCTTCATCCATTTTAGTGAAAAAGTGAGATTTTTAATCTCACATCTTGCCTATAACTATCATTGGGTTGTTGGGAATGATTCCCTATCATTTTAGCATACACGATTGCTTTTGGTTTGGATCGAATCGGCGAAAAACTCTGATTTGTAGCGTTTTTGGCAAAATTACTGGGCTTAGGTCGTTCTGGCTCGGAGAAGATGCCCCTGTGCATTTAGCTCGTTCACTTTTAGGTCGGCCTTGTCGTAGGTCGCTCGGTACTTAGGTCGTAGGTCGCTCTGTTCTTAGGTCGTAGGTTGCCCTACTTCATTTACCTCGCTAGGTCGTTGGCCCATGCCTCATTTTGGTCGCGAGTCTTTAGGTCGCAAGCCTTTAGGTCGCGTACCATTAGGTCGCTCTTTCTTGTCTCATTTAGGTCGCAAGTCTTTAGGTCGCGTACCATTAGGTCGCTCGACCCCATCCTTTAGGTCGTTAGACCTTATTATGCTTTAGGTCGCAAGGCCTTTACCTCGTTAGGTCGTAGGTCGCTCGACCTTATTACCTTGTTAGGTCGTGAGTCCCTTAAGTCGCTCGCCTCTCTTAGGTCGCTCGCTCTGCTAACTCGCGAACACTTCTAGGTCGCAACCACTAGGTCGCTTGGCCTCCGATTTAAGGTCGTTAGACCTACTTTTGTTAGGTCGCTCGACCACATCCCCTTAGGTCGTTTGGACAGTTGGGTCTTAGGTCGTATGGCCTCAACCTTGTTAGGTCGTTTGACCTGTTTCATGCTAGATCGCGTGGCTTCGTTAAGTCGCTAGGTCGCTCGCACCTTAATGTTGTTAGGTCGCATGGCCTTGACTTCTTTAAGTCGCTCGGCCCTGTACACCACTAGGTCGCTCAGCCCTTGATACCACTAGGTCATTTGACCTGTATCATGTTAGGTCGCTAGGCATTCTTGGCCGCATTACCTACTTCCACTTTGATGTATTTTGAGCTGATTTCCTTGGGTTTTCTCACGCCTTCGAACGTGAAATTTTGTGATGCGATTTGTTTCAACAATCGTTTTGTGACTTGTCACTTCAAAAATGTGAAGGCTTCAATACTAGTAGTAAATATCATAACTCTTTCATCAAAGCGATTTCAACACTGTTTTAAATATAAAGCTCGTTTTATCAAACCATTTTCTAATCTACTAGTATATATAAGCCTTTGATTCACTCGGACGAGAAATCGAATTAAACGACTTAGTAAAACGAGTGGTATGAAATGCTTGCGTTCACTTCGTCGGTTAGCTCTTGGACTTGTTCGATTGAACCCTTTTTGTGACAATTTTCTAGTGAAGATTTACAGCTTGATCGTAAATATTTAAGTTAAGCAAGTGGTTATGGGACATGAAGCTAAACTCATATATTTATTAGCTTGGTGTGATTGACACTTCCTTATAATCATGACGATCATTTTTGTGATTTAGACTAGCGATTGAGCGATGTCTCTTTGTCTGCGAGGGACACTAGACCCCGCTTTTGTGATGTTTCACCATCACATATATGGGGTAGCACCCCATGGCCTTCGGGCCGTTCATGTGTTAAAAATTTAATGGATAACTTCCATGAGATAGCTTCTCGTTCATGTGTTATACGCGTTGGTGAGTTTTCATGCTCCCGTTCATGTGTTATACGCGTTGGTGAGTTTTCATGCTCCCGTTCATGTGTCAGGCCTCCCCCTTTTTATGTGTTTTTCTGGATTTCGTGTGTTGATTTCTGGAATTTGTGCTTCACCAATTTTCATGATTTTCATTGATATGATATCAGTTTTTGTGCATTGGTGAATTCATGTGTTATTGACTTGTTATGAATACAAGTTTAGGGTATGATACCTTATTTTCTCTTTGAGAAGATTCTTGTGATATTGGTTAATCTGTTGTTGATTATCATTTTCATACTTATAGTAGTATGCCGTTATGGTCGTTACATGTTCCTGCCATATTATTTATCCTATACCTTATCATCTGATATTTATAGCTAGACTGATCCGTTTATTATTTTTCTTATAAATAATACTCGGGTCAGACCGAGATGTTACAGATGCTTCTGCTTGACTTCCCTTCAGGATTATTCTGACTTTTGGCTAACTACATAGATTAGTAGTTTTTGGATGTACACATTTTACATATAGACTTTATGTTGTGTACTTATTCTTTTGTATAGCACGTGTTGCTATTCTTTTGTATTATCGTGGATCTTTTTGACCACTACTCTGATGTACACTTTCATGTGTTATATACATATTCATATCTTCTTCCGCCTTTGTGATATGGATGTCTGTGACTGATTTATGTTATGATTATCTCTATGTTTGTTTCCGAAGATTATATATAGCCACCGTGTGATAGCTTTGAGTTTGTATCGGTATGTCGGATTTCCTCCTTAAATGATATGCATTCCATTCTATCTGACATATCGGTGCTCGCACAAAGAAGTTACATGGATGGTCGCTCCTCCACAGCCTTATTCTCCGTGCTAATTGACAGCACTACATCGTAGTGTTCTTGGTTAGCATGGGTATAGAGGTGGGGCGTCACACATTCGTCTTGGAATTCTGACCTTTAGTCTACTCAACAAGTCATAGCTCCACGGACGATGGATTACTCCTTATCGGTTGTATCATATACAACTCCTAACCCTTGGATATCTTGTTCTAATTCCGCTTCGATCTTGAGTCTGTTCAACAAATCAAAATGAAATTATTCACTCATAACTACCATATCGCGACGGCCTAAGTATAGTATATGTACCTTGAGTCTACTCAACAAATACATATAGTTATCTTACCTCGTTTATTCTATATATTAAATAATATCCCCAACTTTAATCTTCTCAACAACTAAGGAGTATGCAAGTAATTTATTAATATATATGGTAGAGGACAACATTACGTTGAAGATTCATAATCTTTATACTTAATATTGAGTATTATCGACGTATGGAATATTATAATTCTTTATGAATTACTCTTGTGATTTAAGTGTCAGACACATCTGAAATCACGGTATACGTACATTTACATGTGTATTTGTTCCTTAAGTGTATTTAGGTTTTCTTTGACGTTCCACCTTTAGTTTATACATTCATATTATATAAGTTTTATTATCATATAACTTTTATATTTCATATTACTTATATAATAATCTTACGTATAATTTTACATTAATTGTTAATTAACATTTTAATTAGTTTCATATTAATATAACATTTATATTCATTATTTATTATATACTATAACTTTTATAGTATTACACATTTATCTTATTTATGTGTTATTCATTTAATTAACTAACCTTTAATTTATTTATTTAATTAACTAATCTTTTAATTAATTTTATTTAACTAAACAATTTTAATTAAATTATAATAATTTCAAAATTTAATTCATATACATACATGTATACTTATGTTATTTTAAATATTTTAAAACAACATAATAAATATTATAATATATAATACATGTGTACATTTATTAATTAATTTATTTTATTAATCTTATTAATAAATTTTAACAAAATTAATTTTTATTTTCAAACATTTTGAATTTTTTTATTATATTATAACTTTATAATATTTGTATATTTTATTTTAAATTTAACTTTTAAATTTAAAATCTTATATTTTAATTGTCAATTTTTTTTGAAAATTAGCCCAAGATCCAATTCAAATTTGGCCTTTTTCTATTAGGACAACTTTTATGCTGTGAACTTAATAGCTAACCCTAACATGACTAATTTAGACCGCATAGGCTATTGGGCTCTGAAACTATTGTTGGAACTAAGACTGGTCGCAGCGGAAGATATGTGTTAATTTAAAAAAAAATCCCTTATTGGATCTATATTGGGCCACTCTGGCCGAACCATGAGTCCCATAAGGATGACTCGAAGAACTTTCTCAAATGACTTGAAGCAAGTGGCGGCGTAACTCGAAGCATAGAAGCGTCGACCGTATTCCCTGTGGTAACTTGTTGTCTTCTCTGATGCATACCGAACCAAATATGCCGAGCCACCAAGACTGGGTCCAAGGTGCCGACCCACATGTACCGAGCGACAAATGCCGAACCATGTACGACAGATCCACCTTAGCCTTCCCACCATGGCCGAGCGACAAATACCAAACCATGTACGACCGATCCACCTTAGCCTTTTCACAATGAGCGGCAAATGCTGAACCATGTACGACCGATCCACCTTAGCCTTTCACCATGACCGAGCGATATATGTCGAACAATGAAAAGAGACCGAACCATACATGAATGCCGACCCATACATATCCTTCCATAATAGCTGCCTACCGGTCCACACATACAAGCCGACCCAAGCGAGTTGCATCAATCCTTCATATTTCCAATCCTTTCTTGACTCGAGTCACGTCTGAGTCCAACCATATCTTCTGCAACTATCGTCTCGTAGCCCGGCCAAGTAGCCGTATAACAACATATATATATATATATGTATGTATGTATATATATATATTATATATAGAAATATTAATGAAGTTACAACATTAAGTGTGTGTG
Source organism: Allium fistulosum (assembly GCA_030737815.1). Lineage (NCBI taxonomy): Eukaryota > Viridiplantae > Streptophyta > Magnoliopsida > Asparagales > Amaryllidaceae > Allium > Allium fistulosum. Next base: position 56,005,783 of record CM060906.1, read on the forward strand.
TACGTATGGAGAGGAACAATCTTGTGGGGAGGAATTCCACAACAATGGAGGAAAATAGGATGGTGTACAATCTGTTTTTCAATTTTTGTTCCCACAAATCCAACAGAATACAACGAAGGCAAACAAATCAACTCGACTACGCCTGTGACGCCCCACCTCTATACTCACACTAGCCAAGGACACTACGGGGTAATGCCGTCGACTAGCACGAAGAATAAGGCTGTTGAGGAGCGACCATTTGTGTAATTGCTTTGTGTGAGTACCGATATGTCAGATAATATAACTTACATTTCATTTCAAGAGGAAATCCGACATATCGAATACAAACTCAAAGCTACCACACAGTGGCTAAGTGGACTTCAGAAACAAATATAGAAATTAACATAACACAAATCAGTCACAGACATTCATATCACAAAGGCGGAATCAGATATGAATATATCACATAAAAGTGTACACCAAATTAGTGGTCATATAAGATCCACTTCATCACAACAGAATAGATACAAGTGCTAGACAAAAGAATAATTATACATCAAGGAGTCTCTATCTCAAATGTATAATAACAAAAACTACTAAGTTAAGGTAGTTAGCCAAAAGAATCAAATGACGGACCCCGATAAGAAGTCAAGCAGAAGTACCTGAAACACCTCGGTCTAACCCGAGTATTATTTAAGAAGAAAATAATAAACGGATCAGTCTAGCTATAAATATCAGATAAAATGAGACAGGGTAAGAGATATAACAAATACGTACGATAACCATAATGCCATACCATGACAAGTATATATTTGATAACAACAAAGTGATACAATATCTCAAGAATCTCAAAGCACCAAAAATAATGTCATATTCTTTATTTTATTCACCAAACCCCAAATACTGACAAACATACCATTGCCAATCACAAAAAGAGGTGAAACACAAATTCTAGAAATCATCAACCAGAAATCCAGAAATCACAAAGGGGGAGGCCTATCACAAACGGGAGCATGAAAACTCCCCAACATGTGTATCACAAATGGAAAGCTATTCCATGGTCGCTAACCATAACTTCAGAGCAATGACGCAGTACAATAACGGTACGTCCGATGAACCAAAAAGCCGGGACATCGATGTAGTACAATAACGGTACATCCGATGAACCGAACACCATAAAAGAACATGGGTCACTAGCCCATAAAAGAATGAGACGAAGCTCAATAAAACAAGGTACAGTCCCCCATGTGGACAAATAGACATCGCACATTGCTAGTCTAAACCACAAAATGATCACCATTGATCAATAAGAAGTGTGAATCACACTAAGCAAGTGAATATAAGAGTTTAACTTCATGTCCCATAACCACTGGCTTAACTTAAATATTTACGAACAAATTGTAGATTTCCACTCGAAAATTGTCACAAGAGTTTCAATCGAACAAGTCTAAGAATTAACCGACAAAGTAAACGCAAGCATTTCATACCACTTGTTTTGCTAAGCCGTTTAATTGGATTTCTCGAACGAATGAGGTAAAGGTTTGTATATACTAATAGATTAGAAAACGGTTTTGAAAGCGAGTTTGATATTGAAAGTAAATGTTGAAATCGTTTTGATGAAAGGGTTTGAATATTTACTACTAGTATAGAAACCTTTCCATTTTAAAGTGACAAACCATAGAAATGATCGTAGAAACAATCAATCGCCAAAATTCACATACGAAGACGTGAATTAAATCCAAAAAATCGATACCAAATCCATCAAAATGGATATTCCCAAAAATCCAAAGAAAGAAGTCATCAAAGTCGATAATAAGTGATAACAACTAACTGGATCAACAAATATCGATTAAAAATTGGAAATCCACTCAAAACAGCAAAAATAGGCAAAATGAACAGTTTCAGACGTTTGTGGGTCAATCCAGACGTCTGGATTTAGGTTTTGGAAATTCAGAAACCATCCAGACGTCTGACAGGGTGTTTCAGACGTCCGAAAGGTGGTATCAGACGTCTAACAAGGTGTTTCAGACGTCTGAAAGGTTGTTTCAGACGTCTGATTCTGTTTTCTCTAATTTTTATTTTTCTGCCGTATATTCTTTTCTCCAGAAGGCCTATCCAGACGTCTGGAATTGATATCCAGACGTCTAAACACTTGGTATGGGCAACAATTTGCCTAGGCCATGATGGCCAAAACGTACCGGGAGCAATCAGACGAGCAACGACGACTAAGGATTTACGCCAAGCGACAACCCAGCCTTAAAGGCTCTTTGGTACACCCCGAATATCAATGTCCAAATATCCATAGAAGGATTTTCATAAAATTGGATCAAAACACCAAAATTTGGAAAATTCACCAAATCAATTCAAATCAAAAGCAAATGAACAAGCACAAATGTTAGGAATTCATACCTAACAACAATGATAGCTATAGACGTAGATGTGAGTTAAAGAACTCACCTTTAAACCCAAAAACAATGAATGAGAAGCTTTTAAAACAAGGCAAGAACAACTCCTCTTCAACACACCTCTAGAATCCACAATCTATTATCAAAGGTGAAGTTTTTCCTAAGTTAGGTTATAGGAAATTTCTGAAATTGGAGAGAGATTGAGATGGAGAAGAAGAAGAGGATGCTTACCTTAACTTCTCTTTGATGTTGGAGCTAGAATTTGTATTTCCTAATTAAACTAGGGTTTGGAATTCTAATTTCCCATTCTTTCCCCCATTTTTCTCTTAAGTTTGAGAGTGTTAGGAAATGAAAATGGATGAAGGAATTTGAGTGGAGTATAGGGTATTAGATGAGTAATGAGCTGAAACCCAAACCCAAAGCCCAATAGAAAAATAGCAAAATTCTACTCAACTCTAAACATATCGATGCTTATACTCAAAAAAGTTGTAAACGCCATTTTGGACTCAATGGAAGTAGTCTCGAGTCCTAATTCGACTATTTACAAAAAGTAGCTTTTCGAACTTTAATCCGATTAACGACGCTATATTTAAATAAAACATTTAAATATACAATCGTAAAATATGTGGATTGTTACAGACTCCCCTCCTTAAAGAAATTGCGTCCTCGCAATACTTAAGAAAAAGAAATAAAAAGTAACAACCATATAAAGGCATAACAACGCAAAAGAAGAAATTTTGAAATGAGAAGTTCACCTTTAAAGAGCGCGAGAGAGTAAGTCCGGATGTGTTCGCTCGATGAATTCTCTGAATTCCCAAGAGCAATCCTTAGGATTTGAGGATCATTGAACTTTCACAAGAGGAATATCTTTATTTCGAAGGCGTTTAACCTCCAAAGCAATGACTCGAATAGGATGTTGCTCATAAGTCAAATTTGGTGAAACTTCAATTTCTTCAATTACACCGGGCTCAAGAATAGAATCGGAATCCCTAAGGCATTTCCGTAGTTGAGAGACATAGAATACGTCATGAATAGCAGAAAACTGAGCCGGTAATAAAAGGCGATAAGCCACGGAACCAATGCGTTCGGTGATGGGAAATGGGCTAATATATCGAGGTGCTAATTTTCCCGATTGAATTAAACGCACAACACCCTTCATAGGTTAAACACGAATAAACACAAAATCTCCAATAGAAAATTCTAATCTCCTTCTTCGGTTATCGGCATAGGATTTTTGTCTACTTTGAGCTTCTTTCAACCTATGACGAATAAGGTCAACCTATTCTATGGCATCACGAATAAAATCTGGACCTAAAACCATCTTCTCACCGGCTTCAAGCCAACACGAAGGAGATCGACATGGCCTACCGTAAAGTGCCTCGAAAGGAGCCATACCAATACTAGATTGGAAGCTATTATTATAGGAAAACTCAACAAGAGAAATATGATCTTCCCAACTTCCACCAAAATCAAGAACACATGCATGAAGAAGATCTTCAAGAGTTTGATTCACTCGCTCGGTTTGTCCATCGGACCGAGGATGATAAGCGGTGCTAAAATTAAGCTTTGTTCCCAAAGCTTTTTGAAGACCTTTCCAAAATCCACTAGTAAACAATGGATCACGATCGCTAACAATAGAAGTAGTAACTCCATGCAATTTAACAATCTCTTTAACATAGAGTTTGGCCAAAAGAGGTACGGTCCGATTGGACCGAACGGGAATAAAATGGGCGGACTTTGTAAGTCTATCAACTATCACCCATAAGCTATCATGACCCGAACGAGAATGAGGAAGACCGTCAATAAAGTCCATGGAAATTTGATCCCACTTCCATATTGGAATTTCCAAAGGTTGCAATAACCCACCGGGCCTTTGATGCTCGGCGTTTACGAGTTGGCAAGTCATGCAACGGTTAACAAAGTTAGCAATATCAGATTTCATTCCATCCCAATAATAAAGTCGCTTCATGTCCTCGTACGTTTTACTACTACCGGGATGAATGGTAAATTTAGAACGATGAGAGTCTTCAAAAATGTCTTTACGAAGATCAATAATATTTGGCACAATAAGTCTATCAAATTTTCGAATACCGCCACGAGCATCAATATCAAAGTCTTTCAAACCTTCAATATCAATTTTATCCCCACAACTTTGGCTAAGAAGAACCAATTCGGGATCATGCTTTTGAGCTTCAAGAATGCGGTCTAAAAGAGAAGGATGAGCCTCAAGGCTACATAAAACAAGAGATGAACATGAATTGGATTCATGATCTCGAATCTCACAAGTGGATAAAGTCGCGAGATCATTCCATTCGGATATCATCATGGAACAACTGCTTGTTGCTTACGACTAAGGGCATCGTCAACAAGATTTCCCTTTCCGGGAATATAGAGAATATCAAGATCATAAGATGCAAGGAACTCGAGCCAACGTTGTTGACGCAAATTAAGTTTCTTTTGAGAAAATAAATACTTCAAAGATTTACGACCGGTGTAGAGAACAAATTTCTCTCCCAAAAGATAATGACGCCAAATTCTAAGTGCGAAAACAATAACCTCGAGCTCTAAATCATGAGTGGCATATCTAGTCTCGGCAGGCTTTAATTGCCTAGAAGCATAAGCGATAACACGTTCCATTTGCATGAGAACAGTTCCCAAACCAACACGACTAGCATCGGTATAAACAATAAAATCTTGGTTCCCATTGGGAATCACAAGAATAGGAGCATCAGAAAGGAGTTCTTTTAATTTTTGAAATGAAGCTTCACATTTGCCTGACCAAATGTATTTAACTCCCTTCTTTGTCAAACTGGTAAGGGGTACGGAAATTTTAGAAAAGTCTTTTATGAACCGACGGTAATAGCCCGCCAATCCGAGAAAGCTACGAATTTCCGTCACACTCTCCGGTCTCTTCAAATTTTGAATCGCTTCAATCTTTGAAGGATCCACGGAAATTCCAGATTCATAAATAATATGCCCCAAAAATTTCACACGAGATAGCCAAAAGCGGCATTTAGAAAATTTTGCTTTCAATTGGTTGCTCCTAAGAGTTTCCAACACAATCCGAAGGTGATTTTCATGCTCTTCCTCGGTTTTAGAATAAACAAGAATATCATCGATAAAATGAGAACAAATCGATCGAGGAAGTCTTTGAAAACTCGATTCATAAGGTCAACGAAATAAGCTGGAGCATTTGTCAAACCAAATGGCATAACAAGCCGTTCATAAGATCCATAACGAGTACGGAACGATGTCAAAGGAATGCTACCCTCTGCAATACGGAGCTAATGAAAACCGGTTGCCAAGTCCAACTGTGAAAAGACTCTAGCACCACTATGTTGATCGAATAAATCATCAATCCGAGGTAAGGGATATTTTTTCTTGATGGTGAGATCATTAAGCTTGTGGTAGTCAACGCAAAGCCTAAGTGTACCATCAGATTTCTTCACAAAAATAGCTGAAGCTCCCCAAGGAGAGGAACCAAAACGAATAAACGCTTTGGCGTCCAATTCGGATAATTGTTTACGCATCTTCTCATTTTCCTTATTGGACATACGATAAGGAGGACGAGTGATAGGTAGAGCTCCAGGGATTAGATTAATTCTGAACTCAATCGCTCGCTTAGGTGGTAATCCTAAAACGGGCTCAAATATGTCGGGAAATTCACAAACAACGTGAATGAGAGAAATAACATCTTCCTCATTATCATTATCGTCATCATAAGGATTTAGAGAATACAAGGATGCTTTCGAATTGGAATCCGAATCTTTAAGAACAAGAGAAATCTGCTTAACAGATTGAGGATGTCGAAGATATATAGTCCGCTCGGGACATAGGATATGAGCTTCATAACAGTTAAGCCAATCCATTCCCAAAATCATTCTAAAGCCTAAGTAACGCATAACATGCAAATTGGCACGGAAAGAGTAATCACATAAAATAATCTCGACATCTTTACAAAGTAAACTGAGTGTTGTGGATCCACCAACTGGATTCGCAATCCTCAATGAAGTCATCAAGCCAATAACATTCAAAGAAAAAGCATCAACAAGTTCTTTTGATATAAAAGAGTGAGATGCACCCGTATCTAAAAGAACTCGAATAGAGAGATCACGAAATAAAATAATGCCATCATAAAAAAGAGTGGGACGGCCTAGTCTAACCATTTCTCCTCTTTAAGAAAGAAAGAAGAGGAAAAAGGTTATTCACAGAATGAATATTAAACAAACTTGATTGATAAAACAAGGCATCATAAAAAGAAATAGGATAGAACGGTACGAAGACTCAAATTAAATCCTATGGCACGATTCCTAAGAAAGACTTAGGACAATGATCCTTGCTAGATTATTCTACATTGTTCCGAAGTTTGGCTCTGATACCAAGCTGTGACGCCCCACCTCTATACTCACACTAGCCAAGGACACTACGGGGTAATGCCGTCGACTAGCACGAAGAATAAGGCTGTTGAGGAGCGACCATCTGTGTAATTGCTTTGTGCGAGTACCGATATGTCAGATAATATAACTTACATTTCATTTCAAGAGGAAATCCGACATACCGAATACAAACTCAAAGCTATCACACAGTGGCTAAGTGGACTTCGTAAATAAATATAGAACTAAACATAATACAAATTGTTCACAGACTTTCATATCACAAAGGCGGAATCAGATATGAATATACCACATAAAAGTGTACACCAAATTAGTGGTCATATAAGATCCACTTCATCACAACAGAATAGATACAAGTGCTAGATAAAAGAATAATTATACATCAAGGATAGAGTGAGAAATACCTTGACCACAAGAAGTGTTAGCAGGGCTTGAACAACATTTAGCTTTCCCTCTTTCTTGTTAGGAAGTTTGGGGCATGAAGATAAATGATGACCCAAACTTTTGCAGTAACGACAAAAAAGAGGTTTTGGGCACTTATTCACATAATGGTCCTTAGAACCAATATTATAGCATTGCCCACGACTAGAGGTAGAAGTCTTTGCTAACGAAGTTGCTTGCTTCTCTTTCTTGTTGGTGTTAGGCTTGAATTTCATAGGCCTCTTCTTATTGATGTTTTGCTTGATTTCAACATCACTTTCTTTATCGGCCTCTTCAAGTCGAAGAGCAATATCAACAAGCTGATCGAAAGAAACTTCTAATTTTAGAAGTAATGGCTTCTTGAGGTTCTTATTCAACCCATAGACAAATCTCTGATTTTTCTTCAATGGGGTATTAATATACTCGACCCCATATTTAGATAGAGATTCGAAAGATGCGACATAATCCATCATAGAAGATTCACCTTGAACAAGGTCAATGAAGCGTCGAGCTAGAGATACTTTTTCAACTTCTGGCATAAATTTTAATTCGAATCTTTCCCGGAATTGCTCCCAAGTAAGATCTGCTTCGATAGTTTCAGAAATCAAAAGCTCATACCAATCTAATGCTCTTTCTTGGAGCATGCTAGAAGCCACTTGGACGCGATGTAGATCAATAAGATTCATGCGGGAAAAGATGCGATCGCATGTTCTAAGCCAAACTTGGACTTCTATAACGCTCTCGGAACCCTTGAAAGGCTTTCCACCCAAGCTGGTGTAATCACTGCACAAGCATGCAAACCCAGATTTAGGATGAGTAGGCTCTGGAATGGGTCTGATAGCTTGATCATTTTTCACAAGATCTAGAAGTTGCTGAGCAAACATGAATACTCCGTCCTGAGGAGTAGCACTGGATTGACCGGCGCTGGGACGGCCTGGTCTAACCATTTCTCTTCTTTAAGAAAGAAAGAAGAGCAAAAAGGTTATTCATAGAATGAATATCAAACAAACTTGATTGATAAAACAAGGCATCATAAAAAGAAATAGGATAGAACGGTACGAAGACACGAATTAAATCCTATGGCACGATTCCTAAGAAAGACTTAGGACAATGATCCTTGCTAGATTATTCTACATTGTTTCGAAGTTTGGCTCTGATACCAAGCTGTGAAACCCCACCTCTATACTCACACTAGCCAAGGACACTACGGGGCAATGTCGTCGACTAGCATGAAGAATAAGGCTGTTGAGGAGCGACCATCCGTGTAATTGCTTTGTGCGAGTACCGATATGTCAGATAATATAACTTACATTTCATTTCAAGAGGAAACCCAACATATCGAATACAAACTCAAAGCTACCACACAGTGGCTAAGTGGACTTCAGAAACAAATATAGAAATAAACATAACACAAATCAGTCACAAACATTCATATCACAAAGGCAGAATCATATATGAATATATCACATAAAAGTGTACAACAAATTAGTGGTCATATAAGATCCACTTCATCACAACAGAATAGATACAAGTGCTAGACAAAAGAATAATTATACATCAAGGAGTCTCTATCTCAAATGTATAATAACAAAAACTACTAATAAAGGTAGTTAGCCAAAAGAATCAAATGACGGACCCCGATAAGAAGTCAAGCAGAAGTACCTGAAATACCTCGGTCTAACCCGAGTATTATTTAAGAAGAAAATAATAAACGGATCAGTCTAGCTATAAATATCAGATAAAATGAGACAGGGTAAGAGATATAACAAATACGTACGATAACCATAATGCCATACCATGACAAGTATATATTTGATAACAACAAAGTGATACAATATCTCAAGAATCTCAAAGCACCAAAAATAATGTCATATTCTTTATTTTATTCACCAAACCCCAAATACTGACAAACATACCATTGCCAATCACAACAAGAGGTGAAACACAAATTCTAGAAATCATCAACCAGAAATCCAGAAATCACAAAGGGGGAGGCCTATCACAAACGGGAGCATGAAAACTCACTAACATGTGTATCACAAATGGAACGCAATTCCATGGTCGCTAACCATAATGTCGGAGCAACGACGCAGTACAATAACGGTACGTTCGATGAACCAAAAAGCTGGGACATCGATGTAGTACAATAACGGTACATCCGATGAACCGAACACCATAAAAGAACATGGGTCGCTAGCCCATAAAAGAATGAGACGAAGCTCAATAAAACGAGGTACAGTCCCCCACGTGGACAAAGAAACATCGCACATTGCTAGTCTAAACCACAAAATGATCACCATTGATCAATAAGAAGTGAGAATCACACTAAGCAAGTAAATATAAGAGTTTAACTTCATGTCCCATAACCACTGGCTTAACTTAAATATTTACAAATAAATTGTAGATTTCCACTCGAAAATTGTCACAAGAGTTTCAATCGAACAAGTCTAAGAATTAACCGACAAAGTAAACGCAAGCGTTTCATACCACTTGTTTTGCTAAGCCGTTTAATTGGATTTCTCGAACAAATGAGGTAAATGTTTGTATATACTAATAGATTAGAAAACGGTTTTGAAAGCAAGTTTGATATTGAAAGTAAATGTTGAAATCGTTTTGATGAAAGGGTTTGAATATTTACTACTAGTATAGAAACCTTTGCATTTTAAAGTGACAAACCATAGAAATGATCGTAGAAACAATCAATCACCAAAATTCACATATGAAGATGTGAATTAAATCCAAAGAAATCGATACCAAATCCATCAAAATGGATATTTCTAAAAATCCAAAGAAAGAAGTCATCAAAGTCGATAATAAGTGATAACAACTAACCGGATCAACAAATATCGATTAAAAATTGGAAATCCACTCTAAAACAGCAAAAATAGGCAAAATGAACAGTTTCAGACGTTTGGTGGTCAATCCAGACGTCTGGATTTAGGTTCTGGAAATTCAAAAACCATCCATACGTCTAAAAGATGGCTTCAGACGTCTGATAGGGTGTTTCAGATGTCCGAAAGGTGGTATCAGACGTCTGACAAGGTGTTTCAGTCGTCTGAAAGGTTGTTTCAGACGTCTGATTCTGTTTTCTGCAATTTTTATTTTTCTACCGTATATTCTTTTCTCCAGAAGGCCTATCTAGACGTTTGGAATTGATATCCAAACGTCTGAACACCTGGTATGGGCAACAATTTGCCTAGGCCATGATGGCCAAAACGTATCGGGTGCGATCGGACGAGCAACGACGACTAAGGATTTACACCAAGCGACAACCCAGCCTTAAAGGCTCTTCGATACACCCCGAATATCAATGTCCAAATATCCATAGAAGGATTTTCATAAAATTAGACCAAAACACCAAAATTTGGAAAATTCACCAAATCAATTCAAATCAAAAGCAAATGAAAAAGCACAAATGTTAGGAATTCATACCTAACAACAATGATAGCTATAAACGTAGATGTGAGTTAAAGAACTCACCTTTAAACCCAAAAACAATGAATGAGAAGCTTTTAAAACAAGGCAAGAACAACTCCTCTTCAACACACCTCTAGAATCCACAATCTATTATCAAAGGTGAAGTTTTTCCTAAGTTAGGTTATAGGAAATTTCTGAAATTGGAGAGAGACTGAGATGGAGAAGAAGAAGAGGATGCTTACCTTAACTTCTCTTTGATGTTGGAGCTAGAATTTGTATTTCCTAATTAAACTAGGGTTTGGAATTCAAATTTCCCATTCTTTCCCCCATTTTTCTCTTAAGCTTGAGATTGTTAGGAAATGAAAATGAATGAAGGAAGTTGAGTGGAGTATAGGGTATTAGATGAGTAATGAGCTAAAACCCAAACCCAAAGCCCAATAGAAAAATAGCAAAATTCTACTCAACTCCAAACATATAGATGCTTATACTCAAAAAAGTTGTAAACGCCATTTTGGACTCAATGGAAGTGGTCTCGAGTCCCAATTCGACTGTTTACAAAAAGTAGCTTTTCGGACTTTAATCCGATTAACGACGCTATATTTAAATAAAACATTTAAATATACAATCGTAAAATATGCGGGTTGTTACAATGCCTTACTTTCAAAAGATAGTCGACATTATGGGTTACGAGAGAAAAATTGGTTACAAAAGCGAATATGGGATTGCTGGGCCATGAAAATCAATGAAAGCGATCATATGCTATTGTTCTTTTAGTTCAGAATTAGGTTGAGTTTAAGAACTGTTTCTCCATCATGTTTGAAGACAATAAAGCAGATCAAAGCGATACGACGACATGAAATTAGGGAACTGATTGGGGATTAAGGGTTAAATTGAAAAGTCGATGAGCACGACAAGAAAATATCCACCATCGAGAGAGAAAATCGTGAACGCTGGATTTCTTTTTAGGACCTCAATTATAGCTGAACCAGGGACGCACTATCGATTGGTTTCGAAAATGAAATCGAACTCGACAAGTTCCAGCAAAGACGTTTTATCTATGCCCAAAATCAAGCTTGAGGCTTTGTATGGTGAAGAGATTAAGATTAGTTTAGGGATGCAAATTGGTTTTCAAATATGGTTTCATAAGACACTTAATTATTCGTCTGTGGCTTCCATTGTTCTATCACTAATGTACTGCTCACCCTAAGATACCAAATCGATTTCAAGTTAGGAAAGCAACCCCTTCCTACTTCGTTGGCAGTGGAATAAAGATCTGGGCAAACAGGTATATAGATTTCGATACTGGTCTTAGATTTTGGTTCGTAATGTTCGCCGATGATCTTGACAAGGGTGCATTCCAAGTGAAGGGAGAGACCATGAACCTTGGATTTCTAATAACACAACCTTGAATTCAGATCTGGAGCCCTTAGATTTGTAGCGTCAATAGTCATGGGGCAGAAAAGTGGTTTGCAATGTTTTTCGACGGTGTCTATCATCGGCATTGACGGAAGAATCGCTGGTTAGAGAAGAGAATAGTCACGTGAGATTATTCACATGAATTGAGCGGTTATCCCACTTGTAAAGAGACGGTTCACATGGTCGAAAAGGAACCGTCTTCTATTGCTAATTGGGCCACATCTTTGCAACGTGGGCTGCATTTGCAGACATGCGCGAGGCAATAAAGAGTTGGGCTTTGACACTGGTCTTTCTAGCATTATCTGATAGCGGAGTCAAAAGCAACAAAATTAGACCAATTAACTTAGGTACCTTTCTTTTTGCAAAATGAACAGTCAGCGTTGACGTCAGCGTCCGACACATTCGACGCTTCAAGCGTGAGCCCCACGCTGCTGCCTAGTTCAAACGAACCGTTCGCGTTAGACGCCGTCTGATGCGAACGGTTCATTCCCAACCGCCATATACCCCTTCACTCACTATATATACCATTCCATTTCTCAACCAAACCACCAACAAAAAACCGAAAATTCAACAATTTCTACAAGATTCGTCGTCGATTTTTTCAGGTAAAATTTTTTTATTTTCGTTTTTCGTATTATTATCTAACATATATATTTTTTTTAGATTTTTTTGAATCATTTGCCTGATCTGACTCTTGCTAGGTGTATGGAAGCGAAGCAGGAGGATGACGATTATGAAGAATGGGAGGTCGCGATTTGTTTGGCTGAGTATAATAGCAGAGGTTTCAATCCTTTGCATGCCCTACTGGACAACCCCGAGCAGCTTAGGAAGGCTGTTATTTATCTTGTTGCCCAGTTGAAAAGGAGAATATAGTTTGTTTTATCTGTATTTTATTTTCTGCATTTGTATTCAGTACTTTTATTTCTGCATTTGTATTGTGAATTCTAAACTATGAATTTTTATTTCTGCATTTGTATTCTGTATTTAAAAATTATTAACGTAAATAAAATAATAACATAAACAAACAATAAAAATAATAACTTTGCCACTTTTGCGTTGCCCCTTTCGTAAAAAGAATGCATTCCCCTTTCGCGAACTTACCCATTTCCCAGCCCCTTTCGTTTGCCCTTTTCATTTGCCCATTTCGATTCAAAAAAGAACGCACCCTTAGACAGCTCTGGCTATTTGGTTGAATATTATAAAGAGCGGTGTCATAAGTAGTCTTAAATTAGAACGTACAAAGATGTATTTATATTTTATGCAATTTGTTTGGCCTGTTATTTGTAGGCTACTTTATTTGATTGCGCTCTATAATTTATGTAAAAGTAATAAAAGGAACCCATTTAAAAAAAATGTATATAAACATATAAAGATTTTTCTAAATTATTTTACACACACACAAATATATATATATATATATGTATGTATGTATGTATGTATGTATATGTATGTATATGTATGTATGTATATGTATATATATATATGTATATGTATGTATATATATGCATATGTATATATATATGTATGTATGTATGCATGATTTATAGTAACAAAATTATTATTATTATATTTATATATATAAGTATATTTATAATATCTAAATATGTATATGTGTGCGTATATATATATATTAACTCTGTATTTAATATATATATATATATATATATATATATATTTAAAACTTTCCAAATCGGTTGAGTAGCACAAAGAATATTTATATTTTATTTCATTAATATATATATATAATAATTATTTGAAATACGATAAAATAATAACAAAAAATATTTTAGTGTTATATTATTCAAATTTTAAATACATATGCTTTAGGAAAAAATAAAGTTATCTTGTAAGACCGCACCATGCATAAATACAGATAGGTTTTTATCTTACGATAACCAAAACCTTTATACTAATTAAGATCAGAGATACTATTATTAATATCCAAGTTTGAAAATAAATATATAACATAGCTGAAATGCTTGCATCTCACATTCCAGTATTTGGCACAACTAAGTCCGTAAAGCACATATTGGAAAATGGATTCCAATAATGACAAGGCAAGGGACTATGTGACATCCCGGAATTTTTGGCAATATCAATTTAATAATCTGTATTTAAAAATTAAATTGATTTGATAATATTTGTTAATAAGGTTTGAATTGATTTAATAATCTTCTTTTAAATAAATATTTAACTGATAATTTATCTTTTAAAAGATAATAAATTGTTTTCTATTTATAATGTGTATATATATTTGTATATATTGTAAATAGATAAGCTTTGTTTTAAATTTAATAAATAAAGATATGTTTTCTAATTTTAATATTTTTGGTAATTATAATTTGATTTAATATATATATATTTTTTAAGGCTATTTAAAATAAATAACTGTATGGTTTAAAATACTTAAGAAAAATATTAATTGTTTTAAATTTATTTTAGTTTAAGTTTGAATTTAAATAAGATTAACAAAAAAGGTTGTTTTGTTCTTTTTAAATATAGTTTGTTTAAATAAGTAATTTATTAATGAAGTGATAATTTCTTTTATAAATTATTTTAATTTAATAATGAGTTATTTTTAAACAGTATTAATAATGTAATATTTTTACAAATAGATTTTTAATATGAATAGAATTGTTATATATATATTTTGGAAGAAACTATGATTTGTAAATTTGAAATGAAGTCTTTCAAAAATGTTTTAATTTAAAATAAACCTTATAAATATTAAGCATAAGTGTAAAAATAAATAATAAATAAATTTAGCATTTGATAGTCTAAGTTTTAACTTAAAAGAGGAATAAAATAAGCACTTGTGTTAGGATTAAAACTAAAGTACATAAGTTAAAATCTATAACCTATGATTTAAAACCAAAGAATATGTACATAGGATAAAGCATACCCAGGCAAGTGGAAAATATTTATATGTAGCCTGTAAGTAGTAAAGAAAGGCAAGAATAAACTAAGTATAAAAGGAAAATATATATTCATGTTGCAGGCAGATAAATGAACACTTAGTTAAGTCTAGAAAACATATGTTTGCAAGGCTGTAGACATAAGGGAAAATGTATTCATGTTGTACAGGAAGAATTAAATGAGCATGTACACTTGAAAAGAAATATATATATACAATGATATATAAGTACCATACGAAATAAAATGTAGGATAAGTGTAGACATGGAGGACAACCTCATTAATACTACCATCTCTCTAGTACACTAGTAAGATCATATCAGCCTCCTTAGAAAGAAAATCTCTGACCAAATTTTTAAAGAAAGCTTGTACCAGTCTAATAATATCATCCTGTAAACATATTCTATATATCAATCTTTCTCTATTTCATTTCGTTTACAAAAGAAACTTAGCATTCTAGAAAGTATATTTCAACTGAAGCTTTATTCAACTCAACTTAAACAACACTTTAGTTCAACTCAACCAATATGAAGATCAAGATAAAGGTTTCAGATAGCAGTTTTCAAACAAAAGAGCTCTGTCATCTTCTCAAAACTGTGAGTAACTTAAATTTAAAAATGCTTAAGTATATTCACATATGTTGCTTATGTCTGAAATGAGTATGTTTATATGTATATATATTTATGCAATTTTGTGTATATATGATGCCTGCATGTTTAGTGATTTGGAAACATCTTTGTTTATAAAATTTCAAGCTCAGATTTAAACCAAAAAAATCATCTCTGCTTAATCTATTGGTTGATAGGACTCAGTATTCAAACAAATGTGTTTGTTTGATCATAAAGCAAATTTTAAAATTTGTATTTTAGTTAAATAAAGTAGAACTGTTCTGTAAAATCCTAAGAACAGTAAAAGATTAACATGAGTGAAATTTCAATCATCTTAAATTATTAATACAAGTTTATATCTTGAATTATTATCTGAAATTTGGATTTTTAAAACTAATTTCACATTTTTTAGTTGAGTCTGGAGTAGGCATTTCTGTGTTGATTGTTTTGGGGATTTTTAGTTGCCTCTGGCAATCCTATTGATCTGGAAGGCTGGAATTTTGTCTGGAGGTAGGAGTGTGACCGGAGGTAATGGGAAAATTGACTGGTGGTTGGTCTGAGCATGGTGGTGGCAATGATTTTCATTTGGATTTTCTAAACCTAGTTTTGCCTGGATTGGAATTTCGGTCAGTTTGAACTCCATAGTGCATCGAGTTCAACGTGCTTTTGGGGATTAGTAGAGGGGTGGTAGTCGAAGCTATGGCCGGTGGTGATGGCTCTCAGGTGGTCGGAATTTGGAGTACGACGAAGTTTCCAGGCTTTGGAAGTTGGTTGGCAGTCTGTGTTCCAGGTTTGGGAATTTTCTTCTCGATTTTGATTCGAGCAACTATGGTGGATTTGGAAGGCCGTGATGGTGTCAGGTGATGGTCGTTGATGGGATGGAGGTCTGGTGGTTGGCCAGAGTTGGCCAGAGCCACGGTGTATGTGCACCGTGCATTTTATTTTCTGGTGATCTATTGTTGTGCAGAAGAATTGTACTCGGGTTTTTACTCGAGTTGTTTAGGGAATAGCTCGAAGATATGTGGGGTTGGACTCGAAGTTAGTTGAGGGTGGCTCGAGTCATTTTTGGGTGTTATAGGTTTTGGTTTAAACCTGTCTGATTAAGTTTTAAATGATTTTAAATTTGAAGATAAATATTTAAACAAAGTTTAAATCAAAAGTTTTAATCTGGATTCAAATTTATCCTAGTTTTTAAAATAAAATTAAGTTTTATAAATTGAATTCCTTTAACCATTTTAAATGTTAAGTGTATTTAAAATGGTTTGAATTTAAAAAGAGATTTGGTTTGAATTCTTTTTAATATATTTATAAGGTATATACTTCTTTAACATGGAATTTAAAAGGGTTTTTAAATTGTTTGTATAACTTGGTTAAAGTTAAATTTATATTCATTTTTAAATCTTAAATTTAAAATGAAATTTGAAAGTAAATTGTTTTTAAATGATTGTTAATGATAATTTAATCATTAATAAGAATAATGTTTATCTTAAAGTAAATTAGGATTTAATGATTTGGATTCATTAAATTATTAAGATAATTAAAACTGGATAATTAATTAATTTAATTAATTAATGATATGGATGATCAAACTAGTAATTATGAGGTTTAAACTAATTAATTAAGTCTTAAGACTAATTAATTAGGAATAATTAAATTGTAATTAAGAATCATTAATTAAATAAGATTAGATTTTAAATTAATGATTGAATATTAATTAATCAAGTAATTAAAGATTAATTAAGTTATAGTTAAAACTTAAATTAATTAAATAATTAGAGGTTAATTAATTGGTTATTAAGAATTGATTAATTTGAAATTAATAATGATTAAATCTAAGTTTAATTTCTTAATAAAAGAAACTAAAGAATTGCTAATAGTTAATGAAGGTCATTAACTTAAGATTATTTAATAATTAATTAATGTGATTAGTTTTAATAATTAATTAGATTTATTAATTAAAGATAATCATTTATGAAATGGGATAAGTATAATTACTTAATGAAAGTAATTAAAGGAATTAATTAATCAAGGTAATTAACTTAATAAATTTTGATTAGTTTAAGTTAATTAATTAAGTTTAATTAATTTTAATTAATCACAAGATGATTTAATAAGTAATTACTTAATGTAATTAATGAAGTAAAATTACGTAGTAAAGTAATTAATGGTAATTACCGTATGTAATTAATTGAAGAGGATTTAAATATGGAAGTAATTTGGATTAAATTACTTTGTGAAATTAATCAAGGGATTAATTAAGATAATTAATTAAGGAGTAATTAATTTATTTAATGAAGTAATTAAGGGTAGTTAATTACTGAATGAGATTAATCAAGAGTGATTAATAATTATGGTTTAAGTAAAGATTAATTTCTTAATGTAATTAATTTAAATAGAATAATTAATTAAAATGTAATTAGGTATCATTAATTTATATAATTCATGATGTAATTAAGGGTTGATTCATTAAGACTAATTAATCAATAATAAGTGATTTTGAGTAATTAATTAATGAGATTAATTAAGAATTAATATAATTAATTATAGTTAATTAATTAATAGAGTAATTAAAGATTAATTATGGTTAAGGATAATTAATTTGTAAACTTAATTAAAGAATAATTACTTGAATGTAATTAAAGGATAATTAAGGATGATTAATTAAGATAGAAATTAAAGAATGATTAATTAATTGATTTGTAATTAATTAATGGTTATGTAAGCAAGATTTATAATGATGAAGTAATTAATTTAATTTACTTTAAATTAATTAGAGATAAGGTAATTAATTTAATTCATTTTAAATTAATTATAAATGGTGTGATTATTTATCCTTGTTTATATATGATGGATGATATTGATTTTCTTGAATGGTTTGAAATCTCAGATATGAGATAAGTAATGCTGTATGATATGGTTGCTTTGGTTGAAATGTGATAATAATATGGATTATCTGTTGTGATGATATTGTGTATTATCTATCTGTGATATTGTGTATTATCTATCTGTGATATTGTGAATTATCTATCTGTGTGTATATGGATAATGAAATAAATTGTTTTAACTTTAAAACAACTTGGCCTTAAAAGATACGGTTTGGATTTCGATGAGACCGGGATCGGGTTTCCAGATTTGGATATCCGAAAACCACATCGATCCAAATTAACGATAGGTCGTGAATCTCAAGTGAAGATGAAGATTCAGAGTGCAAGGGTTATTGTCGTTAACTCTGAGGATGATTCCAAATGAGTGTAACGAGATAATGCCTTCGGTTTCGTTCGAACTCGGAACGAACTTGTATGGATTGAATGCTTTCAGAACATCGTCAGGTGGACGATGAGCATTCTAAGTGGTGTGTTCTGATGAGGTAATCGTGACCTCAAGCCTCATCAACCGAGAATGGCTAAAACAGGGGAGGTGCAGCAAGGCTTCGTGGGTAGTACCCACTTGAGAGCGAGATTTTCCCCTGTCTAGATGTCCCTTTATATTCGGCTGTGTGGGCAGTTGTGGCCACAACTACTGGGGTTGTTTCGTTCGGGACTGTCCAGTAAGGGATGGTTCCGGCCTTGTGTTATAGGGGATTGGGAGTAATCCTCGGTACGCTGATCTAGACCAGGTACTGTGACGGGCGGTACCCCAGTAGCCCTACCATTGTATGGAATCCATTTTCCAATAAGCGCCCTCAGATTTGATTGTATTACCCACTTGTTGGCTAGTATGCTGGAATTTAATCATGTAACAATTTCAGCTATTTCTTATTTATTTGAAAACCCTAGACCTATTATAATATCATAGAATTTCCTATCAAATGTTTGGTTAGCGTAAGGTAAAAACTTTTCCATGTTTATGTGTGGGAAGTCTTACGTGATACCTTTTGTTTTCAAAGGATTTTCAAAGTTAAGCAACTTTAACCTGTTACTCATACCAGACCCATGTCTGACCCGGAGTTTATTTCTGTTTTTCTTAAACTCTCGGGTACTCAAATTTTTACGAGTAGCCAAGGAATTCAGGTTAGCATTGACGATTTGTGGAGGAGCAATGGAGCAGGAGGCTTCAGCGTTATAGATATATAGTGTTCCGCTGTGTTGGTATCTCTGTGTTGTATATGTGTTGTATTTGAGTTGTATTAACTAGATAGGTGTTTATAACTGTCTAGTATGTGGTGTATTATCTATGTAACTCTGATTGATGTTGTATATTATGTGATATTTATGTGATTAATATAATTTATTCGTTCCGCTGTTGAGATTCTGATGTTGTTTCTTCTTTCTTCTTTATCTTTTCTCTTTTCTATCCCTTTCTTTCTTAAAGATGATGCGACTTTCTGGTGGTAGAAAGTTGGGTCGTTACAGACTACCTTTTATATATTACATCTCTAGAAAAAATGTAACAAGGCTGCAAATCTTGCACCTCTACCAACACATAATCGACCTACCTCTTCCTGGATAATATAATCATCCCTCGGTTGCGATCAACAACCGTGTTGGGTCGAAGCATACATCAAAAGAAATATTGATCTAGATTAGGGATGATCATACCCTAATGGTAGCGAACCACATAGCCCTGATGCATCTTCTCTGTTTTAGTCATTTCCGAGTGTGGGCTTGAGGCACGATTATCATTTTTAGCAAACCAATCTTGGAATGCCAACTCCACCCTCTAGGCAACAAATGTAATGTCAGCACTCATCCATACAAGTTGTTTCGGGATTGAACAAACACACTAACCTTACTACCTTCCATTTTGGAATCACCATCAGGCTATGTAGTTGAAACGCTTAGCGGTTCTATAGTGATGGATGTGCAAAAAAATATAGCAAGGATAAAGCGAGAATATAGGTGAAAATAGCGGAGGTGCAAAAAGGTCCATTAGATATAACATAAAATATTTAAAGTTAATATATTCTCATTTTCACATCATTTATGTAGGAAAGAGAATAATTTTTTAATCTTATATAACAAAACCGCGGGATATCTTGATTTATACAGGTTGGATTTGGTAATTATAATAGATTTCTTACTTATATTGAGCACTTATGCCTTAAAATAAGGTCCTTACCGTATTTTTGTTGATGTAGTTCAAAAGAGCATAATCAAATTAACCTTTTCATATTAATTTTGCTAAAGCAGGTGTTAAAAAACCTTGATTTAGCAGGTGTAGTAGTAAATAGCGAGGTTTAAAGCGAATCTAATGTTCAATAGCGCTAAATTGAAGTAGCATAGCGGTCGAAAAGTGCAATGCGCTATAGCGGGGATTTATCGAGGCTTTAGCGAGGCTTTAACTGCACGACCCTCAGGATAGGTAGTACAACTCTATAGCATACTTCATGAAAATTCAGATCAAAAATCGTTTGTTAGTTTGAAGTAGCTCGAATAAACCATATTTATCCAAAACCCATGCCTCCAAACTAAAGCGATGAATTCCCGGCTGACTTAATTTTGATTCTTTTAAAAGTATGTGAACAAATATAAGAGTCTTCTTTGGGGAATCTCGAATGTATATTCTTAAAAGTGAACTATGTTTCATAGAAATGAGTTCTACCCAAGGGATCTCAAATCGTATGAAGTCACGAAGCCTTTATATACTTCCTAATTCAAAATAGGTAAAGTTATCGGTAGTGGACAAACCACTATCTATTTAAGTAATTAGTTTGCATATGGAAAATCAGAAATACTTATCATCAACTTTCGACTTTAACCCTCTGCTATCCCTCGATTAACAATGAAGCTGTTTAAATTGCGGTATTATTAGCTCTTAAACCTTAACTCAACAACATTCTTAAACTCTCACAGATAGAATCGGGCTTCCATACCTTTAAATTTTGTGTCAAGTATAAGATGAAGTACTTTCCATATACTTAATTAATCATTACACATTTACAGAAATTAACCCTCTTATACTTATCACGTTTCCGACACTTCGACTTCTCTATCCCTTTCCCAAAATCGAAGCCAGGTTAGTCAGAGCACCGGTTGCTCCCAGCCTTACCTTAGTTAAGCACTTTGATTCTAGATCTTATAGATAAAGGAAAGTCTACTCATCGTCTTGTATTGCTAAATATAAGACGACTTACTTTCTATAAATGTGTCAACATTTTAACACTACTTTATCATATGTGTTTTGTGTTACTTAATGGCACTGACAAATAAATCCCCTATTTAAAAGCATAGTCCTTCTAAAATAATCGAAAACCAACTTTATAAACTTATTTTCAATCTTCAATTTCAAAATTAATTATTTTAATCCAAAGTTTGATTTAACAACATTTTTCTTTTATACAAGTAAACACATTATTAACAAATAAATTCCAAACCACTTTTAAAACATCTTTGTAAGAGTTTTGAAAACAAGAATTGAGTTGGGAAAAATCATTTAAAATAATTTTAGGAAGGTAAAGTAACAAACCACTTTTTAAACAAACCGAGGGATTTTCAATGTCGCATAAAAACAAGCGATTGTTGCTAAGCATATACATATTCCATCATATCTTACATAGCATGTAAAAGCGTAAATGAACATCCACAAGGCAAGGAAATCCTTGGAGTCCCTATACAAAAATTGCCCCCTGCAAATCATCACATATGCATTACGAAGTGTATCGTCTCGACCTATTCGCTACGACCACCTAAATTTCTTTCCATTTATTAGTCCTCTATCTAAACCCTATGTGTCATTAGCTTCCAAGTGGGAACCAAACCAAACAATAATAATTACATACAATTATATATAAGCAAACACATAAATTATTACAACCAAATACTAAAATTATAAATTTTTTAAGTGAGCTTTACTCAGTTAAACAAACACAAACTTCAACCTAGCTACTGGGACCTTGCAAATAACACACAGACCTAGCTTCCTTCTACACAACTTTCTTTTAAAGACCTAGGGAACCATGTTTGGGCTCAGCCATGGCTAGGGAGGGCTCGGCCTAGGTTTCCAAAGAGGGCTTTGGGTTTGATTTTTGTAGATAAGTGATGTAGAGAGTGATGGTAATGATTTTAGGAACTTGTTTATGGATTTAAAAAGAAAAATAAGTGTTCTTTCTAAACTTTTCTTAAGAAAAATGGTGGAGAAGAAATGAGGAAGAAAGTAAGAAAATGGAAATGAAAATGAAAATTGAGGAAAGAAAGAGAGAGTGTTCATTTTATAGAAATTGAAAATTGGTTAATTACTAAACTAACCCTCCTTAATTAAAGCAACCACCCTCCTTTAAAATTTGACAACACACCTTCCTCCATCATGATATAGAACACCCTCCCTTATGTCACATTAAACTATCGCATCTCATTTTTCTAATGTCCTTTTATAACATTATTTTGTATTTTATTATTTTTAACTGAAAAAGAAAAGTATACTCTCTCTTAATTACTCAAGTATCATTTTAGACTTGTTTTTACCTAAACTATTAAACTAATAAAGTTTTTCTTTTATTTGTACACATGTACATATGTACACTAGTGTGCATAAAAAGTTCTAACATCTTTTGGTTGACGAAAAGTCGAAAATCCAAAAACGATTGTCGGTCACATTTTCGATTTTTTTTCGAATTACTTATTTTTGTAAACAAAATTCTAAAACAAGTTCATTATCATTAGTTATTATATAAAAGATGTTTATTTGAGTTATAAATTCCATTATTTAATCATTTAATTTTTTTATTAAATATTATATTTAAAGTGACTAAATTACGGGTCGTTACATTCTCCCCCTTAAATGAATTTCGTCCTAAAAATTAACATACAAAGAAGATGCTCAAAAAGAACATATATCATATACAATGAAACACATACAAAAGAGACACATGAATAAGTAACTATACCATAGGTGGTGAGTACACTATCGACACACTAAGCAAACTACTGCCCTCTCATGCTATCCTCGGTTTCCCAAGTGTATCACTAAAATCCTCGCTCCATTGAACTTTAACCAAGCTCGTGACTTTATTACGCAATTTTTTTATATCCCAATCAATATTGCAAATAGGATGTCTTATAATGTCAAGTTCGACTCTACTTCTAAGTCTTCCTAAACAGCTGACTTGATAATTCATGTCGGATCATGTACATATTTTATTAATTTTGATACATGGTGTATGTCCGACAATCTCTCGGGTAACTTAACTCAATAGACAAGTGGCGCAATCTTCTCAAGAATCTGAAAAGGTCCAACATAGCAAAGTGCTACTTTCCAGCTCTCCTAAACCACACTACTTCGCTCATCAGAGAATCCTTTACAAAAACGAAATCCCCGATGAGAATTCCAAATCTTTATGCCTCTGATTGGTATAGCTCTTTTGTCTATACTGAGCTTCCTTCGTCTTCCTTCTAATCACAACCACCTTCTCTTTGGCTTCAAGAATCATATCAGGACCAAGTACTAATCAATCCCCGGTTTCAATCCAACATGATGATAATTTGCACGGTCGTTCATAAAGAGCTTCATAAGGTGTCATGCCAATACTTGCCTAGTAACTGTTATTATAAGATAACTCGACTAAATGAAGATGCTTCTCCCATGATCCTCCAAAATCCAAGATACAAGCTCTCAAAAGATCTACCAAAACCTGGTTCACCCTCTTGTCTGACCATCAGTCCGAGGATGATATGTAGTGCTTAAACTTAGCTTCGTTCCCAAAGCTGCGTGCAATGCTTTCCAAATCTGACTAGTAAAAATTGGTTCTCAATCGCTTACAATGCTACTTGGAACTCCATGCAATCGAACAATCTCGTTTATGAAAATATCTGCTAAACTTGTTGTGTTCCTTGTCGGCTTCACCAAGATAAAATGTACGCTTTTGGTTAGTGATCAATAAAATCCCAAACTCCTTCGTTACCCTTCCTTGATCTAGGCAAACTTTCTATAAAGTTCATCGATACTTGCTCCTATTTCCAACTCGGAATCTCAAGTGGTTATAGTAGCCCGGCAGTCCTTTGATGATCACCTTTGATTTGTTAGCAATTTACACATCCGCTAACATAAACTGAAAGGTCCCTCTTCATCCCTATCCACCAAAACACCTGCTTCATATCACGGTACATCTTAGTATCCCCTAAGTGGATACTTAGTTTGGATTTGTGGCATTCTGCTAAAACTTCTTGTCTAAGACCCATAACATCTAGAACGCATATCCTTCCGTTCATCCGCAATATCCCATGGCTGTCTATCTCAAAGCTTGAACATCGTCCTTCTTCAACTTCTTGCATAAACTCTACCAGATGATCGTCTTCTCTTTTCTTGCTTGCAATCCTTTCGAGGAGAGTTGAAGTACCTTCCAAAAGAGCCAAAACTGCATTTTTACATAGACCATAAGCTACCACATTGGCTTTCCTAGGTGTATATAAAATATCAACGTCATGTACCATAAGAGATTCTAACCAACGCTGATGTCTCATGTTTAAATCCTTCAGCGTGAAAAGATACTTCAAGGACTTATGGTCCGTGAAGAGCTCGAAGTTTTTCATTTGATAAGTAATGCCTCCACATCTTTAATGAAAACATAACAGCTGATAATTCCAAGACTTGAGTAGAATAATTACGCTCATGAGGCTTATGTTGCCTACTAGCATAAGCAATAACCTTCCCGTGTTGCATCAATACCACACCCAAACTTATGCCATAGGCATCTGTATACACTATTAACCCTTCATCTCCATCTGGAATAGCTATGACAGGTGTGCTGAATGCTTCCTCACACTTCAAAGTCCAGATAAACTTAACATCCTTCTTTGTTACCTTTGTCAGGTGCTAGGCGATTTTGAAGAAGTCTTGAACGAATCTCCTATAATTTCCTACTGAGCCTAAGAAGCTTTGGATCTCTGTTGGAGTCTACGGTATCTTCCAACCTTGAACAGTCGCTACTTTCTTTGGATCAACTTCCAATTTTCAAAAATGACACATAGAGAATTTAGCTCTCAAAATGCGTTTCCTTGACGTTTCAAGCACAATTTCCAAATGACATTTTTGTTCCTCCTCGATCTTGGAATAAAAAGAATATCATCTATAAAGACCAACACAAATTTATTAATAACATCTTTAAAAACTCGATTCATAAGATACACAAAATAGGGGGGTGCATTGGTTAGCCCAAAGGCATAACCAACCACTCGTAAAAACAATTCGGCCTTCTGGATGTTGTTAAGGGTATACTGTCCTCTGTCATCCTTAACCGGTGGAATCCCGTGGCAGGATCCATTTGTGAGAATACTCAAGCACCATGTAGTTGATTGAACATGTCTAAAAGATACTTGTTCCAAATTGTCTACTTGTTTAGCTCACGCTAATTAACACAAAGCCTTATAGAGCCATCTGACTTTGCAACAAAAACTACATCCTCTCCCCAGCTTGAGCGACTTGGCCTAATTAGTCCCTTTCTCAAAAAATCATATGTCTGATTTATTGACTCCTCATTCTCTCTTGGAGCCATCTTACGAATATGATAAATAACAGGTTTCCAACTAGAAATTAAGTCAATACGAAACTCAATCTCCTGATGTGGAGGTAGATTGTTAACTTCTTCAAAATCAACTGGAAAGTCCTTAACTACTAATATCAACCCTAACTCTTTTTGGGACGAATCAGGTACATAAGGAAAGATACTCATTAACTTGCTAGGCTCTTCACACAATACTTCAATAAATTTCCCAAATTTCGCTTTTGAAAATATCGTCCTCCTAACACAATCTAAGACAACTTCATTTTCCGTTAGCCAATCCATACCGAGTAAAACATCAAACCCATTAAAATCAAGAACAAACGGGTCACATGAAAAGTGGTGGGTATGGTAAGTAATTCATAGTCTTCACAAATCATGCATAAATTAGTCGCACCACCTACAGGGTTTAGACACACAAATAGGGGTTTCTACAATCTTTGAGGAAAGTTTTAACCTATCAACCAATCTTTTAGAAATAAAACTATGGAAAGCCCCGCTATCAAACTATACTTGAATAAAATTCCATTAACATATAAAGTACCATCAAGAACTCCTTTCCTTTTCACATCATTTGAAGTTGATGGTTCCTCTTTGGTAGCATAAATTTTGACTTGCTCCCCTTTCTTCGCCAGTGGACAATTCTTCACCATATGTCCTGGTTGGTGGCAATTAAAGCAGAGTGACTTTTGAACCATTAAAGAAATAGGTCCTACCTGCTGCTTTTGAACTCTGGAATTCTTACAGAATCGTGCAATATGGCATTTCTGCTTACAAACTTGCAAATGTAATCCTTGTAGCGGTTTTCCTGAGCCCCATCCTGGCTTTCCTCCCCACTGCTTGTTTCCTTGCTGATTGAACTTTCCCTTATTCGGGTTGTTGCTATTATTGCTTGGTGCTACTGTCGGCTTCTTCTTCTCAAGAACTTCATAACGCAAAACCATATCTATGAGGTCTACGAAAAATAGTTTCGAGTGAGCAGTTATCTTCTCATGAAATTCTTCCTTCATCCCAACTACAAATATTTCATTCATTTTAAGAGCGGTATCAATAAGTCCCGGCCCACATCGTGACAACTCATCAAACTTAGTTTCATACTCAACTACAGTCATATCCTCCTGCTTAAGATCCAAAAAACTTCTGTAAAGACGGGTCTTCTCTATTGCAAGCATATACCGATCTTCAAATACCTCCTTAAAACTTGCCCAAAAAAGGTCATCCTCTGAGACATTCGCTATAGTTGAATCCCACCATGCTGAAGCTCCCTCCTTTAATTGCCAAGATGTCAGGAAGTGCTTTTGCTCGTCAGAAATATCAAGCCCATTAAAGATCTTCTCATAAGAATGAAGTCAAGATAGGACTTCGATAATAGACTCTATGCCCTTAAACGGCTTCCCTCTTAAATTCGTATAGTTATTGCACAAGGATGCAAAGTTAAAATGGGGTTGCATAGGGGCTGCCTTTTCTACCACTCCTACCTTAGTTGGAGCCTGACCATCGCAAGATCCAAATGAAAGAACACCTTCATGCTATAGAGTTGATCGAACAAGCCATCAATAAGCAGAAGTGGATACTTGTTCATCATCTCATTCGGCTCACGATAATCAATATACAACCTCAAAGAGTTATTCACCCTAGTGGCGGACACTATAGGTGCATCCCCCTAAATATGCTCTTATGAATGAACACTCGCATTAATAGGTCATCTGCTCGCACCTTTAGTCTCCCCTGCTCTTTGGACATTATATGCTTTAAACATAACTACTGGTCTAGCATGTCTAACCAGATCGATACAAAACTCTATCCTATGTAGTGGTAATCAGGTCATCTCATTGAATATGTCCGGACACTCTCTAGCTATAGGCACAGATGACAATTCATCATGTGGGATGTCGAGCAAATATAGAAAGCTATCCATCACCTCATTATCAGGTGGGCTGCCGAACACTACCTTCCACTCATCGCCAGTCCCAGTCGTCAACAACGGCCTCCCGCAATCCACCACTATTTCGTACCCCTCCATCCAATCAATTCCCAAATTATACCGAACCTAATTAAATCTAAAGCAATTAATAATAAATAAATAGACAAACATCCATGACTCGATAAGACAAAGTTTCGACAAACCATGTATAGCTAAGTGCAGACAAACCATGTGGTAACATTCCGCTATTTTGAGACCCAAAACCAAGCACTATGGATGCTACAGTCATCCCCAGTATTAATTTCCGAGGACAAAATATAGTATGTTACACATGTATAGTCTGGCTGAGCCTCAACAAGGTTCGTCATAATTTAAAGGCCGGTCAACAATTTTAGGTCTCGATTCTGATCTACTACAAATCACTAGATATGAAAGAATGTGAAACCTCAACGTTAAATAAAATACGTATGGAGATGCCATAAATGGAAAGCATTCCCTAGATAGTAATGCCATTTTCCCTTCTCTTTCGTCGATGGAGCACTCGATGAAATCAAAATGGCATTCAACGCATATGCTTCCATTATCTACCTCTGCTCAACTAGTTCGGGACAATCCTTCACATTGGGTTTAGGCTCTCATGTCATAAAGCCTCTTCGATCAACTTCTCGAAGCTTTTGCGAAATGACCAATCAATCACTTCCCAAGACGACCGCTCAACCCAATGTAAAATTCTTCATTCTTTCTATGTGGAGTATCAATGGAAAATAGACCGCACTTCGAAAGAACATCGAATTCAGTCATACACTCCGGCATAGACATATCTCCTTACTTCAAACAGACAAACTCCCTAACCAACACCGACTTCTAAAAAGTTGAGATAAATTTCTTCGAAGCGAACTATGAACTAATCCCAAGTAAAATGGTCCTTAGGAATCGAAGCTATAAGGGAACTCCAAAAGTTCATTGTTCATTCCTTGATTTTTCTAGAGATCAACTGCTACCTCACGGTGCCAACTAAATCCAAGTCATCGAAGGTCCTTTTGAAAATATCATCCTATCTTGCACATCAATAGTCGACTCTGTTCCAAAGAATGATCAGCCTTCTAGACTCAGATAGTCTTTCTATAACTCGAAAAATTCAACTCTAGGTGTTTGCACTTGAGCACCGTAATCATTTGGAATAATAGGGACATTCTAGAAAATGATTCGCACCATCTCTATGAATATATTATGTAAATCAAGGTTTAGTGGTCCCCAATCCTGCCCATCCTCTTCTCTAAAGATGGAGTCAATTACAGCATTTCTCATATACTAGATTATTCTTAATACATAATAAGAATGATTAGTCTCTCATAGAGAATAACTGCATCAATAGTGTTCGTGTGTGCAATACAACTTATATACTATATACACTACTATATAGTTTTGAAATCAAAGTATATACAAATACGCACTCTCTCGTATATAGGTAGACTCTCGTTCCAGTCTAAGGCGACGACTCCTACCCTATCTCTACTAGATCATGGTATCAACTTAGGTTAATCACGTAACCTAAGTTCCGAAACCAAATGAGATGACCATCCTACACCATCGATGCTCATATAATCGAATAGTGATAGAAAATAAGAGAAGGGAATAGAAGAAAAGAGAAGGAAATAAAACATCACACAATCATATAACTTGTTGTACATCTCACAACGCATCAGGTAAGATATAATAGTCATCACATATATAAAACAGACGAGACAGTAATAACTATATAAACTACATAATCAGAGTACACAGGCTCATACAATTATACAAAACAGTAATAGAGTTTATACAACTAAATAAACTCAATCGACAAATTGCCTCTAATAATAGCAAGTCAACACTATGAAGGCTCCACAATTTCACACAGCGAAATAAACAATAATAACTCAAAATATAATATGAGAAAGCATCACCATCTGCTAGTCCATCTACACAACTCCAAGTGCTATTTATACCTTCTATCTAGTCTACTCATTTAAGAGCACCCAAGATTATAAAAAGCAAAGCATAAAACCATGAGTCAAACTACAGTCTGGTGTGAGCGATAAATAATCTCAAAACACTATAAAAGTTGGTATAGTATATGGAACAGAGGGTATGGAGAATCATACTTGATATGTCCCTGCATCCACAAAGTTAATACATAACACAAGATATATACTACTCTATATCATAGTCGGCATGGACATACCATACATCAAAGTATTAAGGGTGTCTAGATATTGGCATCGATAATATCTACATCGTGTGACATCCCTAAAGTGATCAACAACCAAAGCAAGCATGGAATCCATCATCCATCCTCGCATTCACTCAATTGGTGCATTGAATATATGACTCGTATGACCACCTCCACAGAGCCAAGGACTATCTGATGTCTCGTTTTCTCAGTAATCGAATCCATGCCACGCAATAGGCCAGGAACTAGTGCACACTCCATAGCAACCAAGGGTACTCGGATCGAAACGTCATGTGATCCGGGGCACACTCTACAACCCAAGTGAGCATCCTCGCATACCGATGCTTTATGAGTACACCTTGAAACCTACGAATATCAATGATCCCTTTGCACACATCATCCATAGCAGAGCTCATCCTGGAACTGTCCATACAACTCCCATTTGAAGTTATCGCGATTGGAAACTACTCTGATCAAATATCAAAAGCCATAGAGTGTCATCATATGTCCTGTAACCCACCTCCAACAGTCCCCCTTAATCTGACTCATTGTCGCCTACTCTGCCTCCCGAATTACAGCTATCCATCGTCGAAGTCATCACTTCCCATCAGGGAATCATCTTCATTGAATCAAAAAGTCATCCTGTCGAAGCGTCGCATCCTTACTTCAACGCCAAACCGCTCGTCGAAGAGCCATAACATCGAAATCAAATATCGAACGAACCACCACGTCATGCTCTTCAAAGTCTCTCCATCGTCCATGTTAAACTGGCCAAATCGGCCATCATCAATAGTGGTGGATATCGACCACTCCA
Organism: Allium fistulosum; assembly: GCA_030737815.1. NCBI lineage: Eukaryota > Viridiplantae > Streptophyta > Magnoliopsida > Asparagales > Amaryllidaceae > Allium > Allium fistulosum. Next base: position 56,036,718 of record CM060906.1, read on the forward strand.
TAGTATTCGATAACGACCACTTTGGTTGTGTACTTAACCGAAAATGGTTAAGTACAAACCAAATGAAAACATCCGACGTCTTCCCAGAAGTTCGAAGTGCATCTCCAAGTCTATCGTGCTTCATCTTCATATCAGTCGATGTGCACGATACTCTATGCACTAAGTCATATATTATAGGATATATTCTAATCCTATATCGCCTTCGAACGACGTTTTCAACCAACTACCAAACAAGCGAACATGCAACCAACAAGTGTAAAAATGTCTATAATAGCCTACCTATATCTATAATAACACAATACAATAATCCAAAATAACCAATGGGGGATAAATATCAATAATAACCTAAATCTATCAATATCGTCAAAATAGTGCGTCAATGAGAAAAATGTGATATTTAATTTAAAACCATTTTAAAACACTTCTAATTCTTTTTCTAAAATAAGATATATGTTTAAGTATTTTGGAAATCACATTTTAAAGTTAGAAATCATATCAAAACGTCGTTTTAATATTATACTAACAATCATAATATGGCAAGATAATATCACTCACCTCAGCCAAAATTTTCCAAACCATCGTCAAGTCGTAGAGCTCTCCATCGCAAGTACAATGTAAGAAACGGCGTCGAAAACAGACCTTGTATGCAAAAGTTACGAATTATATAAGTTTGTGGATTATTTAAATAGTTAATTCACTTAATTTATAATTATATCCCTTAATTATCTAGTTTAGAGATTACCTATCTTCTTCAAGTCACCAATGCACGTACCGGTATCCATTGTCGAAACTTCATTTCTCGATTTCTCCTTCGATACTTGACGAATCTCGACGCCGTCTTGGCCAACTTGTCCGTCTACATGAGCTCTTCACCTCGGTACCAACATGACGAAGCCAGGTTGGCCACCTTGATTTGTGACCTGATGGGTCCAATGTCGCCAAACATAAAATGATGCACTTTCCCATGGTGGATTGCACCTGACCAAATAGCATGGGGAGGTGCCAACCGCGAAGAGAAACCCAATGTCATTGGTGTCATGGCCTATCTCGCCTTCAATCAATAGCAAAACGAAACCCTAGTTTGCAACTGCAAGGGGTCGACTCAGCTAAGTGCAATTGCACACTCTAAATCGGGTATGGGTTTGTATATCTCGGTCATGCGTATCCAACGGAACAAATTTCGTGATTTTAGGTGGCCTAGATTTTCTGGTTTTGATTTTTGAATGTATAAGGAAGTGGCGGCCAAGATTTACTGAAAGAAGGAATGGAACAATAGCTAACCAATGAGAGAGGAGAGTTTTAGTTTAAATAATGATATAATATTCTCTTTTATTTAATTTCTCAAATAAAACGGTCGTGCACTTTAAGCTTGCATGATCAAATAGTATGTCCGATCGCCATGAAACTCGTTTGCATGCATCACCTCATTTTTCCAGTCCCGATGGTACAAATTTCCGCTATTCGTGACAACGCTCCGGAATGATAATTTCGTGCTTTTCGAGACCGTTTTGACCATCGGATCGTTCGATCTCCAAATATAACGATCCTTATACTCATTTTAATTCGCAATGTCAATACGAACTCAACAGAAGTGGTCTCGAGTCCTAATTCGATCGTATGTGAAAAATCATATTTTTGGGACCATAAATTAATGGTTCAATATTTAAATAATTATTTAGATATCCAATTGTTAAAAATACAGGTCCTTACGGGTATAGTCTTTGCACAAGGATGCAAGGTTAACATGGGTTGCACAGGTGCTGCCTCTTCTGCCACTCCTACCTTAGTTGGAGCTTGACCATTGGTGGTCGTAGTACTGCCAGCTCCACTTCCTCGCCTTCCTTTATTACTCATTTCTTACCACTTGAATGTAAAAAGATAACTTTAGAGCGCATAGACGAAATTAACTTAGGAAACTGGGTATCAAACCAAACATATAAACGTTGATCAAAATAACTTGAATAAATATACATACGGATAAAATTATAAATGTGCACTCTCATGGACTAGAGTCATTCTAGGGTATCGCTAACCCTATTTCTAATGAGTTGACCCCAACCAAAGCCTAGATGTTCACTCAACCTAAGCTCTGATACTACATGTAATGTTCATCCTTACTTACTCCTAAAGACGACACTTAATATATCCACAATATTCGTGTGTCGATCATTTAGGCGTTCGATAGATAGGTCGTTAGGGTAAAAGAAAAGAAAAGACAAGAAGAAAGAAACATAGAATCTCACAATGGATGGAAACCATATATAATATAACATAAGATAGTATATACAGTCACTTCCAAAAGTGAAACATCAGAGTTACAATAAGTACTAACTTCAGTCATGGACAGTTATAACTGTCTGCTCCTACAATGCTGATACATGACTACATACAAACAGTGGAAATAAGTAGATACGGTTAAGCCTCCTGCTTCATGTTCCTTCAAAATGCATCCGTAAGAACCCGAACTACTTGGCTACTCAAAAATTAGAGTACCCAAAAGCTTAAGGGAAAGAAAGAAAAACTCCGGGTCAGACTTGAGTCTGGTGTGAGTAAACTTAAAACATATGCTTTAGGATAAAAAAGATATCTCGTAAGATCGCACCACACATAAATACAGATGGGTTTTTATTTTACGATAACCAAGACATTTATACTTAAGATCAGAGATATTATTATTAATGTCTAAGTTTGAAAATAAATATATAACATAGCTGAAATGCTTGCATCCCATATTCCAGTATTTGGCACAACTAAGTCCGTAAAGCACGTATTGGAAAATGGATTCCAATAATGACAAGGTAAGGGACTAACTTCCGTACAAAACATCTCAAGAGAAAATGCACTGAGGCTACAGACCTTGCACCTCTACCAAAATAGAACTGGCCTACCCTTTCTTAGATAGTACCGAATATAATCATCCCTCGGTTGCGATCAACAACCGTACTGGGCCCGAAGCATACATCCAAAGAAATATCGATCTAGATCAGGGATGATCATACTCTAATGGTAGCGAATCACATAGCCATGCCGCATCTCCCCTATTTTAATCATTCCAAGTGTGAGGCTTGGGCAGCGATTGTCATTTTTAGCAAACCCATCTTGGAATGCCAACACTGCCCTCTAGGAAACAAATGCAATGTCAGTACTCATTCATACAAGTTGTTCCGAGATCGAACAAACATACCAACCTTACTACCTTTCACTTTGGAATCACCCTCGGGATATGCGGTACAACTCCATAGCATTCTTCACGATAATTCAGATCATGAATCATTTGTTAGTTTGCGGTGGTTCGGATAAACCATACTTATCCGAAACCAGTGACTCCTAACTAAAACGATGAATTCCCGGATGACTTTACTCCAGTTCTTTTAAAAGAATGTGAACAAATATAAGAGTCTTGTAGGGGAAATCTCAAATATATATTCATAAAAGCAAACCACGTTTCATAGAAATAAGTCCTTCCCAAGGGATCTCAAATCGTATGAAGTTGCGAGGCCTTTATATACTTCCTAGCCAAAATAGATCAAGTTGTTGATACTGGACAAACCACTATCTGGTATAAGTAATTAGTTTGCATATGGACAATCATACATCGTATACTTATCACCACTTTTCAATTTCGACCCCGTGTTATCCTTCGATTAACAATGAAGCCATTCAAGTTGGGGTATTATTACCTCTCAAAATTTGACTCAACAACATTCTTAAACTCTCACAGATAGAATTGGGCTTCCATACCTCAAAATTTACTGTCAAGTATAAGATGAAGTACTTTTCATATACTTCATTAATCATGACCCATTTATAGAAATTAACCCTCTTATACTTATTACATTTCCGACACCTCGACTTATTTATCCCTCGCTTGGAATTAAAGCCAGGTAAGTCAGAGCACCAGTTACTTCCGACCTTGCCTTAGTTAAGCACTTCGATTCTAGATCTCATAGATAAAGGAAAGTCTACTCATCGGCTTTTAGTACTAGATATAAGATGATTTACTTTCCATAAATGTATCAACATTTTAGCACTACTCTATCATATTTGTTTTGTGTTACATAATGGCACTGACAAAGAAATTCCCTGTTTAAAAGTAAAGTCCTTTTAAAATAACGAAAACCAACTTTATAAACTTATTACTAATTTTCAATTTTAAAATTATTTATTTTAGTCCAAAGTTTGATTTAACAACATTTTTCTTTTATACAAGTAAACACCTTTTTAATAGATAAATTCCAAACCACTTTTGAAACATCTTTGTAAGAATTTTGAAAACAAAAGTCGAGTTAGAAAAGATCATTTAAAACAATTTTAGGAAAGTAAAGTAACAAACCACTTTTTAAACAAACCAAGGGATTTTCAGTGTCGTTTAAAAACAAGTCATCAAAAAAGCGACTATTGCTAAGCACATAAATATTCCATCACATCTTACAAGTATGTAAAAATGTAAATAAACATCTACAAGGCGAGGAACTCCTTAGAGTCCCTCTACAAAAAGTTTCACCTACAAATCATTACATATGCACTTCAAAGTGTATCGTCGTGACCCCTTCGCTACGGCCACCTCGACTTCTTTCCTTTTACTAGTCTCCTGTCTAAATCCTATGTGTCATCCGCTTCCAAGCGGGAACCAAACCAAACAATAATAATTACATACAATTATACACATAAGCAAACATATGAATTATTACAACCAAATACTTAAATTATAAAGCTGCTTTTAAGTGAGCTTTACTCACCTAAACAAACACAAACTTCACCCAAGCTACAGCGACTATGCAAACAACACACAGACCTAACTTCCTTCTACATAAATTGCTTTTTAAAGACCCGAGGAACCATGTTTGGGCTTGGCCATGGCTAGGGAGGGCTCGGGCTAGGCTTCCCAGAAGGATTTTAGGTTCGATTTTTGTAGATAAGTGATGTAGATAGTGATGGTAATGATTTTATGAATTTGTTTTTGGATTTAAAGAAGAAAAGAAGCGTCCATTCTAAACTTTTCTTAAGAAAAATAGTGGAGAAAAAGTGAGGAAGAAAGTAAGAAAATGGAAATGAAAATAAAAAATAAGGAAAGAAAGAGAGTGTTCTTTTTATAGAAACTAAAAAATGATTAATTACTAAACTAATCCTCCTAAATTAAAGCAACTACCCTCCTTTAAAATTTGACAACACACCCTCCTCCATTATGATAATGCACTCCCCCTCCCCCTTACCCTTATGTCACATTAAACTATCACATCTTCTTTTTTCTATGTCCTTTTATAACATTATTTTGTATTTTATTATTTTTAAATGAAAAAGAAAAGTCCACTCTTTCTTAATTACTTAACTATTTTTTTTACTTGTTTTTATCTAAACTATTTAATTAATAAAGTTGTTCTTTTATTTTCATACACGCACATATTAATATTTCATAAATATTAATTAATTCGTTTGGTCTAAAAAGAATCTATCATTCTGGTTGTGTGATCAGCGATTAATTTCGAACTTTTCGAATGTTAATGTTCATATGTCACTTAGCAGGTAGTGTGACATTTTGGTCAAATTTATCGCTTACTTAGTTTCGGTAAAATCCAATTTAATTATTAAGCGTTACCCGGTTGTGATATTTATTTACATCAATTCTCTTCGTCAAAACCATATCACTTTAGACTTACAGAATTTGCTAATGGTCAAAATTTCAGTATCGTCCATATTCAACTCTTTAGTTCAAACACAAAGTCATTGATTCAATAATAACAATTATTATTAACCAAAATGCTCTGTTCAGGAACTTTGACTTTGAGTTGACTGTGATACTAACACCATACAACTGCGGAGACGAATCCTCTCTTAAATAGTGATTCACTTCCAATGCTTCCACTCGATCCAACTATAGTCACTCGATGGACGTCATGGCGCCATGATTTAATTATAATCGAAGTGAAGTTTTCATATTGAAGATCAACGGTATTCTTAAGTCGAGAGAGTTGTGTAAATCAGTCACATCGATATTTTCTGTTGACATTAGTTATATCAACCAACATAAAACTATCGAGTGGGTCATTCCATAGTTTCCTATAACTATCAGTACGTGACCTTTTGGTTCCCCCAGCAGTCATGAGTAGTACACTGCCCAACATTTAGAGAGTGTTGCGTACTCCAGTCTCAATGGATATATTGATATTCAGTCTTGATGCATCTTGACTAGAACGTCTAAAATGGTATATTTATTTTCATTGTGATAAATTACTCACGGTTACAACCCTCTGTAACTACCATCACAAAACATATCATTTATGGATTTTTTATTAGATATACTTTAATTAATTTATTTAATTAATATAACATATTATATCAAGTATATAATAGAAAGAAAAACATCTGTTATTTCAAACAAGATTGGTTATCGAGTTAGATATATGTAACAAATTACATAATTGCCCTTAGGGCATGCCCCTAATTCTATCAGTTCATTTCTCCTTTTTGTTATTCTTTCTGATTTTTCTTGTGGTTCTTCTTTAATTTGCGGTTTTGGTGATTTTAGTTTCCTTGCATGTGCCTTCATCGTCTGCGATTTTGAAATGTTTTGACCTAGGTTTTCAGTGTCTGGAATTGAACGCTGGTGATGGATTTTTGCTTCTCGTTCGGCATCCGTTGAAGTATGTGGTTCTATTGATGATACTGATTTGCTTCTCGTTTGAGAAACCATTGTTACGTTGGTTTTTAATTTCGACATTGAAGCGGATAAGAAGATTGACACTGAAGAGAATAGTAAAGAAGTAAAAGAAATAGAAAAGTTTGTTTTTGAAGGGGGACGATTTATTACGATAGTGGGCCGCAGATCTGTCTTTGTAGCAAAAAAAAATTTGATTTGTATCCTTACGGCAAAATTATTAGGATAATTTATCTTTTGATTTTTTTTCTTTGACAGGTAATGGTATCGTAACAAGAGCTTTTACCATAACCGCCTAGGTGCTGCAACTTAATAATCTTAAAATTGTTCTCCTCTCACCTCATTGTTCTTATTTGAATTGTCAGTCATTAGCCTAGCTTCTTATTTTTCTCACCACCACCTCTCGTTCCATTTGATATCAAGGCAACCGTGTTAAACAATTGATCACATTTTTCTGAAGTATAATTGTAGATTGTTAACCTTTTTATTATTACTATTACAAATATGTGGTAACTCATAGAAATTTAGTTACGAAGATTTGTAGTATTCTGGAATACGAATTCTACGTCAACTTAACAAATGTCACATGGTTTAAATGAGATGATAACCTTTGCATACTAATTTACACACCACCCTGCAACTGTCGGCAACTATGTATATTCTTCTAGCTGATATTTCATGTTGATATTGCTGGCAGAAAATGTAAGAATAACATTGTTCATCATACTTTAAGAGATCAGCATAGCTATTCATATGCTCATCATCTAAACCATGAAAAGTTTACTGTAATGTATGCAAAGAGAAAATGGAATTTGTCAGTGTAGTTCACAAACTAAAATGCTCAAATACTCTGGCATTATCATAACAACAAGTGCAAACCTATGCTAAACACACAATATATATTATATTATTATAAATCAAAGAAATTAAAGTAGCATAAAGAATGATTCATGAATAGAAAGCAAATAAAAAGTGTTAAATACATGCATTTTACAATGAATTTATCGCATTAAAGATGTAGCACGAAGTGAACTTGAGTATTAGTACATTGAGATGTGATAAAATTATCATGACATACTTTTTTTTTTATAGTTTACTTCTTTGAGAAAATCCCAAGTTGTATCCTCGTTGTAGAAATGAGATTTGATGATTAATATTTGAACGGTAGAACGAAGTAATAGTGATGAAAGAGAGAATTTTTATTATATGAATTGAATGAATGAATTATACATGCGGTTGCCATTGTTCATATAATGTACAATACTGCCTTGACTTGGTCTGTCATACAGCTGTACAATGAAAATTACAGTACTACCCTTAGTATTATATATAATTATGTTACAACCGAATACTTCATTCTTCATTTTGCTCCATCAAATTAATCTAGAGTTTTCTTCCCTAACCCCAAATGCGCCACCGAGCTTTATTCTTCAAATCATCTCCAGATTAATACAAAACTCTGGTTGAAAATACTTCTAATCTTCAAATTATCTTAATAGGAGCTTGTATTCACTTTGATTTCTGAGTAGATAGCTTAATTCGCTGATGCAATCAATTGAATCTCTGAATCGGCAAAAATTTCGAGCCGATAATGCCTTCGTAAGTATAGCTTCTCTTTGGTAAGATGCAGGTATATGATGTATATTGATTTTTCCACTGTTTACTTGTTCTTGTACGAAGTATAAATCAAGTTCCATATGTTTTGTTCTTGTATGTAAAATTGGATTAGAAGGCACGATACATCGCTTAAATTATCACACCAAATTACAGCTTTTTTGTTTGTATGAATTTGTAGCTCATTGAGAAGTGATTCTAACCACATCACTTTTGTAGTTGCACTAGCTAGACTTCGGTATTCAGACTCAGTACTTGATCTAGATACGGTTGGTTGCTTCTTTGAACACCATGACACTGGATTTTCACATAGATACAATACCCTATTGTTGATCTTCGGTCATCAGGATCTGATGCCCAATCAGCATCAGCAAATCCAGTGATAGTTAAATTTTTACCGGGCTTCAGTATTAGACCATGATTTAATGTGCCATTTAGATACCTTAATATTCGTTTTACTGGCCTTCCAATGCTCATCTAATGCCTGATGCATAAGCTGACATACCTTATTAACACTGTATGATATCTCTGGCCTGGTAATTGTACCATATTGTAGTGCTCCAACAATGCTCCCATACTCTTTTGCATTAGCAATTGCTTCACCTTTGTGCTTTGATAAGTGTAGATTACCGGTCATAGGGGTTGGTAATGGTTTTGCTTCATTCATTTTCGCCTTGACGAGTAATTCCTTAATATACTTCCTTTAACATAAATGCATTTCTGAGTTCGATATCCTGTTTACCTCTATTCCCATAAAGTAGCTAAGTTTTCCTAAGTCCTTGATGGAGAACTGCTTGTCTAGATGTTGAATGACATGGTTAATTTCTCTTTAATTGTCACCAGTAATGATAAGCTCATCTACATATACTAATATATGTTGTGTCAGTTTTATTGAGCTTGATAAACAGAGAAGCATCTGACTTTCCTGGTTGATAATCTAGTCCAATAAGAGTTGCCTTTAATTTGTCAAACCATACTCTTGGAGCCTGTTTTAAATAATGTATGGCTTTATTTAATTTACACATCATTGTATCATTTCCTGATTGATTGAACCCTGGTGGTTGTTCCATATATACTTCTTAAAGATCTCCATTTAAGAAAGCATTATATACATCTAATCGTCTGATGTCTCATCCTTTATGTAATGCTATAGTTAAGATCACTCTTATGCTAGTTGGTTTAACCACTGGTGAAAAAGTGTCATTGAAATCAAAGCCATGTTATTGAGTGCAGTCTTTAGCAACTAATCTTGTTTTGTATCTCTGTACAGTGCCATCTGGATTTTTCTTTAACTTGTAAGTCCATCTGCATCCAATTATGCTTTTGTGCCTAGGTGGTAAAACAAGACTCCATGTCTTGTTTTTCATTAATGCATTGTATTCCTCATTCATCGCCTTTCTCCAGTTTTCATTGTTGAGTGCTTATTCAAATGTATCTGGTTCATCACTGAGAATGCATGTTGTGTATAGATTTGGTTTGAAGATACCACTTTTTGACTTTGTTATCATTGGATGTCCTCTGATTACTTGCTCCTGATGTATGCTTGTCGATTGTTCAGTACTTTGTTCTTGATTATTATCATCACTATTGACCTATTGATTACTTGTATTTGTTGGAGTATGAGTTGCATGCTGAAGCTGTTCAGATTCATCTTGACTTGGTTCACTTATAGACAATGTGTGTTGAGTGTCTGAATTGCTCTTGTTCTCCTCCATATATGTTGGTCTTTGATTGCTAATGTGCAATGGTATAGGTGGAATTGATATCCTTGGACTGTATGGCTTCTGTATAGTCTTTACACTTTGTGTTGCAAATGGAATATGCGCTCATTGAACACAACATGTCTTGATATAAATAGCTTTCCATTACTATCTAGGCATTTATATTCATTCTGATTTACACCATAGCCTAGAAATGTGCATGGTGTAGATCTGAAATTCAATTTGTGTGAATTATAAGGCTTTAGATGAGGAAAACATAAACATCCAAAAGTTTTTAAACTCTGATAATCTGGTCTTTCATTGAATAGAACTTCCATTGGAGTTTTTCCTTGTTTTATTTTAGTAGGTAGTCTATTGATCAAATAGACTACAGTTGTAAATGCATTTGGCCAAAACTTCAATGGAAGTGAAGCTTGTGCTAATAATGTAAGACTAGTTTCTACTATGTGTCTATGTTTTCTCTCAGCTAATCCATTTTGTTCTGATATATAGGGACAAGTCATTCTGTGAATAATTCCTTTCCTTTGAAAATATTCCTTAAGTGACTTGTACTCTGTACCCCCATCAATTTGTATTACTTTTACCTACTGATTTGTCTGCCTCTCCACTTGTTCAATAAAATGCATAACCACATTTTGAGTTTCAGACTTTGATTTCAAGAAGAAAATCTAGGTGTACTTGGAATAAGCATCTACAAAAAATATATAATATTTGAATCCATAATCTGAGTTTATAGGAGCTGGTCCCCATAAGTCTATTGCAACAAGTTGCAGTGGCTGATTAAACTCGGATTGTGATTCTGGAAAAGCCAATTTATGACTCTTTCTCATCTAGCAGTAAGTGCAAACATAAGAGGAAGGTATACTTTAAATACTACTTTATTATCAAACATACTTTTGATAACTGGGTTGAACCTGATTCAGCTAAGTTGCAGCATTTTCTTGAATTATTTGAATAATTATCATTTGGGTTTGAAAAGTTGAATCTATATAGTCCATTATGAGTTTCACCCTGCAACAAGATTTTGTTACTTTGAATACCTTTGACCAAACAGTATTTTGGGTAAAATTCAAATTATACTCCATTATCTTGTGAAAATTGTGACACACTAATAAGATTTTTCTTTATCTTGGGAACTCTGAATAAGTTATTAAGATGTAATATTCTTTGACCCATAATTTGTGCACTACTAGTGTGTAATATTAATACTAGAATCAATACCCATGCAAATAGATTGAGTACCTTTGTATTCCTTGTTGCCAGTGTTTAGATTTTGTAGATTGTTGGTAACATGATGAGTAGCACCTGAGTCAGGGTACCAGCATTCATTACAGATGTCCTCTGACCTTCCAGATTCTGATATACTCAGGTTATGTATCTTCTATTCCTCAGATATATTTCTTGCATCTTGTTGCATACTGGCCATATTTGCATTCATAGCATAGTTTCTCCGATTGCTTGAGTTTTGTGATGCATTGTAGTTGGTGTCGAATCTGAAATAACGCTTGTTGGCAGTATGCCCTAACTTTTCACATATTTGACACTTGGTATATTATTATTGTTCCATATACCCTATCTTCCTATGAATCTTCCTGATTGATTTCTTGGATAATTCAGATCATTTCTTGTTCCGGTATTGTTCTTTCCTAACTTATGTTTCTTATGTTGGCTGCATAATTGATTGAAAGTTCTGAATCAAATGCTTTCTTTTGCTCTATTCCTCCCTCATGAGCAAGGAGGGTAGAATGTACAAACTGAACTGATTGAATCACTACCTTAGATGTTATAACTGCTACAACTGCCTCATACTCACTGTTTAAACCATTCATAATGGTTAATATCTGCTCCGTGTCAGATATTTTATGACCTGCTGCTTCTAAAAGATCACAATAATTCTTGATTTTGGCTAGATAATCCCTCATCGACAAATTATCTTTTCTTAAATTTTGCATCTGTCTCTTATAATGCATTATCTTGGCTGTGGATTGTGAGTAACTTGTTCAATTGTTGTCCATATCTCATTAGATGTCTTACACCCAATAACTTGTGGCAATAGTTCAGTGCTTATTGTTGATAAAAGCCAAGAACTTAATAAATGATCTTGCCTTTGATGACTGATATATTCCTTGTTTCTGATTAATTTTCCTTCATTATCTGCCACAAATTTAGATGGTGTAACACTAGTGCCAAGAATGTAATCCTCCAGTCTATATCCTCTTATTGTTGTCTCAGCTTGAAATTTTCATAACAAATAGTTACTTTCATCCAACTGTGTTGTAATTAACTGACTTTGTGGACTTATGATTGTTTTGATTAAATCATGTGTGGATGCTCTTGATTTTTGATTTGCTCTCTGAGATGGTGATGTTGTGGGTGAATTGCGATCTGAGTTAGTTGGTGTATTACCACCTGAGTTGTTATTCTCTTCCGCCATAAATAAACTTCAAGATTCTTGGAAGCAAGAACTTAACTAATGATATGCTTCATATTCTAAACAAGTGCAGCCAATGACCCAGATGATATCTTTATGGATCTTGTGGTGAGGTGCTTGTTTAAAATGGGAAAGAACGAACTAATGCAGGATGATATAGAAGCTGATATGAACATATACCTTGAATAGATATCCTTCTTGAGCTTGGCCTTTCTCAAATGATGATTGATATTCTGATGAGAAAATTCAAACAAAGCCACTGCTTGGTTCAGGTGATGATTCTAACTCTGATGAACTGACTTGGCGAGGTGTTTATCGTGAGGCTAAGTAAGCTTTGGTACCAAAATAAAATTTGAGATTTGATGATTAATATTTGAATTGCGGAACGAAGTAATACTGACTAAAAGAGAGGATTTTTATTATATGAATTGAATGAATTATACATGCGGTTGTCATTGTTTATATAATGTACAATACTGCCTTGACTTGGTCTGTCATACAGCTGTACAATGAAAATTACATTACCACCCTTAGTATCATATATTATTATGTTACAGCCGAGTACTTCGTTCTTCAATTCAAGTTGTATCCTCATTGTAGAAATGAGATTAAAGAGATATAAGTAACAAAAGAACAAAAAAGGAAATAAATATTCTTTAGAGCAAATTAGGCGATTTCCCCAAATTTCAAATTCGCGATTCCCCAAATCTCAAATTCGCGTGATCTTTATCAAGCTTCAGTTTCCGCGATCGAACTTCCGTTTTCATTGCGCGTGCCTGTCTCGTGAGCATCGTATCACTCCTAGAGGCATTGATGTCATATCCTCCTCTCTCCGACAATGTCTCTTTCACTCCTTTAGCCTCAAGTTTGGGTGCTAGTTCCTCCCTAGAATTGCTCGAGAAAGCTCCTTCGTTGTTTGCTAGGGTGGCTCCTTGCCACTTCTGTATGCCGGATCTTGTTGCCCATGCGTTGCTATGTCTACTGATGTTACTCCTTTTGGCCAAGTTTTGTTGGAACTGGGCTAGCCCGCAGCGGTAGTGGTGGGTGTATTTCAATTTTTTTATCCTATTGGATCTTTATTGGGCCTATGAAGTCTAATTCATTTAGAACAATTCTAAATTTGTTTTAAATAAAATCATGTATTTTATTTAAATTTAAGTATTTTGTAATGTAAAGTTAATTGAATGATTTAATTTATATATATATATATATACATGTATCATATACATATACATATGTGTGTGCATGTGTAACATAATAATCCGTGAAGGGTATAACATGCCCGTATATAGATATTGGGATTTACATCGCAATGGACACATTAGCTCAGTTCGTATGTATTGTATGTTGTCTAAATATGTGCATAAATCTATAATGCAAAGTATATTTATATAAATACGTATACATATATTTAAAATATACTTTATAACAAAAAGTCTCAAATATATATATATATATATATATATATATATATATATATATATAATTTAAAACATTTGTATAAATATATATACATAATTAAACAAATAAAATTATACATACACATATATATATAATAATTAAAATTATATATATATATAAGGTTAAATAAAATGTACATATATGAATAATTAATTACATTCAAATACTTAAAATATAAATATATATTTTAAAATTATTTCCAGATCGAAATTAGCATAACAAACATAAAATAATAATTTTATCATTATTATATATATAATAAATAGTTTTGATCATAATAATAAAAAATATTAGTAATAAATATTAAAAAGTAAAATTTTAAAATTTATGAAAATTTAGGATCATAAAATACAGGTTTAAAAAAAATTAATGATTTTTTGAAATAAAATATTATTTTTAATAAATAAAAGAAATGTTCAACCGAAGTAATTTAATTATTAAAAATATTAAATATTAACAAAAACCTCTGAAATATTTTCCATCGGTTACTACATAAATGCAGTAATTTAAAAAATATATAATCGAATTTTTAGTGCAATAATTATTTTAGATATAATAAACAATTCGAATAATCAATAAAAGATAATTTAAAATTATTTATATATATATATATATAAATAATTATTTCGAATTTGATAATTCATGTTATGTATAAATAGATGTAAGGAAAAATTCTAAGTTGTTTATACATTATAAATATGCATATATGTAATTATATGTTTAAAATATACATTAGTCTATATTTAAATTAATATATAAATATATATAAAATAATTAATAATGACAAAATTTAATTTTTTTTACAGCAAATTAGATTTTCTTATACATAAACTATAACACATAATAATATAACCATACACATAACCAAACTAATTTATGGCAACTACATATACCTACGAAATCTCACCTAACTAGGTATACAACATTAATATATATATAGATTTGGGATTAATCAATATTAAATCATAAAATATGATATGATTACTGTAATGTTTAAATGAAATACCAATTGATGATGCCTTTGAGTCCACTTGACTCGATGAATTCCCTTCTCTAGTTATGCTCGATCCGTCATATTGCAAGTCTGGAATCGTCGACCTTTTCTATCAAATAGTGCTTTTACTTAACTTGAATTGATTTGAGATTCTTAGAACTAATATGGGGATTAATTTCGGCCAGAAAACTTGATAATTATGGCAGCCAAAAGTTGTTTCTGATTAAGGGTTTAGAGATCCATATATATAGCCTTGTATAAGAGAGATATTAGGACAATCTCATTACCTATTCTCTCTTAATCTTAGCCATCCATCTCTAGGTATAATCCTAAGTTTTAGCCGACTCCAATAACTTGTCAAAACCGAAATTTGCAGCCCTAATGATGGGCTTTAAACCCATTTAAGCCCAAGCCAAAATTATATACAATTAAATCTAATTTAATCGCTTATCGATATCGTATATCGATTGATACATTTATAACTATTATAAATATATAACAATTTTTATTTCTCAAACCATATTCAAATTTTTATGATTAATATTTCATGAATATCAATTAATTTAATTTATTTATAACAATTATAAACTAATTAAATCATTCGATCTTAAGGAAATTCATCATTTCAGTTGTGTAACTCTTGGGTGTAAATTTGGTCAGCAGTTAACACCGAACTATTCGAATGTTGACGTTCACACGTCACTTAGCAAGTGGTGTGACATTATGGTCAAATTTATCGCTTATTCATTTTCGGTAAAATCTTATATAATTTAATAAGCATTACCCGTTATTGACATTTATATACACCAATTCTTTTCGTCAAAAACTGTATCACTTGGATTTATGCAATCTGGTAATGATCAAAATTCCGATATTGTCCATATTCAACTCTATAGTCCAAACACAAAATCCTTGGTTCAATAATAACAATTATTATTAACCGTACTACTCTGGCCAGAGATTTTGACTTTGGGTTGGCTTGAGTTGACCATGATACTAACCTCATATAACTGCAGTGACGAATCCTCTCTTGAATAGTGTCTTTCTTCCAATACTTCCACTCGACCCAACTATAATCACTTGATGGATGTCGTTCCATGATTTGACTATAATCAAAGTAGAGTTTTTTCATATTGAATGTTGACGGTATTCTCAAGTCGAAAAAATTGTGTAAATCAGTCACATCGATATTTTCTATTTGACCTTAGTTATATTAACCAACAGAAAACTATCGAGTGAGTCGTTGCATAGTTATCCAATAACTATTAGTACGTAACCCCTTGGTGCCCCCAGCAGTCATGAGTAATACACTGCTCAACATTTGGAGAGCGTTAAGTCCTCTAGTCTCAACGGATACATTGATATCAAGTCTTAATGCATCTTAACTAGGAACATTTAAAATGGTACATTTGTTTTATTGTGATAAATTACTCACGGTTACAACACTTTGTAACTACTATCACAAAACATATAATTTATGGATTTTATATTAAATATACTTTTAATTAAATTTATTAATTAATATAACCACATTATATCAAGTATGTAATAGAAAGAAAATACCTTTACTTTGAACAAGATTGGTCAACGAGTTAGATATATGTAACAAATTACATAATTGCCCCTAGGGCATACCCCTAACTCTATCAAGTTTCAACTTTACTTTCTCCTCTTTCTCGTAGCTCTGTTTCTAGAAACAGTGATTGCAATATTTTGGCTAATAGTTCGGCTTGTGCCATTCCTAGCATTAAGGCATCTCCCCCTAAATACTTGTGGTCATCTCTGTTTAAATGAAAGCCGAGTAATGCCGGGTCTTATGTTCCTAAGTATTTTGACATAGATTTCAATGGAAAGCATGTCCTCCCATCGTATGATATTGATGCTGGTATTTCCTTCTAGAAGAACCATCTTATTGGTTTCTTCTTAGACGAACGCCCCGCCTTTCTACTCGGTAAAAAGGCATACCCTAAGGACCTGGAAGCTTCTTGGTTTGGTTGAGATTAGGTGTGATAATTCTTTGTATTTCTTCAAATTCGCTTGTTCTGTAGAGCGATCTTGAATTTTAGAATTTAATCCTTTGATTATTGATGGAAAAGCGTTTATCATCATATAGTGGACCCCATCAATTGACCTTGCTCGGAGCAAATTCTTTCAATTCCAGTTTGGGTCCATATGTCCAATATTAATTCCTTCCGTTTTCCAACCTTTAGTGGGCATAAATTGGATTGTTAGCCATATAAGAAAACTGATCTGTTTTGACATATTTACAAAGAGGCATGACCGCCTTGTGTTTGCGAAAGCCCTTGTTGAAGTTTCTCCCTCTAAACAATTGCCTACCAGTATCCCCATCCTTCTCGACGAAGACCATATTTCTCATGTTTCTGTCAATTACCACTGGAAGCCTCTAATCTGTGACAATTGTCATTCCTTTGGTCATATTTGCTCGGCCTTCCCTATTCCTCTTTCCTCGTCTGTCGAGCCCCAAAAAAATCCCTCTTCCGAAGCCTGCATCTTTTGAATGGAAGATCAAAGCTCCCCTACTTTCTCGTCCCAAATCTCCAGATCCTCCCATTTTCGTTCCCTCTTCCACTTCTCCTGACCGTCTGGCTTCTCCTCTGCTCGATCCTCATGTTTGCACCCCCATAGCCAGCCATGTTCCTCCATGCGATTCCCTTATCACCGCTCTTAAGAAGAAATTTGTGTGTGCTATCATTTCTGATCCTCCGTTGCTGAAGGCATTGCTCTGGAGTTGTCTGAAAAGTTGGCTGAAGGTACTCAACTGATTTAGAACAAAAGAGCTGGGACTTGGACCCACAAGGATAGCGATTTGTGCTTCCAATTCACAAGGATGGCGATTTGTGCTTCCACTCAAATTGGAAGGTTTTCTCCATATGGATTTCAAACGATGAGAAGGATAAACTGACAGGCTGATGGATGGCAAGCTTGTTCTCTACAATGTTGGTGAATTCGGTGCCAACAACAAAGGGATTCTAGCTGCTCCGAACTGGGACCAAAAACATATCTTCTCGCCACGCACTCCTTGGTATTGCTCGGAGCTCATTGGATGCTTCCGTTGTTGAACGGGAATTTAGTTATGTTGTCTCCCTAGTATATTGTATCTGCTTATGTTATGACATTGTTGGTATCCGTCATTCTATTTTGAGGTAGTTGAGCCTGGCCGATTCTGTTGTACTTATTTGTTGATATTGCTATCTGTCCAGACATGTTGGCAGTATTATTGTGTATGGCCTTCTTGCCATGTACTTCTGTACATTCTTTTTATATTTATACATATGCTTAGTACGGCTGTATACATAAAATGTTTTTTTATAGCATCTTATCATAAAGTAAACCACGTCTTTTAGAGCATCCCATCATAATACAAAGTTTTTGCAACAATGTGCTATAAAACAAATATCATACACAACGTTTAATTATTGAACCCTAACGGTAAAATATGGAAGCTTTAGTTTATTTAGCATTTATAGATAAAATGTCGTCCTAAGATATTTATCTTCTATTAAAAGATAAAAGGTACTTTAGTGTTTTCTCCAACGGTGAGTGCATAAAATCTAGGTTATGATAATTTTTTGAAGTTGATGTGATTCCTTTCACAGTAATACATCTTGTTGCAAATTACCTACAAAATTATTATTTTTCTTAACAATGTCAAACGTAGTAAATTAACAAAAAATATTCCAATCATTTTAACTATTATAGAGTATTCCTAATGTATATTTTACAATTCTAACTTGTAATCGAGAATAATAAACTAATGAAGATTGATTGATAACTACTTGTACATATATATACTCAGGAATGGACCGATTACATTTTCCTGAAGAATACATGGGCTAAAGTCGACGATAGAAATAAATTTTATACATGAAAAGAAAATATTACAAATTATATTCATGAATGTTATTACCAATGTTATAAGTCACTGGTACAGGAAAATTCATTTATTCTCCACTTTTTCTAATCATCGTTATTGAGTGTCCCTACATAAATATAGAAAAGTCAAAAAGGATCAAATATCATAACTCTAACTAAATATAAATATAGGATAAGAATTTGTTATTGTGTTAGTTCTGCTACAAATATAGAGTTTCTCTTTGATGTCCACGTTAAACCCATTAGGTTTGAATATTAATTTTCTTTAAAGAAACCATGTTCAAAGATGCAATCTAAAAGAAGGATATATATATATATATATATCAAAATTATAAAATAATGAAAAAAAATAAACCAAGAAGAGATCGGTGGAATTCCAACTTAAGAAGATAAAAAGAAATTATATATTTATTTTGATTAATTAGATAAAAGGGAAATTGATGTCTCTACTATAAATAAAATTAATATATGAAAAATAATAATACAACCATTAAAAATATAAAAACGCTAGAAGAAGGAGAATTATAAGTTATTACGATGGAAGACGATGATGGATGGATTGGTACTTATTTTGTAAATGTATATTAAATATCTCTTCATTTTTGATATGAGCATTGAAATAGTGTTGTAATTATTTCTTCTATAAAAATTATGGATGAATAAAGGAGTGAAATAAGGAGAGTTAATTGACATTTATATTGTATTATAGTGTTAATGTTGGTATTCTAAAATGATATTATTAAAATAGGCAAAACTAATTTTCAGCTCTAAAATATTTATATTAAAATTTATTGTGTCATCAAATTGTTTTAATTAACATGTTAATGTTGGTATTTTTGCGAAAGAATAAACTTTTACATGGATAATCCCTCAAATGAGTAGAAAACCTTGAGATTGAAAAGTGCCTATATTAGAGACTGCATTAAAAGGGAATGGGTCTGTAACAGACGTTCTTACATCCCTAACTTACCAAAGCAGATTTAAAAAAAAAAAGATATTTCTTGAGTTAAGAGAACGCATTGTTCAAATGGAAATAAGATGTTGGAATAGATTAATATTTGTTGGAAATCGAACCTTTATACTACGTAGTAGATTACATAAGATAACAACAGAAAATAAATTTATATCAGCGGTTGAATCCAAATAAACAGGGTTAGTCCATATTATATTTATGTGTTACATGAGATCAACTGCTGAAATAACTTATCTTCGTATAAAACTATGACTCTGGGACTTGATGAATATAAATAAGTGGTTCTTAAACATATAAATAAGGTAAGATGAATTCGAATGCTTGGAAATAAAGTGAATTCACTGAATTGCATGTAATGAGTTATTTTTGAAATTAAAAAGTGAAGTCAGCAGAATTTGAACTTATGACTTTCTTTAAAAAAATATACCGAATTGTTAAAAATATACCGAATTAAGGAGAGTAGAGCATTTAAATTTTAAAATTTAAAAGAAAATAAAGAAAATAGTGTATGAGATGAGATTTTGAGATTTATGGTACAACATAATGTTCTAAACAAAGGATTATCTCCAAACAACATAAGCTTTTACGGTAGACACACAAAAGAAAACGAACAAATGCTAAAAACTACTGAAGCTGAACTTTTTAAATCAAGACCTGTTGCTGCGCAAAATTAAGAACACAACACACTTTGTATGTAAAGAAGAAATAAACGTAAACGAGCATTGTGATTCAATGAACACACACAATTTAAGGGCTCCTTTTACACTAGTATCATGAAAAGCATAGCAAAAATGAAACATAAGAAATACAGTGATCTGAAAACTCGATATGTTCTACTATTGTATCCACAGCGTTGTTGCTTAGCAGCGATCCCTGTAACAAGCATAGAAGCTTCTAAGTAACAGTAAGACTGAATCATACTATTCTGAAATTAACAACATACATGAAGCAACCATGTATATAATATTATAGGAAACACTTTAGAACAGGGATTTGTGAACAATGATTGTATTTTGAATTGTGTAGCTCGAAGAACACATCCACCTGGAGTAATTCCATTCCCATGTATAAAGCCTGGAAACTGATTATCTACACAAACTGTTGAATGAATATGAGATGAGAAGGAAAAGCATAAGAAATGGTCATTGTGTCAAAAGACAATTCTATTCATTAGTTTTCAAATCTGCTTCCACGCCCCTACAAATCAACCAATCTAAAACTCTCTTTTTCTCCTACACCCAAAGGCACCAATATACCCTTACACAGCTCTTCATTCCGTGTTTCTTTTCTTCATCTTTCTTTATCTAATCTCACTCCTAAAAATAAAAGATTCCTAAACACAACTAGAGGTAAGCATACTTGTTTTAGGCTTTCAATTTTTGGATTTACTTCATTTATTGCGACATATTAGAGATACAATCGGATTTGATGCGAGTAATAGACAATAGTGGAGTTTGGATTAGTTAACTTTGGTGAATTTTTTAGAAGTCAAACATTTTGTATGGGTTTGAAGGGTAGGGTGGGGTTAAATATAAGATGGGGTTGGAAAATAGAGCGAGTCGTTAAGGAGGAAACATAACTATGTCAATGAATATCCGAAAAATCCGAAATCTGTCCAAATCTATATCTGAAAATCAGATAAATATCCAATATCCGGAAAAACGGATACGAATACGGATATGAAGACATCCGCATCGGAATTTAAATCCCGTTTTAGATCAGATCCCTCTTCTTCCGATTCGATTTATATTCCGATTCAACCTCATTTAAAACCGCAGTTGAGAAAAATTATTCGATACATATTTATATATTCAATATGCTTATTTGAACCTACAATTCTAATTCTAGTGTTTTCTAAACAAAATAAAAATGAAACTAAAAAAAAACTAATTTTTAAGTTTAGATGTAAAAGTTTAAACATCATAATCAATTTCAAAGTATGTACAAACTTTAAAATATGGACCTTTTGAATCTACGATTTATGATTTAAATCCCGTTTCGATTTAAAATTTGAACTTTACGTTTTACGATTTGAATCCCATTTTAATAACCTTGGGTATGTGTATTTGTTGTTTTATTAAATTAGTAGTTTATATTATATGTATTTAATGCATATTAATTATTATATTTATTTTCTTTCGTATTTTTATAATCAACGGGATTGAAAAGACATGTTAAACCAAAAAAATTTATTTATGTTAACTCGCCTTTTGGCAAGGCCGTAGGCAGGCGGATTTAACTAAATCCATTGCTCGGATATCGAGGCTGAAATACAACAGGTTTGACTCGACTTGATGGATGGACGATCAATCACAGATGATAAACATGATTATGAAGCCGGGATTCGGCATAGTCGATGGACAAAAAACGCGGGATACTTGAAATACGAGTTTCGACAAAAGTCGAGTCGTTTCAGATTGTTTGGAGTCTGCTTCGAGCCACACTTTGGTTTGCTTCGAGTTTTCATGGTGTTTGCTTCGGGTCGGCATCCTCCAAACTCCGGGTCGGCACTCCACTATCATCGGGTCGGTAAGAATTTTGGAGATGGGGTCGGCATTGGAGAAAATGAATGGGATCGGCATAATTGAAATGCCTCGATTCGGCTCATATGTTTCTCCGGGTCAGCATGTTCTGGGGTCGGCAAAATGCATGGGGCCGGCTACTTTGGGTCGTTACTCACTCAACTTCGGGTCGGCAAAGGAAATCAAGCCGGCGCCATGATGTGGGATCGGCAAAATGCATCGGGTCGCTACTTCAGGTCATGGAGCTCTCAACTTCGGGTCGGTGGAGTGTAAACTTCGGGTCGGCTAAAAGAAAGCAGGTCGGCGTAAGCTATGGGGCCGGTGTATGTGTTGCTTCGAGTTCTAGCATGAACTACTTCGAGTCATTTCCAGAGCAACATTGGATCGGCGTATTCTGAATTCGGGGTCGGCATTGATGATGGATTTGGGTTCGACTATGGTTTTGATGGGCCTGAATCACTCGGGAAGCCCAATAACTCGGATTTTGCCTATAAATATGGTAGATGGGACTTCAGAAAAGGGATCTTCATTTTGTTTCTTTTCATCTTCTCCACTAAAGCTACTCTGTCATTGTTGTTTTAAAAACTCCGTATTGTAACTGTAATTGATTCTGATATCAATAAAAAGAAAATTTCTGGAGTGGACGTAGGCCGAAGTTAGCCGAACCAATATAAATCATGGTTTATTACTACTTTCTTTTTAATTTTGATTGTTCTTCATATTTATTTTCTCTTCATATTTACTATCTGTGAACTGTAACTGTGAATTGGTTATACTGTGAATTGGTGCTTTCAACGGCGTTTGGGTGTTACTGACCAATTTTGGTGCTAACATTTTGGTACTTTCACTGAAAAAGCTAGCACTCAGGGATTCTAAAGCTTGGATTTTGGAGTTAAAGGCATATGAACTCGGATTCTACAAATTATGACAAAGCAATCGACAAGGAGACAAGACGGAAAGGAGTCAGCAAGAAGGAAGTCAGGGGGCTTTCTCTGAAGCTAATCAGGCCTCAATCTATATCATTAGAGACGAGATGGAGACGATGCTGAAAAGGCGGGAGGACATGATACAGAACCTACTTCGACAGGTTGGACAAGTTGGATTGCAAAGTCAAGGGAATGGACCAACCGCAGCAGCTGGCAATGCAGAACAAAGAGCCGGAGCTGTAGAAGTGTTTGGAGATCAAAACCAGAATAGAGAGATTGAAGGAAATCAGCAAAGGCCTAGAGGCAGACCCTCAGGATTGGATATTGGAAGACCGGTGAATGAAGCTCAGCGAGTTGGGACCAACATGAACGTGAATGACCAACATGAAGAGTACTACCTAGAGTACCTCCAGGACATGGGGGCAGGGTAGAGATGCAAACAGGGAACCACCCCCGGATGGAGACAAGCGGATGGCTGGATTAATAAGAAGAATTATGGAATGAGGACTACCGAGCAGAGGCTTGAAGAAAGTCAGTCGGAGTCTGTTCACTCCGAATATCAAAAAAGCAAGAAACCCTCCAGAATTCAAATTACCAACACCGGAGGCCTATGATGGAAAGTCGGACCCGACCATGTATGTAACCAGATACATCAGACATATGGAAGTGCTGGGGCATCTGAGGAGATGATGGCGAGATGTTTCCCTTTATATTTAACAGATATTGCTGCGCTCTGGTTCAGACAGCTAGAGAATGGATCGATCAGGACATGGGACGAGCTAGTGGAACGCTTCATGAGACAGTTCAGGGTCCACGTAACGCAACCCAAGAATGTAATGACACTGGCATCGATGAAGCAGAGGACAGGAGAGTCTGTGAGGGATTTTCTAATGCGGTTCAATGCAACTGTAGCTTCGGTAGATCGCCCGGATCCATCAATGATTTTGATGGCGGCGGTAGCAGGGATTGCAGAAGGCGCTGAGTTTAAGGATTCATTGGCAAAGGATCCACCACAGGATCTTGAAGAGTTCTATCATGAGACGGAAAGATTCATTTCGTTTAGAGGATTCACGCGCTGAGAGGCCGGAGATAAACACCGTGCAAGGCGAGGGAACGTCTGGAGAAGGACGAGGAATAGATAAAGGAAAGCAAAAGCAGGACGATGGATATGGTGGTTGTTATTGTCTTCTTCGAAGGTTTTTAGAGAAAGATAGAATTAAGAAATAAAAATATTAATGAAGAGATAGATCGTTCGAATAATAAAAAGGATCCATACATTCATTCCCCCAAAATAGGACTAATGCTCCCATTGCGTATTGGTAATAAATTTGGGAATCCAATATGAATTATAACCTGGATTAAATCAATTTAGAGAGAATACCTCCAAAATTGGAGGTATTCTCTCGAGGTCGGAAACCCAAATTCGCAACATATGCGGACTTGACAGATAATCTAGAACGAATTTACTTGGACATTCGGGGCAGCTCCCCCATCGGACACCACCCAGGAGGGATCCCACAGAACGGGAACGCAGGAGCGGGAAGTACTGCCTGTTCCATGAGATGGAAGGGCATACCACGGATGAATGTCGCCACTTGAAGGACGTGGTGGAGGAATATGTTAGATTGCCACAAGATTGCCACAATACGTGAGGGACCGGACGAGAGCGACAGAACACGAGCAGCTACTGCCTGGATCAAACAGGAACGACCCTGGACTAGAGTTACGACTCGTCATCCGCTGATCGTGATGGCAAGGGCCGAGTTCAGGATTTGGACTTCGGTCATCGAATAATTTTTCTGATTTTATTTTAAAAAATAAAGCAGCTATGCCACTTACACATGTAGAGGAATCAGAGTGATCCCTAGGCATGCTCTGAGATGGTAATAGGCTGCTCTTCCCGGAGAGCCAGCACTTAGTTTTTTCTGTTTTTCTTATCGGACATTTAGAACTTGGATTTAATAAATGAATTTGGATTTTATGCAACATACCCCTAACCGGAGAGTTACGGGACGGATATTGGAAGTCGGTTGAAAATTAATCGTTTTATGTTCAGGGATACTGAACCGGAGTGCAGGGAGCGACGCCGCTTCGCCGGAGAGCGACAGGATCGGCTTGCTCGTCGTTTCCCCTTCACCGGAGAGTGACGGGATGGGATCCAGCAAGAGCCCGAAAAAGCTGTAATTGGTCTAGGACTAAGGCCATGGCATCGCTTAATGTTCAGAGATACTGAACCGGAGTGCATGGAATGACGCTGCTTCGTCGGAGAACGATAGGATCGGCTCATCCAACGTTGTTTCCCCTTCACCGGAGAGTGATAGGATGGGATCCAGTAAGAGCCCGGAGAGGCTGAGATCGGTCTAGGAGGAACAGGGCATCGCTTAATGTTCAGGGACATTGAACCGGAGTGCAAGGGATAGGTTGCTTCGCCAGAGCGCGACAGGATCTGCCTATTCAATCGTTAAGTTTGGATCGAGCTTAGCAAGGGTCCGAAGAGGCCGTCAACGATCCGAAGAGATCGTAGGATTCGATTACTGACTTTCAAGGTGTGAAGTGGATTTAGATAGCGGCTTCGAACAGCTGCGGATTTGGCTAAGGACCCGGAGTGGTCCGGGTTTTGGATTAGGACCCGACGAGGTCCCGGATTTGGATTATAGAATTCAAAGAGGTCTCGGACTTGAACGAAACGATTCGGAGAGATCGTGGATTCGATTAATGGATTTGGAATTAGATGACTCGGAACAATCGCGGACTTTGGATATCGGATTTGAAGCTACTCAAAACACACATTCCAACAGCAAGGCATGTCTTGGAGGGCAAATGTTAACCCGCCTTTTTGCAAGGCCGTAGGCATGCTGATTTAACTAAATCGATTGTTCGGATATCGAGGTTGAAATACAACAGATTTGACTCGACTTGATGGATAGACGATCAATCACGGATGCTAAACATGGTTATGAAGCTGAAATTTGGCATAGTCGATGAACAAAAAGCGCGAGATACTTGAAATACGAGTTTCGACAAAAATCGAGTCGTTTCGGATTGTTTGGAGTCTGCTTCTGTAACAACCCTGGTTTGGAGATTACTTGTATATATTAAATTATAACGGAGATTATAATTTAATATTGTAAATTAAATTATAATTAGAGATTTTAAATTGTTTATTTGGAATAAACAATGATTTTTGTAACTAAAATGAGAAAAATAAAGTTTGGAACTTTATTTTGTTTAATTGGGAATAAAATATGGATTAGATAAGTATTTGGTTTAAATAAATTGAAATATTGGGTATTTATTAGTTTGGAGCTAATAAATTAATTAGGTGATGTATTTCAGCGTTAAATTGTTGAAACAAATCCAAAGTAATGGAATAAAGTTTTAAAATTTTATTTTGAGAATTTGGAGTGAAAATAATCAATTTGTAATTTTATTTGGGCAAATACAACAATATTGGAAAATATTGCCAATATTAATCTTTTATTGAATTTAAAATGAGAAATATGGAGATAATATGTGTTTTATTAAAATAAAAGATGAAATATTGTTTGAAAATAATATTTTGATGATTAAAAGAGTTAAAATGATTTATTGTAATTTATTTGACAATAAAACAATTTTTGCACAAATTGTTGTAGTAAAAATAGTGTTTTATAATAAAATTGTGCAAATTGTGAAATATAAATAAAGATAAGGTTTTATTTAAAAAAATAACATTTTATTGTTGAAATAAATTTTATTTTGTTTTAATAATAATTTTATTTTCATACAATTGGTTGCATCATTTTTATTTGAGTTTATACTGAGAAATATGTGCATATTGTGATCAAAAAGGTTAAAACATGTACATAGCCTTGTTTTTCACCAAGTAATTTTGCTCTTGGACTTAATTGGGTAGATATTGGATCCATTAGCCTAATCTCTAGAGTTTTCTGGCTTGAGAAAAACTAACGGTGCGTTAGTTTCATCTTCTCCTTCTCAAAGTAATTTGCAGTAAAAAGAAACAAAGAAAAATAGTGGCTACTCTCAACTAAAATCAATTTCTACTCAATTTTTACTACGAATTTCTAAGAGAATCGTCTAAATCAAGAATAAAAAGGTAATCTCCATCCAATACAAAAGAGTTTTCATAAAAATCTTAGAATTTGACATATGAATTGTCTATAATATTTTGTTTTCTCCCGCATGTGCCTTTTCTAGCTTCTACCGGTTACTGAGGATCATTTCTCAACCAAAAGCCATCATCTTCATCTTGAAATCGCACAAAATCTTGCTAAATTGCTAACTAAATCAAGCTTTGCCTGTAAAGAAAATTGCTCAGAAATAGTTACTGTATACGTTATATTCTCTGTTGTTTGTTTCTTTGTTTTCTGGTTGCTACTTTGAGTGGCTATAACTCCTTGATTTTCACTCGAATTGCTGCCAGATCTTTTCCGGAGTGTTGTTTAGACGTTAAACTTGTTGCATGTCAAATTTCAGTCCTTAATTCATCTGTTTGCTTTGTGAAATGCTCTATGGAAGTTTAATACGAAGCGAAAATCACCCAGGAAATGAACTCCGTAGCCTAGGTCGACAGGTAGGTCGACCCAACAATTTCCAGGTCGACCTGGCCACTGGCCTGGGTCGGCCCCTGTTGCCCAGGTATGTGAGCCTATTGTGTTTTTGTCCAAGCCTTTTGCCTTGTTGCTTACCTATATCTATGATTTTTGTGGCCAATTCTTATGCAAATTTTGAGACGATTTTTATGATGACTATGCGCTATGATACCCATCAATGGATTAGTCGAGATTTGGAGGAATTTGAAATTTAAAATTTTAATTTAAATTCGAATTGAATTCAAATATCGATGTGAGTAATTTCTTCATTTTTTTCGATTTCGAGCACTATTTCTTCCAAATAAATTTTGAGAAAATTTCTAGATAGTTTGGTTTTTGAAATCTTTATTATAAAATATTTTCAAATTATTATTAAATTATTTCAAAGTATTTTAGATATATTCAAGCAGAATTTTCAATAAAATGTCTTCAAAATGGTTTCAGAAGATTATTTTAAAATCCCGTTTTCTCAAGCAAATTATTTTATAAATAATATACATTATTTTTTTACATTGTTCGGACGTATAAGAAAGAGAATTAAACGGTTTAGTAAAACCCGTGGTATGGAACACATGAGTTTACTTTATCGGTTAATTTCGGACTTGTACGATCGAAACTATCTGGATTATTGATTTCTGAGTTATTTAGCCAATTTATGGCGAGTTTTTGAGATTATAATTCCTATCTTTAGGAATTATATGGGAAGGCTAATATTTGGCGGGTTGTGGTTCAAGATCTCCTATTCTAGGAGTATGATCTATGAGAACACGTTATAGTGTTTTACTTGCCAATGAGATGAGGCGAGTCTGAGTTTTGAGATTTTATGATGATTTTTGTTTTCTAATGTGGCAATGACTAGCAGTTAGTAAACAGTTAAGTGCAAATGTGTGGCATGAGACGCATGTTAACACTTTTCGGGTTCCTATCTGGAAGTTGTGACACATTTTGGGATTGCCAGTACTATAGACCTTCGGGTCATCTGGGATTACGACTTCGATCGTCTGAGATTTACGACTTCGGTCGTCTAGGAGAAGTACCTAATATATATATATATATAGTATTGGGGGTGGCACGTGCAGCATCGCTTCGGCATGCAAATAGGATTTGGCCAATCCGAGGAATTTTTATGAGTTTTTGATTTCGATTTCACCAATTTGAGATGATAAATTTACTTATATCCCTGAGTTAGAGAAAGACTTATATATGTGTGTGTTTTATGGTGATTTCGATATTGGGATTATAAACTCTTATTGAGTATCATGTGTTTCGATATGGAGATTTTGATGATTTCACATATGGCTTATATACTGCTTATGTTCACTTACATTGTATAGCCCTTTGAATGTGAAACATCTATGCCATGTTAAACCTTATCATGTGATTAACTTTGAGCCTTTATGGAACACCTATTCTTAGTTGTATCAATAGACTTTACTTATATCATTCCTTTATCTTTAAAGGAATGTCTCCCTTATGCACTTATTCCTTTATTTTTTACTAATATCAAGTTCTAGTTAGTCTGACCCGTGTAATTATTACTCGGGTCAGACCGAGTTGCAGGTTAGCTTTTGGACCTATGCTAGCTTTACCTTTTAGGCTTCTTCATCGACTTTGGTTATGGCATAGTTTTTGTGTAGTAGTCTTTTGTTTAGGAACCTTATGATGTATCTATTCTTTTGTGGGGACGTATGTATATATTGTGGTTGAATACCACTTGTAGCATGTTGTATTACATTTGATGTAAATGTATATGTATATTATATGTGTATCTGTTCTGTGACTTGAGATTGTATTGTTATTAGATATTGTTTCTGAATCGATCATGTAGCCACCATAGTAGTGTATTAGAAAGGAATTAAGTGTCGAATATTTGAGATAAAATGAAAAAAAATAAGTGCCAAAACCGACATACTTAGCTTTTATCTAATGCAAGACTATGATGGTCGTCCTTAACCAGCTCTATTCTCCGCATTAGCAGACAGAATTACTATATAATTCTGTTTGTTAATGTGGGTCTCGGGGTGGGGCGTTACAGCTTCGAGTCACACTTTGGTTTGCTTCGAGTTTTCATGGTGTTTGCTTCGGGTTGGCATCCTCCAAACTCCAAATCGACACTCCACTATCATCGGGTCGGTAAGAATTTTGGAGATGGGGTCGGCATTGGAAAAAATGGATGGGATCGGCATAATTGAAATGCCTCGGTTCGGCTCATATGTTTCTCCGAGTCGGTATGTTTTTGGGGTCGACTACTTCGTGTCGTTACTCACTCAACTTCGGGTCGGTGGAACATGAGCTTCGGGTCGACAAAGAAAATCAGGTCGGTGCTATGATATGGGATCGGCAAAATGCATCGGGTCGGCTACTTCAGGTCATGGAGCCCTCAACTTCGGGTCGGTGGAGTGTCAACTTCGGGTCGGCTAAAAGGAAGCAGGTCGGCGTAAGCTATGGGGTCGATGTATATGTTGCTTCGAGTTCTGGCACGAACTATTTCGAGTCACAGACGAGTTTGCTCCGGGTCATATCTATGTTCACTTCGAGTCATTTCCAGATCAGCATTGGATCGACGTATTCTGAACTCGGGGTCGGCATTGATGATGGATTTGGGTTCGGCTATGTTCTTGATGGACCCGGATCACTCGGGAAGCCCAGCAGCTCGGATTTTGCCAATAAATACGGTAGGCGGGGCTTCAGAAAATGGATCTTCATTCTGCTTCTCTTCATCTTCTCCACTAAGGCTACTCTGTCATTGTTGTTTTAAAAACTTCGAATTTAACTGTAATTGATTCTGATATCAATAAAAAAAATTCTGAAGTGAACGTAGACTGGAGTTAGCCGAACCACTATAAATCATGTCTTATTACTACTTTCTTTTAATTTTGATTGTTCTTCATATTTATTTCCTCTTCATATTTACAATCTGTAAACTATAACTTTGTATTGGTGCTTTTAACGGCGTTTGGGTGTTGGTGACCAATTTTGCTGCTGACATTTTGGTGCTTTCACTGAAAAAGTTAGCACTCAGGAATTTTAAAGCTTGGATTTTGGAGTTAAAGGCTTAGGAACTCGGATTCTGGAAATTATGGCGAAGCAATCGACAAGGAGACAGGACGGAAAGAAGTCTGCAAGAAGGAAGTCAGAAGGCTTTCTTTGGAGCTAATCAGGCCTCAATCTATATCACTAGAGACGAGATGAAGACGATACTAAAAAGACGGGAGGACATGATACATAACCTACTTCGACAGGTTGGACAAGTTGGAGTGCAAAGTCAAGGGAATGGACCAACCGCAGCAGCTGGCAATGCGGAACAAGGAACCGGAGCTGTAGAAGTGTCTGGAGATCAGAACCAGAATAGAGAGATTGAAGGAAATCAGCAAAGACCTGGGGGCAGACCCTCAGGATTGGATACTGAAGACCGGTGAATGAAACTCAGCGAGCTGGGACCAACGTGAACGTGAATGACCAACATGAAGAGTACTACCCAGAGTACCCTCCAGGACATGGGGGGCAGGGTGGAGATGCAAACAGGGGACCACCCCCGGATGGAGACGAGCGGATGGCTGGATTAATAAGAAGGATTATGAGAGGACTAACGAGCAGAGGCTTGGAGGAAGTCAGTCGGCGTCCATTCACTCCGAACATCAAAAACGCAAGGAACCTTCCAGAATTCAAATTGCCAACACTGGAGGCCTATGATGGAAAGTCGGACCCGACCATGCATTTAACCGGATACATTAGACATATGGAAGTGTTGGGGACATTTGAGGAGGTGATGGCGAGATGTTTCCCTTTATACTTGACAGATTTGGCTGCGCTCTGGTTCAGACAGCTAGAGAATGGATCGATCAGGACATGGGGAGAGCTAGTGGAACGCTTCATGAGAAAGTTCAGGGTCCACGTGACGCGACCCAAGAATGTAATGACACTGACATCGATGAAGCGGAGAACATGAGAGTCCGTGAGGGGTTTTCTAATGCGGTTCAATGCATCCGTAGCTTCGGTAGATCGTCCGGATCCATCAATGATTTTGATGACGGCGGTAGCAGGGATTGCAAAAGGCACTGAGTTTAAGGATTCATCGGCAAGGAATTCACCACAGGATCTTGGAAAGTTCTATCATGAGGCGGAAAGATTCATTCGATTAGAGGATTCACGCGCCGAGAGGCAGGAGATAAATGCCGTGCAAGGCGAGGGAACGTCTGGAGAAGGACGAGGAATAGATAAAGAAACGCAAAAGCAGGACGATGGATATGGTGGTTCTGACAAACGGAGGAGAGGTTGGGAACCCAAATTCGCAACATATGCGGACCTGACAGATAATCTAGAATGAATTTACTTGGACACTCGGGGGCAGCTCCCATCGAAAACCACCCAGGAGGGATCCCATAGAACGGGAACGCAGGAGCGGAAACTACTGCTTGTTCCATGAGCTGGAAGGGCATACCACGGATGAATGCCACCACTTGAAGGACGTGGTGGAGGAACATGTTAGAAGTGGCAGATTGTCACAGTATGTGAGGGACCGGACGAGAGCGATAGAACACGAGCAGCCACTGCCTAGATCAAACAGGAACGACCCTGGCCTGGAGTCACGACTCGTCATCCGCTGATCGTGATGGCAAGGACCGAGTTCTGGATTTGGACTTCGGTCATCGAATAATTTTTCTGATTTTGTTTTAAAAAATAAAGCAGTTATGCCACCTACACATGTAGGGGAACCAGAGTGATCCCTAGGCATGCTTTGAGATGGTAATAGGCTGCTCTGCCCGAAGAGGCAGCACTTAGTTTTTTCTATTTTTCTTATCGGACATTTAGAACTTGGATTTAATAAATGAATTTCGATT
Organism: Allium fistulosum; assembly: GCA_030737815.1. Classification (NCBI taxonomy): domain Eukaryota; kingdom Viridiplantae; phylum Streptophyta; class Magnoliopsida; order Asparagales; family Amaryllidaceae; genus Allium; species Allium fistulosum. The sequence goes on from CM060906.1 coordinate 56,069,342, forward strand.
TTATGAAACAAGCCCCTAACCGGAGAGTTATGGGACGGATATTGGAAGTCGGTTGAAAATTAATCGCTTTATGTTTAGGGATACTGAACTGGAGTGTAAGGAGCGACGCCGCTTCGCCGGAGAGCGACAGAATCGGCTCGCTCGTCGTTTCCCCTTCATCGGAGAGTGACAGAATGAGATCCAGCAAGAGCCCGAAGAGGCTATAATTGGTCTAGGACTTAGGCCATGGCATCGCTTAATGTTCAGGGATACTGAACCGGAATGTAAGGAGTCACACCGTTTCGCCGAAGAGCGATAGGATCGGCTCACTCAACGTTGTCTCCCCTTCACCGGAGAGTGACAGGATGGGATCCAATTAGAGCCCGGAGAGGCTGAGATCGGTCTAGGAGGACCAGGGCATCGCTTAATGTTCAGGGACACTGAACCGAAGTGCAAGGAATAGGTTGCTTCGCCGAAGCGCGACAGGATCTGCCTATTCAGGGTCCCTTAATGTTCTGGGTCCTGAACTGGAGCGCGACAGGTTGCTTCGCCGGGTCGCTTAATGTTCAGGGTCCGGAGAGGCCGTCAACGATCCGGAAAGATCGTAGGATTCGATTACTGACTTCCAAGGTGAAGTGGTATTAGATAGCGGCTTCAAACAGTTGCGGATTTGGCTAAGGACCCGGAGTGGTCCCGGTTTGGGATAGGACACGGCGAGGTCGCGGTTTTGGATTATAGGACCCGGCGAGGTCCCGGTTTTGGATTTGGACCCGGCGAGGTCCCGGATTTGGATTACAGGATTCAGAGAGGTCTCGGACTTGAACGAAACGATCCGGAGAGATCGTGGATTCGATTAATGGATTTGGAATTAGATAACGACTCGAAACAGTCGCGGACTTTGGATATCGTATTTGAAGCTATTCAAAATACACCTTCCAACAGCAAGGCATGTTTTGGGGGGCAAATGTTAACCCGCCTTTTGACAAGGTCGTAGACAGGCAGATTTAACTAAATCGATTGCTCGGATATCGAGTTTGAAATACAACAGTTTTGACTTAACTTGATGGATAGACGATTAATCACGGATGATAAACATGATTATGAAGCCGGGATTCGGCATAATCGACGGACAAAAAGCGCGGTATACTTGAAATACGAGTTTCGACAAAAGTGAGTCGTTTTGGATTGTTTGGAGTATGCTTCGAGTTACACTTTGGTTTGCTTCGAATTTTCATGGTGTTTGCTTCGGGTCGGCATCCTCCAAACTCCGGGTCGGCACTCCACAACCATCGGGTCGGTAAGAATTTTGGAGATGGGGTTGGCATTAGAGAAAATGGATGGGCTCGGCATAATTGAAATGCCTCGGTTCGGCTCATATGTTTCTCCGGGTCGGCATGTTTTTTGGGTCGACAAAATGCATGGTGTCGGCTACTTCGGGTTGTTACTCACTCAACTTCGGGTCGGTGGAACATGAGCTTCGGATCGACATAATGAATCGGGTCGGCTACTTCAAGTCATGGAGCTCCCAACTTCGGGTCGGTGGAGTGTAAACTTCGGGTCGGCTAAAAGGAAGCAGGTCGGTGTAAGCTATGGGGTCAGTGTATATGTTGCTTCGAAATCTGGCACGAACTACTTCGAGTCACAGGCGAGTTTGCTCCGGATCATATCTATGTTCACTTCGAGTCATTCCCAGAGCAGCATTGGATCAGCGTATTCCGAACTCGAGGTTGGCAGTGATGATGGATTTGGGTTCGGCTATGGTCTCGATGGGCACTCAGGAAGCCCAGTAATTCGGATTTTGCCTATAAATACGGTAGGCGGGGCTTCAGAAAAGGGATCTTCATTCTGTTTCCCTTCATCTTCTCCACTAAGGCTACTCCGTCATTATTGTTTTAAAAACTCTGAATTGTAACTGTAATTGATTCTGATATCAATAAAAAAAATTCTGGAGTAGACGTAGGCCGGAATTAGCTGAACCACTATAAATCTTGTCTTATTACTATTTTCTTTTAATTTTGATTGTTCTTCATATAATTTTCCTCTTCATATTTACTATCTGTGAATTGTAACTGTGAATTGGTGATTTTAACGGCGTTTGGGTGTTAGTGACTAATTTTGATGCTAATAATATTTCCTGATTTATTGATCATCGTGGGATATGATAATTATCTGATATCCGTCCATATTTGTGGATACAGATATTCAAACATAATTTCGAACGCAGATGCAGATATGTCACTATCTGCATTCGAAAATATCTGATGACATGCCTATATAAATAGAATTGGCCATGTATCAAAAGCCTAAAAGTAAATAGGTATAGTTCCTCAATGTGATCTGAGACCATAGCCTTGCAGTGCTACACCTTAAATTAGGACAAACTTTTGAAATGAGCTTGCAAAAATAAGCTATTGCAATTATGGGCCTCGGCCAAAACTAATTGTAGAAATATGTCTCCTTTTATATAGCTTGCATATGTATGGAATGCGCAAGCTATATTTAAAAAAAAATTAACTTGCGCATTTCTGGAATGCGCATGCATTATTATTTTTAAACAAACATGCGCATTTAATAAATGTGCAAGTGTATAATTGTATTTGCGTATTTATGGAATGCATAAATACAATTTCGAACCTGAACTAAACAGCAAACCCCCTTTTTATCCTCATTTCCTTCTTCCCTCTCCATCTTTCCAAAATCCAAATCCAATCTCCAACCTCATCCAATTTCAATTCTAATTCTCAATTTCAATTCCAAATCAAAATAATCTATAATTTGGCTTCAAATAATAAGTTAATTTATCAAGAAATGGAAGGTTCGTCTTCATCTTCTCAAACTAAAGGTAAAAAATTCGATTTTGGATTAGTAGATTTTTTGATTATGTATAACTTAGTTTAGGCATTATTGTAGTTAATTAATTTAACATTGAAATGTTAATTGTTGCAAATTGATATTGGAAACCCTAGTTTTAATTTTGATAGTCAGTGAATAATTGGGTGTTAATGGCTATGTATTGGATGAATTTTTGTAGAATTGCCACTCGGGGACCCGTTGATACAAATGTTCTGTCTTCAACAAAAACATAGAAGTGAAAATTAATCGTTTATGGAGGTATTTATTTTATATACATTGGTTTTTAATTAAAATGCAATGTAAAGTATTAATTTTTATTTGTCATTATAAATTAGAACGTTCAAACAATTAAACACGTATATCATTCTAGCAAGCTTAAAGAAATAGATTATAAAGATCCTAGATTAAAACAAAACTTAAGAATAACCAGTTTTGGAAAAGCAATGCAAGTTGAGTACATTAGACTAGATCACCGCCTTCTTACGGCATTGTGTGATCGTTGAGGTCTGGAACAAATACTTTTCATATAAGAGTAGGTGAAATGACTATGACATTATGTGATATTTACTTTTTATTTGGTTTAGCCACGGACGGTTTTCCGGTATATATCGATAATGAGTATGATTATATGAAATTATGTTATGATTTACTTGGTTTATTTCCTTCTTCGACTGCAATAAAATCTAAAAGTGACAAGTATGACTTAGGTTTAAAACTGAATTTCAAGAATCACTTAGAGCTGATGCAACGGATATAGAGATATTTCGTCGTAGTCATGCTGTTATTTTGTACTTTTTAAATTGAAGGCTTTTCCTGTGTCATTCAAAAGGCCGATTTAACTTGAAATTTTTGTCATTTATGGATGATTTAGCATATTGTGGTCAGTATTCATGAGTAGTGCAGTACTTTGTTATTTATATGGCGAGTTGATAAATATTGCATTACAAGAAACAAAATTATTAGGCAGTTCTGCAACATTGCTACAATTATGGTCTTGGTCTCATTTAGCTATTGAACGTCATGCTATAACAATTCCTACCAATTTAAATCATTATCTTCCATATGGTTGTAAGTGGAATTGTGCTGGGAGTTGGCGTGAAACTTCAAAAAATGTACAATTTTACCGAAATGAATTGGATTTATTAGCGAATAGATGCGGTAACTTGGGAACCATATTCGTTGAATAATGCATTTTATGGTGCTAATGTACAATTTATGTTTCCGGTTTCAATCGCTAAGGGTCGACTAATCTTATTTTGGAACACCAAAAAAACAGAGAGTTGCATAACCAATCACCATATAATTGCAAAAACAGAGTTCAATATAACCAATATAACACCTTACATATCACCAATATAACACCGTATATCGCCAATATAACCAATATCACAACATAACCAACATATTTTACCAAATAAACACGACTAGAGTTCAACATTACATATCAACCCACTATCAAAATAGAAAACAAGTCTAGAGCTCATCATTTCATACGTAGAAACAACTTAACGAGTACGAGTTTTCTTTTTATGACCTAAAGCATCACATTTACTATATCTATTCTGCCCGGATGATGATGTAACGACCCGGAAATTTCGAACCCGAAAATTCCAGATAGTTAGAAGAAAAAGAAAAGAGATAGAAGAAAGAAACAGAACAAGACACAGATTCTCACATTCGCAGCGGATCAAAATACAATATCAAATAATAATATCAGTTATACAAAGAAAACTGTATTTGTTAATTACATTTTTATACATCAGAGTTACCACATTCACAATATACTAGACAGTTAGAAATAACATGTCTCTGACAACAATAATATATCACAGCGGAATATACTCCATACGTTCCTGCCATCCAGCTCGCCCCCTGAGCTCCAGAACGTCCTTACCTGAAATCTGTAATACTCGGTCTGACCCGAGCATTACATCAAAGTAACACCCGGGTCAGGCTGGAAACCAGCGTGAGTAAACCCATACAATTTGAAATACCAAGTTATAACTTATTTGCAACCCAAGGTAACTCGTATCTCATTCCGAGTTCATATCTTGTTATATTTAATCACTTATTTCACAAATCAATATCTAAGTACCATTACTTAGTTTCAAAGGTTTAGTTTACTTAATTTATTCCACTTCAGCCTATTTGATTTACAAATCAAATCTATACAGAATTATAGATTTCAAATCGAAGTGGTTTCGGGTATTTACTGATACCCGACCCCGGTCTCTTCGAATTCAACGTCATCTAACCTCAAGTTATTCAAGTGAATACAATTTATATTTAAATACAGGGTGTCACCTTTTGCACAGTAATTCATCATCGATAGATACCCACAGTATCACGGTTTAAAACAAACATATCATATCGCATAGCATCACAAATCACATATCAGAGATATCAACTAATCTAAGGCATACCATATCATTCAATCACTTATAAGCAAGATTAATCACTTCCAAAATTAATTTAATTTATCTTTAATTAAATTAATTACTGATCTTTAATCACTTAGATTATCTTTACTCAACATTAGTTGATTACAAACCAATTAATTAATCATCCTTTAATTATCCATCTTAATTAATCACCATTGATTAATTATTCTTTAATTACATTAAGTAATTAGTCTTTAAGCACATAAATTAATTATCCTTAACCATTTAAGGTAATCAACTTTAATTACTTTATTAATTAATTAACTCTTTAATTAATTTTATTCATAAATTCTTTAATTAATAACATTAAATGATTAACCCTTAATCACTTCCATTTAATTACTTACATAATTAATTTCTCTTTTCTTAATTACATTCAGTAATTACCTATTAATTATTTTACTAAGTAATTACACTTAATTAATCATAAGTGATTATCTTTTATTAATTAGCCTTATTAATTAACCTAAATTTAATTACATTAATTAATAAATCAATAAATCATCACTTAATCTTTAATTAATTCATTAACCATCCTCTAATTACTTTATTAAGTAATTATCCTTAATTACAATAAGTAATTAACTTTTAATTTAATTTATTAATTAATTATCTTTAATTAATCTCAATCTAGCTAATTAAGAATAAACTTTGCATTTATATTAAATACTTACTCAAATTATTTACTTCATTAAAACCAAATTTAGAATTAAATTTGAAATAAAATTTACTTTAAACAAAGCAATTCAAACATTTAATTTCAATATACTTAAAATCCTTGAAAACCATTTCAAATATGTTTAATCAAATTGAAAAATTATTTATTTAAAACTTGTTTTAAATACTTAAAACTTGTTCATGCTTTAAATTTTAAAACTAATATATGATTTACTTTAAAATTCAAAACCTGGTTTCTTGAATTAAAACAACCCGAGCCAAACACGCTTCTTTTCCGAGTCACTCACGAGGAAACACACGTACGTCTGCTGCTTCGAGTCAACCCACAGAGCTACTCGAGTTCGACCCGAGAAACTCACCATCCTCCCAAACTCAGACTTCCCCAGAACCAAAGTGCACGCGTACACGTACACGCGAATTCCGGTCATCTCCGACCAACGCCGCGTCCCCCAACTAGTCGCCAACGACCTCCACTATCGATCCGACCACCCAATTCGACGAGTTTAACAACAGATCGAAATCGAGTCAAACGATCAAAAATCTGGAACCCACATCGATCAGAAAACACCTCGCATCACCCCTCTCCGACACCGGAGACCACGTCCATTCGCCTGAACCTTTACCTTGTTTCCACACTTCGATTCCACCATCTGTGGTTAAGTTCGATGCGCCCATCGCACTACAGTAACCCAATTTCCGATGTCGACTAAAACTAGGTTTAAATTTCGAATCCTCTTTGCACCACCACCACAGTGGATTAAAAATTGTGCCACCATTTTTCTGATGATCTCCAATACCCAGGCTAACTCCAGCTCCAACCTCGAGACCACCGAACTTCTCGATCATCAGAAAAACTCAAAATCCCTTTTCTGGTCAACTTCAAATTACACACATAATCTAGCATTAAAAATCTGGATTTACTTCTTAAAAATCATAATTCTTGGTGCTGATTAAGATTATATAAATGAATCTAAGAATTATGATATTTGATTTTTAACATGTTTCCAAAGCTTCACTGTCCTTTTCATTTTCCAGATAACATTTCAAACTATCATCCTTAAATACCTTTTATTTTAGTTTAGTTTAAAAAAAAAACAGAATTGGTTTGAATTCTACAGCCTTTCAGAGTTTAAATTTGAAATTTTACTTTGTTTTTAAAACCTGTAAAACAAGAACAGGGGATATATATACGTGTTACAGACATGCACATTTATATCACCCATTTTTATCAACATGCAAGGCAAATTCATACAATCATACAAACACATTTCAGATCATACTTCAAGCATTAATCATAATATCAGAGGATATAGACAGATATAAGGGGGTTTGCTCACCTGGATGTTGTTTTGAACAGAGAGCAGTTTTATAATTCCTGATCTGGAAATGTTGTTAATTTGACCAGAACTTTGATTTTTTTTTTTCTTGAATCCTGAAGCTTGATCTTAATGTTTGTCGCATGCTTTTGATTCAGGTTGGTCTTGAAGTTTGATATTAATTTGCTACCTTGAATTTGTACTTTGAATTTCTTTGAATCTTTGCTTGTTTTGAAGCAGTTTAGATATAATCTTCTCTAGTTTATATTTTCCTCAGGTCTTGATTTGGAAACAGATTTTTTTTTCTTTCAGAAAAAGAGATGAGAAAATTTGAGAGAAACGTGTATAGCCTGGTTACTTCTTTACTATACATCTTCTTTATTTTTATTTTTATATTTTAGTTTAAAAGAAATTAAGCCACTAGCTACACTTGTTTATTACCTATTTCCTTTAGCTTACACTTGTAATTTATATTTTTCTTATTAAACATTTGTCACACATTTGTATTTTTATGTTTAAATCCTTGTCTCAATTTATATTATAAATTGTGTTAAACCCCTACATCATTTTTAATTTATGAATCATACTCTTATCTTTATATATGTATACATTTTTAAAAGAAAATGATTGAAATCTAATTATACTAAATAAATAATCACATATACACATAGGCTATCTTTGTTGTTGTAAAATATGGAATTTATCTTCAATAGCTTTGAACATTAATATTTGAATTTAAACCATAGCTAACCATTTACAATATAAAATATATCTATTTGTAAAAGATAAATTTTGCCAAATTGAATAACTATAAAAGAAGGTCATTAAATAAGTATTATCAAATTTCAATAACTATAACAGGAGATTATCCAATAAGCATTTATTATAAATCAAATTCATCTATATACCTATATATATATATATATATATATATCAGAATTCTATTTGTTCACTTATAAATTAGTATTTTATTAATTCAATCCGGTTAATTATCAATTAACAGATGTCCGAAAAATCCGGGTTATCACATACCTTCCCCCTTAGAATCTTTTCGTCCTCGAAAAGGAACGAAGCCAGAATTTATTTAATAATTTAAAATCAGATAAATTATTCTTTGAATAAATTACTCTTTGAATATTATTTTTTTAACTCTTAACTCCTTTTATAATTTTTTTTTTTACACTTTAAAATCTATATAATTTTTCAAAAATAGTTTTATAAAAATACTTTTTATAACTCGATGTTTCAACCAGTCCATCCTTGTTCTCACGGAAATTCGGTCATACGTTGATCAGGCGTAGGACTGAAAATCTATAAGTACTTAGCAGACCCGTTTTTAACATCCAGAGAAAATACTTGGAAAATAATTTTATTGAGAATAATAGAAAACAGTTTTTGAAAATAGAGGAAATATCTTTGGTGAGAATGCTCTGGAAATCATCACCCCCATCCAAGGTCACAGTTACATCACGGGTTACGTTGCCATCGCAGCAAAAGTCCATGTAACTGATAACAGCATGGAACCCACAACAGATCGCAGTTACATCCCAGGGTTACGTTGCCGTCGCAGCAAAAGTCCATGTAACTGTTGGCTCTCAGCGGCACACACGATTTCGCTGTCAAAATGAAACTTCTCCCACATAGGTCGCAGTCTACCGATATAAAATCAAACGCAGACTGTTGGCTCTCAGCGGCACAAACGACTTTCGCTATGTTACCATAGTGTCACAGTCTACCGATATAAAATCAAACGTAGACAGTTGGCTCTCAGCGGCACACATGACTTTCGTTATGGTCTGCAGTAGATCGCAGTGACATTGAGTCAAATTGTTGTCACAGCATAACTCAAATGCCTCTGTGGGCACCAGCCCCTCGACTTTCGCTACACAAATAATCCTCAGGAACTAGTTTTGTCCGGACTCCTCACAGGATCAACTTTAGAAACCCCCCTTGGGGCTCAAGGCAGTACCACCCAGTGGTACTCCTGAGAAGTTCATTTCAAGGAAGCGCCTTTTTCCCCAGAGCTATTCTCAAAACACTTTATACTATATACTTATAGTATCTTCAAATCATACCCTTTATGATTTATCAAAATCTCCTTTACACAAAATCGATTACCAAAATCGATAATTCTCAAACTAGGCTTTTCAAAATCCAAAATTGATTTTCCAAAAATCAAAAGCCTTTTCCAAATTATATAGGTTCCCAAAACCTTTTCCAAAATCATTCTCATAAAATTCTTTATATATATATATATAGATATAGATATATATAACTTTGAAAATCTTTGGATCATTTCAAACTTGTATAAAACCTCTTTTATACTTCAATTATTTCAAAACCCTTTTTATTCTGGCTAGATTCAATAAGGGAAGTTTATCATATTACAAAATACAACTTTATTTATTGCCAAATCAAATATTCAAGTTTGATTTCTTTATAAAGTTATTTACCATTTACTTATCTCCATAAAGTAAATTTCAACCAAAGAAATATCCAATTCCATTATATTTCACAAATATACTTTTCATTTCAAAGATCATTTTACAATCCTTATTCACAAATTTCAATATCAATTTCATCCAAACTCGTACGATGTACACATATCATCCGTACGCCATATCAATTTGATCGCTCCCTCGATCACACAATTTCACTTCCGAACTAGTATCGTCCACCCGACTTCCTAGTGCGGACTCAGATCTGGTTTCTTGATCAGAAACCGTCATTCTCCTTGCATAGTCACAACTATGATAGAGAATATCCAGAACCAATCAAAAATCCATATTCAGGTTCGCCGTCGAAAATCGAGCGAAAAATCCCAACTCGGATTGATAATACTATCTCGAAATTCTGTGTTCGAATCTGGATCAAATCACTATGCGAATAGAATAATATACGTTCATCCTACGTATTTAACTTCATTGATTATTAGCCAAATCAATTCTCTTTTCTATTCACATTTCCTTCAATTCCATTCACTTATTCTCAATTGCTTCCATTTCCAATTGAGTTATTACTTCAATTACAAACAGTTTGAACTCTGACCAATTTAAATTTAAAAATAGCTTGAAAAAGTTTAAAGTAGATTAGTAGTTGAAAAATAGTTATTAGTTTGTAAAATAGCTGTAAAACAGTTAAGTAGGTATAAAATAGTTAGATAATTGCAAAATAGTTTTTAAAATAGTGATTAGATATAAGTAACTGAAAAATAATAATTAGTTTATAAGACAGTTTCAAAATAGTTAAATGGTTCCAAAATAATTGTAAAATAAGTATAAGATAGTTTGGGGTTTAAGAAGAAAGATTGTATAGTAAATAGTTTGAAAAAAATAGGTTTATATTAAAACAAATTACTTTGAAAATAGTCCAGAGTCAAACCGTTCAATTCCCTATCAATTCAATTTAAATTTCTACTTCCATTTAAATTGACTCAATACTTCAATTTCCATTGAATTTTATTCAATCCCAATTCAAGTTGAATTAATCTTAATTCCTTTCCAAATTTCAAATCAAATTCCATTTGATTTTAAACATATTCATTTTAATTACAATTTCAAATTATTCAAATCAAATTCAGTTTGAACTAATTCAATTTAAATCTCAATTTTAAACTATCTCGAATTATATAAATTCGAGTTAAATTTTAAATGTTGATTTAATCCTTTAAATCAAATTAACCTTTACTTTTAAATCAAATCAACCTTAATTTTTAATTTAACAACTTAAATCTTTAAACCATTTAATTCTGAATCCAAATTCCAAAATTCCATTTTAAAATTATCTTTACTTAACTTATTATAAATTTCAAATAAGAATTTAAAAACAATTAAATTTCAGATTATAATTTATTATCCATTTTCAATTTCCAAATCTCAAACCCATTTTGAGATCACTCATAACTCCCATTTTAATCAACCATTTAACTTCCCAAGTTAAATTTTAATTTCATCTTGAAATTTCCAATTCAAGTTGTTCATTCTAAACTCATTTAACTTTCCTTAAGTTAAATTCAATTTATCTTTACCCAAATTGAATTCCCATTCAAATTTTAAACTTATTATTAAAAATCTTCCCACTTAAGTTTAAAAACTTATTCACTTTGGGTTTTCACATCACATTCCAAGGAAAAATTTAAAACTCAATACTTAGAGTTTATTTCAAATCATCATTGATATAATGTATATCCTCATTTATACATATTTATTTCCTTTACACACCAAGTTATACCTTAAAACTTTAAACCACCTTTGTTTTAATTTAAAACAAATTCCTTTAAAATAATTTCAAGTTTTCTGGATTTAGATTTAAAATTTCACAATTTTAAATTATCTTCAATTCTAATTGGATTTTTTTATTTCAGTTTGGATCCATTTCAAACTTATCTTCATTCAATTTTTATTTGGTTGTATTACCATTACTACTTAATTCTCATTATCTTATTTAATTCCAATTAATTTAACAACCAATTTCTTTAATATATTTAATAATTAGAAAATTATTTCTATATACATCAAAAGATAAACTTATATAAAAACCATTTATTTTTAAAACCATTTTAAAACCTTTATATAAGAAAATAACAAGTACGCTCTCATATATCTATATATATACACACACACACACACTCAACTCATTCTAGGGTACTATTGACCCTATCCTTAATGAGTAATCCCAACAGAGCCAAGGTTCTCGCTTAACCTTCAGCTCTGATACCAAATGTAACGACCCGGAAATTTCGAACCCGAAAATTCCAGATAGTTAGAAGAAAAAGAAAAGAGATAGAAGAAAGAAACAGAACAAGACACAGATTCTCACATTCGCAGCGGATCAAAATACAATATCAAATAATAATATCAGTTATACAAAGAAAACTGTATTTGTTAATTACATTTTTATACATCAGAGTTACCACATTCACAATATACTAGACAGTTAGAAATAACATGTCTCTGACAACAATAATATATCACAGCGGAATATACTCCATACGTTCCTGCCATCCAGCTCGCCCCCTGAGCTCCAGAACGTCCTTACCTGAAATCTGTAATACTCGGTCTGACCCGAGCATTACATCAAAGTAACACCCGGGTCAGGCTGGAAACCAGCGTGAGTAAACCCATACAATTTGAAATACCAAGTTATAACTTATTTGCAACCCAAGGTAACTCGTATCTCATTCCGAGTTCATATCTTGTTATATTTAATCACTTATTTCACAAATCAATATCTAAGTACCATTACTTAGTTTCAAAGGTTTAGTTTACTTAATTTATTCCACTTCAGCCTATTTGATTTACAAATCAAATCTATACAGAATTATAGATTTCAAATCGAAGTGGTTTCGGGTATTTACTGATACCCGACCCCGGTCTCTTCGAATTCAACGTCATCTAACCTCAAGTTATTCAAGTGAATACAATTTATATTTAAATACAGGGTGTCACCTTTTGCACAGTAATTCATCATCGATAGATACCCACAGTATCACGGTTTAAAACAAACATATCATATCGCATAGCATCACAAATCACATATCAGAGATATCAACTAATCTAAGGCATACCATATCATTCAATCACTTATAAGCAAGATTAATCACTTCCAAAATTAATTTAATTTATCTTTAATTAAATTAATTACTGATCTTTAATCACTTAGATTATCTTTACTCAACATTAGTTGATTACAAACCAATTAATTAATCATCCTTTAATTATCCATCTTAATTAATCACCATTGATTAATTATTCTTTAATTACATTAAGTAATTAGTCTTTAAGCACATAAATTAATTATCCTTAACCATTTAAGGTAATCAACTTTAATTACTTTATTAATTAATTAACTCTTTAATTAATTTTATTCATAAATTCTTTAATTAATAACATTAAATGATTAACCCTTAATCACTTCCATTTAATTACTTACATAATTAATTTCTCTTTTCTTAATTACATTCAGTAATTACCTATTAATTATTTTACTAAGTAATTACACTTAATTAATCATAAGTGATTATCTTTTATTAATTAGCCTTATTAATTAACCTAAATTTAATTACATTAATTAATAAATCAATAAATCATCACTTAATCTTTAATTAATTCATTAACCATCCTCTAATTACTTTATTAAGTAATTATCCTTAATTACAATAAGTAATTAACTTTTAATTTAATTTATTAATTAATTATCTTTAATTAATCTCAATCTAGCTAATTAAGAATAAACTTTGCATTTATATTAAATACTTACTCAAATTATTTACTTCATTAAAACCAAATTTAGAATTAAATTTGAAATAAAATTTACTTTAAACAAAGCAATTCAAACATTTAATTTCAATATACTTAAAATCCTTGAAAACCATTTCAAATATGTTTAATCAAATTGAAAAATTATTTATTTAAAACTTGTTTTAAATACTTAAAACTTGTTCATGCTTTAAATTTTAAAACTAATATATGATTTACTTTAAAATTCAAAACCTGGTTTCTTGAATTAAAACAACCCGAGCCAAACACGCTTCTTTTCCGAGTCACTCACGAGGAAACACACGTACGTCTGCTGCTTCGAGTCAACCCACAGAGCTACTCGAGTTCGACCCGAGAAACTCACCATCCTCCCAAACTCAGACTTCCCCAGAACCAAAGTGCACGCGTACACGTACACGCGAATTCCGGTCATCTCCGACCAACGCCGCGTCCCCCAACTAGTCGCCAACGACCTCCACTATCGATCCGACCACCCAATTCGACGAGTTTAACAACAGATCGAAATCGAGTCAAACGATCAAAAATCTGGAACCCACATCGATCAGAAAACACCTCGCATCACCCCTCTCCGACACCGGAGACCACGTCCATTCGCCTGAACCTTTACCTTGTTTCCACACTTCGATTCCACCATCTGTGGTTAAGTTCGATGCGCCCATCGCACTACAGTAACCCAATTTCCGATGTCGACTAAAACTAGGTTTAAATTTCGAATCCTCTTTGCACCACCACCACAGTGGATTAAAAATTGTGCCACCATTTTTCTGATGATCTCCAATACCCAGGCTAACTCCAGCTCCAACCTCGAGACCACCGAACTTCTCGATCATCAGAAAAACTCAAAATCCCTTTTCTGGTCAACTTCAAATTACACACATAATCTAGCATTAAAAATCTGGATTTACTTCTTAAAAATCATAATTCTTGGTGCTGATTAAGATTATATAAATGAATCTAAGAATTATGATATTTGATTTTTAACATGTTTCCAAAGCTTCACTGTCCTTTTCATTTTCCAGATAACATTTCAAACTATCATCCTTAAATACCTTTTATTTTAGTTTAGTTTAAAAAAAAAACAGAATTGGTTTGAATTCTACAGCCTTTCAGAGTTTAAATTTGAAATTTTACTTTGTTTTTAAAACCTGTAAAACAAGAACAGGGGATATATATACGTGTTACAGACATGCACATTTATATCACCCATTTTTATCAACATGCAAGGCAAATTCATACAATCATACAAACACATTTCAGATCATACTTCAAGCATTAATCATAATATCAGAGGATATAGACAGATATAAGGGGGTTTGCTCACCTGGATGTTGTTTTGAACAGAGAGCAGTTTTATAATTCCTGATCTGGAAATGTTGTTAATTTGACCAGAACTTTGATTTTTTTTTTCTTGAACCCTGAAGCTTGATCTTAATGTTTGTCGCATGCTTTTGATTCAGGTTGGTCTTGAAGTTTGATATTAATTTGCTACCTTGAATTTGTACTTTGAATTTCTTTGAATCTTTGCTTGTTTTGAAGCAGTTTAGATATAATCTTCTCTAGTTTATATTTTCCTCAGGTCTTGATTTGGAAACAGATTTTTTTTTCTTTCAGAAAAAGAGATGAGAAAATTTGAGAGAAACGTGTATAGCCTGGTTACTTCTTTACTATACATCTTCTTTATTTTTATTTTTATATTTTAGTTTAAAAGAAATTAAGCCACTAGCTACACTTGTTTATTACCTATTTCCTTTAGCTTACACTTGTAATTTATATTTTTCTTATTAAACATTTGTCACACATTTGTATTTTTATGTTTAAATCCTTGTCTCAATTTATATTATAAATTATGTGTTAAACCCCTACATCATTTTTAATTTATGAATCATACTCTTATCTTTATATATGTATACATTTTTAAAAGAAAATGATTGAAATCTAATTATACTAAATAAATAATCACATATACACATAGGCTATCTTTGTTGTTGTAAAATATGGAATTTATCTTCAATAGCTTTGAACATTAATATTTGAATTTAAACCATAGCTAACCATTTACAATATAAAATATATCTATTTGTAAAAGATAAATTTTGCCAAATTGAATAACTATAAAAGAAGGTCATTAAATAAGTATTATCAAATTTCAATAACTATAACAGGAGATTATCCAATAAGCATTTATTATAAATCAAATTCATCTATATACCTATATATATATATATATATATATCAGAATTCTATTTGTTCACTTATAAATTAGTATTTTATTAATTCAATCCGGTTAATTATCAATTAACAGATGTCCGAAAAATCCGGGTTATCACAGATGATGTTTGATCCATGAAACATTTTATTCGAGCTGACCGTGGACGTCCTGAATTTCTTTACACCCGTGTTGGATGTATATAAGAACATTCGTAGGCATCCCAATGACGACTATCATGTACATAGTGGAATAAAGGAGCATAAGCAGCGGTATACTTAGCCGTTGTCTACCACGTTGAAATTAAATCAAAATATCTCTATTCGTGCCACATGAGCCACGCGAACATGCTGTTAATACGTGGAAGCACGGAAAATGATCTAAACTTGGCATGTTGCACGAACACTTAACTACATTATCATTGATATTCACCGTATAATCAAGCATATGTACATCTTTTACTTGTCGTTCTGTTATGCTACATCTCTCTATAGACAAATGTCTTGATTCTCCATTCTACTTTTTGCTAATGTTTCCCACTTCGGTGTCAATTGGGACGTCCATTCTTTTCCTTGAGTTCGACGTTCGTAAAAGTAATGGTTTAAACGATGAAAAGTCCATGCAGCCAATGATCTAACGGATAAATTCTTGTTCCTTTCAACACACCATTAAAGCTTTCAGAAATTGTCATCATATTGAATCTTACGCCACCATCATGACAGTCCAATTTGATTCTTGATATTTCAAACTTTTTTAACCCATGCATCGCCTTGTGGATTTACAGTCTTCAATTGTTTTCTTAGTTCATAATATTTTACAACCTCCAACGTCGTGGCATATGCATACAGCAAATTCTGAAGCTCATCCGACCCAATCCTGGCTTTCTTGAGCCGAATACAATAGCGATGATGATGTTTGATTGGTCATGCTTCTTTGAGCGCACGTGTAAATTCCTTTCATACGATATCAATTACATACAAAAGGAATATAATTCCATATGCGACAAATAAACCAACTCCAAGTTTGCCAAGACTCTGTCTGCACAATAGCAAAGGCACACAGAAAAAGACCTTGATTTGCGTCTACACCAGCAGCTACAAGTAACATACCAAGATACTTTCCATATAAATGAGTGTCATCAATAGAAAGTACAGAACGACAGTGTGTGAAATCATCCATTGACGGTCCAAAAGCCCAAAAAGCACCATAAAAAAACCATGAGTGTGAATAACATCATATACAGTTCCAGGGTTGTTGCTATGGACCACATTATATTTTAGCAATTCTGCACAGGATGATTCCCAATCTTCATAAATTATTGCAACCGCTTTCTTTAGTCCTTGTCAAGCTTGAGAATAGCTTACTTTTATATCAAACATATTCGACATTGTCTCCTGAGCTGTTCTTACAGTCATATTTGTTTCAGATAAGGGAAATATTTTGCTACATATAAACTTTGATGTTGTTTGTCGATGGTTTGAATTGATGGTTGCATTTAAACAAGTGTGATCCCCGCCATATGTTTTTATTTTCCACCGATTTTGAGATTTTCTCATCGATAGGCTAGCATGCACTCTCCAAAGACATTTTTCATCCACATAACATCAAACCGTATATAGATTTGCAGGCGATTTCACTCGTTCATTCACATAATTGTTTAATGAGTCTCTTTAATTTCAAAAATTAATCCAACCCGAGGTCCTTTTTCAACACATTCTCTTCCAAACACTTCCACTTCTAGCTGAAAGTTATCCATAATGGATTTCGCCATCATTGTTGAAGTACATAAATCATCGGCTAGCGAATCTTCATATATGATTTGATCTTCATCGGCATTTAAATCATCACCATGTTGATTATTTTCATATATGATTGCATCATTGTTAACCACCATGTTATGGACCCAAGTTTTATCTACATCATAAGCACAAGTTATTTGCATGCTATCCAATTGCACTTCATTATCGTTCACATTATCAACATTATCATTGTCGTCATCGTCAGCACGACTAATGAATGCTTCCTTCCACTCGATTCATTTGGAAACTACAAGTACCAAAAATAATGATAAGAGTAAAGTGTGCGAAGGTAATTTAAAATGAAAATACTATCGTAAAATATTACTCACTTGACGACTGTTTGAGATTGATCTGAATATATAAAGTTATGATCCATATATTGTGCTTGACTAGACGATCCTCCAACCATTCTGCTATATCCATTTAATAAATTTGTAAACTCTCTGTCGTGATGAATTGTCATATAAGAAGGAAGTGTTGAACATTGTGTTTCTTGAAACTGTGTAGTAGGTAAAGGCTTCCATTGATATTGCGGACTGATGTGTTTCTACAACATTAACGTGTTTTGTTTTCGTAACAAATTTTTTTATCACTCTCATTCCAACAGAAAACGTAGATTTCGTATCATCGTCGTATTCCACATCAATAGCGGATAAACCATCATCTCTAACTCATTTCATCACTATATTTAAATCATATTCAAGAGGATTGACTTTGTCGCTTCAAATGCACATTGTTTAAGCTCTCTAAAGCTACAATATTTTTTTAAAATTTTGATCCTTTCCGTTTACCAACGACATACCTAGATTTACCGTCTTCATCAGCCAACAATTCTCCACTGTGGTAAAATATCGTTGGAACCATTGACATTATTCATAAGAAAATTAAAACACTAAATTCAAAATCTTGATTTGTGAAAAACCCTACACTAAAATTTTCAAAATTAATATCTTGATTTGCGAAGAAGATGATGTTTCGTTAGACAACCTTCAACCAAAAGCAAGAAGATCGTGTTTCCCTAGATAAATTTTGAAGAGTATAAGAAATTGGGGAGAAAATAAATTGGGTTTTGGTGAGATGGAAAGAATAGAATGGAAACAGAGAAGAAAAGAGACTTGCTATTTATTTCAGCCTTGAAATTGTATTAGCGCACTTCATGAACGTGCAAATACAATATATACACTTGCACATTTATGGAACACAAGTTTATATAAAAATAATAATGCTTGTGCATTCCATAAATGAACAAAAAAAAATTAATAGATGCGCAAGCTATACAAAGGGAAACCTATTTCTGCAATTAGTTTTCTAAGAGACTTATTTTTACACTAAGTTTTTTTAGCAAGCCTATATTTTAAATTTGTCCTTTAATTAATTGCAGCTAATTGTGTCCTGATCTGAAATCCTCCTCCATTCGAAATTCCAACTAAATTCTCTATTATACTTGCTCCCAATTTCCTCCTCCTCCGTACTATACTTATCATCAATGTCCGAACTATATGAAATAATCCCCACGGTAGTGTTAGTAAACCATAATCCTAAACCTAATACATACACTACTATGCCATCACATAATCAAATTTACCCCGATAACCAATTCTAATACTTATTTTCCCACTTTCACCAAAGCCTGAAGAATCATATTACAAAAATTGTGTTATTTTGGACTCAAAGAATCTTGAAGAAGAGATTCTACACAGGAATCAGAAGAAAAAAAAGATTATATAACCAAGAAAGATTTTTCCGAGGGAATAGTAGGTAAGAAAAGCCGAGCACTCGAAAAAGAGAAATAATTACAGAGCACCTTTGCAGAGATATCCAAAAAGGACTTCTTGCATATAACACGAAACTGCCAAAAATGAATGTTGGAAAGCTCAAGACACTGAATGTGGTGAATGAACAAATGTGTGTTTTTTGTGATGTCTTACGGTTCACCAGAGACACATTATTTGTTTAATTCATGTGATATTATAAGCTACCTGTGGCTTTGCTGCAAATTGCACTTCATCCTGAGCCCACAAGTCATATTTTGATAATCAACTATGGTATCGAAGTGAGGCCAAAAATTGATAGAGAATGCCTTTTTTTTAAAAGAAGTTGACAGATATTGTTAACTTAGCATTCTGTTGGAACATATGGTTCAAAAGAAACACATTAGACCAAAAATATACCAATTTTTGATATATTAAAAGTCCTTGTCGTGATTAATGTTGAGATTTGGTCAGGTGATTTGAAGAAAAAAGCAACTATGTTGTTATTGCAAATGGTAGTACAATAGACTCAGTTGCTAGCAGATTGATAGCTAAGGTAGTCTGGGCTAGAAACGATGAAGAATAAAAAGACTTACACAGACTAGTGTTTTTTGTGCATCGGTAATATGAAATTCTGTAAATATGAAGTGTGTTATTTGTAATGTGTGTATTCATTATGTAGCACAAGAAAGATGGCTCTGTAGAACCAGTTAATGGTGCTAATATATTTTTCTGGCTGAGATAACCAAGAGTCTGATGGACATCACTCGTGCATTATATCCTATATGGAAAACTTGTCCATTTGGCTAAGAATATAGTGATACAATAAAGTTATGCTTGCAGCGTATGACAGTGTGGAATAAAGAAATAAGTTGAATATGCAGGTGCTATTTAAGTACATATATGTAGATGAAAATTTTGAAACTTACTATTGCAATGGAAAACCAGTTTTATGCTGAATGGTCACAAACTTGAGACCTTCCAAGAATAAGAACACTCTGATATATGCGCATTTTCTCCACCATTAGTGGAATCATCAAAATTATTCCTTGCCCTGATAATAAAAACACTTACATTAAAAGTGTTGGGAACAAAATATGTATATGCAGTTGAATAAAGGCATACAGCTGTAGTAAAAAAAAAGTAATTATGCAATTCCAATACGCAAAATAATCAACATAGATTGGTGAAAACAATAATTAGTGTCCCAGCAATGCTAGTTAAAAGTGAGATGTTTGCATATAACAATTGACAAGGCATCGAGACCAAAATTGAATTGTGTAAAATGAGTTTTAATAACACAGTCACAACTCATCAAATTCATTATGTTGCCATTTTTCAATCTAATAAAATGAGTTTTCT
This sequence comes from Allium fistulosum, assembly GCA_030737815.1. NCBI lineage: Eukaryota > Viridiplantae > Streptophyta > Magnoliopsida > Asparagales > Amaryllidaceae > Allium > Allium fistulosum. The sequence goes on from CM060906.1 coordinate 56,090,005, forward strand.
AGCCAGACAATGCATAACTCATCTTAATACTCTGCATTTAATTGAATTCAACAGAAGGGTCTGGTTTTGAAACTGCCCAATTTGACATGCTGCAGACGAGTAAGGCAAGTTGCATAAAAATAGCAATTAGATATACACTAACAAGTTTCACTACAAAAATAGAACGTAGCCGGCAACCAATACTCTGGTTGAGAACAGCATGTTACAAGTTTTCTCTCTTACCCAAAAGAAAACGGGGGGGGGGGGTTGGGGTTGGGTGGGTGGTGTGGTTTACTACTGTTGCTATGAAATGCACAGTATCAGTGGTATTAATAACTTAACACGCATATTAATAACTTAACACAAAACAGTATTCATTCCAGACATATTAATAACTTAACACGCATGCATTACATTCAAAAAACACTGAAGTTTTGAAAATCTAACTCTTTTCAAAGAAAAGGAGTAACAGGATCTATGTTATCTCATTCCATAACAATTTCATAATTATATATTAAATTCTCCAACTTCCTTCCCAATATATATTTTATCCTATAAGAAATTGTTTTTGATCTACTTTAAAAAGTGTTTTCATCTATGTTGAAATGTGCATCAAAACTTAAAGGTGTTTATGTAATGTTTTCAAGCACGAACCGTACGAACCGTCCAAACGTGGTTCTAATTAACAATGCCAACCTTACACAAAATTCTAGCTTCTAATATTAGTTGCTAATAAATATCCAAACACTTTGTATTCTATTTCTGTCAAAAGTCCTTTTTTTCGTTTTTGAACATTTGCAAGTGCTTGAGCATTATTATTTATCTATAGCGTTCTCATGAATCATTCATGAATATCATTCAATTATTTCTTTTAGTGATTAGTACATAAGTTGAAAAAAAGAATGTACACAAATTCTTCTTAATAGTTATCTCATGAACATTTGTTCAAACTGTTTGGCTATCATACCTCTTTTTTCTTTATTATTCAGTGACCAATTCTCAAAATAAAATAGAGATAAAAATATAAAAAGCTTTTGTCAAAACTCTGAACATTCCGAAACCACTGGAAAAATTAGACTACACCCCTAGTTCATGTACATCCTTACATTTTCAAATGTACGGATAAAATTCCCAATTTGATTCGCAGACGTGTCAAATGGATCCAGTATGCTCTAAATTTGTACAGCATTGGATAATAACAGTAAAGGATAAAATAACTATTTGCTGAATGAAGCCAGCTATCATCTATAGAAGAGTGTATTAACGCTATAACTAAAGCTATAAATAACATGATACCAAAGATGGTGTCTGGTTGCACATATCCGTCACAAATGGTGTGTAGCTCCAATTCACTCGTTAGAGCTTTATTATAATTTGTACCTCATCTTGTCCTTAAAAGTTAAAACTATGTTATGTTCAATAAAAATGAACGGGGAAAGTTGTCTCAAGCACTTCAAAATAATCACTTTTTCAACCCTATTTTTATAACAAGTCTCGAATGAGACTTAAAATTGAAATAAGTTTTTTTTTTCTTCGGTCTAAAACAAAGATTTTTGTCCTATAAATAAATCACCAAGTTTTAAATAGGGCATTGGCCCCATCTAAGCAAAGTTTGGCTCCACCCCTGTGCATATACAGAGGCATATGCAGAGTCCAACGTCACTAGATGCCAAGTTTTGTTCTCATTTTATATTATTTCTACCAAAAGTTAGATAATTCAGAATAGTCGGTGCTCTAAAGCTTAATTGAAATGTTTGAACATTGTCATCAGTTGCAAGTGAGGCTATCAATGGATACCCGAAAAATCCGAAATCCATATTCAAAAAAATGGAGAAAAAAAATTATCTGAAATCGTGATAGTATCAACACCCCAAAAATTATCCGTTTGTCTTTCATCAAGATAACAATTGAGAAATTATGCATATTTTAGTCTATAAAATGATTGATATATACCATTTTATCAAGATAATAATTCATATTATGTGTATATATATAGATGTATATTTGTTATCCAAAAGTATTTTTTTTGTCATCGTAGTTTTTAATTCTTATATTTATATTAAGTTTATTAGCTATGAGCAAAGCGGATAAATATCTAATATCCAAAAATAATTAATGCGGATACGGCATTATCCATATCCGAAAGTATTAGTTTACAGACCTAGTTGCAAGGCATAAAACCAATCCTCTCCTGTAGTAGAAGTCAGACCACAATTAACTACAAGTATTTAGATCCTACTTAAATTATTATGAAATAAAGCAATACAGTGCTAATAGTTATTGGACATCGGGATCCTATTGAAATTGCATTTATTTTATTTTTTTATGAGCATATTTGGGCGCGCACGCGACACACACACACACTATGTCAAACTCGGTTTCTTATACTAATTTTCAAGGAAATTTACGAACGGTATGGCTGCGATCTTTTTTATGTCCGACACAACTTATGTTGGATGCAAGCTTATGTCTACATCTGCAATCTTCATAACCACGGTTCCAAAACACTGCAAACCCAACTTTAACATTAAATAAAAGCTCATGTTAGGTGTGACATAAGATTATACCAATTGAGGGGCTATTTTGGGAATGCAATTAATTTTAAAATTTCAATTTTTTTTTCATTATTTCCATTTGAATTGAACAAAATAAAAGAATCTGAAAGTACATTAAATGTTAAGTAAAAAATATGTAAACTACATTTCACTAGTCTAAGAAATAAAATAAACAATATATATTGTAGTCTATAATACCTGAAATTAAATAATAATAGTATGATACAGTTCATACTTTCTTCCAGTTAACAGGCATAAGCATAAGTTTGTTCCTTTGAGTCTGTGTGTGCGCACGCATAAGACCACTAAATTACTACAAATGCTTATCACTAATTCCACTTCCAACTTTTCCTGCAACGCTTAGTGCTTTATTCCTTCAACACTGGTTTTGTGAACCTTCTTTAGCGAACTTATTTTCACGAACTTGTTCACAAAGCATCCATATTAACATTTGAGCATTTTAAACAAATGAATTATGAAACCCATATAAGTAGACAAATAAAGTTGTATATATTAAGAATGCTTTGTAATAAAAGCAAGGATAGCACATGCAAATGGGGTTGGCTCACAACTGATGTGGGTATACAACATAAACAGTGTGCAAATTTTTGAGAGGAAAGCTCAATGAAAAAAGATATTAACAGCTCTAATTTATATTAAGCTACTTTTAATTAACCTTAACATAAACAAAAAGGAAAATAATACCTCACGGAACCCCATAAAAGTAACATTTATATGCTTCTTAAAATAGATCAGAATACAATTTTTTGCCATTGCCATGAAGATTCGCGCTGCGTTTTCCAATTTACACTTGGATTGATTGCATAAAATGCCTTCTTCCTACCTTTGTCCCTCTTACTCCCAAATTCTTTCTTACTATAGTCGCAATCGCTGTTCACTTGAAAACCACCATACTTATCAGTAGAATTTGTTATTTTACTCGAGTTTTTCCTTTCAATCCACTGATTGAATTGTTCTTCTGGAAATTGATTGACATTATTAAGCTCCGGAGCTCGTTCATCCTCATAGCCCCACCCAGTAGGTTGATTTTGTATCACCGCTTCATTATTGCACTGATTTTTTATTATGTCATCCCCCCATCCAGTAGGTTTGATATCAATATTTCTATCAGTGTACATAGCTTGATTATCATATTCTTCGTCTCCCCATCCGGTACCCGGAGCAGTGTCAACAGCGGGCTGATATGAATCCCAGCATATATTACTTCCACCTCCGATTTCATCATTGTTTAAGACACTCTTTTTCCATTGCCATGAAGATTCACGTTGTGGTTTCCAATTTACATTCTTCCTACCTTTATATCTCTTACTCCCAAATTCTTTCTTACTATAGTTGTAATCCCTATTCACCTTAAAACTGCCATAATTATCATCAGAATTTATTTTGTTGCTCGGATTTTTCCTTTCAATCCACTGATTAGATTGCTCTTCTAGAAATTGGTAAGCGTTATTAAGCTCAGGAGCTTGTTCGTTCTCGTAACTCCACCCAGTAGGTTGATTTTGTATCACTGCCTCATTATTGTACTCACTTGTTATTATTTCATCCCCCCATCCAGTAGGTTGATTTTGTATCACTGCCTCATTATTGTACTCACTTGTTATTATTTCATCCCCCCATCCAGTAGGTTGGATATTAATATATTGATCAGTGGCTTGATTATTATATTTTTCTTCACTGATTGTTTCTGGAACTTTATATAAGTCTTCAAGTAGTTCAGGATCAACTACTGCATCATGATCGATAAAATCAATGTATTCATCTGGGCTCGGCCAAGGGATGTCGCAAGGAAGATCATTAATCTCCGCCCAATAACGAGCTTTTCCTTTATCAAAGGCTTCTTTAGCACCCGAATCATCCCACTTATCAATTTTTGGGTATAGGTATGTTATTTTCTGGGTCTCGCATATCTTTTTCCATGGCATTTTGCATATCGATGTGCAAAACTTCTTTTCCCAATGCGGAAAAGATTGATATCCTTGTTCTGAATCAGAGTAAGAATTAAAGGAAAAATCAGGATAATGTTATGAGCAGCTTATGAAACAATAAAAATGAGAAATCAGATGATTTAATTAGACTGAACTACATGTATCACTAGATAGGAGCAGAAGATATTTAAAGGGTAGTACGCCTATTATTCACAATGTATAATTGTATATGACATCGTATTGCTATATAAAGCTTGAGGTGGTCTGTGGTCATATGCATTTTAGTGGGTGCAAGTGCGAAAAGATTGTGGCTCATGTCATTTTTTGTTATTTGGCCCATGTCACCTTTCATTATTTCCTTTTCACGTTCAAATCCATCTATCAATTCTTACGAAAACATAATTTTATAATAGAATATCTTTCTAAAAGCTCTGCTCGACACCTACAAGTCTAGAGGTGGCCACGGCTAATGACATGCATATAGTATGCTATAGATAATATATAACATATATTGTTTGTATGGATATACCAAATAAAAAATAAAAAAATCTATTACAACAAATTCAGAATACATTCGAGTGGCCCGGATTTGGCTCCCATATCAGTGAAATTTCTTACTACGTTGCCGTTTCAACTTATTTGCGTTAAATTTGTTTTTTCCGTAGAGAATTTTCAAACTCTCCATTGTATTCGATTCTAGCAATCAATCTTATTCTAAACATTGACTTTAGCAAATTATTATAAATTCTGAAATTTCATTTTGAATAGTAATTTTCCTAACATAATATTTTTGCAGAAGGTGAACATTTCAGATACACACATTTGTAAAAGATTCAATTAGTTTCATTCATATACATTTAAATTGGAACACACACACACCCCTTATAATTATATATATATATATATATATATATATATATATATATATATAGATAGATAGATATTTGTATATGCCTAAATTATTGCTTCCACCCTAAACAATCTGTAGATAATGAAGGTAGTATACTTAGTCCATCTTAATGACATATATATGTTATCAATGTTATCATCTTTGTGCATTACACAAAAAATCAAAGAAAAAAAAAGATCTACACATCTAACTTAGTATGTATCCAAATAAATTGGCTGAAATTGTTCTGTCGAGGATTGGATCTAAGGGACAAAACTCGTATAGGAATGAGCTGAATCACATATTGATTCCATATGAAACTACTTGACAATGTCAAATAAACAAAAAAACATGACATATAAATTAATGTCCTGATTCAATTTCCATAATTTTCTAGGATTCTACCAAGTTTATGACCAATGTTTGTGTATGACCATGACACAATTAGCTTTGTGGCTTGGTGTATTATTAGTTTATTGTCTAGGTTTATCAATTATAGATATGTGACATTTTTATAGATACTGTAAACGTTATACACTCTTATAGAGTTAAATCATATATTTGTTGAACTTTTTCATGTTAGACAAACTAATTTGCATGTATATCTTGGAAACTATAAATAGTAAATTGATTATAGCAAAAAAAAAAAGGAACAACGAAACCAGTTTATAATTGTTGATATTGATTTATCAATTTGTATAACTGTATCAAATAAAAATTTGCAATGTACAAAATTAATAAAAAAATACATGATAAGGCCAATCAATCCTTCACTTTACCATGAGTAATGATTCGGCGTTTAAGGTTTGATAAATAAGTCAATAAATTGAATTTTGACTTTTCTAAATACATTGTAATATTTATAAAATAGAATTCACAGAAGTTGACTAAAGTGGATTATAATCACAATATAAGCTTATTCCACGAAGTATGCCAAGTGTGCATGTTTCAAGCTGTCATATACGAACTCAAATGACCACCACACAGAAAACTTTATTGTATACTAGATGATCATGTAAAGTATAATAAAATAAAATTAATCGATAAAGGCTATATGAAAATTATTTGACTGTTCTAATATTTTTTTAAAAAGCATTTTAAAACGAGCATAAGATAATAAAAAATAACTGGTGGTAACATGGAATTACACATAAGATGTGTACCTAGGTTCCACTTGGGTTCCGCAAGGAAGTTTCGTTGTACTGCTCATGAAAGGTTTTGATAGTGCCCAACCGTAACTTGAAGGTCTGGTTTTGAAATGTTTCCATGACATGTGCTTGAAATTTAATTATTCGTCAGTTTAAGAGTTTCTCACAAGGATAAAATTTCACGCACCCATATAATAAAAATGATTTATCTCTGCACAATGTGTGTAAATTATTTTCAAAATAAATAATTTTTATAACTTGCAGAGACATAAATCATTTTTATCATAACATGAATGAAACACAGAACCATATTTCTACAATGCTATGGAAAAAAATTAAAGGAAAAAAATATTCATTAGTTGAATTGATGATTTTTTTTTCAATAACAAGCACAAAACAAGAATTCATAAAATCAAAATTTCTGCCATATAAAAGAATTAAGCACGGATGAAAAAATTGAAAACGTCTCATAGAAAAATAAATTATATTTTACTATGCTATACAGCAGAATTTAACATCAAATAGAAACAATTTGAAAAATATATAATGTTTTGAAACTTGATCAAAAAAAATTTAATGAGAAATTCTAATGGTGTAAAGATTAGATCTGCCGTCATTTGAAGGAGGATTTTTTTTAGTTTTTGAAAAGAGTTTGAATTAGGAAAAAAAACCAAACAGATAACTGGGTATTGTTGAAATGTATGGATGAGTAAACATGTAAGCTAACATCTACAGCTAGAATATACATTATTATCGATAGTAGAATTGAATAAAATTTTGAGAACCTTCTGAAACCATTTATTTGAAGGATTGAAAAGCGCACCTAAAACTACTCTACATCAACTTTGAGTGGTGTCACAACCACTCAGAACCAATGTTTAGAACAACTTTACAAGTAACGGTTTACTCGGTACTTAAAAACGGAGTAGCCCAAACATGATCAAAACCGATGAAACAAGTCTCCCAAATGGAGCTCTAGGCTTCACAACAATCTTTTACCTAAGTAATATTTTATGTGTCATTTCCACAAATTCTGCCATATAAGTATTACAACTGACGACTTAAATGCTAGTCTTTATCTTAAAAACTACCAAGTATCACAATGGAATGTCCCCACAAACTCAGTACATGTACACCAAACTAAACTATGGTGTTTTTCTCTCCACTAATTGCACATGGAACCATTCTTTGAAACAAAGGATCAGACGATGGACACCGTTCAAACGATCCCACTGTTGAGGCATTAGAAAACAAGCAAAATAGAGGAATCCATGATTTACGGATATAACTCAAAAAATAGGTTGGTATTCAATGAAAATAAATATGCAAAGTTACCACTCAGTCAGTACTTACAGAACGTATGAAACAAAATTCAGTATTCTCTAGACCTTACTTTGTATTATATTCCACATACAGAAGTTAAAACCTATGTTGCTTAACCATTTCGCATTAAATTTATTGGATTCACACCACAATAAAAAACTCCAAATAATTTGCAAATCATAACGTTGCAATTTGTAGACCACGTAATCTAACAACGGAATACATGTTTTACTGTACAGGTTACTCTATAAAATGCCATGTAACAGCAGTAGTACGATTAAATCAATCAAAAACAAAGGAAGTTACAGAACAATCGTTAAAGCATAGCAAAAACAAATTTATACAAGCATATTCTAAATAAGAAGGGAAAATTGGTCACCTTGAAATTGGCCTGATCTCGGGATCCTATTTTTGGTATTCGTATATCGGGTCCTTGGATTCTGACCTGCGAGCTCGATTCCTCTTCCGTTTTCCATTATAGTTTATATGGAGGTGAAGAGTTGTATGGATTTGAGAGACCAAAAGAAGAAAAAGAAAAGGAGAAATAAAAGAAAAGTAGACAAGGGTGGAAGCGACGCGTGGGTTGGAAGTAAGCTAAGTCTCGTCCACAGGTTTGTTTCCCGCTTCGCCCGCATGGGCCGTAAACTTACGTGGTGTCCGCTTTTGACCAGTTTCTGGACCGTTTAAGTTTGAAGAATTATGTCGCATATAAAACTCATGTTTGAAGTAAGTCGGTGCCGACCTAACTAGACTTTAAGTCTTTAACATCTTGATTTTTCTGTTGTTCTTTCTTATTGGTGCAGTTTTTGGGCTACAACAACAATCAAGAACTGAGATTCGTCCGTGGATCCGACGCAGTGGAAATGAGACTTGGGTTCTAGTAAAAAGATTTAGGTTCGATTACTACCGCGTGCTTCTCTATCCTATATAAATTTACCCGAGGTATAAGGGCTTGGATCAGCGAACGGTTTTACTATACCCTTCTCCTGGAGTTTACCGACCCACCGGGTTCTCCTTGGTTTCAAAAAAAAAAAAATAGATTCGCCTTGTAGGTCTTATGATCCAAGTACTCAGATTCATATTGATTTGGTATTTCCCCTAAAGGCACTTTCGCTAGAATTATTATTTAGAGTCACTAATGCCAAGATTTAAAAGTACAGCTAAGAATCTATTATTGAGTTTTAAGAAAACTCCGAAGTTGAAATGAAGTGTCAAGCTTTGCTTCTTTTTATTCCTCATCGTTTCGTTCTACTTCATATCATTTCTCATCATGATTCTTAGCAAATAGAACATATATTTATAGTAGTTTGGCGTCATTGTGGATGCTAAGGTTAGATTAGTAAGTCCAAACTTGGGCAGGCGTTGTAATTTCGTAACCAGAAGTAATGCTGATGAATAACGTTTTACCTGCTCGTATTGCACTATTTTCTTAGGTTGTGTGTTTGATCAATGGTTGATATTAGTTTGCACCATCGGTGAAGGCATATTCGCTCTTCGTTGTTATTTTTTGGTCCTTAGGAGAGCAATTGTTGAGCTTTTCGATGCTTTGAATACTGCTGATGGGCGGCATGTGGCTATTTCGAGAGAGTCTAGGGCCTTGGATATGTTTTAAGACATTTGGAACCTTTCTTTTTTGATGTGGTTTTGGTCATATTGGAGATATTTAGAGGCATGTTGTTTTGAAGTATTTTGCTTGTATAATATAGCCAAATGACACTTTGGGATCGTTTGAGAATTTTTGTTGAACTTTTCCTGCCTCGGCTAAGTACAAAATAATATTATTTAATCATTCGATTTTGACTTAATACAAAGTGATGTCATCTAAATCATTTTATCTTTGGTCAGTAGGAAATAATGCATTACATAGAATAAAGCCATTTGTTTTATATTGAATATGTATTTGAAAGCACTTTATTACTTAGTAAAAATAATGGTATAACTTATTCCCCTTAACCCACGCCTCCCCTTCCCCGTTGCCAAAAAGAATCTTATGGATTGAATACAACATGAACTTTGAAAAATACGTTACATTATGAGTCTGCCCATGGAATGATGGTTTTTTCATTTAACACATTATATCTCCGAGCATTTTAACTTAACTTACAACATAGTAGTTTATATTGATTAACTGACCTCAAACGAAGAGACTTTTGTGCTTAAGGAACATATAACCACAAGCACTAAGATGGAGAAGAACAATATTAGTCTTGTATGGTGTTAGCTAACTCTAGGGTGTGCTTAGAATTTGGATAACATCATCCCAAGTCGCCAATGGGCATTTTCCTGGAGTTACTTTCTGAGAACTATGTCGATCTTCGTATGGGCCGGAGTTAACGTTTCAGAAACTAGAGGATGACAAAGGGGATAATGCCCCCCAAGGAGTTCTAATTATCTCTGTTTCTCTCAGAGGGCATTAGAGTCTTGAGAGCTAATCTTGTTCGTAATTTTTACGGAAGTTATTAGGATAAAAAATATCAACTTACGATTGGAATGAATAAAAAAACATCGATATTTATTATATAATAAATTTTTATTTATTATATAATAGACTGTGTCATCTTAGCTTAAAATGAATGATCTTCAGAGCCAAAAGCATTTATCCAATACCCAATCGATGAACGACATTGAAAGTCATAAACAAAAGTTTTATTTTCTAGGTCCAGTGGAGGGACGAAATTGAAGGCCAAAACAATGTTGCGACTTATTTTTTTTCAACCAAGTAAGTCAAAATTTTCCTTTTTGGTTGACTGTTGAAATTGGGCCAGCACGCAGCGGATTAAATGGGTGAATTTCAAAAAAAAATATCATTTAGATCTTATTGGGCCTATGAAGTCTAAATTGATTTAGATCTCAATCTACACAATTTTAAATAAAATCTTTATTTTATTTTATTTATTAATATAAAGATTTGAATTCGTATGTATTTGTGATATATAAAGTGTATTTATGTATCAAATACACAAACGTGTAAGTGTACGTGCAACATATAAGTATGTATAATGCTCATACATAAGTGCTGAAATTTATACCATAACGGACACATTAGCCACTTTATATACATATTTGTTGTAACACCTCACTTTTATATTTATACTACCAAAGGGTATTACTAGACAATACCGTCCGATAATACGGAGAATGAGACGGTATTGGGTTGTCACACGTTATGTAGTTAAAGCCCCTCAAAATCCTGGCTATAGCGCTTAGCATTCTTTGACCACTACACTTTTTCAATTTAACACTATTAAACAGTAGATCCTCTTTAAGCCCCATTATTTTCCACTACATCCACTAAATCAATACTTTTTAGCACTCGCTTTAGCAACACCGGTATAAAAAGTTTGATTTGACTAGTTTTCTCTTAAACCAAATCAAAAAAGTTAGGGCAATGACATAATTTTAAGGCATGAGTGTTCAATATTAGTTTGAAATTTATTGTAGCAACTAAATTTTGACTTCATAAATCATGATATTCTTCGGTTTTGTAAAATAAGATCAAAGACAATTTCTTATTCCTACATAAATAATGTGAGATTGAGAATAGATTAACTTTAAATATTTGATTTATATATAATGAAGCTTTTTGCACCTCCGCTATTTCTCCGCTTTATCCTCGCTATAATTTTTGCACCTCCACCGCTAGAGAACCGCGAAGCGCTTTAACTATGTAGGTCACACGTTGGAATGACCCAGAATTTTGGTCATTTGATTTTGAATATTCAATTAGTTTTAAAATATTAAAATATTGGTTTAAAAAGGTTTAATGACTTGAATTCAAATATAGAGATAATTTAAATATTTGAATTATGAATCTAATATTTGAATAGTGATTTAAAAATCTAGATTTTGAATGGAATATTAATTCAATGGATTAATGGCCAAATTTAACTCCTTTTAATTAATAAATGAATACTGTGAGTTCGTTTTGTACATTTATTTACAGTAAATAATGGTTTGAATTAGGGTGGGCATAAACCGCACCGCTATACGGAAATCGCCCACACCGGACCGCAAAAACGGTGCGGAAACCCGCATCGAATCTTCTGACCGAAGCAGATACCCCAAACCGGAACGACCCGCATCGATACGGTTCGGTTGCGGTTTGGACGATTGAACCAAGCATATTAAACCGGACCGAACCAAAAATTTACATTAGTGATCTTATGATAAAAATATAAGCAACTCCTATCTTATTTTATATTCTAACGATGTATATTCTATTTTTAGCGTATGTTGTTGTTATATTAATAATAATCGCTGTCATAAAGGAAGAAGCTATAGTTTTGGTATAATATTTTTCATTTCATTTTTTTTTATAAATGCCAGTTATAATCCTAGTCATTTTCCTTAATGATTATGCATTGATTAATGTTGATGTTTGGTTAATCTATCAAAAAAATCTCACTTATAGGTAAATGTCGAATTGAAATATTCATACAATTAAGAACTAATCTTTCATTTCAGTATAACATTGTGTGTTTAACCTTTAAGTGTAAAAGTTTCACACAGTTTCCTTCGTAAATTGATTGTTGATGAAAGTAATTCTCTTATTTCATATTTAATATGGGTTCAAACTGGATCGGACCGAGACCGAACCGTATTACATTCAAACCAGACCAAAACCGAACCGTTTAAAAGATTAATATAATGATTTGTATTTTTGATTAACCGTTTGATGCGGTGCAGAAGTGGTTTGGACTCCAAACCGCACCAAACCGACCTGCGCCCACCCCTAGTTTGAATAAATAATCAGGAAATATATTTTTATTTTTATGATACGATTTTTATTGATATATTTTTAATTTAATTTATTTGATTTTTCCATAATTTTTAATTTGGAAATTCTTTAAATTATCATTTGATGATTTTTTGGTAAACGACGGTGTTTTTGGTGATTTTACAAAATAAGTTAATCAGTGTATATTATTATTGTTTTGGGGTCGTGTCGCTGTTCTGAGCGCGATCGTATTTTTGTTTTGTCGTTCGGGGGCTGTAAGCGAACAATAATTCGTGCGGCGAATTGCCGACAATCGCAAAATTAAAATCAGTCAGACCCAAACAATCCCACGCGTTTTCCTCTTCCCTTTATGTTTCTTGTTCCATCGATATATTGATCAAAGAAAAGAAAAAAAGCAAGTTTTAAAAACTTTAAAATTCAAAATCTCCAAATCCATTTATCGAAAAATTATTAAATATCCTTGGAATCCTGGGAGATAGATCTACAAGTTGATATGGATTTTGGGGCTGTTCGGTGGTGAAAGAGAGGATGCGACGGTTTAGGCCGCAAGGAGGAAACCAGGGTTTGATTTTTTTTTTTTGCCATGCGGTTGACGATGGGCTAATCGGTGAATAGAGTGTTAGTCGCGCAGAGGAGCACCTTTGTGCCAAATTTGGTGAAGCATGGCTCAAAAATGGAGGGTGTGACATATGAGGAGGCGTGCGTCAAGTTTCGGGCCGTGACTTGGAACTGAGGATCGAGCTCCATCTTATTGTGTGCCATGCGTAGCATTTGCGAAGAGATGAACGCTGGTGGTGTCGGTTGGTTGAATCGGGGTCAGGACAGGAGTATCAGGTGCACGACCATGCACCGTAAATGGGTTCCAAACGGTGTTTTTTTGAAAGAAGATGAAGTTACTATTCATACAAAGGGATTTTGCATTAAAGTCCATATTAATGTGTTCAATTGTGTAGGTGAACGAGGATATATATATATATATGTATGTATGTATGTATGTATGTATGTGTGTGTGTGTATGCATGTGTGTGTGTGTATGTGTATGTATATGTGTATGTATATATGTATGTATGTATATGTGTACGTATATGTATATATATATGTGTGTGTGTGTGTGTGTGTTTATATATGTTTGTTTGTTTAAAAAAATAACTATAGTGAATCTGTTGATTATAAACTGCAATATCTCTCTCATGCGAGGTCTGATCGAGATAAAACTTTTGCGTCGCGCTCGTTATGAGCTGGTTTGGTTGAATTTGGGATTAATGAAAATATGGGCTAAAATCGAACGTCGTTCGATTCTAATTTAAAACGAAACGCTTCGGCGTCAATTGGAATTTCGGTGAGTTTAACTCACATTTTTGGTTAATCAGTACGATATATATAGTAGATTAAATTTTACTATTTATGTTGGTTGAAATTATTGGCTAGTTTGGTTAAATATCCGCTTTTGAAAAGCGTTTGTCATTTAAATTGAAATACAGGAAATTAAGTAGAGAAATCAGGATTTCTCACCGTAGGGATTTTCATTTCCAGTTGTATATACCTATTGATTCTATTTCATTGTAACCCTGTTACATAGATTGTTACTCGCTGAATCTTAATTTTTAGCATTATTGTTTATGACATCATTATATGTTCAAAACTTAACCCCTGTAGTGATAAAAATCAATAGCAACTTTGGTTAAGTTCTTTGGTGGCAATTGGCCTCCATTTAGTATTTTGAAATACTAGTAATTGCTGTTTTGGCTTGAAATTGGTTTTTGATTCACAAATAAATCTAACCTTTGGGTCTTCTGGAATATTTTTATTTAAGCGGATTTTGAACTCATCTATTTTTACCCAACCTTTTTATTTATATTTTCTAAATCATTTAGAAATGTTTTAAAGTTGTTTAACTATTGTTTAAAAGTATTTTTAATTAAATTGTTTCTTTATATTTAATTGTTTTGAAGTTATTTATCAATATTTTAATATTGTAAAAAGTTATTTTTTTAAAATAATTAATATTTTTGGAAGATAATCAACAATTATTATTTATTAGTAATGTTTTGGAATTTATAATAGTTATTTATTAAATAATGTTTTGAAATTAATAATAATTATTTATTAATAATGTTTTGGAATTTATAATAGTTATTTATTAATAACGTTTTGAAATAGATAATTATTATTTATAATACTATTTTGGAATTTTAATAGTTATTTATCAGTAACGTTTTGAACTAATTATTATTATTTATTAATAATGTTTTGGAAGTTAATTTTATTTATTATAATAATGTTTGAAGATTAATTACTATCGTTTTTTTAATAATGTTTGAAATTATTAACTATTACTTTTGTAATGTTTTGAAGTTAATAATTATTCTTTATTAGTAGTGTTTTGGTGTTAATAATTTTTATATAATAATGTTTTGAAGCAAATAACAACTATTTATTTTTAATGTTTTGAAGTTATTAATTATTATATTAATAATGTTTTGGAGTTAATAAATTATTTTATTAATGATATTAGAAAGTTAATTTATTTTTTATTTAGGATGTTTAAAGTAAATAAATTTATCTGATTAATTGTATTTATAAATAATAAATTGATTTATAAAAGGAATCTCATTCAATAAAGGGATTTATTAAAGTTTTTATAAACGAAAATGGGGTTTGGATTCATAACGATTTTTAAAGGGCTTTGTAAAGGATTTTTATAAAGGGGTTTTAGAAGGATTTTTATAAAGGATCTTTTTAAAGTAGTTTTATAAAAGAATTAAGTTTTATAAATGGTTTTATAGATTCATAAAAGGAGTTTTATAGATAGTTTTATAGATTTATAAAAGATTTTTATAAATGGTTTTAGAAATTTATAAAAAGAGCTTTATAAATTGTTTTAGAGATTTACAACGGAGTTTATAAATGGTTTAGAGATTTACAACAGGAATTTATAGATTATTTTAGAGTTGTATAAAAGGAAAAATATAAAAGAAAATGAGATTGATTTCCAAAAATAACCTCTTTACAATTATGGTCGCATGGAAACATCTCTCCCATACTTAACACTAAAAAAGGGCATCTTTCTCAGTGTTGCGAATATACTTATACCGTTGAGATAAAGTATATGGATATTTTTTCAAGTATTAAAAGGAGTATAAAGGGTTTGTGGATATACCATTGTAAAAGTATTTTGATGCAAGTATTTACAAAGTGATTTTTATTAATGAAAGGATTAATTAAAGAGGTTAGTGGTTGCTTATATGCTTAACCAATGTTGGTTTCCCTATGGGAATAAATATTTGATTGGATTGTTGTATATTGGATAATTGGATTGTTGTATATTGGATAGTTAAATAACCAACTATCAAATCTTGGCCAGTTTTGACTTAGGAAGTAAATAAAAGCTTCACGTGCTTATACGGTTTGAGTTCCCTTAGGAGAACTCGTTTGGGTGAAACGTCTCTAGCTTTAAGGGATATATTAGAAATCCCTTTGGGACTCTGGTATGGTCCGCTTACTTCTAAAAGAACCGGGAACGAACCAATCGGAAATTATCGGTTGTTGGTTCGAAGAGACCGGGATCAGATATGTTATCCGTAAACCACTTCTAGCCAACTCAAGAGCTTCGAGCTGGAGATATCTTGAAGAGTATGGAATCGAAGACGGAGCTTTTGAACTGCAATGGCTACTTTCTACTAATCCTGAGGGTGATTTCAAAATGGATGTAGTAGATGTAGTGCCTTCGGTTTCGTTCAGACCCAGAGTGAACTTGTATGAATGAATGTTGATATTGCATTTCTACTTGGAGAGTAGTGTCAGCATTCCAAATGGGAATTGCTAAAGGAAGGTAAATCATTACCTCAAGAGCCTCACACCCCAGAAATAACTAAAACATGGTAGATGCAGCAGGGTCATGCGGATCGCTCCCATAGGGGTGTGTCATCACCTTTCTAAATTATCGTATTATGGATTTGGTTGTGCATGAGAGTTCTCTATAAAGGTTGGGAACAACCAGGGTGATGAAATATTCGATACTATCCAGAAAGGGGTAGGTCAGTCCTGTGTTGGTAGAGGGGCAAATACGTCTGTAGCCCTCGGTACATTTTATCTAAAAATGTACCATATGGAAGGTAGTCCCTTACCTTGCCATTGTTGGAATATATTCTCCAATAAGTGCTTTACAGACTTAGTTGTGCCCAAATATGTTGAAATGTGAGATGCAAGCATTTTAGCTATTTTATATATTTATTTTAAACCTTATACATTAATATAATATCAGAAGATTTCTCATAGAAATGTTTTGGTTATCGTAAGGTAAAAACTCATTCGTATTTATGTGTGGCGTGGTCTTACAAGATACCTTTTATTTTGAAAGGGTTTTATGATTATAGAAATCAATATAATTTAATTGAGTTTTCTCACGCTAGTTTACCAAACTAATTCGGGCGTTGTTTTCTTATAATGCTCGAGTTAGCCCGAGTATGTTTCAGATTTTGTTCTAGAAGCTTTGGAGCTTCAAGAGACGAGCCAGATGCCTCCAAGACGTATTCACGTATTTTGTTTCCGCTGAATTTCTTATTTGTATTTATCAGCAATTATAAGGACATGTTATTATAACTGTCTAGGCAGATGATAGATTGGTATCTCTAATTGATGTGTATGTATATATATTACAATTTTCTTTTGTAAAGATCATTGTATATACTATAGATTATTCGGTACGATGTGAGATTTTGTTCTGTCTTTCTTTCTTTTTCCCTAACAATCCATCTTTCTGCCACTTGGATGCTCGGCACGTGAATACCATGGATGTATTAGTGTCGACTTTCGAGGATCGAAAAGGTGGGTCATTGCAACATGGTATCTAAGTGTAGGTTGAGCGAACACCTAGGCTTTGGTGGGGTTAACTCATTTGGGATAGAATAAGTGAGACTTTATGATGAGTTTGAGTGTGTGTGTGTGTGTGTGTGTGTGTATGAGAGCGTATTTGTTAATGCTATAAAAATGATTTATATTGTGTTGATTGATTTGTTGAGTGGCTTATGAATTCTGGTAGGTACAGAAGAAACAACTGTATCGATAGAAACACTTAAACAAGGCAAACCGACACAATATTGTTTTGAAAATTTGGTAAATGAAATAATTTACCTAGATTTTATTTTATATATAAAAAAATAATTTTCAAAAGATTAATATTGTTATTTATGATGTATTTGGTTGTTAGAGAATGACAATATTTGGTTATTATCATTTATTGTTTGATTGTTTGTGCTCAAATAGTTTATGAGCATTTATCGTTTGGTTAAATCAAATACAAACACCTTGTGAATTAAGTTTCACGATTTGACTATAATGTATTCAATGATAATGTTTGGTTAAAATTAAATTTTAATCAAAGATAAACAATTGTGAAATGTTTTATGGAAATGAAATTATATAAGTATAATTTATAAGTATGTTTTACAAGTAAAATGGATTTAAACTGAAAATTTTGAAACTTAAACCTAGTATTTTGGAAATTGTTTTTCAAAGTTTTAGGGAAGTGATAATGGAATTATTTTGAAAGTATTGGTGAATAAAAATATTTCAAAAGGATTTTAAAAAGGGATAAAAAGCACTGAACTCACTTCGGTCGCTAGAAAATAATTCTGGTGATGGCTGGAGCATCATCGACATTCATATTCAAGTTTCTAAGTAAGATATTGCTACCATAGTAATTGGTTATGGAGTTGTTTGGTAAAACAAATTTTGTTTTGAATTCCAAAAGTGAGATCTGATATACAAAGGAGATATGTATATTATTATTATTTCAAAATGATTTCAAAAAAAACGGGTGTTAGTTTTTGAATTTTTAGTTAAATAATATTATGAGTTCATGTATCTTATCCATTAGGATAGTTTGGTTTGTGCATCTCGTTTTGAGATGTTACTTGGTAATTTTCATTTATTAAAAATGAAATGGAATTTTTGACGATTTTGGACAGTCGAAAATTTCCGAGTTGGTATAAATTGGAGTTAAGTGTTTTGGTGAAAATATAAGATAATAAGCTTTGGTAACTTATAAATTTGAGAAGTAGTAAGTTAAAAACAAATATGAAATTTTGTGTATAAGTGGATATAGGTGAGTATTATATTAATATGAACTTAAGTTTCGAACTAATAATAAACATAAGTTGGATTTTATAAGATGTTTATAAACTTAAGTAATAATTTTATGAAATGGTTCATAAATGATTTTAGTATTAATTGAAATACTATTGGTGCAATCAATTATGATTTAACATGAATGTGAATAAAAAGAATTTGGTATAGTTAAGAAAACAATTGAATAAGTACATAAGTTGTACGTAAATCATTTTATTCGCATAACTATTTATCCAGATTCGAGTACACGATTTCGAGGTGTTTTATACCGATTCAAGTTAGAATTTTTTACTCAATTCTTGACGGCGAACACTTGATACAGATTTTTGATTTGATCATGAAGTTTTTTCTATCATATTTTATGACTATATAAGAAGAACAGAGGTTTCTAATCAAGAATCAAATCAAAGTTCACACTAGGAAAGTCGAGTGAGTGATACTAGTTCAAAAGTGAAATTTGTGTGATCGAGCAAGCGATCAGATTTGATATTGCATATGGATGGTATATGTACATCATACGAGCTTTAATATGATTATATGTTTGATATTGGAAAATGCAAAATTATATGACTAGGAGTTATATAGTTAGATATCATTTGTAAGTGAGATGCAGGTTTATGGAAGCGAAAGCTATTTGATGCTTTTGGTTTCATGGGTAGAGTTTAGTTGCCCGACTAATAGGTACATGTTTATATTTTTGTTCGTTTGATAGGTTTATGCTCTGTATGTAGGAGGTCACTTGGTTTTTGTTTTCTTTTGTTGGGCCCATAATGGCGATTTGTAGTTTTTTCGATCGAGCCGCGCAAAGGAGGTGCCACCAAATTTTTTTGTAACTTTAAAAGACTTAGAGATTTAATAATACATTTTAACTTGACTTTGAAAAGTTCAAGGGTTATGAGACATTTTTCTTACTTTGGAATTTCAGGGACGAAATTCTTTTAAGGGGAAGAATGTAACGACCCGAAATTTTAGTCATTTTTTAATATTTAATTAATTTTAAAATATTAAAATATTGGTTTAAAAGGGTTTAATTACTTGAATTCAAATATAGAGATTATTTAAATATTTGAATTGTGAATCTAATATTTTAATAGTGAGTTAAAAATCTGGATTTTGAATTGAATATCACTTCAATGGATTAATGGCCTTATTTAACTCCTTCTAATTAATAAATAATAATGGTGAATTTGTTTTGTAAATTTATTTACAATAAATAATGGTTTGAATAAATAATCAGGAAATTTATTTTTATTTTTATTTTTTAGACACCATTTTTATTGACGTACTTTTAATTTAATTTATTTGATTTTTACATAATTTTTAATTTGAAAATTCTTTAAATTATCGTTTGATGATTTTTCGACGAATACGATAGTGTTTTTGATGATTTTATAGAATACGTTAAGTAGTGTATATTATTATTATTTTGGGGTCGTGTCGTTGTTCTGACCACGACCTTATTTTTGTTTTGTCATTCGGGGTCCGTAAGCGAATAATAATCTATGCGGCGAATTGCCGACAATCGCAAAATTAAAATAAGTCAAACCCTTAGCTAAATAATCCCATACTTTTTCCTCTTCCCTTTCTGTTTCTTGTTCTGTCGATGTACCGATCAAAGAAAAGAAGAAAAAAAGTAAGCTTAAAAACTTTAAAATTCAAAATCTCCAAATCCATTCATTTTAAGAATTATAAAGTAAATATTTGGAATCCTAGGAGATAGAGCTACAAGTTGATATGGGTTTTGGGGATGTTCGATGGGGAAAGGGTGGATGCGACAGTTTTAGCCGTGTGGAGAGGAGCTAGGGTTTGATTTTTTTTGGCGTGTGGTCGACGATGCGTTAATCGGTGAATAGAGTGTTGTTAGTTGCGTGGAGGAGCATGTTTGTGCCAAATTTGGTGAAGCATGGCTCAAAAATGGAGGGCGTGACCTATGGGGAGGCGTGTATCAGGCTTCGGGTCGCGACTTGGAACAGAGGATCGAGCTCCATCTTCTTGTGTGCAATGCATAGCATTTGCGAAGAAATGAACGCTGGTGGTATCGATTGGTTGAATCGAGGAATGGGAAGGAGTATCAGGTGCACGGCCATGCACCATGAATGGGTTCCGGGCATTGTTTTTTTGGAAGAAGATGAAGTTAATATTCATACAAAGGTATTTTTCATTAAAGTCCATATTAATATGTTCAATTTATATATATATATATGTATGTATATATGTATATATGTATGTTTGTTTGTTTGTTTAAAAATAATAATAACTGTAGTGAATGTGTTGATTATAAAATGCAATATCTCTCTAATGCGAGGTCCGATCGAAACAAAACTTTGTGCGTGATGCTTGTTATGACAATATCTACACGATGAAGCTAGTTTGGTTGAATTTAGAGCTAATGGAAATTCGGGTTAAAATCGAACGTCGTTCGATTTTAGTTCGAAACGAAACGCTTCGGCGTCAACTAGAATTTTGGTGAATTTAACTCACCGTTTTGGTTAATCGGTATGATATATATAGTAGATTAAATTTTACTATTTGTGTTGGTTGAAATTATTGGCTGGTTTAGTTAATATCCGCTTTTGAAAAGCGTTTGTCATTTAAAACTGAAATACTGGAAATTATGTAAAGAAATCTAGATTTCTCACCGTAGTGATTTTCATTTCCAATTGTATATACATGCTGATTCTATTTCTGTTGTAACCTTGTTATATAGATTGTTAGTTGCTGAATCTTAATTTTTAGCACTATTAATTATGACACCGTTATATGTTCAAGGCTTAACCCCTGTAGTGATAAAAATCAATAACTTTGGTTAAGTGCTTTAGTGGCAATTGGCCTCAATTTAGTATTTTGAAATACTATTAATTGTCGTTTTGGCTTGAAATTTGTTTTTGATTTAGAGAATGATTTTAAATCTAACGTTTGGGTTTTCTATAATATTTTTATTTAAGCGGATTCTGAACTCCTCTATTTTACCCAAACCTTTTTATTTATCTTTTCTAAATCATTTAGAAATGTTTTAAAGTTGTTTAACTACTACTTAAAAGTGTTATTAAATCTTTTTTATTTATATTTAATTGTTTTGAAGTTATTTATCAATATTTTAATATTGTAAAAAGTTATTTTTTTAAATAATTAATATTGTTGGAAGATAATCAATAATTATTATTTACTAATGATATTTTGGAATTTATAATGGTTATTTAATAATAAAATTTTGAAATTAATAATTAATATTTATTAATAATGTTTTGGAATTTATAATAATTATTTATTAATAATGTTTTAAAATTAATAATTATTATTTATAGAAATGTATTGAAATTTATAATAATTATTTATTAATAACGTTCTGAACTGATAATTATTTTTTATTAATAATGTTTTGGAAGTTAATTATTATTTATTATAATAATGTTTGAAGATTAATAATTATTGTTTTATTAATAATGTTTGAAATTATTAAATATTACATTTATAATGTTTTGAAGTTAATAATAATAATTTATTAGTATTGTTTTGCTGTTAATAATTATTATCGTATAATAAATAATGTTTTGAAGTAAATAACAATTATTTATTTATAATGTTTTAAAGTTATTAATTATTATATTAATAATGTTTTGGAGTTAATAAATTGATGTTGGAAAGTAAATTTATTATTTATTTAGGATGTTTAAAATAAATAAACGTATCTGATTAATTGTATTTATAAGTAATAAATTAATTTATAAAAGAAATTTCATTTAATAAAAAGGATTTATTAAAGAGTTTATAAACGAAAACGAGGTTTGGATTTATAAGGATTTTTAAAAGGCTTTGTAAAGGATTTTTATAAAGGGGTTTTAGAAGGGATTTTTATAAAGGATCTTTATAAAAGGAATTTTAAAGATTTTAAAGATTTATAAAAGGAATTTTATAAATAGTTTTATAGGTTTATAAAAGAGTTTTATAAATGGTTTTAGAAATTTATAAAAATATTATTATAAGTTGTTTTAGAGATTTATAATGTGGTTTATAAATGGTTTAGAGATTTACAACAGGAATTTATAAATTATTCTAAAGCTGAATAAAAAGGAAAGTATAAAAGAAAATGAGATTGATTTCCAAAAATACTTAACAATTATGGTGGTATGGAAACATCTCTCCAAACTTAACATTAAAAAAGGGTGTAACGAACGCGAATTTTGCCCGCTCGAAAACCGACATCCATACTTTACATCGTACCCGAATGCCGCAGATCCGACCGTTCAAATCCGAGTCGCCGGAGCTTATAACACAGTTAAGTAAATAACACAGTGGAAGAAAAAGAATAATACATTGATATACAGCTTTGATACAATATCTGATACAACAGAATGATACAATGAATATCAATATACATCAGAGATATGATACAAGAAATAGCAGCGGAAAAGAAAATAGATAACACCAGCAGCGGATAATCTCCATCTCCAAAGCGCCAATCCAGAAATAGCTCGAACTCCAAATAACGATGCACAAAGATAAGCAAGTGCAGTCCATATCCAAAGACTGAACTAGTTCCAGAAAATCTACTAATTCTGACTATCTGAAAAACCCAACTCTAGACTGCCCGTGTAGAAAAATTTTGAGCATCCAGAGTTTAGGAAAGAAACAATAAACTCCGGATCAGTCATGGGACTGGTGTGAGCAACAAAAACAGTTTATCTTTAAAAACAAATAGCAAAAGGAATTTTAAAGTCAATTCGCAAAGCTTTTGGAAAATGAGACTACCATAAGGCCTCCCGCACACACACACAATGCAAATGCAGAATCGGAGGAGATTTCTCCTTATGATAGTCAACGATGCTTGATACGCAATAACAATTCATTTGGTTTGATATTATTATTAGTGCATAGTGTAGAAAACATTTTCGAAAGTAGAATATCAATCTTAGCCAACATAGACATTTCGAACTATGCCTACTATAGCTACCATCCAAACAGTGGGGCGCCACCATAAGTAGATGGCAGGTTCTACAACTAAAACCGTACAAGGCTCGTATCGGATGAATGGATTTTCCAACAAATGGTCAGGCTAAGGAACTTCCTATGCCACAAAAGAACGCCTCTGGCTGGACGCTCCGAGAGACAAACTGCTCTCTGCCAAACAAGGCCGGCTACTCCCCTTCCTGGGGAATATACAAAACCTCAGATATGCCACCCGGTCCTTTGGGACCTTTAAACGAGCGCTCGTCACCAACATCACACATAATAAATAAAGCGTGTCCACATGAGTGAGTATCTGGGCTCCATACCATGATACTACCCTTTTCCAGAAGGAATGGTCATACCCTAGGGAAGCTACCCCTGAAACCTTGCCGCACAATTCCTGTTTCGACCATTACCGGGTTGTGAGGTTCGACGAAGTCTTGTCCACAAAGCTACGCTTTGGCACAAAGCCATGCTTTGGGTCAACAGATGATCAAAGTAATGATCACAAAGATAAATGATCAAACAAATGATCATATCACAAATGATCAAACAATGATCATCACACAGCAACACTCAGCATGTCACATTACCAAATTGGAAATATATCGCTGATAAATTTCAACTACATAACCTCTGAGCTCGTACGTCTCAGAGAAGGGTGTTAAGCTAAGAGAATAAATTCTCCGCCACCAGCAGAAATGTATTTGAAAGAAATCGGCTTTATATCTCAAAGTGTAATGTCAGACATGTAACCATACAAGTCTGTTCCGGGTTCGAACAGAACCGAAGGCACTTCTTACGAAGCCCTTGCAGATTCAATTCACAAAGTTCACCTAATTTCACTTAGGGGATCTCTATACCAGGAGCTACCCAGTGCAGAGACAATCGACGAGTTATCCTTTCGTTCTCGTGAATATCCGGTCTTCATCACCGGTCTTTAATTGCTATCCATATACGATGTATCACTTATTCGGAATGGGTTATGTGACACAAAGGTCCTCTCCCGGCTGAACTGAATAGTGAGCGCAATATTCAAAACATATGGATATGGGATTTCAATTAAGTCACAACTTATTACCCAAAACTTTCTTTTAAATGGTTTAAACAAATTACCATTTTAAATCTTTTTTTAACAAAAAGATTCAATTCACAAAGTTCACTTAATTTCACAAAGATTCATTCACAGATTTTCCAAATCGATTTCCATTCCAATTTGATTAACTTGTTAAATCTTTAAAACAAAGATTTAACTTATAGCTTTCAAAAACAATTTCATTTCGAATGGTTTAAACAAATCATCATTTTTAAATCTGTTAAAAATAAACAGATTTAATTCATAGCTTTCAAAAAGAATTCAGTTATATCTTGGAAAAATCCATTTTTCAATTCAATCTTGAAATTCTTTTAACTTAAATTGGAATTTCATTTTTAAATCTGTTAAAAATAAACAGTTTTCATTTTGGAAATCTGATTCATTTATACGAGTTAAAATCCTTGGGTTAAATCCAAATTCTCAAAATTTTACTTTTAAAATGGTTTAACTTCATATAAACACTAGTATAACATCTTTAATCCCTAGTTTCAAATCATAGAATTCAATTTCAAATCTTGAATTTAAGTTTAAATCCAATTTTTTTAAACTTCAAAACTCAATCAAGTTACTCAAAATAAATTTCATCTTTGAAATTCCATTTCAAAAGTTTTTCACATTCAAACCCAAATTCATTTCCAAAATCAATTGAAATTAAAATTTCAATTTCAAAAATATTAAATTTAAGTCATCTGTGACTTAACCGATTTCCCGCGTAAAATCCATATTTGTGTGGGTATGGTGTAGTCCAGGGGTTCAACACAATAGTGCAACATCATTCAATTTATCACAGATTAAAATACATAAATATAGTTGATAAGCGGTATAAGGATAACGCTTATCTTTTCATTCACAGATTCACAAAGAAATAATATGAGTCACAGATAATAATTTACATTCCAGATAAATAACTACAGTACAGATCACAAATCAGAATATATCACATAGCATCACAGATCAGAGATGTCGAATAATTCAACATCCAATATAATTCAAACATCCATAAGTAGGATCTATTTAATTTTCTGATTTATTTAATCAGATTATCTACTTATGAATTTAATTACAAATTCTAGTTAATTAACATTAATTAATTACAAATTATTTTAAGTTAATTAACCCTTAAAGATAATTAATTAATTATTATTTTTTTAAATTTGTAGTTAACCTTAATCATATTCAATTTTTCCTAATTAACCACATTAATTAATTAACGCTTAATTAATCATCACTTAATTATTTATCCTTAATTAATTACATTAACAAATTATTCTTTGAGTAATCAAGTAAGTAAACCTTTTACTAATTAATCAATTGATTATACCTTTCATTATCTACCTTAATTAATCAAAGATAAACCACATTTTATCTTAATTCATTACTTAATTTCATCATCTAAATTAAATGCTTGAAATCATTTTATACAAAAATATTGATTAATTACAGTTCAATTCTCTTATCATAATCACCTTCTTAATTCAAACATTATTTAAACTCCATTTGAAAATAAAATAGAAATTTATTCATAATATTATTTCAAAATCAATTAATTTTTCATAACAATTTAAAACATTTAGTCTTAACATTTTTTTTCAAAATTTGTTTCGAAACCTTGTTAACACTTACATAATACTTGAACCCTAATCATACTTCCTTTAGCCCAGATGAACCTGTTTAAAATTTAAGTTTGCTCTTTAAAATTGGAAAAAATCAAATCAATTAAAACTGGACTCACTTGGAAACGAATGTTCCCCAACCAACTCATCAAATTCTCGAGTCCATACCCGTACCAATCTCTCAAATACCCGAGCCCAAAACCAGTTTTCTTCGAGTCAATTACTCGAATCACCCGAGTAAAACTCGAGCAACTTCCCTGCTTTCACAACCTACCCCAAAACTCAGAACTAACCCAAACACTAACACTCGTGACATATCGTGCACGTGCACGAGGCGCCGGAGCCACTCCGATCGTCGCCGCTATCTCGCACAAATCGCCAGTGACCATCTCAACTCAGACAAACACTCAGATCGTCGAAACCACCACGAAATCAAAATCGAGCTATCCTACCGCTTCCTAGAACCTAACACGATCAACAAAACTCCCCACGCCGATGATCGCAACCACCTGCAACCCCACCACCTTGACCGGAGAAGCTTCGTTCACCAATGCTTCGATTTCCCTCGGTGCGACAACACTCGATCCACCCACGACAGCGAACGCGTCACATTTCCATCCTCAACCGAATTAAGCTGTTAAACCCTAAATTGCTCTCGACTCAAAAATTCTCGCATTAAATAATTTTTCTAGCATTTTTCCTAACATTATTGAGTTCAAATCTAGCTCCACGCGAAGTTACAACACCCAATATTTCTTTGATTTCCAGGGATTTATCAAAGTGCCAATTTTGTACAATCTCGAACTTCCCTCGAATTACTCGACTAAAAATCATAATTCTTGTTTCAAAAATCATACTTTTGAATGTTATTTCAAGATATAAATTCAAACTTACAATTTAAATTATTCGAATTTTAACCATTTATTTACTTTATACTGTGTATTTGAATTTACAGTTTTTATATTTCACGTCCAACCTTTAAACAAATTTCCAAGCTTTGGTCTTTAGTTTACACAAGTTTATTTAACTTAGATTCCTAAGTCCAAAGTGTTTGTAAGAAGAAGCATTGAAGTTTCCATTTTTCTTTGCTCTGTACACAACATATAAAAGAACAGGGCATAGAAGGTTTTCCAGAGCAACAAACATTCACAGAATTGTTTTATTTAAAACTATTCAGCAAGCATATATTATTCCAAAGCAATACACAAGTTTAAACTTTGAAAAAATAGATGTTTACTCACCTGGAATGTGAAGGCAGAGAACAAGAACAAGGAACAGAGAAAAATTGAGGCTTGAAGGCTGCAGTTTTGAACTTCTTTTAAACTTGCTTTGTCTTCTTTGAATTGAGTGATGTTTGCTTTTGTTGAATGATGTTTAGAGTTTATAAAAAAGATGATACTTATTTTCTTCTTATGGTTTGCTAAATTTCACTGAACGAACTAGAATGAATATGGATGGGTATTATATAAAGGAGATGGTTTGTGCAGATAGGCCATACTGGTACAGGTATAGGCAAGTTTTGCTTTTCTTTTTTTTTCTTTGATCAGACATTTTATATATTTTTTTGTTGACTAAGCAAAAATTCATTTTCGGCTGAGAGGATTATATTTTGTACTGAGGAGATGGGGTAATAAATGCAATGTCCTATTTTGTTTACAAGCTTATACTATTTGTTTATGTAGGTACAGTTTTGCTTTGTTTATTCCTTATTATTTTTGTAACACAGATAATTTCTATTTTATTATGTTGTTAGATCTTTAGTTAATATGTTTATTTTCTTTTACAAGCTTTTGCATATATGTATCTTATTGTCTTGTTGTCTAGTTGCTAGTGTTTGAGATGATTTTGTATTGCTTTTCTTTGTCTTCCTATACAAGCTTACTTTTATATATTTGTTTAAGTGTTCATGAAAACATAATTTTGTTTTAGTCCTTTGTATTTTATTTGTTTGTTTTATTACTTTCTATTTTACAAAATTCATTAATATGTTGTTGGCTTTTATTTATAACTATATAATTTATCTTATGTATTTTTATATTTAATATGTTGTTATAATTTATTTAAATGTATTCATTTTTTTTATTTGTATTATTTTGTATTGATTTACTAAGATTTACTTTATATTGTATGAACTATGTATATATTTATCATATATATATATATTCTAATTTCTATTTCTAATTTTAAATGTTTATTTTTAACTTTATATTTTATAACTTATCCTTTATTTATTCATCTCTATTTATAACTCAATTATTTATTTTACTTTAATATTTATTGTTTTATATTAAATTTATAAATTCAAATTATTATTAACCATTCATTTACAATTCAAATCAAATGTATATACATATATATTATTTATAAATCTCAAATTTACTCATATATGCTCAAATACATATATATTCACATATATACAATATTTACAATATTTTTAAATTTAGATGATTTATACCAAATTTATTTGGATTCGGGGAAACTCACTTAAATTCCCAATTAACTATACAATTTTAATTCAAAAATTAAATAAAATATCAATTTAAATTAAATTAAAATCTGGGGTCATTACAAAGGGGATCTTTCTCAGTGTTTTGAATATATTTATACCGTTGAGATAAGTATATGGATACTTTTACAAGCATTAAAAGGAGTATAAAGTGTTTGTGAATATATCTTTGTAAAAGTATTTTAAAACAAGTATTCATAAAGTGATTTTTATTAACGAAAGGGTTAATTAAAGAGGTTAGTGGTTGCTTATGTGCTTAACCAATGTTTGTTTTCCTATGGGATTTTTTTGAATTTATTGTTGTATATTTGATAGTTAAATAACCGACTATCGAATCTTGGCCAGTTTTGAATTAGGAACTTTGTGTTTTCATACGATTTGAGTTCCCTTAGGAGAACTCATTCGAGTGAAACGTCTCTTGCTTTATGAGATATATTAGAGATCCCTTTGGGACTCCGGTATAGTCCGCTTACTTCTAAAAGAATTAGGAATGAGTCAACTAGAAATTATCAGTTGTTGGTTCCAAGAGACCAGGATCAGATGTTATCTGAAAACCCCTTCCAACCAACTCAAGCATTTTTAACTGGAGACATCTTGAAGAGTATGGAATCGAAGACAGAGCTTTTGAAGTGCAAAGGCTACTTGTTACTAATCCTGAGGGTGATTCCAAAATGGATATGGTAGAGTTAGTGCCTTCGATTTCATTCAGACTCAGAACGAACTTGTATGGATGATTGCAGTTCTGGCTGGAGGGCAGTGTTAGCATTCCAAGTGGGAATTGCTAAAGGAAGGTAAATCGTTACCTCATGAGTCTTATACCCCAAAAAATGGCTAAAACATGATAGATGCAGCAGGGCCATATGGGTCGCTTCCATAAGGGTGTACCATCACCTTTCTAGATTTTCGTATTATGGATTTGGTTGTGCATGAGAGTTCTTTATAAAGATTGGGAACAACCGGGGTGATGACATATTCTGTACTATTCAGTAAG
Source organism: Allium fistulosum (assembly GCA_030737815.1). NCBI lineage: Eukaryota > Viridiplantae > Streptophyta > Magnoliopsida > Asparagales > Amaryllidaceae > Allium > Allium fistulosum. The sequence goes on from CM060906.1 coordinate 56,119,865, forward strand.
GGATAGGCCGGTCCTGTGTTGGTAGAGGGAAAATGCATTTGTAGCCCTCGGTACATTTTTTCTAAAGATGTATTGTACTGAAGGTAGTCCCTTACCTTGCCGTTGTTGGAATCCATTCTCCAATACGTGCTTTACGGACTTAGTTGTGCCCAACTATGTTGAAATGTGAGATGCAATCATTTCAGCTATTATATATATTTATTTTAAACCCTTGACATTAATATAATATCAGAAGATTTCTTATAGAAATGTTTTGGTTATCGTAGGATTAAAACCTTTCTATGTTTATGTGTGGTGTGGTCTTACAAGATACCTTTTATTTTGAAAGGGTTTTATAAATATAGAAATCAATATAATTTGACTAAGTTTCTTATGCTGGTTTACCAGACTGATCTGGGTGTTATATTCTTATAATGCTCGGGTCGGCCTGAGTATATTTCAGATTTAGTTCTGGATGTTTTGGTGCTTTAAGAGACGAGCCAGATGCCTCCAAGACGTATTAACGTATTTTATTTCCGTTGAAATTTCATATTTGTATTCATCGGCAATTGTAAGGGCAAGCTGTTATAACTGTCCAGACTAATGATAGATTGGTATCTCTAGTTGATGTGTGTGCGTGTGTGTATACAGTTTTCTTTTGTAATGATCATTGCGTGTACTATAGATTATTCAGTACGATGTGAGATTTTGTTCTGTCTTTTCTTTCTTTTTCTCCAACAATCCGTCTTTCTGGCACTTGGATGCTCAGCACGTGAATACAGTGGATGTATTAGTGTCGACTTCCTAAGATCGAATAGGCGGTTGTTACGCATGTGAATATTCCCTTGGGATAACACTAGTACGTATTTCATGTAAATCATAATCAATTCACCTATACGTACATAGTATCGGCACAAAGCAATAAACAAGCGCATTTCTAGGATAGAACAATACACAATATAAAAAATTAGCATAGAGAACACAGAGTCATTAACGCAATGATAACGTATAACAAAAATATACATAAGTCTGAGTGAGATATAAAATAGGTCAAATTCCCACTATCTTTAAAGAATACAATGCATAAATCCAGTACATACATCTCAACATTATCAATATACATGATGATACAGAAATATATAATGGCACACTAGTCAATTAATAAAGTAGCCTCCGTCTACACCTAAAAATCAGAATTTGGTCTCTTCATTCTTGAACATGTAATGTCTCAGAATGACCTGAGTATTATATAAATAACACACAAGTAACACTATACCTAGAATGTAGGCGTCAAAAGATAGCAACAACTATATATCCTAATGTGGCATGCAGACGACTCAATATATGTATGACACCATACCACCACCATTCACATATCATCACCCAATCATTGAATAATTGAATAACACATCAAGAAGTATAATATCAAAATGGGTGAAATATCACACATCCAACTATCATCAATGCACAAAATCATCAAGTGCCATACGGGCAAGCACACAGCTATGCCCAAGATTATCTCTTAAATAATCGTAAAGTAGACATACCCGGGGTCCGTCATACTCAACATATTCAAAAATACATAAAAAATCAACCAACAAAACATATATGAGATACAAATATGGCATACCCTTGGTAGCTAAGGTCATCTCTCAGATTACTATATAAAAGATAGGTAAGGGTCCAACTTCATGTTCTCAGAACCTCTAACTATCCTCAATAGCATCATAATCGACGTGTACGGGGTTACACAACTTCATATAATCACGGTATCATGAATAATCCAAAAGATCGATAATCACATAATAATAATATAGACTTTCAACCTCATAGTAACCGACTTGGCTCTCAGCCAATGAAATAAGTATACGGTCTCTCAAACCCCTAATAATATACTCAACTCTCGGTATCATGGATAGTCATCAGAACTCTCATTCCTATGTACTCTCAGCATCATAAATAACTATTTCGGCATCGTTCAATAACAAATGACCTGATCGGCTCTCAACCGTAAACACAATGATCTCACATAGGTAAATAAGTATATGAATATATCATCTCATCAATAATAACCAGACGAGAGATTGACAGCTCTCAGCATGCTCCAGGAGCCTCCCTCACATGGTCTTGGTGCTACTCCTACAGTCTTTAATTACTTCGATGGCCATTGTTATCCAGTATTCATCAAGTGCAAGACTACGCCATGCGATGGTCACGACCATGCAAGTGCCCCTAATAGTAACAGACTACTGGCATATGTGACACAAGGGCAGTCTCGGCCTTAGTACTCAGCCATACACATCAAAAAGGTGTGTCACAGATTTGGGGAGTGACCCTACAACCAGGCCGCTAGGATGGATACGGGCCTAATCTGGTTTACTCCATGTCAATAATAGGAGTATACTCATAATAGATATACACTTATGGCTCTCAACCTTCTTACTCTTGGTTTGCAATACCATAAATATGATACCACATATACTCGACCTTGTTTGAGTGATATCTACTTATAGAAAGTAATCGAACGAATATCAGCACAGATGTCCTATACCACCTTGTGTTACTCACCCTTTTACTCAGTACTAGTAAACTACACTCACATCACATAATTATTCTATACAATGAGTCAAAGAAGTAATCACAAAATACTACCGAACATTCTATATCGCTTGGTGTTACTAATCTGTTTATTCAACATCATCATTACATAGAACTTAAAACATAATACAAATCAAATATTCCATATGAGGAGTCAAGAGAGTAATCAGAAAAGTATTACCAAATTTTCTATACAGTTTGGTCTGCAAAACTGTTTACTCAAAATTATCGTCATATTGAATTTCACATAAGTTTCCATATAAATCAAACTATATATATGTATGAAAAGGAATTTATATCTTAATACTCTTAAAACCATTCGAAAATGTTTCACAATTGGGTTATCTTTAAAGTCGACTTATATACTCAGTATCTCTTTTCGAAAATATTCTTGAACCCTTTTTATTAAATATACACTTACTAAAGAAATTACTTTTCAGAAATATTACTAAAATTCTTCATTTATACTTGTATAAATTTTATATATTCCAATACTATTGAAAATTCTCTATTTTCATTTCAAAAGAACTTTTCATCCAAAAAAAATTCCAATAAATAATTTTATTTTCCACCCACTTTTACTAAATATACCTCAATCTAATTTTAAGACACCATTAATAGTTTTCCAAAGGCACTCAAATCTTTTGAAAAATGAAAATAAATAAATCCAAAAATATAAACAATGGAGCAAAATTCTCCAAAACACCAACCAATCATCTACACAAATTTATCATGTGGCCCGAGTCGAATTCCACCGAACTCCAGCCATCCATACAATGCACACACTACATAAAAATAAACTACTCAAATCAAAATGCATTCGGAAAGTGTTTCCTTTGCATTTTGACATTCTAACATACACAGAATTTCACCATCAATAAGAAACCATATTTAATATCACAATAATTAATCCAATATCCAAAAAAACATTTCAACCATTTAATTCAATCAATAATCATGATAAATATATAACAGGTAATGAAATATAGATATAGACACGAGTGTGAGAACTTGCTGATTTAAAGAACAGAAGAGCACATGCTCTGCCTGCCACCATATCGTCAAATGTCAGCTTGCGTTTCCATGCCTATATAATACTTCTTTGCCAGCACCATGTCGTTGCACCACTATGTAGGATCTAGATTAACCCTAGAGGGGGGGGGTGAATAGGGTTATAGCAAATTATCTTTGAATTTAAACAAACTGCAGAAAGGTAATTCACACACACAAAATTTTACCCAGCTTCGGCAACCCCTGCCTACTGCTGCATTCCCAGATTTCTATTAGAATTAAACAGTTTCCCGCTTACAAACACTCTAACAGACTCGCAAACCCTGCTACCGCCTATAGAGTTTTGCAAACTCGCAAACCCTGCTTACTGAACTAATCCTAACTAGACAATCTGACACAACCTAAACTCTAGGTGGTGATTTGCCAACGGTTTGATTTGAAAAATACAGAATTAAAAACAACCTAAAAAACAACCCTAATATACCAAAGCCTAAATAACAAAATAAATAAAACCGGCCCAACAATTATCACTCAAGACAAAAGAAATGCGGCCCTCTTTCTTTTATTAATGTCGGCTCTAGTTCCTTGTGAAAAAATGGTCGCTTCTCTTTATCGATTCTCCTGATTAAAAATTAGGGCTTTTGTTGAAAGACGAAAGCGCCTCTTCCAATAGATCGATCGGATGATGATTTCGTGTTGTTTGCTCTGTCGATCGATGTCTCTTCGTAGCTTGGCCTCGGCTGCTCTCTCGATGATCGAATTTGATTCCTGACTTTGGTATGTATTTCATTCCTTTTCCTTTCTCGATTGATTGCTTGAATTCGATGATGTAAATGCCAGTGATGATTGGGTTTTTATAGGATTCGATCCCCTGAGTTTTCGTTCGTTTATGCGTGATTGAATTTGTCAATTTCTTTGATCGGCCGTTCGATTATTGTTGGATGTTGAGATGATTTTTTTGACTACTTCAAATCACGTATATTTTTGTTGCTAGATTCCCACGTCATTGAAATTTAACTCGTGATTTTTCTGACTTGTTCGACTTCGTGATTGCCACGGCTTTGGTTTTAATCACTTGGTCATCACGTTGTTGACTTTGACGATTTCTAAATTCATCAATTTCTTGTTCTCCACTGCTTGATGATTATGTTGTGACGATTTTGGCTTTAACTTGTAATAAATACCTTGATCACCTCTGTTTCGAATTCCTGGTTTGCTTGATAACCATGGTTTGATTTCTGATGACATTTTGTTGACTTCGGTCTCTTTTTTATGTGATTCCATTTCCATGTTCTTTGAAGTGTTTCTGCACTTCTGGTTTCTCTGATGCACTTTGTTGTACCTGGTTTGTATGCATTTAGCTCTGACTACGGCCAGTTGATTTTGTGAATAAATATTGTCTGTATATGTGCATATATACATTAGTATGTGTGTATGCATATATTGTTGACTTTTCATTGCATTCCATTGTTTGCTTGTATTTGAGTTTAAGTTGCAGTCTACTAGAGTCATATGTGCACTGTGATGTGTATACTTGATGCCTTGATAGTCTTGTTCACTGGTCGAGTTCATTTGAGGCTAGTTTGCTGTTGTATGTCATATCTACATGTATATATTGGGTTCTTTCCAGTTACATGTTACCATCCTCATTTGCATTGTTGCAGTTGCTATTCTTCATACCTGAACTGGTCTTGTTGTACTTGATGTGCATGTGTGGGCTGCCTTTGTGTATCACCATACATGCGTGTCATAGTTGCAGTCTTTAACTTGTACCATTCGAGGTAGTTTGCTTATTTGTTGTGCACTGGCTTCACTTTGACATTTGAACTTGTGACTTGAAACTTGATTAACTTGTATTCAGTTACATTGCACTGTCCATGCATGATGATAATCACTTTTGCATTTTGAGTTGTTGTATGCATTTGTGTTGTATCCAGCTTGTCTTTTGGCTCGACTGTGCACACAAGTTGGTGAGGCAGTGCACACGTGTATAAATGTACACGTGTGTATTGCAGCCACTCATAATTACCTGTACCTGATAAGAATACTGATATGCACAGATATTACAAAAAAAATGATGACAATAACCCATATATCTGAGGCACCAATAAAAACAAATTTATATTTTTGCAAATTCAAATTTGTTTATTTTCAGATTACTGTTGTAGTTGCTAATTATACAGGTACACAGAAGACAGGACAAGAACTGGAGCTGGACAATGCAGATAGATGCAGATGTGCAGATAGAGTGAAATAACTGAGTGTTGAGTGTTATAGTGAGGAAGAAATGTAAATGTGAAATGTATGAAACCGATGTATGTATATAGAGAGAGCTGAAAACTTTGTATTGTTTAAGTGTTGAAATAAAATATTATTTTGAATAAAAATACTGATTGAATTATATAAATTCTGTGCAATTGTATTATTATTCAATATGAATATTTATTCCTATATGTGTATAATACAATCTGCAAACACATTGATATATTGATATATGTTTGTTATCATCAAACAAAAAATCACATCAAACAATCTCCCCCTTTTGATGATGACAAACATATATATTAAAGATTTTGAAATTCTGATAAATGTGTTTGAGCATGAAATATTTAGCTCCCCCTATATGAATGCCCCCCCTACAACTGAGACCACTCCCTATTCAGAAGATTTAGAAAATTACAGAAGAATAAAAGAACTAAAGAAAATTAACTAACAACATTTAACAAATTTGTTGAAGTATTCCAAAAATATTTACTTTCTTATCAAAATCTTGTTCTTCTCCCCCTTTTGTTATCATCAAAAAACTGATAAAACTAATGAAACAGTAATGGAAAAAGAAAAATATTTTTTTTAAAGTAAAAATAAATACAAAACAAAGATAAATCATAATATATCATAACGAGATAACAATTTCCACATTGTAGAGAATGGATCGATGATTCGGTTTTTATATAATGAGAAGAGAGAAATTTGAAAAATAATTTGACATTTAAGCACAAAAATAAGCACTTACTAACCACGCATAACCATAAGGACTTTTAAATAGGATTAGCAGTTACTTATTAGTCTAAGCATCCGAAAAATACTTAGCTATCATACTCCATCCATGCATAACCATAAGGACTTTTAAATGAGAATGGAATAATGATAAAATAATTCACTTACATGCTCCATCCATGCATAACCATAAGGACTTTTAAATGAGAATGGAGGCATGAAATATTTTTTTTTAAATTTTAAAAGAAATCACTCTTCTCATTTTTCAAAACCATTATGAATGATAGAAAGATGATAGAAATAGAAATGACCGTGGAATAAGTTACCAAGTTAATTATATTATGAAATATTATTTTTGAAAAGAAATAAAACAAAACATATTTCCACTACTGAATACCATATTTGAATCAATCTTTGAATAATATCCAAAACTGGTTTGAATTCTAGAAATTGAAGTTGAAAATAAATATCCAAGAATATTTCAACCAAAAAATGGAAAATGATTAGTCAATTTCTATAATCCCCAAATCCAAACGTAATCTGGAAAATCTGTCTTCGAGGAGGGGTTTTGTGAAAATATCAGCAAGTTGAATCTCAGTTGAAATATATTCAATGCAAATGTCTTCCTTAGCAATGTGATCTCTAAGAAAGTGGTGTCTCACATCAATGTGTTTTGTACGTGAATGATGAACAGGATTATTTGACAAGTCTATTGCACTTTTACTATCACATTTTAATGGAACTTGTTTATAAACTAAGCCAAAATCAGAAAGAGTTTGCATCATCCATAAAATTTGAGCACAACAACTTCCTAAAGCAATATATTCTGCTTCAGTGGTGGATAATGCAACACAATTTTGTTTTCGACCAGACCATGAAACTAATGAATGTCCTAGCATGAAACATGTCCCACTAGTACTCTTCCTATCAACTAATGAACCAGCATAATCAGCATCAGAATAACCAACTAAATCAAAATTTTCACAAGAAGGGTACCATAGTCCAAATTTGTGTGTGTGTGAAAGATATCTCAAAATTCGTTTAGTGGCTTTTAAATGTGATTCTTTAGGATTAGATTGAAAACGTGCACACAAACACACAGAAAACATAATATCAGGTCTAGAAGCAGTAAGATAGAGAAGTGAACCAATTATCCCTCGATATTTCTTCTGATCAACAACAACTCCTTTCTCGTCTTTGTCCAACTTTGTTGATGGGCTCATAGGAGTTCTCAATGGTTTGGAGTTCTCAACTCCAAATTTCTTCAACAGTTCCAACACATACTTGGATTGTGAAATAAAAATACCATCACTGCTTTGCTTGATTTGAAATCCAAGGAAAAATTTCAATTCTTCAACCAAGCTCATCTCGAATTTAGCCTACATGACTTGTTCAAATTTCTCGCACAAGAGTTCATTAGTAGCACCATAAATGATATCATCCACATAAATCTGAACAATAAAAAAATCACTTTCTTTATGTAATAGAAACAGTGTCGTGTCAGCACTCCCCTTTTTAAAACCATTTTCCAAAAGATATGTATAAAGGCAGTCATACCAAGCTCTAGGAGCTTGCTTAAGACCATATAATGCTTTTTCTAGTTTATACACATGATTTGGAAAATCATGATTTTCAAAACTGGGGGGTTGTTCAACAAAAACTTCTTCTTTCAAATCACCATTTAGAAAGGCACTTTTTACATCCATTTGTTTAAGTTTGAAACCCTTATAACATGCAAAACTTAGCAAAATCTTAATGGCTTCTAACCTAGCAACTGGAGCAAATGTTTCATCAAAATCTATGCCTTCTATTTGGTTATATCCTTTTGCGACCAACCTAGCTTTGTTTCTAATTACATTTCCTGATTCATCAAGTTTGTTTTTGAACCCCCATTTAGTTCCAACAATTGGATAGTCATTAGGCTTAGGAACTAATTTCCAAACTTTATTTCTCTCAAATTGATTAAGTTCATCTTGCATTGCTAAAATCCAACTTTCATCATTAAGAGCCATTTCAACAGAATCAGGTTCAATCTCAGAAATAAAACCACTGTGACAACAAAACGCATACAAATTTTTATCAAATGAAGAGCGAGTGCGTATACCTTCCGTAGGATTACCTATAACCAATTCAGGAGGATGATTGGGTTTGAACTTCAATTTTTCAGCATCAACAGTCCTACTTTCAGGTTTCTCACTAGATGTCCCTTCTTCAATGCCTTCATGATCTACCCCATCGTCAACCGCCTTTTCAGTCGTCCTTTCCATGTCAGATTCATCGAATTTCACATTGATTGATTCAACAATTATTTTTGTTCGTTTGTTGTATATCCTGTAAGCTTTGCTCCTTATTGAATATCCCATGAAAATTCCCTCATCAGCCTTTGATTCGAATTTTCCAAGTTGATCACCTGTGTTAAGAATAAAACAAGGACATCCAAATACACGAAAATAAGAAATGTTAGGTTTTCTTTCATGCCACAATTCATAAGACGTTTTGCCAAGTATTGGTCTAATCATTACTCTATTCATTACATAGCACGAAGTATTCACTGCCTCTGCCCAAAAAGTTAGAGGTAGTTTATACTCACTCAACATGGATCTAGCCAATTCTTGCAATGTACGGTTTTTCCTTTCAACCACCCCATTTTGTTGAGGTGTTCGTGGAGCAGAAAATTCATGTTTTAAACCATTTTCTTCACAAAAGTTTTCAAAATCCAAATTTTCAAATTCGCCTCCATGATCACTTCTCAAAGCTTTAATTGAAACTCCTTTTTCATTTTGAACAAGTTTTGCAAATTTTGAAAAATAATCAAAAGATTCAGATTTTTTAGCTAAGAAATAAACCCATGTAAATCTAGAATAATCTTCAACCAATACATAACAATAACGTTTTCCATTCAAGCTTGCAATTTCATTTGGTCCAAATAAGTCCGTGTGAATTAATTCAAGGACACTTGATGTGCTAACAATGTTTTTAGGGTGAAATGATGATCGACTAAGCTTGCCTAAGGAACATGCTTTACACACTTTATTATTTTTAAATTTCTGATGTGGTAACCCTCTGACTAATTCTTTTGTTTCAAGTTTTTCCAAGAGGCCCATGCTAGCATGTCCAAGTCTCCTATGCCATAAGGATGCCTCTTCGTTAGTGGCTACCAAACATCTAGAAAAATTTAGATTATCAAAAGAAAGCGTGTAAACATTTCCTTTTCTTTTGCCCATAAAAACAATGTTATTAGAAGATTTATCAATGATTTTGCAAGTATCACTATCAAAAACCACATTCATACCTTTGTCACATAGTTGGCTAATAGAAATGAGATTGTGATGCAAATTATCGACGTATAAAACATTAGTCAAGGAAAAAGTACCGTTACCTACTTCACCTTTACCAATAATCTTACACTTGCTATTGTCTCCCATGATCACATTTCCACCTTTAAAATTCTCTAGGCTAAGGAACTTTGATTTGTCACCTGTCATATGTCTAGAACAGCCTGAGTCTAGATACCATTCTTGTTGCTCCTTAGCCCGCCAACAAACCTACATAGAGAGAGAAGAGGATGACCTAGAGAAACTCTTAGGTCCAATGATATTAGTAACTGAAGCATTGTGAATAAACAATCCCTTTGGAACCCAAACTTGTTTTATCCTTTCATTCTTGTTCCAATAGACATAAAATTTGTTTGTAGAATTCTTAGGAACTCAAACTTGTATAAATTTTGTGTTCTTGTTCCTACGACTACAATTTTCAGCACGATGTCCAATTATTCCACATTTTACACATTTAGCAAAGACACTCTTACCTTTTGCATTATCATCAACTTGTGTTTTCCCAAAACCTAGTCCTTTTCTGTTGTTAGCAAAAAGTTGATTTCCCAATAACATGTTAAATGATTTTTCTCCTCTTGAAAAGTTATTCAAAGTTTTCTCAAGATTTTGGACTTTGGTTTTTAGCGTTGTGTTTTCAGTCACAAGTGATGTGCATCTATTTATAAAATCCTTTTTCCTAGTGTCAATGGTTTCCTTAAGATGCAAGTTTTCTTTTTCAAGATTCTCAAAGCTATTCTTAAGTTTTGATAATTCCGAATCTAAATTTTTACATTTTTTACAGTCTAGGTTTTGAATATTTTCAAGTTCAGTTTCTAACCTAGAATTTTCATGGACAAGTTCTCTCCTATCAGATTTCAGTTTTTCAATTTTAGAATCAAGAGTATCAATTGTTTTAGTAAGATCACAACACATAAAAACAAGTTCTTTATAAGAATAGTCCCTTACCTCACTAGATTCCTCTGAGCTTGCTTCTGAATCTGATTTTGCCATAAGACACAAATTAGCCTCCTCTGAGCTATTATTCGAAACTTCCTCTCCTTCTTCATCATCCCAAGTCGCTGCAAAAGCCTTCTTCTTCTTTTTCTTTCCTTTGTTGTTTTTGAGAAGTGGGCATTTTTGTTTGAAGTGGCCAGGCTTCTTGCAGTTATAACAAGTCAATTCATTATCGGAATTGTCAGAATCTCTTGACCTATTACCATTTGATTTCTTCTTGCGTGGCACGAATCTTGACCATTTTCTAAGATTATTGACAGCCATTGCAAGCTCTTCAATTGGATCTTCTTCTTCTTCATCGCTCTCTTCTTTGCTCTTTAAGGCAATCGTCTTCTTCTTTGATTCGGAGTTGTTGCGTTCCTCCTTTGTTTTTAGCTCAAGCTCATATGTCATCAAGTTGCCAATCAACTCCTCCATGCTTAGTTTACTCAGATCTTTCGATTCTTGTATTGCCGTGACTTTTGCCTCAAAGTTCATCGGTAAGACTCGTAGCACCTTCCTCACAAGCTCTACCTCAGTGAATACCTTCCCAAGCGCTCTAGCATTGTACACCAAAGTTGAAAAGCGTCCAAACATGTCCTTTATGCTCTCGCATTTGTCCATCACAAAGTTCTCGTATTCATTGCTGAATAGGGCTAGACGAGACTCCTTGACTTGAAAAGTTCCTTCATGTGTCACCTCCAAGGTATGCCAAATTTCCTGCGCAGTTTTACAATGAGAAATTCTATTAAATTCATTCTTATCAAGAGCACAAATCAAAGCATTCATGGCTTTAGCATTTGTAGTTTTTAATTTCTTATCGTTAGCGTCCCACCTATCCTTAGGTTTAGGAATCTCAGTATCACCAACAGTTATAGTGGGAGATTTATAGCCAGTTTCAATAATATCCCAAACATCATAATCAACCAAACTAAGATAAATACCCATCCTAACTTTCCAATAAGCATAATCATTCCCATTAAACATAGGTGGCCTGGCAATAGATTGCCCCTCAGAAAAAGCATTATTTGGTGGATTCATGACTCTAGAGTTAAAGAAAAAATACCGGGCTCTGATACCACTTGTAGGATCTAGATTAACCCTAAAGGGGGGGGGGGGGTGAATAGGGTTATAGCAAATTATCTTTGAATTTAAACAAACTGCAGAAAAGTAAATCACCAACACAAAATTTTACCCAGCTTCGGCAACCCCTGCCTACTGCTGCATTCCCAGATTTCTATTAGAATTAAACAGTTTCCCGCTTACAAACACTCTAACAGACTCGCAAACCCTGCTACCGCCTATAGAGTTTTGCAAACTCGCAAACCCTGCTTACTGAACTAATCCTAACTAGACAATCTGACACAACCTAAACTCTAGGTGGTGATTTGCCAACGGTTTGATTTGAAAAATACAGAATTAAAAACAACCTAAAAAACAACCCTAATATACCAAAGCCTAAATAACAAAATAAATAAAACCGGCCCAACAATTATCACTCAAGACAAAAGAAATGCGGCCCTCTTTCTTTTATTAATGTCGGCTCTGGTTCCTTGTGAAAAAATGGTCGCTTCTCTTTATCGATTCTCCTGATTAAAAATTAGGGCTTTTGTTGAAAGACGAAAGCGCCTCTTCCAATAGATCGATCGAATGATGATTTCGTGTTGTTTACTCTGTCGATCGATGTCTCTTCGTAGCTTGGCCTCGGCTGCTCTCTCGATGATCGAATTTGATTCCTGACTTTGGTATGTATTTCGTTCCTTTTCCTTTCTCGATTGATTGCTTGAATTCGATGATGTAAATGCCAGTGATGATTGGGTTTTTATAGGATTCGATCCCCTGAGTTTTCGTTCGTTTATGCGTGATTGAATTTGTCAATTTCTTTGATCGGCCGTTCGATTATTGTTGGATGTTGAGATGATGTTTTTGACTACTTCAAATCACGTATATTTTTGTTGCTAGATTCCCACGTCATTGAAATTTAACTCGTGATTTTTCTGACTTGTTCGACTTCGTGATTGCCACGACTTTGGTTTTAATCACTTGGTCATCACGTTGTTGACTTTGACGATTTCTGAATTCATGAATTTCTTGTTCTCCACTGCTTGATGATTATGTTGTGACGATTTTGGCTTTAACTTGTAATAAATACCTTGATCACCTCTGTTTCGAATTCCTGGTTTGCTTGATAACCATGGTTTGATTTCTGATGACATTTTGTTGACTTCGGTCTCTTGTTTATGTGATTCCATTTCCATGTTCTTTGAAGTGTTTCTGCACTTCTGGTTTCTCTGATGCACTTTGTTGTACCTGGTTTGTATGCATTTAGCTCTGACTACGTCCAGTTGATTTTGTGAATAAATATTGTCTGTATATGTGCATATATACATTAGTATGTGTGTATGCATATATTATTGACTTTTCATTGCATTCCATTGTTTGCTTGTATTTGAGTTTAAGTTGCAGTCTACTTGAGTCATATGTGCACTGTGATGTGTATACTTGATGCCTTGATAGTCTTGTTCACTGGTCGAGTTCATTTGAGGCTAGTTTATTGTTGTATGTCATATCTGCATGTATATATTGGGTTCTTTCCAGTTACATGTTGTCATCCTCATTTGCATTGTCGCAGTTGCTATTCTTCATACCTGAACTGGTCTTGTTGTACTTGATGTGCATGTGTGGGCTGCCTTTGTGTATCACCATACATGTGTGTCATAGTTGCAGTCTTTAACTTGTACCATTCGAGGCAGTTTGCTTATTTGTTGTGCACTGGCTTCACTTTGACATTTGAACTTGTGACTTGAAACTTGATTAACTTGTATTCAATTACATTGCACTGTCCATGCATGATGATCATCACTTTTGCATTTTGAGTTGTTGTATGCATTTGTGTTGTATCCAGCTTGTCTTTTGGCTCGACTGTGCACACAAGTTGGCGAGGCAGTGCACACATGTATAAATGTACATGTGTGTATTGCAGCCACTCATAATTACCTGTCCCTGATAAGAATACTGATATGGACAGATATTACAAAAAAAATGATGACAATAACCCATATATCTGAGGCACCAATAAAAAACAAATTTATATTTTTGCAAATTCAAATTTGTTTATTTTCAGATTACTATTGTAATTGCTAATTATACAGGTACACAGAAGACAGGACAAGAACTGGAGCTGGACAATGCAGATAGATGCAGATGTGCAGATAGAGTGAAATAACCGAGTGTTGAGTGTTGTAGTGAGGAAGAAATGTAAATGTGAAATGTATGAACCGATGTATGTATATAGAGAGAGCTGAAAACTTTGTATTGTTTAAGTGTTTAAATAAAATATTATTTTGAATAAAAATACTGATTGAATTATATAAATTCTGTGTAATAGTATTATTATTCAATATGAATATTTATTCCTATATGTGTATAATACAATCTGCAAACACATTGATATATTGATATATGTTTGTTATCATCAAACAAAAAATCACATCAAACACACTACCTCTTCATGAAGTTCACACATCTCATTAGCCAACCGTGGACAACACCGACCTTGCCTTTGACGTCATGCACCCCTTCCCCCATCGCAACCAAGCTCGATATTGCCTTGACCTGTGTCGTTCGCCAGCCTCCTCGAGCGTCGACGTTCACTATTAGGCTCATGCCTCATCGCGGTCATCAAACATGCAATCCCTCCTTGCATCGTGGCCTCCTCCTTATATCGGCAACACTTCTGATGCTAGGCCTTCATCGTTTATGCAGCTCCTTCCTTTTTTAATTACGATTTTGATTTTGAAAATTTTATGGAGGAGGTTAGGGCTATCAATTGGAAATGATCAGGGCATGGGCTGTTTTGGAGTGAAAATAAAGGAGAGGAAAAAAAGAAAGAGTATAAGCTTAATTTTGGTTTAGGCCTTTAAATAGTTATCCAATTTAATTTTTTATTAATTTCATTTCCATTTAAATTTAAATTTTAATCCTTGACATTTATTTACAGATATATTTCAATCTAGTTTAAACTAATTTATAGTTCATTCTACAAATTATATTTTGATAATTACTTAATTTCATTAATTTCAATAAATATTTATTTTTCACTATTTTTGATCATATAAAAATTATTTACACCTTTAAAAATATTTTATATTTGACTAAAACTTTTTATCCAGTTTCATTATAATATCTAAAAAGGAATTATTAAAACAAAATCTTTTATTAACTAGACTTCAAATATGTAAGAATTTATCTTTCAAAATAATAATTTTCAAAAAAATCGAATTCCTATTTTAATTAAATTTACTTACTTATATAGCGTCGAAAGCAGGGTTGTTACATTTGCTGTCGATTATTATTTTAATATTAATATAATATAAAGTACATTTATATATATAGACACACACATATATATATATATATTGATAAATACAAAACAATTATGTATAAATTTAAAAATAAATATATAAACCAATTCAAACATTTAATATTTAAAATAGCTTAGGATAAATTCAAATTTAAATAACATATCTAGATCAAAAATAATATCTTATTTAAAATTCAAATTCAAATTTAAATATTATTATATTAATATATAAATACACACACACATACATATATATATACATATTAAAATTAATTTATTCACACATCGGTTATTGCATTCTCCTAGATTTACATTGAATCGATCTTCTAGCATTGCAACAGCTTGGACTACCATTGTTTTTATTAGTTTTGATTTGATGAGGCTTTAATAATTTTTGGACAAGAAGCAGAGGTCGGAGATCACAACCATGTTGGGGCAAGGAGAAATAAAGACATATAAAGTGAAGGGACATGTTTATTTAAATAGGGAAAGGGAGGAGACAAATTCTTTTCCATATACTAATTCCCCATTTACTAATTCTGGATTTATATTAAGAATTTGAACATAAACTATCCCTCCATTACCAAGTCATGGCCAACCATATGACAGTTTACTTAGGCCATGAAATCATTCCAAACCTATTAAAATTAATATCATTTAAATCTTATTTAAACGCGTACTAATATACTCACTTGATTAATTAGTAATGACATGCGGAAAATTAATAACAACACCCTATATATCAAATAATAAATTAATTAATATTTATAAATATTAATTAATTTTAACTAATTTATAATAATTATAAATCAATTAAATCATGTGGTATTTATAGGAATCATCAATACTGTTGTGCGACTCGTAGGTGTAAACTCAATCGACGATTAATATCAAACTATTCAAATGTTAACGTTCACTCGTCACCTTAACTAGAGTGATAGTTTGGTTGAATTAATCACTTACACATTTTTATCAGTAAAGTCCAATTCTACTATTCAAACAGTACCCATTAGTAATGATTGTTCTACACCACTTCTCTTTATCCATACTATATCACATTAGTCCTTGGTTCAATAGTAACATTTATTATTAATCATTCTGCTTTGGCCAGAGACTTCAACTTTAAGTTGACTACAGTTGATAGTGATACTAATCTCATATAACCGAGGAGACAAAATCTCTATTTAATCATGTTTTACTTCCAATGCTTTAACTTAGACCCAATTATAGTCATCCGATGTGCGTCATGCCACGGTTTAACTATAATTAAAATGTAGTATCCACATTGAAGTTCAACAGTATTCTCAAGTCGAGAGAAGTGTGTAATATCGTCGCTGTGAGATTTTTTATTTTACCTTGGTTGTTACTGACCAGGTAGAAACTCTCGAGTGTGTCATTCTATAGTTATCCAAAATTATTAGTACGTAACTCATTGGTGCCCAAGTAATCATGAGTAATACAATGCCTAACTTTTGGAGAGTAATACAATGCCTAACTTTCAGTTGCTATATGTCATTGTTTGAGTGGTCATTCTGAAACGTGGGTTTTCTTCTATGCAAGGATAATTTGCCTTCTGTCATTGCAACTATTAGAAAAAGTAGTACTGTTTTTTATGTAATGGAAATTAAGATCAATTATGGAGATTTTATTAATTATTAATTTATTATTTAATACTAACGTATAAAAGTTCTATCTGTTCTTCTTCTTGTTTTACTTTATTTTTGCAATAGTACATCGCCATTAAAGCTCTCAGAATTCTTCAAGCGCTTGCCTTTTATTTTTGAATTATAAAGTCCGTAATTTTAATCTTTTTAAACACATTTTTCTTGTCATTAAGTATTTATTCGATTAGAATTTGGCACATGTTTATCTACCATTCAATTAACTTTATGCTTGGATTATCTTCATCGATCTTTAAGTTGGAATCTTTGATGTTTCATAAAACTGTAATTTAGCTGTGATTAATCTCATATAGATATATAAATATTTGGGATGATTGACTTTTATCTTAGTTGATGTTTTGTTTATTTTAACTGAATTTTTCTTGCCCAACAGCTATTAATTTTAACTGAATCTCATCGATCTTTAACTGGAGCCGCCAGGTCACCGTCGGTCGACCGATAGGTGTCAACCATCCCCAATGATGGTTCGGCCTATGGGCCCGGTTAATTAATATAAAAACATTAATTATTTCTTATTTAATTATTTTCGTTTCGAATTCGGCTTTCGTTCGTAACTTCTTCGTTTGGACTTCGATCGTAAAACTCCAAATATGAAAGTTGCTAAGAATTTTGCCACTAACACAATGGTGCAAGTTTCATGGTCAAATTATATCATTTGCACAAATCCCATTTTTGGAGCCTAATTAATTAACTAACTAATTAATTAAATAACTAACGCCAAATTATGGGGTGTTACAACTAGTTAGTCCTTGGAGAATTAATATGTAAATTCCAATGTAACTCCAACTTGTGGACCTTAGAGAGAAATAGACTCTTGACTACTAATCTCTATTAAAATGTCACTGATATCATAAATCCCTACCCCACGATGCAACATAAGTGACATCTACTTATAAGAAGTAATCGAACAAATATCAATCCAGGCATTCCATACCACCTAGTGTTACTCGCTCGTTTACTCAATGGTTGTAAACTATACTCAATAATATTCTATGCAATAAGTCCAAAGAATAATTGAAGAAATATTACCAAAAGTCGCATACCAGACTGTCACATCCCCCATCCTGAGGCCCGAAACTAAGTGCTATAGATGCTACAGTCATCTATAGTATTAATTCCCGATGAAAAATTGCGGTCATGTTAATGATATCTATAATATCAAAAGCACAAGATATGAAATAAAAGAAAATTTTCACATTTCATTTCAAAGTCATAATTTCATATTCAGTACATAACCCCAAACGTTGCTCAGATTCAGATAAAATATAATTATTACAACATACTCCAAGAGCGACATATGAAAATGCCCCCTTGGTTGATCAGAGTTACTAAATAGACCGTTATAACATCTATCATTACACATACATTCGACATAGCAGAATAGATAAATAGATAATCTCCTACATAGCTAATCTTTGCCTCATGC
Organism: Allium fistulosum; assembly: GCA_030737815.1. Lineage (NCBI taxonomy): Eukaryota > Viridiplantae > Streptophyta > Magnoliopsida > Asparagales > Amaryllidaceae > Allium > Allium fistulosum. The sequence goes on from CM060906.1 coordinate 56,138,228, forward strand.
ACGTCTTTTGAAGCTTTATTCTCCAAACCTACTAAACCTATAAACCTTAACTCTCAACCTACTCAAATTAAATATTGAGCACCCGAGAGTTCAAGGGGAAAACGTAAAATTCAAGTCGGACAAAAAGCCTGGTGTGAATAATAATATGCCATCTCGATTAATTGATATCTAGTGAGACCACATCGCCGGGTGAAACGGGTTTTCCCCTTAGTAGTACTCTTTTAAAACATATCTTTTGCAAATCAAAATCGTGCAACCAAACTGGTTAAGATAAACAATATAAATAATAATATGCATGCTTGCAACATGGGTAATCATAAACAATCTATTTAAATCAAAGGACTATCCATCCCAACATCATAGTTTTCTTAGACTGACTATAAACCCATGGCTCAATCAGGCCTACCAAATCTATCAAATCATCTGACAACCTGTTAGAAGAAAACTGAATGGTCTGTCCAAAACTTACTATTCCTAGGGTCAAATGATCCTAATGGTTTTGCGGCCTCACCAATAACCCATCTCATCTTTATGTATTCATTTCTATGTGTAAATCTACTTTTAGTCTTACCCGTGACAAAGCCCTGCACACTATAATTTTGGACTTATATTAGATAGGGGCTACTAGCTAAAGTATAGGGCGCTACCCTACACCAGTCCCATCCATTTTTCTAATCTCTGAGTCAATTTTATCCTATCACAATCTATCCAAAAGTGATAAGAACAATAATCTCTTTAGTAAAATTCTAGGCTAAATACCCTATTTATTTCCTCAAAAACATACTTCGTTACAAATGATTTACCCCTTGAAATCATACTTTCAAAACAAGGAAAATTATAGCCCTTTAATTTACCCAAAATAATTATACCATGATGTATGCTTTAATAAAACAATATTGGTGAAGTTCAAAATCATTTGAAGTTGTCGCTTCTCAAAACCATAGGCTTTAAGGCCAAACAGTATAAAACCTTTATATTGATAAAAGAGGCAAGGTGTATAGCTGAAGAAAGTCTTCGCCCTTTAAAATAAGTTAAAACCTTTAACTTTCAAAACACTAGGCCATAAGACCGAAAACAATATAAAGTCGTTATATTGATACACGTGACAAATTTGAAATCGATGAGGGTCTTCGCCCCTAAAATATGTTAAAGTCTTTCATTTATAAAACTCAAGTCCATAAGGCCAAAATAAATCACTTCGCATATATAAGCTGCTGCATACAATCAACATCCCCAAGGGTTTGTATAACAGAAAGATATAACACTTGAAAATGAATAAGGTTGGCGTCATATGGCCGAAGTGAATATCAAAACATGCGGCATCATTATCACAGCTATAAAGCACTTTGAAAACATACGGGTTGGCAACATTCTTAAAACATGCGGCGTCACTATTGCCGCTATGAGTCTCTTCGAAATCATTGGGGTCGGCGACACTATTGAAAATAGGTGGCAATGCCATTTTACATAAAATGCGGGACTTAAGTCATGCGGCAACATCTACTTCGACGATGAGGTTGATGACTTCGAACTCCTTCCATCATAGTTAATACACTCCATACCAACTCAGGTTGATATCACATGTATCACTATCGATTTGCTTCAAATTCATAACTGCGAAGCGATCAAAGGTGACGACGCAACGTTGCCGGCATGGCATTATTGTAATTAACATAAAAACTGCAAGTTTACGTATAAAAGCAATTTCTTTTCTACCAACCCCTACTATTTATCAAAATCTTATTGGTTAACAAAACTTTATAAATTTTCTTTACTACAAAACTGCCGCATACAGGAATTTGCAGTGCTATAACATTTTACACATTAACCCTTTATATTAATATCATAACAAAATAAATAAGCCCTTCTAGCTTAAATAATTTATTAAGCATTCTTAATCACGTGGAAGAATCCCCCAAAAATCATAATAAATCAAACTTATTATCTTCTTTAACATAAAAAAAATTCGGGGCCAAAATCATGATATAATTATTTTAGATAATTAAACCCGAAATAAACCATTTTTTAGACTTAGAAAATTCATAACTAATTCATACTTGCACAGAAACTTATGAAATTCGATACCCACTTCTAAAATAATGTTTCTAACATCATACTAAAATTTCAAGTCATTTGGTATCATATGATAAGTTTTCCAACTCAAACATATCACTAAATTTCATAATTAAATTCTATAAATTCACCAAAAAGCATATAATCATTCAATCATAAAAAACATGACATAATATCATCAAAACATTCTGAATTTTATACTTAGAATCGTAAACAACAATAAAAACTTGAGATGCATCTATTATTCACCTTGAATGGATTAAGAAGGTTGAGATTTGTGTTGTTGATTTGAATCCCTTAAGCTTTTACTTGATTCCTAGCTTATCTTCTTCCTAGATCTCTTGTAAATGGCCGACCTTGCTTTAATCTTTTAATATGTGAAAGTGTAAATGAAATCAAGGAAAAGAATACTAAGGGTATAGGTTTAGGAAATACGACCTTTTCCCATTTTTCCCTTAGCCTATTTTCTTCTTATTTAAAGTTGGATCCTTCTTACTAATTCATTCATTAAGCATGACTCCTTATATAATCAAATCTCAAACTCCTTATCATTTAACATTATTTTATTTAATTTACCAAATTAAATGTCCTAAATAATGTTAATCAAAATTAGAGTTGTTATAGACTCCCTTCATTAAAGAATTTTGTCCTCGAAATTATGATAAGATACCAACATCAATCATAAAAGCATAGATGTAAAACATATCATCAAACAAGTCAGGATAAGTGTCCCTAATCTTGCTCTCTATTTCCCAAGTATAGTCTCTCTCATCGTCACCCCACTGGACTTTTACTAATCTTACTGTCTTGTTTCTTAGCTTCTTCTCACTAGCCACTATACGAACTGGCTGTCTAACTATAGTCATGTTCGGTTCCACTACTAAATCTTCTAATGTAGTTGGAGTTATAGTATCCTCTGGATCTTGAACACACCTCCTTAGATAAGAAACGTGGAAAACATTGTGGACTCCTGCCAAACTGCTAGGTAACTCTATCCTGTAAGCGAGTTTCCCGATCCTTTCTATAATAGGAAATGTCCAACAAATCTCGGTTCTAACTTCTCTGATTTTTGGAATCTCACTACACCTTTCATCGGTGATATTTTGACAAAAACCCGATCTCTAACATAGAACTCTAACTTTTCATCTCTTATCTGCATAAATTTTCTGCCTTGATTGAACTTTCTTTACTCTAGCCGAAATTAACTCAATCTTGTCCACGGCTTCTCTTACCATATCTAGACCAAGAACTAATCTATCTCCGGTCTCTAACCAATATACGGTGATTTACACGACCTTCCATATAAAGCTTCAAAAGGTGCCATCCCTGTAATAATCTGATAATTATTGTTATAAGAAAACTCTAAATGTAGATGGTCTTCCCAAGAGCCTCTAAAATCTAGCACACAAGCTCTTAACAAATCCTCCAATACTTTGTTAACTCTTTCCGTCTACCCATCGGTCTGTGGATAATAAGCGATACTCATCTTGAGCTTGGTACCTAAAACCTCCTATAGACTCTTCCATAATTTGCTAGTAAATAAAGAATCTCTGTTACTGACTATACTACTAGGAACTCCATGTATTCTAACAATATTCTTCACGAATAACTTAGCTAAAATAGGTGCCGCTCTTGTCGACTTAACGGGTATAAAGTGTGCACTTTTAGTTAGTCTGTCCACTATAACCCAGATACTTTCATTTCCTCTATTCGACCTTGGCAGCTCGTCAATATAGTCTATGGATATCGAATCCTATTTCCAAACTAGTATATCTAAAGTTGAAGCAATCAACTAGGCTTATGATGTTCGGCTTTTGCTTGTTGGCAATTCAGACATTATTTTACCCATAAGCCTACATCTCTTTTCATACCCTACCAGAAGAAGCTTCTCTTCATATCTTGATACATCTTAGTTCCTCCAAGATGAACAGTAAACTTCGATAAATAACACTCCCTAAGAACATCTTTACTTAGGTCACCAACATTTGGAACACACAATCGTCCCTGCTTTCTCAACCATCCATTCTGGTCACGATAAAAATCCTTCAAGGTATCAATCTCAGTTCCGCCTTCCAATCTTTTAATTCTTTCAGCTAACAATGGATCATCTCTTTGCTTTGAAGCAATTCTGTCGAATGAATACTGGTCGAACTTTTAAACAAGATAACATTGTGGTACTCTGACTAGAACTGGTAGTCAATCTTAACTGCACACTAAAAGTAATCAATGCTTCCAGATCCTTCCATTCTACCAGGATAGCTAACACTACATTATGATGTTTTTTGCTAAGTGCATCTACAACTTTGTTTTCTTTCCCCGCTGTGTACTCAATTCCAAAATCATAAGCAACTAAAAACTCCAACCATCTCTTCTGTCTCATATTCAACTCCTTCTAAGAGAATAAATATCTTAGCGACTTATGATCTGTATACAAGTCGAATCATTCTCCCAAAAGGTAATGTCTCCACACCTTCAAAGCAAATATTACGGCAGCTAACTTTAAGTCATGAGTCGGATATCTAACATCATGCGGTCTGAGCTGTCGAGAAGCGTAGGCAATCACTTTACCTCTCTGCATTAACATAGCTCCTAACCCTGTTCACATACATCGATATACCCTACCAAATCTTGGTTTCCGTTTGGAACTACTAACACGGGCGCGTTGGTCAATAAATGTTTCAGCTTCTAGAATTCCTCCTCATATTTATCGGTCCAAACAAACTTCACGTCCTTCCTCATTAGTTTAGTCATCGGTTGCTATACAAGAGAAATCCTTAATAAATCTCCAGTAGTAGCCAGCTAGTCAAAGAAAACTCTTTATCTCTGTCAAAATTTTGGGTCTCTTCCAATTATTAACTGCTTCGATCATAGCTGGATCCACTGACAATCCTTTCTTTGAGACTACATGACCAAGAAACTTTACCTACTTCTTTTAAAAATGGCACTTCGAAAACTTTTCTTTTAACTGTTGCTGCCTCACCATCTCAGACACTATTCTAAGATGAACTTCATGATCTCTTTCATCTTTAGAATATATCAAAATGTCATCAATGAATACCAATACAAATTAATCCAAGTGCTCTTGGAAAGTCCAGTTCATTATGTCTACGAAGAAAGTAGGCGCATTAGTCAATCCAAAGGACATTATTAACCACTCGTATGAACCATATCTTATTCTAAACGTCGTCAATGGAATATCGTCTTCCACCACTATCAATTGATGGAACCCTGTCGCCAAATCCAACTGGAAAAATACTTTGGCTCCACTCAACTGATCAAATAAATCATCGATTCTCGGCAGCGGATATCAATTCTTTATCGTCTTTTCGTTAAACTTATGATAATCAATACACAATCTTAACGACTCATCTGGTTTCTTTACAAACACCACGACTGCTCTCTAAGGCGAACTGCTTGGTCTAATAAAATTCTTTACTTCTAAGTCCACTAGCAGCACCATTAACTCCTCCATCTCAGTAGGTGTCATCATGCTGGGTGGTTTACTTATGGGTTCAGCTCCAGGTACAAGATCTATTCGAAACTCAATAGCTTATTTCGACAGTAGTTCTATAATAGGCTCAAAAACATATGCAAATTCTCTAACTACGAAAACCCGATTCAACTTGTCTTCCTTCACTATTACACCCAACAAAGCACAAACATCAAAACTCGGATTCTCCATTGAGTATATAATTCGGTCAGTACTATTAGGGTGTCTTAGTGATATTTTCCTATCATGGCAAAATATCCTAACATTATATTGACTTAACCGGTCCATAACAAAAATGATCCCAAAGCCCACGAAATCAAATACATGCAAACTGCAGGCAAATACATGGCCTAGTAATGCAAACTCTAAATGGTCACATCTCATCTCTAGAGTTGCATACCCTCCTATTGGATTCGTAACCCTCAAGGAAATAACTAGGTATGAGGGTTCTAGGTTAAGCTTATCTACAAAACAACGAGATATAATTGAGTGTGATGCACCAATATCAAATAATACTCTAACAGATAAGCCATGAATCAAAAGCGTACCTCCCATCACAGCTTTCCCTTTATCCTCAGTTTTTGGTCTTGATGTAGTTGGTTCTAATGCAAACACCTTTCCCTCCTCGGCTTTAGCTGGTTCCTTGGACTAGTTTTTATAATGTCCAACCTAGTCATTGTTAAAGCACTTGATATTATTCCTTCCGATAATGTCTTTCCATCTCCTGAACGACACTCGTTCGCAAAATTCCCTTTCTTATCACACTTGTAACACACAACATTTACTTTTCCTTTCTTAGCTGCTCTGCCCTTCTTAGCTCCCTTCTTCTAGTAAAACTTTATCTTCTGATTCTGTCCACCCTGACTCTCTGCTAACCGTTATTACTAAACAAAGTAAGCATCTCTTTATTTCTCAAAGCCATCTCCATGACTACATCACATGGATCCCTGAGATGTGGTAAAGTTTCTCTAGCAAGCTTAGCTCTCGGTCCACGGATGAATGTTTCATTCTTCTTGATCACTGTATATATAGTAGCATATCCATATTGGGACAACTCCTCAAACCTTATTGCATACTCTGTTCCAATAAATGGTTTCTCTCCAAGTCTTGCATAGTCCCTATTCTGAACAACATAGTTATTAACAGCTGGGGCCTCCAGATTCACTCCTCCAACATGTCCACCAACTAACCCAGCAACACTCCTACTTATATCATGTTGACAAAGAACTGATACATTGCTCCCATATCAACCTGTGGTGATCCTGCACCTATGTTAGTAGCTATTTGTCGACCAGAGTTTTTCCTAGTGTTGGACTTGACATTTCCATTAGTAGTAGTGCTTCCTCCACCGAGATTCACTCTTCCATTTCCTACCTCCATTCTTACTTCCCTTTTTAAATCTGCATTCGAACCTTAGTAAGACAAGGAAGAATGGTCTAAGAGAGATGGGAGAATAGAGATAAGGCATATACTTATATATAGCAAATACAAATATGTTACTATAGAATTATCCCATACCTCAATCTTATTCTCTGATTCATTTGGATTATGTTTTCAAAAACTCTTTTTAAAATTCAAAATTCTTTTAGTTTTACAAAAAGCTATGATTTGATACCAAGTTGTCACATCCTCCATCTTGAGGCCCGAAACTAAGCGCTACAGGTGTCGCAGTCATTTATAGGATTAATTTCCGGTGACAAAATGCAGTCATGTTAGTGGTATCCATAATATCAGAAGCATAAGAATATGAAATAAAAGCAAAATTTCACATTTCATTTCAAAGTCATGATTTTATATTCAGTACATAATCCCAAACGTTGCCCCAGTTCAGATAAAATATAATTATTACAACATACTTCAAGAGCGACATACGAAGATGTCTCTTGGCTGATCAGAGTTGCTAAATAGACAACTATAACATCTATCATTACACATAACATTCGGCACAGTGGAATAGATAAATAGGTAATCTCCTACAAAACTAATCTTTGCCTCATGCACGTCTTCAAAAGCTTTATTCGCCAAACCTACTAAACCTGTAAATCTTAACTCTCAACCTACTTAAATTAAATTTTGAACACCCGAGAGTTTAAGAGTAAAACATAAACTTCGAGTCAAACAAAAAGCTTGGTGTGAATAATAATATGCCATCTCGATTAATTGATATCTAGTGAGACTATGCCACCGAGTAGAATGGGTTTTCCCCTCAGTAGTACCCTTATAAAACATATCTTTACAAATCAAAATCCTGCAACCAAACATAATTTCTTCAATAGCTATTATTTAGTTAAATAAAACTTCTTCACAAAGATAATTTCATATTTGCAATGTGTCAAATCTCGACTTTCTAAATCCAATTTTTATTTAAATTTTCATGCTATATATATAAATTTAAAACAATCCGACAAAACATACAGGCACATGCCTGGAACCACGTCCAGGCCTTGCATCGGTTTCTGGCCATTATTCTACGATGTTGTGACGATCGATAGAATTCCAGGCTCGGATACCAAATGAAAGTGTGCTATGGATCGTGTAATATGGATATACGATAATACAGAATATAGTGATGATAGCTATACAGTAAATACACTATAAGAAAAACAGTCTTTTATAGTGGCATATAGCCGTTATTAAACACAACTATAGCGGTTTGATAAACGCTGTATATCGACATGTTATAAAAAAGAATTGCACATTTATAACACACACAAAAACCGCTATAAAATAGCATGATTTCATAGCATAGTATAGCCGCTATAAAATAGTTATTCTATAGCGTCTATTTCCCGCTATATATCAACATGTTTATAGTGTATTCTACATCCATTTACAGCATATATGTACCGCTATAAAATGTGCAGATACAATAATGCCTATTTGCTGCTATCTTTGACAGTAATCTCATACATTGCATTATCTTTTTATAGCACTTATGTCATATAGTTATAACGCTTTTTAGGAGCTATGCTTTATTTTACTATTTATTTGATGTACCCCACTATTACATTTTTATAATAACAATCAAAATGAATCTTCTTTAAATAGATAACAATTTGAACAATGTATAAACGAAAAAAATATAATAATCAACAAATGTAACGCATATTCATGATAACAAAATAAAGTATCAACTGACACAAAATAAGTTCAATACATGAGTTACCAAATTCAATACATATTCATGATAACAAAAGACAACATAGTTCAAAGTTAACGTCTACAAGTACCACATGCATCACTAAGAAATTGAACTACTCAAAGTTTTTCTTCATGCATGTCTTCGGTCATTGGTAGTACTTCCTGAAAATTCAGAACAATTTGAAAATAATTATATAAACTGTGATATGATACATAATTTATGTATTATTATCCCTTCGATATGATACATAAATGAGTGTTGTTTATAAAAAATACATAGTTCAATTTATACTGTGAACACTCTCATAACTCCAACATGAAGCATACATCAACATTCCAAATTCATAAAAAAGGGCGGTTTAATCCGTACTCCTAATAAATCAGTACAGGTGTTTCATTTTTAGGTTTTACGAGGAAAAAAACATTCTCTGCATCATATCTTCATTCATTATAGTAAACGACGATTATGTGTGTTTGTGTACTTGTAAACTTAATTATAATGATGGTTGTACATTAAGATGTTTATGAAAGGAAAACTCTTAGCAAGCACTGAATTGTATCGCTTAACATTTCAGTTCCAAATGTGAAACTTACAGATTCAAAAATTTAGTAAGGGAAACCAAGTTGACATATGTTTACTTAATTATCTCAATACAATTCATTTTTTTGCTTGAAGTTATTTATATAATAAACTTACGCCTCAACATGTCCAGTACATGTGCAAATATTAAATTTAATTTTTCAAAATAAAATAGAGAAGTTATTGCCAAAAATTGAAGTATGATTATTTGTGCATTTTAGTTTTTAGTGACACTAAATCCAAATTTAGATGAGAGGAATGTATATTTGGTAGAAAAAATTTAAGAAGTTAAAATACTTTGACGGTATATCCATTGGAATAAGACTTCCATACTTCAGGCTTAAGACTTACATCTTAAAATTATGGAAGCTGGATGGTAATTTACAATACATGACACAAGAAACAGTTACTATGTTGTTCAATTTGCTGAAAAAGAGGACTATTATTCAATTCTGAATAAGAAAATTTACTCTTATTTTGGAAAACTCCATGGTACAAGAATGGTACCCAAGTTTTAGTTATAAAGAAATCAATTTATACGTTGTTCAAAATTCAAATATGGGAAAACATATATGACCCTGAAAACATATATGATCTTGACATGGAACTGCAAAGCCCTGATGCAATTTCTACAATTACAAGTTATATTGGCAAACTAACTCGACTTGATGCAATTACTGAAGAAATGAAAATAACTAAATTTATTAAGGTACCGGTTGAAATAAATGTACAACCCATATTACCAACATCAACCCTATATTAATGCATGATGGAACCAAAAAGGAGTTCATGGTACCTTATGATTATATATACCACCTAAATGTTCCACATGTAAGCTCTTCGGCTATAGTGATTAGGGACTCATATACAATCTGAACAAGTTAAAGCGAACTGGATTCCTAAAATTATAGACAAGCTTGATGGAGACACTGCACAACAGAAAGACAAAAATGAAAACAAGTTCAATGATATATGGCAAAGTAATGCAAAAAAGGACAATATAGGTTCATTGCATGACTAACCTGAATGCTCCTATCAAAATAATAGTACTGAAGAACCAGATTCATTGAATTTTCTGAATGACAACTTGCTTAATGAAATCTTAAATGATGATAATAGTTGAGACCTCTGCAGATATAGTTGAAGATGAGGTACCTGACATAAGTGATAATACAGACATGTCAGATTATGTAACCACAGTAAGGAATATTTGGTTGTATTTGATAGTTATTGGAAAATCTACACAACCAGGATATTTTGAAGAAATTTAAGAAACATATGGATGGTTCTTGGTTATAGAAGTTGACGAATTGTATATATACTTATATCTCTCACAATTAAAACATACTGAATAAGGTGACATGGCGACTTAGGTGAATACAATGTGTGTTTTGCCACGTTTTGCATGTGCATCATATAAATGAATCATATACGCGCACCCTAAATATTCGAGCATAGATAAAAACCGATGTCATAAAAAAATTATAAAAACAAAACCAAATCGCATGTGTTTGACAAAGGTAATTCCAAAAAATATAATATAAAAAATTTCAATAAATTATTGCGCGAACATTCTCATCACCAACAACCTACAATTAATTGTTCATATATTTTCTAAATTATTATCAAGTTTTCCAAATAATGTTTCTTTTTATTATTAACTTGGCCTGAGAAGGAAGAGAACCTAACATTGAAAAATTCAAATTCTGACCATAAAATACTTACTGCCTGATGCAACTTTTGAACTAGTAATATCTGAAAGAATGAGTGGGGTATCATCTCCTTCGAATTATTTTGTATCCAAAACCATGACCACTGCAATCCCAGTAGTAGAGCAGTTCAATGGAACTCCAGCATTTGAAATAGCCAAGAAACCACCACAAGTAGATGTTATGCGGCTAAATAAATATATTGAGTCCTCGAAGAGTGGATGAATGTGTAAAGGAGCCTTAACGTGGATGTCCACACAAATATGAATGTCCAGGCCCAAACTAATAATATTTGATAAGTGTGTTTAAAACAAGAGTTGGTAACTCAGTCCATATTTCAAAGTAATGAATGTATACAGATCACGAGCAATTATGAGACCTGCTTTTAATGAATTCAAAAATGATAAACCAAGGATTGCACACGTAACATATATCATGTCAAAATAAAAAGGACAAAACTGACCTAATATAATTTTACGTAATGTTGCACAAGTGAATTCTTAAGCTTGGGACTGTGCATACCAGCAAAAATCTAAGGTGAAGGTTTCTCATTTTTCATAAGGAAAAATAAGCAAATAATAGGTACAGCTTCAATACACTTTAAAACATTCTCGTGGCTTCAAAATTCTACATTATGCAAAATACACTTAAAGCAAGTATTGGGCTTTAATTCACCCAAAATATGTAAAGACATAAGTGAATGAGTTTAACTTGATGTTATGGTAACAGAATTATTGTATTTTCTTACCTTATCAAAGGAGAACTGAAATACAATAATAAAAGATAGATTAGTATAGATTGATTGTAGGTTATGACTATGTACAAAGCTAGAAAAAATAGTCTCTACAATTTTTTGGTTTTATAAGTAAACTAACGGTTCTACTAAAGGTGAAACAAACCAAAAGGAAACTAGATGGCAAAGAATAAGTAACAAAACATGTAAGCATGCACAACATACCTCTTTCACTTTCAACTCAATGCTTCGGTGCAAATACATGTATGGTAGAAACACAAAACACTGCAAAGTCAATATGGCAAAGGGATTGTCTTAGTCAATAGTTTTCAATGAACCTAAACATCCATGCATTGAAATTTATGTAAACAAAAACAATTTCATATCTGTTACAAAAAATATTCTCAGTAAAAAAAAACATAGTCCATTTACCAATGCAAATAGTAACATAAAACAGTATTCAACAAAGTTCTTCAAATTACAAAAGTAAACAATGACAAAGAATTCTAATATGTCAAATTGCTGACCTTATATACATATACATTATAAGCATATACATATCAACATTGTATGAACTATGAACGCGTCAAATGTGATATCGCATGTATGAATTCGAAAATTCCAGTTGTGTATGAAGTAAAACAACAAAATCTTTTCATTTTAACAGTAACTCATTAGTCGTTACTAGTTAATAATCATACAAATGCAGTTCAATATTCTTTATTTTAAGTTATTATGATAAAAGATAAGTCCTTCACAGGACAGTGGTATATTCTCTGGACTGTCATAGTAAACACGGTGGGATCAAAACCAGTTGACATGAATTAACCATGTTGAAGAAACGATGGATTATAGCGAACAATATACTCTAACTTATAAATAAAAAAGCACGTACTTGAGATTCTAGAACATAAGACAAACTTTGCATCTTTTTCAACCTAGCAACCTCGATTCTCTTCTCAGTAACCACATCCCTCCTCTCCATAATATCATCTGAGACACGAATTAATTATTTTTATATTATTCAACACAAAAAATATAAATCAATCTTAAGATATCGATCTTAAATAAAATTCAACATTCAATCTACTAACCTCAGCTTTAGTGGTCTGATGTCTTCCTACATATTTAGAAGAATATATTAGCATACTTAGAAGAATAAATTAGGATAATTTTTTATCACTTATCAAATCTTCATAATAAAATTTTACGACCATTATGATTGTCAATAATACATTGTATTTGTGATAACCATTGGATGTCACATCAGCTGTAATGCCTTGCCATGCCCTGTAATTTGTACAGACACAAGATGAAGGCAGCATACATGCTTGTATAATCATAAATTTCAAAGGATGAGTTTAAGAAACAGACATATAACATGTTTCTAACATTAATATCAGAATTTTCATGCATAATGATATCTAACCAGTGTGTAAAAGTGTCCCAAATGCTAGGGCTCCTTCCAACTTTGCTTGCTGCACCTTCAACATGTGACAAACTCGTCTTTTTTATAATTTTTCAAAATTACCCTTTTTCTTCAAGAATCGACTAAGAGCAGACTAACACAAATGGGTTGGGTACACTAATGTAGGATTTATTGGTAAGGTAAGTTCAATCATCAACGACAGCAGAAAAAAAAAGAGAGAATAAAGAAAAATAAGCACATGGTAAGCTGAAGTACCAGAACCAAATACAAACTCATTTGGGAAGTCATCCCTACTTAATTTACTCTCTTCACTTGTTATTATAATCCATGATAGAAATAGGAAGCAAAGCAACTTCATTCTTCTTCCTCTTGTTTGTAGCACAAAAGGCAATAAAGATCAGAAGGCTATTACTTGTTGTTTCGTATATTGTAGAGAAAATGAAATATCTTGATGGAATAGGAGCAACCATCAAAAGAAGGCACTTCTAGTTGATAGATAAATAGATGGAAATCAAGCGCTGGATCCATGCAATTGAACCGATAAGACCAAACTATATACAAATAACTTATCTTAATTAGACGTGGACCCTTGTTTTCAATGTAGTTTGGAAGGACACTTCATGTGTATGGTTGAGGATGATTCAGGGGACATGCATTACTTCTTTATGTTGATGCTCGTGTCTGTAATTGTAAGCCTACTTTTATTTCATTACAATTTAAATAGAAATGCAAATTATTTGAAAATAATTGAAATGTTGGCAAATATTTTCAATGCTCATTTAAATGTTGGACTCATCTTTCTGTATGCATGGACAAATTTGAACATATGAAACAACAACTTTATCACTTTGCTATGGTATATTTGTAGTCCAAAAATAAAAAAAACTGAAGAAATTATCATAAACAGATCACTGTCAGCATAAGCATATTCATATAGAACACTTGATTATAGAATTCTAAGATTACATTCTACATCTAAAGATAAATATTCTACCAAAAGGTAACTTTCCTTTGCAAAATGTTGACAACATTATGCTACAATGGATATAAATATTATTTCTACCAGCAGGATGAGACAAATCTTAACGAGGAAATGACAATTGCCTCTGGCGACCAAGGTGGTGTTCTGGGAATTCTTGCCCAGGTTTCAACCTATCAAGTCACTCAAACAATGCCCAGATTCAATTAATCTGTCTTTGGAGGAGATGATCTTTCAGTCAAATATAACCAGGAGCTAATACTTAGTAGAGTAGAAACATAAAAAACAATTGAATGAAGTGCAACAATCAAATACTAGATAATGAAGATATGGTCGTCCAAAGACAGATTATCGAAATGCACTAACTAATTTGGATTGTTAGCTTTTCAGTTCAAAGTCTCAAATAAATGGCTGAACCATGATCTGATTTTCATTAGAGAAATTATTAAAACATATTAGAATCTGAACACATATTTGACCAATGTATGTGCTCTCTATTTTCAATTTTATACAATTCTCCAATTGGGAGTCGGATTTCAGTTAGGGGTAAATTTCGCGACCCCCCACCTATAGACACACACACACAACATACCATTATGGAGTCCTTTTAGCGATAGAACCAAACATGACTCCATAATCGTGCTAAGCTATAAACAACAGAATTATATAAAGAGCATAGTTCAATTCTTGTCATTTTTACCATCTGAAAGCTAGAAATCAGAATCATATTTAATCCATATAGGCAAAATGTTACGCTACAAATATCAGAAATAAATAAATAAGAGAGGATACTTCGTAAATAATGATTAAGGAATGTAGTTATTGTTTTGCACCTGAGATTTGAAGAGATTTAGGGTTTCAATTGTGAATAAACTTGAGTAAAATCGTTAACCGGCAAAGAGCTCCTGAAAGATGGCATCTCTGAAATGACGAAGTAACCAGTTGAAGCTTACAACCATAAACGAAGTTTGGAATCTGGTAGATATTGATGATGAGCGAAATCGAAGATCGAAGATCATAGATTATGGATCCTGACGTCGTCGACTTCACAACTGTTGAAGAGCGAATCGTGGAAGATCGGGGATGGAGTACAATAGCTAAATTTCGAAGAATGGAGATGAAGTAGAACTTCGATTAGGGTTATTTTGTTTTAGGAGGGAAACGAAAATGGCTGAGTGTTATTTTGGGAGGGTGACGAAATTGGGTGTGTTTTTGGGAGGGAGACGAAAATTTGGTGCCAAAGCGTTGCATATGTACATACAAAACAAATTGTTTAAAAAACAAGTATTTAAAGGTAAACAATAACGCTTTAGAATAATGCGTTATTAAATGGTGTTATTAATAATATATTTTCTTGTAGTGATAGTGCGGAATATAAGAGCAGTATAATAAAAATAACACCAGAGATTTTTATACTGGTTCGGAGCACCGTCCTATGTCCAGTCCCATACTCCTTCTGGAATTTCACTAAAACAGCAACCCTCACTTAACCCGAAGGAACAGGTCTATACAACCCTTGAGTAGCAGAATAGGGACCTGAGCAGCGGAACATGATTTCGCCTCAGCAACCGAAGAGGACTTCACATGCCTGAGCAGCAGAACAAGACTTTAACAAATGCAAAAGATTATTTTGACATTGTGTGTTCTAATAACACGGATTTGTCACTTGTAGTACACCCTTTCTATAATTTTTTCCTCAAGTATGATGTGTGCAGTTGTGTGTATATGAAGATTAGGAAGTTTCAAATAGCTTGAAGAATATGGAAATAAATACGTAAGCAATGAATGTATGAATTCAAGAGAGTAGTTAAATCAAAAAATATGATTCAAGTATAAGCAAGTAAGTGAAGTAATTTGATCTTGAAATTCATGCATATATATAGTAGTTAAGAAGTTGCAACTGCTGGTGAAGAGATCTCTACAAATAACAATGGTTGCAACCCTTGGGGAGGAAGACAACTATTAAGAAAAGAGGTGTCTTTTCATTAAAAACGACAGTTGCAGGATTCAGTCGACTGAATTTAAAAACATGCACATATATGTTAAAATGCACAGATTCAGTCGACTGAATGATCTTGTTCAGTCGACTGAATTCTATTTATAAATAAAAATCAGTATAGCTTAGTTGGTTAGTGCACTTGCCTTCAAAACTAGTGACCCGGGTTCGAGCCCCACTCCATGCATTTTTAAAAAAACTAGATTTTGATTAAAATATGAAAATTTATTTGAATGTGAATGATGATTCTTGAGGAAAGATTTTAACAAAGCACTAAACTAGACTCTATATATATATTTGATGACTCTTGTTAAAATATATAACTATATGAACCATACTTTGAGTTGTTGAGTCCGGATGTTATCATAGTCGTAGATTCGTGAATTGTTGTGTCTTGTCAGTAATCAAAACCTATGATCCAACACTTATAACGATGAATTATCATCCTTTGCCCATTGCCTATGGTCGTAGGCTATGAGTCCAACAACTCAATTAGGACAATACCAATGTTTCACAACCAAAATTACACTTTTGATGTTGAAATTTTCAGAAAACTATGGAGTAATCTCTATGAAACGAAGTGTATTCCGAGAATCCATAATACAAGAACATTACAAGCGTCTTTATACTAATAAATGCAAAGTCTTTTCGTTAACCTTAAGGCGTTAAAACATCTAGTTATCATTACTTTTCAAAACTTTTCTAAAAATATTCATAAATCTTAGACCTTAAATTCTAGGAAAAACTCTTTATCTTTATACAACATGTCCTTATCTTTAAATCTAAATTAGACAAAACAAATTTCAAAGTTTTGTAAAGTGCTTGGAACAAAATTATATGGCTTACACTCATAACTTTCCTAAAATCACAACCCATAAAAATATACTATGGTTTAAATTATGATCAACAATTTTAAAATTTCAGCTCAAAATTTTCTAATATTTATAGTACTTCAAAATCTCAAAAGGTGATTAACACAAAATTTATTATATGTGGAAACACTTTATAAATGCATGCAATTATTTCAACAAGTAAGTTCATGTAAAATTATTTTCAACCTCGTAACTTCAAATTCACTAAATTCCAAATGGGAGACTGAGTACCACAACAATACTCCAGAAAACGCTAATGACCATAGCTCATTTTCTACAGTCCCTTAGTTACTCCTAGAATCATGGCACTTATATCCATCGCATGTCACAAAAATGATTCAAGTCTACGCTATGCATTGGTCACTACTCCTACTTTCCCTTGGTAACAGACTCTCGGTCCATGTGACGTTTGGGAAATGGCTTTAATGAGAGTAATAACTCTCAGCCTACAAACTCAATAAAGTGACATCATGGATCTAAAGCGCGACCCCGCAATCAGGACCGCTAGTATGGATACTAGCCTATCCAGCAGGTCATAGTCATGCGCCCTCCATAATATCATGAACCCTATGATGTAGATTTCCAACGAATACTCACGACTAGATGGGTCCTAATGAGAGTAATAATAAGTATCTCGACTCCATGCATCCAATAAGAGTATCTTAGTACAATAAATCCTCGACAACCAGCCCAATGAGTAAATCATAATACTCGGCTAGTTAGTCCTTAGAGAATAAATATGTAAATTCCAACATAACTCTAACTTGTAGCCCTTGGGGAGAAATAGATTCTTGACTACTAAGCTCTATAAAAGAGTCACCTCTAGATGATATCGTAAATGCCTAACTCACGATGCAACATAAGTGAGATTTACTTATAAGAAGTAATCGAAAAATATCAATCCAAGTATCCCATACCACCTGGTGTTACTCGCTCGTTTACTCAATGCTCGTAAACTGCACTCGATAATACTCTATGCAACAAATCCAAAGAATAATCGGAGAAATATTACCGAAAGTCTCATACCAGGACGGTACTAAAATTTCATTTACCTAATATCCTCATCACAAAGAAAATAAAATCAAACATAGAACACTATTCACTTAGGAAAAAAATTATTTATAGAAAAATATTTTAAATGTTTTAAAATATTTATAGAAAAATATTTCAAATATTTTAAATATTTATAGAAAATTCTTTAGTTTTCTTAGCCTTCTTTTTTTATGTTGTTTTATTTCATGCTTCTACTTTGTGCTTCTCTTTTATTTCATGTTTTCTTTTATTTCATGCAAATAGATTGGGTTTTCTTTATACCAATTAGTGTAGAATTATTTTTAAGCAATTAGTTAGCTCTCTTCCTTTTTAATTAGCTTTTATTTTATTTTTGGTGATGTTGAAATTCATATTTGTCGAAATGAATTCAAAGATGAGAGGCTAAACCCCTTCAATTTAGGGGTAATAAAGCTCTCATGAATCATGTAAATTCAACAATATGGTTTCATTTATGATTTCTTGTTTTTGTGCTTAATGTAAATATTATATGTAGATGAAAGTTTGATGTCTACAAATGAATTTGACAACCTATGTTGTTAATCACAAATAGGCTATACTTAATCAAATGTAGACTCAAGTGACATCTTCATTTAAATATTTGAATTTGGTAATGAAGTTAAAAGTAGAATTAAAATTTGATGTTCTATATTACTTGATCTAAGATGGTAAATAAAACATGTTTAAAATAGATTTTATTCTAACTTCATATTCATTTTCATTAGATTTGATAAGTGAGTTTGGTTGGTGGATTAAAGTTTGACGGTTTATGTTGTTTTATAATATCACAAATATTCCATACTTAAAATAAATACATCAACTAATTCTATTTGTGTTAAAAAAAGAGAGAACATAAATTTAGATAGCAACTAAAGACACCGCATTTGCATTCTAAGAAGTACCAAACAAAAATTCAAAATTGTACACTGAGGTCAGAGAAAAACCGTCGATCGCGGTGCCACTAGCACGAAAGCTGGCGTCTTTAGCACCACTCTAAATTTAATATGTGTTGATTTATATGAATATGAGAGTTGATTTATTTCTAAATTGTCTTTTAATCTCATTACTCTTATTCTCATTTTACTCTAGTTTTTCTACAATTTTGTTTAGTTAAAAATATTTTCAAAACATTTGGGTTGGTTTGATTGAGTAATTTTGAAATTTTTGCTTTCTCTGTGGGATCGAAACGTACTTGCATACGTACTACAATTGTATACCGTGCACTTGCGGTATTTTATTACGATATAATTCGACATGTTTCTAATTGATAAAAAATCCGTTTTCGAATTAAACAACCTTTTGGCGCCGCTGCCAGGGAAAAAAATTTAATTTTAATTTTACTCTCCGAATTATTTTTACATTTGTTTTATTTTTGTCGTGTTAATTTTTCATAAAAAAAAGTTCACTTCGCTATGTTTTCTGTTTTCATTTGCATTTGCATTTGCAAGTAAAACTGTTTAACATTTGCAAGTGTACAATTGTGCACTTTATTTCATAAAAAAAATTTACATTGCATTTTTGACCTTTTTCATACTTCTTTGCTGTTACATTGCATTTGTAACGGTTTACATTTCATAATAATAATTTTTTTTTACATTTACACTATTTTTGTTCAAAAACTGTTACATTTGCACTGATATTTGTTCACTGTTTTTTTTGTGCATTTCAGTTTTCTTGTTGTTCACTTGTTGTGCAATCTACAGTCTGCTTTTCTATTTTGTTCATTTGTGCTTGTGCATTACATACCACCTTCCTCAACATCCAACACACATAGCATACTCCACCAATCTACAGCTCCTCCGTCAATGTTTTCACCACCCCAACTTCTGCCTAATCACCTCATCTCACCTCACTCCCCATAAACTCAAACCTCTGTCAACTACAACCATAATCTCGACCAAAAATTCAAACACAACTTTAAACTCCTTCCACTTGCTACCATTCACCTCTGCCACACTTAAAAACTTCCTTCATCACAAAACTGCCTCCGCCACACTTCCTCACCTCATCACAAAACGTCCTTGCTTCATCATAAAACATCCTTGCTTCAGTGAACCCCAAACTACCGCTTCCAGTCTCCTATATGACCAACCACCATCCCCTGCTACATCATTCACTACACTCACTGGCATTTCCTATTCCTTCCGATTGTTGATGGAATGATGCTGCCTATTCCATATTTCGTTCCATCAACATTGGAATTCCTATTGGTGAAAATCGGAAAACTCGGAACGGAACATGGAATTCCTTTTTCCGATCAAAGAATTTTATAGCTAAATTTTTTATCAAATTTTAACTATGAACAAAGATGTGATGAAATAATAGAACTATTCTAACATTGACACAACATCATAGCAGCAGAACAAAAGTTGGAACTTGGAACAGCAGAACATAATTCAGAACATTATGAATTGATTTTTTCACAGAAGCAATCCAGCTAAAGTTTGTTGATCATAAATATATTTGGATCTTGAGTATATTAACTCTTGAATACGTGAGTTGCATATATAAATTTTAAATATATTAGAGTGTTAGAATGTATGATATATGGGTTCCAGTAGATAAAGTTTTCAAAAAATATCAGGCTTTGAAAATATATTTGCTTTATATACATCAGATTTTGGATCTGAATTTTCAAACAAGTAAAATTCTTTTTATATGAACCAAGCTTTTTGAGAGTATGTAATTCCAAACATGTCAACTTCATATATATACACATATATAGCTTTGGAAATGTATATAATGTCACATGCATACAGCTTTCAAGCATATATGGTACGGAGCATACATCGTTTCATGTATATTGGTTTCAATGTACATATACAAAAACTTTAAATATATGCAGATTTCAAATATGCAGTTTTGTAAATTCCAAATACGCATGCTAGGTTTTAAAAAAAATTGGAGCATGTTATGATTTTGGAAATATATGATTTTGTAAACGAATGTCATAGCTTCATATATCAATTTCAAGTAAATAAAGGTTTTAAGGGTATAATATATGAAGATTTCAAAACGTGTATACACGTTTTTGAATATGTATAGCTCTGAACTTTTGAAAGTGTAAGCTCTAATGATCTTGAATATATATACAAAATCTAGCTTTGAATATATATGTTGAGTTTCGAAAAGTACCAGTTTTATATACATGAATTTTTGAGCCTTTAAGTACATATGGTTTTAAATAAGGTGTTAAATATATGTAAAGTCCCATAAACCCATTTTTGTATATATATTGGTTTCAACAATATGAGGTTTCAAATGTAAGGAAAGATTTCGAATACTTTAGGGCACAACAAACAAAGAGGCATGCAGAAGGAATGAAAATTTCCGCGGAAATAGTGGAAATTTCCGCTGAGTTCTGTCATCTACCGGAAGGAATTCCTTTCGAATTATTTTTGACGGAAAAAAAAAACCGGAAATCACGGAAATATTCGGAAGGAAAATGCTGGAAAAACGGTAAAATGGAAAAATAACCAGCCCTACACCCAACCTAAACCTGCATCAACCAACCACCTCCTACAACTCCAGCAAAACTTCAACAAGCTACAACCTCCTTCAACACTTCCCACTCCTGCAACCACACAAGACAAGACGAACCACCCACTTCTGCAACCACCTAACTATCTTCTTCAATCCCGAATCAACCATCATCGCGAATCAACCCAAACATCAACATCGAACAACACCGCAACCACCATCCTCAAACTGCTATGAATCCAAATCGTGATTGTACTTCCACCTCCATCTCCTCATCAATCGAACCACAATCCGAACAAGTTTACTTTTGGAATTGAGAATTTCTGGAATTGCGAATTTATGGAATTTTGTGTTTTTGGAAGTTGTGAATTTTTCTGGGTTTGGGAATTTTTGATTTGAGAATTTTTGTTATACTTTTACTCTTGGTGAGTGCTTGTTTTAGTATAATTTTGTTGGAATTTTTTTTATTTAAGTTTTCTTTTGCTGAAATTTTGTTAAAATTTTAACCGAAAAAAAGAAAAAAAAATCTAGTTGGTTTTTGTTCGTCCTTGGGCAATTGGGTTAGCTTGTAATTGGGCTGTTGTTATTTTATTTTTTCAGTGTAAATTCAATTTTCTTTTTTCCCCTTTCTTTTAAACTACCTTTTGCATTTGCTTGGTTTTGGTAAACGATAAAAAATATTCCTTTCATTTTCAGTTGGGTGAACGATAAAAAAAAAGAAATTTTTATTTTTCGTTTTACTCTTACAAAAAATCGTTTTCAACACTTTTACAGGTTGCAAATCGCAGAAAATCAAAAGGCGAAGAATTGCTTGCTCTGCTCTACTTGCCAAATCTGGGCTTAAAAAATTCGTTGCTTTTAAATAAATTTGCTAATAATTCTACATGCTATAATGTTGTGTTCTTAACTTTTGTTTCTATTTTTCTTGCATTGTTGATTGCTTGCATTTCTAAAAAAAATAGAATTTCATTTGTAGTTGCGTTGGTAATGCTCGTTTAAGTTCCGTTTTGCATCATTTCACCTTTGTTTTTATATTCTAAGGGCACCACCCAAATTCACATAAGGTAGGGATTTCATCACCCTTCCTTAGTCCACAAAATGCATTTCATTTTATAAAATTGAATTAAATAACAAAAGCTAGACGTTTGACTTATGGGTGTCTGTGACGCCCCACCTCTATACTCACACTAGCCAAGGACACTACGGGTTAATGTCGTCGACTAGCATGAAGAATAAGGCTGTTGAGGAGCGACCATCAGTGCAATTGCTTTGTACGAGTACCGATATGTCAGATAATATAACTTACATTTCATTCCAAGAGGAAATCTGACATATCAAATACAAACTCAAAGCTACCACACAGTGGCTATGTGGGCTTCGGAAACAAATATAGAAATAAACATATCAGTCACAGATATTCATATCACAAAGGCGGAAACAAATATGAATATAACACATAGAAGTGTACATCAAAGTAGTGGTCATACAAGATCCACTACATCACAAAGGAATAGGTACAAGTGCTAGACAAAATAATATGTATACAACAAGGAGTCTCTATCTCAAATGTATACTAACAAAAACTACTATGCTAAAGTAGTTAGCCAAAAGTCAGGTGACGAACCCTGATAAGAAGTCAAGCAGAAGCACCTGAAATACCTCGGTCTGACCCGAGTATTATTTAAGAAGAAAATAATAAACGGATCAGTCTAGCTGTAAATATCGTATAAAATGAGATAGGATAAGAGATATGACAAAAACGTATGATAACAATAATGCCATACTGTGACAAGTATACATCAGATACCACAAAAATCATACAATATTTCAAATATTCTCAAACACTAAAAAGAATGTCATATTCTTTAAATTATTCACCAAAACACAAATATTGACAAAACATATCAATGCCAATCGCATAAAAATCAGTGAAACACAAATTCTAGAAATCATCAACTAGAAATCCAGAAATCACAAAAAGAGGAAGGCCTATCATAAACGGGAGCATGAAAACTCACCAACATGTGTATCACAAACGGAACGCTATTCCTCGGGTCGCTAACCCAATAAATGAACCGAACATCGACGCACCTAAAAAGATACGCCCCATGCACAGTCGAACATCGACGCACCTAAAAGATACGCCCCATGCCTAGTCGGACATCGATGCACCTGAAAAGATACACCCCATGCCTAGTCGGACATCGATGCACCTGAAAAGATACACCCCATGCCTAGTTGGACATCGACGCACCTGAAAAGATACGCCCCATGCACCGACTTATCGAGCCGATTGCTCCACGAACGGCCCAAAGTCCATAGGTCGCTAGCCCATAAAAGTGAGCCAAAGCTCTACAGAACAGGGTACAGTTCCCCACGCGGACAAAGAGACATTGCACATCGCTAGTCTAAATCACCAAAGGATCATCATTGATCGATAAGTGTAAATTACACTAAGCTAGTAAATAAATGAGTTTAGCTTCATGTCCCATAACCACTAGCTTAACTTAAATATTTACGAACAAATTGTAGATTTCCACTCGAAAATTGTCACAAGAGTTCAATCGAATAAGTCCAAGAATTAACCGACGAAGTAAACGCAAGCGTTTCATACCACTTGTTTTGTTAAACCGTTTAATTAGATTTCTCATACGAATGAGGTAAAGGTTTGTATATACTAATAAATTGGAAGACAGTTTTAAAAGCAAGCATTGTAGTAAAAATAGTATTGAAATCATCTTTGTGAAAGCGTTTGAGTATTTACTACTAGTATAGAAACCTTTGTATTTTTAAAAGTAACAAACCATAGAAATGATTGCAGAAACAATCAATCACCAAAAATTCACATACGAAAATGTGAATTAAATCCATAAAAATCGATATCAAATCCGTCAAACGGATATTCTCAAAAATCCAAAGAAAGAAGTCATCAAAGTCGATAATAAGTGATAACAACTATCTGGATCAACAAAAACCGATTAAAATTAGAAATCCACACAAAACAGCCCAAAATAAGCAAAATGCACAGTTCAAGACGTCCGGGGATAAACCAGACTTCTGGATTTGTTCTTTGGAAATAATCCAAAAACCCACCAGACGTTTGAACCTTAATCCAGACGTCTGGAAACTAACCAGACGTCTGGTAGGTTTGGACCAGACGTTTGGTCCGAGTGTCTGTCTTTTTTTTATCTTTTCTATCTATAACAAGACGTCTGTACTTGATCCCCAGACGTCTGGTCACCTGGCCTGGGCAACAGTTTGCCTAGGCCAAGATGGCCAAAATGTTTCGGAAGCGATCGGACGAGTAACGACGACTAGGGATTTATGCCAAGTGACAACCCAGCCTTATAGGCTCTTCGATACACCCCAAATATCATGTCCAAACATCCATAGTAAGATTTTCATAAAATTGGACCAAAACACCAAAATTTGGAAAATTCACCAAATCAATTCAAATCAAAAGCAAATGAACACGAATGATTGTTAGGAGTTCATACCCAACAACAATGAAAGTTATAGACGTAGATGTGAGTTAAAGAACTCACCTTTAAAACTCAAAACAACGAACGAGAAGCTCTAAAACAAAGGAAAGACCAATTCCTCTTCAACTTCAACTCAAGAAGCTCCAATCTAAGCTAATAAGCAAATATTTCCTAAGTTAGGGTTTAGGAATTTCTGAAATTGAAGAGAGATAGAGATGGAGAAGATGAAGAGGATGCTTACCTAAGCTTCTTCTTGATTTTGGACTTGAATTTGAGTTTCCTAAACAAAACTAGGGTTTAGGAATTTCCATTTCCCTTTCTTTCCCCCATTTTTACTGTTAGGAAATAGAACGAGTGAATGGATGAAGAGTAGAGGAGTTAGAGTATTATGATGGGTTAGTGGGCTGAAACCCAAACCCAAAGCCCAAATAGGAAAATAGCAAAATTCTACTCAACTCCAAACATATCGATGTTTATACTCAAAAAAGTTGTAAACGCCATTTTGAACTCAATGGAAGTGGTCTCGAGTCCCAATTCAACTGTATACAAAAAGTAACATTTTGGACTTTAATCCGATTAACGATGCTATATTTAAATAAAACATTTAAATATATAATCGTGAAATATGCGGGTTGTTACAGTGTCACAGACTCACCTAAAGAAAATTTATATTTTGACAAGTTGATTTCCTTTAACAAACTTTTTCTTGGTGCCTAAGGCAACGATGAAGTCACAATGTTTATAATTATTACCCTGATTCGTAAGATATTATATTGATTGTTTCTCTAAAGGTACTTAAACCTTTAGCTGCATTGTTACGGTGATTCGTAGTGCACTAATACATTATGTTTGTTACCTGGCTAAAAATTGTTTTGTTGAGTTAAGTCAAAGTGCCACGATATAATTTTGGGTTAGGAACTACTAAAGACAGAAAATTTCTGGTTAAGTCCTTGCATCCATTTAGTTACATTAGGTTCATGTGTATATAAGAAAACAAAAAAAACAAACATTTTTTTAACATATTTTTTTTAAAGCAGAAAAAATCTAAAATCTAAATTTTTTTCCATCTTATTTCCTTTTCGTTCCTATTTTCTTTTTCTTTCTCCCCTTAATCTTCTTCCTTGTGCATGAATGTTTGGACTCGTGACATTTCTACAAACTGTTTAGTGCGAGCAAACAATCCTTCAACCATGGTTAACGAAAATCCTCCTCGCACTCTCATGGACATAATTTTTCTCTGATCGAGTTTTCGTCCCTTCTTGCATTACTTTACCCGTCCCAATGGATAATCATTTTGAAATCCAGTCAAGTTTTATTAACACACTTTCAAAATTTGGCAATTTTTGAAATGACGATCCTCATACCTTTTTAACCAAATTTGAACAAGTTTGTGCAACTATAAATCTTCAACAGTTATGCGAAGATGAAATAAAACTTAGGTTAATCTCATTCGCACATACCAACTACGCCAAGAAATAGTTGTATTGCTTTCCTTCAAATTCGATAAAAACGTGGGACGAATTTGTAAAAGTTTTCTTAAAGAAAATTTACCCCTTAGAAAAAACAACAAAAATTCATAATGAAATTGTAAGCTTTCATCAATTTGAAGGTGAATTTTTTGAAAAATACTTTGAAAGATTCAATGAACTTTTAATAAAATGTACCTATCGCAATTTAGAAAAATGAGCTCTTTGCCAAATTTTATACGACGGACTTGAAAATAGCTTTCGAACAATGCTTGAATAAATGTGTCAAGAATACTTTTTAGCACAACATCACGATTCCGCTTGGCAATTTCTCGAAAACTTAGCTAAAAAATGAACTCAATAAGAATGATCTAACGAGAAATCAATCTATCAAGATCGAGCGCACATCCGATAAGATCATCATTAGCTTTAAAAGTGAAAATTGATGCCATGATAAATAAATTTGATAATGTTTTTTCATCTAATCAAATGAACCGAGCTTCTCAAGTCTTGTGTTGTAAATGTAATCCAAACCGCATTGCCAATGAATGTCCTCGCTCCTTAGAACAAACTAATGCTTTAACAAAGGTACGAATGATCTGCTCTCTTCAAAATATAATCCCGATTGGAGAAATTATCTAACTTCACTTAGAACCAAAACAATTCAAATACGAATTTGGTTTGACCATCTTTTCAAGCATTTTCGAACAATGCTTCAAATCCTTCTTTTCAACCAAATGAGTTTCAACAAAATTTTGCGCCACCTTCTCAAAACCAAGCACCACAATCTTTTGTTCCTCAAGAAGACAAATGCTTGACATCACGTGAAAAAGGTTTGGAAATTTTGGCTAAGGCGACCACTCAAAATCTTCAATCAAACAGCAATTTGCAAATTTGTTAACATCGTACATGCAAAATACGAGTCAATCAATTTCTAAACTCGTAACGCAAATGAGTCAGTTAGCCAATACCATGAGCGAACATGAAAGAGGTACATTCTCAAGTTAATCCATTCCAAACCCTAGGAATCAAAACACAAGCTCAAACCCGGCTCATGTCGTTCAAGATAGCCATGTGAATGAAATAAACTGTATCACCACTTTGCGATCCGGTAAACAAATTGATAACCAAGTTGTCAATCCAAAAGACTTAACGGAAGTTCCTCTCGACACTTTGAAAACTACAAATGATTCTGATCAAAACATTGAGTTGAACCTTGAACCAAATTCCAAGTCTAATTCTTTTCTAACTCAAGTAGACCAACCTATTGAGTTTCGAATTCCATTTCCGCATCGAATTTGACATAAGAAATATTTTGATCAAATGGAAAAGTTTTTAGAAATTTTCAAACAAGTCAAAACAAACATTCCTCTCTTAGGTATCATCCAACAAGTCCAGACCTATGCCAAATTTTAAAGGACTTGTACAGACAAAAACGACACACTAAGTACCTAAAAAAGTCTTCTTAGCGGTCGGTCTAAGTGGAGTCTTGTCTTAATTTATTCCTATGGAATATAAAGATCCTGATTGCCCCATAATCTCGTGTATGATAGGAGACAAGAAAATCAACAAATGTTTATTAGATCTAGGTGCTCGCATAAACTTGCTTTCATATTCAGTTTACAAACAACTAGGTTTAGGTGAGCTTAAACCGACAAAAGTAACCATTCAGTTGGTCAATCGTTCTATAAAGAAACCAACAAGAGAAACCTAGGACATACTCATTAAAGTAGGAGAATTCATATTTCCAGTCGATTTCATCGTCCTTGAAACACAGTCTATAAACAATCTTACAAGCGAAATTCCTTTGATTTTAGGACTACCCTTCTTACCACCTCAAATGCCTTGATCACCTGTCGAAATGGTTCAATGAAAATTTATTCTGATAGCATGACTATAGGATTTAACATCTTCAATTTAGAAATTAATCAAACGTACAATTCGACCAAACTTTGGAAGTTAGGGCTATTCATGAAAACTTCAAAAATGAAACAATTGACCTTAATTATGAACATGAGGCAAAGTATGAACAATGTTTCAAGACATACCAAATGAGAATGAAGACATGCTTTTCTTTGAACCTCTCATAGTTGAGTCTAAAACTCAACTGATTTCTTTGATTGAGCAACCTCCTAGGTTAAAGCACAAACCTCTTCCTTGTCACCTTAAGTACGCATACTTAAGTGATAATAAAAAAATTTCCATCATTATTTCTACCGATCTTTCTCTTGACCAAGTGGCATCTCTTCTTTCAATTCTTTCAAAAAAAGACGTGATTGGGTGATCCATTACGATATTAAGGGAATTATCCCTGCAATTATTCAACATTGCATTCACTTAATTGACGAAGCCAAGCATACTCGTGACATGCAACGAAGGCTTAACCCTAAATTGAAAGATGCGGTTCGAGAAGAAATTCTTAAGCTCCTTGATAAGTGTATCATTTATCCCATCTCCGATAGTTTATGGGTTAGCCTAATTCATGTCATACCAAAAAAGTCCAGCATTACCATAAGCACAAACGAAGCTAACGAACTCATTCCAACCCGTCCTCAAACAGGTTAGCGTGTTTGCATTGATTATAAAAAATTAAATGCTGCAACACATAAAGATAATTTCCCTCTTCCTTTCATCGACCAAATGCTTGAACTATTAGCTGGCCACAAATTCTACTTTTTCTGATGGTTATTCCGATTATAACCTAATTCCAACCGCTCTCAAAGATAAGAAAAAACGACTTTCACGTGTCCTTTTGGAACCTTTGCTTATCGACGTATGCCATTCGGACTTTGTAACGCCCTTGCGACTATCCAAAGATGCATGGTTAGCATCTTTTCTGACATGATTGAACTCTTTTCAGAAATTTTAGCGGCCAATTTCTCTATTTTTGGAGATTCTTTTGTTGAATGCTTACACCATCTCGAGTTGCTTCTAAATCGTTGCAGAGAGAAACATTTAACTTTAAATTGGAAAAAATGCCACTTTATGGTCAAACACGGCATAGTATTTTGATATGTCATTTCAAATAAAAGCATTGAGGTAGATAAAGCAAAAATCAATGTTATTTCAAATCTACAATTTCAAAATTTGTTAACGACATTCAGCCATTATTAGGGCATGTTGGTTTTTATCAATGTTTTGTAAAAGACTTCGGTAAAATTGCTAGGCCCTTGACCACACACTTAGGAAAAAATGTTCCTTTTGGTTTCAATTCCGATTATGTCTCTTCCTTTGAATGTCTTAAAATTAAATTCATTTCTGCTCCAATCATCTGCTCATCCAATTGGGATCTCCCCTTCGTGATTATGTGTGATGCTAGCTAACTTTGCGGTTGGTGTTGTCTAGGACAACGCATCAAAAAAATCCATTACATCATTTACTATGATAGTATGACTTTAAATGATGCTCAACTCAACTACACAATGATCGAAAAAAGCTTCTACTTATAGTTTTCGCACCATAAAAGTTTAGACCTTATTTGATAAGTTCACACATCGCAGTCTACACTGATCATTCTGCTCTTTGGTACTTCTAAAAAGGGTGCTATGTCTTATTTGATTTGTTGGATCCTTTTACTCCAAGAATTTGACCCTACAATCAAAGGCAAAAAAGGATCCGGTAATGTCATACCTGATCACTTGTCTCATGTAATATCCCCCGTTTTGAGGCTCGATACTAAGCGGTACGGATGCGACAATCATCCATACTATTAATTTCTAATGAGAAGATGCGGTTATGTTAATCATATATATATGTGTGTGTGTGTGTGTAACATCAGGAGCAAATATGAAAATTTTCAAGACACATTTGATTAAATGTACTTTCATATCACATTTCAGAAATAAAACTTTCACATTCATTACATAATCCGATTCAACAATACGTTTAGAAAAATATAATAATTACAAATACATTCCAAGATCAACATATGAAGATGCCCCTTGGGTGATTAGAGTCTAACTACTTGACAGTTATAAATTCTCTCATTACACCCACTCAAACATAGCATAAGCTTAAAATAACACAACAGAAATAAAAACTCATAATATTAGCTAGCTTGCCTCCTACATGACTCCGGAAGCTTATTCGTCCAACCTAAAAATCCCTACTTCCGACCTACTCAAATGAGTACCCGAGAGTTTAGGGGGAAAACAAAAACTTTGGATCAGACAAAAAGTCCGGTGTGAATAATTATATACCATCTCGAACCAAAATAGACATCTAGTGAAACCACGCCGCTGAGCGGAGTGGGTTTTCCCCTCACTAGTATCTTATCCAAACATGTCAATCATAAATCATGCACCTACAACCACAATAATTAGAACAAACATAACATGATTACATGCATGCATGCAACATGGGTAAGTCTGTCCAGTTTGTCATCCGAGAGTTGTGCACACCCAAGGTTTCCTTTCCCAAAAATAGACTGCCTGTATCAAATCATAGTTTTCCTAGGGTCACCGTGAACCTAATGGTTTTGCAGACTGACCAATAACCTATCACGCTGACTCCGGCCAAGACATAACCAAATATCACATAATCTCCATATACAGTTAGGAGGAAAATCCAACTAAATAGTATAGTGGGCATATTTCTTTCTGTGCATACACATCTTTTAGCCTCAATACTAACAAAGCCCTACACATTGGAACCGCAGATCTTTATCAACTAGGGGCTAACGGCTGAAGCATAAGGCGCGAACCAACACCTTTCCCACCTACAATCTTATCCAGCCTTAAATTCATGAGTCATATCTTTTGATCTGTTCTAGGCATCCTAACACAATTGATCTATCTGATCTCCTGGATGTCATTCTACTCATTCAGGAGTTTAGTCTGACCATACTCACTACTGGAACAACTTAACTGGTAATTCTATCCCTAAATCCCAAGATGCAGTATTGAGTAATGAAATGTGAGAATGAAGATGATAAAATATGTAAATTTAACCGATCAATTGATAATAAGAACATATAACATCATTCAGTAAAATATGTTCAATCAATAATCACATACATAATAAAATTACTTAAAATTAAGTAATATTTTCCATTGGCAAACTTCACACAAAATTGCGCTATAACACCATTTATTTTCTTGAACCATTTATCTTTGACGTTGATAAATCACTTAAAATCATTCTTTAAACAATGAAAATATCGCCCATTACTTAGCCAAAATTTTAAAATGCCATTCTGTGAAATTTTAAAATGCCAATGTTTGCTATAAAATGCATCAAACAGAAATTTATTTATTTTCCAAATTAAAAATTATGGAAAAATTCTAAAAATTAAATTAATAATACGTCATTGAAAATCAAGTCTCAATTTGAAACAGATAATTTATCATAATTTAAATTCAAATCCGATTATTTAAATAAATTAAACATTCAAATTTGAAGTCTCAAAATACGGGTCGTTACTATATCTATTTAATCTATTATACTACATAGAAATTTTGCTTCTCATAAATTTGATAATAAAATCCTAACACATGGTTTGGTTTATTTCAATCTACCCCACTCTTTGTATTCTTTATTCTTTTATAATTCAATGAACATTTTTTTCTCTTCTTCACACTTTCAATTCAATTCAAGAAAAAACTTCTTATTTCTTCCACCTTCGTCTTCTCCTTCCTCTTCTTGCAATTTTATTTCTTCCCCTTCTATAGTTTCATCTATAAATCTTCAATTCTTAATCGAAACAAAGTAGAGAATCATTCCAAATAATTTATTTAATGATCTTAAATTATTAACAATTATAATTTGGTTGAATTCAATGTTTCTTCACCTTTATATTATCCTTAATATTTTATTCATATTTTGTAGTATTTGTTTTTCTACCGGTTGCTTTTAGATTTGGGATATTTTTTCTATATTCATGACTTCATCTCTTTGATTCAAATTTTGTGTCCAAATTTTTAGTCTCATATGATTTTTGTTTTAATTAGTATGGTGATGACTTTGGTTTTCCTCATTTCTTGAAGGAGTTCATTGGAT
Source organism: Allium fistulosum (assembly GCA_030737815.1). Lineage (NCBI taxonomy): Eukaryota > Viridiplantae > Streptophyta > Magnoliopsida > Asparagales > Amaryllidaceae > Allium > Allium fistulosum. The sequence continues at coordinate 56,170,705 of CM060906.1, forward strand.
TTCATTATGCATAAGCATCTTATAATTTGAAATTATTCTGTAAATTTTTTTAAAAGTAAAGTTGATTCTTTTTTCTATTCTTACATTTAACATAAAATTCTATCTTTATTTGAATTTTATTTTGGTTGAAGAATATGAATTTGAATTCTTTTGTTTAGTTTGCAAGGATTTATAAGTATAATAACACATAGATTTCAAAATTTCAAAAGACCTTAAGTTATTTTGTATAGTAAAGTAGAGGTAAAGTTATTCATTTTTATTGTCAAACATAGGCATACAAGAATATTAGGTTAGGAGAAGCAAATTATATTTGCGGTAAAATACTATTTAAATAATATTTTCTCATATAATATTTTAGGATAATCAATATTTTTACCTAAAATTTAGTATTAGAAACATATTTAAAACCAAATTCTTATTCAACTTAGTATAGTCTTAGTCTATTTGGACTTATATTTTTCTAATTCTTTTCCTTTTCAACCAAATTATACATTATAATTTTCTATTTTTTGCTTAATATAATAGAAAAATGTTCATAAGAAACACACATTTACTTTTCCATCCAAATTCTTGGTAATCTAGCTGAACAATGGGGTAAACTGAATCTCATTGGTTTCTTTTATGTTTATTTTATATTACATTGTTTTGAATATTTTTGCAGTTTAGAAATGTTCATAGATAATTTTATTGAAATCACCGATGTTATTATTTATAAATTTATAAGCGAACTTTTTTTGAATAGTAAGAATCATATCAAATATTATTACCACTTATTTGTTAAAAAAAATTTCTTCAATTCTAATCAAGGTTAATTCAAAGTAATCAAAGAATCAATTTTAATTAAATCTTTTTTAATTTAAATTCAAATTGATAAAACTAACTGCGTATTAATTCCCTTTATTTGTAATCAGTTATAGAATTAATATGTAAATTTCTTTTAGTTATTCTCTTTTATCGTCAAAATTTTAGATGTTCTAATTTGCAAGGTAATATGCCACATGAAGTATTACGTGAAATCAATAAATATTTTCTAACTGTAAGAAATATATGTATCACAACACAATAGTAAGCGTGAACTCATTATCTATTCTTAGTAAAACTTTTACAAAAAAATTGTAAAAAAATAAAAATATTTAAGACAAAATATATATACATATACATATATATATATATATATATTTGTAGATAATTCCTTCAATGAAATTTCACAAAATAATGTTAGGTGGTATTTACTTACGCTTTAATGACAACATAATATTGTGACATATTTACTTATGCTTGAAAGAGAATATTATATATATTTTATGCATAAATTATATTGGGTTGTAATTATAATAATGCATAATGTTGGGTTATAAATGGTAACACAAATATTTCTATAATTATATTGGGTTATAATTACATTGTATATTGATTGTTCACTTCGTTGACTGTGATTATTACATTATTTGGTATTACAATTATCATCCATGTACTGTCATTCGAGTGTTTTTTATGGGTATCCAAAAAGTAATTTTTTTATGGTGACACATGTTTTCACTTAGACTTAGCTTAATGTTTATATTGGTGCAATCCTTATTTCGACATGTATTTGAAGTAAAGACAAAAGTTTATTTGATTGTTCCAAAAGTTAAACAACCTAAAGTTTATGTTTTATTGACATTTCTCATGTCATGTTTTTGTTATAGTTGTTCGAAAATGTGACATGTGCTATAACAATATTTTTCTAATTTAGTTAGATATTGTTAAAAAGCATGCTAAAACAAATGTTGGATTATTAATAATTTAAAATAAATTGAAACAATATTTCACTTTAAGCATGATTTTTCTATACTAGATTTAGAATACTATTATCATATAAAATGTGTATATATTTGATTTATATGTTATATACAAGGTGATACAATATTATGTTTATGCATATCTTATGTTTGAAAGTTACTTAACATGCTCATTAATGTTATGCTTTTCAAGTAAGAATTAATTGGTAAATGATGTTTGATGTATAAATTCATCCAATTTATAATGATTTGTTACACACAGTGTGCTTTGAGATTACTTAAGTAGAATTAACAATATTGTTTGTCAACAATGTTTAGGGATGAGCGTAAACTACAATCCATAAACTTGCATATAACTAAAATATTGAAAGGTAGATTGTTAAATAAATTATATGGTGAACCTTGTGTGCATATCATGGGTTCGCACTCGTTTATATATGTTGGAAAACATATTAAAAGTGATTTACAGGAATTTTTGTAGAATTTTTATAAGTGTTTTAATGGATATATAAAATTATTTAAGGTATGAGACTTAAATGTTTTATATATTTATAAAAAAGGAGAAGGGGTATTTTATAAATAATTCAAATTGTTATTTCCTAAAATTAGTAGTACTTTTAGAAAAGAAAATTTACAACCAATCATAATTTGATAAACAAGGCAGGTTAAGTACAAAGAATTAGTTTAAAAAGTCAAATCAAATGTTTTTTCCTATTTCAATGCTTTCGGCACTAGGCTTCCAACTCCTTACCTCCGCCTCTGACTTCATCGAAACCAGTGCACATGGTATCAGATATCTGGTATATAGTGAATTGGATATAGGCGGAAGGTACTGGGTCGAAACCAAAGGTTCCGAGGGAAATCGAAGCATGATTTGTTTTAAATCGAAAATGCGCCTGCTTTTGCTTTCGAAGGAAGTGCTTTCGACTTGGTTGACTTTCGGTTGAGTCAAATGTTTCAAAGGAAAGGTTTTGAATGGGTTGCGCCTTTTGTTTTAAGTAATGCTTTCGAATGTGGTCGAAACCCCTACCTGCCGCTTTTCTACCTTTCGTTGGCAATGGTTTCAGAAGGTATACTTTGTTTTAAAAACTTAGCCATTTCTCTAATGCTTTCGGAAGGTTGGTTTTGACACCAATACTTCTTTACTTAGGAATGCTTTCGAAAGGGATGCTTTCGACTTAAATGTTTTAAAGATCCTTTTGCTCTATGAAAGGTAGAACCCAAATGGTTTCGAAAGGGATAGTTTTAATGGTTTCGAAAGGTGGTTCCACATGTTATAAATTGAACCTAAATGCTTTCGAAAGGCTTGATGTTTTAATGCTTTCGAAAGGTATAAAAGGAAAGATTTTCTAATGGTTTCGAAAGACAATGTTTAAGTTTTTTAAAGATAGGATTTCTAAGGTTTAAAGCTTTCGAAGAAGATGTTTTTCAATGCTTTCAAAAGGATAAATATGAATGGTTTCGAAAGGCATGATTTTGAAAGGTATGTTTTGGCCTTCGGCCCGAGGTTTTACTTGTATCGAAAGGGGTACTTCCAATGATTTCGAAAGGGATACTTTCAAAGGTTTTGAAAGGGGTACTTTCAAAATTTTAAACTTTTTCATCAACAAGGTTTTGTGTAAAGAATATGTAACATGGCAAGGTGGTTTGAGTAAAGCAAAGAGTATATTTATAATTTCCTTGTTTACAGAATGATTTAAAGGTTTAAATCAATTTGAAAGAAAAGTTTTTCAAGGAAAATTTTATGGGTAGATAACCCTAAGTAAAATGAATCAGATATTAGAACACCAAATGGGACTGTTATAGGGTCGCGTCCTATACTTTGGCTAGTAGCCCCTAGATAAAACAGGTCCAAAATTCCAGTGTGTAGGGCTTTGTCATAGGTAAGACAAAAATGAATCTAAAAAGGAAAGATGGGTTATTGATGAGCCCGTAAAACCATTAGGATCAGCTAGACCTAGAGAAGTAAGTAAGGACAGACCGTCCAAAAGAGAAGTATCTAACAGATGTTTATGTTTTTCTGGTAGATCCAAGCCAGCTTAGGGTTAGTAGTTAGCCAAACAAAACTACAGTGTATGGATAGATAGTCCATTTGATAACTGATATGTACATATACATGATATTGCTTTACATGTTTAACCAGTTTTGGTCGCAGGGCTATAATTTGCAAAAGATATGTTTTAAAAGGATATTAGTGAGGGGAAACCCGTTCCACTAAGCAGTGTGGTCTCACTTAATATCAAATAACCAAGATGTATAGTATTATTCACACCAGGTTTTATGTCCAACTTGAAGTTTATGTTTTCCCTAAGACTCTCGGGTGCTCAAAATTGATTTGAGTAGGCTGAGGGTTGAGGTTTACAGGTTTTAGTAGGTTGGAGAATAAAGCTTCCAGTGATGAGCAGGTGGCTGACGGATAGCTAATTAGGAGTTGCTATTTTATTTTGGATTTATTCCCCTGTGTTGTATATATAGTACTCTGGTTAACTATGCTCGGTAAACTAGTAAGAGCTCATGTGCCGATATCATATATAAGTTGGAATAAAGTACCTGAAATATACAAGGACAACGTTTGGAACGAATTGGTGGTAGGTATCCTTATCTGTTTGACAACAACTATTTCATTCAATAGCATTATGGTTTCAACTCTTTGCACAACATTTAATTTAATATATTTTTTGCAGAAAATTTATGAGCTCAATCCGCTTTCAAAGGAAATGTTTTTAAAGAGAATGGCCGAGGCTTTTAGGAGATACAAGAAAAACTTGAGAGTAGTTTATTATGACACTTTCAACAATGACGAAGAACGGTTGAAAAATTGCCCACCTACAGTTGCTCTAGAAGATTGGACAGAGTTCGTAAAAAATGAAGCAACGCCTGAAGCGAGCGGAAGAAGGGAGGTAGGCAAAAAGAACAGAGCATTGCTCAGTTATGCTCATCATGCAGGACGTAAAAGTCATGCTAAAATAGAACAAGAAATGGTAAATTATATTCATTTTCATTCAAATGATTTACACATTGTGATTGGATATTCATGTTGTTGCATCAACTTGTATTGCAGATCGTTGCTAGTCCATCAACAAATATCAGTCGTCGTCAAGTATGGGAGAAGACACACAGGAAAAAAGATGGTAGCATATCAGATGCCACTTCTTCATACTTTGTAAGTTAAACAAATATTAACTTGCATATTCTTTAAAATTCCTTATTCATGTAAGAAGATGATTTTTGAAAATATTATCTTAAGGAATTAGCGATAAGATTGGAGTAAGGGATAACATTATAGTAATGTACTTATATTTTCTATATATAAGTATGCGTTTTATCTCTAGTCTCTTATCTCTATTAGGTTATTTTTCTGTATCTCACGAAGGTTCGAATGCAGATATGGATTCTCGAAGAGATAATGTTGGAGGAGGAAGCACCACTGCAGATGGAAATGCCAGACCTAGTACTAGAAGGAACCAAGGTCAAACACGAGCTGGAAATATTGGTGGTAAAGTCCCGCAAGTTGACATGGGAGCCATGTATCAAATTTTCATGAATATGATGCAAGCAGGGGTTACTGTTGGAGTAGTTGGAGGAGGAGTCCAGGAAGCTCCAGTAGTCAACAATTATGCTGCTTTGAGTAGGGACTATGCTAGGTTGGGAGGAAAACCATTCATTGGGGCTGAAGATGCCATAGAAGTGGAGAACTGGTTGTTGCATTGTGAGAGGATTTCTGCAGATCTAGGGCTCAGTGATGAGCAGAAAAGAAGGCTCGTTTCAAGACAGCTTCAAGGAGCAGCTTTATGCTGGTGGAATAGTGTGAAGGTTGGAGTGAATGAAGGAACGATGACATAGGCTGAGTTTAAGAGGAGGTTCGAAGAGAGATTCATGTCTGTGATGGCGAAGTCTACCTTGCTCATTGCCGAGTTAGAGCAGGGAGAGATGACTATGTTAGAGTATGCTACAAGGTTTGAGAAGTTGGCAAGCTATGGTTATGCCACTATGGATACCGTGATAACGAGAAACAGAAAGTTCATTATGGGGTTGAAACCTGAATTGGCCAGGGCTACATTACCTCATATCAGAGATCCTTGCGATGTTTTAGTAGAGATGGCTCTAAGACACAAGGAAATGATTGCTTCTATGGAGAAGAATAAGGCGAACGAGATCCAGGTGTGGCAGAGTCAGAAAAGGAAGTTCTTTCCTAAGAAGGGAGCCCAGAAGAGTGGAGTCGTGAAGAAGGAAAAGTCAGAAGTTGTCTGTTTTAAGTGCGACAAGAAAGAGTATTTTGCGAATGAATGTCGTTCTGGAGAGGCAAAGAAGGTAACCGAGAAGAAGAATATCAGATGCTTCAACTACGATCAGATTGGTCATTACAAGAGCCAATGCAAGGAGTCCGCTAAGGATAGGAAGGGCAAAGTATATGCATTGGAGCCAGTTACCTCGAGACCCACGGTAGGGAAAAAAGGGAAAGCAGTGTTGGAAGGTAAGCTTATGATTCTTAGTATAGCAGTTAGTGTTCTGTTTGATACTATTACATCACATTCTTTTATATCTCATTGTTTGGTAGATAAGCTTAACCTAGAACCCTCATACCTAGTTACTTTCCTAAGGGTTGCAAATCCGATAAGAGGGTATGCAACACTTGGGATGAGATGTGACAACCTAAAATTTGACTTGTTAGGTCATACTTTTGTTTGTAGTATGCATGTGTTTGATTTCGTAGGGTTCGAAATTGTTTTGGGTATGGATTGGTTAAGTAAGTACGATGCTAGGATATTTTACCATGATGAGAAAATATCGCTTAGACACCTAGACTCTAGGAAGCGGATTGTATATACTGTAGAAAACCCTAGCTGTGAGGTAAATGCTTTGTTGGGTGTTGTGGAGATAGAAGACGAGCTGAATCGAGTTTTTGTGGTTCAAGAATTTGCGGATATTTGTCAACCCGTAGTAGGATTGCCACCGAAATGAGCCATTGAGTTTTTGATAGATTTGGTGCCTGGAACAGAACCAGTGAGTAGACCGCCAAGCAGGATGACACCTACCGAAATGAGGGAGCTCAAGGTCCAGTTGGTGGATTTAGAAGGTAAGAATTTTATCAGACCTAATAGTTCACCTTAGAGAGCAGCCATAGTGTTTGCTAAGAAGCTAGACGGATCGTTAAGGTTATGTATCGATTATCGTAAGTTGAATGAGAAACGATAAAGAATCGATATCCGTTGCCTAGGATTGACGATTTGTTCGATCAGTTGAGTGGAGCCAAGATATTTTTGCAGTTGGATTTAGCAAAGGTTTCCATCAGCTTAGAGTGGCAGAGGATAGTATTCTATTGACGGCGTTTAGAATCAGATATGGAGCGTACGAATGATTAGTGATGCCGTTTGGACTGACTAATGCGCTAGCTTTCTTTGTAGAATTGATGAACTAGATTTTTTGAGAGCACCTGGACAGGTTCGTATTAGTTTTCATAGATGATATTTTGGTGTACTCTAAGGATGAAAAATGGCATGAAGTTCATCTTAGAGTAGTGCTTGAAACGCCGAGGCAGCATCAGCTGAAGGCGAAGTTCTCGAAATGTAATTTCTGGAAGAAGGAAGTGAAGTTTCTTGGTCATGTAGTTTCAGAGAATGGGTTATCAGTGGATCCAGCTAACATCGAAGCCGTGGATAGTTGGAAGAGACCAAAAACAGTGACTGAGATAAGAAGTTTTCTGGGGTTGGCCGGTTACCATCAGAGGTTTATTAAGGATTTTTCATGGATAGCGACACCAATAACCAAGCTAACTCGAAAGGATATGAAGTTCGTTTGGACCGATAAGTGTGAGTTGGCATTCCAGAAGCTAAAACACTTATTGACTAATGCACCTATGTCGGTTGTTCCAAAGGGGAATCAGGATTTGGTGGTGTACATGGATGCATGTGGGACCGGGTTAGGAGATGTGTTAATGAAGAGGGGTAGGGTAATTGCCTATGTTCTCGACAGCTTAGACTGCATGAAGTCAGGTATCCAATCCATGACTTGTAGTTAGCTGTAGTGATTTTAGCGTTGAAGGTGTGAGGACATTATCTTTTGGGAGAATGATTTGAGTTGTATATGGATCATAAGTCGTTGAAGTATTTGTTCTCTTTGAAGGAGCTAAACATGAGACAACAGAGGTGGTTAGAGTTCTTAACTACTTATGATTTCAGTATTGAGTACACACCGAGGAAAGGTAACAAGGTTGAAGATGCGCTAGTAGAAAACATCAGAATGTGGTATTAGCGATAATAGCTGAGTGAAAAGATTTGGAAGCGTTAGCGACTTGCAGAGTACAGTGGAGAACTAAGAGTAGTTCAAGTACAGAAACTGCTTTGTTCATGTTTGGAAGTTCAACCAGTTATGATCAAAAAGGTTGCTTCTAAACAGCTAGAGGATCCAAAGTTGGTCGAACGGATCAGAAAGTTGAGAGATGGAATGAAGAGCGATGACTTAAAGGATTTTGGTCTTGACCAGAATGGATGGTTGAGAAAGAAAGGAAGATTGTGTGTTCCGAATGTGAGAGGCATTAGGAAAGAAGTTTTGGAGGAATGCCATCATTCAAAGCTCACTATTCATCCAGGAGGAACTAAGATGTATCAGGACATGAAGAGAAGTTTTTTCTGCGAAGGTATGAAGAGGGATGTAGGCTTATGGGTGAAGCAGTGTTTGAACTGCCAATGGGTAAAAGCCGAACAACAGAAGCCAAGTGGGTTGCTTCAGCCTTTGGACATTCCAGTATGGAAGTGAGATTCTATTTCTATGGATCTCATTGATGGGTTGCCAATGTCTAATAGAGGAAATGAAAGCATATGGGTCATTGTGGACAGGTTGACCAAAAGTGCCCATTTCGTTCCAATTAAGTCAACCAGAACGGCACCTGTGTTAGAGAAGTTATTTATGAAGAATGTAGTTAGACTGCACGGAATTCCTAGTAGTATAGTGAGTGATAGAGATTCTTTATTCACTAGTGAGTTATGGAAGAGTCTACAGGATACCTTAGGTACCAAGCTCAAGATAAGTACCGCTTACCATCCACAGACTGATGGGCAAATGAAGAGAGTTAACAAATTCTTGGAGGATTTGTTACGAGCTTGTATGCTAGATTTTGGGGATCATGGGAAGACCATCTACATCTAGTCGAGTTTTCGTATAACGGTTATCAGGCTAGTATAAGGATGACACCATTTGAAGCTTTGTATGGAAGACCATGTAAAACTCTAGTTTTTTGGTTAGAAACCAGGGATAGGTTGGTTCTTCGTCCGCATTTGGTTAGAGAAGCTGCAGAAAAGGTTGAGTTAATTCGAGCTACAATGAAGGAAGCTCAATCTAGGCAGAAGAGTTATGTGGATAAAAGACGGAAAGACTTAGAGTTTTTAGTTGGAGAGCATGTTTTCATTAAGGTGTCGCGGATGAAGGGTGTGATTCGATTTGGGAAATCAGGGAAGTTGGCACCGAGGCTATGCAGTTAAAGCGCCCTGCCACTCCATAGCGTTTGAGGTGCGAAAAGTTGTAGCGGAGGTATATCGGGGATATAACAGGATACAGCGGACGACTTTAGAAAGAGGAATGATGAACATTCTACATTAAAAAGAGGAACAAGTATTACTTATTATTTCCCATCAAGAAAAACAAGTTATAATAAAGTAAAAATAAACAAAGTTGACACTTAAAAAGTTAAAACTAGTTATAATAACCAACAGCGTATATCATTCTTACATCAACTTTGAAATTACCATAAAAATTAAAAGCAAGACATCAAGCAAAATGCTTATTTATAGGAAAGGGGGATATAACAGAGCAAAAAAATCGGGCATATAGCGGATTATTGCCGCAATATCGGGGATAATAGCGGATCCGCTATATTGGGCCGCTTTATAGGAATATCGTTGCCCCAAAAGTCCGCTACGGGATATATCGGGGCAATATCGGGGAATTGACTGCACAGCACCGAGGTTCGTTAGACCATTTCTTATTATTGAGAGGATCGAGAAACTCGCGTATAGAGTAGAGTTACCGAGAAGTTTGGCAGGAGTTCACGATGTTTTCCATGTTTCTCATCTAAGGAGGTGTATTCGAGATTCAGAGACTACTATATCACCGACTGTGTTAGATGACTTAGTCATAGAGCCGAATTTAACTATAGTCAGAAAACCGGTTCGCATAGTCGCAAGGGATGAGAAGAGGCTCAGGAACAAGACAGTCAGATTAGTTAAAGTCCAGTGGAGTGAGGACGAGAGAAACTGTACTTGGGAGGCTGAGAACAGGATGAGAGATGCTTATCCTGATTTGTTTGATGGTATGTTTTACCTCTTTGATTAATTTGTTGTGTACCTTATCGTAATTTCGAGGACAAGATTCTTTAAGGAAGGGAGTATGCAACGACCCTAATTTTTGGTAACATTATTTATGATATTTAATTAGTTAAATAAAATAAAATAATGTAATGATTGGAGGATTGAGATTTGTTATTAAAAAGGGTAGCCGTGCCATGTTAACAAATGAACTAAGGGGGGATTTGAACTTAGAATAAGAGAGGGAAATAGGTGAGGGCAAAATAGGAAAGGACACATCCATATACCCTAAACCCTTACACTCATTCACATCACAAGTTCACAAAAACCACTGAGGCCGGCCACCATTAAAGGACAAACAAGAGGAAGATAATGAAATTAAAGGAAGAAAGGTTAAGCAATCAAATTCATTCTCAAATCTCAACTCCTTAATCGAAAAGCTAAGGTGATTAATGACTCCATCTCAAGTTTTTAATGATTTTCGGTTTTTAGTATGAAATACGATTTATTGGCAAATGTTTTGCCATGTTTTGGATGATAAAAATGTATATCAATATGTTGTCGATGATTTATGCTAATTCACATAGATTTTGTGATATGTTTTGATATGAAAACCCGATTATATAACATCCAATTGCCTTGCGAATTTAGATTTAGGTTAGAAATGATAATTTAGAAATGAGTTTCAATTTTCATAATTTTCTGAATTAATGTGCATTTTATACAAATTTCTAGTGAAGAAAATGCTATTTTGGGTTTAAAATTAATTGCAGCCAAATTATATTGGCTTAAGGTCTGAAATTTATATATGTTGGAAAATATATTAAAAATGATTTACAGGAATTTCTGTAGAATTTTCCTAAGTGTTTTAATGGATATATAAAATTATTTAAGGTATGAGACTTAAATGTTTTATATATTTATGAAAAAGGAGAAGAGGTATTTTGTAAATAATTCAAATTGTTATTTCTGAAAATTGGCAGTTTTTTTTAGAAAAGAAAATTTTCAACCAATCATAATTTGACAAACAAAGCAGGTTAGGTACAAAGAATTAGTTTAAAAAGTCAAATCAACATGTTTTTTCCTGTTTCAATGCTTTCGGCACCAGGCTTTCGACTCCTTACATCCGCCTCCGACTCCATCGAAACCAATGCACATAGTATCAGATACCTGGTACATAGTGAATTGGATATATGCAGAAGGTACTGGGTCGAAACCAAAGGTTCCGAGGGGATCGAAGCATGCTTTGTTTTAAATCGAAAATGCACCTGCTTTTGCTTTCGAAAGAAGTGCTTTCGACTTGGTTGACTTTCGGCTGAGTCAAATGTTTCAAAGGAAAGGTTTCGAATGCCTTTTGTTTTAAGTAATGCTTTCGAATGAGGTCGGAACTCCTAGCTGCCGCTTTTCTACCTTATGATGTCAATGGTTTCGGAAGGTATACTTTGTTTTAAAAACTTAGCCGCTTCTCCATTGCTTTCGGAAGGTTGGTTTTGACACCAACACTTCTTTACTTAGAAATGCTTTCGAAAGGGATGTTTTCGACTTAAATGTTTTAAAGACCATTTTTCTCTATAAAAGGTAGAACCCAAATGGTTTCGAAAGGGATAGTTTTAATGGTTTCGAAAGGTGTTTCCACATGTTATAAATTGAACGCAAATGCTTTCAAAAGGCTTGATGTTTTAATGCTTTCGAAAGGTCTAAAAGGAAAGGTTTTCCAATGGTTTCGAAAGACAATGTTTAAGTGTTTTAAAGATAGGATGTCTAAGGTTTTAAAGCTTTCGAAGGAGATGTTTTTCAATGCTTTCGAAAGGATAAATATGAATGGTTTCAAAATGTATGTTTTGGCCTTCGGCCTGAGGTTTTACTTGTATCGAAAGAGGTACTTTCAATGGTTTCGAAAGGGATACTTTCAAAGGTTTCGAAAATGGTACTTTCGAAAGTTTAAACGTTTTCATCAACAAGGTTTTGTGTAAAGAATATGTAACATGGCAATGTGGTTTGAGTAAAGCAAAGAGTATAATTATAATTCCCTTGTTTATAGAATGATTTAAAGGTTTAAATCAATTTGAAAGAAAATGTTTTCAAGGAAAATTTTATGAGTATATAACTATAAGTAAAATGATTCAGATATCAGAATACCAGATGCGACTGGTATGGAGTCGCGCCCTATACTTTAGCTAGTAGCCCCTATCTAAAATAGGTCCAAAATTCCAGTGTGTAGGGCTTTGTCACAGGTAAGACTAAAATTATGTTGCACACAAAAAGGAATCTAAAAAGGAAAGACAGGTTATTGGTGAGCCCGCAAAACCATTAGGATCGGTTAGACCTAGAAAAGTAAGTAAAGACAGACCGTCGAGAAGAGGAGTATCTAACAAATGTTAGGTTTTTATGTTTTTCTGGTAGATCCGAGTCAGCCTAGGATTAGTAGTTAGCCAAACAAAACTACAGTGTATGGACAGATAGTCCATTTGATAACTTGTATGTACATATCATGATATTGCTTTACATGTTTAACCAGTTTTGGTTGCAGGATTATAATTTGCAAAAGATATGTTTTAAAAGGATATTAGTGAGGGAAAACCCGTTCCGCTAAGCGGCGTGGTCTCACTTAACATCAAATAACCGAGATGTATAGTATTATTCACACTAGACTTTATGTCTGATTTGAAGTTGATGTTTACTCTTAAACTCTCGGGTGCTTAAAATTGATTTGAGTAGGCCGATGATTGAGGTTTACAGGTTTAGTAGGTTGGAGAATAAAGCTTTCGATGACGAGCAGGTGGCTGACAGATAGCTAATTAGGAGTTACTATTTTTATTTTGGATTGATTCCGCTGTGTTGTATATATAGTACTCTGGCCAACTAAGGGGGCTTCATTCATATGTTGCTCTTGGCGTATTTATGTAATAACTATATTTTATCTGAACCTAGGAAAGCGATGAGATTATGTAATTTGAATATGGAACTTGTTTTGGAAATGTAATCAAAAATATTTATTTTTTTGAAATCTGTGATTTTGTTTCATATCATGCGCTTTTGATATTATACATACCATTAACATTACCGTATTTGGTGACCGTAAGTTAATACCATAGATGAGTGCAGTATCTGTAGCGCTTAGCTTCGGACCTTCAAATAGGGGATGCGACAACCTCTATAGCACATAGGAAGTTACTTTTTCAAATAATACATATGAATGGACACTTAACCAGTATATGTATGATAAGTATCTTAAGCTTTTTGGGATCAATAATGTTGGTTAAATAGCAAATAAAACACAACACTATTTACTACTCTTTCCCAAAGTATATTTTTCAGGATCAACAAGGAAGTTGCAGGTGGAATGTCCAGAAAGACACTAGGAAAGTCACTCATTAATAAAATGAATCTAAAGAGAGGAATGTATTATTCACAACATACATAGGATTTGGACACAAAAATGAGGCTGGCTTAAGATAAATAGACATTTAACCGATTTAGCTAATTTATATGTAACATATGCTTTTTAGAGGTGCAGCTGATAAAAGAACGTAAAATACTTTCATATGCTTGAAGTAGTGAACAGAGGGTATGAACATAGAGACAACAAGACATTGAAATTGATGACTAAGAAAGGACATGGACGTAAAGATTAAAGATATATATGACTATGTTTAGTCAGAAAATATTTTTAGGTAAAAAATTGAGTGGAAAACAATTATTTATAGACTTACATAATCAGGCTTGACTTACTAACTTCCCTACCAACTAATGTGACTTCTAAGATCATGATGATAATAGTTTGTTCATATAAAATGTGTTTTCTGCTTCCATTAAACAACTTCAGTTTAAGTATCGATGTGTTGTATAACAGTTGAAATTCAACTAACAAGCATCTGTTTCTTCTCAATTAACCATTACCAGTCACAATCACATATACAAGGCATATAAGGCAGAACACAGCGACAAAGTTCCCTTTTATACCAAGATGTGCGACATCACTTTGGCGGGAAATCTTCTTTCACCAACCACACATCATAAAATTTTGATAAATGCAATAGACAAAAGTGTTATGTGCTCTGACATAGATCCGAGTCAAACATAATTTGTAGACATTGCCCAAGAATCTATGCTACGTTTCTTAATTTGTAGACAATAACCAATTATGATTCTTAGCTATTAAATCACACTTAACCACTATTAACCACCAGAATGATGTTATGTCTCAAGATTGTTTATCTAAAGGTTCTGAGACTAAACTCTGTTGGTGTGATTAACCAACCTTACAAAAACAAAATAAAATTAATCTATTAGAAATAGTAACAAGACACTTAGCTATGTAGTTATTATAAATAGTGGTAAGACACATAGGCATGTATAACTTAAAAATATAATATAGGGTCATGCATAGGGGAGCATATGAAAGTTGCAACAATACCTTCCTGGCTTTGTACGTGATTCAACAACCCTTGGTTGAACTTCCTGGCAAGCTGCACTTCGCATGCATATCTCCATTTGTGGGCCACCCAATTTCGTCAATAACTATCTTCATATCAGGAAAGCCCGCCTTCTTCAAGGCCCAAACCAACGTGTTGAAATTCGCATCAAACACATTCGAGTACCTAAACCTTTTGCCCAAAAGTGTACGATTTTCAAGGAGTTTTTCAAAAAAATGCAAAGTCCAATGGAATGCTTGGGTCGAAGTAAAGGCTAAGGAAGGGGTAGATGTTGACCAGAAAAGGGGCATGGTGGGCCCGCAGGTGGTGCAGGATTTGGATTGTGAGGGTTAGGATATCTGGATGGAAGCTTACGGAAGACGGCAGAGTGGAGGTGGAGGAGTCAAGGGAGTAGATGTCACCGTTGAAGGTCAACATTGAAAGGTGCTGTGACTTACTAAGCTACATAGAAAGCCATTTTTTACAATCAGTTTTCTTTTAAATTTTCAACTTCAGTTTCATTGTGGTTGTGGTTGAAGTGAAAGGGATTTTGCGGTGGGATTGAAATCGTGATTAGGGTATTGCGGTGAAGAAAGTGGAGAAAGAGGATTTTGCATTTGGGATTGTCACCGTGATTTGGGTATTATGGTGAAGGAAGTGGAGGGAGGAAAATTGATTTTGTATTAGGATTTAGCAGTGGAACTTACCAATAAGAGCATCTTTAACCCATTCACAAATAATGTAATGTAAATTTTATGTGCCAATAGGTTATAGGCAATGTTATTTCAATGTTTGCATACACCACAATAATATTTATAATTTCTCTCCAATGCAAATGCAAAATATGATCATTTTTTCGTACGTGTCATTCTATAGTAGGCAATTAAAATAATTTACATAATTTATTAATAATTACTTAGGTCTAATACTTCACATTGTGATGTGCAATATTCAAAACTAGACATTGGACTTCACAATGTCATCTTAAAATTATTAATTACATTAGCATTGTAGAATGTATTTTAAAAGACATTTTCTAATTGCTGATGTAGCTTGATATTACATCAAAATTAATGCTGAGTTGAAGATGCTCCAAGGAAAGAGGATGAAGCGGGAAGTGAAATTTTACAGAAAAGAGAGCGAGAACAGGTAAAAGTAGCGTGTTAACCATTAACCTTGAGCATCACAAAAAATGAGAGGAATAACAAACATTTTATAAAATTTTAATTTTAGAAAAAATTTTAACTTTTATTTCTATATTTTATGAATTTTCTATTTTTTACATTGGAAAATTTTAAATTTTTAAATTTGTTGAAATATTAAATATAATTATTAATTATAATTATTAAATATCTAATGCTAAATAATAATATTATTTCTTAATTATTAAATATTATTTCTGTAGAGTTAGTAATTATTAGAAACTAATTACTATATATTAATTATTAAGTAGTAATTATTAATTATTTAACAGAAATTATTAATTAGTATTAATTTGTCAGGTATTATTAACTATTAATCATTTTTTAATAATTAATTATTAGATATTCAATATAAAATATATATTAATTATTATCAATATTCCTAAAAAACGTTGTAGTTGTTAATTATTGATTTATCAAAAATTAATTATTAATTATTAAATATTACTTCTTAATTACGAATATTAGTTATTGCTTCTTAATTATTAATATTAATATTACTTCTTAATTATTAATGGAAAGTAAATTTAAGTCTGTTGGAAAACTGATTAAATCATCCTACGATGTCTAAAATAATTGAAGATAATTAACGATAATCGGTTAAGAGTTGTTGAAATTAGCATCTATTACAACTAGTAAACTAAAAAGATTGTAATATGTATCTATTATTACAATGAGCAAAAAAATAAAGTTGTTAAAATTGACATCTATTACAACAAACAAAAAAGGTTGCAATAGACATATATTACAACAAGCAAATATGGATGAAAACTGGTATCAATTACAATAAGTAGAAAACAGTGTTAATAGACATATATTACAATAGACAAATTAAAAACGTTGTAATAGATGTCTATTACAGCGTGCAAAAGAAAAGAGTTTTTGAAAAGTTGTATCTAGTACAACAGGTCTAAAAAACCGTTGTAATAGGTATCTATTACAATAGACATTTAAGGACCATTGTAAAAACAACGATGTAATAGGGCATTGTTATTGTAGTGTTTGGATCCAAACCCAAACCGGCTCGATCGTGGTTGTGCATGCCCTCCTCACAAAAGATCAAACATTGTGTGCCCAATGACCCAACATTTCCTTGAGAAACCTATATTTAAACAAATATAGTTCCCAATATTCTAAGATGTGGGACTATCATAATCTCTCATTCTTCCTCTTCTATTTCTCTTCTTCCCATTTTAAAACAAATAACCCACACAAACAATTTTATAAAAATTTAAACTAACACATTGTGTTTTACATGACAATTCTAAGGCATCGTTTGCTTAAAATGCAGAATGTTGTATGCTGATTGTTGAATGCTGATTGCAGAATACTTAATATATTGTTTGTTTACATTCCGATTAAAAATTTATTTTGTGAACATAAATTACTATTTTGACAATATTACCCTTCAAAGTTAAAAATAATAATTCTCAATGCAACTATTATGCAAAACATACTTAATCATCTTATGTTATGCCTTATATTTATATACAAACCAAAAAATAACAAACGACGTGTGTAAGTATTAAAAAATCTAATAACACATCGAAAATAAAAAATTGATAACGTAAATATATTTTGTATGAGTTTGGTCGATAAGAAAATATTTCAGTATAATAAAATTGAAGTTTGTTTGTGTGTGTATATATGTATATATGTGTGTGTGTGTGTGTGTCTATGTACGTGTGTGTGTTCAAGGTGTTGAAATAAGTTAATATAAAAATATTTTATGATTTTGTCCAACTTTTCATGATTTTGTAATATGTTGATTTTTTGCGTTTGTGTTGTAGATTTTGTTTAAATTTTCATTTAGCTTAAATAAATCGGTATTGTTTAGCTTGTCGAAATTATTTGTTTATAATTTTTTTTTACATCTGCATTACAAATTTCAATTTATTTATTTTTTCATTTCCATTCTTACTAACCAATTTATAAATTATCGTATTCGAACTTTAAATTGCATGCAAACTTCATGGTAGGTTCACTTTAAAAAAAAATTCATCACTAGTTTTTAATATATTCGTTTTTAGTGATTGGAAACTACGCTATAAAATTAAAATCAAATAAAATGAAAAAAAATCACCGATTGAAAACAAAATTGACGTTATGTTTGAACTTTTCTAATTGTTTGATATAATTAAAAAAATTATAAAATAATTACATATTATGTTGCATATGGGTATAATTGAAAAATGTGGTGTAATAATTGATCCGCACTTACAATAAGCATTAAAATTTTGCTTATTCAATTAAATGAATAAAAGAGCTTGACAAAAGAGCTTAATGAAAACACTTATTTAAAAACAAACATGCTAACAACCACCTATCACTTATTTAATTAAGCATTCAGCCTTTTTTTTTCTTTAAAACAAACACAGCCTAACTTGGATGTATCATTTTTTTTATGGTAACATGTTTATTTCTCCATCATTTTGTTTAATGGTTGTCTGCATAATTCATGCCCACCAAATAGCCAATGATGCATATAGTAAGTACATTTATCCATATATATTGTATTTACCAAACCTAATTTTTCTTCTTTAATTTATCATGTATTCCAATTCTTATAGTAGTCCTCCTGTAGGGTTTCAATTACTGCACTGGACAATATAATCAAAGATGCTCTAAGGAGTTAGGTAATGGGCACAAACATGTGTAATTACAAAACAAAATTAAATTTGTGCCAAAAATGATAGGATCATTTGAGTTGTCATGCTGTAGTTGATAAAGTAATAGCAAAAATGACAAACTAATTACCTTTGGTAAACAAATGACAAATTATTTGAAATATTGAAGCTAGGCATAAATTACATTCTGTTATTTGAATTTAACTTACAAACATATGCTCTACATAAATGTTTTCTTGTTCATGTAATATGGTACATATTGTCTTTGAAACTTGTGAAGCAATTAATGGTTCTTCTTTATAACGTGAAATAAATTGCAATGTATCATATCGTACATCAAATACCTGAGTGAGTTGATCCACATCCCATGAGTATAACTCGCTAATACTAACACTATATGTTCTCATAACTCAAACATGGAAAAGAAAAATGTAAGGACTTATGGAGTAAATATTATAAATGTACATGAATTTCAAATTCATATTCGTAAAAGAAGAACACTAAGTTTTTTAATTGATATTTGTCGAAAAACTAAGAGTCCATTTAATTTCATTTTTTTTGTATTTTGCATTTTAAAATATTGGAAGATATTCATGGCCTTAGTGTTATATAGTAATCAATTAAACATGTTATCCATATATTTTTACTTTTATCTTTGATTTCTATAGTAAAAAAGTACATTGTGTACAAGGACAGGCAATCCATTGCAAACTCAAAATGGTCAATTGTGTCAACATTTAAACTTAACATAACGGGTATGTCAAATCACAAAGCATCAGTTTGACATTTTTGAAGGCTCTAATTGGGCAGTTTATAATATACTGGTGTAAAATGCACGTACTTGCATCTAACAATAGTAGAAAATATTTGATTTTTATTTAATAAAAAATTTAATGGACGGATTGTGCTATAAGTGCAAAACCTTTAATAGTCACAACATTTTTTTTTGAAAATGGTTAAAATGGGCCCGACACAAACAAATAAAGTTGAGTGCATAAGAAAGCAAACCCGAAACTACAAACAAAATATCGATACAGCTTCAACTAGGGTTGCCGACTTATCTAAACCCTAATCTCTTCGAAATACATCCAGAAACTAAAAAAATGGCGGAAGCAAATCATGAAATCTTAGCAAAATCTTCTTCTTTCTTCACACCACTAGCTTCTCCATGCTCCCAATAAGATAAACTATCATTGAACCCTTCTCTCATTCCCCTACTGTTCCCAAAATTACTCGAAACTCTAAAACTTTTGATGAAAAGCGGTGAGTTGTTAGATCTAGCGTCATCGCGACCTAGATCTAACGATGTCATCCTCGAATTGCTGCTACCACCCAAATTAGCTCTGACATTCGAGTTGTTGATGGTTGGAGCTTGCTGGGGGTGAAAGTAACTGTTATCGGCCTCATGGGAGCACTTACTATGTCTTAGCAGCAAGTCCTTGCTGGTTGTCGGAGCTCGACTCTCGAATTATACTGTCAACGTGTTTATCGATCTGTAAACTTTTCGAATGCAAAAGATAAGCTTCTAAATGTTTGCTTCCAGCTTCAGAACTCCAGTCATCAGCAAGGGAAGCGAACTTGGTTTGGTTTTTAAATATTTTCTTAGATTTTTGAAGAATAATCTTGCTGTCAGTACTAATAAGTAACCAAACTTGCTCTTTATTTCTGCTGCCTTTGTTATGCACACACAAATTTCTTTCCTTCCACAAGTTGAACACTGCAGTAGTTAAAAGAATGTGAGCATAGTCTGTTTCCTTGAACTTAGATCTGAATTTGTTGTTGATCATTTTAATAACATGCATCAGATCCATTTGCCTGTTGTCATCAATACCCAGAGTAGCTCTAATTTGATTCCAAATAAAGTAAGAGTAACTACATTCAAAAAATAGGCGATTAGCATTTTCATTACACATATTGCACAAGGAACAAAGTGAATTCAAATTATTGCCCCATTTATTAAGTCTATCCCAAGTTGGCAATCTGTTTTTAATTGCAAAGTATGTACAAAATGCCATCTTGGGACAATTCACTCTGTTCCATATGCATTGATACCAGTCTTCCATTGGGAATTTATTTCTAATACAATTCCATGTTGATTTAAATGAAAACTTCCCTCTGTTGCTTGCTTTCCATTCCCAGTAGTCATTTTCTGCATAAGGATCCAGTTGAATTTTGCATATTTCATCTTTATGGGGGTTAGTAATAGGGTGTAGCTGTGGCTGCCACCGATTATTTATAATAATATCAGATACTTTAGCATTTGATCCACCACAAATAACCAAACTGTTCCAACCAACTTTATTTATAAAAGCCTCATTTTTAAACTAAGGATCAAACCATAAACTGGTTTCCTCACCATGTTTAAATTTTCTTTTAAGCAAAGTTTTGTCTAACTCTCTGCAATTTAAAATTTGCTTCCAAGCATTAGATTGATTACTGTTATGCATAGTAGTCCAAAAATTTTTATGCTTCAAATATTTAGATTTCATCCATTTAGCCCACGAAGAGTCTGAATTAAGGAATCTCCAAAATAATTTTAAGTGGCAGGTAACACTAAGGTCATTAATACTTCTAATGCAAAAACCCCCTTCATTTTTAGGTCTACACACTTTTTCCCAGCTAATTTTATGATATTTACCCCTCTATAAGAAATCAGCACATCTACTTTCTGACTTTTTAATAGATGCGGCTGGGATATGAAAAGTTTGTAGCCAATATAAAATAATTGGATAAATCACAGTCTTATAAGTTCAAGTCTTCCAGCTATAGAAAGTAACTTACATGACCAAGTCTCCATTCTTTCTTGGATTTTTTCAATAAGAATAGAACAATCTGTATCATTAATCCGATTTATAGAAAGAGGCAATCCTAAATATTTAATAGGAAGATATCCCTCAGCTATTTGTAAAACATCTAAAAAATCTTTTTTATATTTACTAGATTTACTAAAATAAGCTTTACACTTATTAACATTAAATTGCATCCCAACATAAGATTTAAGGTTCTCAAAAATTTTCTTTATAGTGTCTGCATTAGCTTTATTAGCTTTTACAAATACCATGAGATCATCAGCATAAATCAAATGGTTAATACATGGCTGAATTCTATTTATAGGATTAATATTACCTTTAATAGCTTCTATATCCATAAGTATGGAGAAATATTCCATAACCATAGCAAAAAGATAAGGTGATAAGGGATCACCTTGTCTTATCCCCCTATTAGTTTTAATAAATCCTTTAGTCTTTCCTTGAATCAGAATAGAGAAAGTAGGGGTATTGATACATTCAAACACCAAATCACAAAATTTTGTAGGAAACCCCATACATTTCATAATATGATGAATAAAATATCTGTTTACCTTATCATATGCTTTTTGTAAGTCAATTTTGATGCAAACATTATCACCCTGTTTTGTATTGAATTTTCTGACCATCTCATGTGCTAAAAGAGAATTTTCATAGATAAGTCTACCAGGTACAAAAGTGCTCTGATTTTAAAAAATAAGAAAAGGAAAAAACACTTTGATTCTATTACTAAGGACATTAGCAATAATTTTATAAATAAAGTTGCAGCAAGAAATAGGTCTATAATCACCAATATTAGTGGGATTTTTATTTTTAGGAATAAGCGTAATAAATGTATGGTTTAAACTTTTAAGCATTTTCCCTTTGTCCATAAATTCTTTAATAACTTCAAAAATCTGCTCTTTAATATTGTCCGACTGATTCTTATAAAATTTCGCATTGAACCCGTCAGGGCCAGGACTTTTATTATCACCTGCATTAAAAACAATGTATTTTATCTCATCTAAATTAACAGGTGCAAGTAAAATTTCAGATGCATTATGCTTCAAGATATTTTTACAAGTAATATGAGGAAAGTTTTTTACAATACAATTAGAAAAATAAACATCCTCATAGAAGTTGATAGCTTCTTTAGTAACTTTATCATATGCATTTGATAAATTACCCTCTTTGTCTATAATGTTACCAATATTATTTAAGTGCTTTTTGTTACTCATTTTAGCATGAAAGAATTTAGTGCAGTCATCACCTAGATTAAGCCAATCAACTTTAGCCTTTTGTCTAGCGTTAACAGGTTCTTTATACATTTTAATAGAAAGCTCTTTCTGATTATTAAATTTTTTATTAAGAATATTGATATCATTAGGTTTATTATCAGATAGATGCTGCAAGGATTTTCCTTCTTCTCTTAAGCTAATAAGCTTATTTTTATTCATATAGTTATTTATGTTCCAAATTTTAAGATTGTTTTTAGTGTATTTCAAAAACATACAAAACTGATACTGTTTAGTATCCACACAAGAAAAATTCATACTATTTTCCATTGAAACTTTATAATCTTCTTCAAACACCCAACTATTTTTGAATCTAAAAGGATATACTCTATTCTTAAATTCATCATTAATAAAAAGCTTAACCAATAAAGGAGTGCGATCACTCAAATTTTGTTCTAAAGTGGAACAGATACAATTAAGAAATCTTTTTGAAAATTCTTTGCTATATAAAATTCTGTCTAACTTGCAGTGTATATTTTTAGCTAGACCAGATTTCCATGTAAATTTGTTCCCACTTACAATTGGTTCAATGAGACCAGAATCTAATAAAAATTTATTTACCCTGTCCAAGTGTTATTCCGCCTTTTAGCAAGGCCGTGATACCAAAAGATTAACTGGAAACCAAAGACAATTCCCTTCGATTGCCAGTTACATACAGATTAGCTATGGATGTCGGTAAATTTTGTCCAAGTCTGGATCGAGCTACAATTGATATGACACGATGAGCAAAGCCATGAAAGCCAATGTTCCAAATTTCAAGTCAATCCGAGTTCGTATGCTCAAGTTATGATCGATGCAAATTGAAGGAAGTAACCACAATTCGTATCCATCCTGGAAGGCCTTGTTCGAATCCATCAGGGAGAGCCTTGTTCGTATCCATCGACTCACGTTTGTTCGAATCCATCAGGGAGAGCCTTGTTCGTATCCATCGACTCATGTTTGTTCGAATCCATCATGGAACTGCTATTTGTATCTATCAAGCCATCAGTCATTCGCATCCATCAGGTTGGAGCAACCTGGATCGATGCGAACAAGCCAACACAATCGATGCGAACAGAGCACACTGCAGATCGATACAGAGAGCATGCTATTGATCGATTCAAACAAGACAACTACTTCGATGCGAACAAGGCGAGAATCTTGGGACAACTCGGTCAACTCGGCGTAAAAGTTGGATCAATCCGAAGAGTGCGCATCACGTCATCACCTGAGCACGTGCATTGATCGATTCGAATAAGATCGATTCGAACCAAGCAGCCCACCGAAGAACACCAAATCATATCGATCATATCTCGCAGTTCACAAGTCCAAATGCTATGAAATTTTCAGAGGAGCTTTCGTACAACCTAAAGAACGTTCCTGCCAAATTTCGACTCGATTGGATCAAATCTTGATCGATACGAAATTCGTTCGTATCGATCATGGATTGAGTCGAAATCATGTGGGATCGATCGCGTGGGCCCACTCACGTGCCAGAAGAAGTCTCCCAAGATCTGAGCAAAATATTTGCCTCCTACGCCTATAAATAGAGCTGCAGGGCCTATAGAAGATGGATCTTTTGGGCTCCTGGACGTCCGGACTCTGCCGAATCCAACTTTGCACTCCATTGCTGTTGTTGTACTCGAATTTCAACACTTTAATTCGCTGTAACCCATTGAAATCAGTTGTAACCTGCAAGTGAATATCAATAAAGTCATCTAACTTCAAAGTGGATGTAGGTCGGATCGCCGAACCACTATAAATTCTGTGTTCTTTACTGCTTTCATCAAAATTTTATGAGTGTTCTTCATTTTCAATTTTCTACATACTTGTTATATGTGATCTGTGATTGTGAATTGGTGCTTTCATTGACAGTTGGGTGTTTGTGACCAATTTTGGCGCAAACATTTTGGTGCTTTCACTGAGAATTGAACTCAGGATTCTACCGCTTGGAAGTTGAATTTGAAGGCTTAAGAATTCAGATCTGAAAAGCTATGACAAGGCAATCAAGTAGAAGACAAAGAGCAGAGAGAAGTCAGCATGAAGGAAGTCAGGAGGCTTCCTCAGGAGCGAATCAGACGTCGATCTTCATCACCAGGGACGAGATGGAAACGATGTTCAAGAGACAAGAGGAGACGATGCAGAATCTACTTCGACAAGTTGGACAAGTTGGAGTACAGAATCAGTGGAACGCAACTGCAGGAGATGTTGGAGATAGGAATCGGGAGCACGAAGCAACCAGAATTCAAAATGGAGCAGGACCATCTGGCACAGCCACAGAACTAGGGGGCTCTTACCCAGAGCATGTTGACCCAATCCCGGGTACAGTACTAGGTGGAACTGCGCAGCGCGGCATTGACAAAGAAACAAATGCTCGTTTAGGAGAGCAGATTCCAAGAAACCCTTGTGAACTTGTGAGAAATGCGGATTAAGGATCTTAAGGCTAGAATTAACACTAGAGGGGGGTGAATAGTGTTTTAAGAAATTTGTTAATCTTTTTGAGTTTATCTTAATTTGTTAACAATGTATACACTAATCAGACACAGATATGAACACAGAATCAAACACAGATGCAAATATAAAGTAAAAGCAGTAAAGGAAAGAACACACCGGATTTTATACTGGTTCGGAGTTACCCTACATCCAGTCCCGCAACACAAGTACGGATTTCCTTTCAAAAACAATTCTTACAAATACAACCCTCGGTTTCAAGGCTACGAGGTACACCCTCCAGAATAACAATCCTCTGGGTAGAGATACTTGATTTCCGGGACAACAAGTTCACCGAATTGATTTCCAAGGCTACAATCACACTTTTTCCCTTTTGATTGATTTCCAAGGCTACAATCACACCTTTTCTCGCTTAATAGATTACAAAGAAGTCTATAACTCTGAATAGCACTGAGAACCTTGTAGAGATAGTGATAGAGAATCAAACTAGAAGTAATCGAGTATGATTCAATGTTGATTTCGGCAGAGTAATGGTATGAATATGTATTAAGAAATGTGGAAGAAGAAGAGAAGTGAAAACCAGAAAAAGTGATTAAAAATTCGTTGAAACTGACCCCTATTTATAGAAGAACAACAGCCATGACCATTCATGAAGAGTTATGGCGAATAGACACTTCTTTTGAAATTTGAAACTAATTGACACCATGTCGACATGGGGTACTTGGGCATGTCGACATCCTAAAGGGATTTTTGGTGATTTGTTATACTATGTTGACATGGGTAAGTTGGGCATGTCAACATCCCAAAGGAAATTTTAGTGATTTGTTTTTCTTTGAAAATAACTTCTATTTTATATTAAAACTATTTTAAACTTTTTTAAATATATTTAAATATAGTTAAAATATATAAATAAATGTAGAGAATAATATTTTTGTATATATATAAAATTTTACTATACTTTTATATTTAAATCTAAGTATAAATATTTAAAAGTTTTAAATATATTATTTTAAAAGATAGTTTAAAATTAGGAGTAATTTGACTTTGAAATTAAAGAGGATTTTGAGGCTAAAATTATTTAAAATCAGGATAGAGGTTTTTGAATCTTTTTAAAGGAAAGTTTTGAAATGATTTTGAAAACAAGATAATTTTGTAAAATCATTTGAATAAAGATTAGCGGATACAAAACAATGTTCCACTAGATTTTTCGTAGGTTCCATCCTACTAAGGGTTCCATGATTTCCATCCCTTTAACGGGCTCGAAGTGGATTCCATTCCACGAATAAATTGGATTTTAAGATACCAGTGCTTTTCTAGGAGTTTTAACAAAATTCCTAATAAAAATACTTAATCTTGAAATCTTGAACTCTTGATAATCTTGATACTCATGAGTCTTCAATCTTCGATATCTTGAATCTTTATACTGTACAGTCTTCATTCTTGGTACCTGCATGGTTAAATCCTGCATATACATATATATCTAATCTTATAATGTTAGTATTTACATTTTATAATTTATTCTAAGGTTGTTGTCATCAAAACCATCATCTTACGGACTAACAATCTCCCCCTTTTTGATGATGACAACCTTTGTTTATAAAATATTACTTCTATCCTAATAACTCCCCCTTAATCTATGCCTAACTATCCTATTTTATATTTCTCCCCCTTTGTCATCAACAAAAACTAATTCCAAACTATATGACTCCCCCTTAATCTAATACTATATGACATGTGATTATAATGATAGTGTTATCATAAATAATCAACACTTAACTCTAAAAACTAAAAATTAATCCTAAATTACTAACTATCCTAACTAAGAATCTATGATAATACTTATAATAGTTAAAAATCAAATATGAGAACATAAATTATTTATTAAGTATATTTCAACACAATAATCAAAACCAATCATGTCAGACAATCCAAACAAATCAATCAACTCAAACAAGTCAAACAAGTTAATCAAGTCAATCAATTCAAATAAGTCAAACAAGTAAAACAAGTCAATCAAAACATACCAAACAAATCAAAAACTAATAATCCTGTATTATAAGACAATACTACAAACTCCCCCTAAATAAAATACACTCGTTACGTATACATGTATGCAATATGTAGTTTGTAATGCAGTATGAAATGTATAACATATGCAATGTAGCATGAGATAATATGCAAAATGAAGTGCAACTTGTGATGCAAATGATTATGATATGCATTGTAATTTATGATGTAATATGCAATGAAATGTGATATGAAATATGATGCATAATGATATGTAATAAAATGATAATGAAGTAAAATAATTTGCAGAATGATATGATGATATATATACTATGGTAAGAGATATTCAGACTATAAGGTAAACATGAGTGATAAATAATATCTAATTGGCAAGCATATATATATATATATGTGTGTGTGTGTGTGTGTGTGTGTCTATATATGTATGTATACATATATCAAACTATTTATTATACTTCAATCAAACAAAGGTAAAACACACCAATTACTAAACCTAAGTTAAGGAAACTAATGAATGGGACAGAAAGAGTTGTAAAGTAAGAGTTTAAAGGTAATAAATGGTATTAAAACTATAACATATTCATGAAAGGTAGTAATCAAACTCAATATCAAAATTAAATTGCTAAGAAATATGGACCTTAACTATATATATATATATATATATATATATATGATCAAATATAAAAAATTAATAGCCTACTTAAATAATTATTTTAACTTGGTTGTTTTTATTTTATTTTTATTTTTAAGAATCCAAACTTCCATGTTTATAAAATACTTAACTTACTAATTAAAACCTTTATATTAAATTTTTATTGACTAAAATATTTAGAAACATGTTTAAACATTTTTTTTTAAAATATCATAATGAAATATTAAAAATAACAAAGATTAAAAAACTAAAATGAACATGTGGTATATTAAGGCCTCTTTCATTTAAATTTTAATTAATTACTAAAGAATATCTAAACATTAATTTTAAATATTCTAATATAAGTTAGAAAATAACTTCTAAAAAGAATAGAGAAAAATACTTAGTTTAAATATCGTTATTTTATAATTTAAAGTTTTAAGTAGAAAAGACAGCATTTACAGAATGCTATAAAATGTTTTTGCATTAAAATATATATACAAAGCATTATAAAACAGAAACTGCGGTATTTACCAAATGCTGTGAAAAGTTTCAGAAACACTACAGCGTTTCAAAGCACAGAAATGCTATAAAAACGTATTTGTAGCGTAACAAAAGCAAAGACAGCATTTTAGAAATGCTATCTAAAGTTCGGGGCAAAAATGGTGATTTTTGACTCAATTTTTATAGTAGTTAATATAATTAAAGTACAAAAATAAATAAATAAAAAATAATGAGAATACATGTGTAAAGATACTTGGCATTATGCATGAAAAAATGCTTTTATTAAAATGTATGTCATTATCTACTTATATGATAAGTATCATGTGATGTGATGCAATCTTATTAATTGAAGAAA
The DNA here is from genome assembly GCA_030737815.1 of Allium fistulosum. Taxonomy (NCBI): domain Eukaryota; kingdom Viridiplantae; phylum Streptophyta; class Magnoliopsida; order Asparagales; family Amaryllidaceae; genus Allium; species Allium fistulosum. Next base: position 56,199,059 of record CM060906.1, read on the forward strand.
TCTATAAATAAAGCCTTATTCTAACATTCTAAATTCCTTTTATTAATTTCTTAAAAATATAAAATTAGTATCTTAAAAGAAATATAGTACGAGAAATAAAAACAACATTAGATAAGTTAAAACTACGAATGAAGGTATGCTTTCTTTCTTAATATAGTTGTAGTAATTAATTAGTTGTAAGATTTTATTCGAAAGAAAACACATTTTAAAAGACTTTTAAAACATTAGACTTGTATATTGATATTTATACTATGGTGTGTTGATATATGGACCAAAATATCAAAACTTATAAAAGTGATAAATTTCTATACCTAACTAAATGCATAGATATATATTTCTAAATGCAACAATAAAGATGAAATAATAGTAAAGCGTACCAATTTTTGCATTCCATCTTTCTAACTTTGTCGTTCCTCCATTGTCGTGATCCACACATTTATATCTTTTCGAATTTGACGACGAAATCTGTTCTATTGCGACGGGCTCGTTTTTCTGATCAGCGTAGTATATTCATTTGCTGAATTTGAAGACCATATGAGAAAGATACAGATGATTTAGTAGATCGACTAGCTTGGCGCCAAAACTTTGAATTCGAATTTTGAATGAATGGACACTTCAACCACTATAAATAGGCCCAACTGTCACCACTTTTCATAAAAATTCCTCTTCTTCTTCTTCCCGTTTTTCTATATACTATCAAACTTCTAGAGGGCGTATCTTCTTCGTTTCTTAACGGAATTGGATGAAACCAGCGGCAAATCGAAGAGGAAGGCAAGGGCTACGATCTAGCAATAGTTTGGTGTCGAATTTGGATGGTATTTTGATGCAACATGCCTAACAATAGAAGAAATGTAGAAGATCCCGTGCACAGTTTTTCAGTTTTGAATAACCAACTTCAAACTGTCATATCTCACTCAATTTTGATCGGAATTTGATGATCCACCCATCAAAACGACCGCGAAAACAAGAACTACAATCTGGAAAGGAGTGGGAACAAAATACTCAAATCCCTGGATGCAATTTGAAGAATACCTTTGAAAGTTTTGCCTTCTTTTTCTCTTTATTCACCAAAACTTCATTTGATCATAACTTGGTCATTTCTTGAAGGATTCACACGAAACCAGTGGTATTGCGAAGCAGATGGAGAGAAGTACAGTATCAAATAAAGTTGTAGATGAGAACTAAAAGTTTTGTATTGATCTGGTACCCATTTCTTTGTCGATTTCCATTGTATATCCATTTGTTCTTCTTGATCGATGAATGATTATCTGGTATCTTTTAACCAACAGCCATTAGACATAATTCTTCTCCTGCAAAACAACATAACCTTTCAAAGAATCAAGTGACTTTTCAAAATAACTAAATATAGTTTTAAACAAAAATATCATGATGATTCTGTGTCATATTCATATGAAAATAGTTTTAATAAAATCTCCAAACATAGCCATTTTAAAAACTTTTTCAAAATTCAGATTATGAAAACTTTGAAAACCTTGCTCTGATACCAAATGTGAGAAATGCGGATTAAGGATCTTAAGGCTAGAATTAACACTAGAGGGGGGGTGAATAGTGTTTTAAGAAATTTGTTAATCTTTTTGAGTTTATCTTAATTTGTTAACAATATATACACTAATCAAACACAGATATGAACACAGAATCAAACACAGATGCAAATATAAAGTAAAAGCAGCAAAGGAAAGAACACACCGGATTTTATACTGGTTCGGAGTTATCCTACATCCAGTCCCACAACACAAGTACGGATTTCCTTTCAAAAACAATTCTTACAAATACAACCCTCGGTTTCAAGGCTACGAGGTGCACCCTCCAGAATAACAATCCTCTGGGTAGAGATACTTGATTTCCGGGGCAACAAGTTCACCCAATTGATTTCCAGGGCTACAATCACACCTTTTCCCTTTTGATTGATTTCCAAGGCTACAATCACACCTTTTCTCGCTTAATAGATTACAAAGAAGTCTATAACTCTGAATAGCACTGAGAACCTTATAGAGATAGTGATAGAGAATCAAACTAGAAGTAATCGAGTATGATTCAATGTTGATTTCGGCAGAGTAATGGTATGAATATGTATTAAGAAATGTGGAAGAAGAAGAGAAGTGAAAACCAGAAAAAGTGATTAAAAATTCGTTGAAACTGACCCTTATTTATAGAAGAACAACAGCCATGACCATTCATGAAGAGTTATGGCGAATAGACATTTCTTTTAAAATTTGAATTTTGAAACTAACTGACACCATGTCGACATGGGGTACTTGGGCATGTCGACATGCCAAAGGGATTTTTGGTGATTTGTTATACTATGTTGACATGGGTAAGTTGGGCATGTCAACATCCCAAAGGAAATTTTGGTGATTTGTTTTTCTTTGAAAATAACTTCTATTTTATATTAAAACTATTTTAAACTTTTATAAATATATTTAAATATAGTTAAAATATATAAATAAATGTAGAGAATAATATTTTTGTATATATAAAATTTTACTATACTTTTATATTTAAATCTAAGTATAAATATTTAAAAGTTTTAAATATATTATTTTAAAAGATAGTTTAAAATTAGGAGTAATTTGACTTTGAAATTAAAGAGGATTTTGAGGCTAAAATTATTTAAAATCAGGATAGAGGTTTTTGAATCTTTTTAAAGGAAAGTTTTGAAATGATTTTGAAAACAAGATAATTTTGTAAAATCATTTGAGTAAAGATTAGCGGATACAAAACAATGTTCCACTAGATTTTTCGTAGGTTCCATCCTACTAAGGGTTCCATCCCTTTAACGGGCTCGAAGTGGATTCCATTCCACGAATAAATTGGATTTTAAGATGTCAGTGCTTTTCTAGGAGTTTTAACAAAATTCCTAATAAAAATACTTATTCTTGAAATCTTGAACTCTTGATAATCTTGATACTCATGAGTCTTCAATCTTCGATATCTTGAATCTCTATACTGTACAGTCTTCATTCTTGTTACCTGCATGGTTAAATCCTGCATATACATATATATCTAATCTTATAATGTTAGTATTTATATTTTATAATTTATTCTAAGGTTGTTGTCATCAAAACCATCATCTCACGGACTAACAGAACTCAGGGGGCAAATCAGAAGCAATAGGCAAGGGCTACAACTTGGAGATAGTGACAGATTGGCAGAGACGGTCAGACAAGCCATGAGAGGCGGACTAGTGAATAGAGATCTAGAGGATGTGAATAGGAGTCCCTTTGCTCCTACGACCAGGCAAGCCAGGAATCCACCAGAGTTCAAGTTACCAACATTGGACATGTATAATGGGAGGACAGATCCTGCGGTTCATCTGACGAAGTACATGAGGCACATAGAAGCGCTGGGGGCATCGGAGGAGGTCATGGCCCGGTGCTTCTCATTGTACCTGGCAGACATTGCAACACTATGGTTTCGACAACTGGAGAGTGGCTCTATTGGAACATGGACCGATTTTACTGAATGGTTCATGAGGTAGTTCAGGGTTCACATTTCAAGACCCAAGAATGTGATGAGTTTGGAAGCACTTAAGCAAAGAACTGGGGAGTCTTTGAGGAACTTTCTGACGTGATTCAATGCAGCGGCAGCATCGGTGGATCGACCCGATCCATCCATGGTTTTGATGGCAGTTGTATCTGGCATAGCTGATGGCACATAGTTCAAGAATTTGTTAACAAAGGATCGCCCTATGGATCTAGGAGAATTTTATCATGAGGTTGAAGGATTGTTATGATTAGAGGATGCAAATGCTGAAAGAGAGGAATGAGAAGGAATCGATGTTTATGCGGTCAAGGGCGAAAATCCTCCTGAAAAAGGTGCAGGAACTGGTAAAGGGAAACGAAAGGCTGAGGATAATGGTGATGGACCGACATGACCACGAAAGGAACCAAGATTCACCTCTTATACGGAGTTGAATGAGACTTTGGAGCGAATCTACCAGGATACTAGGGGGCAGATTCCCTATCGAAGGCCAATGAGAAGGGATTCGACCAACAATGAAAGAAGGTCAGACAAGTACTGCTTATTCCACGAGCTGAATGGTCATAGCACGAATGATTGCAGACACTTGAAGGATGAGGTTGAGGGACATATCCGGAATGGTATGCTATCGCAGTATGTAAGAAGGGGAATAACAACGGTGGAACGGGAGCGACCACCACCTGCACCTACTGGGACAGCTCAGGATCAAGGCGTCAACTTGTCATTGATTGATTGGGATAATGACGAATAAGTAGCAAACTCCACACCAATGCGATTAAGTCTTTTTACACATGTACAGGACTGCAAACGATCCTCAGGCATGCTCTGATATGACTATAAATCGCATCAATGTAGGTGTTTGCACTTTGACGTCCCTGTTTTGCTTTTTTTTTCTATTTCTCATATTTAGACTCGATTTTGTTTGAGATTTCTGTTGGAAGACTTATTTTGAATAAAAGTATGCCATTTTTTATTCTATAACGATTAAGCCACTTACGCATGTAAGGGATCGCGAACGGTCCTCAGGCATGTTCTGAGATGGCGATAAACCGCCACAACAAACAATCCAGAAACTCACTCGAACGTGAAGTCTGGCATTAATGATATTAAGTCCCTCCCCGGATACACATAATTTGCCTCGAATGGCACCCGACCGCGAACGATCACAATTCGCCTCGAACGGCACCCGATCGCGAATGGTCACAATTCGCCTCGAACGACACCCGATTGTGAACAATCACAATTTGCCTCGAACGGCACCTTATCGCGAACAGTCATAAATCTCCTCGAACGGCACCCCGACCGCAAACGGTCACCATTCGCCACGAATGGCATCCGCCCATGAACGTTCACATACTACCCCGAATGACATGCGATCCCGAACAATCGTCATTCACGGTCAAATAAGACTATCAATTTCTTTGCATGTCATCAACAGGATATGAACATCCAGCTTATGGCATTACAAAACACACCTTACTATCGCAAGGCATGTTTTGGGGGACAAGTGTTATCCCGCCTTTTAGCAAGGCTGTGATACCAAAAGATTAACTGGAAACCAAAGCCAGTTCCCTTCGATTGCCAGTTACATACAGATTAGCTATGGATGTCGGTAAATTTTGTCCAAGTCCGGATCGAGCTACAATTGATATGGCACGACGAGCAAAGCCATGAAAGCCAACGTTCCAAATTTCAAGTCAATCCGAGTTCGTATGATCAAGTTATGATCGATGCAAATTGAAGGAAGTAACCACAATTCGTATCCATCCTGGAAGGCCTTGTTCGAATCCATCAGGGAGAGCCTTGTTCGTATCCATCGACTCACGTTTGTTCGAATCCATCAGGGAGAGCCTTGTTCATATCCATCGACTCACATTTGTTTGAATCCATCATGGAACTGCTATTCGTATCCATCAAGCCATCAGTCATTCGCATCCATCAGGTTGGAGCAACCTGGATCGATGCGAACAAGCCAACACAATAGATGCAAACAGAGCACACTGCAGATCGATACGGAGAGCATGTTATTGATCGATTAGAACAAGACAACTACTTCGATGCGAACAAGGCGAGAATCTTGGGACGACTCGGTCAACTCGGCGTAAAAGTTGGATCGATCCGAAGAGTGCGCACCACGTCATCACCTGAGCACGTGCATTGATCGATTCGAATAAGATCGATTCGAACTCATCGATTCGAACCAAGTAGCCCACCGAAGAACACCAAATCATATCAATCATATCTTGCAATCCACAAATCCAAATGCTATGAAATTTTCAGAGGAGCTTACGTACAATCTAAAGAACGTTCCTGCCAAATTTCGACTCGATTGGATTAAATCTTGATCGATACAAAATTCGTTCGTATCGATCATGGATCGAGTCGAAATCATGTAGGATCGATTGTGTGGGCCCACTCACGTGCCAGAAGAAGTCTCCCGAGATCTGAGTGAAATATTTGTCTCCTACGCCTATAAATAGAGCCCCAGGGCCTACAGAAAATGGATCTTTTGGGCTCCTGGACGTCCAGACTCTGCCGAATCCAACTTTGCACTCCATTGCTGCTGTTGTACTCGAATTTCAACACTTTAATTCGCTGTAACCCATTGAAATCAGTTGTAACCTGCAAGTGAATATCAATAAAGTCATCAAACTTCAAAGTGGATGTAGGCCGGATCGCCGAACCACTATAAATTCTGTGTTCTTTACTACTTTCATCAAAAAATTTTAAGTGTTCTTCATTTTCAATTTTCTACATACTTGTTATCTGTGATCTGTGATTGTGAATTGGTGCTTTCATTGACAATTGGGTATTTGTGACCAATTTTGGCGCAATCACCAACTTACTTTGAGGGATTTTAATACTTCCAAACTTTTCATTGACATGAAAAACAGTATTAAAATCACCTAAAACAATCCAAGGGAAATCATATATGAAATTCAGAGATTTAAGTTTCTGCCATACAACATTTCTTTCTTTTTCAAAATTACTACCATAAACATTAGTAACCTGCAAAGAAAAACCCCCAATATTTTTAAAACTGCAATCAATAAATTGATTATCTTTGTTTATATTCATATTAGTCCAGATATTAGAATCCCAAATAACAATGATTCTGCCTTTACAGCCACAATCATTGTTATTTACAGCTTTCAAGTTACTAGACATCTTGAGGCAAAACCTATCAAAATTCTCATCATTTAATTTATTTTCAATTAAAGCAATAATAGAAGGTTTGTAAATATTAATCATATGAAGAATATCAGATTGTTTAGGAGGGGTGTTCATCCCCCTAACATTCCAAGCAAATAGAGCCATATATATCTAATAAAAATAAGGAATTTAAATGGTACCTGAAACAATAGTACCTTTACCTCTCCTTTTATTATCAGCACCCTTAGCTTTCAATCTAGTAGACATTGGTCCCATTCTGGATTGATTGAGATGTATTTTTGTTTGAAAGCTTTCTTTTCTTTGCTACCCTTTAACTTACCAGATGCTTTTGTTTTTGTGATACGTAACTCTGATATGTCAAACTCTTCATTATTATTACCCATCTCAGATTCATCTTCTTCCATTTGTGCAGATTCTGGGACCTTAATCAGGGAAATATCAAAAGGAGTTGTGCGAGGCATGGCCGATTCATTACATTCAGTCACTACAGCCTGCTTTGGGGGAGGATCACACTTGCGAGGCAATGTTGAGTGGATGCAATTACTCTTCTCAACATCTGCAGCAAGCTTAGAAAAGGATCTCTTCTCTATATCATTCTCTCGATTCTGGTTCATACTCTGATTAAAATTGTTGATTATTCTTGTAACATTATACTCTGTAACTAAACATAGCTCTGAAATAGGAGGGGTTTCAGAGTTAAAGACCTTTTTATTTTTACCCTTCTCTGTATTAATCTGTATCAAATCTTTCGAAATTCCTTCATAATCTTTTAACTGGTGAACTTCCATAGCAGTGATCTGATCATTTTGATCGATGAGCTCTTTTGAATTATTTTCTTGATCGGAAATGATATCATCTCGATTGATTCGGTCATTGCCTCCTTGGGTTCTTGATTGATTTTTTTTATCTTTACTGAGAATCGGTTCTTGAATCCCTTCAGAACTATTTTCTTGAACATCAACTCTATCTTTATCACTGGTTTTGGGAATCCACATCTGTTTCAGGTTGCATTGCTCTCTAGTGTGACCGAAACATTTACAGATGCTACACTTTGGTGGAACCCATTCATATTCAACTTTTTGTGTTATGATTTCACCATTATAAAGATTGAGATTAATTTCATTTGGAAGTTCATCAGCCGCAGAAACTTCCACTAGAAACCGAGCATAATTCAATCTCGTCTTCATGGTAGTAGCTGCATCCATTTTAATGGGTTTTCCGATAATACTTGCCATAATACTAAAAGCCTCACGATCCCATAGTTTGAGGTTTACACTGGGTAGTTTAACCCAAATCGGCATAGTTGACAGTAAATCTCTGTCCAACTTCAGTGACTCGGTCCACCTTCTCATGATGATGAGCTTGTCGTTGTAAAAATAAGGACCATATTGAATACTTGAATTGCAGTCTTGAGATTCATTGAATTTGACAAGAAAATACCCATTTTCTCTAGTGAAAATTTCGAACTCACCAACCGGTTTCCAAACTCATTTTATGTATTCTTTAAAAAACAAGAAATATGGTTTGGTGCCTACCACGTAAATCAGAACAGAGTTATTCCAGTTTTCTATGGCTCTTTTACAAACTGCCTCCTTCACCACACTATACTTCTTGTTGTTGATTTGTATAGGAGAAATGGTTTCAAGACTGCATTCTTCATCCCTTGGTTCCTTCGATTGCTCTGAGACAATATCAGTCCAGGATTTGTGTCCTTGTTCTTTATTCAGAGAGAACTTGGTCGGCTTATGGATTTGCATCAGTTTGGTCTTATCTTGATTAGAGTTGGTCGACAAATCCTCCTTCTTTTTCAGAGCACCATTATTATAAGACCGAACTTGATCATTTCTTGGCTGGTATCTTCTTTGCGATCTTGGGTGAACCAATTGAAAGCCCTCGTTATCTATGATGACACCATTCGACTTTCTGATATGAGATTCAGGTGGTCTATCCTTAGGAGAAGGACGAGGAAGAGGAAGATTGGATTGATTTTTATGAGGAGATATGGTTTCCCCCAAGGCAGAAGAAAACCCTAATTTTTTTCTCTTTGGAATTTCGCCTTAGTTCTTCTGCTTCACAATGTTATTAATAAAAGAAAGACGTGAACAGTAGTCACAACATTTTTATTTCAAGCAATTTTGTTGATGGTGTTGATGACAAATTGATAGCAAAATTCCGTTAATGGGTTGAAAATGGATGGTTGTGGAGGTTGTAAACCAATAGTAAAATTCCTTCGATGGATGAAGGTATTTTTAAATTTCAAAAGGATACCATGAAAATCTATTCATTGAATACTATTTATTAATAGTAAAAATAAAAATAGAGATTAAATTTATTTTAAATCAAATTATTTCTTCATGTAAAGGAAACCTTTTTTGCATACAGAGGCTTTTAGCAACTCCTTAGTTTTGACTAATTCAATAAACATGCTCTAATTTATTATTCCTAACCTCAAGTAGGTCAAAAAAAATAAGTATAACTAATAATGACTCTACTGAGCAAAAAGATATCTCCTTTTATTCACAAGTTCATTTTGTTGTGAATATGGTAATATTCTTATTGAAAAATGTTACCAAAGTTGAAATATCTGTGGAAATTTTAGATTTGTAGACTATTTATCTACTTACGTCGGTCATTTGTTCCTAAATTCCAACAAATAAATGATGCGGAGATTTTATTTTTATTTTTTAAATACTTTAGAAAGAATACAGGGTGTTTTTAAACCATACCAATGTAAGAAAGTAACGCTGGAAGATCATTTTGAATACAATATTTATATGAAGACCGGGAAATAATTTATGATGATCCAGACACATTCATAACATATTTTTACATTACTGCTTTTGTTTGTTTCGCTTTTATGGATAGTTGTATGCGTTTGTAGTGAAGCTGCAGCTGAAGCCATTCTTCATGCAGCGGTTATGTTAAAAAGTAACAAACCTATATATGTAAGTTCCTGCCCAGAAATAACAGGAAATTCATCATGTATACCATCCTAATGTGTAATTAAAATTTCTGGTTTTAACTTCAGATTGGCTCCTAGATTTGTAATTAAATATGTATACCATGAGGAGTGAAATGTTTAATATCTCCGATCAAATTTAATGGATACTTATGTATGAGCATTATGATATTTCTGGTTAGTATTTCACTATCAAAGCCCGTCAATGGATACAGTGGGATGCGGATGCGGTCATGTTCACATCCTCGTCAAAAATCAATTTTAAATATCAAATATGCACATCAGTAGATACAAATAGATTTTCGATATTTATCATATCTACTGACTACTGATAAATCTAAAAGTATAAATAGAAAATTTTGATTTAACATATTTTTTATAATCTCATTGATATTTACATATGTATCCATTTTTTCAAATATTTGATATTTATCCGTTTTTGGGATATGAATTTTGGATTTTACAAACATCCACTTACAGGATCAACTAAATATTTTACTAATCTTAGCAAACACTTGGATTAGTATTTCATTATCGGTATTTTATTATGTTGACAAACACTTGATCAACTGATGATATATCAAAACTCGAACCAACAATAGTGTGATTAAGAGCCATTTAGGCTTAAGTTTGACTATAAGTTCTTTATCGCTACCAAAAAGTTTTTCCTCTAATTCAACAAGTACCAAAGGTTTGTTTGCAGACTTTTGGTGCCATATTCCTTTTTTGGTGCATCAAAAGCCCCAAAAATAGGAACGGGGCACGAGGGTATCCTCTTGCATTCCAACGATGCGGTAGAAAATGAATTATTGGACCATGACGCGTTTGTCGGATGTGTCAAATGCTAATTTATATTCCATATATAGCCATTCCTCACATTTGTTTAAAAAATAATTAAAACGATTTGAAATAAATAAAAATACAAATAAATACAAACAATCATTCGCTTTACCAGAAGAAAACACATTCTTCTTTTGTTGAACTTACACTTTTCATGTCCTTTTCATATGCTCATTTCATGTGACTCTTTCGCTTCGCACAAAACCACTCTAAGTGATTAATGGTTTCCTTTCTATTCACTACAATTGTATACAGATATGTAATAAGTTAATCATATATATGATTTGTGCAAAGATGATTCCTGCTTCATGCAACACTGGATAAACCATGTATCTTAGACCAAGTTCATTATACTTCAAAATCCATATACAACAATATACAATCTCTTAAACTAAAGTCATAAACCAAATTAACACAACTTAAGCCACATTCAGACTATGACCCAAAAAATTTCCATGTGTAGAGCACGGTTCCAACCTAGTTTATAACATAAAGATAAGAGTTAAAAATGGCATCCACTTCTACAAACCCTATGTTCCATTGTCACCACCACCGCATACATCCTCCCTGTCAAATCACTAATTCGTGATATGACCTGCACCCTTTTTCTACAAACGATCTACACCCCCTTCAAGCTCAACTCTCATGCTTTCGCTAAACTCAAATCTTACACCTAAGTAGTTGGGTTACGAAGGTTTCTTCAACCACATGCATAAACCCTCAGATCCCTCCCCGAACTACCAAACCTTGGATTAATCGCCGATCTGGTAAATCTTTCTACCTCCGGTGTGGTGTGCGTAACCATAAATCCACCTCTTGCAACGAACCAAATTGTTGCTCCTTTTGCGGCGATTTAGGGCACGAACAATATCGCTGCAAGGAGAAGCAATTCCTGATGTTGGAAGAGCTTGGTTGATCTGCTTCCTTATTCATGATGAAATGTGGGTTTGTAGGAGAATGTATGGTGATATAATGGGAAATAAGGATGAGAATGCAGTAGCTTGGATGTGCAGATAAAACAAATAAGGATAATTTTTGAATTAGACCAACCTAAAAACTAATTACAGAAATAGTCTAACTTTGTGCCACGTTGGATGGCACATGTACTAGCGGCATTTGAAATGCTGCCAGTATGCGTAAAATGACTAAATTATGCTGGCGGCATTTGAGATGCTGTCAGTATGCAGCATTTGGAGTGCCACCTATTTACGGCATCATAAATGCCGCCTAACTTTTTGCTCACTATATCTCTTCAGCCCTTCATCCCCTTGGTTCATAAAACCCCACCTCTCTCAAAACCAAAAAAGAAAATACCGAACCAAATCCCCCAAATCATCAAAAATTAAAATTTTGATTACAAACTTTGTTAAATCAAGCTGGAAATTAAAGAATGGCTTCCTCATCCTCTCAAGCACCTCCTACAGGTATGTAATCTTCTGATTGTTTCTCTAAGTTTGATTTTATGAATTTAGGGTTTTGGGGAAATTTGTGTTGTATAGTAGAAAATCTATGTTTCTATACTACAACGAAGTAGATTATGCGTGTAGAACACATGTTAAATTGGTTGTTGATTTGATAGAAGGATGGATTATGGTATAAATTTGATTTTGTTATGTTATTGTGGTAGAATACGAAGAAATGACACCCGGAACGATTGATGATAACATGCTTTACCTACAAGCTCAACACTGCACAAGCAACAATGATTTGATGGAGGTACATATTGATATAATTTGTCTTTCATTTTTCAAAGTGTTAGTAAATAGCATAATAGCTTGCATATTGTTATTTTTCGACAGTCGGTTGAGCCGGACGGCTTCATTGACCATTCTTCGACTTTAAAGCTTATCACGTCAGCGCATCCTGGCGTGTTGGAACTTTTAGACAAAGCTGGATTCGGTGTTATTAATAAGTTGGGATACACACAACTCGATCGTAATCTTCTTACAATGTTGATCGATAGATGGAGACCTGAGACGTGTACATTTCATCTTAGAGTAGGTGAGATGACCATCACATTGAAAGATGTAGATGTGTTGCTCGGATTGCCGATTAACGGAGATCCCATCCTAAAACCAAATTTCCCAAGCAATTATATGGATTTGTGTGAGCCCTTGCTCGGCCTATCTCCTCCAGAAGACGTGAGGTGGGGAAATGAGTAGATAGTGGCCACATGGTTTAGGAAGCAGTTGGTCGGTGATATTCCCCGTCGTGCCTCTCCAGTGCAGATAGCCCAGCACTCCCGGGCTATTATGTTGCACATCATCACGCAATGTCAATTCTGCGATCGATCGAAAACTAGAGTGGCCCTTTAATGGCTTCCATTGTTAAAAGACATTGATTCATGTCGGTAATATTCATAGGGCGGTGCGGTGCTAGCTTTCACGTATACAGAGCTTACGAGAGTGGCGTTGGTACAACAACGGTTTACCGGAAGCTGTATGACTCTACTTCAGGTACGAACATAGTTATTCCTTAATGCATATTTGAGATTGTCGTAAACAGTAACTAAATACAAGTTACATTCTTGCAGCTATGGTCATGGACTTGTCTTCCGGTTGGTCATATATTTATGAAGAGGCAAATAATCGACAATTTGAAACCATACGGATCGAGGTAAAATATTGTTGGTAGTACGGTTGTGCGACACATAGTAAGTTTGAATACTTAGTATAACTTTTTGCTATTATAGGTGGATTGGACCGAAGAATACCAAAATGACCCCCAGGCGGAATCTAGCGTTCTACCGGAATGAGTTTGATGTCTTAGACTACAATGCAGTCATGTGGAATCCATATACTAAGGCAGAGCTTGATGCTCTTCCAGCTATTTGCACTGTGGACAGGCCATTATGGCGGGCAAGACTTATGATATTTTGTTTTGGGGATCTAGCATTCCATCTCCCGAATTGAGTCATGAGACATTTTGGTCTTCGCCAGCACTTACCGTATCCTGCTCCATATTACACTCTTCCATACTGTGAAGATGAGTTTGAAATGATGATTGAGTTATGGAACAATCGTTTCCTAGCTAGTGAAGACGAGGGCGAAGTTACGCTGACTGATGAGGAGTATAATAGCTGGTATTGGAATATCACTCGGCGTTATATGCTAAGAAGATGAGAGGAAGTGCATGAGCAAGAGGTTGCACCTTACACTCCAAGAGCTCCGCTTGAACGGAATGTGGTACGTATTTAAATTGACAACTCGTAAAGTAGTTATAAAACCAATAATGGTTTATGTTATCTGAAAGTGGATGGTATGTATCATATGTTGGACATAGTTGATGAGCTTGCGGAGGAGGTTCCAGGAAAAAGCAAGGCGAAATGCTTCTCTCTCAAACAAATTCTACGATCTTATTTGTCGAAGAACAAGATGTCAAGACCAATCCCACCTCCGCCACCTCCTCCTCCTACCATGCCACCACTTATTGAGGACTTTGCCCCTCCCGCACCATCTAAGGACATTGCATCAGTCCCACCGGCCCCCGAACCGAAGAGAAAGTATCAAAGAAGGAAGAAAGATGCGAGTGAGAGTTCCGGAGCGATAACTTCCCAGCATACACATCCGGGTTGGCCATCTCAACCCCCTATTGAAGGGACGCAAGAGGAGGGCAGTGAAGAACTTTCACCTCTATAGGAGGAATTCATGCTCAAGCCGAGAAAATCGAAGAAGAAAACTCCTCGAGAAGTAAAAAATTTGAGATGAAATTTGGGATTGATCGTTGTGGATTGTCTTTGGTATTGATCGTAGTTTTTATATGTTTGTTTGGGATATTGGGTTGAAAATTAATGTTGACTGTAGTATTGTTTGTCGATGTGACTGTAGTTGTGACTGTATTATTTTTTTGTCGTTGTGAATGGTAATGAATGTAGAATTGTAGTTGTTGAGATTGGTAGTGAATGATAGCGAATTTAGTCTTGTGTTTATTTTCGTATATCGGCAGTGTAGTATTGTTTTCGTAGAAAATTATTGAGATTAGTAGTGAATAATTGTTGTAGTATTGTTTGGGATATTGGCATTCTGTTGCCATGCAGTAGGCAACTAACAGAGTGCCATTTTAAATGCCGCTTATGTGCGGCATTTCAAATGGCGCCCATATGCGGCATTTCAAATGGCGCCCATATGCGGCATTTCAAATGGCGCCCATATGCGGCATTTCAAATGCCGCCTATATGCATGTATATTTGTAGAGTTATTTCTACCTACCCACTCCCACCTTATCTTTACCAAAACTATTTCAGTAAAACCCAAAAGTTTCTGATTTCTATCAATTTTCAATTTATCACAAATTGTAATTTATTTCAACAAGGCGGCTGTAAGGTAAGTAGGATACTAATCTCGTTCAATTCTAGTTTTAAATTTTACCTTATCCGACCTTTTCATCCCAAATCTTGTTCAACAAAATCCAGACTTTGTGTTTTGTTGATGTATGTTTTTCTTCTATCCATAGGTTGATAATGGACAATTGGCAGATTGATGATGAAACAATGATGAAGATGTACGATGAATTTGAATAAAATAATGGTAAAGGAATTTCAAGTGGCACCAACCTTGATGTGGATTTTGTATCGGAGACATAAGTTGAAGAAGTGCCTCCGGTTGTGGAAAGCGAAACATCACGAGGAGATGTCACGAATGAAAGAAAGGAGCAACAATCGCTCCATGCATGTCTTTTAGGTGTCCTTGGTCGTCAAAATCATGCAAGCTCAAGCGTGCAAGCTCCGTTTTAGTTTGTTATTGTGGAGATGAATGTGAAGCAGTTGTTTGTAGAAACGAGAGGAATGCTGGACGTCATTTCTACCGCAGCGCTGGGTACAACGATCATAAGATCCGGCCTCATCAAGTTGAATGCTGCAATTTTTTTAAGCGACTAGATCCTGAAATGTGCTCTAGGGGGGTGGAATACGCTTTAGAGATGCAAGCAAAGAATAGTCTTTTGGAAAAGTTGAATCTTGAATATGCAAACGAATTATTGGTCTACGGATACAAGTATTCGGCGTTATGGCCACGTAGATCCTTGAAGGAAATGTGAAATGTAACATAATGATATTCGAATCTTACTGTATTATGATGTTCGTAGTTATGCTATTGTACTGTAACATCATTCGAAATAATTTAGATATCATCGAACTATGTTATAATGAACTGAACTTTGTTGGTATGGAAAAGTCATTCGAAATGCTTCCCGAACTCGGCAACTGCTGTTGTTATGCAGTGGGCAAACAACAGAGCATTTTTTGAAATGCTGCCCTACTGCGGCATTTCAAATGCCGCCAACTATAAAACCATTTGTGGAATTTCAAATGCCGCAGGGGAAGGCTTCTCGAACAAATTGGAATGCATTCGATTTGAAATGCCGCCAACTAACCACTGCATAGTCAGCACCTTCATTACAGTACAATAAACGACGATTTCGTCGAAATAAAACCGTTTACAATAAACTCAGCTTACGAAATTAGATAACATAAACAATTGTTCTCAAACAAATTGGAATGCATTCGATTTAAAATTACAACCAAACTAAAATGAAAACATTAAGTTGCCGTAGTGCAATGATTTTTTTATGACCTAAACACCACATTTGCTGCACTTGTTTCCATTAGGGGTCTGTATCTCGTCCATTGTACCTTTAATTCTGGTAGAATGTGGACGTCCTGGTTGTCTTTTAGCTGCAGGAGGTAGGACCAATTGATTGTCACTTAAACTCCAATAGCGTTTATCACGGATCGGATGAAACTCGGGGGTGTAAGCAGCCAAGTATTTCTCTACAGAATACCATGCTAAAGCGAAGTCATGATGGGCTCTATTGGCTCCATTGGACACCGTTGAGCAAGCGGCCATAACATGCGTACATGGTAGGTGCTCTAAAAGAGGGATGTTGCACGTATAAGAGCAACTGTTACCGGTGATTAGTACTTTGAATTCGTCACCAAAATAGTGCACAACTTGCCACTCAGTTTGACTAAAGCGAATTATTCTTGTACGCCTTGCTTCGTTAGCTCCATCGGCAATCTTGGTTTCCCACTTTGGAGTAAGATGGGATGTCAGTTTTGCTACCGCCTCTCTTCATTGACAAAAATAATCAACCGACCTAAAAAAGGTGCGTGCAACCAAAGCTTTGACAGGTAAAGACCGAGCTCCTTTAAGCACACCCTGCGCAGTTAGTGGTCATGACATGAAATCAACCGCCATCATCTTTACACAATGCCCAATTCTCCTTTTTCGCCCCCAAACTCCTTTATATCCAATTGTGAGCCCTAATGCTTATAGTTTTGATTTCTTCACGTATTTTGTTGTACTCAGCTTCCTCCGCAGCACAAGCAGTAGCATAAAAAGACCGTTTAATCGTTTTTCTCTGAATCCTACAGCTTGAAAATTAGCTTTAAGATGTCTAGCATAAAATCAGTGTTTATGTGGCAAACACCATTTCGATTCCAATGCTAGTGGTATTCCTTTCATTCGATCCGAAGTGAAGGTAATTCTTCTATTGTTAACACTATGAATGAACCGCCACATGCAGGAAAAAAACCACCCCCAACTATCACCGGATTCTGACTCTACAATTGCATACGCTAAAGGGTATAAGTGATCGTCCGCATCAACAACAGTGGAAACAAGTAATGTCCCTTTGTATTTTCCATACAGATGTGTCCCATCAATACATAACAGCGGACGAAAATGAACAAATCCTTCAATACAAGGCCCAAAGGGCCAAAAAGCTCAACCGAAGACTCCATATTCATTAGTCGTAACGTGTCCAACGCTTCCCGAGTTCGTTCTAGCTATTTTAGCAAAATACTGTCTTAGAGTGGTATATGACTCTACCCAATCACCATAAATTCTTTCCACCGCCTTATTCAAAGCTCTCCAAGCCTTCATATAACTAATTTTCACGAACAACCGTTCTTCCATCAAAACTTGCACCGTCCCGGCTGTTATGTTCAGATCGGCTTCCACGAAAGGTAAGATCTTTGACACTACAAAATTAGAAGTCGCTTGCTTGTGAGTGGAGTTCACCATTAGTTTAACACAATTGTGTTCGCTAGGATATTTCCTTATAATCCACCAGTTCTGCTCTGATTTTTTAGAAACAATAGCATGAATTCTCTATGGACAGTTGTCATCTATGTTACAAATGGCGGTGTATTTGGTTTTATTTGATTTTATTGCTTTAAAAGAAACGACATGCAAAATTGACCATTCGCCCAACTGTTGTAACAATTAAGCTTTCGTCTCGAAAATCATACCAACTTTGAATCCATTCTGAACGCTTACGGTTGAAAATAGATCATAGTTGAACTCAAAATTTGCAACGATTGACCTTGCCATGATTTGTGCGTTATCCAAAGGTACATCCATTTCCACCTCATCACTGTCTTCGGGAATATTGTCTTCAACCGGAAAATCATACTTCAAAGGATCTTTGTTCACTTGCATACTACCAATCCACGACATGTCATTCTCCGCCATATTCACTACATCCATACTATTTACAAGGGGTTCGTCATGGATTCACCTTCATCCACATCCATCTCAATATCAACATCTTCTTCATTTGCGGTTACGTTTACATTCTCCACTTTGGCATTAGATTGAGTAGCAATATCATGTGCGGGAAATCTGCAATTCACACATAAGTATTAATTTAAAACCAGTATTGGAATTACTAGCTAACAAATTTTGCTTATTCCTGAGAAATACCTTTGACTTAGATCATATAACTCAGATGGAGTTGGATACATATAAGGAGACATATTACAGTTTGATGGTCCGGTAGTACTTGGTGGTGTTGGTCGACAAGGAAGATAACTACATATACAACGACAAAACTTTTAACTATCACACAACTAACAATCTAATACGACATAAAATTCATAGATAAATGTTTCACCTTCCGAGAAAATGTGTAAAGCTTCCTTGACTTGGATATGGGTAAGTATACTGAACGCCTTGTTGATAACTCATACACGACAGATATCCATATAGGACTTGTTGTTAATCGTACATCGCTATCATAGATGGATTACTAAAAGTCGGAGATGCAGTTCCGTGACTGATACTTACTGCCTCAACCATTCTTTGGTGGTCCTCAATTACACTGTTAACTACTTATTCTCGTATGGTTTCTTCTACTTGCAACCGCCTACTTTTCCCAACAAACAGCTCTATTGATTTCGATGTCGCTGAAAACATTAGCTCCACATTGTCATCGTCGGCTATTTTAATGGCTTTCGATCATGAATCCGTTTGCCAGTAAAACACTA
The DNA here is from genome assembly GCA_030737815.1 of Allium fistulosum. Classification (NCBI taxonomy): domain Eukaryota; kingdom Viridiplantae; phylum Streptophyta; class Magnoliopsida; order Asparagales; family Amaryllidaceae; genus Allium; species Allium fistulosum. The sequence goes on from CM060906.1 coordinate 56,217,799, forward strand.
ACTCTATGTCAAATTCTTCAGATTTTATCTTGGTCGCTTTATAAATCGATTCTTTTAACTGCGCCAAATTACAACCTTTTAATACTTTAGCTGGTTTGCACGACCCACCCACATATTTTCCATAATTAAGTTCGTCAACAACCAATTCGCCATCATATAACAGATCGTTGGTACATACTTGGGAGCCATTCTATAATTCAATTAATCAACTTGTTAACTACTTCCATAAAATACCAAACAACAAATGAGAACAAGAAAAATTAACGAACTAGAGTTTCCAAAATAACAAACCGGCTTTAGCTAATTCATTGTTAATGAGGAAGAATTAGGTGTTGCTCCTTGGCTATAGCTAATTCTAATCAAGATTTAACTACACTTTGAAAATATTTTAGCGATTTTGGCTTTTATGATTTTTGTAGATCTGAATATTTGTGGGAGAAGCCAAAACTTGTAGAGATGGCTGCCTAAAAAAGTAGCTTCTAGAGGCGGCATTCCAAATGTCGCATACTAGCGGCATTCCAAATGCCACATACTGGCGGCATCCAAAATGCCGCCACTATAAATTAGTCATTTTACGTGTACTGGCGTTATTACAAATGCTACCAGTACATGCGGAATCTAACATGGCACAAAGTGGACTATTTCTGTAATTAGTTTTCAAGTTGGTCTATTTCTGTGATTAGTTTCAGAAAATGGCCTAAATACAAAAATTATCTAAGAAATAATGCAAGAAATGGAAAAGATGTAAGGAAATGAGGATCAGGACTTAGGTTTTGATATTGCGAATCAAATATAAATTGCAGGAATAAAAAACTGGAAGTAATTGCAAGAAGAAAGAAAGACAAATGGAAATAAATTTTGCAGAACTAAGTAACAAGAATAAAGTGCATGAAAAACAAGAACAAAATGTGAAGAAATGTAATTGAAAACAAGAATTGTAGAACCAAACTTGTATCTAAAATGAAAATGAAGTACCGATTTAAATTGATCACACGCACCATTACAATGCATGTACAAATGTATATATACAACCCATGCATATGCTAACTTGACTCGACCATGCCCAAATCCACTCTAGTTTGACTATACAACAAGTCTACAAACTCAGCACAAAATACAAAGATTCAAGACCCCAAACATAAAAGGAAATAGACCCAAACAAGGACTGTATCAGTGTGCATGTGCACAACATGCACACATTGATACACCCTTGTATCTTCCTTCTCAAGCCCTGACTTCTGCCACCCAAGCACCTGACACACTTTTGACATCTCCAGACATCACCTCTGGTGAACTCACCCTTGTTCTCTAATGAACTTGGCCAGAGATGGAGTTTTTTCCTTTTTCTGGACATGAGCAGTAGTTTTGCACCTTCTCAACCAATGCGACCATAGCCTGGTTGTTACATCTCCCCTCCTCTTCAAGCACATACCTTATCCCAAGGTATAGAGTTTGGGAATCTCCTTACAAATGGCCAGCAATCCTCCCATGTGGCTTCCTCCTCCGATCTATCTTTCCACTTAACCCATATTTGCATAATGACATCATTATTTCTAGGAATCATCCTCCTATCTAGAATTTTCTCAAGCTGTTCTACCAACTCCTCATCAAAACTTGGAGCATATTCCTATATCACAACACCATTGCCCATTCTATTTTTCAATCGAGATACATAAAACACTGGACATATCTTTGCATAACTAAGCAGTTGTAATTTGTAGGCTATCTTCCCAATTATTTATATCGCTTTATATGGCCCACAGAACTTTGGAGAAAGCTTGTGTATTCTCCAATTTTTGGCAGAGATTTGCTTATAGGGTTGAAGCTTTAAAATACCTAATATCTTTCTTCAAATTCTCTTTCTGACCTTGTTAAATCTGCATATTTTTTCATCCTTTGTTGTGTTAATCTTAAGTTATCCTTCAGAAATTCTAACATGATATCTTCGGTGTACAATTCTTCCTCTAATTGCTCCACTTTGGCAGTGTTCGCACATAGGATAAGAGGTTAGGGAGGTCAACACCATAAACAATCTTAAAGGGAGTGTTATCAGTAGGGGTTTTCCAAGTGGTATTGTACCAATATTCAGCCAATGTCAACCATTTTGATCACTCTTGAGGCTTGTGACAAACAAAATATCTCAAATATCCTTCCAAAATTTTGTTAACTACTTTTGTATGGCCATCACTTTGAGGATGGTAGGCTGAGCTAAATCCGAGGTTGCTTCCTTGCAATTGCCAGAAACTACTAGTGAAAAGAGTATATCCCTGTCACTCATAATTTTTTTTTAGGCATACCATGAAGTTTAAAAACACCACGGAAGAAAACTAATGCTACTTCTTTTGTTGTGTATGGGTGGCTATGGGGAAAGAAATGTGCATATTTATTATCAACAACTATAAATATCATTGTATATTTCTGACTTTTGGGCAGGCATGTTATAAAATCCACAGAAATATCTATCCACACATTCTCTGGTATTAGCAGTGGTTGTAAGAGGCCAGGAATCAACACATGCTCACTTTTGTTTCTTTGACATTCATCACAAGCTTTAACAAATCCTTCAACGCTTCTTTTTATTTTTCTCCAATAAAATAGTTGCTTCAGTTTTTGAATGGTTCCCTTAACCCTGGGATGACCTCCTAGAGGAGTGGAATGGTGCTCTTTAACCAAGGATTGTGTCAGGAATTCAAGGTGATGGTCTACTAGCATTCTGCCTTTGTGAAATATCAAGTTATCCACTATTTTATATTTCTTTCTTGTAGCTCCTTCCTTTGGATTGTCAATACTTTTTGTTGATACCATGTAGAGGCTTGTAGGGTGTCTTTAATTTCTGCAACCAAGGAGTTTGCACCATTGAAATTGCCTTCATTTGACCATCATCCACTGCCTTTTCCTCCTTTCTTGATAAAGCATCGGCCACCTTATTTTTTTTCCACTTTTGTATTCCACCTTATAATCAAACCCATGTAGTTTAGCAAACCATTTGTTTTGTACCCCTCTGTGAAGCTTCTGTGTCAGTAGATGTTTTAATGTTTGATGGTCAGTTTTAATTTCCCATTAAATATTGTGACCACTTCTTAGTAGCTATGATAATTGCAAGCAATTCTTTTTCATAGGCAGATAATGTCAATCTTTTATCATGGAATGCCTTGCTTGGAAATACCAGTGGCTTGTTGTTTTGTGTTAATACCGCCCTTACTCCTTATCCACTAGCATCACATTTTAAAACAAATGGTTGGTTAAAATCAAGCATGGCTAAAACGGGGGAGAGGGGTTAATTAGGCACCGTTTGAGTTGCTCAAAGGCCTTTCTTGCTTCATCACTCCATGCAAAGGCATTTTTCTTTAGCATATTTATCAGTGGTCTTGCAATTAACCCATAGCCTTTAATAAAATTTCTATAATAGCCTGTAAACCCTAAAAAATCCCCCTAATGCCTTCAAGTTCTCTGGTAATGGCCAGTCAAGCACTATCTGCACCTTATTGGGATCAATAATAATGCCTTTAAAAGAGATGACATGACCAATCCTTACAAAATTGAATTTAGAAAGTTTGATCACAAGCTCATTCTGCCTTAAGACCTGAAAATTTATTTTAAGATGTTCCAAGTGCTCAGACCATGCCTGGCAATATATTAGTATATCATCGAAGAAAATTAATACAAACATCCTCAAATAAGGTCTGAATATATCATTCATAAGTGACTGAAATGTTGAAGGAGCATTAACTAACCCAAATGGCATTACTATAAACTCATAATGGCCATCATGGGTTTCGAAGGCAGTATTGTGTATGTCAGAATCATGCATCTTGATCTGATGGAAGCCTGACCTCAGATCTAGCTTAGAGAAAAATCTGGACCCATGGAGTTCATCAAAATGATCATCTATCGAGGGAATTGGAAATTTATCTTTGATTGGTTAGAAGTTTAAAGTTCTATAATCAATGCAAGGTCTCCATGCTCCATCCTTCTTTCTCACCATCACTACTGGATATGAGTACGAACTACAACTAGGTCTAATGATGCCCGATTCTAGTAACTCTTCAATAATTTTTTCAAGCTCATTTTTAGTATGGTAAGAGTGTTAATAGGGTTTGAGGAAAACTGGCTTGCAGTTTGGGAGCAAAGGGATTTTATGATCATGCAATCTTTTTGGTGGTAAGGGAGGTTTGGTGGAAATTATTTCAGGGTATAGTTGAAGAAGTACTTCAATTTCTATAGGGATATTAGGGGTTTCTTTGACTTTTGGATGGGTTAGATCACACAACATCTTGGTAAGTTACCCTTGTGCACATTCCTTGTTCATGACCTTCTTGCTGACTACCTTCAACTCTTCCTGCTTAAGCCATTGCCACGCATACTCCTTGTTGTTGTATGAGAATTTCACTTATAACTTCTCCAAATTCAAGGTAACCTTCCCAAGATTTTTCATCCATCGAGCACCTAAGATTACCTAACAACCTTCCAATGGAAGTAAAAGAAGGTATATAGGCATCTTGCACCCTTGGCAGTTCATAATAACTTGGTTGAAAACTCCTGGAACCTCGTAATTTTTCTCCATTTTCCACCACTACCTTATATGTTTGTGATTCATTAAACTTTAATCTCAGTTTCTTGTCTACCTGGTCATGTATGGAGCTATGTGTAGACCCTGAATCAATCAATATTTGTACATGCTTGCCATAGATAAGCCCTTTCACCATAATGGTAGAGAGAGAAGGAATTTCATACATTGCTTGGTGGGTGATTGACAAGGTTTCCTCCACTGTGTCTTCACTTTCAAACTCATTCAGCGACTCAGTGATTTGTCTTCATAAAACTCTCCATAATGTAAAGGCATAATTCCTTCTAGCACATATGGTTGGGGATTCTTGCACTTATGATCTTTATGCCATTTTTTTTCAACCATAGCATAAATCTTGTCTTCTCATTTCAATTATCTGACTGGGGGTTAAGCCCTTGCTTCTAGCTAAGGCTTGAAGATTTGTTTCCTTCCATTCTTTAGGATTGGTCATACGATTAGGATTAGGTTTGATAGTATTTTGGAATATTGAGAGGAGGTGGCATCAATGTTTTTTGAAAAATTAAGGTTAGGGTTCTTGAAAATTTCTTTGTGTGCATATACTTGCTCTCAAACATTTTGGCTAAAGATACAGCCTCTCTAAATCAACTAGCCTAGAAGTAAGCATAACTAGTTTAGATCTAAATTGTGAGGAATGCGGAATATGGATCTTAAGGCTAGGAATAACACTAGAGGGGGGGGGTGAATAGTGTTTTTAAGAAATTGCTAAATCTTTTTGAGTTTATGTTAATTTGAACACAAATGTAGGTAATATTCAGACACAGATATAATCACAAAAACAAACACAGATGTAGAAATAAAGCAAATGCATTAAAGGAAAGAACACACCAGATTTTATACTGGTTCGGGGTTACCCTACATCCAGTCCCGCACAACTAAGTACGGATTTCCTTTCAAAAGCAATCAACAATTACAACCCTCGGGTTTAAAGCCTACGAGGTACACCCTCCAGAATCACAATCCTCTGGGTAGAGATACTTGATTTCCGGGGCAACAAGTTCACCCAATTGATTTCCAAGGCTACAATCATACCTTTTCTCGCTTGATTGATTTCCAAGGCTACAATCACACCTTTTCTCGCTAGATAGATTACAAAGAAGCCTATAACTCTGAATAGCACTTGGATCTTGTTGAGATAGTGATAGAGAATCAAACCAGAGATGATCTAGTTAGATTCAATGTTGATTTCGGCAGAGTAATGAGAGAATTTTGATTAAGAAAATGTGGAAGAAGAAGAGAAGTGAAAAACCAGAAAATCTGATATAAAATTCACTGAAACAAACCCCTATTAATAGAAGAACAACAGTCATGTCCATTCGTGAAAGCTTATGGCGAATAGACACTTCTTTTGAAATTTAAATTTTTGAATCTAACTGACACTATGTCGACATGGGGTACTAGGGCATGTCGGCATCCCAAAGGAAATTTTGATGTTTTATTTTTCTTTAAAAATAACCTTTATCTTATATTAAAACTATTTTAAACTTTATAAATATACTTGACTATAGATAAAATACATAGATGAATATAAAGAATAATATATATAAAATTTTACTATAATTTTATATTTAAATCTAAGTATAAATATATTATAATTAAAAGATAGTTTAAAAAAAAAACGAAGTTTTAAAAACAAGAATAATTAAGGCTAAAACATCTTTTTGAAAATCATTTGAAAAGATAATTTTTAAGGCTAAAACATTTTGAAAAACAATTTTGAAAATCGTTCTGAAGTAGTTTTGAAAATCATTTTGAAGTAGTTTTGCAAGCTTCTTCCTGTAGAATATCTCATCATATCAGGACTCGAGAACTTGTACAAAACCAGGATGTTCATGGGTTTGTAAGCCACTTGTCGTCGGTTTGTAAGCCACTAAAAAGGTAGAAATGGGTTCCATCCCAAAAGAAAAATGGAGTGAAGATTTCAGTGCTATTGTGAAGTTTTAACATAATTCTAGACTCAATACTTATCTTGAAATCTTGAACTCTTGATTATCTTGATACTCATGAGTCTTCAATCTTGATATCTTGAATCTCTATACTGTACAGTCTTCATTCTTTGTACCTGCATGGTTAAATCCTACATATACATATATATCTAAACTATAATGTTAGTATTTATATTTTATAATCTTATTCTAAGGTTGTTGTCATCAAAACCATCAACTCATGGACTAACATAAATAACATATATTTGCAAACATTATAACATATGATATATGTATATATACATTTATACAAGTAAGTTTTGATTTCAAAGTTAATAGTTTTCATTAAACTTCTTAATTGAGTAATGAAACAATGCTTTAGATTTACATGAGAATTTAAATATAGAAAATCACAAAGAAATAAATTTGCAGTAAAGTCTATTCATTAATCTTAAACCTAAACAAGATTGAAACGATTACATAAGTATTTACCATATGGAATTAAAGATCAATTTCAAAGAATAGTAGATAACTTAGCATATACAATTCATTTGCATTTGAGTACGTAAATATTATATAAAAAATCTCATTCAAAATCAATTTTCAATTTCATAAGTTTCCAAAATAAAATAAATTGGGACAAAGTAGACATATGTAAATTTGTAATAAGAACTTAAAGATCTAAACAATAAAGAGAATAATAACAAGTTATCAAAAGTAATATGGGATTCAAAACATATCAATTTATCATGAACATACATTAAAGGGAGATTATGAACAAACATAGATCCGAGTCTAGAAAATCACAATAAACATGTTTTAATCAAATAGACATAATGGAGGTTTAATTTATATATGGCAAGACAAATAATTAAAACTTAAGGTGAATCATATAAAGTCTAATTATATCAAATGATATAAATACATAGGTTAATTTAAATAGGAAAATTACCTTTAGATGTAGCTAATAAATCACACCTTGAATAATGAATCAAAGCTCCTAGATTCAGAAATCGGCCTCCAGATTTTGCAAAGATCAAGAGGATTAAACCACTTTTAATGAATAGATTTGATTTTTATTTGTTTTGGGAATTTTTGAAACCATGGAAGCTCTCATATTTTCAGCCATTAGAGACAAAGGAGAGAACCAGAAAGTTACAGAAAAGAATGAATAGCAAAAAAAGATTATGAAAAGAATGAAATAAAGAAGACAATTAATGCTAATTAAAGAGAGACTCGTTTTGTTCTTTATATTATTCTTTTCCCTTTGTTAATTCTTTTGAAAACTTTCCCCTCTCTCTCTTATATGGCTTACCAAACATAGAGGAATTATGGGCCTTGTGTGATCTGAAACCCACTCAACATTTATTCTATTTAAATCTAATTTAAATAGTCTATCGATAACGTATATCGATACGTGCATTTATAACTTTTATTTATATGCTTTATTAAAAGCTAATGGTATACAAACAAATAAAATATAATAATCAATATTTTAAAAATATTAATTAATTTAATTAATTTAAAATGATTATAACTTAATTAAATCGTGTAGTTTATTCGGGTATTCATCATTATGGTTGTGCGACTAAAAGTGCAAATTCATTCAGCGATTAATATTAAACAATTCAAATTTTAACGTTCATAAGACACCTTAGTTAGTGGTGTGAAATTTTGGCTGAATTTATCACTTACACATCGATAAAATCCAATTTTACTTATTTAAACGTTACTCGATTGTGACTGTTTTTGTAATGACTCGGAATTTCAGACACTTCGAATTTAAATATTTGAATCTTGGATTAAATGTTATTAAAATGATTAATAGGATTTTTAACCCCCTTTTAAATCATAATAATGATAGTAAACTTATTTTGGAAAAATGTTTACCAAAATAAATACTTTGAAAAAATATCGATAATACAACCGAAAATCGTTTTATCGATAAACGGCTTTTTTCTCGACGAAGGTTATTCAAAAAATTTGTGCATGCCGAATTAGTTATTATGAGATAATTAGCGACTAAAAACATTTTTGCGTATATAGCTAACTAAATATGATGATGTCATACATAATATAATGGAAGATATTTAAGAAATGAGCTTAAATGGAAAGTATTAACTCTTAAGAAATAATAAAGGAGAAGTGATGGGAGGCGATCCTTATATGACATGAAAGGGAGGTGAGAAAAATATTATGTTACACCATTTTGAAGCCTATATAAGGAGCGACATTCCCTTGTTAAATAATCACTAACTCACAAAGCTTGAATGAAGTATGAGAATTAAAAATGGTGGAAGTACTCAAGCACTAATCCACTAATTCTTCTCGAACTTTTTCATGTCTTAACCAAATCATCTCCAGTCTCTTTTAAACTTTGACTTTAGGCCTAAAACATCATGGGAGGCATGATTAGAAAGTATGAAGTGGGAGAAGTTGAGAGGAAGAGGGGGATCCAATGGGGGCATGAGCATGGGTGGAGGAGGGAGGTGTTGCTTTGGTTTGAAAATGCTAAAGGTTGGATCTTTAGGCTTTTGGCGATGGAAGAAGGTGGTTCTTTGATTCTTGTGGCTTTGTGCTTAGGTTTGAATGTATCTAAGTGATTTATCTCACTATATTTTTTGTATATATTGTGTATATATATGTTTTGTTTGAACTATAAAGTTAAAGTGACATTAACTAAGTAAAGTTACTAACTTTGGACCCCTCTTGCTTTTGAAAGCAAATGATAACTTTATATTGTATAACATTACTTCTATTACCTTCGTAAACATATGACAAGTCCTTGAACTAATGTTGAAAAGATTGTTTAACTTGTGTGTTAAATTGAAGTAAGTTTGAAAGTGTTTGAAGTGAGAATAGTCGTTATAAGTGCACTTCTGAATCCCTTATTTTTGGGATTTTTATAAACAAATGGGAAGATATTCTTAGGGGTTTCTCTCTATGGTTTTTAAGAACCCTAATGGTAGTACTTACTATAAAAATTTCAAGTCTTAATTCATTTGTTTAAGTGGTGAAAACTAGTTATAGAGAACCTGCTTTTCAATGTTGTCTTTAACCCGAACTTTTAACAGCATTTAAAAATGCTGGAATAAGTCACTTATGGTTTTAAGTGTTTAAAAATGATATTTAAATTTGGTATATTTCTCTAATATTTTTAGAGATGTTTCTAAACACATTTGAAATATCTTAAAGTTGCTTTGAAGTTTAAATATGTTTTTATTTGTTATATATGTATTTTCAAAGTAAAGAGGTTTTATAATATAAAACATGTTTTTGATAAAATTATAAATTAAATATTTTCAAGTAATTTTTACATAGATATTTAAAACCTATTTAGAAGTATTTTTAAATTATATATAAGTTTTGAAAAAGGTAATTAACTTTTCTTAATGCCAAAAGCCGACGAAGTAGGCTTATCTATTTGTGAGAGTTAAGATTAATGTTGAGTAGGGATAGAGCAATAGAGTTCTAATCTACCGGGCTTTCCTCCTGACTGAGGAATAGTTAAGTCGGAAATGTCAAAAACAGGTTAATCATGTAGTTTGTTACTAGTTTAAGGAAATCATTAATACTATTTTAACACTAAAAGTCGACGAGTATGCTTATTTATTTGTGAGATTTAAGAATAAAGTGTCTAGGCAAGATTTTGATGTAACTAGTGCTCTAGCTTACATGGCTTCACTCTCGAATTAGGAATGGTTAAGTTGAAATGTTGAAAACGAGTTAAGTATACAAACATTGATTGGAATAAGAAATTATTTTAAATAGGTAATCGATTAGTCGACTATCAAACTTAACCTATTATAACTTAGATCTTTAAAAAGAATATTTAAAATGATACAAGTATAATTGTTTATGGAAATCATCTCACTACATATCACTCATTCACTCGTATTTGTTCTTCAAGTCTATTCCAGTTTGTATCCAGCATCTGAATTATCTGCAAAATAAACACCGACGCAGTAAAATTGAGAAAGAAATATTTTTGCAGTGTACAATGAAATGTGTTTTTGAAAATGTTATTTGCCTCAGCTATTTGGTTTATTCATCATTTATTTTGAATTCATCTTACACGAACAACTTGTGACATGCACAGTGTATCACTATACAGGCCACAAGGCCGTGCACACTGATATACACTTGACAAAATTGCAGGGACAGGTGAGCGCAAGGTCAAACCTGAGCCGAGGCTGGATTCAACTCAGGTGCAATACGAAAACAAGTCAATGAGTTTCAAATACACTAGAGCCTGCATATACACATGTGTACACGTACACATGTGAACTGCCTCAGCATCTCGAATTTCAGCCAAGAGACATCTGTACACAAAATAAACCAGACTACAATGACTATATACATGAATGCATACATGTGACAATCAGTACATATGAATTCAACATACATATAGTTCAAGCCTCAACCATTTAAACTCAAGGCAAGAGCAACAAAACAAAATGAACCAAAGGTAGACAAGACCACAATAAGCCAAACAAGTGTGTACAAATGAAATCAGTAACAAGTACATGTTTCAATGGTCAGTCAACATGATCTAAAATGAAACCAGACTATAAGATAGGTTCAAATACAAGTGCACTCAACAAGGCATAAGCATACATGCATGAACAAACATATATTTGTTTAGACGCATATGAGTCTCGACCAACATGAAAACACAAAACAGTACAAACTCAAAGACACTTGAAGACCAACTCGAGCTAGCATATCAGGAGCAACAAAGACCAATCCAGAATGAATGCAACAAAAAAGTGAACCAGAGGTGAATTCAACATGAAATGATCAAGTACAAGCACAAATATAATGCAGACTAGACTCGAAGCCAATGCAGACCAGGTCAGAGAAAGTGGCAATCAAACATAACTTAGGTTGAACTAAAGGAAGTAACACAACAGTTTAGGGGCAAGCAACTGGATTTCGACTCAAAGCAATGCAAGTGAACAGACCCAAACATATGAAACACAGATAACAATGGCAGCAGTACACAAGCTTGAGATGAAGGCTACACAAAGAAACCACCATACATACATATATATATACACACACATATGTATACACACATGTATACATATATATGTAGTGCACAACAACTAAACATGAAGAGCACTAGGGATGCAACACAACACAGACCAGACAACCTGACAACCAGACTCACCATGAAGTAATGCAACTACAAAGTTTTTAGCACCAGACTCAACATGCATATGATCAGTCAACATAACCAGACTCGGTGCAAGCAGACTTCAAATCAACACAGCAGAGTACAAAGAAAGATAACAGCAGTGGACACAACAGACTCAACAAACCAGTACATCAAGACCAATGAAAACTACATACATATGAAACAGAGTGAAATGCAAGGCTACCAATGTCAAGTATACACAGTAGCAGTTTGAGTAACAAAGTTATGGTTCGAAAGAGAATGTAACATCAGTTAACAAAAATTCAAAATGCCAAAGATTCAAAGCCGTGGTGACCAAGGTAGTAGCAACAATAAATCACAAATACGATGAACAAGTTAGAGCAGAAAGGAATCGAACAAGTCAGCAAATAACAAATATATATCTCAAATTCAAATACTAAGCTACAATCAAGGAAAGAACCAGTCAGAGGTCTTAAGATCATACGATCAAAAATCAACGCAGAAAACAAAATCACGAATTATTCAAACCAAAATTATACGAATGTAAACTAAAGGATTTGAACCCTATAAATACCCATTAACATCATCGACAAAGTGTACTCGAGTTCAAGACAAAAATCCAGAGTATACTCTTAAATCGAAAACAATTTTATAACTCGAATCGGAATCGAGTTCAAGCATAACAACGATAGTAAATAAAGGCATTTCAAGTACTAGTTCAAAGCACTAATTCGAACTCGACAATCGAAGCAACTGCATGCACTCAAGCTGGGGACCGATTGACAAAGCAAACCAGATTTGATTTCATCACATCAATCGATTGATATCAATGCGGCGACTTCAATTACAAAACCCTAATCATTGAAGAGGATCAAAGAAAGAATGGCCGAAGATATTATATGAGCATACAATTCGAATTTGTATTTCAAGGCGGTGACTTCAAATTGAAGAACCCTAATTTCATCAGAAGGAGAAAGGGAGCAGCCAAAGGCATTAACAAGAGAAAAGGGAATGAATTTTTTTTACCACAGTGTTATTTTTGTGGGCTGGTCTTATATTTAATATTGGGCCATTAGTTTTTAAAATAATAGGGTTTTGGTTTTTATTTTGTTTAGTTGTTTAATTTTCCTTTTAAATTGTATAACTTTCTAGTTTTGTAACTAGGTACAAACTACGGGGCGTAGTTTGAGAATTCGCAACTCAGTGGCTGAGTTGTGGCAGGGTTTGAGCATAGAGTTAGGTTAATCATTAGCGGGTGTTGCAAATTTACGTGTGTAAGCGTCTGACTACTTAATTTCTAGTAGAAACCTTGGAGGCAGCACGTAGGCAGGGTTTTGCCGAAGCTGGGTAAATCTGTGTTGTTCTATTTTTGTTTTTATTATTCTGCTATTATCTGTGCTGCAATTATTTTTGCATTAATTTTTATTATTATTAGTATCACCCTATTCACCCCCCTCTAGGGTGAAATCGATCCTTCATTAGATCCTTAAAAAGAATATTTTAAAGACGATACAAGTATGGAATGGTTTTGGGTTTGTTGTGACATTGTTTTATCAACATTCATCTTTAACCTTTTTTGATTATACTTATGAATGGAAATAGATCTTTAAAAAGAATGTTTTGAAATAAGCATAAGTGAAATGGTTTTGGGTTTGTAGTGACAATGTTTAAGTAACACTAGTCTTAAACCTTTTGAATGGATTTGTGAAAGTACTTGGATCCGTAAAATGGATATTTTGAAGGAAATTATAAGTAAGAAATCTTATTAATGATTTGTTAATATACTTATACAATTTGAGATAAGTATATGAATACATTTGAGGATAGAAAAAGTAAAGGTTTTAATGTAAGAAATCTTGTTAATGATTTGTGAATATACTTATACTACTTGAGATAAGTATATGAATACTTTTTGAAGATAGAAAAAGTAAAGGTTTTAGAGTAAGAAATCATGTTAATGATTTGTTAACCATTTGAGATAAGTATATGAATACTTTTTGAAGATATAAAAAGTAAAGGTTTTAAAGTAAGAAATCTTGTTAATAATTTGTGAATATACCTATACTATTTGAGATAAGTATATAAATACTTTTTGAAGTATTGAAAAGAGTATAAATAAATAGTATAAATTAATAAACGATGTTTTATTAGATAAAATAGGTTTTACGAATAAAATAGGTTTTAATTATAAAAGTATTAATTAAATAAAAGGGGATTAGAAGTAGCTTATGTGGCTTTATCGTGCTTTGTATGACTTGATCGTGCTTTATATGTTTACTTTTTATGGAAAATATTTAGTCGTATACATAGCACTAAAACCTAATAAGTAGGCTTGTCTATTTGTGGGAATTAAGACTGATGTTCATGTAGGGATGGAGCAATAGAGCTCTAACCTACCTGCTTCACTCTTGATCAAGGGATAGTGTGAGATGAAAACATCAAAAACTTAATAAGTATATGAGACTTGATTTCCATATGCAATCGCTTTCATTATCATTGAATGACAAAATTCGTCGATTCAGTCTTGAAGAGACCGGGATCGATAAGTGTTTTACATACCGAAAAGCACTTTAAGACTGAGATACATGTTATATCTCTTGGAAGTGGATATGTTCGAGATGCTATAATCCATGTGTGAATTTGAGATCTGTTCGAGATGTAGGGATCCAATTTTGGATTCACGTTCTATTCGAGCGATGAAGACTCATGTGAAAGATGTCGAATGTAACCTCAACATCGGAAATGACTACAAACTGAGTAGGCCTCAGAACCTGGGTTTTAGCTGGCCCATGTCAGGGTGTTGTCAACTCCATATTTAGAGATACTTATCGATAGTTTTTCGGTGGGAGTTAATGATATTTGGTTCATGTTTTTCATGTTTATATTCATACGATGGGCCGCTTGTGTTTAGCTAAATGGTATATTTTATTTAGAAATATATGATGCTCGAAAGGTACTTTCTGACCCTTGTACAGGAGATCGGATCCAGCTCCACTAGAGAGATCTCCATGGAAAATCCATTATGTGAATGTTCCTTATCATATTTGATTGTATGCTCCAATATGCTGTTGAATTTAATGAATGTAACTATTCCGGCTATGTTATATAGTTATATTCTTCACCCTAGAAATTATTTATTATATCACCTTATGTACTTATTAGATGGTGGTTCTTTTGTGGAGATAACCGTTACGTCATTCCATGTATCTCAAAAGTACTGTTATATATTGGCTGCATATTTCTTGAGTTTCTCACACTAGATTTATGTTTGACATGTGGTTTTTGTTTTTCCTAAGTTCAACGTATGCTCTTTCAAGTTGCTTGAGAAAGGCAGGTTTTCGTTAATGTTCTTTAGAGCTCGAGAAGATGAGCTGGATGTTTCACCTACCATGGTATTCTTATTTCCACTACATAACTATTGTATATATCAACATTTGTAAGGACAGGTTGTTATAACTATCCAGGTTGATGATAGTACTTAGGTTTTGTAACTCCGAAATTTCTGTATCGAAGTAACCCTTTGTACTATTCTTTTGATATTATATATTACTATTCCTGGTGTGCGCCCGACACGCGTGATAGGGGGTTCTCACACTGGTAAACATATGATGAAGCTTTATCTTTTACCCCTACATGTTCCTTTATGGGTTGATTTGGAAGTCGAGAAGCTGGCCGTAAAATCAGGAATGGGGTTACCATTTGTAGTCACCATCTGAAAAAGGGTCAGTGTTACAGCTGGTATCAGTACCGAAGGTTAAGTGGAAACATTGGCTTTGGTGGGGTATGACTCATTAAGAGATAGGATAATGGAATGCCCTTACATGAATCGAGTGTATTACACATATAAGAGCGTATTTTTCATTGTTATAACTATATACCTTTATGGTAATTATAACTACAAAAATTAAAGGCCTTATATAAGATAACTTATATAAGTGAATTGTCAATGTATAGTTTAATTAATGTAGGGGTTAATGATGTTTATCTATTATCACTCATTAATTAGTTTAGTTATGATCGGCCAATTTATGAGCATTGACCATCATGATTGTTGATTTGTGCACAACCAGTTTATGAGTAGTTTTACCTTCTACTATATAGGTTGGGTAAATAGTATTTATAGATACATTGAAACAAACGACTTGTGAATTTAGTTTCAAAGTTTGACAGTAAGACTGTTAACTGGGTTTTTAACCCAACAGAATTCAAAAGGAGTTAGAACATTCAGATTAAGCCAGAACAACTCGAGACTTGATCGGAAGACCTAAAATTACAAGGCAAAGGACCCCAAGAAGTTTAGACCATTTTTATGCTAACGCTTCGGATCGGTACCGATCCGATCCAAAATATTGCTTTATTGTATCTCCATTCCATTT
This sequence comes from Allium fistulosum, assembly GCA_030737815.1. Taxonomy (NCBI): domain Eukaryota; kingdom Viridiplantae; phylum Streptophyta; class Magnoliopsida; order Asparagales; family Amaryllidaceae; genus Allium; species Allium fistulosum. The sequence continues at coordinate 56,233,846 of CM060906.1, forward strand.
GTCTAATGCTCTTATGTATCCATTAAGATTATCTACTAAGTTTGGTAACATTCCAAGTATCCGAGTTTAAGAAATAAAAACTTACCCGATTCAGATTACAGATTAGTCAAACCTACAGGTGAATCACCATCAAAGCAAATCAACAAGCTATGAAATTGCATGGGAAGCATTACAACCAAACAAGGAAGCCAACCAGATGAAAGTCGTACAAAAATTGCACAACTTATCAGATCGGTACTGATCCAATCCAATTGGATCAGCATCGATTCGAAAAGTTAGCTCCAAACACCTCCAAATTTCTTGAGCTGGCTCTGCAAGATGGATATGGGCTTTTGGTGAAGTGGCTCTGGCCCAACTGCTGTCTAACCTCTATAAATACCATCCCATCTACAACGGAAAGAGGATCTTCTAGACTGGCTGCTGCAACTTTGCCATTACGATTCTTCACTCTTCTTCTCCCACACAACAATCACAAAGGAGCAACTGAGATCCTCCGGTTGCCTCCAAGTGCTTGTGACTTAGATCTAACATAGGTGATTCAATCATATTGTAAACCAAATCAATCTTGTAACAGCAGTCAACTAATAAAAGCCATGAAGTGGATGTAGGCTTCATTAACAACTGAACCACTATAAAAACCTCTTGTCTCTTTACTTTTTCTATGATTTTCTATTGCCTTTTCTATTTTATTTGCCTTGATAAATAGGACTGGTGCTTTCACACTCGATCCAGGGTGTCGATCAATTTTTTGGGTTAGCATTTTGGTGCTTTCACTGAGAATTGAACTCAGGCATAGATCTAATTTTCCTCTTTGGATCCGCCAAATCCAGAAACTAGATCCATCAAATCAACTCTAGAAAATCATAATCTTGCCATTGAAGACCAATGCGGGGAGAAAGAGAGCTGCTTCCAGAAAATCCATAGGAGCTGTTATAGCCGGAGAAGAGACCAATCCTCAGCAAATTGAGTCAACAATGCCAATAATATGCTAATTGGAGCGAATTCTGAAGCTAACACCAGAGATCGGGTTCCGGGATCTTCTACTCAGCATGAAGTTGTCACTAAAGGCGAATTGAACAAGATGGTTGACGAAATCAACCAAAAAATGGAGAACAACCAAAAAGCACTTATGGACAAATTAAATGCCCTCATAACCTTGCAATCACCGGCTGCTCCAAGAACCATGCCAGAGACCGCGGCTGGCACGGACAGGAAAACTCTTCCGTTTTTGGCCAAAATAGGAGAAACGAAAGGCAGAAGCAAAAAGGAGCAGTGGGTGAAACTACAGGAATCACCATAGAAGGAAACGCAAGCACTCCACCAACTGCAAAGCAACCTGCTACAAACTTGAATCTAGGGGCGAAAACCCCATGGGAAGATATAGTAGTCGATCTTTCCGACTTTGAAGATAGTGAGCAACTTGACGACGACAAGTTGGAAGAAAATACTAATGCACTCAATACCAGCAGGGAGGTCTAAATTGCCCCTACCCGACCAATCGCAAGCAATGGAACTCCAAGGGAATGGCTTTCTTGAAGACAGGAGAGCCTAGGCTTTAGCCCACTTACCAAGATCATTTGCAAAATCAAACACTTGGCATAGTCATTGACAACTAACCCAAGGACTACTGAACATCAAAGGCATATACCGCGGATATGATCAAGCGCTTGATGGACGAAAGTAAGGATATGAGAGATAACAAACGGGGATCCGCTCCAAGCCGGACTCCTTTCACTGATGACATTCTGAATGAATGGTACTGTAGAAAGTTTACTATGCCGACTATTCCGTCTTACGATGGAACTAGAGATCCAAAACCATACTTGTACAAGTATAGTTGGTACATGGACGAAGCAAATGCTTCAAATGCTATTCGATGTAGATGTATTCCAATCTTCCTAGAGGGAATTGCTTCTATGTGGTTCACCAGGCTCCCACCAAAATCCATCTCCACTTTCAATGAATTAGCAAAAAAATTCTTTGATTAGTTTAGGCTTCACATGGCACAACCAAAAGATGTGATGTCCTTATCTGGCCTATTCCAGGGTCAAGATGAATCTTTGAAATCCTTCATGAGTCGGTTCAACACCGTGGGGACTGAAGTACGTCACCCAAACAAAGATATGGTCTTCATAGTCCTGGTCCGCGCTATCCATCCCGACACTGAATTCGGAAAATGGATCAAAATGAAACAAACTACCACTAGGAAGGACTTTAACCGAAAGGCAAGCCAGTACTTGAGATTGGAAGAGGCGGAGGAGCTAGAAGGAAAACTTGCTAACCTACAACAAACCAACGCTGGCCAGAATGGCATGGCAACTAATCAAGGCGCAAACACCTTCGAGACTGCTGCAGGAAACGCAAGGAAGGATGGGAACCAAAAAAGGAAGAACCAGAATTCCAACAAGTGAAACAGAGGTAACAAGCGACTTAAAGGCTTGAGACTCGAATGCTATAGCTCGCTCAATGATACTCTAGAAAACATCTACCTTGCGACACAAGGGACGGAGGAGTACAAGAAGCCACCTAAAAAGGAAGTGATTGAAGAGCAAAAGCGTTCCAGAAAGTACCACCACTTCCATGAAACACATGGTCACAACACAAATGAGTGCCGACACTTGAAGAACCTGATTGAAGAGCTGATTTGAGAAAACAAGCTTCGGTAGTATGTGAGGAAACCAAAAAATCCTGACCAGCCTACTGCACCCCAAGCTCCTAGAGACCAGGCAAAACAAGCTGGAACCAGCAAAGAGGGATCCAGATGGACCGACCAAAGACTCATCATCAGAATGATAGTCGGAGGACCTCATCATGCGTAGAGTTAGGGAAAAAATGAGCGATATGTAAGCTCATTGAAACATGTTCCAAAAGATTCGTGCTTCATGGTTGAAGATGGAACTCCTGCTAAGCAGTAGAGAGCCCTGAATGATGATATAATATTACAAAATCGAGACACTGAAGGAATAGAACCTCTGACCCTCGACCCTATGGTCGTGACGGTAGGAATCGGACCAGCCATGGTTCGACGAGTATTGGTGGACAGTGGCAGCTCAGTCAATATCATGTTCAAACACATGTTTGATCAGATGAAGATCAATATGAAAGACGTATCTACTTATCGAACAAAGATCCAGGGATTCATCGGTGAACCTAAGCAACCTGTTGGAACAAATGATTTTACCATAGAACTTAGGGAAGGCGACAGAAGAGTCATCCTCATCTAGACCTTTGTGATCGTAGATGAAATATCCACCTACAATGCTTTCTTGGGTCAGCCTGCTTTGGCAAACTTCAAGATTGCTTTAGCTCAGTAGTGTCTAATCATGAAATTTCCAACAAAGAATGGAGTTGGGTGATGAAAGGAGACCAAAGTGCTACTAGAGAATGTTACATCATAGAATGGCACGAATCTGGAAGAAAAGGAAAGAGGAAGAATGTGGGGAGAACTCTCCACATTCGTGAACCTACCGCATAGCAAATACCGAGCCACACCTGGCTTGGGGACCATAGCCGATTCAACGAGGCTTTGGACCCTAGAAAGAAGAGTTCAAGGGAGGATCGAGTAGCACCGGTCGAATTAACGGCGCCCGTCCCAGTTGATATAGAAGACCCAACTCGGGTCTTGAAAATTGGGTCACGTCTTGGAAACAAGATGCGACATGAACTAATCAAATTTCTTCGTGCCATCCTGGACGTATTCGCTTGGACGCATTCCGATATGTGTAGGGTGTCGCTGGAGGTTGCATGCCACGTACTCAATATCGATCCCAAGTATACAGAAGTGAACCAGAAGAGGCGCAACCAAGGACCTGAACGGTCTAAAGCACTAAGAGAAGAAGTGGATAGGCTGATGGCAAATGGCTTTATCCACGAGGCAACCTATCCCAAATTGGTATCCAACCTGGTCTTGGTCAAGAATTCCAATGGGAAATGGCGAACTTGTATCGACTACTCGGACCTAAACAAAACCTGCATAAAGGACAGCTTTCCATTGCTTAGAATTGACCAGCTTGTGGATGGGACAACAGGACATGATCACTATCATTCATGGATGCTTACTCGGGATACAACCATATCATGATGTACGAACCAAACCAGAAAAACACTAATATTATCGCCGATCTAGGATTATACTGCTACAAATGATGCCGTTCAACTTAAAAAATGCTGGGGCAACATACCAATGACCGGTGAACACCATGTTCAAACATCAGATCGGGAAGACTATGGAAGTCTATGTAGATGATATGTTGGTTAAATAGCTATAGCCACAAATCACTTGGATGACCTCGCCGAAATGTTCGAGATACTTCGTAAGTATAAAATGAAACTCAATCCACTTAAATGTCACTTTAGGGTAGCCTCTGGAAAGTTCCTAGGATTCATTATGAGTGCTAGAGGCATCGAAGCCAATCCCAAGCAAATTACCACCTTACGGGAAGTCGATGCCCAAGGAATAAGAAAGAGCTACAAAGATTGAATGGAAAAGTTGCAACACTAAGTCGGTTCATCTCGAAAGTAACCGACAAATGTATACTATTCTTTGATGCACTAAAGAAGGGAAAGAAGAGCTTTGTATGGAATCAGGCTTGCCAGACTGCCTTCGAAGAACTGCTGCGACATATGGAGACTCTGCCAATCCTATCCAAGCTGGTAAATGGAGAAGACTTGTTTATCTACTTAGCAGTCTCGCCCCATGCATTAAGTGTCGCGCTCGTATGGGAAGAAGTTAAGGTCCGACGACCCGTATATTAAATAAGTAAATGGTTCACTGGAGCCGAGAAGAACTATCTGAAGTTGGAAAAACTAGTATATTGCCTCTTGATAGCATCCGAAAAGTTACGACCATACTTTTAGGCACACCCGATCAAAGTACTAACAGATCAACCCTTGAAGCAGGTGTTATACCACTCTAAGACTTTTGGGCGGCATATCAAATGGAACATTGAATTAAGTCAATATGAAATCACTTACCATCCTCGAAGGGCAATCAACGGGTAGGTGCTGGTAGACTTCATTGCCGAGTTTAAAATACGAGATAACGTAGAAGAAATTACTCCAGAAGTGGAGACACATTGGAAGTTGTTCTTCGACGGTGCATCTAACAACTTTTGCTCGGGGACATGAGTCGTGCTCGAAACTCCCAAAAGACGATCCGTTTGCTATGCCTTACGCTTGGAATTTCCTACAACAAACAATGAAGCAGAATATGGAGCATTGATAGCCAGACTGAAAGTGGTGAAGGAGCTCGGGATAAAGTCCGTACATATCTATAGTGACTCTCAACTAGTTATCTATCAGGTGAGAGGCGAATATCAAGCCCAGAGAAAGAACCTCGCCCCGTATCTATCTAAAGTGTGGGAATTAGTGAATGGCATCGAGCATTACACCATCACTCATATCCCGAGGGAACAAAACATAAAGGCAGACTATCTAGCTAAACTAGCCAGTTCAGGAGAAGCTCAATCAATGGGACTGGTCCCAGTTGAAACTCTAACCACTCCAAGCATAGACAAGATGGATATCGGCTGGATTTTCGAAACGACCAAAGAACTAGAAACATGGATGATACCAATTAAGTACTATCTGCTCAGAGGAACACTCCCCGTGGACAAGAGTCAATGAAAAAGCTCCTTTAAAAGGCTCCACGGTTCGTAATACAGGATGAAATACCCTACCGAAAGGGATTCTGTAACCCCTTGCTCAGATGTGTGACCAATGGAGAAGCTCGAAGGATCCTCGGGGAAGTTCATGAAGGTGATCGCGGAGATCACACCAGGGGACAAACTTTTGCAAAGAAAGTTCTCCGATATGGGTATTTTTGGCTAATGGTCAACCACGATGCATCCGATTATGCTAAACGGTGCGACCAATGCCAAAGATTTTGCAACATCAAAAGAACTGCTTCAATAGAGCTAACACAGGTGGTCATCCCATGGCCATTTGCAATCTGGGGGATCGATTTGATTGGTGTATTGCCAATAGCCAAAGGAGGAGCCAAACACGTTATCGTTGTTGTTGACTACTTCAACATATGGGTCGAAGCGGAACCGCTGGTCACTATTACCATAAAGAAAGTTATTAACTTTGTTACTAAAAACATTATTTGCTGGTTTGGAGTGCCATAAAAAATTATCACGGATAACGAGACTCAATTCGAAAGTGGTGAATTCAAAGACTTTTGCAAACGCTTCCAAATCAAGAAAAGCTTTTCCGATGTTGCACATCAGTAGTCAAACGGGAAAGTGGTGGTAGTAAACAAGATCATCAAGTCCACCATCAAAAAGTGGCTAACTAAAGCTAAAGGAAATTGGGCTGATGAACTTCCACTTGCACTATGGGCTTATAGAACAACACACAAATCGTCAATCGGGCACTCTACATTCGCCCTGACATATGGTTCAGAAGCAATGATCTCAGTCGAACAGGAAGTCCCTTCTTATCAAAGGAAAAACTTCAATCAAAGGCAAAAATAATAGCTCATGCTCGAGTCGCTCAATATGGTCGATGAGAAGCTGGAAGAAGCCGAGCTGAGGACTGCCGCTCACCAGAAAAGGGTCACACAAAATTTCAACTCCAAGGTCTGTAACCGTACTTTCGTAGTAGGAGACCTTGTCCTCAAACGAGTCTATCCTGTACCAGGAACATTCAGACCAAACTTGGAATGGCGCTATGTAATCGGCCAGAAGCTAGGGGATGGCACGTTCAAGCTAACAACCGTTGATGGAACCCAAATTCCCCGTGCTTGGAATAGTGAATCTCTTTGTCATTACTTTATTTACGATTATCTTATGTATTTCCTATTTCCGCAAATAAACATCTTGGGATCCGATGGCATTGTAAATAGGCAGAACTTGCCCAACTTTTATTTCAATTAATGAAATTGCTTTGCTTTCTGAACCAATAAATCTATGGTTCATATAAGTGACCTGCCGAGTCGATGGGGTCAAATCGACTCAAAAACATCTCATCGCTACTTGAAATAGTAGAACCACCCCCAAGTACGCCCCATCTACCAGCCGAGTCGACGGATGCAAATCGACTCAAACCGCTGATCGACAGAACTCAATCCCATCCTTCTAAGAACCGGTGTTGCTCTGGCAACACCGAGAAGGCCCGAATCAAAGCCGCGCATTTCGTAAGCCATGCACCACCTCTTGATTGTGGAATCACATCCAATCAAACACAATTATCTATGCCACGCATCTCATAAGCTGCGCATTGCTTCTTGGTTCGCAAAACTGCGACCGAGCCAGCCTCAATCCCATTGTGTGCATTTTGTAAGCCGCACACCACAACCGGGATCAGAAAAATTGCCTCCAAAGACGAGGAACTCTCGTATTACAAAAAGCCACACACCACCTCCAGAGCTAAAGAAATAGCACTCCAAGGAGCAACACGTGTGCACAATAGCCTAAACATCAGCCTTGCGATGGAATCACTTAAAAGAATTTCAAGTAATCGGTGATGCTTTGGCATCACCAATCACTTAGTAAAATTCTAAAGTGCGTAAATCATTCGCCGTAAGGCCACAAAAAGAAAGCTCCACGGATATCTCAAGTCAGAAGTCAAAATGGGATATCTAAAATGAGGACAATAAAACCGGAAGTTCCTAAAGACAGGAGTTGCAGTATAAATCCGACTAGGGCATCCAGAAGACCACAAGGGGCATCCAGTCTCATATCAAGTGTTCAGAGTAAACAGTCCTGTGAACTAGAGGCACAAACACACCAACACTTACCCAAAATAGCAAATACTCCATAGTTCTGTTACTCCAAACAAATAATTTTGGCAATAATTATGGAACTAAATAAAACAGTATAGGAATAAACAGTGCTGAATAAAAAATAGTTGTATAAAAAGGCAAAAGTGCATGGAATGCAGATAAGTAGACGAGTGAAGTTACGATCAAAATTTCAATAGTTTTATTACTTATAATGTTTTTCATGTACATCAACAAACAGCGGGGGCCTTACCCGCACAATATCAGCCAAGAATACGAAAATACAAACACCACTGTTTCAACAACAAGAAGAAATGCTAAGTGTAGACTCTGCACTTATACAAAAAGCAACCAAAAAAGCAAAAGCTCCACTTCACGAATGCACGGAAGGATCGGGGTTCTTCTTGCTACCTCCCCTTCTGCCTTTCCTGCCTCTGATCAGCAACTTCTCGAACTTCTCCTCTCCCGGGGCGATATGGTTTTCAGAAACATAGCCACTGGTAGACCATCCTTTGCCTTTGTGCTTGTGGGATTTGTGAGATCTCTTTGACGACCTCTCTTACTCTTCAACCTTCTCCTCCTTCACCGCTACCATCGGTTGCTCGGTCAACATTTGCTCGGCCTCTACTTTGTCTGGTTGGCTAGCTTGATCTGCCTGCTCATGTGTGTCAGTAGCTGCGAAACCCTCCTCTTGAGATACAGAGGGGTCATCCAAACCATGCAGTGCTGCAATTAGCTTGGAGTGCGAATCAAGTTGCGAGCCAGATGTGGAGACGACAGTCGATGCGGTCAGAATGAAAGTAGATCCGGCACCGTGAGGAGGAGGTAACTTGGCAAGAAGAGAGGGTTGATCTCTAATATCAAAATGAAGGGCGATTATCTCGACAATTTCATCAGGCATAAATTGGAAGTCTTCAAACACGGGAGAGATAAGAAAATTACATGCTGTGGGGGTCTATTCATGCACTCCAACTTCGAAGCCCTCATCGTTGCCTTATTTTGATGGCAGCATAATCACGGGAGAAGTATAAATAATTCCCTCTCCAGTCTTAAGATTTCCTGGCCCTCCCTTAATGCTTGGCGGGACGCTTCATTCAGATATGCTTGAATCAACTCCTCTTCGGTATAACCGCCACCCATATCTTGAAATCATGCCAGAATCTCTTCCCAGACTACGACAAGCGTACGAGGGAACGACAAACCCAAGTAACTAAGACTCTTCGGATGCAGCATGGAGTTGACACAGAAGCAAAATAGTAACATCCAAGCCTTCCATTTTCTTTGTGAAGGTACCTTGAAGCTCTTAAAAGCTAGCATCAGTGTTAGCCTTCTCTACCGCCAGTTGTTTCTTCTCAACATCCAAATTCAAAACTTGTTCGCGAAGAGAGCTAATTTTTTGAGCCTGCTCGGTGATGGTTTTCTTCTACATCTCCACCATCGTCTCGCTTATCCTCAACTTTTCTTTCAAAGTCGGATCATCCATATGACACTTCTTTATCTCATCTCTGAATATGATTACGGCTCCATCAGTGGATTCTTTAAGCTCCTTAAGCAATGAAGCACTTTTGCTCTCCCTCTTGAGGGTGCCGTCTCTCTCTTTCTTTAGCCTCTCAATTTCTACATCATGATCTGCGAGCTACTTCTCGTACTCATCCTTTTCAGACTCAAACGAGAGGAATTCCTAGTAGTTGTTCTAATTAACAATAGGTAGCTGCATGCATAATTTTTCTCACCCCTCAACTTGCTCCAAACTGCTCTGAATTGTTTGGAAATGGGGTGAACAAGATTCAGCATGAATTGACTTCAGACCGGGCTTCTCAAAAACAACCCTCCTTAAGAACAAAACAGGGAATGCAGCTTGCAAATGCAGGGAACCAACATGAAGAATGTAAGCCGCACGCCTAGAAATATAGGGAGAGGCAGTCATGATCGTATAAGTGGAGGAGGTCACGACACCGGAAGCGGGGACATTTATCACAGTGGAAGCATGAGGCTATGAAGCAGATTCTAGCTCTTGGCCCCTTTTCGGTCTCTTTGATGGATCTCCCTGCTCAGTCGGACTCTTCCTCTTCTCATAGCTACTTCTCCTATCACAGCCTTGATCTTTCTCGGCACGGTGATGCTCTTCCACCTCCCTATCCATCCTCCTTTTCCTCTCCTCACCAGTCTCTTGAGAGGCATGGTACCTTGAAGAGTGTCTCTACGAACGCTAAGACTCCAAAACTCGATCAAGATTGCTGTAAAAACCACGATACATGATTCCTGCAGCAAGCGATAAAATGGCTTTAGGAAACAGCCGTTTGATGAACTAAAACATCAAATAATAATAGTAGTGCTAATAATAATAATATAAAATGTGTGATCCTAGTGAAGCACGTGTCGCAATTTAGCGGCCCCAGCGGAATACACAAACCAGATTGATCACCGACTAATGTCAGGACGTTGGTTCCTGCAGGGATAATCTGAGTAGACTGGGAAGGCAACCCTTCCAAAGTGAATTCATCCATCAAGTCACCCATATTCACAAAAATGTCACTTGTATCTCCTAAATCAATGTCAGCACCTTCCAGCAGAGAATTGGATACAAACTCAGTCTTGGGAGATGCTCCCTCAATAGGCTCTTTCAAAGAAAGTGAGGATGAATGACCAGGGATTAATTCCAAAGCCTTGTCACCTAATTTGGCGTCACCCCCATCCGTGTCCCAATCTATTTCTTCCTCATTTAGAGGGTGCTCCTCACTGATTTCTCCTTCTTCCTTCTCTTCAATAAGTGGAGCCTTGCTTTTCCGTTGAATAAACTCTTCCTTTTTCTCTTCTGTGATCGATGGCATTTTGGATGGACTCATTGGATGGGCCACTTTCTTCTTCTTCATCATCATCTTCTTCACAAGAATCATGGGAAGAGGAAACAGAATGGCTACGGGCTCTAGAGCGGGAAGGAGCGCTAACAAATCCAATGGATCTCCCAAGGTGTAAAAACCAACATCGGCGAAGGTTCTCGTCTATGAGCAAGAATCTAATTGTGTACTCCTAAGCATCGACCACTTTCAAGGTGCTAAGAACGATGCCGAGTGCCGGGTCCTTGTTAATCTTTGGAAGAATCGCAAGGAATATATGATTGTTCAGAAAACTTATAGCAATTAAAGGAAACTTCGAGCATAGTGAAGAAGACTTACCCACTGTAGTCCATAAATGGGTGAATCCCTGTGGACACTTAGCAAAAAAGAACTGATTCTTAAATAATGAAACTTTCCTGGGAAGATCCTGGATAAGTTTCTGACTATGCCGCGCTTCAATATGAACAAGTGATAGATTTGCCTCTCTCATTTTGAACAATAGAAGATACTACAGCTCAGCGAAGCTCGGGGTACGATTAAGCGTCCACATGAATAGAACATATAAGCACGTTAACATGGCATATCCATTTGGAAGAATCTGGAATGGGGCCAATCCTATGTTCTAAAGTGTTGTCATTAAGAAGTGATTGAATGGGGACACTGCACCGTACATGCACATGTATCGGTGGCAAGCCACGTATCCAGAAGCTGGCCTATGGGCAAATTCTCCTTTGGATGGCAGAAGCACATCATCCTCTAGGATACTATATTGCGAGCAAATGCTTTGCAACATCCTGTGTGTAAGAATTATAGGAGCTTTCTCCGGAGGATCAAGAGAGACTCTGAAATTAGGAGGAGTGCGATCAATGACGAGGCGACTGAAATCAGACAACCATATTGACCTGAAGTTATGGAAGCGGCAGATTTAGTTGGGATCGACGATAATTCCGCTTCAAAAAGAGGTGAGTTCCCCTCAACTGATTTTCCTCATGAAGATTTGCACATCATTCTACATAAGAAAGCTTGTGTTCAAAATTATCAAGTCCCCCTAATCTCTAAACTATAGACCCTTGCTTAGTTGACACTTGAAATCCAGGAGATAATTGATGTGTACCAACCACCGATCAGATTCCAAGTATTAACCGAGAGTGTATGTGATGTGTATTCTAATTGAGAATGGGTCTGGTGTCCTGAACGCTGTGAAAAAATCATTCTGTGTAGATGGCCCACTACATCCGAAAGAGCAATCTATATCACAAGTTAATTTCATTTCTTCTATACTTAACTAATATCGATCAACGATCGATAACGGATCCATTGTCTGAAGCGACATGAATAGCCCTTCCTATTCCAAGTACACCGACTATGCAGTGACAGGACTAATCCGAAGCGAGCGAATATAGATCGATGGGTCCAAATCAAGTAAAGAATTCTCAGTATAAATCGATTTTAGTTCTCTGGAAGGTGATAACAACATGAGCTGCACATAAGACGCTACTCTAAGCTATTATCACCTCCCAGTAAAACCAAAATCAATCTGCAAGACGTTGTGCCGGGATTGACTATGTAACCCGATGCAAGTCAATTCTGACTCTGTGGATGAAGATAGCAAAACATGTCGAGTACTAGGGCAAAACCCTAGCTTCGTTCCATGAAAAATTCAAGACTCAATTTGTTATCTTCTTCCACAAAGTCACAATCAATTCGAATCATCCACTGTATCTGTCACGAATACAACTTCATCACTAATCGCTAATGTAGTAATACACTAAAATCCATGCTACCAACCTTTGAATTGAAGAAGATAAATTAATCTTTAGTTTAGGGAGACCTAAAAAACTGGGATTTCACTCGAATTGTATCGGCGGTCTTCAAGAAGTAGGGGATTTTTAGCGGCGGTTCCTTGCACCAATTATCGATAACGGCTTCAGGAGGTGGCGGCTGATGGCGCTGGTAGTGGAGATCGATGGCGGCGGCTCTTTGATTGATGAAATGCTTGCATCGGCAGACTAGGTATTGGATAGGTTGGATTGGCATAGCCTCAAAACGGAGGTAATCTCGATGGTGGGACCCATTTAGAATGGTGGCAGCGGCTCTAGGAGGCGGCGGCTGATGATGCTAATGGTGAAGATCGACGGTGGTGGCTTTCTGGCAGTTGTAGGCTTTAGGTCGGCGGCGGTTTGGGGAAAATGGGTCGGCTTGGTTCGAATGAAGTAAAATGAAAAAGGGGTAGATCCAACCCTTTATTAAAAAAATTAAAAAAAAGAGAGGAGTTTGGACAATTTTCTCAAGTACTTGGATCGGTACCGATCCGACCCAATTGCATCAGTACCGACCCAAATTTACTCCTATAAATGGTCTCAGATTTCCCCTACGCGATCTACTCGATGTTTGTATTAATTTTGGAAATTATCAAGTCAAGATCACTCCGTAATCATGAACAAGGGAGATCTACACTAAGGACTGTGTAGTTAGCCGATACTTCGTAGATAGCTTTTCAAGATGGCCAGATACGACCAACGAAACTCCTTAAAACGAAAACCCAGAGATAAACAATTCTAGATGATACCTTGTTTTTAATGAAAGCGTACTCTAGGGGCAAATGTTAGCTGGGTTTTCAACTCAATAAAATTCAAAAGGAGTTAGAACTTTTAGATTAATCTAGAACAACTCGAGACATGATCGGAAGACTTAAAAATACAAGGCAAAGGATGAAGTTTGGACCATTTTTATGCTAACATTTTGAATTGGTACCGATCAGATCCAATTGGATCGGTACCGATCCAAAATATTGCTTTATTGGATCTCTATTCCATTTGTCTTACACTCCTATATCTCCATTAAGCTTATCTACCAAGTTTGGTAACATTCCAAGCATATGAGTTCAAGAAATAAAAACTTACCTGATTCAGATTACAGATCAGTCAAACTCATAGGTGAATCACCATCAAAGCAAATCAACAAGCTATGAAATTGCATGGAAAGCATCGCAACTAAGTAAGGAAGCCAACCAAATGAAAGTCAAACAAGAATTGCACAACTTTTTGGATCGATACCGATCCGATCCAACTGGATCGGCACCGATCCGAAAAGTTTGCTCCAAACTCCTCCAAATTTCATGAGCTGGCTCTGCAAGATGGATACGGGCTTCGGGTGAAGTGACTTTGGCCCAACTACCCTCCAACTTCTATAAATACCATCCCATATGCAACAGAAAGGGGATCTTCTAGACTAGCTACTGCAACTCTGCCATTATGATTCTTCACTCTTCTTCTCCCATACAACAGTCACAAATGAGCAACTAAGATCCTCCGATTGCGTCCAAGTGCTTGTGATTTAGATCTAACATAGGTGGTTCAATCATATTGTAAACCAAATCAATCTTGTAACAGCAGTCAGCCAATAAAAGCTATGAAGTGGACGTAGGCTTCATTAACAGCCGAACCACTATAAAAACCTCTTGTCTCTTTACCTTTTCTGCGATTTTCTATTGCTTTTTCTATTTTATTTTCCTTGATAAACAGGGCTGGTGCTTTTACACTCAATCCAGGATGTTGATCCATTTTTGGGTTAACAAAGACGTTCGGTGATAATGTCGGGTTAGAAGTTAACTCTTATAAAATTTGAATTTAGTAAAAGATGTTTGTTATAATCTAAATGAAAGATATGTTATTTTGGAAATAAAAATTTGTGAAAAGAATTTATATAAGAAAGTAATTTCATATAAGTATGGTTTATATAACATGATTTATAAACAAGAAGGATTTAACTGATATTTTGAGAACTTAAATCTTGTTACTTTTGAAAATATTTTTCAAGATTTTGGAGAAAATAATAGCAGTATTATTTGAAAGTAAGTATTTCATAATTGGATTAAAAAATTGGGATCATGGTAATATTTACGAAGTATTTGATACCGTTTTGAAATGATTTTGGTTAAGTTCGAAAGGCATGAATTGGATGTACTGAACTCACTCATGTCGCTTGAAAATAATTATGTTGATGACTTCAACATCATCGACATTCATTTTTGGGTTTCTAAATGGGGGATACTATAATGTTGTTTTAGTAAAATAAATTTTAATTTGAGTACGAAGGTATGATTTGTTATACAAAAGATATATGTATACATATTTATTTCAAAATGATTTGGAATAAAACTCGGTGTTTAGTTATAACGTTTTTCTCTTGGAAAGAAGTTTGATATGCACTTTTATGAAGAAAAGTTCATATGTATGTTATAGAGGGTGCTCGAGTGGTAGTGGCATAACCCGGAATAAATGATGGAACTTTTCAAGTTTTCCCTTTTGGGGTAAAGTGTGTTTAATAAATTATTTAAATTTGTTAAGTTATTTCATGGACACATGTAGCCTATGCAATAGGATTGTATGGTATGTATATCACGTTATGATATGTTGTTTGGTAGATTTCATTTGTTAAAATGAAACAGATTTTTCGACGATTTTGGATGGATGGAAACTTCCGAATCGAATAGAAGTTAAAGTTAAGTGTTTTGTGAAAAATATAAAGATGAGTTTATATAATACTTAAATCGAGAAGTTAGTAAGTTGACAAAAATTAAATTGGTGAAACATGCCTGTTAAAAAAATTGAATTTGATATCTTATATATACTCTTAGGACGTTATGGAGTATTATACGAGTATGAACTTAAATTATAACTATTTATAAACTTGAAGTTATGTTTTATGAAATGTTTCATAAATGATTTTAGTATTGAATAACATACTATTAGTGTAAAAGAATGTGATTAAAATAAATTAGTGTAGTTAAGAAACCAATAGGATAAATATGTAAATTGTGCGTAGATCATTTTATTTTGATGACTGTTCTTGATCCAGTATTCGAGTACATGGTTTCGAGGTGGTTTACACTGGTCCGAACAAGGATTTTTCACTAGATTCTTGACGATGAACACTTGATATGAATTCCTGATATGATCCCATTGTTTTGTATCATATTATATTGCTATGTAAGGAGAATGGAGGTTTCTAATCAAGGAACTTGATCGGAGTTCACACTAGAGAGGTCAAGTGATCTATACTAGTTGGAAAGTGAAATTATGTGATCGAGCAAGTGATCGAAATTGATATTGCGTATGGATGGTCTATGGACATCATACGCGCTTTATTATATTTGCATATTATGTTTTGATTGGCTTAGGAGAGTTTAGGAGATGACTCTTCGATTTGCTATGAGGTATCATGAATAGTCTACTAAATAATAACCTGAGGTCGTTGAGCGTATGGTACGCATAGTAGGTTGTTTATCATCTTGTGTGATGACAGGAATTTTAACTTGGGAAAACCGTGAGCTATGTTTGCTAAGTGATGTTGAATATTGTTAAGTATTGCTATGTGATTATTTCTTTGGTTTCTCATGTTGGTTTCGAGGATTAAATATTCTAAGTGGGGGAGAATATAGCGACCCTGAATTTCGAATACTTTGTATTTAAATATCTGAATTATTTAAATATTTGAATCTTGGATTAAATTTTATTTAAATGATTTGATAAGCTTTTTAACCCCTTTTAAATCATAAGTTATGATAGTAAACTTATTTTGAAAAAATGTTTAGAAAAATAAATACTTTGAAAAAATATCGATAATGTGACCGAAAATCATTTTATCGATAAACATTTTATTTCTCAACGAAATTTGTTCGGACTTTTTATGCATGTCTAATTAGTCATTATGGAGGTAATTAGCAACTAAAAATATTTTCATGTATATGGCTTACAATATGTGATGATGTCATACATAATGTAATGGAAGATATTTAGGAAATGAGCTTAAATGGAAAGTCTTAACCCTTAAGAAATGATAAAGGAGAAGTGATGGGAGGTGATTCTTACATGACCTGAAAGGGGGATGAGAACAAGATTGTGCTACACCATTTTGAAGCCTATATAAGGAGGGGAATACCCTTGTTAAATAATCACTAATTCACAAATCTTGAAATGAAGTATGAGAATTAAAAATGGTGGAAGTGCTTAAGCACTAATCCACTAATTATTCTCTAACTTTTTTATGTCTTAACCAAATCATCTCCAATCTCTTCTAAACTTTGGCTTTAGACATAAAAAATCATGGGAGGCATGATTAGGAAGTAATAAGTGGGAGAAGGTGATATGAAGAGGGGAATCCAAGGGGGCCGTGAGCATGGGAGGAAGAGGGGAGGTGTTGCTTTGGTTTAAAAGTGCTAAAGGTTGGATCTTTAGGCTTTTGGTGATGGAAGAAGGTGGTTCTTCAATTCTTGTGGCTTTGTGCTTGGGTTTGGGATGGATCTAAGTGAGTTATCTCACTATCTTGTTTATATATATTGTGTACATATATGTTGTGTCTGAATGATAAAGTTAAAAGTGACATTAACTAAGTAAAGTTATAAACTTTGAACCCCCTCTTGATTTTAAAAGAAAATGATAACTTTATATTATATAACATCATTCTATTACCCTCTAAAACTTGTGGCATGGCCTTGAATCGATGTTTAAATGTTTCTTAACTTGTGTGATAATTTGAAGTAAGTTTGAAAATGTTTGAAGCGAGAATAGTCGTTATAAGCACACTTACAGTTCCCCCTTTTCGGAAATTTTTATAAACAAATGGGAAGATATTATTAGGGGTTTCTACCCATGTTTTTAAGTATCCTAATGGTAGTACTTACTATAAAAATTTCAAGTCTTAAATCATTTGTTTATGTGGTGAAAACCAGTCAGAAAGATTGTGCTTTTCAATGTTGTCTTTAACAAGGACCTTTAACAACACTTATAAATGTTGCGGTAATTCACTTATGGTTGTAAGTGTATAAAATGATATTTAAATTGGGTATTTTTCTTTAATATTTTTAGGAATGTTTTAAAAAACATTTTGAAGTATCTTAAAGTTGGTTTGAAGTTTAAATGTATTTTTGATAATTATATATGTATTTTGAAATTAAAGAGGTTTATAATATAAAACATGTTTTTGATCAAATTATGAATTAGTTATTTTCAAGTAATATTTTATATAAATATTTAAAAACTATTTACAAGTATTTTTAAAGTATATATAAGTTTCTAAAAAGGTAATTAACTTTGCTTAACACTAAAACCCGACGAAGTAGGCTTATCTATTTGTGAGAGTTAAGATTGATTTCAAGAAGGGACGGAGCAATAGAGCTCTAACCTACTAGGCTTCACTCTTAACTGAGGAATAGTTAAGTTGGGAATGTCAGAAGTGAGTTAATCATGTTGTTTGTTACTTTTTATGGAAATCATTAATACAATACTTAACACTAAAAGCCGACGAGTATGCTCGTCTATTTGTGCGATTCAAGAATGAAGTGTCTAGGCAAGACTTTGATGCAACCGGTGCTCTAACTTACCTGGCTTCACTCTTGAACGAGAAATAGTTAAGTTGAAATGTCGAAAACGAGTTGAATACCAACATTGATTTGTATAACAATTGTTTTAACTAGATAATCGATTAGTCGACAATCGAACTTTACCTATTATAACTTAGATCCTTAAAAAGAATATTTTAAAGACGATACAAGTATGGAATGGTTTTGGGTTTTTTGTTGTGATAATGTTTTATTAACATTCATAGTAAACCCTTTTTTATTATACTTAAGAATGTAAATAGATCTTTAAAAAGTATGTTTTTAAGATAAGCATAAGTAAAATGGTTTTAGGTTTTGTAGTGACAATGTTTAAGTAACATTAGTATTAAACCTTTTGAATGGATTTGCGATAGTACTTAGATCCTTAAAATGGATATTTTGAAGGAAATTATATGTAATAAATCTTCTTCATGATTTGTGAATATACTTATACCATTTGAGATAAGTATATGAATATGTTTTGAAGTGTTGAAAAGAGTACAAATGAATAGTAGAAATTGATAAACGATGTTTTACTAGACAAAACAAGTTTTACTAATAAAAGAGGTTTTAATTAATAAAAGTATTAATTAAATAAAGGGGGAATAGAAGTCGCTTATGTGGCTTGACCATGATTTGTATGACTTGATCGTGCTTTGTATGTTTACTCGTTTATGGAAAGCATTTAGTCATATACTTAGCACAAAAAGTCGATAAAGTAGGTTTGTCTATCTATGGGAATTAGGACCAATGTTCATGTAGGGATGTAGCAATAGAGATCTAACCTACTGGTTTCACTCTTGATCAAGGGAAGGTGTGAGATGAAAATATCGGATACATGGTAAGTATACGAGACTTGGTTTCCATATGTGATCACTCTCATTATCATTGAATGACCAAATTCATCGTTTCAGTCTTGAAGAGACTGGGATCAGTAAGTGTTTTACTTACTAAAAACCACTTTAAGGCTGAGATATGTGTTCTATATATTCAAAGTGCATATGTTCGAGATGTTAGAATTCATGTGTGGTTTCGATATCTGTTTGAGATGTGGGGATCTAATTTGGGATTCATGTTCCATTCGAGCGATAATGACTCATGTGAAAGATGTCGAACGTAACATCGACATCGGAATGACTAAAAACAAAGTAGGCCTTATAACCTACGGTTTAGCTGACCTATGTCAAGATGTTGTCAACTCCATATTTAGATATACTTATCGATTGTTGGTCAGGAGAGTTGATGATATTTGGTTCACGTTGTTCATGTTTATGTTCATACGATGGGCCGCTTGTATTTACCTGAATGATATATTTTATCTAGAGATATATGACACACGGAAGGTACTTTCTGACCCTTGTGCAGGAGATTGGATCTGGCTTCACCAAAGAGATATCCATGGAAAATCCATTACACGAACATTCCTTATTCTTCACCCTAGCCATTATCTACTATATCACCTTATGTACTTATTAGATGGTGGTTCTTTTGAGATGATAACCATTATAGCATTCCATGCAGTCTTAAAAGTACTATTATATGTTGTCTACATATTTCTTGAGTTTCTCATACTAGACTTATGTCTGACACTTGGTTTTTGTTTTCCCTAAATTCCTCGCGTTCTCTTTATAGTAGTTTGAGAAAGGCAGGTTTTCGTTGATGTTCTTTGGAGCTCGAGAAGACGCTCTGGATGTTTCACCTACCGTAGTATTCTTATTTCCACTGCATTACTATTGTGAACATCAGCATTTGTGAGGATCAGTTGTTACAACTGTCCAGGCTGATGATAGTACTTAGGTTTTGTAATTCCAAAATTTCTCTATCGGAGTAACCCTTTGTACTATTCTTTTGATATTATATATTATCGTTCCACTAGTAAGGTTCTGATGTTGTGTTCTCTTCTTCCTTGTTCCTTTTCTTTTCAGCTCACCCTAACAATTCGTCCTTCCGGCACTTGGATGCTCAGCATATGAATATAGTGGATGTATTAATGTCGACATTTGGGGGTCAAGAGGGTGGGTCGTTACAATTTTTGCACCAATTCTCTTCATCCAAACTATATTACTTTGGACTTATGGAATTTGGTAATGGTGAAAATTCCAATATCGTCCATATTTAATTCTATATTCCAAACACAAAGTCCTTGGTCAATAATAACAATTATTATTAACCAAACCGCTCTAGCCAAAGACTTTTGAGTTGACTTTAGTTGACAGTGATACTAACCTCATATGACCGAGAAGACGAATCATGTTTTGAATAGTATTTTCACTTCAATGCTTCCACTCGACCAAACTACGTTTTTCGATGGACACCATGCCACGGTTTAACTATAATTAAATCGGAGTTTCCACATTGAAGATGAACAGTATTTTGAAGTCAAGAGAACTGTGTAATTTTGACACATATATAAATTCTGTTTGACCATAGTTATATTAACAAATAGAAAACTATCAAGTGAGTCGTTTCATAGTTATAAAACAACTATCAGTACGTAACCTCTTGGTGCCCTCATCAGTTGTGAGTTATATACTGCCCAACATTTTGAGAGAATTATGTACTCTAGTCTCAAGGGATGTATCAATATCTAGTCTTGATACTTCTCGACTAGGTATATTTAAAATAGTATGTTTAATTTCATTATGATAAATTACTCATGGTTTCAACACCATGTAACTATTATCACAAAACATACCATTTATGGATTTTCTATTACATATACTTTTAATTAAATTAATTAACTAATATAACACATTATATCAAGTATATAATAGAAAGTAAACACCTTTTAATTTCGAGTAAGATTAGTTATCGAGTTAGATATATGTAACAAATTACATAATTGCCCCTAGGGCATACCCCTAACTCTAACACATTGAATGTCCCAGGTTTGATCTTTGTAGCTAGCATGATAGTGGGTTCACACATCATGATCCACGACGAATAATATCCTCTTACCCCTATATTGATAGAGTTAGGGTACTCCCTAAGAGTAATTATGTAATTTGTTACATATATCTAACTCTATGACCAATCTTGTTCAAAATAAAAGGCGTTTTTCTTTCTATCATATACTTGTTATACAGTAATAAAAATAATTAAGTAATTAATTTAAATTATATAGATGGAAAATCCTTAAATGATATGTTATGTGATAGCAATTACAAAGTGTTGTAATCATGAGAATTTTATCACTATGAAAATAACATATTGTCTTAAATATTTTTAGTCAAGATGTTTCGTGAAAGGATATCGATTCATATGTTGAGACTAGAGTACGTAATGCTCTCCAAATGTTATGTAGTATACTTCTCATGGCTGTTGGAGGCACTAAGGGGTAACATACTGATAATTATTAGATAACTATGGGATGACTCACTCGAGAGTTCTATGTTGGTTAATATAATTAAGGTCAACCAAACAATCTCAAAGTGATGATGTTACACAATTCTTTCGACTTGGGAATACTGTGGAACTTCAATGTGGACACTCCACTTTTATAAGGGTTAATTCATAGCATGACATTCATCGAATGACTATAGTTGGATCTGAGTTAAAGCATTGGAAGTGAAACATTATTTAATAGAGAATTCATCTCCTCGGTTATATGCGGTTAGTATCTTAATCATCTGCAGTCAACTCAAAATCAATATCTTTGACCAGAGCAGTAAGGTTACTAAATATTATTATTATTGAACTAAAATTTTGTGTTTGCAATTACAAAGTAGAATGTGGACGATGTTGGAATTTTGACCAAAATCAAATTCCATAAGTCCTAATGTGTATATAGTTTTAACAAAGAGAATTGATGTAGATAATCGTTACTACTAGGTACCGCTTATAATAGTAAAATTAGATTTTACCTAAAAGATGTATAAGCAATAAATTCGACCAAAATGTCACACCGCAAGCTAAGATGACGTGTGAACGTTAATATTCAAATTATTTGATATTAATTGCTTATTGAATTTACACCTTTGAGTTGCACAAACATAATGAAGAATTCTTCAAAAAAACACAAGATTTAAGTAATTTATAAAATGTTATAAATTAATTAAATCAATGACCATTTGAGAAATATTAATTATTATTTGATTTATTTGATGTTTGGGAGTTATCTGTAATTATTTGAATGCATATATAAAAGTTATATTTGTATGCATTGATATAAGATATCAGTGTATTTTTAAAACGAGTTTAAATAAAAGATAGTTGCATAAAGAAATTTATAAAAACCTTATTTCATTTGGTGGAAAGTAATTTTGGCCTTACCATGTAAAGAGAGGGGAGTGGAGAGGGTGAGAATTAAGGGAATTATTTAGGGAATTTTTAATTAAAAGAATGGGAAAAGTTTCATTCTTTCAACTAAAACATGTCCACTAATTTATTTCCTATAAAGATTCATTCTTTTTGTGAAATCCATTTCATTTTTCTCTTACTCTACTCATCTCCTCTAATGCTGAAAATTCATGTCTTCGTGAAAAAGCTCCCTTAATAATTCAAGCATCAAATAAAACGAATACAAAGGTGGTTCTTCATATCGTTGCAATCTCTGAAGATGATTCAATCGGATCTAGGAGTCTTCATACATTCAAGGTGTATTTATTAGCCACATCAAATGGTAATTCTCTAATTTAAATTCACCTATATATTTATATCATCAATATAATTATACAGTATATGATTCACCTCATGTTTTAATTATTCATCTGGCCACATATAACTTAAACCTCTGTTAGGTCTATTTTAATCAAAATATGTTTATTGTATTGTTTTGGTTCAGATCTATGTTTGTTCATCATCTCCCTTTAATATATGTTCATGATAAATTGATATGCTTTGGATCACATGTTACTTTTGATAGCTTGTTATTATTCTTTGTATTGTTTAGATCTATATGTTCTTATCACAAATTTACACATGCCTACTTCGTCAAATTTCTTTTAGTTTGTTTTTGGAAATTTTGTGAAATTGAAAGCTAATTTTAAATGATATTTTCTTAAAATTATATAACATTTACATACACAAATGCAAATGAATTGTATAAATTAAATTATTTATTTCACTTTGAAATTAATCTTTAATCTTATATGGTAAATGCTTGAATATAAATGTTTCAATCATTGTTTATAAAAAAACTTGATTTAAAAATTAATGAATGAACCTTAGTGTAAATTGTAATTCTTTATAGTTTTCTAAATTTAAAGTTCCATGTAAAATCCTAAACACTAGTTTCATTCCTAGAGTAAAAGTTTAATCAAAATTGTCAACCTTAAAATCAAAATTATTCGTATATAAGTATATATACATATATCATATGCTATAATGTTTGCAAATATATGTTGTTTTAGATCTAAAATTTTAAATTGTAATAATCATGTATATGGAAATATACATGTCTAGTTTAATTCAAATTTCAAAGATGATTTTGTGCAATAATTCAACCTTTGGTTGTCAAATCTTTCTTTAATTGAAATCATTTTCGTTAATGTTAATTTTGGATTTCAAATTATTTAAAACAACTAACAGGTTTTCAACACACACACACACACACACATATATATATTATTAGAGATGTACACATGTATTTCATTAGTCAAAAACTTGGACAATAAAAGCATGTGTAAATTAAGTTAATAAGTTATAAATGTCGTTTAATATATCAATTATTACAATTAAAAATAGAGAGAAATGAAAGGTCTCTCTAAATATATTGCTATATCTTCCCTTAATTTATTGTATCGGTTAAGAGAGGGAAACAAAAGGTTTCCTTCTCTAAATTTATTTATACATGTTTCATTACACATATATACACTACTTATATACTGCACTTACACACACAATTGAATGTATTTTATACATTCATTATAATACATACAAACTTAAATCAAATTTAAATATCAATTTTAACAATTTAAACAAAATAAGATTTTATTTAAAATTTGTTAGATTGGATTTAATATATCTTTAGACTTCGTAGGCCCAAATGCGATCCAAATAGAGAAAATTTTGAAAACTACATATTTCATCCGCTTCCTACTGGCTCGGTTCCTTCAATTGTATCAGAGCCAAATAATCTATACGATCTAAATTAGTCATGTGTGGTCGAATCGTCACAAGGCATGCAATCTCATGCGCCAACAAGAAAAGGGAAAAGGCTTGCTTACAAACTCCGTAGGAGAAAAACCGCCAGAAAGTTCGATAGAAGGATTCTCGAGTCTTCTGATCCCCGAGGATATCATGACCTTTGACTTTCCCAACATTAGTATTGAGAGGCATAATTCTCCCACCATGACTGGTGATGACATTCCTACTAGCAAAGGGGAAATCACTCCTATGAGCAAGGCCATAGCAACTGGTCCGTCGGGGGACACTAGGACGCTCACAATCACGCGTACATCGCTGCACGATTTTTTTCTACCTTTTATTTGATAGTCACTTATATGCACTTGTCTGATTTGCAGGTGTTATGTCTCATTCCCGTGCATTTGATCACTTGAGGGGCTCTTCGACACAGTATGGATCCAGTCGTGATCTGGACTTGGGCAGACGTCGAGAAAGTGATGACGACCATGAAAGAATTCATCGTTCAAGGGAGTCTTCATCCTCTAAACACAAGTACAAATCTCAATCATCTCCTCCGTAAGTTCAGCCCAATCCCCCTGCATATAGCAGCGATTAGACATCTTCTCACATTCCCTAAACTGTCATGCCACCCAATCATCATTTAGGTTCATCTGGTTCTCGACAGCCTTGCGATCGCTGGTCGAACAAACATCCTATTGTTACTTCTGATCCAGCTTTGACTACACAGTTCCTAAGGCCTCTAGGGTAGAAAGATTGGTCGAACTTAAGGTCAATTTCCCAAAAATCTGCTTTGATGGGCTAAAGTTTCTTCCTTCTATCCATAAAATTCTAGGGAGTGCTAAAGCGAGTTCACTTGCATGTGTCAATGATGTTTTTGTGCAGCATGAAGCATTCCAGCATTTAGCCGAGAAAATCTTTGAGATGTCTACTGAAAGGCAACATGAAATCGATCATCTCAAGCTGGATGCGATCCATGATAAATACATAATCAAACACCAAGATGATAAGATCATGGACTTAACCACGAAGGTAGTCATGGTAGAGAAGAGTGCTAAAGAAACATCCATGGTGATTAGTCATCTGGAAACAGCTCACAAAACGGAGCTAGACGCTGCCTCCAGCCGCAGCGGTGTGCTCACTCTAAAGAAGGACACACTGTAAAAAGAGAAAAACACTCTTGCTCGCTACATTGAGGAACTCGAAGAACTCCTTACGAAAGAGAAGGAAGAAAAACTTGAAGCTCGAGAGGAATCCCAAAGATATTATGAAGAGGCCGTCGAAACTCAGGAGCTAAAAATTAAACTTGATGACCAACTCGCTCAAATCGAAGTCTTCAAGGAAGAGGCAAGGGAAGCTGGCTGTAATGAAGTCAGAGAACAAATTGAGGCCTAGTTGGAGGATGCTAAAGAGTCTTGTTGGAATGAGATTAAGGACGTGTTCGATCCTTTGATTATTAAATACAATGCTAAGATCATAATTCATCATGACTTGAGTTTTCTTGGAGAGGGCTAACTCGAATCGCTTTTGAGGCTTGGGAATATATCATTGAAATGAGGAAGAAATCCCTTGGTTAAGCAGATTTGGATGAGGAGAAATTGGTACGGAAGATCCTTCATGGGAATGAACCTTTAGATCTTGCCGCTACAAGGCTCTAATACATTGATATTTTGGCAGCTTCGGAGTTCGATCGCAAAGTTCCCCCTTCACTTCAACCAGCCGTAGCATCAGTTTCACTTGGCCAGGGATAAGATCCGAGCTATGATCTGAATAGACCCGGTTATAAATCAAAGGTGCTGACCTCCATTCAAGAAGGGAGCACTCTAGCAACAACTAAAAGTCAGCCGGATAGAGGTACCCCGCTCTACTCTCCATTATTCGAGAGGTTTCGATCCTCACGCCCAATAGTTATGGGCTTATTTTCTTATTCCTGCAAATAAGCAGGTCTTCCGACTCCCAGTCAAACTCCAGGAAGCGGTGCCACCATGGAGCAACAACCGACATTTACTGAAATTCCAACGGCTATCGACATTCTAGGGCCTGATACTCAAATTATTGGAGCTCTTGCTGATGAAAAGGTTGATGATCAGCCGTTGCCAGATGAATTTAATGATGTTGTTATCACGATTGCCTCCGAACACACTAATGAGCTCAGCTTGAAAAAGTACATTGAGAGATAGGAGTCATTGAAGAGAAAAGCTAAAGCTGAACCCGTTGAGGTGGACATCGATGATCCAAATCTCGTCTCACTGCAAGTCATTCCACCCGGCGGGTCGGTTCCCGGAGAACTCTCTCCAACCTCTAAAAGCTCCCCTGCCAAAGGTGGTAAAGGATCGAAGAGAGGGACAGGTGGAGGCTTGGGTGGGTCCACTCCCTAGAAATCCAAAAGGGAGAAGAGGCAAAAGAAGTAGTAGTCACTTTGGCCTAGTTTGTATATAGATTGTGTAGATGTTTTTCTTTTTGTTAGCCATGTATGCGCGGGTATGGCCCCCGCTTTTGAATAAACTTGTACTACGATTTCTAAGTTTAATGCACAAATAAAAAGTTCTTTATTTTCTGTTGAACTCTTACATGAACTTGCTTAAGTAGTCGAGCCATTACTTTCTCATTCAATGTACTTGTAATTCATTGCTCGTTAATTCAGATAATCATCCGTTAATTTTTACTCAAGGCCTCCATGTGGTCGTGGCCTCAAGCTGTATCAAACACTAGGCTCGAGCCCTAGTGTTATGCCGTCAAATTCAGCGGTTTAAGTGATTATACTACTACCCCCAGTCTTGGGTTAGCGGAGTTAGATAGTGGATGGTCGAACTCCATCCTTAGCGAGTTTATATACCTTCTGTTGGTTTCAGGTCGGAGTTTATGGAACAGTGAGTGGTCGAGCTGCACTCATCTATTTGTTTATACTCATATCCGCACTCTAAGGATAAGAGTTAGTCAGCGGGTGATCGAATCGCACCCAAGTTATGTTTATACTGTAGTCCACACTTCGGGGCTTAGATTATTTCAAAAAATAGTCAGACCGTACTTTCCTTAATTGATTGATTTTCCCTAAGTTCGGGGTTTGACTTAGCGAGCGATTGGTTGTGTCACAATCGATTTTGATTTATGTCTATCCCATCGCTTAGTGGGATTAATTTGGTTATCGAATGGTCAAGTCACATCCATTTCTTATTAGGTACTCCGTCCATCGGGTTGTGAGAGAGAATCATTGAATGAACGGTCGGACCACGTTCATTTTGTTTAGTTTAATCGTGAACTTATGTAATCGGCTAGCTCCAAACTTTGGAAACTTTCTCGGACATGTCGATATTAGTTAGTCGGGTATCGTAACTAATATATAATGCTACAGAATTCACAAATATGAAGGTAATTTCAAACTTTATTTGCCACATGGAAAGAAATGACATAATTTTTCATATTACATATCTGCAAAATCAAATGCTAAAGCAAATTCGGAAATTGAATACAACTGAATGAAAAAGAACAAACTAAGTGAAATAGCGTCGTAAATGCTTGCTATTCCACGCCCTTGGGAGTGTGACGCCATCAACAGTCGCTAGCTTGAAAGTTCACTCTCCAAATCTCTGTTCAATGACATATGGTCCTTCCCAAGTAGGATTCATGTGTGACGGGACAAGAAAAACCCATTTTAGGAAGAGATCACCGATTTCAAATGTTCTAGGTCGGACTTTAGTGTTGTAGTGTCGGGTGACTCGGTAACGATGTGCAGATGCCTTCAAATCAGCTTCTTCGTGCTTCTCATCTTCAAAGTCTAGAGATTCTAAGAGGAGATCTCTATTCATTTCGGGGTCGTAGTTGGTAACTCGATGAGAAGGGACTTCGAGTTTAATAGGAATGATGGCTTCGGAGCCGTAAGCAAAGGCGAATGAAGTATGGCCAGTCGCGCACTTGAGGGTGGTTCTGTAAGCCCATAATGCTATTGGGAGTTCACTACCCACTTGCCTCTAGCCTTTTCCAAACGTTTCTTCAGAATAGACTTTATGATTTTGGTCACAGCTTCAACTTGTCCATTTGCTTAAGGGTGAGTAACTATCGCAAATCTCTTTTCAATATGGCACCAATTGTAGACGTCTTTGAATTCAGCGCTGTCGAATTGAGTTCCATTATCAATTACAATGGTTCGTGGAAGGCCAAAACGACATATAATGTTATGGACAAAAAAATTGATTGCTTACTTCATTGTGATCAATAAAGGTTCTGCTTTGACCCATTTAGTGAAGTAATTAATGCTATAATGGCGTACTTCACACCACTTTTAGAGATCGCTAAAGAACCAATAATATCTATGCCCTATGTGGCAAATGGCCATGGACTGACCGTTTGTGTAATTTCCATTGGCGGAGCTCTCAGAACTTTCGCATACATCTGGCACTTGTCACATCATTTAGCGTAATCAGCAACATCTTGATTGATGGTTGGCCGATAATACCCATAACGGAGTATTTTCTTTGCTAGGGTTTGCCCCCAATGTGATCGCCACATTCCCCTTCATGAACTTCTTTTAAGACTCATTTTATTTTATTACGAGCGATACACCGAAGTAGGGGAATGGAAGAACCATATACATGATTCCTTCTTGAATGATATAGCACGAAGCTTTGCGGAGGATTTGTTGTCTTTCATTCCTCTGTTTAGGAAGGACTCCCTGCAACAACTAATCTTTAATCGGAGTCATCCACGATTCCTTCTCAGGCTCTGTCTCTAGTACCCAATCGAATTCCATCTGGTTTATGCTCGAAGCATCTAGTACTTCAACCGGAACCAAGCCCATTTGTAGTGCATCCCCGGTGCTAGTAGACTTTGCCAATGAGTCGGCCTCTTTTTTTGATCCCGGGGGATGTGCGTGATGTCATAATACTCAAAGTTAGTCAATAAATCTTGGACTTGGATAAGGTACAAAGAGAGTCGTTGTCCTTTAGCCTAGTAATCTCCTCTGACTTGGTATACCACCAACTGGGAATCGTAAAAGATTTCAAGAGATTTTATTCCCAGTTCTCTGGCAAGTATGAGTCTAGTAATCAGAGCTACATACTCAGCTTCATTGTTCGTTGTAGGGAAGTCAAGCTCCAAAGCGTAGCAAATTGATCGATCCTCTGCAGTTACTAGCATGATTCCGGCTCCAGAACAACGATCATTGGATGATCTATCCATATACATTTTCCATCGAATGGTAGTGGTTCCACTGCTCTTTGGGAAATCATCCTGCACAGTGAAATCTGCTATAAAGTCCACCAGTGTCTATCCCTGGACAGCTCTCCGAGGGAAATAAGTGATGTCAAATTGGCTCAGCTCAGTGTTCCACTTAAGTAATCTTCCAGACATCTCAGGTCGCTGTAGGACCTGTCGTAACGGCTGATCGGTGTAAACATTGATGGGATGAGCCTAAAAGTAGGGGTGGAGCTTTCGTGAAGCAATCAACAAGCAGTATGCCAATTTCTCTATCTTCGGATAGTTCCTTTCAGCTTTTGTTAATCGCTTTCTAACATAATAGATCAGCTTCTGGATTCGATTCTCCTCACGGAGTAGTGCGACACTTATAACATGTACCAACACAACCAAGTGGATATAAAAGTCTTCATGATCCACCGGCTTTGACAAGATGGGAGGCCTCTCTAAGTGGTTCACCAAAGCTTGAAATGCGTCTTTACATTCCTATGCCCATTCAAAGTTCCTTTTCCTCTTCTAATCAAGTCAAAGAAAGAAATACATTTATCGGTGGCTCTGGAAATAAACCGACTCAAGGCGACAACCTTCTCGTTTAGGCTCTGTACTTATTTGATGGTTTTTTGCGCTTGGATGTTGCGAATTGCTCGAATCTTCTTGGGATTAGCTTCGATTCCGCGAGCATTAACAATGAAACCCAAGAACTTTCCTGATGCAATGCTAAAAGAAAATTTCAGAGGATTGATCTTCATTTTGTAATAACGGAGGATGTCGAACATTTCTACTAAGTCTCTAATGTGGTCGTTTGATCATCGTGACTTCACGAGCATATCATCCACGTATACCTCCATCTTCTTTCCAATTTGATTTTTAAACATTCAGTTGACTGGGCGTTGATAGGTTGCTCCAGCATTCTTTTGTCTGAATGGCATTACCACAAGCAATACAATCCAACGTCAGTACTAAAGCCGGTGTGCTTCTGGTCAGAAATATGCATTGGTATTTGATTATCTCTAGAGTACGCATCCAAGAAAGATAGCAATTCGTGTCCTGCGGTTGAGTCTACCAGCTGGTCGATCCTTGGAAGGGGAAAACTGTCTTTCGGACACGCCTTGTTTATGTCCGAATACTCAACGCATGTTCCTCACTTTCCATTTTCCTTTCTCACAGGTACAGGATTTGATACCCATTTAGGGTAGAGGGCGTCGTGAATAAACCCATTACGTTTGAGCCTATCCACCTTCTCTTTAAGGGCAACAGGTCTCTCCGGATCTATGCCACACCTTTTCTATTTCGCCGGGACATGCCTTGAGTTGATGTTTAATGCATGGCTCGCAATGGCAGGAGAGATCCCACACATATCAAAATGAATCCAAGCGAACACATCAAGATTCTCTCCGAGAAAACCAGCAACTTCTTTCTTCTTTGGGGGGCTAAGCTATTGTCTGACCTTTAGGACCCGTGACGGGTCGTCGTGTTTGACCGAATGTCAACTGTCAGCTCAGCTGGTACGACCTTGGTCTCTTTAGGCTCCACCTCATCATCTCTTGGATATATATCTTCATAGAACCGACTGTGGCGCCCGAGCCCAGGCCTAGGTGCTGGTTGTCAAACTTCGATGGCTTGGATGTGGAGAGACTTGTCTATACCCTTACCTTTCTCTTTCCATTGAGCGTCCCTCAATTCAGCTACATAGCGGCATGTTCGGTCGCCTGATCACCATGCACAATTCCAACACCGTTATCAGTTGGGAATTTCAAAGTCAAACACTACAGGGCAAGAGCTGCCTGGAATTCAGCTAGGGTCGGTCGGCCTAGAAAAGCATTATATAGAGAGTCAAAATCCAATACAACAAATGGCAACATCCGCATTTTCATGTGTCACCTTCTCCCAACTCAACGAGCAATTTGACATAACCAACAGCTTCGATCGCAACACCATTAAAGCCATGAATGCAGGCTTTAGACGATTTCAAGTCCTTGGCTTACATCTTCATCTGATCGTAAGCCTTTTTGAAAATTATATTTACTGAACTACCACAGTCAATCAAGATCCTCCTCACTAAGGCAGGGCTGATCATGGCCGAAATGACCATTGGGTCGATTGTTGGTTCCTCCACCTTATTTGCATCTATGTTTCTGAATACATTATCGTATGCTATTGTATGTTGCTTTTTACAGGATGTCCCATCTTTTGTACTTGAACAACACTCAAAATTTATATGCTTGACTGCGCTAGCATAGCGCTCCATCTCGTGCCAGATCTTATCAGCTGGATGCGGTCTTCCGACTATTATATTGATCATTAATCTTCCACTAGTCCATGCTGGCTCCACGGCCCTGTACGGCGCTTGTCCTCGGTTGGGGTCGGATGTCCCCTGCCCCCCATCCTGTGGGGCTTTAACAAACTACTATAGTTTTCTTTCCCAAATCAGTTTCTCAATAACATCCTAGAGATGCCTACATTCATTCGTGTTATGGCTATAGCATTCGTGGAATGGGCAATATTTTCTAGTCTGTTTTTGCTTTTTCGTCGATTCTTTCGAAGGTGGCTTCCTATATTGCATGGTGTTTCATGTAGATAGGTAGACGTTCTCTAGGGTTGTATTCAATGGTGTGTAGGTATCATACACTGAATCCTTTACTTTCCTCTTCCAGAATGCCTATTTCGCTCATGCTTCCTATCACCATCTTTCTTTTGCTTATTCGGTTTATTTTGGACATTTAATTGAACTTTTCTGGAACTCTCCCCAGATTGTTTCACTGCATTATTACTTTTCACTCCCTCTCCACTCGATCCCACAAAATTCTTCTTACTACAGCAACTAATCTCCTCTTTCCTCAAATATTGAGCTGCTTTTGCATAGAAACGCTCCAACGTTCGCAGGTGGTTTGCTAGCTCACCAATCGTCAAAGTCAGATTTTGGATCATCCCCTTATGTTACCGCCATCAATATTGAATGGTCATTCGGATTACTGACTTCTATTACGACTATATGAAATCTCTCAAAATAGTCTTTCAGTGATTCTCCTGGAGCCTGGATCATGCTTAATAGGGACATGACATCTTTGGGGGCGAGTTGCATATATACGAAACTGCTCTACAAATTTTGTTGCCAAATCATCAAATCTAAAGATTGGCCGTGGGGGTAATATCGTAAACCACATCATTTCTATGCAAGAGAGAGTAATAGGAAAACATCTGCATTTTGTGGCATCATCAACTTGAGCGGAATCCATCAACCATTCGTATCCCATGACATGCTACGTGGGTCGGTTTTTCCCTCATAGGCAAGCATCGACGGTATGCCGAACCCCCTTGGGTACACCGCATGTAGGATATTGTTGGTGAATGGGGTATGGCTTCTCAAGATCCCTTAATCGTCATAGGTTAAGCCTTAGCTCTCCCTTACTAGTTGTCTAATTATAGTTGACAAGTTCAACGTTTGGATAGTTGGAGCCAAGCGGTAGTCATGCTCCACCTCACGTGAATGGTTCGGTCGATATCTATGGGCCATTCCATGCCTTCTTGGCTCAACATCCTCTCGATGCATATAACATGCGTTTACTTCATCAACATTCTGGGGAGGTAACTGGTCTGCATCACCTGAACTCCAAAATATGAATCAACCGTGGCGACTCCGGCTTGTACTCCACCGAGAGGAGGCAAATTTCCTCCTCTAAAGGAGGGATCAGTCTCGGTCCTTCTAGAGGGATCGAGCTCGATCAGTCCTGGCAACCCAAGTAGGCTCGTTTGCTGATGTCCAGATGCTTCTACGTGATATCCGTTAGTTCTGTGACATCTGCGTCTATGATGATCATCTGATGATGTATAGCTCTCCGATGTAGAATAAGAGGTTTGCTCTCTCCTAGTTTTCCCACGATGTTGCTCCCTAATTTGATACATTAGATTGATATTGGCTTGAATTTACTGGTTCAACTATCGATGGCTATCCACGAGCTCTCTTATTAGATTCTGGAAATCAGGCCTTGTGATGTAATCTGCTGGATTATGGACGTCAACTTAATTGGTAGCATTAATATCTACTGGTAGATTGCTCTGGCCTCCTTGTTGGATGCTAGCATCCTCATTTCCTTTCGCATTTTGAGAGGTAGATCTGGTGTTCCTAACCATTATTGATAGCTTTACTTAGACTTTTGCATATCTGAATAGAAAAAATAAATTACTTAAAGATAATCCTAGATCTCTTTATAGGATTTATGCAATCTAGTAGTAGCAAAGGAATCCAAATAGAGTTGAGAATCTCCTTCTCAGTGATATCACCAAAATGTTTGCACCAAAAATTGGTACAAACACCCAATATAGATTTTATAGAGAATTAAATGAAGAATATTAGATGTAAACGGAAGGAATATGGCAATAAAGCAATCAGAATTAAGCAAATAATAAAGACACAACAATTTATAGTGGTTCGGGGCTGTTTTCATGCATCCACTTTGAAGAGATATCTTTATTAATCACTTGTAAATTGAGTACAATAGGAATCAAATGACAATCCTTAGTTACAAAAGAATACAAAGCAACAAGCAGCGTAAAAATCCTAAAATGAACAATCAAGCCTGTATTTATAGAGAAAGACGACAAAATATCTCTTTGAAAATTCAGCAGAAGGATCTCCAAAACCATAGGGGCCCACTAGAGGGATCGCATGGCCCAAATCCCAAGAAATAAGGATCGAGGCCGATCCCTATTTTGGAGGAGTTTGGGGGTGCGATCCCTATGGGAGCTTCTCCATGTTGCATTATACCTAGCCTCCAAGTTTCATGCCGAATGGGTAGTATAACTTGAGTTATTGATCAATCCTTGTTGTAACATGTTATGTATCCTGTTTCTGGCCGATCCCTTTAGAGGGAAGAGGGCTGACCCCTCATGGTTGCTTAGGATGCGATCCCTAGGGTGGACTCTCTAGGTTCCCCACATCTTGTTCCCAAAGTTTCATATGCATTGGACTTCTGGATCCTGAGATATCGATAGTTTTTCATTAAGTTGCACTTGTTTTGCTGAAGTAGACCGATCCCTATGGTTGAGAAGGATTATAGGCGATTACTTTTCTAGATCAAACTATAGTCCATACTGTGAACATTCTGCATTGCATATCTCTCAATTCCATTCGATCACGGCTTCATATTACCATTTATACTTAATTTTTGGACCCCATAATCATCGCTCTGGGTTTACTATCCTTGAAGACAGTCAAGCTTAACTTGTCCAATAAGTTCAGATATAGCCGGGTCAAAATGCCGGATAACAAATATGATATGGTAAAAATATATTTACTTAAGTAAATATAAAGGAGATGTGACTTTTTATCCAAAATTTAAATAAAAATAAAAGAGAAAAGATGTTATGTCACTTTTCAACATATCATGGTACAAGGAAGGAGTTTGCATGTTGGGTAAAGAGAGGAGTGGTGATTCATGCGTGTGGGATAAGAATGGAGGAAGTTGTTAATGAAGTGGCACATTTTGAATGGAGAGTATGTACTAAAAAGGTAATTTAGTAACTTTTTTATTTCACTTTGTATAAAAAATTCTTATTTTCTCTCATTCTCATTTTCATTTTCAATTCTCGTTTACAAAACTCCATCTTCTTTTCTAATTTTTAGAAACTTTTTAGTGGCTTCCATGGTTTTTCAAAAGTTTAAAAATCATTCTTTTTCCGCTTTATTTGTTGAAAACTCTTCTTTCCCTTCCTACACATCCTCTTATCTAAAAGCTAGCCCAAACTCCCCTTTACAACCCAAGGCCGAGCCCTTTCCCCCTCTAGGTCGAACCAAAATTTCACTTCCCCAGACAAAAATCAAGTTTTTACAAAGGAAAATCCAAGATCTAAGGCCGATCCAAGTTATAGTGGTAGTTTTAGTTGATTTGGTTAAGTTTTGGTGAGTAAATCTCCTACCTTTAAGAAAATTTTTAAACTTTATTTTGTTGCTTAACTTGGTTGCAAATTTGTTTGTTATTTGGGTGACAAGTGATGTTGATTGAATGTACATACATGTGCTTATTTGCAATGGTCGTGTTAGACTTGGAAAATGGAGTAAAAAGTTAAGATTTAGTTGCAAGTTATGATTTTTGCTTGTGTATGTTCCTTATGGCATGTATTTTGAATGTAAGAGCTTATGTTTGGATGTAGGAGGCTGAAGGAAAGTTAGCACTTGATTTGTGTTTGTGGCGACATGAAAATCCCTTGGTTTAAATTTGGTTACTTACTTTAGGTTCTAGAAAAGTTTTATAAAATTTTAAACTTTACCTTTTAGCTTCCAAAAACCTTATACTAACTTAATAAAAAAACTTAAAGGTAAACGGTATAGGTTAAAGGGAATTTGGCTTGTAAAACTAATTTTGAAGTTATGGTATCCATAGCGATAGTCGCTATGGATGCAGTTCGTAAAAACAAACACTTTTTGAAAACTAATAGTGTTTTCCATTCTTATTATTTTTGAAAAGTATTTTCCAACATATTATAAGTATAAAAATGTAATTATTACTTATTAATTAAGTAAGTGTTAATGATGATTTAATTATTTAATTTAAGTAAATATAATTAGTACATAATTCATTAATTAAGTAAAGGTAATTAGATCTTAATTATTAATTAAGTAAGATAATTATGATTAGTTAATTAAGAAAGGTTTGATTAATTATTAATTAAGTAAAGGTTAATTATTTAATTAATTATTATTTAAGTAAGGTTTAATTATTAATTAGGGACAGTTTGACACAGGTCCCTAATAAGTTTCAAAATACACAAAAACCCCAGTAAAAAAAGTTTGTAAATTAGGTCCCTAGAATTAAGTTAACGAATAATGACATACACTTATGCAATTATTCAGTGAATAATTATAGACATTTATGCAATTATATCAAAAAATTGCAGACATTTCCACAATTACTCACTGAAAAATTACAGAAATTTCCGTAATTTTTTCAAAAAATTGCGGAAAATTCCACAATTATTCACCAAAAAATTGCGGAAATTTCCGCAATTTTTTCCAAAATTTGCGGAAAATTCCGCAATTATTCACCAAAAAAATTGCGAAAATTTGTGCAATTATTCACCGAAAAAATTGCATAAATTTATGCAACTTTTGGATATAATTGCATAAATGTCTGCAATTATTCAGTGAATAATCGCATAACTATACGCAATTACTTAGTAACTTAATTCTAGGGACCTAATTTACATACTTTTTTTTACTGGGGTTTTTGTGTATTTTAAAACTTATTAGGGACCTAAGCCTAATATTCACTATTAATTAACTACTAATTAATCATGGTTAAATTAATTATTAATCAGGCAGGGTTAATTATTAATAAATTTTTAATTAAGTTAAGATTTAATTAAGAATAACTAGGATTTAATTCATATTAAATAAAAGATTTATCTTTTTTTATTTCCAAGGATCGGTTTGTTTAAAATGCAGCTCTCCTTTATAAGTAATGGGTTTAAAACAAGGGATTCTCTTTGTTTGTGCCTTTAAATAGCCAAACTAAAAAATGGAATAGATTATTTATGACATATGTTTAGTAGAATAAATACTCGTTCTACTATAACTAAACGGAATAGATTATTAATGACATCGGTTTAGCAGAATAAATCCCCGTTCTACTATTAAATTAATTTGGACATTTAATTTTGTGCTAGTTGATTTATATGAGATAAATGACACATTAACTATGGTTTTGTTAATTTGATTTACATATATGTTGCTTCTGTAAATATTAGTTATGTGACTTAAAAAATCAAATTGAATTAAATGGTAACTTGATTTAGTACCGTTGTGGTCACAAAGTTTCTTTCCGAATGTATAGTTAAGGGTTTAAATAACTTCAATTGTATATCAATTTGAGGTCGAGTGTTTTAAATGATGTCTTAAAGTAAGTTGTTTAATTATTATATCATTAAAGATGTTTAAAGTTATTTAATTATATTATTAATGATATTTTAAGTTATTTAATTGTATTATTAATGTTGTTTGTTAATTGGTTTAGTTTTGTTTAAAGTTAATTTATTTATTTAATTAATGATTTGTTTAAAGTTAATTACTTAACTTATTAGTGTTGTTTAATGTAAACTAATTATTTATTTATGATGTTTAAAAAGTAATTAATTAATTGAATGAAAGGTCTTTATAAATGATAAATTATTTTATAAAAAGGATTGTACTTAGTAAAAAGGATTTGTTTAAGGAGATTTACAAACGATATTTTGTAAAGGAGATTATAAACGATATTTGGTAAAGGAGTTTATAAACCATTTTAGAGATTTATAAAATAAATTTTGTAAATTAATTTGGAGATTTATAAAAGGATTTGAAGTATGAAATGGTCTAATAAAAAAGGTTTTTATAAAAGGAATCTGAACTGTTTTGATAATTAATGCTTCTTAATTGTGGTGGTATGGAAACATTCTTTCTATACTTAACACCAAAAGATAGTGATTTGGTTTATAGTAAAGAAATATTTTAAATAATATTTGTTTTGGCCCATTTAAATATGATTTTGGAAAAGAGAAAGACCTTCCTTAGTTTGGTTAATATACTTATTCCATTGAGATAAGTATAAGGATATTTTCTAAGTGTTGAAAATATAATGGTTTGCAATATACTTATACCACCGAGATAAGTGTATGAATGTTTTCCCAAGTATTACAAAGAGTACAAGAGGTTTGCTAATATATCTTTTGTAAAGGTATTTTGAGTGAAATAATTGAAAGAGATTTTAGTAATTCAAAGATTTATTTATAGAGGCTAAGTGGATTCCATATGGAATAAAATCTATGATTGATTGCTTGTTGTTTGATAGTAACCGAATATCAAATCTTTATCGAAATATAAATTTGGAAATATCTAGGAGAAAATTGAGGTTATATGGCACAGTCATTTTCGATGAAGTTGTACTGTGCGTATAAATCTCGCTTTGTTCTCCTAGGACAAACGATAAGGAAATCGGTCCACTTAAACGATTAGGAGGTGATCTCTACTTTTATGTATTGTTTGATTATTTCTAAAAGCGAGTTGAGTTTATCGAAAACTATCGAAAGTTGGTTCGAAGAGACCAGGATCAGATAAGTATGAATTATCTAAAAACCCTTTCGAACTAACTCAAACGTCGTATTAAAGATATCTTGAAGATGATGGAATCATGGGCGAAGA
The DNA here is from genome assembly GCA_030737815.1 of Allium fistulosum. Classification (NCBI taxonomy): domain Eukaryota; kingdom Viridiplantae; phylum Streptophyta; class Magnoliopsida; order Asparagales; family Amaryllidaceae; genus Allium; species Allium fistulosum. The sequence continues at coordinate 56,272,233 of CM060906.1, forward strand.
TCTTTGAAGTGCAAAGGCTACTTGCTACTAATTCTGAGGGTGATTAAAAAATGTATGTAGTGGAAGTAGTGCCTTCGGTTTGTTCATATCATGAACAACTTGTATGGATGAATGCTGGCATTGCATTGTTTTCTAGAGGACAGTGTTAGCATTCCAAATGGGAATTGCTAAGAGAGGAAAAAGGTAATCATAACGTCACAAGCCTCACAACCCAAAAATGACTGAAACAGGGGATATGCTTCAGAGCTATGTGGTTCACTACCATGAGGAGCAGTCATTCCTCGATCTAGATTCAATGTTTATGGATTTGGTATGCATGCAGAAGTGGTGCCATGGTTGGTGCACATTGTTTTGGAGCCTTGGTCCCGAGTAATGATGTAATCCAGTATGTCATGTTAAAGGGCAGCCGACTCTACTTCACAGAGGGTCCATGTGAGGCCCTCGATTTTTTTACAGGTGTACTATGGCAAGCGATACCCCAGTAGCCTTGTCATTGATGTAAATCCAATCTCCAATATGTGCCTTTATGGACTTAGTAGTGTCCAATTATGTTGAAATGTGAGATGCAAGCATTTCAGCTATTTTATATATTTATTTTCCCCTTTAGACATTATTATAATATCAATGGATTTTCTAATCAAATGTTTTGGTTATCGTAAGGTAAAAACCTATATGTGGTTACGTGCGGTGTGGTCTTATGAGATACCTTTATTTTGAGAGGTCTTATAACATTAAAACTCAATATGATGTGTGTTTCTCGCACTCGTTTTACCAGACTGATCTGAGCGTTATTTTTCTTATAATGCTCGGGTCATCCCAAGCATATTTCCAGATTTAGTTGGACACTTTTAGAGCTTCAGGAGATGAGCTGGATCCTCGAAGGCGTATTCGCGTATTTTATCTTCCGTTGTTTTGTTCTTGTTGTATTTGTCAAAAATTGTATGGATGGGTAGTTATAACTATCCATGGTCTGATGATAGAATAGTTATACTCTGATTGATTTATGAATATAAAAGTCTTTCTTTTAGTAAAGTTCATGGATATATTCTAGATTACTCATCACGTTGTGAGATTCTATTATGTCTTTTCTTTTTTTCACCCCAACGATCTGTCTTTCCGACAATTGAATGTTCGGCACGTGAATACCATGGATGTATTAGTATCGACTTCTGAGGATCAAAAAGGTGCATCATTACAGTTGGTATCAAAGCTAAAGGTTAAGCGAGAACCTTCGCTTTGGTGGGGGTAATCTCACTAGAGATAAGGTTAGTAACCCCTTAGAATGAGTCTGAGTGCATATATATATATATATATATAAGAGCACGTATTTGTTACTGCTATAAAAATATCATATATTGTGTTAATTGATCGGTCGAGTGATTTATGAATTCTGTTTGATGCGTATAGCCAACATTATTGATGGGGATTCTTTAACACTTGAACAAAGCCAATCGACATAGTATTGTTTTATATTTGGTAAATGAGGTAATTTTGCCAAGGAGTATATTTTATACATAAAAGGATAATTTTCAAAAATTAATATAGTTTTGATGTGTTTGTTTATTAGGAAATGATAATATTAAATTATTATGATTTGGGTTTTGTTTAGTCATCCTCGTTCTGTTTTAAGGCATTGACTACTACTTTTTGATTTATCAGTAATTTCTTTTTTTTAAACATGATTTGGGTAGATAAAATTATGGGAATATTGAAACGAATGCCTTATGATTTAAGTTTCACAATTTGACTTTAAGGTGTTCGATACTAATGTTGGGTTAAAATTGGATTTTAATAAAAGATATTGATTAAAAGAAAGCCGGGATATTTTAGGAATAAATATTTGAGATATGATTTTGTTTAAGGAAGTGGTTTTATATAAATTTGGTTTATAAAAATATGTTTTAAAAATAAAAGGTTTTGAGGATTTAAAATCCGAAAGAAGATTTCAAATGTTTTATGGAAAAAGGTAGTAATATTTTTACTTAAGTATGCTTTTAAGTATAAATGTTTTGGAAAGCAAATTTTTATGTAAAGTACATCTCCTTTGGATAGTTCGGGGAAAACATCTTGATCGGTTTTGTGGTAATCTGAATAATCTTCTACGTGTCCAATAGATGTTTGTTTAGGTGAACATTGTAGTGCACATAGTAAATTATTCTCTTTACCATTGTAGGATCAGAACGAGTTCAAATCTGAATGAACGCAAAGCAAGTTGGAAATAGAAATTTTGTTAAAACTATTTGTTGGAAATATGCAAAATACTGCTTCAAAATGGGGATTTTGAAATGGAAGAAGTATTTTTATGATAACTAGTTTGAGTAGCCTGAAAATACCGAAAAATGGAAAAGAGATGTGTTCAGATGGTTAGAACTTCTCTTAAGTATTACCCTTCTTGGTCAGGGAATATATAATACTATTTGGTAGTATCCCCCTTAGTATCATTTTTGGGTTACTCGGGCTATATTTATGCATTTTCTATGGTTAAATATATAGTTTCATTTCAAAAAAGGGGAATAAAAACCGGGTATTTGGATTTTGAGTTTACTTAATAAATTCAAAATGAAAAGGGTTTGAACTAGAATATGTTATGAAAAGCGCGCTCGCTTAAGCGCTAAATACATGCACACCGTTTAATTTTTTGAAAAAGCAAAATGATTAAGCGATGAGCGCTTAAGCGAGCTTAATTGGCACTTATATGAGCTTCGATTAAATTTAAGCAGTGCTTAAGCAATACTTAGCAAAAAATTATTATTTTTACAGTAAAAGGAATTAAGATTATAGCAAGAAAACCACATTCCTAACAAAATTTTCTTATTTTCTGTAATAGGAATCACTTTGCATTAAGATATGATTATTTTATTTAACAAATGTGCACAGTTTGTACTCAACTCGAGTATGCTAACTTTTAATGAATAGATAAAGTCAAATCCAACTTTTGAAACCTATGAATTTATAAGTTAACTTCAAGTTAAACTTTAAATCTTTGTGATGAATTTGTATGTACACATACAGTACACTTTTACACATATAATACAATTAATATAATCTTTTTATAATATATTTATGCAGGTATGAATAGAGTATGCTAAAAAATTAAGCAGCTCTTAAGCAATGCTTAAGCGGTGCTTAAGAAACATTAAGCGAAGCGAGACTTCTATCACCTTGCCTCGCTTAGCGCTTATGATAACTAGGAACCAGATAGTGGTATATACTCTAAGGAAGTAGTATGGTATTATACTAGTTAAACTTAAGTTTAGCTTTTATGAAATGTTTTCATAAATAATTTTAACAGGAAAAAAATTGGTATTAGTAAGAACCAATAAAAATAAGTACGTAAGTTGAACACAGATTATTTCTCCTTTTCACATAGTTTTTTACCTAAGATTCGAGTACATGACTGTGAGGTGTTTCACATAGTTCCAAATAAGGATTTATTACTCGATTTTTAAAGGCGAACACTTGGTGATGATTTTGGAAATGGAACCAAAGTTTTCTATCATAGCATATTGCCATGTAAGGAGAACGGATGATTCTATTCAAGAAGCCTGATTTTGGAGTCCGCACTAGAGAATCGGGTGAGTGATACTAGTTCAAAAGTGAAGTTATGTGTTCGAGTAGAGATTAAATCAGATTTTGCAATTGGATGGTCTATGAACATCTTACAAACTTATGAATAGTATTGGTTATTCATGTGGTGAAATTTCAGGGTCGAAATTCTTTTTGGAGGAGTATGTAACGACCCAAAATTTTATCACTTTGATTTGTGAATATTTAATTTGATTTAAATATTCAATTAGTAGTAGTAATAATTAAATAATCCTCTTTTAATTTGTAAATATTGATAGAAAATTCAATTTTGAATTTTGTTTAATAGAATAGGTAGTTTGATGAAAAACAGAAAATGTGACTGGAGATCGTTTTTCAGATTTTTGATTTTTCATTATCGAAAATGTTGTGAATACTTTAATATATATATGTACTAATATATGCATGGTTAAGAATATGACATGGTAAAAATATATCTACTTAAGTAAATATAAAGGAGATGTGACTTTTTATCCAAAATTTAAATAAAAATAAAAGAGAAAAGATGTAATGTCACATTTCAACATATCATAGTATAAGAAAGGAGTTTGCATGTTGGGTAAAGAGAGGAGTGTTGATTCCATGCGTATGGGATAAGGATGGAGGAAGGTGGTAATGATGTGGCACATTTTGAATGGAGAGTATATACTAAAAGGGTAATTTAGTAACTTTTTTATTTCACTTTGCTTAAAAACAATTTCTTATTTTCTGTCTCACTCATTTTTCATTTTAAATTCTCGTTTACAAAACTTCGTTTTCTTTTCTAAGTTTTAAAAACTTTTTAATGGCGTCCATGGTTTTTCAAAAGTATAAAAATCATTCCTTATCAACTTTTAATTGTTGAAAAATCATTTAAACACCCTTCTTTCCTTCCTACACATCCTCTCATCCAAAATCTAGCCCAAACTCACCCATAACCCAAGGCTGAGCCCTTCCCCCTCTAGGCTAAACCAAAATTTCCCTTCTCTAGGCCAAAATCAAGTTTTTACAAAGGAAAATCCAAGATCTAAGGTCGATCCATTGTAGTGGTAGTTCTAGTTGGTTTGGTTAAGTTTTGGTGAGTAAAGCTCACACCTTTAAGAAAGTTTGTAAACTCTATTTTGTTGCTTAACTTGGTTGCAATTTTTTTGGTTGTTTGGGTGATTAATGATGTTAATTGAATGTACATATATGTTCTTATTTGCAATGGTCATGTTAGACTTGGAAAATGAAGTAGAAAAGTTAAGCTTTATTTCCAAGTTATGATTTTTTACTTGTGTATGTTTCTTATGGCATGTATTTTGAATGTAAGAGCTTATGTTTAATGTTGTAGGCTAAAGGAAAGTTAGCACTTGATTTGTGCTTTTGGCGACATGGAAATCCCTTGGTTTAAACTTAGTTACTTACTTTATTTTCTTGAAAAGTTTTATAAAGTTTTAAACTTTACTTTTTAGCTTCCAAAAACCTTATACTAAGTTAATAAAAAAACTTAAAGGTAAAAGGTATGGGTTAATGGGAATTTGGTTTGTAAAACTAATTTTGAAGTTATGGTATCCATAGCGATAGTCGCTATGGATGCAGTTCGTAAAAGCAAACACTTTATGATGACGAAAACAAGGGATATGCTTCAAAGCTGTGTGGTTCGCTACCATTAGGAGCAGTCATTCTTCAACCTAGAATCGATATTTATGGATTTGGTATGCATGCGGAAATGGGGCTATGGTTGGTGCACATTGTTTTGGATCCTTGGTCCACAGAATGATGTAATCCGATATGCCATGTTAAAGGGGCAACAGGCTCTGATTCGCAGGGGATCCATGTGAGACCCTTAGTGCAATTTTCTAGAGGTGTACTATGGTAGGCGGTACCCCATTAGCCTTATCATTGATGGAAATCCAATCTCCGATACACGCCCTTACGAACTTAATTATGCCCAACTATTTTGAAATGTGAGATGCAAGCATTTCAGCTATTTTATATATTTGATTTCCCTTCTAGACATTATTATAATATCAATGGTTTTATAATAAAATGTTATTGTAAGGTAAAAACCCATCCTTGTTTATGTGCTACGTGGTCTTACGAGATACCTTTATTTTGAAAGGTTTTATAACATTAGAAATCCATATGATGTGTGTTTCTCATATTGGTTTTACCAGACTAATCCGGACGTTATTTTCTTATAATGCTCGGGGTCAGCCCGAGCATATTTTCTTGATTTAGTTGGAAACTTTTGGAGCTTTAGGAGATGAGTTCGATCCTCCAAGGTGTATTCACGTATTTTATCTTTCGCTGTTTTGTTCTGGTTGTATTTATCAAAAGTTGTAAGGACAGGTTGTTATAACTGTTTAGGGTCTAATGATAGGATTGTTATACTCTTATTGATGTATGAATATAAAAGTCTTTCTTTTTACGAAGTTCATGGATATATTATAGATTACTCGTCACGTTGTGAGATTCTGTTCTGTCTTTTATTTTCTTTCACCTTAACGATCTGTCTTTCCAGCACTTGGATGTTCGGCATGTGAATACCGTGGATGTATTAGTGTCGACTTCTAAGGATCAAAAAGGCGGGTCGTTACAGTTGGTATCAGAGCTAAAGGTTAAGAGAGAACCTTCACTTTGGTTGGGTAAACTCATTAGAGATAGGGTTAGTAACACCCTCGAATGAGTCTGAATTTGATCGATACGTCTGGCCAACATTATCGGTAGGGATTCCTAAACACTTGAACAAGGCCAATCGACATGATATTGTTTTAAATTTGGTAAATGGGATAATGTTACCTGGGAGTATATTTTATATATAAAGGATAATTTTAAAAATTTAATATAATTTCGATGTGTTTGTTTGTTAGGAAATGATAATATTAAATTATTATCATTTAGGGTTTGGTTAGTCATCCTTGTCAAGTTTTGGGGCATTGACTATTGTTTGTTAATTTATCAATAATTGGTTTTAAACAAGGGTTGAGTTGATAAAATTGAGGGAACATTGAAATGAACGCCTTGTGAATTAAGTTTCACAGTTTGACTATAAGGCATTCGATATTAATTTTGGGTTAAAATTGAATTTTAATAAAAGATATTTATTAAAAGAAAGCTAGAATATGTTGGGAATAAATATTTGAGAAATAATTTTGTATAAAGAAGTGATTTTATATAAATTTTGTTTATAATTTTTTTTTTATAAATAAAAGGTTTTGAAGATTCAAAATCCCAGAGTCTTGAAGAAGATTTCAGATGTTTTATGGAAAAATGTAGTGATATTTTTACTTAAGTGTACTTTTAACTATAAATGTTTTGGAAAACAAATTTTAAGTTATATTTCCTTTGGATAGTTCGGGGAAAATGTCTCGATTAGTTTTGTGGTAATCCAAATAATCTTCTAAGTGACCATCGGATGTTTGCTTAAGCAAACGTTGTAGTGCACTTAGTAAATTATTCTCTTTATCATTATACGATCGAAAAGAGTTCAATTCTAAATAAACGCAAAGCAAGTTGGAAATAGATATTTTGTTAAAACTATTTGTTTGAAATATGTAAAGTAATGTTTCAGAAAGGGGATTTTGAAATGGAAGAAGTATTTTTATGATAACTTACTCAGGTGGCCCGAAAAGAGATGTGTTTGGATGGTAAGCACTTCTCTTAAGTATTACCCTTCTTGGTCAAGGAATAGATGATACTATTTGGTAGTACCCAGTTCTTTAGTATCATTTTGGGGTCACTTGGGCTATATGTATGCATTTTCTATGCTTTAATATATAGTTTCATTTCAAAATGGATTTTGGAATAAAAACCGGGTATTTGGATTTTGAGTTTTCTTAATAAATTCAAAATAAAAAAAGTTTAAACTAGATAATTGTATACACTCTAAGGAAGTAGTAGGGTATTACACAAATTAAACTTAAGTTTAGTTTTTATGAATGTTTTCATAAACAATTTTAACAGAAAAAGAAATTGGTATTAGTAAGAACCAATAAAAATAAGTACGTAAGTTGAACATAGATCATTTCTCTTTTTCACATAGTTTTTGATCCAAGATTCGAGCACATGATTTTGAGGTGTTTCACACCATTTCAAATAAAGATCTATCACTCGATTCTTGATGGCGAACACTTGGTGAGGGTTCTGGATATGGAACCAAAGTTTTCTATCATAGCATATTGTTGTATAAAGAGAATGGAGGTTTCTAATCAAGAAGGCCGATCGAAGTCTGCCCTAGAGAATCGGATGAGTGATACTAGTTCAAAAGTGAAGTTATATATTCGAGTAGAGATTGAATCATATTTTGCCTATGGCTGGTCTATGAACATCATACAGACTTATGAATAGTATTGGGTATTCATGTGGTGAAATTTCAGGGTCAAAATTCTTTTAAAGGGGAGAATGTAACGGCCCGAAATTTTATCACTTTAATTTATGAATATTTAATTTATTTAAATATTCAAATAATATTTTTAATAATTAAATAACCCTCTTTTAATCTATAACTAATGATCGAAAATTCATTTTTGAATTTTGTTTACTAGAATAGGTAGTTTGATGAAAAACAGAAAATGTGACCAGATATTGTTTTTCAATTTTTCGATTTTTCATTGACTAAAAGTTGTCGGAAATGTTGTGAACACTTTAGTGTATACACACACACATATACAAATAATATATGCATGGTTAATAATATGATATGGTAAAATATATTTACTTAAGTAAATATAAAGGTGAATTAACTCTTTATCCAAATTTTAAATAAACATAAAATAAAAAAGATGTATTGTCACATTTCAACACATCATGGTACAGAGAAGGAGTTTGCATGTTGGGTAAAGTGAGGAGTGGTCATTCCATGTGTGTGGCATTAGGATGGGGGAAGTTGGTAATGATGTGGCATATTTTGAATGGAGAGTATGTATTAAAAAGGTAATTTAGTAATTTGTTTATTTTCTCTTTGTATAAAAAAAATTCTTATTTTCTCTCTCTCTAATTTTTCATTTTAAATTCTCATTTACAAAACTTCATCTTCTTTTCTAAGTTTTAAAACTTTTAATAGCTTCCATGGTTTCTCAAAAGTTTAAAAATCATTCTTTCTCCACTTTTATTTGTTGAGAAAATTTCAAAGGTATGCTACAATATTTGCAAATGTATGTTGTTTTAGATCTAAAATTTTAAATTTTAATGATCATGTATATTGAAATATACATGTATAGTTTAATTCAAATTTGCAAGCGGATTTTGTGCAATAATGTAACATTTTGTTGTTAAACCGATCTTTAATTGAACTCATTTTTGTTAATGTTAATTTTGGACTTTAAATTATTTAAAACAACTAATAGGTTTTCAATATATATGTAACGATCGCCTTTTCAACCCCCGAATGTCGACACTAATACATCCACAGTATTCACGTGTTGAGCACCTAAGTGTCGGAAAGACAGAACATTACGGTTAAGAAAAAGAAGAAAAGAAAACGAACAAGAAAGAGGAGAAGAAAACATCAGAATCTCACAATAGAACGATAACATATAATATCAAAATGATCTTTTATAAAGAAAACTCTATGGATAAAATAATCAAAGCAAACTAGCCCATCATCAGCCTAGACAGTTATAACTACCTGTCCTTATAATTGCTGATATATAAACAAAGTAATGCAACAGAAATAAAAATTACGGTTGGTAATCATCCAGCTCATCTCCAAGAGCTCTAATGAACATTAACGAAATCAAAAAAATACATGGGGCTGACCTATGCATTATAAGAAAATAACACCCGGATCTCTGTGTGAGAAACTCAAGTCATTTGGATTATTTAATGTAAAACCTTTTGAAATAAAGGTATCTCATAAAATCACGTCGCAAATAAACACGGATGAGTTTTACCTTACAATAACTAAACCATTTCTATTAGAAACTCCAAGGATATTATAATAATGTCTAGGGTGTTTAATATAAATATATAACATAGTTGAAATGGTTATATTGGTAACAACATATTTAGGTATACAAACAGAACCGCTAAGGCACGTTCGTATAAATGGATTTTCCATGGAGATGCCTCCAGCTTAAAAACTAAAGTGTATCTCCTATGAAAAGGATCGGAAGATACCTTCTGAGCACCGTATATCTCTAGATAAAATATACCATAAGGAAATCACAACTGGCCCACGCCCGATATGTAAACATGAACCATGTGGAACCAAGTATCAACAACTCCCCGTGCACAACAAATCGATAAGCATACTCTAGATCATGGAGTTGATGTACCCCTCTAGGTTAGGAAAACCCCTGGACTGTGCAGCCCACTCTGTGTTTAGTCATTTTTCTGATGTAGAGGCTACGTTCGGCAACTTAACACGAGTCTTCAATACTCAAACAAATAATAAATCCCATATGGATTCCATCATCTTAACAGATTTTGGAACCACACATGGATTCCGTCATTCCACTTCCAAAACATAGAACCCGTATCTCAGTCTTAAAGTGGTTTTCGATAAGTAGAACACTTATCGATCCCGGTCTCTCCGTGAGTGAATCGATAAATTTGGTCTTATTCAACAATAAAGTGAATGATCGCACAAGGGGACTAATTCCTGTATGCTCTGTGAGAAATGCGGATTACGGATCTTAAGGCTGGAATAACACTAAGGGGGTGAATAGTGTTTTGTGGATTTTCTAAATCTTTTTGAAACTTATGTAAATTTAATCACCAACAAATGCAATTCACAGACACAGATATAATCACAGAATCAGACACAGATGCAAATAATAAATAAAAGCAGTAAAGGAAAGAACACACCAGGATTTTATACTGGTTCGGAGTTACCCTACATCCAGTCCCGTACAAACGTATGGATTTCTTATCAAAAATAATCTCCCAGATTACACCCTCGATTTCAAGGCCACGAGGTACACCCTCCTGTATTCGAGTCTGGGGCAAACTCTCTTGATTTACCAGGCCACAAGATCACCTAATTGATTTCCGGGGCAACAATCACACCCAATTGATTTCAAGGCTCAACCGCACCTTTTACTCAACAGTTTGATTTAAAAATAATCCTATAACTCTGAATAGCACTGAGATCTTATGGAGAGAGTGGCAGAGAATCAAAAAAGAGATAATCAAGTTTGATTCACTTGGTATTTCAGCAGAGTATAGTTTGGGATTCTTTAGGATAAATGTGGAAGATGAAGAGAAAACAAGTGAAATCTAATGATAAATTCATTTAGAACTACTGGTATTTAAAGGAAATCAATAGCCATATCTATTCGTGAAAGGATACGAAGAAAAGACACTTCTTTTGAAAATTTGAATTTTGAATTTAACGGACACCATGTCGACATGGGGGTTGAGGGATGTCGACATGCTCTAGGCAAAATTGATGATTTTGATTTTCTTATTAAAATTGGTTTCTATAATTTGTCAAAACAATTTCTAAACTTTGTAAATATATTTGAATATAGTTTAAACATATAAAAGAGTTTAGAAAGTAATTTTTAATATATATAACCTTAATCTATAAAGTGATTTAAAATCTGAGTAAAAATTTTAAAGCTAAATATTTAAAACAAGAGATAGTTTAAAATCAATGACAATTTTGAAATCAAAATATTAAAAATGATAAAGATAGTTTTGAGGCTAAAATATTTCAAACAAGAGAGATGTCTTTTTGAAAAGAAGGTTTTGAAAACATTTAAAATAAGAGATATATATTTGAAAAACATTTTTATAAAATTAGTGGATATCAAAATAGGACCACTATATGTTCCACTAGATATTGTCGTGGGTTCCATCCCACTAGGGTTCCATCCCTTTAACAGGCTCGAAGTGGATTCCATTCCACGAATAAATTTCGAATAAAGATGTAAGTGCTTTCAAGAAGTTTTAACATAATTCTAGACTCAATACTTATCTTGTACTATTAAAATCTTGAACTCTTGATAACTTGATTTCTTGATACTCATGAGTCTTCAATCTTGATATCTATGATCTTTAAATTCATCAGTCTTGTATCTCTATAATGTACAGTCTTCATTCTTGGTACCTGCATGTTTATATCCTGCATATACATACATATATATATATATATATATATATCTAAACTATAATGTTAGTATTTATATTTTATAACAAGTCCTAAGGTTGTTGTCATCAAAACCATCCTTCTCAAGGACTAACAATCTCCCCCTTTTTGATGATGACAACCTATGTTTATAAAATATACTTCTCCTTCACAATAACTCCCCCTAAAACTAATAACTTCCCCTTAATCTAAGCCTAACTACTCTAACTACTCTATTTTATATTTCTCCCCCTTTGTCATCAACAAAAACTAATCCTAAACTCCCCCTTAATCTAATACTATTTAAATTAAATACTAATAAGGAAATATAATAAGTGAAACAAATATTTTATTATATATGATGTTATATTTACATGTATATATGAAACATAAACATAAAAATATATTTAATACATAAATTATAGAATAACAATACTAACGAGAGTTTTTGACAATCGGAGATTTGTGAATCGAACAATTTGGATAATGAAAACAAAAGTTTCCACGTTGTTCAACCAAATTCCCATCTTTGTCAAAACAGACTTCGCCTACATAAACCACGTTGACGTCTTCTTCCATAGGTGCTTCTCCCTCTTCTTCTTCTTCTTCTTCTTCTTCTTTCTCTTCTTCTTCCTCTTCGTTGTGCTCTAAAGGATTATGCACGTGAATATAGGGAGAATCTTCTTCAATCACAATAGGATTTGCGTGATTATCCATTAGGAAATTTTGTAAATTCTGAAGAATTTTGCCTTGCTTTTCTTGTTCTTTTGCCATCCATATTCGAAAAAACTTTTCTTCAATCTTTATCACACGTGCCAGTGTAGTGCGTTGGAATGAAGCAGAATGAGGAGAAGGGAAAGAAATGGTGTCAATTTGGTTTGATTTAGTGGAGGAGGCCATTAATTTTAATTTATAGAAGTTTTATTTCAGAGAAAGAAAAGTGAGAAGACAGAAAAAATCGAAATACATAGGTTTATATAACTACTAAACTGATTTTAGTGGGAAAATCAAATTTTAAAATTTTTGCCGTTGTATGTCGATATGGGTGGTAGGGGTATGTCGACATCCTTATGAAAAATTTGATTTTCTTGTATATATATGTTACTATAGCTATATTATATATCTCAGTTATTGAACAAATGCCTAGTTCTCTTCCTAATTTAGTAAATATAAGTTGATTTAAGGGTTTGGTGAAAATATCAGCAATTTGATTCTCGGAGTTGATATATTCAAGAGAAAAAATCTCTTTACTTATATTATCTCTAAGAAAATGATGTCTGATATCAATATGTTTAGTCCTAGCATGATGAGTAGTATTTTTAGACAAATTTATTGCACTAGAATATCACAATAAATTGGTGATTTTGAAATTGTTAATCCAAAATCTTTTAGAGTTTGTTGCATATAAATGACTTGGGAGCAAGCCAAAGCAGCAGAGATATATTCTGCTTCAGTTGTTGATAAGGAAACAGTATTTTGCTTTTTGCTAAACCATGAAACCAGAGAATGCCCTAAAAAGTGACAAGTTCCACTTGTACTTTTTTGGTCAGATTCACAACCAGCATAGTCAGCATCACAATAAGAAATTAAATCAAATGAATCATTTTTAGGGTAAAATAAACCATAGTCAAAAGTATGTTTAACATATCTTATGATATATTTCACAGCTTTTAAGTGAGTTTCTTTGGGTTGAGATTGGTAACTTGCACAGAGACAAACACTATGCATGATATCAGGTCTACTTGCAGTGATATAGAGTAGTGATCCAATCATTCCCCTATATAGTTTTTGATTTGCATCTTTTGAAAGATCTTCTTTATTTAAAGCTTCATTGGTTGCCATGAGAGTGGGTTTTCCACTCGTAGTAGTCATACCAAATTTACTCACTAGATCCCTAGCATATTTTTCTTGACTAATAAAGATACCATTATCTAATTGTTTTATTTGTAAACCTAAGAAGAAAGTAAGCTCACCCATATGACTCATCTCAAACTCTTTTGTCATTATTTCAGAAAATTCTTTATTCATTTCATGATTAGTTGAACCAAAAATAATATCATCTACATAAATTTGTACTAGTTGGATATCATTTTTATTTCTTTTAATGAAAATAGTATTATCTATTTTACCAATTTAAAATTTTGATTGTAATAAAAAAGAACCATGCTCTAGGAGCTTGTTTCAGACCATATAGAGCTTTCTTAAGTTTGAAAACATGGTTAGGAAATCTTTCATCTTCAAAGAGTGGAGGTTGTTAAACACAAACTTCCTCTTTAACAAATCCATTTAGAGCACTTTTAACATCCATTTGAAATAATTTGAAATTATTATAATTTGCGAAAGCAAGCAGAATTCTAATGGCTTCTAATCTTGCTACGGGTGCAAAGGTTTCATCAAAATCTATTCCTTCTTCTTGACAATAACCTTGTGCGACTAATCGAGCTTTATTTCTCACGACCTCACCAAGTTCATTCATTTTATTTTTATAAACCCATTTTGTTCCAATTATACTTTTATCCTCAGTCTAGGAACAAGTTCCCAAACATCATTTCTGGTGAACTGATTCAATTCTTCTTGCATAGCAAAAATCCATGAATCATCAGATGATGCTTCCTTTGGATTTTTAGGTTCAATAGTTGATATAAAAGCTACATTGCTCATGTTATTTAGTTGATTTCTAGTTCTAACAATAGATTCAATATTTCCTAGTATATTTTCTATAGAATGATCTTTTAATAGCCTAATTCTTTTATTAGGTTGAATGATTTCACAATTAGTTTCATTAGGTTCATTATTTAAAGTTACAAAATCTTCTTCATCTTCTATTTGTACAGTATCTTTAAAATTTTCATCAAAAGATACATGCATTGTTTATTCAATAGTGTTAGTTCTTAAATTATAAATTCTAAATGCTTTACTTCTATTAGAATATCCGATAAAGATACCTTTGTCGGATTTAGGTTCAAATTTATCTAAATTATCTTTTGTATTAAGAATAAAACACTTACTACCAAAAACTTTAAAATAAGCTACTATGGGTTTCTTATTGTAAAGTAATTCATATGGTGTTTTATTAGTTAATGGTCTAATTAATATCCTATTTAATATATAGCAAGCTGTAGCGACTGCTTCAGCCCAAAAGTTTTTAGGTAAGTTACTATCAGAAAGCATTGTTCTAGCACACTCTTGAATCGTTCTATTCTTACGTTCTACCACTCCGTTTTGTTGTGGAGTTCTTGGAAAAGAGAAATTATGAGTTATTCCTTTTTTATTGCAGAATCTCTCAAAATTTTCATTTTCAAATTCCCCACCATGATCACTACGAATAGTTATAATTTTCAAAGAAAGTTGGTTTTGAAGTCTTTTTGTAAAAAATTTAAATGAATCAAAAGTATCACTTTTATGTTTCATAAAAATTGTCCATGTAAACCTAGAATAATCATCTACAATTACAAAGACATATTTATTGTGATTTATTGATTGAATTTGAGATGGACCAAATAAATCTAGATGAAGTAACTCAAGAGGTTTTGAAGTTGAAATCATATCTTTTAATTTGAAAGAACTCTTCCTAAGTTTTCCTAATTGGCAAGCATCACATATACTATTTACTTTAAAGTATAACTTGGGAAGACCTCTAATTAAGTCAAGTTTTGATAACCTAGATAACAGTTTGAAATTTAAATGACCAAATCTTTTATGCCAAATCCAAGGGTCACTTGTATTAGCCAAAAGACATAAGTTATCATTTGAAACTTTCATACTAAGGATGTAAATATTTTTCTTCCTAATTCCTTCAAATATAATATTTGAATTATTATCTTCGATGTGACACTTATCTTTTTCAAATTTAATCTTATATTCTTTATCGCAAAGTTGACTAATGCTAAGCAGATTGTGTTTCAGATTCTTAACTAATAAAACATTAGAAATAGTAGGAGTTTTAGAGTTACCGACATTGCTGATGCCAATCACATATCCTTTTGAGTTGTCTCCAAAATTAACCAATCCTCCATATTTATAGATAATATCATTCAGCATATCTGGATTACCAGTCATGTGTCTTGAACATCCATTATCAAGTATCCACTTATTCTTCTTGATTTTCACAATTTGTCCATTGAGTCTTGATTCTTCAAAGGCCATATAACATTTTTCTTTCTACACAGAATAAAAACTTGGTAGATAACTTGGTTTTCTATAATAACTATATGAAGACTTATGAGACAATGATGATTTGAACAGTTTTAAACTAGTGTTAACAAAATCCCCAAAAATAGCCATTTTAAAAACCATTTCAAAATTCAGATTATGAAAACTTTGAAAACCTTGCTCTGATACCAAATGTGAGAAATGCGAATTATGGATCTTAAGGCTGGAATAACACTAGAGGGGGGGTGAATAGTGTTTTGTGGATTTTCTAAATCTTTTTGAAACTTATGTAAATTTAATCACAAACAAATGCAATTCACAGACACAGATATAATCACAGAATCAGACACAGATGCAAATAATAAATAAAAGCAATGAAGGAAAGAACACACTAGGATTTTATACTGGTTCGGAGTTACCCTACATCCAGCCCCGTACAAACGTACGGATTTCTTATCAAAAATAATCTCCCAGATTACACCCTCGATTTCAAGGCCACGAGGTACACCCTCCTGTATTCGAGTCCGGGGCAAACTCTCTTGATTTACCAGGCCACAAGATCACCTAATTGATTTCCGGGGCAACAATCACACCCAATTGATTTCAAGGCTCAACCGCACCTTTTACTCAACAGTTTGATTTAAAAATAATCCTATAACTCTGAATAGCACTGAGATCTTATGGAGAGAGTGGAAGAGAATCAAATAAGAGATAATAAAGTTTGATTCACTTGGTATTTCAGCAGAGTATAGTTTGGGATTCTTTAGGATAAATGTGGAAGATGAAGAGAAGAGAAAACAAGTGAAATCTGATGATAAATTCATTTAGAACTACTGGTATTTATAGGAAATCAACAGCCATATCTATTCGTGAAAGGATACGATGAATAGACACTTCTTTTGAAAATTTGAATTTTGAATTTAACGGTCACCATGTCGGCATGGGGGGTTGAGGGATGTTGACATGCTCTAGGCAAAATTGATGATTTTGATTTTCTTATTAAAATTGGTTTCTATAATTTGTCAAAACGATTTCTAAACTTTGTAAATATATTTGAATATAGTTTTAATATATATAACCTTAATCTATAAAGTGATTTAAAATCAATGTAAATATTTTAAAGCTAAATATTTAAAACAAGAGATAGTTTAAAATCAATGACAATTTTGAAATCAAAATATTAAAAATGATAAAGATAGTTTTGAGGCTAAAATATTTCAATAAAGAGAGATGTCTTTTTGAAAAGAAGGTTTTGAAAACATTTAAAATAAGAGATATATTTTTGAAAAACATTTTTATAAAATTAGTGGATATCAAAATATGACCACTATATGTTCCACTAGATATTGTCGTGGGTTCCATCCCACTAGGGTTCCATTCCTTTAACAGGCTCGAAGTGGATTCCATTCCACGAATAAATTTCGAATAAAGATGTAAGTGCTTTCAAGAAGTTTTAACATAATTCTAGACTCAATACTTATCTTGTACTATTAAATCTTGAACTCTTGACAACTTGATTTCTTGATACTCATGAGTCTTCAATCTTGATATCTTTGATCTTTAAATTCATCAGTCTTGTATCTCTATATTGTACAGTCTTCATTCTTGGTACTTTCATGTTTATATCCTGCATATATATATATATATCTAAACTATAATGTTAGTATTTATATTTTATAACAAGTCCTAAGGTTGTTGTCATCAAAACCATCCTTCTCAAGGACTAACATGCTCTCCATAAGCTAGTAAACATACAAGCACTATCAATTCATCCAAAGCATAATCAAGTCACATAAATGACTTTTAATTCCTTTTTAATTAATTTATCTTTTATTAATTAAAAACCCTTTTTATTAGTAAAACATCTTTTTATCTAATAAAACTTCTCTCATTAATCAAAACTTCCTTTATTAATTAATACTCCTTAATAATTAACACTTCTTTTATAGACTTGTATATATATTTAATTTATCTTTATAAAAGATATATATACTTGTACCCTATTAATTCACTATTTATTTATACTCTTTTCAATACTTCACAAGCATTCATATACTTATCTCAACGGTATAAGTATATTTATAAATCATTTAACAAGATTTACTTACTTCAGAATATAGTCAAAGAGGTTAAAAACAAATGTTATTAAAACATTGTTACAATAAAACCCCTCTCTTTTATAAATTAAATATATAACTTTTCTATCTTTTTTTAATAAAAAATTTCAATACCTTTTATTATCTTTAAAATTCCATTATGAAAGATCTAATTATATTTATAATACTTTTCCATTTTAAAAAATAATTCAAGGGTTTAAAAACAAATGTTACTAAAACATTGTTTACTACAAACCTAAAACACTTCACATTTTATCATTATCTTTAAATTCCCTTTCTAAAGGCTTAATTATATTTATAAGGGCTTAAGACAAGCGTTACTCAAACATTGTCGCAACTAACCCAAATCATTTCATACTTTAAAAACATTCTCTTTAAACTTGCTTTTAAAGATTTAGTTTCATTTAAGGGTTAAAGACAATTGTTACTCAAAAATTGTCACAATAAACCCAAAATCATTTACTTATAGTTATCTACTAAATATTCATTAGTAAATATCTAGTTATAATACTAGGTATAACTAACAATAAGGGCTAAAAAAATGTTACTAAAACATTATTTACTACAACCCAAAACCATATCTATACTTATCACTAACTTTAAAACATTTATTTAAAGTCCAAAGCATATTGACACTTATTAGTTAAGGTAATACACTTTTAAATAATTTCCATAAAACCACTTATTTTCACTTTACTGTTAAAAATCCAAACTCCTTTATTATATTTGTAGAATACTTAATTTAATATTTAAAACTTATGTATAGAGGAATTCCTTTTAAATACTTACTAAGATGTTAGAACACTTTTAAAGCTACTTAAAAATATATGATAATTACTTATATAGAATTTTATGTAAAAATAAACATGTTTTATTTTAAAAGACGCTTAGTTTAAAAATTCATAATTAATGTTTAGAAATATATTTAAACTTGAAACCAATTCTAAAACACTCTATTATAATTTAGAAAACTACCCTAACATACATAATATAAATATCATTTTTATAAAAATTATAGTTTCAAATAGCAAAGATAGCATTTCTAGAAATGCTGTCTAAAGTTTTGTTACATGTTCTAAACATGTTTTGCTACAACTTTGTGCCTAGTTTTCAATGCATTAACTAATGATTTTAAATCCATTATTTTTACAATTGTTAGTGTACTTTGGGTACCTAGAAATCATGAAGAAAAATCCCAAATAATATCTTTTAATTATTTTGAAGTTGGTATTTACTGAAGTGCTCATATAGCGACTATTTCGCTATAACTTTTGCCACTTCGTTCAACTAGCTATCAAATGATTTAAGCTTCAAAACTTTTACAATAAGAATAATATATTATTTACTTGGCAAACTGGTAAAGAAATCCCTAAAAAGTTTCTACAAAACAAACTTTTTTTTCAAAAACAAGGAATTTAAAAGTATCGATATAGCAACCTTTTTACTATTAACTTTTACAGCTTTGGTTTACATTTTCTATAAATTTTCATACGTGTTCTTTGCTTTATAAAAACACTTATATAAGTGTATATAACAACCAAAAAAATTTATATTAAGATATGTTCATAAATCACTAAATTACACTAGTTTAAGTTAAGGGGTTCAAAGTGCGTTTATAGTGATTATCGGTATACGGGCAATTCCGTATTAAATTCAATGTTTAATGTCATTCCATTTTATACACATATATGATTTCAGATTCAAAACATATTGCTATGAAACATGTATTAACATATGTACTTAATTAACATATCCATATTAAATGTCCAACTGTATTAAATTTAATTAACACAATTCAAAGCTTTTTAAGGCAGGCTATTCAAATAAATCACATGCTTTGTAGAGCACATAATTATGGGTTATAACTATATGTAGTTAGGGTATATTATCATAATATATAACAAGCAATATTATCAATTAGCTTCATTTAAAGTCAGAATAAGTCACTTTCATTTAAACTAAATAATTCCATCTTCCTACTTACATTCAAACAAGCTTCAAAACTCCTTCCATACAACCCAAGCACACTCCCAAACCCTTCCTTCCCAACATTGCTAACGTCAATCACCTCCATCCTCCTCCATGCTCATATCCATCCTTCCCCGTCCTTCCATGCACATGGCTTAAGACCATTCTCCCCCTCCATAACGCTCACAACCTTGGCCTTTCTCCTGCTCCATAACTCACGATCTAAAGGAAGAAGAGTGAAAGAAGTGAGGATATTGATTTAAGAAGGTTAAGAAGAGAAGAGTCTACACTAGGAAGTCGGATGAGCGATACTAGTTCAAAAATAAAAGCTATGTATTCGAGTGAGTAGCTAAATCAGATATTTGGCATAAGAATGATCTATGCACAACAGTATGATTAGAAGTGTTAAGTTTTCTAGGGTCAGTTGTTTTTTTAGGGTTGTGGAAAATTTCAGGGTCGAAATTCTTTTAAGAGGAGGAGAGTGTAATAACCCAGAATTTCACCGCTTTGATTTACGAATATTTAATTAATTTTAAATATTCAAATAATAGATTTTATAATTAAAATAAAACTCTTTTAAAAAATAAATAATAATGGTGAAATAGTTTTCAAATTTTGTTTACAAAAATATATAGTTCGAAGAAAAATCTAAAATGTGACCGAAATTCATTTTACAAATTTTCGACTTTTCATCGACTAAAAGTTATCAGAAATGTTGTGAACTCTATTGTATAAAATAACACATACATTTATATTTGAGTTAGGATAGATATTGCTATATGTATACTTAAATGTGTATATATAAGTAATGTGACATTTTATGAAAATAAGAATTCATATTTAAAAATGTTAAAAAGAAAAGATGCCTTAGAAAACATCATGAAACATGAGTACATCATGCATTAGAAACATGTTGGCTAAGAAAAGGGAACAGGGGACAAGCTTGTGGTCTGAGGTACATGAAGGTGAGGTGGCATGGTGATGTGGCAAGAGGAGGTGGAGGGTAAAGGACCAAGGGTGTTTAGGTAATTTACTTTGTTTCTTGCTTATAAATACCCATTCCATTTCTTTAATTTTACCTCCTCCTCCTTTTACCATATCTTTCTCATATCTTATCTAAATAGAATTTTTATTTTTTCAAACCATATAAAATTCTAGTGGCTACAACTTTCATGTTTTCCACTTTTTCAAATTTTGAGCTTAGCCATGTCCAAGTCCCAATTCTTTCAGACTCGTTTTCGGACCCAGATTTTCAAGTCCGAAAATACCTCTTCTTCTTTTGATCATATTTTCCTCAAATCAAATACAAATTGAGCAAATCTCTTTTTTGAAATTTTAGATAATAGTATTTACAAGATCTTTTCTTTTGACAACTTTTGCAAATTATGAGAGTAACCCATCCAAAAATCAGTTGGAAAATCACCATTTTATGGTTTGATTTTTGTTAATTCGATGATAATCCGAAGTCCCTCCACCTTTCAAGGACGAGCTCCAACCCCTTGGGCCATGTACCATACGTTGGCCGAACCCATTTCCAAGTTTTAAAGCCCAAATCAAGTTTTCCCAAAGCATATAGCATGGATCTTGGTTCTATTCTAGTTCTAATGGAAGTTTGGATGGTTTTGCTGAGTAAACTTTGTTTTTAAATTAAAAGGTTTTAACCTTTGATATGTGTTGAATAAGTTGTTTAAATGAGATGTTGAATTATGTTAAATTGTTATATGTCTGGGTGCTTATAGATGTTGTTGAGATGAGATGGAAATTAGACTTGAATTAAAGTCTAACTTTAGTATTGTATGGAAATTGTGAACTTTGAGTATGATTTTGTGTGCGAACTTTGAATATGATGTTGTATGTGAACTTGTTAACATTGTTATGCTAAATAAGACTTGAAATTCTTTGGAAAAATGGTGTTTTTTATTGTTTAAAAAAAATTAAAGTTCAAAGTTTTAATTTTGTTTTCCAAAACTTTTTCTCATGTTTTATATTGGAACAAAGTTATAGTAAAGAAGTTTGGAAGATAGTAACTCAGAAATCAACCTTAAGTTACTACATCCGTAGCGATAGTCACTATGAATGCAGTTCGGAAAAAATAAATCAACGTTTTAAATAAAGGTACATTTCACATAATTGTTTTTGAAATCATTTTCAAAATATTAATTAAGTATAAAGGTTAATTATGTTTTAATTAAGTATGAGTTTTGAATTTAATTAATTTATTTATTTATTAATTATGAATAATTAGAAGATAATTGGTAATTAATTTAAGCAATTAGTAATTAAGTATTAATTAAGTAAATTAATTATAATTAGTTAAACGTTTAAAAGTTAAGTATTATTTAATTAATTATTATTTTAATTAATTTTTAAAGACTAATTATTAAATAATTATTTATTTTAAAATGGTTTAAAATTATTAATTCATTTCAAATCAAGTTTAATTTAAGTTAAGATTTAATTAAAACTTAATTATGATTTAATTATTTTTAGTTAAGGTTCAATCTATTATTTAAGTATTAATTAATTGAGATTGAATAATTTTTAATTATTATTTAAAAGTTTAAATTATTATTTTATAATTAATTTATGATTAATTATGGTTTAATCATTTATTTAGAGGTTAACTATTATTTAATTATTTATTTAAGGATAATTATTATTTAGTTATTTATTTAATAGTTAATTTTTGTTTAATTATTAATTAAAGGTTTAATTATTTTTAAATAAAAAGTTTAAATGTTATTTAATTATTAAATAAAGTTTTAGAAGTTAGACCACCTTATTTTTAAGAAGACCAGTTCTGTTTTCAAGAAGCAACTTTCTTTTAAAGGAAGATTTTAAATCTAAGGGATTTCTTTGTCGACTACCTTAAGTAACCCTAATTGAATATGAAACCCAATAGCATCTGTTTAGCATAATAAATCACCATTCCACTAATTAACTTGTATTTGACATCTGTTTGGCAGAATAAATCACCGTTCTACCATAGATTGCCAAGTAGATTATGTTGACATTTGTTAGGAAAAATAAAAACTCATTCTGCCATTATATTAACTTAGATATGTGTTTAGCAGAACAAATCCTCGTCTTCTATCTTGGTAATTTGGACATTTACTTTTATGATTGATTGTTTCCCTTATACATATCTGCGTGTTATGTAAATACCCATGTTACAACTTGAAAAGTAAACTCAGTTAAATGAGAACCATTATGGACACTAAGCTTCTTTCTGATTTTTAAGGTCAATCATTCTTTTAATAATGATTTCAAGTTAAGTAATGATTTTAGTAAAGGATTTTAAAATAATCTTTTTGTCTATCAAAAAGACTTTATTAAATGATTTTATTAAAGAAGTTTTATTTTAAATAAGGAATATTTACAGTAAAGTTTTATAAATAATTTTGGATATTTATAAATGAAGTTTTATAAATAATTTTGATATTTTTAAAAGAGTTTTGTAAATGGGTTTGGAATATAAGTAAAGGAGATTCATAAATAAAAGAATTTTATTTGGAGGATTTATATAAGGAAATTTATAAAAGGATTTGAGATTGGATTTCCTTTAACCGACCTTCTTAATTCTGGTGGTATGGACATCGTTCCACACTTAACACCGAAGTTATATTGTTTAAGGTTATCTTTATCTCTAATTTAAATAACATTTTGTTTTGATCCTTTGATATGATTTGTAAATGAGAAATCTTTCACAAATGTTTTGTAAATACACTTATGCCAGTAAAATAAGTATATGAATGTTTTTGATAAACAATTTTGAAAAGAGATTTAAATAAGTAAAAGATTTATTTTGAGGCTTAGTGGTTGCTATGGGTAATTAAATCTCTGAATTTGTTGTTTTTGTTTATATGATAATTAAATAACCGACTATGTGACGACCCACCTCCTCGACCCTCAAAAATTAACACTAATACATCCTTGCTATTCACGTGCCGTAAATCCAAGTGCCGAAGAGGCGAATTATCATGAGGTAAAAGAAAATAAAGAT
The DNA here is from genome assembly GCA_030737815.1 of Allium fistulosum. NCBI lineage: Eukaryota > Viridiplantae > Streptophyta > Magnoliopsida > Asparagales > Amaryllidaceae > Allium > Allium fistulosum. The sequence continues at coordinate 56,296,093 of CM060906.1, forward strand.
GGAAGACAAAACAAAATAGAATCTCATATCACACTCAACATTTAATTATGCATATGAGTAGTACATGCAATTACTCCAAATTGCTTCATCAAAGTACTCGTAATTACTAATCCAGCTAGGATAGTTATAACTGCCTATCCTCACAAGTGCTGGTAAATACATAATACAAAATATAGCGGAATTAGAAATAGATGATTATCTATATAGGACCCCCCGGCTCCATGCTCCATCAAAATGCTCTGAGCTTCTCCTAAAATGTTCCATGCTACCTAACTACTTGGCTACCTGAAAAAATAAGGCACCACAGAAGGGAAAAGAAAATAAACTCTGGGTCAGTCATGGGATTGGTATGAGAAACTCAAATATATGGCTATTTGAAATGAATTTAGGGCATACATAATAATTGGTATTTCTTCTAGACGTTTTTGAAAGGAATTTAGGGCATACATAAAACTGTCCATTACTGGACTTGATTCTTCACACGTTATTTTCAAAGGTTCACTTCTATTATTTTCCAAATGCATTGTACTTTTAACACAGTCAAGAATAACCTTATATTTAGATAACCAATTTGTACCGAGTATAATTTCAAATACAATAAAATTGAGGATGATTAGCTCACATGAAATTTTTTAGGATAGATAGGCAACTTGTACTTTTTCATAAACTATACGGAAATTGATTTTACCACCTATGGGGTTAGAGACATAGATAGGAGTATCTAATATCTTTTTGGTAATTTTCAATTTATCAACTAATTTTTTAGAAATAAAACTGTGGGAAGCCCAATATCAAATAATACTCTAACTAGATTTTCATCAATGTAGATATTACCTTCAAGAACTCTCTTACCCTTCACATCAGTTGTAGTTAAGGGTTCATCTTTGATGTCAAAAATTCTGACTTGTTCTCCTTTCTTTATCAGTGGGAAATCCTTCTTCTTGTGCCTGGCCTTGTGGCAATTGTAGTAGTTCCTACCCTGAGCCTAAGGATTCTTACAGGTGATGGCAAAATGACCCTTCTATTGGTAATTATAACAAGTAATATCCTTCAAATTTGTTTTCTTGCGAACTTTCTTCTGGATTGCCTTACCATGGCTTCTTCCCAGAATGGTTGAACTTTCACTTCTTCCAGTTATTATTGTTTCTTGGAGTTATAGGGGGAATCTTTTGTCTAGAATTTCATATCGGAAACCCATGTCTACCAAATCTACAATGATTCCCTTAACATGCCCAGAAATCATGTCCTGATATTACCCTTTCATCCCAGCGATATACATTTCATTTTTCTTTAAAGGAGTGTCTATCGGATCCGGTCCAAAACGGGACAATTCATTGAACTTGTTGGAATATTCTTCCACTGACATCTCTCCTTGTTTTAAATCCATAAAGCTTCAATAAAGGCAGGATTTTCCTGCAGTTGGCATATATTATTCTTCCAAGGCTTCCTTAAACCATTCCTATGAGAAATTATCTTCTGAATCATTTAGAGTTATGGACTCCCACCATGCTAGAGCCCCTTCTTGTAACTACCAAGAAGCTAAGTACCTTTTCTGCTCATTCCCTCTATTAAATCCTTTAAAAATTCTTTCACAAGAGCGGATCCAAGCCTAAACTTCAATAATGGAATCTGTTCCTTTGAATCGTATACCACTGTAACTGGAGTAATCTTTGCATAGTGTAGAAAAGTTAATTTGAGGCTGCACAGGGATTACTACTTCCTCAATTGGTGTAGCATTTGATCGACCGTTGGTGGCCGGGCCATAGTTTTGCTACCCCCCATTCGTCCTCTTCTATTACTCATCTCCTACTATCTACATATAGTAAGGAAACATTTTTAGAAATATAGATGAAATTACCTTAAGGAATTAGTATAAACTCGAATGTACTTATTCGGATAAAATTTCAAATATGAACCCTCTCTGACTAAACTCATTCTAATGTATTACTAACTCTATCTCTGATGAGTTGACCCATCCAAGCTTAGGTATTTGATCAACCATAAGCTCTAATACCAAATGTGACGACCCACCTCCTCGACCCTCAGAAATCAACACTAATACATCCTCGGTATTCACGTGCCGTAAATCCAAGTGCTAGAGAGGCAGATTATCGTTGGTTAAAAGAAAATAAAGATAGAAGAAAAAACAAAATAGAATCTCACATCGCATTCAACATTTAATTATGCATATGAGTAGAACATGCAATTACTTCAAATTGCTTCATTAAAGTACTCGTAAGTACTAATCCAACAAGGATAGTTTTAACTGCCTATCCTCACAAATGCTGGTAAATACATAATACAAAATACAACGAAATTAAAAATAGAGATTATCTATATAGGACCCTCCAGCTTCATGCTCCATCCAAAATGCTCTGAGCTTCTCCCAAGATGTTCCATGCTACCTAACTACTTGGCTGCCTAGAAAAATAGGGCACCCAGAGCTTAAGGGAAAAGAAAATAAACTCCGGGTCAGTCATGGGATTGGTATGAGAAACTCAAATATACGGCTATTTAAAAACAAAGAGTATTTCATAAGACTACACCGCACATAAACACGGAATGAGTTTTTACCTTATGATAACCAAAATCTTTACTATGCAAATCAGGGGATACTATTTTTAATGACTTTCTTTTGAATGCACTTTTCAAGTAAATATACATAATCTTAGCCAAAAATTTTACATTAATAAATTCCAGCATACTAAGCTCTACAATCAAGTCCGAAGGCACTTATTGAAGAATGGATTTCCATACAATGGCAAGTAAGGAAGTACCTTCCGTATAGTACATCTCTAGAGGGATGTACCGAGGATCAACAACTTTGAAACCACTGCACCTGGCAAGACCAGCCTACCTGCAGACCCCGGTCGTAACCGACCTATCCGGGATCCCATAGCATACACAACATACTTGACATATAAAGAGTAATCTAGAAAGGTGATGACCATACCCTAATGGTTGCGAACCACATAGCCTCACGGTACGCCCTGTTTAAGCCATTTTCGGGTGATGAGGCCCAAGATTATGATTACCTTTCACATAGCACATTCCACTTTGAATGCCACGTTGCCAATTCCATCACACACCATTGATTTCTAAAAACGTACAACATCTGAGCTCGAACATCTCAGAGAAGGGTGTTAATTATAGGGGAGTTACTTCCTACACCACCAAACAAATGTACATATATATTGGAAATGCAATATCATTCATTCGTCCGTACAAGTTGTCCAGGAACAAGACAAACCGAAGGAACTCTCCTACCACATCTTGTTGGGAATCATCCCTAGGATTAGTAGCGGGTAACCCTTGCATTGAATATCAAATGAAGATACTACTACCATATATATATGATATGGGAAATTTCTTCCGGGGGTCAGTGAGAAGCAGCCCTTCATTCATTTATTATCATTCCAAGTCTTCACTTCGAATACGTAAATTGGATCGAAGTGGTTTTCGGATAAGAATTACTCAAATCCGACCCCGGTTCCTCCGATCCAATCATCGATGAAAGATGTTAAGTAAATAGATGTTTATTATCTGATTAATTACTTTCTTTTTATCAAAAATATCTTTTAGAGATATATATCTTTAAAACATTTCTTTACGTTATATACAGATTCGTTAAACCTCTCTTTAACTTTGGAAATACCAAATCATTTTCATAATTCACATTGGAAAACATTATTGAGTTAAAAAGGGTCGATAGAAATTATATTAATTGTACCTAACATCAATTTTCGTATTCAACCTTTACTATCCATCGAATAACGATGAAATCACCTTTTAAATTCAAACAGATAGTAGGGGTTCCCTCCTTGGAATTTAATACCAAGTGTAAGAAGATTATTTCTATACAATCCAAGTTGTATTAAATTTGGAAAATTAAATTTTTTATACTTGTCTCGTTTCCGACATTTCGACCTTATCTACTCCTTACCCAGGAAAAAAGCCAGGTGAGCCAGGGCACTAGTTGCTCTTGAACATCTCCTTAGTTTAAGCATCTCACATTCGAATCTCACAAATAGAAGAATCCAGTTTACTAGTCGGCTTTTAGATCTAAGATTAAATCACTTAATTTAACACTTTTCTTTAAATCATTTATTTGAACTTTTTAAATAAATTATAAAACCTTCAAATCATCTTTAAAATACTTAATTACTTATTTGAAAACATTTATAAAATATTTGGAAAAGAATACTTAAGTTTAAAGCCATACTTCAAAAGTTATTAAAAGTGTTGTGAATAGTACTTTTAAGGCTTATTTGATCAAAATAATTTTTCGATCATTTAGAAATCCATTTTTATAACTCAAATCTCTTTTAAAATATTTTAAAAGATTTACAAAATTTATTCCATATTTTTAAAGAATTAAAAATATCAATTTTAAAGTATTTGTCGCTTTTGTTTCCAAACTTCCAAACCGTTACTATTTTGAAAACTTAATTTTCTTATATTTTAAAATCTACTAAATGAAATCTCGATATTTTTCTTTTATTTGAAAAATATGATTATAAGAGTTCGGAAAATTCTTATTACAAAGAATTCCAACTCCGAATCCATCGTATAGATGGTTTTAACTTTCTACAGCGCGAGATCGTGAACTACCGTTACGCGACGCGTTTATTTTTGACTCAATTTTCATAACTTGTCAAAACTTCACCAAATTCGATTTTAGTGCTTATAAAACATTTATAAACCATTTTAAACCATTTTCAAGAGTTTTAACAATCTCATATACACCATTTCATTTATTAAAGAAAAGTGATTTCCTTTGTGATATTCGACGTGTATTAAATGTGACTTGTTTCAATATCAAAACAAACATATAATCAACATCAAACTTGATGATCAAAGCATAGTAAACATCCATAAGAATCATATCACATCATCATATTATATATATATATAGTTTCTGTTAGTTTTTGAGATGATGGTTTTGATGACAACAACCTTAGGACTTGTTATAAAATATAAATACTAAAGTTATGGTTTAGATATATATGTATATGCAGAATATAAATATGCAGGTACCAAGAATGAAGACTGTACAGTATAGAGATATAAGACTGATGAATTTAAAGATTGAAGATATCAAGATTGAAGATTCATGAGTATCAAGAAATCAAGTTATCAAGAGTTCAAGATTTCAAACAGTACAAGATAATGTAGTCAGTCTAGAATTATGTTAAAAATTCTTGAAAGCACTTACATCTTTATTCGAAATTTATTCTTGGAATGGAATCCACTTCGAGCCTGTTAAAGGGATGGAACCCACGACAATATCTCGTGGAACATATAGTGGTCCTATTTTGATATCCACTAATTTTATAAAAATGTTTTTCAAAAATATATCACTTGTTTTTTAAAATTTTTTCAAAACTATCTTTTCAAAAAGACATCTCACTTGTTTGAAATATTTTAGCCTCAAAACTATTTTTATAATTTTTAATATTTTTATTTCAAAATTGTCCTTGTTTTTAAACCATCTCTTGTTTTAAATATTTAGCTTTAAAATATTTATATACTCAGTTTTTAAATCACTTTATAGATTAAGATTATATATATTAAAAATTATTTTTTAAACTCTTTTATATGTTTAAACTATATTCAAATATATTTACAAAGTATAGAAATTGTTTTGACAAATTATAGAAACTAATTTTAATAAGAAAATCAAAACATCAATTTTTGCCTTGAGCATGTCGACATACCTCAACCCCCTATGTCGACATGGTGTCCGTAATTTTCAAATTTCAAATTTTCAAAAGAAGTGTCTATTCGTCGTATCCTTTCACAAATAGATATGGCTATTGCTCTACTATAAATACCAATAAGTTCTAAACGAATTTTAACCAGATTTTCATTTATTTTCTCTCCTCTTCATCTTCTACATTTATTCTAAAGAATCATAAACTATACTCTGCTGAAATACCAAGTGAATCAAACTCGATTATCTCTTGTTTGATTCTCTACCACTCTCTTCATAAGATCTCAGTGTTATTCAGAGTTATAGGATCTTTTGTAAATCAAACAATTGAGTAAAAGGTGCGGTTGAGCCTTGAAATCAATTGGGTGTGATTGTAGTACCGGAAATCAATTAGGTGATCTTGTAGCCTGGTTAAATCAAGAGAGTTGCCCTGAACTCGAATACAGGAGGGTGTACCTCGTAGCCTTGAAACCGAGGGTGTAATCTGGAGATTATTTTTTGAAAAGAAATAAGTACGATTGTACGGGACTGGATGTAGGGTAACTTCGAACTAGTATAAAATCCTGGTGTGTTCTTTCCTTTACTGCTTTTATTTAGTATTTGCATTTGTGTCTGATTCTGTGATTATATCTGTGTTTGTGAATTGCATTTGTTAGTGTTTAAATTGAACAAATTTCAAAAAGATTTAAAAATACATAAAACACTATTCACCCCCCTCTAGTGTTATTCCAGCCTTAAGATTCGTAATCCGTAGTTCTCACAGTTTCTAACAGCATTCGAAAAATATATAGTTTCTAACTTGATGTTCGATCGGGCTAACTTTAAATCGTCTATAGCTCCACTACGATCGTAGAGGATCCTATGGAATCGAGCCTTTGACGTTTGGGAAGGCTCGGCCTATGCTTGCTATTGGAGTTGGCTCGGCCTTGGTTGGTGGAAGGTGTGGCTTTTGGTTGTAGAGGTGAGAAAGAGTGGATTTGCCTTGGTTTTGAAGAGTTTTGATAATATATATACATACTATATAATTTTAATTTCTTTTTGCAATAATTTTTGACATAATTTTTCTTAGGCAGTAGGCCATTAAAGTGGAGTATAAAAAGTGATGAAGCTTTAGGAAATTTATGAAGAAATGAAGTGAATGAAGTGAATGAAGTGAAGAGAGATGGGTGTTATTTATAGGAAAAAGTTAAGATGAAAATATCATGATATTTCTACCCAAATACATCATGATTTGCTCACCACCCTACTTCCCTCCTACCTCACCATGTTCGGCCATGCTACCCCCCTCCCCCCGCATGTGTGTGTACCCATGTGCTTGTACTTTGGGTAAAAGAGATTGACTTTAGTTTGCTTAAGTGTTAAGTTTTTAGGAAAATATCTTTATATTTTGTAATGTATATATATATTTAAATATGTAAGTATATTTGTATGTATATATGTTTTCATATGCATGTGAATGTGTTCATGTATATGTACATATATGTGTGCATATGTATATCTCAAATGATTCACTGTGTTGCACAACTTTTCTACGTTGAATCGTTACGGGTTCTGATTTCAATTTCCGGCCATATTTTCACTTCTAATTTAATATGTTTATATTTGTAAAAAAAGTTTGATAATAATATTTCTATTATTATATAATTATTAAAAGGGCTTATTTAATAATTAAAATAATTATTAGATCATTTAAACTCAATTTAAATTCAAAAATCATTTATTTCAAAATAATGAAATCATTGATGATGTCATAAAGACATTTTATTCTCAAAATAAAATAAATAATTTTGTTACATATTCTCACACATATACATAAATGAATATATGTATCTAGCTCTGTGCACGATGTTGGATGGTCTAAGAGTTGTTTTTTGATAAAACGGTTTTCAGTCATTTTATCGATATATCTTCCAAAGTATATATTTTTATAAATATTTATTGAAATAAGATTATCAATATTATTTATTGTTCAGAACACTATTATTTATGTTAAAATATCTTATATTTGAATATTTCAAAAAAAATTTGAAGTGATAAATTTGCAGCTCGTTACAGACTATCACATTTGGACAGAAATATAACTCCGGAAATATCTAGGAGAAACACATGAGTTATATGGCACAGTCATCTTCAATGATGCTTTACTGTGCGTATAATTCTCATTTTGTTCTCCTAGGACAAATGATAGGGAGATCAATCCACTTAAATGGTTAGTGGGTGATCCTTGCTCCTATTTATTGTCTAATTATTTCTAAAGTAACTAGGGTTGAGTTTACCAGAACTATCAAATGTTGTTTCGAAGAGACAGGGATCAAATAAGTATAAATTAACCGAAAACCACTTTGATCCCACTCAAGTGTTTCAAACTGAAGACATCTTGAAGATGATTGAAGATAGAGCTTTTGAAGTGCAAGGGCTAATTGCTATTAATCCTGAGGATGATTCCAAAATGGATGTAGTAGAGGTAGTGCCTTCATTTTTGTTCAGACCCAAAACGAACTTGTATGAATGAATGTTGGCAATGCATTTATGCTTGGAGGGCAGTGTTAGCGTTCTAAGATGGTTTGCTATAAAAAAGGTAATCGGGTAACCTCAAGCCTCACACCAAGGAATGACTCAAACAAGGGATATGCCTAAAGGCTATGTGGTTCGCTACCATTACAGTATGGTCATCACCCAATCTAGATCGATATTATCGATCATGATGCTCAGGGCCCATTTTGGTTGTTGATCCCAACCAGGGTGATGACATATTTGGCGCTATCCGGTAAAAGGTAGGGCCGGTCTTGACTCGTAGGGAATCCGTGTGAGGCTCTCGGTGTGTTTTATCTAGAGATGCACTACGATAGGTGTTTTCGCCAAAATTGGTCACAAACACCCAATTGTATGAAAGCACCAATATCCAATCACAAATCACTGGTAGTATTTAATCTGGAGAGTATAATAGGAAGAATAAACAAATTAAAAATGAAAGCAAGTAAAAGAGAGACAAGATTTATAGTGGTTCGGCTAACTCCGGCCTACGTCCACTCCAAAGATTTTTCTTTTTATTATACTGAAGTTTGAATATAGTTACAATCCAAAATCCAAGAATCAAAATGGCAAAGTATAGCCTAGGTAGAAGATGAAGAGAAACATAATGAAGATCCCCCTTTCTGAAGCCATGCCTGCTGTATTTATAGGTGAAACTTCAGCTACAGGGCCTTCTCATCCATATGGGCCCACCATAACGATCGGCGAGTCCAATTCGTCCATAAATAACAATCGACAAACACCACCGATTGTTTTTTCCTTCGTCCAATCCAAGGCTAAGCGTCTTTGAAGAGTCCTTCATGCCGATCCTTCCCTTCCCAGGATGCTATGCCGATTCATCTTCTTCAGATATGTTATACCGATCCATCCTCCATGAAGCATGTCGATCCTTCCTCTTTCACGAGGATATGCCGATCCATCCTTCGCTGTGAAGATATGTCGATCCATACTATGCCAATTCAAGCTATACCGATCCTTCCTATGTCCATACGATGCCAATCCAAGCTTTGCCGATCCATCATGCTTAGAATGTTATGTCGATCCATAGTGTGTTGATCCCTATTATGCTGAACCATATTTAGCCGAACCCTCCTATACCAATCCATACTATAATGGTCGTCCTAGAACGATCGGTAGTAACGACGGGCTATCCCAAGACCTCCAGTTTTTGATGTGTGATTGTTTTTGTAGGCTCCCCTCCTTATTTTATTGATGCTCTAAAAGTTCCAAGTGAATTGGTCTTGTGGGTTTTGAGATATCGATCGATCTTCGATGACTTGAGCTGTTTCATGGATTGTTCTTGATCGATCCATACAAATCCTTGCTTCATCTGAATCCATTCAACTATCGTCCTTAGCTTTAACTATAATTGATTACCCATCCACCCATTTAAGCCAAATCCATGATATCACAGCCTTGATAACTGTGAAGTCTATTGGGTTAAATCCGCATGCGTATTGCCTTGCCAAAAGGCGGGTTAACAATAGGTGGTACCCCAGTGTCTTGTAAGTGTTGAAATCCATTTTCCAATACGTGCCTTTTTGGACTTAATTGTGCCCAACTACTGAAATGTGAGATGCAAGAAATTCAACTATATTAATATGTATTTGTATCTTAGACATTATTATAATATCACTCGATTTTCTATAGAAAGTGTTTTTGTTATTGTAAGGTAAAAACCCTTCTGTGTTTATGTGCGGCTTGGTCTTACGAGATATCTTTGATTTTAAAGGATTTTACAAGTTATAATAAATAAATTTCCTTATGATTTGAGTTTCTCATGCTGGTTTTACCAGACTGATCCTGGCGTAATTTTCTTATAATGCTCGGGTCAGCCCGAGCATATTTTTCAGATTTAGCTGGATCCTTTGGGGCTTTGTTTGTCCTATTATATTCTTCCACTATTAGTTGTCCTTGATGTTTGTTTGTTGTATATTTATCAGCATTTGTAAGGACAGGCTGTTATAGTTGTCCAGGCTTATAATAGGTTAATGTATTCTAATGTTGTGTATAATAAAGATGATTTCATTTTGTAAAGACTTGTTCATATTATACATTACTCGTCACGTTTTGTGAGATTCTGTTCTATCTTCATTTCTTTCTTCACCCCAAATGACTTGTTTTCCGGACTCTTAAATGATCGACACATGAATACGAGGGTGTATTAAGTGCTATCTTTAGGTGTAAGAAAAGCATATCATTACACGTGATATCAGAGCTTAGGTTAAGCAAACACCTAGGCTTTGATAGGGTCAACTCATTTGAGATTGGGTAAGTGAGACCCAAGAATAAGTTTGAGTATATATATTGAGTGTGTATTTGTTAGTGCTATAAAAAATTTTTATATTGTGTTTGATTTATCGGTTGAGTGGTTTATGAATTCTGATCGAGATGTGGGGCACCACACTGTCGATAAGGGTTTCAAAACACTTAAACTAGGAAGATCGACGTAGTATTGTTTTAAAATCTGGTAAATGAAATAATTTTACCTAGGAATATATCTTATATATAAAGAAATAATTTTCCAAAATAAAGTATACTTATGTATTATGTGATTGTTGTTAGGGGTTGATAATATTTAATTATTATCATATAGGGTTTGATTAGTCATGCTCATCCAATTTTGAGCGTTGACTATTGTTTGCTTTATTTATAGTTTTACTTATTCCATCATAGGTTTGGTCGATAAAATTTGTGGGAACATTAAAACAAACATCTTGTGAATTAAGTTTCATAGTTTGACTATAAGGAATTCGGTGTTAATGTTGGGTCAAAAGAATTTGATTTTAACAAAAGGGTGTTTATTAAAAATAAAGGATACATATTCTAAAATGAATATTTATGGGAAGATTTTGTACACAGTGATTTATAAATTAGAATTATAAAATATATTTTGAAAATAAGATGGATTTTCAAAGAATTTAAATCCTGATAACTTTGATAAATTTTTCAAATGATTTTTGGAAAAAAGTAATAATTTTACTTAAAAATACTTTAAAGTATAAATACTTTAAAAAGAAATTTTTATAGAAAGATGTATTTTCTTTCGTTTGGTTTAGGGAATGAGTCTCGATTTGTTTTTTGATGATCGAAATAATCTTCTAAGTGCAATTAGATGTTTGGTTAGGCAGATGTGATAATGCGCTTAGTAAATTATTCTCTTTGTCATTGTAAGTCAAAATGAGTTCGAATCCAATTGAATCCGAAGTAAGTGGATGATAAATATTTTGTTAAAAACTAGTTAGTTGGAAGATATATATAGTATTATTTTGAAAAGGGATTTGAAAACGAAGAAGTATTTTATAATTAACTAGTTTGAGTGACCCGAAAGTAACTAAAAACGAGCAGGAGATGTGTTCGGATGGGAAACATTTCCCTTGAGTACTACCCTTCTTGGTAAGGGGATATATATAATACTACTTGGTAGTACCCGGTTCCTTGGTATCATTTTAGAGTTACAAGGGCTATATGCATGTATTATAAGGGTTAAAAATAAAGTATCATTTCAAAAGGTTGTTTTTGAAATAAAATCCGAGTATTAGGCTTCTTAGTTTTCAAAATAATAAGGTATTTTAATTAAAGAACGGGTGGGTTAACAAATAAAGTCTTAAAATTTGATTAATTTAATAAAAGGGTTTAATAAACATGATTTTATTAAACTGTGTCTTTTGATTTTAACATCTATGAAATGAAGAAGTATTTGATGTCATTGGGTCGGCTAATAAACGTCTTTACCTTGAGCTATATAAGAAAAAGTAGATTATGTGACGCAGTTTGGATACTAGCATCCTACTCTTCTTAGCTACTTACTAGATTAATTAGGTAAAGAGGTTGGATTGGTCGACTGGTTTTAAGACCCAAATTATTTTGGGCCCATATCTAAATAAGACGAGGTAAATAGGATTTAAAAATATGATGTTTTGTGTATACTCTTTGGATGTAGGAGAGTATTATACAAAGTCAATAAATTAAAATGATTTTATGAAAGGGTTTTATAAATTAAGTTGTATCGGTTAAAAATGTTTGAACCTAAGCTGAAATTATTATTAAACGTTTTCACAAATATTTTGGATGGTTAAATCAATTGGGTAATAAGAACCAAAAATATAAGTACGTCGGTTGTACATAGATCATTTTTCTATTTTCACATAATTCTCGATCCAAGATTTGAGTACATGAATTGAGGTGTTTCAAACCATTCCGAATAAGGATCAATCACATGATTTTTGATGGCAAATACTTGTTGGGGGTTCCTAATTTAGAACCAAAAGTTTTTTTATCATAGTATATGGCTATGTAAGAAGAACAGAGGTTTCTAATTAAGAAGCCTAATCAAAGTCTGCACCAGGAAGTCGGATGAGCGATACTAGTTCGGAAATAAAAGCTATGTATTCGAGTGAGTGGCCTGATCAGAGTCTGCACTAGGAAGTCGGATGAGCGATACTAGTTCGGATAAACCTTATAGGGTTAGTTGTTTTTGGTTTAGGGTTGTGGTAAATTTCGAGGTCGAAATTCTTTTAAGGGGAGGAGAGTTGATGTGCACGTAAATGTGCATATTTTTACCACCATATTTAATCTATTTAAATTAAATAAATGATCATATTGGGTATTTTAACTTGTTTAAACCAAAATTCAAATTATTTGAAATTGTCACATATTCATCTTCATTTAGGGGCAAAATGGTCATTTTTATGCATTTACTAAATTGTGAAAATTTACTTGGAATTTTCTATGTTGTTTTGTAGGAAATTTGGTGAATTTTACAAATGGTTACATGATGATATATGCATGCATAAGAGTGAAGAGAACAAATGAAGATGGAAATAATTCAAAGTGAAGATAATGGAGGACCCCACCTACCCACCTACCTTAATGTACACATTAGAGGCTAATGCACATGCTTATGGAATTAATGGCTTCATGTACACTTAAATAATGATTAATGGATGCTAATGGTTACTTGGCCACCACACTTCCTAAGGGGTAGTTTGGGCATTCCCCAAATTATGGATTAGGGTTTCATGCTTGTATAAATAACCCATTATGTTCATGTAACCTCCCTCCTCTTTGAGTCTCTCTTAGTTAGTTTTAGATCAAATAAAAGAAAGCTCTCTTCTCTTTTCCATGGCTACTTAGCCATTTTTATTTTCATGTAACTTCCATTTTTTTATGCAATGTTAATTAGTGCTCTCTTTCTTTTACATGCTTCTTTTGTTTTTACTTTCATGTTAGTAGTGTAGATTTATTTTTCATGCAAGTAGAATAGTTTTTTTTTCTTTCATTTTTCTCTCTTCTTCCTCTTGTTAGTTTCATGTTGTTTTCTACATTTGTTGATTTGATAACAAATATGAGAGCTTAATCCCTACAATTTAGGGGTAATGCAGCTCTCTAATATGTAGATGCAACATTTTGATGTTTATACTCTCTTTTTGTGCTTTAATGGAAACACTTGAAGTGGTTTAATGATGTTGTTTAGCTTTGAATTTGATAGTCTATATTGTTCATAACAAATAGGCTATGCTTAAACAAACATAACACAAATTGCCTCTTCATCTAAATATGATTATGGAAAAGAAGTGAATGTTGAAATTGAAATTTGATAGCCTATATTTCTAAACAATAGTTAATAGGCTATGCTTAAAATAGATTTTTATTTCAACTTTGTTGTCATATTTCATAAGAGTTAAATTTGTATTAGTGGTTGTGTTATAGTTTGATGGTTTATATTGGGCTAATTAATAGCACAAATATACCATACTTATGATAAGCACATCAACTAATTACACTAATGACAAGAAAAGAGAGATCATAACTTCATTTTGTTGATTTATGTGATCTAAAGAGTGGATTTATCTCTAAATTGTCCTCAACCTCTCATATTTTTATCAATTTTCTTTTGTTAGTTTTTTTTTCATTTTTTAGCTTAACAATCTCTCGAATTTGGAATAATTTGATCGAATAGACTTTTAAAATCATTAATTCCCTGCGGATCGACCCGTATTCGCCACGTGCTACATTTGTACACCGTGCGCTTGCGGTTATTTTTAATTTAAATTCGACGGTTTTCTAAACCGATAGAATTTCCGTCGACGAACAAGAGTGTAACGACCCGGAAATCGCTTTCATTTACGAATATTTAAGTAATTTTAAATATTCAAATAATAGGTTTTATAATTAAAATAAAACTCTTTTAAATAATAAATAATAATGGTGAAATAGTTTCAAAATTTGTTTACAAAAATATATAGTTCGAAGAAAATCAAAAATGTGACCGGAATTCATTTTCTGAATTTTGACTTTTCGTCGGCTAAAAGTTATCGCAAACATTGTGAACTCTATTGTATAACATAACACATACATTTATATTTAAGTTAGGGTAGACATTAGTACATGTATACTTAAATGTGTATATATATAAGTAATGTGACATTTTATGAAAATATGAATTTATATTTAAAAATGTTAAAAAGAGAAGATGCCTTAGAAAACATCATGAAACATAAGTACATCATGCATGAAAAACATATTGGCTAAGCAAAGGGAAGGGGGAATAAGCTTGTGGGCTGAGGTACATGAAGATGAGGTGGCATGGTGATGTGGCAAGAGGAGATAGAGGGTAAAGGACCAAGAGTGTTTAGGTAATTTACTTTGTTTCTTGCTTGTGTATTACCCCTTTGTAACAACCCTGAGATTGCAATTACCGAATAATGAATTAAAATTATGACTTTAGGTTAAAAAGGGGGCTAAACAAATTTTCGGGAATTTAAATTTACCATTGGTTTGCAAATTAAAATATTTTGGGTTGAAATGAGGAATTTTTAAATAAAAAGTGATTATAGGCTAATGGGCTAAATAAGACAATTATAAGGTTTTAATTAAAAATAGAATGCTTCTTAGGATTTTGGTTCACATGATAACATTAGAAAATAAACTAAGTCCTAATGGGTTTCTAAAACTCCTTTCCATTACCCATTAGCCTAACCCACTCCTTTATAATATCTCAAACCCATCCAAACCCTAACCCTCCTCTTCATAACTTCAAAACCTAGATCTAAACAAAAATAATGGCCTCCATTTAGAAGCTCCTTCTCCTTCTCTTCATAATTTGTTTAGCCCCTTTTTAACTTAAAATCATAATTTTACTCCATCATTCGGTAATTGCAATCTCAGGGTTGTTACAGACCATTTCTTTAATTTTGCCTCCTCTTCCTTTTACCATATCTTTATGATATCTTATCCAAATGGAGATATTCAATTTTTTAGACCATATAAAATTCCAGTGGCTACAACTTTCATGTGTACCACTTTTTCAAATTTTGAGCTTAACTATGTCCAAATCTCATTTCTTTCACTCATTTTCGGACCCAGATTTTCAAGTTCGAAAACACCTCTTCTTCTTTTGACCATATCTTCCTCAAATCCAAATTGAGTGATTATTTTTTTTAAAATTGTAGAGAAAAGAATTTAAAAGAAATTTTCTTTTGACAACTTTTGCAAATTCTGAGAGTAACCTATCAAAAAGTCAATTGGAAAATGACCATTTTCAGGTTTGATTTTTGTGAATTCGATGATAGTCCGAATTCCCTCCATCTTTAAAGGCCGATCTCCACCACCCTTGGGCCATGTGTACCATACCTTGGCCAAGCCCATTTCCAAGTTTTAAAGCCCAAAATCAAGTTTTTCCAATGCATATAGCATGGATCTAGGTTCTATTCTAGTTCTAGTGGAAATTTGGATGGTTTTGGTGAGTAAACTTTGTTTTTTAGCCTATGATATGTGTTGAATAAATTATTTATATGAGATGTTGAATTATGTTAGATTGTTATATGTTTGGGTGTTTATAGATGATGTTGAGATGAGATGGAAATTAGACTTGAATTAAAGTCTAACTTTAGTATTGTTGGACATTGTGAACTTTGAGCATAATGTTATATGTGAAAATTGAATAAGATGTTGTATCTGAACTTGTTAACATTGTCATGTTAAATAAGACTTGAAATTCCTTGTAAAAATGGTGATTTATACTATTTTAAAAAAACTAAAGTTCAAAGTTTTAATTTTGTTTTTTTTCCAAATATTTTTCTTATGTTTTATAGTGGAACAAAGTTATAGTAAATGAGTCTGGAAGATAGTAACTTAGAAATTAACCTTAAAGTTACTGTAACTATAGCAATAGTCGCTATAAAAGCAGTACGAAAAAAATTAAAGGTGTTTTTCACAGAATTGTTTTTGAAATCATTTTAAAAAATTTAATTATTTTAATTAAGTATTAGTTAAACATTTAAAAGTTAATTATTTAATTAATTATTTTGGGATTAATTATTATTTTAATTAAAATTTTAAGTTATTAACTAATTATTTATTTTAAAAGGGTTTAAAATTATCAATTCTTTTCAAATCAAGTTTAATTTAAGTTAAGATTTAATTAAAACTTATTATGATTTAATTTTTTTGAGTTAAGGTTTAATCTATTATTTAAGCATTACTAAATATTTTTTAATTAATTAATTGAAATTAAATAATATTTAACTATTATTCGAAAGTTTAAATTATTATTTAATATTCAATTTAAGATAAATTATGGTTTAATCATTTATTTAAAGGTTAACTATTATTTAATTATTTATTTAAGGATAATTATTATTTAATTGTTTATTTAATAGTTAAAATTAAAGGTTTAATTACTTTTAAATAAAAAGTTTAAATGTTATTTAATTATAAAATAAAGTTTTAGAAGTTAGACCACCTTATTTTTAAAAAGATTAGTTTTGCTTTTAATGAGCAAATTTCTTTTAAACGTAGATTCTAAATCCAAGGGATTTCTTTGCTGACTACCCTTAAGTAACCCCAATTGAATATGAAACCCAATAACATCTGTTTAACATAATAAATCACCGTTCTGCTAATTAACTTGTATTGACATCCGTTTGGCAGAATAAATCATCGTTCTACCATACGTCACCAGGTAGATTATATTAACATCTATTTGGAAAAATAAAAACCCATTCTGCCATTATATTAACTTAGACATGTGTTTATCAGAATAAATCCTTATCTGCTATTTTGAAAACTTGGACATTTACTTATATGATTGATTGTTATTGACTGTTCCCCTTATACATGTTTGGTTGTTATGTAAATATCCATGTTATAACTTGAAAAGTAAACTTAGCTAAATCAAATCCATTTGGTCACTAAGCTTCTTTCTAATTTTTAAGGTCAATCATTCTTTTAATAATGGTTTCAAGTTAAGTAGTGATTTTAGTAAAGGTGTTTTAAATAATCTTTTTGTTTATCAAAAGGACTTTATTAAATGAGTTTATTAAAGAAGTTTTGTTTTTAATAAGGTATATTTATAAGAAATTTTTATAAATAATTTTGGATATTTATAAATGAAGTTTTATAAATAATTTTGATATTTATAAAAGAGTTTTCTAAATGTGTTTGGAATATAAGTAAAGGAGATTCATAAATAAAAGAATTTTATTTGGAGGATTTATATAAGGAAATTTATAAAAGGATTTGAGATTGAATTTCCTTTAACCGACCTTCTTAATTCTGGTGGTATGGACATTCATTCCACACTTAACACCGAAGTAATATTGTTTGAGGTTATCTTTATCTCTAATTTAAATAACATTTTGTTTTGATCCTTTGATATGATTTGTAAATTCGAAATCTTTCACAAATATTTTATGAATACACTTATGCCAGTGAGATAAGTATATGAATGTTTTTGATAAACAATTTTGAAAAGGGATTTACATAATTGAAAGATTTATTTTGAGGCTTAGTGGTTGCTATGGGTAATTAAATCTCTGAATTTGTTGTTGTTTGTTTATTTGATAGTTAAATAACCGACTATCAAATCTGGACCAAAATATAACTCCAGAAATATCTAGGAGAAACACGTGAGTTATAATGCACAGTCATCTTCGATGATGTTGTACCGTGCGTATAAATCTCAGTTTGTTCTCTAGGATAAATGATAGGGAGATCCATCCACTTAAATGGTTAAGGAGTGATCTCTGCTCCTATTTATTGTCTGATTATTTCCAAAAGAACCGGGGTTGAATTTACCAGAACTATCGAATGTTGTCTCGAAGAGACTGGGATCGGATTAGTACAAATTATCCGAAAAGCACTTCGATCCAACTCAAGCGTTTCAAACTGAAGACATCTTAAAGATGACTGAAGACGTAGTTTTGAAGTTAAGGGCTACTTGCTATTAATCCTGAGGGTGATTCCAAAATGGATGTAGTAGAGGTAGTACCTTCGGTTTCGTTCAAACCTAGAATGAACTTGTATTTATGAATCCTGGCATTGCATTTTAGCCTGGAGGGCACTGTTAGCATTCCAAGATGGTTTGCTATAAAAAAAGGTAATTGTAACCTCAAGGCTCACACCCAGTAATGACTGAAATCAGAGGATATGCTTCAAGGCTATGTGTTTCACTACCATTAGGGTATGGTCATCACCCAATATAAATCGATATTATAGATCATGTATGCTTGGGGCCTATTTAGGTTGTTGATCCCAACCAGGGTGATGACATATCGGCGCTATCCAGTAAAGGATCGGGTCGGTTTTGACTCATAGGGAGTCCATGTGAGGTTCTCGGTGTGTTTTATCTCGAGATGCACTGTGATAGGTGATACCCCAGTGCCTTGTCATTATTGGAATCCATTTTCAAATACGTGCCTTTACGGACTTAGTTGTGCTCAACTACTGAAATGTGAGATGCAAACATTTCAGCTATATTAATATGAATTTGTATCTGAGAAATTATTATAATATTACTCGATTTTCTATAGAAAGTGTTTTTGTTATCGTAAGGTAAAAACTCGTCTGTGTTTATGTTTAGCATAGTCTTACAAGATACCCTTGATTTTAATAGATTTTACAAGTTATAATAAATAAAATTCCTTGTGATTTGATTTTCTCACGCTTGTTTTACCAGACTAATCCGGGCGTTATTTTTCTTATAATGCTCGGGTTAGCCCGAGCATATTTTCCAGATTTAGCTAGATCATTTGGAGCTTTCAGGAGACGAGCTGGATCCTCTAAGATGTACTCATGTATCTTATATTCTTCGGCTGTTAGTTGTCCTTGATGCTTGTTTGTTGTATATTTATCAGCAATTGTAAGGACAAGCTGTTATAACTGTCCAGGCTGATAATAGGTTAATGTACTCTGACGTTGTGTATTGTAAAGATGATTTCTTTTTATAAAGACTTGTTCATAGTATATATTACTCGTCACGTTTTGTGAGATTCTGTTCTATCTTCTTTTCTTTCTTCACCCCAAATGACCTGTCTTTCGGACACAAATGATTGGCACATGAATACCAAGGATGTATTAAGAGTCGTCTTTAGGTGTAAGAAAGGCAATCATTACATCTCTTCTCCTTGCATAGTCATATACTATAATAGAAAACTTTAGAATCATATAAAAAATCCATATCAAGTGTTCGCCGTCAAGAATCTAGTGAAAAATCCTTTTTCGGACCGGTGTATATCACCTCGAAATCATGTGCTCGAATCCTAGATCAAGAACTGTCATGTTAATAAAATGATCTACGTACAACTTACGTACTTACTTCAATTGGTTTCTTAACTAGACCAATTTCTTTCCAACTATCATCTACACAAAATCATTTCTTAAAACATTACTCAAGTTTATAAACATTTCATAAAGACTTATCTTTACCTATAAAACATTTTATCAAAACAAAATTTCGATTGAAAACTTTTTAAGACTTAAGTTTATTATTTGTATATTACTCTGTTATATCCTAAGAGTATATACAAAACATTCTTTTACATTTTACTATCTATAATTTCAACGAAGGCCTAAAATAAATTTGGATCTTATAATCGAGTCAACCTCCTAAACTTCTTTATCCGTTGGGTTAGGCAAGTAGCTAGGTAGAGTAAGACTCTGGTATCCAAACTCAAGACTAGAGTCTACTTTTCTTAGAATACCCTAAAGTAAAAACGTTTATTTGTTGGCCCAATAACATGGAATGTTCTATTTAACAAGGATTCTTAACAAATTTTTAAACTTGTTTTAACTTACTATTATTTTCAAATTAAGAGTTATAGAAATTCAACTTTTATATTTTATAAAAATACTTAGCTTTAATTTTTATACCAATTCGAAAGTTCCTGATTATCCAAAATTAACAAAAATTCCATTTTATTTCAATAATTGAAAACTAACAAACAACTTATCATAATAAGATGCACAACTAAACTACCCTAATGCAAAGGATACATGCGTCCATAACTTAACAGAAAACTTAAGAATTAAATATTGAATTTTATTTCAAATCATTTGAAATAATAACATATACATATATCTTTCTGGATATTAAATCATACTTCTCGAGATTAAACAAAAATCATTCTTAAAACCAATTTCCAAAATATATTTTTTAGAGTCCATGGAAAATATTCATATAGATCGAGTAATAACAAAATGATTTAAGGAACTGGGTCCTTCTAAGAAGTATTATATATCCCCTTTACTAAGAAGTGCAATACTCAAGAGAAGTGCCTACCATTCGAACACATATCTCGTCCATTTTTAGTCACTTTTGAGCCACTTAAACTAGCTAATATAAAAATATTTTATTTCCCAAATCGATTCATTTATTCCGAGAGTAACCTCGAACTCGAACAAATCTTAAAACTCTTTTCAAAACATTAGTTAAATAGTTCAAATAATACTATTACTATTTACTCCGAACTCTTAGAAACTATTTTCAAATACACTGGGATTTAAGCTCTCAAATTCTCAATTTAAATCCTTTTTGTTTATAAATCATATTTATATAAACCATACTTATATAAGTCGTATTTATATAAACCATATTTATATAAGTCATTTTATATAAACCATATTTATATAATTTTACTTTCTTATGTAAAATCATTTCATAAGTATCTATATTTTAAATATCTTACCTTTCTATTAAACTATAATAACAACTTTTATTAAAGTTGACCTTTATCCTAACATTATCATCGAACGCCTTATAGTCAAACTGTGAAACTTAATTCACAAGTGTTCTTTTTAACGTTCCTATAAATTACTTTCTACCTAACCTATGTTGAAGAAGATAAATACTTACAAATTAATAAACAATAGTTAATGCTTATAAACTGGCCGAGCGTAACTAATCAAATAATAAATGATAATAACTGAATATAATTATTTCCTAACAAACAAAACATAAATAACTATATCACTTTATTGAAAATTATTCTTTTATATATAAAATATAATCTTAGTTAATAATATTTCATTTATCAATTTTATAAACAATATTGTGTTGGTTTGTTCTATTTAAGTATTTAGAAATCCCTATCGATACCATGTCATCCCATGTACATACCAGAATTCATAAACTACTCCATAGACCAATTAACACAATATAAATTTTTTTTACAGCAGTAACAAATACACGCTCTCATATGTATAATACACTCAACTCATGCTAGGGCATTCCATTACCCTATCTCTTAATGAGTTATACCCAACCAAAGCCAAGGTTCTCGCTTAACCTTCGGCTTTGATACCAAAATGTAACGATCGCCTTTTCGACCCTCGAATGTCGACACTAATACATCCATGGTATTCATGTGTCGAGCAATCAAGTGCCGAAAAGACAGAACGTTAGGGTAAAGAAAAAAAGAAAAAAGAAAAGGAGCAAGAAAGAGAAGAACAAAAACATCAAAATCTCACAACGGAATGATAACATATAATATCAAAATGATCTTTTACAAAGAAAACTGTATAAATACAATAATCAAAGTAAACTAACCTATCGTTAATCTGTATAGTTATAATTATCCGTCCTTACAATTTTTGATATATAAACTTTTATAATACTAAAATATTGCACACTAATACTGCAGATGTATTAGTTTAGTGTCGACACTCGAGGGTCGAAAAGTCAGGTCGTTGCACATGCACAAGAGAAATCAAAAGATTTCTATGTTTTTCGTAGGATTTTTAAAAACATAAAAATCTGGTGGTAATCTTATTAGAAAAATGAACTGCTAACGTTTAACCTTTCTAGTACTGTAAGAACATTTGCTATATAAAGTTAATAAAATCGACATCGATAAATTTATGCAACTATATAATTGATAAAATGTTTATTCGCTACAATATACAATTGAATAAAAATAAAGATTAATAAAGAAATATAAGATATACTTACCTTAAATCTTCTGGCAAGTTGTTGCTTCAAGATCCTACAAGAACATAACTATACACTACTAAACACTTTTGTTACTTGGTCGCTTAAGTGTTTATTTGCCTAAGACTGTGTATTCTTTGGATGAGTTTTGGGCCTTTAAGCAATACAAGAAATAGATATTTGATCCATATTCGATCACATATAAATTTTTTATGGCGAACGGTCATAGTTCATAATGTACGAAACTTTAATGGAATTATTTCACTGGAAATAAGAAAATATCATTATGAGAAATCGTGTATTCAATACCACTGATTAAAATAAAGATTTCCTTCAAATGATTTGAACATTTTAGAAAAGTAAAGAGAGTTTACTAGAATGGATGTAACTTTGAAACTGTAACAACCCAAAAATCCGCACAACTTCACCTGACAATAAACCGCGCTTGTCCAGCCCAAACTGAATGGAAAATTGGATCTTTATGGGAAAGAAAGAAGAAAGAAGAAAGAAGAAGGGAAAAGAAGAAGAAGAGAGAGAAAGAAACTAAATCAATCACAGAATCTCACAATCGCAGTGGAACAATATATATGATATCAATGAATTTACAAAATAGAAACTGTAATATACATACATTCATCAGAGTACAATAATCAATCCCTAATCATCAGCCTCGACAGTTATAATAACCTATCCTCACAAATGCTGATAATTTAAACAACAATGCAGTGGAAAAAAACATATACGTGAATACGACTAGAAGACCTCCAGCTCGCCTGTTGAAGCAAAATCTATAAATATGCTCGGACTGACCCGAACATTGAAAGGGAAGAACGCCTGAATCAGTCTGGTAAACCAGCGTGAGAAAATACATCTCAACTGCATTTTTAAAGTTATAAAAAACCTTCCAACACAAAGGCATCTCGTAAGACCATGCCGCACATAAATACAGACAGACTTTTGAGCTTACGATAACCAAAACATTTCATATCAAATTCTATTATATGGGTTCTACAAACAAAATGGCAAACACATAGTGGAGAATGGATTTCCATACAAATGACTAGGTGAAGGGACTACCTTCCGGCAGTACATCTCTAGAGGAATGTACTGAGGCCTATAGAACATCTGCACCTCAACCAACACAAGACTGGCCTACATCTTCCTAGATAGTACTGAATATGTCATCACCCCGGTCGTTACTGACCTATCCGAGGGCCCTCATCGCATACACGACAATAATTTAAAACCCGAACATCATAGCGGGAATAAATATATCTAGAAAGGGATGATCATATCCTAATGGTTGTGAACCACATAGCCTTGCCGCATCTACGTTGCCTCATCATTTCCGTGTGTGAGGCCTGAGGTCACGATTACCTTTCACATAGCACATATCACTTTCCTTTTTGAATGCCACATTGTCATTCCATCATCACACAACTGATTTCTACTGAGCTCGTAGGTATCAAGAAAGGATGTTAAGCTAATAGAATTTGCCTTCTCCACCACCAAGCAAATAATACGTTCACAGAGATTAATCAATGTAATTAGAAATGCAACGTCAGACATTTGTCCATAAAATTTGTCTAAGAATAGGACAAACTGAAGACACTTCTCCTACCACATCCTGTCAGGGGTCACCCCTAGGATCAGTAGCGATTAGTCCTTGCACTATATATTTCATAACGAAGAGACCACTACTACTATATGTATATTGGGGGTTTATCCCCAAATGATCAACAAACAGTCCTTCATTACAAAAATCCCAAATATCAAGTCTTCCAACACCTGCACATTCGAACTCATACATGTTGGTCCGAAGTGGTTTTCGAATAAATCTGATCCCGGTCTCTCCGGATCAACAACGATAAAAAGGCCAATATTTGATAGTCGGTTATTTAACTATCAAGGTGTAACGACTCGAATTTTCGACGCTCGAAAATCGACATTAATACATTCACTGTATCAACTGCTGAGCAATCGAATGCCGAAAAACCGAATTGTTATGGAGAAAAAGAAGAGGTAGAAAAAGACAAAAGAAAAAGAAAGAAGAAGAAATAGAAACAATATCAGAATCTCACATATCGCAGCGGAACAACATATAATAGATAAATGAATAATCTTTAAATCAAAGAACTATATCATTTTATACATTACATCATCATCAGAGTTTACAACAACAATACAACACTTGACAGTTATATAAACTTGTCCTCATACAGAATACACAGCGGAAAAAAATAATATCATATACAAGTGATACGTCTCGCCATCCAGCTCGCCACTGAGCTCCACAACATCTCCTGAATCCAGAATGACCTGATAACCTGACTCTAGACTGCCCGTGTGGAAATTGGTGGGCACCCAGAGTTTAGGAAGGAAACAATAAACTCCAGGTCAGTCATGGTGACTGGTGTGAGAACTAAAACAGTTTATCTTCTCAAAGAAAACAAAACAATTTTGCAATGCTTTTGGAAAATGAAACTACCATAAGACCTCCCGCCACACACACAATGCAAACGCAGAATTGGAGGAGATTTCTTCTTATGATAGTCAAAAATGCTTACTACGCAAAATCATTCGATATTATTATCATTAGTGCATAGTGTCGAAAACATTTCGAAAATATAATATTAATCTTAGCCAGCATACAACCATTATTGTATGCCTACTATAGCTACTACGTTCAATAGCAGGTTACCACCACATTCCATAGCAGGTAATACAACTAAAATCGTACAGGGTTCGTATTGTTTCTTTGGATTTCCAACAAATGGTCAGGCAAAGGAACTTCCTTACACCGAAATAGAAACGCCTCTGGAAAGATGCCCCGAGAGTCAACCTGCTCTCTGCAAACACAAGGCCGACGCTACCTCACGCTGAAAAGCTGTAACTAGGTAGCTAACACACGAGCTATGTCATCCCCCGGTCGTCACCGACCTTTATCCGAGGATCCTCAATCACAAAGCAACAATCACAAAGTATAATCAACATAAGTAAAATATCTGGGCTCCATACCATGATATCACCTTTTATCCAGAAGGAAATGACATACCCTAGGGGCGCTGCCCCTAAAAACCTTTGTCGCAACATTCCTGTTTCGACCATTACCGGGTTGTGAGGCTCGACGAAGTCTCGTCCACAAAGCCACGCTTTTTCACAAAGCCACGCTTTGATCAGCAAATGATCAACAGCACTTCGTGTGCCACATTACCAAATTGGGAATGTATCACTAGTAACCATCAACTACATAACCTCTGAGCTCATACTTCTCAAAGAAGGGTGTTAAGCTAAGAGAATAAATTCTCCGCCACCAACAGAAATGTATTTGATAGAAACCAGCTTTACATCTCAAAATGTAACGCCAGACACACATCCATACAAGTCCGTTCCAGGATCGAACGGAACCGAAGGCACTTCCAAAGAAGCCCTTGCAATCCGGGTATTCACTAATCTTGTCCGGACTTCCCATCATAAAAAGGGTGATATAAATCTCTATACCGGAGCAACTCGGTGCAGAGACATTCGATAGGTTGTCCTTTCATTTTCGAAAATACCCGGTCTTCACACCGGTCTTTAATACGATCTATATCGTCGTATCACTAATTCGGAATGGGTTATATGACACAAAGGTCTTTTCCCGGCTAACCCGAATAGTGCGCGTTTGTTTTAAAAAACAAATCAAGTGCCATTTCAAAGGCAAATATTGATAGTTGGTTATTTAACTATCAACAACATTCACAACAATCAACCAATTTAAATAATTTTTCCCAAATTATTAAATTTCAAATCTCTTCGCGAGATACGGTTTAACACTTCAACCAATTGAAAACAATTTCAAATCACATTCATTTAAACCAATTATATAAATCCTTATCGATTTATTTCAAATTTACATCTCAAATCTGTAAATTTATTTCCACACTTCATCACTTTGAAAACAATTTTCAAATCATAATTTTCGACACTTCAAAAATAAATCAATGTTTATTTTTAAAACAAATTCCTCTTTCCTTCATAAATTCCATTGTGAAATTAAATTTCCAAATATCCATTTTTAACTCCAAATCAACTTTCAAATTGATTTCTAAATCTGTTTCAAAACCCAAATTGATTTCCAAACCTTTATTTCAAACACCGAATCAAATTTCAAATTGATTTCAAAATTTACTTCACACTAAATCAATTACAAATTGATTTCAAAAATTCATTCCAACACAAATCAATTTCCTCATTCAACATCAAATAAATTTTCATATCGATTTCCCAAAGATTTATTTTCAAATACCAAATCAATTATAAATTGATTTCTAAATTTTAATCACCTTTTAAAATAAATTCATTTATCTCTTCCAAACCATTTAAAATTCCATTTTAAATAAATTCTTCAACTTTCAATTAATACTATTCAAAATCTATTTATAAAAGCCTTTTTCCATATTTTAGAAATAATTCGATAAGATTTCAAAAATCGACTTTATACTTTAAAATCCTTTCTTTTAAATTCAACCAAATTCTTTCAAAAGAATTCACTTAAAATTTCCAATTTTAATTTCAAAAATCAAATTTCATTCATTTCTGGTATCCAACGATACCAAAAATACATTCGGCTAAATTATAGCCTTCAACGAATCCAATCACAGATATAATCATTCACAGATTATAAATAAATAATCACACGGCGATTATAAATAAAGCAACACACAACATTGAAATAAATTCAAAAGTTTGAGGAATCCAGTTGGATCCCTCCAACCTGTTTCCCTGCATCCACAGATGTTAGCACAATACCAATTTCACTTCAATGTGAAATTATTGCGGTATATGGTATTTATAAATATTATCCGCTATTATGCGGCGCAATACGGTCTCATCCGCTATATAATGCGGGAAATCAACAACTCCAATATATACATATTCCAATATATATATATATATTGCTATATACATATATAATACCAATTCCACTTCACAGTAGTATTATCGCGGTATATGTTTTTAATAAATAACCTCCGCTTAATATGCGGCGTATAGGGTCTATTTATCACAATAAATAACAGTCATCAATCCAATTCACACAATCAACACTATCAATAATTTTAAATCTAACTATTTAAAATTTAAATCGAAACAAAACATTCGATTGAGTGAGAAGTTCTCACCTTTGCTTTTATTCGTCGTAATAGCGATTTATTCTGATTGAAATTAAACAAGCGTTTAATTTCAACCAAAATTTTCACTAGCTCAAATAAATCCCAATCCAGCTCCATCGTGAAGAGCTCGTCGAACCGGTTCCAATGCAATTCGTTTCGTGCGAAACGGACCTCGTATGAAAAAGTTATGCTATTTTAAAGTTTACACGAATTTAAATATACAATTTCAGCTTTTATTTTAAATCTCAAACCCTCAAATCCATCCTGGCCATCGATTTCTGCATCTTCAGATCTGAGTCGTCCTTCATCTCTTCTTCCTCAACGTGATAAACTCACGTTCCCAAACCCATTAGCCGTCAAGCTTCGACGAATTTTCACGACCAAAATACACGACTTGAAGACGATCGGCCACCTCCATCGCGAAGCCCTCGGCGAACTCTACCTACATCGTGAATAGCATGAAACTCGGCTGACCCTTTGGCCTCGAAAAACGTGAAAAATGCAGCGACTTTGAACGCGATTTCCCGTCGATCCGAAGCTCCATTTCAGATCATGATCGTTGGATTTGTAGATCTCGTCGAGATCTACAACTTTGTAGTTGGAGGTTTTTGCTAATTATCGATGGATTGTGAGATATTAGAGGAGAAAGGAGATGAATTTTTAGCCATTAATACTGTTTGAAAGTGGCGGCTCCTGGTTGAAACCCTAGCTTCTTTGCAAATTGAAGATAGTGAAGTCCTTTTATAGAAAATTGCCAAATTACTATTCACTCGAAAATTTTCCGAACTCCAAACGAAGCGTGCCTGCGTTACCCTAGTTTCTAAGGTTTACCCTGCGTTACGATCGCAATGGAACGTGTTTCAGAAGCTAATTCGATCGTATGTGGGAGTTACGGAAATAAACGATCAAATTTAAATCAAATCGATTTAAACCGATTTCGATGCGTTTTGGCTTGCCCCGGACAAACCGTAAATCCGATCGACATGAAATTTGAAATCTTAAATAATATCACATTACGGATCCGATAAAACTAGTTTCGTCGAAATCCGAGACTGTTTGAAAAATGGTCATTTTTACCTGTCAATTAAATATTAAAATATTTAATTTTCACAAATTAACTTTTAATTCGATTTTAAAAGTTCACAAACATCATTGTAACCCCAATATGATTTAATATAACTTTATAAATCATTTTTAATCACATTAAACCCGATTTCGAATTATTTACCCAATTTCTAGTATTAAATTAATAATTTAATCACCCAATTAAATCACTATATCGAAATTAAATAAATTCGACTCCCAAATCTTACTTATTAATATTTAAAATAAATTAAATATCTGAATTTCAAATGACAGAATTTCTGGGTCGTTACAAACTTCCCCCCTTAAAAGAATTTCGTCCTCGAAATTGCAAAGTAAGAAAAGTGCCCCAAATTCATTAACTTTTCAAAAAAAATAACCACTTAGTGAAAATTTTATATTCACCATTTCCAAAACCTTTAACTTCAACCAAGATAATGGTTTCCGTTTTCTAGTTAAATTCCTACCATTTCATTTCAATTTAGAAATTGACTTTTCATTAACAAAATTTTTCAAAATTTTCAAAAAAATTTCTAACGCCTTAAATTTTCAGAAAAATTCGCCAGCGTCTCCTTTGCGCGGTTTGATCGTAGTAGAATCACAATAGACAATAATATGTATACATCGACCCACCCGGTCGGAAAAGCAGAAAAACAGTTCATATTTCCTATTTTTATTGCGTGGGCGTACCTTTTTAGCATTTTTAAGCAAAGCAGTTATTTATTTAGCTTGTTAATGCAACCAAACCAACCGATCGGCAGCCACGGCACCTGTACTTACTCAATTTAAATATGTAAGTAACATATATAGGAAGTTATTAACAATTTACTCTTTCAAACAACTACAACACTTGCATATCAAAAGGAATGCATACTAAACAAGGTTCATAAGCAACTTATATGATTTCGACATCACTTGTAATTATTTACAACCAATTCATATACAATGACATTCAATTGTTCATTTCCAATTAGTTTACATTCACTAATTTATTCAAGTTGGTTCACTTTCAATTCAAATCAATTTCTATTTAAATTTTACTTCACTTTCAATTTAAATTCAATTACATAGCTTGCAATCCTCATCAATTCAATTTCATCAACACTTTAATGAATTATACTATATGAAATCAACCAACAATCATATAACAACCAATGTATATTCAATACAACCAAATTTATTCAATTTTCTTTACTTAACTTCAATTTGGTTCAACACTTTCAATTTCAATTGGTTTAGTATTCAATTGACTTCCATTCAATTTCCAATTTATTAGCTTTAATGAATTAACACTTACATCCATTATTCCATATCAATTCATTTACATTAGATTGATTAACATTCAATCCATTTATTAATTCAATTGCTAATTCATTTAACAAATAAAGTTGAATTTCATTTATATAACTCAAGTTCACATTCATTTAATAAATTCACTTTATTAATTTACTTCGATATCAAAATCAATTTCATTTAACATCACTTATCTAATCCAATTCAATTTATTTAACTTTCCTTTAGTTAAATTTTGATGCAGCAGCGGAATAACAAAATGATGATTCTGTGAAAGTAGCAATCGATGGAATGAAGAATACTGAATGGCCCAAATTCGTTGATTCGAAGATACCGAATTCTAGCTATCTTCGTCACGTTGATCGCGCACGATACCGTGAAAGATGACCTGCAATTCTTCAGACGTTGATCAAGCGCACTTGATACCGTGAATTGGCTTCTACGATCGTTGATTCGAGCGCACTCGAATGCCGAAAGAGGAGATAGGAGATTACACTCAACTACCAATTTAATGAAAGCACAAAGCTAACAAACAAAAGTTTTATTCAAAATCAACTAAACTATTACAAATGACCCAACATGTCTATTTATAGACGTACAACTCACACATCACTAGGTCGTTCACGACCTTACAACACACACTTTACAACACAACACTTAGGTCGGCAATGACCTACGACCTTAAAATACAATGCACACGACCTACGACTTACATATTACAACACATCAGCCTCCTTCAGCGACCTATCATAGGTCGTTAATGACTTTAAGCAGAACGCGGCAGCGACCTAAAAACTGAACTACCTAAAAATACAAGGCAACGATCTAACTCTTCAGTGCATAAGGTCGAGCGACCTAAAAACATTGCTTCAGGACATCTTCGCGACCTAACATAGGTCGTAACCCCTCTTCGCGACCTAACATAGGTCGTAGCTCCTCTCTGCGACCTAACTTAGGTCGTAACTCGTGAAAATTGGTACTCGAAAGATTGGAGCGACCTAAAGAGATGAGTAATTCGTTAGGTCGTTCTAGCGCTTAACTCGTTAACTCGTTCACATGCCTTAACACCGATTCCGTTAACTCGTGAGCGATCTTCCATAGGTCGTGAGCGACCTAAGACTTGGCCTGTATCATCCTTACTAGGTCGTGAGCGACCTAAGACTTGGGTTGCATCATCCTCCCCTGGTTGGGAAAAATTCGTCCTCGAATTTGCGCTTTGCTCTTCCACAACAGGTTCGTCTCCACAGTAAGGAATAAGATGTTTAACATTAAACACGTCAGAAGTGAACACATCCTCCGGCAGCTTCAATCTATAAGTGTTTTCATTGATCCGTTTCACAATCTTTACAGGACCAATCTTTCGAGCTTTGAGTTTGTTGTATGCTCCCACTGGAAAACGATCCTTCGTTAGTACAGCATATACTAAATCACCTTCATTAAATTCAACGCTTCTTCGTTTCAAATCCGCGTATCGTTTATACTTTTCATTTGCTTTCTCCAATCGTTCCTGAACGATTTTATGACATTCTGCCAATCCATCAACAAAATCAACGGCCCGCTTAACTGTTCCCTTCGGTTGTGGTACTATCGTCAAATCCAACGGTCCCTTTGGTAAGTTTGAATATACAATCTGAAATGGACTGAAACCCGTACTACGGTTTATAGCATGATTATAAGCAAACTCTGCTTGACATAACTTCATATCCCAACTCTTCAGATTATCCTTCACTAGGCACCGCAACAAATTTCCCAAAGATCTGTTAACAACTTCAGTCTGACCATCGGATTGCAGATGGTAAGCACTACTGAAATTTAGCTTTGTTCCCACCATCTTCCACAAACTCAGCTTAAAATGACTTAAAAATCTAGTATCCCGATCAGAAACAATGGATTCTGGTAAACCATGTAAGCGATACACTTCTTTAAAGAATAACTCGGCAACACGGACGGCATCAGCTATCTTCTTACAAGCGATGAAATGTGCCATCTTTGAAAACCTGTCCACTACAACATATATCGAATCATTCCCCCTCTGAGTTCTCGGTAATCCCAATACAAAATCCATACTGATATCAACCCATGGTCTAACCGGCACAGGTAACGGCATATACATACAATCCCGCATTCGTCGCTGTTCCTTTGGAAATTTGACAAATATGACATCTCTCCACAAACCTCCCAACTTCCCGTTTCAACGAAGGCCAATAATAAGATTGAGAAATCAATTGCAAAGTACGATCTCGGCCCACATGACCTTCCTCATGCAACTCCTTTACAATCTTCATACGTAAGCTGCACTCTGGTATGCACAATCGATTTCCCTTAAAAAGAAAACCATCCACCAATACAAACTCATCCGTCTTTCCCTCCTTGACTTTATCTACACACTTCGCAAAGTAAGGATCATCAACAAACATTTCTGGCAACACATCAAACCCTGTTACTTCAACCTTCATTGTAGTCAACACATGATTCCTTCGACTCAATGCATCTGCCACTCTATTCGTAATTCCCGATTTATGCTTCACCACAAATGTAAATTGTTGTAAGTATGCAATCCACGAAGCATGCCTTGCCGCAATCTTGTCATGTCCCTGCATATGCTTCAACGCCTCATGATCGGTATATAAAACAAATTCTTTATGAAACAAATAATGCCTCCAATGTTTCACTGCTTGCACAATAGCATAAAATTCCACATCGTAAGTATTATATCTCATCTTTGCTCCTGATAACTTCTCACTGAAATATGCAATAGGATGTCCTTTCTGACTCAACACCCCTCCAATTCCAACCTTCGATGCATCAGTATGTAATTCAAACAACAACTGAAAATCCGGCAACACTAGAATCGGTGCTGTCGTCAAAAGTCCTTTGATTCTCTCAAAAGCAAATCCTGCTTCCTCCGACCATGAAAATTGCTTCCCTTTCATACAATCAGTGACTGGTGCCATCACGCTACTGAAGCGTGGAATGAACCTTCGGTAGAATGACACCAAACCATGAAAGCTTCTAACTTCTGTAATCGTCCTGGGTTGTGGCCAATTTCTGATTGCTTCAACTTTATTATGATCCACCTGTATGCCTCCTCCCGATATAACATATCCAAAAAATAAAACACTATGCGTCATGAACACGCATTTCTTCGTCGCAGCATAAAATTGTTCCTGTCGCAGTATCATCAATACTTCTCTCAGATGTTGCAAGTGTTCTTCTGAGCTTCTACTATATATCAATATATCATCAAAATACACCACCACGAACTTCCCAATGAATGGTCTAAAGATTTGATTCATCACCCGCATAAATGTACTCGGTGCATTCGAAAGACCAAACGGCATAACTAGCCATTCATACAACCCCTCACGTGTCTTGAACGCTGTTTTCCGTTCATCCCCTGGTCTGATTCGAATTTGATGATAACCGCTTTTCAAATCAATCTTCGAAAAGATAGTAGCCCCGCTCAACTGATCCAACAAATCATCAAGTCTCGGCATTGGAAATCTGTATCTCACAGTAATCTTATTCAGTGCTCGACTATCAATGCACATCCTCCACGTTCCATCCTTCTTTGGTACTAACAATGCTGGCACAGCACATGGACTTAAACTTTCCTGCACACGCCCCTGTTCAAGCAATTCTTCCACTTGCCTTCTCAACTCCTCATGTTCTTTTGGACTCATTCTGTAGTGTGGTCTATGAGGTAACATAGTTCCTGGAACAAGATCAATTTGATGTTGAATGTCTCTCAACGGCGGTAACTCCGTTGGTAGCTCCTCAGGAAATACATCGTCAAACTCTCCCAGTACTGGCTTTACTTCTTCAGGGATCTCAACCACTTCATGACTCTCACGTCCAATCAACAGGAATACTTCAGGCTCCTCTTCTACCTCCTTAACAAACTCCTTCAATGATAACAAAGTTTTCAACTCTTCAATCTCCTCCAACTTGTTTTCTTCGTGTTTTCGCTTCTTAGGAATTAAAGTAATCTTTGTACCCTCAAACATGAAACTGTAACTGTTAGTACGTCCATCATGTTGCACAGCCCTATTATACTGCCACGGTCTCCCCAGCAACTGATGACATACGTCCATGTCCACAACATCACACCAAATTTCATCCTTGTATTTCTTCCCAATTGAAAAATTAACACAAGCCCTTCGTCCAACTTTCACCTCCCCACCTTTCCTTAACCAAGCCAACTTGTAAGGTTTCGGATGCTTCTCTGTCTTCAATGATAACTTCTTCACAGCTTCTGTAGAGATAATATTGTCATAGCTTCCTGCATCGATGACAAACTTGCAAACCCTTCCCAAGATAGTACATGTTGATTGAAAAATGTTACTCCTCAACCAGCTAGTTTCCTCCTCCTGTTTTGGTGTTAAACACGACCTCTTCATCATCAATGAATACCCTTCGTCTCCCGACACATTTTCTTCCTCCTCATCATGTAGTGAATTAGAACATTCAGCCTCTACCTCATCTTCCTCTGCTTCAGCAATCATAGTTCTCTTCTTTGGTTTTGGACATCCGCTGCTCTTGTGACCCACTTCCTGACAATTATAGCATTTGAAATTGGGGTTGACTTTTGGTTTAACCACTTCGTGAACAACAGGCTTACTCGATGCTTTAGGAACATTAGAACTACTCCCCGTTCCTTTGTTCTGCCCTGTAAAACTTGAAACACACTTCCCCCACGTCTTCCTTGTTTCTCCCAAGCCAACGCCTTTTGATGTGCTTCTGCCACAGATCTAGGGTCGAACATGTTCACCATATCCTGGATCTGTGTTCTAAGTCTACCCACAAACCTAGCAGTCAGTTGTTCTTTTGTCTCCATAATGTCATTTCGAGCAATCAACTGGTAGAACTCATCTGCATAATCAGTAACAGCCTTCGTCCTTTGCCTCAGGTTTTGTAATCTCTGATACATTAATGATTGGTAATTGTAGGGCAAGAAAGTAGCCTTCATCAATTTCTTCATCTTTTCCCAAGCAACAATCCTTGACTTCCCCATCCGTTCTCTAGTAAGTTTGGTTTGCTGCCACCATGCCATAGCTCTCCCCCTCAACCTAGTAGCAACCAACTTCACTTTACGATCCTCCGAAACCTCCTTGAAGTCAAATATTTCCTCAACATAAGCTAACCAATCAAGAAATTCCTCGGCTTGCATACCTCCCTTAAATTCCGGTATTTCAGTCTTCATCCCAGACTCCCACTTGTGATCATACTCCGACTGATTCCTTCCTTGTCCTCGTCCTCGTCCATGAAAACTACCCCCATCAAACTCCTCCTCGAAATCTGATGTATATCGATGTCGATCCTGACCACCAACATCTCTACTACCATCTTGTCTTCCACTAACATCCCTTCTATCTACATTCCTCCGATCATGATCATTCACATTCCTATCACGTCTTCGATCATCATCATTTCTATAACAATCTCGACTCACACTTCTATGATCATTGTCAACGCTTCTCTCTCGATTGGAATGTGGTGAAACTCTACTTCCCCCATGGTTAGATTCGGGTGAAACCCTTCTTCGATTTTGATTCATCTCCAACATCATCTTCTCTAATCGTCCAATTCCTTCATTAAGCTTCTCACTAAAATTTTCATTAATTCTTTACTCCATCTCATCAGCTTCTTCTCTTCTATACAATGCTTCTATGTTCTGATGGCAATTATCTCTTCTCGGCGGCATGTTTTGAAACTTCACAAACACTTCAATTCTCGGTGTGAACAAATATGATGCACGGCCTTTAGATTCGATTTTTGGCACGCAAAGCTTCCACGCAAAATTCAAACACCTTTCCTCCTTAGATCCGAAATAATACGGATCGAAAACTCCAAACTTGTTGCAACTTTGTGATGAACGCGATGAACAACCAACTTCTCCAAATGATGGACGGCTTCAATTAACTCCTCAAACTCTTCGAATAAATTGGCTCCAAGACTCGGCTTAGCTATGATTGGCTAAGTCAAGCTCTGATACCAAATGATGCAGCAGCGGAATAACAAAATGATGATTCTGTGAAAGTAGCAATCGATGGAATGAAGAATACTGAATGGCCCAAATTCGTTGATCCGAAGATACCGAATTCTAGCTATCTTCGTCACGTTGATCGCGCACGATACAGTGAAAGAAGACCTGCAATTCTTCAGACGTTGATCAAGCGCACTTGATACCGTGAATTGGCTTCTACGATCGTTGATTCGAGCGCACTCGAATGCCGAAAGAGGAAATAGGAGATTACACTCAACTACCAATTTAATGAAAGCACAAAGCTAACAAACAAAAGTTTTATTCAAAATCAACTAAACTATTACAAATGACCCAACATGTCTATTTATAGACGTACAACTCACACATCACTAGGTCGTTCACGACCTTACAACACACACTTTACAACACAACACTTAGGTCGGCAACAACCTACGACCTAAAAATACAATGCACACGACCTACGACTTACATATTACAACACATCAGCCTCCTTCAGCGACCTATCATAGGTCGTTAATGACTTTAAGCAGAACGCGGCAGCGACCTAAAAAGTGAGCGACCTAAAAATACAAGGCAGCGACCTAACTCTTCAGTGCATAAGGTCGAGCGACCTAAAAACATTGCTTCAGGACATCTTCGCGACCTAACATAGGTCGTAACCCCTCTTCGCGACCTAACATAGGTCGTAGCTCCTCTCTGCAACCTAACTTAGGTCGTAACTCGTGAAAATTGGTACTCGAAAGATTGGAGCGACCTAAAGAGATGAGTAATTCGTTAGGTCGTTCTAGCGCTTTTTCCTTTAACTCGTTAACTCGTTCACATGCCTTAACACCGATTCCGTTAACTCTTGAGCGATCTTCCATAGGTCGTGAGTGACCTAAATTGTTACTAGGTCGTGAGCGACCTAAGACTTGGCCTGTATCATCCTTACTAGGTCGTGAGCGACCTAAAATGTCACTAGGTCGTGAGCGACCTAAGACTTGGGTTGCATCA
Source organism: Allium fistulosum (assembly GCA_030737815.1). Lineage (NCBI taxonomy): Eukaryota > Viridiplantae > Streptophyta > Magnoliopsida > Asparagales > Amaryllidaceae > Allium > Allium fistulosum. The sequence continues at coordinate 56,333,076 of CM060906.1, forward strand.
AATTTCAAATCATATATTTGATTATGCTAACTCAATTTCATTTCAACTTTACCAAGTTAAAAATCTTTATTACATATTATAAGTCCAAAACTCATTTCACTTACATTTATCAATTTCAACTTGGATTTTAAATTCAAATTTGTTTAACACAACAAAATTTCAATTTTTCCAATTTATTAAGGTAGCAAAATCCATCACACAAAAACTCGAAAATGATACTGATGATGCTGCAGTCATCACCCTTATTATTTCCCAGCAACAATAGTGAATCCAGTGCATTAAATTCTTTCAAAAATTTACTTTTATTTATAAATCCCATTTATAAATCTTTTTCTCATATAATTTCACTATTTACTTTTCTTATACAAGATTATCTCACAATTGTAAATTATTTTAATTATGATTCCATACTTATACCATTCATTTGCTTATATACTTCATTCTTTTACAATGGTTGTTTTTATTTAGATTATTCAAACAACTTTTATTAACTTATATATATTTTTACATTTTCAACAACAAAACAATCAATTATATACACTTCAATAATTCTGAAAAAATTATTTCTTTTATATACAAAATATAATCGAGGTAAAATTATTTCATTTACCTAATTTAAAATGATACCATGTCGACTTGCCTCATTTAAGTGTTTAGAAATCCCTATCGATAATATGGCGTCCCACATACCGACCAGAATTCATAAATAGCTCAACGGATAAATAAACACAATATAAAACAATTTCATATTCACTAACAAATACGCACTCGTATCTATTATTACACTCACACTCATTCTAGAGTACTACTGACTCTATCTCTAATGAGTAATACCCAACAGAGCCAAGTTATTCGCTTAACCATATGCTCTGATACCAAATGTAACGACTCGAATTTTCAACGCTCGAAAATCGACATTAATACATTCACTGTATCAACTGCCGAGCAATCGAATGCCGGAAAACCGAATTGTTATGGAGAAAAAGAAGAGGTAGAAAAAGACAGAAGAAAACGAAAGAAGAAGAAACAGAAACAATATCAGAATCTCACATATCGCAGCGGAACAACATATAATAGATAAATGAATAATCTTTAAATCAAAGAACTATATCATTTTATACATTACATCATCATCAGAGTTTACAACAACAATACAACACTTGACAGTTATATAAACTTGTCCACGTACAGAATACACAGCGAAAAATAATAATATCATATACAAGTGATACGTCTCGCCATCCAGCTCGCCACTGAGCTCCACATCATCTCCTGAATCCAGAATGACCTGATAACCTGACTCTAGACTGCCCGTGTGGTTGGTGGGCACCCAGAGTTTAGGAAGGAAACAATAAACTCCAGGCCAGTCATGGTGACTGGTGTGAGAACTAAAACAGTTTATCTTCTCAAAGAAAACAAAATAATTTTGCAATGCTTTTGGAAAATGAAACTACCATAAGACCTCCCGCCACACACACAATGCAAACGCAGAATTGGAGGAGATTTCTTCTTATGATAGTCAAAAATGCTTACTATGCAAAATCATTCGATATTATTATCATTAGTGCATAATGTCGAAAACATTTCGAAAATATAATATTAATCTTAGCCAGCATACAACCATTATTGTATGCCTACTATAGCTACTACGTTCAATAGCAGGTTACCAACACATTCCATAGCAGGTAATACAACTAAAACCGTACAAGGTTCGTATTGTTTCTTTGGATTTCCAACAAATGGTCAGGCAAAGGAACTTCCTTACACCGAAATAGAAACGCCTCTGGAAAGACGCCCCGAGAGTCAACCTGCTCTCTGCAAACACAAGGGCGACGATACCTCACGCTGAAAAGCTGTAACTAGGTAGCTAACACACGAGCTATGTCATCCCCCGGTCATCACCGACCTTTATCCGAGGATCCTCAATCACAAAGCAACAATCACAAAGTATAATCAACATAGGTAAAATATCTGGGCTCCATACCATGATATCAACTTTTATCCAGAAGGAAATGACATACCCTAGGGGCGCTACCCCTAAAAACCTTTGTCGCAACATTCCTGTTTCGACCATTACCGGGTTGTGAGGCTCGACAAAGTCTCATCCACAAAGCTACGCTTTTTCACAAAGCCACGCTTTTTCACAAAGCCACGCTTTTTCACAAAGCCACGCTTTTTCACAAAGCCACGCTTTTTCACAAAGCCACGCTTTTTCACAAAGCCACGCTTTTTCACAAAGCCACGCTTTTTCACAAAGCCACGCTTTTTCACAAAGCCACGCTTTGATCAGCAAATGATCAACAGCACTTCGTGTGCCACATTACCAAATTGGGAATGTATCACTAGTAACCATCAACTACATAACCTCTGAGCTCATACGTCTCAGAGAAGGGTGTTAAGCTAAGAGAATAAATTCTCTGCCACCAACAGAAATGTATTTGATAGAAACCAGCTATACATCTCAAAGTGTAACGTCAGACACACATCCATACAAGTCCGTTCCGGGATCAAACGGAACCAAAGGCACTTCCAAAGAGGCCCTTGCAATCCGGGTATTCACTAATCATGTCCGGACTTCCCATCACAAAAAGGGTGATATAAATCTCTATACCGGAGCAACTCGGTGCAGAGACATTCGACAGGTTGTCCTTGCATTTTCGAAAATACCCGGTCTTCACACCAGTCTTCAATACGATCTATATCGTCGTATCACTAATTCGGAATGGGTTATATGACACAAAGGTCTTTTCCCGGCTAACCCGAATAGTGCGCGTTTGTTTTAGAAAACAAATCAAGTGCCATTTCAAAGGCAAATATTGATAGTTGGTTATTTAACTATCAATAACATTCACAACAATCAACCAATTTAAATAATTTTTCCCAAATTATTAAATTTCAAATCTCTTCGCGAGATAGGGTTTAACACTTCAACCATTTGAAAACAATTTCAAATCACATTCATTTAAACCAATTATATAAATCCTTATCGATTTATTTCAAATTTACATCTCAAATCTGTAAATTTATTTCCACACTTCATCACTTTGAAAACCAATTTCAAATCATAATTTTCCACACTTCAAAAATAAATCAATGTTTATTTTAAAACAAATTCCCCTTTCCTTCATAAATTCCATTGTGAAATTAAATTTCCAAATATCCATTTTTAACTCCAAATCAACTTTCAAATTGATTTCTAAATCTGTTTCAAAACCCAAATTGATTTCCAAACCTTTATTTCAAACACCGAATCAAATTCCAAATTGATTTCAAAATTTACTTCACACCAAATCAATTACAAATTGATTTCAAAAATTCATTCCAACACAAATCAATTTCCACATTCAACATCAAATAAATTTTCATATCGATTTCCCAAAGATTTATTTTCAAATACCAAATCAATTATAAATTGATTTCTAAATTTTAATCACCTTTTAAAATAAATTCATTTATCTCTTCCAAACCATTTAAAATTCCATTTTAAATAAATTCTTCAACTTTCAATTAATACTATTCAAAATCTATTTATAAAAGCCTTTTTCCATATTTTAGAAATAATTCGATAAGATTTCAAAAATCGACTTTATACTTTAAAATCCTTTCTTTTAAATTCAACCAAATTCTTTCAAAAGAATTTACTTAAAATTTCCAATTTTAATTTCAAAAATCAAATTTCATTCATTTCTGGTATCCAACGATACCAAAAATACATTCGGCTAAATTATAGCCTTCAACGAATCCAATCACAGATATAATCATTCATAGATTATAAATAAATAATCACACGGCGATTATAAATAAATCAACACACAACTTTGAAATAAATTCAAATGTTTGAGGAATCCAGTTGGATCCCTCCAACCTGTTTCCCTGCATCAACAGATGTTAGCACAATACCAATTTCACTTCAATGTGAAATTATCGCGGTATATGGGATTTATAAATATTATCCGCTATTATGCGGTGCAATAGGGTCCCATCCGCTATATAATGCGGGAAATCAACAACTCCAATATATACAAATTCCAATATATATATTGCTATATACATATATAATACCAATTCCACTTCATAGTAGAATTATCGTGGTATAAGTTTTTAATAAATAACCTCCGCTTAATATGCGGCGTATAGGGTCTATTTATCACAATAAATAATAGTCATCAATCCAATTCACACAATCAACACTATCAACAATTTTAAATATAACTATTTAAAATTTAAATCGAAACAAAACATTCGATTGAGTGAGAAGTTCTCACCTTTGCTTTTATTCGTCGTAATAGCGATTTATTCCGATTGAAATTAAACAAGCGTTTAATTTCAACCAAAATTTTCACTAGCTCAAATAAATCCCAATCCAGCTCTATCGCGAAGAGCTCGTCGAAACAGTTCCAACGCAATTCGTTTCATGCGAAACGGACCTCGTATTAAAAAGTTATGCTATTTTAAAGTTTACACGAATTTAAATATACAATTTCAGCTTTTATTTTAAATCTCAAACCCTCAAATCCATCCTGGCCATCGATTTCTGCATCTTCAGATCTGAGCCGTCCTTCATCTCTTCTTCCTCAACGTGATAAACTCACGTTCCCAAACCCATTAGCCGTCAAGCTTCGACGAATTTTCACGACCAAAATACACGACTTGATGACGATCGGCCACCTCCATCGCGAAGCCCTCGACGAACTCTACCTACACCGTGAATAGCATGAAACTCGGCTGACCCTTTGGCCTCGAAAAATGTGAAAAATGCAGCGACTTTGAACGCGATTTCCCATCGATCCGAAGCTCCATTTCAGATCATGACCGTTGGATTTGTAGATCTCGGCGAGATCTACAACTTTGTAGTTGGAGGTTTTTGCTAATTATCGATGGATTGTGAGATATTGGAGGAGAAAGGAGATGAATTTTCAGCCATTAATACTGTTTGAAAGTGGCGGCTCCTGGTTGAAACCCTAGCTTCTTTGCAAATTGAAGATAGTGAAGTCCTTTTATAGAAAATTGCCAAATTACTATTCACTCGAAAATTTTCCGAACTCCAAACGAAGCGTGCCGGCTGGCGTTTCTAAGGTTTACCCCACGTTCCGAACGCAATGGAACGTGTTTCAGAAGCTAATTCGATCGTATGTGAGAGTTACGGAAATAAACGATCAAATTTAAATCAAATCGATTTAAACCGATTTCGATGCATTTTGACTTGCCCCGGACAAACCGTAAATCCGATCGACACGAAATTTGAAATCTTACATTAATATCACATTACGGATCCGATGAAACTAGTTTCGTCGAAATCCGAGACTGTTTGAAAAATGGTCATTTTTACCTGTCAATTAAATATTAAAATATTTAATTTTCACAAATTAACTTTTAATTCGATTTTAAAAGTTCACAAACATCATTGTAATCCCAATATGATTTAATATAACTTTATAAATCATTTTTAATCACATTAAACCCGATTTCCAATTATTTACCCAATTTCTAGTATTAAATTAATAATTTAATCACCCAATTAAATCACTATATCGAAATTAAATAAATTCGACTCCCAAATCTTACTTATTAATATTTAAAATAAATTAAATATCTGAATTTCAAATGACGGAATTTCTGGGTCGTTACAAACTTCCCCCCTTAAAAGAATTTCGTCCTCGAAATTGCAAAGTAAGAAAAGTGCCCCAAATTCATTAACTTTTCAAAAAAAATAACCACTTAGTGAAAATTTTATATTCACCATTTCCAAAACCTTTAACTTCAACCAAGATAATGGTTTCCATTTTCTAGTTCAATTCCTACCATTTCATTTCAATTTAGAAATTGACTTTTCATTAACAAAAAAATTTCAAAATTTTCAAAATTTTTTCTAACGCCTTAAATTTTCAGAAAAATTCGTCAGCGTCTCCTTTGCGCGGTTTGATCGTAGTAGGATCACAATAGACAATAATATGTATACATCGACCCACCCAGTCGGGAAAGCAGAAAAACAGTTCATATTTCCTATTTTTATTGCGTAGGCGTACCTTTTTAGCATTTTTAAGCAAAGCAGTTATTTATTCAGCTTGTTAACGCAACCAAACCAACCGATCGGCAGCCACGGCACCTGTACTTACTCAATTTAAATATGTAAGTAACATATATAGGAAGTTATTAACAATTTACTCTTTTAAACAACTACAACACTTGCATATCAAAAGGAATGCATACTAAACAAGGTTCATAAGCAACTTATATGATTTCGACATCACTTGTAATTATTTACAACCAATTCATATACAATGACATTCAATTGTTCATTTCCAATTAGCTTACATTCACTAATTTATTCAAGTTGGTTCACTTTCAATTCAAATCAATTTCTATTTAAATTTTACTTCACTTTCAATTTAAATTCAATTACATAGCTTGCAATCCTCATCAATTCAATTTCATCAACACTTTAATGAATTATACTATATGAAATCAACCAACAATCATATAACAACCAATGTATATTTAATACAACCAAATTTATTCAATTTTCTTTACTTAACTTCAATTTGGTTCAACACTTTCAATTTCAATTGGTTTAATATTCAATTGACTTCCATTCAATTTCCAATTTATTAGCTTTAATGAATTAACACTTACATCCATTATTCCATATCAATTCATTTACATTAGATTGATTAACATTCAATCCATTTATTAATTCAATTGCTAATTCATTTAACAAATAAAGTTGAATTTCATTTATATAACTCAAGTTCACATTCATTTAATAAATTCACTTTATTAATTTACTTCGATATCAAAATCAATTTCATTTAACATCACTTATCTAATCCAATTCAATTTATTTAACTTTCCTTTAGTTAAATTTCAAATCATATATTTGATTATGCTAACTCAATTTCATTTCAACTTTACCAAGTTAAAATTTTTTATTACATATTATAAGTCCAAAACTCATTTCACTTACATTTATCAATTTCAACTTGGATTTTAAATTCAAATTTGTTTAACACAACAAAATTTCAATTTTTCCAATTTATTAAGGTAGCAAAATCTATCACACAGAAACTCGAAAATGATACTGATGATGCTACATTCATCACCCTTATTATTTCCCAGCAACAATAGTGAATCCAGTGCTTTAAATTCTTTCAAAAATTACCTTTTATTTATAAATCCTATTTATAAATCTTTTTCTCATATAATTTCACTATTTACTTTTCTTATAAAAGATTATCTCACAATTGTAAATTATTTTAATTATGATTCCATACTTATACCATTCATTTGCTTATATACTTCATTCTTTTACAATGGTTGTTTTTATTTAAATTATTCAAACAACTTTTATTAACTTATATATATTTTTACATTTTCAACAACCAAACAATCAATTATATACACTTCAATAATTCTGAAAAAATTATTTCTTTTATATACAAAATATAATCGAGGTAAATTATTTCATTTACCCAATTTAAAATGATACCATGTCGACTTGCCTCGTTTAAGTGTTTAGAAATCCCTATCGATAATATGGCATCCCACATACCGACCAGAATTCATAAACAGCTCAACGGATAAATAAACACAATATAAAACAATTTCATATTCACTAACAAATACGCACTCGTATCTATTATTACACTCACACTCATTCTAGAGTACTACAGACTCTATCTCTAATGAGTAATACCCAACAGAGCTAAGTTATTCGCTTTACCATTTGCTCTGATACCAAATGTAACGACTCGAATTTTTGACGCTCGAAAATCGACATTAATACATTCACTGTATCAACTGCCGAGCAATCGAATGCCGGAAAACCGAATTGTTATGGATAAAAAGAAGAGGTAGAAAAAGACAGAAGAAAAAGAAAGAAGAAGAAACAGAAACAATATCAGAATCTCACATATCGCAGCGGAACAACATATAATAGATAAATGAATAATCTTTAAATCAAAGAACTATATCATTTTATACATTACATCATCATCAGAGTTTACAACAACAATACAACACTTGACAGTTATATAAACTTGTCCTCATACAGAATACACAGCGGAAAAAAATAATATCATATACAAGTGATACGTCTCGCCATCCAGCTCGCCACTGAGCTCCACAGCATCTCCTGAATCCAGAATGACCTGATAACCAGACTCAAGACTGCCCGTGTGGAAATTGGTGGGCACCCAGAGTTTAGGAAGGAAACAATAAACTCCAGGTCAGTCATGGTGACTGGTGTGAGAACTAAAACAGTTTATCTTCTCAAAGAAAACAAAACAATTTTGCAATGCTTTTGGAAAATGAAACTATCATAAGACCTCCCGCCACACACACAATGCAAACACAGAATTGGAGGATATTTCTTCTTATGATAGTCAAAAATGCTTACTACGCAAAATCATTCGATATTATTATCATTAGTGCATAGTGTCGAAAACATTTCGAAAATATAATATTAATCTTAGCCAGCATACAACCATTATTGTATGCCTACTATAGCTACTACGTTCAATAGCAGGTTACCACCACATTCCATAGCAGGTAATACAACTAAAACCGTACAGGGTTCGTATTGTTTCTTTGGATTTCCAACAAATGGTCAGGCAAAGGAACTTCCTTACACCGAAATAGAAACGCCTCTGGAAAGACGCCCCGAGAGTCAACCTGCTCTCTGCAAACACAAGGCCGACGCTACCTCACGATGAAAAGCTGTAACTAGGTAGCTAACACACGAGCTATGTCATCCCCCGGTCGTCACCGACCTTTATCCGAGGATCCTCAATCACAAAGCAACAATCACAAAGTATAATCAACATAGGTAAAATATCTAGGATCCATACCATGATATCACCTTTTATTCAGAAGGAAATGACATACCCTAGGGGCGCTACCCCTAAAAACCTTTGTCGCAACATTCCCGTTTCGACCATTACTGGGTTGTGAGGCTCGACGAAGTCTCGTCCACAAAGCTACGCTTTTTCACAAAGCCACTCTTTTTCACAAAGCCACGCTTTTTCACAAAGCCACGCTTTGATCAACAAATAATCAACAGCACTTCGTGTGCCACATTACCAAATTGGGAATGTATCACTAGTAACCATCAACTACATAACCTCTGAGCTCATACGTCTCAGAGAAGGGTGTTAAGCTAAGAGAATAAATTCTCCGCCACCAACAGAAATGTATTTGATAGAAACCAGCTTTACATCTCAAAGTGTAACGTCAGACACACATCCATACAAGTCCGTTCCGGGATCGAACGGAACCGAAGGCACTTCCAAAGAAGCCCTTGCAATCCGGGTATTCACTAATCATGTCCGGACTTCCCATCACAAAAAGGGTGATATAAATCTCTATACCGGAGCAACTCGGTGCAAAGACATTCGACAGGTTGTCCTTTCATTTTCGAAAATACCCGATCTTCACACCGGTCTTCAATACGATCTATATCGTCGTATCACTAATTTGGAATGGGTTATATGAAACAAAGGTCTTTTCTCGACTAACCCGAATAGTGCGCGTTTGTTTTAAAAAACAAATCAAGTGCCATTTCAAAGGCAAATATTGATAGTCGGTTATTTAACTATCAACAACATTCACAACAATCAACTAATTTAAATAATTTTTCCCAAATTATTAAATTTCAAATCTCTTCGCGAGATACGGTTTAACACTTCAACCATTTGAAAACAATTTTAAATCACATTCATTTAAACCAATTATATAAATCCTTATCGATTTATTTCAAATTTACATCTCAAATCTGTAAATTTATTTCCACACTTCATCACTTTGAAAACCAATTTCAAATCATAATTTTCCACACTTCAAAAATAAATCAATGTTTATTTTTAAAACAAATTCCCCTTTCCTTCATAAATTCCATTGTGAAATTAAATTTCCAAATATCCATTTTTAACTCCAAATCAACTTTCAAATTGATTTCTAAATCTGTTTCAAAACCCAAATTGATTTCCAAACCTTTATTTCAAACACCGAATCAAATTCCAAATTGATTTCAAAATTTACTTCACACCAAATCAATTACAAATTGATTTCAAAAATTCATTCCAACACAAATCAATTTTCCTCATTAAACATCAAATAAATTTTCATATCGATTTCCCAAAGATTTATTTTCAAATACCAAATTAATTATAAATTGATTTCTAAATTTTAATCACCTTTTAAAATAAATTCATTTATCTCTTCCAAACCATTTAAAATTCCATTTTAAATAAATTCTTCAACTTTCAATTAATACTATTCAAAATCTATTTATAAAAGCCTTTTTTCCATATTTTAGAAATAATTCGATAAGATTTCAAAAATCGACTTTATACTTTAAAATCCTTTCTTTTAAATTCAATCAAATTCTTTCAAAAGAATTTACTTAAAATTTCCAATTTTAATTTCAAAAATCAAATTTCATTCATTTCTGGTATCCAACGATACCAAAAATACATTCGGCTAAATTATAGCCTTCAACGAATCCAATCACAGATATAATCATTCACAGATTATAAATAAATAATCACACGGCGATTATAAATAAATCAACACACAACATTGAAATAAATTCAAATGTTTGAGGAATCCAGTTGGATCCCTCCAACCTGTTTCCCTGCATCCATAGATGTTAGCACAATACCAATTTCACTTCAATGTGAAATTATCGCGGTATATGGGATTTATAAATATTATCCGCTATTATGCGGCGCAATAGGGTCTCATCCGCTATATAATGCGGGAAATCAACAACTCCAATATATACATATTCCAATATATATATATATATATTGCTATATACATATATAATACCAATTCCACTTCACAGTAGAATTATCGTGGTATATGTTTTTAATAAATAACCTCCGCTTAATATGCGGCGTATAGGATCTATTTATCACAATAAATAACAGTCATCAATCCAATTCACACAATCAACACTATCAACAATTTTAAATCTAACTATTTAAAATTTAAATCGAAACAAAACATTCGATTGAGTGAGATGTTCTCACCTTTGCTTTTATTCGTCGTAATAGCGATTTATTTAGATTGAAATTAAACAAGCATTTAATTTCAACCAAAATTTTCACTAGCTCAAATAAATCCCAATCCTGCTCCATCGCGAAGAGCTCGTCGAAACGGTTCCAACGCAATTCGTTTCGTGCGAAACAGACCTCGTATGAAAAAGTTATGCTATTTTAATGTTTACACGAATTTAAATATAAAATTTCAGCTTTTATTTTATATCTCAAACCCTCAAATCCATCCTGGCCATCGATTTCTGCATCTTCAGATCTGAGCCGTCCTTCATCTCTTCTTTCTCAACGTGATAAACTCACGTTCCCAAACCCATTAGCCGTCAAGCTTCAACGAATTTTCAAAACCAAAATACACGACTTGAAGACGATCGGCCACCTCCATCGCGAAGCCCTCGGCGAACTCTACCTACACCGTGAATAGCATGAAACTCGGCTGACCCTTTGGCCTCGAAAAACGTGAAAAACGAAGCGACTTTGAATGCGATTTCCCATCGATCCGAAGCTCCATTTCAGATCATAACCGTTGGATTTGTAGATCTCGTCGAGATCTACAACTTTGTAGTTGGAGGTTTTTGCTAATTATCAATGGATTGTGAGATATTGGAGGAGAAAGGAGATGAATTTTCAGCCATTAATACTGTTTGAAAGTGGTGGCTCCTGGTTGAAACCCTAGCTTCTTTGCAAATTGAAGATAGTGAAGTCCTTTTATAGAAAATTGCCAAATTACTATTCACTCGAAAATTTTCCGAACTCCAAACGAAGCGTGCCGGTTGGCGTTTCTAAGGTTTTCCCCACGTTCCGAACGCAATGGAACGTGTTTCGGAAGCTAATTCGATCGTATGTGTGAGTTACGGAAATAAACGATCAAATTTAAATCAAATCGATTTAAATCGATTTCGATGCGTTTTGGCTTGCCTCGGACAAACCGTAAATCCGATCTACACGAAATTAGAAGTCTTACAATAATATCACATTACGGATCCGATGAAACTAGTTTCGTCGAAATCCGAGACTGTTTGAAAAATGGTCATTTTTACTTGTCAATTAAATATTAAAATATTTAGTTTTCACAAATTAACTTTTAATTCGATTTTAAAAGTTCACAAACATCATTATAACCCCAATATGATTTAATATAACATTATAAATCATTTTTAATCACATTAAACCCGATTTCCAATTATTTACCCAATTTCAAGTATTAAATTAATAATTTAATCACCCAATTAAATCACTATATCGAAATTAAATAAATTCGACTCCCAAATCTTACTTATTAATATTTAAAATAAATTAAATATCTGAATTTCGAATGACGGAATTTCTAGGTCGTTACACAAGGAAACTAATAAAATCTAGCACATAAGCAGTCACTAGGCTCATTTAATTAATCTTTTATTACCTAAATCACTTCCCAATATTTACTTCAAATTATCATTTAAAAGATATATTCTCAAAACCATTTCAATCTTTCTATATTGGAAAACATTTCCATATACTTATATCAACGATATAAGCATATTCACAAATCATTTCATTTTCAACACGTGGAAAAATATCTTCATATACTTAAAACAGAAATAAGTACATATACAAATCTTAAGGAAAGTATTCTTTAAAACGCACTTTGTTTGGATCAAAATGAATGTTACATAAAACATCCTTACAACAACCCAAAACACTAGTATAGGGATTTGATTAATTACATATATATAAAATCTCATATACTATATAAAACATTTCATTTCGGAAATCATTTACTATTACAACAATGTCATAGTCCATGCCTTCCTTACTTCTCCGAAAACATCTATTACAACAATAAATATTGAAATATATGTTTTCGATAATTATCACATTCTAAATCATTTTTCAAAACCATTAAATTCAATTTAGAATTATTACTTCTAAAACTTTATTTTAAAAAGATAAATTACTTTCTAAAACCATTAACTCCATCAAAATATTTCTTTCAAACATTCCTTTAAAAGATAAACCACTTTTAAAATGATTAACTTCATATCTAAATTTCAACATAAATCATTTCTATATTTATAAACTACGTTTATAAATCTCCTTTCGAATTTATAAAACTTATATTTTATAAAGTTCCTTTATTTACAAAATTCTATTTATAAATCCATTCTTTTATGAAAAATAATTTTACTATCAAAATTCACTTATAAATCCATTTCTTTATAAACCAAATTTACTTAAAAAATCCATTTATAAATCCATTTACCAAACAAACTTCAAATCCATTTACAAATATTATTCAAAATCTCTACTTAAAAACACCTTACAAAGTAGTAAATCAAAAATACGAAGAATCATTCTTTTTTATTTGTTTAAAAATAAATTCATTCCTTTTAATAATTTAAAAATCATTAAAACATATATACTCTTAAAATCACTTTGTAAATCATTTCAATTCAAAATCGCTATTTAATAATATTTCAAAATACTAAAAAATTGGCCCAGTGTTACCATAGCACTAATAAGTAAATCAAATCCATGTCATCAAATATGGCATCCAACACATTATATATCAGAATATATGAAAAACAAATCAACAATGTGAGGAATCCAGTTGGATCCCTCCAACCTGTCCCCCTGCATCACATACAGAATATAATCATAAAAGTATAAATCACCCGCTTCAAGGTGAGATTCATATACAAATGGTCATCCGCTCTTACACGGGAAGGTAATAGGGTCTCATCCGCTCCAATAGGCGGGAATATATATCTGAACCAACTAATATATATACTATATTATCCAAATAAGCAACAACAACATAAATAAAATTATTCCCACTTGTATGAAGATTAAGTGGGCCAGAGAGGTGGGTTTACTCATATAAATTTCAGAAATCGCCAAAGCGTTTCGGTTTGGATTAAAATTGAATGGTCATTCAATTTAACCCAAAATTCCTACTAGCTCCGAGTTTGTCCAATCCAACCCCATAGCGTAGTAGTCGCTGATACGATCACAATGCAACTTATCGCGCTTGAAACCGACCTCGTATGAACAATTTATGAATTTATGAACATTCGAGATAATTAATTTTATAATTAACTTAATTAACTAAAGTTTAAAACTTTAAACCTTTCTCCTATCCCCTTTCTTTTCTCTCGTTCATGAAGAAACCCAGGCACGCTTGTTTTTTTCGCAATCATCGATCACGCTTTCAAACCAGGCCGCCACCGCCGACCTACCGCCACCGTGCGCCTCGCCACAGTCGCCCTACCCTCTACCGGCCTCCTGCCACTCGTGCTCGAACCCATGAACTGCTCACTGAACAGAGTACAATTTCACCCACCATGCCTCGCCAAATGACGATCCATCCGTTGGATAGCTTCGTATCGTTGTACTCTACGTTTTCCTTATTGAAGTCGTGGCCTCATTCGGCCTCTAGAGGCTCCGATTGTTGTTAGCCGTTGGATGGTTAAGTTTTAATGGTGGCTGAAAATAGTTTAGGGTTAGGGTTAGCAAATGAAAGGAATGGAGGTCCTTTTATAGCAAATTTTCCAAAGCATCATTCACACTTAAAATTTCCGAGCTCCGAACGAAGCATGCCTCCTGGCGTTCTATTGTTATACCCCTATTCCGAACAAAATGGAATATATATCAGGAGCCAATTCCATCATATAAAGCAGCTTTTCAAAATCGAATTGTATTTAATTAAATTCTATACGTTCCGAACTCACATTACCAAATGATACGTCCAATCGCCATGAAATTTGACAACATATAATAATTCAATATTGCGGATCTAATGAAACTAGTTTCGTCGAAATCCGAGACAGTGTCGCAGAAGACTATTTTTACACGTTAATTAAAACGAGTAATTTCCAAAATCAGTTTAAATCACTTTTATATCCAATTTAAATTTTTTACTATCTTCCTTCTTATTTGAATAAATTCAATCAACTTTAGAAAGAGTTTTCATTCATATTAAATTCAAGATTCAATTTTTGTTTAAAAACAATTTCAAATATTAAAATTAACAATTTAATTATCAAATAAATTGCTATATCTGAAATATAAGTTATTTAACTTATAAAAATTAACTTTTCAATATTTGAAAATGAATTAAATATTCCAAATTCGAATGACTGAAATTCTAGGTCGTTATAGACTCCCCCCTTGAAAGAATTTCGTCCTCGAAATTACCAAGTAAGAAAAATGCCCCAAACCCATTAAATTTTCAAAACCGTTATTTAAAATAGATTACCAAATTCTTTTAAACCTTTTAACTTTTCGAAATCAATTAGTTGAAACTTTGTCATCACATTTTCTCAATCTTTAAATTCATAATTAACTTTCCAAAAACATCTAATACCATTCCAAGTGATTAAACCAAAATTAAATTTTAGTTATCAAAAATTTTCCTAAAATTCTCAAAAAATTTCTAACGCCTTAAATTTACAAAACACCAGCATTTCCTTTGCGCGGTTCGATCGAAAAAATCACAATATATATATAATCACAAATATACATCTCATCTTCAAGGACGAGGCATCTCACAGGGAAAAAAGTGTAAAAGTACGATATGTAATCCGAGATATGTACCTTTTATTATTTTAGCAAGCATATACAATCAATATAATGTGAAAGCGAGCTCCAAATGTGAAGCATACGCCATCCGCACCTACTAAACACTGAACAACAATGAGAACATGTATATGGAAAGTAATATTAATATATAACATGTACTAATACAATAACCATATGCAAATGTAGCAAAAATAACAAAAGAAACTGTCAAACAATTAATATCCATTCCATTAATTCATAATCATATCGATTTACATTTTCCAATGTCAACATTTGATTTATTAAAGCTTGTATGATGTACATATATTATCCATAAGCAAAATCATACCTGATCGCTCGCTCGATCACACAATTTCACTTCCAAACTAGTATCGTTCAAACAACCACTCTAGTGAGGATTCAGATCCGGTTCATTGATTAGAAACCGCCATTCTTCTTGCATAGCCATATACTATGATAGAGAATATCAGAATCAATCAAAAATTTGTATCCAGTGTTCGCCGTCAAGAAATTGAGTGAAAAATCCTAACTCGGAATGGTGTAAATCACCTCGAAATCGTATATTCGAATCTGGCTCAAACATTTATACGAATAAAATAATATACGTACAACTTATCTATTTATTTCAATTGGTTTCTTGTTATATCCCATTTCTTTTTATTTCCATTCAATTCCTTTTACATTCATTTAATCTGCCTCAATTTAAATCAAATTCAATTACTCAAATTAATTTCACTTACAATCTATTCATTAACATTCACTTATTAATATTCACTTTAAATTCAATTTATGTTTTACAACATTTCATTCCATGTTCAATTTACTTAGTATATTTTCTTTAATACTTACAACACTTAACAACCATTCCTTAAAATTATTTACATAAGTTCATTTTAAATATTTTTATACAACACTTCTTATTTTTTATTATTACTTCACAACTTAAGTTCATATTCAATTCTATCAAACAACATTCTAGTACATACTCAATTTATTTTACAACTCAAATTGAATTTCATTATATAATTTAAGTTCATTATCATTTCAAATCAAATTCTATTTCATTTAACTCGTTTCATCCCACTTTGCTTAACTTGAGTTAAATTTCATTTCAAAATTCATTCTATTTAACTTAACTTAAATTTCATTTTATAATTCAATTTCAGATTTTCTTTTCTTAACATTCATATTCAACAAATTTAAATTTTGTTTTGGCTTAATATTATTCAAATTTATAAGTTATACAAACTTATTTACTTAAAATTTCATGAAATTATTTAACTAAAGTTTATTCACGTACTATATTTACAATTCAGAGTTATATAATCACTTTACAACTTAAGTGTACATTCATCCCATAAACGTATCTAATTCATTTCAAATCCAATTCACTTTCATTTAACCTTTCTTGAGCTAAACTTCATTCCATTAACTCAATTTATTTAACTTTACTTAAGTTAAAAAAATTATTTCGTAATTCAATTTCAAATTTCCTTATGTTAGCTTAACCAAAATGTTCGACCATTTTAAAATTTGGTTTTACTTTCCTATTCAAATTTGTAAGTTGTAAAGTTATTTCATATCTATACTATTTTCAAATTATAAGTTCAAAAACTTATTTTTCATATATTTATCAAATCATACTTGGAATTTTACAATCAAAACTTGTTTTATCAAAACACAACTTCAATAGTAAATTACTAAGGTAGAGTTTCATCACTTAGAAACTCGAAAATGAATACTGATGATGCTGCAGTCATCACCTGAATTATTTCCCAACGATTAAAGTGAGTTTAGTGCTTTTTATTTCTTTTAATATTCCTCTTTATTTTTAAATCACATTTATAAATTTATACTTATATAATTTTACTTATTTCACCTTGGTTATATAAAACAATTTCTTATTGTTTATCTTTGTTTACATTATATTGACAACTTTTATTAGAACACAAACAACAAACATCAAATAATAATAATCAAATTTACCATTCACTAACAACCAAACACACCATATATAACTATAATAATTTCTAAAAAAATTTCCTTTATATATAAAAAATATAATTAGGTAAAATTATTTCATTTACCCACTTTTAAAACAATACTATGTCGGTTTGCCTTGTTTAAGCATTTAGAAACCCCTATCGATAACATGGCGTCCTACGTACCGACTAGAATTCCTAAGCCACTTAAACAGATAAAGTAACACAATATAAAACATTTTTTATATCACTAACAAATACGCACTCGTATATATAATACACACAAACTCAATATAAAGCATTAATAACCCTATCTATAATGAGTACCCAACCAAAGATTAGGTGTTCGTGTAATCCTAAGCTTTGATACTAAGTGTAACGACCCAAATATCCGCACAGTTCAAGCTGACAATAAAATGCACATGTCCAGCTCTAACTGAATAGAAAACCGGATCTTTATGGAAAAGAAAGAAGAAAGAAGAAGAGAAAAGAAGAAGAAGAGATAGAAAGAAACTAAATCAATCACAGAATCTCACAATCGCAGCGGACCAACATATATATATATATTATCAATGAACTTTACAAAACAGAAACTATAATATACAATATCTATCAGAGTACAACAACTAATCACTAATCGTCGGCCTGGACAGTTATAATAACCATTCCTCACAAATGCTGATAATTTAAACAACAATGTAGCAGAAAAATAAACATATATGTGAATACGACCAAAAGACCTCCAGCTCGACTGTTGAAGCTCCAAAGCATCCAAATCTAAATCTGTAAATATGCTCGGTCTGACCCGAGCATTGAAAGGGAAGAACGCCTGGATTAGTCTGGTAACCAGCGTGAGAAAACACATCTCAACTGAATTTTAAAGTTATAAAAAAACCTTTCAAAACAAAGGTATCTCGTAAGACCATGCCGCACATAAACATAGACGGGTTTTTACCTTACGATAACCAAAACATTTCTTATCAAATTATGTTATATTATACTAGTGTCTAGTATACAAATAATATTATTCATAGCCGAAATTGTTACATTGATTAAATTCCAGCATACTAGCCACAAAGTGGGTTCTACAAACAAAATGGCAAGCACGTAGTGGAGAATGGATTTCCAGAAAAATGACCAGGTGGAGGGACTACCTTCCGACGGTACATCTCTAGAGGAATGTACCGAGGTCTGCAGAATATCTGCACCTCTACCAACACAAGACTGGCCTACCTCTTCCTAGATAGCATCGAATATGTCATCACCCCGGTCATTACCGACCTATCCGAGGGCCCTCATTGTATACACCACAATAATTTAAACCCTGAATGTCATAGTAGGAATAAATATATCTAGAAGGGGATGATCATATCCTAATGGTTGTGAACCACATAGCCTTGCCGTATCTACCCTATTTTGGTCATTTCCGGGTATGAGGCCTGAGGTCACGATTACCTTTCACATAGAACATATCGCTTTCCTCTTTGAATACCACATTGTCATTCCATAATCACACAATTGATTTCTACAAATGTATAACTCCTGAGCTCATATGTCTCAGGAAAGGGTGTTAAGCTAAGAGAAGTTGCCTTCTTCGCCACCAAGCAGATAATACGTTCAAAGAGATCAATAAATGTAATTAGAAATGCAACGTCAGACATTCATCCATACAGGTTGTCTAGGAATAGGACAAACCAAAGACACTTCTCCTACCATATCCTGTCGGGAGTCACCCCTAGGATTAGGAGCGATTAGACTTTGCATTGGATATTTCATAATGAAGAGACCGTTGCTACTATATGTATATTGGGAGTTTATTCTGAAATGATCAACAAGCAGTCCTTCATTACAAAATCCCCAAATATCGTTGTCTTCCAACACAAGCACATTCGAACTCATATATGTTGGTCCGAAGTGGTTTACGGATAAATCCAATCCCGGTCTCTCTGGATCAACAACGATAAAGATGCCAATATTTGATACGTTTATTTAACTATCAAAGCAACCAGTAAAATCTAGCACATAAGCAATCACTAGGCCCATTTAATTAATCTTTTATTACTTAAATCACTTCCCAAATATTTACTTCAAATTATCATTTAAAAGGTATATTCTCAAAACCATTTCGACCTTTCTATATTGGAAAACATTTCCATATACTTATATCAACGATATAAGCATATTCACAAATCATTTCATTTTCAATACTTGGAAAGATATCTCCATATAGTTAAAATAGAAATAAGTACATATACAAATCTTAAGGAAAGTATTCTTCAAAACGCACTTTATTTGGGTCAAAACGAATTTTACATAAAACATCGTTACGACAACCCAAAACACTAGTATAGAGATTCGATTAATTACATATATATAAAATCTCATATAATATATAAAACATTTCCTTTCGAAAATCATTTACTGTAACAACAGTGTTATAGTCCATGCCTTCCTTACTTGTCCGGAAACGTCTATTACAACAATAAATATTGAAATCCATGTTTTCGATACTTATCACATTCTAAATCATTTTCCAAAACCACTAAATTCCATTTGGAATTAGTACTTCTAAAACTTCATTTTAAAATAAATTACTTTCTAAACCATTAACTCCATCAAAATATTTCTTTCAAACATTCCTTTAAAAGATAAACCACTTTTAAAACGATTAACTCCATATCAAAATTTCAACATAAATCATTTCTATATTTATAAACTACATTTATAGATCTCCTTTCGATTTTATAAAACTTCTATTTTATAAATTCCTTTATTTACAAAAAACTATTTATAAATCCATTCTTTTATAAAAACTAATTTTACTATCAAAATCCACTTATAAATCCATCTCTTAATGAACCAAATTTACTTATGAACTCCATTTATAAATCCATTTATCAAACAAACTTCCAATCCATTTACAAAATAGTATTCAAAATCTCTATTTAAAAACAATTTACAAAATAGTAAATCAAAAATACCAAAAATCATGCTTTTTTATTTGTTTAAAAATAAATTCATTCCTTTTAATAATTTAAAAATTATTAAAACATATATACTCTCAAAATCACTTTTTAAATCATTTCAATTTAAAATCACTATACAAAATACTAAAAAATGGCCCAGTGCTACCATAGCACTAAATAAGCAAAACAAATCCATATCATCAAATATGGCATCCAACACATCATATATCAAAATATAGGAAAAGTAAATCAACAGTGTGAGGAAACCTGCTGGATCCCTCCAACCTGTCCCCCTACATCACATACAGAATATAATCATAAAAATATAAATCAACGCTTCAAGGAGGGATTCGTATACAAAAGGTCATCCGCTCTTACACGAGAACGTAATAGGCTCTCATCTGCTCCAATAGGGGAAAATATATTTCCAAACCAACTAATAAGTATAATATATCATCCAAACAAGCAATAACAACATTAATAAAATTATTCCCACTTATATAAAAATATAAGCGGGCCAAAGAGGTGAGTTTACTCATAAAACTTCTAGAAATCTCCAAAGCGTTCCGGTTTGGATTAAAATTGAACGGTCGTTTAATTTTACCCAAAATTCATACTAGCTCCAAATTCGTCCAATCCAACTCCATAGCGTAGTACTCGCTGATACGATCGCAACTTGTCGCGCTCGAAATAGACCTCGTACGAACAAATTATGAATTTATGAGCATTGGAGATAATTAATTTTATAACTAACTTAATCAACTAAAGTTTAAAACTTTAAACCTTTCTCCTATCCCCTTTCTTCCCTCTTGTTCACGAAGAAACCCAGGCACGCGTGTTTATTTTTTTTCGCAATCGTTGATCGTGCTCAAACCAGGCCGCCGCCCCCGACCAGCCGTGCTGCGCCCCTCGCCACAGCCGTCGCTGCCCTCCGCCGGCCTCCGGCTCCTCGCGCGCGCGCGACATCACGCTTGAACGCATGAACTGCTTACCGAATGGAGCACGATTTCGCCCACCATGCCTCGCCAAACGACGATCCATCCATTGGATAGCTTCGTATCATTGTGCTTTATGTTTTCCTAGTTGAAGTCATGGCCTAATTCGGCCTTCAGAGGCTTCGATCGTTGTTGGCCGTTGGATGGTTAAGTTTTAATGGCGGCTGAAAATAGTTTAGGGTTAGGGTTTGCAAATGAAAGGAATGGAGGTACTTTTATAGCAAATTTTCCAAAGCACTATTCACACTTAAATTTTCCGAACTCCAAACAAAGTGTGCCGCTTGGCATTATATATGTTATACCCCTATTCCGAAAAAAATGGAATATATATCGAGAGCCAATTACATCATATACAGTAGTTAGCTTTTCAAAATCGGATTATATTAAATTAAATTCCTTTAATTAAATTCTACCTGTTTTGAACTCGCATGACCAAACGATACGTCCAATCACCACGAAATTCGACTGCATATAATAATTCACTATTACGGATCTAATGAAACTGGTTTTGTCGAAATCTAAGACAGTGCCCCAGAAGACTATTTTTACATGTTAATTAAAATGAGTAATTTATAAAGTCAGTTTAAATCACTTTTAAATCCAATTCAAAAAGTTTATTATCTTCCTTCTTATTTAAATAGATTTGAAATAACTTTAGAAATCGTTTTCATTCATATTAAATTCAAGATTCAATTTTTTAAACAATTTCAAACATTAAATATAATAATTTAATTATCAAATAAATTGCTGTATTTGAAATATAAGTTATTTAACTTATAAAAATTTACTTTTCAATATTTAAAAATCAATTTAGTATTCCAAATTCGAACGACTGAAATTATGGGTCGTTACAGAAACAGTTGGTATGAAGTGAGTGAATAGTTAACTCTGCTTCATGAAGTGAGATCGGAAACAAGAATTATATAAAATACTAAAAGGTACTTAATATGGAATGTTAAATGTGATTCATGTTCCAAATTATGTTATGATATAGAAAATTGTTTTCTATAAAAATTGTTTATATGAATTTAATATGTTTGATCGAGAACTCTCGACTGTAAATTAGTTGCAGTAAAAGAAATAAATGGTCCATAATAAGTAGTTAAATGGAGCTTCGCATCAAGATACGAAAAATTACTCAATGGATGCCATATAAAACTTATCAATGGATGCATCAAGATACGAAAAATTATTTTCATAAATATACCCAATATTATTCATGAAATAATAATTAATTTCAGTATTGATTGAAAGTGTATGTTTTGTTTCATTATGAATATTTTGAATATTGATTATGAAATAAATCTATTAAAATAATGGTACTTGTTGCATTGAAGTGTCTATAATTTTTTATATTTATTTTGGAATTAAGGACAAAGCATTTGTGTAGTGAGAGCGACATAAGAGTTGGTGAACTATTTAGATTGGTACATAAAGATGTATGCAGTCGAAAGTCCAATGATATAAGAAATGGTTCAATGTACTCTGTTTAACTCACAAATGAATTAACATAAAATAAATTTTTATATTTGATACATAAGTAGTATATTTATGACAGGTTCATTGAATATAAAAAAGAAGTATAGAACATATCATGTAAAGAAAATAAGAAAATTTGATTTGATCAAATAAGTGAGAATATAGGAAAACAATTCTAAAAGTACCTAAAAATGAATAAAGATTCTGTAACATCCCCTATCTAAAGGCCCAAAACTAAGCGCTACAGATGTTGTAGTCATCTATAGTATTAGCTTCCGGTAACTAAATACGGCTATTTTAATGGTATCAATAATATTAGAAGCACGTGAATATGAAACAAAGCACAAATTTCAAAAAACAACTTTTACTTTATTACATTTCAAAACCAATTGTTTCACATTCACAACAGATAACCCAAATCGTTCCTAGGCACAGATAAAATATAATTGTAGCGACCCGTATTTTTACGGATCGAAACATCGTAAAGCAGTTGTTATTAGATTGTTAGTATTGTTAAGTCGTCCAGAGTTTAGGTCGACTAGAGCTTAAGTCGTGTAGAAGTTAGGTTGTCTAGAAGTTAAGCCATGTTGTAGCTTAAGTCGTTTGGAAGTTGAGTCGTGAGGTGGCTTAGGTCGTGGGGTAGGTTAGGTCGAGTGAACGACCTAAGGGATTGGAGCAACCTACAGGATTTGACCGACTTAAGGGGTAGACGACTTAAGAGTTAACGACTTAAGTTAGTAGGCGACTTGTAGGAATTGGCGACTTAAGATAGTGGCGACTTAGGAGTTAGCGGCATAGGGATATCGACATAGGAAACTGGGGCGAGTTAACGACTTAAGGAGATAGGTCGGAGACAGTTAAGTCGGTGAGTCGCTATAGCATGATCAGTTAGGTCGTAGACGACCTATGATAGTATACTGTGTATAGTTAGGTCGTGAGGTGTTAAGTCGTATCCCAGCTAAGTCGCAAAGTTCGTTAGGTCGTATCGTAGTTAGGTCGCGACTTATGTTAGGTCGCGTGGATGCTTAAAGGGTTAGGTCGTGTAGCGTTAAGTCGCTAAGTCGTATCTCGTTGAGTCGAGTAAGTTGATAGGTCGTTAAGTCGTACCTTAGTTAAGTCGTGTAAGGACTTATGTTGTTAAGTCGCTAGGTCGTGCGCATGTGTGTTAGGTTAGGTCGTGCGAAGGCTTAGGTCATTGAACTGTTGAGTCGTAAGTCGTAGGGATGGTTAAGTCGTAAGTCGTGGTATTTATGAGTCGTAGGTCGTGGATTTTCTTAAGTCGTGGACGACTTAAAAACGAGCATACGACTTAGGGGATTTCAGCCTATAAATACCCGGGTTCTTCTTCATTTTTGGGATTCGGATTTTGAAGCGACGAAGTGCTGCATTTTTGAGAGCTCGAGTTCTACACTTCTTCACTTCTTTTCTCCACTTTGATTTAGTACTTCCTTCCATCCAAGATCGAAGATTCAAGAGCTAAAGTTGAAGATCTACATTCTTCGAAGAGTGATTTCATCGTTTGAAGCGGATTTGTGATAGATCGAGTTAGATCCTTCGCTGTCCAGATCTGAAGTGGGTTGTTTTTGAGGTGTTTAGGTGATTTGGTGAGTGGTGATTATCTCTCACACGGATCCAAAGGAGTATATCGGATCGTTGGCTTGATTTTGTGTAAAGTAGTGATTTTCATGCATTTTTGTAAACTTAAGTATAGATCCATTGTTCATGATGATTCGACATCCATTTTACTACATGTTAACCTATGCAAGTTCATTCATCAAGATTATAGAGACATTACTCATGTTTTCATGTTTGTTAGACTTTAGACTCTTTATTTACAAAATTGCCATTTTTGTTATAATTGTTCATTAGATCATATTTGAATGCTTGATTACTTGGATTAATGTTTGACTTGATTGATTGCTATGAATTAGATGATTGATGATTTGATTTAGACAAGATGGTCGAAGATGATTCAAAAGCTAAGTGAAAGGCTCTTGAATTGGGAAGGCTGCTCATGGCATATATAGCGGATGATAAAGCTCATATGGATAAGATTTGATGATGATGATGTTGAGATGAGGCTTTGCTAGGATGTGATGAAGCGAGGCATGATATGAGATTGCCTTGGTCTAATCCAGACGGGATCATTCCAAGCATGTTGACAACTCGGTGAAATGGTTCGAGTTGAGGATAATGGTTTGCTCGAGAGGCGCTTGAGCTAGTATGGAAATAGTCGTCGAGGAGGATGACTAGAAGGCTGAGATTTCATCGTTGTTGAAGGTTCTAGCAGGCTCAAAGCAAGAGTACGTTGGGCAGATTCGATAGTCCCTAAAGACTATGATTGTAGTCGAGTACTCTGGGCAGATTCGATAGTCCTAGGCACGGGATGCGACGACGTGCGGAGTTATGTCTAGAACCGGGGTTGCCATTAACCCTTGACGGACGGCTGAAAGAATGTGTCGGTCATTCAATTAACGGTGGTATCGAAGCAATGATAACAGTGATAGCCAGAGTCATGGATGTTTGGTTGTATCATCATTCGGTCTCAAGAGCGATGTTTTCTGGGTGCTTATCTGATCTTGGTTTAGGCCTTGGGGGTTTGTACTTGGAAAACACCGACCTTGACTCGAGTGATAATTGCTTTACTTTAAATGTCTGCTTTGCTATGTTTATTTCTGCTTAGTGTGTCTGGGGGCTATCACTGTAGAAAGAGGTGGAGTGGGAGGGTTGGATCCCTATTCCTTTTACCTTTATGCTCTTTTGGTATGTTGTTAGTTAATTTACCGCTCACTAAGACTGTTGTCTGACTCAAGGTTTTATGTTTAACTCTTATTGCCTTGGGCTGTTCGTCCATTTTGGGACGGGCAGACTAGGTAGCAGGTGACATGTGATGTTCTTGCTTTCCACGATGCTGATGACGAAGACGAGCTGGAGGATTGCATATTGTTTTCTTACTATATGTACTGGATGTTCCGCTGCTTGTATATTCTCTGAGTGTTATGTAGTGAGGCTTGATGTATTGACTGTTCAGATGTTTGTATTAAACTATTATGAAGTTTTATTGATGAGATTCTATTTTGTGAAGCTTCACTATATATATATATATATATATATATATTCTATTGTATTTTGTCCATGCGTTGTGAGTAATACGATAGATTCTGCTGTTTTAATTTAACCCTGACAACCGTCCATGGCTACCTGGCACACTTTACAGCGCACTATCTCTAGGTTCAGTGCGGGGGTCATGGGCGGTCGTCACATTTGGTATCAGAGCATTGGTTAATCGATTTTACCCAACGCTCGCTGACGTAACTACGTATGAGAGACGTAATTGTATTTTGATGGATGATTACTATATATAATATAGTAGCTTAGAAAAGTTTGAGTCCTTTATGCAGTTGTTTCTCAAGGTGTGCTAATCATTCCTTTTTATAGATATTAAGGATGAGTCGAAGAGGGAGACCAGCTGCTAGGGAAGGCCGTGCTGCTGAGGGGACTGCTGATTATGCAGCTATGTTCGAAGCTATGATGACTTCGATCATGAGAAGGATACCAGTTCCGGGGACAGCAGTTGATGTTGGAGTTCAAGTTCAGGCTCCAAGACCAGTGGATTTTGCTAAGTTGTGTAAAGACTATACTGCTCTTGGAGGGAAGGTTTTCTTGGGGACAGAATCAACCATTGAAGTCCAGAGGTGGATAGATGCTTGTAGAAGGATCTTTGGTGATTTGGGAATTGAGGATGCAACTAAGAGGAAGTTAGCATTAAGACAGCTTCAAGGGAGACCTTCTGATTGGTGGAACTCTATCACTATTGATACTCCGGAGGAAGAAATTACTTGGGTGCAATTCCAAGCCAGATTTGAAGCTAAGTTCATTTCTACAGCTCAGAAGTCTGTTCTGTTCAAGAAGTTTGTGGAACTCAAGCAAGGTGGAAGGCCAGTTCTTGAGTATGTTTCTGAGTTTGAAGCTTTGTCCAAGTATGCCCGGTCGTATATTGAATCTGCGTATCAGAAGAATGAGAAGTTTGTGACAGGCTTGGACAGTTATCTTGGGAGGCAGTTGGTGGATCATTTGGACGATCCATTTGAGAAGCTTGTGGAGAAAGCTCTCAGGCATGAGAATCTGTTTCCTAAGGAGGGATCTGTTGTTGCTGTGACCAGGGGAGAGTCTAAACCACAGCAGGGTGGAAACAAGAAGAGGAAGCAGCAGCAGCAAAAGGGTAAGGATGGCCAGAAGAAGCCAAAGGGCGAAGTGACCTGCTACAATTGTCAGCAGAAGGGCCATTTCTCCAGGGATTGTAAGAATTCGAAGGTGCCGATGAAGTGTCACAACTGTGACAAGCCGGGGCATATCAGGAAGAATTGTCCAGAACCGCGAAAGGACAAGCAGATTGTGCAAGCTTATGCTTTGGGGGCGGTTCCATCATCTTCAAAAGCTCCTACGGTTGAAGAGAAAGGAAAGAGTGTGGTGGTTCAAGGTACTCTTTCCATATGTGGTGTTCCAGTTAGAGTGTTATTCGATACTGGGGCGTCGCATTCTTTTGTTTGTAATGAACTTGTAGGCCGGTTGGGTTTAGAACCGGATATCGTTGATAGGCCATTGGTTGTGACTAACCCAGTTGGGGGTTCGTCTTGTCTGTGTATGCTATGCCGTGGTCTGATTGTATCAAGTCATGATTGCTCTTTTGTTTATGATTGTTTTTTTCTGAACTTTGCGGGGTTCGGAATTATTTTGGGAATGGACTGGCTTAGGAAGTATGCAGCAAAGGTTGATTGTGAAAGGTTGGAGGTGACAGTCGAGAATGTGGAAGGGCGAAAGGTTGTGATACGATGTAAGCATGAGGAAGGCGTCTTCATGAGCTTTATGTATTCGTTGGTTGTTCCACGGGATGGACTGTCATCGCTGACAATCGCTAATGGATTTGCGGATGTCTTTGATGAGGTCAAAGGGTTACCGCCGCATAGAGAGATCGAGTTTCGTATCGATTTAGTTGAAGGAGCCAGACCTGTTGTGATGCCTCTTAGGCGGATGGCGCCTAGGGAACAACAAGAGTTGAAGGTGCAAGTTGATGATCTTCTACAGAAAGGATTCATTCGGCGTAGTGTGTCCGAATGGGGTGCACCAGTTGTGTTTGTAACCAAAGCGGATGGATCGCTGAGGTTGTGTGTGGATTATCGTGAGCTGAATAAAGTGACTAAGAAGAAAAAGTATCCATTGCCGAGAATAGACGACTTGTTTGATCAGCTTCACGAAGCTAAGGTGTTTTCTCAGATGGATTTGGCAACGGGATTTCACCAGTTAAGAGTGGCTAAGGATAGTGTGCCGAAGACTGCTTTTAGGACACCATCCGGTTTCTTTGAGTGGCTGGTAATGCCGTTTGGATTGACCAATGCACCAGCATATTTTGTGGATCTTATGAATAGAGTGTTCAGAGATCAGCTGAACAAGTTCGTACTAGTGTTCGTGGATGATATTTTTCTTTATTCCAGAACTGAAGAAGAGCACAAGACGCACTTGCGTATTGTTTTGGAAATCTTATGGAAACATCAGTTGAAGGCTAAGTTTTCAAAGTGTCACTTCTGGAAGAGTGAAGTGAGGTTCTTAGGCCATATTATCTCTGGAAATGGAGTAGCGGTTGATCCCGCTAAGGTGGCAGCAATCCAGGATTGGGTTAGACCTATGAATGCATCTGATGTGAGAAGTTTTCTTGGATTAGCAGGATACTATCGTCGATTTATCAAAGACTTTTCCAAGGTAGCTGCACCATTAACAGGATTGACGAAAAAGAGCCAAGTATTCAGATGGGATGCTAAGTGTGAGCAAGCTTTCGGAATCCTGAAAGAGCGATTGACGAGTGCTCCTGTTTTGACTATTCCAAGTGGAAATGATGAGATGGTGGTTTACACCGACGCATGTGGTACTGGACTTGGAGCAGTGCTAATGCAGAAGGGTAAAGTTGTTGTGTATGCAAGTCGACAACTGAAGCCACATGAAAGGAATTATCCGACTCATGATTTGGAGTTAGCGGCGATTGTTTTTGCTCTGAAGATGTGGAGACATTATCTATTGGGAGTTCGATTCGAGTTGTTTACAGATCATAAGTCGTTGAAGTATCTTTTCTCCCAAAAGGATTTGAATCTTCGGCAGCAACGTTGGCTAGAGTTTTTGGCATCATATGATTTTGGTATAGCTTATACTCCGGGAAAGGGTAACGCAGTGGCAGATGCGTTAAGTCGAAGACATGCAGGATTGGGAGTCATGTTTTCAGAATGGAAGAATCTCGAGTATTTAGCTGGATTTGACTTCAGGCCCAGATGTGAATTGGAACCTGAGATGTTGGCAAACTTATCGATAAGACCGACCCTTGTGGAAAGAATTGGCGAGAGCCAAAAGTGAGACGATAAGCTTGTCAAGATTATCCGTGATTTGGAATCTGGGTTGGACCCAGAGAAGGATAAAGGATTCGAGGTCGATCGAGAGGGTTGGCTTCGGAAGCAAGGACGACTAGTTGTTCCCGATATAGATGAATTGAGAAATGAAGTTCTGAAGGAAAGTCATCACTCGAAGTTGACAATTCATCCAGGTGGAAATAAGATGTATCGGGATATGAAGAGAACCTATTACTGGGAAGGTATGAAGAAGGATGTTGGAAATTTTATTTCCAAGTGTATGAACTGCCAATTGGTAAAAGCCGAACTGGAAAAGCCAAGTGGACTGCTTCAGCCATTAGAAGTTCCTACATGGAAGTGGGAGCAAGTATCGATGGATTTTATCGATGGGTTACCTAGAACAAGAACGGGAAATGAAGGGATTTGGGTCATCATAGATCGTCTAACTAAGAGTGCAAGATTCATTCCTGTTCGATCGACTAGGACTGCATCAAAGTTGGCGGAGCTGTATGTTAAGTGGATAGTTCGATTCCATGGTATTCCGAAGAGTATAGTGAGCGATCGAGACCCATTGTTCACTAGTGGATTTTGGAAGAGCTTCCAGGAAGTTTTGGGAACTGAGTTGTGTTTGAGTACAGCTTATCATCCCCAAACAGATGGTCAGACCGAGAGAGTCAATCGAGTTTTGGAAGATCTCCTCAGAGCTTGTGTTTTGGATTTCGGAGGATCATGGGAAGATCACCTTCATTTGGTGGAATTTTCGTATAATAACAGTTACCAGTCAAGCATTGGTATGGCACCGTATGAGGCATTGTATGGAAGACCGTGTAACTCTCCGACATGTTGGTTAGAAACAGGAGAGAAGTTGATACTTGGGCCAGAGATGATTCGACAGACTTCGGATTGCATAGAGATCATTCGGCAACGAATGAAGGCAGCCCAAGACCGACAGAAAAGTTATGCCGATAAGCGTCGTAAGGATTTGGAATTCGACGTAGGTGATATGGTTTTTGTGAAGATTTCTCCATTGAAGAATGTTATTCGATTCGGGAAGAAAGGAAAATTGACTTCGAGATTTGTTGGACCATTCCCGATCATCGAGCGAATTGGAAAGTTCGCCTACAGATTGGAGTTACCAGAGAAGATGTCGGGTGTGCACAATGTTTTTCATGTATCATATATACGGAAGTATGTGCACGACTCGAATATAGTGGTTTCTGCTGATAGCTGTGAAGATTTCGAAGTTGATCCAGTCGATAAGAGACCTCGTAAGCCGCTTCGTGTTGTGGAAACCGACACGAAACAGCTTAGGAGGAAGGTAGTTAGGTTGCTCAAGATACAATGGAGTGATGATGATAACGACTGTACATGGGAGGTGGAAGAGAGGATGAAGGCAGCTCATCCTGAACTCTTCAAGGTATGGCCATAAGGTGTCGTGTCATCTCACGATATTGTAGCTTGTTCTAGTTTTAGAATTCTGCATGCTAAGCTAGAATTGGATGCATGGTTTGTTGATTGCTATGGATGGTAGGCATGCGGAATAGTTTTTGATTGCTCTTGTTTGTTTGGAATTTTGGGGGCGAAATTCCTAAGGGGGAGAGAATGTAGCGACCCGTATTTTTACGGATCGAAACATCGTAAAACAGTTGTTATTAGATTGTTAGTATTGTTAAGTCGTCCAGAGTTTAGGTCGACTAGAGCTTAAGTCATGTAGAAGTTAGGTTGTCTAGAAGTTAAGCCATGTTGTAGCTTAAGTCGTTTGGAAGTTGAGTCGTGAGGTGGCTTAGGTCGTGGGGTAGGTTAGGTCGAGTGAACGACCTAAGGGATTGGAGCAACCTACATGATTTGACCGACTTAAGGGGTAGACGACTTAGGAGTTAACGACTTAAGTTAGTAGGCAACTTATAGGAATTGGCGACTTAAGATAGTGGCGACTTAGGAGTTAGCGGCATAGGGATATCGACTTAGGAAACTGGGGAGAGTTAACGACTTAAGGAGATAGGTCGGAGATAGTTAAGTCGGTGAGTCGCTATAGCATGATTAGTTAGGTCGTAGACGACCTATGATAGTATACTGTGTATAGTTAGGTCGTGAGGTGTTAAGTCGTAACCCAGCTAAGTCGCAAAGTTCGTTAGGTCGTATCCCAGTTAGGTCGTGACTTATGTTAGGTCGCGTGGATGCTTAAGGGGTTAGGTCGTGTAGCGTTAAGTCGCTAAGTCGTATCTCGTTGAGTCGAGTAAGTTGATAGGTCGTTAAGTCGTACCTTAGTTAAGTCGCGTAAGGACTTATGTTGTTAAGTCGCTAGGTCGTGCGCATGTGTGTTAGGTTAGGTCGTGCGAAGGCTTAGGTCATTGAACTGTTGAGTCGTAAGTCGTAGGGATGGTTAAGTCGTAAGTCGTGGTATTTATGAGTCGTAGGTCGTGGATTTTCTTAAGTCGTGGACGACTTAAAAACGAGCATACGACTTAGGGGATTTCAGCCTATAAATACCCGGGTTCTTCTTCATTTTTGGGATCCGGATTTTGAAGCGACGAAGTGCTGCATTTTTGAGAGCTCGAGTTCTACACTTCTTCACTTCTTTTCTCCACTTTGATTTAGTACTTCCTTCCATCCAAGATCGAAGATTCAAGAGCTAAAGTTGAAGATCTACATTCTTCGAAGAGTGATTTCATCGTTTGAAGCGGATTTGTGATAGATCGAGTTAGATCCTTCGCTGTCCAGATTTGAAGTGGGTTGTTTTTGAGGTGTTTAGGTGATTTGGTGAGTGGTGATTATCTCTCACATGGATCCAAAGGAGTATATCGGATCGTTGGCTTGATTTTGTGTAAAGTAGTGATTTTCATGCATTTTTGTAAACTTAAGTATAGATCCATTGTTCATGATGATTCGACATCCATTTTACTACATGTTAACCTATGCAAGTTCATTCATCAAGATTATAGAGACATTACTCATGTTTTCATGTTTGTTAGACTTTAGACTCTTTATTTACAAAATTGCCATTTTTGTTATAATTGTTCATTAGATCATATTTGAATGCTTGATTACTTGGATTAATGTTTGACTTGATTGATTGCTATGAATTAGATGATTGATGATTTGATTAAGACAAGATGGTCGAAGATGATTCAAAAGCTAAGTGAAAGGCTCTTGAATTGGGAAGGCTGCTCGTGGCATATGTAGCGGATGATGAAGCTCATATGGATAAGATTTGATGATGATGATGTTGAGATGAGGCTTTACAAGGATGTGATGAAGCGAGGCATGATATGAGATAGCCTTGGTCTAATCCAGACGGGATCATTCCAAGCATGTTGACAACTCGGTGAAATGGTTCGAGTTGAGGATAATGGTTTGCTCGAGAGGCGCTTGAGCTAGTATGGAAATAGTCGTCGAGGAGGATGACTAGAAGGCTGAGATTTCATCGTTGTTGAAGGTTCTAGCAGGCTCAAAGCAAGAGTACGTTGGGCAGATTCGATAGTCCCTAAAGACTATGATTGTAGTCGAGTACTCTGGGCAGATTCGATAGTCCTAGGCACGGGCTGCGACGACGTGCGGAGTTATGTCTAGAACCAGGGTTGCCATTAACCCTTGACGGACGGCTGAAAGAATGTGTCGGTCATTCAATTAACGGTGGTATCGAAGCAATGATAACAGTGATAGCCAGAGTCATGGATGTTTGGTTGTATCGTCATTCGGTCTCAAGAGCGATGTTTTTTGGGTGCTTATCTGATCTTGGTTTAGGCCTTGGGGGTTTGTACTTGGAAAACACCGACCTTGACTCGAGTGATAATTGCTTTACTTTAAATGTCTGCTTTACTATGTTTATTTCTGCTTAGTGTGTCTGGGGGCTATCACTGTAGAAAGAGGTGGAGTGGGAGGGTTGGATCCCTATTCCTTTTACCTTTATGCTCTTTTGGTATATTGTTAGTTAATTTACCGCTCACTAAGACTGTTGTCTGACTCAAGGTTTTATGTTTAACTCTTATTGCCTTGGGCTGTTCGTCCATTTTGGGACGGGCAGACTAGGTAGCAGGTGACAGGTGCTGTTCTTGCTTTCCACGATGCTGATGACGAAGACGAGCTGGAGGATTGCATATTGTTTTCTTACTATATGTACTGGATGTTCCGCTGCTTGTATATTCTCTGAGTGTTATGTAGTGAGGCTTGATGTATTGACTGTTCAGATGTTTGTATTCAACTATTATGAAGTTTTATTGATGAGATTCTATTCTGTGAAGCTTCACTATATATATTCTATTGTATTTTGTCCATGCGCTATGAGTAATACGATAGATTCTGCTGTTTTAATTTAACCCTGACAACCGTCCATGGCTGCCTGGCACACTTTACAGCGCACTATCTCTAGGTTTAGTGCGGGGGTCATGGGCGGTCATCACAATAATTATTACAAATTACGCCAAGAGCGGTATATGAAGATACCCCCTTAGATGACCAGAGTCATATAATTATAATAGACTTAATACAAACACAGCGGAAATATAACAAAGCATAAAACTGCAACTCCTAAATAGCTATCCATTTGCCTCCTGTATGCCTCCGGTAGCCTTATTTGTTATCCTACTAAACCTGAAAAGACCTTAACCCTCAGCCTACTCAAATCAATTTTGAGCACCTGGGAGTTTAAGGGGAAAACATAAACTTCGAGTCAGACATAAATCCTGGTATGAATGATACTATACATCCTGGTTAAATATGTTAAATGAGACCACGCCGCTTAGTGGAACGGGTTTCCTCTCACTAACATTCTTTTAAAACATATCTTTGCAAAACCTTTTTCTGCAACCAAAACTGGTTAAATACTATAAAGCATCATTATGTAAACATACATAAATATCAGGTAGTAAATGAATTATCTGTTCAAACACAAAAGTTTTGTATTACTAACTTTTAACCTTTGGCTGACTCGGGCCTACCTGAAAACATATCAAAATAATCTAACATCTGTTAGTCACACCTCTTCTGGACTATCTGTCCTTAACTATATGTTAAATACTTCGCTTTTGGATGGTCTGTCCCTAGCTTAATCATCTCCCAGGTCATCCTGATCCTAATGGTTTTGCGGGCTCACCAATAACCTATCTGTATACAAATATATATTCCTTTCTATGTGTAATCATAATTTTTAGTCTATCTGACCAAGCCCTACACACTGGAGTTTTGGACAATAATTAGCTGGGGCTAATAGCTAATGTATAGGGTACGACCCTATACCAGTCCCATCTGGTATTCTAATATCTGAGTCATTTTTACTTAGGTATCCCCTCCCATAATTTTCCTTGAAAACCTTTTCAATATGATTTAAAACATTTAAATCAAACTTATACAAGGAAAATATAAAAAATTTATGCTTTACTCAAAATCACCTTGCCATGTTGTATATTTGTTTTACTCAAACTTTAGTTGATGAAAACATTTAAGTATTTGAAAATACCCCTTTTGTATTTCATTGAAAGTACCCCTTTCTAAATCTTTTGAAAGCATCTCTTTCGAAACCAAGTAAAACCATTTGATTATCTAGGCCAAGAGGCCAAAATCTTACCTTTCAAAACCATACTTCAAACCTTTCGAAACCATTGGAAACCTCCCTTTCGAAAGCATTAAAACTTTAGACATCCTACTTTAAAAACACTTCAAAACATTGCCTTAGAAAACCTTTGGAAAACCTTCCATTTTAAACCTTTTGAAATCATCATAAAATAGAACCTTTCGACTCTGTCGGAATCTACCTTTCGACCCCATTAAAACCGTTCAACAATTAAAACCTTTCGAAACATTCAACTCTTAGAACATAAACCTTTCGTAACTCTTTGGGTTCAATTTAAAACCTGTGAAAAATCTTCTTTTAAAACCTTTTGAAATCCTTGAAAGCAACTTTTCGACTTCGTTGAAAGCTTTAAAACATATCATTTAAAACAATAGGCCTCTGCCTTTGAAACAACTCCTTCAAAAGCTTTGGGTTATACTTCAATTATAAAACAAGGGTAAATCATCTAAGTCGAAAGCTTTGATACCCTTCGAAAGCATGGAGAAACAACTTGTTTTAAAACAAGTAAACCTTTCGACTTTGTTGAATGCAACGACTTCGAAAGGTTGGAAAAGGCCGCTATAACCTTTCGACTGTATCGAAAGGTTCAAAATTAAACAATAATAAGTGGTAGTAACCTTTCGACTATGTCGGAAGGTTTCGAAACAAAATAGAAGTAAAGCAGCAGCAACCTTTCGTCTTTGTCGAAAGGTTTAAAACCTTTATTTTTAAACATTTGACCTGGTCGAAAGCAACCAAGTCGAAAGCTCTAATTCAAAAGCAAAGCAAGTGAAATCTTAAGTTTATAAAACAACATACCCCAACCTCTTTGCCCATCAACCTTTCGACTAAGAACCCTTCGACTCTGTCCAATTCATCATGTACCAAAGTGCTTGATACCATATGCATTGGTTTGACCTTGTCGAAAGTTATAACATTTTGACTTAGTCGGAAGGTCTGGGTCGGAAGGTATTATGCCTGAAATGGCTGAAACATGGTAAAAGCATAATTTTCTTGTTTTTAACTTAAAGAAGATAACTTTTCAACTAACCTGCCTTTGTTTATCAAATTCTCATTGGTTAAGAATTACTTTTCAGAAAAATGCTGCCACTAATTTCAGAATTAAATAATAATTTTATTATAAAATGCCCCTTTCCCTTAATTAAATATATAAAACATTTAAGTCCCATACCTTAAATAATTTTATATATTCATCAAAATACTTGGGAAAAATCTGGAAAAATCCCAGAAAATCTATTTTAATATGTTTTCCAACATATAAAATTTTCAACCCCAATAATTATTTATTTAGCCGTAAATAATTTATAACCCAATAAATCATTTTCTTCACTAGAAAATTTATATAAAATGCACATAGATCCAGAAAATTATGAAAATTGAAACCCATCTCCAAAATATCATTTTTGACCCATATTTAAATTTTTAATGCATTTGGATGTCATCTAATAGGGTTTCATGTCAAACATATCATAAAAAATTTAACGTGAACATATATAATTCATCAACAAGCATATATATAACTTTAATCATCAAAACATGGCATAAACTTGCAAAAACTTTTTGGATCTATCTTGAAATCGAAAACCATAAGAAAATGGGATGTAGTAATTATTCACCTTAGCTTTGAGATTAAAAGATGTGAGATTTGATGTTGGATAAATTGATTATCTTCTTCTCTTGAATCCTAGCTTTATCTTCCTTAAGAATAACAATACTAGCCGGCCTTAGTAAAAAATTTGTTTGAGTGAAAATGAAATGAATGTGAATTTATTCCTATGGGTTTAGGGTATAAGCCTTTCCTATTTCCCATATTGCTCTTTTCATTTCCTAACACATTAGCTTATGTTATTTCATTTTAATTTGCACATTAACATGGCACGACTACCCTTAATTTAATCAAATCTCAACCTATTAATCTTCACATTATTTTATTTTATTTAACTAATTAAATACTCTAAATAATGTTACCAAAATAGGGGTGTTACAGATTCAATCTCAAAACTCACTTCTCTCTATAATACATAATGATGTTTCGATAAGGAGTAATCAGAATTTGTTGAAAAAAGTACACTGATAATAAGTAAAGTTGAGTTAATTTCTTTCTGTAAGGTTGAGTACTTAAAATAAATACATAAGGTTAACTGCTATTTCATCTAAAACAAAGTTTACAAAATCATACAAAATAAGGATTGATGGAACAACCCTTATATATCCTAGGTCAATGAGTTGGCAGGTTGTGTGAGTCGAGAGGCTACATGTAATATTTACCCGTGAGGGAACTTGTGTGAACCACCCCAAAGCAGTTTGGGACCGATCAATGTTGATTGAACAATTTATATTATGAACATGAGTTCGTAAACCTAAAACTTGTTGGGATTGGGCCAATCAGAAGCGGGTGAAATAGGAAAATTTAAATAAAAAAAATCCTATTTTGGATCTATTAGGCCTATGAAGTCTAAAAGATTATTAGATTCAAGCTAATAACATTTTTAATAAAATCATGTTTTATTTAATTGGTTAAAAGGAATACTTTAAATAAGTATGTAATATAATTAATGTATCAAATGTAGTCATGTGTTTGAATGGTAAAGGCAACATGTTAGTAGCACAAATATGCACATAAATAAACATTTAAAAGTTCAGAGAAAGAACCCCTTTGTTTCTTTCTGTTAACAAAAATAATTAATTAAGAGAATATGGGGCTATAAATGTAGAGAGAGAAACCTTTCATTTCTTCCTCTCTCTAATTAGATTAATTGACATATTAATGACATTTACTATTGAATTCACATATGTCTTTGTTGCCCAAAATTTTGACTAATATATATATATATATATATATATATTTAAGTGGGTCTTGTACATATACACACATATGAATATATATGTATATATATTAAAATTAAGATTAATCAGTTTACACATTATGAAACCATAACTTAAAAAATATATAGTTTGATAAGATTTTGAAAGTAAATTAATGATTAAATATAAGAATCTATTTTATTCACTTTAAGTCAAAAGGACATGCAATTATATATGTGTGTATATTTGAAAATTATGGTTAGTAAAATAAAATCCTACCTTAACAAAAGGATTAAAAGAGGCATGTGACATTTTCAATAAAAGTTCACTTATAATAATAATAATAATCTTTTTTTAAAGTGTACAATGATGAAAAAGTTTATATCTAAATCAACAACTATACAAAACTCATACTCATGATCCAAAATTGTTTCAAATAAATAACATGTGTATTTTGTTCAAGTTTTGATTTTATGTAATAAGCAATATAAATTATATTAGGTATTTAACACTAGATTTCAATCAAATTGCTAACCTTTTCCTTTTTTATCAACTTATGAATTTCAAGTCTACCTAAAATTTTTATATAAACAACAAACAAAATTATTTCAAAATGACTTGAGATAGAATCTTCAATTTTCAATATTACAATATGAAAATAAATTTTATGTAAACAAATTATTTTAAAATGTTATTCAAACAAGAGTTTCCATATGAAAGAATTGGACAACACAAGCATGTATAAATTGTGACATTGAAAAACATATCTAATTAAATACATAACATAAACAACCAAACAAAATAGGCATATAGATCCATAATAATTATCATTAATGACATGCGAAAAACAAAGAATGTAAAATTAACATGATGAGGATAAAGCTGGTTCAATGCAATAAACAAAATATTCAAAACATTATCTAAATACATACAAATGAATGAATGGAATAAGTGAAAAATAGAAACAAATAATCATAACGAAATAACATATAATAAAATAGGAGCTCACCTTTTAGATGAAGTCAAGAGAAACATCTTGATTTGAGATTTATCCTCAGATCTCAAGTAGCTCACCACCTATTTTTGCAAGAGAAGGATGAACTACTTGTTTTTATTTTATTTGATGTTTGCATTTGGTATTGGAGTTGATGATTTTTTTGAAAATATTGATTTGATTTTCAGCAGTTGAAAGTTAGGAGAAGAGAAGAGAATAGAGAATGAAAATGAATGTGTGTGGAAATGAATTAATAGATCTGTTTTTAATTGAAAGAATGGAAGCTTTCTCATTCTATTAATTAAAACTTCTCTAATCAATTCCCTTAATTCTCTCTCTCCATTCCTCTCTATTCATGTGGTATGCCTGAAATTATTTTGCATCAAATGGTATAAAATTTCCATAAATTTTTTCATGCAATTATCATTTATTTAAACTTGTTTACAAGTACACAAATATCGTATATCTATGCATGCAAATATTACTTTTATATACATGTTTCAAATGATTCCAAATAACTCCCAAACATCTCACAAATTAAATAATAATTAATATTCCTCAAATATTAATTAATTTAATTAACTTACAACATTTTATAAATTAATCAAATCATGTGGATTTTCGAAGACTTAACAAATACGGTTGTGTGACTCAAAGGTGCAAATTCAGTCAGCAACTAATGTTGAAACTCAAAGATTAACGTTTACATGTAACCTTAGCTAGTAGTGTGACATTTTGGATAAATTTATCGCTTATACATCTTTACTGGTAAAATCCAATTTTACTTATTTAAGCGTTACCCAGTAGTGACAATTAATTATATCAATTCTCTTCGTCAAAACTATATCACAGTAGGACTTATGGAAATTGGTATTGGTCAAAATTCCAACATAGTCCGCATTCAACATTGTAAGTGCAAACATACAATCCTTGGTTTAATAAAAATAATTATTATTAACTGCACTGCTCTGGCCAGAGACTTTGAGTTGACTTAAGTTGACCTCATGATACTAACCATATATAACCAAGGAGACGAATTCTCTCGTGAATAGTGTTTCACTTTTAATGCTTCCACCTGACCTAACTATAGTCATTCGATGGATGCCATGGCATGATTTAACTATAATCGAAGTAGAGTTTCCACATTGAAGCTCGATAGTATTTTCAAGTAGAGAGAATTGTGTAAATTATCATATCGATATTTTCTATTTGACTTTATTTATATTAACCCACAAAAAACTATCAAGTGAGTCATTTCATAGTTATCCAGTAACTATCAATACGTAAATCCTTGGTGGCCCCAGTAGCTATGAGTAATACAATGCTCAATGTTTGGAGAGCGTTACATACTCTAGTCTCAACGGATGTATAGATATCCAATCTTGATACATCTTGACTAGGATATTTAAAATGGTATGTTTATTTTATTGTGATAAATCACTCATGATTACAACACATTGTAACTACTATCATAGAACATACCATTTATGGATTTTCTATATTAAATATACTTTTAATAAATAATTAATATAATATATTATATAAAGTATATAATAGAAAGAAAATACCTTTATTTTGAAGAAGATTGGTTGTCGAGTTAGATGTATGTAACAAATTACATAATTACCCATAGGACATACCCTTAACTCTATTAATCTCCCACTTGCATATGGGGTCGATTATGGAATCTAATTCCAACTTTATCAGCCGGTTTTCTTAAAAACAATCGGGTTAGTATCTCAGTGAATGGCTATGCTATGTTGTTTTAATTATCTACTATGTCAATCAACTCTGTCTGATGTAGATAAACTACCTTTATCATATGGTACTATTTAGAGTATGTCGCTTGACTTCTAGTAAGCTCTATGTTCCTTTATGAACTGCATCGTGACATAGTTATCATATAACAATGTCATGGGATACTCAGCATTCGAAATCACCCTTAGCTAGTTACAAATTTATGCATTTATTTATACTTCTGATATTGTAGTAGCCTTTGGTTGAATTAACTACTAGTTATTATTTGGAACATTTCCAACTTAAAGCTTATTAATTAAAGTTTGAACATGAATTTAATATTGATATATTATACTCGATATCACTTATGTAGTTCGAGTTCGAACATTCCTTCATGAGGAGTTCGTTGTTTCTTTAAACAATTCTCTAGTATTTTGCACATACTCGAGAATACTCTAACTACCATTTAGTGATCTTAGTTTGTATTTGATATTCGCTTCATGCATCAAATACATAAGCAAGAACAATATTATAGACAATACAACATGTATGATAATTCTTGTTGTCAATACATAAGGAATCCAACATGTTCCATTTTAAACATTTTAGTATGGTGTCTTCACATATCATTTGGCATAATCCCAACATCTTTTATACTTACCGTAAAAGATATAATTTATAAATCCAAAATTGAGTATTAAACAACAAGAATATTACTGATTTTAACATAAGTACACCGTTAATAACCAATGGTATGTTGTTTACTAATAACTTTAGAAATATCTATGTACCCTTTAATGTTCTTTCTTATGGACACATGCTTCCTCGGCATTTTGACAAAAATAAACTATTCGATATTTCTATCCAAATATTTATTCAATTTTGATGCTTATAGAATAATACTTTCGTATCATTTCTTGGATCATATCCGAAAAACCCACTAACTCGATATTGCTCTCGCTGACTTCGAGATGCTTTGGTTGTTATATGCAAATAGTCTATTCTAAATTGTTATTTAGATTTTTTCCATTTCCACACATATGTACAAAAACACAAAGTCATACCAAGCAATAATTTTATGAGTAAAATATGAATCACCTTGAGCACATTGAATGATGAATCTGTTATGTTAATTTCAACAATTGAAAATTACGATTTTATTCTTAACAATGTTGCTCAGTATATCCCAACTATATTAGTCTTTCTCTTGAGGATACATTTGCAGCTGATAAATCGTATTCCTTTGAGTACACTATCAAATCATGTTTTGATAATGTACTTGGAATTCTTTTAGATTTGTGCATTATACCATATGGCAGAGTCAATACTCCTAATGGTTTAATTGACTGTTGTGGACTATTTTTTCTCGACATTGATAAGAAACATAGTTTCCCTTCAATGTGCAAGATATTTATTAGACATTTTAATGCATAGTTGCAACGACCCAACTTTTCGACCATTGAATGTCGACACTAATACATCCACGATTTTCGTGTGTCGAGTGCCTAAGTGCCGGAAAGACGAATTGTTAGGGTAAAATAAAAGAAAATGGATTGAATAAGGAAAGAAGAACACAATATCAGAATCTCACAACGGAAGGCTAAATATAATATAAAAGGAACAATACTAAAACCTAAGTACTATCATCTGCTTTGAAAGTTATAACTGCGCGTCCTTATAATGCTGATATATTTAATACAGAATTGCAGCGAAAATAAATGTTACGGTAGTTAGAACTCCAACCCTCCTCCAGAAGCTCCAAAGCGTTTGTAGCTAAATCTGGAAACATACACAAGGCTGACCCGAGCGTTAAGAAATAACATCTGGATCAGTCTAGTAAACCAGCATGAGAAACACAAGAGCATATGTAACCAAAATAGTAATTATTAGGACTATACTGCTACCAGTAATGGTTTTCCCCTCAACGAAACCAACCATTCATTAATTTTAATATAGTGATATAATAGATAGTGTCTAGGGCGTAGCATATAAATTATATCAAATAGATGTGGTTCTTACATTGGTCACACCGCAACATACTTAGGG
This sequence comes from Allium fistulosum, assembly GCA_030737815.1. Classification (NCBI taxonomy): domain Eukaryota; kingdom Viridiplantae; phylum Streptophyta; class Magnoliopsida; order Asparagales; family Amaryllidaceae; genus Allium; species Allium fistulosum. The sequence continues at coordinate 56,375,658 of CM060906.1, forward strand.
TATAATCAAATTCGATAAGATACATTCGCATAATGGATTTTCCATGGAGATATCTTCGGGGAAGCCGAATCCAAACTCCATGCACAAGGATCAGAAACTACCTTCCGAGCATCATATATCTCTAGATAGAATATACCATAAGGTAAACACATGCGGCCCAGCGTCCGAACAAAAACATGAACAACGTGAACCAAATATCATAAACTCCAGCACGCAACATATCAATAAGTATCTCTAAATATGGAGTTGATAACACCCCGACATGGGTCGCTAACCCTTTGGTTGTGCATCCTACTCTGTCTTTAGCCATTTCTGATGTTGAGTTTAAATTCGACATCTTTCACACAAGCCTTAATCATTTGAACAGAACACGAATCCCAGATTGGATCCTCTCATCTCGAATAGATGTCGAAACCACACGTGGATCCCCATATCTCAACAGATCTCGGAATCAAACATGGATTCCCACATCCTGAATAGATCATGAACATCTACATGTGTTCGAGCATCTTAAACAGGTATTGAATCTCCACGTAGATTCCTTTCTTCAACTGTTTCCAAAACATAGAACCTGTATACTAGTTTTGAAGTAGTGTTCGGTAAGTAGAACACTTACTGATCCTGGACTCTTCAAAACCAATCGATGAATTTTTTGGTTAACTCAATTCTGGTTCTTTTAGAAGTAAATGAAAGCTAGAGACGTTTCATACCACTCCTCCCCGGGGGTTCTTATTAGTATAAAATCGCTAAACCTTTCGGTAACTTCCTAAGTTAATATTAGGTCAAGTTCGATAATCGACTAATCAATTATCTAGTCAAAACAATTGCTTATACAAATCACGATTCGTACACTTAACTCATTTTCGACATTCCAACTTAACTATTCCTTGCCTAAGAGTGAAGCCAGGTAAGTTTGGGCACTTGTTGCTCCAAGCCTCGCCTTGACACTTCATTCTTGAATCTCATAAATAGATATGTCCACCACGTCGGCTTTTAGTGTTAAGTATAGGATTAATGATTTCTATAACAATAAGAAATCAACTCGATTAACACGTTTCCGATATTTTGCACTTACCTATTCCTCGGTTAAGAGGGAAGCCCGGTAGGTTAGAGCTCTATTGCTCCATCCCTACTCGACATCAATCTTAACTGTTACAAATAGATAAGATTACCTTTCTGGCTTCTTAGTGTTAAGCATAGTTAATTAGTTTCCTAATAAGTAATTAAAAAATTATATATTTGGCCATTAAGCAATTACTAACCCCTTTCTAACCTTTTGTTTATAATCTAAAACAAGATATTTTCCAAGATATTTATATAAGGTATTTTCCAAGATATTTATACTTCATAATACTTATAATATATTTTAAAACACTCCTTTAAAATATCACTTGAAAATAACAAGTTTGAAAAATCATTAGAAACTTGAAAACGACATGTTTTTAACAAAACATCTCTCCTTTGAAAATTCCTAACTAACTCTTAAAAATTCATATAAATCTCAAACTACTTTTAGCATACTCTAATATGAGTTAGGAAATACTTTTAAAAATAATGAAACAAATAGTGCAAACTTAAAATCCTTTTTGAAACATTTGAAGTCGAAAAATCAAGGTTAAATGAAGCAGTTTTGCGTTGATGGTGTTTTGGCCAATTTCAAGATGTTACTTAACTTTTTACTATTCAAGCTTTTAGTAAAAACAAACATACATATAAAATACTGCAAATATGGCGAGAAACCCCTATGGATCTCTCTACAATGTTCCATAACAATTGCCAAAAACAAGTCAATTCCAAACTACACCTACAGCGACTATCGCTATAAGTGCACTTTCAAATCCGAGTACGATCTAAACCAAAGTCCATTTATAACCTATGTGTTTTGTTCAAGATCTAGTCACATGTCATATAAGTCCATTCAAGTCCATTTAAACTTTTTTCAAGTCCATGTACATGTATCTTGTGTGACACTTGTTTTCAAAACAAGAATCCAAATCAATGTTTTAACATATGTCAATTAACAATTCAAACAACATTTAATATAATCAAATTTCAATATATATGTGATATTTTCCATTCAAAATGAGGTGTTAACTCACCTTTAATCCAATAATAACCAAGATCCAATATAACCAAAGCCCAACCCTACTTAGCAACCACCTTTCCTTCCTTGCTCCTTTGCTTTTCCACCTTGCTTTTGCCTTCCTCCCTTTCTTGATGCTCATGGCCTATTGGGATAAGGTGAGATGTGCTTCACTTTTTCACAATCTAACTAGGTGGAAGGTGTTGTTATTTGGTGGAAAGGCTTTCCCCCATGTTTGAGGTGATTTAGAGATGGTTTGCAAATTATTTGCTTTAGGAATTTAGAGATGATGAAGAAGAGAAGCCATTGAAATTTTTGCTCAAAGCTTAGGAATATTTATGATATAATCCCTAAAGTTGTAGCTCTCATTATATAGGCTTAGGAATGATGATGGGAAAAGACCAAAAACCCCTCAAAACCCTAATGACATTAATTGCTTATTATCATGACAACTTTATGTTACTTCTCCTTTATTCATTTTACCCTTTTACCCCTCTCATAATATTATCCCTTATACTTTAGGAAGTTTCTAAGTCATTCCATGCTTTAGAAAGAGGAAAGAATGTTAATTAGTAGCTAATTTGTTCGTTTGATCATTAGTTAAGTGCACGATAGTTCGAACAACTTATATTGATAAAAAAAATGTTTATCGATAAACCAATTTCCGGTCACATTATCGATTTTTCTTTGAAGAATATATTTTTGTAAACACTTTTCAAAAACAAGTTTCTTATCGTTATTTATTAATTAAATGATGTTAAACGAGGTTATAAAATCATATTGATAACACTTAAACATATCTCAGATGTATCGATATTCGAAGACGAAGTGTTCGAATTTTTGGGTCGCTATAGCAGTGTTCATTAAGGTTTAGTTAATTTCATTTCATTCATCGTAATCAGTTTTATCCTTGGATCTTATCCAAATCTAATTTACTATCGATAATTTCTAAAAGAAATTCCTTCACTGCGACATTGGTATTTCTTAAAATAACAATTGTTTTTCAATACAACATAATAGGTATTCATGTACATTTTATGAATTGTCTTATATTAAATTGATTTGATTTTAGTTTACAAAACTTATGTTCAAAATATAAATTGGTCATCGTTGATAATCATTCCCAAATCCCTTTTAGGGTGACTTATAAAGATCTCTTACGTATAATTATTATGTGCAGTCTTTCAACTTGTATAATTTACTAACTCCTTGACCTAGGATGCGTTGGGGTTTCTATAAACCCTTATCTTGTATGATTCTGTAAACCATTCTTTAGATGAAATTAATTCTAACCTTGTGGACTACTCTTAAGTAAGCGACCTTACAAAAAGAAGGTTAACTCAACTTCACTCATAATTAATCCTACTTTGTTCAACAAAGTTTGATTACCCCTTATCTATACATCATTATGTATCATAAGAAGAAGTGACTTTTGAGACTTAATCTTTATTCTTTTTTTTGGTACATTCGGAACTCTTTCTAATATAATCACATATTCGATCAAATTGAATTATTTTACTTTCTATCGTACATTATTTTATTTACTTCTATTTTAGATTCTATGAACTCATCATTAACATATCATATGTGCATCATATACACATGTTCAGGTTTGTGATAATTCATTGGTGAATACTACAAAGTACATGGAACCATTTTGGAACTTTCGATTGCAAACATCTATATGTATCAATCCGTAGAGTTCATCAACTCTTATAATGCTCCCATTGATTAGGTACTTTGCCCTTAATTGTCTAAGATATAGTTTGTTAGTGCGATATGATTCAAAATTATATAACCATAAATTATTTCTCCAAATTGTGGCTTAGTCCATAGTTCCAAAATAATCGCAAATAATTTGACACTTATGCATTTTCCAATGCATCACTTTTGTTATGAAAACAAATACCTCTATTATAGTTTTATTTTATAACTAATATTAATAATATTCATGTTTAAATAAAACTTTGTCTATTTTTTAGTCAATAGTGAAAAAGAGCTATTGTTTCATAAATAATGTTTGGTGTAATTTACAAAGAAAAAATTCGTAACTTTATGCAACCAATAAGTGCTATATGGCATTCTCCCACAGTTTCTGCTATTACTATAATAGCATACGAAATACGGAGGTCTAGTCGACCACATAAAGTAGGCTATTTATTCCATATACTATAACCATCTTACAGTTGTGAGGTTTCAAATCTAATATCTTAAAATCAAAGGAATAAATTTCATAGAAAAAAAATTTCAATATAAAAAATACATTTTGGAATATAAATCATATTTCTCATTCCAATGTATGTATCAGTTATTATTTTACAATTCATGTTTTCGATGTTTCTTTATGAAGCGGAAGTGACCATTCATTCTCTTCATTCCAACTGTACCTTAAGTTACATCTACCATCGTACATTAATATTCCTTTCTAAATGGTCGAACCATTCAAAAGGAAACCCTTACTATAATATTGTAATGAACCTTTTACAAAAGTGCATTTGATCATCCCTAACATGCAAGGAATCAAATATTGTAAATTGATCAAAGTGACATTTCAGTAATTTATTTATATTTACTTTTGTTTAAAATTGTTTACCAATATTTTAATATCGTGAAAAGTTATTTATTCAAATAATTAATATTGTTTGAAAATAGTAATTATTTATTAAAAATGTTTTATGATTAATAATCATTATTATATAATAATATTTTGGAACTAAAAATTATTCTTTATTAATAATGTTTAGAAGCTAATTATTTTTTATTACAATAATGTTTGAAGATTGATTATTATTGTTTATTTAATAACGTTAGAAATTATTAATTACGGTATTTAAATATTTTCAAGCTAATAATTATTATTTATTAATAATGTTTATTTTTAATAATTATTATTATATAATAATGGTTTGAAGTAAATGATTTTTATTTATTTATAAATGTTTTTGAGATTTATAAATAGAGTTTTATAAGTAGACATGGTAGTTTATAAATGAAGTTTTACATAATGGTTGGAGACTTAGAAAGAAGATATCTACAAGGTAAAATGAGTTTATAAATAAAATGGAGTTTTGAATTTATAAGGAATTTTTATAAAGGATATTTATAAGGGATTTTAAAAAGGGTTTTATAGATTCATAAAAGAGTTTTATAAATTGTTTCGGAGATTTATAAAAGTAGTTTAAAATGGTTTTATGAATTTATAAAAGAATTTTGTAAATGTTTTTAGAAATTTTTAAGAGGTTTATAAATGGTTTTAGAGATTTATATAAGGAATTTATAAATTATTTTTGAGTTGTATAAAAGGGAATTTATAAAAGGAGAGGAGATTTGATTTCCATAAATGATCTTTTAATAATTATAGTGGTGTGGCACATCTTTATATACTTAATACCAAATAGAAAATCTTTCTAAGTATTTGTAAATATACTTATACAATTGAGATAAGTATATAAATACATTTTCTAAGTTGTGAAAGTGTAGTGTTTTTATGAATATACTTATACCGTTAAGATAATTATATGGATATTTTTTTTTCAAGTATAAAAAGGAGTATAAAGGGTTTGTGAATATATGTTTGTAAAATTATTTAGATATAAGTAATAACAAAGAGATTTAATTCATGAAAGGATTTATTAAAGAGGTTAATGATTGCTTATATGCTTAACCAATGTTGGTTTTCCCTATGGAATTAAATCCGTGATTTGGGTGTTGTTTTTATTTGATAGTTAAATAACCGACTATCAAACTTAGCCAGTTTTAAACTATCGTTGTCGGTTCAGGGAGACTGGGATCGGATATGTTATCCGAAAACCACTTCGAACCGGCATTAGCACTTTGAATTGGAATTTCTGGAAGATAATTAAAGATATAGCTCTTTAAAGTGCAAGGGCTACTTACTACTAATCTTGAGGGTGATTCCAAAATTGATGTAGTAGAAGTAGTGCCTCCGGTTTCGTTCAGATCTAGAACGGACTTGTATGGATGAATGCTGACATTGCATTTCGGCCTGAAGTGCAATGTTAGCATTCCAAGTGGGATTGCTATATAAAAGGTAAAACGTAGCCTCTAGCCTCATCAACCGGGAATGACTAAAATCAAAGGAGATGCAGCAGGGCTAGGCGGGTCGCACCTATTAGGGTATTGTCATCACCTTTCTAGATAAATTCATTTATGGATTTGGTTGTGCATGAGTGCTCTCAGAAAGGTTGCAAAAGCAACCGAGGTGATGAAATATTCGGTACTATCTAGTAAAGGGTTGGCTGGTCCTGTGTTGGCAGGAAGTCCATGTGTGGCTCTTGGTACATTTTTCTAGAGGTGCATTGTTGTAGGTGATACCCCCGATGCCTTGTCATTGTATGGAAATTCATTCTCTAATAAGTGCCTTCAGACTTAGTTGTATACCTATTATGCTGGAATTTTATTAATGTAACAATTTTGGCTATATTCGATATTTATTTTAAACCCTAGACACTATTATAATATCAGAAAATTTTCTATAAAAATGTTTGGTTATTATAAGGTAAAAACCCGTTCGTGTTTATGTACGGTGTGGTCTTACGAGGTACCTTTATTTTCAAAAAAATTGATAACATTGAAATTCAATTGAGGTGTGTTTCTCACGCTGAGTTACGAGATTGATCTAGGTGTTATTTTATTATAATGCTTAGGTCAGACCTAGCATATTTGCAGATTCAGTTTGGATACTTGGAGCTCAGGAGACGAGCCGGATGCCTCCAACTTGTATTCACGTATATTCTATTTTCGCTGCATTAGTTGGTTATATTTATCAACAATTGTGAGGGCAGATTGTTATAACTGTCCAGGCTGTTGATTGGTTAGCTGACTCTGATTGATATATATATATATAATAAAGTTTAGTTTTTCCTGGGTATAGATCATTGTTATATTATAGATTGCTTGTCAAGTTATGAGATTATGTTCTGTCTTTTTTTTTCTTTTTTCCCAACAATCTGTCTTTCCGGCACTCGGATGCTTGGCACATAAATACCGTGGATGTATTAGTGTCGACTTTTGAAGGTCGAAAAGGTGGGTCGTTACAAAATAAATATTTCAATTTTAAGGTTTAATTAACTAAATTTAAAAAAATTATTTGGAAAATTATCGTTTTATACAAATGTAAAATTTTGGACAATGTGGAGTGCTAATTAGTTTTAACCTTAAATCTCAAACTAGCGATCCGTTTTTGACGATTTTCATCTCATTAGAATGCTATGTCATTAGAAATAATTTTTATTTGAAGTGCAAAGTAAAATTTTGAGTATATGTGTGGTTAAAACATGAATTAAAACGAAAGTGCTTCACTGTTCTGAAAGTGTAAAATATTCAAAATAATCCTGACTTCATTCGACCATAAATTTCGAGTTTGTCCGATTTCGATAATCTTGCCCATTCCGAAAAGCTAAGAACATAAGAAACAACTTTGCTTTAAGTGTTTCAAATTTTTTTATGGTTGTATGGCTAAAAATGTGGGTTTAAGAGATGGGCCTGCGCTTGTTACATAGTTTCAGTTTTTACCTTCCTTATGAAAAATACCATCACAACATTTTTGCAATCTGGAAGTTGTTTTGGAAAGTCAACACATTATGCAACAATTCACTAGAGAATATGCAAACAATCTATTAATATATAAATGGTAGAAGACACCTTTATATTAAAGATTCATAATCTTTAATATATTATATTGAGTGATATTGACTTACGGAATAACGTATTTCTTATGAAATACCCTTGTGATTCAAGTGTCGGACACATCTAAACTCATGGTATACATACTATACCTATGTACTTATTCCTTAAGTCTATTTTGGGTTTCTAATTGTTCCACTTTTGTTTTATACATTCATATTATGTAAGTCTAATTATTATATAATCCTTATAATTTGGTTAATTTATATAATATTCTTATGTACATCACATTAATTAAATATTATTTAATTAATTTAATAATTAACATTTTCAAAATTTAGTTATTCAATTAAACATTTTAATTGAATATGTACACCATAACATTGATGGTTATAAACATATATGTATATGTATTTTATTATCTATTAATTAACTTTTAAATAACTTATTTATTAGACAATATAATAAAATTTAATTTTGAAAATTTCTTATGTATATACATATATACTTGCATCATCTTAAACAACTCAAGATAATGTAACATATATATGTACATGTTATACTATATATACTTTAATTAATTAACTATTTAATTAATTTATTAATAAATATTAAAATTTTCAAAATATGTTTATTATATTTTCAAAAGACTTTTGAAAACTGTATTATAACATTTAAAATATACATTGTTTTTAAAGCCAACTTTGAAAATTAAATTATAACATTTATAATGCAATTCTAATTTTATATTTAACTTTTAAATTTAAAATCATATTTTAGTTTCAAAACAATTTTGAAATCACATTATAACATTTATAATGAATTTCTTATTTTAAATTTAAAATCATATTTTAGTTTCAAAACAATTTTGAAATCACATTATAACATTTATAATGAATTTCTTATTTTAAATTTAACTTTTAAATTAAAAGATTCATTTTAATTTTCAAAACAAATTTGAAAATTAGCCCAAGGCCCAATTCAAATTGGGTCTTTTCTATTAGAGGTGATCTTAGGCTCACCTCACTATTTAGGCCAGGCCAGTAGCTAGGGAGGGTATGTTACTTGATTATCTAAACTCAAGCCTAGACACTACTTTTCTAGACACTCTGCTGAATTGGTAAACTTAATTGGTTTGCACTAACATGACTAATTTAAATTGCATAGACTATTTGATTCTGATGCCGTTATTGGAATTAGGTCAGTCGAAAGTGGATGAAATCGGTAGATTTCAGAAAAATTCCTATTCTGGATCAATTGGACCTATGAAGTCTAAAATATTATTAGATCCAATCTAATAATGTTTTTAATAAAATGATATTTTATTTAATTTGAATAAAAGGAATTTTAAATTTGATTTAAATAAATATGTAATATTATGAATGTATCAAATACATTCATGTGTTTGAATGGTAAGGGCAACATACAAATAATACATATATGTATGTAAATAAAAAAGTAAAAGTTTAGAGAAAGAAATCTTTTGTTTCTTTCTCCAAATAAAAATAATAATTAAGGGAAGATGAGGCTATAAATATATAGAAAAAAACCTTTCATTTTGCTCTCTCTCTCTCTCTAATTGGATTAATTAACATATTAATGACATTTACTAATGAATTCACATATGCCTTTGTTGTCCAAAATTTTGACTAATAATATATGCATGTATGTATATCTATGTGTGAATAGGGGTGTCTTTTACATATACATATACTGTAACGACCCGGAATTTTGGATACTTCGTATTTAAGTATCTGAATTATTTAAATATTTAATCTTGGATTAAATATGATAAAAGCGACTTGATAAATTTGTTTAACCCCTTTTAGGTAATAATTAATGGCAGTAAACTTGTTTTAGAAAAATGTTTACAAAAATAAATACTTTGAAGAAATACCTATAATGTGACCTAAAACCGTTTTTTCGATAAACAGCTTTTTTACTCGACAAAAGTTGTTCAAAATTTTTTTAAATACACCAAAACATTTAGGAAATCAATAGCATGAAACAAAAATATTTTTCAATTTAAGAAAAATAAAATATGACGATGTCATGGGTGATGTCATGGGAAGATATTTTGTATGTAAGGGTAAAAGGAAAATTTGCGAAGAAAAATGAGGTGTAAAGTTAAAAGCTTGCAAGGAACATAGAGGGGTCTCTTGGTTGATCAAAGGGGGGGTCTTAGGGTCCTTAAATACTTCATAAAATTTTAAATCTTGAAAATATCAAAAAGTATAAAAATGGTGAAAGTGGACTAGCACTAATCCACTTTGTTCTTTACTAATCTTTCTCTAATTAGTTTAGGTATCCCCCAAACTCCACCAAACGTTCACCAAAACCTTAGGAAGCATGGATCTAAAGTCAAAAGTGGAATAAGTGAAGTATAAATGTGGTTTATATTTTAGGTAGTGAGCTCTTTTGGAGGAGGGGAGCATGGTGTTGTGATTTTGGAGCTAAAGGTGGTGTCTTTAGGAGTTTGGTGATGGTAGGAAATGGTTCTTTGATCCTTGAGTGTTTGAGCTTGTTGTAGGCTTAGATTTGGATGAGTTGTCTCACTATCTTGTATGTATATATTATGTGTGTGTGTGTGTGCAATATAAAGTTAGAGTGACATTAACTAATTAGAGTTATAAACTTTGGACCCTCTTGCTTTTGAAGCAAATGACAACTTTATATTGTATAACATAACTCCTATTACCTTCTATAACATGTGGCATGGTCTTGACTGTATGTTTAAATGGTTTGGATTGTGCGTTGAATTGAAGTATGTTTGAAAGTGTTTAAAGCGAGAATAGTCGTTGTAGATCCACTTTGACATCCCTTAACTTTGACTTGTGTAAATGGAAGATTTGTGATCTTAACTTGATATAACTTGTTTTGTTTCTTCTCTAAACATATTTTGGTTTATAGAAATTGTGAACCAAAGTTGTGAAAGATAGAAGCGAAAAAGTCGTTGTGGATGCACTTTGAAAATGCCTTGTGTTCGATGATTTTCAAAGTTGACTTTGAAAGACACCTAGGGGTTTCTTTTCATTTTTAATAAGTACTATAAGTGAACTTATTACTGGAAAAATATGAAAGTTTAAATCATTCATTATCTTGTGAAAAAAAGTTGCAAAAAGTTATAGCGAGAAGAAGATCGCTATATGAGCACTTTGAATACCTTGTTTTGGGGATTTTTTAATTAATTTGAAAGACATCCTTTGGGTTTCTTTGTATTTTTACCAAGTATTTATGCGTACTTATTATTAGAAAAAATCAAAGTTCATATGATTTTAGAACTGGTAAAAAATGGCTAAAGTTAGAGTAAAAAGGTGGTTATAAATACACTTTGTAAATATAACTTGTTTTAGGAATTTTTATAAATAAACTAAAAGATATCCTCAATGATTTCTTTCCATGATTTTTAATTACCCAAAGGGTAGTATTTACTGTAAAAATTTAAAGTCTTAAATTATTTGTTTAAGTAGTGAAAACAAATCGCAAAGTTCATGCTTTTCTATGTTATTCTTTGTGCAAGACTTTAACAGCGTTTATAAATGCTGTGGTAAGTAGCTTGAGGTTTTAATTGTGTAAAAATGATATTTAAATTTAGTATTTTTCCTTAATATTTTTTGGAATGTTTTCTAACATATTTTGTAGTATTTCAAAGTTGGTTTGAAGTTTAAATATATTTTTCATAATTATTTATGAATTTTTAAACTAGAGGGGTTTTATAATATAAAACATGCTTTTAAATTGTTTTCATCCAAAATTTTAAATTAGTTATTTTCAAATAATATTTTATATAGATATTTAAAACCTATATACAAGTATATTTAAAGTATATATATATATATATAAGTTAGAAAACGTAAGTTAAGTATTTTATAAAAGAATAAGAGATAGTCATGGATTATAACACTTATGTTAATAGTTTTGCAAAGTTATTAACAAGTTATTACCTTGTTTAATAAATGTATGCATATTTAGATCTTTAAAAGAATGGTTTTAAAGATAATAACAAGTATGGAATGGTTTTGGGTTTGTTGTGACAATGTGTTAACAACATCTGTCTTTAACCCTTTTTGGTTATACTTGTGAAAATAATTAGACCATTTAAATGGATATTTCAAATGTAATAACAAGTATGGAATGTTTTGAAAAGGATAGAACGAGTAAAGGTTTAAAGTAAGAGACCATTTTAATGATTTGTGAATATACTTGTACCATTTGAGATAAGTATATGAATACTTTTTGAAGTATTGAAAGATTACAGGTGAATAGTAGAAATTGATAAATGGAGTTTTATTAGATAAAAGGAGTTTTACTGATAAAAGAAGTTTTACCAATAAACAAGGTTTTAATTGATAAAAGTATTAATTAAATAAAAAGGGGATTGTAAGTAGCTTATGTGACTTGATCGTGCTTTGTGTGACTTGATCGTGCTTTGTGTGTCTACTCGTTTATGGAAAGCATTTAACCGAGTACTTAGCACTAAAGGCCGATGATGTAGGCTTTTCATTCTATGAGAGTTAAGAATGAAGTGTCTAGGCAAGGCTCTGATGCAACTAGTGCTCTAAATTACCTGGCTTCACTCTTAATCAAGCGATAACGTAAGTTGAAAAGTTCAGAAATGTGATAAGTATACGAGGCTTGGTTTCCATATGTGATTGTCTATTTTGAACATGATAGTCGATTAGTCGACTATCGAAGTTGACCAAATTAACCTGGGAATTATCTAAAAGCTTCACAGTTTCATATGATTTGAGAAACCCTAGGGAGGAGCATTAGTATAAAACGTCTCTAGCTTTAAGAACTTATATATAAGAGATCCCCAAGGACTCCTCTTTATATAGTTAGCTTACTTCTAAAAGAATCGAAATTGAGTTGACCGAAAATTCATCGATTTAGTTTTAAGGAGACCGGGATCGATAAGTGTTTAACTTACCGAATACCACTTCAAAACTAATATACAGGTTCTATGATTTGAAAGCAGTTGTGAAGTGAAATGCTATAGAGTTATGTTAGCCACTATGAACATAATCGAAGATGGCCAACTGTAATAAACAATGTAAATGTAATGGAATAGTATAATATTAGATCACACAGTCGATTTTATACTGGTTCGGACCTCCTGTCCTACTCCAGCCCAAAAGCTCCTCTTTGGTATTTCACTATCAACACCCTCACTTCACTTGGAGGAATAGATTTACAAACTCTGCCTGAACAACCGAACAGGACTTCAACAAAAATTACAAACAATGTAACAAATGTTACTTTTTGATACAATGTATCTTGATATACAGAATATCACTTTGATGTACAATAACTCCTATAACTAGACCAAACTATATTGAGTGGAGGTGTAGAGGATAAGGAGTTTATTTGACTAGAATATGGATGTGGAGATGAAGCACACTAGTCGAAATCTCTAAATCACATATATTTCTTGAAATTCGGAGTATTGCTTAGAAATTTAAAGTTTTGGAGTAGAAATCGAAGCATAGTGTTGTGTTATGATTCATGGATGGTTAGGGGTTTATATATATGTTGTAGGGATGCTAAAGTAGTGGTGCAACCTTCTAATTTCACCATTGATGAAGAGAAGTGGCTGCACGAGCGGAGAGATGCAACTTCTGGAGCGAAGAGACATGAAGATATCACTTCAAAAAACTAGCGGTTTTATACTAGGTCAGTCCACTGAAAGAAGGTTTCACTCGACTGGCTTAGTGTAAAATTCGAGCCCTAGAGCATTGCCAAAATAGTAGACAAGTAGTTTTTATTTAGTTGACTGGTTTAGTCGACTTGACAAGGCTTTCAGTTGACTGAATCATAGTATTTTCCAAAAGCTTGTGTGGTGCGATGGTAAGGGAATGTGCCTATTTCTCAGCCAACCCGGGTTTGAATCCTAGCTTTGCATATTTTTAGCCATTTTATTTTACACATTTTACGTCATCGTTTTGAACTGAAATAACTTAACAAACATATTGGTAGCAATTTTCTGTGGTTTTTATCATCAAAACACCATATATATATATGGTTCTTTCATTCTTCCCCCTTTTTTATGATGATAACCACACAACTTTAATATAAAATAATTTCTCCCCTTAGATTTATGTTATTTAAGTTTATTTCCCTCAACTTCATATAAATGCCAATATAAAATATGTAAAACACATGTTCTTCTCCCCCTTTATCATCAACAAAAAGGGATAAGAGCATTGGCGGACTATATGCTAAAAAAACCCCTTATGTATAATGTGTCTCTTTAACCTTTAACTATGTAATCCCCCTATCAATATGCTCATTATTTCTTCCCCTTTCGTAATTAACAAAAAGTGTGAGAAAATTAAAAATAAATGGAAAATATCATAAATAGTTAAAAATAAATAATTTTAACATTAATGCAAAGCGATGAGTATCCAATAGATATGTCGAATGTAAGCAAATTGATACTCATTTTACAATATATATAAGGTTTACAACTTAGGAAACCATATCTAGTTGGATGTGGTTGATCTCTTAAAAATATAATTTCCACTATTAATCATAATGTCATAATAATTGCTAATGTATTATTGTCTATCATAATCAGTTAGATTAGCAGGAAACCATATATCAACATTAATTGTCATTGATTTAGTACTCAAAGGATTTTTTTCTATTTCCAAGCATAATAATATTATGACATGGATTGACTTTAGAACTATCTCTACTTTTAGTACTAACATTAAAATGTGTATACAGGAATGCATATCTAGTACTTTTTCTACAATTATCTTGTTTATAGTCTTAACTAGTTCTATTATTGTGAGATTTACTATTAGTAGTTAAGGAAGATAAATCATTTTTTCTCTATTAAAATTTGTGATTTTCTCATTTAATTTATCAAAAACAGATTTGGAATCACAAATTTCTTTTTGCAACATAATATTATTATCTTTTAAAAATTCACATTCTTTAATTAATTCTAGATTCTTATCATTTACAGCCCTTTTCTCTTTTTCAAGAGACAAAAGTTTTGAATTAGAATCATTTAGAAAAAATTCAAAAATATTTTTATTTTGCTAAACTTCGATTTCCTTGAAAAGACCAGTATTTTTATCGTTTAAGCGCTCATTATCTTTTAATAGAAGATCTTTTTATAAAATAAGTTATTCTACAGTATTTTCAAAATTTTCAGTTTGTTTTGCTAAAAACTTATTTTCTTTCGTTGAAATACTAATTTTACGGTCATAATCATTTATTTTAGCTAATACAATAGAATTGACCTTTTGTGATGCTTTAAAATCTTTTAATAACTTCTCACGCGTTTATAAAAGATCACTATATATAGAATATAACCATGCCGATTTTGATCTGGGATTAGCCACACAGCACATGTACCTTGATTTTATAGATTGTTACTCGCTTCCAGAAATTTTCTTTTTCTCGACTGCCTTTGAGCTCTGAATAGATCTTCTATTTCTGGCCATTATTTTATGATGTTATGACAATCGATTGAATTCCAGACTTTAATACTACTTCTTAGTCGCTATGAACATGATCAAAGATGGCCAACAATAATAAACAATGTGAGTGCAACGAAATAGTATAACAGTGGAGCATACAGTCGATTTTATACCGGTTCGGACCTCCCGTCCTATGTCCAGTCTCGAAGCTTCTGTTGACCCAAAAAATGGACCAACACCTTGGATTGAGTTAGAAAGCACTAGCCCTGTTCTGACACAGCAATATCATAGATAACAAGTATAGAAATAGAACAGTAAAAGAAAGAAGACATAGAATTTTTATAGTGGTTCGGCTGTTAATGAAGCCTATGTCCACTTTATAGCTTTAGTATATACTGATTGTTGTTACAAGAGTTGTTTGATTACAAGGCTTTGATTGTTACCTAGCTAGATTGGATCTCCAGAGTAGGAATCCACCGGAGAATCACAGTGTATTCCTTTGGAGATTGTTGCGAAGGAGGTAGAGAGTGAAGAATAATTCCAACAGTGCTTCAGCAACCAGTCCGGAGAAGCTCCTCTTTATGTTGTAGGTAGGTTGGTATTTATATGGGTTGAAGAGCTTTTGGGCCGGGTCACTTCATTATCAGCTCGCGGGTAGGTAGGAAACAACCCTAGGGAAGTTTGGCGTGCAAAACGAGGCACCATGGGTCGTTGGCGACCCATAAACTTGGCTCGTTTTGCGAGCCAAGGTCTTGGCCTCCTTTCATAGTATTCTTTGGATGTCTTGTTGGAAGGTTTGTGGAGAGGTATGGGTTGCTGATGATCCAAGCACTTACGTTTTTTCTAGAGTTTGGAATTGGAGATTTTTTGATAGTCTTCTATCCTAGTTGCTTCGTTTTGATGGCAGTTCACTAGCTGTTTGCGCTCAGCTGCTGATTGGACTGAAAAAATGCTAGTCTCTCAGCTTCGTCGGTTCCAATCGTTGTTTTGGCCATATAGCTTGGCCCTTGTTAATCCCTTGTCTTAGCTTTTCTGGTTAAGTCCTGAATCATCCTGTTTACACGAGGTTGTTTTGTTTTCTTTCGGTTTCTGCTGGGTTAAAAACTCGGATAACATTTGCCCCCCAGAGTATGTCTTAGTTGTAAACAAGGCGTGCTCTGGAAGTTATCGCTCTCAATATCCATCCATCGATCTTCAATTGATTGCATTAGACCTTTATGAATACGTTAACACAATGTTGTTGGTCATCTTTCTTTGGTTCTGAATGCTACTACTTGTCACAACATATCACATTTCTGCTCGTATTTTCCCAACATGCCTCGAAATGATGAACAGTCCTAAGAGATCGAGTTCAAGAAGAATAGGTGAAGTTTCTTTTCCTCTTTCTCTCTATATATTTTCATTTTTTTGGTCACCCTCGACTCTAGTACTTAGCAAAAAAATTTGCTTCCTCTTGCTCGCTTATATACATTGCCCGTTCCAACATAACCTCATTCAACCCGAATCAGTAGAACCTTCAAGCAATCCAATTTTTGAGTGATTCATCTCCAAGCAATTCAGCAATCTTCTTGCGCGATGATCCATCAGTCCTTGGGGATACCTCCCATCGTGATTCCTAATCGTGACTCCTTCCATCGCGATTCCAATTTGTGATTCCTGAACCCTAGCTCGAATTTCCAGCTCGCTACCCTCTTTAGTAGCCACCGATTTCCTAGCTCGCCACTGATCCATTCAAATCACGTTGAATTCGATTCTTGATTCTTCTGGAGCCTTAGAAGTTAGTTTGAGGTGGGTTTGCTTAGTTTATTTGCTAATTACTACGTTCATGTAATGACTTGATGACTAGTGTCCATTTGCAACATTAATTGCGAGAAGTTCGAGTTGATTGCGGTTTAATTGAGGAAGATAGTAAATCGAGTCTTGAGTTGTTTCCCAGAACGACATTGGGCTTCGGCCCAGTGCTTGACATGTTTTGCTATCTTCGTTCATTAGACCAGAATTGGCTTGTATCTAGTTCCTCAGCCGTTACTGTACGTCGCATCACCAGTCGATCACGTTGAGGTTACCATGCAAATTTGGCTTTGACTATTCAACTATATGTTGAATTTTCAGTGTGAATCGTTGGTGGCCACTTCAAGATGTTGTTTTCAATTGACTGACTTTTGATAGCCGTTTTGATTTCGATCTGAACTTCAATTCCAGGTATTGACGATGTAATCTATGCTTTGTAGTTTTCACAAGGGTTTAGGTCGAAAAGTGGGTGCATGACATAGGTTTGGAGTTGTCCTATATAGTTTTAATTCGTCCTACGGTGAAGCTATGTTTTGTCTTGAACGATTGTACGCCGTTCTGGAGCGAAGTCTTACTCTTGGTCTTTAAATTTTTCTTTTCGATAATTTGGTTAAGTTCATGTTGATGCTTTTGAATTCCAATGCGATGATTTATTCCAAAATCATATATAGTGGATGATTCAATCGTATTGCTCTTCCTATTTCTGTATTACAGTGATCTTAAAAAGAAAAGCTTCCCGCGTCGCTTCGGATAGCGGCTCCGTTATTGATCATTGATCGATAATGGGTAAGTATGGAAGAGATAATTTCAAAAGACGATATGGATTGTTTTTCAAAAGTAAGCAAGCTATCTACACTAGATTGTTTGTTCGTCGTATTCAGGATATCGGACTCTTCTCATGTAGATAACACACTACATCTGCCCCGGTCAACGCTCATGACCCGATTGGTCAACATACGTTGACATCCCTTGGATTCCGGGCGTTGGTTATACAAGGATTTATTTAAAGTAAAACATACCTGACAGGGTTGAATGCCAGGTTTTGTCATTGAAAATGACTTTTCAGTCATCCAATCTTTAGTCTGGCGGAGGTACTCCCACTCCTCCAGAAGTTGGGTCCTTCACAACTTAGGCTTCGCTTATTATCCCTATCATATTGGGATGATTGATTATAGTTAAACTACAAGACATAGTTGCTCTTGTAGAGTTGTAGTTGGAGTTCGATCAAGAACAGTTTCAGCCTTTAGAAACTAGCGCGTGAGTTATTCGATCGCGAATATCCTTCCTTTGTGGTTTTTGGAATTCGATCTGCACGCTAGCTTCTGTCTCAGGGGACTATTGGCTTAATTCCTCGGCTTCGAGAATTGCTTTTTATGGAACTATGAGGTAGCTTGGTCTAGCCAGTTCTGTAGCTAATCCCTACTTATGCTCAATTGAGTTCGTTTCAACAAAGCGTTGGTGTAAATGCCTTAGTTCGTAGGGCTGATTACTTTGACTACCGAACCAACATGTTTTGGGAGACTAGGTCTCCTAAGAAATAAGTTCGATTGCCCCAGTTTGATTGACACGATAGCTCCTATCTTCAAAAATTAGGGACTTTATTGCTTGATCCCGATATCTGAGTTTTGTAATGATGTCGGTATGTATTAGAAAAATGTGTTTCTGGCATCTTTTGCTAAATTAATTTCTTCTGAGTCCAACGTTGAGATCCTGATCATGTGTTGGTTTCTATCTTCAGAAACTCATACACAGGTGACTCGACTCTGTGGATTTTTTCCTTGATGTTGTGAATCTTTAGATATCATGAGATGCTAGAAGGTAGGGCTGAAGATTGAATCGAACTCTTGCTTCTGTTTCTAAAAGCCAATGTATCGATAGTTTCATTTTGGGCTTTCTTCCTAGCATCACCAAACTTTGGGTAATGGCATATTCCTGCAAGTTGGAACCAAATGATCTAGTTAGACCATAAGTAGGTCATCGATCCTTCTCATCATCGCCATATTATGAGCGATAGTTGATTTCTGAACGTTAGATCCTTCATTTCCTTTGTTAACGATTTTGTTGCCAGAATACTCTATTTTGTGATATAGAACCGTTATCTAACCAACCTCACAGTTATTCATGTTTGTACTTTTGAAACATTTCTTTCGATCAAGTATCCATGCTTCTATCCCCACTTGAGGGACTAGCTATTTCGAATGCCTGTATTTGGGCGATTATGAGAGATGGAAATCTATGGGGTGAATTGCTCAATTGCCCCCAATCTGGCTCTCAATCCCATTCTGGAATTGTGGAAGTTCAGGGATTTTATTTCCGACCTTCCATGATTGCTCCCGCTTGTTCTTGGCTATGCATGCTCTTCTTGCTTGTCAGCGTTGTCATGGAAGTTTTGTTCATATGTCAACTCTTGTCTTTGAGAATTGATAACCTAGCTGCTTGGTTCCAAGCAACATTTCCTCGAGGCTACCTATCTTTCGGCTGTGTCTAAATTCTTTCTAAGTTGAATTTAGGAAATATGGTTGTGCGCCCGCTTTCATCCTTAGAAATTGGTACACGGGCAATTCAATCCTGGGATTTCCTTTCGACGCCGCTTTATTCCTGTGCAGTGGCTGATTCCTTGGATGAAAGGTCGAACCATCTGGCTGACCTATGAAAGGATATGTCTTCTGGTCATTGACTATCATTGGGAAATAGTAGTTCTCTGAAGAGATGGTAGAAACTCAGTTGAGGACCAGCTTCTATCTCCAGAAGCTAGTGCATTGATGGTCCACTGCGATGAGTGTTTCTTATCAGCCTTATAAATTAAAGTTTTCCTGGCATTGATGGGGCAATACCGGTACTTAGTGAGTAGAATGTTTCCCGGAGTTGCCAGGGAAACACCGGTACTTATGAAATAGAAAGTTTTCTAGCATTACCGGGGCAACACTAGTACTTAGGAAATAGAAAAAAATTCCGGTGTTACCAGGGCAACACCAGTACTTAAAGATAAAAGAAGGTCTTGGCGTTAACAAGGCAACACTGACACTCTGATTTTCCCCGTCGATTCGGCGGTGCTCTTAATCAAGTTGGGTGCTAGTTTCGGCCTTCAAAAACTAGCACTTCGATGGTTGGATTGTAGAAGTATTTTCTTAGTGCTGCCTGTCTTCGAGCAGTGTTAAAGTCATGTCGGTGGTGGTTGAATCATTCATCCGATCCTGTAGAGTTGAGTAGATTCCTTTTAACCCAATGTAGCTATTTACTCAAAGTTGCTTAAATCTAGGAGATGCCATGTTTTGGAATGGTGAGAGTCCCAGGCGTTTCCGCTGCCTAGCTTTGTTTATAACCTTCAAGTATTACCCTTGGAGATGCAAGGCTGTTGTTTAACAAATTCCATAATTATTCTCATTCACGAAAAATCAAACTTCCTCCAACTGGTTTTTGTTATGATCTGATGACTATTAGAGGAATTCTTCATTTCTAGGTGTCAAACTTCAGGTTCTTATTGAAACTTTGAAATTGTGGAGCAAGTCATCATATTGCCCCTGGTACGACTGTGCTCATTCCTATACTGATCATGGATTGGTAGAGTTTGGTAGTGTTTGTCTTGATTCTGTAACACCTAACCTAGCTTGTTACAGGCCATACGCATTATGATGTACTAATAGCATTGTTGCGGATATCAACATTATTAATTGGTTCCAACCTTCGGGAAACAATGGTTTAGCTGCTCGATTTTGAACGTTCTCTCCTTGTCGTTGTCTGTCTTCGGATAACAACTGATTTTTCGCAAGTTAGGGTTTGAGACCTCATTCGAGCACCTACTTCTATCTTTGGATGCTGGTGCGTTGATGATTTGATTCTAGAAATGCCTTCTGTCATCGTCTATCTCTGCACGATGGTAAGTTCCTCCTTTTATTACAAGTTGGAGCGGTCCTTTATCCTAACCAAGTGTTAATGTGTTATGTGCCCCTCGGTTCACAGTGCTGATTATTTTGAACAATTGATGTAAAACTTAATGTTCCGAGCGGCTCCCTGGATGCCCTTAGTCAAAGGTAGGCCGCAGCTCCTATCTCTGGGAACTCGTGACTTGGGTGTCTCAAGTAGTGATATTTTGTACATTAACTTTGGTTAAAGATCATGATTCTTTGTCGACTTCTTGGTTTGTGATCTTTGCGACACTACCGAAGTAATGCCGGTTCTTTCGAGTAGTGGGAGTTGATCCCTGTTAATCGAAGTGTGCCACTTTTGAGAGTGTGTGGCTTACAGAATGCACGGCTTTTGAGAGTGCGTGGCTCATGGGATCGATATGACCCGTCGACCCGGGATGGTTTGGAACTTCTTAACGTTGCCACTGAGGAGTTTGTTGATATTACCGGTAGCGACACCACTCCCGAGACGAGGCAGAAACTACAAACAAAGGGCGGAAATGGGAGTGGTAGAAGGAAGCACTGATAAGCCTGTGTAGAGACTGGTCTGATTTTGGTTCTTTTTGAGTCATTTTGTTCTGTGCAGAGTCTGCACTTAGTGTTCTTGTCGTGGAGTTTGTATTTTCTTTTTGTTGGCCGGTGTTGTAGGTACATCCTCATCGTTTTGACCCTTTGTAAAGAAAATTATAAGCAATACATTGATATTTTGACTGTACTCTTATCTGTCTATTCATATGCATTCTTTGCACTTGTGCTTGTTTTGTTTACACTTATCCAATTTTGTGATTGCCGCCAAAAAATTTATTTGGAGTAACAATTCTTTGTTTGGAGTAACAGAACTTGTGAACTTATTGTTTTCAATTGTTTTTATTTAAGCACCGGTGAATGCCCCAAGTTCACAGGGCTGTTTACTTCAAACGACCGGTAGCTTATAGTTTAGATAATTTTCATATTAAACCTGAAATTTGGCTAAGTCACAGCTTGATTTTCCTTCTTTCAGAAGTTTTGCAACTTTAGCATGTAATCCTAGTTTGTTGTGATATTCTGGTAAGTATGCAATATATGCGTGTCTGAGAGGTGCACATTGCACGGGTTAACTAGGGGCAGTTTTAATCATTAAGTGTCATAAGTTGAAACTTTTCTATTGGTTTGTAGCACTCCAGTTTTGTTGGAGTTGTGCCCATTATTCCCAATCATAGAAGTGGTTGGCGCTAGTTATGAGACGGGCGATGTTCGGGATCGATATGGCCCGTTGATCCGGTTCTGATACTCCTCGACGCTGCCTATCTTCGGGCAACGTGAGGATTTTACGCTTTAGGAAAGAGATTTTTTAGCAATGTTCCTCGGTGTTGCCTATGTTCGGGCAATGTTGAGGAGTTGGTGCACGGCTTACGGGTGCACGGCTTTTGATGTTCCTCTGTGTTACCTATCTTTGGGCAATGTTAAGGATTTTGTGTTTTGGAAGTTAGTGCACGGCTTATTGATGCGCGGCTTTTAGTTTTCCTCGGTGTTGCCAATCTTCGGGCAACATGGGGAGCTTAAGTTTTTAAAGAGTTAGTGCGCGTCTTACAAAATGCACGGCTTTTGGTACTCCTTCGTATTGCCTATATTCAGGCAATGTGAGGAGTTGGCGGTTTGAGTCGATTCGCTTTCTTCGATTCGATGAGTTGATGGAGCATACACGGGTGCATTTTGACTGGTCTAAGCAGCTAAACAATGATTTTCAAGTCGATTTGACCATGTCGACTCAACAGGTTGCTTACATGAACACGGTTTTATTTAGTTCAGAAGCTAAATAGTTTTTGGTTTGGGTAATCATGGCTTGGATGATCCTTTCATGTTTCTGGAAGATGTACACATCCAAATAGATTAGGCTGCCATGGTGGAGAGATCTATAGCTGACCGCATGAAGATGGATTGAAGAAAGAGCCTATGGGAGTTCAAGGCATGACTCTTAGCTCTTGGTCTAAACTGCCTTTAGAGAATGGGTCTTTAACTGGTAAATGGTCTAAGAGGAAGAGGAATTGGTCACCAAGAGCAGTAAAATAGTAGTTGGAAAGAAGTGGGCAAGGATTATGCTAGTATTTCGCTTGTTGTACTAGCTAGGTCCTTAAGTCCGTGGTTGTCAGAATGCCAGAATTTTTGATCGGGCTTAACATAACTGTGGTATGATTAGTCTCAGCTTTTCTTATGCCTATTCAAGTGTGTGCAGTGCCCCTCATGCCACAGGGCAGTTATCGTGCTTGAACAGTGTCCATGGTCTCTCCACAACTCGTTTGGTTGCCCTTGGTCCAGTGGGTGCGGTTTTCCCAGGTGCCGAATCTTGGCTTGATTTTAGTTGGCCTCTGATTGATTAGAAGTCAGTTCAGTTTTGGCTTAGTTTATTTGAACGACTTTGAAGCTCTGGAATTTATACTGTTTGTTTCATCAGTGGTTAGAAGTGATTCCATTAATTAAGCGGAGTAACTGATATGATTGTCGATTTGTGGCCCCGGAGCGTGACTTTGTTGACTTCATGGGGCTCTGGATCAGATGACTGCCGATCTTCTAGTTCACCTTCGTGGATATCAATCGTATATAAATTTTGCTGATCTATCGGTTCACCTTCACGATGCTTTAGTTCATGAAAGCCCTTCACATTCGCGAAGGGCTTTTTGGATCAGATGACCGCTGGTCTACCGGTTAGCCTTCACGATGCCTTAGTTCGTGAAAGACCTTCACTTTCACGAAGGATTTTTTGAATCAGACGACCGCTGATCTACCATTTAGCCTTCGCGATGCTTTAGTTTGTGAAAGACCTTCACGTTCGCGAAGGGTTTTTTGGATCAGATGACGACTGATCTACCGGTTAGCCTCCATGACGCTTTAGTTCGTGAAAGACCTTCGCGTTCGCAAAGAGTTTTTTTGGATTAGATGACCGCTGATCTACCAGTTAGCCTCCACGACGCTTTAGTTCATGAAAGACCTTCACGTTCGCGAAGGGTTTTTTGGATCAGATGACCACTGATCTACCGGTTAGCCTCCACGATGCTTTAGTTCATGAAAGACCTTCATGTTCACGAAGGGTATTTTGGATCAGATGACCGCTGATCTACCGGTTAGCCTTCATGATGCTTTAGTTCGTGAAAGACCTTCACGTTCGCGAAGGGTTTTTTGGATCAGATGATCGCTGATCTACCAGTTAGCCTCCATGACACTTTAGTTCGTGGAAGACCTTCACGTTCGTGAAGGGTTTTTTGGACCAGATTACCGCTGATCTACCGGTTAGCCTTCACGACGCTTTAGTTCGTAATTACCTTCACGTTCGTGAAGGGATTTTTAGATCAGAGGACCGCTGATCTACTGGTTAGCCTCCACGATGCTTTAGTTCGTGAAAGACCTTCACGTTCGCGAAGGGTTTTTTAGATCAGATGACCGTTGATCTACCAGTTAGCCTTCACGACGCTTTAGTTCGTGAAAGACCTTCACATTCGCGAAGGGTTTTTTTGGATCAGATGACCGCTGATCTACCGGTTAGCCTCCATGACACTTTAGTTCGTGAAATACCTTCACGTTCACGAAGGTTTTTTTGGATCAGATGACCGCTGATCTACCAGTTAGCCTTCACGACGCTTTAGTTCGTGAAAGTCCTTCACGTTCACGAAGGGTTTTTTGGATCAGATGACCGCTGATCTACCGGTTAGCCTTCACGATGCTTTAAATCATGAAAGACCTTCACGTTCGCGAAGGGTTTTTTATTGTCGGATGTTCGGCGACCAGACGGCCTTGGAATGAAAATTTATCGATTCAAAGAGGATTTTTGGGTCGTATGTCCGACGGCCCGGCGGTCTTAAAGCAATGATTCATCGTCGTCAAGAGGAATTTTTTGGATTCAGCTCGAGGGAACACAGTTTTATCGGTTCCTATAGGCTAAGGTATTGCATCTGTTTGTTTGACGATCATTTGGATAAGACTTCTCGACGCCACCAGCAACGCCGTTTCTCAGAATTGTATTTATATCAAAAGCCCTACTGTCTCAAAAGCATTTCATTCGTCGTGTTGTCTGCATAAGCTAAACAGTTATACAGACATGAATCGTTATGGGCATAAAAGCATTTCTTTCGTTGTTCTGTCTGCAATGCCCCTAGTGTACCGTTACGGCTCATTTGGAAAAGGAGAGTAGACGAGGATGGATGAGAAGGCATCGCTTTAGGTTGTTGTCACATTCCTTAGTTGCTAACTAGCAAGAGTGTTATCTGATAATCATCTTTTTGTCTGATTTCATCAGTTAGCTGGGGCATTTTTCTATTGGGTCTTAGTGGCCTTGCTTGGGGCAGAAGGTCCCTGAGGTCTTATAGCTCCTTCACCGTTTGTTATGTTCTTTGGCACACTATCGGGTTTGCCTTCTTTTAATTGCACTACTTCTAGTCTTTAGAATCGGTATGCCTTCCCATAGAATTCTTCCAAGGTAGTAGGTTGTTTCATCCTCTAATGATTCTTGAAGGCCTTGCAGTAGACTGCATATGTTTCCCTCGCTTCGTTTGTATGCTAGTCAAACGTTGAACGGCTTCGGTGAATGGGTTTCGATTGGGGAAGATGCTCTAATCGTTGTCAGATCGGTCCGTTTTCAAGTTACGGCTGTTTATAATGCTTGAGAATGATATATGCATGATTGTCTATGCTTGAATGATTGGATCGGCATTGATGGATCAGTGGTATTTTACTTGGAATCCGACCCGAGAAAATTTGCCATTTGCTTGGAGTCGCAGACTTTGAAGTACTGGGTTGGTGACAAACGTTGCTTGGAGCCATTTGCATGCTTGCTTGGAGAAAATGTTGGTTTTACCCGAGTTTGATTTTGGGCTAGAATTTGCTAGGTTTACTCCTGGTCAAATGGGTGATTACCTAAGTTCGACTTCGGGTCAGGATTTCCAGAATCCGCTTCAGGTCAAATAGGCGATTACTCAAGTTCGACTTCAAGTCAACCTTGGAGTGGGGTTTTTCAACAACCATTTTGATGATTTCTGATGATTTTCAATGACGACTATTCGTGATTCGACTATGTGAGCTCCATGATGGGATTTGAAGCCGGTCAGTTGGGAGTGGTCACAATATACCAGAGGAGCTTGGCATTGTAATTGACCTCGGTTTGTATCATATCTTCTTGGTCCTTCGGCCTCTAGGAATACCGTTTGAGTAATAGTTCCTCATCCATTACTTGGCACTGTGCTACGACAAGTCTGGGTTGCAGTTCCTTGTCCATTGCTTGGCACTGTGCTACAGCATGGGTTTTAGAGCTTCTTTTAGCGTTTTGCACGTTGGCATTTTCATCCAATTTATCTTCCTCAAATTGTTTGTCATTTTCAGAGCCGGAGAGAGCCATCGTTATATCCTTCCCTGGGGTATTCACTCCTAAGTTCGGGTTTGTCGCCAGTGCTTTTGCAGTAGGTAGAGTGTTAACGTTTTCTTTCATCGTGATTCTTGGAGGTCCGTCCATTGCTTCCTTTCGATTCTGGCTCGATAGCGACCTGGAAAAATAGTATGGATCGTTAGCGATCCATAGTACATGGATCGCTAGCGATCCATGTACTTAAGTGATTTCAGACTTTGTGGCGACCTGGCAAAATAGTATGGATCGTTGGCAATCCACAGTACATGGATCGCAAGCGATCCATGTACTTAACTAGTTTCAGTACTTTGTCTTCTGGAGTTTATGGCGGCTAGTGAAAAGGTATGAATCGCTAGCGACCCATAGTGCATGGATCGCTAGCGACCCATGTAATTAAGTGATTTCTAAGTTTTGCCTTTAGGATCGCGTCTACTATCTCATGTTGACGTTCTCCATCACCTTAGCATGTGTTTGCTTGCTTTTTCTTCGATCCTACTTGGTTGGTTCTTCTGTTCTCAACAGCAAACATTCTAAGCAGAGATTGAGGATCTAACTCCTGAACCTATCTGATCCAAAGTAGATAGCTAGATCTAAGCTTGAGTTGGATTCTCCGTGAACGCACCAAAATATTGACCCAAAAAATGAACCAACGCCCTGGTTTGAGTTTGAAAGCACCAGCCCTGTTATAACAGAGCAATATCACTGATAACAGGTATATAAATTGTAACGACCCACTATTTTGGACCATTCAAATCGACAATAATCCACACATGTCTGACTTGAATAATTCAAAATAACAGATTGTAATAAAATTTGGAGCAAATAAAATCAAACACAGAATCACAGACACAGAAAATTAGAATAACTTGCAGCGGAAATAAATACCATAGTTGTTCATGAAGCTACTATATACAACTCTCAAAACATATATAAAATATCATAGTTTAAAAATGGATACAATAGAAGTCAGGATACATCAATCAATAATACAGAGACAATACCGAATAGTAAATAACTGGATTAGAAGATAAGAAATAACAGATGGACAGATAAGCTCCAGCAAATCTCTAGCTCCAGAAGATAAATTCCAAAGCTGTGATTCTCAGGCTGACCCGAGCGTAAAGTAAAACACAAAACACTCGAGTCAGGACATATATACTTATACAATGTAAACCAACTCAAGTGAACTGTAAGAGCAATGCATAATAACTTAAAGGATGCTTGGGATCGCCCATCCTTTAAGGATCCATAAAACCATCAATTAAGTAATATCAATATCACATAAATGTCCATATCAAAGTAAACAATGCAACTAACAGTGTTAATGTGCATCATAGCCATCATCAGGAAATCAAATGACATACAGAGAAGTATACTCGTGGTTATAGTATTTCAAAATAATATTTTATATTTCAAAAATTTAATATCATTTGAAATCCAAATCTTTATCAAAATAAAGATTAAATCATTTACAAACCACCTCAATATATTACAATATCATATCCTTTCAAAACTTCCTTTCAAATCATTATTTGAATTCAAATTCAATTATCAAATTTAATACCCTTTAAAATTCCAAAATATCATTCATTTATTATCTTATCAAAATCACCCTTTAAAATAGTTTTCCATTTAAATTAATTCATTTAACCATTTAAAAGTGAAGTTATTACTCTTTCAAGTCAGGTATTCAATTTTCAAAGTTTCAAATCATTCTGAGTTCATTTACTAGGTCAAAATCCATAAACATTGAAAATTTCAGCATTTCACAGCATTTAGAAGAAGTTGTTATAAGTTATATTTGAAAACATTTATTTCAGCAAAGACAACACTTTAAACTGCTGTTATATCTCATTTTAGTTGAAATTTAGTTTAAAACAGCAAAGACAGCATTTCCAGAAATGCTGTAATAGCTTAGGTTCAAAAACAAGAGTTTTTCTTAATTTCAGCAAAGACAGCAGGCAGCTACAGCAGTTTTTAGAACTGCTATAATAGCCCTTTATTAAGTTCTTTAGCCATTACATTTACTACAGCAACTACAACATTTCAGAAATGCTGTAATAGCCTCTTTTTACTAAGTTTTAGTTCAATTCTGAAATCATAGCAATTCTAAATGCTATTAAAAGTACTTTCCAGATTTTAATGTATTTCCAGCCAATAATAAAATTTATTTAAACCCTTTTAACATTATAAAAATCATGTTTTAACATTCAAAAATGTTTATATAATATATCATTTAACACATGATTTTTATTAAATAAATCTGTTATAGTTAAATAAAATTTCAATGAATTATTTAACAAATTCAAGTGTAAATTTCTTTTCTTCACATTTTTAATAAATAAACTTAACACTTAAATTTTATTTCCATTTCACAAATTAACTAAATTTTCAATTTTATTTAATTAACTTAAACCTTTAATAAAAACCAAATTCACATTTCAAGTCAAGTTATATTTTAAAATTACACTTTTAAGCATTCATTTATTTAACCATTTTAATACATAGAAAAAAAATCAATAATACTTCAATAAATCATTTAAATTCAAATCTAAAACAATTTATCATATTTACCATTTTCCAAATATAATTAAATTTCCATTTCATTTATATAACTTGAATATCATTTTAAAACCAAAATTCCAAATTTCCAAACTTAAGTTATATTTCAAAAATTCACTTTTCCCATTCATTTAAATTACATTTTTAACTTTTAGAAAAATCCAAATTTCTTTATTTAAACATTAAAAATCCAATTTAAATCAAATTTTCATAATTTACACTTTTGAAAATATTTAAAATATTCAAAATACTTTATAAAAATAACCACGGGCCTGTATATAGTTTTCTAACCTAGGTCAATTGATACGGAGATGTATCATTTCAATTCGCAGTTTGAAAAGCAAAAATTCGGGTTCTATCATTTCAAACCCGAAATCCCAAGTTAAAATAAAATAAATAAAAATCGTTCAGGCATATCATTTCATCCCATAAGGATTTTTCTCTATTCTAAAGTTCGTTCGGGTAATGTATCATTTCAACCCATAGTGAATCTATCTACAGGGAACTTGCAATATGATAAACAGATATAAAATGAACAGTATACAATATGTAACAGTAACAGATGAGATGACAAGTAAATTAACAGGTTTAACATCATATAATTAAATCATCACAGGCAGTTATAACATATCATAATATTCAACACATTCAATTGTTGTTGTTTCACATTAGTATAAGTATAAAATGTCGTGTGAGATTTACTCACCTCTTTTGCTGGAGATGCAAGTTCAAATGACACAACACAAACCAGAACACAATGACAAAGCTATGAACTTGAGTGGAGAGTGAGATCCAAGTTATAGATCTTGTGTTACAACCCAAAACAAAACCAAAATAATAGTTAAAAATCAATACGATTGAATTTGAATAACTTTGAAACAAAAAGAAGTTTGAATACGAAACTTTTTGCCTTGCTTTCTCTACTTGTTTGCATGGCCTAGAGGATCAATTAGGTCAGGTTTGTACTTGGTTTGGATCAGGTATGGGTCTGGAAAAGGTAAGGCTACAAGGCTAAACAAGTGGTGGAAGTTACAACTAGAGAAGGTGAAGGGGTTTCTAGGCAAACTAGTGGAGATTTGGTAAAACTTTAGGCTCGGCCATGGGTGGTTAGGGGTAGGCCAGTGGAGTGTGGGTCAGGTCAGGGGCTGGAGTGATGAGAGGAGGTCTGGACAATGATGGTGGTGGCGGCCTAAGGTGGTGGTGGTGGTGAACAAAGGAGTGATGAAGCAACAAGGCTCAAACTAGCATAGTTTTAAGGCATAAGTTGGATTTTTGTGGATTTTTGGTTCATGGGAGTCTCAGATATGGTCAAGACATGGTGGAGGTGGTGGCCGTGACAATCAAGAAGAGGCCAAGCAAAACTAGGGGAGAAACAAGGCAAAATACATGAAAAAAATGAAGAAAAGAAGAAAAAGAAGGAGGAAGACATTACCAAAATGTTTGAAGCCGTGAATGAAAATGAGATGGTGATTATTTTCGTGAAAAGAAAATGAGGAATACACAGCAACAAACAAAATGCACGGCCAAACAAGGAATTAATGAAGAGTTATGGAAATTGAAAAGTTTTAGGCAAATGAAAGGTCTTAGGTTAAAGCTTTTTGTCTCTTCAATTTTCCATTCTTTTTAATTAAATAAAGACCAATGAAAATTTAGTAAATTAGTTTTAAAACTGAAACAAAGTAAAACTAAAATGAAAATAAATAATTAAATTTAAAGAAAATAGAAAAAGAATTAAAGAAATTGCTTAAAAATTGGAAACGGGGTTCAAAAATTACAAATAAATCATCACTAGCTTTAGAAATATATCTACTTCATTTTAAAAATATTTTAAAACAAAAATGTGAAGTAAAATAATTCATTTATATTTTCAAAATGGAATAAATAGTTAAATTTTAGAGAAATTAGAAAAAGAACTAAAGAAATTGTTTAAAAATTCAAAATAGGACTTAAAAATTTCAAACAGAATATCACTAGATTTAGAAAAATTATAACTTTACTTCTAAACCAAATAAAAGTCAAGTAAAATAAAATAAATTCTGAACAAAATGAAGTGTAAATGAAAATAAAATAAAGTCTTAAGAAAATAGAAAATAAACAAAGAATTTCTTTAATTAAATGAAACTGGAAATTAGAAATTATAAACAGAATACAACTGACATTGGAAAATGTCAGTTACACTTTGAAAAAATGTTTTAAAACCAAAATATATACATAACATGTTATTTTACCCATATAAATATAAATTAGAACATTACATGACCAAATAAAATATTATTTTTATAATTTAAAATAATCAATTTTGTTAAATACAGCAAATTTCACACAATAGTTAAAAAGGCATAACTTTCACAATATAAATCAGATTTCAACGAAACGAAAAGTGGTATTCTTAAAATTTTATTTACTTTCATAATAAAAGATAAAATTCAAATTTTAAAACTTTCAAAATGTTAAATTTAAAAGTCAAAGTTTGATCATATTGACCAAAAATTCACTTTTTGGAAAATATTCTATTTAGTCCTGTTTGGAATTCTAATTCACATCAAAATTTATATTTAAAATAACAAAATTTATCCATATCAATAAATAAATCAAAGTTTTCAAATTAGGAAATTCAATTTAAAATATACAATTAAAATAATCACAAAATACAGGGTTGTTACACTCTCCCCCACTCAAATCTTTTCGTCCTCGAAAAGGAATGAGGTACGGAAAACACAGAAAAAAATAGAATGGAATAGGATTAAGACAAGATGACAAGAAGATTAAAATTTATACCTGATAACTATTGTTACAGGTAAGTTTAGCAAGGTGGAGAATAGGAATAGCTAGAAGGGAAAATAGGACGAAAGACAAGGATGAGCCATTATTTAAAATTGTTGGTTAAAGAGGTAAAAATATTTAATACACTTTAAAATCCTTTAGAAAGGAAATAACTGATCAAAGTATCCTTTATATAATATTTTATCAAAATACTTTTATAACTCGATGTCTTAACATGTTTATCCTCGTTCCTGCAGACTCTGGCAGTGCGTTGATCAGGCGCAAAGCTAGAATTCTCCAGGTATTTAGTAGACCTGTTTCAACACCCAGTGAAAATACTGGAAAACTTTTAAAAACAGATATGGAAAGTACAATCAAAACAAAAAAAAACATGTCGATCATGGATCACGGATACATGATGGTTACGCCTGGATCCCCCAGGAAACATCCGTACCCGTAGGCTGCCCCCCAACCTTGCGATTACGCCATGAAGACTGGTAGTACTGCAGATACACAATGGTTACGCCTGGATCTCCCAGGAAACATCCGTACCCTAGGCTCTCGCAGCCCCTGCTGATTACGCTACCAAGCAACCCAATAGATTGCAGATACACAATGGTTACGCCTGGATCTCCCAGGAAACATCCGTACCCGTAGGCCGCCCCTAACCCTGCGATTACGCTATGAAGTCGCGATCGTAAGAACATGGAGATTACCATGGAATTCGATGGAAACTCGAGTATCATATCCGGAAAACCAAAAATCAGAGAAATATCGATAGAATGAATCCACAATGTGGCCACAAAGCGGATATCAAGCAGAAAGCACTTTCCATATCTTTACTTCGAAAATATGTATCATATAGTACCTTTTCAAATCACTTCCAAATATCATACTTATATAAAGTCCATTATATATAAGATTTTATTTTTAAATCAAATACCTTTCCAAAATCAAAAGTATATCCAATCACACTTATATAGACTTCAATTATATAAGATTTCACTTTTCAAATTGAGTACCCTTTCAAATCCATAGTTTTCAAATCAACATCATACTTATACAAACTAATTTTTATATAGGTTCGATAACTCCCAAATCAAGTATTTAGTAACACAAGGTTCTCAAATTTCAATTTGTTCAATATCAGTTCAGTTTCAAAATCATATACAATCCCACTAAATTACCTCTTCTCAATTTAAATATCTTCAGTTTCAAAGTTTTCAAAATAATAGGTTTGGAGAATAATCCAAGTTTCTAAATCAATATAATTTAAGTCAACCAATTCATTTCCAAAATCAATGGTTTTTAAAATCATCTTATACTTACATAAATTTCATCTTATATAAGGATCAAAAATTTTCAAAAATAATAAATTTCGCTGCATGAAGAGCCATATGGGAATGAACATCTTTGCTTTATAAAAGATTTTTAATTTAGAATAGTTTTGTATATAAAATAGTTTGTTTAAGAAGAACAGAAGAAAAATAGTTTTGAAAAATGGTTTTAAATTGATAGTAGATTTTCATAAAAGAAAAATTCCAATTAAATTACAAAGATATCCAACCCAACAACTTCCAATTTCAGCGTCAACTGTATCAATGATATTAGAATATAAGATGTACATATGTCATCATTTCGCAAAATCACATTCGATTACTCGCTCGATCACACAAGTTCGCTTTCGAACTAGTATTGTCCATTCGACTTCCCTAATGCAGATTTTGATATGGTTTCTCGACTAGAAACCATCAGTCTCCTTGCATAGCCATATACTATGATAGAGAATTCTAGAATCAAGCCCAAAAATCCATATCAAATATTCGCCATCAAGAATCAAATGAAAAATCCTAACACAAAATGGTGTAATTCACCTCGAACTTGTGTACTCAAACTTGGATCAATTCAATTATGCGAATAAAATAGCATACGTACAACTTATGTATCTATTCCAACTTGTTCAATATATAGTTTTATAAAGATGTTACCCAGTTAAAACATTTAACTAAATTTTATTCAGAATATATTGAAGACCAAATTCTTTTCAAAACATTTCAAATCTAAATTTCATATTAGAAAAATTCAAAATAGCCTTAGTCATTTACTTAACAAAACATTTTCAACTTATTTAAATCATATTACTACATACTTTAAACCTACATACCAAACTTATATACTTTATACTTTTCAAAATTTCTTAGCTTTGAAAAAGTTAACCTTGATTTGGAAGTGCTCGAACCTTCAAAATAGTTGAAGAAATCATATTTCAATCCAAGAGTTGGAAATTACCAACAAATCAGTAAATCAATTCCAAAAGATAGGGTTATATCAAATCAAATCCAAAACTCAAGGACTGAACACCGGCTCATTTCAAACTGTTCAAATATATATAATATATCTTTCGAATATCACATCACACTTCGGAATTTTAAATCAAATATTGGTTTCACAAATCAATCGCATAGCAAAGCTACTGAAGTGGCCTCTCCCCCACTCTGAAACTCGAAAATCAACGTCGATGATGCATGCATTCATCACCGAAATTATTTTCCAGCGACATAAGTGGGTTCTGGACTTCTATTTTCACAAACTTCTTTTGAAATTTCTTCGAAATCATTTGAAACTCATTAAATCATTTGAAACATTTCATATTCGGAAAATACTTTCAAATCATATTATTTATTATTTCAAAATCTTAAAACCAGTTCCAAAATGCCGGAGTTCAATCACTCAAATTCAGATTCAAAACCTTTAGTTATAAATTATTTTATATGAAACCATTTCTTATATAACTTTCAAAATTTCAAATCCTTTCGAACTTCAAATTTTCATTTTAAAAAGGTATATAATCCTTATCGAAAACATTTCATCTTTATATATAAAATATGGTCATCCTTATCAAAATAACAACTACGATGGATACAAAAATTTCAAAAGACAATCAACCACAAATTTTCCAATGGATGATTCAAGGATGGATTTCAAAACAAAACAGAGATTCAAATTTAGAGGAACTCTAATCAAATAGAATTCTGATTCAAAGATACACTCAAACAAAGATAAGATAATTAAATTACCAAATAGAAGATGGATAAGCTCAAATAAATCACGGGCGACCTTAACAGGGTTAACGGTGATTTCAAAAATATAATCGATGCGAAAATCTAAGGCAAATCGACCTTCGATCTCCAGAGATAGAATCCAGGTATAGGAGAAAATAGATAACATTGTGAACCGAGGATACAGAAATCTTCGGTGAATCAATGCCAATTGTAAAGGAGTTTCACCCCTTTACAATCATTCAAAGTTTGGCGAAAATGCCACCCTATCAAGGTCATTTAAAGTGGAGTTACGGAATGCTCCATAGATCAAAGGAATACAAATAAGGAAGACATGAATAGATTTCAGAACAAGTGGGAGCATTCCAAAGTTCAAAGGAATCCTAATCGAAGAAATTACTATCAAGGTGGATACCAAAGGAATGAAGTTTAGAAAATTTTACTTTCAAAGCAAGAAAATTTTATATCAAAATAATCTTTGAAAATTCTTTAAAAATCATTTGAAAATCATTTTATACCTCGAAAATACGCCTCTCATAAAGAAATGATTCTAAGATTGATTTCACTCATTCTAGGGTATTTCTACCCTATCTCTAATGAGTTTTTGCTCCGCAGGCTAAGGTTTGCCTAAAACCAAAGCTCCGATACCAACTGTAACAACCCACTATTTTGGACCATTCAAATCGATAATAACCCACACATGTCTAACTTGAATAATTCAAAATAACTGATTGTAATAAAATTTGGAGCAAATAAAATCAAACATAGAATCACAGACACAGAAAATCAGAATAACTTGCAGCGGAAATAAATACCATAGTAGTTCATGAAGCTACTATATACAACTCTCAAAACATATATAAAATATCATAGTTTAAAAATGGATACAATAGAAGTCAGGATACATAAATGAATAATACAGAGACAAAACCGAATAGTAAATAACTGGATTAGAAGATAAGAAATAACAGATGGACAGATAAGCTCCAGCAAATCTCTAGCTCCAGAAGATAAATTCCAAAGCTGTGATTCTCAGGCTGACCCGAGCGTAAAGTAAAACACAAAACACTCGAGTCAGGACATATAAACTTATACAATGTAAACCAACTCAAGTGAACTGTAAGAGCAATGCATAATAACTTAAAGGATGCTTGGGATCGCCCATCCTTTAAGGATCCATAAAACCATCAATTAAGTAATATCAATATCACAGAAATGTCCATATCAAAGTAAACAATGCAACTAACAGTGTTAATGTGCATCATAGCCATCATCAGGAAATCAAATGACATACAAAGAAGTATACTCGTGGTTATAGTATTTCAAAATAATATTTTATATTTCAAAAATTTAATATCATTTCAAATCCAAATCTTTATCAAAATAAAGATTAAATCATTTACAAACCATCTCAATATATTACAATATCATATCCTTTCAAAACATCCTTTCAAATCATTATTTGAATTCAAATTCAATTATCAAATTTAATACCCTTTAAAATTCCAAAATATCATTCATTTATTATCTTATCAAAATCACCCTTTAAAATAGTTTTCCATTTAAATTAATTCATTTAACCATTTAAAAGTGAAGTTATTACTCTTTCAAGTCAAGTATTCAATTTTCGAAGTTTCAAATCATTCTAAGTTCATTTACTAGCTCAAAATCCATAAACATTGAAAATTTCAGCCTTTCACAGCATTTAGAAGAAGCTGTTATAAGTTATATTTGAAAACATTTATTTCAGCAAAGACAGCACATTAAAACTGCTGTTATATCTCATTTTAGTTGAAATTTAGTTTAAAACAGCAAAGACAGCATTTCCAGAAATGCTGTAATAGCTCAGGTTCAAAAACAAGGGTTTTTCTTAATTTCAGCAAAGACAGCAGGCAGCTACAGCAGTTTTCAGAACTGCTGTAATAGCCCTTTATTAAGTTCTTTAGCCTTTACATTTACTACAGCAACTACAGCATTTCAGAAATGCTGTAATAGCCTCTTTTTACTAAGTTTTAGTTCAATTCTAAAATCATAGCATTTCTGAATGCTATTAAAAGTACTTTCCAGATTTTAGTGTATTTCCAACCAATAATAAAATTTATTTAAACCCTTTTAACATTATAAAAATCATGTTTTAACATTCAAAAATGTTTATATAATATATCATTTAACACATGATTTTTATTAAATAAATCTGTTATAGTTAAATAAAATTTCAATGAATTATTTAACAAATTCAAGTGTAAATTTCTTTTCTTCACATTTTTAATAAATAAACTTAACACTTAAATTTTATTTCCATTTCACAAATTAACTAAATTTTCAATTTTATTTAATTAACTTAAACCTTTAATAAAAACCAAATTCACATTTCAAGTCAAGTTATATTTTAAAATTACACTTTTAAGCATTCATTTATTTAACCATTTTAATACATAGAAAAAAAATCAATAATACTTCATTAAATAATTTAAATTCAAATCTAAAACAATTTATCATATTTACCATTTTCCAAATATAATTAAATTTCCATTTTATTTATATAACTTGAATATCATTTTAAAACCAAAATTCCAAATTTCCA
The DNA here is from genome assembly GCA_030737815.1 of Allium fistulosum. NCBI lineage: Eukaryota > Viridiplantae > Streptophyta > Magnoliopsida > Asparagales > Amaryllidaceae > Allium > Allium fistulosum. The sequence goes on from CM060906.1 coordinate 56,412,852, forward strand.
AACTTAAGTTATATTTCAAAAATTCACTTTTCCCATTCATTTAAATTACATTTTTAACTTCTAGAAAAATCCAAATTTCTTTATTTAAACATTATAAATCCAATTTAAATCAAATTTTCATAATTTACACTTTTGAAAATATTTAAAATATTCAAAATACTTTATAAAAATAACCACGGGCCTGTATATAGTTTTCTAACCTAGGTCAATTGATACGGAGATGTATCATTTCAATCCGTAGTTTGAAAAGCAAAAATCCGGGTTCTATCATTTCAAACCCGCAATCCCAAGTTAAAATAAATAAAAAACATTCAGGCCTATCATTTCAGCCCATAACGATTTTTCCCTATTCTAAAGTTCGTTCGGGTAATGTATCATTTCAACCCATAGTGAATCTATCTACAGGGAACTTGCAGTGTGATAAACAGATATAAAATGAACAGTATACAATATATAATGGTAACAGATGAGATGACAAGTAAATTAACAGGTTTAACATCATATAATTAAATCATCACAGGCAGTTATAACATATCATAATATTCTACACATTCAATTGTTGTTGTTTCACATTAGTATAAGTATAAAATGTCATGTGAGATTTACTCACCTCTTGTAACAGCCCGCAATTCCGTACTGGGGTACCACCTGTCACAGTACATGGCCTAGATCACAGTACCGAGGAGTACACCCGCTCCCCTGCAACACAAGGCCGGAACCATCCCTTACTAGATAATTCTGAGTAAAATCACCCCATGGTTAGGATCAGCAACCGCACCACTAAGCCGAAATAAAAAGGAACATCTAGACAGGGATGACCTTACTCTCAAGTGGGGGCTACCCACGAAGCCTTGCTGCATATCCCCTGATTTTCAGTCATTCCCGGTTGATGAGGCTTGAGGCTAAGCGTTACCTTTAGAACATATCCCTTAGAATGCCCATCGTCCACCTGACGATGTTCCGAAAGCATTCGTCCATACAAGTCCGTCCCGGGTTCGAACGGAACCGAAGGCACTACTCCTACTACATCCATTTTGGAATCATCCTAAGGATTAGTAGCGATTAGCCCTTGCACTTCACTGCTCCATCTTCGATTCCAAACTCGTTTTCTACGAAAACGTACAAATCGGATCGAAGTGGTTTTCGAGAAATTAATCCCGATCACGGTCTCTTCGAAACGATCAACGCATTGGCCAATATTGATAGTCGGTTCTTTAACTATCAATTAACATTCACAATCATCCATCAAACAATAAATAATTTTCCAAATAATTTATTAACCTCAAAATATCTTCGCAAGATATATTTCCATTTTCAATCCTTTGAAAACAATTTCAAACTGTCCTTATCTCATGGAATAAATTTTCCCAATATTCCTATTTCCACTGAAATCACCAAGTACCAAAAGAAATTAGATTTTTAAAATAATTTAGAAACACTTTATTATAAAATATACTTTAAAACAATTAAAACTACTTTAAGAATATTTAAAATAAAGCTACTTAGTAAAATATAAAACTAGATTCTTTTATCATTTAAAACATAATACCAAACCATCTTTAAATAATTACTATTAAAATAGATTTGAAAAATACTTACTTTAAAGTTTAAACATTTAAAAATAATAGATTTTCCAAAACATACTTTAAATCAACTTTTAAACCTTTAGCTTATACTTAAAAGTTTACTTTGGAAACGTACTTGGCTATTCAGGGAAATACACTTTTCTTTCACATCTTTCAAAATAAATCACCATTTATTTTTAAACAAATTTACCCATTTCTAAAATAAATTCCCACCGTGAATTTATTCTTCCAAATATCCACTAATATATTTCTTCACTTTTAGAAACCCAGTTTATAAATCCAAAGTCTCACTTCTCTTTTAAAAATCCCGTTTTAACACTTAAATCAATTCCCAAAATTGATTTCCAATTTACTTCACTTTTAATAAATTTCTTTACTTACTCCATTTAATTCAAAATCCTTTAACTTTAAATTTCATTTCTTTATTATGATTGAAAAATCCCTTTAAACTGAGAATACCAATTTCAGATTTCCCAAATCCCTTTTCATTTTCTTTTTAATTAAATTTAAACCTTGAATTAAAATAAATTCTTTATTCTTTTAAATAATATTGCTTAAGCTTAATATTCATTATTTCTCTGCTTATTCAAAATCCCCTTTTTCTATATTTATTTGAATTTTGAAATCACTTTTATTCTTTTCCAAATTTGTTCTTAAATTTATTCAAATTCTTTAAAATTAGTTTACTTGAAAATCCATTCCTTATTTTCCTTTCAAAATCCACTTCTATATTTTTTTTTGGTAATTTAGGGTACCGAATATTCAAGCAAACCATAACATTCAATATTCCAATTATCAATATAATTCACCACAGAATATCCAATATTCATAGCACACAATATAAAACAATCTAAATAATTTTGAGGAATCCAGTTGGATCCCTCCAACCTGTTTTCCCTGCATCCGCAATGTTAGCACAATACCAATTCCACTTCGAGGTGGAATATCGCAGTATACGGGATTAATATAATATCATCCGCTATTATGCGGCGCATAGGGTCTCATCCGCTATATAATGCGAGAATATCAACAACTCCAATATATATACTACTATATAATATAGCACATCAAACCAGATCCAATCATTCGATCAATTATTTAAATTTATCTATTTAAATTTAAATAACAACCAGATGAGTGAGATTAACTCACCTTTGCTTTGTTTGTAACCCATTTCCATCCCGACTTGTTTTCTTCATGGTTTTGACCTTGTATAACATTTTCAGTTATTTAATACTCTGAAGAAACGAAAAATCAATTATCATTTATTAATTTAGTTTTAACTAATAATTCCTTTAAAAATACTTTAGTAATTAAAATCATTAAATAGGTTAACTAACAAATTAATCACCATAATCCATTTAAAATGAACTAGTAAGTATTAATAAGTGTTTGTGTATATTTATTTATATTTTCAATTTGAAACTACATATACTTAGAAATTTAATTTATATCGATTCAAAATCTAATTTTTATATAAACTTTTCAAACATTTTAAAATCCCTATATTTTCTTTCAAAATCTTGTCTACAAATATACTTATTAAATAAATAAAAACAAAATTATTTTATACTTTGCTAAAATAAAATTTCTGTTTAAACATTTCCTTGTATATATTTTTTCAAAATCTCCTTTATAAATATATTCCTCTTTTTATCTATATAAATATAATTTTTAATTAAAACAGAATTGCTTCCTCCTTACAGTAAATATTATTATCTATGTTATAACCTATATATATTTTTACTTTAATTTAAAGAAATTATCTCGTACCTTACTGCAAAATGCAACCCTAGGCACTCATGGCTCGCTCAATTGACAACAGTCAACGCCGCAAATCTCGACGCGCCGCCTGGGAAAACCCATCGAATGCAAACGCCTGCCCATCGCCCTACACCGAAGCCTTACGACCATCTCCGCCGCCCCCAATTGGATTTCGAACGCCATGACCCCAGTGATCTCTGCGCCTCGCCACGAACTCGACAAGCACCTATCGACCTCGCGAATGGCTCGCGAATGCTCTTCGCATGAGTGCCACCCAGCCACGTCGTTTGATTCGAGCACAAATCCATTTTATTGATGAGTTTGAATTCAATTTTTGACTGAGAAGAATGAGGGTATCGGTTCTGCCACTTCCTTTTTGAATCTAGAATGAAGAACAGGTTTTCGTTTGCTATAATTTAATTTCGAATGGATGGGCTCGACCATTCGATTCGAATTGGTGATTTATATTTATTTTTCTCGTTTGAATGTGAACTGAGGAGTAAGGAAGAGAGTGGCGTGATATCAAAACGAAAATGGGAGATAGGATGAGACGCTTACGTGTTTGAACAGCAAGCTACAGTAACACGACGTGATATGAATAAAGTTGATATTGATAGAAAGTAGGCTGCTGTAGAAATAGTTTGATCAGTCAATTCAATATGTATATTATATATTTAAATTTGAATTTTAAATCATCTCGAAACCGTAGCTCAAAATCTCGATCTCCTATCAAGGCGTGCCGCCAGGCGTTTATAAGGTTATAACACTATTCCGAACGCAATGGAAAAGATTTCGAGTTCTAATTCGATCGTATGGAGAAGATAGCTTTTTGGACCCAGTTGTTATATTAAATTTCGATATAAATTTCAGCGCGTTTATATATCGTACGCTCACACAACAACTCCAAATGCTACGAAAATTGAAATCTGATAATAATACAATATTACGGATCCAATGGAACTGATTTCGTCGAATTCAGAGACTGTGCCCCGGAAGGCTATTTTTAAATATCGATTTAAACGATTTTTTTTTAAACTTAACAAATCACTTTTAAATTTCAATTTTAAAAGTTCTATCACCTTCAGTATTATTAATATGAATTTTATAAGCCTTCAAATTATTTTTAACTGGCTTAAAACTCTAGATTTAATAATTTACCAAATTTCCAATTGTTAAATTCAAGAATTAAATTATCCAACAAATATTGATATTTGAAATTCGAGTTAGAAATTCACTCTTGAATATTTAAAATCAATTAAATATTCCAATTTCAAATATCCAAAATTCCGGGTCCTCACACCTCTTTTGCTGGAGATGCAAATTCAAATGACACAACACAAACCAGAACACAATGACAAAGCTATGAACTTGAGTGGAGAGCGAGATCCAAGTTATAGATCTTGTGTTACAACCCAAAACAAAACCAAAATAATAGTTAAAAATCAATACGATTGAATTTGAATAACTTTGAAACAAAAAGCAGTTTGAATACGAAACTTTTTGCCTTGCTTTCTCTACTATTTTGCATGGCCTAGGGGATCAATTAGGTCAGGTTTGCATTTGGTTTGGATCGGGTATGGGTGTCACGTACGGAAATTTTTGACTTTTGAAAATTCGACATCGATACTCCCTTTATCGACTGTCAAGCAATCGAGTGCCGGAAACTCCAATAGTGAGGGTTTTAAGAACAAGAAAAGGCAGAAGAAGAAGAAAGCAGAAGAAAAGGAAAGAAAAGAGAAAGAGAAGAAAGAACAACACATCAGAACAGAAACAGAAAATAGAACAATCTCAGAATCTCACATATCGCAGCGGAACAATATATAATAGATAATCACTAGTCTTTTAAAATAAAGAACTATATCAGTTTATACATACATCAATCATCAGAGTCAATATACAACAAATGGACAGTTATATAACTTGTCCTCATACAGAATACACAGCGGAATAATACAAAATATAGGTGATACGTTACGCCATCCAGCTTGCTTCCAAAGCTCCAGAATATCCAGAATATCCTGATAACCTAACTCTAGACTGCCCGTGTGAAAATTGGTGGGCACCCAGAGTTTAGAAGGGAAACAATAAACTCCGAGTCAGTCATGGTGACTGGTGTGAGATCGTAAAACAGTTATTTTTAGAATAAACAACAGAAGAATTTTAAGGTAAATTCGCAATACTTTTGGAAAATGAAACTACCATAAGACCTCCCACCACACACACAATGCAAACGCAGACTTGGAGGAGATTTCTTCTTATGTTAGTCAAAGATGCTTACTACGCAAAATCAAATCATTTTGGATATTATTATTAGTGCATAGTGGAAAACATTTCGAAAGTAGAATATAAATCTTAGCCAGCATAGGTACCATTATATTATGCCTGCTATAGCTGCCTCCTGAGGAGACAGGTTATACAATTGAAATCGTAAAGGCTCGTATTGTTTCTTTGGATTTCCAACAAATGGTCAGGCTAAGGAACTTCCTTTTCCACGATGGGTACGTCCTTGGAATAGACGACCCGAGAAATAACCTAACATTACGGTTAGATCTCTGCCAACACAAGGCCGGGTTACCTCTGCAAAAGTAGGTAACTACTGACACGCGTATGCCATCCCCCGATCGTCACCGATCTTCCCGAGGATCCCCGATTCGCAACAACCACAAAGTAATAAATTTGCAGCAACCACAGAGGTTAAGTATCTGGGCTCCATACCATGATACCACCTTTATCCAGAAGGAATGACATACACTAAGGGGCGCTACTCCCTAGAACCTTGCTGCATCCTTCCTGTTTCGACCATTTCCGGGGTGTGAGGCTCGATGAAGTCTCGTCTACAAAGCTACGCTTTCTACAAAGCCCTGCTTCGGGTCAAACAAATGATCAACCTATGATCACAAAGATATAAGATCAAACAAATGATCATATCACAAATGATCAAACACTGATCATTTCACAGCAACACTCAGTATGCCACGTTACCAAATTGGGATATATCGCTGATAAATTTCAACTACATAACCTCTGAGCTCGTACGTCTCAGAGAAGGGTGCTAAGCTAAGAGAATAAATTCTCCGCCACCAACAGAAATGTATTTGAAAGGAATCAGCTTTATATCTCAAATTGTAACGTCAGACACACAATCCATACAAGTCTGTTCCGGGATCGAACAGAACCGAAGGCACTTCTCACGAAGCCCTTGCATATCCGGATAATTTTCTAATCACGTCCGGACTTCCCGTCACTAAGGGTGATAAAACCTCTAAATCGAAGATCAGTCGATGTAGAGTAACTCGACGGTAATCCTTCCGTTTTCAAAAATATCCGGTCTTCAACACCGGTCTTCGATTGCAATTCATAACGACGTATCACATATTCGGAATGGGTTATACGACCCCATGGTCCTTTCCCGGCTAACCCGAATAGTGAGCGATTATTTAAAAATAAGTGTGGCATTCAAATTCATCCAATTCACAACAAATACCTATCTAAAGGTAATTATTGATAGTCGGTTATTTAACTATCAATAAAGATGCGCAACATCATCAGATTCCAAAAAAATTTCCAAATTATTTCATCTTCAAAAATATCTTTACTAGATATAAAATTTCCACACTTCAAAAATAAATCAACGTTTATTTTTAAACAAATTCCCTTTCTTTTATAAATTCCATAGTGAATTTATATCTTTCAAAATATCTACTGATATACGATTTTCGATCGTTTTTAAATATTCAATTTCAATTTATCTTTAAGAAGATAAAATCTCAAAACGTTTCATTTCATTTTGGAAATGCATTTCCCTACTTATTTAATAATAAGTATTTCACAAATCATTTATTTTCAACACTTGGAAAATATTCGATATACTTAAATCAAATTAAGTATATATTTCATTCTTTAAGGAAATCTATTTTCTATAACAACATCAATTTGAGTCAAAACGAATGTTACGTAAAACATCGTTACGACGACTCAAAAATCACCAGTATAGGGATTCGGATTTAGATAGATATATAAATCCCAATACTACGTTAAAAACATTTCCTTTTGGAAATCATTTACTATAACAACAGTGTTATAGTCCACCATTTCCTTATTTTTCGAAAACGTCTATTTCAACAAGAACTGCGGAAATCTATGCTTTCGATTCATAATACATTTTAAAACATCTTTAAAATGTTTAACTTCACTTTTAATATCACTTCTTCAAAAATAAATCCATTTTATTTAATAATATATTCACTGTCCAAAATCGTGAATATAATTCACTTAACCCAATTTCAATCATTTCTACACATTTTTATCTCAATAAAAATTCGCTATCCAAAATTGCGAATATATCTTCTTTAAAAATCTTCTATATTTAATTTCTCAAATTCAACTGATTTTGAATTTATAAACACGTTTATAAATTCTATTTCTATTTTAATAACAACTTCGACTTATAAATCTTCTTTTTATCAACTTCTATAATTCACTTATAAAAATAAGTGATTTCGGATTTATAAACAATGTTTATAAATCGCATTTGTACTTTATAACGATTTCAACTTTAAAAAGAATCATTTATGAACAAATTCAATCAACATTCCATTTAAAGGCAAAAATCTAAATTACTTATAAATCCTTTATTCTACAACTTCATTCATTTTTAACTTCACAATGTAAATCTATTAATTTCATTCACTTATGAAATCCATTTATACTTCTTTTTAACACTTATAAAATTCGTTTTATAAGTCCAATATTTTGATTTATAAAATATCAATTTTATAAATCTTTCTATACAAATCGTTTATAGTTATTCAAAAAATCCCAACTTAAACCATTTTATAAATAAATCGACTTTTATTTCAAAAACGACACTTCGGTTATATTTCACTAAAAATTATAACTTTTATAACTTTAAAATTTTACGTTTATAAATCGATTCAAAAATTCCATAAAACGTATATTTTCAAAAATCACTTTTAAAAACCCTTTTAAAGTAAAAGTCGTTATTTTTACATTTCAAAACTGAATCCGATGATGCAACAACACCAATTAGTCCATCACAACAGTCAATATCATATATCAATATGATAACAGAATATATATCAATATCTGTAAATAAGTAAATACAGTTGAGGAATCCAGTTGGATCCCTCCAACCTGTTTCCCTGCATCCAAAGATGTTAGCACAATACCAATTCCGCTCCAGTACGGAATTATCGCGGTATATGGGTTTTATAAAAATAATCCGCTTACTAACGGCGCAATAGGGTTCTCATCCGCTATACGAGGCGGGAAATCATCAATCCAATATATACATATGCCAATATGTATATATTGCTATATATATAGATATATCCTACTATATCTAATATCACATCCAAAACAGTCAATCATCAATCAATAACTGTAAAATCCACTTTTAAATCGAGTGAGAAAAATCTCACCTTAGCTTTATTTATCTTTGCAATCCCATTTTCGAATCCAATTTGTTTCCTTGACTTTATTCGACCTTGTATAACAATTTAGATAATTTATCAATATTCAAAACAGTCAAACAGTTAACTACCATTTAATTAGTTACCCTACACAACCAATTACTTCTCCGATTACTTAATAATAAATTTTAACTAATTTTCCTAAGATAAATAATTTCTAGAAACTAAAATAATTTTTATAAGTAATTTGAACGAGGTAATCACCTAAATAAATTATCTTAATACAAACTAGTAAATTGTATTCATTATCCTCTTTAAACTGTCTATTAAAAAGCTTCTATTTTAAACCTTATAGAATTTAATTTCTTTTATCTTTATATATGCACACATATATATTTATATTTATTAAATCAGGATGGAAAATGAAGAACAAATAAACTGCAGTATGCTTAATACCTCACTTCCAATCCAAGCGACCCAAAACGCGAACATGATTTCGTGCTTCCCGAATTTCACTCGACATCGTGACATCTCTAGGCCGCCTCGAAGCGCGCGACTGGATCAAGCAATCACGACCTAATCGCGATACCCCTCTTCCTCCTGTACGATTTTCGAGCCTCAGCCTCGCGTGCGAACCCACACCAGAACGAACCCTAACACCACACGCCCCGCCGCGTTCTGCCCTATCCTCGAGTCCTCTCCCTCTCTCACGCGAGGTCACTGCTCGCGATTTGATCGCGTACGACCCCATCATGTACAAACTTCATTCGATTTGAAACGAGGCCGAACTATTGAAACTCGAATGGCAAGAATAAGGAAGTAAAGGGCGAGATGAATACGCAGCCTTGATTTATTGAGTTTTCGATTTTGAAGATGAGAGGCTCGACTTTGGTTTAGGACAGAAAGAAGAAGAAGAGTGGCATTTCTTTCTTTAAACGAATGAATTTCGTTTCAGTTTGAACTGAAGGCTTAAAGAGGAAGAAAAGGAGAACGGGATATTTAAAATCGAACGAGGCATGCTTTGCACGATTTGTTTCGTGATCTTCGGCATGATTTTAGGGAGACAACGTGCTGATGATAAGCCCCCCCTTTTTTTTATTATTTAAATTTAATTTGTTTTAGATACAAATTTCAACGCGTTTATGTGTCTTATGCTCGCACAACTACTCCAATCAATACGAAATTTGAAATCCAATAATAATTCAATATTACGGACCCAATGGAACTGGTTTCGTCGAATTCCGAGACTGCGCCTCGGATGGCTATTTTCAAATTTGAATTAAACGATACAATTTCAAAACTGAACAAATCAATTTCGAATTCAGTTCTGAAGCTTCTATTATCTTCAGTATTATCATTTCGAATTTTAAAAGCTTTTGAAATATTTTTCTTCAGCTTAAATTGAAGATTCAAATTTTTATTCACCTTACAAAAGATTAAATTTTATAATTTAATCGTCAAATTCAAAGTTATATTCGGGATTCAAATTAAATCATCGTTCAAATATTTAAAATTAATTAAATATTCTCAATTTAATTTGTTCAAAATTCTGGGTCGTTACAGACTTCCCCCCTTAAAAGAATTTCGTCCTCGAAATTACAAGTTAGAAAGAAAGGTCCTTAACTCGTCTACTATTTTTCACAATCCAAATAGTTTTATCAATTTATCAAAACAAATCTTCCTACTAAAGATTCGTTATCATTCAACTAAATTTCTAAACCTTTCATAGTTTTCAAACATCATCGTTTACTTTTAAATTCAAATTTAAATTTTAACTTTCAAAATTTTCTCAAAAATTTTCTAACACCCGAAATTTTCGAAAAATTTCGCCAGCGTCTCCTTTGCGCGACTAATACGGCACGACTACAAAACGTCCCTACGGACTCTCAGATTTCAAAAAGAAAAAGAAAAAGCCAAGCGGCTAGACCAGAAATCATCAAAAACTCATATTATAATTCAAATACTTACCTTTTGTCGAGCAATTCAAATTATCTTTGAAATCAAATCCAATTCCTTAATAACACCTGTATATCCTACTAGCCATAATATCTAGTTACAGCATTCAAACTATTTTGCACATTTCATTACAAAATTTTCCAATATAAACTGCTTATACATTTTTACTTCACTATTGAAGTTACACATCTATTTTCATTCAATTTTACAGTTCACATTCATTTGAATTCAATTCACAATTTTAATTAAATTTGGATTCTATTAGCTTCACTTACTAATTTTAGTTTAATAGTTCACTTTGTTTTCAACAAATCTGAATTCAATTCAGTCTTACTTACTTACAAATTCAAAATGAATTTTAACATTTCAATTTCATTTTCTTGCACTTGCAAATTGATTTATTCGTTCACAAATTCATTCATTTTCAATTTGCATCTCATACATCAAATTTTCAAATTGTATAAGTTATCAATTCATTTCTTATTTCATAAATATTTTTATATAGTATTCCAGAGTCTTACCAACATTTCAAAAATCATTTTGAAAACAATTCAAACTATCCTTTGAATTTTCTAAAACAAAATCCAAATTTTCCAAACAACTTCCATTTAAAACAATTGGCAGCAATTTCTCTTTTGGAAACCCAAAAATGAACACCGGTGATGTCGCGATCATCATCGGAATTATTTTCCAGCGACCGAAAAGAGTTTAGAGCTTTTATCTTTCCAAAATACTTTTCAAAACCTTTGAAATTCATTTTCAAATCAAAAAGGAATTTAAACTTTCCAATCCTCAAAATTTTCAAATTCTTTTCAAAACATTTCCAAAACTTCTCTGGAATTCCGTTTTAAATTATAAGTCACATTTATAATTTATATTCTCAAATTCCTTTTGTATATGGATTTATCTCTTAACTTTGGAGTTATGTTTTCAATTTATCATTTAATTTCAGTGATGATAATTCACTATTATTACTTCCTAACATCCATGCAACCATATACTATAGTACTTTATAGAAAAACATTTCTTTTCTATACAAAAATAGTTTTGGGCAAAATTATTTCATTCACCCTATTTTAAAACAATACTATGTCGTCTTGCCTCGTTTAAGTGTTTAGAAATCCCTATCGATAATATGGCGTCCCACATACCGACCGAAATTCATAAACATCTCAACGGATAAGCAAACACAATATAAAACATTTTTTTTATATTCACTAACAAATACGCACTCGTATCTATTATTACACTCAAACTCATTCTAGAGTACTACTGACTCTATCTATAATGAGTAACACCCAATAGAGCAGGGTTGTCGCTTAACCATATGCTCTGATACCACGCTGTCACGTACGGAAATTTTCGACTTTTGAAAATTCGACATCGATACTCCCTTTATCGACTGTCAAGCAATCGAGTGCCGGAAACTCCAATAGTGAGGGTTTTAAGAACAAGAAAAGGCAGAAGAAGAAGAAAGCAGAAGAAAAAGAAAGAAAAGAGAAAGAGAAGAAAGAACAACACATCAGAACAGAAACAGAAAACAGAACAATCTCAGAATCTCACATATCGCAGCGGAACAATATATAATAGATAATCACTAGTCTTTTAAAATAAAGAACTATATCAGTTTATACATACATCAATCATCAGAGTCAATATACAAAAAATGGACAGTTATATAACTTGTCCTCATACAGAATACACAGCGGAATAATACAAAAATATAGGTGATACGTTACGCCATCCAGCTTGCTTCCAAAGCTCCAGAATATCCTGATAACCTAACTCTAGACTGCCCGTGTGAAAATTGGTGGGCACCCAGAGTTTAGAAGGGAAACAATAAACTCCGAGTCAGTCATGGTGACTGGTGTGAGATCGTAAAACAGTTATTTTTAGAATAAACACCAGAAGAATTTTAAGGTAAATTCGCAATACTTTTGGAAAATGAAACTACCATAAGACCTCCCACCACACACACAATGCAAACGCAGACTTGGAGGAGATTTCTTCTTATGTTAGTCAAAGATGCTTACTACGCAAAATCAAATCATTTTGGATATTATTATTAGTGCATAGTGGAAAACATTTCGAAAGTAGAATATAAATCTTAGCCAGCATAGGTACCATTATATTATGCCTGCTATAGCTGCCTCCTGAGGAGACAGGTTATACAATTGAAATCGTAAAGGCTCGTATTGTTTCTTTGGATTTCCAACAAATGGTCAGGCTAAGGAACTTCCTTTTCCACGATGGGTACGTCCCTGGAATAGACGACCCGAGAAATAACCTAACATTACGGTTAGATCTCTGCCAACACAAGGCCGGGTTACCTCTGCAAAAGTAGGTAACTACTGACACGCGTATGCCATCCCCCGATCGTCACCGATCTTCCCGAGGATCCCCGATTCGCAACAACCACAAAGTAATAAATTTGCAGCAACCACAGAGGTTAAGTATCTGGGCTCCATACCATGATACCACCTTTATCCAGAAGGAATGACATACACTAAGGGGCGCTACTCCCTAGAACCTTGCTGCATCCTTCCTGTTTCGACCATTTCCGGGGTGTGAGGCTCGATGAAGTCTCGTCTACAAAGCTACGCTTTCTACAAAGCCCTGCTTCGGGTCAAACAAATGATCAACCTATGATCACAAAGATATAAGATCAAACAAATGATCATATCACAAATGATCAAACACTGATCATTTCACAGCAACACTCAGTATGCCACGTTACCAAATTGGGATATATCGCTGATAAATTTCAACTACATAACCTCTGAGCTCGTACGTCTCAGAGAAGGGTGTTAAGCTAAGAGAATAAATTCTCCGCCACCAACAGAAATGTATTTGAAAGGAATCAGCTTTATATCTCAAATTGTAACGTCAGACACACAATCCATACAAGTCTGTTCCGGGATCGAACAGAACCGAAGGCACTTCTCACGAAGCCCTTGCATATCCGGATAATTTTCTAATCACGTCCGGACTTCCCGTCACTAAGGGTGATAAAACCTCTAAATCGAAGATCAGTCGATGTAGAGTAACTCGACGGTAATCCTTCCGTTTTCAAAAATATCCGGTCTTCAACACCGGTCTTCGATTGCAATTCATAACGACGTATCACATATTCGGAATGGGTTATACGACCCCATGGTCCTTTCCCGGCTAACCCGAATAGTGAGCGATTATTTAAAAATAAGTGTGGCATTCAAATTCATCCAATTCACAACAAATACCTATCTAAAGGTAATTATTGATAGTCGGTTATTTAACTATCAATAAAGATGCGCAACATCATCAGATTCCAAAAAAATTTCCAAATTATTTCATCTTCAAAAATATCTTTACTAGATATAAAATTTCCACACTTCAAAAATAAATCAACGTTTATTTTTAAACAAATTCCCTTTCTTTTATAAATTCCATAGTGAATTTATATCTTTCAAAATATCTACTGATATACGATTTTCGATCGTTTTTAAATATTCAATTTCAATTTATCTTTAAGAAGATAAAATCTCAAAACGTTTCATTTCATTTTGGAAATGCATTTCCCTACTTATTTAATAATAAGTATTTCACAAATCATTTATTTTCAACACTTGGAAAATATTCGATATACTTAAATCAAATTAAGTATATATTTCATTCTTTAAGGAAATCTATTTTCTATAACAACATCAATTTGAGTTAAAACGAATGTTACGTAAAACATCGTTACGACGACTCAAAAATCACCAGTATAGGGATTCGGATTTAGATAGATATATAAATCCCAATACTACGTTAAAAACATTTCCTTTTGGAAATCATTTACTATAACAACAGTGTTATAGTCCACCATTTCCTTATTTTTCGAAAACGTCTATTTCAACAAGAACTGCGGAAATCTATGCTTTCGATTCATAATACATTTTAAAACATCTTTAAAATGTTTAACTTCACTTTTAATATCACTTCTTCAAAAATAAATCCATTTTATTTAATAATATATTCACTGTCCAAAATCGTGAATATAATTCACTTAACCCAATTTCAATCATTTCTACACATTTTTATCTCAATAAAAATTCGCTATCCAAAATCGCTAATATATCTTCTTTAAAAATCTTCTATATTTAATTTCTCAAATTCAACTGATTTTGAATTTATAAACACGTTTATAAATTCTATTTCTATTTTAATAACAACTTCGACTTATAAATCTTCTTTTTATCAACTTCTATAATTCACTTATAAAAATAAGTGATTTCGGATTTATAAACAATGTTTATAAATCGCATTTGTACTTTATAACGATTTCAACTTTAAAAAGAATCATTTATGAACAAATTCAATCAACATTCCATTTAAAGGCAAAAATCTAAATTACTTATAAATCCTTTATTCTACAACTTCATTCATTTTTAACTTCACAATGTAAATCTATTAATTTCATTCACTTATGAAATCCATTTATACTTCTTTTTAACACTTATAAAATTCGTTTTATAAGTCCAATATTTTGATTTATAAAATATCAATTTTATAAATCTTTCTATACAAATCGTTTATAGTTATTCAAAAAATCCCAACTTAAACCATTTTATAAATAAATCGACTTTTATTTCAAAAACGACACTTCGGTTATATTTCACTAAAAATTATAACTTTTATAACTTTAAAATTTTACGTTTATAAATCGATTCAAAAATTCCATAAAACGTATATTTTCAAAAATCACTTTTAAAAACCCTTTTAAAGTAAAAGTCGTTATTTTTACATTTCAAAACTGAATCCGATGATGCAACAACACCAATTAGTCCATCACAACAGTCAATATCATATATCAATATGATAACAGAATATATATCAATATCTGTAAATAAGTAAATACAGTTGAGGAATCCAGTTGGATCCCTCCAACCTGTTTCCCTGCATCCAAAGATGTTAGCACAATACCAGTTCCGCTCCAGTACGGAATTATCGCGGTATATGGGTTTTATAAAAATAATCCGCTTACTAACGGCGCAATAGGGTCTCATCCGCTATACGAGGCGGGAAATCATCAATCCAATATATACATATGCCAATATGTATATATTGCTATATATATAGATATATCCTACTATATCTAATATCACATCCAAAACAGTCAATCATCAATCAATAACTGTAAAATCCACTTTTAAATCGAGTGAGAAAAATCTCACCTTAGCTTTATTTATCTTTGCAATCCCATTTTCGAATCCAATTTGTTTCCTTGACTTTATTCGACCTTGTATAACAATTTAGATAATTTATCAATATTCAAAACAGTCAAACAGTTAACTACCATTTAATTAGTTACCCTACACAACCAATTACTTCTCCGATTACTTAATAATAAATTTTAACTAATTTTCCTAAGATAAATAATTTCTAGAAACTAAAATAATTTTTATAAGTAATTTGAACGAGGTAATCACCTAAATAAATTATCTTAATACAAACTAGTAAATTGTATTCATTATCCTCTTTAAACTGTCTATTAAAAAGCTTCTATTTTAAACCTTATAGAATTTAATTTCTTTTATCTTTATATATGCACACATATATATTTATATTTATTAAATCAGGATGGAAAATGAAGAACAAATAAACTGCAGTATGCTTAATACCTCACTTCCAATCCAAGCGACCCAAAACGCGAACATGATTTCGTGCTTCCCGAATTTCACTCGACATCGTGACATCTCTAGGCCGCCTCGAAGCGCGCGACTGGATCAAGCAATCACGACCTAATCGCGATACCCCTCTTCCTCCTGTACGATTTTCGAGCCTCAGCCTCGCGTGCGAACCCACACCAGAACGAACCCTAACACCACACGCCCCGCCGCGTTCTGCCCTATCCTCGAGTCCTCTCCCTCTCTCACGCGAGGTCACTGCTCGCGATTTGATCGCGTACGACCCCATCATGTACAAACTTCATTCAATTTGAAACGAGGCCGAACTATTGAAACTCGAATGGCAAGATAAGGAAGTAAAGGGCGAGATGAATACGCAGCCTTGATTTATTGAGTTTTCGATTTTGAAGACGAGAGGCTCGACTTTGGTTTAGGACAGAAAGAAGAAGAAGAGTGGCATTTCTTTCTTTAAACGAATGAATTTCGTTTCAGTTTGAACTGAAGGCTTAAAGAGAAAGAAAAGGAGAACGGGATATTTAAAATCGAACGAGGCATGCTTTGCACGATTTGTTTCGTGATCTTCGGCATGATTTTAGGGAGACAACGTGCTGATGATAAGCCCCCCCCCTTTTTTTTATTATTTAAATTTAATTTGTTTTAGATACAAATTTCAACGCGTTTATGTGTCTTATGCTCGCACAGCTACTCCAATCAATACGAAATTTGAAATCCAATAATAATTCAATATTACGGACCCAATGGAACTGGTTTCGTCGAATTCCGAGACTGCGCCTCGGACGGCTATTTTTAAATTTGAATTAAACGATACAATTTCAAAACTGAACAAATCAATTTCGAATTTAGTTCTGAAGCTTCTATTATCTTCAGTATTATCATTTCGAATTTTAAAAGCTTTTGAAATATTTTCCTTCAGCTTAAATTGAAGATTCAAATTTTTATTCACCTTACAAAAGATTAAATTTTATAATTTAATCGTCAAATTCAAAGTTATATTCGGGATTCAAATTAAATCATCGTTCAAATATTTAAAATTAATTAAATATTCTCAATTTAATTTGTTCAAAATTCTGGGTCGTTACAATGGGTCTGGAAAAGGTAAGGCTACAAGGCTAAACAAGTGGTGGAAGTTACAACTAGAGAAGGTGAAGGGGTTTCTAGGCAAACTAGTGGAGATTTGGTCAGACTTTAGGCTCGGCCATGGGTGGTTAGGGGTAGGCCAGTGGAGTGTGGGTCATGTCAGGAGCTGGAGTGATGAGAGGAGGTCTGGACAATGATGGTGGTGGCGGCCTAATGTGGTGGTGGTGGTGAACAAAGGAGTGATGAAGCAACAAGGCTCAAACTAGCATAGTTTTAAGGCATAGGTTGGATTTTTGTGGATTTTTGGTTCATGGGAGTCTCAGACATTGTCAAGACCTGAGGGGTAGGTAGTGGTGATGGCAAGGAAGCTATGGTGGAGGTGGTGGCCGTGACAATCAAGAAGAGGCAAGCAAAACTAGGGGAGAAACAAGGCAAAATACATGGAAAAATGAAGAAAAGAAGAAAAAGGAGGAGGAAGACATTACCAAAATGTTTGAAGCCGTGAATGAAAATGAGATGGTGATTATTTTCATGAAAAGCAAATGAGGAATACACAGCAACAAACAAAATGCACGGCCAAACAAGGAATTAATGAAGAGTTATGGAAATTGAAAAGTTTTAGGCAAATGAAAGGTCTTAGGTTAAAGCTTTTTGTCTCTTCAATTTTCCATTCTTTTTAATTAAATAAAGACCAATGAAAATTTAGTAAATTAGTTTTAAAACTGAAACAAATTAAAAATAAAATGAAAATAAATAATTAAATTTAAAGAAAATAGAAAAAGAATTAAAGAAATTGCTTAAAAATTGGAAACGGGGTTCAAAAATTACAAATAAATCATCACTAGCTTTAGAAAAATATCTACTTCATTTTAAAAATATTTTAAAACAAAAATATGAAGTAAAATAATTCATTTATATTTTCAAAATGGAATAAATAATTAAATTTAGAGAAATTAGAAAAAGAACTAAAGAAATTGTTTAAAAATTCAAAATAGGACTTAAAAATTACAAATAGAATATCACTAGATTTAGAAAAATTATAATTTTACTTCTAAACCAAATAAAAGTCAAGTAAAATAAAATAAATTCTGAACAAAATGAAGTGTAAATGAAAATAAAATAAAGTCTTAAGAAAATAGAAAATAAACAAAGAATTTCTTTAATTAAATGAAACTGGAAATTAGAAATTATAAACAAAATACAACTGACATTGGAAAATGTCAATTACACTTTGAAAAAATGTTTTAAAACCAAAATATATACATAACATGTTATTTTACCCATATAAATATAAATTAGAACATTACATGACCAAATAAAATATTATTTTTATAATTTAAAATAATCAATTTTGTTAAATACAACAAATTTCACACAATAGTTAAAAAGGCATAACTTTCACAATATAAATCAGATTTCAACGAAACGAAAAGCAGTATTCTTAAAATTTTATTTACTTTCATAATAAAAGATAAAATTCAAATTTTCAAACTTTCAAAATTTTAAATTTAAAAGTCAAAGTTTGATCATATTGACCAAAAATTCTCTTTTTGGAAAATATTATATTTAGTCCTGTTTGGAATTCTAATTCACATCAAAATCAAAATTTATATTTAAAATAACAAAATTTATCCATTTTAATAAATAAAATAAAGTTTTCAAATCAGGAAATTCAATTTAAAATAATTAAAATATACAATTAAAATAATCACAAAATACAGGGTTGTTACATAAATAGAACAGTAAAAGAAAGAAGACAGAGAATTTTTATAGTGTTTCGGCTGTTAATGAAGCCTACGTCCACTTTATAGCTTTACTATAGACTGATTGCTGTTACAAGAGTTGTTTGATTACAAGGATTTGATTGTTTCCTAGCTAGATTGGATCTCCAGAGTAGGAATCCACCAGAGAATCATAGTGTATTCCTTTGGAGATTGTTGTGAGGGAGGTAGAGAGTGAAGAATAATTCTAGCAGAGCTTCAGCAACCAGTCCGAAGAAGCTCCTCTTTATGTTGCAGGTAGGTTGGTATTTATATGGATCGAAGAGCTTCTGGGCCGGGCCACTCCATTGTCAGCTCGCAGGTAGGTAGGAAACGACCCTGGGAAAGTTTGGCATGCAAAACGAGGCAAATCCATGGGTCGCTGGCGACCCATAGACTTGGCTCATTTTACGAGCCAAGGTGTTGGCTTTCTTTCGTAGTGTTCTTTGGCTGTCTTGCCGGAAGGTTTGTGGAGAGTTATGGGTTGCTGATGATCCAAGCACTTACGATTTTTCTGGAGTTTGGAATTGGAGATGTTTTGATAGTCTTCTATCCTAGTTGCTTCGTTTTGATGGCAATTCACTAGCTGTTTGCGCTCAGCTGCTGATTGGACTGAAAGAATGCTGGTCTCTCGGCTTTGTCGGTCCCAATCGTTATTTTGGTCATATAGCTTGGCCCTTGTTGATCCCTTGTCTTAGCTTTTCTAGTTAAGTCCTAAACCATCCAATTTACATGAGGTTGTTCTATTTTCTATCGGTTTCTGCTGGGTTAAAAACCCAGATAACAGCTTCCCTTTGGTATTTCACTATGAACACCCTCACTTCACCCGGAGGAACAAGTTTACAAACTCCGCCTGAACAACTGAATAGGACTTCAACAACAATTACAAGCAGTGTGACCAATTTTACTTTCTAACACAACGTATCTTAATATACAAAATGTCACTTTGATGTGCAATAACTCCTATAACCAGACCAAACTATATTGAGCGGAGGTGTAGAGGCTAAGCAGTTTATTCAACTAGAATATGGGACGTGGAGATGAAGCACACTAGTCGAGATCTCTGAATCACATAAATTTCTTGGAATTCAGGGTATTGTTTAGGAATTGAAAGTTTAGGAGTAGAAATCAAAGCACAGATCTATGTTGTGATTCAGGGATGGTTAGGGGTTTATATAGATGTTGTAGGAATGCTAAACTAGGGGTGCAACCTTCCAATTTCGCCATTGATGAAGAGTAGTGGCTGCAGGAGTGGAGAGATGCAACTTTTGGAGCAAAGAGACATGAAAATATCACTTCAAAAACTAGCCGTTTTATACTAGGTCAGTCGACTAAAAGAAGGCTTCGGTCGGCTGGCTTATTATAAAATTCGAGCCCGACAGCATTGCTAAAAACAGTAGACAAGTGGTTCATATTTATTCGACTGGTTCAGTTGTAATAACCTAATTTTTACTAACATTATTTAGAATATTTAATTAGATAAATTAAATAATGCAAAGAGATAAGGAAATTGAGATTTGTTAATTAAGTTTAGGCCGTGCCTTAGTTAATAATCCAATTAGAGAAATAAAAGTTTAGGATAAGAAGGAGGAAAATGATAATGGCAAGATGGGAATAGCCTTCAATCCTACCCCTTAATCCCTTCTATTTTTATTTTCTTCATTCATTTACACACATACAAACTAAACATACAAAGAGGCTGACTATAGCAAAGGGAAAACAAGAAGGAAACTAAAAGATTAAGGATTCAAAGCTAGAAGAAATCAAGTCTACACCAAACCTCATCTTTCTCATCCAAATCAAGGTGAATAATGAATATACATCTCATGTTTTTTATTATGTTTCAGTTTTAAGTGTAAATCCATTTCTTTTGCAAGTATCATGTCATGTTTTAGTAGTTTGAGTGATTATATGCTTGTCGGTGCTTTTCGGAATTTAAATATGAAATTTTGTCATATGTTTGAGTTGGAAAACCTATCATATCGTACCCAAATGAGTTGTGATTCTGAGATGATTTTAGAAATATAATTTTAAAAGAGGGTTTTAAATTTCATAGTTTTCCAAGAAAGCATGGATTTTATATGGTTATTCTAAGTGAAGAAATTGATGAATTTCGGGTTTAATTATTAAAAATAATTAGAATAAGTCATTGGCCCTGAAATTTTTATATGTCAAAGAGTATGATTAATTTAATTTGATTTGATTTTTAGGGATTTATCCTAAGTAAGAAATGATTAGTAAATTGTTTAAGTCAAAAGGGCTTATTTGTTTAATTAAAATGTTATTAATAAGGGTTAAATTGTAAAAATATTTAGCATTTAAAATTATAGTATGCAGTAGATTTTCAGTAAAGGAAATTGTTAAAGTTTTGCTAGTCAATTAGATCTTGAAAATTATAGAGGTTTGGTGAAATGAAAATAGTTTTTTAGTAATTTTGCAGTTTTCAAGTTAATCAGCATCCTACCATGATGACATAGGCAACTTTGAGCCACATCTCACTGCATCACACTGTCATCGATGCAGAACAAAGCAATGCATATGATGTTAATGAGTTTGGCATGAAATGGATTGGTTTTGAACCTCGTCGAGGTTATAGTAACAAATAAAGAGAGACGGTCTTCGACGTGGGCATGTCGATGTGCATAAGTGCCACGTTTTTACAAAGAGGCATGTCGTCGCATATGTTTTATGAGTCGCCAACCTTTATAACTTCAACGTCGCTCTGTTTTATAAGTGACTCCTAGCTTTTTGCGTCCCCGACCCAATAATCATCGAGCCTAACCCTTGCCGCTTTTAACTTGTCATCGAGTTTACCCTATGCCGTTTTTTATATTGTTATCGAGCTTAGTCAATGCCTTTAACTTGTCTTCGAGCCTAACCCATGCTTTTATAATCATCGAGCTTAACCCATAATCTATATTTTATACCATCGATGAGGCATTGATGCCAAATGTTTTATATGTTGCCGAAGTTTAATTTTTATAGTTTTAACATTATGGCTTATGAAGTAATTAGTTCGACATCATCCTCATATATTTTCAAATAAAAGACTTCGACATGCTTTTGAGTGGGCAAAGATTTTTAATGGCGATGACATCACCGAGTTTTATAATATAAAGGTATTACATAGTTTTGGCCTTGTAGCGTAAGTTTTGAGAGAGTCGAAGACCCCGATGATTTTGAGTTTTCATCAACGATGTTTTGCAAAGCATATATCATGGCATAAGTATTTTGAGTAAAGTAAAGGATCAATGTTTTCCTTGTTTTAAGTATGATTTCAAGGGTTAAATCATTTACAAAGATATTATTTTCAAGGAAATACAGATATGATAGTTAACCCAGAATTTTACTAAAATAATTACTCGGAGATTAGAAAACCAGATGAGACCGGTGTGAGGTCACGCTTTATACTTTTACTAGTAGCCGCTAGCTAATATAAGTCCGAAATTCCAGTGTGTAGGGCAATGTCATGGGTAAGACTAAATGAAGGCTACACACAGAGTAGAGTTAGGTTATTGGTGAGCCTACAAAACCATTAGGATCAATTGACCCTAGAAGTAGCAAGTTACAGAAAGACCGTCCAGTTTTTCTCTAACAGCAAGTTAGAATATTTGTTAAGTCTGGTAGGCCTGAGTCAGCTATAGATTTATAGTCAGCTTGATAAAACTATGATGTTGGGACAGATAGTCCACTAATTACCTATATTGTATGCATATATGTTATTGTTATATCGTTTACTATAACTAGTTTGGTTGCAGGATTTTGATTGTAGAAGATATGCTTTTAAAGGATATTAGTGAGGGGAAAACCCATTCTACTAGGCGGCATGGTCTCACTTAGTATTAATAAATCGAGATGTCATATTATTATTCACACCAGGCTTTTTGTTCAACTTGAGGTTTATGTTTCCCCTTAAACTCTTGGGTGCTCAAAATTTAGTTTGAGTAGATTGAGAGTTAAGGTTTTCAGGTTTAGTGGGTTTTGGCGAATAAAGCTTCCGAAGACGTATAGGAGGTAAAGATTAGCTATGTAGGATTCCGTTGTGATTGAATGTTGTATGTAAAGTCAGATGTTATAGCTATCTATTTAGTCACTCTAATCATCCAAGGGGGCATCATCGTATGTCGCTTTTGTCGTACTTTCTAATAATTATTTATCTGGACTTGGGAAAGGTTATGGGATTATGTACTGAATATTAAATGCTAATTTAAAATGTAATAGAAAAGTTATTTTGAAATTGTGTTTGAAATATTTCATATTCTTGTGCTTTTGATATTATAGATACCATTAATTTTACTGTATTTTGTCATCGAAAATTAATACTATAGATGATTGCAACATCTGTAGCGGTTAGTTTAAAGCCTCAAAATGGGGGATGTTATATCAGTCGACTGGACAAGGTTTTCAATCGGCTGAATCATAGCATTTTCCAAAAGCTTGTGTGGTGCAGTGGTAAGGGCATGTGCTCATCTCTTAGCTCATCCGGGTTCAAATCCTAGCTTTGCATATTTTTAGCCATTTTATTTTACACCTTTTCCTTTATTATTTTGACATGAAATAACTCAATAAACATATTAGTAGCATTATTGTATGGTTGTTATCATCAAAACACCATATACATACATATATATATGGTTCTTTCAAGTTGAACTGCCTATCCTAAGGTTAAGTCCAAGGGAGAGTTCAGCATTTGCATTCTTCGAATGACTTATGTAAGAATCTATGCTAAGATTTGAGATGTGTTCGTGATGCTCGAGTCCATGTAGAGATTCCTGATCGATTTGAGATGCTAGAATCCATTTGGGGATTCATGTTCTATTCAATTGATGAAGACTTGTGTGAGATATGTCGAACGTGCCCTCGGCATCAAAAATGGCTAAAGATAGAGTAGGATGTACAACCTGGGGTTTTGCTAACCCAGGATAGGGTATGTCAACTCCATATCTAGAATATGCTTATTGATGTTGCACACAAGAGTTGATGATATTTGGTTCCACGTGGTTCATACCAACATTCATGCATGGGTTAGTTGTGTTTACCTTATGGTATATTTTATCTAGAGATATACGACACTCGGAAGGTAGTTTTTGATCCTTGTGCATGGAGTTTGGATTCGAATAAACCGAAGAGATCTCCGTGAAAAATCCATTATGAAAACGTACCTTAGCGGTTTTGATTGTACCCTAGATATTGTTATGGTGTGATTAATGTAGGACTAGCCACTATTTTCTGATTTATATTCTCCACCATGGACATTACCAATTATATCGCAAATGTACTTATTATATGATTTGGCTCTTTTGAGGGGATAACCATTACGACGATCTCAAAAGGTGTTGTTATATGTTGTACACATATTTCTTGAGTTTCTCACACCGGACTTAGGTCTGACACGTGGTTTTGTTTTCCATGTGCTCTTTCGAGGAGTCTGAGAAAGGCAGGTTTTAGTTGGATATTCTTAGAGCTCGAGGAGATGATCTGGATGTTTCAGCCACCATAGTATTCTTATTTTCGCTGCATTACTATTAATTAAATATCATCATTTGTAGGAACAGGCTGTTATAACTGTCCAGGCTGATGAAAGTATTTATAAGTGTAACTCTGAAATGCTATGTGTCTTAAAGTGATAGTTTGTACTATCTTTTGATATTATATGTTATCATTCTGCTGTGGGATTCTAATATTATGTTCCTTCTTTCTTGTTCCGTTTCTTTTTCTTATTTTATTTTACCCTAACAATCTGTCTTTTTGGCATTTGGATGTTTGGCACAAGAATACCATGATATATTAATGTCGACATTTGAGGGTCAAAAAGGCTGGTTGTCACATGTGGTATCAGTGCTAAAGGTTAAGCGAGAACATCGGCTTTGGTTGGGTATGACTCATTTAGAGATATGGTAATGGAACGCCCTAGCATAAGTTGAGTGTATTATACATATGAGAGCGTATTTGTATCTGTTATAAACATATACCTTAAAGGTAATTCCAACTATGAAAATTGAAGATCTTATATAAGATAACTTATATAAGTATAAGTTTATAGTGTAGTTTAATTAATGTAGGGATTAATGATGTTTATTCATTACTCCTCATTAATTAGTTTAGCTGTGCTCGACCAATTTATGAGCATTATTATTCGTTGTAGAATGATTTGACATGCTCGGCCAGTTTATGAGCATTATTATCATTTGTAGAATTAGTGGCTTAATATTGCTCAGCCAGTTTCTGAGCATTGTTATCATTTGTTGATTGATTAGTCATGTTTAGCCAGTTTACAAGTAGTGGCTATTGTTTGTTGATTGTTGATTTGTGCTCTATCAGTTTATGAGCAGTTTTACCTTTTTACTACATGGGTTGTGTAGGAAGTATTGGTGGCAGCGTTAAAAGTTGAAAACACCTTGTGAATTGGGTTTCACGGTTTGACTATAAGGCGTTCGGTGACAATGTTGGGTTAAAAGTTAAATTTAATAAAAGATGTTTATTTTAATTTAAAGGAAAGATAAGATATTTTATGAATAAACATTTGTGAAATGATTCTATATAAGAAAGTGACTTTATATATGTACGGTTTATAAACGAAGAGGATTTAAACTGATATTTCGAGAACTTAAACACGGTGTCTTTGAAAATATTTTTCAAGATTTTGATGAAAAATAATAATAGTATTATTTGAAAGCAAACATTTGGGAAATTGTTTTATGAGACTGAGATCATGATACTTAGTATTATTATATGAAGTAAGTATTTGATATCACTTTGAAAATGATTTTGGATTAAGTCCCAAAAGTATGGTTTGGATGTACTAAACTCACTTCTGTTGCTTGAAAATAATTCTGGTGATAACTACAGCATCATCGATGTCCATTTTCGAGTTTCTAGGTAGGGATGCTACAGAGTAATTTTGGTAAAACATATTTTGATTTAATCCTGAAAGTATGATTTGATATACAAAAGATATATGTAATTATTATTATTTCAAATGATTTGGAATATAACCCAGGTGTTTAGTTCTAAAGTTTTTTAAAAAAGTTATTTGATGCGAACTTTTTGTGTAGAAAAGTTTTATATGTATACTATGTGGGGTGTCCAAGTGGTAGTGGAATAGCCCATAATAAATAGTTGTGAAACCGTAATAAATGGTTTTTTCCTTGTAGTAAAGTGTGTTTAATAAAAACTTTAACTTTGTTAAGTTATATTATGAACACATGTATCATATGCATTTGGATAGTATGGTATGTGCATCATGTTATGATATGTTGTTTGGTAGTTTTCATCTGTTAAAATGAAATGGGATTTTCCAGTGATTTTGGACAGTTGGAAACTTTAGAATTGTTATAGAACTTGAAGCTAAGTGTTTCGTGAAAATATAAAAGTTGAGTTTTTATAACTTTTGAATTGAGAAGGTAGTAAGTTAAAACAAGTTGTAAATGGTTAAACATACTTGTTGAGTAAAACAAATTTTGCTGTTTGTATATATACTAGGATGTAGTAGGCTATTAAACAAGTAATAAAGTGAAGTAAGTTTTTATGAAATGTTTTATAAATGGAATTATAAACTGTTGATAAACTTGAAGTTAATGTTTTTATGAAATGATTCATAAATGATTTTAGTATTGAGTGTTATACTATTTTATGTAAATGAATGTGATTAAAAAGGAAATTGGTATAGTTAAGAAACCAATTGGATAAATACGTAAGTTGTACATAGATCATTTTATTCACATGACTATTCTTGATCCAGTGTTCTAGCACATGATTTTGAGGTAATTTTCACCGGTCTGAACAAGGATTTTTCGCTCGATTCTTGATGCCAAACACTTGATACAGATTCTTGATATTATTCCAAAGTTTCTACTATAGTATATGGCTATGTAAGGAGAATAGAGGGTTCTAATCAAGGAACTTGATCCACGTCCGCACTAGAGAGGTTAAGTGATCTATACTAGTTTGGAAGTAAAATATGTGCGATCAAACAAGTGATCAGATCGGATATTGCATGCGTATGGTCCATGTGCATCTATGGGCTTTAATATACATGCATGTTACATTTTATTGGCTTATGGAGAGTTTAGGTGATGACCCTTTGATTTATTATGAAGTAGCCTAAATAATCGACTAAGTAATAACCCGAGGCTATTAAATGTATGGTATGCAAAGTAGATTGTTTGTCGTCTTTATCCGATAAGAAGATTTTTGAACTTGACCAAGCCATGGGCTTTATTTGCTGCTAATTTTGAATATTGTTAAGTAGTGCTATGTGATTGTTTCCTTTTGTTGATTGTGGGGGAATTTCAAGGATGAAATATTTTAAGTGGGGGAGAATGTAACAACCTGGAATTTCGGACACTTCGTATTTAAATATCTAAACTATTTAAATATTTAAACCTTAAATTAAATATAATAAAAGTTATTTAATAACCTTGTTAACTCCCTTTTAAGTAATAACTAATGACGGTAAACCTGTTTTAGAAATTTTTTTACAAAAATAAATACTTTGAAGAAATATCGATAATGTGATCGAAAATCGTTTATCGATAAACAGCTTTTTACTCGACATAAGCTATTCAAACTTTTTTAATCGGTAATATAAAATAAAAATATTTTTCCATTTAATAAAAATAAAATAAGATGATGTCATGGATGATGTCATGGAAAGATATTTTGTGCGTATGGGTAAAGGGTAATTTGCTAAGGAAAATGAGGTGTAAAGTTAAAAAGCATGCAGGGCACATAGGGGGATCTCTTGGCTGGCCAAAAGGGGGTCGTAGGGTCCTTAAACACTTCATAAAATTCCAAATCTTGAAAATATCAAAAAGAATAAAAATGGTGGAAGTGGTTTAGTACTAATCCACTTTGTTCTTCGCTAATCTTTCTCTAATTAGTTCAAATCTCCTCCAACCTCCACTAAACTTTCAGCAACACCTTAGAATACCTTAGGAAGCATGGATCTAAAGTCAAAAGTGGAAGAAGTAAAGTGGAAATTTCCATTTTAGGCCATGAGCTATTTTGGAGGAGGGGAGCATAGCGTTGTGATTTTAGAGCTAAAGGCCTTGTCTTTAGGAGTTTGGTAATGGTAGGAAGTGGTTCTTTAATTCTTGTGTGTTTGAGCTTGTTATAGGCCTGGATTTGGGTAAGTTATCTCACTATCTTATGTGTATATTGTTTGTGTATATGAATGTGTACGTATAAAGTTAAAGTGACAATAACTAATTAAATTTATAAACTTTGAACCCTCTTGCTTTTGAAAGAAAAAGACAACTTTGTATTATATAACATCACTCCTATTACCTTCTAGAACATGTGGCGTAGCCTTAATTTAATGTTTAAATGGTTGTTTGGATTATGTGTTGAATTAAAGTATGTTGAAAGTGTTTGAAGTGAGAATAGTTGTTATAGGTGCACTTCGACATCCCTTAACTTTCACTTATGTCAATGAAAGATTTATGATCTTAACTTGGAATAACTTGTTTTGGTTGTTCACTACACATATTTCGGTGTATAGGATAGCGTTATGATATGTTTTGCCCATAAGGTTGAGGCACGGGTGAATTCGAGCAAGAACCAAGATAAGTCAAGTGGGAAGAGTGCTCGGTGGAAGACAAAACACATGAAGATAAGGGAAGCAAGGAAATGAAAGCACACTCACCCTGTTCGGTACCCAAGGGTACCGAATAAAAATCCCTTTTTGGTACCCCAAGGATGCCAAACAAGGAAACCCTTATCGATACATAAGGGTATCGAACATGATACTTTGTTCGGTGTACATGAAGCCGGACCGAGAAGAGTTGACCAGAAACCGAATCAGTGAAGGAAGTACAAGAACCTGACCTACAACATGTCCATATGCATTGATGCTGAACCAATTGACCCCGAATAGATCTCTCAGCCAAATCTAACAGTATATGGAAATTTTTTTGCATATATTTGAAAATTATTAATCACATTCATGATGCCTAAGAATGTTCCATCCGGGCAGTATATACTTGGAAATTTCTTTACTTTCCGAGTTAATAACACCACCTCTTCATCCGTATAAATATCCATGCATTTGGCATTCATGGGGATAATTTTTTGAAGCCTGGAAACTCTATGCTATAGGAAAAACCGAACCGAGCTTCAGATCTCTATTTTCAATGATAATTCGTTGTATTTCTTCTCAAACTCTTGTAAAAGCTAAATTATAAGAAAAGGAATTAATATGAACAGTGGATGTAGGCATGTTATGGCTTAACCACTATAAATATGTGTGTCTTACACTTTCTTATCAAATATTTACTATTGAATCTGCTATTTTTAATTCAGTTGGAGGTGTTCGTCCA
Organism: Allium fistulosum; assembly: GCA_030737815.1. NCBI lineage: Eukaryota > Viridiplantae > Streptophyta > Magnoliopsida > Asparagales > Amaryllidaceae > Allium > Allium fistulosum. Next base: position 56,442,415 of record CM060906.1, read on the forward strand.
TTTTTTGTGCAAACATTTTTGGTGCTTTCACGGAGAGTGATTTCTGAACATGCCTCCTAAGTCTAAGATCAAGACTAGCAATGCCATGAGGAGCATCAATTCGGTTGTTACTAATCAAGACACCAATCATCTATTACATCGAGACCAGACACCATCACCAGGGGTGACTTGGACAGAGTTGTGACGGGTCTCGACACCCACTTCGCTGCCCAACAGCATGCCCTTGTGGATCAAATCATGACATGCTTAGGGAAGACACGGCCAACTGTGCACAACACTTAAAGCAAAGAAAGGACCAAGTCCAAGGGCCCAGGAGACGAAGGAGGTCATACTCTAACGATGAACCAGATCGGGAGAATAGAGGAGCTGGATGAGCAAATGCCAAGGAAACAGTATGAACAGGAGCTCATCCACACGCCGCACCGATTCAGCCCCAAACTGAGTAGAGGAGGTAACGAACCAGGGCGGACACTGCTGAACCTCCTTGACCTAGGCAACACACCCTAGTCTTGGCGGAAGTAGCAACTAATGGAAGGCGAGCTCGTCATCGCAAAGATCCCGAAGCAGGGAACGAAGCCGGGATCGTATGGCAAGTCATCGTGGAAGGAATGAAAGAAGCTTCTCTCCTCGTTTGGGGAGGTTGACCCAGCCCCGCTCATCTCCCGAACCGAAAGACCATATGGCCGACTTATAAGGGAATGTGTCTGTCATTAGCAAATAGAGCATGGAACTAGGGTAACAGTCGGTAGTCCATTTTCTGTAGAGACAGAGGCTACTTGAAACACTAAAAGCTTCCGGATGCCCACTATGGAGCCTTACCAGGGTTTGACTGATCTCATAATGCATTTGCAGCAATATACACAACATATGTTAATAAGTGGGGTGACAGAAGAAGTTTTGTGTAAATGTTTTCCCATCTTCCTATCAGACAGGGCAAAAATGTGGTTCTATCGTCTTCCCTCAGAATTATTTCATTAACAGGAGATGTTGAAGGAAAAATTTATCAGCCAATTCTGAATGCACATAGAGCAACCGAAGGATCCATACTCCCTATCAAATGTGAAACAGAAGAAATGTGAAACACTATGGCAATACCTGACTTGTTTCAATGCTGCAGCCACCAGCATCTGGAATGCTGATGAATGATTGACTCTTTTGGCATTGTGTGGAGGCATGTACCCCGACACTAATATGGCTCGGAGATTGACTATGGAGAAATCGGCTACACTTCATGATTTCTTCTATGAAACTACAAAGAACATGCGACTGAAGGAGGCCACATCAAGGAGGCAGGCTGATGCCATTATCAAACCATCGGAAACCTCTAGTACTATGAGTGCTATGGTTAAGAATGGTGAAGGCGGTATCGTGGAGAAAAGGAATGACAATAACCCTAGCAATTCTTGCAGGAGCAAAGTATAGCGAAAGAGGTTCAAGCCTGGCAATAAGTTTGATACCTACACAAACTTGAAAGATACCATAGAGAACATCTACCTGGCCATGCAAGCAGAGCTCAAGTACAACAGGCCTACTCCAAAGAAAGAGACTGAATCTGAAATGAACACTAGAAAATATTGTCGGTTCCACGAATTCCATAGGCATAGCACTAACGAATGTCATCATTTATGAGACATTATTAAAGAAAACATCAAGAGAAAGAAGCTAGAGCGGTATGTTAGAAATCTAATGCTCCCATTGTTCCCAAGAAGTAAGCCTCGAGGTAGCTTCCACCATGAAATGAGGGAAAAAGATCCAGTGCCAACCATTGAAAAGATGAGAGGTTGGTGATTAATACCATGGTAGGAGGACAACACGCGACCGATAAAAGTTGGGCGGAAATGGAGAGATGTGCAAAGTCATTGAAGAATGGAGATTCATACCTGCACGTCGTAGGCGAGGAACGGAAAAAGGTATGGTGTCGGGAACAAGATGAGATCACCTTCAACGATGCTGTAACGACCCAAAATTTCTGCCATTTGAAATTCGTATATTTAATTGATTTTAAATATTAACAAGTGAGAATTGTAAGCCGAATGAATTATAATTCGAATATAGTGATTTAATTGTTTAATTAAATCGATAGTTTAATATTTGAAATTCCAGAAATAATTGATAATTGGGTTTAATGTGTATAAAAATGATTTCTAAAGTTATTTTAAATCATATTGGAGTTATAATGATGTTTGTGAACTTTTGAAATTGAATTAAAAGTTAAATTATGAAAATTGAATATTTTAATATTTAATTGACGAGTAAAAATGATCATTTTTCAAACAGTCTCGGATTTCGACGAAATCAGTTTCTTCGGGTCCATAATTTGAAATTATTGTAAGGTTTCAAATTTCATGTCAATCAGATTTACGGTTTGTCCGGGGCAAGCCAAAACGCATCGAAATCGTTTTTAATCGATTTGATTTAAATTTGATCGTTTATTTCCGTAACTCTCGCATACGATCGAATTAGCTCCCGAAACACGTTCCATTGTGTCTGGAACGCCGGTAAAACCTTAGAAACGCCAGCCGGCACGTTCGATTTCGAGTTCGAAAATTTTGGAGATGAATAGTGTCGTCAATTTTCTATAAAAGGCCAAAATGATTTCACTTTTCAAAAAACCCTAAGAGCTAGGGTTAGCCACCATTTTCAGTTTCAATGGCCAGCGATCTCTAATCTTTCTCCACTAATTTCTTCCAATCCGTTCAATATTTTTGAAAATCTTCTAAAGCAAAACTGAAGAGCTTCACGAGCTCGACAAATCCATACGGCGATGATGATCATCGGAGCTATAGATCGACGAAAATTTGGGATGGAAGGCTTCGTGTTTACACACGTTTTTTGAGAAGCAGGGCAGGCCGAGCTCGAAACTGCTCTAGCCATGGGGGAGGCTCAAGTAGGCGCACGTCGCGGCGGCCTCTAATCATTGTAAAGTCGAGTGTATGAGTCACGATAATTCGAGGTAATAGGCGGCCGATATGGGTTTGTTTCACGCGATATGAAACGAAGGGGAAGAAGCAAAGATTTGCGGCCAGATGTTAATCAAGGAAATGAATAGCTGATATTGAGTTAGGGTTTGAAATAAAATAAAATTGAAAATTTTTATCTTTTAAAATCGTATAAACTTCTAAATATGATAACTTTTGCATACGTTGTCGAAATTCGACGAAACAGGAAGCGCCGGAATCGCAGTGTCGCATTCTACATTGCAGCACAGATCTGGGTGCGTTTGGGGCAAGTGAGAATTTTTGATTAAATCGAACGGTTCGATTTAATTTAAAATTTAATCGCTCGACAACTCAAGGTGAGAACTCCTCACTCAATCGAATATTTTGTTTCGATTTAAATTTTAAATAGTTGAATTTAAAATTGCTTGATTGTGTGAATTGGATGATATTTGCTATCTATTGTGTTAAATAGACCCTATACACCGTATATTAAGCGGAGGTTATTTATTAAAAACATATACCGCGATAATTTCACATTGAAATGGAATTGGTATTATATATGTATTTGGAGTTGATTTCCCGCATTATATAGCGGATGAGACCCTATTGCGCCACATAATAGCGGATAATATTTATAAATCCCATATACCGCGATATTCCACCTCGAAGTGGAATTGGTATTGTGCTAACATCTGTGGATGCAGGGAAACAGGTTGGAGGGATCCAACTGGATTCCTCAAATAATTGAATTTGTTTCAATGTTGTGTGTTAATTTATTTATAATCGCCGTGTGATTATACTGTGATTGAAATAGTTTACGGCTATAATTTAGCCGAATATATTTTTGGTATCGTTGGATACCATAAATAAATAAAATTGGATTTTCGAAATTCAAGTTGAAATTTATTGTGAAAATTTATTTTTGATAATTGGATTAATTTAAAAGGAGTTTAAAAGATAAAGTCTTATTTTTGAATTATATTGGATTAAATTTCAAATTTGGGAAAAAGAGCTTAATAAATGGATTCGAAAATATTATTTATAAATCGAAGAATTTATTCAAAATTTGTATTTTTAAATAGATTGGAAGAGATAAAGAAATTTATTTTAAAAGGGAAATAATTTGAAAATGTTTGGAAATTTGATTTGGTGTTTTGAAATAAATTTGAAAATAAATTTGAAATTTATTGATTTTTGATTTACCATAACCAGTATATTTATTTATAGAAATTTATCTGATTTGAATTAATCAGATAATTTAATTAATCCTGCTTATGAATGTTTGGATTATACTGGATGTTGAATTGTTGACATCTTTGATGTGTGATGCTTTGTGATATATTCTGATTTGTGTGTGATTTGTGATCTATTTATTTGTGATGTATATATCTGTGATCTGTGAATGATAGGTAAGCGTTATAGTTTATGCCGCTTATCAAATTTTATTGTTATATTTGATCTGTGATGGTTGAATGTTGTTGCACTATTGTGTTAAACCCTTGGACTACACAATACACACACAAATGTGGATTTCACGTGGAAATCGGTTAAGTCATAGATTTTTATCAATTTTTGAAAAAATTGAGTTTTTGAATCCAAAATGGTTTTGGAATTGGGATTGAAAGTTTTTGAAAATGAGTTTCAAAAATAAAAGTTATTTTAAATAACTTAATAGAATTGGAATTTAAATCATTTGATTTAAGTTTGAATTTAATATTTTGAAATTGAATTCAATGAATTGGGAATTTTGGTTTAAAAAAGATTTTATAAGTATAAAAGGTGTTTATATGGGTTTTTAACCATTTAAATATGGTTTTGGAAAAACTATGAATTAACTTTTGTGAAGATGATTAAACTTTATTTTGAAATCAAAGAAGATTTTAAAAGGTGTATCTTTTATATTATAAAAGACTTGAATTGTAAATAGTTTTGAAAGCTATAAATTAAATCTTGATTTAAAGATTTAATGGGTTAATCCAATTGAAATGGAAATTGATTTGGAAATCTGTGAATGAATCTTTGTGAAATTGGGTAAACTTTGTGAAGTAAATCTTTTTGTTTAAAGATTTTAAAATGGTAATTTGTTTAAACCATTTAAAGGAAAGGATTTGGGTAATAAGTTGTGACTTAATTGAAATCCCTATATCCATATGTTTTAAATAGTGTGCCCACTATTCGGGTTAGCCGGGAAAAGACCTTTGTGTCATATAACCCATTCCGAATTAGTGATACGATGATATGGATTGTATTGAAGACCGGTGGAAGACCGGGTATTTGTGAAAACGATAGGATGACCTATCGATTGTCTCTGCACCGCTAGCTACGATATAGAGATTTCCTTTGTGATGGGAAGTATTATCGGGATTGTGAATATCCGGATTGCAAGGGCTTCTTTTGGAAGTGCCTTCGGTTCTGTTCGAACCCGGAACAGACTTGTATGGTTACATGTCTAACATTACATTTTGAGATATAAAGCTGATTTCTTTCAAATACATTTTTGTTGGTGGCGGAGAATTTATTCTCTTAGCTTAACACCCTTCTCTGAGACGTACGAGCTCAGAGGTTATGTAGTTGAAATTTATCAGCGATATATTCCCAATTTGGTAGTGTGGCATGCTGAGTGTTGTTGTGTGATGATCATTTATTGATCATTTGTGATCAAAGCGTGGCTTTGTGAAAAAGCGTAGCTTTGTGGACGAGACTTTTTCAGACCTCACGGACTGGAAATGGTCGAAACAGGAAAGATGCGGCAAGGTTTCAGGGGTAGCGCCCCTAGGGTATGACCATTCCTTCTGGAAAAGGGTAGTATCATGGTATGGAGCCCAGATACTTACTCATGTGGACACACTTTATTTATTATGTGTGATGTTGGTTACCGAGCATTCGGATAAAGGTCCCAAAGGACCGGGGGTGGCATATCTCAGGTTTACTGCCCGGGAAGGGGGTAACCGGCCTTGTGTTGGCAGAGAGCAGGTTGTCTCTCGGAGCGTCCCGCCAAGGGCGTTCCTACGTGGCATAGGAAGTTCCTTAGCCTGACCATTTGTTGGAAATCCATCTTCCAATACGAACCTTGTACGGTATTAGTTGTAGAACCTGCCATTTACTTATGGTGGTCACCACTATTTAGATGGTAGCTATAGTAGGCAAACAATAATGGTTGTATGTTGGCTAAGATTAATATTATACTTTCGAAATTTTTTTCTGCACTATGCACTAATAATAATAATCCAATGATTTTGCGTAGTAAGCATATTTGACTATCAAAAGAAGAAATCTCCTCCAATTCTGCGTTTGCATTGTGTGTGTGGCGGGAGGTCTTATGGTAGTTTCATTTTCCAAAAGCATTGCGGATATTTTCCACTTCCTTTGTTGTTGTTGTTTTAAAGATAATAACTGTTTTAGTTCTCACACCAGTCACCATGACTGACCTGGAGTTTATTGTTTCCTTCCTAAACTCTGGGTGCCCACCAATTTCCACACGGGCAGTCTAGAGTCAGGTTATCAGGTCATTCTGGATTCAGGAGATGTTGTGGAACTCAGTGGCGAGCTGGATGGCGAGACGTATCACTTGTATATGATATTATTTATTCCACTGTGTATTCTGTATGAGGACAAGTTTATATAACTGTCCAGTGTTGTATTGTGTTGTATAAACTCTGATGATGATGTAATGTATAAAATGATATAGTTCTTTGATTTAAAGATTATTCAGTATCTATTATATGTTGTTCCACTGCGATATGTGAGATTCTGATATTTTTCTATGTTTTCCTGTTGTTTCTTCTTTCTTTTCCTTCTGTTTTCTTCTACCTTTTCTTTTTCTCCATAACAATTCGGTTTTCCGGCATTCGATTGCTCGGCAGTTGATACAGTGGACGTATTAATGTCAATTTTCGAGCGTCGAAAAATCGCGTTCGTTACATTTGGTATCATAGCATATGGTTGAGCGATAACTTTGGCTCTGTTGGGAATTACTCATTAGAGATAGAGTCAGTAGTACTCTAGAATGAGTGTGAGTGTAATAATAGATATGAGCGCGTATTTGTTAGTGATATAAAATTGTTTTGTATTGTGTTTGCTTATTCGTTGAGCTGTTTATGAATTCTGGTCGGTATGTGGGACGCCATATTATCGATAGGGGTTTTTAAACAATTAAACGAGGCAAGTCGACATGGTATAATTTTAAATTGGGTAAATGAAATAATTTTACCTCGATTATATTTTGCATATAAAGAAATAATTTTTCAGAATTATTGAAGTGTATATAATTGATTGTTGGTTGTTGAAAATGTAAGAATATATATATGTTAATAAAAGTTGTTTGAATAAACCAAATAAAAACAACAATTGTAAAAGAATGAAGTATATAAGCAAATGAATTATTTAGTATGAAATTATAATTAATATGATTTGCAATTGTGAAATAATCTTGTATAAGTAAAGTGAAATAGTGAAATTATATGAGAAAAATACTTGTAAATGTGATTTATAAATAAAAGGAAATTTTTGAAAGAATTTAAAGCACTGAATTCACTACTGTTGCTGGGAAATAATAAGGGTGATGACTGCAGCATCATCAGTATCATTTTCGAGTTTCTATGTGATGGATTTGCTACCATAATAAATTGAAATTTTAAGTTTTGTCGTGATAAACAAATTTGAAATTAAAACCCAATTTGTAATTGATGAATATAAGTGATATGAGTTTTGAACTTATAATATGAGATAAAGAATTTAGCTTTGGTAAAGTTAAATAAACTGAATTGGATTTATAAGTGGAAATTTAAGTTAAGTTAAACAAATGATGTTTAATTGGAATATAACTTAAGTAATGTTGTATGAAATTGATTTTAGTATCAAAATGAATTAATGAAATGAAGTAATGAATGTGAACTTAAGTTATATAAATGAGATTCAACTTTGTTTGTAAAATGAATTAACAATTGAATTGTACTAATGTTAATCCATCGAATGTAAGTAAATTGAAATGGAATAATGAATATAAGTGTTAATTCATTAAAAGCTAATGTAATTGGAATTTGAATGAATCGAATGGAAGTCAATTTAATATTAAACCAATTGGAATTAAAAGTGTTGAACCAAATTGAATGTAAGTAAAGTAAATTGAATTTATTTGGTTGTGTTGAATGACATTGGTTGTTATATGATTGTTAGTTGATTGTATATAATTCATTAAGTGTTAATGAAATTGAATTGATAAAATTGAAAGCTATGTAATTGAATTTGAATTGAAAGTGAACCAACTTGAATTTAAATTAGTGAATGTAAACTAATTGAAAATGAACAATTGAATGTTGTTATATATGAATTGGTTGTAAACAATTACAAGTGATGTTGAAATTTTATAAGTTCTTATAAAACTGGTTTAGTATGCATTTATTTTAATATGCATGTGTTGTAGTTGTTTAAAAGAGTAAATTGTTAATAACTTTATATATATGTCACTTACATATTTAAATTGAGTAAGTACAGGTGTCGGGGCTACCGTTCGGTTGATTTGGTTGCGCTAAAATGCTAAATTAATAACTACTTTGCTTAAAAATGCTAAAAAGGTACGCCTACGCAATAAAAATAGGAAATATGAACTGTTTTTCCGACCGTGTGGGTCGATGTATATATATTTATGTCTATTGTGATCCTACTACGATTGAACCGCGCAAAGGAGATGCTGGCGAATTTTTTCGAAAATTTAAGGCGTTAGAAAATTTTTGAAAAAAAAAAATTGGAAATTTTTTGTTAATGGAAAAAATTGATTTCCAAATTGTAATGAAAGAGTAGGAATTGAACTAGAAAATGGAAACCATTATTTTGGTTGAAGTTAAAGGTTTTGGAAAAGGTGAATATAAAATTTTCACGAAGTGGATTTTTGAAAAGATAATGGATTTGGGCATTTTTCTTACTTGGCAATTTCGAGGACGAAATTCTTTTAAGGGGGAAGTTTGTAACGACCCAGAATTTCTGTCATTTGAAATTTGTATATTTAATTAATTTTAAATATTAACAAGTGAGAATTGTAAGCCGAATGAATTATAATTCGAATATAGTGATTTAATTGTTTAATTAAATCGATAGTTTAATATTTGAAATTCCAGAAATAATTGATAATTGGGTTTAATGTGTATAAAAATGATTTTTAAAGTTATATTAAATCATATTGGAGTTATAATGATGTTTGTGAACTTTTAAAATTGAATTAAAAGTTAAATTGTGAAAATTGAATATTTTAATATTTAATTGACGAGTAAAAATGATCATTTTGCAAACAGTCTCGGATTTCGACGAAACTAGTTTCATTGGGTCCGTAATGTGAAATTATTGTAAGGTTTCAAATTTCGTGTCAATCAGATTTACGGTTTGTCCGGGGCAAGCCAAAACGCATCGAAATCGGTTTTAATCGATTTAATTTAAATTTGATCATTTATTTCCGTAACTCTAGCATACGATCGAATTAGCACCCGAAACATGTTCCATTGTGTCCGGAACATGGGTAAAACCTTAGAAACGACAGCCGGCACGTTCGATTTCGAGTTCGAAAATTTTGGAGATGAATAGTGTCGTCAATTTTCTATAAAAGGCCAAAATGATTTCACTTTTCACAAAACCCTAAGAGCTGGGGTTAGCCGCCATTTTCAGTTTCAATGGCCAGCGATCTCTAATCTTTCTCCACTAATTTCTTCCAATCCATTCAATATTTTTGAAAATCTTCTAAAGCAAAACTAAAGAGCTTCACGAGCTCGACAAATCCATACGGTGATGATGATCATCGGAGCTACAGATCGACGGCAATTTGGGATGGAAGGCTTCGTGTTTACACACATTTTTTGAGAAGCAGGGCAGGCCGAGCTCGAAGCTGCTCTGGCCATGGGGGAGGCTCGAGTAGGCGCACGTCGCGACGGCCTCTGATCATTGTAAAGTCGAGTGTATGAGTCACGATAATTCGAGGTAATAGGCGGCCGACATGGGTTTGTTTCACGCGATATGAAATGAAGGGTAAGAAGCAAAGATTTGCAGCCAGATGTTAATCAAGGAAATGAACGGCTGATATTGAGTTAGGGTTTGAAATAAAATAAAATTGTAAATTTTTATCTTCTAAAATCGTATAAACTTCTAAATATGATAACTTTTGCATACGTTGTCGAAATTCGACCAAACAGGAAGCGCCGAAATCGCAGCGTCGCGTTCTACGCTGCAGCGCAGATCTGGGCGCATTTGGGGCAAGTGAGAATTTGGATTAAATCGAACGGTTCGATTTAATTTAAAATTTAATCGCTCGACAACTCAAGGTGAGAACTCCTCACTCAATCAAATATTTTGTTTCGATTTAAATTTTAAATAGTTGAATTTAAAATTACTTGATTGTGTGAATTGGATGATATTTGCTATCTATTGTGTTAAATAGACCCTATACGCCGTATATTAAGCGGAGATTATTTATTAAAAACATATACCGCGATAATTTCACATTGAAGTGGAATTGGTATTATATATGTATTTGGAGTTGATTTCCCGCATTATATAGCAGATGAGACCCTATTGCGTCGCATAATAGCGGATAATATTTATAAATCCCATATACCGCGATATTCCACCTCGAAGTGGAATTGGTATTGTGCTAACATCTGTGGATGCAGGGAAACAGGTTGGAGGGATCCAACTGGATTCCTCAAATAATTGAATTTGTTTCAATGTTGAGTGTTGATTTATTTATAATCGCCGTGTGATTATATTGTGATTGAAATTGTTTACGGCTATAATTTAGCCGAATATATTTTTGGTATCGTTGGATACCATAAATAAATAAAATTGGATTTTCGAAATTCAAGTTGAAATTTATTGTGAAAATTTATTTTTGATAATTGGATAAATTTAAAAGGAGTTTAAAAGATAAAGTCTTATTTTTGAATTATATTGGATTAAATTTCAAATTTGGGAAAAAGAGCTTAATAAATGAATTTCGAAAATATTATTTAGAAATTGAAGAATTTATTCAAAATTTGTATTTTTAAATAGATTGGAAGAGATAAAGAAATTTATTTTAAAAGGGAAATAATTTGAAAATGTTTGGAAATTTGATTTGGTGTTTTGAAATAAATTTGAAAATCAATTTGAAATTAATTGATTTTTGATTTACCATAACCAGTAAATTTATTTATAGAAATTTATCTGATTTGAATTAATCAGATAATTTAATTAATCCTACTTATGAATGTTTGGATTATATTGGATGTTGAATTGTTAACATCTTTGATGTGTGATGGTTTGTGATATATTCTTATTTGTGTGTGATTTGTGATCTATTTATCTGTGATGTATATATATGTGATCTGTGAATGATAGGTAAGCGTTATAGTTTATGCCGCTTATCAAATTTTATTGTTATATTTGATCTGTGATGGTTGAATGTTGTTGCACTATTGTGTTAAACCCTTGGACTACACAATACACACACAAATGTGGATTTCACGTGGAAATCGGTTAAGTCACAGATTTTTATCAATTTTTGAAAAAATTGAGTTTTCGAATCCAAAATGGTTTTGGAATTGGGATTGAAAGTTTTTGAAAATGAGTTTCAAAAATAAAAGTTATTTTAAATAACTTAATAGAATTGGAATTTAAATCATTTGATTTAAGTTTGAATTCAATATTTTGAAATTGAATTCAATGAATTGGGAATTTTGGTTTAAAAAAGATTTTATAAGTATAAAAGGTGTTTATATGGGTTTTTAACCATTTAAATATGGTTTTGGAAATTTAAATTTAAATTCAAGTTTTATACTTGAATGGCTTTAAACTGTGAAATTGTAACCAGCTTAAACTATCTGTTTTCAAATAATAATAGTTTTCATAAAGTGAAAGGATTTCCAACTTGTATCGAAAAATTCAAGTTGAAATGAAATTGTAAATAGTTTGGAAAAACTATGAATTAACTTTTGTGAAGATGATTAAACTTTATTTTGAAATCAAAGAAGATTTTAAAAGGTGTATCTTTTATATTATAAAAGACTTGAATTGTAAATAGTTTTGAAAGCTATAAATTAAATCTTGATTTAAAGATTTAATGGGTTAATCCAATTGAAATGGAAATTGATTTGGAAATCTGTGAATGAATCTTTGTGAAATTGGGTAAACTTTGTGAAGTAAATCTTTTTGTTTAAAGATTTTAAAATGGTAATTTGTTTAAACCATTTAAAGGAAAGGATTTGGGTAATAAGTTGTGACTTAATTGAAATCCCTATATCCATATGTTTTAAATATTGTGCTCACTATTCGGGTTAGCCAGAAAAGACCTTTGTGTCATATAACCCATTCCGAATGAGTGATATGACGATATGGATCGTATTGAAGACCGGTGGTGAAGACCGGGTATTTGTGAAAACGATAGAATGACCTATCGATTGTCTCTGCACCACTAGCTACGGTATAGAGATTTCCTTTGTGATGGGAAGTTTTATCGGGATTGTGAATACCCAGATTGTAAGGGCTTCTTTTGGAAGTGCCTTCGGTTCTGTTCGAACCCGGAACAGACTTGTATGGTTACATGTCTGACATTACATTTTGAGATATAAAGCTGATTTCTTTCAAATACATTTCTGTTGGTTGCGGAGAATTTATTCTCTTAGCTTAACACCCTTCTCTGAGACGTACGAGCTTAGAGGTTATGTAGTTGAAATTTATCAGCGATATATTCCCAATTTGGTAGTGTGGCATGCTGAGTGTTGCTGTGTGATGGTCATTTATTGATCATTTGTGATCAAAGCGTGGCTTTGTGAAAAAGCGTAGCTTTGTAGACGAGACTTCGTCAGACCTCACAGACCAGAAATGGTCGAAACAGGAAAGATGCGGCAAGGTTTCAGGTGTAGCGCCCCTAGGGTATGACCATTCCTTCTGGAAAAGGGTAGTATCATGGTATGGAGCTCAGATACTTACTCATGTGGACACACTTTATTTATTATGTGTGATGTTGGTTACCAAGTGCTCGAATAAAGGTCCCAAAGGACCGGGGGTGGCATATCTCAGGTTTACTGCCCGGGAAGGGGGTAACCGGCCTTGTGTTGGTAGAAAGCAGGTTGTCTCTCGGAGCGTCCTGCCAGAGGCGTTCCTACGTGTCATAGGAAGTTCCTTAGCCTGACCATTTGTTGGAAATCCATCTTCCAATACAAACCTTGTACGGTATTAGTTGTAGAACCTGCCATTTACTTATGGTGGTCACCACTGTTTAAATGGTAGCTATAGTAGGCATACAATAATGGTTGTATGTTGGCTAAGATTAATATTATACTTTCGAAATGTTTTTCTGTACTATGCACTAATAATAATAATCCAATGATTTTGCATAGTAAGCATATTTGACTATCATAAGAAGAAATCTCCTCCAATTCTGCGTTTGCATTGTGTGTGTGGCGGGAGGTCTTATGGTAGTTTCATTTTCCAAAAGCATTGCGGATATTTTCCACTTCCTTTGTTGTTGTTGTTTTAAAGATAATAACTGTTTTAGTTCTCACACCAGTCACCATGACTGACCTGGAGTTTATTGTTTCCTTCCTAAACTCTGGGTGCCCACCAATTTCCACACGGGCAGTCTAGAGTCAGGTTATCAGGTCATTCTGGATTCAGGAGATGTTGTGGAGCTCAGTGGCGAGCTGGATGGCGAGATGTATCACTTGTATATGATATTATTTATTCCGCTGTGTATTCTGTATGCGGACAAGTTTATATAACTGTCCAGTGTTGTATTGTGTTGTATAAACTTTGATGATGATGTAATGTATAAAATGATATAGTTCTTTGATTTAAAGATTATTCATTTATCTATTATATGTTGTTCCGCTGTGATATGTGAGATTTTGATATTGTTATGTGTTTTCCTGTTGTTTCTTCTTTCTTTTCCTTCTGTTTTCTTCTACCTCTTCTTTTTCTCCATAACAATTCGGTTTTTCGGCATTCGATTGCTCGGCAGTTGATATAGTGGACGTATTAATGTCGATTTTCGAGCGTCGAAAAATCGCGTTCGTTACAGATGCTGACTTACAAAGTAAGAAATACCCGCACATCGATCCTATGGTAATTTCATCCATGCTTGGCCCAACGGAGGTGCATCGAATTCTGGTAGATAATGGAAGTTCCGTGAATATTCTGTTCAAGGATGCGTTTGACAAGATAGGGTTGACTACGGAAGATGTCACACCCTACAACCCCCAGCTACATGGTTTCACGGGAGAATGCACCAAGCTCTTAGGAAGGTTGGATTTGTTTGTTGAGAAAGGAACCCATCCCCCATCAGCCATATGAAAGAAAATTTTTGTCTTAGTGGATGGATTCTCGAGTTACAACGCCTTCCTAGTGTGTCCATCTTTATCAGACATTCACGCATGGTGGCTTCATGGTGCTTAACCATGAAATTCCCTATAACAAATGGGGTAGGAGTGGTAGAAGGAAATCAGGACACTATTTGGGAATGCTATGTAGCAGAACTAAGGGAGAACAAACGATGGGAGAAAGGGAAGGGTGTAGAAGTTGCATTCTACACCAAGAATTTTATCGCATAACAATTAAAGGAAGGGCCCCCACTCCGGTTCATGAGCGATCCGCATAACGAACTTGACCCGAGAGATGGAGGAAAGGGGGCCACAGCTGAACTTGAAGAGACGATGGAATTCATGGAGGTAGACATCAATGATCCGACGAGACTCATGAAAATCAGATCCAGATTGGAGCGAAATCTTGAGATACAACTAATAGGATTCTTACGGGACAACCAAGATGTGTGTTTCTAGTATCATGCAGATATGTGCAGAATCTCTCCCATAATTGCATAACATGCATTAAATGTTGACTCCAGGAAACCCCCAGTGAAGATGGAGAAGAGAAGTATGGGTTTGGAGCGATCAGCTACACTAAATAAGGAAGTAAAAACCTTATTCAAAAATGAATTCATCAGAGAGTCGCTATACCTAGAATGGATTGCAAACCCGGTTTTAGTAAGGAAGTCAAATGGAAAGTGGTGAACATGCATCGACTTCTCCAACCTAAATGATGCTTGTCCCAAGGATTACTTCCTGCTCCCGAGGATTAACCAGTTGGTGGATGGGACTATGGGGCATGAGCTCTTATCGTTTATGGATGCATTCTCTAGATACAACCAAATTGCGATGCACATCCTCGATCAGGAACAAACTAACTTTATTACCGACTTAGGGCTTTACTGCTACAAGGTTATGCTGTCTGGGCTTAAGAATGCGGGAGCGACCTACCCACGCTTGGTTTATAAAATGTTTGCTGGCTAGATTAGGAAGACTATGGAAGTATATGTCGATGACATGCTTGTGAATTCAAAAAGGGTTGACGATCACATCTTACATTTGAAGGAAATGTTTCAAATTGTTTGGGAGTTCGGGATGAAGTTGAATCCGCTAAAATACTCCTTTGGGGTGTCATTTAGAAAATTCTTGAGATTTATCATACATTCTAGGGGAATCGAGGCTAACCCAGAGCAGATCCAGGCTTTGAAAGACGTTAAAATTCCTAAAACTTGGAAGGAGATGTAGAGTCTAAACAAAAAATTAGAGGCTTTAACCAGGTCTATATCTAGGGCGATGGATAAATGTGTTCCTTTCTTTAAAGCACTTATGAAGGAAAAAAGGCAAGTTCACATGGACGGACGAGTGCTTAGTTGCTTTCTTAAACTTTTTGGAAATCTGCCGAAACCGCTGGTTTTTTCTACCACGATCAAGGGAGAAGACCTTTACCTATACTTGGCAGTGTCACTCCACGCCCTGAGCGCGGCTTCTGTGAGAGAAGAAGATCGGCTGCAACGTCCGATGTACTACCTGAGTAAGTGTTTCACCGGGCTGGAGTTAAGATATCCTAAGTTGGAGAAGTTCACATATTACATGTTAATCGCATCCCAGAAGTTGAGGCGCTACTTCCAATCGCACCCCTTTCGAGTGCTCACATATCAACCCCTAAAGCAAGTTCTACATAGGCTTGATACTTCAGGGAGACTTACTAAATGGATATTGAATCGAGCTAGTATGAGATAACATGTCACCCAAGAACTGCAATTAAGGGACAAGCATTGATATACTTTATTTCTGAATTTTCCATTCGAGACAACTAAGTAATGCCCTAGGAGGATGAAGCACTTAAATGGTAGGTATATGTAGGTGGGGTATCGAATTATCATGACTCTAGCGTAGGAATGGAATTATTAACGTTCGAAGGAAAGAAACTAAGCTACGCAATACAGCTTGGATTCAAGGCAAAATACAATGAAGCGAAGTATAAAGCTTTAATAGCAGCGTTAGATATAGCGAAGGAGCTATGATCAAGTCGTTGTGTGTGCATAGTGACTCACAGTTGATAGAGAACCTGGTGCTCGAAGAATTCCAAACTAAAGGAGAGCGCTCGAAATCCTATTTGGGGAAGGTGAAGGTCCTACTTAATGAAATGGAATACTATTTAATCAAGCACATTCCTCGAGAGGAGAACTAGGATGTGGATGAACGGCCGAAGTTGGCAAGTCTGGGAGTCGGGCCTATGTGGGGGTCGGGCCTATGTGGGGGTCGGTACCCATTACAACCCTCCATAGTCCCAGCTTCGAGGAGGTGAATGCGATCACAACTATCCACGGCGAGGAGACTTGGATTACGCTGTTAATAAGATATCTGAGTGAAGGCGTGTTGCCAAGCAATCAGAACGAAGCTAGGAAAATCCTAAGAAAGGCGCCCTACTTCATTATTCAGGATGAAGCGCTATATCGGAGAGGATTCTCTAATCCATTGCTGAGGTGTGTTGTCGGGAAGGAAGCTAAGGAGGTGATGGAGAACATACATCAAGAAAGCTATGTAGACCACACTAGGGGATAGACCTTGGCAATGAAGGTGTTGCGGTACGGATATTATTTGCTAGCACTGAACCACGATGCAATTGAGTATGCAAGAAGAAGCGACAAGTGCCAGAAATTTGCAAAGATACCTAGGCTACCACCGACCGAGCTTGCTCACATGGTTATCCCCTAGCCGTTTACAGTTTGGGGGATAGATCTAATCAGAGAATTGTGAATGACACAAGATGGGGCTAAGTATGCTATAGTGGCATTTGATTACTTTACTAAGTGGGTGGAGGCCGAATCCCTTACTAAAGTGTCAACAGCCAAGGTCATAAACTTCTTGATCGCTGATTTCTACCAACACCATGGAATCTAGAAGAGTTTTTCGGCAGTAGCATACCCATAAGCTAATGGGTAGGTAGAAGCAGTCAATAAGGTTTTGAAGACTCTCATGAAGAAGCGGCTGGAGAATGCAAAGGGAATATGGGTAAATGAGCTTCCTTTGGCATTATAGACCTATCGCACTTCCTTCAAAATGGCAATGAAACGCACCCTTTTCCCATTGGCCTATGGATCAGAGGCGAACGTTACCAATGGAGACAGCAGTACCATAACACCGAAGGATTCACTAAGACCTAAATGAAAATAAAGAATAGCTAAACATGTCAGTGGACTTAATTGATGAGAGGTGCAAGGAAGTTTCTTTGAAAGTTGAAGCACACAAGCGGAGGTTACTGGATAGTACAACTCTAAGGTCAAGCATCGCCCGCTCAAGGAAAGGGACTTGGTGCTGAAGCGGATGTTCCTCAGACTAGGGGCACTTGATACAATATGGGAAGGACCATACATTATTCACAAGGACTTGGGCAATGGAGCTTTCATCCTCAGAACAGTAGATGGAGCTCAATTCAAAAGAGCTTGGAATGCACACCATCTCCGTCGTTATTTTACTTAAGTTTTCTCTGTTTTTGCTAATTTTATTAAAATTCTGTAATTGGAATACTTATGAAATAGATTTTAATAAAGTGTGATTTCCTTAAAATCTTATCTCAATAGAAAATCATTAGGAAACATGACTTTATATTACCACTTAAACGCGTTGGACTAATGCAAACACTATAAGGAAGTACCGCCTAGGCCCGAAGAGCTGACTCCTTAATTCAGGAACAAAACTGCATTATCGTGCTATATCCCCTCAAACTTTTTGCCAATAGTAGGGAACCAGAGAAATCCCTATTTGGGCGTCCATAGTTAATGATCGACTCAAACTTTTCGCTAGTAGTGGTGGACCAGAGTGGTCCTAATTCGGATGTCCAGAGCTGACAATCGGCTCAAACTTTTCAACGGCAGTGGTGGACCAGAGTGATTCATATTTGAGTGTCCACAACTGACAATCGACTCAAACTTTTTGTCGGTAATGGTAGACTAGAGTGATCCCTATTCAGGTATCCACACCTGATAATCAGCTCAAAATTTTATCCAGCAGTGGTGAACCGGAGTGATGCCTATTCGGGTGTTCACAGCTAACGATGGACTCAAACTTTTCTCCAGTAGTGGTGGACCAGAGTGATCCCTATTCGGGTATCCACGGCTGACGATCAGCTCAAACCTTTTGCAGGAAGTGGTGGACTGGAGTGATCCTTATTCAGACGTCTATAGCTAACTATTGGCTCAAACTTTTCGCCGGTAGTGGTGGACCAGAGTGATCCTTATTCGGGTGTCAACGGTTGACAATCAGCTCAAACTTTTCATTGGCAGTAGTGGACCAAAGTGATCCCTATTTGGGTGTCAACGGTTGATTATCAGGTCAAACTTTTCATCGACAGTGGTGGACCAGAGTGATCCCTATTCGGGTGTTAGTGGTTGACGATCGGTTCAAACTTTTCGTCGGCAGTGGTGGATAAGAGTAATCCCTATTCGGGTGTCCATGGATCACGATCGGCTTATAATTTCCTCATCGACTATAGTAAGCCAGAGTGGCCCTACTTGGATGTTCACAATTGTTGATAGCTTCGATCCCATGAAGGGTCAAGGAAAACCCGGTATACCAACTATCAGGGCATGATAACCGCGTAGTTAGTTCTTCCCTTGTGAACAGTTGAGACCGACGATGGCGAACAGCGACTATTAGTTCAAACTTACTGAGGCATGCGTGAGTTGCATAATAATCAACAAACAAAAGGAAAATAAAACAGAGTCCAGAGGAATAATGGAAAATACGAATCATGCGTACAAACCATAACTGTAAGACATCCAGATGTTTACAAGCCAAAAGTCACAAGTGTAAATGAGTAGTATGCTCTTAACCTCACCAACACATCAAAATTGGTCGATCACACACGATAATGTTTAATACAGGAAAAGGAAAAAATATGTACATAACGGTCTATCTCCAACAAGGGAAAACACAAATAGAACACGGTTGCAGCTCTCACTTAGGCTTCGACTTAGATTTGGAGACGGTTTGTTTGCTGTGACGTTTATGCCCTTTCTGCTCACCTTTTTTCCTTTCCTCCTATTGTTTGGCGGTGGCGGCAACATCATCGATTTTCACATTTTCTTCTTTATTTGTTTCAACTCATTAATGGCCTTAAGCTTAACCCTAACATATAAGCAGGGAATTTCAATAGGACATGCTATTTCAAAGCCTCGTCCCTGTCGAAGTCCTCGATAGGCTCTGTGCCGCCCAATATCTGAAGGTCAGCATTGTCCGGGAGGGTGGAAATTATTTCATCATGTGCAACATTAGCTAGAGGATCAGAAGGGCCGGGGGACATAACACATGACAGTAGAATGTCAGAAGTAGTCACGGCTCCAGAAGGGTCGACCATAAGTGCATCACCCATACGGAAACAAGGAGGACTATCAAGCGCAGATTCTCCCAAGTCAGCTCGAATGTACTAGGCGATGGCCATGGACTATAAAGAAGATTCCTAGCTTTCTTAAGGGAACTCAGGATATCGTTATAAGGCCGAATGTGACACAGGGGAAGAGGGCACGTCCTGAGGTAGGCTTGAAGCGAATGAATCTGAAGAAATGTAGAAAATGGTTAAAGGGACATCGTGCATGGGGGCATAAATAACTGGTTTCAAAATCTGACCTTTCTCTGTCACCTCATAGTCAAGCCATCGTTCTTCCTCCGCTCTTCTTCCTTTCTCCAACCCCTTTCAGTTTCAGCTAGCTTGATGCAGCCTAGGTGAACGGCTTCTTTCTCCACTTTTAAAAAGCGAGCATCGATGTCTTCGAGGCTAAAGGGTGGACCACCCTGCTCACTTATGGCTTTCGCCTCTTTGATAAGGCCCTTATGGATTAAAGCCATGACCTCCTGGTAGTCATCCATCCATGCTAGGCTCATCTCCATGAACATCCTATAGTAGATTTCATCTAGAGGAGATTCCACTTGGTCCAACTCGCTCTTCAGCTTATCACACTTCGCTTACATCTTCTCAGCTTTGGAAGTCTCGATGGCCTTTCCAGCAAACAGAACCATGACCTCTGCTTGGAGATAGACCCTCAACTCTCCATGTGATGCCCCACCTCAATACTCATACTAGCCAAGGACACTACGGGGTAATGCCATCGACTAGCACAAAGAATAAGGCTGTTGAGGAACGACCATCTGTATAATTGCTTTGGGCGAGTACCGATATGTCAGATAATATGACTTGCATTTCATTTCAAGAGGAAATCCGACATATCAAATACAAACTCAAAGCTACTACACGGTGGCTATGTGGGCTTCAGAAACAAATATAGAAATAAGCATAACACAAATCAGTCATAGATATTCATATCACAAAGGCGGAAATAGA
Source organism: Allium fistulosum (assembly GCA_030737815.1). Classification (NCBI taxonomy): domain Eukaryota; kingdom Viridiplantae; phylum Streptophyta; class Magnoliopsida; order Asparagales; family Amaryllidaceae; genus Allium; species Allium fistulosum. The sequence continues at coordinate 56,463,015 of CM060906.1, forward strand.
TATGAATATAACACATAAAAGTGTTCATCAAAATAGTGGTCATACAAGATCCACTACATCACAAAAGAATAGGTACAAGTGCTAAGCAAAAGAATAAGTATACAAAAGGAGTCTTTATCTCAAATGTATAAAAGCAAAAACTACTAAGCTAAAGTAGTTAGCCAAAAGTCAGAAGCTAGCCCCTGCTAAGAAGTCAAGTGGAAGCACCTGTAACACCTCAGTCTGACCCGAGTATTATTTAAGAAGAAAAATAATAAACGGATCAATCTAGCTATAAATATCATATGAGATGAGAAAGGATAAGAGATACCACAAAAATGTATGATAAAAATAATGCCATACTGTGACAAGTATACATTCAATAACAATAAAAATCATATAATATCTTAAATCTCATCAAATTTCCAAAAAAAAGAATATCACATTCTTTAGCTTATTCACCAAACCCCAAATATTGACAAAACATATTAATGTCAATCGCAAAAATTGGTGAAACACAAATTCCAGAAATCAACAATTAGAAATCCAGAAAACACAAAGGGGGAGGCCTATCACAAACGGGAGCATGAAAACTCACCAACACGTGTATCACAAATGGGTCTCTATCCCATGGTCGCTAACCATAGAGCCGGTACAACGGTGCAGTACAATAACGGTACGCCCGAGGAACTTGAAACTCGAATAATTAGGAACAATGACGTAATACAATAACGGTACGCCCGATGAACTTGATAAGTTGGAACAACGACGTGGTACAATAACGGTACGCCCGATGAACCAAACTCCATAAAACCATATGTCGTTATGTGAGGAATACGGAATATGGATCTTAAGGCTAGAATGAACACTAGAGGGGGGGTGAATAGTGTTTATAAGAAATTACTAAATCTTTTTGAGTTATTGTTGATTTGTACACAAATGTATGCAATATTCAGACACAGATATAATCACAGAATCAAACACAGATGCAGAAATAAAGTAAATGCAGTAAAGGAAAGAACACACCGGATTTTATACTGGTTCGGAGTTACCCTACATCCAGTCCCGCACAACTAAGTACAAATTTCCTTTCAAAAGCAATTCAACAATTACAACCCTCGATTTCAAGGCCATGAGGTACACCCTCCAGAATCACAATCCTTTGGGTAGAGATACTTGATTTCCGGGCAACAAGTTCACCCAGTTGATTTCTCAAGGCTACAATCACATCTTTTCTCACTTGATTGATTTCCAAGGCTACAAATACTCTATTGATTACAAAGAAAGCCTATAACTCTGAATAACACTGAGGATCTTGATGAGATAGTGACAGAGAATCAAACCAGAGATGATCTAGTTAGATTCAATGTTGATTTTGGCAAAGTGATGATAGGATTTTGAATAAGAAAATGTGGAAGAAGAAGAGAAGTGAAAAACCAGGAAATCTGATATGAAATTCGTTGAAACTAACCCCTATTTATAGAAGAACAACAGCCATGTCAATTCATGAAAGGTTATGGCGAATAGACACTTCTTTTGAAATTCAAATTTTTGAATCTAACTGTCACTATGTCGACATGGGGTACTAGGGCATGTCGACATCCCAAAGCATTTTTTGAAGATTTGATTTTCTTTGAAAATAACCTTTATCTTATATTAAAAACTATTTAAACTTTATAAATATACTTGACTATAGATAAAATACATAGATAAATATAGAGAATAATATATATAAAATTTTACTATAATTTTATATTTAAATCTAAGTATAAATATATTATAATTAAAAGATAGTTTAAAACAAACGAAGTTTAAAACAAGAGTTTATTAAAAACAAAAACAAAGAATATTTTAAGGCTAAAACATCTTTTTGAAAATCATTTGAAAAGATAATTTTTAAGGCTAAAACATTTTGAAAAGCAGTTTTGAAAATCATTCTGAAGGAGTTTTGAAAATCATTTTGAAGTAGTTTTGCAAGCTTCTTCCTGCAGAATATCTCATCACATCATGACTCGAGAACTTGTACAAAACCAGGATGTGCGTGGGTTTGTAAGCCACTTGTCGTAGGTTTGTAAGCTACTTGTCGTGGGTTTGTAAGCCACTAAAAAGGTAGAAATGGGTTCCATCCAAAAAGAAAAATGGAGTGAAGATTTCAGTGCTATTATGAAGTTTTAACATAATTCTAGACTCAATACTTATCTTGAACTCTTGATAATCTTGATACTCATGAGTCTTCAATCTTGATATCTTGAATCTCTATACTGTACAGTCTTCATTCTTTGTACTGGCATGGTTAAATCCTGTATATACATATATATATAAACTATAATGTTAGTGTTTATATTTTATAATCTTATTCTAAGGTTGTTGTCATCAAAACCATCATCTCAAGGACTAACAATCTCCTCCTTTTTGATGATGACAACCTTTGTTTATAAAATATTACTTCTATCCTAATAACTCCCCCTTAATCTATGCCTAACTACCCTATTTTATATTTCTCCCCCTTTGTCATCAACAAAAACAAACAAACTCTAAACTATATAACTCCCCCTCATTCTTGTACTCAAGTACCTGCATTAATAAACTATATAATAGAGTATATTAAGAAATAACTATACTTATAGACATGATATTCAATCAACGATTATAAATATATCAATGAATATTTATACCAAGTGTCAATCAAATCAATCAAAACAAACAATTTCAATCAAAGCAATCAATTCAAACAAAGTAATCAAATTAAATAAAGCAATCAAATTAAACGTTACGAGGAACTTCCACCTATCCTTCTTCTCCGAAAATAGGTTCTGCTTTGATGGCATCCCAATTTTCATTGTCATTTGTGAGAGAGACAGGAGGATGTGCTTCGTTATCATCCTTGTGCAGGGAATAAATCATCCATCGAATTGCCTCAAAATGCCTTTCTTGCTCCTTGATCATCTGCATTTGACTCAATTCTAAGTGTCGCTGGTTAGGAAGAATGAACGAGAGAATATTCTTGAATGAATTAAGAGTTTCTTCAAGATTCTCGGATAAGTTATGAATTGGATTAGCCATTTTTGAAATTGTGAGAAGAATGAGAGATAGAATAGATAAGAAATAATATTCAGCAATGAATTCTGGAAGAAATGGGTATATATAGGTGTAGAAATTCGTTTGAAATGAATATACATATGGTAGTTATTCAAATTTCAAATTCAAAATGAAGTGTCATTTCTGACCAGTACATGTCGACATGGTCATAGAGGGTATGTCGACATGAGGCAGTGAAATTTGATGGTAATTTTGATTTTGTGAATAATTGTGTATATATATATATTTATATAATATACTAACATTTATTCAAGAGATAAGATAAGCTAGATAACAGAAAAGAAATTCAATTTCATTGCATAGAAGAGTGATACAATGATTAATCATAAACAACTACATAAACACTCAAATTAAAACAAACTTAAACTAATTCGACATGATATGAAAATATAGAACTAGTTAGAGGATGATGAAGATGAAGATAATCTAAGTTTCTTGCTGACTTTGGAGAAAAACTTGTTCATCTTGGAATATATTTTGTCCAACTTCTTACTAACGGATCTTTTAAGAACCCATTGATTCTCAACAATAATCTTTTGGTTTTTGAGAAGGGTTTTGTTGGTAGGATTGGAGGGATAATCAATACTTTCTAGGGATGTCTCACCTTCTTCTTCTTCTTCTATTTCCATTTCATCCCCTTCTTCTTCTTCCTCTTCCTCTTCCATTTCTTCATGAGCCAAACGCTCTTCTTTTTCGGCAAGACTCTCATAAGGTTGACAAACATATGGGATTTTCATGAGAGAAATGTTTGAAATATTAAAAACTTTTCTTGAAATAAATTCTTCTCCTTTGAAATTTACTCCAAAATAGTTGAAAATCCGAGTAAGGTAAATTCCATGATATAAAGTGTTTTCTCCCATTTCAATATTTTTAGGACGAAGTTCATCCAAAATAACTTGCGCCCAATTGATATCATAATTTCCAAAAATAAAAAAAAGAACTTTGCAAACTTTTGAGGTAGAATTGTTAAAATTCCCCGATCTTGGGGTCAAAGTATGTTGTAAAAGAAGGTTAACAATTCTTGCTTTTGGACGAAAATTTCAGTTTTTAAATTCAAAGTTTTCATCTCCTTCAAAAATATGATGAAATGTCTCACGATCATGTTCATCGATTTGAAAACTAGAAATATCCATTCCCGTGCTTTTGCAATTGAGAATGGTACCCAAAAGATCACAATTCAAAACAATTTTAGTGCCTTTGACACTACTCCAAATTTCATTATCATTTCCTTCATAAAATTCTCGATTGAGGTTTGCATAGAAAATTTTAACAAGATTTGGGTAACAAACAAAATCATTTTGAGAAGAATCAACAAGACTAAGAATTTGATTGTTTGCAAAAAGAGTATCAATTTCATAAGAAGCAAAATCTTGAAAAATAGCAAATTTTCCAGGATGGACTTTTCCATAATTAGCATAATTGATGTATGCTTTTATGGCCTCCGGATTATTGAGGAGTTGCTCTTTCAAGTTTCTGGAAAGTCTCATGGTGGAGGGGTTGCTTGAAGAAGCCATTAAAGTAGAGAGTAGAGAGCTTGAAGTTTTGAAGAGAGAGTTTGAATTTGAAAATGAAAGTGAAAAGTTGTGATAAAAGATAGTGAATAAATAGATTTTTGAAAGACATGTTCTCTGGTCAAAAGATGCCTTTTTAGAGTATTGAATGAAGTGAAAAGGTGGAGAGAAATTCAACCATTTGAATTCAAATTTTGAATTTCAAATTCTGGTACCTATGTCGACATCAGGGTAGGGACTATGTCGACATATGCCTGTGAATTTCTATGATTTATTTTTCCTAAGTATTCTAATATATATATTAGGGCTGTCAATTTCCTACACGACCCGAAACCCGCACGGAAATTAGCAGGTTAACCCGACCCGTTAATTTGGCGGGTCATTTTCGGGTTAACCCGAATTTGACCCGTTTATAAACGGGTGGGTTTCGGGTTGACCCGCTAACCCGAAATTGATCCGTTAACAACCCGTTTATACTTATATAGGTTGACCCGACCCGTATACGACCCGACCCGTTTATAACCTGTTTGTATCTTATACGGGTATACGGGTTGACCTGACCCATTTACGACCCGTTCCGACCCGTTTACGACCCAATTATACCTTATACGGGTTGACCCGACCCGTTTACGACCCATTTACACCTTATACGGGTTGACCCGACCCATTTACGACCCGACCCGACCCGACCCGATCCGACCCGTTTATAATCGGGTTAGACGGGTCGGGTCGGGTCAACCCGTTTATAAACGGGTCGGGTTCGGGTTGAGCTTTTCTGACCCGTTTAATAAACGGGTTGACCCGACCCATTTAAAATCAACCCGAATCCAACTTGACCCGACCCAAACCCGACCCGACCCATTGACAACCCTAATATATATACTTATTATGTTAATGTCTATATATATATATATCTGGAATATCATTAGAATTTTAGTATATTCTAAAAAATATTATTATATTATTAAAAAATAATAAAAATAAAATAATAGTAAAATAATAATAAAATTATTATAATAATAAAATTATTATAATAATAAAATTATTATAATAATAAAATAATAAAAAATAAATTTAAAATTCAATCAACACACCAATTCAAAATCAATCAATCATCTAATTCTAAGCATGCAATTTCAATCAATTGTATTGTAAATGTGTACCTTTTTCTGAGTCCATTTCCTTGAATTCGTTGAAGTCGTGAAATGCCATGAAACACAAATTTGAATTATCTGTCTTCTGATCATCATCGCTTGAGGACGAGTCTGAGTCATCTAGAGTAGCAGTAAATGCACGCTTCCGTTTCTTTACTGAATCATTGTTTATAGGAGGATTCTGCCTATCTGGATACGGACAGTCTCTTTTCATATGGCCTGGTTCATCACAGTTGAAACATTTGACATTGTTTTGCACTGCATTCTGATTTCCAGAATTCTTATAGTTGTTTCTCTTGAGATTATTCATCTTTCTGTATTTCAGGAATTTCCGAAAATTCCTGGTCATAAATGCTATCTCTTCATCATTATCACTGTTTGAGTCTGATCCGTCGGTTAATGCATTGAATACCATTGATTTCTTTTCAGATGCTTTGCTTTCTCTTCTCCCGATCAATTGGACTTCAAACGACATTAGATTCCCAATCAATTCTTCTATCTTTAAGGTACTGATGTCATTTGCCTCTTCAATTGTAAGTGTCTTTTGATCCCATTCTGGAGTGAGAGAATTTAAAAAATTTCTGACTTGATCTTTTTCCGAAAATTCCTTTCCCAAGGATATTAAAGAATGCACAATATCCTAAAATCGACTATACATATCTGAAATAGACTCATTAGTATTCATTTTAAATAACTGAAACTGATTTGTGAGCATGGAAATTTTGGTCTGTTTAACTTTGCTTGTTCCTTCGTGAGTCACTTGCAAAGTTTTCCAGATTTCATATGCAGACTTACAAACTAACACTCTATTAAATTCATTCTTATCAAGTGAACGAAACAGAATATTCATTGCTTTAGAATTATTTTGTGCAGCAGCCTTTTGCTCAGTGGTCCACTGTGCAAAGTCAGTTGTGGGATCAGAATATTCATTCTGTGTGATATTCCAAGTGTCTAATCCTACAGATTGTAAATATATTTTCATCCTACATGCCCAATATGCATAGTTACTGCCATTAAAAGTGGTGGTCTGACAGTAGACTGACCTTCTACAAATGAACTAGTGTTAGAAACAGTATCAGTGTTGGTAGCCATTTAGAAAACTTTTCGAAATTCAGATTATGAAACTTTTGAAAACCTTGCTCTGATACCAAATGTGAGGAATGCGGAATATGGATCTTAAGGCTAGAATGAACACTAGAGGGGGGGTGAATATTGTTTATAAGAAATTACTAAATTTTTTTGAGTTATTGTTGATTTGTACACAAATGTATGCAATATTAAGATACAGATATAATCACAGAATCGAACACAAATGCAGAAATAAAGTAAATGCAGTAAAGGAAAGAACACACCGGATTTTATACTGGTTCGGAGTTACCCTATATCCAGTCCCGCACAACTAAGTACGGATTTCCTTTCAAAAGCAATTCAATAATTACAACCCTTGATTTCAAGGCCACGAGGTACACCCTCCAGAATCACAATCCTCTGGGTAGAGATACTTGATTTCCGGGCAACAAGTTCACCCAATTGATTTCTCAAGGCTACAATCACACCTTTTCTCACTTGATTGATTTCCAAGGCTACAATCACACCTTTTACTCTATTGATTACAAAGAAAGCCTATAACTCTGAATAACACTGAGGATCTTGATGAGATAGTGACAAAGAATCAAACCAGAGATGATCTAGTTAGATTCAATGTTGATTTTGGCAAAGTGATGATAGGATTTTGAATAAGAAAATGTGGAAGAAGAAGAGAAGTGAAAAACCAGGAAATCTGATATGAAATTCGTTGAAACTAACCCCTATTTATAGAAGAACAACAGCCATGTCTATACATGAAAGGTTATGGCGAATAGACACTTCTTTTGAAATTCAAATTTTTGAATCTAACTGTCACTATGTCGACATGGGGTACTAGGGCATGTCGACATCCCAAAGCATTTTTTGAAGATTTGATTTTCTTTGAAAATAACCTTTATCTTATATTAAAAACTATTTAAACTTTATAAATATACTTGACTATAGATAAAATACATAGATAAATATAGAGAATAATATATATATAATTTGACTATAATTTTATATTTAAATCTAAGTATAAATATATTATAATTAAAAGATAGTTTAAAACAAACGAAGTTTAAAACAAGAGTTTATTAAAAACAAAAACAAAGAATATTTTAAGGCCAAAACATCTTTTTTAAAATCATTTGAAAAGATAATTTGTAGGGCTAAAACATTTTGAAAAGCAGTTTTGAAAATCATTCTGAAGTAGTTTTAAAAATCATTTTGAAGTAGTTTTGCAAGCTTCTTCCTGCAGAATATCTCATCATATCAGGACTCGAAAACTTGTACAAAACCAGGATGTTCGTGGGTTTGTAAGCCACTTGTCGTAGGTTTGTAAGCTACTTGTCGTGGGTTTGTAAGCCACTAAAAAGGTAGAAATGGGTTCCATCCCAAAAGAAAAATGGAGTGAAGATTTCAGTGCTATTATGAAGTTTTAACACAATTCTAGACTCAATACTTATCTTGAAATCTTGAACTCTTGATAATCTTGATACTCATGAGTCTTCAATCTTGATATCTTGAATCTCTATACTGTACAGTCTTCATTCTTTGTACCTGCATGGTTAAATCTTGTATATACATATATATCTAAACTATAATGTTACTATTTATATTTTATAATCTTATTCTAAGGTTGTTGTCATCAAAACCATCAACTCAAGGACTAACACGTTAGCCTATAAAAATTGAGACGAAGCTCCATAAAACGAGGTACAGTCCCCCACGTGGACAAAGAGACATCGCATATCGCTAGTCTAAACCATAAAATGATCACCATTGATCAATGAAAAGTGTAGATTACACTAAGCTAGTAAATAAATGAGTTTAGCTTCATGTCTCATAACCACTGGCTTAACTTAAATATTTACGAACAAATTGTAGATTTCCACTCGAAAATTGTCATAAGATTTCAATCGAACAAGTCTAAGAATTAACCGACGAAGTAAACGCAAGCGTTTCATACCACTTGTTTTGCTAATTAATTTAATTGGATTTCTCGTACGAATGAGGTAAAGGTTTGTATATACTAATAGATTAGAAAACGGTTTTAAAAACGAGCTTTGTATTTAAAAGTAAATGTTGAAATCATTTTTGTGAAAGAGTTTGAGTATTTACTACTAGTATATAAACCTTTGTATTTTAAAGTGACAAATCACAGAAATGATTGTAGAAACAATCAATCACCAAAAATTCACATTCGACGACGTGAATCAAAACCATAAAAATTGATATCAATTCCATCAAATGAATATTCCCAAAAATACAGAAAAAGAAGTCATCAAAGTTGATAATAAGTGATAACATCTAATCGGATCAACCAAAAAAATCGATTAAAATGGAAACCCATCAAAAATAGGTAATTTTGCTGAAATAAGCAGCTCCAGACGTTTGGTAGACTTCCCAAACGTCTGAGCTGAAAGTCTGGAAATTTTCTTCCAGATCGCCCAGACGTCTGGGAAGTAAGCTCAAACGTATGAGCAGAAAGACTGGAATTTTATTCCCGTAGCTCTAGACGTCTGACCTTAATACCAGACGCCTGAGCTGAAGCTCAGGGCAATATTTTGCCTTGGCCAATGATGGCCAATTCGTATCGGAAGCGATCAAGTAAGCGACGATGGCTAGGAATTTATGCCAAGCGACAACCTCGCCCTATAGACTCACCAATACACTCCGAACAACATGTGCAAACATCCATATAAGGATTTTCATAGATTTCGACTTCAAAATAATAAAATTGGAAAATTCACCAAACCAATTCAATCCAAAAGCAAATGGACATGCAATAGATGTTAGGAATTCATACCTAACAACTATCAAAGGTATAGACATAGATGTGAGTTCAAAAGCTCACCTTTAAACCTAAAAATATGAATGAGAAGCTCTAAAATAAAGGAAAGGTCAATTCCTCTTCAACTTAAACTCAAGAAGCTCCAATCTAAGCTTATAAGCAAATATTTCCTAAGTTAGGGTTTAGGAATTTTTCTAAAAATTGAAGAGAGATTGAGATGGAGAAGATGAAGATGATTCTTACCTAAGCTTCTCTTTGATTTCTAGAGCTTGAATTTTGAACTTCCTAATAATCTAGGGTTTAGGAATTTTGATTTCTTTTCTCTTCCCCCATTTTCTTTTTTTAGCTTTAGAATGTTAGGAAATGAAAATGAATGAAGAGGAGTTGGAGGAGTTGTTAGGGTATAAAGTTGGGTTAGTGGGCTAAAACCCAAACCCAAAGCCCAATAGAAAAATAGCAAAATTCTACTCAACTCCAAACATATCGATATTTATACTCAAAAAGGTCGCAAATCCCATTTTGGACTCAATGGAAGGGGTCTCGAGTCCTAATTCGACTGTTTATAAAAAGTAGAATTTCGGACTTTAATCCGACCAACGATGCCATATTTAAATTTCAACATTTAAATTTACAATCGCAAAATATGCGGGTTGTTACGAACTCTCCTCCTTAAAGAAATTGCGTCCTTGCAATACTTAAGAAGAAAATAAAAAGTAACAACCATACAAAGGCATAACAACACAAAAGAAGAAATTTTGAAATTAGAAGTTCACCTTAGGGAGCACGAGAGAGTAGGTCTGGATGTGTTCGCTCGATGAATTCTCTGTATTCCCAAGAGAAATCCTTAGGATTTGAGGACCATTGAACTTTCACAAGAGGAACATCTTTATTTCGAAGGCGTTTAACCTCCGTAGCAATGATACGAATAGGATGTTGCTCATAAGTCAAATTAGACGAAACTTCAATTTCTTCAATAACACCGGGCTCAAGAACAGAATCGGAATCTCTAAGGCATTTTCGAAGTTGAGAGACATGGAATACGTCATGAATAGCAAAAAATTAAGTTGGTAATAAAAGGCGATAAGCCACGGAACCAATGCGTTCGGTGATGGGGAATGGACCAATATATCGAGGTGCTAATTTTCCCGATCGACTGAAACGCACAACACCCTTCATAGGTGAAACACGAATAAACACTATATCTCCCATAGAAAATTCTAATTTCCTTCTTTGGTTATCGGCATATGATTTTTGTCTACTTTGAGCTTCTTTCATCTATGACGAATAAGGTCAATCTTTTCTGTGGCATCACAAATAAAATCTGGACCTAAAACTAGCTTCTCACCGGCTTCAAGCCAACACGAAGGAGATCGGCACAGCCTTCCATAGAGTGCCTCGAAAGGTGCCATACCAATACTAGATTGGAAGCTATTATTATAGGAAAAATCAACAAGAGAAATATGATCCTCCCAACTTCCACCAAAATCAAGAACACATGCACGAAGGAGATCTTCAAGAGTTTGATTCACACGCTCTGTTTGTCCATCGGACTGAGGATGATAAGAGGTGCTAAAATTAAGCTTTGTTCCCAAAGCTTTTTAAAGACCTTTCCAAAATCAACTAGTAAACAATGGATCATGATTGCTAACAATAGAAGTTGGAACTCCATGCAATTTAACAATTTCTTTGACATAGAGTTTGGCCAAAAGAGGTACGGTCCGATTGGACCGAACGGGAAGAAAATGGGCGGATTTTGTAAGTCTATCAACTATCACCCATAAACTGTCATGACCCGAACGAGAACGGGGAAGACCGTCAATAAAGTCCATGGAAATTTGATCCCACTTCCAAATGGGAATGTCTAAAGGTTGCAATAACCCATCGGGCCTTTGATGCTCGGCATTTATGAGTTGGCAAGTCATGCAACGCTTAATAAAGTTAGCAATATAAGATTTCATTCCATCCTAAAAATAAAGTCGCTTCATGTCCGCGTACATTTTACTACTACCGGGATGAATGGTAAATTTAGAACGATGAGAATCTTCTAAAATGTCTTTACAAAGATCAGTAATATTTGGCACAATAAGTCTACCAAATTTTCGAATACCCCCACGAGCATCGATTTCAAAGTCTTTCAAACCATCAACATCAATTTTATCCCTACAACTTTGGCTAAGATGAGCCAATTCAGGATCATGCTTTTGAGCTTCAAGAATGCGGTCTAAAAGAGAAGGATGAGCCTTAAGGCTACACAAAACAAGAGATGAACATGAATTGGATTCACGATCTCGAATCTCACAAGTGGACAAAGTCTCGAGATCATTCCGCTCGGATATCATCATTGAAACAACCGCTTATTGCTTACGACTAAGGGCATCGGCAACTTGATTTCCCTTTTCGGGAATATAAAGAATATCAAGATCCTAAGATGCAAGGAATTCGAGCCAACGTTGTTGACGCAAATTGAGTTCCTTTTGAGAAAATAAATACTTCAAAGATTTATGATCGGTGTAGAGAACAAATTTCTCTCCCAAAAGATAATGACGCCAAATTCTAAGAGCGAAAACAATGGCCGCGAGCTCTAAATCATGAGTGGCATATCTAGTCTCGGCAGGCTTTAATTGTCTAGAAGCCTAAGTGATAACACGTTCCCTTTGTATGAGAACGGCACCCAAACCAACACGACTAGCATTGGTATAAACAATAAAGTCTTGGTTCCCTTCGGGAATCACAAGAATAGGAGCATCGGAAAGGAGTTCTTTTAATTTTTGAAAAGCAGCTTCACATTTGTCCGACCAAATGTACTTAACTCGATTCTTTGTCAAACTAGTAAGAGGTACAGAAATTTTAGAAAAGTCTTTTATGAAACGACGGTAATAGCCCGCCAATCCAAGAAAACTACGGATTTCCGTCACACTCTTCGATCTCTTCCAATTTTGAATCGCTTCAATCTTTGAAGGATCCACGGAAATTCCAGATTCAGAAATAATATTCCCCAAAAATTTCACACGAGATTATCAAAAGTGGCACTTAGAAAATTTTGCTTTCAATTGGTTGCTCCTAAGAGTTTCCAACACAATCCGAAGATGTTTTTCATGCTCTTCCTTGGTTTTAGAATAAACAAGAATATCATCGATAAAGATGACAACAAATCGATCGAGGAAGTCTTTGAAAACTCGATTCATAAGGTCAATGAAATAAGCTGGAGCATTCGTTAAACCAAATGGCATAACAAGCCATTCATAAGATCCATAGCGAGTACAGAACGAAGTCAAAGGAATGCTATCCTCTGCAATACGAAGTTGATGAAAACCAGTTGCTAAGTCTAACTGTGAAAAGACTCTAGCACCACTAAGTTGATCGAATAAATCATCAATCCGAGGTAAGAGATATTTATTCTTGATGGTGAGATCATTAAGCTTGCGGTAGTCAACGCAAAGCCTAAGTGTACCATCGGATTTTTTCACAAAAATAGCTGAAGCTCCCCATGGAGAGGAACTAGAACGAATAAACTGTTTTCCTTCCAATTCGGATAATTGTTTACGCATCTCCTCATTTTCCTTATTGGACATACGATAAGGAGGACGAGTAATAGGTAGAGCTCCGGGGATTAGATTAATTCTGAACTCAATTGCTCGCTTAGGTGGTAATCCTAAAACGGGCTCAAATATGTCGGGAAATTCACAAACAACTTGAATAAGGGAAATGACATCTTCCTCATCATCATTATCGTCATCATGCGGGTTTAGATAATATAAGGATGCTACCGAATTAGAATCTAAATCTTTAAGAACAATAGATATCTGCTTAACAGATAGGGGATGTCGAAGATGAATAGTCCACTCGGGACATAGGATATGGGCTTCATAACGATTAACCCAATCCATTCCCAAAATCATTCTGAAACCTAGATAACGCATAACATGCAAATCGGCTCGGAAAGCATAATCGCATAAAATAATTTCGACATCTTTACAAAGTAAACTGAGTGTTGCGGATCCACCAACCGGATTCACAATTCTCAACGAAGTCATCAAGCCAATAACATTTAAAGACAAAGCATCAACAAGTTCCTTTGATATAAAAGAGTGGGATGCACCCGTATCAAAAAGAACTCGAATAGGAAGATCACGAAATATAATAATGCCATCAAGGATAGAATGAGAAATACCTTGACCAAGAGAAGTGTTACTAGGGGCTTGCATAACATTTAGCTTTCCCTCTTTCTTGTTTGGAAGTTTGGGGCATGAAGATAAAAAATGACCCGAACTTTTGCAATAACGACAAAAAAAGATTTTGGGCACCTATTTGCATAATGGTCCTTAGAACCACAATTGTAGCATTGCCCACGACTAGAGGTAGGAGTCTTTGCTATCGAAGTTGCTTATTTCCCTTTGTTGTTGGAATTTGGTTTGAACTTAATAGCCTCTTCTTGTTGTTGTTGAAGTTCTGTTTGGCACCCACAACTTCAACATCACTTTCTTTATCGGCTTCTTCAAGTCGAAGAGCTATATCAACAAGTTGATCAAAAGAAACTTCCAGTTTCAAGAGTAAAGGCTTTTTGAGATTCTTATTCAACCCATAGACAAACCTCTGATTTTTTTTCAATGGGGTATTAATATAATCAACCCCATATTTAGAGAGAGATTCAGAAGATGCGACGTAATCCGTCACAGAAGATTCACCTTGAATAAGGTCAATAAAGCGTCGGGCCAAAGTTACCTTTTCAGCCTCCATCACAAACTTTAACTCGAACCTTTCCCGGAATTGCTCCCAAGTAAGATCCGCTTCAATAATTTCAGAAATCAAAAGCTCATACCAATCTAATGCTCACTCCTGGAGCATACTAGAAGCCACTTGGACTCGATATAGATCCACAAGGTTCATGCGAGAAAAGATGCGGTCGCATGTTCTAAGCCAAGCTTGGACTTCTATAACGCCTTCGGAACCATTGAATGGCCTTCCACCCAAATTGGTATAATCACTACACAAGTGTGCAAACCCAGATTTAGGATGAGTAGGCTCTGGAATGGGACCGGAAGCTTGGGCATTCTTTACAAGATCCAAAAGCTGTTGAGCAGACATGAATACTCCATCCTGAGGAGTAGCACTAGATTGATCGGCGCTGGGACGGCCAGGTCTAACCATTTCTCTTCTTTAAGAAAGAAAGAAAGAAAGAAGAGAAAGAAAAAATTATTCTCAGAATGAATATCAAACAAACTTGATTGATAAAACAAGGCATCATAAAAGAAAATAGGATAGAACGGGTCCTATAACTCGAATTAAATCCTAAGGCACGATTCCTAAGAAAGACTTAAGACAATGATCCTTGCTAGATTATTCTACATTGTTCCGAAGTTTGGCTCTGATACCAAGCTGTGACGCCCCACCTCTATACTCACACTAGCCAAGGACACTACGGGGTAATGCCGTCGACTAGCATGAAGAATAAGGCTGTTAAGGAGCGACCATCTGTATAATTGCTTTGTGCGAGTACCGATATGTCGGATAATATGACTTGCATTTCATTTCAAGAGGAAATCTGACATATCAAATACAAACTCAAAGCTACTACACAGTGACTATGTGGGCTTCGGAAACAAATATAGAAATAAGCATAACACAAATCAGTCATAGATATTCATATCACAAAGGCGGAAATAGATATGAATATAACACATAAGAGTGTTCATCAAAATAGTGGTCATACAAGATCCACTACATCACAAAAGAATAGGTACAAGTGCTAAGCAAAAGAATAAGTATACATCAAGGAGTCTCTATCTCAAATGTATAAAAGCAAAAACTACTAAGCTAAAGTAGTTAGCCAAAAGTCAGAAGCTAGCCCCTGCTAAGAAGTCAAGTGGAAGCACCTGTAACACCACGGTCTGACCCGAGTATTATTTAAGAAGAAAAATAATAAACGGATCAGTCTAGCTATAAATATCATATGAGATGAGAAAGGATAAGAGATACCACAAAAATGTATGATAACAATAATGTCATACTTGACAAGTATACATTCAATAACAATAAAAACCATACAATATCTCAAATCTCATCAAATTTCCAAAAAAAAAGAATATCACATTCTTTAGCTTATTCACCAAACCCCAAATATTGACAAAACATATCAATGTCAATCGCAAAAATTGGTGAAACACAAATTTCAGAAATCAACAATTAGAAATCCAGAAAACACAAATGGGGAGGCCTATCAAAAACAGGAGCATGAAAACTCACCAACACGTGTATCACAAACGGGTCGCTATCCCATGGTCGCTAACCGTAGAGCCGGTACAACGGTGCAGTACAATAACGGTATGCCCAAGGAACCTGAAACTCGAATAATTCGGAACAACGACGTAGTACAATAACAGTACGCCCGGTGAACCTGATAAGCTGGAACAATGACGTAGTACAATAACGGTACGCCCGATGAACCAAACTCCATAAAACCATAGGTCGCTAGCCTATAAAAATTGAGACGAAGCTCCATAAAACGAGGTACAGTCCCCCACGTGGACAAAGAGACATCGCATATCGCTAGTCTGAACCATAAAATGATCACCATTGATTAATGAAAAGTGTAGATTACACTAAGCTAGTAAATAAATGAGTTTAGCTTCATGTCCCATAACCACTGGCTTAACTTAAATATTTACGAACAAATTGTAGATTTCCACTCAAAAATTGTCACAAGATTTCAATTGAACAAGTCTAAGAATTAACCGACGAAGTAAACGCAAGCGTTTCATACCACTTGTTTTGCTAAGTCGTTTAATTGGATTTCTCGTACGAATGAGGTAAAGGTTTGTATATACTAATAGATTAGAAAATGGTTTTAAAAACGAGCTTTGTATTTAAAAGTAAATGTTGAAATCAATTTTGTGAAAGAGTTTGAGTATTTACTACTAGTATAGAAACCTTTGTATTTTAAAGTGACAAATCACAGAAATGATTGTAGAAACAATCAATCACCAAAAATTCACATTCGACGACGTGAATCAAAACCATAAAAATCAATATCAATTCCATCAAATGGATATTCCCAAAAATCCAGAAAAAGAAGTCATCAAAGTTGATAATAAGTGATAACATTTAATCGGATCAACCAAAAAAATCGATTAAAATGGAAACCCATCAAAAACAGGTAATTTGGCTAAAATAAGTAGCTCCAGACATCTGGTTGACTTCCCAGACGTCTGAGCTGAAAGACTGGAAATTTTCTTCCAGATCGCCCATACGTCTGGGAAGTAAGCTCAGACGTCTGAGCTGAAAGACTGGAATTTTATTCCCGTAGCTCTAGACGTCTGACCTTAATACCAGACGTCTGAGCTGAAGCTCAGGGCAATATTTTGCCTTGGCCAATGATGGCCAATTCGTATCGGAAGCGATCAAGTGAGCGACGATGGCTAGGAATTTATGCCAAGCGACAACCCCGCCCTATAGACTCACCAATACACTCTGAACAACATGTGCAAACATCCATATAAGGATTTTCATAGATTTCGACTTAAAAATAATAAAATTGGAAAATTCACCAAACCAATTCAATCCAAAAGCAAATGGACATGAAATAGATGTTAGGAATTCATACCTAACAACTATCAAAGGTACAGACATAGATGTGAGTTCAAAAACTCACCTTTAAACCCAAAAACACGAATGAGAAGCTCTAAAACAAAGGAAAGGCCAATTCCTCTTCAACTTCAACTCAAGAAGCTCCAATCTAAGCTTATAAGAAAATATTTCCTAAGTTAGGGTTTAGGAATTTTTCTAAAAATTGAAGAGAGATTGAGATGGAGAAGATGAAGAGGATGCTTACCTAAGCTTCTCTTTGATTTCTAGAGCTTGAATTTTGAATTTCCTAATAATCTAGGGTTTAGGAATTTTGATTTCTTTTCACTTCCCCCATTTTCTTTTTTTAGCTTTAGAGTGTTAGGAAATGAAAATGAATGAAGAGGAGTTGGAGGAGGTGTTAGGGTATTAAGTTGGGTTAGTGGGCTGAAACCCAAATCCAAAGCCCAATAGAAAAATAGCTAAATCCTACTCAACTCCAAACATATCGATGTTTATACTCAAAAAGGTCGCAAACGCCATTTTGGACTCAATGGAAGGGGTCTCAAGTCCTTGTTCGACTGTTTACAAAAAGTAGCATTTCAGACTTTAATCCGACTAATGATGCCATATTTAAATTTCAACATTTAAGTATACAATCACAAAATATGCGGGTTATTACACTCCATTACACCACTTTTACCTTCAGTTTAGCAATTTCGACCTCCACAATCTCAACTACCTCCCAAAGCTCATCCACTCTCTTGGTAAATTTAGCCCTGACGTTCTTATAGTCATCGAAGAGCTGGCTGGCCCTATCATTATAATCCTTCTTGGCGGCCTTGATATTGGCAGCATGATCTTGCTTCAGCTGTTCTAGTTCTTTAAAATGTACAGCCTCAAGCCTCTCGATATCGTTGGCCAGCTTCTTTATCTCCACGTTATGAAATCTCTCTAGTGCATCCACCACATTCT
Source organism: Allium fistulosum (assembly GCA_030737815.1). Taxonomy (NCBI): domain Eukaryota; kingdom Viridiplantae; phylum Streptophyta; class Magnoliopsida; order Asparagales; family Amaryllidaceae; genus Allium; species Allium fistulosum. The sequence continues at coordinate 56,481,155 of CM060906.1, forward strand.
CATGGTCTAAGTCTTTCTCGTGTAGTTGCTTTCTTAAGTCAAAGATCTTTAAGTTCTCCTCGACATTCTTCTTGCTGATCTCCTCCCTGATCTTGACAACTTTGGCATAACACTCTTACAAGGCCTTAACACCACCCAATCCATTCCCAAGACGATTAATTGACCGGGTAAAAGAAATAGGGGGTGCCTTAGTAAGCAAGCAGGCTATGGATCTCTCGAATGATAGGGCTACTGGAATACATCAAAGTTTAGGTCTTTGGGGTCGGTTATGACAACTACTCGTTCTATCTCCTTCTCCTTGTCTTTCCTCCCGGGGGTAGGGAGTATCGCTCCTCTCCTGTTTATCTTCTCATCCTGTTTGGAAGCTTTTGAGTAGGATAAAGGAAAAGGCAAATGATGGTAATGGTCTGGGACCACTATTTACTGCTGAGAGAGTGAGATCTTTTCCGAGAACCGTCTTTGGGGTCTTGGTCGTCTTTTTCCCCAACTGGATGGTAATGGACAATCTCCCTAGTTAGCAACTTCATAGTTGGTTGTCCAACATTTACACTTGGGTCAAATGAAGACACACCCTATTTGACATCCTCGGGAGGCATCTTCAGCCTTAGCCGCTCCATCTCTGATAGCAACTTTTCCCTTTTTGAGCTCATGTTATCTGCAATTGCAATTTACAACAATTTAGAATCAAAACAGACACTTGAAAGGTGCATGACTATGACCTGAATGTGTGCTTATGCAAGTGTGAATGTAAGAGCGCATAGCGACTGCACGAACCCTTTGTGTCCTCGTGGGTCTCCAGCTGTCGTTGGATCTCTACTGTGGATGTAGAGTCCCCATAATCGATCCTAAGCTTCGGGTCTTGAATATAGTCAAAAATAGAACTATCTCTAGGAATGAAAGTTTCCTCCTCTTCCTCATGCTAAAAACATTATGTGGGGCCTCATCCACCTAAATTAGGCATGGTTGCTAACCAATGTTTTCGAAGGAATGCGCTTCATCATGGTCAGAGGCAATACGGTCACTATCATGAGAATGAGGGCTCGCCTCTTCTACTGTCTTTGTATCGATGTTGTCGTCCTCCCACTCACTCAGAGTCTTAAGTCGACTGCTTTTACCAGGTTCAACCATGAAGGGTTCGAGCTCTGGCTCTTTTGAACCTGTAAGGACAGTAGAAATAACTCTATGTGGATCATAGTCAAAATGGCATCGGAAACAGAAGGTTGAGAGGATGGTGCATCGCTAGTTTCACTATCGTCCAGTCTTTTCCTTTCTTTTTCTTGATTGGCTTTTGAGTAGAAGGCTGCCTTCCTTTTCTGATTGAGTGGCTAGTTGTCAGCAGTCCAAGCTACCTCAAATTATCGTCAGTAACAAGGCAGGGAACATCCCGAAGTTTTTTCGGAATTTGTTGAAGTCTACGTAGCAAATCCTCCAAATCATCCCCAGTTATTGCTCTCACCACACCCGGAAGAAGGTCCAAAGAACGAAAAATTAGTATTAAGCGTAAGGTTTCATGAAGCTACTAAAAGAGGCCCATGGAAGAAAGAGACTCACATCCAGAATGCCATTGGTAAAAGCATGGAGAGAAGTCTCGATCGAAGCACTCATACTTGAACATACTGTGCTTGAAGTACAAGTTCTCAACCGACTTTAACTTGCTCCTTAAGATAAATAAAAGGAGAGCCCTCTAAATTGCTTTTTATCATGTAAAGAAACCTGATTTGGCGGTTAGTAGAGGGAATCTGGAACTCCCTCATGAAGATAGAACATAAGCTAGTAAGAATGGCATATCTGTTGGGTTGCAGCTCGAATGGCGTGATTTTCAAGCACACAAGAAAGCCTACAATCCATTGAGGAAGAGGAAGTAGGGCTTTGTCCGTGCAGTGATAACGAGAATAAGCCATGTATCCTTTCGACTAAGCGTGTGCATGTTGCTCGAGAGTGGGCAGAAGGAGATCCTCTCTGGGAATACCATATGTGGAAACAATCAATTATAACTGCTTGGCAGTTAAAGTGGAGGCCTCAGAATCAATACTATTCACTAAAAGTTCGGACGGACCATATCCAACTACCAGAGAGCGAGCTGAACTAGGCTGATTAGAGCGACGCCCCGACGGCGTATGCTCCGAAGGTACGGAAGAAGAAGGCCCTGATCTCTAGAAACTGACTGAAAACGAGTCTTACGGGGGCCTGACATACCTATCTAATACCATAACTTATCTTATATATGCAAAGGGTGGAGGTTTTCATGTGTGCGCATGAGTGTATGTATGTATGTTGAAAAGAGCTAAGACAACATTAACTCAAACATTACGATGCTATTAGAATATTATCCTAATGAAATGCTCTACCCAGGAATGCTTATTCAAAGCTTAACACACAAAAAAACTCTTAACTCCTCTGTTCAAGGAATAGTTGGACAACCCTAAACCCTAACCAAGATACCAACTGAATAAATCATAGCAAGGCCAAGGCATATGGATTATGGCATGTGAATCGACTGTATGGATGTAGAAATTGTCAAAGGTGCTTACCAGAGATCTTGTGAGGAGATGAAGTTGAATCAAAGGCGACTGACCAAGGATTGATAATGGTGCATCAGGAAGGGGAAACGAATAGCCTCAAATAACTTGGAAGTTGAGAAAAATGAATAGGTGGATCAGTGCTTGGGGGAGCAGCAGTTTATATAGGGAATGGGTCGTGTCTGATACCGAACCAATGGCACACTGAACCAATGGCACACCGAACCAATGACACAACGAACAGGAGCACGTCGGACTAATGTCTCACTAACCCAACCCTGACCACCGAACCAAGGGAAGGTGCCAAACCAGAGGCGTACCAAACCAAACTGAAGAAGGAAGGATGACATGTGTTTACTGATGGATTCTCTGGGAGATTCAACAAAGCCCACCTTATAGATTACGAGATGAGCTTTGGGAGGTAAGCGTTATAGGATATTCCGCCCACAAGATTGAAGCGCGGGTGAAATCGAGCAAGAACCAAAATAGGTCAAGAGGGAAGAGGGCTCGGTGGAAAACAGAACACGGGAAGATAGGGAAGCAAGGAAATGAAAGCACACTCATCCTATTCGGTACCCAATGGTACCAAACAAAATACTTTGTTTGATGTACATGAAGTAAAACCAAGAGGAGTTGACCAAAAACTGAACCAGTGAAGGAAGCATAAGAACCTTGCCAACAACATGTCCATATGCATTGTTGCCTAGTCAACAAACCCTGAGCAGAGCTCTCAACCAAACTTACCAATGCATATATGGAATGAAATCTATATATATTTGTAAATTATCAATCACATTAATAATGACCTAGAATATTCCATTTAAGCGAGATATACATGGAAATTTCTTAAATTTCCGAGTTAATCACACCACCTCTTCACCCCTATAAATATCCAAGCATTTGGCATTCTTGGGGACAATTTTTTGAAGCTTGAAAACTTTATGCCAAAGGTAAAACTAAACCGAGCTTCAGATCTCTATTTTTAGTGATAATTCATTGTATTTCTTCTCAAACTCCTATAAAAGCTGAATTATAAGAAAAGGAATGAATATGAACAGTGGATGTAGGCCCGTTACAGTTGAACCACTACAAATATGTGTGTCTTTTACTTTCTTAGCATTTATTTACTATTGAGTCTGCTATTGATAATTCGGTTGGAGGCATTTGTCTATTTTTTGTGCAAATGGACAGTAAAGAAATGGTTTGGAAAGTTATAGAAATTGTGAACCAAAGTTTTGAAAGATAGAAGCGAAAAGTTCATTGTGGATGCACTTCGAAAATGCCTTGTTCAGCGGCTTTCATAGTGTACTTAGCACTAAAAGCATTTAGTCGTTTATGTGACTTAATCGTTCTTTATGTGACTTGATCATGCTATATGTGTTTACTCGTTTATGGAAAGCATTTAGTCGTGTACTTAGCACTAAAAACCAATAAAGTAGGCTTATCTATCTGTGAGAGTTAAGAATGAACTGTCTAGGTAAGGGTTTGATGCAACCAGTGCTAAAACTTACCTAGCTTCACTCTTGACAGATGGATAATGTAAGTTGAAAAGTAAACAAGGTAAATATTCGAGGCTTGATTTCCGTATGCGATCGTTTATTTTGAGCTTAATAGTCGATTTGTCGACTATTGAACTTGACCAAATTAACTTGAGAAGTATCTAAAAGCTTCACGGTTTCATATGATTTGAGAACCTCCAAGGAGGAGTATTGGTATGAAACGTCTCTAACTTTAAGAACTATATATACGAGATCCCCAAGAACTCCTCTTTATATAGTCCGCTTACTTCTAAAAGAACCGGAATTGAGTTGACCAGAAATTCATCGATTTAGTTTTGAAGAGACCGGGATCGGTAACTGCTTTACTTATCGAATACCACTTCAAAACTGATATATAAGGATCTATGTTTTGAAAGCAGTTGTGAAGTGAAATGCTATAGAGTTGAACTGTCTATCCTAAGGTTAAGTCCAAGAGAGAGGTTAGCGTTAGCATTCTTTGGAGGACTTATGCAGGAATCAGTATGGAGATTTGAGATCTGTTCAAGATGCTCAAGTCCATGAAGAGATTCTTGATATGTTCGAGATGTTGGAATCCATTTGGGGATTTGTGTTTTGTTTGAGTGATGAGTACTTATGTGAGAGATGCCGAGCATGACCTCAACATTAAAAATGGATAAAGATGGAGTAGGATGCACAACTTGGGGTTTTGCTAACCCACGACGGGGTATGTCAACTCCATATCTAGAGTAAGCTTATTAATGTTGCACATGGGAGTAGTTGATACTTGGTTCCACGTGGTTCGTACCAATGTTTGTGCGTGGGCTAGTTGTGTTTATCTTATGGTATATTTTACTAAGAGATATACGACGCTTAGAAGGTAGTTTCTAATTCTTGTGCATAGAGTTCGAATTTGGCTAGACCGAAGAGATCTCCATGGAAAATCCATTATGCGAACATACCTTAGTGGTTTTGATTGTACCCTCAATATTAATATTATGATTAATGTAAGGACCAACATCTATTTTCTGATTTATATTCTCCACTTGACATTATCTATTATATCACAATATGTACTTATTAGATAGTTTGGCTCTTTTGAGGAAATAACCATTACGATGGTCTCAGAAGGTGTTGTTATATGTTGTACACATAATTCTTGAGTTTCTCACTATAGATTTAGGTCTACATATGGTTTTTATTTCCCTAAATTCCCCGTGTACTCATTCGAGCAGTCCGAGAAAAGCAAGTTTTAGTTGGATATTCTTGGAGCTTGAGGAGATGAGCTGGATGTTTCACTTACCGTAGTATTATTATTTCCGTTGCATTACAATTATGTAAATATTAGCATTTGTGCGGACGGGTTGTTATAACTGTCCAAGCTGATGATAGTGTTTAGAATTGTAACTATGAAATGCTATGTATCTTAGAGTTACAGTTTGTATTGCCTTTTGATATTATATATTATCGATCCATGAGTTTCTTCTTTCTTGTTCTATTTCTTTTTATACCCTAACAATCTGTCTTTTTGGCACTTGGATGCTCGGCACAAGAATACCTAGATGTATTGGTGTCAACATTTGAGGGTCGAAATGGCTGGTTAACACATATACATATGTGTGTGTGTGTGTGTCTGTGTCTGTATGCATATGTATATATTAAAATTAAGATTAACCAGTTTACACACTATGAAATCAAAACATAGGACAATATCTAATTTAATAAGATTTTGAAACTAAATTAATGGTTACATATAAGAATCTATTTTATTTACTTTAAATCAAAGGGACATGCAATTATATATATGTGTGTATTTGAAAATTATGGTTAGCAAAATAAAATCCTACCTTAACAAAAGGGTTAAAAGGGGCATGTGACATTTTGCATAAAAGTTAACTCATAATAATTAAAAAAAATCTTTTTTAAAGTATACAACGATGAAAAGATTTATATCAAAATCAACAACCATACAGAACTTATACTCATGTTCCAAAATTGTCTCTAATAAATAACATGTGTATTTTATTCAAGTTTGGATTTTATGTAACAAGCAATAAAAAGTGGAAATTAGGTTGAAGGGCTTCTCATTGTAGGGTAATAAGTTTTAAGGACAACACTTATGGATAATTAGTTTTAAGGACAATTTACAGGAAAATGATAAATTCATTTATCTTTTTAAGTTATACGGGAAAACGATAAATTCATTTATCATTATTTTTGTATAACTGAAAATGATAACTTCATTTATCTTCTTTCCATAAATTGTCCTTAAAACTAATTTTTCAGAAGTGCTGTCCTTAAAACTTATTACCCTGCACAAAGAAGCCCTTTGAGTAAAAATCCCCCAATAAAAAATTATATTATGTAATTAACATTAGATTTACATCAAATTGCTAACCTTTCCTTTTTCTTATCAACTTACGAATTTCAAGTCTACCTAAAATTTTATGTAAAAACCAAACAAAATTATTTTAAAATGACCTAAGAGAGAAACTTTAATTTTCAATTTTACAATATGAAACTAAATTTTATGTAAACAAATTATTTCAAAATGTTATTCAAACAAGAGTTTCTATAAGAGATAATTAGACAACACAAGCATGTATAAATTGTAACATTGAAAAACGGATCTAATAAGATGAATAACATAAACAACCAAACAAAATAGGGAAGATTCATAATAAATATCATTAGTGACATGTGAATAATAGAGAATGTAAACAAGATGATTTTAATCATATTAACATGATAAGGGTAAAGCTGATTTAAAGGAATAAATAAAATATTCAAAACATTGTCCAAATATATACAAATGAATGAATGCAATATGTGAAGAATAGAAACATATAATCATAATTAAGCAATACATAAAAAAATAGGAGTTCACCTTTTAGATGAAGTCAAGAGAAAAACGTTGATTTGAGATTTCTCCTCAGATCTCAAGTAGATCAACACCAAGTTTTGCAAGAGAAGGATGAATCGCTTGTTTTTAGTTTATTTGATTCTTGTATTTGGTATTGGAGTTGATAATTTTTTTGGAAATATTGATTTGATTTTCAACCGTGGAAAGTTATGAGAAGAGAAGAGAATAGAAAACGAAAATGAATGTTTGTGGGAAATGGATTAGGGGATTTATTTTTATTTAAAAGAATGGAACCTTTCTCTTTCTTTTAATTAAAACTTCCCTAATCGTTTCCCTTAATTTTCTCTCTCCCTACATTCCTCCCTATTCATGTGGTATGGCTGAAATTACTAGCCATCAAATGGTACAAAATTTTCATAAATCTTTTCATGCAATTATCTTTTATTTAAACTTGTTTCAAAAATACATGGATATTGTATATCGATGCGTGCAAAAATAACTTTTATATATGCATTCAAATAATTCCAAATAACTCCCAAACATCAAATAAATTAAATAATAATTTATATTCTCAAATATTAATTAACTTAAAACATTTTATAAATTAATTAAATCATGTGATTTTTCAAAGAATTCACAAATACGGCTGTCTGACTCAATGGGGTATATTCAGTCAGCAACTAATGTTAAACAATTCAAACATTAACGTACACACGTCACCTTAGCTGGTGATGTGACATTTTGGCTGAATTTATCACTTACACATTTTTACTAGTAAAATCCAATTTTACTTATTTAAGCATTGCCTGGTAGTGATAATTATTTACACTAATTATCTTCATCAAAAGTATATCACATTATGAATTATGTAATTTTTTAATGGTCAAAGTTCCAACATCCTCCACATTCAACATTGTAAGTACAACCACAAAATCCTTGGTTCAATAGAAAAAATTATTATTAACAGCACTACTCTAGCCAGAGACTTTGACTTTGAGTTGACTTAAGTTGACCCTGTGGTACTAACCCTTATAACCAAGGAGACAAATTCCCTCTTGAATAGTGTTTCACTTCCAATGCTTCCAGTTGTCCTAACTATAGTCATTCGATGGACGTCGTGCCATGATTTAATTATAATTAAAGTGGATTTTCCAAATTGAAGCTTCATAGTATTCTCAAGTAGAGGGAATTGTGTAAAATTATCGCATCGATATTTTTGTTTAACCTTAGTTATATTAACCAACAAAAAACTATCGAGTGAGTCATTCCATAGTTATCCAATAAATATCAGTACATAATCCCTTGGTCCCCCCAATAGCCGTGAACAATACGATGCCCAATGTTTGAAGAGCATTACATATTTTAGTCTCAATGGATGTATCGATATCCAGTCTTGATACATCTTGACTAGGAATAAAATAGTATTTTTATTTTATTATAATAAATCACTCATTATTACAACACATTGTTACTACTATCACAAAACATACCATTTTTGGATTTTCTATATCAAATATAATTTTAATAAATAATTAATATAACATATTATATTAATTATATAATAGAAAGAATACACCTTTTATTTTGAACAAGATTGGTTATCGAGTTAGATATATGTGTAACAAATTACATAATTGTCCCTAGGGCATACCTCTAATTCTATTAATCTCCCGCTTGCACTTGGGGTCGATTATGGAATCTTATTCCGACTTCATCGATTTGTTTTCTCAAAAACAATTAGGTCGGTCCCTCGGTGAATGGGTATGCTATGTTATTTTAGTTATCTACCATGTCAACCAACTCTCTCTGATACAGATAAACCGCCTTCTCATGTGGAACTATTTAGAGTATGTCGCTTGACTTCTAGTGAGCTCTATGTTACTTTACAAATAATATCACAACATAGTTATCATATAATAATGTCATGGTACTCCCAGCATTCGAAATCACCCTTAGCTCAGTTATAAATTGGTGCATTTATTTATACTTCTTATATTGTAGTAGCCTTTGGTTGAATTAGCTACTACTTAATTGTTTGGAACAAATCCAACTTAAATCTTATTGATTAAAGTTTGAACATGAATTAGTATTGACATATTATACTCGATGGCACTTATGAAGTTTGAGTCCGAACACTCCTTCGTAAGGAGTTCGTTGTTTCTGTAAACACTTATCTAGTACTTTGTACATACTCAAGATACTCCAAATTACCATTCAGTGAACTTAATTTGGATTTGATATTCGCTTCACGCATCAAATACATAAGAAAGATATGATATTGTAGATAATACAACATGTATGATAATTCCTATTGTTAATCCATAAGGAATCCATCTTACATATTCTATTTTAGACATTTTAATATGATGTCTTCGCATATCGTTTGGGACAATTCCAACATCCTTTATACTTATTATGTAAGATATAATTTAAAAATCCAAAATCAAGCATTAAATAGCAAGATTATTACCGATTTTAACATAAGTACACTATTAATAATTAGTAGTATGTTGTTTACTTATAATTTAAAAATATATATGTACCATTTAATGTTCTTTCTTATGGACACACGCTTCTTCTGCATTTGACAAAAAACTCAAACTATTTGATATTTCTATTAAAATATTTATTCAATTTGATGCTTATAAAAAGATACTTTCGTATCATTTCTTGGATCATATCCTAAAAACCAATAAACTCAATATCACTCTCACTACCTTTGAGACACTTTATTTGTTATGTGCAAATAGTGTATTTTAAATCATTATTTAGATTTTTCCATTTGAACACATATATACCAAAACAGAAGGTCATACCAAGCAATAATTTTACGAGTAAAATTCAAATAATCTTGACATAGCTGAAATTACTTGCCATCAAATGGTACAAAATTTCCATAAATCATTTCATGCAATTATCTTTCATTTAAACTTGCTAAAAAATACACGGATATCATATATCAATGTGTGCAAATATAACTTTTATTTATGCATTTAAATAATTCCAAATAACTCCCAAACATCAAATAAACTAGATAATAATTAATATTTCTCAAATATTAATTAATTTAATTAACTTGCAACATTTTACAAACTAGTTAAATCATGTAGTTTCTCGAAGAATTCACAAATATGGTTGTGTGACACAAATGTGTAAATTCAGTCAGCAATTAATGTTAAACAATTCAAATATTAATGTTCATACATCACCTTAGCTAGTGATGCGACATTTTGTTTGAATTTATCACTTACATATCTTTACTGGTAAAATCCAATTTTACTTATTTAAGTATTACTCGGTAGTGACAATTATTTACACCAATTCTCTTTATCAAAATTATATCAAGTTAGGACTTGTGGAATTTGGTAATGGTCAAAGTTGCAACATCATCCACATTTTGTAAGTGCAAACAAAAAACCATTCGTTCAATAAAAAATTATTATTAACCGCACTGCTTTTGCCAGACTTTGACTTTGAGTTGACTTAAGTTAACCTCGTGATACCAACCCTATATAACCGAGGAGACGAATTCTCTCTTGAACAGTGTTTCACTTCCAACGTTTCCACTTGATCTAATTATAGTCATTTGATATTAAAATTGTTTAATATGGATCATGTAAGATGGATTCCTTATGCAATGGCAATAGGAATTACCGTGCATGTTATATTATCTATAATGTCATACTTCGCTCATGTATTTGATTCATAGAGCAAGTAAAAAATACAAATTAAGATCACTTAATGATAATTTAGAGTGTTTTCGATAATTTAAGAAATACAATAGAATTGTTTATAGAAACAACAAACTCCTTATAAAGGAGTGTGTAGACTCAAATTTCATTAATGATATCGAGTATAATATGTCAATCCTAAATTCATGTTCAAACTTAAGTTAAGAACTTTAAGGTTGAATTGTTCAAAATAATAAGTAGTAGCTGATTGAACAAAAGACTACTACAATGTAAGAAGTATAAATAGATGCATGGATTTATAATTGAGCTGAGGGTGATTTCAAATGTTGAGAATCCTATGACATTATTATACAATAATAATGTCGCGATACAAATCGTAAAAGAACCTATAGCTCGTCAGAAGTCTAGAGATATACTTTGAATAGTACCACGCGATAAAGATAGTTTATTATCATCAAAGAGAGTTGATTGATGGAGTAGATAATTAAAAAAATAGCATACCTATTCACTAAGGGACTGAACCGATTAGTTTATTCGAAAATTGATCGATGAAGTTGGAATAAGATTCCATAATTGACCTCAAGTGAAAGTGGGAGATTGATAAAGTTAGAGGTATGTCCCAGAGGAAAATATGTTGCTTGTTACATATATCTAACTCTATGACCAATCTTGTTCAAAATAAAAGGTGTTTTTCTTTCTATTATATTCTTGTTATATAGCGATATAAATAATTAAGTAAGTAATTTAAAGTATATGGATGGAAAATCCTTCAATGATATGTATGTGATAGTAATTACAAAGTGTTGTAATCTCGAGAATTTTATCACATTGAACATAACATATTGTTTTAAATATTCCTAGTCAAGATGTTTTGAGAAAAGATATCGACTCATCCGTTGGGACTAGAGTACGTAACGGTCTCTAAATGTTGGGCCAGTCTATTTCTTGTCACTGCTGAGGGCACCAAGGGTGTTATCCCACCTTTTGGTCAGGGCTGGGATATCAACAAAATAACTGGAAAACGATGGATATCAGGATTGGAAATCGATTGGAGATAAGGCTTTGATCGATGTCGTCAAAATGTGGCCGAGCTCCGATCATGGCGGGGTTGATAGGAAATGATGATCAAGGCTAGGAGAGGCTACGTTTCAAATCTCAGGTCAAACGGAGTTCATTCGCTCAAGATAATTGATGGATACGAACAAGGCGTTCGTATCGATAAGCATGGATACGAACAGCGTGTTCGTATCGATCAGGTAGGGAGGCCAGATGGATTTCGACTCGTTGACAGTGGACCCGGATTGGATAGGTAAGCGCGCAGTTGTTTATTTGACTCGATGTTGTTCGTATCGATCAATGTTGGATACTTCGACTCGATACTGTTCGTATCGATCGAGTCGTTACGAAGAAGATCGGAAGCGATAGCAGATGGATGTGAATGAATGGTTACGAAGCCTGGACACGAACGAGAAGCAAGCGTGATTTCAGGAAAGAAGCAATCAACCTGGCATGGAAATTGGATCGAGCCCTGGAAGTAGCGCCACGCCACCAGCGCGCACGTGAAGGGCATCGATTCGAACACGATCGAGTCAAATAGATCGATTCGAACACGATCGAGTCGAATAGATCGATTCGAACACGATTGAGTCGAATAGACCGAGTTGAACGAAACAGCCAACCAAAAATCCCATTTCGTATCGATCGTATCTCACAAACCACAAGTCCAAATGCTATGAAATTTTCACAGAAGCTTACGTGCATGCTAAAGAATGTCCACACCAAATTTCGACTCCATTCGACGCAATCTTGATCGATACGAAATTCGTTCGTATCGATCACGGATCGGGCCGAAACTTCGCGGGCTCGGGCGCGTGGCCCCACTCACGTGCCAGAAGAAGTCTCCCGAAATCTGAGTGAGATATCAGCCTCCTACACCTATAAATAGACCCCCAGAGCCAACAGAAAGGGGATCTTTGGCTTCTCAACGTTCAGACTCTGTCCGATTCAACTTTGCTCTCTATTACTACTGTTGTACTCGGATTCTATCATAGTTATCTGTTGTAATCAATTGTAACCAGCAAGGAAAGTCAATAAAAGATTAACTTTTGGAGTGGACGTAGGCCGGAGATAGCCGAACCACTATAAATTCTGTGTCTCTGTCTATTTCTTCCCATTTTAAGTTTATTATTCTTCACTTATTATCCTCTACATTACTTAGATCCGTGATCTGTGATTATATACTGCTAATTTGTGTTCATACACTGGTATTTTCATGAAATTTGGGGTTTGTGACCAATTTTGGCGCAAACAAAGGGGTTACGTACTGATAGTTATTGGATAACTATGGAATGACTTGGTCGAGAGATCTTTGTTGGATAATATAACTAAGGTCAAACAGACAATCTCGAAGTAACGATGTTAAATAATTCCCTCGACATGAGAATATTATGGAACTACAATGTGGACACTCCACTTTGATTATAATTAGATCATGTCACGTTCTCAATCAAATGATTATAGTTGGGTCTGAGCGGAAGCATTAGAAGTGAAACACTATTCGATTGAGAATTCATCTCCTTAGTTATATGGGATTTATATTACGGTCCACTATAGCCAACTCAAAACCAAAGTTTTTGGCTAGAGCAGTTTGGTTAATAATAATTGTTATTATTGAAGCAAGATTTTTTGTTTGGAATTACAAAATTGAATGTGGACAATGTTAGAGTTTTGACCAAAACCAAATTCCAAAGACCTAATGTGATAGAGTTTTGATGAAGAGAATTGGTGTAAATAATTGTTACTACTAGGTACCGTTTATGATAAATAAAATTGGATTTTACCAGAAGATGTATAACTGATAAATTCAGCCAAAATATCACACAACTAGCAAAGGTGACGTATGAATGTTAATATTCGAATTGTTTGATATTAATCGCTAACTAAAATTACACCTTTGCGTCGCACAACCATAATGGTGAATTCTCTATAAAAACCAAATGATTTAAATAGTTTATAAAATTATTTAAAATAATTAATATTTAAGAAATGTTATTTGTAATTTAATTTTGTTAATGTTTGGGAGTTGTTTTTAATTATTTGAATGCAGTTAAAAAAAATTATATTTGCACACATCGGTATACGATATCGGTGTAATTTTAAATGAGTTTAAAGTAATGATAATTGCATGAAGGGATTTACAATAATTTTATGTCATTTAATGGCATGTAGTTTTAGCCATACCATGTGAAGAGAGAGGAGTGGAGAGAGTGATAATTAAAGAAATTGATTAGGGAAGCTTCAATTAAATAATGAGAAATGTTTCATTCTTTCAATTAAAACAAATCCACTAATTCATTTCCTACAAACATTCTTTTTTTTCATTCACTTTTCTATTCTCTCCTCACAACCTTACATGGCTGAAAAAAAAGGTTTCCAAATTTTATCAACTCCAAATCAAATGCAAACATAAAAAATAATGAAACAGAATTGGTTCATCAATCTCTTGCAAGGATTGGTTGTGGATCTTGAAAATCTGAGGAGATATGTTTATTCAAGGTGTGATTTATAGGAAACATCCAAGATAATTCTTTAATTCTATTTATTTAAATATTAACCATTGTAATATGTTTTGAATCCCTTACATGTTGTACATCAAATGGTTGTAAATTCATATTGTTGCGTAATTTCAAATCCTCCTTTTTACATCTAATTCAATTATTATTAATATAATTTGGATCCACCCTTTTACTATTCCTCAATTAATTATACGAAAAATATGTTAATACGGTTTATATCCTTCGTCTCATGTGATTATTTATTCATATTGTTCATATAATTTGATATTGAATCATTTACAATGAATTTATATATGCCTTAATTGTCAGATCTAATTTTGTTAATTGCTTTGAAATCATTTGATTGAATTCTCTTTAATAAAATATATGTATGTTACATGGTAGGTTTAATTTTGCTTGAACATAATTTTGATTAACCTTCATTTAATTTTTGATTGAAAACAATTTTTGATTGAATCAACTTTAATTACTTAAACTTATTTTAAAATGAAAACATGTATTACATAGTTTTTGCTTGAATAATTTTGTTTAGTTGTTGTTTACACAAGTGTAAGAGTTATTTTAATTTAAAACACATAAGTGGATTAATTTGTAAAATCTTAATTTAATTGATTCCTTTCCTAAATTGAGAGTTAGATTTAAATTTATCATATTTTGATTCATATATGCATGTATTGAGTTGCAAATTTCAAATACACATATTGTTTTACTTTTATATATCAAAACATTGTTTACCATAAATATATGTGTGTTTATCCCATTTTAACTTTAATTTTTCAAAAGGACCTTTATGTAAAACTATAAAATTTATCTTAAACCTTTCCTTAATTATACACACACCCATACATACATACATTTTATTAATCAACCCTTGGACAACAAAGGCATGTATAAATTTAGTTATAAATGTCATTTAATAAATTAATTAATCTAATTATAGAGAGAGAAATTAAAGATTTCTCTCTCAATATATATTGTCATATCTTCCCTCAGTTAACTATATAAGTTAAGGGAGAGAAATGAAAAGTTTCTTTCTCTATATTATTTTTTCAGATTACTATTACACACTTACACACTAGTTATATGTTGCACTTACACATTACATATACGAATGTATTTGATACATTCGTTATAATATAAGTAAATTCAAATTAAAATTTAAAAATGGAGTTTAAAGTTTTTAAAAAGATAAGATTTTATTTAAAATATTTTAGATTGAATCCAAATCCATTTGGGCTTTATAAACTTAACAAAGATCCAAAATAGAATTTTTTTGAAATTCACTTATTTAACCCGCTTCAGACTGACATGGTTCATTCAATGTGCTATGTAACAATGATATGCAATGCGCTCCTACAGAGTCTTGAGCTAGTCCAGGAGTGAAAGTAGCACATCCTATAAGGCTTAGGGATACTCTAGGAGATCGGATGGTAAGCGTTCATGTACGTCCTTGGACTACTCCAGGACATGAGTCCAAAGTTAGATAGATGATGGTAATATGATCATGTAGGACCTTAGGCTCATCCATGACTTATTTATCTACATGTTAGATAGTCAATGATAGCACGATTTGGTAGGGCCTCAGGCTAGTCTAGGACGCATTTACCTACATATTATACAGATGACTATACCACTAACCTGTAGCGCATAGAGCGAGTCTAGGGGTGTTTATATATATATATATATATATATATATATATATGTTGGACATTGATTATATTATGTTGGTTTCTCTATAGTGTATGTGGATTAGACATGTTTTACTCACTCAGACGTATGTATGACTGTAACGACCCATATTATACGTATCGAAGTATCGTAAAATATTGTTATTTAATTTATATAAGGTCGTATGAATCTAAATTTTGAGAAATGATTATTAGGGGCATTTTTAATCTTTAGAATTTTTATCATACAGTTTTGACCTTAAAAGTATTGTAAAGCCTATAACTTTTAATAGGAGCTGAATTGGGGTCTGAATTCCATAGAGTGGTCATAATAGAAAAACAAACTTTCCATTTAGAAGATATGTCTATTTTAAATATGGACTGCTGTTGGCCAAATTAGTGGGTAATTAGTAAGCTCACACTTAAGCCTACTAACCCATTTTAAAATTTGTGCCTAATAAGAGATGATGAGACAAATCTAATCACTTTTTCCACTTCCTAAAGAGAGTATAAACCTCCATTAACCTAATTTCCATCAAAAAGATCCTCTTTTCATACTAAATCTAACCTAAATTCATGATTAAAGGGTAATAGCAAGGGAAAGATCTTAGATTCATCTTTTGGCTACCTTAGAAATCGTCTACTTGCTGTCCACTTCAGATTTGAGGAAAGAATTGGGTAATTTTGTTGTTGGATGAGTGATTTGGTATCTCTCACTATACCATGCATGTTCATATAATTATAAAATAATGTTTTTTACTTAATTTCTATATTAAAACATTTTCAAACTTTAATCTAACCTTAATAGAAGTTTGTAGCCGAAATTAAAAAGATAAGATTGGATTTTAAATGGTTTTGCACCCTTTTATGAATCATGCTGTCATTTTAGCATGAAACTAGATCTAGGAAAATCATATATGTTGATCATAATTGGATGAATTGAATATGTTTCTTGGATGTTAATGAATGATATTTACTCTTATATGAATTATTTTGATATGTTTGTTAGTGATATTAGTGTATTCGGAATGTGGTTGTCGATTTGGGCAAAAAGTGTTAAAAGTGTTCAAAACATGGTGCAACTTAGATATAGTACTCATGAGGACATGAGGAACCTACAAAACAAGTGATAGGGGATTTGGAAGAGTTTTGGGAGGATAAAATCAGGTTGGTATTGGGCTCGAAATCATGTCGGTAGTGGCTATTCAAAACAACCCGATGGTGAGTTGTTCGATGTATGCTTCGGGCCGAGGAGGACAAAACTTCGGCACTTGGATGGAATAGCTACGGGCAAGGCTTAAGAGGAGGTTTCAATGTTTGGACTCAGAAAATTTGCTAAGCAAAACAACTCTATACAGAGTTGTTCATCTCGAAATCGGCTTGTTTACTTCGGGAAGCCATGGGCATTACTTCAAGGTAGGAGGAGCCGAACTTCGAGGCGTATGAAGACAAAATTTGGGCCAAGGATGATGTAACAACCCACTTTTTCGATCCTCGGAAGTCGATACTAATACATCTACGGTATTCACGTGCAGAACATCCAAGTGCCGAAAAGACAGATCGTTGGGGTTAAAGAAAAGAAAAGATAGAACGGAATCTCACAACGTGACAAGTAATCTATAATATATCAATGAATTTTACAAAATGAAAACTTTTATATACATACATCAATCAGAGTACAATTATCCTATCACCAGCCCTTGGACAATTATAACAGCCTGACCTTACAATTGTTGATAAATACAGACAAGAAACAAACAGCGGAAGATAAAAGAAAATATGAGAGTATGTTTTGGAGGCATCCAGCTCGTCTCTTGTAGCTCTAAGCGTTCAGCTAAATCTGCAAAATATGCTCAGGCTGACTCAAGCATTATAAGAAAAATAATGCTCGGATCAGTCTGGTAGAATCAGCGAGAAACACAATCAAATGGATTTTCAGTATTTGAAAAACCTTTCAAAATAAAGGTATCTCGTAAGACCACACCGCATATAAACACAGATGGGTTTTTACCTTACGATAACCAAAACACTTACATAGGAAAATTCAGTGATATTATAATAATTTCCAAGGGTTTGAAAGTAAATATAGGATCATAGCCAAAATTGTTACATTGATTAAATTTCAGCATAATAGGTATACACGTAAGTCCGAAGGCACTTATTGGAAAATGGGTTTCCATACAATGACAAGGTAAGGGTCTACCTTCCGTAAAGTACACCTCTAGGGAAAATGTAACGAGGCAGCAAAACTTGTGCACCTCTATTACTCAGGACCGGCCTACCCCTTCTTAGATAGTACCGAATATGATCACCTCCCCGGTTGTCCCTAACAAATCGTCTATGTGGCCATAAACATACATAATCCATAATTAAATGTCAATCTAGATACAGGTGATGATCATACCCTAATAGGATCGACCCACATAGCTCTGCGGCACGTCCTTACTTTAGTCATTTACCGGTTGTGAGGCCTGAGGGTACATTTTACCTTTTAGCAAATCCTACTTGGAATGCAAACATTATGCTCCAGGCCACAATGCAATGCCAGCATTCGTCCATACAAGTTTTTTCTAGGACTATACAAAACCAAAGGAACTACTTCAACTACATCCTTTTTGGAATCACCCTCGGAATTAGTAGCAAGTAGCCCTTGCACTTCAAAGAACTCCATCTTCGATCATCTTCAAGATATCTCCAATTTGAACGCTGACGTCGATTCAAAGTAGTTTTTGGATAATATATCTGATCCTGGTCTCTCTGAACCGACAACGATAGTTCTGGTAAACTCAACCCTGGTTTTTTTGAAATAACCAGGCAGTACATAAGACAAGAAATTACCTCCTAACCATCTAAGTGGATGGATTTCCTTATCGTTTGTCGTAGGAGAACAAAACGAGATCTATACGCACAATACAACATCATCGAAGACAATTGTGCCATATAACCCCCGTATTTATCCTAGATATTTCCAAAGTTAGTTGGTCAAGATTTTGATAATCGGTTAATTAACTATCCAATAAACAAACAATCAAACATAGATTTAATTCCATGTGGGATCCACTAAGCCTAAATTAATTAATCTTCCATTAATTATTATCTCTTTCAATTATTTGATTCAACATACCTTCACAAAAGATAATATTCACAAACCCCTTATATTCTTCCAATACTTGGAAAAACATTCAAATAATTATCTCAGTGGTATAAGTATATTTCAAACCATTATATTTTCAATAATCAGAAAATATCCATATACCTATCTCAAAGGTATAAGTATGTTAACAAAACTTGAAGGAAATTCATCTTTTCCAAAATCATTTTTAAATGGGCCAAAAAATATATTATTTAAAATATTTCTTATTATAAACTAAACCACTATCCTTCGGTGTTAAGTACAAAAAGAATGTTTCCATACCACCATAATTAAGAATGACTAAATATCAAAATCAAATCACATTTCTGCTATAAAATTCCCTTTTGATAAGCCCATTTCATATTTACAAATACTTTTATAAATCTCCAAATTAATTTATAAAACATGTTTTATAAATCTCTTAAAATGATTTATAAACTCCTTTACCCAATATCGCTTAAAATATGCTTTCAAAATATCATTTGTAAATATCTTTAAATATATCCTTTTACTAAGTAAAAATCCTTTTATAAAACAATTTATCATTTATAAACATCTTTATTCGATTAATTAATTATTTTTAAACATCATAAATAATTAATTAACTTAAAAACAACACTAATAAGATAAGTAATTAAATTTAAAACACATCATTAATTAAATATATAATTAATTAACTTTAAAACAAAACTAAACTAATTAACTAACAACATTATAATATAGTTAAATAACTTTAAATATCATTAATGATATAATTAAATAACTTTAAACATCTATACTAAAATAATTAAATAACTTACTTTAAAACGTCATTTATAAACACTTAACCTAAAAAAATTATACAATTGAAGTTATTTAAATTCATAACTTTACAAATATGGAAAGAGGGTTAGCGGTCATAATGGTACTAAATCAAGTTATCGTCTAATTCAATTTGACTCTTCAAGTCACATAACTGGTATTTACATAAGTAGACATATATGTAAACCAAATCCATAACAATAATCAATTGTTAACACGTCACCTATTTAGTATTAATCCATATATTAGTTAACATCATATATTAGATGTCCAAATTTATATAATAGCAAAACGAGGATTAATTCTGCTCAACAGATGTCGACAGTGAAGTATGATAAATTAATTACGTAATTAACAACGTAATTATAACCGATCACTATTAATTTATCATTGATACATACTACATCCAAACTAATAACTATTTATATCAAAGTGTTATACTCGTCAACACGAGTCTAACGCAAAAATCCATGGAATAAATGGATTTAAAATGACCAAGATATCACGTTTTAAAGTTTACGTGTTAATTATATAACTAAACGACATTTTAAATTAAAAAATCTCACCCAATACTATGCGGCCCAAGGCTCAATAACCTTCCCTCACCCAAAGCCCACTACCTTCTCCTACCTCTCATCATCAAATCCCCTAATCCAAATCTTGGTTGCTTGGAATCCAAAGCACAAACGTGCATGTGCATGTCACCTACGCTCAACTAACCTCTAATCTACGACCCCCAACATGTCCCCTATCACATCCTCATCTCACTTGCACCCTCGTCCTTACCTCCAGCCCCTCCGTTCAAATTCCGACCGAGAATTCCCAAACTCAAAAACACGTCCAGGTGCGTCAAACTCCCCCTTCACTGCCGATCCGCTCCACTTCGGCCATCCACTCTACCCCCCAATATACTCGCCGTCCACTAATGCATCTTCCAGCACCTACTAGGTCAACTATGGTGGTTCCCACCGCCATCAAGAATTAAAAAAACAAACCCAATGTCCAACTCCCCTAAAACCCTAGATCTAGCTCCCCATGCCACCACAATTGACCGAAAACTCTACGACCATCACCTCACCTCCAATGTACCCCAAGGCTACTCCAGAACCACACACTCCGCCTTAAATCCCCTAGGTCGTCGGAAATCGATTTTTGATCCAAAATCTATCAACTACCAACTACGACACCATCAAACACCCTAAAATCATGAAACGTGCTCTAAAAATCATGGTTCAAAGATACGAACATGATTGCAAAGGTCGTTCGTTGATTCGTGATAGATGAAAATCTGACAAAAATAAACCTCTTATTGATATATAGAAAATTATCCAAAATTACTCGATGAAAAATCCTACAACTATTTTTAAAAATAGCTATGGACTATAACGATCAACTTTGTAGTTGGTCGCATTAGCTAATTACTTATGGTTTTGGAGATATCGATTTTTGAATATGAGAAATGAGCTTGAGTTTCAACTAGATAGTTAAAGAAAAATATATGATTTCTGTTACAGTAAAATTAGTTTGTAATTTTCAAGCCAATATAACTAAAATTATGAAATTTAAACCTACGACATAAACATGAATATCACATACAATTCACAAACAAGCTAACAAATAAATTTACACAATATTAAATTCACCTCAAATATTAACAAGTTTGAATAACTCACCTTTGCACATGATTTTTGAAATGCTTAAAGCTTTGATCTTGAGTGAAAATAGGAGTTTGAACTAAAAGATGATATTTTTATTTTTATTTTCAAATTTAAAAGTAGAGAGGATGAAAAATGGATTTAAGAAAGAAATGAAAGATGGAATCAGAAGAAAAAAAGAAGATAAATGTTCACTTTTATAAAATGCAATGAAATGACTAAAATAGTACTATAATTCACTTTCCAACTTTGTCATCAAATCTTAAACCACCTAAAGTACTAAGCATTTGAAAATATGGTGGTTAATAAGGTAATACATGTACCTTTGTTTAGTTTTACACTTACGGAATCAAACCATCATTTCAACCTTTAAATTTAAATAAAATTTTACTTTTAAATACTTATTCTTATTATTTATTTCAATATAAAAGTGTTTAACATTTATAAGGGTTGTTTAGAGCATAATCAAAGATATTACAACTTCTAATAACTTGTTGTTTGATAAAAAGCTAAAAATCTGAAAAGTGTGTTTCGGTCACATTTTCAGTTTTTCATCGAACTATCTATTTATGTAAAAAGAATTCAAAAATGAATCTTCTATCGTTAGTTATAAATTAAAAGAGGGTTATTTAATTATTAAAACCATTAATTGAATATTTCAAAATAAATTAAATATTCACATATCAAAGTAATAAAGTCGTTACAAACGAGAAGCATTGGGGAAGGAGTACTTAGCCATTTGGCTAAGTCAATCATGTTGACACTGACATGATGGATCAAGTTGGTACTAGCATGATGAAAAATTGGCCAATGACGACCAAATTTCATAGGGATGCAAGTGGTGTTGTGACGACCACATTTCAGAAGGTTTAAATCGACAATAATGCACACATGTCCGACTTAAACAATCCAGAACATATATAATCAATGGAGTTAATTAAAAAAATAAGAAAAGAAGAAGAAAACAAACACAGAATCTCGCAGCGGAACGATTAAATATAATAATCAAATAAACAGTTCACGAAGCTGTTTATATTATACATTTGATTATAATTTATACAATATTTATCAGAGTTATATATACATCAGGGATAAATAAAGTAATGCAGTAGACAACATGATGCAGGAACAATAATAGTAATAATATACCAAATCTTCGTCTTCGTCCTCCAGAATAATCTTCAATGTGCTGAAAAACTCAAGGCTGACCCGAGCGTAATGAAAAGACAAAACACTCGAGTCAGGACTAAAAGTTCTTATGTGAGTCAAATCGATATCGCATATAACATGAGTGCCGTGGTGTCGGAGATGCTTACGGGATTTCGCATCTCCTATCCAATGTATAACGTGCGTGTAATAACTCAAGAGATGTTATGGGATTTTCCATCTCTTAAGGATCCGTCAAACTATTTATATGTAGTAGAATACGCTACATATATAATGTCTACCATTAATATAAGATATCAAAATAGCGTTAAGGCTTTACATTGATCCCCTTTAACGCGTTTTAAGCATTGTTGTATAGTTTGCATATAAAACAACAGTAAACCGTCGATGGATAGGGATGCACCGTGATACAACAACACTAAACCAAAATCGTAGGGGTCTCGTATATGGATAAAAGTATGACAAGGCACGTAAGGCAATGCCCAAGGTAGGATACTACCAGTTTACCCTTCCCAGCTGGTGGTAACCCCTAACGGCTTAGCACGTCCAATACTCCAAAATCCGAGGGTGCACACCAATCAATCACAATGTAATAATGGTAGTACGAAAAAGTGTGTCCGCTAGAGGTAGCTAACCTCATTGGCCGGTACGGCTTCTGTTTTAGTCATTTCAAATTGACACAAGTGTCAGGCCAATCCATCATCGTTCTCTTTCTTCAAATCCAGCAAACGTATGCCAAATCTAACCACTTCGTTCTGGAGTCTCCTCCGCTACACAGTTGTTAAAGTGGTTCCAATATTGACAGAGAGTATGCCAATAAGAGGCCCCAGTCTCTTTAACAATTAAACGTCGTTTACACACCGGTTGGTACTTTTATATTTCGAAAATAATTCGTACTTGATATCAAAATATCATATTAGCTTCAAAATCAAATCCATTTCGAAATCATCATATTTACTCAAAATATACTATTTCAATTCAAAATCATGTTTGTCTTAATATCTCGATTTCAGTTCCAATTCAACATTGCTTCGAATTTTCATTTGGGTTATAACTTCAATTTAACCCAATTCATATTTTAAATCCAAGATTTAAATATAAACCTTCCAGCCTTTGACCAGTTTGAATTTTAGAAAAATAGTTTGAAATTTTAAATTGTTTTTTTTAAAAATAGTTTGATATAAAATGATTTAAGTATTTAAAATGTTTTATAAGGTAAAATAGTTTGGAAAATCAAAATAAATTGAATATTTAAAAAGGTAGATTTTAAATAGTTTATATTAAAATAATTTATTTGAAAATAGTTTCATGGTCAAACTGATTCAATTTCCAAATCATCTCAATTCAAATCAATTCAATTTCCATTTCCATTTAAATTGATTTAATTCCGATTTCAATTCGAATTAACTTCGATTCCAAATTAATTTCAATTTCAGTTCCAATTCCAAATTAATTTTCTATTCTAATTCCCAAATTAATTTCAACTCGATTCCCAAATTTTAAACCATTCCAATTCCAAATTAAAACCATTTCGATTTACATCAATTTCGAGTTCGATTTTCAAAATATCGATTCAAAATACCTAAATCCAATTAACCTTCAATATCCAATTTAAAGATCCAAATCTTCAAATAAAATACAATTTCGGGACCAATTTCGAAATATCGTTTTATATCACTTTTACTTAACAATATTCAAAGTTCGAATAAAAATCCAATCTTTTAAAACAAATCAATTTCTGAAATTCAAATCATATTTTGATTATAACTTCAAAATCTCAACTTCGATTATTTAAACAATTCCCATTACCAAATTTAAATTTCAACATTCCGAGCTCAAGTTCGATAATAATATGATTCCTATAAATTTGATTTTTATTTCTGTAAATCAAAATCATTTAAATAAATTTCAAATCAAAAATTTTAAAATCCTTTAATTTAACCAATCCGGTGTCCGTATATAATTTTATATCCTATGGCCAAGTGATCAGTTATTTCAATTTAATTTCAGAGATGGATATATATCATTTCAATCCAAATCACAATGTCATAGGTATATATCATTTCAACTTATTTCTTAATTTATTCGAAATAATTCAATTTATAGTTTTATATACTGTAAATAATTTACCAGATGATAATAGGATATATATAAATATAAATAAACATCCAATCATACAAATATCAATCAATTGGCATCCATCACAATCAATCATCCAAACAGTCAAAATAATTTACAACAATTTCATAGTTATTAATATCGGGTATTTTACTGGCAATTAAATTCCAATTTCAAATTTAACTGTCAATTTTAATTTTTAACTGTTAATTCATATAACAATTGAGATGACAATTAAATTTATCAAACAACGATCAATAAATTTATATCACTTCATAATTTCAAATTTAACTAGCATAAAAATATGTTAGTACGTTGTGAGCATTATAAAACACTCACCTTTTATTTGAAATTGAAAATATTTTAGCTTCAAATAAATGCCACTTCGATTCCATGCCAAAGCCTTCGTCGTTATGATTCCAACGCCACTTGTTTCGTCTCAATCGGACCTCGTATGAGAAGTTATAGCATTTAAAAGATTACACGATTTATATATAAATTAAAATTTTAACCTAAGCTATCATGCCTGTTCGTTCCAGATCTAGCAAACCACAGCCGCACGTTGTATCTTCTACATCGTGATCGTTCCAGGTAAAACCATCACATTCGAACCCAGTTGTCGCCTCCATCAACTTCACGCTGCGACCACCACACGCAGCTGGAGGTTGATCGAAGACCATCATGTTGAAGCCCATCGCCGACTCCATCTTCGACCACGATGACAAGAAGCTCGCCCCCCCTCCCCACTGCCTTGGAAATCGCGCTCGAATGCGTTACCTTTTCCATCCATTTTCCACCACGTTGCTGCTTGAAAAACTATCATCACCGTATGGATGGGAAGCTCTCATCGAGCTCTTCGACTGCTTAGTTGGAAGTTTTTCACGAAAGCTTATGTATTTGGAGATAAATCGAGGGGAAAACTGGCCATTTTCGGTCATTGAAAATAACGTGGAAGCGCGGCTATAGATATTAGGGTTTTGTAGAGGATGCGCGTATATATATATACGTTTATACATATTATTTTATTATTATTTTTACTGTTCACGTACTTTTCTGGACAAACGGCAAACAAAGCATGCCGCCTGGCATTTATAATGTTTTACCCCTATTCCAAACACAATGGAACAAGTTTCGAGGCCTAATTCGATCGTATGTGGAAGATAGCTTTTCGAATCGAATTAAAATATTAAATTTTCGATATTAAATTCAACGCGTTTCTATCCCGCACGACCAAACGGTAAATTCAAATGCTACGAAATTTGAAATCCAATAATAATACACTATTACGGATCCAATGGAACTAGTTTCGTCGAATTCCGAGACTGTGCCCTGGATCGCTATTTTAACATGTCGATTAAATCGACGATTTCAAAAATTGGCAAATTTACTTTAAATTTTCAGTTTTAAAATTTATTAACTCAATTCTAATTCAAATAGAATTTATATCAACATTAGAAATCATTTCAATTCTTATTCAACTTAAATTTCAATTATTCTTCATTTCTGTATTACGATAAATCATTATATTTGAAATTTAAATTCATTCTATAATTTCAACCAAAATCTTCATATTAAATAACTACACTAATAGTTCGTTAAACTTTATTTTTTAACCATTTTTATTAAATAATCATATTAAATTTAATAATTTAAAATAGTTAAAAATACAGGTCGTTATAGGTGTCTTGGAGATTGTGTTGTAGGTGCTCGCTCATTCGTTTGGCGTTCGGTTGCGATGTGGCAGTATAAGGAAAGATGATGATTGATGGATGAAGCAACATTGAGGTGCTTCGATATGATGGCTTCGAGACTAGGATGTGCTGATTCTAGGACTGATTCGGACCATTAGAAGTGTTCTGATGATGATAATTCAAGGATAGGAGTCGTGATAGTGATCCATGAGGACAAGTTCAAGGATACAAACTTCTAGCTGGGGCTACGACACGCTCCAGTATACAAAATGAAAATGTGTAGAAAGAGGAAGGGTTCTGTGGTAGAAATGAGAATGAATCGAACGTGGAAGGGTTCGAAGACATATGCGAAGGGATTGTTGATACTTACGGTGTGCTCATAAAGTAAGGTTATATGAGCACAATCATTGGGTATTAGGATATATACCCTGGATCTAGGATAGGACCCGCATATGTTGGACTGCTAGGATGTGCAGTTTAGTCTCTTGGCCTATTGAGTGTAATGGACTTCGAGCTCTAAGGAACTGGGACTTTTCCACTAGTACCTGAACTAGGCTGGTCATACGATCTATCATATATCCAAAGCACATTGAGTGATAGTGACATTTGTTTGATGGATGTTATATTTACTATGGTTGACATAGTTATTGATTGTCGATCTAGGGATGTCACATGATGTTGGTATTATGGATGTGGATAATTAGACAGCCGAAATTGTACTTAGGATGTTGCACACCTTTATGATGATAATAAATGATAGATTAGCATATATTATTATATGCTAACTCATTGGATGTAGGGATAGATCAGATATGATTTTTATACCTTTGTTCCTTACTATATCACTCGTATAGTATTTTGAGACTTCTTATGACTCACACCAAAACTGTTTTCTGAATCAAGGTTTTATGTTTTTCTTCTTATTATCTTGGGTACTCTTAAATGAGTAGACTAGATAGCATGTTTGGGTGATACAGGGTGCTGCATAAAGGACGAACAGGAGATGGAGCTTTATCATATCACTTACTTATGCTTATTCCACTATGCAATATTGTAGAGCCTAGATAGTGTCTGCTATATTATAAAGATAGTTATATTCGAGTTTATTTGAGTTTGTGAAAACTCTATAACTATCCTGTATAACTCTATGTACCTATGTGCTATGATATTTGGTTCATTTAATTATTATTGTGTCTCCTATTTTATATTTGTGATGATTATTGTATTTTATTCGATGTGCCCTTGAGATATACGACATGTTATGTTATGTTTTATTATTATGTTTTAGTTACTTTTCAACCCTTGACAATCATCCTGCATTGACCGGGCACTGTAGCGGCACATTATATGGGTATTTTAGGTGCCGGAGGTGTAGGGTGGCCATCACATTCTGTATCAAAGCTTAGGTTGTGTAGTTAACTTGAGTTGATATTGTGATCCAGTAGAGATAGGGAAGGGTTATTACCTTAGAGTAGATCGAGAGTATATACATACAAGAGAGAGCGTACTGTTTTATATTTTGGTTTTCAAAACTATATAGTAGTATATGCAGTATATAAGTCGCATTGCACACACGAGTACCATTGATGCGGTTTTCTTTATGAGAGACTGATCATTCTTGTTATAGATCAAGAATAAGCCAATATACAAGAAACACTACGGGAAACTCCATCTTTGGAGTCGAGGAAGGAGTGGGCTTGGGGGCTGCTAACCCTGATTTGTAGGAAATGTTCAATGCGATGATGGCATGCAGTAAAATCCCCAAGCAACTGCTCTGGATATTGCTGTAGGTGGTAGTGCTTAAGTGCAGGCACCTAGAGTCGATTTTGCAAAGCTGAATAAGGACTTTTTCAGTCTTTATGGTAAACCGTTCCAAGAAATGGAAGTGGTTATGAAAGTATAGAATTGGTTGGGCATCTATGAAAGGATTTTTGATGAATTGGAATTAGACGATGGGATGCGGAGAAGGTTGCCTTCCTAATAACTCCAAGGGAGAGCCATGAATGGGTGGAATACGATTAAGTTTGCCAGTCTTGAGGACCACTTTACTTAGGACCAGTTCAAAACTAAATTTGAGGAGAAGTTTATACCGGCTGCCCAGAAGTCAGTGTCATTTAGAAAATTTGCTGAGCTAAAGTAGGAGGACATATCAGTCTTCAAGTATGTTGTGGATTTGATGCTTATCGAAGTATGGGATGTCTTTCATCGGCACTCTTTTGAAGTAGAACGAAAAGCTTATTATGGGGTTGGATGATTAATTTGGAAGCGAAGCTTGTATGGCACATTGATGATCCAATTGAGATGGTAGTTGAGAAATCCCTTTGGTTTGAGAGTTTTTAACCTAAACCGAAGTCTGGTGATGTTGTTAAGGAAGAGCCAAAGCAGCAATAAGGTGGTGGGGGCAAGAAGAAATGGAATGGGAAGATGAAGAAGTTTCAGGGTAAGGATGCTCAGAAGAAGGGCAAGTGGGAACCTTCCTACTATAACTGTAGTGAGAGGGGTCATTTGAGTATGGATTGTAAAGCTGGAGGAAAGAAATGTTTTAACTATAACAAGCCAAGACATATGCAAAGGGACAGTCCTATACCAGTAAAGAAGATACAGGTGGTGAAGGCATATGCTTTGGATGTTGTCTAGACCTCATTGAGTGCTCCCTCGTTGAAGGAGAATGGGAAAGGTATCACTATCCATAGAATGCTTTATATTTATGGTGTTTCCATACATGTTTTGTTTGATACTAAAGCTTCATGTTCCTTTATATTTACTGACATGGTAGATAGATTGGATTTGAGATCCAAACTAGTTGACCGACCTTTAGTAGTGATGATCCCTGTTGGAGGCTCCACTAGTCTTTATATGGTTTGTCATGGTTTTGGTCTTATCGAGTCATGAATGCTCTTTTGTTTACAATTTCTTTGTTTTGGATTTCGTTAGGTTTAGTATAATCTTGGGGATGGACTGGCAGAGGAAGTATGCGATGGTGGTGGATTGTGAGAAGCTATTGGTGGCAACTGGGGATGAGGAGGAGCGAAAGGTAGAGATTGGATGCCTATCAGAGGATGAGATTATGGTTAGCTTTCTATATTCGCTAGAGGTCCCACGGGATAAATTGTCATCTGTTTCTATCATTAGAGAGTATCCATATGTATTCGAGGAGTGACCAAATTACTGCCACACTAGGAGATTTGGTTCTACATAGACTTAGTGAAGGATATCAGACCGCTAATTCTTCCTTTGATTTATATGGCACCTAGAGAGCAGAAGGAATTAGAGTTGCAAGTGAATGACATGTTATGTAGAGGGTTCATTAGTTAAAGTATATCTGAGTGGGGCACACTTATAGTATTTGCTAGTAAGGCGAATGGTGCTCTGAGATTGTGTGTTGATTTTCGTAAGTTGAATAAGGTGACAAGGAAGAACAAGTACCTACTTCCATGCATAGATGACTTATTCAACCAGCTCCACGGTGCAAAGGTGTTCTCTCAGCTGGAGCTTGCGATAGGGTTTCACCAGTTGAGAGTAGTGAAGAAGAGTATGCTTATCACTGCATTTCGTATGCCATCCGGTTCCTACGAGTGGTTGGTTATGTCATTCGGGCTAACTAATGCTCCGACATACTTTGTTGATCTCATGAACCGTGTCTTCAGGGATCAACTAAACAAGTTCGTGCTTATGCTCATGGATGATATTCTAATCTATTCTAGGATGGAGGAGGAATACAAGACACACTTGAGGATTGTTCTTAAAGTGTTGAGGAAGTATGGATTGAAAGCAAAGTTTTCAATGTGTCACTTCTGGAGGAGGGAAGTGAGATTCTTAGGTCATGTCATCTTTGAGCAGGGTATAGGTGTAGATCTTGCCAAGGTAGAAGCAGATCAAGATTGAAACCAACCCAAGAACATTACTAATGTGAAGAGTTTCTTTGGATTGGCAAGATATTATATACATTTTATTAAGGACTTCTCTTAGGTAGCAACATCGTTCCAATTTAATAAAGAAGAATCGGGCCTTTGTTTGGAATGCGAAGTGTGAGCATCCGTTCGTGAGTCTGAAGGAGAGGTTGATGAGTGCACCATTGTTGAACATTCCAAGCGGGAATGAAGAGATGACGATATACACTAATTCTTGTGGTATCTGATTGGGCGCAATACTGGTACAAGGGGGTAAGGTTGTTGCCTACAATAGTCGGCAGCTAAAACAACATGAAAGGAAGTATTTGACCAATGATTAGAGTTAGCGACGATAGCTTTTGCTTTGAAAATTTTGTGGCATTATCTACTTGGATAAAGGTTCGAGTTGTTCAGGGACAACAAATCCTTGAAATACCTTTTCTCCCAAAAGGACCTCAACTTTCGTCAGCAGCGATGGTCAGAGTTCTAAGCCTCTTACAACTTTAGCATTTCTTATATGCCTAGTAAGGGTAATGCGGTCCCCGATGCTTTGAGTAGAAGACATGCCAATTTTGGAGCAATATTCTTAGAGTGGAAATAGTTGGAGTATATTGCAGGCTATGACTTCAGACCGCATTGCGAGTTACAGCCAGAGATGTTGGTGAGTTTGATCATTAGACCGACTTTGATCGAGAGGATTGATACTAGCCAAAAGCGAGATGCTACAGAGAACATGGCAAAGAAGAAGGAGTTGAGTTTAATAAGATGAGGCGGTACAGACTCAATAGAGATGGTTGGCTCCATAAGGATGAGAGGTTGTTTGTTCTTGATGTTGATGGATTACAAGGTAAGGTACTATGAAGGTGCCATCATTCTAGATTGACTATACATCTCAATGTTATAAGATGTACCATGACATGAAGTAGACGTATTATTGGGAGGGGATGAAGAAGGATGTCAGAACATTCATCTCAAAGTGTATGAACTGATAGTTGGTAAAGGCGGAGCTGAATAAGCCAAGTGGATTGATGCAACAATTGGAGGTTCCAGAGTGGAAGTAGGAACAAGTTTCAATGGATTTCATTGACGGATTGCCAAGGACTGGGGGAGGGTACGATAGAATCTAGGTCATAGTCAATAGATTGATGAAGAGTGCTCGATTCATATCTGTTATGTCTAGTAGAACAACATCTAAATTTGTCGAGTTGTATGTGAAATGGATAGTGTAATTTCATGGTGTGCCAAAGAGCATTGTGAGTGATGGAAACCCTTTATTCACTAGTGGGTTTTGGAAGTGCTTACAAGAGGCGTTGGAGATGGAGCTTCATCTCAGTACAGCTCATCACCCATAAACTAATGGGCAGACCGAGAGGGTGAATCATATATTGGAGGATCTCTTGCAAGCTTGCATTCTCGATTTTGAAGGCTCGTGGGATAATCAGTTGCATTTCATAGAGTTTGCATACAACAATAGTTATCAATCTAGTATCAGTATGACACCATTCAAAGCATTATATGGCCCGATATAGTTAGAGGTATATGCCCTAAGGGAAATTATGTAATTTGTTATATAAATATAACTCAATAATCAATCTTTTTCAAAATAAAAAGTGTTTTATATTTGTTAAATACTTGTTATAATGTGCTATAAATAACTGATTATTTAATTTAAGTATATTTATAGAAAATCCCTAGATGATGTGTTTTGTGATAATAATCACAAAATGATGTAATCATCAGTATTTTATCACATTTTAAATAAACACGTTGTTTTAAATATTCCTAGTCAAGATGTATTGGGACTGGATATCGATGCATCCATTGAGTCTGGAAAATGTGACACTCTCAAAATGTCAGATGGTCCATTACTTATGATTACTAAGGGAACCAAGGGGTTATGTACTGATAGTTATTAGATAACTATGGAATGAATCACTCAAAAGTTTTCTATTGGTTTATATAACTAAGGTCAAACAGAGAATCTTGAAGTGGCGATGTTACATAGTTCTCTTGACTTAAGAATATCATTGAACTTCAATATAGACACTTCACATTGATTATAGTTAAATCATTGTGTGGAGTCCATTGAATGACTATAGTTAGGTTTGAGTTGAAGCATTGGAAGTAAAATAGTATTCCATAGAGGATCCATCTCCATAGTTATATGGGGTTAGTATCATAGTCTACTGTTGTCAACTCAAAGTCAAAATTTCTGGCCAAAGTAGTATGGTTAATAATAAAAGTTATTATTGAACCAAGGACTTTGTTTTTAGACTTACAAAGTTGAATGTGGACGATGCTGGAATTTTGACCAAAACCAAATTCCACAAATCTTAATGTGATGTAGTTTTGATGAAGAAAATTGGTGTAAATAACGTTAGTATTAGGGATGCTTATAATAAGTAAAATTGGATTTTTACCAAAAGATGTGTAAGTAATAAATTCATCCAAAATGTAACACTGCTAACTAAGGTGACGTGTGGACGTTAATATTTGAATTGATCAATATTAACCGCTGGCTGAATTTACCCCTTTGAGTCACACAATCGAAATGATGAATATTCCATATGAACTACATGATTTAATTAATTTTTAATAGTTTAAAATTAATTAATATTTATGAAATATTAATTATTAAATTTTATTTAATTTGTTTGAATGCCATTAGTATTTAATAAAGTGCGTATATAAAACTTATAAATGCGTGTATCGATATACGATGTCTATAGAGTATTCAAATTCGATTTAAATATAATAAATAATGAAATGGGTTTTGAATAGATTAAATTAATTAATATTTGTGAAATATTAATCATTAAAAAAAATTATTTGATTTATTTGAATACCATTTGTATTTAATAAAGTGCTTACATAAATGTTCTAAACGCACGTATCTGTATATGATATCCGTAGAAAATTTAAATTGGATTTAACTAGATTAATACTAATTAGATTTTGAAAAAAAAATTGGGCCCAAACCCATAGGTATTGGTCGGCCAATCTTTGGAGAAGATGAGGGTTTTTTGGTTTTGAAATGAAAGGTAAATCTTAATTAAAAGGAGAGGAATCACCATATCTTAATTACACGTTTATTTCCTCCTTTAATTAGATTTGGCTCTGTCATTATTCTCTACTCTAAAGAACAAAACATAGCCGAATTTTCATGGTAGAAGGAGTTCTAAAATTCCAAAATGTATTTAAACGAAATTAAATAAAAATTGGTGGTTATCTCTTGAATGTTGTAGATCTAGAGATTGATTTCCTGGATCTAGGAGTTATTCCATCATACAAGGTGTCTCTCTTGGCCACATCTCAAAGGCAATCTTTTGTTTTACTTATATATTAATTCATTATGTTTACGTGCCTTTGATTATCCACCTCTTCCTTTTATCCATCTGTGTGAATTTGGATTATGATTTGAATATCATATTTCTTCTCTTTGAATCAGTTGTATTCTTATCATGTTGATATATTTGAAAGTTTCCATGTTATGTTCTTTGCTATTTTATGTTATCAATGGTATTAATTTTAGATTCATCATTGTTTTGCATGTTTGTTCATTTTATGTTTTAACTTAGGTCTAAATCTTATTATCACGTATTTATATACGCATATGTCATCTAACCTTTTTCGTGTAAATTATTGTTTGAATAAAATTTAGAAACAATGTTATTAATAAATTAGATTTCATAATATAAGATTGAGATTTGTATGTTTCTATATAAATTATTGTTTGAATTAACCTTTGAAATAATTTCATTAATAGATCAATGTTCATAACATAAGTTTGAGATTCAAATGTTTTACTTTTAAATTATTTTGAAACAAATTTTGGTTGTTGTTAAAAAAGGAAACTTTAAACTTTTGATTTGTTTCTTAATTTAACAGTTGGATATAGGCTAGAATAAGGTCTTCGTTTAAAAGGTATGTCATCTAATTTACAAACTATTTGAATATAGTTTTAATATTGATTTATTTCTAAACAATGATTTAGTTTGTGCGCATATGAGTGTATGTAATATATATATATATATATATATCCGTGTGTGTGTGTAAGTGTATTTCACTCAAGGTTTCCAAAAGGGTTTTATGTAAAGTATAGTTGTAATGTTTTGAATTATCTTTTAATTAAAATCAACTTCAATTTGTATACTTTGATTTATTACGTGTTATATAAATAAAGTCTATTCTAATACAAACAATTGTGTGTGTCTATACACACACACACACAAAATCATGCTAAAATTAGTATGATTAATAAAAAAACATTCTTATTTTGGATGACAAAGGCATGTATAAAAGGGAAGTGTGTCTATTGCGGTGTAAATCCCAGCACCCAAACAATGTTCACATTAACTACGTACACTTCTCATATGTTGCACTTGCACTTTCACACACGGGGGGCATTGATGCGCTCATTATAACATACATACAATTTAAAATTAACTTAATCTAATTTTAATTTTTTTTAATAAAATGAAGATTTTATTTAAAATTTTAAAATTAGATCTAATTTTGACTTCATAGATTTAATTAAGATAAAAATGGTATTTTTTGAAATTCACTCATTTAACCCACTTCCGACTGGCCCGGTTCCAACATGGTCAACCGTGTAACGCTCCTTCATGTTGGTGGGAAGCGGGTGAGAAACTGATACTTATGCTAGATATGATTACAGATACATTGGAGAAGATTCAAATCATTCGGCAACGCATGAAGGCTGCTAGGCTGTTATGGTAACGGTAAATTTACCGTTACCATACCTTTACCGATAAATTGGTTACCGATTACAAAATAAAATGGTATACTAATACATTCGGTACGGTAACGGTAATTTTACCATTACAAGCGGTAAATTATTGGTAAAAAAAATTTTGAACCGTCGGTATCTGTAATTTACTGACAAATTGATTTGTTTCAAACTTTCTTATATTTTGGTCCGTTGGATTATGGACTTTCAACATCTGTTGCTACTAAGTGCTAGGGTATTATCTATCTAAGAGAGAAAATAACACAGCCGCTCTTTTAATCTTTTTTATCTTCTTCATTCTTTTTATTTCTCGTCGGCCGATTAGGCGAATCGGCGATTATCGACTTAACGTGGTTGTCGCGACTTAGTCCTCTCCTTTCTCCTTGTTTCAATTGCCGACTAGAAGTTTTTGAGCTTTGACGTGCTTTGATTAAACCAGATCAATTGAATTGGTACGTTTTTAAGTTTCTTAGTCGTTTGCTATGTTTGGCCACTGGTACAAGATATGAAGACTGCTAGTATTATTGATGGCAGAGTTCCACATTCGTTGTTGTTGGAAATTTTGACCAATGAGTGCATTGGGTTGAAGATAACTAGATAAGATCCAGGTGAGTTCTCTTGTTAGTGTATTTTCATGATCTATGTAATTGTACTTTTTATCCAGTACATGTACCATTACTAATGGTGGTCATTTCAAAATTGTTATGCAGCCTTTACAATTGTTTTGTACTTAATGTGTTCATTGTCAAATTGCTGTATTTATAGTTGCACATGATTATGTTATGCATGTTGATTGTTCATGACCCATTTATTGATAACTAGGCTTGACGACGTGATATTGTGCAAATAGTTGTAAACATTTGCTTGATTTTGAATATTTTGCCTGTCGAAACCTTTAGTGAAGTCAGATTAATGAAAAGTTGACCCTTGAGAAGCTAAAAATTCGGCTTAGAATAATATTATGTATAGAACTTGAGCTTAAAGTAGATTATTTCTCTTTGTTTTTGGATAAGGTCGATGCTGTCAAGATAGGATGTATGTTGTTCCAAATATAATTAGAAACTCCTTTAGTACGTCATAGGGGTGAATTCGCTAACTAAGTATGCTTTAACACACATTATGTACAAATTTTAGTGGATTCATGAACATGGTTTTCTGGTTTAAAAATAGTTTATGGTGTTTTCATATGCCCGCTCTCGTGTTTGTCCATCAAGGACTATTAATTTTAGTCCAGTAGAGGCATTTGTGCTTCATAAAATAATTACCATGGTTCCATTTTACGATAATTAAAGTATGTAATATTTATTTTCATAATCTATACCATATGCAACTTTCTATTAAAATTAATACAAACAACATTAGTGTGCTCATTATTTACAGTTTATAGTGTGTGTTATGTTGGTGCAAACTAAGTTTTCAGGAACATACATGATTTGTTATAAAATATTTTGCATTGTACAATATATTATGATGTATTTTCTGTATTTTGCTTTAGATATACAAAATGGGTGACCATTTTTTTCATACTTAGTCACTTAGCAGTAAAAGAAATGACATCAACAGAGTCAAGTCTAGGTGATAATGTTGAGGGCATAGGGGAACATACATCAGATTCTATACCTACAAATCAAACTAAATCATCTCGCTCCATCATTTGTGCAACATGTAATATATGTTTATCAAAATAATAATGTTTGTAATATTGCTTCATGAACAATAATAAAAACATCATTTCGGCACCTATGTTAGTTTTAGGCACATATGTGCTATGTCAGTAATAACTAATTTTGTGAAAATTGTATATACACACGCACACTTACTTAGCTTACTTTTTTTTACAAACTTGAACACATATAACCATAAATAATTAAAACACCACTTTAAAATAGATTATGAAATGTTCACTTTCTCACTTTCAAAGTTTTCATTATTTGTTTAACTTAGGTAAGAAAAAAACTTCCTGGGTATGGAAATATGCTGACAAAGAAATAAGAAAAGATGCAAATGGTAAAGAATACCATGTCGGCGTTTGTAGAACATGCAAGAAAGAAGTGAAAGCGGACAGCAAGGCATATGGAACTACCGTACTTGCTAATCATTTGTCAAAACAATGCCCAAAATGTCCTGCTTTTGGACGTAATGTCAGTGCAAAAGGTCAACCTACTCTTTCATTGGATAGCGGCGCGGTGGGGACTTTAGTCCCGCATACTTTTAATCAAAAAATGTGAAGAGAAGTTAATTAGGTATATTATCATGGATGAAATACCTTTTAGGGTGGTCGAGGGTAAGGGGTTTAGAGAATTATTAAAGGAGTTATGTCCTCATTTTTTCATACCTTCAAGACAAAAAATTGCGAGTTTAGTATGGGAAATGTATACTTTGGAGAAGGGTATGTTAATGAGTGTGATAGGGAAAGAAGAGTGAGCATCACTACCGATACTTGGACATCCGTTCAAAACATAAATTATATGGTTGTTACCGCTCATTTCATGGATAGTGAATGGAAGTTGCATAAAAGAATAATTAATTTTACAAAAATAACGAGTCATAAAGGCGATGATATAGGAAGATGTTTGGAGATGTGCTTGAGAAGTTGGGGAATTGAAAAAATCTTTAGTATTATGGTCGATAATGCATCCGCAAATGATGGGGCTACTGGATACATGAAAAAAAGATTGGGTGATATGAATATTTTATTATTCAATGGTGAATACTTACATATGAGGTGTGCATGTCACATAATTAACTTGATTGTTAAGGATGGTTTGAAAGATCTATATAGCTGAATGTATAAGGAATTGTATTAAGTTTATTCATTCATCCCCCGCAAGATTGGACAAGTTTAGGGTATATGCTATTATGTTCAAAATGGATCAAATGTCAAACATACCCATGGACGTTCCAACTAGATGGAATTCAAATTATAAAATGCTTGAATGTTCTGTAAAATATAAGAAGGTGTTTGATAGAATGGATGACGAAAGTGCTCCTTTTGTAAGTTATTTCAATGAAAAAGATAAAGATAGGTTAAAAAGAGTTGGACCACCAAATGATAATGATTAGGAGAAGTCTAAGGCCTTTGTTCACTTTTTAAAAAAAATTATGATGCCACTTTATCATTAAGTGCAACTAAATCTTGCACATCTCCTTTAATGTTTGTGGTTGTGTCCGACCTACTTATTGACATTGAAATGAAAATTAATGATGATGGTAATCCGATTTTGCAAAGTGTTGGGAAATCTATGAAAGTTAAGTGGGATAAATATTGGGGAAATTTTGAGAGTGTGAACAAGATGATTTATGTAGCTCATGTTCTCAATCCAAGGTATAAACTTGAATTACTACAAATTTCCTTTGAAGATATGGGAAAAGATAGTCATGCAATCAAAATATTGTCCATGAAATAAAAGAATGTGTTCTAAAGTTATATAATGAATATAAAGGGGTTAATGAACAGGCATGAATATCTATCACAAAGGAAACTACCTCTAAGGACCATGTAAATTTTAGTTCTCAATCAAGTGGACTTTATCATGTTGAGATGCGACTCAAGAGAAAGAGAGAACAAATGGAAATTAGAGAAATTAACAATGAAGTGGACAAATACTTTTTGGATCCTTGTGAGAAACTTGATGGTGAATCTTTTGATCTTTTGAATTGGTGGAAGGTGAATCAAGCGTGGTATCCAATTCTTTCGTTAGTTGCCAAAGATTTATTTTCAATTCCAAGTTCAACCGTGGCTAGTGAGAATGCTTTTAGTTTGGGAAGGAGAATTGTTGATCCTTTTAGAGCTTCATTAACTCCAAATATGGTTGAGGCGTTGGTTTGTAGAAATGATTGGCTTAGGGGAGATGAATTCAATTTCTATAAGGAGCCGAGTGAAGATGATGTCTCTTTCTACAAGGAACTTGAAGAATTTGAAACAAGTAAGCGTTTGTTAAATTTTAGCAAGAAAAATATGGTACAACATCTATTATCTAATAACAACCAAGGTGGTTAAAACTAAAAAGATATCTTAAAACTGTACATTTAGTTCATATTTAGTTCATATTGCAAACTGTACATTTATATTGCAAACTGTACATTCATATTACAAACTGTACATTTATCAGCATTTAAAATAAATTGCCAAATGAATAAATGATGATAAGGAGAGTATTCACTACTTTACAGTTCAAATTCTTTTCTACAGTTTAATATTATGATACTTACTTTGAAGCTACTTTACAATAAAAGTTAATTCTTTTCTATAGTTCGTATTACAGTTCAAATTTTAAACTTTGATCGTATAGTTGATTATTCATATCTAAGTATGTCTTAGCCTATTACTAAAATTTAAATGCTTGTAGATGCACATGCTAATCTTACCGTTGGGTTTTGTAAAGTGGAGCCTAAATTTATGAGTGAACTCATACCATAATATTTAATCTAAGAAATTGATTTCCATCATTCATTGAAAAATATATTATTTTTCATATGATATGCCTGCATTATTTGGTTAAATGGCAGCGACATTTCCAATCAATGCTTTCTGAAATTAGTGTAATTATCTGAAGGATATCAATTATCATTTTAGAAAAGTAAAAAATTACAAAAATGAGAAGACTATTTCTCTTCTATTTACGTGCTATTGTAAGTACAATCAACTACCGTGTTTTTGCAAGAACAATTTGATTCATCTTAAAAACCTACTTTTAAAAAGTTTTGTTTATTTTTAAATGGTCATTTACGAAGAACTATTTTTTATAAACATATTTTTTAGGATAGGAGAATTGACCAAACTAGCAGTGAGAAATGTATACAAGTGTTGTGCTGGAGTATAGTGTTCTTACAACATTTCCATGTTCATAAATTTTGTTTAAAACAGAGGTACGGGTTTGGAGCGGTAGAATACGCTATACAGTTATTTAATGATAAACTAACAGTGAGAAATGTATACATGTGTTGTGCTGGACTTCAAATTCTTTTCTTCTTCTATACATTACTTACATGATAAAATTTGAACACCTTGAAATCATTTGTGGAATCCATAAACTGTTTTTCATATTTTTACCTTCACATGCTTGAATGATAAAGCTCCACCTTCAGATCGACCATCTTCCTCCAATTCACCTAGTTGACTACACTGTTGGGAGACACATCATATGATCATACAACAGATGAGAAAACTGGGACATCCATGGTGGCTTATTGGCTTCATTAACTCTATGTAAAACTGGTTTTCTAGTTTTTTTTGCTACTGAAATGATGTGTAATCCTAAATTTATATACCATATATGTGCTTGTTATTTCACTTGAATTGTTGACAACTTGACATACATGATGTTTTCAACCTGTGGAGATTTATATCCATTTTACATGTGCTTTTATTTCACTTAAACTGTTCATTATTGTTCAAATTGTATGTTTCACTTTGTTGTTTTCTGTCAGTGAGATTTAAAACTGATATGAAATAGCATGTATGCGATGTATTTACTATTTAACATGTTTATTGATTTATTCTGCATGATTTGGTACATGTTTGGACCTTTGGTACATGATCTGGTACAGCTACAGAAGTATAATATTTACTATTTTTAGGAAACGGTAATTTACCGTTACCGACAAAACGGTTACCGACATATCGGTATACCGACAAAACGGTTACCGACGTATCGGTAATGGTAACGGTAAGCATTTTTTATTTACTGGAGAAAATGGTATGGTAACGGTATTTGTATAACAGTAACAGTAACCGTTACCATAACAGCCCTAAAGGCTGCTCAGGATAGTCAGAAGAGCTATGCTAATAAGAGACGTAGAGATTTGGAGTTCCCTGTTGATGATATGGTGTTTGTGGAGATTTCTCTGAATGTTGTTCGATTCGGTAGTAAGGGGAAGTTGGCATCGAGATTTGTAGGTCATTTGTAGGGAGGATAGGGAACCTAGCATATAAGGTTGACTTACCTCAGAAGATGGCGGACATGCACAATGTATTCCATGTCTCTCAATTGTGGAAGTCTGTGCATAACTCCGACGTGACGATTGCACTGGATCAACTTGATGATATTGAGCTTGAAGCAGAAGCTTCGAGACCTCGTAGGTTAATATGTATTATCGGTCGTTATACAAATTAGCTTAAGAGAGCATGAGGGCTGCATATCTAGAGCTTTTTTGCATGGTAAGACCTACTATTTATCGTATTCGCTTTCACTTTTTATATCATATAGGATAGTTTAGTATCTTACATTCTAAGGTAGGTATACTTATCTTACTAACTGCATAGCTTCCTGTTAGATATGGTTGATGGTTGCTTATGATTGTTAGGCATGCGTGGTAACTATGGTTGACTATTCTTTGATTTGCTTGGGGATTTTTGGGGCGAAAATTCTAAGTAGGAGAGAGTGTAACAACCCCTATTTTACGTACCGAAGGATCATAAAATATAATTATTTAATTCATATAAGGTCGTATAACTTTAAAGTTTTGAGAAATGACTATTAGGGACATTTTCTATCTTTTGAGTTTTTATTGGACAGTTTGGACGCTGAAAATTTTGTAAATCCTATGATTTTTGATAGGAGCTGAATTGGGGTCTAAAACCACTTCCGTTAGTTCGGGATGATAGATCCTCTTTCTGTAGAGTGATCATAATAGGAAAATGGGCTTACCGTTTAAGAGATAATATGGATGTTTTAAGTTTGGACTGTTGTTAGCCTGATTAGAAGGTAATTAGTAAGCCAAAACTTAAGTCCACCAACCCATTTCAGGATTTGTGCCTAATAGGTGATGATGAGAAAAGTCTAATCACTTTTCTCACTTCCCAAAGCAAGTCTAAACCTACCTTAACCTAATTTCCATCTAAAAGCTTCTTTTTTCATATTAAATCTAGCCTAAGATCATCATTAAAGGGTAATAGTAAGGGGAAGATCATAGATTCATCTTTTGACTGCCGTGGAAACCGTGTGCTTGCTGTCCACTTCAGATTCGTGGGTAGAATTTGGTAATTTTGTTGTTAAATGAGTGATTTGGTATGTCTCTCTATACCATGCATGTTCATATAGTTAAAAATGATGTTTTTTACTTAATTTTTATGTTAAAATGTTTACAAACTTTAATCTAACCTTAATGACATGTTTATGGCCAAAGTCAAAAAATAAGAATGGATTTTAAATGGATTTGCACCCTTTTATGAATCATGCTATCATTTTAGCATGAAACTAGATCTAGGAAAAATCATATATCTTAATCATGTTTGGATGAATTGAATATGTTGCTTGGATATTAATGAATGATGTTTACTCTTCAATGAATTGTTTTGATATGTTTGTTAGTGATATAAGTGCAGTAGGAATGTGGTTTTCGATTTGGGAAAATGGTGTCAAAAATGTCCAAAACATGATGCAACTTGGATACAATGTTCTTGAGGACTTGGGGAACCTACAATACAAGTCGCAAGGGATTTGGAAGTATTTTGGGTGGAGAACACTAGGTTGGTATTGGGCTCGGAATCATGTCAATAGTTGTAACAACCCGCCTTTTCGACCATCAAAAGTCGGCACTCAATACATCCATGGTATTCAAATGCCGAACATTCAATCATCAAAAAGGTAGATTCTTAGTGTAAAATAAAAATACCACCAGAGGAAATAGAATCTCATATCAGAAACAATGACATATAATATAACAAAGGTAGTATAAACTATCATTCCCTTTTAAAGATTCCCAAATTTATAAACTATCATTTATAAATTTAAAACAACATTTATTATCTTAGAAGATAATGAATCAATTTAAATACTTTATTTAACTTTAAACAATGTTAATCATCTTGAAAGATAATTGATATAAGTCTTTTATAAATTTTAAAACCACATTAATTATCCCAAAAGACCATAAATCAAATTATAATATTTTTATGTATTTTAAATGACATTAATTATCCAGAAAGATAATAAATCAAATTTATAATCTTTTTATAAATTTTAAAACCACATTAATTATCCCGAAAGATGATAGATCAAATTTATAATCTTTTTATAAGTTTAAAACAATATTAATTATCTCGAAAGATAATTAATCAAAGTTATAATCATTTATAAATTTAAAACAATATTAATTATCCCGAAAGATAATAAATCAATTTTACAGCCTATTTATAAATTGAAATAATTTTAATTATCCTAAAATATAATTAATCAAATTTATAACTTCTATTATAAATTTTAATCAATACTTATCCTTTATTTTCAAAATTATCAAAATATTTGACAATATAGTTTAAACAACTTTCAAAATGAAGAAACGCGACCAAAAATTTATTTTATAAAAATACAAGCACAAGTTCAACACTTACAAGGGTTTAAGAAGATGATATTTCATAAGTGACGAACGATAATCGCTGTAACGACATTTATACAAATCAAACAGTATGTCACAAATATTTCAACCAATCATTAATATAAGTAACATAAGAATATAAGTAAATCAATATTGGCGAGGAACCCTTTAGGATCTCTCTACAAAAATCCCCTATATATTTAATATATATATATATATATTCACTTCGAAAACACTCTGACTTCTTCTTTTTGTCCCCTGCAACACAATGGCTACTTATGTCACCCGTTATTAAGTGGGATCAAACAAGAATATATATAGTCATATGGGTTCCTGGTAAATCATATAATGTGTCATCCGCTTTCCAAAGCGAAAATCCAAACAATTCAAATAACCAATAATAAACTATTATCCAAGCATTCAACAATAACCTATAGTGACACAGATATCATATAGTCTATTTAAAGGTTAGTTAACTAACCAAAATTCCAGTTGACACTTTCGCATTCCTGTTCGATCTAACCCAAAATCCTACTATCTCCAAATTCAACGAATCTAACTCTAATGAATAGAAAATATTGACACGAATCCAATGCAAAAGACTTCAGTCAAATCCAACCTCGTATGAGCAAGATATTGATTTTATAAGATTTCGAATTTAAAAATATAATTAAACTAACTAATCACTTAATTAATTTAATTACCCATCACAAATCAAAAGTTCGTTCTTCCCCAAAACAAAACGTTCCCTCTTGTACACGAATAGGTACAGAAACCCACTCACGCCACCTTCTCTCCTCCCTTACACGCTCATCACTCCACAAAACAATGAGTCACTGCTTCTAACGAGCTCCTTTTTACAAATGCTCCGCGATGGTAACCACAAAGTCAAGCTTGGCATCACCTCATGGATCGCGACACCTAGCTACCCC
Organism: Allium fistulosum; assembly: GCA_030737815.1. Lineage (NCBI taxonomy): Eukaryota > Viridiplantae > Streptophyta > Magnoliopsida > Asparagales > Amaryllidaceae > Allium > Allium fistulosum. Next base: position 56,525,423 of record CM060906.1, read on the forward strand.
CATGTCCAGGCAAAAGTCGCAAGATCCAAACGGTTGTCGAACTCCACCAAAATCCACCTAAAGGCGCTCCTCCATGCCACAAACCCAATACAACCAACGACCCGTTCAACTTTCACCTAAATCAAACTTAAACCTAAACCCTAGTTCAACAAAAAACAGTTGATCATCTCAATTCAAAGCCGCACACTGATACCCATATGGATTCGTAGATCTAGTCAAAACAAACTCAAAGATCCTTGTTTTGCATTTTTTGTTGAATAAATCTTTGGATTTTATTTTAAAGAAAGAGGGTCGCTTTCTTAGTTTACAAGAAATGTGAAGAGAGGGAAAATTGAAAAACAGAAAATGAGGGAAGGTGAAAAATGGAAAAAAAAATCTAAGTGTGATGTGTGAATATTTATAAACCAGCCAATTTCTTTACTTATAATTCAAGTAAACCAAAATTTATACTTATCAAGATTGTCATGCAACTCATCACATCACTATTAAAGCTAGTAGAAAAATTTTGAATTTTGATTTGATTTAAAATATTTTGAAAAGAGAGTTTTACGGTACTCTGCTACACAATATCTCATTCGCGTACGAAGCGTGAACAACAGAAATAAAAATATGATCGCGCACCAATATGTGACACGATCAAATATCAACAATAAAATACATAGATCATTTTATTCTATAAAATTTCAAAAATACCATGGTTTGCCTTAAAATACGTCAAATGATAATTTAAATATTTTCTAAATTAAAATTTATGGAAAAGTCCTATAAATTCATTTGAAAATATGTTATTAAAAAGCAGGTGTTTTCTTAACAATTGATTTTCTTGTTATTAATTCGAACTATTTATTACTGTAAATAAATTTACAAATTGGATTCACCGTTATTATTTATAAATTAAAAGGAGTTAAATAAGGTTATTTAATTTATTTAATTAATATTTAATTTATAATTCAAATATCTAAATAATCACCATATTTGAATATAAGTTATTAAAATTTAAAAACTAATTATTTGAATATTTAAAAATAATTAAATATTCAAAGATCAAAACGATAAAATTCTGCGATGTTACGATAGTGGTTGTTTGGTATTGTCCAAGGATGGTAAAACTTCGAAGAGCTTCAGGCAAGGTAGGAGAGGAGGTTTTGAAGTTTGGACTTAACAAAATTGCTATGCAAAACAACTCGGTACCGAGTGGTTCATCTTGGTACCAGTTAGTTTACTTTGGGAAGGCACGAGCATTGCTTCGAGGCAGGAGGAGCTAGACTTCGAGGCGTATGAAGACAACTTCGGGCCAAGGATGAGAAGCGTTGAGGAAGGAGTACTTAACTATTTGGCTAAGTCAATCACCACAGCACCGTTATGATTGGAGGTCGACCAATTGCGATCAAATTTCATAGGAACGAAGAGGTGTCTTGGAGATCGTGTTGTAGGTGTTAGTTCATTTGTTTGGCATTCAGTTGCATTTTGGCAGCATGAGGAAGGATGATGATTGATGGCCGAAGCAATGTTGAGGTGCTTCGATGTGATGGCTTCGATAGTTTGAGGTGCTGATTCTAGGATTGATGTAGACATCTAGAAGTGTTCCGATGATGATGACTCTAGGACGGGAGTCATGATAGTGATCCATGATGACAAGCTTTAGGATGCAAACTCGTGGAGTGGGGCTAGGACGTGCTCCACTATGGAAAATGGAAATGAGTAGAATGGGGAAGGGTTCTACGGTAGAAATGAGAATGAATTGAATGAGGAAGGGTTCAAAGACATGTTTGAAGGGATCATTGATACTCGGAGTGTTTATGGCATGCTCGTAAAGCAAGGGTGCGTGAGGATGCTCATTGGGTATTCATACGTATTCCCAGGATCTAGGATGGGATCTGTTTACCCTGGGCTGCTACGACGTGCAGTTTAGTCTCCTGGCCTGCTGAGTGGCATGGATTTCAACTACCAAGGAACCAAGACTTTTCCATTGGTCCCGGATATAGGTCGGTCATACGAACTATCAAATATTCAAAACATATTTAATGATAGTGAGACTTGTTTGATGGATGTTTTGTTTACTATGGTCATTACAGTTATTGATTATCACTCTAGGGATGTCGCATGATGTAGGTATTATGGATGTGGGTACCTAGACACTTGACATCGTACTTAAGATGTAGTACACCTTTATGATGATAATTGATGGTAGATTAACATATATTATTATGTGCTAACTCTTTGGATGCAGGTACAGATCGGGTATGATTCGTATACCTTTGTTCCTTACTATATTCACTGGTACATTATTTTGAAACTTCTTATTGCTCACATCGGATTGTTGTCTGACTCGAGGTTTTATGCTTTTCTTCTTAATATCTCGGGTACTCTTAAATGAGTAGACTAGATAACGGTTTTAGGTGATACGTGGTGTTGTACAGAGGATGTGCTGGAGATGGTGCTTTCTCATATCAATATGTGACTTGTTTATTCTTATTCCGCTATGCACACTATGGAGCCTAGATAGTGTCTGCTATATTATTGAGACAGTTATATTTGAGTTTATTTCCATTTCCATAAACTCTAATACTATCTTGCATAACTTTGTGAATCTGCGTGCTCTGATATTTGGTTCATTTAGTTATTATTGTCTCTCTTGTTTTATATCTATGATGATTATTATACTTATTCGATGTGCTGTGAGATATACGATAGGTTATGCTATGTTTAAGTTACCTTTCAACCCTTGACAATCGTCCTGTGTAACAACCCGCACCCTAGTGGGCTCGAATTTGTGCTAAATCGAAAGTCCAAGTCCACCAAGATAAAGATCGTTGGTTTGGTATCCTGCAAATAAACAAATAAATGCATATCAGAGCACTATCGAAATAACTCACAGTGGAATAGTAAAGTATAATAAATCATAGAGATACTAACCAAGGTTGACACTTCCAATATCTAGTGTCCTTGTCGGTGCTGAGCATACTTAAGGAAACCTGACCTTCTACTGTTTCGGCCTCATACCGGTACCTATACCCCTAAAGCTATCCTATGGGTTGTAATGAGGAGGGGGTCAGAATAGCGTTTTGATGACTGGTGAATTATACATTTACACATAACACTAGTTTATTCCGATTGTCATCCATTAAATGTTATGTCTTTTAATTTTACTTAGTCACCTCAACTTCACGTACGTGTACGATATTCCCCATCTATCTGAAGTAGACCATAACTATATATATATAAGTACCACAGTCCCCCTTTTGACTAAGATACTGTCCCCGCTAGTATTTGTAATCTGGCACCACGTCAGGATCCATCATCGACGCAATATTACGTCCCTACGGAACTACATCTCGTATTACGACTACCCGTACAACTACGCATTAGGGAAGGGAACCCGAACTGTCGACTTGCCGGTGTGTCTCATCGTCTTCATCCGTGTCCACCCTCGTGGTAGTTTACTTCTCGTCGTGCGTCGCGTAATGCCTAATACAGCATCACAATAGCTTAGTCATATTCTATCTTTCCTTGTGGATTTACCAGTTGTCTACTTCCTATTGATTATAGAGGACTCAGCACCTCGGACTACCCCATTCGTTTTTGAAAGAACTCTTTTATAGGTTAACTAGCCTTGCTCTAATAAAGAAACTAGCAAACAACTGTGGCGATGCATTACCTAACAAGACTTACCCTAGTACGAGGCATAGTCCGTTAGGTGTAACCCTGTCTTTTCCGTTGACCGCGTAGGACCAATGACGTTCTCGACCTATGACAGCCCTACTCGTCATTTGGTACCAACACATACTGACATAGCGTCGATCCCGCTCACCATCCCATTTAGATTGCATAATGTAATCTAGGCAATACCCTCCCCTTAATTCATTGAAGCTGACTCTACTGAGGATATTCCTTCACCAATACACAAGTGTATATAACTCTATGGGTCATATAGTTGGATATGTTCCACATCAGTATAATGTATACACAACTACTGGTAGCCCCTTATGGTGGGTATGCTTTTATTGTGTAACACTATTGACCTCGCATTCCAACCCATTCTAATGACTATATGGCCTTTTACTTAATTTAGGAAATTGGTTATGTCCCATAATTCACAGCCATCATAACGTATATTTTAATTTGTGTACATTCATTCAGCTATTACTTTTCTTTACTTTCAATCATTGATGTTCAATAAATCTTACATAACTTACTTTTGATTTATTCTTGTCATTTACTATCATTTGTTATCAATTTCTAATTTATTGACCTAAGTGTCATTTATTATTTCCCTTTCATTTAACGTTATTGGTTGAAATTTCATGTTTCCTTTTTAACTAATATCTATCTTTAATTACCTATTTAGATTTATTACTTCCCTGTTTGTTTAATTGTATATTCTTTGTTTACCATTTGTCTCCTACACCATCTTAAATTATATACTTTAGGTTTTCCATTTAAATTGTTTTTGTTATTCCTACTTACATTACTTTAGTTATACTTAAGGATTTTTATACCTTATTACATTTGAATTACTTCTTTCCCCAAAAGAAATTGTTAACACTATAATTATCGATAAATTACTTAAAAGAGGACTAGTGTTATGTGTGAAATAACAAGGAATTGTCTTTTATTTCTCTATTAGAACGGGTAGTACAAAATACAGTAATTCTCATATTTTGTACATCTTTTCCTTTTTTTATATTCCTTGTATTTCAACCAATACACATTTATTTGTATTTTTAAACAATTTAAAGAAATTCACGTTGTTACACAATTCATTCCAATATATTAAAATATTGTCTAATCCCAATTTAATTTATAATCAATTCTAATTTATGTTCAACAATCTATATAAACTAACCAAATATAAAATCAATATGATTTGATTAACAAGTTATTTACAAATCTAGGGACTATTTATACCCCTAACTTCCCAAATCCAAACACATACAATATCTATCAAGTTTAGGGTTTTCCATAACATATAGGTATATTTTCCATAACCATTAGGCGTATGCAATTAAATATCCCATTCATGATTTATATCAATTCCTTATGCATATAAAATTAATATCCAAATCATGACTTATATATAGGCATAAATGAAATAGATCTAAAACGATATAAATCCAGTATTATTACAAAATATATAATTTCCCACTCACCTCTTTTTAGCTCCAATTCTCTAGATATAGATCCATTCCCTTTTTATTTGACTCCCACTTACTTTAAATCCGAAATATAAAAAGGGTATACACCTATTAGAATTACAGATCTGGGGGAAGAATTGAATTAAATTTAAATTTGAGTTTAAGATTCACGGTTTACCTTTGTTTCTATTTTCTAAATTGATCTTGTTCTTCTCTTATTCTACGTTTTTCTCCACTTATATATATATATATAATAGTTTTACTACTTTTAGAATTCTAAATATTGTAGAGAAAAGAGAACGGTAGAGCTTCGCTCTGTGAATCAAAAAATAGAGAAGAGAAATCATATCCGTTAATAAAAGATTAATTAAATCCGGGCTGTTTGGCCATGTGTTATTATCGTTCCGACACAACCAACGGCCGACTACTTGTTTCCTTGGTTCGACAGCTGCCGGTCGACCTAGGTGCCTTATGGGTCGATTTATGACTTGTTTTACGCGTTAATTAATCAGCGTTTTGATTTGTTTTAATAATCGTTTGTTTCATTCTTTTTTAAATCCAATTATAATAAAAAATTTCCACTTTACATATCTTCTGAGATTTGATTTGTAAGATCCCGCATATTTTACGATTGAATATTTAAATCTTTTATTTAAATATAGAATCATTAATCGGATTAAAGTCCGAGAAGGCTACTTTTTGTAAACAGACTAATTGGGACTCGAGACCACCTTCATTGAGTCCAAAATGGCGTTTACAACTTTTTTGAGTATAAACATCGATATGTTTGGAGTTAAGTAAAATTTTGATATTTTCATTTTGGGTTTTGGGTTTGGGTTTCAGCCCATTAACCCAACATATCAACCCAACTTCACTCCACTCCTCTTCACTCCTTCATAATATTTCCTAACACTCAAGTTTTAGAAAAATGGGGAAGAGAAAAAGAATTAGAATTCCTAAGCCCTAATCTTCTTTGCAAATACAAATTCTTGCTCCAAATTCAAAGAGAAGCTTTGGCAAGTATCTCCTTCTTCTCCTCCAACTCATTCTCTCTTTAATTTCAGAAATTTCCTAAACCTAACTTAGGAAATGTTCTTCTTTTGAGCTTAGATTCAAGCTTCTAAAGTTTAAGTTGAAGAGTAGTTGATCTTCCTTTGCTTTCAAGCTTCTCCTTCATCGTTTTCAGGTTTAAATGTGAGTTTTTGAACTCACATCTATTTCTATAGATATCGTTGTTGATGGGTATGAATTCCTAACACTTATTTATGTTCGTTTGCTTTCGATTTGGATTGAATTAGTGAATTGTTCAATTTTTGGTTTTTGGAATCCAATTTTGTAAAAATCCAATCTTTGATGTTTGAACACGTTAGTGGGGCGTTTCGGAGGGCCATACAAGGCTGGGTTGTTGTTTGGCGTAAATCCTCAGTCGAAGTTGCTCGTTCATTCGCTTCCATCCGTGCTATCGGATTTGCCCCAAAGAGGGCTAGGTTGAATGTGCTTCTGAAGCAGGTTCAGTCGACTGAACTAGGGGTTCAGTCGACTGAACCAGAATATCAAAATTGCTTAGAAGTAGGTTCAGTCGACTGAACCAGACCCAGTAAATTGCCCGGGTCTGTATCAGTCGACTGACCATCTGGGTCAGTCGACTAATCATCTGGGTCAGTCGATTGACCCTGGGGATACAATATTCGTATCCCTGTGTCAGTCGACTGACCACCTGGTTCAGTCGACTGACCTGATTATCTCAGCCTACTTAATTATTTTGCTTTGATTTCCAGTTTTTATCAATTCGTGATTATCCGATTTGTTGTTATCATTTATTATCTACTCTGATGACTTCTTTTTCGGGATTTTTGTGGATATCCATTTTGATGGATTCGGTATCGATTTCTCTGGATTTGATTCACGTCTTCGTATGTGAATTTTTGATGGTTGATTGTTTCTACAATCATTTCTGTGACTTGTCACTTTAAATTACAAAGGTTTCTATACTAGTAGTAAATATTCAAACTCTTTTACTAAAATGATTTCAACTCTATTTTTAATACAAAGCTCATTTATAAAACCGTTTTCTAATCTATTAGTATATACAAACCTTTACCTCATTCGTATGAGAAAAATCTAATTAAACGGCTTAGCAAAACAAGTGGTATGAAACGCTTGCGTTTACTTCGTCGGTTAATTTATGGACTTGTTCGATTGAAAATCTTGTGACAATTTTCGAGTGGAAATCTACAATTCGTCCGTAAATATTTAAGTTAAGCTAGTGGTTATGGGACATGAAGCTAAACTCTTATATTTACTGGCTTAGTGTAATTCACACTTTTTATTGATCGATGATGATCATTTTGTGATATATACTAGCGATGTGCGATGTCTATTTGTTTGTTTGGGGATTACAATCCCCGTTTGTGGAACTTCGGTTCAATTTGGCGGGGTAGCGACCCATGGTCTTCGGGTCGTTTGTGGAGCTTCGGCTCAAAATTTATGGTTAGCGACCATGGAATAGCGTTCCGTTTGTGATACACGTGTTGGTGAGTTTTCATGCTCCCGTTTGTGATAGGCCTCCCCCTTTGTGATTTCTGGATTTCTAATTAATGATTTCTAGAATTTGTGTTTCACCTCTTTATGTGATTGGCAATGATATGTTTGTCAATATTTGTAGTTTGGTGAATAAAATTAAGAATATGATATTCTTTTTGGTGCCTTGAGATTCTTGAGATATTGTATGATTTTGTTGTTGTTTAAATCATATTTGTCCTGGTATGACATTATTGTTATCATACGTTCTTATTATATATCTGCTTATATCTTATTCCTTTAATGATAATTATAGCTAGACTGATCCGTTTATTATTTTCTTATTAAATAATACTCGGGTCAGACCGAGATGTTACAGGTGCTTCTGCTTGACTCTTTACCTGGGACCATCTTCTGACTTTTGTCTAACTACACAGTTTTGGAGTTTTTGTTATTATACATTAGAGATAGAGACTCCTTGATGTATAATTATTCTTTTGTCTAGTACTTGTATCTATTCTTTTGTGATGTAGTGGATCTAGATTGACCACTACTTTGATGTACACTTTAATGTGATATGTTCATATCTGATTCCGCCTTTGTGATATGAATGCCTGTGACTGATTTGTGTTATGTTTATTTCTATATTTGTTTCCGAAGGCCTCATAGCAACTGTGTGGTAGCTTTGAGTTTGTATTTGATATGTCGGATTTCCTCTTGAAATGAAATGTGAGTTATTTTATCCGACATATCGGTACTCGCCCAAAACAATTACACAGATGGTCGCTCCTCAACAGCCTTATTCTTCGCGCTAGTCGACAGCATTACCCAGTAGTGTTCTTGGCTAGCGTGAGCATAGAGGTGGGGCTCCACAGCTTGGTATCAGAGCCAGACTTCGGAACAATGTAGAGTAATCTAGCAAGGATCATTATCCTAAGTCTTTCTTAGGAATCGTGCCATAGGATTTATTTCGAGTCTTCGTACCGTTCTATCCTATTTCTTTTTATGATGCCTTGTTTTATCAATCAAGTTTGTTTGATATTCATTCTGATATTAACCCTTTTTCTCTTTTCTTTCTTTCTTAAAGATGAGAAATGGTTAGACCTGGTCGTCCCAACGCCGGTCAATCTAGTGCTACTCCCCAGGATGGAGTATTTATGTCTGCTCAGCAACTTCTTGATCTTGTGAGAAATGCTCAAGCTGTCGGACCTATTCCTGAGCCCACACATCCTAAATCTGGGTTTGCATGCTTGTGCAGTGATTACACCAATTTGGGTGGAAAGCCAATCAAAGGTTCCTAGAGCATTATAGAAGTCCAGGCTTGGCTTCGAACTTGCGACCGCATCTTTTCTCGCATGAATCTTATTGATCTTCATCGAGTCCAAGTAGCTTCTAGTATGCTCCAAGAAAGAGCATTAGACTGGTACGAGCTACCGATCTTCGAAATTATTGAAGCGGACCTTACTTGGGAGCAATTCCGGGAAAGGTTCGAGTTGAAATTCGTGCCGGAAGTTGAGAAAGTATCGTTAGCTCGACGATTTATTGACCTTGTTCAAGGTGAATCTTCCATGACGGACTACGTCGCTTCTTTCGAATCTCTATCTAAATATGGGGTCGAGTATATTAATACCCCATTGAAGAAAAACCAGAGATTTGTTTATGGCTTGAACAAGAGCCTCAAAAAGCCATTACTTTTGAAATTAGAAGTTTCTTTTGATCAGCTTGTTGATATTGCTCTTCGACTCGAAGAGGCTGATAAAGATAGTGATGCTGAGGTCAAGCAAAACATCAACAAGAAGAGACCTTTTAAATTCAAGCCTAATCCCAACAAGAAGGGAAAGCAAGCAACACCGGTAGCAAATACTCCTACCCCTCGTCGTGGAGAATGTTACAATTGTGGTTCTAAGGACCACTATGCAAACAAGTGCCTGAAGTCTCTTTCTTGCCGCTATTGCAAGAGTTCGGGTCATACTATATCTTTATGTCCCAAACTTCAAGGCAAGAAGGAAGGCAAGCTAAATGTTGTACAAGCTCCTGCTAACACTTCTCGTGGACAAGGTATTTCTCATTCTATCCTTGATGGCATTATTATATTTCATGATCTTCCTATTCAAGTTCTTTTTGATACGGGTGCATCTCACTCTTTTATATCGAAAGAACTTGTCGATGCTTTGTCTTTGAATGTTATTGGCTTGATGACTTCATTAAGGATTGCGAATCAAGTTGGTGGATCTGCAACACTCAGTTTACTTTGTAAAGATGTCGAAATTATTTTATGGGATTACTCTTTCCGTGCCGATTTGCATGTTATGCGTTACCTAGGTTTCAGAATGATTTTGGGAATGGATTGGCTTAACCGTTATGAAGCCCATATCCTGTGTCCTGAGCGGACTATATATCTTCGACATCCTCAATCTGTTAAGAAGATTTCTCTTATTCTGAAAGATTCAGATTCCAATTCGAAAGCCTCCTTGTACTCTATAAATCCTCAAGATGACGATAATGATGATGAGGAAGATGTCATTTCTCTCATTCACATTGTTCGTGAATTTCCCGACATATTTGAGCCCGTTTTAGGATTACCACCTAAGCGAGCAATTGAGTTCAGAATTAATCTAATCCCTGGAGCTCTACCTATTACTCGTCCTCCTTATCGTATGTCCAATAAAGAAAATGAGGAGATGCGTAAACAATTATCCGAATTGGAAGCGAAGTAATTTATTCAATCTAGTTCCTCTCCATGGGGAGCTTCAGCCATTTTTGTGAAGAAATCGGATGGTACACTTAGGCTTTGCGTTGACTACCGCAAGCTTAACGATCTCACCATCAAGAATAAATATCCCTTGCCTCAAATTGAGGATTTATTCGATCAGCTTAGTGGTTCTAAAGTCTTTTCACAGTTAGACTTAGCAACCGGTTTTCATCAGCTCCGTATTGCAGAGGATAGCATTCCTTTGACATCGTTCCGTACTCGTTATGGATCTTATGAATGGCTTGTTATGCCATTTGGCTTGACGAATGCTCCAGCTTATTTCGTCGACCTTATGAATAGAGTTTTCAAAGACTTCCTCGATCGATTTGTTCTCATCTTTATAGATGACATTCTTATTTATTCTAAAACTGAGGAAGAGCATGAAAATCATCTTCGGATTGTGTTGGAAACTCTTAGGAGCAACCAATTGAAAGCAAAATTTTCTAAATTCCACTTTTGGCAATCTCGTGTGAAATTTTTGGGGCATATTATTTCTGAATCCGGAATTTCCGTGGATCCTTCGAAGATTGAAGCGGTTCAAAATTGGAAGAGACCGGAGAGTGTGACGGAAATTCGTAGCTTTCTCGGATTGGCGGGCTATTACCGTCGGTTCATAAACGACTTTTCCAAGATTTCCGTACCTCTTACTAGTTTGACAAAGAAGGGAGTTAAATACATTTGGTCAGACATGTGTGAAGCTTCATTTCAAAAATTAAAAGAACTCCTTTCCGATGCTCCTATTCTTGTGATTCCCGATGGAAACCAAGAATTTATTGTTTATACCGATGCTAGTCGCGTTGGTTTGGTTGTCATTCTCATGCAGTGGGAACGTGTTACCGCTTATGCTTCTAGACAATTAAAGCCTGCCGAGACTAGATATGCCACTCATGATTTAGAGCTCATGGCTATTGTTTTCGCCCTTAGAATTTGGCGTCATTATCTTTTGGGAGAGAAATTTGTTCTCTACACCGATCATAAATCTTTGAAGTATTTATTTTCTCAAAAGGAACTTAATTTGCGTCAACAACGTTGGCTCGAGTTCCTTGCTTCTTATGATCTTGATATTCTTTATACTCCCGGAAAGGGAAATCTTGTTGCCGATGCCCTTAGTCGTAAGCAACAAGCGGTTGTTTCTATGATGATATCCAAGTGGAATGATCTCGAGACTTTGTCCACTTGTGAGATTCGAGATCGTGAATCCGATTTATGTTCATCTCTTTTTTTGTGTAGCCTTGAGGCTCATCCTTCTCTTTTAGACCGCATTCTTGAAGCTCAAAAGCATGATCCCGAATTGGTTCTTCTTGGCCAAAGTTGTAGGGATAAAATTGATATTGAAGGTTTGAAAGACTTTGATATTGATGCTCGTGGCGGTATTCGAAAATTTGGTAGACTCATAGTGCCAAATATTATTGATCTTCGTAAAGACATTTTAGAAGATTCTCATCGTTCTAAATTTACCATTCATCCCGGTAGTAGTAAAATGTACGTGGATATGAAGCGACTTTATTATTGGGACGGAATGAAATCTGATATTGCTAACTTTATTAAGCGTTGCATGACTTTCCAACTCGTAAAGGCCGAGCATCAAAGGCCCGTTGGGTTATTGCAACCTTCAAAAATTCCAATATGAAAGTGGGATCAAATTTCCATGGACTTTATTGACGGTCTTCCTCGTTCTCGTTCGGGTCATGATAGCCTATGGGTGATAGTTGATAGACTTACAAAGTCCGCCCATTTTATTCCCGTTCGGTCCAATAGGACCGTACCTATTTTGGCCAAACTCTTTGTCAAGGAAATCGTTAGATTGCATGGGGTTCCTACTTCTATCGTTAGCGATCGTGATCCATTGTTTACTAGTGGATTTTGGAAAGGTCTTCAAAAAGCTTTGGGAACAAAGCTTAATTTTAGCACTGCTTATCATCCTCATTCCGATGGACAAACCGAGCATGTGAATCAAACTCTTGAAGATCTTCTTCGGGTATGTGGTCTTGATTTTGGTGGAAGCTGGGAAGATCATATTTCTCTTGTTGAATTTTCCTATAATAATAGCTTCCAATCTAGTATTGGTATGGCACCTTTCGAGGCTCTATACGGAAGGCCATGCCGATCTCCTTCGTGTTGGCTTGAAGCCGGTGAGAAACTAGTTTTAGGTCCAGATTTTATTCGGGATGCCACAGAAAAGGTTGACCTTATTCGTCATAGGATGAAAGAAGCTTAAAGTAGACAAAAATCCTATGCCGATAATCTAAGAAGGAAATTAGAATTTTCTATGGTTGTGTTTATTCGTATTTCACCTATGAAGGGTGTTATGCGTTTCAGTCGATCGGGAAAATTAGCACCTCGATATATTGGCCCATTTCCCATCATCGAACGCATTGGTTCCGTGGCTTATCGCCTTTTATTACCAGCTCAGTTTTCTGCTATTCATGACGTATTCCACGTCTCTCAACTACGGAAATGCCTTCGAGATTCCGACTCTATTCTTGAGCCTAGTGTTATTGAAGAAATTGAAGTTTCGCCTAATTTGACTTATGAACAACATCCTATTCGAATCATTGCTTCGGAGGTCAAACGCCTTCGAAATAAAGATGTTCCTCTTGTGAAAGTTCAATGGTCCTCAAATCCTAAGGATTGCTCTTGGGAATCCAGAGAATTCATCGAGCGAACACATTCGGACTTGCTCTCTTGTGCTCCTTAAGGTGAACTTCTTATTTCAATTTTTCTTTTTTGTGTTGATATGCTTTTAGTGTTGTTACTTCTTATTTATTTCTTAAAGATTGCGAGGACGCAATTTCTTTAAGGAGGGGAGTCTGTAACAATCCGCATATTTTACGATTGAATATTTAAATCTTTTATTTAAATATAGAATCGTTAATCGGATTAAAGTCCTAGAAGGCTACTTTTTGTAAACAGTCGAATTGGGACTCGAGACCACCTCCATTGAGTCCAAAATGGCGTCTACAACTTTTTTGAGTATAAACATCGATATGTTTGGAGTTGAGTAAAATTTTGATGTTTTCATTTAGGGTTTTGGGTTTGGGTTTCAGCCCATTAACCCAACATATCAATCCAACTCCACTCCACTCCTCTTCACTCCTTCATAATATTTCCTAACACTCAAGTTTTAGAAAAACGGGGAAGAGAAAAAGAATTAGAATTCCTAAGCCCTAATCTTCTTTGCAAATACAAATTCTTGCTCCAAATTCAAAGAGAAGCTTTGGTAAGTATCTCCTTCTTCTCCTCCAACTCTTTCTCTCTTTAATTTCAGAAATTTCCTAAACCTAACTTAGGAAATGTTCTTCTTTTGAGCTTAGATTCAAGCTTCTAGAGTTTAAGTTGAAGAGTAGTTGATCTTCCTTTGCTTTCAAGCTTCTCCTTCATCGTTTTTGGGTTTAAATGTGAGTTTTTGAACTCACATCTATTTCTATAAATATCGTTGTTGATGGGTATGAATTCCTAACACTTATTTATGTTTGTTTTCTTTCGATTTGGATTGAATTGGTGAATTGTTCAATTTTGGGTTTTTGGAATCCAATTTTGTAAAAATCCAATCTTTGATGTTTGAACACGTTAGTGGGGCGTTTCGGAGGGCCATACAAGGCTGGGTTGTCGTTTGGCGTAAATCCTCAGTCGAAGTTGCTTGTTCGTCGCTTCCATCCGTGCTATCGGATTTGCCCCAAAGAGGGCTAGGCTGAATGTGCTTCTGAAGTAGGTTCAGTCGACTGAACCAGGGGTTCAGTCGACTGAACCAGAATATCAAAATTGCTTAGAAGCAGGTTCAGTCGACTGAACCAGACCCAGGAAATTGCCTGGGTCTGTATCGGTCGACTGACCATCTGGGTCAGTTGACTGACCCTGGGGATACAATATTCGTATCCATGTGTCAGTCGACTGACCACCTGGTTCAGTCGACTAACCTGATTATCTCAGCCTACTTAATTATTTTGCTTTGATTTCCAGTTTTTATCGATTCATAATTATCCGATTTGTTGTTATCATTTATTATCTACTCCGATGACTTCTTTTTCGGGATTTTTGTGGATATCCATTTTGATGGATTCGGTATCGATTTCTCTGGATTTGATTCACGCCTTCGTATGTGAATTTTTGATGGTTGATTGTCTCTACAATCATTTCTATGACTCCATAGTTACACAGCTTTTCCCATGTTTCTAACCATATTTTATTTTACCATCACATGTGTTGCATAGTAAAATCCATATAGCTAACCCATCAACTATTCCCTTATGCTAAGCATGTGGCATTCCGAAATTAGAAAATTCCTTCCTTTTTCTGCTCAAAATTTATATTTTATAACTTTTGAAATATCAGTAAAAAATTTAAACATTAAAATTTTCATCACAAAATTTTTCAAAAGCTTTTCGCAAAAGTTTTTTATTTTCCAAAACCAAGAATTCTGAAAAGAAAAATTAAAAGTGTACATATACATTTTTTTTCAAAACAAATTTTGCCACACTACATGCAATTGGGGTCTAGTCTATAGTTTAACATCCATAGTGGACTCTACCTACGTACCTAGTAAATTTCAACTTTTCAAAAACTTTTCTTTCATTTATAACAACCAGCACACAAGTTCATTTATAAATTTCAGCTTTTAAGGCATAGAGACATTGATCTGTGCTTTCGCAACAACATTTCTCTGTCCTTCACTTGCTAAAATTTATTCCCCAAAACTTTTCTACCTTTTGGGACTTAACTCTTATTTCTTTTACTTTTAGTAATGAATAAATTTCCTTAATTTATTTTATAACTTCCAGCCTCTTTTCCTATTCTTTTTTTTGTATTAGTTAAGTGTCTTTCATCAAATTTCCTTGTTTTATTGTTTTCCCAATAATATCGCAGTCCATACAGAAAACACATAAAAATGAACAATTCCATAAACATCGCACGTGCCTTTACATAACAGAAACAACTCATGCTTACAATCCAACTAAAAGAAAAACAACTGTTGGAAGAGAATACAACAACTACTATTGGCGCTGCTACTACTACCTTTGCACCTTTCTAACGTGTCATCATTCTCCAACCCACATATATTAACTTTCCTTTATGGCTTCTGATGAATAAGGTCCATCCATTTTCATTTCCATACCTAATTATGGAACAAATTGTGCATCCTCTCACGCTCTAATGGGTAAGAAATACAAGCAATTCACTATTTGAATAACTCATTGACAAGTGGCTAGAGGGAATAACTTTTTCATCCCTTATCTTGGTTTCCTTAATTTTGAGTCTACCAATATCCTTTATGTGTGTTTTCCATCTTATTACCCTTTGTTAATAACTTCTCTTAATTCCAATCTCTTGATGGTATTCTCAAATCTTGTTATTTACTTCCTTTACTCTTGATCTTTCCTACGAGCATACCATATAACTCATAAAAGTGTACTTTAATACCATTTATCATTCCTTCGGGGCTCTTCTTATGGCTTGCACACATGTCTAACAAAACATTCCGAGGTTCTCACCAGTATTCTTTACACTCTACGGGGATTCCTTATTGCTACTCTAAGAGTAGTCCTCGTTATCTTCTTCATAGCCTTATCTTTTACCATGTCTTACCTAGGCAGTCATTCTTATCTACTCCATATTTAAAATTTTGGTTTGGTCTTTGCAAAAAATTTCTTCAAAAATTAAAATTTTTGAAGTATTTAATTCTGAAACTTTTATTTTCAACGGTACAACTTAGAAACTTTTTAGCAAATTCAAAAATAACTAAGTGTCTTAACTTTTAAAATTATAATTAAATTTTTAAAAGCTCTTTTCCTTTTAAAGACCTTTTAAAGACCTTTTAAACTTTTTCTTCTTAAAAATTGGGATTTTTAACTCAAATTGTTTATTAAGTTTTTCTTTTAAAAATTCAATTATTACACCAAACCGTTTCTTTTCAAAAATGCACTTTATAGTGATTCTAAACATCTTTTATAATTTTAAACAATAAAAACTGGAGTAGATAAACAACTCTCACTCTATCATTTTCTTATCACCCATACTGTGACGACCCACATTTTGGAAGGTTTAAATCGACAATAATCCACACATGTCCAATTCAAACAATCCGGAACATAGATAATCAATGGGGTTAATTAAGAAAAATAAGAAAAGAAGAAGGAAACAAACACAAAATCTCGCAACGGAATGATAAAATATAATAATCAAATAAACAGTTCATGAAGCTGTTTACTATACTTTTGATTATAATCTATACAACATTTATCAGAGTTATATATACATCAGGGATACATAAAGTAATGCAACAGATAACATGATGTAGAAGTACTAATAGTAGTAATTTAACAAATGTTCATCTTCGTCCTCCAGAATAATCTTCAATGCGCTGAAAAACTCAGGGCTGACCCGAGCGTAATGAAAAGACAAAACACTCGAGTCAGGACTAAAATATCCTTATGTAAGTCAAATCAATATCGCATATAACATGAGCGTAGCAGCGTCAGAGATGCTTACGGGATTTCACATCTCCTATCCAGTGTATAACGTGCAAGCAATAACTCAAGAGATGTTACCGGATTTTCCATCTTTAGGATCCGTCAAAATATTTATATGTAGTAGAATACGCTACATATATAATGTCTACCAGTAATATAAGATATCAAAATAGTGTTAAGGCTTTACATTAATCCCTCTTAACGCGTTTTTCAGCATTGTTGTACAGTTTGCATATAAAACACCGGTTAAACGATCGGGGGATAGGGACGCGCCGTGATATGACAACACTAAACCAAAATTGTAGGGGTCCCATTTAATGGTAAAAGTATGACAAAGCACGTTAGGCAATGCCCAAGGTAGGATACTATCAGTTTACCCTTCCCGGGTGATGGTAACACATCATAGCCATGATCGCCCACCACGTCCAACACCCCCATAAAATCGGAGGGTGCACACCAATCATTCACAATGTAAATGATGGTAATACGAAGAAGTGCGTTCGATAGGGGTAGCTAGCCCGCTTCACGGTAAGGCTCCTGTTTTAGTCATTTCAAATTGGCACAAGTGCTAGGCTAATCCATCATCGTTCTCTTTCTCAAATCCAGCAATCACCGCCAAATCCAACCACTTTGTTTTGGAGTCTCCTCCGCGTACATAGTTGTTAAAATGGTTCCAGTATCGACAAAGAGTATGCCCATATCCGGCCTCGGTCCCTTTAACAACCAAACGTCGTTTTACACACCGGTTGGTATTTTTACGTTTCGAAAACAGTTCATACTTGATATCGAAATATCATGTTTACTTCAAAATCAAATCCATTTCAAAATCTTCACATTTACTCAAAAATATAACATTTCAATTCAAAATCATGTTCGTCTTAATATCTCGATTTCAATTCCAAAATTGTTTCGAATTTCAATTTGGGTTATAACTTCATTTAACCCACTTCGTATTTACATCCATGATTTAAAAATAAACATTCCACCCTTGACCAGTTTGAATTTTTGAAAAATAGTTTGAATAGTTTCAAAATAGTTTAAATAATTAAAATAGTTAAAAATAGTTTAAATGGTTAAAATAGTTGAAAATAGTTTAATGGTTAAAGTAGTTAAAATAGTTTAAATGGTTAAAATAGTCTAATATAAATAGTTTAAATACTAAAATGGTTTATATAGTAAAATAATTTGGAAAACCAAAATAATTTGAATATTTAAAGAATATAGATTTTAAATAGTTTATACTAAAATAATTTTATTGAAAATAGCTTCAAAGTCAAACCGATTCAATTCCAACTTCCCAATTTGAATCAATTCCAATTTCCATTCAATCGATTCAATTTCGATTTCAATTCAAATCAATTTCAACTTTGATTTCAAATTAATTCAATTTCGATCTCAACTCCAATTAATTCAATTCAATTCCAATTTGAATTTATTTCAATTCGATTCTGAATTTAAACCATTTCGATTTATATCAATCCCAAGTTCGATTTCCAAAATATAGATTTAAAACACTTAATCAAATTTACCCTCAATATTCAATTTAAAATCCAAAATTTCAAATATAATTCAATTCCGAGCTCAATTTCGAGATATCATTTTATATCACTTTTACTCAGCAATATTCAAGGTTCAAACAAAAATCCAATCTTTTAAAACAAATCAATTTATGAAATTCAAGTATATTTCGATTATAGCTTCAAAATCTCAACTTCAATTATTAAAACAATTTCTTTTAATCAAAATTAATTTCAACATTTCAAACTCGAATTCGTGATTAATTCAAATTTCATAAATTCGATTTTCATTTCTTTAAATTCAAAATCATTAAATAATTTCAAAACCAAGACTTTTAAAAAATTATTTAATTTAACCAATTTGGTGTCTGCATATAATTTTCTATCCTATGGCCAAGTGATTAGTTATTTTAATTTAATTTCAGGGATGGATATATATCATTTCAATCCAAATAAATATCATAAGTATATATCATTTCAACCTATTTCTTAATTCATTTGAAATAATTCAATTACAGTTTATATACTGTAAATAATATACAAGGTGATAATAGGATATATCAGAATAAATAAACATCCAAATCATCCAAAATATCAACAAATAGCATCCATCGCAATCAATCATCCAAACAGTCAATATAATTCACAAAATTTCATAGTTATTAAAATCGGGTGTTTTACTGGCAATTAAATTCCTATTTCAAATTTAACTGTCAATTTTAATTTTTAACAGTTATTTTAATGATAGTTTGGATGACAATTAAATTTATCAAACAACAATCAATAAATTTATATCACTTCACAATTTCGAATTTAACTAGCATAAAATAATTCTAGTACGTTGTGAGCATTATAAAACACTCACCTTGAGTTTTTGTTGTCGCCGAGATGTTCCGGTTTGGAACTAAAACCGGACGACGCCCGATTTTAGCCTAAATTTCGATTGTCTCCAAATCCATCCAAACAAGTTTCATTACGAAGCTCTCGTTATCGCGATCACAATGCAAAAAGTCTCGTCCAAAACGGACCTCGTATGAGAGATATACATTTTATAAGTTACATAGATTTTTAAATTAAATAATATAAGTTAATCACCATCCTCACCTAAATTACACTACTGTCATCTTCCCCAATTCACGTTGCCTGTACATGCAACGTCCTAATAGCCATGCATGCTCGTACATCTCCACCAGTGACACAGCGTTGCTCAACTCAAAACGAGAATTCAACAACGCCGAACAACTTCTCTCGCAGATCTCCATCCTTCCGAAACCAAATGGTCGAGCTCACCACCTCCCTGTAATCGCGACCTGGCCTTTTACACGCAACAGCCCCAGGTGACGAGCGACCTCCCTAGCAACCGCACATCACAAAAATCACCACTGAGCTGCTATTCGCTGCTCCGAATCCAAAGACGATATCCAAATCACCAATCGATGCCCTAATCTCAATGAAACGCAAACCCTAGCTCTCCTTCCCTAACGTCGATCGTCATAAACCAAGGCCGCACTTGCCAAAACACATGCCAGATTGAAGAGAATGGAAAAATAGGATTTTAGAAAGTGGTTTGGTATTTTTTTTCAAGTGGATTGCAAGAAATAAATTTTTGAAGTTCTTTCTTTGTTTTTCTTTTTTGAACTATGCTTGGCCATGCTTTAAAAAAAGGAAGAAAGATATCTTGTGTGTTTGAATGGGTCAAAGGCACAGTGAAAAGATATAATAACAGCTGAAATGAAGTTTGATTAATTAATATATTAATTTAATTTCAAAATGTCTCGATTTACGTAACTTAAAATCTCGAACCCCAATCGAGGCGTGCCGCTAGGCATTTATAATGTTATACCCCTATTCTGAATGCAATGGAAAAAGTTTCGCGTCCTAATTCAATCGAATGGAGAAGATAGCGTTTTGGACCCAATTATTATATTGAATTTTCGATATTAATTTCAACGCGTTTCTATACCGTACGACCAAACGATAACTTTAAACGCTACGAAATTTGAAATCCAATAATAATACACTATTACGGATCCAATGGAACTAGTTTCGTCGAAATCCGAGACTATGCCCCGAATCGCTATTTTAACGTCTCGATTATAATATAAAATTTCCAATCTCCAATTATTTACTTTTAAATCCAATTTTAAATGTTAATAATCTTCATTGTTGTTTAAATAAAATTTACATCAACTTCTGATATCCTTTTCAATCATATTAAATTAAGAATTCAATTATTCTAATAAATTTCCAATATTAAATTTAAACAATTTAATTGTTCAATATTCAACAAAATTCAATATTAGATTTTAAATGAATTTTAGTTATCAATCAATTGCTTTATTTATATCTAATGAATCCAACATTTATTATTCAACTTCAGTTATTGATTATAAACCCAGTTAATATATATAATTTCATTTCAAAACTCGTTATCGCCAAATCTTCAAAATTAGCTTACTTCAAAATTTTATTCAAGTTCATATCCAATAACTTACATTCAAAAATCATTAAAAAAAATTATTTTAACCATTTTTATTCAATAACAATATCAAATTCCATAATTTAAAGTGGTTAAAATTTCGGGTCGTTACACATACTATCTCCACTTCCATCCCTTGGCGGAATTTATAATATCATATGAGAGAGACTTTTAAAAGATACTTGCAATAAATATGCACAACAAGTGGAAAATGTTCGTTTTTCTTTGTTTTGCCTTTAATTTCCTATGTTGCTTCTAATAAGATTACTAGCATTATTTTCAATATAATCTCCTAATGTTATTTATAATAACTAACATTATTTAATATAAATTCCTAACATTATTTCTTAATGTTACTACTATTTAACTTTCTTCTACCTAATCTACTCTTATTTAAATGACTAATATTTGTATAGTTCTACTCTCAATTATATATCTCCTTAATTAAACCATTGCAGTGCATTCGCCTACTACTTTATTTTCGGGTTCTAATCTTCTTTCCCATTCTTTTTACCCCATTTTGAAACTTGTACCACTTCCTATTGTCCTCCCATAAAAAAGAATTTTCCAATTTAAAATTTTTCATCTTATAAAAATCAATGGGTTACATACGCTCCACTATCTTTTTTCAAAAGAATTAACCTTTTTAGTAAAACCCATTTACGGTTATTCTCAGCCTAACAAAAATTAAATTTTCTACTAAAACTTTTTGTTTAATATAACTTATATTTTTTTTCGAAAATTTAATATTTACTTATTTTTCCAAAAATAGTTTTTTTTTCTATCCTCAAATAATTCCTTTGAAAATCATGTCAAATATATTACATATATATTTTCTCAAACTTTTATATTAAAATTGTTTAACTTTTAAAACTATTTTCTAATGGGTCGGACTCATAGTGGATTTCTATTAGTCCCTTCTTTTGGACTTCTCTTCCTTCAACTTACTTATTGACTTATCTTCTTCCAACTATAAAATCCGGCTATCATCTTAGAGTGATTACTTCACACCTTCCTTTGGGAACTCAATTGTTTTTGGATATCTACAATATATGGACTCTTACTTTCCCCTTATCTGGATCTTCTGTACATCATCAATTGGCATCATACGAGGATCTACAATCATTGAGCTATCGGGAGTCCAACTAGGGAGTCACGTACTATCCAGCTCCAGCAACCTTCCATATGTTGCACTCATTCTCTTCCTAAGTCAACGCATTTCCATACGACCTATTTCCCATGTAGTAACCGGGGTAGGAGTATATCTTTAACTTCTTCCATTATCCCGACTTATAATCAACTTATCCATATTTCAATGTATGGTTGCAAGTACTCTCTAGTCGGAATTTATAGGATTCGGCATATAATATATTTATATTTATAGGCAAAAAATATATAAATTCACTTATCATTTCTAAAAAAATTCAAAATTGACTAACCTAAGCTTTGATACCAAATGTAACAACTTGCACCCTAGTAAGCCCGCATTTTCGCTAAATCAAAAACCCAAGTCCACCAAGATATGGATCATTGGTTTAGTATCCTACAAATAAACAAATAAATGTGTATAAGAGCACTATCGAAATAACTCACAGCGGAATAGCTATCATATGAGTTGTAATGAGGAGGGGGTTAGAGCAATGTTCTAGTGAATTATACATTTTACACACAACACTAGTTTATGCCGATTGTCTTCCGTTCCATATTATGTCTTTTAGTTTTACTTAGTCATCTCGACTCCACGTATGCATACGATACACCCAATCTACTCAAAGTAGACCATAACTACATATATATATAAGTACCATAGTCCTCCTATGGACCAAGACATTATCCCCACTAGTATCCATAATCTGGCACCACGTCAGGATCCTTTATCAATGCAATATCACGCGCGTTTGGAAAAACATCTCGTATTACGGCTACTTATACAACTATGCATTGGGGAGGGAACCCGAAATGTCGACTCGCCGGTGTATCTCATCGTCTTCATCCGTGTCCATCTCTCAATAGTAGTTTATGCCTCGTCATGCGTCTCGTAGTGCCTAATACCATGTCACAATAGCTTAGCGGTATTCTATCTTGCCTTTGGGATTTACTATTTGTCTGCTTCCTACTGATTATGAAGGACTCCGCTCCTTGAACTACTCCATTTGTTTTTGAAATAACTCTTTTATGGGCTAACTAGCCTTGCCCTAACAAACTAGCAAACAGCTGTGGTGGTGCATTACCTAACAGGACCTACTCTAGCAGGAGGCATAGTCCGTTAGGTGTAACCCTGTCTTTCCCGTTGACCATATAGCACCGACGATGTTCTCGACCTATGATAGCCCTACCCATGATTTCGTACCAACACATACTGACATAGCGCCGATCCTGCTCACCATCCCATTTAGATTGCCTAATGCAATTTAGTCAATACCCTCCCTTTAATTCATTGAAGCAGGCTCTACTGAGGGTATTCCTTCACCTATAAGTAAGTGTATATAACTCCATAGATCCTATAGTTGGATATGTCCTACGTCATTATTATACGTACACAATTGTTGGTAGCTCCTTGTGGTGGATAGACTTCTATTGTATAGTACTACTAACCTTGCATCCCAACTCATTCTAATGACTATATGGTCTTTTACTTAGTTTAGGTAATTGGGTTATATCTCATAATTCACACCCATCATAACATATATTTTAATTTATCTACATTCATTTAATTAATACTTTTCTTTACTTTCAATCATTGATGTTTAATAAATCTTAAATAAATTACTTTTGATTTATTCTTGTCATTTACTATCATTTGTTATCCATTTCTAATTTATTGACTTAAGTGTCATTTATTATTTCTGTTTTGTTTAATATTATTGGATGAAATCCCATGTTTTCTTTTTAACTAATATCCATATTTAATTGCCTATTTAGACTTATTACTTCCCTATTTATTTAATTGTATCCTCTTTATTTACCATTTGTTTTCTACACCATCTTAAATTATATAATTTAGGTTTCCCATTTAAATTGTTGTTACGATTCCTACTTACATTATTTTAGTTATACGCAAGGATTTTTATACCTTAATACATTGGAATTACTTCTTTCCCCAAAGGAAATTGTTAACATTATAATTCTCTATAAATTACTTAAAAGAGAACTTGTGTTTCTATTAGAATAGGCAGTACAAAATACAGCGATTCCCTTAATTTGTACATCTTTTTTTTTTTATATTCCTTGTTATTTCAACCAATACACTTTTATTTGTATTTATAGACAATTTAAAAAAATTCACACTGTTACACAATTCATTCCAATGTATTAAAATATCGTCTAATCCCAGTTTAACTTATAATTCATTCTAATTTATGTTCAACAATCTATGTAAACTAACCAAATCTGAAATCCCAATATGATTTCATTAACAAGTTATTTACAAATCTAGGGACTATTTATACCACTAACTTCCTAAATACAAATGTATACAATATCTATCAAGTTTAGGGTTTTCCATAACATATATGCATATTTTTCATAATCTACGCATATACAATTAAATATCTCATTCGTGATTTATATCGATTTCTTATGCATATAAAATTAAATATCCAAATTGTGATTTATGTAGGCATAAATGAAATAGATCTACAAGGATATAAATCCAATATTATTACAAAATATGTAATTTCTCACTCACTTCTTTTTAGCTCCAATTCTCTAGATCTAGGTCCATTCCTTTTTTATTTGACTCCCTCTTACTTTAAATCCAAAATATAAAAAGGGTATACACCTATTAGAATTACAGATCTGGGGAAAGGATTGAATTAAATTTAGGTTTGAGTTTAAGATTCATGATTTACCTTTGTTTCTGTATTCTAAATTGAACATTTTCTTCTCTTATTCTCCGCTTTTCTCCACTTATATATACAATTTTACTACTTTTAGAAGTCTAGAAATTATAGAGAAAAGAGAATGGCAGAGCTCCGCTCTGTGACCTAGAAAATATGAGAAGAGAGTGAGAAATTATGCCTATATTTATAGGTTCTAGAATCAATCTATCCGTTAACAAAAGATTTATTAAATCTGGACCATTTGGCCACGTGTATTGTCATTTTGACACTACCAACGGACGACCGCTTGTTGCCTTGGGTCAACCGTTACCGGTCGGCCTGGGTACCTTATGGGTCGATTTATGGCTTGTTTTATGCGTTAATCAATCAGCATTTTGATTTGTTTTTTTAATCGTTTGTTTCATTCCTTTTTAAATCTGATTACAATAAATTGTTTCCCTCTTTACACATCTTCTGAGATTTGATTTTTAACATTAAGATTTCTTAATGTTTAAGCTTCCATTAACGTTATTAATTGACATTTATTTTATTTTTATTTCCTTAATTGCATATATAATTATTTCTGACTCTAAAACTTAAAATGCCAATAATTTTTTTATTTAAAGCCCGACTGGAAAATTTTATATAGAAGTTGATAAGAAAATTGCCACGAACCCATTGGTGCAAGTTTCATATCCAAATTCCAACGTTTATAAAAATTCCATTTTTGGCATTTAATAATTTTATTAATTAATCCTATTAATCAATTATTGAATTTTACAGGGTGTTGCATCCTACTTCGGCCGGGCACCGTAATAGTGCACTATATGGTTATTTTGGATGCCGAAGGTATAGGGCGGTCGTCTCACAAACCATCTCTAATTTTTCTCTATATCTTTATTGTTTTGGTTAATAGAGCTCGGAGTCATGGAGGACATGGTAACAAGGATCTTATATTATATAAATTGTATATATTGTAGATATACCATTTGAAATGTACATACTCTGTGGTGTGATTGTGCTCGATATCGTATAAATATATGAAATAATGTAACAAACATTATTGTTTTTGAATATATGAGTATGTTATTGATATTAAAATTTTGTTTCTTCCGTTGTGATCTCAAAAAATTATATCTAGAGATATATGTTTGTTTCTTGTTATCATCTCTTAATGACTCGTCTTTTTGGCTTGTCGTGGTTTGATCGTCGATTTAAACGTTAAATCAGGGGGTCGAAAAAGCGGGTTGTTACATTTGGTACTAGAGAAAAAATCTTCCTTAAGTTAAGGACCAGGACATATTAAGAGAGTAGATTTATATTTTTATAAATGTACATATATATAGTATATCAGTCGAAGACATATGTATACACCACTTACTACCTAGTTGAGTTAACTATCTTTTGGGGAGTTGCTAATGAGTCCCAACTACGGATGTCCAAGAATGAGTAAATTAGCGGATATAGAAATGGAACAAAGACAAATACTACTGGGTTGAAACCAGAAGTGGAATTGGTACTAAAGTCAATATTATGGATATTTCAATTTCAACATTCCTATTTTGTTTCCCCGATATCTATATTGATGAGACAGACCGATACTAACCCCATAATGTCTATACATAATGTATGATGAGTGGTTCTTGATCTAATGCAGGGACTGAACCATAACTAGTAATGTGGGCATGGCTAAACACTTATGAGAAAATATTCAATCTTTGGGTGTTAATTCGATGGATGCACCATGTAAGGAGGTGATGGAGTTTGTAGAAGAATTTAGTTTTGGAAAGAGAATACTTTTAAAAAATGAATATTATTAAGGAATTATCAATAAGGTAACTATTGTTGGAACCATAACTATAGGAGGATTTACGAATTAATAGTGTATTTATTTAATATTATATAAATACTTGAAGGATTTGAACAAATGGATTAAAAGATTTATTTCAAAATAATTGGGATTTTTCTGTTTTGACACGTATATTTTTTAGTTGAAAATTGAAAGATTTATGGCATTAAATTTTGAATATTTATTAATATATGATTTAATGTTGTGGAAATGGTTTTCTAATTTGATATGAATATGGCTAGTAGCATAGCAAATCTTAAAATGTATTTTCACATGCATATATATAGGATGTATTATCTAACAGTGTTGGAAACTTTCCGTTTACAAATTAAAATGATGCATACTTATATATGTGATAAAATGATAATATATTATATGAAATGATGTTTTGAAATAAAGTAAGAATATTTTAGAAAATAATGATAGTTAAATTAAAATTTAAATGTATTTTAAGTAGTTAATATTAAGTTACCGAGGTTAAAAGAAGTAATTAGTGTTGAAATTAAGATATAAAAACAAAGAAAATAGTTGATGAAAGGATTGTATTTTATGGCCTCTAATTAATGGGATGTTCTACAAAACAATATTTTAAAAAGTGATAATATATTTTAAAACAAAACTTAAGTTTTAAATTATGATATTGTAATGAGTTTATGGTACCTTTTACTACTATTTTAAAGTATGAAAAGGCAATTTCGAAATTTTTCGAATTAAGAAGGTTTTTAACGGGTTATGATGCATAAAAAGAAGATAAGGGTTATTCACTGTATCGACTGTATTCTTTATCAACTTCGAAATTATGTTTACAAGGAGATATTAGCAAGAATGGATAACTAATATCTTGATTAAGAGACGGAAAATGAGGCGATTAAGACTCGCACCTCCTATCACTGAAAAGTACCCCAGCACCGGGAACGAGCTTCCCACTGCTCGACAAGCATGCCCTTGCGAAAAGCCCTAGTCGATCAGCCTCATGACTAGACCTAGGGTAGGATAGACATCGTCAGTAATCTTGATCTCCGCCTCGCTTCTCTTTGAAAAATTCATGAGATCCAACACTCATGTCAATATCCAAGGTAGCCTTCCTACATGCTACCAAGTGAATCCCTCCTCTATCTTCACCCTCAAAGATTCTCAGGAGCATCAAATTCCCGTCTGCATGTTTGGGGGCATCCGAGATCAATAGCCAACCATTCTCTCAAGCTTTCTCTCGAACCCACGGCCATCTTTGAAGAGAGCACTGAAGTCTTTAGAACCCTATTGTTCAACACTGATGTCAAGGCTATCCAATGAGAATGAGTTTACATGTGCTCATTACCTTATTTGGGTATCGTCGCCATTCAGTGCGTGAGTCGTCACTCCCTTCCTAGACGACAGGCTATCCACGAGGATGAATTACCGATAATTCATTTCCTTATCGAGGAATTCCTAGGTTATCCAATAAGGATGATTTTCATGTGCTCGTTACCCTATCTAGGGACCGTCGCCCTTAGTCACCCAGGGTCGTGCAAGCCGTCGCTCCCCTCCAAGCCGATAGGCTATCCACGAGGATGAATTATCAAGAATTCATTTCCTGATTTGGGAATGACTAGGATATCCAATGAGGATGAGTTTTGATATGCTCATTACCTTGTTTAGGGATAGCCACCCTTCTCCGCCCAGGACCATGTGAGCCATCACTCCCCTCTTGGCCGGCAGGCTATCCATGAGGATGAATTATCGAGAATTCATTTCCTTATTGAGGATTTCTAGGCTATTCAGCGAAGTTTAATCACCATGCATTCGTTTCTTTGTTCAGGGACTACCCCTTGCCCCAAAGGTCTGGGTGAGACGTCTCTCCCCTATGCACCATAGCGCATCAATGATTATATGCACGTCTATACTGGTCTGTACCCCTCGTTCATGATGCCGCTCATCCTTCGAACAAGATGGGGAATTGTTGTCTAGACCAATGCTATTACCCCGAGTGACACTGAAGTCCGACATCTACAGTGCACCCACGTAAGAATAGGTCGGGTCTTCCTTTGCTTGCAATAGGTCACCCAAGGGAACTTTCAAGCCACTCAGCGCTTAGGTTCGAACTGGGACTACCTACCATCAAAGCAATGCATGGCTAAGTTCACTTTTGACAATTTCTATCTGCTAAGTTCTTGTGAACAATGGCACCAACCGCCCGTCTCACCATTATCTTCCCATCATACAAGAGTGCTCAAGCCAACTATGCACCCTCGGTCGAGCCGGGTCCTGTGGTCCTCTAAGAATCAGGCGATGTGTCACCCTAGAGAACCCTCGAGCCCTACGCGCTCTGGTTCGAGCCACGGTCCATCCACCACTATGCACATGACTCCTTGTCACTCGGGATAACCCATGGGCAAGCATGTGCTCCCATTCAGCGCCAGCACCACCCACCACTTAACGCTTGGGAGGCACTCAGCTTGTGTGAGCAAACAACCAGGCTTAGCCTATCACATGACACCTTGCTACTTGGAACATTTTAAACAGATTTTTTTACTGAAAATTATACAGGAATGCCTCGAGTAGTGCGTTACCTAGAGGAATCTCCAAGCCCCCTCCCTCGTGTTTAGGTTCGAATTGGGACCACCTCTAGGCAAAGCAACATACTGAGGCTTAATTGTCGCACACCGGTCTCGGCACCTAACAAGCAGTCGGGTGGCATGCTCAACGCTCGCTTCTGAGTCAACCTACATGGGTAGGCAACCAAAGAAATTTGGTCATGCCAATGCAATGACTGCTGGCTATTTGAAATACACTACCCTATAAGTCAAAAGCAAGACCAAACTACTACAGTTAGTTTCTCAAACAACAAGTTTGCAACAAAGAATTTGTTTTATTTAGTTCAATAGTGCATGGGGGCACAATGCCCGTCCCGCTAGGCTTACAATAGTTTTCAATCGTAATTAGTTGAAAAGAAGAAGAAGGGAAAGGGAAGAAGAAGAAGATCATCAACAATGCTCTTCCAAGGCCAGCCGTCCTACACTCTTATCACTACCCAGAAAACGCCCAGCAGGGAAAACGATCAAGTACTTGCTGAAGAAAATTAAGCAAGCTCTTCATCTTTGAAGCACCTCAGATGCTTCGATCGATCATGACTTTGTTGAAGAAGGAGTGTGCCACCACCACCAACACCATCAACATCGACTCTTACAGGAGATTGCAAAAAGCTCCCATGCAACCTCATCAAGGAGCAGACCAAGGCCTCAGTGGTGACATCTGAATCAAAGGTGCTAGCCCCTACTCCTAAAGGGATGTAGAAGCTTCCAAACTGACTCGAGGTTGGGAAAATAGAGGCATCAAAGCAAGGATGTGCCCTAGCCTCACCTGGATCCATAGCTCAAGATTGACGTTTGATCAACGTCGGACCTTTGGCAAGGGGACCTAGGTCCCAATCAAAGGCAAGGTCCATGTCAAGCAGCCAAAATCCAAGAGCAGCGGTCCAAACTTCCATTGGCAAGCATAGTTCGACACCAGAGAAGGCTACCTCATTTCTAAACCCCGCTAAATCTGAGAAAAATCCCAAAGAAGTTTGACAAAAAACTAAATGCATAAGAGTAATGGGTGAGGAAGAGGAAGATGAAGCCATCTTATTTTTATAAAGAGAAAACCATGCATAGTATAAATCTGTACAAGAAATTATATGGCCAAAGCTCCAAGGATTTAAAATGGAAGGGGAATGGGGTATTTATATCCTTTCCCTTTAATCGCAGCTGATGCAATCAAAAAGGCAATGAAAATCTCGACCATTCAAAGGTGACAAGTGTCGTGTCACACCACGCATATGGACAAAGAGACACCTTTGTGCCACATCTCAAGAAGCACAGCCATCACAACTAATGATGCAAGGCCACATGGATAGTGCAGTAATTACACAGCAGAACCACCAATCGATGGAAGTCTTCTAGATTTTATAAGCCCACACCTGCTCATGGGTATGTGCTAGGGGAAAATGTTACTTAAATTTTTTGTAAATAATAAGATAGGCTAATCAAGGTTTCTTAGCTTAATTTGCTTCAGTCTAGGCAAGCCTGGGCCTAAGCCAACCTACCACAAGCTATTCAAAAATCAGAAACAAGCTAGCAAGTCTCCTTCGACTACCGTCCAAGTGAGACCATTGTTGGCCCGTCCTCTCTGTGGCATTTTAGGTTGGCCTTCGGGCCATGCAACCTGAAGCAATGACTAATAGCTAGCTCATTAAGTAAAGCAAGGCATCCACACTACTCGGCACAGTCCCCATCGTCCACCCCACCTCCCTTATAACTAGCTGGCTCCCAAATAGCCCGTCTACTCAGACACCTCCCTTGGCCCATCACCCAATCAATAAGTCTCTAGATCTCCTTGGGCACGACTGACTAACCCGGCTATGATGCATCCCTCACAAGTAACGTTACAGTTGGTCCTCCATATCATTTTGAGTAATGCCCCAAACCTGAGCGGCTTGGCCCGCTCCTTCATCACTACCCCTAGCGGTTTCTTGCCTCTTTCCATATCCTTGGTAAAAGGTTAGCCTACCCAGCCTGCCTCACCACATCATCATATATGTAAGGTCGACAAAGAAGTACAACCAAATATGTCCTCTTCTAACTTAGAGTATGCTACCACTATGCATGAACATTACCTGAACGATAAGGGCAGGGTATGGTTTTCCCTATTGATGTTGACCTTCATCGCCAACTTCTTTCATTTCGCTGGTTGTCCCTCAATAATTAGATCTACGGTACAACCCATTTCCATCCGGTTTTACGGTATCATCTTAGACGTCCAAGCATCAGTTTCAACCACTATAAACACCCCGTGCATGGCAACTTCTAAGGGTTGGTTGGTCGCCACCCACCAAGGGTCGACTAGTCGGTTACTAGTCGTCACCTGCTAAGGATCGACCGCTCAAAGGTTGATCGCCACGCAGCAAGGGTCAACCATTCGATTGTTGGTCTCCACCTACCAGTAGTCGATTTCTCAAAGGTTAGTCGCCAGTCGCCAAGGATCGACTATTAGGTTATTGGTCACCACCCACTAAGGGTTGATTTATTTAAAGGATCCATCAATCACTAACGATCCTGCGTCCTCAACTTAATGTCAAGCAGCAGATTCGTACATAAGCTCACCGTCTATAATCCTAAGCTTAGCAAGCCCTCGAGACTAGCAGTAGCCTTAGTCTTGAGCCATCCCTTTTACTTTGTTGTGTATCTCTTTTAATTCCCTGTAATAGTAAGTAAGCAGTATAATAAGAGGAATTCACAGTAGATGCAGGCAACTCTATCGAACCACTCTATATCTTATGTCATTTACCCATTGAATGCTCGTTTTAGCTCTTAAACTAGACGATTAGTAAGTATCCTTTTCTTTTCATGGTGCAATTCTGAGGTTGAAAAAAAAACAGTCAATAATTACTATCTTCAATACCCTCTTCCAAGTCACACTGGTCCAATGTGTATATCATATGCTCAATAACATCCTCAGTCGGCATAGACGTTTGTGCCTGAGCCGAAAGGTTGATGACAACTCCGCCTTTAGCAGATGAGTCTGATGCTGAAGGGGAAGGAGTGTTAGTATCCTCTACCCCAGCGTACAGATGAAGGAGGGCATGTTTGATCCATGTCATGATGAGCTCCTTGGTCTTGCTTGGGATCGCTAAGGAGAGGGCATTTCCATCATTCGTGTCGTCTCGGCTAACAGAGGTAATCAACATGTGCATTCCGCTTTTAGTAATTGGTAATTGGGGTGATTTTGTCGTGAACGGGAGTGACGAGCTTCTTGGGTAATCCTCCAGGTATGTCACCGCCGATGGTTTCCATTTCTTATTGCAACATTAGTACACACTTTTTTATTTGTTATAGGAAAATGCTACAACAATCTCTAGAGGTCCGTTGATAGCCTTGAACACATCCTACACCTCCCACGGTTGAGAATTTAATTATCAGGCGTTGGCAAGCCACTATTGCATAATCTGCTAGGGTTGGCTTGCCTATTAAAATATTATACGTGGACGGGCAGTCCACCATAATGAATTGAACCTGAATTTTTGCCACCAACAGCTCCTCACCGAAAGTGACTATATGTGATGTGACCCCCCATAGGTACTATGCCGATACCCCCGAACCCGTAAATAGGAAAGGCGTAGGGAGCAGTGCTAGAGGTGGGATGCTTCATTATATCGAATATATCTTTCAACATAATGTTGATGGAATTTCCCTCATCAATGAAGACATGGTGGACCTTCGTATTAGTCACGCCGTGTGATGAGGAAACCTAACCCCTCTTCTATCCTTAACGGTGAAGGCGATGTTTTTAGAATCTTCCTCGACCAAGGGACCTTGGGTGCTCAGAGATCCACCACATATTGGTACGATCTCGGTGTTGATCGAGGCTACGTTGTTTTCGTTTTCCTACTGAGGTGGGGCAGGTAGATTTTGTCGAAAGTTACGCTGCTCTACCTATTGCCTAATATGGAAACAACACCCCTCGAGAATTAGCTGTTCTATCTCATCTTTGAGGTCGCGATCATTGGTTGAGTGGCCATTGAATTGGTAAAACTCGTAGGATTTGCATTTTCCTTTAGGCTCACCCCTCCACCTTGACCAAGAGGGAGCGAGCCGTTGAAATGCCATGCGTTCATAGGCGGCGAGGTAAATAGTTTCCATGTTGCGATTCAGGGTTGCATAACTTGTGTACCTGGGTTTAAAGTATGCTCCATCATCAGAATGCTTTTTCCATTCTCTTGCAGATTGTTCTTTCGGCAGTTATCCTCTCTCCGACCTATTTTGCCCCTCTGGATGACCTTGTTGTCACTATTGGAGATATCCGCCTCTTCTACTCCTATTATGATGTTTGCCCTTTGGAGGAAGTCAATAAGAGACGAAGCGAGCTGCTTTTGTAATTCCTTCCACATACAGGACTAATATTTCACTCCCAAATAGAGGGCTACCACCAAGATGTTCTCGTCATCCTCTCTCGCCCTTGTTGATTCATTGTTAAAGCGATTGACGTATGAGTGGAGGGACTCACTCAGCCCCTGTTTTATGTTTCCTAGCTCGCTAGCCATCATTACCCTTGTCTTTGATGTGAAGAAAAAGGCTTTGAAGTCTAAACACAATTGGGCCCATGAGTGTACACTTCTAGGTTATAGGTGAAGGAACCAACGGGATGCCGGCTCGGTCAAGGTAGCAAGGAATATGAGGCACTTTGCATGAATGGAGATTCTATCAGCCTAGATGATCGAGTTAAAGGTGGTGATGTGATCAGATGGGTCTGCACTCTTGTCGTACTTGTCCATGGGTGGTAGGACATAACCTACAATGGATGTATGCACCAAAGATATCTTCAGAGAAAGGGTCCTCGATCTTGCCATCAAACCCCTCCTCATCCTTGGGCCACCTTGCTTGGATCCTGTGTATCTATTAATGCAGGGCGACCATCTCTTCTCGAAGGCCATATTCTTCATGTCTTGAATGACAATTATCCCTCGCTGGGGAGAGGCTTCTCAGTCGTCTGTCTAGCATTTGTAACCTTTGGTGAAAATACGATGAAGGAGAACGATGATGATTGGCTAGAGTAGGAGACCTGTTCCTAGCTATCAATTGGGACCTGGATGGATAAGGTCGCCTTTCTATGGATCTAGGTCGGGGTATCTCCCGCTGTGGTCGGGAGTCAATCGACAATTCTCTAGGCCCTATGGCCCTGCCTTGTTCTCCACCATTAATGTGTTCAAAATGGAGATCACGGTCTCTATCTGCTATTTGCAAGCGTTGGAATGCGGACTGCCTTTCGAACAACGGAGATCGATGATTATCGATGGCTTAGGTTCTGGGATCTCACGAACATCCTCTTGCATTGGGACAACATGAGAACTCATGTGGTGGGCATGAATCTCCTCGAGTTAGGATTCTAAGACTACCTTTTCCAAAACTTCAGCAGTGCTCATGAGGTTGTATGCAGCTCAGGGGACTGGTTGAGGAGTTAGCTTGATTGTAGGTAGAGCAAAGTTGATTGTCATTTGGGCATCCAGCCTTGTCCTCAGACTCTCCATTTCATGGGTCAAATTAACCATGTTTTCCACTTATTGCACCATGGTGCACCATGTGTCCATGTTGAACCCTAGGGTAGGACAGGCAGTAATGGCGATGGTGTTATCATTAGTTTCATGCTCATTAGAATTATTGGCCTTAGGTCCTGGAGATGGTTCAATGGTAGCAGACTGGAATAGATGTTTGAGGAAAGAAAGCTTCGAGGTTCCACCTTCCTCCTAGCATCAAAATACTGTCTGTATTATTCGTCAACCTTGGAATTGCGTTTATAGGGTGATAGTAGCAAGAATGGATAAATAATATATTGATTAAGAGATAGGAAATAAGGCAATTCTTATACATGAAAAAATAAAGAGACAACATTTTTTAGAGTGGTTCGACCGAAGATGGTCAACATCCACTATTAGGAGCTTTTTTATTCCTATTACTTTTGTTTCCACGGCTCAAAGTACTGGGTTAAGTAACTAAAAATACCAAGATGCTCTTCTCTAATCTTAGGCTAAGGTTTATTTCTTATTTTTGAAGTGGCAATATATGATGTATTTATATTGACTGAATTCGACATTTGGACGGCTAAGATTGACCTGAATTAGCCTCGAAAAAACTCTGAGTGGTTGTTGATGATGTAGAGTTGACGATTATGCAGATGGGATGCCAGGTTACCTACATGATGTATATGTGGAAGCTGGCAAACTACATTGCGAAAACATCTTTAAAATGCGGTGGACGACATAGAGTAGGAGGTGGTTGTACCAGAGGTACTAGGATGTCGGCAAAATATATGGGGGCCACTGCATAATAGCGCCTATGTTAGATGAGCCCCGCTAGTGGAGACTGACCTCCCCACAATGCAGCATGGATGGTGCATCTCTTGTGTCAAGGGAGCTTGATGGTTTATTGGCATGGTTGAGGGACGTCAGGCGGTTCCTATAGGTGGTGGCAGATTCGGGTGAAAATGACGACGATCGAGGATGTTGTTTGGATAGTTTTGCTAATTGGCCAGGTCGACAGCCATCAGACATCATCCCCAAGAGTAACCATCCTTGACTATGCATGTCGTCTGTAAAGGAGACCAACCTGCCAGTTTCGTTGAAATGGATGAGGCGCTTCTACTAGTGAGGCCAACCGGGCTGGTAGGTGAAACATAAAACTTATGGATTGTGCAATGGATGAGGACGATTCATGGGCTTTGACTGTTGGTATTGGAGATAGGCCGGGAAAAGAAACAGGGCCATCATGCATTTGGGCCAAGTGAGATAGGGGCTTCTGAGTGGGTCGGCCTATCTCTTTATTTTGCAAGAAATATGAGCAACGGACTGGAAGTGGACCCTCATGCAATTATGCCATCATCTACTTCAAAGAAGGTAAATTAGATCATGATAGGAGGTGAATTATCATTTTGGGTAAGGAATGTGATGGTGATAGTGTAAGTGCGAACATGGTGCATGAAGCTAAGGTGGTGTCAAATCCATCCAAAGGGGTGATCCATCTATTTATGATTTTCCATGATTTGGAATTGGTTATACGGTGTAGAGTACTTTAGTGACACATGTATAATGAATCTCTTGGGGTATGGGTTGACCTTCGAGTAGATTAAATGGCTCGTCATAGGATGATATTGTATGGAGATAGGAATGTGACTTGTATGAGTAGTAATGGACCGGACTTGAGCTTGTTGCGAGTCATGACCTTAACGGTCCCACGGTGATGAGTTGTTATTTATCATATTGTATAGAAATCCTATATGATACAATAGAGAAAAGATTTTGATTTTTCCTTCCAAAATAAATAAAATATACTAATCCTTATGACATGACACTTAGTCATATAATTCTAGAAGAGAATCAGAATTTGAATAAGGGAATTTTAGAGTCGGTGAAAGAAAGTGATAGAGTTAAGGGTATGCCATAAGGGTAATTATGTAATTTGTTACATATATCAAACTCGTTGACCAATCTTGTTCAAAAATAAAAGGTATTTTCTTTCTACAATATACTTGATATAATGTGTTATATTAATTGATTAATTTAATTAAAAGTATATTTAATACAAAATCTATAAATGGTATATTTTGTGATAGTAGTTACAAAGTGTTTTAACCGTGAGTAATCTATCACGATGAAATAAATATATCATTTTAAATGTTCCTAGTCAAGATGCATCGAGACTGGATATTGATATATCTGTTAAGACTAGAGTACGTAACGCACTCCAAATGTTGGGCAATGTATTACTCATTGTTGCTGGGGGCACTTAGAGGTTACATACCGTTAGTTATTGGATAACTATGGAACGGCTCACTTGATAGTTTTCTGTTAGTTGATATAACTAAGGTCAAACAGAAAATATCGATGTGACTGATTTACACAATTCTCTTGACTTGAAAATACTATAGATCTTCAATATAAAAGCTCCGCTTTTATTATAGTCAAATCATGGCATGACTTTCCATTGAGTGACTATAGTTGGGTCGAGTGGAAGTATTGGAAGCGAAGCACTATTCAAGTGAGGATTCGTCTTCTCAATTACATGGCAGTATCATGGTCACCTAAAATCAACTCAAAGTCAAAGTCTCTTGCCATAGTATTTCAATTAATAATAATAATTATTATTGAACCAAGGACTTTGTGTTTGGACTATAGAGTTGAATATGGATAACGTTGGAATTTTGACCATTACCAAATTCCATAAGTCCAAAGTGATATAGTTTTGATGAAGAGAATTTGTGTAAATAAATATCACAGTCGAGTAACGCTTATTAAACTAAAATTTTGATTTTACCAAAACCGAGTAAGCGATAAATTTGGCCATAATGTCACATCACTTGCTAAGTGACGTGTGAACGTTAACATTTGAATAGTTCGATGTTAATTGCTGATCGAATTTACACCCAAGAGTAACACAACCGAAATGATGAATCCTCTTTAGACCAAACGATTTAATTAGTTTACAATTGTTATAAATTAATTCAACTAATTAATATTTATGGAATGTTAATTATAAATTTTGAATATGATTTGAGGAATAAATATTGTTGTATATATATTTATAATAGCTATAAATATATTGATCGATATATGATATCGATAAGCGATTTAGGTTTAATTGCATACTATTTTGGCTTGGTCTTAAATGGGTTTAAGGCCCATTAGTCGGGCTGCAAATTTTGACTATGGAATGGGCTAGGAGCGGCTAAGACATAGGGAATAGGCTTGGAGATGTGTGGTTAAGATTGAATGAGAGGGAGTAATAGACTTACCTACTTTTTCTCTTATGCAACCATTTAATATTGATCTCTAACCCTAATGATTGACACTCTTTTGGCCACGCTTAACTTCCTCCTTGCTGGTCAAAACATCCCAAAGAAATAACTTCGAATTCTAAAATCAAATTCAAGTTAAATCCAAAGCAATTTGACAATGAAAGGTCGGTGATTCCAGACTAGCAATCTGAAAGATCAACGTGGAAAAGAATTCACTAATTCAACGTGGACTTAAGGGCATCTATAATAGGTAATGCTTGTTCATAAATTAAATATATTATCATGTTCATGTGATCTATTGATCATGTATACCTGTATATGTACATATCATTGTATTTTAATTATTTCAGTGAGATTTTTATATGTAATGTTGTTGTCATAATGAAGGTTGGTTATGTGTATAAAATATGATCAAAATTTGACCATTTTATGATTAATTAATTAAAAATATTATTTTAATTCAGAAATTTATGGAAATTCTTCGTGACCCCTTAAATGTGACCTATGACTTTCTGAAAATTTAAAAATTGATCTTTTCTTTCTAATAATTTTATATTAATTAATTAAGGTCGAAACTACTTATTAACTTATAATATATATATTAAAATATTAAAATCATAATATTTTCAAATCTGAGATATTCGAACTGGAAAGTTAATAAAAAATTATATTTTGTATATATATTATATATATATATTGTGTGTATATATTATATTATAAAATAATTTATGGTTAATTATTATATTTACTTTTA
Organism: Allium fistulosum; assembly: GCA_030737815.1. Taxonomy (NCBI): domain Eukaryota; kingdom Viridiplantae; phylum Streptophyta; class Magnoliopsida; order Asparagales; family Amaryllidaceae; genus Allium; species Allium fistulosum. The sequence continues at coordinate 56,564,018 of CM060906.1, forward strand.
TATATACATACATATATATTTTTTAAATAAATACTTTATTTTAAATTTGTATAAGAAAATATTTTATTAATTATATACATATATACACACATTTTAATTTTACTTGTAGTATAACATTTAATTATATATATAATTTTGTAATATTTTAATAATAAAACTTATTTACATACATGTATTTATATATATATACAATCAATTGGAATTTAAAACTATATATACATGCACATATTTGGACAACATTCAATACATATAAAATGTGCTAATATGTTCGCTGCGATATAAATCCTAGCATCTATATACAGGATTTTTATACCCTTCATGGATCATTATGTTATATAGCACACAAACATACAAAGATATACATGTATGTATGTATATAATACATGTGTGTGTGTGTGTGTATATATAATTAATTCTAAACAAATTAACTTCATATTACAAAATACATAAATTTAAATAAAATACATGATTTTATTAAAACAAGTTTAGAAATGTTCTAAATAAATTAGACTTCATAGGCCCAATAAAGATCCAATATGGTAAAAAAAATTGAAATTCACCCATAACTTCCGTTGGAGGCTGGCCCAGTTCCAACAGAAAGATCATAGTTATATTTAGAGAGAGAGGTAAATCCAAATTTATTTTATTGAAATACCATAGAGAGGAGATAGTGAGCAATATAGTTAAGGTTCGTATGAAGAGGATTGGGCCGAATTATAGTATGATATCGAAAGTTTTGAAGATACAGTTGAGTGGTGTTCCATTCAAAAAGCCAGTTAGTGTAAGAAGCGTAGGGGTGTTGGAATTTCAATTGATTAGATCCCATAAAAACCAATCGATTAGAAAATCTTTTAAGGCGTGCTTAACAAATTAATTAAAGGGTTTAGAGTCTGGTATGTATGGTAGGGTCCCTTTGACCCAATAGTATTTCTATGGGATCGGACTTAGTGATCGGTCTATAGTTTAAAATTTTGGGATTATATGTGTTTGCCTTCTTTCATCCTGTATCACTGTGGTAATGATTGGAGATGGAGGCGAGTGATATTTGGATGATTTTGTTGTTTGATATCGCCAGTGAAGGTAGTCGATTAAATTGGGTGGATGTTATTTAACCGATATTGTGGGTAATGTTACACCACACGTGTTTGTTTTGATTTGAAAGGCAAGTACGTTGTCATCTTATTATATGTGTTGCAACGATAATCAAAAAGTGTTGGTACTTGAGTTGTCATTGTAGCTGCAGGTACATTATTTTGGATTTGGATTAGGTAAAGTAGAGTTTATCAGATCAAAGAATATTTTATTACTTGGATGGGACATGGATACGCTACCATTTTCACAATGCTAGGACATTGCCCGTTTCTAATGTTCCTAAATGTAGTTCGGAGGGTATTATGTTATTTAGACTATTGGATGTTATGTTTATTAGATTCATATGGCATGATGACATCCCATATTGATTATTTGTCTTGACATAGTATGATAGAAGTAAAATGGCAAGAATTTATGTATGGAATGGATATGATTAGTGGGTTTACATAAAGGAATGATTGAAATTGAATTTTTTTATTGTAAATGATATTCCAAATTAAGTTGGTGATAGAATTTTATAAGAATGGCTTTATGATTAGAAGGTCTTGGAAAAAGAGCTACATTGTATGTTAAGATAAATGAGGTATTGGAGTTTAATTTACATATATATATATAATGTTTTTATCTAAGTCCATATCAAGATTATATGAGAATGTATATTGGTGTTGTGGAATGAATAAATTCAAGTTGAATGAGTAGTAGCTTGAAGAATCAAGGAAAAGATGTTTAGGTTCACACATATTAAAACATGGAGGCGATTTTCATGGAAATATAGAATAGATAGATTCTTTTTAATCATTATTTGGATTGAAGAGGGGCTATCTATTCAAGGAGGTTATTTTAGAGTAGTGACTTAATGGTACATAGTTTATGTTGCATATCAGGTGCACATGAACAATGTACTACATAGTCTATCATTTTAATAGTATCACGATTTTAGGATAGGTTTGCACTTAGGCTTAGGATTTCACTTAGATTTAGGATTTTGTTTACTATGTTTGAATGGTAGAGTAAAACAGGATTATCTTAGATTGGTTATTTTTTGTATGGTATAGAACTTAGGATAAGGTTTGCAAATCTCTCAAAGGTTGAGAACATTGTATTTTGATACCATGATTAATGGATGTATGGAGAAGTGATATCGTAAGCGAAGGGATAACCTTTAAGTTGGACTGAAAGTAGAAAAAGAGGTTATGCTTTACTCAGCAGGCTAAGATATAACCATATTTTGGTGTTCTTAGGTGAAATGGGAGATTGTACAGTGGTTCAGATTATTGGTTGCTTAGGCGAGACACTGTCCACTTTTGAGTTGTCTTGCCATAACATTCAAAGCTGAAGTAATGAGATCACTACTGGTAATGGCCATAATGTCAAGTAGGTAAGGGATGTGTGAAGTTATAGTCCAGTTGGGGCATTTTTATGCCAAGTTTATTGTATGCGATTCGACATCGAATTATTTAGATCTGTGAGATGAATGGTAGAAATCATGGTTGTGCATGTATATTTGTGTTTAGTGTCCGGGAATGAGTATAGGTACCGGTGATGGAGTTATTCATTTGGGATGGAATACGTAATTCACTCGAGAGAACTTAGGAAGCCAAAGAGAGGACCCAAACTTTCTATTTTAACACTTTTGTGAAATACGTTTCCATTCTCTTGCTTGTTATTATAGTTACTTTAATTAGGATTGATTGAATGGTTGCGATTTAAACACACACACACATACATTAATGTATTACTTAGTTTAGAATATAATTGACTAATTTGGTTGTTTGAACTTGTTTCACTATTGAGGCTTTGCTTGCTTGATTTTGACATTTTCCATATGTCATGATTGTTAGTTGCTAGTTCTTGCACATAAATTATGATATGTTAAAGTTGATGATTGTTGCATACATATAGAAATTATACATTCACACTATGATGCTTACATACATTCCTGATATGTCATGCCATCTCATTCATATAGGAAGGCATCGAAGATAGATTTCTGCATTCACTCAGTATATCATGTGCCACGATCATCACATATGCAGGCATGTTTTGCTATATTCTATATTCTATGATTGCACCACCTCAGTAAATGTTATGGATATTGGGTTATTTATGATGTATGTTCTGTTTGTACGACTGATGTTATATGTCGTGTGTGTATTGGCATACTACCATGTGTATGATACATGATACGAGAGACAAGTTCTTTGTTCTTTGGGAATTTTGGTAATGGAATTATTTTAAGGGGAATATAATACCTGTAAAATTCAATAATATAATAATAATAATTATTATTAATAATTGAATTAAAAGTGATAAATCAATCAATTAAAAATAATGAAAGGGAAAAATGATCATTTTTTCAATTTTGGAATTTGACGATGGAACTTGGGCCATTGCGATTGGCTCGTTTTTTTATCTGCGCAGTACATAAGTTTGTTTGGTGTGGAGGTCGAATGAAGAAGATATGGATGAATTAGTAGCTAGGTCGATTGGCTCCAAAATTGTAATTCAAATTTAAAAACAGCTGTTTGAAATTCCCTCCACCTATAAATAAGTTTTTGAATGGATAGCTTCAGTTTTCAAATTCATTTTCTTTGCCGCTTCATATTTTCCTCCATTTCCTCCTTCTCAAGACTTCAATCCAACATATCTCATCCGTTTCTCAATGGGTTTGTTGATTCATGAGTTTTGATTCATGACACAAGCTTCACAGATCATACGACGAGAATACTATACGAAAGCGACAAAAAGGAGAATAACCATATATTGCACACTACAAAGGAGACAAGACTATAAATTTTAGTATGAATATTTTATTTTGAGTCTTAGAATATTGTTAAAATCATTCCTCAAGTAGTCACACACACACACAAAACAATTTATATTAAAATGTGTACACTGTGCAAATAACACCAGGTCGGCCGACCGACCAGGATCCTCGGTCGACCGACCCTGTGTCATGTGCACAGCTACACTCTGTTTTGAACGATTTTTAAATTCAGCTGACCGGCCAGAATTTTCAGTCGACCGACCAGAGAATAACGGCTAGTTTACTGAAGAGATGCGATCATTTCATGAAGAGGAATGTCCTCTGTTTCAAGAGATATGGACACAACTGTTGACTGAAACTCTTCATGAAAGATTATAACTCTTCTACAACTATATAAACATATTCAATTCACTTCTACAATCACCGATTCTTGTTCATATTTCTGAAATCTATTCTCTATTCATTTCTGCAAATAAAAGCTTTCATTCTTAATTAATATCACTAGAATCCTTGTTTTAATTTATATACTTCGATTCTACGTGATTATCTTCCTTCTAAATCTTCACACACATATATACTCTTGAGGATTTGATTATAGGAAAGTTGTACTATAAAAAGACAATCAATGTTATTTAGAACACATTCGTCAACAAACAATTTGTATTAGGGTGAAGTCCTCTTCGGTTGTTGAGGCGGAAAAATTCCTGTTCGGCTGCTCAGGTGTCGTATACCTATTCCTACGGGTTAAGTGAGGGGTTTAGTTTAAATCCAAAGGGTATTCTGGGACTGGACGTAGAACGGGAAGTTCGAACCAGTATAAAAATTACTGGTGTGCTTACTTTAATTTTTATTTTACTGTTATTACCAGTTTCGGCATTTATATACCATATTACACGATCCTTAGTACTACACGTACACTTTCATTTGGTATCAGAGCAAGGTTATCCTATAACCATCACAAATTTATTTGATATTTATTTTTTAGTAATATGGCAACCACACAAATTAACGATGTTAACACTAACACTAATTCTAGTTTCACAGAAGGTCAATCAACTTCACGACCTCCACTTTTCAATGGTATAAATTACAATTATTGGTCAACTAGAATGAGAATCTATATGCAATCGAGTGGATTTGATATCTGGAATATTATACAAAGTGAGTACACAATTCCTACCGGAGAATACTCAACTTGGAGTAACACACAAAAACTAGATGCTACATCAAATGCAAAAGCTATGAATATTTTATTTTGTGCATTAGATAGAAATGAATTCAATAGAGTTAGCATGTGCACTTCCGGTTATGAAATTTGGAGAACTCTTAAAGTTTCGCATGAAGGAACAAACAAAGTTAAATTAAGCAAAATTTCTATGTTAAAACATCAATTTGAAAATTTTAAAATGAGGCCAAATGAATCTATAAACGACATGTACTCTAGATTTCAGGATATTTATCATGCTTTATTATCATTAGAACAAAAATTTACTGATTTTGATGTTGTTACTAAAATCTTAAATTCTTTAACGGACGAATGGGAACGAAAAATCCTAGCTATTGAAGAAGCAATTGATTTATCAACATTAAAACCAGAAGAATTGATAGGTAATTTAATGTCCTACGAAGTAAATTTGCAGGCAAAAAGAAATGGAGCACAAGAAAAGAAAATTGTAGCATTCCAAGCATAAAAAGATGATTCCGACTCAGAAATGAAGATATGGCAATGATCGCTAAAAATTTCAAAAAGTTTTTGAAATTCAACAGAAACAAATTCAAGGGAAACAAAAATAATTCCAACAACAATTCCAATAGCAGCAAACCATCATCTTCAACAATGGAATGTTATGAATGTCATAAGAAAGGACACATGAAGAAGGATTGTCCAGATCGTAAAAAGAATAACTTCAAGAAGGACAAAACCAAACGAAAAGCTTTCTCAGTCACTTGGGACGACACTGACTCATCATCCTCATCAGAGAGTGAAAGTGATAATGAACAAGCAAATGTATGCTTCATGGCTTCGTCAGACAATGTAAGTGATTTTACTTTTGAAGATTTAATTGAAATAAATTTTGAATTAGTAAAATTAACAAAACAACTTAAAAAGAAAAATAAGGAGTTGCAAAGAAAGTTAGATAGAACAGTTTTAGAAGTAGATATGTTGAAAGATGAGAAGATAATATTGGAAGAAGAACTTGAAATTTCTCAACAATCGAATTCTAACTTATCTTCTCAAATTACGTCAATATCTGAAGAACTAGAAATTCAGAAAAATAAAAATGATGTTTTACTTTTCGAAAATAATAGTTTAAACTCTAAGATTAAGGATTTAGAGTTAGAAAAATCTAGTCTTAAAATAAAATTTGATGATATTTCTAAAAATGTTTCTAATTTCAATAAAGGAGGAGAAAATCTTTCTAGTATACTAGAAATCTCTCAATCCTCTAACAATAAATCTGGACTAGGATTTAAGAAACAAAATAATTTTGCTAAAAGTAGGATTAATAATAAAATTAAGAAAGATATTAAGAAAACAGTTTATCCAAATACTAAAACCATTAAGATATGGATTCCAAAAACAAATAATGTCTTGATAAGGAATAAACATATCGAAAAGTTTATGGAAACTGTTCATAATAACAAAAATTATGTTTATAAAGGGAATTCTGAACCCGTATGGGTTTGGCTTCCTAAGATCTAACTCTTAGGACCCTAAAAAGATTGGGTACCAACTTTTTATAAACTTTTTGCAGGTACCACATAAGAAGAGAGGAAAATGGATTTTAGATAGCGGTTGCTCAAAACACATGACTGGAAACAAAGAAATGTTGTCAAACATTATATACTCAAATAGAGGAGCAGTCACCTTTGGAGATAACTCAAAAGGATATATTATCGGCAAAGGCAATGTCAATAGCAACGGTACCTCTAATTTACCTCTCATTACTGATGTTTTATTAGTTAAAAAATTAAAACATAATTTATTAAGTATTAGTCAACTATGCGATAAAGGTTTTAATATAACTTTTTCAGAAAATAAATGTAATATTTTTGATAAAAATCATAACACCATTTTCGAAGGAAAAAGAGATAAAAACATTTATATCTTAAATATGAATGTTAATAATGGTTCAAATTTGTGTCTAGTGGCTAAAGAAAATGATTCTTGTCTTTGGCATAAAAGATTTTGTCACATCAATTTTAATACTATCAACAAACTAGCTAAAAATAAATTAGTTAAAGGTTTACCCAATATAAAATTCGAAACTAATATATTTTGTGATGCATGTAAATTAGGAAAATTAACAAAATCTTCTTTTAAATCAAAGAAAGTAATATCTACAGAACAACCACTTGAACTTTTACACGTGGATCTTTTTGGTCCAACTCAAGTGCAGTCTATTAATCATAATAGATATGTATTTGTTATTGTAGATGATTTCTCTAGATATACTTGGATTTTCTTTTTGAAAAATAAAAGTGATACTTTTGATAATTTAAAGTTTTTGTTAAAAGAATTCAAAATATTAAAACTTTGAAAATTAAAAATATAAGAAGTGATCATGGAGGCGAATTTGAAAATGAAGATTTTGAACAATTTTGTAACAAGAAAGGTATTAACCATAATTTTTCATTTCCTAAAACACCACAACAAAATGGAGTTGTAGAAAAGAAAAATAGAACGTTACAAGAATGTGCAAGAACTTTACTAAATGGAACAACTTTATCAAAACACTTTTGGGCAGAAGCTGTGGCTACTGCTTGTTATGTATTGAATCGCGTTTCTATTCGACCATTAACTAAGAATACTCCATATGAACTTCTAAATGGAAGAAGACCAAATATTGCATATCTTAAAGTTTTTGGTTCTAAATGTTTTATTTTAAATACTAAAGATCAGCTAGGCAAATTCGATCCAAAATCCGATGAAGGAATATTCGTTGGATATTCGGAACGAAGCAAGGCTTATCGAATTTATAATAAACGAACTCAAATTATTGAAGAAAGCTTACATGTTTCTTTCAACGAAAATTTTAAAAATATAAATCCAATTGTTACTATTGATTCTGATAATGAAACTACTCAGAATGAAAATAGTAATACAAATGAAAATTTTGATATTCATGAAACCAATACAAACATTATTCCTAATATAATAAAATCTCCACCTAGAATTTTAAGAGATCATCCTGTGCAAAATATAATTGGAGAGGTTAATACGAATGTTAAAACCAGACATCAACTAAATCAAGTTGGTCATGTAGCTTTTCTCTCTAACATAGAACCTAAGAATATAAAAGAAGCTTCAACTGATGACTACTGGATTCTTGCCATGCAAGAAGAACTAAATCAATTCGAACGAAACGAAGTTTGGAAACTCGTTCCTAGACCCAGTGATCAATCAGTCATCGGTACTAAATGGGTTTTTAAAAATAAAGCAGATGAACTAGGAAATATAACCAGGAATAAAGCTAGATTAGTTGCACAAGGATATAATCAAGAAGAAGGAATTGATTACGAAGAGACGTTTGCTCTGGTCGTCCGACTTGAAGCTATACGAATCTTATTAGCTTACGCGTGTTTTCATAATTTTAAACTATATCAAATGGATGTTAAAGTGCATTTTTAAATGGATTCATAAAAGAAAATATTTTTGTTGAACAACCACCTTTGTTTAATCATGAAAAATTTCCGAATCATGTATATAAACTCAAAAAGGCGTTATACGGTTTAAAACAAGCACCACGTGCTTGGTATGATCGTCTTAAAGGCTATTTATTAGAATCTGGTTTTGAAATTGGTAAAGTAGATCAAATGCTTTTTATTAAGAAAACTAATAAAGATATTTTAATAATTCAAATATATGTTGATGATATCATTTTCGGCTCGACAAATGAAAAACTATGTCAGGAATTTTCAACTATAATGACAAATGAATTTGAAATGTCTCATATGGGAGAATTGTCATATTTTCTTGGATTGCAAATTAAACAAATTGAAAATGGAATTTTTATTAATCAAGAAAAATACTATTATAATTTAATCAAACGTTTCGGTCTGGAAAACACTGCTGCCAAACCAACTCCTATAAGCACAACGATTCATCTCGATAGAGATGAAGATGGCAAAAGTGTTGATCAGAAGCTATATCGTAGTATGATAGGTTCTTTACTTTATTTAACAGCGAGTCGACCCGATATTATGATGAGTGTTTGTTTATGTGCTCGATTTCAAGCAAATCCCAAAGAATCACATATGAGAGCAGTTAAACACATTATTCGTTATCTAACTAAAACCAAAGATTTCGGACTATTTTATCCGAAAGAATGTCCTTTCGAATTAGTTTCATATAGCGATGCTGATTTTGGAGGAAGTCGGACGGATCGAAAAAGTACGAGCGGAACATGTCATTTCATTGGACGTTCCTTAGTTTCTTGGTTTAGTAAGAAACAAAACTGTGTTTCTTTATCAACGTGTGAAGCAGAATATATATCTGCTGCTTTGGCATGTGCACAAGTCATATATATGCAACAAACACTACAAGATTTTAATTGTCATCTTGAAAAATCAATAATTTATTGTGATAATACTAGTGCAATAAATCTTTCTAAAAATCCGGTCAATCACTCATGAACAAAACACATTGATATTCGTCATCACTTTCTTCGTGATTGTTTGGAAAAGGGATTAATAAATTTAGAATTTATCAACACTGAAAATCAATTAGCTGACATTTTTACTAAACCGCTAAATGAAAATATTTTTATAAAATTAAGACGTGATTTAGGTATAATGTCGTTTAAAGATCTATGAATAAAAATATGCAAAAATATCGAAAAATAAAAAATTGTCTTATTTCTGACCAAAGCGGAACTCGAACTCATGACCTCTGACTTATTTGTTAGATGTTGTATTATAGCTACTTGAGCTATGGGTGTTTCTTGTTTCAGTTCTATTTATAATCTGTACCATTAACTTTAATTTCAGAACAAACTATTTTTAGCTCTAAAGCTTATATATCATACAATTACGAACAGTTTTGCTATAAAGTTCTGTGATTATAGTTAAAATTTGTTTTTAAACCACTAATTTTTCAGAAAATAGATGGTTATATATATGTACTATGCTTATTGATTAGAACATATACTACAAAAAAAAATTTACAAAACAAAACTTGAAAATATGTCTTCAAACAATGATTACTATAACTCTGAAAATTCTCATCTTTCATACACATCTCCGGACGACGATTGTTCTGATCGCATCCCCGAAAATGGCCCCTATCCTACTTTTCCAATGCCTAAACGTGTTCTAGACTTCTCCTCTCCAGATACAGACCCCCGACACGGGTGGAAACCATGGGAAGACTCCCATACAGGCTATACACCTGAAAAGAAGAAAGGGAAAAATACAATGGTAGTATCTCCATCAACCAAACAAAAAATTGATGAAATACATCACTACCAACAACAGCAAATGAATATGCAACGGGAACTCTACTACGAACAAAAAGTCACGGCAAGACGTTTAAGTTTTCTTGAAAAGATTGCCATGAAAATTTGTTCATCTAAGAAGGATGATGTTTGCTGAACCTTCTTACAGATCTCCATCACCTTCAAACCCTGTTCAAACTCCAATAGCTCCAAGATGGTCACCGATAGAAAATGTTCCGTCTCCGAACTCATGGGAACGTAGATATTGATGAACCATGGCTATAATTTAATATATATATGTTATTAATTTCAATAAAATGTATAAATATAAATGATGTAATAATATAATTTGTATTTCTATATTTTTTTAAAAAACAAAAACAACAGAAATTTATTTGTTTACCTGCCTCGGTCGACCGGAGAGACTGAGTCGGTCAGCCGAAGCTATCCCGAGAATTTTAAAAAACATATTTCTACCAGGTCGGTCGACCGAACCCCCTGAGTCGGTCAGCCGAACCTATATCCCGAAAGGCAACTACAACATTTTTTGAGTCGGTCGACCGAGTACCCTGCATCGGTCGACCGAGTCTCTTCCCGAAAGATTAAGCACTAACCTGAAACTCAAGTCGGTCGACTGACTCAGGAAACTCAGCCGACCGAGCGTGCTATCTGTTGCAATAGTCTACATATTTTAACCCATCCACTCACCTTTTCCATCTCAACTCTTCACTTTTACTCTCCCAAAACAGATTTTAACCCTAGCCCCTATTACAACCTCCTCAAATCTCTTCAAATTCTTCAAACAAAAATGGCCCCTAAGAAGAAATCTAAGACTAATGCTGGCTCATCTTCATCAACTCCTGTAGACTCTCAAATTGCTTCTTGGCTAGTAAGTGACAAAGCTTTAGAAAGATGGATAAGGCTTCAAGATGCCAAAATCTTTGAGGAGTCATTTGTAAGTTATCCTGATTTTACCTCCTACGGTATTGAAAATGCCGCCCTTGAAAGTGGTCTTGATACATTTCTTGACCATAGGAAAAATAACTTGAAAATTAATCATATAATGGTCAAGTTGTTTCTAGCAAATCTCAACCTTGTAAATCCACCGAGGAACACTGAAAATTGTATTTGGACATCGGTTTGTGGCACTTCGATTTTTCTTTCCATTGATCAAATTAACCACATTTTAAATGCTCGACCGGGTGGAATTTCGTTACATGATGTAGATTGTAATATATCAACTCATGACCAAATAAGCCATCTCTTTTTCGAAGATGATGCACCGGATTTTAGACTAACATCGTCGCTTAGACCAAAAGCTCGACTCCTACATCGATTCATGATGAAATCCTTAGTTCCTAGAGGTGGTTCATATCATCTCGTATATCCTGAAAATTTTAAAGCATTGTATGCTATTTGTAGGAAAATACGAGTTAATTGGTCACAACTTCTTATAGATGAATTTCTCACTTTTAACCAAGGAAAGATGCTTCATATCTATTATGGAGAATACATAATGAGATTGATAAATAGTTTCGTCATCAATGCTCCAGAATCCGAAATCTCCAAAGTTCATATGTTTGATTCACGGACCATAAAGTTAATGAAATTACCTGATGTTCCACCACGATTTATCAGATTTGAGCAATGGAGTAATACTCCGAGAGAACAACTGCGTTGTAGCTATTCAACAACTCAACCATCTACTCATGCTATGGAACGTATAACCCGCCAATCTTCAATTCAACGACCAACTTCCGGAATGAGTACGGAAGCGGCCATTGACATTTTGGCACAAAACCAAATAGCCTTGGATAGTCGGCTACGAAAAATTGATGGACGTTTCAAGAAGATCAAGGGCTTCTTCGTAAATTTATGGGATGCCTTATCATGTACTTCCGAAGCAGGTGCTTCATTTGTTGCTCCCGGAAAAAGACCAGCGCCAAATTTCTCTTGGTCTACATCCGATAACACAAGTTCCAGCACATCGGCAACTCACGTTCCTCACACTCAAAGACGTGGAAAGGAACAGGTTCCTCCGGAAGAAAATATTCGTCTAGAATTTTGGGATTCCGATGATGATGAAGAATAACAATATTTTTACACTTTCAAGTATTATTTATGAACAATATGCCTATTGTTAGATGTTGTGAAACTATGAAAGTATTTCTATCTTGTTTAAACTATGTAATATTTAAAACTTGTTGTTCTCTTACTGGTGTTACATAATTTTTAATATTACATCTAATAAGTATTCCTTTTTGTCAATGACAAAGGGGGAGAAATATATGAAAGCTAACATATTTCTTGCAGAAAAGTCGCTATATATTCAGGGGGAGAATTATAATATAGATAAGTTCTACTTCGTCATATAAGTATTGTCATCAATCAAAAAGGGGGAGAATGTTGATTCATGAGTTTTGATTCATGACACAAGCTTCAGAGATCATACGACGAGAATACTATACGAAAGCGACAAAAAGGAGAATAACCATATATTGCACACTACAAAGGAGACAAGACTATAAATTTTAGTATGAATATTTTATTTTGAGTCTTAGAATATTGTTAAAATCATTCCTCAAGTAGTCACACACACACAAAACAATTTATATTAAAATGTGTACACTGTGCAAATAACACCAGGTCGGCCGACCGACCAGGATCCTCGGTCGACCGACCCTGTGTCATGTGCACAGCTACACTCTGTTTTGAACGATTTTTAAATTCAGCTGACCGGCCAGAATTTTCAGTCGACCGACCAGAGAATAATGGCTAGTTTACTGAAGAGATGCGATCATTTCATGAAGAGGAATGTCCTCTGTTTCAAGAGATATGGACACAACTGTTGACTGAAACTCTTCATGAAAGATTATAACTCTTCTACAACTATATAAACATATTCAATTCACTTCTACAATCACCGATTCTTGTTCATATTTCTGAAATCTATTCTCTATTCATTTCTGCAAATAAAAGCTTTCATTCTTAATTAATATCACTAGAATCCTTGTTTTAATTTATATACTTCGATTCTACGTGATTATCTTCTTTTTAAATCTTCACACACATATATACTCTTGAGGATTTGATTATAGGAAAGTTGTACTATAAAAAGACAATCAGTGTTATTTAGAACACATTCGTCAACAAACAATTTGTATTAGGGTGAAGTCCTCTTCGGTTGTTGAGGCGGAAAAATTCCTGTTCGGCTGCTCAGGTGTCGTATACATATTCCTCCGGGTTAAGTGAGGGGTTTAGTTTAAATCCAGAGGGTATTCTGGGACTGGACGTAGAACGGGAAGTTCGAACCAGTATAAAAATTACTGGTGTGCTTACTTTAATTTTTATTTTACTGTTATTACCAGTTTCGGCATTTATATACCATATTACACGATCCTTAGTACTACACGTACACTTTCAGGGTTTACATGAACCAACGGTAAATAGAAGAGCACGGAGAATACCACGATACCATCCTATGTAGGGGAAGCTGTTATGGAGCAGACCAGGATAGTGATGAAAAGTGGTGAAATCTCATACACCATTTTTCGTCTTCACGGTCAAACTTCAAAATGACGTATCTCTCTCATGTCTTAACGGATTTTGACGATCTACCCATCAAAATGACCATGGAGACAAATACTACGGGGCAGAAATGGAATTAGTGTGAATTGCGAATGTTTTTGGATGCAAATGGGACAATATAGCAAAGGTAGGAATGGTTTGGAGCAATTTTAGAGTTTTGGTAAAAAAATCCTGTTTAACTCAGCATATAATACAAAGTTATTGATGTAATCATGATCTAGAGTCTAATCAGAGTTAAATATGAATTTCAAATAATTTAATTCAAATTTAAATTGATTAAAATTTGATTTTGTGAAAATGGGTTAAAATGCTCTTATTAATCAGTTAACCCACAACGCTAGCTAATTAGACGGCATAGAACATACGGGTTACGATATCATTGCTGGGTTCGACCGTCTTGGCAGTAGATGAAATGAGTAATTTTTAATCTTTTTTCCTATTTGTATCTTAATGGGCCTATGAAGTGAGAAAGTGAAAAATAAAATTAAAAGAAAGAAACGAATGAGAGGAATTGTATTAAAGAGAGAGAATATTTTTTTCTCACTCTCTTTAAAACTTCCTCTTTTACTTTCTAGTCAATTTTCAATCAAGATGTATTCCTCTCTCTCCCCTATGTATGGCCGACCATGACATATCCTGCATAGGTTAGTTTTTTTAAATCTCATTAAGTAGTTATCTGTATTTAAAACCCATTTAAATAAATACTGGCATCGTATACCGACACGTGTATATCTAACTTTTATATACACATAAAATAATTACTAACAACACCCAAAACATCAAATAAATTAATAATTAATATTTCATAAATATTAATTAATTTAATTTATACATAACACTTTATAAACTAATTAAATCGTATTTAAGAGAATTCACAAATGTGGTCATGTGACTCAGAGGTGTGAATTCAGTCGGCGATTAATATTGTACAGTTCAAATATTAATGTTAAAATGTCACCATGGCTAGTGATGTGACGATTTGCTCAAATTCATCACTTACCAACCATTTTAGTAAAATAAGTAAATCATATTATATATTATCTTAAGCGGTACCAATAATGATTACATATGTTCTCTTTGCCAACACTATATCACGTTGGGAAGTATGGAGTTAGGTATCGGTCAAAACTCCAATATTATCTACATTCAACTCGATCGGTCTATAAACAAAGTCTTTGGTATAATAATAACATTTATTATTAAACATTTTACTCAAGATAGAGATTTTGACTTTGAGTCGACTACAATTTACCGTGATACTAACCTCATACAACCGAGAAGACATATTCTCCATTGAATAGTTCTTCACTTCCAATACTTTAACTCCTACCTGACTACAGTCACTTGATGGATCGCCGTGTCATGATTTTACAATAATCAAATTATGGTATCCGCATTAAATTTCTATGGTATTCTCAAGTCGTGGGAATTGTGTAACATCATCACATCGAGATTTTTTGTTTGATCCAATCGTTACCAACTGACAAAAAAATCTTGGATGAGTCATTCCATAGTTATCTAATAATTATGAGTATGTAACCACTTGGTACCCTCAACAGCCATGGTAATACACTGTCCGACATTTGGATAACGTCACGTACTCTGATCTCAATGGATGTATTGATATATTTTCTCGAAATATTTTAAACAGGAATATTTAAAACAAATGTTATTTTATTTTGTGATTAATTACTCATGAATCAATTGTTTGCAGCTATAATAACATAACATTTTATTTAAGGATTTTCTTATTAATATACCTTAAAATACTTCATTAATTATATCACAATATAATAAAGTATATATCATAAATCAAACACTTTTATTACGAGCAAGTTTGACTACAGAGTTGGACATATATAACAAATTTCATAATTGTCTCTATGGCATATCACCGACTCTTTCAACAGCCATCCGTCGATCAGAACTCATTTCCAATCAACTGGTGGAGCCACCAGTTATTGTGTTTTTGTTATTTTCTGACCTGAGCACACTCTTGTGCTCGGAGTTGATTGGAAATCCACTCCAGTCGGTTGAAGGAATTTCCAGTCGATAGGATCGGCTTTTGCTGGATTAACTTGTGTTCGAGAATCCAGGGGCAATCTTCGTCTTTTTCGAGGAATTTTGGAGATTCCACCGTAAATTTCCGCAAAATTTTAATCCAACGATAGAGATTATATCAAAGCATTATAAATAGGCCTGATTAGGATTTATTATTCGTATCTAATTGAGAAAGAAAGAGTTCTATTTGTATCTTTTTCTCTAGGGTTAACCTCCATCATCAATCGTGTAACTCTTTTCTTCTGAAGTAATAAAATCTCCTCTCCCCAAGGTGGATGAACACGATCTTGCGATAGTGCAACCACTATAAATATGATGTCTTTACTTCTTTGTTTTTTACATTTGCAATCTATGATTGATTTGGGATATTAGTTTTCTGTTTGTTCTACTTTCCATCAACACGATCCATATTATTTGTTTCCATAGCGTCTGGATTGATTTGATTTGTAATTTTTTCCCAAGATCGATGGTCGATGATGAAAGCGGAATACATGGTTAAGGTTTTGAAACACTTTTTTGGAGAAAATGAGATGTGATAAACAAAAGAAACTAGATATTTTGGAGTGAGATAAATTTTTGAGTGGAAATCAAGTTAAAATTTGAGTAGAGAAAGAATAGAAAATTTGGAAGGAGAAGAGGTTTGAATACATTTTAATGGGAGAATCAGATTATATAGCGGAATAAAATTGGACTTGAGAGTTTCATTTTGGTTCTCAAACCTCCCTAACAGTCGCTTGAGTATCGTCAATTTTATGTTTTTATGTAATATTTTGCTTTTCCTTTACTATTTTTGTAACCTACAATTGAGTCGAGTTCATCCACTTAGCATATTGTAAAGCATGGATCAAGATTTATGTTCAAAAAATCCTATCAATTTCTAGTTGATCCTTTGGTAATCTATCATATCTATTTGGCATGTCACAAAGTTTTTGTTTAGGAGAGTGATCTCTAGCAATTAAGCTTTTTAGTAAAAGTTAAATCACGTAATTTTATTGAATATTACACTTTACAATTGAAATTTTAGAAACTTGTGCTCGTTTGTTATTGGTATACACCAACTTATGTATAAATGTGTTACAAATATGATAAACAACCGTGTTACCTCATTTTAATCCTTCTTTCTTTAGATTTTAGAGTGAACTTCTTTCAAAATTTACCCATGATCCTCTTATAGTTATTTGAAATATTAATCTTTGTTTCATTTCAAAACGCATTCAATTAATTCTTCTGTTTTGTTTTGTGCACATTAGCATTCAATGATGTTAAGATGTTAGGAAGGTTTATCTTACTATGGTATTGCAAAATCAAATAATGTGAATTCAAAATAACATACCTATTTTCTATATTTTATTAATAATATACTTCCTTCCATTTCGTTTATTTAATGTATTCTATCAATTTATTGCTTTTTCGCTCATTAACTCTGAAGACAAAGTATATACTATTTTTCTTTTCTTGTTGGTAATATAATTTTCTACTATACATCTACTCTTATGTTTTCATTTTTATAAATATTGTTGATAATTTTGTGTTCAATATATTATTTTTTCGTGTTTATCTGAAATTAATTAAAATTTGTAATAATGTTATGAAATGAAGAAATTAGAAGCCATTAGAGAGAGAGAGGCAGAAGATATATTATTCATTTCTCATAATCGACATATATTTACATTACATAGCCTCCTTTATATAAAGGCTTCAGAGCTAAGGATTAACTTATTCCATGATGTGGGACTAAACAAAACAACATAAAAGCATATTCATTTCATGATTTACATATATTGTAACACTCCCCCTTGAATATGCGTCTTCAAAATCTTGAATGCTCTGATAACTTGAAATTTTCTCTTTCGAAACATGTATGATGATTGCTCCCCCTCATTATTATCTTGCTTGCATTTATCCATTCGGTCGATATAGATATTGTCTGTTGCCTCATTAAAAACCTATATTAGGAAAATCCAGTGGGAAAAACTTTAACGAGGAAAAGAGTGCAACTTGTAAAATCATATTAAAAATGATATTCTTTCTAAAGGTTTGATACTTCAGGATCAAAATAATGTCTCATTAAAACCTTACTAAGAAAAACCCAATGGGAAAAATCTTAGTGAAGGAAAAAGAGTACAATGACGTATTTTATCTTCTTATTTCTTCAAATAAAGCTTGATACTTCTAGATCAAACTAATGCCTCGTTAAAACCTTACTAAGAAAAACCTTATGAAAAAAATCTTAAATAAGGGAAAAGAGTACATTGTAACTTATTTTCAAATGTTACTGGGGAGTTGATACTTCTGGATCAAGATAATTCCTCATTAAAACCTTACTAATAAAAATACAGTTGGAAAAATCTTAGTTAAGGAAAAAGAGTGCATTATAAAATACTTATGGATGCTCCCCCTGATTTAAAAATTTTCTCTGAATTCATATTCATCTTTCGATAACTCAAATTGGTTATAGATACTTCTGGATCCATAAATATGAATCTCATTAATAACACAATTTATTAATAGTTCCATTCGATACAATCAAATTTTCTAAGATTGTTTCTTCCAAACATGACTTGCATTTTATGTATCCTGTATGCTACTTTTATGAAAAACACTTCATGTGCTTTCATTTTTGTGCTTCAAATCAGTTTTGTGTATTGCAACTGTACATCTTTCATGAATATTAAAAATTTCATTACAACAATACTAAAAAGTAGGAAGTAATCTACTCATCTTGAAGTATATCAAGATTTTCATTACAACAATACTTAGAATAAGGTTGTAATCTACACTTCATGTCTTTTGCATTCTTTATAACTATAAAAGTTATATATATTCTTCAGGAATTTGTATACTTTAATAAGTATTTGCATATCGCAACTACTAATTCAATGGATATTAAGAGTTTCATTACAATAATACTTAAAAATAGGAAGTGAACTACTCATCATGAATTATATCAAGATTTTCATTACAACAATACTTAAAAGTAGATTGTAATCTACGCTCCTTGTTCTTGCATTTTTTATAACCATGAAAGTTATTTATATTCTTCAAGAATTTGTATACTATCTTCATTTAATATGATTTAAACCATATTTACACCTTCGAGGTATATTAAGCATTTCAAGTGCTTTCGCTACTTTGTGGACTACATGTCCATATTTCTCTATTAGTAAAGAATTCATGATGGCCAGTCATGTTTTCCTCTAATTCAAGATTCTTAATCTATTTATAAACAGAAGCGTTTTATTGTTTACAAATTTACCATCGATGATTATTTCTTGTCAGTTCTAGACATGATTTATTGAGATCTCTTTAATTATCATGTTTTAGGTACCTAAACCACTTCTGGGGTAATTTGACAATCATGTCATTAGTCTCTTTAAGAGCACCCTTAAGTGTTTCTTCAAGAACACTCACATCTTTTATTTGGCATCTTTATTACTTACTCCAAAAGTATTTCAAACTGACTTTTGTACCATATTTTAGATGTGGTTTACACATTTTGATCCTTCAGGGATTCAAATCTATATTGGAGAAAGTCTTATAGGGATATTATTAATAATTTATTCAAGTTACTTAATATTTTGCATCATTATGCATGTTAACAAATATTTGACACTAATGATCATAATGAACTTGTATCCTTTTATCCTCCCCCTCAATGTTGACAAACATTGTCACATTAAATAATAATCATTTTTGGATTCTTATTTTGATCCATTATCATATTGCTACTAGCAAACACACCATACATATTAATAATGGGAGGATAATTCTTTTATCAATTGATAAGATGCATTCAAGTGATATTTGTGAGCTTCTAGCTAATGTTTAAATATGGGATTCAATTATGCCAAATTTCATGAAATATAATCCAGTTGAAATTGTACCAAAATTTTCTAAAATAAGCTTCTGGCTTTCAATTTTAGAAATAACGCAAAGATATTCTTTGACGTTTTCGTTATAGTTCCAATATGGCAGTCATTCATTTATATATCCTCAAAACTAAACAAATTTCTTTTAAATTTGCTTGAGTATAATGTATTTTGAATTAAGATATATGTACCATTTGGTAATACTATATGGACTCTTCCGGACCCTTCAATTATATTAGCAGATTTGCTATGGTTGAAACTTTTAGCTAAAATATTTTCAGATAGTTCAGAGAAAAACTTCTAGTTTTTCAAAGTCATATAAGTAGTTGCACTATCTAGTAGGCATATATTATCACTCAAATATTGATGGTCCATGTCTTAAGAATTAAAGACAATATAGTTAATCAACTATTAAAAATTTTAAGCACTAAATAAATGCTAATACTTTCCAAAAAAAATTTAAAATGGACTACTGATTAAAACACAACATTCATCGGTAAGTTATTTCAATTAGTTCTGAAAGGAAAAACATACAAGCACCAACTTCCAACTGGTTGAAACTTCAGGTTCAACCACTCTTGTCTAATGTTTGGAAGTGTGACCATCTTCTAGTGGTCATAACACTCCTTCAGGGAGTTTCATAAGTAAAGATGATCTTTTTCAGTTAAATGTCTTATTTTAAGATTGTCGTGGATATGACACCTTAAAAATATAAGAGCATTTGTTTTATCCTACTAGGACATATTATTATCATTTTTTAATGGCATTTTCTAAGCATTGAGATTGTAATTGAATGTCAGCATCCAATATCTTTGACAAAAAGTTATCCCCTAATAAGTCCAAAGTTTTAAATTCAAGCTTGGCTATGTTTATCATATTACCAACTATAAGTGAAAATAAAAATGCATAAGCATCAAAATATTGTTCATGGGTATATAATCGATGCATTTCATAAAATAAGAACCCATATCTGATAGTAGTTACAGTGAAAGAAAAAAACATTACTGCAAAATAGTAAAAGACAACCAAATATAATCTATAAAAGCGACTATAACATCTTATTTACATCCTTTTGATAGCTTTAGATCCAATCTCATTAATTGCATTCATAAATTTTCTTGAAAATGCAAAACCACCATTGAAAATATGGAAAGGTCTTTATATGGATTGATTGGTGGAGAACGGATGAATTATAATCAAAGATTGTGCTGACTTTATTATGTTTACTTTCATAATATAGGAAGATTTAAAAATATGAATAGGTAGTATTAAATACCATTTATTAATTCATAACAACTACAATAGTGAGAAACATAAATATATACCATGTATATACGTTATGATCCTTGTCATCAATAAGAGATATAAAAGAAGAATAAATGTATGAAGTATTCATACGCATCTTTGTTGGACCATTCTCATTAATCAATTAATTTTATTTATTGATTTATTAATTGCTACCGATTAATATATGAATTAATATATGTGGCTATTTACATATTGTAAGCTAAACAGAGAGAGGAAATTTGTACATCACGTAGTGTATGAATAATATCATGAAAAACAAAATAGTTTGACTTGGCAACTAAAAAGTATGTCGTATGAGTTACAGCTATTGATAACAATCAATAAGTATATTCATGTGACATGACAATAATAGGTAAAAGATTAAGCATATAAAATAGTAAACATTGGAATACCTTTTTGTTGAAAGAGGAAAGACGAATGAGTTTTATATATAATATAACATAATTGATGGGTGTATAAATATTAACATTCATTTTATGAAGAATCCAAAATACTTACTTGATGAGCCAAAGGAAGGAAACTTGATCTATTATATATTTTACCTTTTGAAAGGCATGATTGGATGCATGGAAGAAGGAAAAAAACTAGGAAAAAAACTTCCTGTTAGAATACCTTGTTTTCTATTAAAAAAAGAGTAGGAGAGTATATATATTTCTATGTATTTATTTGATTTAGTAAAAGCACCAAATATATCAACAAATCTCTTCTAGAGATTTTTTTTATCACCGCTTCTGGAGTGAACAAATTTCTATACATTTATCTGGTTTAGTAGTTAATACTATTAGCAAATATTTTTAGAATTTCAGGTTCTAATTTTACTTTAAAATAAATTCTTTGTTTAGCACTTTAGATCCTAAATGGTACAACTTAATTTTCATTATCAAACTTCAGGTTTGATTGCAAACACGGTTGGAATTTACCATAATCTGAATTAGCTTTTCTAATAATAACAAGGAATGACTGCCTAGTCCCTAGAATTGAAAGATGATGGAAGAAAAGTCCCTCCCGAAAAAGTTATGAAAATTAAGTCCCTATTTTTAGTTTTTAGCTAATTTATACTACTTTTGCCCCTGATTTCAATGCTTGGTCGATTTTCTAAGAGGGGACAGTTTGGTAAAAAATAACAAAATAGGGACCAAATTTACATGGGTTTATGAGTAGGAACTTTTTGTGCATGAGCTTTGAGATTAGGGACCTTTGGTCCAAAACCCCTTCTAATAATTCAAAGCTTCACATCTCAAATTCATATGTTTGACTTTTGATACATAATCCCTTTTTTTAGAAATGCAAACATATATGCATAATTTTTATTTGAGAACTTCAGGTCTCTAATGTTAAATAAACACAATGAAACAAGAGGACTCTTTATAATCGTATTCGAACATGAGAATCATAATACTATTTCTCTTCGAGGAAATAGTATTTACCACATTTGTAATGTTATTCTAGCATACTGTTTTTATGTTATGTCTTCTGGACATATCAACATCTTCTTCTGGAATTGTTCGTTTATTTTCTTCAAGGCTTTATTTCAGCTTATGAAAATTTAATTTTTCACCTTCGCACATATGAACTTCAGGTTCCTATTCTTTCATATAAACTTAATACGATCTTCTGGATACATATTATCCTTATATTTGTTTCTCTAAAAAACAATGAAATATTTCTTGTGGAAACATAAATCATGTGGCAAAATTATTTCTACAGTTCTCACTCAAACCAAAATCCAAACAAAAAAAATTTCAAAATGAAAACTTTTTTTTTTCACCAAACAATGGAATGAGATAGATTTACGATAAAATGAGATCCAAAATGATAAGATTAATAGAGCAAGATCTATGAGATAAGATATATACATACATACATATATATATATATATATATATATATATATATATATATAATGAAATCTGGAAAATCAGATCTATGATACATAAGATCTAAAAAGAAAACTAATAGAATAAGGTCTGAATTTACATTTTAGTCCATGAAACAATTTTAGTTTCAGATCAAATTCAAAATTATCACAAAAAATGGATATACATGAATACAAATTAAATAAGAGATCCGATGATTAAAATCTACAGATCTAAAAAACATATCAGTTGAACATGATAGTAAAATCTACAAGAGATCTGAAAAATTAGAATTAAAAAAATAAGATCTACAACAAAACAAGATCTGAAATACATGCACAAAAAAATAAGATGTATAAATAGAATTAGATCTGAATAATTAGATCAATGATACGATGAGATCTAAAAGAAATAAAATTAATAGAATGAGATCTGAAAGATTTGATTAATCAGATCAGAAAGATAGCTTACCAATTTGAATATTCATAAAAGCTTCGTGTTGATAACATGTTATAAAATGAAGAAATTAGAAGCCATTAGAGAGTGAGAGGCAGAAGATATGTTATTCATTTCTCATAATCGACATATATTTATGTTACATAGTCTCCTTTATATAAAATCTTCAGAGCTAAGGATTAACTTATTCCACGATATGAGACTAAACAAAACAACATAAAAGCATATTCATTTCATGATTTACATATATTGTAACAAATAAGTATTTTTTTTCTTCAAAGAAAATAACCAAACGGTCCGTTCCTCGCTATTGTACCGTTGTACTAGTTATATAATTTTTTTGAGAAAAAATGAAAGACTAATTCTTTTCATACACAAACTATTACTTTACATACACCAAAAAATACAATAAAGTAGTATACAACAAAAACTATTACACATTTACCGTTCTTTTTATAAAATTACCATTGTTTTCATCTTCCTTATCTTCTATGTTTCAAACTCAAACTCATTTACACAAAACTAGAAATTTCTAACACTAAATTGAATCAAAATTCAACAAAATGAAATTTAATTTTTGGTACTAATACTGTAACTTTTTTAATTTTTTAAAAAATTACTCCATTTCAATAAAATTAACACTCATTTTAGAAAAAGCTAAATACTTTTAAATTACGGCAATTAATTATGAAAGATTTTATGATCGATATTTTAGGTTTCATGATAATAAATCTGAGGCTAATTCTATTCGTACATTAACAATGTCTTGACATATAAAAAAAATACAATAAACTAGTATACACCAAAAATTACTTTACATATATCATCTCTTTTACAAAACTGTCATGTTTTCATCTTCATCATTATCTCTCTTTAAAATCTACAACTCATATAACACAAAACCAGGATTTTATCACTCATCTAAGTTAAAATTCCACAAAATTAACTTTAATCTTTGACACTAATATGTAACTTCTTACTTATTTTATTATTATTATTAGTTCGATGATTAAAATTAACTTTATTTTAGAAAATATTTATATTTGATTAACTGATATTTTAAGTTTCATTAACTTTATTAAATTATTTAGATTTGATTAAATATCATTAATTTTAAAGTTTTAATTTTATGGGTCACATTAAAACACTAAAATTGCACAAATTTGCGTAGGTTTAAACTATTGATCGGTCTCTATGCAACCACAAGATTGTTGAGTTGAAAAGTTGAGAATTTTTTGACAGTTCAACGCTTCACATTTGTATATGATTTTAAACGTCAATTTTTTAGTGTGACTACCTTGATTAATTAGCGCAGAAAGTTAACCATCAGTAGTAACATTGGAACGTCTAAACAATCATTTTTAGCTTTCCTCAGAAGCATCTTTGTTTGCTTACATGAATATTCCAAAAGCAAATACCGAATACATAACACGATTTATTATAACATCGATTATGCAAACTTGAAACTCTGGATTTTCCACTTGCTTTCACAAAAATCTTAACAGTATTTAGTTCCTCGGAATGGCCGCTCCAAAACTTTGTATAGTCCACCTAATTTCCATCATCAGCTTAATCACCGCTGCCCGTCTAAATTCCGACGGCGGAGCACGCCGCGTCGCTACAGGCAAAACCCTTCGTTTCACGAGCGAATCGCGATTCAAAATCGCGATATTTGCAGATTTGCATTACGGGGAGAATGCTTGGACCGAGTGGGGTCCAGTTCAGGATGATAATTCGGACCGGGTGATGTCTATCGTTCTTGATAAAGAAACCGCAGGTGCGTTGTTTGATTTTTGTTGTTGCTTGCGAGACAGCAAGACCTTACCCTATTCATTTTGCTTGTAGACTCTCCTCTAGCCTCTAGGTTAATAAAATTAAACCATAAACCTACCTCGAAACCCAACTTAGACTTAAAAAAAAGAGTCTAAAAATAAATGCGATAGACCAAACGACGAAGAAATAGAATGAAATCTACTACTCAAACATGATCGTAAATTTAGTCAAGTAACACTAGTTCAACTGGTTAGTGGTACGAGACCATAGACATAAGCTATAGACGTCATAGGTTCAAACCCCTAGGATATCAAAATTGGTGTTCCATTTGAATAAATTTCACTCTTATTATAAAAAGTTAATATTTTATCAATTCAAATTAGAAATTGATAAGTTTAGATACTTAATTATTTTTTAAATATGCATATAAATCAATATTTTTGTAATTCCGTTATTTTCCAAAGAAAAGATTATTATATCATATTGTTTTTCATTGCAAAAGCAATAATGATAGGATATTTTTGATCGAAATAGTAACGAATGTTCTCTACTATGTTTTACTCTAGCACTAAATTTGAGATGCATTATTCACTATGTTAATCTTAAATAAGGTTACATAATTTATAGAAAATGGAAAATCTACTTACAATTAAAGTCGATGGCAGCTTAGTCACAACCAAATTAGTTGAATTTATACGTATCGCCGAATCATTAAATGAAAAAAAATAAGTTGTGGAGAAATTGGTGCATATGTATTGATTCCGTTGTTTGAAGAGAGGGGAGAAGTGGAGTCATGCTTTTGAGAAAAAAATGAAAATGTGGGTGTGGATGCAGTATTTGATTGAGTGAAATGATAAGTGGGTGAGAGAAAGTATCTAAGTGGGTGTAAATAATATCATCCTAAATAAGTGTAAAGTTTCGTTGAAATTTCCATTTTTTCGATCAAACAAGCATAGGGGCGGGCCTTGTTCAAAAGGACATTTTGATCAGGCATCTTAACAGATATTTTCGAATGCGTTTAACTTGATATGTTATAGTGCCAAAAATAGATAGAAAAATATAACTTAATGTAGAGTTGTTTCAATGTCAATTTCAAAGAAATACAAAAAATAAATAAAATAAAAATAATGGTAAACAGTGAAATTGTACTTAGAGTGTCATGGAATTGTATAGTTATTAATCATTAATTTTACTAAAATACATTTAACATATATTCATTAAAATCTTAATATAATATTGATATTTTTGAATGCAGACATCCATATTCATATTTGCTTTTTGAACGTTAAATGTTTTTAAAAATTGGTATACATATTGGATTTTCGAGTACTCATGGTCAATTCTAACTTTGGCCGTCATGTCCATGACAACATTATTTATATTGGACTACATAAGTTTATGCCTAATCGGACATAAGGTTTCGTCTGCGGTGTAAATCAGTGCTTTCCACCATTTCAAATACAAGTATCCACATCGGAGTTAGATTAGGGTTTTAAAGCACTTGGCATTATTAATACAAAAATATAACATACGAATGACCCAGATTGTAATCCACATGCTGCAAATTGCAAAATATGGACCATAAGAGTATCAGTCATTTATAATGCTGGATAATCTTGTATGATCTTCCCCGACCTTCTTCTTGACCCACATTTTGTTTACTTCTCCATTTCTTAATATAATCATTTTGCAGATAAAAAAGCCCTAAATCCCCTATTTTACCCTAAAATTAGTGATGTTTTGATCAAAATGAGTTTAGCTTTGAGTAACTTACGAGGTACTAGTAGTAGGAGATGAAAGTCAAACGTAGGAGGAGACAGAAGTCGGGGTGAAAGCAGGTATGGTGATGTTGGAGGCGGAGATGGTGATAAAGTGAGATCTAGCATAAATCGTAAAGTAGGTGACTGCACCACCATGTCACGTAGAAGGTGGATGAGCCTAGCATCAAGAGACATTACTATCGACCCCAACATATATCGAAACCTCAGGACGAGTAAGAAGTTGGCAAATTTTCATGTCAGATGACCAGCAACACATCAGTGCAGTCGTCGATGACATTGTAAGTTCATTTAAGTTTTGAAATTGAATTATAGTACATTACATGTCAATTTAATTTAATTAGTAAATTTATTAGATTTGACCCATAGATATTTGAACATGTAACCGGTAAACGAAAGAACAATTGTGTAGTGTTTATGATTAAAAAATATTTTGTATTAAACAGTCTAGGACTGGTCGTCTACGAGATTCATTTGCATCTATATTTTGGTTATATAGGTTAGCAACAAATGTGGATATTGACCTTGTGATTCACCATTTATAGCGAGGCATATGATTCAGTGATTTTTAGTTATGTTTTTTTATACTTAGTTTACTTATAATTCACACATATTTATCTTGTATAATACACTGTAACGACCCACCTTTTTGTACGCTTAAGCAGACACACGTGCCAACTTAAACCATACAGAAGGGTAGATTGTTATGGGGTAAATAAGAAAAAGTGGAGAAATAAAAGAAACAAAATAGAATCTTGCAGCGGAACGATAAAATATAATATTCAAATAACAGTTCATGAAGCTGTTTTACAAAACATTTGATCATACTTATACAATACATATCAGAGTTACACATACCAGAGAATGATAATTAATGCAGCGGAATACAATGGTGTAGTGGAATATATAACAAATAGTAATAATAATTCTTCGTCTTCGTCCTCCAGAATTAAGGCCTTCAAATCCTGAAATGCTCAGGCTGACCCGAGCGAATTGAAAAGACAAAACACTCGAGTCAGAACTAAAAGATCTTATGTAAGTTAAATCAATGAAATAAATATGAGTGTAAACGGCGTCAGAGATGTTTACGGGGTTTGACATCTCCTATCCAGTGTCTAACGTGAGTGCAGTAACTTAAGAAATGTTCGGGATTCACATCTCTTAAGGATCCGTTAAACTATCTACTATGTAGTAATATACGCTATATACAGTAGTGTCTAATCAGTAAAGTATAATCATATAGAAAATAGCGTTAAGGGGATGGTGAACCTTAACGCGGTCGGATCTTTAAACCAAAATCGTAGTGGGTTCGATATGGTAGGTGACACGGCACACAAGGCAATGCCAGGGTAGATATACCAATTACGCATCCGGACTGGTGGTGATGCATAGCAGCTACTACCGCCCATCTCGAACAACACTCCCAAATCAAGGGTGGCCACCAAATCAATCACAAGTAATAGAACGGTATCGAAGAAGTGTGTTCGATCAGAGGTGCTACCTCCTTGGTCCGTCGATCGCTCCTGTTTTAGCCACCTTATGCCAACTCACGGGAGTTGGGTCCACGTATATACCTTAGGATCGTCGCCATCATCCTACTTCATTCTGGAAACTCTACCGCGTACACAGTTGTCAAAGTGGTTTTCGGTATCGACAGAGAGTATGTCCATATCCGATCCCGGTCTCTTTAACAACCAAACGTTATTATAACACCGTGGTCATTTAAAAATATATATACTTTTAAAAACACAATCATTGCTCTTTCAAAACATATTCTTTATTTCAAAATAGTATATACTTCAAAAACCAAAATATTATTGCCATTTCAAAACCATATTCTTTACTTCAAAATAGTATATACTTCAAAAACCAAAATATTATTGCCATTTCAAAACATATCCTTTACTTCAAAATAGTATATACTTTAAAACCAAAATATTATTGCTATTTCAAACCCAAATTATCAATGTATTATTTCCATTTCAAAACCCAATTCAATAATATATCATTTCCATTTCCAAAACAATTTAATAATATCTTATTTAAATAAAACCAAATTTCCAATCACTAATCTTTCTTAAATTTAGATAACTTGAAATATTCTTTTAAATCATCTTAAACCCAAACCACATTTTGAAGTCATATTCTAAATTTTCAGTTTCAATAGGTTTCCAATCCATATATTCACAGATAATTCTTAAATAAATTCTATTTCAAATAAATTCATTTTACAAACTATATTACTTTCAAAGTTATAAAAATTTCGAAAACCAATACTTTGAAAAAATAATACCTTAATTTAAATAAAACATTTCAATTTTGATATATTTCAAGTCTTTAAATATTCCAAAATTTCCAAACCAAACCTGATAATCTCATATATACCATAATTCAATTTACTATTATTTAGTTTAGAAATATTTATTTAATAAATTCAATGTCACTTAAATAAAGCTCAAACTTGAAATATTCGTAAATCAAACTTAAAACATCATCAAGTTATACATAGCTTAAATTTTAGAATTTAACCATATATAAAATAATATTTATATAATATCAAAATTTAATATTTATTAAACCGTATATTTCTTTCCAAACCATAGAAAATCACTTTAAAATATTTTATATATAGACCACGGTGCCTGTATATAATTTTTTTATCCTATGGTCAAGTGATACAGATATTTATCATTTCAATCCGTAATTTAAAAGTAAAAGTTTACGGTTATATATCATTTCAAACCGCAATCCCGAATGAAATGAAAATGCATAATAACTTGCAGTTTATACAATATAAAATATAGCATCCATTCATCCAAATATCAATAAACAACCATTTATTACAATCATCATCCAATTTAAACAAAACATCAATATAAAGCATATAAAATATAACAGACATCAACAAATAGTTTATATTCAATAAAAATTAATAACTGTTCAACTGGCAGTTTATATGCAATAATAAATAAATTTAACTGGCAAATTATATGCAATAATAAAATTTAACTAAATGCTATCTAACTGAGATGATGATTAAATATATGCCCAAACAATCATAGATAAATTTTAAATCACATCAAAATTTAATTTAACAAACATAAGAAATCTTAGAAGTTGTGAGTGAGTTAAAATACTTACCTTTTGAATTTAAATTCAATTTAAACCCAAAAATTTGATCGTCTCAGAATTCGTCCAAACCAGCGTTATCAGGTCCGGAATTTCAATACGATCCTAACAAAAGAAACCGCGCGTGAAACGGAGTTCGTATGCAAAAGATATTGCGAAAATTGCGATTGAAATCATAAAAAAAAGAACAAAAGAAGATGGAACACAAATAACCTTATATGTTTGCCACGTCACCTACATTCACGTGAAGGTCTTCTTCTCCCAGAAACACAGCACCGCAACCTCTCCCTTTGACCGACCGTTGACCGCGTTTTGCCGCCAATCCGACCGTCAATTCGCCTTCAAACTTCGCCGATGAACAACGCGCTAGCCTCTCTACAAAACCCAGAAAGGATTTTCCGATCAGATGCACCAGTCAAAAACGCCCAATTCAATTTTGACCGCGATTTCTGGTCAAACGATGCGTCGAATTGAAAAACAAATTACACCATTGAATTACGCTCGTCGAGAGCTTCAACATATATAAATTTGAGATTTTTTTGAGGACTTTGAATTTTTGACTTTGATTTTGAAATGGATCTGGATCTGAAATTTTGTCTGCCATTGAGGAGGAGAAGGAGCTGATGAAATTTTATGCGCAGACAAATGAGAATAGGCGGAGGCTAGGGTTTAGCGGGGATATTTATAGAGAAGGTTGAAAATAGAATAGATAGAAAAAACAGGTGTACGCGCTAACGCCAACGTGGTCCAAAAAGCCCGTTCTGACCCCGGAACGAAATTGGGTAAACCCAGGGCCGGTTATTGGGCAAGGCCCAATAGGCCACCGAGTAGGGCAACCGCCCTCTGGGGGCAACATCAGACAGAAAAAAAAACCCTATTTCGAAATTCGATTGTCTTCTCTCAACCCACATGCCAACTCCCTCCTCTTGCTCCTACGCCACAGCTCCCGCCTTCTGCTCCAACGTGACAGCTCCTGTGGCTGCCTCCTACTCCTCCGCGAGTCTGCGACGACCTAGTTTCCATCTCCAGGCTGGATGCTGAATTGATAATTTTGATTTAGATTACTGTCTGCTAATTACTTGATTAGCTCAAACAATTTGGCGAAAAAAGTAATTATTACAAACTATTTTTGTTTGAAGTTTTGATATTTTAATTGATGATATTGATAACTGATAAATATTAAAAGCTAATTGCATATTTGCATTTCTTAACTAGTATGTAGTATGTTGAATTGCTGATTTGTATGCCAATTCGTTAGATTAAATCTGGTTTGAACGATGGTAATTGCATATTTGCCCAACAACCGACCCCGGTGATTGCACATTTGCATTGCTTAAGTCCTAACTAGTATGCAGTATGCTCATTGCTGATTTTTTTAGTTTAAATATTGTTTGAATGCTGATAATTGATATTTCCAGTCTCTATATTAATAAGTATTAGAATGCATTGCTTAACTTTGCAATTTGTTCGGAAAAATAAAGATTTTTCAATTTATTTTTGCTCAACTCAATGATTAATTTTTTTTGTTATCGTTATTCGTTAAGTGCATCAAAATGAAATATTCTTATAATTTATATACAGTGTTGAAACTTCGCTTATTTCATCGATTGGAAATGTATAGAAAATATGACGCGGAATGAAGATAATAAAAATCTGAGTTAGATTTCGAAAACAAAACTCTAGATTTTACAGTAGAAAAGTTAAGCAAAAGAAAGATGAACTTGCAAAATCACTTGTTGGTTTGATCTATAATTTATTTCAAGCACAAATTCAAAACTCTCAATTGATTTCAATCAAAAATGGATATTTGGATAATTTAAAATATGATGATATAATTGAAAATTTGCTTTCAAAAATTTAAGAAGAAGTTGTTTTCGATGAGTATGTATATGAAGTTAATGAGAAAGTATTTTGGAAGAATTGCTAAAATATGTATTTTGTTATTATGTGAAGTTAACAAAAAATATTTACAATGTTATAATATATTTTTAATTTTTTTTATGTAAACGGGCAATAAAAATTGTGTTTGCCTAGGGCAACCTCTAGGCTAGAACCGGCCCTGGGTAAACCCATATATCAAAATAGATGTTTTAAAATAATTTAAATTCAATGGAAAAGGTTTCAGGTTCAAATTGTGTCGTATGAAGAAGTTATGCAAAAATCAATATTTTCAAATTGATTTCAATTGCATAAATTTCAAGGCGTTTCGAGTCTGTACGATCAAACGACAAGTCCGATTGCTACGAAACTTGAAACATTATTATAATTCACCGTTACGGATCCGATGAAACTGGTTTCGTCGAAATCCGAGTCAGTGGCCAAAATGGCTATTTTTATATTAATTAAATAAATTTAAAATAAATAAATTAAATCAAATTTCCTATTTAAATTCTGAAATTGACAATCTTTATCACTTTTACTTTCTTAATCCTTCACATTAATTTAAACCAAATCTAGATGTAAATTTAGAGTTAACAATTTTATTAATTTCAGCGTTAAATTTCAATTTTCATTATATTCGCAAATTATACATTAAATTTGCAAAAATTTCTTTTTATTTGATTTTCATTCAATTTCTCAATCTATTAGTATCCAATAGATGAGACTACCATTGGATTCATACTTTATTACGTAAGTATCTCTAAATTCCATCTAAATTTATATTTACATAATATCTAAATATTAAATTTTCATCTATTTTAAATAAACCCAATTACTAAAATTTACATATTAATATATCTTGATTTACAAATGCTATATCAACCAATAGTTATATTATAAATGGAATTTACGTAAATTTCAAATATTACTTCAATTAACGTAAATGTAATAATTATTTTTATTTATTGCAATTGGTTATCAGTTATAATTTAATATACTAAATAGATGGTTAATTCTTAAAATACTTGTTATCATTAACGTTTTAATTTCACTTAAAAGCTATTAATAACCAACCCAATGTTGCTATTTGATTGAGACCTAATTCAATGCATAAATGAATGTGTAAATGATTAAAGTTTTTGCACCATTGCCACAATTTCATTAATATACATTAAGGTTTATTAAGTTCTAGTTGACTCCCATTTAATTATTACAATAATTACTATCCTTGCTTCAAATTTCCAAAATTTAGAAATTACAAATTTTATTTTCAATATTTCCATTTAATAGACTTTCCATTCTATCATCAATCTAATTGCCTTATTATGGATAGTATTACATTATTGAGTCGATTATCAATTTATGGGAAGAATTATTATTGGCCTACTCTTATTACATTAACAATTATCCTCTTATTCTAATATTCAATTTATATAGAAATAAATTTCATCCACTTACAAATAAATGCAATTATTACATATTTCCTTCCAATTAATTTAAAATTTAATTCTATAGATTGATTTGATTTAATCGCCAAATATATATTCATAAATTACTTTACATTCACACTTCCGTTATGTTATTAATCACCATTAAAGAAACGTTTATTAATTACAACAATATTGTAATAACTTACCTACATTGATTGTATACGTTTTTCATTATTATCATTCATTAGAAATTTATTCAACTTTCCATTAATATACAAATTTGAATCTCATTCTAGTTATTCTTTATTAAAAATTCACACAATATTATAACTTCGTACAAGACATCCAATTACTATTTATCATTATAACTTTACAATCTATATAAATTCATTGATTGATTTACTATTTGCCTTTGTTTCCTTATATTCAATTCTTAGCTTAGTATGACAATTTATAGTACTCCATTTAAAAGACATTTCATTTTAATTTGTCAAGAATTTATTATATTTACCAATGCAACACTTAATTTCCAACATTCGCTCCAATATACATTATAAGATTTTCATTTCTTTTTACATTAAATTACAAAAATCAATTTAAATCAACATATTTAAATGGTCGAAATTTACGGGTCGTTACACTCTCCCCCACTCAAAACTTTTCATCCCCGAAAAGGAAAAAGGAAAAGGTTCATTAAATAAACAATACGTCTTATTCAAAATAATAATCTCATAACCAAATAATTTACAAAATTTATTACTTTAAACAAAATATACCCATTTATAACCCTTAAATCTTTTTTTTATAAAGTTTGGAAAACATTTCAAAATAATTTCTAAGTCCAAAATTTTACGGAAAATTTCGGTAGAGTCTCCTTTGTACGGAGAGGCTCGGGAGAAAATATAATATCAAAATATACAATATATAACATATAATATTCAAAATTTAATATCCCAACACGGGAAAAACAATATAATAGCGCTATAAACCGTAATCCGAAAACGTACCTATTTGTCGGGCAATTAACGCTTATTTATGGAACCAAAAGCAGTAGCAATTGCTTCCATAACCTGCATTTTACTTATATAATCTAAAAGGATTAACAATTATATAAGATGAAATATTTAAGGTTGTTTCAATCACAACAACAATCAATACACAAACACTTGCAACAAGGCATACAACCATAAAATCAATCATTCATTCATATCAAACAAAACAAATAGTTGTTCAGGTTCATAACTTTAAATTGTACAGAATGAAGAATAAACTACTAAGTGTACCCTTCACTCAGCAGTCTTAGGTGAAACTAAATAGATTATTTATTCATCCAAACAATTGTAAAGTATCCTTGCCCAAACAACCATAAATTAAACAAACAACAAATTCAAACAATAGATCAAGTTCATTATTATTAATTTCATTTCATATATTGTTGCTTGATTTCCTCTTTATTCATTATTTATTTTTATCCATTCAACCAAATTCCTTGGTAGGTAAATTTATTTCTTAAGTTTTACAGTCATTTTCCAGTATTCATCTTTTATTCTAAGGTAACTTTAACCTATTACTTAAGTTTATTATTATTTATATATAACATTTAAGTCCATAACAACGAGAACATCAATACTTATTAATTTCATTTATTCATTTTTAAATTAATTTACTTTGCATATTTATTCATTTACTTGATTTTATTTATTCATTTATTAATAATATTCATGTTCAATTTTAGTTACTTGGCATAACAGTTATACTTTAATTCTTATTAATAAAAGAAATTTACTGAATATTTCATTACATAAGTTTACTTGTACAATTTACTATACATTTCTTATTAAACATTTTCAACTTTTAAATTTTTGGTAAGTTATATTTATGCTTTTAAAGAATGAAATTGAAAGTTATACAAGTTTTCTCATTTCCTTTAATTATTTTAATGTTCAATAATTATTTCCTTTATTTCATAGGTTACAATTTCAACTTTCATTTAATACCATTTATAACCTAGCATTTAAATCTCTTATTTCCTTTAGAGGTTTCAATTTATTCATTACCTACGTTCCAATTCACTTCAGTAATTAGGACTATTTATTAATGGAAACTTAAGAATTAAATACCGGGTTTTATTCAAAAATCATTTTAAAATAATAGATAATATATATACTTATAATTTATATATCCAATTATATTTAAAACAATTTAAAATAAAATAATCTTGTAGTAAAACTACTACAGTGGCCTTCCCACTTTGAAACTCGAAAATAAATGTCGATGATGCGGCCGCCATCATCGAAATTTATTTTCCAGCGACAAAGAGGGGAGTACAACTTATTTCTTTGCGGAATTTCTTTTAAAACATTTCTTTCAAATTCTATTGAAATATTTATATCAGAAAATACTTCTAACAATATTATTATTATATTCCAAAATCAATTGAAAAAAATCTTCAAAAACCCCGGAACTTAAGCTCTAAATTTCCAGTTTTCATTTATTTTATTTTCAACTTAGTTTCAACTATTATTTATATTTTCATTACCTAACACCCAATCTATAGCAACCAAATATATATCTTTATAAAATATTTTTATATATAGAAAATATAATAGGCAAAGTTATTTCATTCACCTATATTAAAACAAATATTATGTCGGTCTGTCCTATTAAGTGTTTAGAAATCTCTATTGATGTCATAGCGTCTCATGCACCAACCAGAATTTATAAATACCAAACGGAACAGATTAACATAATATTAAAACTTTTTTATAATACTAACAAATACGCTTTCTCATATATATACACTCAGCGACTCCCATAGGGTATTACTACCCTATCAGTAAAGAGTCAGACCCCACAAAGCTAAGGTTTATCGCTAAACCAAAGCTCTGATACCAACTGTAACGACCCACCTTTTTGTACGCTTAAGCAGACACACGTGCCAACTTAAACCATACAGAAGGGCGGATTGTTATGGGGTAAATAAGAAAAAGTGGAGAAATAAAAGAAACAAAATAGAATCTTGCAGCGGAACGATAAAATATAATAATCAAATAACAGTTCATGAAGCTGTTTTACAAAACATTTGATTATACTTATACAATACATATCAGAGTTACACATACCAGAGAATGATAATTAATGCAGCGGAATACAATGGTGTAGTGGAATATATAACAAATAGTAATAATAATTCTTCGTCTTCGTCCTCCAGAATTAAGGCCTTCAAATCCTGAAATGCTCAGGCTGACCCGAGCGAATTGAAAAGACAAAACACTCGAGTCAGAACTAAAAGATCTTATGTAAGTTAAATCAATGAAATAAATATGAGTGTAAACGGCGTCAGAGATGTTTACGGGGTTTGACATCTCCTATCCAATGTCTAATGTGAGTGCAGTAACTTAAGAAATGTTCGGGATTCACATCTCTTAAGGATCCGTTAAACTATCTACTATGTAGTAATATACGCTATATACAGTAGTGTTTAATCAGTAAAGTATAATCATATAGAAAATAGCGTTAAGGGGATGGTGAACCTTAACACGGTCGGATCTTTAAACCAAAATCGTAGTGGGTTCGATATGGTAGGTGACACGACACACAAGGCAATGCCAGGGTAGATATACCAATTACGCATCCGGACTGGTGGTGACGCATAGCAGCCACTACCGTCCACCTCGAACAACACTCTCAAATCAAGGGTGGCCACCAAATCAATCACAAGTAATAGAATGGTATCGAAGAAGTGTGTCCGATCAGAGGTGCTACCTCCTTGGCCCGTCGATCGCTCCTGTTTTAGCCACCTTATGCCAACTCACGAGAGTTGGGTCCACGTATATACCTTAGGATCGTCGCCACCATCCTACTTCATTCTTGAAACTTCACCGCGTACACAGTTGTCAAAGTGGTTTTCGGTATCGACAGAGAGTGTCCATATCCGATCCCGGTCTCTTTAACAACCAAACGTTATTATGACACCGTGATCATTTAAAAATATATATACTTTTAAAAACACAATCATTGCTCTTTCAAAACATATTCTTTATTTCAAAATAGTATATACTTCAAAAACCAAAATATTATTGCCATTTCAAAACCATATTCTTTACTTCAAAATAGTATATACTTCAAAAACCAAAATATTATTGCCATTTCAAAACATATCCTTTACTTCAAAATAGTATATACTTTAAAACCAAAATATTATTGCTATTTCAAACCCAAATTATCAATGTATTATTTCCATTTCAAAACCCAATTCAATAATATAACATTTCCATTTCCAAAACAATTTAATAATATCTTATTTAAATAAAACCAAATTTCCAATCACTAATCTTTCTTAAATTTAGATAACTTGAAATATTCTTTTAAATCATCTTAAACCCAAACCACATTTTGAAGTCATATTCTAAATTTTCAGTTTCAATAGGTTTCCAATCCATATATTCACAGATAATTCTTAAATAAATTCTATTTCAAATAAATTCATTTTACAAACTATATTACTTTCAAAGTTATAAAAATTTCGAAAACCAATACTTTGAAAAAATAATACCTTAATTTAAATAAAACATTTCAATTTTGATATATTTCAAGTCTTTAAATATTCCAAAATTTCCAAACCAAACCTGATAATCTCATATATACCATAATTCAATTTACTATTATTTAGTTTAGAAATATTTATTTAATAAATTCAATGTCACTTAAATAAAGCTCAAACTTGAAATATTCGTAAATCAAACTTAAAACATCATCAAGTTATACATAGCTTAAATTTTAGAATTTAACCATATATAAAATAATATTTATATAATATCAAAATTTAATATTTATTAAACCGTATATTTCTTTCCAAACCATAGAAAATCACTTTAAAATATTTTATATATAGACCACGGTGCCTGTATATAATTTTTTTATCCTATGGTCAAGTGATAC
This sequence comes from Allium fistulosum, assembly GCA_030737815.1. NCBI lineage: Eukaryota > Viridiplantae > Streptophyta > Magnoliopsida > Asparagales > Amaryllidaceae > Allium > Allium fistulosum. The sequence goes on from CM060906.1 coordinate 56,602,384, forward strand.
AGATATTTATCATTTCAATCCGTAATTTAAAAGTAAAAGTTTACGGTTATATATCATTTCAAACCGCAATCCCGAATGAAATGAAAATGCATAATAACTTGCAGTTTATACAATATAAAATATAGCATCCATTCATCCAAATATCAATAAACAACCATTTATTACAATCATCATCCAATTTAAACAAAACATCAATATAAAGCATATAAAATATAACAGACATCAACAAATAGTTTATATTCAATAAAAATTAATAATTGTTCAACTGGCAGTTTATATGCAATAATAAATAAATTTAACTGGCAAATTATATGCAATAATAAAATTAAATAATAATAAAATTTAACTAAATGCTATCTAACTGAGATAATGATTAAATATATGCCCAAACAATCATAGATAAATTTTAAATCACATCAAAATTTAATTTAACAAACATAAGAAATCTTAGAAGTTGTGAGTGGGTTAAAACACTCATCTTTTGAATTTAAATTGAATTTAAATTCAATTTAAACCCAAAAATTTGACCGTCTTAGAATTCGTCCAAACCAGCGTCATCAGGTCCGGAATTTCAATACGATCATAACAAAAGAAACCGCGCGTGAAACAGAGTTCGTATGCAAAAGATATTGCGAAAATTGCGATTGAAATCATAAAAAAAAGAACCAAAAAAAAATGGAACACAAATAACCTTATATGTTTGCCACGTCACCTACATTCACGTGAAGGTCTTCTTCTCCCAGAAACACAGCACCGCAACCTCTCCCTTTGACCGACCGTTGACCGCGTTTTGCCGCCAATCCGACCGTCAATTCGCCTTCAAACTTCGCCGATGAACAACGCGCTAGCCTCTCTACAAAACCCAGAAAGGATTTTCCGATCAGACGCACCCGTCAAAAACGCCCAATTCAATTTTGACCGCGATTTCTGGTCAAACGATGCGTCGAATTGAAAAACAAATTACACCATTGAATTACGCTCGTCGAGAGCTTCAACATATATAAATTTGAGATTTTTCTGAGGACTTTGAATTTTTGACTTTGATTTTGAAATGGATCTGGATCTGAAATTTTGTCTGCCATTGAGGAGGAGAAGGAGCTGATGAAATTTTATGCGCAGACAAATGAGAATAGGCGGAGGCTAGGGTTTAGCGGGGATATTTATAGAGAAGGTTGAAAATAGAATAGATGGATAAAACAGGTGTACGCGCTAACGCCAACATGGTCCAAAAAGCCCGTTCTGACCCCGGAACGAAATTGGGTAAACCCATATATCAAAATAGATGTTTTAAAATAATTTAAGTTCAATGGAAAAGGTTTCAGATTCAAATTGTGTCGTATGAAGAAGTTATGCAAAAATCAATATTTTCAAATTGATTTCAATTGCATAAATTTCAAGGCGTTTCGAGTCCGTACGATCAAACGACAAGTCCGATTGCTACGAAACTTGAAACATTATTATAATTCACCGTTACGGATCCGATGAAACTGGTTTCGTCGAAATCCGAGTCAGTGGCCAAAATGGCTATTTTTATATTAATTAAATAAATTTAAAATAAATTAATTAAATAAAATTTCCTATTTAAATTCTGAAATTGACAATCTTTATCACTTTTACTTTCTTAACCCTTCACATTAATTTAAACCAAATCTAGATGTAAATTTAGAGTTAACAATTTTATTAATTTCAGCGTTAAATTTCAATTTTCATTATATTCGCAAATTATACATTAAATTTGCAAAAATTTCTTTTTATTTGATTTTCATTCAATTTCTCAATCTATTAGTATCCAATAGATGAGACTACCATTGGATTCATACTTTATTACGTAAGTATCTCTAAATTCCATCTAAATTTATATTTACATAATATCTAAATATTAAATTTTCATCTATTTTAAATAAACCCAATTACTAAAATTTACATATTAATATATCTTGATTTACAAATGCTATATCAACCAATAGTTATATTATAAATGGAATTTACGTAAATTTCAAATATTACTTCAATTAACGTAAATGTAATAATTATTTTTATTTATTGCAATTGGTTATCAGTTATAATTTAATATACTAAATAGATGGTTAATTCTTAAAATACTTGTTATCATTAACGTTTTAATTTCACTTAAAAGCTATTAATAACCAACCCAATGTTGCTATTTGATTGAGACCTAATTCAATGCATAAATGAATGGGTAAATGATTAAAGTTTTTGCACCATTGCCACAATTTCATTAATATACATTAAGGTTTATTAAGTTCTAGTTGACTCCCATTTAATTATTACACTAATTACTATCCTTGCTTCAAATTTCCAAAATTTAGAAATTACAAATTTTATTTTCAATATTTCCATTTAATAGACTTTCCATTCTATCATCAATCTAATTGCCTTATTATGGATAGTATTACATTATTGAGTCGATTATCAATTTATGGGAAGAATTATTATTGGCCCACTCTTATTACATTAACAATTATCCTCTTATTCTAATATTCAATTTATATAGAAATAAATTTCATCCACTTACAAATAAATGCAATTATTACATACTTCCTTCCAATTAATTTAAAATTTAATTCTATAGATTGATTTGATTTAATCGCCAAATATATATTCATAAATTACTTTACATTCACACTTCCGTTATGTTATTAATCACCATTAAAGAAACGTTTATTAATTACAACAATATTGTAATAACTTACCTACATTGATTGTATACGTTTTTCATTATTATCATTCATTAGAAATTTATTCAACTTTCCATTAATATACAAATTTGAATCTCATTCTAGTTATTCTTTATTAAAAATTCACACAATATTATAACTTCGTACAAGACATCCAATTACTATTTATCATTATAACTTTACAATCTATATAAATTCATTGATTGATTTACTATTTGCCTTTGTTTCCTTATATTCAATTCTTAGCTTAGTATGACAATTTATAGTACTCCATTTAAAAGACATTTCAATTTGTCAAGAATTTATTATATTTACCAATGCAACACTTAATTTTCAACATTCGCTCCAATATACATTATAAGATTTTCATTTCTTTTTACATTAAATTACAAAAATCAATTTAAATCAACATATTTAAATGGTCGAAATTTACGGGTCGTTACATACACTAACTTCGCTGTTATAAGAATAAAAATATTATTGAATTTAGACACTATTATTGGTATTTTGACCCGGTTATATCCAAACTGACTGGACAAATTAGACTCGACTGTCGTTAGGGCCAGACGGTCAGTAGCCCAGAGCGATTATTGTGGGATCCAAAAATCAAGTATAAATGATAATATGAAGCAGAAGCATGAAAGCTCACTACTCTCCGAAGATGGATCAAGTACGATCCATATTCAACATTATGGATCGTATCGTATCGATTTCACAACTCAATTTTGCAGCGATGATCGATCAATAACTCAAAATCTACACATGCTATCAACATGAAACTTGGAGTACAAGCTTACTACAACATGTGGAACACCCCCTAGGGATCTCATTCCAATTGGAGGAAGTTGGAGGGATCGGCATAACTCCCTTTGGAGGGATCGGCAGAAATCAGAATTCAAGCAACACTACTTCACGGAAAATGCAATATCTCACAAACCATACATCGGAATTGCACGAAATTTGGGGAGCAAGTAGCTAACATCATGTGACACCCCTCATAGAGATCGTAACCCATTTGGACACACTAATATGGATCGGCACCGATCTCTATTGTGGGCCCCGATGGGTCTGGAAATCTTTAGGTTGGCTCGTCTTGGTCTCCCGAACCTTCTGCCAAAATTTCAGTCCGATCCGTTCACGTCTTCCCCTATAAATACAGCAGACATAGCATCACAAAAGGGATCCTTCTTTCTGTTGAAAATGCTCTTCCATCTTTATTCTTCATTCTTGTACTAATGGATCATAGCCGATCCAAACATTCTTGTAATAATAATCAAGTGCAAGATCAATAAAATATGAAGCGGACGTAGGCCAAGATTGCCGAACCACAATAAAAATATGTGTTCATTTATGATATTTCTTTGTTTTAATTTCATTCTTCATTTAATCTCTACTAGATTCTATTGGGTGTTGATGCCTATTTTTGGCGTCAACATTTTGGTGTTTTCATTGAGAGTCGAATTCTCAGCTTGATTGTATCTCATCATCTACTTGTGGATTTCCATATTCACGAGATAGATCCAACGTTCTACCGGTAAACTTCATATTCTACTCAGATTTGATGGAAATCTAAAGGAAACTGATAGCCATGGTTAGAAGAATTAAATCAACTTTCCGCGGAGCTGAAAGAAATGTTGATGCTAATGTTCTTGTTTGGGGTTGTTCATGTGTTCATGTCCATTTGGAAGGGATCAGATTCACTCATGTATGCAACTCGCAAGTTCTTAGGATCAGATGCTGAAATTTGCACTAAAGTTAGCTAAAGGCCGATCCCTCTCTCATGGCCAACATGGTCGATCCCTCTCTCAAGGCCAAAATGATCGACCCTTCTCTCCAGGCTAGAATGATCGATTTCTACATCAAGGCCATCATGATCGACCCTCCTTTTTGGAGTCTAGCACCGGTCCCTTCATGACCGACCCCTACATACATATACATGCTCAATACCGATCCCTTCAAAGACATCAATACCGATCCCTTCAAAGACATCAATACCGATCCCTCCAACATATATGTATACCGATCCCTCCAGCATATATACCGATCACTCCAAAAAGTATATATACCGATCCCTCTGCAAAGTATATATACCGATCTCTCTGCAAGGTCTATATACCGATCCCTCTGCAAGGTCTATATACCGATCCCCATACCACCGATCCCTCAATATTACCGATCCCTCGATATGACCGATCCCCCATATGACTGATCCCGTCATACATACTCCGTATGACCGATTCCTCTCATAAAACATTCAATACCGATCGCTAAGGGATTGACATGTCATGACCGATCGGTCTACCCACTACCGATCCTTATGTCGCATCCATCCAGAACCGAACCCTTGTTCAACCGATCTCTGCACCACACTCAAATACAACTGATCCCTATACCACCGATCCCTGCACCACATTCAACTACAACTGATCCCTATACCACCGATCCCTTACCATGGCAATTCAGTCGTTTCCTATATGGATCAGGTACAATCCATTTTTTTTAAAATAGCTCTAATTTTTTTTAAAATGGCACCCGAACCTGTGCCGCAGCGCAGTGCCCCCACATTCTGGATTCGTAACTCAACTTAAAGACGGTGCGTTCTATCCGCTTCCTTTACATCCTGTGACTGAATGTGGCATATGGGATCAAGCGATAGCTGCTGAATTGCAGCTAAGGAATGAATAAGAAACTGCTACTCAAAAGGTACACCCAAAGGCTGGAGAACCAAGATGATATGACACGAACTGAGATTGGTTACTAGATCAGGCTTTTAGGGTAGATTACAACTGCTCTCAACTGACCAGCTTCCAAAAGCCTGACTTGCCAGCTACGATACGATGGCTTGTGTGACAACCGCCCTACGTCGCTTATTATGTCATCTCAAAGTGTAGCTATCCATCATCAAAGTCGAACTAGAAATAGTTACCCATTCGACTCGAAGCAAATCCAGGAAGTTCTGGTCCAATGTCAAACTCGGGTAAAACCAAGATTTTCTCCAAGCAACTACTAGTATATACGACTACAAGCACCGTTCGTCACCAACCCAGCACTTCAAATTCAGCGACTCCAAGCGAACCAGGGGCCGACTCCAAGTAAATAACAAATTTTCTCGGGTCGGACTTCAAGCAAATTATCACCAATCCGTCACAGATTGGACAATCTTGCATACAACATTTACAAGCATTACAAACAACCATAACTTGAAAACGGACCGGATTAACGACGACTGGAGCATTTCCCCCAGTCAAAGCCCATTCACCAAAGCCATTCAATATGCAGAATATCCCAAGAGATTCAATATGCCAACCATGCCGGCGTATTCTGGAAACTCAAACCCCCAAGAGCATCTCATGAAATATAAGGGGCACATGAATTCCGCTAGAGTGACGAAGACAATTAATGCCGATTCTATCCCATATTCCTCGAGGGAGTAGCGATCGATCATGTGATTTACGCGATTCATCGAGCAATTCAGAATGCATGCGACTCGCCCTAGAGATGCGATGTTGTTATCCCCAACTTATCCTAAGTGCCAGGCGAGCCACTCAACGACTTTTGGCAGAGATTTAACACCGCTGCCATTAAAGTGAGCAATCCCAGCGAGAATATCATACTGATGGCGTTGATAAGGGGAATCGACCCCAAGACAGACTTTGGCGACTGGTAAGCTGGAGAACCTCTTATGACCTTCGATCATTTCTATTACAAAGTGAACCAGAACCAAGCAAGGATGAGGTAGAGAAGATAAGGAGAAAGAACGATGCAGGCCCGTTGGTTGAAGGAATTCAAAACGAGGGCAGCATTGAGGCTTTAGATGAGGATTCAGATTCTAGGAGACGATCCAAGATCCCAAAATTCGACTCATATACTCCTTTGAACGATTCAATCGAAAACATCTACTTAGAGACTCACGACTCGTAGCAGTACTGGAAAGCCTCGAGAGAGTTCATCGAAACCCAAAAGAAATCCGGAAAACGTTGTATATTTCAAGTTACACGCGGTCATAACACCGGTAATTGCAGACACCTCCGAGATGTGATTGGAAAACTGATCCGGAAAGAAAAGTTTCAACAATATGTGCAAGCCTCGCAGAATGGCGGGCAGGGAACATCCGACCCTTACCAATAGAGAACTATGATTGTCAATTGGACCACCTACAATCGACTTCCCACTGAGAGGGGCTGGGGACAAAGTGGAATAGCGAGCACACAAGCTGCTTCACCTATCAATAAGATTTATTTCAATCTTCTTTGAATTATTTCAATTTCAATTTCAATGATGTTGGGAACTACGACCAACTTGAATTAAACTACTTGCATACGATGCAGGTAGCCAAGTACTTAGAGTTGGGCACCAACCAACCTCCATGGACCATGATTGGACCTTCGAAGCATTACAAGACGAGCGTGATTCGACTGCTCATTAGCTACCGTATGCCCCTGACTTGGGGCCAAGGACTCGAAATAGAAAAGCCCGACAAGGTCAGAATCCAGTACAAAGTGGACACGACTGACCATCCACTCATCAACTTCCGCGCTTGATTTAAAGACCAGAGTAACACTTGGAGTGGATCCAACCCGACCATCCACTTTCCAGCTCATACTTGAAGTTCGCCAAAATACTTATGCCTCTTCCGAAGTTCAGCACAACCGAGGTCCAACTAAAGTAGATGCGATTTGACCGTTCACACATTAACTCCTGCCCTGGACATAAGAGGCAGTTCAGAAGCTCAACTTAAAGTAGGCGTGACTGACTGCCTACTCATCAACCACCACCCCTCAACACGTGGACACGACTGCAACCTAAGGTGGATGTGACTTGATAGTCCACCCGAAAACTCTCAACACGTGGACACGACTGCAACCTAAGGTGGATGTGACTTGATAGTCCACCCGAAAACTCTCTCCCTCAACTTGCTAGGAGGAGTACTAAGCAAATTAGACAATACCTGACTGTCCAACACATGCATGGATGTGATCTAGCCATCCATTACTTACTACCTTCCTCGACTTGATTGGAGGAGCTACAATCACCAAGTGGATGTGAATCGATTGTCCATTTGTCAAGCGTTGTCTTTGATGCTGGGGCAAAATTCTATTCCATGGATGAATGTGGTTCGACCGTCCGCTCCTTAACTCTTGCCCTTGACTTGGGGGCAAACACACGATTCAAAATGGATGCGATCTAACCATCTCCTCCCCTGCTCGAGCTCGAAGTTCTTCAGAACACTCATCTTACTCCTAAGGCTCAGCAAAAACAGAATCCAAATGGAGGTAGCCGTGGTACGACCGTCCATGCATCGACTCTTGCCCTGGATGCGGGGGCAGTTTGAGAGCCCAAGCCTAAAATGGACGTGGTTCGACCGTCCAATCCAAAGAGGATGCGATACGTCCATCCATGATCTTGTTTGTGCATAAGGTATGGCGAACTATCCAAGCTTGCCCGAACATCGGCAAACCCAAAATCCAAACCAAGACATGGACGCGGTTCGACCATCTAGCAAATAACTCTGGTCCCCTTCTGCGGATTTGAGTATAAACACAAATTGGGTGCGGTTCGATCACTCGTCAACAAACTCTTATCTCCAGAGTGCGGATATGAGTATAAACAAATAGATAAGTGCGGTTCGACCACTCAATATTCCATAAACTCCAACCTGAACTCGACGGGAGGAGTATAAACTCACTACGGATGGAATTCGACCGTCCACGAACTAATTCTACTAACCCAAGAATGGGAACAAGAGTACAAACTACTACAAGCTGAGTACGACATCTTATTATAGCTCTAGCTGGTTGATCTTTACAACTTAATGCAACGACTGCACGGAGGCCTCAATACAAAACCAATCGGAATGACATCTGAAGTTACAGATGACCGACTATATCGTACCATCAGATCAAGGGTCAATATTGATCCGCACCAACCACAAATGGATGTGACCCGAACGTCCGTTGAATAACTCCAGTCACCAGAGCATGGATAGAAGAATAAACCATGAATGAGTGCGACTTGATCATTAATTCTCCAGCACCCTCCTTCGATCCGTCAGGAGGAGTATGAAACTAGATGAGCATGACCCGACTACACCTGAGCCGACTCTAACCCTAGATCTGGTGGGAGAATATTAATCAAAATGGACGCGACTGACCGTCCAGCTCCGAATGTATGCGAAACGATCGTCCATTCGTTAACTCTTACCATGATCCAACTAGAAGAGCAATACGAAATGAATGTGGCTCGACCGTCCGCACACCGATCCTTGCCTTTGGTCCGGCATGGAGAGCATCAATCACTTATTGGACATGACTTGCCTTCCTACTTATCGACGTATGCCCCAAACTTGGGGGCACGAGCGAGAAACAAGATGAATGTGAACCGACCATTCATCGATCAACTCTAAGTCTTTGGAGCTCAGGTGGGAGTATAAACACGACTAGACGAGACTCGACCATCCATGCAGTACATTTATCAACCTAAGATCGGGCGTGGAAGTGTGATCATCCAAAGACTGACTGTGATAGCTCAATACTGTGATTCATACCTAGTGTTTACGACGACTCGAGGCTACGATCGAAAGGATGCCTAGAGATAGAATCATCGAATCAATGCCCAAACTCATTGGCAGCTGATCATCACTCCGACCCAAACGACGACTAACGGATCATGAGTACGTTGAATGGAAAGCACATTACTCGAATATACAAGCAGATTCAAACTCAAAGCAAGAGCCAACTATGCAGTTGCGCGCAACACGAGGCTAATCATACTCGACATTTGATTCAACGTGCTTCTAAGCCTGATCTTCGACCATTTGCAGATAATCGCTCAAATCATTTAGAGCCCTTCACTATCAGACTCGATAACTCATGATAAGACTCTGGGATTCGATCGGAGTAACCGTCATCATTGACCGTCCCAATCAGATTTCACGTTGATTGTTACGCGAAATAGTTACATTTGAACTCAAGGAATCGAAGACTGCACCCGCTGAGATGACAATCGACATTACAATCAGCCATGGCGATCCATCACGGATACTGAAGATCGGATCACAGTTCAGTGCAACGATGATGAAGGAATTAGCTGGCTTTCTTCGAATGAATCTTAATGTGTTCGCTTGGACCCATTCTGACATGCATGTGACCTCATTGGCTATCGCGAGTCATGCATTGAATATTGACCCGAGGTATGTCTCGGTGAAACAAAAGCAACGCAGCATGGATCCAGAGAGATTTGCTGCACTTAAAGAGGAGGTGGATAAACTCAAAAACAATAGGCTTACCCGTGACGCCCTCTACCCGAAATGAGTATCTAGTCCAGTTCTTGTGAGAAATGCTAATGGAAATAGCGATCATGCGTCGACTACTCAGACCTGAACAAGGCATGTCCGAAAGACAGCTTTCCATTTTTGAGGATCAACCAGCTGGTAGACTCAACCGCTGGACATGAACTGCTTTCATTTATGGATATGTACTCCGGATACAACCAGATTCTGATGCACGTCCCCGACCAGAAGCACACCAGTTTCATTACCGATCTAGGGCTATATTGTTATGTTGTGATGCCGTTTGAACTAAATTATGCTGAAGCTACTTACCAGAGATTGGTCACCAGGATGTTCAAAGACCAGATTGGGCGATCGACGGAAGTATATATGGATGATATGCTCGTGAAATCACGACGATCAAACGACCACATCGATGACTTAGCGGAGATTCGGTGTTCTACGAAAATATGGAATGAAACTAAATCCCTTGAAATGCTCTTTCGCTGTTGCATCAGGAAAAATTCGGGGTTTCATCGTCTACTCTCGCGGAATCGAAACCGATCTCGAGGAGATTCAAGCAATTCGAAACATCCAAGTGCCAAAGACGATTAAGCAGGTACATAGCTTAAATAAGAAGGTTGACGCATTAAGCCGCTTCATCTCCAGGGCCACCGACAAGTGTATTCCTTTCTTCGACTTGATCAGAAGAGGGAAGATGAACTTTGAATGGACGCAGGATTGCATATATGCGTTTCAAGCTCTGGTAGATCACTTAGAGAGACCTTCCATCCTATCCAAGCCACTGGATCGTGAAGACTTATACATCTATTTAGCGGTACTGATACACGCCATAAGTGCCACACTGTTACGTGAAGAGAATCAAGTCCAGAGGCCTGTATATTATGTTAGCAAGCGATTGACATGTGCTGACAGAAACTACCCAAAGTTGGAAAAGCTCACGTACTGCCTGTTGATTGCGTCACGAAAGCTTCGACATTACTTCCAGGCTCACCCCATCAACGTCTACACCGACCAGCCGTTACGACAGGTTCTATAGCAACCTTAGACGTCTTGAAGGTTGCTCAAATGGAGTATCAAGCTAAGCCAATTCGATATCACCTATCACCCTCGAAGAGCTATCCAGGGACAAACATTAGTAGACTTCATATCTGAATTCACTACATCAGACGACTATCCGAAGAGCAGTAGAGAACCGACCAACCGATGGAAAATGTACACGAATGGAGCTTCCAATGATCGGTGTTCTGGCATCGGAGTTGTGTTAATGACTCCCGAGGAACGATCGATCTGCTACGCCCTGAAACTCGACTTCCCCGTAATAAATAACAAAGCTAAGTATGAAACCTTGATCACCAGGCTCAAACTTGCTAGAGAACTGAGAGTGGAAATTTTACATATCTTTTGTGATTCCTGGTTAGTAGTATGCCAAATCAGGGAAGATTATCTTGCTAGGGGGCAGCATCTTGCTCCTTATCTCGGCCGGGTCCAAGAGCTACTAGCCAACTTCGAGTATTACACCATTACACACATCCTCAGAGAACAAAATGAAAAAGCCGAGTCATTGGCCATGCTGGCCAGTTCTGGGATGCGCAACAAATAAACTTTGTCCTGGTTGAAGTACTTAACATTCTAAGCATAGACAGATGGAGATCGACTGGATCTTGAAGACGGAGCCAGAAAAGGAGTCATGGATGGTTCCTATCTAAGACTATCTACAATGGGGGATCCTTCTTAGACGGAGGAATGAAAAACGACAGATCATCCCTAAGGCTTCATGCTGCATTATCCAAGAGGGAGTCATGTATAGAAAGGGTTTCTTCGTTCCCCTGCTTCGGTGTATCGCCCATGCTGAAATCAAACGAGTCTTGAGAGAAGTCCATGGAGAAGAATTTGGCGATCACACCCGAAGGCAAACCCTTACAAAGAATATACGCTGCTACGGGTATTACTGGCCAACTGTCAATCGAGATGCAGCTAATCACGCTTGACAATGCGAGGAGTGCTAGATGTTTGCAAAAATTTCGAAAGCCCCGCCGATGAAAATTATTCAAATGGTCAGTTCATAGCCGTTTGTCACTTGGGGTATTGACATCATCAGGTTCTTATCGATTCTAAAGGTGGTGCGAAATACGTCATCGTAGCAGTTGATTACTTCACCAAATGGGCTAAAGCAGAACTTTTAACCACGATTACGACGAAGAAAATAATCAACTTCATTGTCTGGGACATCATCTGTCCTTTTGGCCTTCCATGAACCATTGTAACCGATAATGGAATCCAATTCGACAGTGCTAAATTTAAAGACTTCTGCCGTCGGCATCATATTGAAAAGAGATTTGCGACAGTTACTCGCTCTCAAGCAAATGGATAGGGTGAAGCTGTGAACAAAATCATAAAGTCCATTCTGAAAAAACGTTTGGAAAAGGCTAGAGGCAAGTGGATGGATGAACACCCAACAACATTATGAGCTTACAGAACCACTCACAAGTCCGCGACTGGTCATACTCCATTCGCTCTTGCTTACGGTTCCGAGGTCGTCATCCCTGTAGAACTTGAAGTCCCCTCTCATCGAATGACTTATTACAACTTTTATTTCATTATAAAATAATATATAAACTAGGAATTGCAATCCAATTGCAATTAAACTAGAAGGAATTGGTGACGACTCGTGAGCGTACAAGTGCATCCGGGAGCCAATGGTAAGAATGTGTACCTGAACATGCACCTGTATATTCAAAAAATTCGACCTTTTGAAATCGACGGAAATGGAATTTTCACCCGGAGTTATTAAAGAAAAGACCGGATCAGATAGCCAAAACTTACTAGCCATATAGAACCAGACATAGATAACAACTAATGGAATACAATCCTAAATTTATACTATTGGAAATCGACCAAGCGTTATGACGATCAAAGAGGGATACAACACTTTGGGAAGATAATTCAACGGAAGGATGACGACTGTTCAGGAAACTGTATGAGTTTCTTTTTGGCGACTCTAACTTGCTTCAATTCAAAGCACGTCATGTACCCAACAAGACGTACTTTGGGGGGGCAAATGTTATCCGGCATTTTGACCCAGCTATATCCGAACTGATTGGACAAGTTAGACTCGACCGTCATCAGGGCCAGTAGCCCAGAGCGATGATTGTGGGGTCCAAAAATCAAACATAGATGATAATATAAAGCAGAAGCATGAAAGTTCACTACTCCCCGAAGATGGATCAGGTATGATCCATATTCAACACTATGGATCGTATCATATCGATTCCACAACTCAATTTTATAGCGATGATCGGTCAATAACTCAAAACCTACACATGCTATCAACATGAAACTTGAAGTACAAGCTTACTGCAACATTTGGAACACCCCCTAGGAATCTCATTCCTATTGGAGGAAGTTGGAGGGATCGGCATAATTCTCTTTGGAGGGATCGGCAGAAATCAGAATTCAAGCAACACTACTTCACGGAAAATGCGATATTTCACAAACCATACATCGGAATTGCACGAAATTTGGAGAGCAAGTAGCTAACATCATGGGCATCCCTCATAGAGATCGCAACCCATCTGAACACACTAATAGGGATCGGCACCGATCCCTATTGTGGGCCCCGATTGGGCTTGGAAATTTTGAGGCGGTCTCGTCTTGATCTCCCGAACCTTCTGCCAAAATTTCAATCCGATCCGTGCTCGTCTTCCCCTATAAATACAGTAGTCATAAAATCAAAAAAATGATCATTTTTTCTGTTGAAAAGGCTCTTCCATTTTTATTCTTCATTCATGTACTAATGGATCCTAGTTGATCCAAACATTCTTGTAATCATAATCAAGTGCAAGATCAATAAAAATATGAAGTTGACGTAGGCCAAGATTGCCGAACCACTATAAAAATCCGTGTGTTCATTTATGATATTTGCTCTGTTTTAATTTCATTTTTTATTTAATTTCTACTAGATTCAATTGGGTGTTGATGTCCATTTTTGACGTCAACAGACACACAGTTGTGCAGTGCACCGCGGCTATTTGGTGGAAGACTACACATACATTTCATTTTTTGTTTGGATAGTTGGATGCTACTTCTTTAGATTTTGCCATGTTTACTAGTTTAGTTGTAGGACTATGTGAGTCTCTTTTATACGATAAACGGTTTCAAATACATAACAATTTACACTATGTATTGCTGCATATTGAGATACCTGCATGTTTATCGAGGCACCTTAATTGACAGTAAGCTACATTAAGTCCATAATCAAAACATTAGCAAATCATTACAACCAGTGACACAACCTAGAGATTGCTAGACATTTTGTTTTTTACATGATGGGGAATGTTGTTTTCTCCAATCCATCATCCACATTGCATGCAGGACATATTGCTATGGTTGCACATATATCTCTTTAATCACCTATCTTATTTGAATGGGTGAATCCTGTTATGCATATTTATATCGATCGTTAGATCTTCATTGTGCAGTTAGTCAGAGAGGGGTTTTTGTGAGGTACCGCAATATTGGTATTACGAGTACACCCATAATTTATCATATCTGATTGTTGGGACACATTTTGCATTATTCTATCATCGGATTTGTGCACGGACCCCTCAGAACCGACATAGAGTCTTTGGAGGAGATGCCCATCATGTTTATGTATTGCACATAACCAATTAGAGCTTCGTACTACATATGACATGGTCATTTGGCAGCCATATGATGACTCCTCTTCTTGACTTACAGAGTCTTACAGCATGTCGAATTCCTATCCATTAGACGATTTATACTTATATCATCTCCACTACATGGGGTTGTATATAATATCTTGCTGAGCATTGTTGAATGCAGAACTTTGGTTATGACATTGTTTCAGATGATCCACATACACCTCAGTTGACACTATATTCACATACTTCTTTGTAGGAAACTGCACAACATAACCAGTATGGTGCCAATTATTTCATTGTTATTGGTGTCAACTGCATTTCCTTTCGACCTTTGTTTTACACTCCACCTGCATTTGGTGATGTAATTTGAGCTGTAGTCGTCGGTACATCTGCCAAGGGTTTACCATTGGTTATTTAGGATTTATCCTTTCCTACTTAGAGATTTGATGCTTCTTCGAAATTTCATGCACTATTGTGGATTACGGGTGGACAGGTACATTGTCTTTTACATCTAAGCATGATCTTTACGTCATATTTCTCGTTACGAGCTCACCAAGTATCATGATCTAGCGACTTTACCCTACCAACACTTGTTTCAGATGCAGGTCGACATTCGTGGTGTCACATATAGAGAGCATTATGAGACTATTATATATCACAAACAATAGACCGAGAAGCATAAACAAAGCTTTTGTTCATTTTTGTAATCAATTATCGCTTATCTCTTACGTTCTTTCTTTACTTTCATCTCCAACCATTTCTCCCTTCTATACTCATCTTTTGCTTGCTCCATTTCTTTTGTTTCTTGTTAAATAAACGATATTCGGCTACAATATCGTCTATTTGCAAGCTATAATCGGTGCTATTCTTCAATCATCGCTATTTTGGTGTCCCTATCACGTCACTTGAGAAGAGCGGAATGCTATCTTGTGAATCAGAATCTTCGGGACTTGAGTTCGTGTTCATATTCGTTGGCGCAAAACGCAAAGCTATGTGCTTCTTAATCACGTTGCTCTATTTTTCCTCCATACAAAGGTAGTGTATATGCGTAAAAAGTTGAATGCAACGCCTTTATTATCAAACGTGCAGGCTTCGTGGGGTTTTGCTGAACTGTAAAGTAAATATGGTTGTTTAACATTTATCGAATAAAGAGTATAAAAAACTAAGATCAAGGTTGTAGAAATCACCAGGCAGATGCTAAGCGACAAGTATGAACTAATGATTAATCGGGGATTAATCGGAGCTAACGTTTTTTATAACTCATGTATTTTGGATAAAATTTTAGTGTTCTGTTTACTGTCAATTGATACAAATTGAAATTTTGGATTTTGAATGTGCTTTGCAGTAGTCAAGAAGGCAAGACTGTCTTAAAGTAGCACACTGATGCTTATACGTGATACCATAGTTATTAATGGTGCACGGCGCAAAAAGGCGCAAAGCCTTTCCGGAGTGTAGGCGGACGGCGTACGCCTTTTTAATTTACTACGCTGGTTTAGAGCTTTTTTATAAATTTAACATATATATATATATATATATATATATAATAATTAATTTAAAAAGTTCAATATTTTTGCTAAACATATGCAGCAAAGATTGTTAGGCATAAAAAAATCATTAAATATAATATCATAAACATAGAATGTCGAGCGTAATAGTTTTCTAAAGTCGAAATCCAAATAAAATAGAAATCTAAACAAGATTCAGCAATTATATTTTTCAAATCAATATCTGCATCATCAGATTAATAAACTTCAGCATCTTTCCTCATCCATCTCATTTAGATTCGTTTCTTCTTCGTGAAGATGTAAAAGAGCTGGAGCAGATTTTGATAAACCTCTTGATGTGGATGTTTTTCTACTCTAATATCTAGCTTCCTCCACTCCTACTGCTCTAGCAGTAACACTCCAAGTCAAGTCATCATTATCATCATCAAATACAAGCTCATCTTCAGCATCGGATGCATCATCCATATTTTCTGTTAATCATTTATTACAATCATTAATATTCTTCAAGGATATTGAATCGATGGTGTCACGAATGTTGTACCTTCTTTTTAACACTCCATAATACGACGAATACTAATTTTTATGCAGTTTGAATTATAAAAAATGAAAAACAGATAAAAAAGAAATTGAAAACAATAATATAATGGAAATGAGCACCATTTTGCACCGTGCGCTATTTTCGTCATTCGCCGTGGCTTTTTATATGCGCCGCGCTAGAACGAAGAAAGCCGCAAACGCCGCACCCGCCGTGCCATGCGCCCGCTTCGTGTTGTGCGTCATGGCGTGTGCCTTGGCATGCCTTTCATAACTATGCTTGTTACTGAACATTGAATAATGCAAAACCATTGTCTAAATACATGTTTAGATTCTAATATGGTGCGGTAACCCTTGTCTAGATGAGTCTAGTTAAATCGCTTGACGGTCTAGGTAAATCGCTTGACGGTAAGCCTCATTCAAAATAGAAAAAAAAAGCTATGGGCTGCTGTGGATGTCGAACTTTGAGAGCGTGGTGGTGTGTAAAATCTTGTATCACCTAATATGCGATATACTCATGTGTATATAGAACATACATGACACTCGTTCCTTGCAAAATAATTTTATAACGTGAGTCCTACCAAATTGTGTTGTTAACATAACACAACATTTTGATGCTGTATTATTTTCAATTTGATACGGTTTCATAGTTGTGTGTGTATGCACAGATATATACATACGTACATACATATAGATGTGTGTGCGTGCAGTATATACATATGCTTAATTTTAGTTCATCATGTTTATTTATATAAAGTTTGTGCTTGTGAACTACATCTACAATTTCATGGTTCGTGTTCAGTTCATGAACAATATCATGATCTGGATAAGTGTGTTTATAAGAACTCCACAATTTCTTTTGTTCAAATATCCGACTACAATATGTTACTCCGAATGAAATTTCACATGTACAAAAATCGCTATATGTTGAATGAATTAATGTTTGGTTGACAATACTTTGCGGATTGAAATTATTATCTTTTATTTGGTAACGATGATTATGGAGTGAATAAAAGTTCATTTGGCAAAACAATTCCGGACAAATTTTTGCGATATGAATTAAAATCTGCAGTATTGGAAGATAAGAAGTGCTATTAATAAACATTTACAAATGAGTTTTTGTGATATGAATTAAAAATGGTAGTCTGAAAGGATAAGAAGTGCTATTGATAAACTTATTGTTATATTTTAGACGAATAAATTACAGAACTAAGCCTCCACAAATACACCTTTGAAACTTATTAAAGTTTTGTTCCAGGTTTTATACATGAACATTTTCAGAAATGCGCATTGTACAAATTTTGATTTTGTACATGTGCATTTTCATGCACATATTGAAAATGTGCATGTATAAAACTGAAAAATAAGCATATTTTTGGAATAAGTTTAAAATAATGTCTATTATTGAAGTTAGTTTTTTGCGGAAACCTATATTTAAAATGAATACTTATGAAAAAAGAGTAAAAGACCGATGTAGAGAGAAAGTGGTATAACGATTCCTTTTTCCATCTTTTATGATAAAGGTACTATTTTAGTTTTTTCAACAACTTTTTCTATGGTGAATCAAAATAATTTAAAGTTTGATAGATAGTATGAAAGTTTTGATATATTTTTTACTTATCCGGTCTTCCCTTTGTTCAAACAATTAGCAACGATAGAACCCCCTGTTTTTATCATGAATAATCCTATGCACGTGCATTGCATTTAGTCTATAGCAAATAAGTATCTTTCCAATGCTTCATCAATGTTCTCACCCTTATTATTTGCAATATATTGTTATTGGCAATAACGTGGTGTTATATGAGTTTGTGCCTTCTAGAGTTTAGCCAAAGAGATTGGAGAATGATTTTTTTAATAAAACATTGAAATGTCACAAATCATAAACTTTATCTTTATTATATTATTAACTATTAATAACTGAAACCCATCCAATTTCAACCGGACTACAACACTCCAAATTTGATTGCGGCTATTATAGTTGGATTATCAACCGGTCAATTATTGATAAGCATTCTTACATTTACCAACAACAATACATAATTTTGTAAATAATCAACCACAAAATCATCGTTGTCAGAAGTTACAATTACTCTAGAGGTTAATTGATTTTGGTAACTGTGGTGAATCATTCAACCTCTTTTACGGTGTCTCTTAAGAGAAAATCCAGTTTGGTAATCTAAGTTAAATTGTTATTTGTAGAGTTGAAGTTCTTTTAAGCTTGAAACCTTGTGTTGAATTGAAGTTCTCTTTAGATCATTATTGGTTCAATATGTGGTGATTTCATGTGTAGAGTTGATTTTTTTAATGACTAATCCAAGTTTTGAAAGAAAGCTGAAGCTTAATTTTAGTTAATGGTGCAGAAAATAAATAATGCATTTCAACTTTAGTCAATTCAAATATACTATTCAGTGAACATATAGTAAAAAACATGTTATATGCAGTACAATTTACTTTGGATATGTAAGTTTACCGTGAGCGTTATTCATGCATCGTTGGATTTAGTTTCCGTGGACATTTGGATTTTTTATAAGTTTCGGAAACAATCTCTCAAATGAGGTAAGACTGCGTATAACTTGTCTATCCCGGACGGGAGCCTTTTTTGCACCAGGTAGATGATTGCCATTTTCCTTGACTCTACATGGTGAGTGTGAATTTCTCACTAGAAGAATGTCTTCTTGCCAAGTTTAGTCTTGAACTCAGTGTTACATGCAAGTTGAACCTGTAATTTCTAGAGCTTCCATGTCCCTTGCATGCAACACCAAATAACATCACAACTAAAATATATTTACTGCACACGATATATCTGCAAAGTTAAATTGTATGTTGTGAAAAATTATCAGCAACAAATGTTTCGGAAATTCGACTGTATAGAAGAACAAAACCCATTTACTTTGGTATCTTTTTATTCTAACGTAGAAGCATTATTTTTAGAGGTACTCAAATGCAAGAGCCATTAAACTTTGTTTTTCACTGACAATTGTTTATGTTAATTTACTACTCCATTGGTTTGTGTTTTGCATATGCACCACAGATGAAGAACCTGGATTAACTTTCATTTCATGGAAATTATCACATGGTTTTGCTTGCAAATAAGTGGATCAACTTATTGTTGTGATTTCATGGCCTAAAGAGAACTCTGATTATTTATTATTTTGTTTTTTATACAGATTTTGTAGTTTATTTGGGAGATGTAATTACAGCAAATAACCTTCCGATTCCCAATGCTAGCCTGTATTGGGACAAGGCTATCTCTCCAACTCGAATAAGAGGGATTCCATTTGCAACTATATTCGGAAACCATGACGATGCATCATTTGTATGGCCTTCTGAATGGTTTTCTGAAACTGGAATTCCGAATGTCACTTGTCCACCTTCATATGTCTCATTTTTAGGTATGACATAGTAAATTTTATATAAAAAGGTTGATCCTATGGTCTTTTTCAGGGATGAGAAAAACTGAAGTGAATCCATGAACCCAGAACTAGGGGAAAAAAATAAAAATAAACTAACGACTGAAACTTTCTTTTTCATCTTTGTCTGCTGGAAGAAAATATAAAGCTATCATTAGAGAATAGCGTGGATAGTTGGTTAATGCTCAAATCATACTTTTATGAGATGATGCTTGCAACATTTGGAAAAATTATCATGGAAATACAGATAAACATTACGCCATCCAGCAGTATTTTAGTCTAAAAATGTTCTTTCCCACCATAGTGGAATACAATATTGTAAAAGTATTAAACTATCACAAGAGCAACAAATGATCATTTGCAGGAGAAAAAGAATGCGACTTTAGAGGAACGAAACGTATTGAGTTGATAAAGATGGAGATTGAGAACAATTCTTTATCTTATTCACAGATAGGTCCTCGAAATCTTTGGCCTAGTATTTCAAACTATGTAGTACCCGTATATTCTTCTGAAGACCCTGATACTCCAGTTGTGTTCTTGTACTTTCTTGATTCTGGAGGCGGTTCCTATCCAGAAGTCATATCTTATTCTCAAACTAAATGGTTTGAAGAACAGTCTCTAGCAGTCAATCCAGATGCTAAGTATGATCCATAATTTGGGATTTGTAGAATTGGACGAGACTCGTATTTTCTCCAACTACACTAACTTTTTAAGTAATTTCTGCACTATACAGGATTCCTGAAGTGGTTTTTTGGCACATACCCAGTAAGGCATATAAAAAAGTTGCTCCAATGCGTAGGTTAGGAATACATACACCGTGTGTTGGCTCGATTAACAAAGAGAAAGTCTCTCCTCAAGAAGCTGAATGGGGAATGATGGACATCCTTGAACATAGGCCATCTGTCAAGGTCAGTAAAAGTTATCCTTCTTTAGTCATTTGTGCTATGCATGTCTGTATTAACTGGAAAAACTTGATTAGCAGCATTATTTTAATAGCATAATTTGATTAATCTCAATGGACACGCATAGGTTAATACAAGTTTTTGATCAGCATAACCATTTGCAAGAAATTCTAATGGGTGCTTCTTGATATTATGTTATTGTATAGTTAGAAGCTACATCATTGCAAGCTATAATATTGATAACGTGCTAGTTAATTTTGTCTACCTCTATTCTAAAAATCTATGAAACACATCATTGCATTCATTGCATCAGTCCAACTGATTGATGTAAAAGGCTGAAAAATCAAAAAACAAACTTTTAGAGATCTGTCCTCCCAAAAAGCAATGCCACATGGCATGGAACAATACAATTTCCTGAATTAGGTCAGGCATACAGAATGTACACTTGTTCATTGTAGTAACAATCTGGTTAATGATGGTTATATTTGCCATCCTAAAAATTTGACAATGAAACACGTGTTAATGATGCCATCTCGGTGTGGGGACAATGTAATGGTTTTTACGAAGGTATATCTTGATCTAGTGTTATGTCCTTCATATCCATAAATAAAGCAAACCACAACAAACGAATATGTATCGAAATGCAGTAGTGCATTATAACAAAATAAATGAAAATATTCTAGAGCGTTATCTTATTTAAGTATATTGATCTCAAAGTATTCTTGGTTCATTAACATAACTTGTCACTTGGATCACTAGTACTAACTTGGAATAGTCCAAAAATATATTCTTAGCTACGCGCTCTCATTTGTATGCTTGCATGACACACTCACAACCCTATAACATGGTACTAATAGTGACATCTTTCATTGGGGGACAAGGTGCGTAGCAATTTCTGAATAATATGACTTTGGTAGGTCACATTAAGCTTATATACTGACCCTCTTGAGCCCATCCCATGTGCTATCTTTTAAAAAGTTAGTCCAAGAAAAACTGAAACAGAAAATATCCACACTGCACTCCTTTCAAAGAAAATATCCGTTGGTAGAATGCATAAAGATGTTATATTCTTACTATTTGATGATGCATAATATTGAGAATAGGTGTTATTATGGCCATAACATGCGTTGATGCCTGAAGAGCAATCTACAAATTTGCCATGTCAATTTTTTTTAAGAATATTTTAGTAGTAATTATTTATTTTCAGGCTGTTTTTGCTGGGCACAACCATGGATTGGATTGGTGTTGCCCATACAAGAGCCTTTGGCTCTGCTTTTCTCGCCATACAGGCTATGGTGGTTATGGAAGTTGGTCTAAAGGAGCGAGAATACTTGAAATGACTGAATCACCCTTCTCGCTCAAATCTTGGATACGAATGGAAGATGGAACTGAACATAGCCATGTTGTCTTAAGTTCCAGAATCACATGTATGCCATAAATAATTAAATATGCATAAACGATGTAGGTAATTAATATATAAAACGTATTTCACTTCTGAATGGTGCATATAGTCTGGGCTGTGAATATTGAAAGTCTAAAAGTGGGTTGAAAATTTCACTTTAAGCCTAATTACATGTCAAAACTCAAAACTAATAATGTTTGCATGGTTTGTGAGCAAGATATATGTGGGTGCGTGAAGGCATTATTGCTAGAAACAACTCAGTGACAGTTGTGTAGAGGATCCACATGAGATTCACCAATTACTATTCAACTTTTCTCTTTTTACTGCCTTCTAGAACTAGGAGTAGCGCTAGTTCCTATTGTAGTGTTATTTTCTAGTTGAAGAATGTTATTCTGACACTCCAAACTAGGAGTGTGATGATTTACATTTCTTTTCATTGATTGATCTAAATGTAAAACCACATTAATTGTTATGTAATATAAGTATCTACGCTGTATAAAAAGCAGGATAGCCTCACTCCTTTCTAAGAGTGTAAGGTGGTGAATTCATTTTTGTGAGTGGTAATAGAAAAATACTTCCGGTCCTTTAATGCATTTAAAAATGCTTTTATATTATTATCAACCAATAATATGGAATGCTGCTATTTCACACCCCTTGAAGGCCTATCAGAATAATATTCCTTTTTCTAGTTCTTGTATGTAATTACATATGGTAATATACAGACTATAGTAGATGTGGTAATAAAGTGAATAAAGATACATAGATATGCAGCCTCTTTTTTGAGAAATATTTATAGAAGTATTTGCATAATTTGTTTTCCTGAAATTGTTTATCTGTATTTAGTACATGTACTGCCTGGTCAGCATATTATTATTATTATCCTTTCCCTCATTTCCACACTAAACAAAAGCATGGGTATTTTCAAAAGTAAATAATAAATATGTGATGCTTTCACCTTGTCTGCTCTGTCAAAAGCATTCTTTGATTATTATTTTTTCTCCTTGTTCTTCTTCTTAAATAAATGCCACAAATTTATCTTGTTGATAGAGCAGAATCCAAGAGAGGAAGTAGACATATATTATATTACATGTACGCTCTGTACCTACTTCTACGCTTCATCAAAAAAATTGACCAAGATTATTATTCTCATGTATATATGTGTGTCTCTGTGTGTGTATCTACACACAAATATATATGAAAATCTATTGGGACACAATTTGTGACACAATAAATCTCAACTATTTGATTGTTTTCTGATTTCAACTTCATATGTAAACACAATGAGATCCGACGGTCTAGATCTATTGTATTATCAATTATGTTTAATTTTGTGTCCAAATAGTTAGTCCTGTTTACACACACATAATGCAAATGACCCGTCTTGAAAATTAAATTTACTTTGAACTGAATATTTCAAATTGCAAGGGGTTCGTTCGCCTCTACCCGTTACAAAAAAATTGCACCGCTTTCGTTTGTGACGCGTCCGACGCCGTAATGGGCCAGCTGACCCATTCTAAAAACGGAGAAATTTAGTGCGTTCAGGAGCGTTTAATATGTTAATCGGTTAAATTTAAATTTTTATAAATCTCTAAAATTAATAACTTGTGCAATGAGATCCGTTTGAGACGCGGTTTTTTATATTGCGATCGTATAAAAGTACTATACATTATGGAGTTGGTTTAAACTAAATCCGAGTAATTTAAAATTTTACAATTTAATTAATTTATTTATTTTTGCAAATTATTGATACATATTATTCATTAAAAAACAAATACTTAATTAAACATAAATCAAATTTATTTTAAAATATACATTTTAAATACTACGCTCAGATTCCCCGCTCGCGGCACGCAAACGCATTCTTCGTTCAACTAACTTTCCCGCTTAGATGCTCCGTTCAAATGCCTCGTTCGTTTCACCGAGAATGGACTCTTAACTTTAACTCAAATCAATGGTAACTACAGGTGCACTAAATTTGTAAACGCTTTTTGAGTGCAAAAAATGTATGGAACTCTTACCAGTATTTATTCCCAACTTTCCCTAAATTTGTAAACACTTTTCTACGTAAATAAAGTACCTCTTAGAAAAAAGAAAAAAAAAATCTCCTAAACACATGTACAATAAAATATCAAATCTGACAGTTTGGAAAATATTGTTTGTTATCTACGAAGTACTTCCTTCTGTAGGAACCTAAGGGTGTCAATTTTAATGCAGATGCTTTCATTTTAAGGTCCCATATCCTTTTCTTTTTATTTGCTACATGACTTCATTCATTGTTCATTAATGATTGATGTGTGTGTAGTGTAATAAAATATGAGGTTAAACCCTTCACATTTCTTCAGGTTTATGGTACAAAATTGATTTTTCACTAATGATCACTTAAATGTCCATTGATTACTCACCTAGACTGCCCTTGCCTATTCCATCTACTACTTTTCCACTAGCTGTTGATAAAAGAACATGTTCTTAATTCAAAAGGTGATAATGTGCTATATAGCATAGAAATCATCTTCATATTTATGTGTGTGTAGCATGACGCAGCGTTGTGGGGATATGATTGAATTTAAAAATCGAAATGGTTTTTATGTAATTTTATCAAGGCTGAAACGACAACAAACCAATGAAACATATAAAATCAACCCCCTTTCCTAATAGCACGTAGGTGCGCACACACGGGAAAATCTATCGGGTACAAATTGGTGACATAATAGATCTTAACTGTTAGATCTTATTTATATCTTAGATTTGATGAGGGTCCACAGTCTAAATTTCATTCTATAGTCAGTTGTGTGTAGATTTGTGTTCCAATAGCCATTCTTTCCATGTGTGTACAAATATGTACAGTATGAATCCTATACATACATATAAAGTCTTAAATTTACGTTAGATCTGAAAAAATATAGGTTATTTTTTGTGTTGTGCCACATGTAACTTTTCAACCAATAGACAAAACCATATGGGTTTCTGTAGCTTGATAATTAAAGTTTATCTTTGATAAAGAAAAACTGTTAGAAACTCAACTTGCATATACTGATTGAAAAGAAAGAGTATATAAAGCTAACAGTCTGGGTTTCTACTGTCAATTCATGCTTTTCCATTCACTTTCCTAACTTGTTCATAGATAAGGATCCCCTCAATCCAACTAATAGAAAGAAAAAAAGCATCCCATAAAAGAGAAGGGATCACATAGAAGAAAGTGACACTTCTTATTGTTCTCATTATTGTTTCAAGCTTGCTCACGTGAATTCAAATCTTAAAGTATGTTGTTAACAGGTATGCTATCCACTTAATATTTCTCTGTGTAATTTTCGTCTTGTTTTTCAAGAATGTTGGATGCATTTTCTCATGATATCTTGGTTGTTGATTGACCTACATTTCTAGCACATCGTGATAATGCTACAAACTAACAATGGCAAAGAAGAAGAATTGGCTTGATCGACTGAGGAAGTTCTTCGGAGCAGACGCCAAATCCAAACAAGAAAAGGTACATATTCAATCGATCATAAGCAACACTTAAAACATACAATTTCATTGTTATTGTGCTCATTTCAGAAGGAAAAGAGAAAGAGATGGTTTATAGGAAAGCTAAAGTCCAAACGTGCGCCTACTCTCCTAGCTCCAGGGTCAAAGTCAGTAAGGGAGGTCCAAAAAGAGCAAAATAAGCATGTTGTTGCAGTTGCAGTTGCAAGTGCTGCAGCTGCAGAGGCTGCGATCGCCGCTGCCCAAGCTGCAGCGAATGTCGTGAGGCTCTCACAGTCTCCTTTGATGTATAATAATTGCCTGGAAGACGTTGCAGCTACGAAGATCCAGACTGTGTTCCGAGGATTTCTTGTATGCATATTATCCTTATTTTTGTTCCTATGTTTTTTGAATTGAAATATAATAGAAGTGAATCTGTTCTATTCACGGAGAATATGACAAAAAAATGCATATATCTGGGATACAAGTCTAAGAAACTGGTCATGTGATGTTTGTTAATTGAATTTTAACGCAGATATCTATATCAAAATTTGGATGCAAGTAGCATGCAACTTCACTCAAATTTCACCATGTGTACCACTTGATGGACGTCTAGTCGATATTATTATCGTAGACATGATATAACATGTAGTACACATGGTGATATCAAAATTTTGATATGAATGTCTTTATCAAATTTTTTGAATTTGGTTTGTGTCAAAGTTTTTCTAATTTACAACACAGAGAAAATATCTATTTCCAAATATAGTAAATTTGGAGTGTGTCCTTTCATTTTTTTTTCTTTTTTCTTTTTTGCAGGCAAGAAGTGCACTGAAAGCACTGAAAGGCATGGCCTTGCTTCAAGCTTTAATTCGTGGAGAACTAGTGCGGCGCCAGACTACAAGCACGATGAAAGGCCTGCAATCTCTAATGAGAATTCAGTCACAAGCTCGTGCAACCAGAGTGAGGGCCTTACTTGATAATTGTGTGGAATTATCTCATCCGAGTAAGAATTCAGGATTCGTTGTCAACATCAATGTAAGTACAAAAAAGAATAAAACATAGTTTTAATAGATCTTCTGGTACAATGTAAACAAAGGTAGAAAATTCTTTGACAGAACACCGAAAAGAAGTGGGATAGTAGAGCTCTCTCACGAGATGATGTTATAGCCATTCTGAAGAAGAGAAGAGAAGCTGCGAAAAAGAGAGAGCGAGCATTAGAATATGCATTTATTTATCAGGTAATCTTGTAGTTAGGGAGGTTTGTTTGCTGTAGGCGTGCAAAATCAAATTATGTGAAGTCAAAAAAACATGGAATATATTCTTAACTTGTTTCTTAAATCTCTTCAATTTCATTTATTTTGTTCTCTTCACAAATATCTCCTAAAATATCTTAAATTTTAAATTTTTTCAACATATTATCGTTTGATCTTTGACTAATTAATGAAAAATTATATTAATTTTTTTCTTCAAAATTATGTAATCGAAAGGTCAGTTCCCCACCGTTATGCTTGTACTAGTTAATTAGTAACCCGTAAGGAATGCATGCAATTCAAACGCTGCATCTTTCTCTCTACAACTTAATGCTCAGCCACCCCACCATCCTTTGAATGCTTATGAGTTTTTAATATCATCAAAATATTATTTCATTCGTTTTTAAATAGACTGAATTCCTTTTTACATAGGATCAAAGACGACCTCCGACACCTTTGCATGAAAAATTCAGTCCAAGCATCGAAAATCGGAGATGGAGCTGGCTTGATCAATGGATAGTCGACCGACCTGACATATTTTCAACCCCATCTCGAGGTAGCAACAGTAACAGATACTTGCCTGAAGAGCCAGAACTCAAATATTTAGCAAGAAAATCATTTAACAGGTCATACAAAACCAATTCAGTCATAGACAACGATTCTTTCCCTCGCTCCCTTGCAAATGTCCCTAATTATATGGCGCCTACTGCCTGCGCTAATGCAAAATTTAGGTCTTTAAGTGCACCAAAGCAGCGTGTGAAAAGCATGGATTCTTGCTCTGAAAATGTTGTTCCGTGCACTGATCGGATTCTGTCTCCATTGCCTTCTTCGTTTGCAAGTGATATGGGATCGAGTACAACTGCCAAAAAGATAAAGTCTCCACGTATGATGAAATGTGACATGTCTTCCAAGTTTCAGAGTTTTGATTTTGACTGTTCAGACATCCAGTCGGAGCGGTATGATGCGTTCAGGGCAATGTAATGTTTTTACAGTGTTTGTTGTGTGTGGATACATGTTTTATGTGAAAGTTTTAATAATTCAACTGAACTGTGATTTTCTTGAACACTGGTTATCATTGAGGAACCGGATGACATACAATTCAACTTCACTATAAATGACCATCTCATTCCTTTGGATTGCATAAATGTGTTTCTTTATGCACAATTAGAAGTACACAATTACTTAACATTCACATTCAACTCTATTCACACCCTTCTTCAAGAAGGTACCCTAAACGGTCTATTATTAGATTCCTTTATACATATATACATACATCCATATATATTAATACGTATATATATATATATAGTAATAATTGAAGTTCTGGTACTGGTTCATCTTTTACTTTATTTTTTAGACCATTCACACAATTAACTGATTTGATTGAGTAAGAGAAACTATTGATCGGTTGTTTCTGACTAAACTCAAATATTTGTGTGATATGGTTAGGAATAATTTTGTGACATAAGATACTTATAAAAGGGTCATCAATAATTCATATCTACAAATCATTTATTCAAAATCAATGGTTCAAATCTTTTCTTTTCATTTTATTACAAATTTACTCCTATCTTCCACAGAAATACTCCTTTAACATGGAAGTTGCTTATCTTATATTTGTAGATTCTAAGCACCATAATTTTTGTAAAATAAGCGTTGAAATGAAAATCCATTTTTTGATGATACGGTTGTTAACCCGTCTTTTGGCAAGGTAGTACACAGACAGATTTAATTCAATAGATTTCATGATCATCAAGGCAGAAAGCCCGGAGAGATGGTTATCAAGATTGAAGATCGATTATATTTGGAAATTATGAACGATACTTGGATGGATTCAGATGAACAACACTCAAAAAATGGCTAAGTATGAAACTAGCACCCCCCCCTAGAAGAGGAATCGGAATCGGAATAGAGAGATCAGAGTAAAGAGATCGGATTGAACAGGATGCACACAACACAACTCAATGATGATCACACCATAACTCAACAACCATAAGGTGGATTGAAGTGAAAGTTTGGAAACAAGAAGAGGGGACCCTAGGGAGTCTACCCTAGGGATCGCATGACAAATATAGCAACTAAGAGAGATCGGCTAAGATCCCTCTATAGGGATCGGCCCCTATCCCTATTCAGGGATCGATTTAGTTGAATTTGCGACAATGATAAGTCAATAACTCAAAATCTACAAATGCAATCAACATGAAGTTTGGAGGTGAAGTACATTACAACATGGGGGACCCGTCATAGGGATTGCAACCCCAAAGAAGCAACTAAGAGGGATCGGCATCGATCCCTATATAGGGATCGATCCCATCCCTATATAGGGATCGATCCCATCCCTATTCATAACATAATGCGGCGATGATCGATCGATATCTAAAAATCTATAAGTGTGATCGACATGAAATTTGAAGAGCAAGAAGATAACATCATGGGGGACCCACCATAGGGATCACATGCATGATTCCACCAAAATAAGGATCGGCATCGATCCCTATTATGGGCTTCGGTTGGCCCTAAACTTTTTGGACAGGCTCGTCTTGGCTTTAGGGTTCTAGATCCTGGTTTTGAGCAAGATATTTCATGTCATCCTCTATAAATACAGCAGGAATGACATCAGAAATGGGATCTGCTTTCTACTTCATCTTCTACCTAAGCTATACTCTGCCAATTTTATTCTTGGATCTCATGGATCTGTAACTGTAATCATCAGTATAAACTAATAAAATGAAAATCTTTGAAGTGAACATAGGCCGGATTTAGCTGAACTACTATAAATCTATGTCTCTATTTACTTGCTTTCTATTTTAATTTTATTACTCTTCAATTTATATTCTATACTTTATATTATCCGAGATCTGAGATTGGATATTGGTGCTTTCACATAACTGGGTGTTGGTGGCCATTTTTGACGCCAACATTTTGGTGCTTTCACTAAGAAAGCTAGCCTTCGTGGATTTGGAATTCGGATTTAGAGTTTGGAAAAGATCTAAAGCTTAGATTTGAAGCAATGGTGAGACAATCGACAAGGAGAGTTCTACCGGAAAGGAGCCACCGTGTAGGAAGTCAGGAGGCTTCCTTAGGAGCTCGAGCTAATCAAGCATCTATCTACATTACCAGGGATGAAATGGAAGTGATGGTGGATTCTATGTAGAAAAGGATGCTGAAAATACAGGAGGAGATTATGTAGAATTTACCCAAACAGATTGGACAAGCTGGAGCGCAGAATCAAGGGAATAGAGTAGCAGAAGCCAGTGACAATTTAGATCAAGGAGTTGAAGTGGCATGAATCGCTGGAAATCAAAACCGGAAACATGAAGATGGAGCTATTGGACAAAGGAATGGAACAGAGCAGTCAGGGGCAGTCCCCGGCCATCTTAGAGGGATCAACCATGATCCCTCCAAAGGGATCGGCCCCAATCCCCAAAGGCTTAGGGGCATGCCCGTAGGTCTGGTCGATTGCAACACTGGAGGACCTGCGGTTGATCTCATGGAGCTTGGTGCGAATCGAAATTTAGATGCTCGTCCGGAGCAGCATGTTCCAGAGTTCCCTTGTGAACTCGGGGGGCGGTTTGGAAATGATGACAGAAGACTACCGCTGGATGACAATGACAGGTTTGCAGAGATGATCAGACGAGTTATGCATGGAGGATTGGTAAACAAGGTTCTGGAGGTTGTAAATAGAAGTCCATTCACTCCTAATATCAGGAATGCTAGGAATCCATCGGAGTTTGAACTATCAACGCTGAAATTATATGATGGAAAGTCGGACTCAACTATGCATATGATGAGATATATACGGCACATGGAAATACCGGGGGCATCAGAGGAAGTCATGACATGATGCTTTCCCCTGTATCTAACGGATATAGCTTCACTGTGATTCAGGCAGTTGGAGAGCGGCTCTATTGGTACATAGACGGAATTGGTCGAAAGATTTATGAGGCAGTTCAAGGTTCACATTTCGAGACCCAAAAATGTGTTGAGTCTGGCAACACTAAAACAGAAGACCGGAGAGTCTCTAAGGAGTTTTCTGACACGATGTAATGTCGCGGCAGCATCGGTGGATCGGCCAGATCCATCCATGGTTTTGATGGCAGGTGTATCAGGAATTGCCGATGGTACGGATTTCAAGGATTCATTGGCGCGGGATCCATCTATGGATCTCGGAGAGTTTTATCATGAAGCAGAAAGGTTCTTGCAGCAGGAAGACGCATGGGCTGACAAACTAGAGGTGGATGCTGTGCAAAGCGAAGGATCATCAGGAGATGCAAACATGAATGATAAAGGCAAACAGAAACTAGATGATGGGACAAAAAGGTGATGGAAAGAGCGGAAGCCGAAGTTCTCTACCTACTCGGATTTGACGGAAATCCTAGAACAGATTTATCTGAACACTAGGAGGCAATCTCCTATCAAAAACCGGCAAGGAGGGATCCCACGGAGCGGGAGCTTATGTCTGGAAAGTATCGCTTGTTCCACGAATTGAATGAGCACACCACGAATGAATGCAGGCATTTAAATGATATGATTGAGGAGTATGTCAGGAATGGCAGACTGATGAAATACGTGAGGAATCAGACAACGGCGGTGGAACAGGAGCAGCCATCGTCCGCATCGAATGGAAACAGGAATGGCCCTGGCCCGGGGTCATGGATCGTCATCAACTGATCGTGATGGTAAGAGCCGAATTTAGGACTTGGACTCCTGCCATAATAATAATAATGAATCTATAATAAGGTGGCTAAGTCACTTACACATGTATGGGGTTGAGGACGATTCCTAGGCATGCTCTGAGATGATGATGTACCGTCATGTCCGAAGTGGCACCCTTAGGTTTTATTAGTTTTTTGGATTTCTAGATGTACGAACTCTTATTCATTAGGTTATTTATAATTCACATTACTACGATGAATAAAGCAGGAAACGATTATTGTCCCGATCGGAGTGACGGGGCGGTAATCGCAAGGTGCAAGTCCCTTTTTCGGAGAGCGACCGAATGGACTCGTACATGGATTAAGTCCTCGACCGGAGAGTTGAGGCCGGAGAATAAAACCCAACAGGACGTCAGGTATGGATTATGCCTAGCAAGGAATAGGTCGCTTCATCGAAGAGCGACATGATCGACCTGCTTAGGTCGTCGAGTATGGATTATGTTTGGCAAGGGTCCGAAAAGACCACTATCAGCCTAGGACTTTAGCCAAGATCACTTATGTCCAGGGACACTAAACCGGAGCATAGGAAATAACATCGCTTCGTCGGAAAGCGATAGGATCGGCTTACTTGGACGTCGAGTATGGATTGTGCTCGGCAAGGACCCGAAGAGGTCACATATTTCGATACCAGCTCCGAACGGCTATGGATCTGGATATGGACCCGAAGCGGTCACAGATTTGGATATGAACCCAGAATGGTCCCGGATTTGGATAACGACCCGGAGAGGTCATAGATTTTGGATATCAGCCTCGAATGGCAATGAATTTTACCTTGGATGGATACAGATTTGGATAAAACGATCTGGAGAGATCGTGAATTCGGAATGGGATATCGACCCAAAACGGTCATGAATTTCACTAATGATCCAGAGAGATCATGGATTTGGATTGGCAATGGATTAGATTCGAATTGGATAATGTGGTTATCGATGGATTATGGACTTTGAATTTTGGATTTCTGGTAATTCAAAACACACCTTCCTATCGCAAGGTATGTTTTAGAGGGCAAAATGTTAACTTGCTTTTTGGCATGGCAGTACACAGATGGATTTAACTCAACAGACTTCATGATCATTAGAGCAGAAAGCCCAAAGAGATGGAAACTAGAATTGGAGATCGATTATATTTAGGAACTATGGATGGTAGTTGGATGGATTCAGATGAACATCACTCAAAAAATGGCTAAGTATGGAACTAGCACTTCCACTAGGAGAAGGATCAGCATAAAGGGATCAGAACAGAGGGAATGGAGTAAAGGGATCGGATTGAACAAGATGCACACAACACAACTCAATAATGATTTCTCCATAACTCAACAATCATAAGGCGGATTGAAGCGAAACTTTGGAAACAAGAAGAGGGGATCCTATTGGGATCGCATGAAAAATAGAGCAACTAAGAGGGATCGACCCCTGTCCCTATTCATGAATCGATTTAGTTGAATTTGCGGCAATGATCAATCAATGACTCAAAATATACAAATGCAATCAACATGAAATTTGAAGGGAAAGTACATTACAACATGGGGGACCCATCATAGGGATCGCCACCCCAAAGGAGCAACTAAGAGGGATCGGCACCGATCCCTATATAGGGATCGACCTTCATCCATGTTCACAACATAATGCGGCAATGGTTGATCGATGGCTCAAAATCTACAAGTGTGATCGACATGAAATTTGGAGAGTAAGAAGATAACATCATGGGGGACCTAGCATAAGGATCACACCCCATGATTCCACTAAATAGGGATCAGCACCGATCCCTATTATGGGCTCCGGTTGGCCCCAAACTTTCTAGACAAGCTCGTCTTGGCTTCAGGGTTCCAAATCTGGGTTTTGAGCGAGATATTTTCATGTCTTCCTCTATATATACAACATGTATGACATCAGAAAAGGGATCTTCTTTCTGCTTCACTTCATCTTCTACCTAGGCTATACTATGCCAATTTTATTCTTGGATTTCATGGATCTGTAACTGTAATCAGCAGTATAAACTAATAAAAGGAAAATCTTTGAAGTGAACGTAGGCCTGAGTTAGCCGAACTACTATAAATCTCTGCCTCTCTTTACTTGCTTTCTGTTTTAATTTTATTACTCTTCAATTTATATTCTATACTTTATATTATCCGTGATTTGACACTGGATATTGGTGCTTTCACATAATTGGGTGTTGGTGGGCGTTTTTGACACCAACAACGGTCAAATGATGAAAAGGATCGATCGTTCATTTCTAAATTTATATGCATCGAAATGAGGTGAAATCAATGTTGTTGTAAAGGTAAAAGGCAAGAATAGTGCATTGCTATTAGCACCATAAAAAACACTGGATATTACCAAAACTTAATATTATCAATTATCATTTAAAATACGAGACGGCGTTACATACAACGATCACGTACAAAAGTTTTATCCCGGAACCTATCAAATACTTCCAGGGTCCTATCAGGATAGGTAGACCCTCGAAGTGTGGGTTACGGAATAATGGATCTTAATACTAATTTAACACTAGGGGGAGTGAATGGTGTTTTCTTACTTATGTAAAAAAACAAATTCTTTCAAGATTAATATCGAATCGTAGATTTATACCAACAATGAGTCATAGATGCAATCACACATAAATATAAAAGCAATAAAGTGAAGTAAGGGAGAAGATGCCAGGAAGTTTATACTAGTTCGGATTAACTAATTCTACATCCAGTTCTCTACAATTGCTTGTACATATTTCCTTTCAATCGCTAACTGTAAACCAGGTAGAAGGCAAACCAAAATACAATCTCGATTTCAAGGCTATGAGATACACCCTCATGTTTCATGAGTCTTGGGAAAACTCTCTTAACTTGACCATGGAACAAGATCACTCATTAGATTTACCGGGCTACTAAGCACATCCACTTGATTTGAACGGGCTACAAGCACGCCCACACAAGCAAGAGTAGAGTTGATGATTTCCAAAGACAAATAGTTGTACTTTGGATACAATGGATCCTATATCCACTTCGATAGCACTTTAATCTTTGAAATGAGAGAGATGCTTGCAAAACAGTAAGTAAGTAGTAGTGAATCGATACAATGAAGTATGAATTGATTCTATATGATTTTAAAGAGTGTATGGTATATTTTTCAAGAGATTTTTCAAGAGAGTAAGGAGTGAAGAAAGTAAGTTATTAATTGCTTAAAAATTCATTTGCACTTCCTTTAAATAGTGAATGAACAAATGTATTCATTCATGAATGGTTGTGTCCAAAAGGCAATCAAAATTTTTAAAACTAACTAACGGTCTATATGTCAACATATGAAAATATTTATGTCAACATATGCTAGTGAATTTTGAAAATGTTTTTCTTTTTAAATTGTTTTGAGAATCCTATACTTTGTAAAATAATTTGAACATAGTTTATAAATATTTTGAACCAAAAAAAACTTTTATAAAATATTAAAAATATATTTTGAAATTAAATAATTTATTTTTGTTTAAAATATCAAAGATCGGAAATTGGAGATAGAGATAGAGATCAAAAATTGCTAATAAGGACTTTAATAATATATTCTAATGACTCTAAACACTAAATTATAATCTCGACTTCTTCATATCTTTTTCTTTGAACTCATAAGTCTTCAAATCTTTATCTTAAGTCTTTATACTGTACATTCTTCGATGCAGCGCCTGTGTAATATTCTGTATTATAACTATATAACTTGGCAAAACATTAGTATCTATATTTTATATGGGTGCTGTCATCAAAATCAATAATTGAGGTATTAACACGAAGTATTCCGGATCGGTCTAAGTTCCTGTGAGGTCAAAGCGATCCAATTAATATAGGGTTAGTTGTGGCGACGAAGACTAGAATTGTTCCTCCTGGCCCAAATTAATATACTGGCATAAGCTCACTAGAGGTCGCCTCCTTTCCTGAGAGGCAGTAGTTCCCATGGCTACCCATACTCAATACCAAACTTTAAGAATAAAAAGAAATGTAGCCTTTTCTTGCATAAATGAAGGTATATATTCTAAATATATGGAGGTAAATGCAGAATGATATTGCTCAAAATTACGACATCATTAATAGTTATTTTTTTAACATTAGGCGTCAATTTTTTTGTCACACTTGATTGTGAGAAACGTTATCCATCCATAATTCTCTCATATTTGAAACCTAAAGGATCATTGATGAACATCAAATTGTGTATATTTTACACTGCTTATTTATATATTTTAATATTCATATGATAATATTATTTGGTCTTTTTGTTGTGTTTACTGTAGATTCTTGAGTTTTAGAAAATGAAGAAATTATTGAATAATTTGTTCAAAAACAATATTTCAATTTCAAAGCTTTGTTGATAAGAAGTAAATTGCTCATTTATGCATGAAAGTTGATGTAGCTCAACTAGATTTTAAAGACGTGCATTCACAAGGAGGTCAATGGTTCGATTCTCGTTTAGTGCATATTTTTAAAACCATTGTATTTTCTATAGTAAGTACTTTCTATAACACACCAAAGTAAAGAATATATAGGAGAAAGAACATTCTCATTTTTTTACCAAGTCTGGATCTGGATGCAAAAGATCTCTGTAAATACCTCTACCTAGCAATAATTGAAGACATCTTGACATTTAGGCATCTACTTTAGGTTTTATTTTAGGATGCCATCAGGGCATCAATTTAGATTTCTTACTTTTACTTTTACCTTATGTAGTAAAATTCTTATTTCAGTAATTTTTTTTTGGAATCCCAGTAAATCCGGCTTCGCCATCAACATTTGGGGGTACACAAGAAGGCCCGCCACAATCTACATCCCCAATTTAAGTTAGCCCTTTCACAATTTAAGTTAGCCCTTTCAAACGACTCAGTGCAGTTGCCAGGAATCGAACCCTCTCCCTTCTATGAGGGAGTTGGATGCTTCTACCAACTGCACTAAACCTGTGGACAACTTATTTTATTTTATTAAAATTATTAATTACATCGCATTTTATTTTATTTCAATTTTGCATCTCAGTTTTTTTAGATCTATTGGTTTGCCAAGAGGCCAATAGATCTCTCTGCTTTCTATTTGTTCTCATATTAAACAATCAATCTCCATCGCTCAAATTTTGTTGTTTTTCTATTTCTTTTATTAATTCTCTGCAATTTTGTTTTTTTCAAGTTTTAGTAATTTCGTAGTTTAACTTAATCAGATTTAGTTTTCCAAATTTCATTTAACTCGTCTAGAAATTAGATAAACACTAGTAATTAAATAACTCCCTGCGGATTCGACTCGTATTTGCACAACTATTAAAACTGGTGCGGTGTGCTTGTGATTAAACAAATCTCAATTTTTGTTCACATCAGAAATCGTCAATCAATCATGTCTCCTATCATACATGTTCTTCCTTTCTTTGCATGCTCATGGTTGACCTTTACAAAATATAGGTTTGATTTCTAACACAGTTGTTGTGGATGGTAACAAAATGTTCAGTTTAAGTAACGCGATCTTTCTTCATCTCCATCGTGTTATTAAATATTTTATTTAAAAATGAATGCGTTCTAAGGTTTTCCTATGGCTCTTCAACAAAGGGATAAAAGTCAAGTTTCCTCCAATGCTCATCAACACCTTATAACAGTATTGGAACAACATTATTGTGGTAACCAATATTTCATGAGCACAAGGCAAAGTGAATGGTAGCGGTTTAGGGACTAAGAGAGGTTATTGATGCTTAATGAGGACACTTACTAGAATATATTCAGGGTGCTTACATTTAATATCT
Organism: Allium fistulosum; assembly: GCA_030737815.1. Lineage (NCBI taxonomy): Eukaryota > Viridiplantae > Streptophyta > Magnoliopsida > Asparagales > Amaryllidaceae > Allium > Allium fistulosum. The sequence goes on from CM060906.1 coordinate 56,639,962, forward strand.
TAGAAGAAGAGGAGTTGGTGTGGCTCTAGTCAAAGTGGCTTCCATTAGTGGAATGAGTGATCGTTTCATGAGGTGACGTTGTTCGAGAAAGGATAAATTGGTGATAGACATGCCTAGAGAGGTAATCACTAAGTAAGTTAATGATAACTTGACGATGAAAGACGAAAACAAGATATTAAGCGATGTTTGAATGGATGATGAATGTTCATATGACATGGTTCATAACAGGATGATAAGTATAGGGTGCACTTAACTTGAATTGATATGTGACATGACTCATAACTGGAGTTGGTTATGCTTCATGATTGAATGTATGCACATGGTTACTTCTTATGTATTGTTGCTTGCATATATAATGTATCTTGATGATGATAAAGTGAGGGAAAAACACATTCCAAGTTAGCGGCGTGGTCTCACTATAGATGACTAAGGTAAAGATTTTACTCATACTAGGCTTTATGTTTGACCTATATTTTTATTATTTCTCATAAACTACCAATTACTCTTTCGAGTAGGCCGAGGTTATGGAATAAACCTGTATCCTATTGGAAGGATGAATAAAGATTTCGAAGACAAAGTAGGAGGCTTATCTAGAGAATAATTTTTTTTAAAAGATTCCGCTATGTAAACCAACAATTATAACTGCTTATGTGTTGTATTAGCATCTTCATATGTCGAACATTATACCACTCTTATTTTCCATTATATTTACCCCTGCATGGGAACGAACTGGGTTAAAGATGATGTAAATAATTTTGTAATACAAAGTGATATAATGGAAAAGTTATTTAGCTGCTCTGTTTACTTATGTTGTGCAAAATAATACCGAACTACCTTTGTCGCTGGAACATGATTTATGGTGATGATCGCAGCATCATCGATGTCTACTTTCGAGTCTCAAAGTGGAGGATGTTACATATTAACTAATTTATAATCATTATAAATTAATTTATATTTATAAATACTTGATTTATTCGAATGTTATTAGTATTTAATAAAGTATGTATATAAAATTTATATTTGTAAAACATTTAAATTTGATTTAAATCAATTAATTACTAAGTGTTTTTGGAAATTTCGAGGCTCAAATAGCCTTCATCTATGGTCGGCCAAGCACGTTAAAGGAGGTTGATTTGATTTTATTGAGATTTAATAAATAATTAAAGAGGGAAAGTTTTAAACTAGGAATTGGAAAGTTTTTAGCAAGGAACTGGAATTGGAATGTTTTAAACAAGGAGCTTTGCATTTCATGACCTTCTTCTGACTTTTGTTTCCTTAATAGAGGTTCCAACTTAACAATTTTTCCCATTTATGAGCTTTAAAGTCATGATTTGTCTCAGTTTCAAAGACTATGCCATGCTTGAAGTTGAGTGCTTCTCTTAATATGAGAGAACGAATTCTTTTCAAACTTTATGTTATATCTATTTCTTTGGTTTCACTTCTCTAATCTTAGTTTGTTGGATAAAGCAAATATCACCTTTTCTACAATACGGAAGGGGTTTAGACTCTATTTGCTTGGGTTATATTAACCGATCCTTTTTCTTTTCCTCCACTATTCAAAGTGCTAGACTTCTCAAATTTAACTCTTGTTCTTCATTATTCTTCACTAAATTGTTGTTTACTCAGTGGGCAAGATAAGAGCTTTAGGTGTGGTTCAGAAGACCTTTGTTGAGACCTCATTGCCATAATTGGAAATCCAAATGAGGTTGATTTTTCTTTAAAGAGAGAAAGAGAGCGAACCTTGAGTTCAACTCTTAATGAAAGCACAAAAAATGTTATGGTAAAAGTTACGCTAGGCTAGTAATTCAAGGCAAGTGAAAGTAAACCAAGGTCATAATCATAGTAGAATCCATAATAGCATGCCATCATATATTCAATGGGGGAAACTATGCAAATTATGTCAAATGCAAGTCCTTTATTACAAAATTCTCAATTATAATTTGCCCTAACAGCCATGAATCCCCAATTCAAAGTTCACTTTACAAAGTTGGATGAAAAAATGAAAATAAAGAAGGAGAACTTGAGAATTATGACCTCTTTTTGGGGAGTTACCCCTCTACTTATAGAGAATTTGGACCGTTGAATTATTGACACGTGGCACTATGGTAGATGGTTGTGATTAGTCCACGTGGCACATGATCGAATTGATATGTGGCACAATGGTTTCTTGATGGATGTTAATTCGTGATTTGAGCATGATAATGTCTTGAAAACCTTTCAGATAGCTTCAATCCTCCGTTCCATGATTGCACATGATGGTTCCCTAGAACCCTTCATGATAGCTTAAATCAACTATTTTAGAATTGAATTCAATACCATGTTGGAACTTTAAAAATTGCACGCGATAGCTTCATTGAAGTCCTCATGATAGCCTTAATTTATCATCTAAAGATTGCATGTCGTAACATGAGGAAATTTCTAATAATGGCTTGGTTTATCACTTGGAGGATGGTATGCGAAGGCCTCGTAGAACTTCCTACAATGACCTTTTACCATGTCAAGCGACCACTTCAAGAACTATCACGACGGCTCTATCCTTTCATGCTTAAAATTATCACACAAAAGCTTCTTGCAAATTTCCATATAAACTCCTCACGATAGCTCATATGGGACTCTTCACGATAACTTTATGGAACTCTTCATGGTAGCCTTACTTTAACACTTGAAACATCACATGATGGCCTTATGGAACTCTTTACGATAACCTTGCTTTAACACTTGAGAACATCACATGATGGCCTTATGGAACTCTTCTCGATAGCCTTGCTTCAACACTTGAGAACATCATATGATGACCTTATAAAATTCTTCTCAGTAGCTCTGCTTCAACACTTGAGAACATCACACGGTGACCTTATAGAACTCTTCTCGATAGCTCTGCTTCAACACTTGAGAACATCACGCGATGGCCTTATAGAACTCTTCTCGATAGCTCTGCTTCAACACTTGAGAACATCACGTGATGGCCTTATAGAACTCTTCTCGATAGCTCTTATGGTTACGTTATGAAGACTTCCCGCCTTGTTAACCTATGATAACTAGCATATTTGGGGTATAACACTTGTCCCCCTTCTATTATATTTTTCCTTATACTTTAGTATAAGTAACGATTCATATTAAAAAATATTCATCTTTGCCACTGAGATTCCTTTTTCTTTGATCTAACGGCTATATTATTCTCCCTTTCTTCCTATAAATAGCAATCTTCTTCCTCTTTCTTCTTTTACTTGCTTTATCAAAAGTTACCCATTCTCACTGTCTTTCCCAAAATCAAATCTTGCTTTTTGTGGTTCCCATATGGTAAACATTTCTGTTTATCATTCATTTATTTATTTCTTTATTGACACGGTCTTTGATTTACTTTTGTTAACCTTATTTATAATAATAATTCTATTAGTTTGTTATTTTTTTCGATTTTGGTGATTTCTTTATGTTTTCTTCTATAATCGCCTAGCCTGCCATTTTATTATTTATGGGTTTTGGGTTTTATGGTCTATGTGTCTATTACTTATTGAACTCGAATCATCACCGTGTGATAAATTCCTGTTTGAGAACTTGGTACAAGAAGGCCAGGCCTTCGCATATAATTTATGCTTATGTCTTATCTCTATACTATCTTTATGCGGACCGCATTTATTTAGCTCACGGAAGCCCCCTTTTATAATAATATGGCTTGTTTCATGAGGATCATGTCTTCTAATTTTTTTGTGATGATTATTTTTAAACTCATCGCGAAGAATTTTATAAACGAGGACCATGCCTTATGATGACTATGTTCAACCTCATTGCAAAGAGTTTTATATATGAGGACTATGTAGGCTTTACTCACGAAAGCTTTATATGTTTTCAAATTATCTAATGAAAGCTTGTTGATTTTAATCTAGGATGGTTATGTTTTAAATTTAACTCTCATGGATCTTCCTTTCTTTCGCTTGAAAACTAATCTTTTTAGATTTAACATGCGAAAATCTAGTCTTTAGTTCTTCTCACGATGGCCACTTTTAGGTTTAATGTGAAGAATTTTTACTTCAAACTTTATCCACAAGAGCTATGTTTTTGAATTTAAACTTAAAGTTTTTCACGTGAAAGCTATACACGCGATGACTAACCACTGGGTAATCAATGTTTGCCCTTAAATTAGCACACGACAACTTGTAAAAATGCGTTTGGTTATTATTTTTTGGTTTTCCTTTGTTTGTGGTTATTTTCTATCCTAAGGCTAGATGGCCTATGATATATTTATGTACTGACCATTCTAATTAGCTTTAGTCATAATTATACAATTCATATAATAATAGCTTGAATGGAATAGGCACAACTGCAAAAAAGGGAATTAGTTAAAGAAAATCTTAAATGAGCTAAAAACATGCTTACATAATTATCTTATCCCATATATAACAAGAAAATTATAGTAGTTTTTTAGTAGTTAGTGAGTTTTGATTTATGTGTGTGTATAATTCGTATGGAAATTCATATAGTAATCCATATAGTAATTCATGGACTTATATTCCCTTCATATGGAAATTGCCTCAATACGTGCATACGTGGTCTCTTGTTTATTTCAAATCCATTTATTAATAGCAGTTTTACTCTTTATTTTTAACTTAGGAAGGTTACTTCGTTTTATTGTTGGAGTTTTATTCAATTAACTGAAATCATTCTATTGTAGATTTCATGGCTGGAGGCAAGAAATCGGCTTCCAAGGAAGCATTAAAATATCTTAAGTCCCCCAAGTCTGTGGGTTCTTCTAAAGAAAAAGTTTGCACTTCTCATCAGTCCTACTTTACAAAGCAAGAAGATATCGACTCTGTCCTTCACCTTTTTGGCATTTCAGGGGTCGAAACTAAGGTTCCAAGCCCAAATGACTGTATCAACATTCCTCTTGAAGGGTTTTTCGCCTTTACTCCTTTTCACATATGTCATTCATGCTAACTACCCTTCAATTACATTATTTGTAATGTTCTGGCCTTCTTAAAGATTGCTCCCATTCAATTAAGTTCCAACTCCTACAGTTACATCAACTCTTTATTTATTCTGTTCAAAGAACTCAAGCTGAAAGAGCTAACTCTCTCCCTTCTTTTCTTCTTAGTTACTTTTGAAAAATTGAAGAACCAGACTAAGGTTCTATTTATTATCTTAGCTCTGTCAGTAGTAGCGTACTGACTGACTTTATTAACAAGCCTCAGGATTAGGGTCACCAGTTCTTTTTCGTAAGATGTTATTCTTCAAATAGTACTGGAAAATTCTCGATCCTTGGTATGCACTCTTGCTAGTTTTTTTTACTCACTTAATGTCTACATTAGTTTTTATCAACTTACGCTTTTTCCTTATATAATGAATGCTAGCTGTTGAATCAAAGGACATCGAATCTCGGGTTTTAGCTAGGATCCCTAGCTTCGATGATGTTACAACATTTTCAAGGAGCCGGTTGGGCTTCTTACTGAGAAGAAACTAAGAAAGTACTCATTGATTTTTGCCGGCCCACCAAGTCTTGGGAGAACCCCCTATAATGAAGAAGAAAAGGAATAATCCACCATCCCTCGCTTCCGATAAGATAGATGTGTTTTCTGCAATCTCTCTAATACAACGCTCAACGACTGAAAGTCTTGGATACTCTCCAGGTTTTGTTTGTTGTTGTTTTTTTTCTAATGAAATAAGCTACTTTAACGTTTTCTTTTTGTAAATAGTCATAGATCCCTCCAACTTGCATCTTGTAAGCATAGATGCCTTACCACCCAGTAAAGGTGCTTTCGAATTACCAGCTTCATCCGAAGAGACAAAGAAGGTGACGGCTTCAGAAACCTCTTCAACTTTTGTCGTTTCTACTGCTCAGGATGTTATAATGAAAGCTGGGGAAGATCTGAAATGAAAAGGTTCCAAGGTTGTCCGAGGTTCCTTTTAAAATAGCCCAAAGGGGTTGGATCCACTGCACCCCTACTTCTTGCTCATTCTTTTAGTGTTGTTGCCTTCGTGTCCACTCTCCCAACACAAGTTTCCATCGAACATTTCTGGTCCTTCTCTTTAGGAGTCCATGGCCGCTTTACACCAAATTTTAGGGCTTGACACTCCTCTTGAAGGTGTTCCTCCTTTTCTCCTTGAGTCATGACCTTTTTGTTCTACTGACATTATGGACTTGTTTACTAAGGTCTTACGTTGTTCCGTGTTCACTTTTGGGAGCTCTTCTGACATTACTCTTTTTCCTCACAATATTTGGAAAATCTTTTACAGCACCTTATTCAAGTAAATTTCTCTTGCTTTATTATAGTATATGAACTTAGCCATTCTTTAGTTTCTGACATTGCATTACTGTTTCTTTTTAGATTGGTCATCGTTTGTTCGAATTTCAATAGTCGTGCACCTCTTCTTTTTAAGGCATGTCCCGGTTATAAGAGTTGAACTCCTTATTGTATGAAAAGGTGTCTACCCTCAAGACTCAGCTCAGTGGTCTCCATACTGCCAATGAATCACTATCTTCTAAGAACAAGACGACCACAATCTTGTTAGAGCTAGAAAAGAAAAGGTCTCAGAAGTTGGAAAAAGTGGTAAAATCATTGGAAGAAAAACTTGAGAAATATCGGGAGTTGGAGGAGAGAGTAAAATCTGTGGCAAATGAGATTTCTCAAGTCCAATCAGAGAACTCCACTCTTAGAATATCCGTACCAAAAATTCCTGGCTTACAGAAGGATTTGGACAAAAAGAACCTTACTATTGGCAAGCTAAAATCATGCATCCATGCCATGAAGTTCAAGGCTTCCTCTTTCCTGAACGATCTCCTCCCCCAATGGAAAGAATAATATGCTGAAGCAGTTTAATTTACTACTTATAAAGACAACATCAACCGATGCCCAGATATGGCTTTTACTTCATTGGATGGGTCAGGGGTGGATTACAAAAGGAGATTTGACATTTTATTTGGACATGTTTCTGGTGATTATTTTAAGGTCATGGGAGAAGACGTTATTGACCCCATCCAGTCCTTGGATTTTGATGATAAATTAGCGAATGATGATGATGATAAGGGGTCGGAGAATGAAAGAGTCAACACAGAGAATGCAGATAGTGAAGACGACGACGACGATAATGATGAGTACGATGAACTGGTGGGTATTCTGGAAAGGACTTTCCAGTAGGAAACGAGAATGATGGCCTAGATCAAGGCGGTTCCGGAGCTCCTCAAGGTTCGAATTGTATGTCTAACCTTCCTCCTTCATAGACTACTAAGGCATTGATAAATCTCTGCCTCCCGGATGCTCTCCCGCTAAGTCAACGCCTCTTGAATCTGGTGAAATAGGTCAAACTCCTACTGAGGCACAACTTCCTGTTGATGCTAAAACTCTTTCTAATGCTCCCTTTATTCCTTCCTTCAGGCCTAGCATTGCTTGTCCTCCATAGGTAATTTTCTCATTTTTTTTTACATGCACAGTCTAAGATTGCTAGCATTACTTAATTATCGGCGTAGGAAAGTGAATAGAAATTATGTAGAGATTATTCGAGATAAAAAGAAAAAAGAAATTTTAAGGCTTAATTGAGAAGGAGAAAGGCTGTGCAAATATTCGAGCAAGTCAAATGAAAAATATATAAGGGTTTTAAGATGTCTCAAATACCTCAAGGATTTGAAGAATAAAAGGGTTGCGCCTCTTCTTTGTAAATTACACTTTTACCAGGATAATTTTCATAAGGAGAATGAAGAATTAACCACAATCTTTTGGATGCTAATTGAGGACAGAGCTAAACTTATGAAGTGCTTATATCTTGTGTATGCTCAATTTCCCATGAATGACTTTTCATTCCTGGGGGACGGTTATGAGGGACAGCTTAGACGCCTTTATAAGAATATTTGGACTTGCACGGATCCGACCCTCCCCCACGGAATGTTGGAACCTGCCCATGGTTCTTAACACACCTTTAACTATTGATTCCCTTCCTTTTGATAAGGTTAAATTTAATAAGGATAGAGTTGTTACCGAATATTACAAAGAATCTATTCTTTATGAGCCCATGTGATGTTGGAAAATAATTATCTTTTGTTGTTAAGCTGAATCTTATAATGATTTTGTGGTCTTTATGTTTTAATATATATCCACCATTAATGTGTAGGCTCCTAAATATATTCATGTTTACTCATCATCTGCCATGTCAAGAGATAATTTAAGTAAATTGGTTAGATTGAAAAGGACTTTAATAGAAAATTTCCACTTACTTAACAAATCTCACTTAACAAAATACTACTTCCTTCGCGACCTTCATTAGAAGTACATCCAATTCCCGAATCTAAATTTCAATTTCCTAGGTAGCCATAAGGACCAATTTCTCCATGAGATCCAGACTAACTATGCCAAACTATTGTGTAGTGGACTTTGCCCCTCCTAAAGAGTAGGATTATCATGGGTTTCCTCCAGTTAATACTCCTTTTGGCACTGATGCTCCTTTTAGTGCAACGTTTCCTATTTTTTCTTCCTCTTTTAAGAAGATTTGTGATGTCCTTTCTACTCCTAAAAGTTAATTGTGTTGAAGCTTCTATTAATGTTGTTTTCCATCGAGATTTAATAGTTGCCGTGAAAGACTTATTGTTGTTCGATGAAAACTTTGTAGTCTTTCTTTCATCTATATTGAAATTATGCTATTATTTATTTTCTAAATTAGGCCGAAGGATTGTCTTTATCAATGGACGCTCTTGATTTTAATCAGCACCTTGAGAATATTTAGGCTAAATTGACGTCAGGACTAAAAGAATGACATTCTCGCTCCATATTTGGTTCTTCAACCATAGATAATAATGAAGTGAACAAGTGGTATGAGATATACCTTAAGGTGAAATCTATCCTGAAATCATCTCAAGAAATAGCGACAGATCTTGAGAAATTTTTTTCGCATAAGGATGCTAGAATTGCTGTATTGAATGAAAAGCTTGGTTCATGTACTAATTCCTTGTACTAATTCCCAATAGTAGTTGGAGTTTGATAGGAAGATTGCTTATTTAAATCAATGCATATTTGACTTGGAGGTTAAAGTGATAAAGTATAAAAATGAATGCCACTCTTACGAATTGATATTAACCGAAGGTGAAGAAGAGTTTGCTGCCCCACTCCAGTTGACTCTTCGAAAAGGAAATCACCATGTCTTCCCTCTTTGTCTCGAGGACATTTAGTCTTTGGTCGCGGTACACCCTACTCCTCCTAAGTAGATAAATCAGGGAATCTTGCAAGGGTGAACAGAGCCTTCAAATTAGAATGCATTCAAAAGGTTAAGGATCAGTGAAAGAAGAAATTTATTAAGATATTCTCGTCGCAAAGATAAGGAATAGCAGCACTAGAGCGCTAAAAGAATGAACTAACAATGAAGATCAAGATTCTTGAAGACAACATTAGTGAGATGAATCATAGATTTTCTCAACTTAAGGGCACAAATAAGACTCATGAAAAAGCCTTACCAGTTCAAATCGACTCTATCGATTCCCTTAATATTATTCATCGTAAGGAGAGAAAACTCAAGAAGTATCTCTTAATCGCTTTGCAACACATTATCGATCCTCCCTTTGCACTTTAAACCCTTATGAATGAGGTAAAAGAACTCGAAGATCAATTGAGATTAATGCAGTTTTATTCCACCAAGGCTTCCCAAAGATTATCTTATTAATTACTTAATTGAAGTTACAGTTGCTTTTAACTTAAAGATTGATTTCACATTTTTAGGCGTGGAAAGAGATAGTAGACTAAGGAAGGTAGTTATCAAATATTTCATAATTTTTTTGATACGGATGTTCTGAAGCTCTGAAAGAGAAGGGGCTTACAATTTTGTATAAAGAAGTAGTTCTCTAGCGAACATTATCTTTGTGCTTTGGACGTGGAGGGAAAAGGAAAGGAGATGGTCTATTAACATCACCCAATCCCCCATTCTCTAGGACCATAAATGTCAAGGAAAATATACTTATTTTGAAAGAGATCCACCATATTAATATAGTCGTGTTGTGTTTTTATGAGTTGTATTGTGCATAACTTTTGTGTGAAATTGTGTAATATAAGTATGCTAATAAGTAGAATAAATTTCTCTTTTTTCATATCTGACTTCAATGGTATATTGCTTTGAGCTACTTCCTCTAATTTATTGTGGTCACAATCTGCTTGATTTGTGATTGCTTTGGACCGACTTTGAGTAGCTGAATGTTGAATTCTATGAGCAATGTGTAGGGATTTACTACATAATTATGCTTTCATATTCACTTTTTTGGGTTTGTCATTTGGCTAGGACTAGCGGCGAGACCAAAGGCTTAATTGATCATCACTCTTTGGATGGGTGCTTCAGCCAGGCTCGAAGGGGGGACTGAAGGATTTTCGATCATCTCCCTTGGATAGGTGCTTTTATTAGGCCCAACGGTCGGACCAAAAGCTTAAGTGACCATCACTCTTTGGATGGTTGCTTCATCCAGGCCTGAAGGTGGGACTGAAGGCTTTTCGACCATCTCCCTTGGATAGGTGCTTTGGCTAGACCCGACGATGGGACCAAAGGCTTAAGTGATCATCACTCTTTGGATAGGTACATCAGTTAGGCCTGAAGGCGGGATTGAAGGCTTTTCGACCAACTCCCTTGGATTGGTGCTTTGGCTAGGCTTGATGGCGAGACCAAAGGCATAATTTACTATCACTCTATGCATGGATACTTCAACTAGACCCGAAGGCGAGGTTGAAGGCTTTTCGACCATCTTCCTTGAATGGGTGCTTTGGTCAAGTCCAACAGCAAAACCAAAGGCCTTAGAAGATCTGTTTATGCCTCTTTTGGTTTGAAAGTAAAGTTTTTGATTACTTGTATCCTTTAGGCATGGCTTTTCTTGCTTTTACGCTAATTCTCTAACACTTAAGTCCTATAAACTTATGCATTTCTCCTTTCCTTACATAATACTCGATTATCTCAGATAGAGCTCGACAATCATTAGCGTGAGCCCTTTGCGTTGTGATAATGATAGTGTATCCCTCCATCATGTAAGTCAATACCTTCTTTGGAGCTTTCTTCAAGACCCAATAGTTTAGCCTATCCTTAGTACGGAAGTACACTTCTTCCTGAAAAACAAGGAGTGGTGCGATGATTTTTCTGTTGGCCCTTTTGTTATAGGATCCTTTTCACATTTCTATACCTTTTATGGGAGCTTTGCATTTCGTGGCCTTCTCCTAACTTCCATTTCCTTAATAGAAGTTCCTACTTAACAATTTTTTCCCACTTCTAAGTGAATTTTTCAAAATTATGGTTCATCTCAGTTTCAAAGACTATGCCTCATGCTTGAAGTTGAATGCTTCGCCTAATCTGAGAAAATGGGTTCTTTTCAAACTTTATGTTATCCCTATTTCTTTGGTTTAGTTTCTCTGATCCTAGCTTGTTGGCTAAGGTAAAGATCAACTTTTCTCCGATATGGAAGGGGTTTATACTCCATTTACTTAGGTTATATTGGGTGATCCTTTTCTTTTCCTCTAATGTTCGAAGTACTAGACCTTTCAAATTTAACTCTTGTTCTTCACTAAATTGTTGTTTACTTGATAGGTAAGGTAAGAGCTTTAGGGGTGGTTCGGAAGACCCTTGTTAAGACCTAATTGCCATAGTTGGAAATCCAAATGAGGTTGGTTTGTCTTTAAAGAGAGAATAAGAGCGAGCCTTGAGTTCAACTCTCAATGAAAGCACCAAAATTATTTGGGTAAAAGTTAGGCTAGGCTAGTAATTCAAGGAAAGTAAAAGAAAACTAAGGTCATAATCATAGTAGAATCCATAATAGCATGCCATCATATATTCAATGGTGGTAACTATGCAAATTATATCAAATGCAAGTCCTTTAATACAAAATTCTCATTTAAATTTTGCCCCAACAATTATGAATCCCCAATTCAAAGCTCACTTTATAAAGTTGGAAGGAAAAAAGAAAAACGAAGGAGAAGGAGAACTTGAGAATTCCGATCCCTTTTTGGGGGATTACATGTAACAACCCACACCTGAATGGGCCCGAATTTTGGCTAAAAAGAAATCCAAGTCCATTAAGGTAGGAATGTTAGTTTTAATAACATGTAATAAAAACAAGTATATCAGAGAGCTATCTACATAAACTCACAGTGAAACAGAAAAATATAATAGAACATATATGTTGACCAATGATACTATCTTGGAATTAATATTATTCCTTTAGTATATGATTGCCTTGCAAGTGCCGAGCATGAAAGAGAAAACTCCACCATCTATAGTTTCCGTCTTACACCAGTAGCCCATCTCTCTAACTCTATCTCGTGGGTTGTAATAAGAAGGGGGCCAGAACAAAGTTTTGGTGATTGAAAAAGTTACACACTTTACCCATAACATTAATTTATGCTGATTGTTTTCCATTTAAGTGTTATGTCTATTATTTACGGCTAATCCATTCAATCATATGTGCGCATATTGATATGTCTAACCTCTCCGAGGTATAACTATACATATGCCTATATACCTAAATACATACATACATATATATAAACGTATACTACCCAAAACCTCGGCCACTTAATACTTTTTAAAAAGGGAGGAGGCAGACCAAAAACCATTTAATACCTCAACCCCGAAGTGGGCCCTCTGAAACGTAAATGTTAGTCAATCAGTCCTAACTACAGAGACCGAAAACCCTCAGATATGGCTTTATACTATAGTTGCCGTATAACTAATACATCTTAAAGACTCATTTAAGGGTTAACTAGCATGCCTTCTACAAACAAACAATTAACTAACTTTGAGGTCTGTGTGTATCCCATACAGATTCTACACTAGTAGAAAGCAAAATCCATCCGGGCATAACTTGGGTCTTTGCTACCGACCGTTAAGGACTGGTGGTCATAGCATATATTTCAGCCCTATAACTAAATATCGGTCTAACAACAATACTAACATAGCCCACTGACCTTCCACGGCTGAAATCCCGTTTAGGCTAACCTAATGTAAGTCAAAGAAAATGCCCATTTTGGTTACTTAATACCTCTTATTAGAAATGAAACGTACCTCCTTTCCTTAAAAGTACTGAGCCACTTAATACTTCAAATCTGTGACGAACCTTTGGTATATTTTCTCCTACCTATACACAAATGCGTATCCCTTCCACATGGGTCCTATGGTTGGAGATGTCCCACATTAGTAGTAAGTATACACAACTGCCGGTAGCATTTGGATGAAGGGCATGCTTCTGTTGTGTAACTTTAATGACCTCATATCTCATCCCACTAAACTCAACCAATTATCCTAAGCCTAAATACTAGACTAGGCTTACTAATTGAAGCTAATCCTAAACGTATAATTGAGGCTTTATAATTTCCACTATGAAAAATATACTGCCTCTTAGTATTTAATTCCTATCTTATCCGCTTAGTCCCTATATTCCATAAATGTCAATTGTCCATAATAAATGGTCATTATTATTCTATTTGTATAATCTCTAATAACATATATTTATTCATTTTAATTCAACCTATTATGCCTATTTCCTTTCTCCATAAATGCCATATGAAATCCTTTAACCAGTCCCTTTAACCGCATTTATGCCCTCATATAAATCATGTAATTCCCCATTAACTTCATATTTATTGTCCTATAAATTTTGGAGTTACTACCGCTTTTCCATCTACACCTTCCAATTTATTACTCTATTTATAACTAGACGTTCTAATTATAACTATTGCGAAAATATACATATATCACGCTATATAAATATATTTATATCTTTAATCGATATGCGTGGTTATACGTATGTGTGTGTGTATTCCTATTCCTGGCATATTAATTCCTTCGCTTTGGAATTTTAGAATATTAGTTTCCATATTTTAATTTATTAGAGTATCCTTTTCAAAGAGGATTACCGTTATAACTTTCCATAAATTACCCAAAGTGAGACTTGTGATCTGTTTGAAATTACAAGAAATTATTTCATTTTCTTTTATTGAAATAGACAGTGCAAACTATGGAGAAGAACCTTCGTGCTTTACACATCTCTTTCATTTGTGGTATATTCCTTATTATTTCAAACGATGCACATTTTATATATTGTTGAATTAGAAAATTTACAGAAATTACACGGAAATAGATACGATTAAATTATACCTTGTTCCTAATTAATTAAAACATAAAAATTCACATTCCAAGTCAAATTATGGCAATCTAAACTAATACTAACATTTTACAACCCAAATATAAATCTGGAATAAATTTACAACTTTATCAGCGTTCAACTTTGACAAATTTTAGGGACTAATTTCCAAATTTCCAGATTAGGGTGTAAATAACATTCCTAGTCTAATTATCTATTTACAGAATATGTAAGCAATATTCCTATATGTCATTTTAAGCCTATACCTCATTAGATCTATATAGGCGTAATAATTAAATAAAATTCAACGATACAAATTTCAATGTTATAAATAAATTATATAATTTCTCATTCACCTTTCAAGCTTCTCCCAAATCTAAATTCATCATTTTACTTGACTCATTTTCCATTCTAATCCAAAAAGAAATATATAACAAAGTATATACATACTATTAGAATTACAGATCTGAGAAGAGATTTAGGATTAAGGGGAACATAGATTTATAATTATAGAAATTATCTTTTTCTACAATATTGATTTGCTCATTCTCTTCTTCTCTTTTATTTTCTGCCCTTCTCCGATTATATATATAATACAATATTTTATAATTAATAGAAATAGTAGGGAAGGAAAAATGATAGAGCTTTACTGCTTTGATTTGAAAATATGACAAAAAAAGTGAGGGGTTAGGCCTGTATTTATAGGCGCTCGAATCTATCGTATCCGTTAGATTTAAATAATTAAATCCAGACTGTTTGGCTAATGTTCAACCCAAAACACCACGCCCTCGACCGGTCGACCACCCTCTATATGCGGTCAATCGACCCAAGTAAGGGGGTCGACAGGTGGGGTCCCGTGTTTATTATTATTTATTTCATTTTTCTCAAAATTTTAATTATTTTCATTTCAAAAACTTGAAATGTTGATAACTTCTTCATTTGAAATTCGATCATAAAATCCAAATATGAAAATTGCTTAAAATCGCCTCGAACACAGTGGTGCACGTTTCATGGCCAAATTCCAATATCTGCTCAAATTCCATTTTGGAGTCGTATTAACTATTTGTTAATAACCATTAATTTTGCTACATACTCTACCTTGAAAGAATTTCATCCTCAAAATGCTCTAATGGTTGAATCATGTAACATAGCGTGCAACCATCTAAACTATCCAGCCAATCAGTGTATAATCAGTTTTGTAGTCAAACGTGTACAGGTGCATAGTGTATTGCAACATATAAGACATGCATGCTGAATAATTCTGAATATGTGTCTCCTATATAAATGCATTCTTTTAAAAACATTCTGCAAATATGATGCAAAAAACCTATATACACTGGCAGTTCTAAATGTATGCAAGTTTTCAAAAAATCAAAAATTCCTTTTCACATAATAACTTCCACACTCCGACGAGTAGGAGCATGGTTCAACCAATTTTACATCCAATCCCTACCATCCAAAACCTAGCACTTAGTTTCTAACATTCAAATTTTTTGAAAATATAGTTTTCCAAGACTATACTCATATGCCGAAAACGAAATTTAGATGAATTTTTTTACATTTTCCCTTATTTCGGATACTTATTCCGTTACACTTTGGAACCTTATCTTTTGCTCCCAATTTTTATCCAATTTTTCCAAGTACAATTCGCATAAGGTGGTTTATTTTTGGATGTTAAAACAAAATTATCCTATATGCAGGTTTCGTTTCACTATTAACAAGGTATGAAATTAGAAATTCTAAAGCCAAAATTGCATTTTCTCTTGTTATTATCTATGTTTAGTATACTTTCACCTTTGTCGGACAATATAATTCATATTCACTAACACGTCGACCCTCCCTATCCTAAGCATATGGTACTAAAAATTTGAAGATTTTCATTTTCCGTCAAAGATTATTTTCCCTCCTTCAATCATTGAAAAAACAAATTCCCAAAAGCATTTAAACACCATTTTTTTTAAAAGCACTTGACCAAAATTTTCCAAAAGCATTTGAACCTAACTTCTTAAAGCATTTAAAAAAATTTCAAGAGCATTCGAACATAATTTTTCAAAACATTTGCCGCTCCATCCTTAAAAATAAATCAATCCGCATTTTATTGTAATCGAGATTCACTCAATGAGTTAATGTATATGATTGACCCTAGCATTGTGTAGTTAATCTTAGATTTAGGGAACCTTTCCTTTTACTCTAAAAAGACAACCTACAAGCATATTTATAAATTTTAGTTTTTAAGGCATGTGGATAATGACCCATGATTTCGCAACTACCTTCATTTGCTAAAACTTATTTTTCCAAAATTCTAAAGTTTTGGGAACTAAGCATTCTCTACCTTTAGTTTCCAATTTGATTTCATAATATTTTATAAACTTCTAGCTTTATCTACATTCATCGCTAGTTAAGTGTCCTTATGAGATTTCTTTATTTATATTGTTTCCCTATATATATAGGACAAAACTCATCCAGAAAATCAACACGGTAATAAAATAGGAACAAATAGGAGCATATCTCATCTCATTTCATACACTTTTCCAATACTCGAAGGGAAACAATTAGCGATTACAACCCGAATAACCTAAAAGAAACAATTACAGGAAGCTACCCTTCATCATCAACTGGTGTTAATGATGTTGGAGCCCTATCACTCCTTACTCTATTGAGATGGACATTTCTAGTATGTCATTCAACTATAATCCACATGTCTTAGCTTACCTCTTCTGCTCCCAATAAATAAGGTCCATCCATTACTTCGATTATTACACCCAATTAGGGGATAAATTATGCATTCCCACACTGAAGTGGGTAAGAAATATAAGCTATGAGCGTTTAGAACAACTCATCGGAAACTTGGCTTGGTGGAATAACTTCTACCACCATTCTTGCCTTCTTTAACATTGAGTCACCTAACATCCTTTATGAGGGTTCGCCGTCTCTTTACTCTCTTCTCCTATCATACCATTGTCTTCTTTCAATCAAAATATCTTAATGGTATTCTCAAATTTTGGTGTGTACTTCCTTTATCCTTGACCTTTCATGCAATTATACCATAGGACCTGCAAAATTGTACATTGATACCATTCCCCATTCTTTTGAGGGTTTTCTTATGCCTTCCACGCATCTCTAATAGAATATTTCTAGGTTCATACCAATATTCCTTATATTCAATAGAGGTTCCTTGTTGCTACCCAACGAGCATCCATAGCTATTTTATCAGCCTTGACCTTTACACCTCTTATCTAGGCAGTCATCCCTATCTACTGCATATCAAAAATTGGTTTGGTTTTTCATAAAAAAATAAAACTTCATAGTCATGAAGTACTTAACCCAAAAAATTTATCTTTAAAAACATAAACTTAGAAACCTTTTTATCAAATTTATAAATTGCTTGTTTTCAGAAAAGGAGCCATGAAAAACCTCTCTTTTCATCCTCAAAAGTAGAAGTTTTAACTTAAAACATGTTTAAAAACATAATTATCATACCAAACCATTTTTCAAAAACATCTTCTATACTTTAAACAATTAAAACTGGAGTAGATAAGGATAACTTCTATTCTATTATTTTTATAATACTCATGTTATTTCCACTTTCACCTTTAATGGAGATTTTAATAGCATAAGATAGGGACTTCTGAAAGATACATGCAATTGCAACATCTATCTAAGCGCCTATCTAAAATATATGCACAGTTACTACACATGTTTATGGAAGTTATCCATTCTTCTTATCCTCTTCATATTGCTTTTCTCTAATATTATTCCTAATTAGACTACTAACCCTATTAAAATCCTTAACGCTATTTCTATCTAAATTTCCCAATACTGACGCATTGTAGTGCGTTTGTCTCATACTTCAGTCATTGGGTTATTCTTCATTAACAGGAAAAGATATATATATATATATATATATATATATATCTACTTCAACTATTTTTCTACGTATTTTTCTTACATGGGAATATTCCTCCTATCTTCACCATTGGGCACCCTTACCCTTCTATCATCTTTACCCCATTTCAATCAAGTACCATTTCCATTTATCAAACCCTTAGAAAGAATTTTTAAAAAGGAACTTCTAAATTTACAAAAATGGAAAAAACCATCGACCCCAACATACGCTCTCTTTTTCATTTATTAAAACGAAGAATCCTTTTATCAAAAATCTTTAAATCCAAACTTTTTGATTCAACCAATTTTAGACTAGAAATTTTAATTTTTCTTTGCCTTTTCAGAATAACAACTTCTCAATAAATCCTTTGAAAAAACAATTCAAAACGTTTCAAAAATCTATTTTTCAAATTCTTTCACATTGAGTCGGACTTAGAAATGGACTTTAATTGCCCCTTTTTTAGACTCTCCTTTTTCTCCACTTATCCTTAACCCATCTTCATCAAAACTCCTGTTTATCTTCTTGTGGTGATCAGTGCATACCTACTTATGAGAACTTTCTCAATCCTTCTTCGCATCTTGTTTTCAAATGCTTGCAACATATAGGTTCTTATCTCCTACTGCTTGGATGAAATGTACGTCTTCAATCGTCAATCCATCGAATTCCACAGTCATAAGGCAGCCTAGGCCCAACAAAAGAGTCAAGTACCATCCAGCTTCCGTGGTCCTTCTGTATGTCATTCTCATGCTCTTCTTGGTTAACGCCTTGTGGTACAGCCTACACTCCATGTTGTAATAGGGGTACGTGTATAAATTTAAATCTATTCATTGGCCCAACTCATAACTACCTCGTACATCCTTTTGGAATATGGTCGCAACTACTTCTATAGTCGGAATTCATAGAGTTTGGTGTATAATATATATATATATATTTATAGGTAAAAATACAAATACATTCTCTCAGCATATCCAAATTCCTATGATCGACTAACTTATGCTCTGATACAAAATACAACAACTCGCACCTTAATGAGCCTGAATTTTGACAAAATCGAAGTCCAGGCCAATTAAAGTTACGGATCGTTGGTTTTGGTAACATGTAATAAGCACAAATATATCAAAGAGCTATCTACATAAACTTATAGTGGAATAGAAAAATATAATAGACCATATATGCTGATCAAGGCTACTGCCTTGGAATCAATGTTATTCCTTTAGTATATGATTGCCTTGCCAATGTCGAGCATGAAAGAGAAGACTCCACCACCTGCAGTTCCCATTTTACACCAATAGTATATTCCTTTATATTTATTCTATGGTTGTAATGAGAAGGGGATTGGAACAACATTCTATTAAATGGAAAAATTACACAATTTACTCATAACATTAATTTAGGCCGATTGATTTCCACATAAGTGTTATGTCTATTATTTACAGCTAATCCATTCAATTTTATGTGCACGTATGATATGTCTAACCTCCCCGAGGTATAACCATATATATATATATTCCTATACACATACATACATACATACATATATAAACATATACAACCAAAACCCCGGCCACTTAATACTTATTAAATAAGGAGGAGTTGACCCAATGGCCATTTAATACCTCAACCCCAAAGCAGAACATCCGCAACGTAACGTTAGTCAGTTGGTCCTAACTACAGAGACCAATGACCCCTGGATAGGGCTTTATACTATAATTGGCATAGAACTAACACATCTCAAAGACTCATCTAAGGGTTAACTAGGCCACCTCCAACAAACAAACAATAAACTACCTAACTTTGAGGTTTGTGTGTATTTCATATGGATTCTACCGTATAAGGATGTGAAATCCATCAGGGCATAACCCAAATCTTTGCTATCGACCGTTGGTGGTCATAGCCTATATGCCATCCCTACTACTAAATACCAGTCCAACAATAATACTGACATAGCCCGTCGACCTTCCACAACTGAAATCTCGTTTATATTAACTTAATGCAAGTCAAGGAAAATGTCTCTTTTAGTTACTTAATACTTCTTATCAGACTTGCTTTCCTTAAATGTACCGGGCCATTTAATACTTCAAATCCGAGAAGAACCCTTAGTATATTGTCCCTAGCTATATGCAAACGCATAACCCATCCCTATAAATCTTATATATGGTTGGAGATGTCCTACATCAGTAGTAAGTACACACAACCGTTAGTAGCCTTTAGGTTAACGGTAGGCTTTTGTTGTGTAATTACACTGACCTTACATCCCAACCCACTAAACCTAACCAATTATCCTAGGCCTAAATATTGGACTAGGCTCACTAATTCACGCTTATCCTAAACGTCACGCTTATCCTAAACGTATAAATAAGGCTTTATAATTTCTCACTATGAAAATTATACCATCTCCTAGTATTTAATTCCTATCTTATCCAGTTATTCCCTATATTCCATAAATGTCAATTGTTCGTAATAAATGGTGCTCCATTGAAATTAATTGGATCGGGTAACTTTCCATAAATTACATAAAGTGAGACTTATTCTTCATTTCAAATTACAAGAAATCATTTCGTTTTCTTTTATTAAAATAGACAATGCGGACTACGGAGAAGAACCTTCATGCTTTACACATCTCTTTCATTTGTGGTATATTCCTTATTATTTCAATTAATGATGCACTTTTTATACACTGTGGAATTAGATAATTTATAGAGACTATACGGAAATAGAAACAATTAAATTGTACCCAGCTCCTAATGAATTAAAACATAGAAATTCGCATTCCAAGACAAACAAGAAAAATCAAGACTAATACTAACATTTTACAACCCAACTATAAATCTGGAATAAACCTTACAACTTTATCAACATTCATCTTTAACAAATTTTGAGACTGATTTCTAAATTTCCAAATTAGGGTGTAAATAGCATTCCTATTCCAATTACCTATATTATAGAATATGTAGGCAATATTCCTATATATTCATTTTATGCCTACAGCCTTCAGATATATATAAGCATAATTTCAACGTTAAAAATAAATTATATATCCTTTCAAGCTTTCCAAATCTCCCAAATTCGAATTTATCTCTTTACTTGACTCCTTTTTCAGTCCAACCCAAGAATATATTATTGGAACTGGGTCAGCCCGCAATGGAAGTAATGAGTGAATTTCAATTTTTTTACCATTTTGGATCTTTATTTAGCCTATGAAGTCAAATTTATTTAGAACATTTCTAAATTTCTTTTAAATAAAATCATTATTTTATTTAAATTTATAATAAAGTTTTATATTATGCAGTTAATGTTATATTACCGATATATATATGTGTGTGTGTGTCATACACACACACGAGCACGTGCCCGCACACACACACACACATAGACACACGTATCTATGTGTGTGCGCATTTGGAACATAGCAATTCGTGCAACTTATACTATGTCCGTGTATAGGTGCTGAGATTTGCACCACAACGGCCATGTTAGCTTATTTATTATACAAATATATTGTTCAAATATATGTTTATATACTTTAACTTTATGTATATAAAATACTATAAATACACACACGCACACATTTTTATATATAAACTATATTATATTTTAAATAATTATATATATATACATACATGGAAATTTAACATTATATATATATAATTATATGTATATGTTTAAACTATTTACATGACAAAATTAGTTTTTTATTTACTGTAAAACCAAATGGAATATATATACATATAATTAATTTTTTTATAATACATATACACTAAATACACAGACACACACATATATATAATATAATAATAAATATAAGTATATTAATACTTTTAAAATATTCAATATATATATATATAATTTATATATGTAAATACCTGATAATACGCACGACATAATTTTTTTTAATATAATTTAAATTATTTATTTTAAATAAATATCTATGTGGATAAATATGAAATATTTAATAAAATATATTCTAAAACAAAATTTTAGATTTTAATTTTTTTTAGAAATGTAAGTGATATTTTGTTGTTTGAAATTTAATGTATATTTTTCATAATTTAGAATTTAATTTTATAGCCATATTTAATTTCTGCTTCAACACTTGAGAACATCACGCAATGGCCATATAGAACTCTTCTCAATAGCTCTACTTCAACACTTGAGAACATCACATGATGGCCTTATAGAACTCTTCTTGATAGTTCTTGTGCTTACTTCATGAAGGCTTCCCACCTTGTTAACCTACGACAACTAGCATACTTGGGGTATGACACATATACATATTTTATTTTAAATTTAAAATATAATTTGTAATTATTTATGTACTTATATATATGTGTGTGTGTGTGTGTGTGTTATTTCATCCTAAAATTTAAAAACGGGCTTTTTTGCAAAATCTTCAATTTAATTTTAAATCTTTTTCTAAACTAAAACTAGATTTAAAATTGTTTGTTTTAGATATCAAAACGTATTTGTCAAAATTAAGGTGTATTTGAGTATTAAAAATTATTTTGAAATGGAATTAAAGGATGAGTAAATGAAAGGAGATAACTCCTCCACCTTTTACTCTCCTTCTTAATTGCTTTGTTAAACACAATTGATTGTCCATTTCAATATAAGTAAACTTTGGATTAGTTAAAATAACTTTATAACATATTATACATATGTAAATATAAGTAAACTATATATATACACATATATTGTTATTTTATATATAATTTCAAAAAAAAACTATGGACAACAAATGCATATATAAAAGGACAAACGAGTCCATTGTGGTGTAAATCCCAACACCTATATATGGTTACATTAGCCATGTACACTATTTATATATTGCACTTGTACTTTACACACATGAGTGTTTTTGATACTTATTACAATAAACATTTAAATTTAAATTTAAATTAAATTCAAATTCTTTTACACAAATTAAATTAAATAAAGATTTCTTTTAAATGTTTTAAATTTGATCTAAAATCCATTAAGACTTCATAGGCCTAATAAAGATTCAAAATGAATTTTTTTTGGATTCATCCATTTAAACCACTTTGGACTGGCCCGTTCCTTTAGACTTTTGGTTGACTATAATTGATCGTGATACTAACCTCATACAACTAAGTAGATGAATCTAAAATTTAATAGTGTTTCACTTTCAATGCTTCAACTCAAACCCAACTATAGTCGTTCAATGGACAACATTCCATGATTTAATTGTAATCAAAGTGGAGTATCCGCATTAAATTTCAATAGTATTCTCGAGTCAAAAGAGCTGTGTAATATAGTCACTTCGAGATTCTCTATTTGACCTTAGTTATATTAGCCAATAGAAAACTTTAGAGCGAGTCATTCCAAAGTTATGCAATAAATATCAGTACGTAACCTCTTGATGCCTCCAATCATCATGAGTGTGCGTGTGTATATGTATATATAATATGTTATTTTTAATGTGATAAATTTCTCATGATTACAATATATTGCAATTACCATCGCATAACACAATATTTAAGGATTTTCTAGTAAATATATTTAAATTAAATAATTAATTAACATATCTCTATATAGCAACTGTATAATAGAAATAAAAATACCTTTTATTTCGAACAATATTTTATTACAAAGTAAAGAATATACAATAAAGTACAGAATGCCCCTAGGGCATGCCCCTAACTCTATCACAACATGCAAAAGATAAACAAATAAATATCATTTGAGTATTTGGTAAGTAGTGCATCGCTCGTGTTCTCTAAATAGTTCACTTTCGCTAACACATAAGTAAATGTTGAGGAACAAGTGCTATACCCGTTTTCGTAATAAGAAATAACAATAAATCTGTCGGATGTGGACAAAAAAGTATATTCGAGAAACACCCGAAAAAGCAATATAAAATACATTCAGAATAAATCCCTAACCATTAAGATCAAGTCTTAATTATTTTCCCAAAGATAGCCCAGAGTCGAGTTTAAAACTAGTAAGAATAACAAATAAAGACGATCCCTAAATCATGTAAAATATTACCCGTAGTAATTGGAGCAAGAACCCAAGGTTGATTCTGAAGCACAACCAGGTTTTGAAGGAAGAAAATTCGAAGCAACTATCAGCTGGAATAAATGGACAAGGCAATGAAAGGCTCAAGTTCTACTTTGGGACATAATGAATTGGGCTCAAGCTAGCAAACAAGAAGTGTTGAAACTATGTATTTACGATATTTCGTAATAACGATATTTTGACTATGACAACTATACAGGTCATTATTATAAACTAACTTGTTTTTGTAGGAATTAATCAAGACCGGATTCAAATAAGCTTCAAATCTTATGTATGTATGTATCGAGTCTGTGTCTAGAGTTTACTTGTGTTAAAATCTCTCCTATATGATATATATTTTGACTCGTTTTTCATTTCATTAGCATACTCTCATAATCATTGCAAATTCTCATTTTTAGTTTACATTCAGACGTCTGAATGTAACAAATCAGACGTCTGAATCTGGAAAAATGAATATTGTTTAGTACAATATTCAAACGTCTGACTTGTTAATTTCATACGTCTGAAAATGGTTATTATTAGCCTATTTCCTTTCTAGTTTGAGCTCGTGCAATTTCAGAAGTCTGAATTATTCAATTCAGAAGTCTGAATATCTATAACGGCTATATTTTCAAATAGGCACTTCCATTCGTGAAGAGATGCGTTCTTCATTTTAATATATATGACCATATCTCTTCATGATAACTCTTCACGAACATGTGCACCTTTTTATAATCTATATAAACACATTAGAATCATGTTTCCATAACTTAATTCAATCTATTCTTACTCTACTCTCATTCTTTGATTCTAATACTCTTGTGCATTCAATTTCATACAAATTCATTCTATTACTTCCTTATTCTTCACATATTCATATATATATATATATATATATATCATAAAGGAGAAGATTATAGGAAGGGTGTACTATAATTGACAAATTCGTGTTATTAAAGAACACATAGAGTCAAGAAAACTTTATTTGTAAAAGTCCTATTCTGCTACTCAGGCGTGTGAAGTCCTCTTTGGCTGTTGAGGCGAAATCCTATTCCGCTACTCAGGTCCCTATTCGGCTGCTCAGGGGTTGTAAACCTATTCCTCCGGGTTAAGTGAGGGTTACAGTTAGTTGAAATTCCAGAAGGAGTCTGGGACTGGACGTAGAATGGGAAGTTCGAACCAGTATAAAAATTCCTGGTGTGCATGTTTTATTTTACTTATTCACATTGCTATAGTATCTTAGTTTATTTCCGCACTAGTATAGTATAATTCCATATACCATGATCCGCACAGTTTTTTCATTTGGTATTAGAGCAAGGCATCTAATAACCGTTACAAAATTATTTGATATTTTGTTAATATGGAAAACAACACCAGCACTAGCACTGTCACTAACACCAGTTTTGTAGAAGGTCAATCTACTGCATGACCTCCACTATTCAATGACATGAATTACAACTATTGGGCAACTCGAATGCGTATTTATATGCAAGAAAATGGTTTTGATTCATGGAATATCACTCAAACTGAGTATAACATTCCTACAACAGAATACTCTTCATGGTCAAACACACAAAAATTAGATGCTACTGCAAATGCCAAAGCTATGAATATGTTATTTTGTGCCTTAGACAAGAATGAATTTAATCGAGTTAGTATGTGTAAAACTGCTTATCAAATATGGGGAACACTAAAAGTTACACATGAAGGTACTAACAAGGTTAAACAAAGCAAAATATCTATGTTGAAAAGTCAATTTCAAAATTTTAGAATGAAACAGGATGAGTCTATTAATGATATGTACTCTAGATTTCAAGATATTTATCACTCTTTATTAGGACTAGGAGAAAAATTTACTTATTTTGATATTGTATCAAAAATCCTAAACTCTTTAACGGATGAATGGGAAAGAAAGGTCTTAGCCATTGAAGAAGCAAATGATCTTTCTACTATGAAGCCAAAAGAGTTAATAGGAAATCTAATGTCCTATGAAGTGAATTTGAAAGCTAAAAGAGTACAAGTGCAAGACAAAAAGAATATGGCATTTCATGCAGAAAAAGAAGAATCAGATTCGGATGAAGAAGACTTAGCATTCATTGCTAAAAACTTTAAAAAGTTTTTGAAGTACAGAAAAGGAAATCGAAACAACGGGAAAAGAAACTTCAACAACAATTCAAATAAGCCATCTTCATCAATACTAGAATGCTTTAACTGCCACAAGAAGGGGCACATACAAAAAGATTGTCCAGAACAGAAGAAAACATATCACAATAATAACCAAAAGGACAAGTTTAAAAGAAAAGCATTTTCAGTAACATGGGATGACTCGGATTCTTCTTCTTCAGAAAGCAGTAGTGACAGTGAAAATGAATGAGCAAATGTTTGTTTCATGGCTACAGAGAATGAGGTAAATGATCTTACTTTTGATGACATGATTGAAATAAATTCTGAATTATTAGATACTTTAAAAAGTCTCAAAAGAAAATATAAAGAGGCTCTAGAAAATCAGAGAAAAGTAGAATTCGAGAGAGATATGCTTAATGATGAAAATAAGATATTAGAAGAAGAACTTGGAAAACTTCAAGATACTTTTTCTAATGATAACTCTCAACTTACCTTATTGAGTCAAGAAATTGAAACTCAAAAGGAAAAGAATGATGCTCTGATCTCTGAAAATCATGAGCTAAAAATCAAGATCAAAATGATTGAACTAGACAATGCTAGCCTCAAAACAAAGTTAGAAAGCATTACTAAAAATGTTACTAACTTCAATAAAGGCAGAGAGAACCTATCTAAGATGATTGAGAATTCCCAATCTGTTTTAAATAAGAAAGGACTAGGTTATTCTAAGAAATCAGTAGCTCCACCCAAAAATAAACAAAATAGGAGAAATATTTCTAAATCCAAGTCTACCATAGTTCAACCAAAAAGGAATCAAAATTGAAAAAAAATAAAAATATGGGTTCCTAAAACAAACAACAGTTTGATTAGGAATAAATATATAAAATCCTTTTTGGAAAATGTGCATAAGAGTCAAAATTATTTATACAAAGGGAATACTGAATTCTCTTGGGTTTGGTTTCCTAAGACCTAACTCTTAGGACCCTATCAAAAAGTGGGTACCAATGTTATTCTTTTATTTTTTGCAGGTCCCACTTAAGAAAAGAGGTAAATAGATACTCGACAGTGGTTGCTCAAAACACATGACAGGAGACAAAAATATGCTAACAAATATTACATATTCAGATGGAGGCTCTGTCACATTTGGAGACAATTCCAAAGGTTATATCATCGACAAAGGCGATGTGAGCAATTACAATATATCTAATTCACCTCTCATTTCCAATGTTTTACTTGTCAAAAACTTGAAGCACAATTTGTTAAGTATTAGTCAATTATGTGACAAAGGATTCAAAATTACATTTTCTGAAGATAAGTGTAGCATTTATGATCACAACAGAAATCTTATTTTTGAAGGTAATAGAGATAGAAACATATACGTTCTGAATATGAAAATAAATCATAATTCAGATATGTGCTTAATAGCCAAAGAAAATGATCCTTGGTTATGGCATAAGAGATTCTGTCATATTAACTTCAAAGCAATAAACAAACTTTCTAAAAATGATTTAGTCAAAGGATTACCAAAAATGAACTTCAAAGTTGATCATATTTGTGATGCATGTCAATTAGGAAAGTTAACTAAATCATCTTTCAAATCTAATAAAGTTATTTCTACATTACAACCACTTGAATTACTTCACATGGATTTATTTGGACCTACTCAAGTACAATCCATAAATCACAATAGATATGTGTTTGTAATTGTAGATGACTTTTCTAGATATACTTGGACCATATTTATGAAAAATAAAAGTGATACTTTTGACCATTTTAAAGTTTTTGTCAAAAGAATCCAAAATTTGTAAGGATTAAAAATAAAGAATATTAGAAGTGATCATGGAGGAGAGTTCGAAAACGAAGCTTTTGAACATTTCTGTAAAAAGAAAGGAATTTTTCACAATTTCTCATTTCCTAGAACTCCACAACAAAATGGAGTTGTAGAACGAAAAAATAGAACATTACAGGAATGTGCAAGAACTTTGTTAAATGGAAGCACACTTCCAAAACATTTCTGGGTAGAAGCTGTAGCAACTGCTTGTTATGTTTTGAATCGTGTTTCTATACGACCTCTTACCAAAATACTTCATACGAACTTTTTCATGGAAGAAAGCTAAATATTTCCTATTTTAAAGTTTTTGGATCAAAATGTTTTATATTAAATATCGAAGATCAGCTTGGCAAATTCGATGCGAAATCCGACGAAGGTATCTTTCTAGGATATTCAGATCGAAGCAAAGCTTATCGGGTGTTTAATAAAAGAACTAATACCGTTAAGGAAACTCTTCATGTATCTTTTGATGAAAATTTTCTACAAAAACCAAGTATAAGAGATGATGAAGAACTTCTAGATAATATCACAAATATTGACAATATAAATTTTGAAAATAATGAAAACATAATTGATGATTCTAGAGAAGATGAAAACGTTATTCATAACAACAATGAGTTAAGATCTCCACCAAAAATATTACGGGATCATCCTGTTCAAAATGTTATTGGAGAAATTAATTCAAACGTCCGAACTAGAAGTCAATTAAATCAAATGGGCCACGTAGCATTTCTTTCCAATATCGAACCCAAAAATCCTAAAGAAGCATCTACCGATGACTACTGGATAATTGCAATGCAAGAAGAATTAAATCAGTTTGAACACAATGAAGTTTGGGAGTTAGTTCCTAGACCAAGTGATCAAACTGTTATTGGTACAAAATGAGTCTATAAAAATAAGGTGGACGAACAAGGTAACATCACCAGAAATAAAGCAAGGTAAGTCGCTCAAGGTTATAATCAAGAGGAAGGAATTGACTACGAAGAAACGTTTGCTCCTGTCGCTAGATTAGAAGCAATACGTATCTTATTGGCCTATGCATGTTTTAATAATTTCAAACTTTATCAAATGGACGGTAAAAGTGCTTTTCTAAATGGTTATATAAAAGAAAACGTGTACGTTGAACAACCTCCTTTATTTATCCATGAGAAATATCCAGACCATGTTTATAAACTTAAGAAAGCTCTATATGGTTTGAAACAAGCACCACGTGCTTGGTACGAATGGCTTAAGAGCTATTTACTATCATCTGGATTTCAAATTGGAAAGGTTGATCAAACACTTTTTATTAAACATTCAAAAAGGGATATTTTAATTGTTCAAATTTATGTTGATGACATCATTTTTGGTTCTACCAATGAAAAATTATGCCAGGGCTTCTCCGATATTATGACCAAAGAATTTGAAATGTCCCATATTGGAGAATTATCATATTTTCTTGGTTTACAAATCGAACAATTACAAAATGGTATTTTTATTAATCAAGAAAAATATTGTAATAATTTAATCAAACGCTTTGGAATGGAAAATACTTCTGCCAAACCGACTCCTATGAGTACAACCACACATCTCGATAGAGATGAAAATGGTAAAAATATTGACCAAAAATTATACCAAAGTATGATTGGATCATTACTATATTTAACGGCCAGTCGTCCTGACATAATGATGAGTGTTTGTTTGTGTGCTAGATTTCAAGCCAATTCAAAGGAATCACATTTAAGAGCAGTCAAACATATATTACGTTATCTTAGTAATACCAAGGACTTTGGACTTTTCTACCCAAAAGAGTGTCCTTTCGAATTAGTATCATATAGTGATGCTGATTTTGGTGGATCTCGGACAGATTGAAAAAGTACCAGCGGTATGTGCCATTTTATTGGAAAATCATTAGTTTCTTGGTTTAGTAAGAAACAAAACTGCGTTTCACTTTCTACACGTGAAGCAGAATATATTTCTGCTGCATTAGCTTGTGCTCAAGTTATCTACATGCAACAGACACTTAGAGATTTTGATATAAATTTAACAAATTCAACAATATATTGTGATAACTCGAGTGCTATTAATTTATCAAAAATTCCAGTCAATCATTCACGAAGGAAACATATTGATATTCGTCATCATTTTCTTCGTGATTGTATTGAAAAAGGAATAATAAATTTAGATTTTGTTTCATCTGAAAATCAATTGGTTGATATTTTTACGAAACCACTTCTTGAAAATATTTTTATAAAACTAAGACGAGAACTCGGAATCGCCTCGTTTAAAAACTTATAATTTGATTTTCCAAGATATATTATTACTAGCATACTATTCTTTTTCTGCATAATCTTAAGTACAAGTTTAATGTTATTTATGTTTCCTTTTTGTCGATGTCAAAGGGGGAGAAGGAGTTTAAATACTACCATCGACGGGGGAGCTTATAGTAAGGGGGAGTACATATAATTCTATTTTCTGTTTATATATGTTCATATTGTGTATATACTTATATAGTTGTCATCGTCAAAAAGGGGGAGAATGTTGAAACTTCATATTTACGATATTTCATAATAACGATATTTTGACTGTGACAACTATACAAGTCATTATTATATACTAACTTGTTTTTGCAGGAATTAATCAAAACCGGATTCAAATAAGCTTCAAATCTTATATATGTATGTATCGAGTCTATGTCTAGAGTTTACTCGTGTTAAAATCTCTCCTATATGATATATATTTCGACTCGTTTTTCATTTCATTAGCATACTCTCAAATCATTACAAATTCTCATTTTTAGTTTACATTCAGACGTCTGAATGTAACAAATCAGACGTCTGAATCTGGAAAAATGAATATTGTTTAGTACAATAATCAGACGTTTGACTTGTTAATTTTAGACGTTTGAAAATGGTTATTTTTAGCCTATTTCCTTCTGGTTTGAGCTCGTGCAATTTCAGAAGTCTGAATTATTCAATTCAGAAGTCTGAATATCTATAATGGCTATATTTTCAAATAGACACTTCCATTCCTGAAGAGATGCGTTCTTCATTTCAATAGATATGACCATATCTCTTCATGAACATATGCACCTTTTTATAATCTATATAAACACATTAGAATCATGTTTCCATAACTTAATTCAATCTATTCTTACTCTACTCTCATTCTTTGATTCTAATACTCTTGTGCATTCAATTTCATACAAATTCATTCTATTACTTCCTTATTCTTCACATATTCATATATATATATATATATATATATATATATATATATCATAAAAGAGAAAATTATAGGAAGGGTGTACTATAATTGACAAATTCGTGTTATTAAAGAACACATAGAGTCAAGAAAACTTTATTTGTAAAAGTCCTGTTCTACTGCTCAAGCGTGTGAAGTCCTCTTCGGCTGTTGAGGCGAAATCCTGTTCCGCTGCTCAGGTCCCTGTTTGGCTGCTCAAGGGTTGTAAACCTATTCTTTCGGGTTAAGTGAGGGTTATAGTTAGTTGAAATTCCAGAAGGAGTCTGAGACTGGACGTAGAACGGGAAGTTCGAACCAGTATAAAAATTCCTGGTGTGCTTGTTTTATTTTACTTATTCACATTGCTATAGTATCTTAGTTTATTTCCGCACTAGTATAGTATAATTCCATATAGCACGATCCGCACTGTCTTTTCATTAAGAAATCGAAGTTGGCATGATTGAGCACATAAGTTGGAACCCCTCAATGCAAGCTTCGGGTAGCGCTTAAAGTAAGCTCTAGGTAGCACTTGAGCAAGCTCCTGGTAGTGCTCGAAGAAGACCTACGAATGAGCTCGAGAGGGAAACTCACGAAGAAAACCCAGCATGAACTTCGGATAGCGCTTGAAGTTGACCCGAGGTAGGGCTTGAATACACAAAAGTCTACGCCGTTTTCAGTGGATTTTCGAGGGTTGAGTTAAAGTTTGATCTCCCACTCAATTGGAAAATTTTCTTAAGAAGCATACGAGCAAATAATGATAGGAACTTAGGAAAGAAAAAGAAGAGGCAACGTTACTCCCCTTTTCAGTTATAAATAGTTCACTCATGAATATAAATGAGATCGGTTTTTTTCACACTTCATTATGCCAAAAGTCCGCTGTTATTTTTACAAGCTTGTATACCTAATAAAATTTTGCAAATGTGAATGAGATCGACAATAAGAAAAAGTGCACGTAGACTAAAAATATACCGAACTAGTATAAAAATCTGATGGTACGTACTTCCAGTACTTATATATTCCATATACATGTCTTATTTATTTATATTATTTTATACATCGTGAATCTATTTTCCTTTCAACATTTTAGTTAACTTCTCTAAAAAATTATACATATATCTTTGGTTAAATCTCTTGACCATATACATACTAATAAATAGCAATTGTGGAACGATGGCGGACCTTCTTAAACCCACAGCCTACTAAAGTAGTATCTTTTTTTAAGAACAATTGTGGTCAAACACGCCGCTTACCGCGTGGATCCATAAACTTTTGTGATGGTACGAAAGCGAAAAATTAGGACTCGTTTGATTTGGTATTTTGTGTTTTAAGTTTTCAACATTAATTACAAAATACGAGAAGAGGGATGAAAGAAACATGGAGGGGATGACAGAGGAGATGAGGGGACGACGAAAGAATGAATTGTTTATTATGCTTCCGTTATTTTCCAAAACATGAAAAATAAAAAAATTTGTTTTCTATTTTGTAATGTAAACTTCGTTTTCTAAATTGATCGTTTCACATGGTATACATGATTCTTAACTTTCATAGTATATGTTATATGATTTTTTCATCATTTATAATAATCTCGGCTTCAAAATTACGGCAACCTTTCAAAGTACATATTAAAAATATTAAAAACCAGAAGTTAATTTCATTAGAACTTTGGCACAATGGCGCATGCTCAGGTTCCTGTTAAAATGGGTAAACGAAGAGCTGTTGCCGCTGTTCGTGATTTTCCTGCCGGCTGCGGTCGCGTAGCAGCTAAGGTAATCTCAAACCATAACTCTAACACTAGTACTAAGGCATAATCTGAAGTTAACACAATTGCTTGATGAATCTGGAAAGGATTCATGCGAAGGTAACGGTGAAAATGTGGAAAACGAGTCCCGTTTTAAGGAGATTGCTGATGAAAACGTGTAGCATGAGTCATTGAAATTAGGCAAATTGTTGATGAGAAGGTGATTGATTTGGCCAAACTAGCGAACGAAAATGTGATGCTAACAAGTAATATTTGTAGAAAAGGAAAAGTCTCAGTTTTTCGGGATTTCCCTCCTGTACGTTGTAGGAGTGTTCGTGTTAGAATGAGTGGCTGGCGAGTAGGCCATTTTTAGTACTGGAAATATAGAAACGATTTTCATTATTTTGTCTGTTTACCTAGACTTGAATTGATCATTTAAATTTGGCTAAAAATAAGTAATTATTACCATCGAAGACATGGTTGAAGCATTCATAAATTTCTTCATGGTTATCTTCTTGAAATTGATGTAGTTTAAAGCTATTTTGTTATTTATGAATTATTTTTATTATTAGTTTGAACTGTATTCATTCTTATTGAATGTTGATTGTTTAATGCAAGTTGATGGTTCAAGGTAATTGATTGTTAAGTCAAACTTATCTTCGATGGTCGGCAGTTGGGCGGGGATTTTTTTGCCGCTCCAAATTGTAGCAGTTGAACATGACGTAAAAAATAAGTCGGATGCAATTCTTGTTAAGTCGGACGTAGTAGTACACATCCATTTTTTGGCTATTGAAGTTGCAAATTTATTCTTCACGCTCATTTTCCAACCATCTCTTTCTAATCATGTCCAAATACGATTTCAACTACAATGTCGCAAATGATTCACAAAAAAAATCAACATTTTATGAGACACGCCGACGTATAGTTTCAAGCATGGTTTGTCTTTGCAACTTGTGCTATTCATAATTTTATAAGAAAATACAATTGTATGGATCCCGATTATGGAGAAATTTTTAATGTAGAAGTTCCATCGAGTTACGGTGAAAATTGACGTGAACAACGTCAACACAACCATGGTAGTGTAAGTTTAGCAGGTACAACACAGATTGTTGCAACACGAGATCAAATCATTGATGCTTTGATTGCTGTAGGACAACATTGATATATTAAATATTTTATGTTTTTTTATCGTTAATTTGAATTTGTAATAGGTGTGAATTTGTATTTAAATATGAATATGAATTTCTATTGTTTATTGATTAAATTTATTATTTGATAATTAATAATTATTGCAAATATAAACAAAATTTATACATTACTCACAAAAAACTTACTTGCTATCGAAGTTCTAATCTCCAAACTTTATCAATTTGTCCATGAACACTCCAACCTCTAATCAAAATTTTCCACGAAAGCACCTGTTATTCTAATGCAATTATGTAATGCTGTCTAAAGCAAGGTTTGAGGTTTCGACCGAAACACCGAGATTTCGGTTGTTCCGTTTAGGTTTCAGTAGGGGCCGAAACGAAACCGAACCGAAATTCCGGTTCAACAAAAAAAACTATTAAACTTCAAATTATACAGAAAAAACTCAAAAATGAAATTAATTTAAATTTTCAAATATAGAAATATTCAAAATCTGAAATTTTAACTTAGAAAACATACAAATTCACAAAATATATAAATGATGTAACTAAAAAAGTTGAAAACGAAGTAACGAATGAACATTTTTTAGTGTTTTAAATATTTATAATTAACCGGTATTGTTTGTGTATATCGTATTTTTCAATTAAGTTTAAATTATACGTTTTGTTTCAATAAATTAAACAAATATATGTATAATTATATGAAAAATAAATAACAAGGTCCGAAACTGAACGAAATTTCCGAAATTTAAGAATTAGGTCGAAATTTCTAAAATTACAAAAGACCGAAATAGAGATCGAGAAACCTTGGTCTGAAGTGATTTGTAAGTAAAATCATAAGGCAAATTCTAGTTATGCACTCAAAATTATTTTTATGTATCATAGATGGTACCAAAATCACATGTCATTAATTGCGTATCATTTTTACTGAACCTATACCAACCAAATGATAAAACAATATTGTCCAGCACAAATAATACTGTCTCGTTTTCATCCTTTGCCCGGGGTCTTTTGCGTGGTAAAAATATAAACCTAGGGGGTCATCTGCATAATAAAAATTAGGACCTAGCAAACCCTCCTATGATTAAAATAGGGTCCTTGGACCTCAGTTATGTGGTAGAAAGTGAGATCTAGGTGAGGCATTGCGTGGAAAGAACAATCCAACTATTAAACAATACTATAGTAAATTCCAAAAATAAATAAGGGTCCGTTCGCAGTTAAATTTTCCTCCGTTTAAGTTGGCGTCGTGTCCAACGCGTCGAACGTGTCAAATGAATGACCCACACATTTACTATGTTCAAGTGAACCGTTGAAAATGAACCGCGTCGGACGCGTTTGACGCCAACGGTTCACCGCTTAATCCCCTTATATATTTCCTTCCTCATCTTCATTTCTTCATCGACTTCTCCCCTGGTCCTCTATGTATTTGTATTTGAATTCTAATGTATTAATATTTATTTAAAATTGCTTTTTTTATTGCAGATTTTCTAGTATTTCATAATTTAAAAATATTCAAATTCAGTTAATCATATTATTTAAACATACACAAAACATAATAATAATAATTTATTATTAATAACAAAATAATTAAATATCCCTTTTAAATATCCTTTTCGCTACACAAGAACGCATTCCTCTTTCGTAAAAACTCGTTTTGCTATGCTTTCCCCTTTCATCCCTTTCAAATACCCCTTTCCCATGCCCCTTTTGTTTCGCACAAGAATGCACCCTAAAATTCATAATCTTTTCCGATTTAGTTATACTCATATTCAGATCCTACGATAAAATTTGAAAGAAATAAAAAAAGGTTTTGAATTTTCTTTTTCAAGGTTTAAATAGAGCTTTAGATAAAAATAGTTGAGAAAAAAAAGCTATTCTATTTGGAGGAAATGATGTTTTTGTTTTATATTTAGTTTAATGAACAATGTGTAAGAAAATTTCAGGACAAAGTTTACAAAATACAAAATAAACTTTATGTTATCATAAATTGGTTTATCATAATAAAGATGCATGTTTCAATTACGACCCTAATCAATAACCGAATAAACATAAATAAAAGAATAATTTACATAATATTTTTAATGGGAGCCAGCCTTTATTTATTTTTCATGTGTATTCTTAATGGAAGAATTTCAAGTATATTTGTAGAGACTGGAGACTTTTCATGATCCATCCTCCCATCAGCAAGTTATAAAACCTTTAATATTTGTTTTTATACTTATGATGTGAATTAGTGGGATGAAATTATTTGGACTTCTATATTCATTTTACGTTCTACCACTTGATCCACTAAATTCATTCATCTTTGCTGGTCATTTCGTAGTTGCATCTCAAAAAGTGATATATAATTAAAGTTATGTAACAAGTGATAAATCATTAAAATTGATTGCACGCCATTAACAAAATATAACTATTATACGTATATGTTCATTAATATGTATCACTCATCTTCAACAACAAAAGCTCTTATGTTGTTAATCTCAATTGAATTCGATTTTAATCCTTGATAGTATATTTTTATGCACATGAAAAATAAAAAGCAAATGATGTATTCGTTTGTCTTTATGTTTGCATTAACATAATCAAGCAAACACTACATGTACAAGAAGTTGATCATCAATCTTCTTTATAAATCTCAGCCTTTACTGTAATGACACCATGCCAGTTAATGTTATATGAGATTTCAAAAATTACGCAGTACATATATGTTTCCACTGGGTCGCATTTTTGGGTGCAAATAATATACTTGGCATTGCTTATGAAATAGGTACGATTCTTTATGTAAATGCAAAATCATAACTTTCTTTTATGTAACTAGAAATAAAAATTTCATACATAAAAATGTTTGAATAATACTTTTAAGGATTTGATTGAATGTATTTATGAGAAGAGAATAAATTGTCTTCTCTTTATGGTTACTTCTATTTTTCCAATAACATTTAGCTTCCCTATTAGTACCTTATGTAAATCATTTCTATTTTAGAATTGCAACAAAGCTTCATACTTTTTTCTTTTTAAAAGAACATTGTCCCTTGGTGTAATTTTATTTTATTTGAACCCCATGATTCAAACTGTTTAAAGTGAATTTTCAAATCAATAACAAAAGATGAAGTGATCTTATTTGATTCCACATGCATCAATTGTGATAAGAATATAGATTGAAAATGCATACTGAGCATAACATATTAACTATAGTCAGTACATGGGTTATGTCTTTGAAATTAAAAACCAATAATAATAATTCAAACAATATATGTGTTGACTTTAGACATAAATTTCAATATAAACTAGAAATTAAACTGCATCAATACATAGAGGGTTAAAATTGATAATTCTTCTATTATTCTGTTTTAGATATAAACATTATGAGAATAAACTAATTTCTCCTAGTGAATGAAAAACATATCCATCTTTAATTATTTTGTTTTGAACTAAGCAAACAAGCTAACAAATCAAATAAGCGAATTAATTATGCGGATTGAAACTGCTCTGATACTTTAATAGGTTATGAAAATTTTCTTGTTTCTCATACTTTTATACGTTGACAGTATATATTACGGTTAAATGATAGTCTTTTGAACATACGTATTCATTTAACATTGTGGCGTATGAATTAAACTGGAGATTCTCTAACGACTTCGCTGAAAATTTAATTGTATTTGTGCATGAGCTGTGAAGAATGTAGTACATTGTTAGTTATATTTCAGATGGTCTGCATTAATGCATAGAAAATGCAATGTTTCATGATTCCAGGTATGCAATAAGGCCATCGATCATGATTCCAGTGATGATGGTTTCATATGCAAGCTGTCAAAGAACAGAAACGTTTCGGTACGAACTTGGCAAGGGAAGGTCTTGGTCGACATAAGGGAATACTTTGAGAAAGACGGGCAGCAGCTTCCAGGCAAAAAAGGTATCTCAATGTCTGTAGACCAGTGGAATATACTGCGGGAGCATATTGATGAAGTCAGTCAGGCTCTGCATCAGTGATGGGCAAAACTAATGTTTCTACTAATCTGGCATGTTGTAATCAAAGAAAGGTAAGAAGACTTTAAGACTGTTACACCAAAATCGTAAGTTCTTGTTCTTACTGTTTCAATATTTTGGCTAGCTATAATATGTTAGTTTATGTGAATCAAGCTCTGGATCTCTGATGGACAACGCTAATGTTTCTACTAATCTAGTGTGTTGTAATTAGAGAAGGTTGCAGGACTCTTCTATCATATTCAGTTAGCCTGGCTTACTGGTATATCAAAGTTGTAAGGTCTTGACCGTACCGTTGGGTATAATATAGCAGTTTAATGTTTTACAGTCTCATTTATTTTCAAGATTAGCTTATTTTTATCATCTGAGACTCAGAATTTCAAAGCAATGATTATTATTATGATTATTGTTCCTAAAAAAAAACTATATTACTAGACATATTGATTATCGATCATCACTGCTCTATATTGATTATCGATCATCACTGCTCTATACATCAGAATGTGATCATTAAAAAAACACACATTTTAATGGTGTTTTTTTGTGGTAATTAGTCATTATGTATAGTTTGGTCTACTATAATTCTGGTAGTTGAGGCACATGAATCTTCAGTATATACTAAATTGTAACCTCTATGTATTAATTACATTGACAGCGTATACTTTTGATGGAACAAAGGAGCTGCTTTATATGTTGAATTTTTTCCTATTTGTTTTAGTTCTTGAATTCGGAACGTTGAAATACAACATTGAGTTTGTGTTTTGAGTATTTGCATAGGATGATCATACTCTTAGATGTGTGTGTATATAAATTCACCTGTATATGAGTGTGCATGCATGGATTAGAGTGCCAGTATATAAATTCACCTGTATATGAGTGTGCATGCATGGATTAGAGTGTATAAATTCACCTGTATATGAGTGTGCATGCATGGATTAGAGTGCGAGTGTGTGTATATTTGTGGGTGCATGGTTTTAATGCACTAGGGATCGTAACCTGGGCTTGGTAAAATCTTGCATGCGATAAAGTATACTATCTGTTGACGTCAAAAATGAATAACACCCAAAGATACGTTGTAGGGAACCCGTGAGATCTAGATCTAGTGGATGTTAGTGAAATAGCAGAAAAATAACAACAAGACACATGATTTTCATAGTGGTTCAGCAATCTTTGATCCACGTCCACTTTATAATTTTATCGGTTGTTGTTTACAGAGAACAAAATTCACTAGTACACGGATTTGACAAGTCTTACTGCCTAAGACTGCCAACAGTAGCTTCCTAGGTGACTATTGAATGAGGAATATAGGAGATAGTGAAGAAGCAGATTGAAGATCAGCCAAGATTCTTCTTTGGTTGTAGTAGGGTTGATATTTATTGGGAAATGGCTGCATAGAATCAGAAACCCACTTGAGCCAAAGTCCATGAGAAAGCCCAATGGTGTACACGCGAGCACGTGGGCCCATGTGCCGAAAGTTCGTCTCTGTGCCGAGAGGTTCCTCTCGGTACTGAGAGCTTTTGCTTGGTGATGAGTCAGCTTTTCCACTTGCATCATACTTCTACATCCTTCTCGATGTGTTTCAATCTCTTTTTCATAGATTTCGTGTTGATTCTGATGATTCTCTTGACAACACTTGAATTATTCTGCTTTCTTGGCTTTCTTCTCATCGATCTTGAGAATTGGTCGGTAAATTAAAAAAAAAAAGCACTTGACCACGAGAGGTTGAAGTAGAGAATGAGGTGTGTGAAGTTCATGTGCAAAATAATGGTTGAAAAGGACCTCTTGGTACCGCTGGTTGACTTAGCTTCAAAAAATAGTGGAACTTTTTCTGTTTCTTATTGCATTTCCGAGTTCTCGAGTTGTTTCGTCTTCGTCTTGACCTTCTATTTCTGGTTGAATTCTGCTTGGTAAAAAACCCGATTAACACTTGCCCCTTAGAGTATGCTTTCGTTGAAGACAAAGCGTGCTCTGGATCGAGACGAGTTCCGAATTGCTATCTCTTGAATTCCAGGTGATTGTTCAAATACTGCTTTGAAACGTTGCGTTGCATTCGGTAGATATTCCTTCAATTGTTTCACACAGTTAGAACTCCATTCTTCATGCTAAGAATGAGATTTACGCTTCGAAGATTGGATCTATGCTCCAGAGGAGTACGCCTCCCCTCTGTTGTGCATTTGTAAAATTCAGGGAGAAAAACCTCTCGGTACTGAGACGATTGGTCTTCCTCGAATTCTTTACTTGAGCACTTTTGGGACTTAGAATTATTGTACTTTCATTTCTCTCGTGCCTTTGCAAACCTTTCTGCCCCGAGTCCTTACCCACCGATTCCTTTGAGTCTCCGAGATCCAAGCCGCCATCGTTCACTCCTCTAGCTCCGTTCAACTTGCCTAGTCGCCGCCAATTATCAGCACCACGCCGCCACCCTATCGCTGACGCCCCTCTAGAAAAGTTCGGGCCCGAAAACTCTTTGACCACCGATCTAATTTCTTGAGAGGTTGGCAACTGGTTGTTGGAACTTGGTACGACGATGATGATGGTGGGAGTATGGCCGATTTGTAGTCAAGAGGAGATGGTCGAAATTTTGGTCGTGCTCGATCTTTGGTGAACTAGGATTTTGCCTTGGTCGTGCGCACGCCATTCCGGAGAAAAGTTTGACTCCGCGACCTCAACATCTCTTGCCAAGACTCGGCTAAAGTTTCATCTTTGTTTGCATTCCAGTTGGACGGTTCTTATTCAAGAACGGTCGCACTGGACGACTTCATCACATCGCTTTTCCTTGTTTCCGCACTTTTTGTGTTCCTGAAAAGAAAAGCTTCCGCATTGCTCCAGACTGTGGCTTCATTATCAATTATTCATCGATAACGGGTAGGTTTTGATATATAACTTTAACGTACAACGTGGCTCGTTTTCCTACCATGAGCGAGCTATCTACACAGGATGGTCTGTTCGTCGTATACGGGACACATGGCTCATACCACATAGATTAACATTTCTCACTTGCCTCGGTCAACGCTTAAAATCCGACTGGTCAACACACGTTGACATCCTTTGGATTCCAGGCGTTGACTGCACGGGCTTATTATTCAAAATAAAACATACCCGACCGTGTTGAACATCAATTTTTATTGTTTAGAATGACTCGTCGATCTCCACAACTTAAGCCCCGTGAAGGCATATCTACACCTTATGAAGCTGGATCTTCTACAGTTCAGGTTTCGCCAACCATTCCTGATGGATCGGGTTGTCCTATTGCATCTGAATCAGAAGGCACGATGATTCTAGTAGAGCCGGTAGCGAATCAGCCGCTTCCTCTGAATAAGGTTAGAGGTTTAAGAATATTGAATGATCTGTCGGA
The DNA here is from genome assembly GCA_030737815.1 of Allium fistulosum. NCBI lineage: Eukaryota > Viridiplantae > Streptophyta > Magnoliopsida > Asparagales > Amaryllidaceae > Allium > Allium fistulosum. The sequence continues at coordinate 56,681,339 of CM060906.1, forward strand.
ACAAGTGCCAACGATTTTGACGGCTAGAATGCTCCAAAATATCCGTCATCATGGGATTACCGAAGATGACGTTCTTCTTTCCAAGAGGGCTGAATTTGCACACAACCCCCTGAAAGGATATACGGCGTGCAACCAGAAGTGGTGCGGTCCCGCCTTTCAGTCCTTTTCTACTGATGGTTCTCTAAGAACTTGGACTGGCTCCATCCCAAATACATCCAAACGGATACGCTCTTCTAAGTTCCCTTTACATTCTCTTCATAAACCGGTTCAACCGGGCTCCGGATTTCCGCAAGTTAACTTATCCACTTCACTCCAAGAAGAGACGAGAATCTCCGTCGCATATGATAATCGAAGCTTGGTGCCGATGTAAGATCATCGAGAAGCATCACAACAAACGCTCGTACTTCAAAAACGAGTATTTCTACGTACGATGTCCTTACGAATTCAACCGACTTTAGCTTTCTGAGAGTAGGTTTCCTTTCCTCTGCCTCTTCCGTACTTGGATTTCTTTAACTCAAGTTATCAACCTTAGGCCTACTTCTTTACAGGCATTTCGGGGTTCGAGATGACCGCGAAGAGCACAAGTCTATGCTCAAGGGACTTCAAGAAGTTAGGTTCCAACAATGCACCATCGCATTCCTTCTGACAAATGAAAATTTAAGGCGGAGCGGTTTGCTGAGCCGTGGTGGATTTGCTGCCGTGGAGTCATACACTCTTAGCGGTTCCAAAGCTCATACGCGTTCTTTCATCCCCACTCGCACCTCCGGCGAGAGTCTTCCTGGGGATATTGTAGGTACATCCGGGGCGATGGACTTAGATGTATATGCTGAAAGAGAGCTTGGAGAGCGCGTAGACGCTGATGTCCCGAGTAACCGGGGTAAAGATATTAGGATGTCCCTGATTCCTAAAGAAGATAAGGGGGCCAGAAGGAGAGAGGGAAAATAGCCTATGGTTGAAGAGGAACGAGAGGGCGTCGGTGATAGCGATAACGACTATCATGCTAGTGAAGAAGAAGATGGCAAATCGTTCGATGAGACGCCTTATTTGAGTCTTGATCTCCCCAGTTCCTCCCATCAGGAGCACAGCACTGTAGAAATTTTTGAAATGGCCGAAGAACAATCTGTATTGCCCTCGGTAGAGATTTCGCCTCGTTCCCGCCCCTTTGGCAATATCTTCGTCGATTTAAGTGACATCGGCGAGATCGACTTCACCGTTCATGGCATTCTGGACGAAACCTGCTTAGGCTTTACCTTCTCGCAATGAGGTTTTGAAAGCGAAGATGGAGAAACTCCATCTTTACGCCCATCGAACACGGTCTGTAGAGTACTTAGGGGGCCATCGGTGTCATACACTTCACTAGGATCACAAACACGCATACCTGCATGCACTTGTTCTTTTTGAAATCATGATCCTTATACTATATATTTTTTGTTTCATGTTCCATGGGTCGTGGCTATTACGAGAAGCTCTCCCGCAACGCCAGTGCATACAGAGGCTAGAATCCTGATCCCAATCCACCTCGTCGCCACGAAATTGATGAGGAGAGGCGAAGTAGGAAGGATCGCGAAGCTGATGAAGCTCGCAAGGCTGAAAGAGAAAAGAACAGGGAGAAAACGAAGGAGAGAAAGAAGAGAGAGGCCGAGACCAAGCTGTCCCACGACGCTGCCAAACGTCCAAGGGATTCCACTGAGCGTCGCTGGCCTTCTTCTGCTGATGTTTCGCCACACACAAGCTCAAACTTCTCCAGTTCAACAAGTTCCAACCTTCCAATCCCTCATCGCTGCCATTCCTCCTCGCTCCAAAGGCATTTCTACTACCAAGCTTACTCTTCCGGTTGGCCCCTCGCACCTACAAGTTGCATTCCCTCACCTCTTCTTTACATGGCATCAAGTTCGATGAGGACATCTCAGACACCTCGAGAGAGGTGGTGGAGCGAAACTTACGTAGTGTCGAAAAGCATGTCGACAAAAGGTTTAAGTGGAAGAATTTGTATACCACCCTCTCTGAAGTGAATAAGATCAACTATACCAACCTCTGCTCCTTCAAGTCCGAGAGGGCCGACTTCGAGCAGATGATTAAGAGTCGAGAGGATGACCTGTTCAAGGTCACAAAAGAGAGAGAGACTCGGCTCTTGAAGCGAAAAACCGCGTAACGAATTGATTGAAGAGATGAAGTGCGCCCAAACTGATGTTGAGCTTGTCTTTAGATACCAGCTAAGAGTTGCCATTACCAAGGGTGTAGAGTTCAAAGAAGCAAGCTGGAGGGCCCAGATGCTTATGCTAAAAGATGAGATTATGCTGGGTCAGGATCGGACTATCTCGGATCAAGCTGCTGAACTTGTTAGACTCCTTGAGGAGAATTAAAAGCTTGGTGAAGAAAGAAAGAAACTCGCTGATGAAATGGAGCAGCTGTTGTTATCCCGCCTTTCGACAAAGCCGTGATAGCATCAATTTGGCTAGGAACGGATGGTCAACAGCCTTAGGAGTCAATTACGCACAGTACCATAGACAATAGTCGGACAGATTTGAATCGGGACCCAATCGAGGTGTAGTTAGCAGGGAGTAACTAGCATGGCCCCGTGAAGTTATAGTTCAAATTTGGAGTTGATTGGATTTCGTATGCTCAAGTCACGGATGAAGCAAAGATTTGTATGGATCGTCCAAGAACGATCCATGGAACAGTTCAAGTCATCGGAGAATGTTCGATATCCTGAAATCCACGAAGCCAATTCATGTGAAACTTTTAGAACATCAATAAAATGAAGAGAGGTGCCTACAAAATCAATCGCGTATCTCAAAGTGAAGGATGGAGGATGGCCGATCGTTATCGACCGATTATTTTGGACGATCCATCAAAACGATCGGTATAATTCAATGTACATTCCAACTTCAACCTAGATCGACCCATATCTCACAATCTACAACTCAGAATGATCGCATATTTTAGGAGCAAAGTCAAGAGGCATGTGGGACCCACCAAGAACGATTGCACCACGATTGAAGTCAAGAAGAATGATCAGCTAACATTAGGCCGATCATTCCTAACCATCGAGTTAGCATTGCCGATCGATATGATGAGCCCCTCTGGACCTAGAGAGCCTTCTTGCAAAGTTTCGGCCCAATCCATGCACGTCTTCTCCTATAAATACAACAGACATAACTTCAGAAAAGGGATCCTGCTTTCTCTGCCGAAGCTCTGCCATTTTTATTCTTCACTTTTGTACTAATGGATTCTAGCTGATCCAAACATTCTTATAATGATAATCAAGTAGAAGATCAATATAAGTATGAAGTGGACGTAAGTCAAGATTGTCGAACCACTATAAAAATCTTTGTACATTTACTTTTTCTGCTATGTTTTATTTTCATTCATCATTTAATCTCTATGAGATTCGATTAGGTGTTGATGCCCATTTTTGGCGTCAACATTTTGGTGCTTTCACTAAGGGATGAATTCTCAGCTTGATTGGATCTCATCTTTTACTAGTGGATTTCCATGTTCGCGAGACAAATCCAGCTTTTGATCGACAAGTTTCCTATTCTACTCAGATTTGAAAGAGATCTACATGGAAACTATTAGCCATGGCCAGAGAACCCAAATCTACTTCCCCTGCAGAAGAAGGAAATCATGATATCATGACCTATTAGTCATATGTTTGATGAAAGTGCATACATTTTCAAGTGTTGAAGCATATGTGAACGATCGTCCATCGGCCATGCCCCATACACACTCAATGAACGATCGTTCCCTACAAATCTATATGCTACATCATCATGTACGATCGTTCCGTATGATGGTTCTCACTGGTCGTTCCACCAACGTGAGTTTGGCCGATCGTTTTTTCTGAACGATTGTTGTCCATACCGATCGTTTCTTACGATCGTTTTTTGTACGATCGTTCCAGTTAACCTCTTCACCAATCTATCTAGTTGCCATCTTCATCGATCGTTCCTGTTAGCATCTTAAACGATCGTTCCAATTACCATCTTCACCGATCATCCCAAGTTCGCTAACACCGATCGTTTTTCTGTTAACATATCCACCTACAAATGTTTAGCTATTTTCTTCTGCCTATCCCCAGAATTCAGCGATAATTAATATTTTCTTCACTTGTTCAAACTGACAATTATAACATCTTCTTAGATAAAATATTTTGAGTTTTTTAGAGCTAGTATCATATGTTTTGTCTGTGTTCTTATTATGGAGAAGTATGGATAAATGACATACAATATTCATTGAAGCTTGGTGTTGGTATAATGCTTGATGTTCTATTGAGCTTGATAAGTTATATATCCATTTATCATTTGGGCTAACTTTGCATGTGAGTTTTGACAAGTACAAAAGCAAGCAAGATTTTAGAACCCAAGCAACTCTGGCCTAAAGCCAAACTCGGGTAAGATCAAGTTTTTCTCCAAGCAAACGCCAAGATAACTCCAAGCATCGTTCATCACTGGCCTTCGAATTCAGTGACTCCAAGCAAACCAATTGTTGACTCCAAGCAACTAGCATATTTCTCGGATCCGACTCCAAATAACTTACCACTAATCCGTCAATACCGGTCCATCTTGCTTTGCTCATATCTCGGGCATGCATACATCATTCACAAGCATAACAAGTAGCTGCAACTTAAAAACGAACCGAATCGACGATGACAGAAACATCCAACCCTTATCAATAAAGAACTCTGACTATCAATCGAACCACCCGCGGTCGACTAGAAGTTAAAAAGGACTTGGACAAAGTGGAATAGCGAGCATACGACATTGCTTCACTTATTAATGAGATTTATTCTGATCTTCTTTGAATTATTTCTATTTCTATTTCAATTGTGTTGTGAACTACGACCAACTTGAACTAAACTACTTACAAATAATGCAGGTGACCAAGTACTTAGAATTGGGCACCGACCAACCTCCGCGGACCATGATCGGACCTTTGGATTTTCATCAAGATAAATGTAATTCAACCGTCCATCAGCTACCATATGCTTTTGACTTAGGGCCAGGGACTCGAAATGGAAAAGCCCGACAAGGTCAGAATCCGATACAAAGTGGACACGACTGACCATCCACTCATCAACCTCCACACTTGACTTAGAGACCAAAAAAAGACTTGGAGTGGATGTGACCTGATCATCTACTCCTCGGATCATACTTGAAGTTCGCCAAAATACATATGCCACTCCCGAAGCTCTACGATGCCGGAATCCAACTAAAGTGACGTGATTTGATCGTCTACTCATCGACTCCTACCTTGGACACAGAGGGCAGTTCGGAAGCTCGACTTAAAGTAAGCGTGACTGATTGCCTACTCATCAACCACCGCCCTCAATATGTGCACACGACTGCAGCTTGAGGTGGATGTGACTTGATCGTCCACCCGATAACTCTCTCCATCGACTTTTTAGGAGGAGTACTATGAAAATTGGACGAGACCTGACTGCCCAACACAGGCATGGATGTGATCTAGACATCCATCACTTACTTCCTTCCTCGACTTGATTGGAGGAGCTACAATCACCAAGTGGACATGAATCGACTGTCCATTTGTCAAGTTTTGTCCTTGATGCTGGGGCAGAATTCCATTCCATGGATGAAGGTTCGACCGTTCATTCGACAACTCTTACCTCGACTTGACAACTAGAGTATAAATCAAAATGGGTGTGATTGACCACCCATTGACTAACTCTAGTCCCCAGAGTGCGGACCGGAGTATAAACACCAAAAAGATGGGTGTGATACGACCGTCCATCGACAAACTCTGGTCCTCAGAGCGCGGACTGGAGTATAAATATTAAACGGGTGTGACTGACCACCCATCGACTAACTCTGGTCCCCAGAGCGCGGACTGGAGTATAAACATCAAACGGGTGTGACTAACCACCCATCGACAAACTCTGGTCCCTAGAGCGCAGACTGGAGTATAAACATAAATCGAGTGTGACTGACCACCCATCGACAAACTCTGGTTCCCAGAGCGTGGACTGGAGTATAAACATAAATCGGGTGTGAACCGACCGCTCGCGAGATAACTCTAAGTCTCCAGAGCGTGGACTGGAGTATAAACATAAATCGGGTGTGAACCGACTGCCCGCGAGATAACTCTAAGTTCCCATAGCGCGGACTAGAGTATAAACATAAATCAGGTGTGAACCGACCGCCCGCGAAATAATTCTGAGTCCCAAGAGTGTGGATTGGACATGAACATAAATCGAGCGTGAACCGACCGCTCGCAAAATAACTCTTAGTCCCCAAAGTGCGGACAGGAATACAAACTACTAAAAGCTGAATACGACAGCTCACTATAGCTCCGGCTTGGTGTTCCTTATGACTTAAGGCAACAACCACAAGGAGGCCTCAATACAAAACTAATCAGAACGACGTCCAAAGTTACGAGCGACTGAAAATATCGTGCTGCTAGGTCGACGGTCAATATCGATCCACACCAAACACAAATGGATGTGACCCGGACATCCTTCGAAAAACTTCGATCACCGAACTGGGAACAGGAGAATAAATCACAGATGAGTGTGACTTGACCAGTCATTCTTCAACACCCTCCTTCGATCCATCAGGAGGAGTACAGAATTGGATGAGCATGACCCGACTATACCTGAGCTAACTCTGTCCTTAGATCTGATGGGAGAATATGAATTCAAAACAGACGCGATTGACCGTCCAGCTCTGAATGAATGCGGCGCGACTATTCTTTCGTTGTCTCTTACCGTGATCCGACTAGAAGAGAAATACGAAACGGACGTGACTCGACCGTCCGCACGCTGATCCTTGCCTTTGGTCCTGTAGGGAGAGCATCAACCAATGATTGAATGTGACTTGACTATTTATTCTTCAGGTCCTCGCGTAAAGTATTGCAACATTTGCGCTAAAAGTGGACGTGCTTGACCGTCCAGTACCCAACTCATGCCCAAAATCCGACGGAGCATCGAAGTATTCCCGTTGGAAGGAAAAACCAGAATACAATCTAGGATATGCGAGACTCAGCCTTCCATTAACTAACCCGATCTCGCGATTCAACGAGAAAAAGTATCAAGCTAAAGTGGACATGGCTTACCTTCTTATCAACGTATAGAGATATGGATTCACATGAAACTGGTTGTACATCGCACAAGTCTACTCAAAATGCAAGACAAAAGTGGAGGGCCACGCCCAAACAAATACAACCAACAAAAAAGAGAAATGATCATCTGAACTATTTACATGTCCGAAGATTACTTCTTGGATTTTCTATCCTTCTTTTATTTCTTCGGAGTGGCTCCTTCTGAACTACCGCTCGACCCCTTCTTTGACCCTTTGCCGCCCCGGCTTTTCTTCGAAGGAGTCTTCTCAGTGGTATGAATCGGGGCGGTATCATCTTTGGAAGTAGGAGGGATGGAGGCATCCTCAGCACCAGAAGCATGGGAAATGTCATCCGAAGGAATCGTCCCACCAGGAGGGATCGTCTGAAGCGGGGAACGAATCGGTTCATCTGAGACCGAATCAACAGGCTCACCCTTTATCTTCCTTTTTGATAGCTCCTCTCGCTCAATCTGCTCTTTCATACCGAGCTCACTAGTGGGATCGGATGAACCTATGATCACGACTTCCTCGTCAAAAGGGATTTAGTGGTGCGGGTCGTTTCCCTCCTTGAATAATGCCTCCATGAATTGGTTGTCAATAACAAAGGTATCTTCTTGAGCGCTTTGAGTGGCGGCCGAAGTCATAACTTTAACATATTATGTCGCGGCCGTTTGCGACTCCAACTGAGGCTCTTGTGAAGGGAGAGGAGCAATGCCCGACGGATCCAAAACTGAGAAAAAATAGGCGAAAAGATTAGAAATATCAATTGATAGCACCCCAACTTTATGGAAGACGGGAAAAGTCGATGGAATACCTTCTTCTTTATGAATTCTAAGTTGAGCCGGAGCGTCTTCAGAACTGCGCTCGAGAATTGGAGATAGTCGTGGCTTGTTCGGATCATACCCGGGAATAGTTGAGCTGCAGAGCTAGACATGACTTGGGATACCGGGGGCAATTCATCTGTGATGTCAGGGTGCACCGATCCGGATCCTTCACCCACTTCATGTGAAGGAGCAGCCAAAGACTCTTTCTGGAGGGAAACTTGAATGTCATGCAATATTTTGGATTTATCGCCTAATAACACTTCGCTTTCAAGTTTAGATACATCGACATCCTCTGAGTCATGAAGTTTTTTCTCTTCCACGATAAGAAATTCCCAAGCACGATGGAGCTGGTAGGGATAGTCTTCGCCGAGCCACGACAAATTCCTATGCTTGAGAACATTGGCGTTGTAAAGAACGAGAAGCGGGTCGAGCTCATTCATTATCTCTTCTCTAACCTTGTCTTTGGTAGCTTCTTTTTCACGTTGAATGAGCACGTCGACATTTTTGGCCTTTTCAATAGCCGTGTCTCTCTCAAGCCTAGCACGCACCAACTCTTCGCAAGAATCTTGAGCGATTTTTTGAGCATCATATTTTTCTTTATTTGCATACTTAAGCTTGGCCTTGAGATCAGCTATTTCTTTCAAGGCCGCAGACTCATTATTCTGAGCCACATCTCGCTTAAATGCTATCTCTTGGTTTCGATGATGCAATACTTGGACCATATTGAGATGGCTGGATTTCATCTCTTCCATCGATTTCATAGCAGCGTTAGCTTTTCCTTCGGCTTCTGATAAGGCAGTTCTAGAGGCTTCTAGCTTATTTGTCAAAGTGTCGATAATTCTTGTCCTGAGCCTCTTGGCGTTTTAGCTTTTCGATCTTTGCCACGCGCTCGAAGGAAACTTTTGACATTTTTTCCGCTGCCTTCATCCATTCCCGTTATTGCATATGAATGTCAGTGACGCAATCGATGGTCCTCTTCTGAACATGATCTGGAACCTTCTTCAAGTTAGGAGGAAAATAGAATCCTTCAAAGCATAAATTCAGAAATTCCTCACGAAGCTGTGCTATACGAGCAGTTGGATCGATTGTAGGATCTTCAGTAGCAGCTTCGACTTCGGTACTTTCTTTGCCGGGCTTGTGGACAGCAATGTATTCTCCATGGCGATGGCGATCGCTGGGCCGTTGAGAATGAGATGGAACCAAGGGTTGAGGAGGCATTGGAATGGTAGAAGGACTGCGAGGGGGATCGATGGGCAGGTCCCTACTGTCAGCTGGTCTTTCGGGACCTTTTGGAGGAGGAGATCACGATCTATGTTTATCTTGAGCTAGCCTGTCCATGTCGTCTCTCTCATGATAACCCCGATCGTGGTTGGGACGATAGCTAGAATCATAGTAATCTCGACTACCGCGATAGAAGCCGGAACGCGAACCCGATGACTGATGATGTATATCTTGGAGAGAATCGTTCCTCTTCCTCACCATCGTTTCTGCAAAGAAAAACGGATACCAGTCAACTTTGAGCATTAGAAAGTACAAGTCAAGTACAGTGCAATGTTGAACAGTGCAAGTGTGTGCAAGCGTCCTAGTGTAACCCCCAGCAGACCAGGTGCAGAAGCTTTGCTCATTGGTGTAACCTCCCCTCCGGAAGTAGGGATCTCCAAGCCAATTCTGATGGGGGACTCTAACCTTCCAATGCTCACATCAGTAAAATGAAAGGCATCGAGATTATGTGGAATTGGTAGATCAGACAAGGGGTCCAATGGTAAACTCAAACGCTCCGACGATTGGGAGGAAGATTCATCTTGAACAGTCTTATGGGCCATCGACGACTTGGATTGATCGGAGAGGCGTCTTCTTGGAAGCTTATGTACGAATGTTTTCTTTTTTCTCTTGTCCACAATCGGGGGTTGTGAGACTTGCAAGGATTCAACATCGACCCCAGGATCAGATTTATCGCCATTATGACCAAGTGCATCGTTACCATGTCTCCGGCATCAATATCAGCAAACTCTTAGGTACTCGTGACTGGGGGCACCACGAGGTCGGATTGATTATCTCTTTGACCGATTGCAGCCCATGATCTTATCCCTGCCATCTGGGTAGTTTTAGTTAGCCCCACGCTGAGGCCTTCCTCTATCAAACAAAAAGTGACGAGACGTTCCTCCTTGAGCAAATATTCGATATTCCTATCCTCAAGTGGAGCATTCTTCAGAATTAAAATTGCCTCTTCATAAATATCACCGCTAGGCCGGGTAACGACACCTGTAAATGAGTAACATCGTCAGGAAGACAGCTTGGATATTATTTTCCTATGTTATCATGAAACTGGTGGGAAACACTTATGCCTTTCCAGCCATTATCGAGCGCAGCCAGGCGGGCAGCGAACAAAGAACCATTCGCTCTTGAAGGCGCTTAGTGTGTTCCACGTGCCGCTCAGAATTTGGCATCTCTTTGCCGACTCGAGAAATGTGAACGAGAGACTCTCTGTCCGCCATTTAAAAGTAAAAATAAATCGGATATCTTCGATAATGGGAGGACGATGTAGAAACTCCATAAATACCATATAAGTATAATTAAGGAGCGCGTAACCATTCGGATGGAGTTGTGCTGGAGCTATCCTTAGATAATGTAGGATCTCCTAGATATATGAGTTGAAAGGCGGGATGCATCCTGCCAAGGACATAAACTTATTGCATGCTGTGTACCATTCAGGAGGTCCATGAGCCATATCCTTTCGCAACGGAACCAACACGTCATCGAAAGGAATTCCATGCCTTATGCAAATTTTTTGGAGAGCGTCTTCTTTAATTTTTGAAGCCACCGAATCAGGAGAATTTTCAAGGATGACTGCTTCCTCTAGAGTATCGGGTGCATGATCGATAACCTCCGGTGGAAAGACAGGGACAATTTCAAAAAGGTCAAGTTGACGGCCCGAGCCTTCCGGCCGTTCTGAATCATGACTGAACGGCAGACTATTAGACTCAATTGCCGAACTAGACTCTACGTCAGAATTATTCCTCCATGGAGATGATTCAACTAGCATAGTCGCAGAGCGCCTGGAACGTCTAGATCCCATTGCTATTAAACTTAGTAAAAATCATAATTAGAAGAAGTAACCTGTACCCCCCAGTGCATAGTGAGTGCTAGTGTAGTGCGATAAAGTGTTGTCCAATATAGTAATAAGTTATGCAAAACTAAAGATAGAAAAGACAACGAGACTTAGAAGATTGACCAAAGAGACCGTCATTCCTGACCGTCTCAACTGTTTCTGCGTGCCGTCGGGAAACGATGCAACTTGAGTTTCACGATTGATCATCAGCCAGCGAAAGTTTGGTTTTTATCTAAGTTACCGGTGAGCTTCAAGATGATTATTAAAGGCATTGGTTCGTGTCATGGTTCTTAGGTAGTTCGAGTTATATGCAAATCATATACAAGTTCTAATGTTTGTTCAAGTATGAAAGGCCAAACTCGTCGTTTAGTTCAAGATTTCTCATCAAATTCCATTTTATAAAAAGAAAATTCCATTTGTAAACTAGGCCGATCGATCGTCCATGTGAATTGAGGCCAGTCGTTTCCCTAAGACCACATTAGCCGATCGTTCACCATGAGCCTTCTCTCACCAATCCTTCTTATGAACCTCCAACTCCAAGGTATAACCGATCCTTTGCAGGAAACTTTTGAGCTCCAATGGCCCGGAGCTTCACTGATCGTCCATGAACGATCATGAATGGTCGATCGTACAACTCCTTTATATCCACTACTTCATCTCCCTCAGTAAACGATCGGCTATGATAGCAATTCAATCGTCTCTCATCAAGGTGAACCACTTCTCCATTGCATACGATCATAAGAGTAGAGAAAGAAAAAATGGATCCATTAAACAAGTTGGCTGTCATAGGTTCAAAACTTTGTTCTAAGAATTATGAAGCAAATATAGGATTCGTTCTACCTGAGTTTGAAATCTAAAGAAGGAAGATTCGAAGTCGATGCGAAACCAAATCTGAAGAAGGATGATGACTTTGTGATGATTGTTGTTTGGATTGGCAGAAAGAAGGCAAAGAGACTCGTCACTTCTTTGCTCCAGAACGAAAATATAGAAAGAAAGTGAAAGAAAATGCCTAAGTGTCGAGGCTTATATAGGAAAGAGACTTAGCCGATCGTTTTCGGGCTACAGGACTTAGCCGATCATCCCACGACCAAGTTTATGCCGATCCATCTCCAAGCTTTATGCCGACCGACCCATCTCCAAGCCATATGCCGATCATTCCACAACTTAGCATATGCCGATCGATTCCATTATCGCGAGTGGTTTGGAATTTGTTTTTTAAACAAAGGATATATATATATATATATATATATATATATAATGAATGATGAAATGACCGGTGGAAACTGTTTATAGAAAGTTGTCGTCGTTAACTTGACAATGATTCGTGAACGTGTAATCGTGATCAGGAGTCAGGTGCATATACGTATACGTACGAGTATACGTTTCGAAATTTAATTCTCTGAAATCAATAAAGAAAACTGACTGAGAATTCACCCAGAGCCGACCAAAGGAAAACAAAAGCTAAGTTGTTATGGAAATCTCTTGGGTAAAAACAATATGATAGTTAACAAGTAGTGATCCCGTGTTTATACTATTAGAAATCGAGCGATCGTCATGACGAATAAGGAAAATACGACTTTCGACAAGGATACAACCCGACGGAAGGATAACGACTACTTGATGAACCAAATGGTCCTCTTTCAAGGCAGTTCAAGCTGACGACACTTCAAAGCACGTCATGTACAATACAAGATGTACTTTGGGGAGCAAATGTTATCCCGCCTTTCGGCAAAGCCGTGATATCATCGATTTGGCTAGAAACGGATGGTCAACGGCCTTAGGAGTCAATTACGTACAATACTATAGACGATAGTTGAGCAGATTTGAACCGAGATCCAATCGAGGTGTAGTTATCAAGGAGTAACTAGCATGGCCGTGTGAAGTTATATTTCAAATTTGGAGTTGATTGGAGTTCATATGCTCAAGTCATAGATGAAGCAAGGATTTGTATGGATCGTCCAAGAACGATCCATGGAACAGTTCAAGTCATCGGAGAATGTTAGATAAATCCATAAAGCCAATTCATGTGAAACTTTTAGAACATCAATAAAATGAAGAGAGGAGCCTCCAAAAACGATCGCATATCTCAAAGTGAAGGATGGAGGATGGCCGATCGTTATTAACCGATCATTTTAGACGATCCATCAAAACGATCGGTATAATTCAATGTTTATTCCAATTTCAACCAAGATCGACCCATATCTCACAATCTACAACTCAGAATGATCGCATATTTTAGGAGCAATGTCAAGAGGCATGTGGGACCCACCAAGAACGATCGCACCACGATTGAAGCCAAGAAGAAGGATCGGTTAGCATTAGGCCGATCGTTCCTAACCATCGAGTTAGCATTGCCGATCGATATGATGGGTCCCTCTGGACCTAGAGAGCCTTATTGCAAAGTTTCAGCCCAATCTATGCACGTTTTCTCCTATAAATACAGCAGACATAGCTTCAGAAAAGGGATCCTGCTTTCTCTATCGAGGCTTTGCCATTTTTATTCTTTAATTTTGTACTAATGGATTCTAGCTGATCCAAAAATTCTTGTAATAATAATCAAGTGGAAGATCAATATAAGTATGAAGTGGACGTAGGCCTAGATTGCCGAACCACTATAAAAATCTGTGTGTACATTTACTTTTTCTGCTATGTTTTATTTTCATTAATCATTTAGTCTCTACGAGATTCGATTGGGTGTTGATGCCCATTTTTGACGTCAACGGCTGTCTTTCGCAAAATTAGCGAACAAACTTGAATTTGAAGTTTCTTAACAAGAGCTTAAAGAGCTTCAGGAAGAGAGGGCCAGAACTAACGAAGAACTCAATGCCAACATGCTGCACTTCTATACCAACATAGCGATGAACAAAAGTGTAAGATGGCTGGGGGATGATTATCCTGAGATCCTTGCTGGCGTTTGGGAAGAAGTGTTGCGCAGGCCTACGCAGGTCGAAGGCAATCGCTCTGAGGTAGAGCTGATGGCTGCGTATCTCGATGCTGAAGAGGCTGCTAATACCGCTGCCACCTTCAAGGCTCTTGCCGGCTGGAGCTCATCGGGTTAGCGCGAAGTGTTCACTTCAAAATTCAGAGAGCTTACGGTGACTATTTGGTGTGAACTTGGCATGGGAAGCTCTTGGTCAACATTAGGGAGTACTTTGAGAAAGACGGCAGCAGCTTCCAGGCAAAAATGGTATCTCAATGTCCGTATACCAGTGGAATATACTGCAGGAGCATATTGATGAAGTAAATCGGGCTCTGCATCAGTGATGGGCAAAACTAATGTTTCTACTAATATAGTATTTTGTAATTAGAGAAGGTAGGAAGATCTTGGAAGACTTTACCACTGTTACATCAAAAAATGTAAGTTCTTCTTACCATTTTAATATTTTGGCTGGCTATAATATAGTAGTTTACGTGAATCAAGCTCTGCATATGTGAAAGAAAAGACTAAAGTTTCTGGTAATCTAGTGTGTTGTAATTAAAGCAGGTTGCAGGACTCTTCTATCATATTCAGTTAGGCTAACTTATTGGTATATCAAAGTTGTAAGGTCTGTTGGTCGTACCGTTAGGTATAATGTAGCAGTTTAATGTTTTACAGTTTCTCATTTATTTTCAAGAGTAGTTTATTTTTATCATCTAGACTAAGCATTTCAAAACAATTCTTTAAAAAAACTATATTACTAGGCATACTGATTATCAGTCGTCACTACTGTATACATGGGAACGTGATCGTTAAAAAACATGCATTTTAATGGTGTTTTTATGGTAACTAATCATTAGGGCACAACCAACAATGGCTTGTTCAGTTGAAAAACTAGCAATGGAGCAACCATGTGTTATTTGTCCACTTTCTCGTGGCTAGTTCAAACCAATTTCGTGGCTAATTCACTAAACAGTGGTTAATTTTTATAATGGCGAAGTATAAGTTTATAACGGGGAAAACTTCGCCATTATAAGTTTATAATGGTGAAACCTTTGCCGTTACAAGTTGTAGCTGTTGAGACAACAACGACTAGTCTCAACGGCTACTTCTCTTCCCCCATGTAAACCCCTTTCCTCCTCCTCCTTCCACACCATCTTTTCATCACTTCTCCTCTAATCATACTAATTTTGCAAATGTCTTCCTCATCCAAACGTCCCGCAAAAAAGTCGTAAGCTAAAAACCCATACCCATGTCCATATACCCTTCCATCAGCTTTTCCGACCATCGTCCACCAAACTAGCAACAAACGGTTCGTTCATTGCACGCACGCATACATCGTATTCAAACGTTTGCTATAGCTAACCTTACCAACCACACGTTCTTCCTAGCTTTCCTCCTAAACAACCACCATATTTCTATTATACTGCTCCATAACCATGTTATCAACAACGTCCTCCTTTTGGCGCCTACGAAGATCATTTTTCGTATATGTCTTTGATGATGCAAAATGACCAATTACAACACCATCATCTTAGTATGAAACAGTTAGGGACTCGTGATCGTGAAGCAATGCAGAATCTCTCAAAGCAATATTTGTACGCACGCAAGGCTCCTACTAATGAAGAAATCATTAGTAGTTCGAAGGAGGAGGAGGAAGACGCAGATCAAAAAGGTGATGCAGAAAATACGAAAGACGACAAAGACGAAGCCATTAAAGAGATGCTTGTGCCTCAGAGCCCGGAATATAACAAGAAGAAGTGGAAATCCTTGGCGGCATGTTCAGCAATCAACGTAGGGATTTAATTGCAACTGAATTGGACGTTGGCATAGAAGACATTAACACGGATAATGCCGAAGAGGAAGCTGTAGCAGCCGACAGCAAAAAAAACAAGTTAAGTTTACTTCTCAACAATATGTTTCACTTGCTAAATTATGGATACAAATTTCACAAGATAGTATTACCGACAATAATATGAAAGGCTAAAATTTTTGGGAATGAGTTGCGGATTTTTGTAGCATCTTGGAGCCGTTGAAGAGGACCTGGGGTTCGCTTAGAGGAGGATATCGAGTTAGGAACTCGGCATGCCAAAACTATTTGGCAATACTTACTAGGTTGGAAAATAGACAGCAAAGCGATGCCTCTCCTTATGACGTTGTAAGTGAAATATTGTTTTATTGCATATTTTTTTGAAATGGTATAGTTTTTGAATTTTTTTGTATATTCATACACTTTTGGCTTTGTTCTACAGATAGAAGAAGCGCGTAAGGCTTATCAACTACAATACAGCCATCCATTCAAGCTTCAAGAGCACTTTGAGCTTCTCTCCTCTACCAAAATGGAAGAACCCTAACAACTTTATGTTCGAGCATCAAAATAAGGGCAGAAGAATGAACTATTCGGATTCAAGTCCAGGGAGTGATCCTAGTTCTCAGGAAAGATCGCCACTAGTTGGAAACGTTAACGGATGTCCTCTTGGTAGAAACAAGTCAATTCAGTTGGAACATCGGAGTATGGATTTTTTAAGATTCGTAGGAACTTTAGAGATGTCTGCTAGAAAAACAAGAGAGCATAGAGCCAACTTTTCAATACAAAAAAGTCACAGCGAAATGGAGTTTCAGAAGGCTATTATGGAAGATCGAGAGTTGAAGAGACAAGCCCAAGAGCGAAAGGAAGCTTTGATGTGAGAGAAGAACTATATCAGAGTGATGACCGTTGATTTCAGCAAGTTTTCTCCTTTGCAGTAAGAACTTGTAACCGAGCAGTTGGAAACGTATAAGAATGTGAGAGACAGTGGAAACAGAAGGGAAAGTGGAAGTGGCACGTCTAGGTATGAGTTTTAGATGTGTATTTGTATTGTACTTGTTAAGTGTTGCTTTGTGTCTTTTGTTTTAGGTGTGTATTTGGTGTTTGTTGTATGTGTTATAATATTATCGTATCATTTTGTATTTCGAACTCAGGTCGTACAACATTTTAGTAAACAAGTTCCACATTAATATTACCAAACACTCAACATACAAACTTTAAAACGTAGTACAGTAAACACACTAATAAACATACAACTTCATCAACAATTCCATAAACAACTATCATATGCATGATTAAGAATTCCTACCGCTTCTTCCTCTATGTGCCCACTAATGCTCCACCAATTGGTCACGCAATTGAAAGTGTGTTGCTTGATCTTCAATATGTTGCACCATGGAAACATATTCCTCCATCGACTTAATGTTTCTCTCGGGTCTTTTGTTAGAACCCTTAAAAATGTCAGGGTAATTAGTTTTTTGGTTTTTATACCCACCTTTTTCGGACTCCACAATCATGTTATGAATTATTATACAAGCATACATAATTTCAGATAGAACTCTTGTGTCAAGAAATCGGGCAGGATTTCATAAAATTTGAAACCTTGCTTGTAAGGCACTAAACATACGTTTGATGTCCTTTCTGTAGCTTGCCACTTCTTCAGTAAAACAGTTCTCTTTGTCGTTTGTTGGGACCCTATAGCCTTGCATTAAAGTTCTCCACTTTGGATAAATGTCATCCACTAGGTAATATCCAGTTCGATGTATGACATTACCAACTTTGTATGTAACATCCATTGATAGTCTGTTAGACACTTTAGAGAACAAGTATGATTGTTTTAAAACATTTATGTTGTTTAACGAACCTGACACTCCAATGAAAGCATGCCAAATCTATAAATCATCTAAAGCTATGGCTTCTAGGATTATTGTTGGCACCTTTTTGTGTCCGGTGAACATCTCTTTCCAATAGGCCGGACAGTTTTCCCATGCCCAATGCATGCAGTCCAAACTTCCAAGCATACCTGGAAAACCTCTAGCTTCTCCTCTGGATAGTATTCTGGCTACATCATTTGGTCCCGGTGTTCATAAGTATTCCTCGTCGAACTGTTTGATCACTATCTTGAAGAATTCCTTCAAGCACCCTATTGCTATGAATGATGCAATTCTGAAATATTCATCTAATTGATCATCAAATGTTCCGTAGCTTAGCATACGTAAAGTAGCCGATATTTGGATGTGGGGCGAAATCCCGGGTTCTAGTGCTCCATTTAACCTGCAAGTGAAATATGGGTTGTTTTCATGAAGTTTGAAATAAATTTTGGAGAAAACATACGGGCCCATGCGAAATCGATGACGGAACAAACTTATATCGTAGGTTGGATTGTCAATAAAGTAGTCCTCCGTCAGCCTTTCATGTGCATCCTTACAGTCTCTCTTATATCGACGATCAATCCATCCGGGCATACTACCACGGTGGTTGCTCATAGATCCTATACCAAAAAAGTAAGAATATCTTGCTGCAGCTTGTTGCATTTGAAACTCTACATTCCATCATCCACTTCTTGTTCATCATTGAAGCTTTGGTTCATGTCTTGGTTGTATTGGTAGTAAAGGTAAGGATCCATTGTTGTTGAGGGGAGTAAGTAATTTGATTTCTTGGTTTGCTTTAGTTTTCTGTAGTTGTGTGTTGGAGTAGCTCAGAATGCGGGTATATATAAGTGTGGGAGCTAAAAGGACATGGAATAGACAAGACAATGAATGGTTGCAGTGTACGTATCACTACAGTGTGGGATACACAACATTGAATGGTTATGGTTTGCTCCACGCGGCTAGGATTGGACAAGGCATTATGACTACAGTGTACGTTTACAGAGGCCATTGATTTGTTTACGGATGCACAGCGTAGCTATAGCGTGGGATATGATAAGGCAATAAAGTCTACCGTGTACGTTTGCAGAGGCCATTGATTGGCTACGGATTCACAACGTGTCTACAATGTGGGATGTGACACAACATTGAATTGTTACAGTTTGCTCCATGTGGCTAGGATTGGACAAGGCAATAATGGCTACAGTGTACGTTGGCAAAGGCTATTCGTTGACTACGGATTAACAGTGTGTCTATGGTATGGGATGTGACACAACATTGAATGGTTACAGTTTGGTCTACATGGCTAGGCTTGGACAAGGCAATAATGGTTACAGTGTACGTTGGCAGAGGTCATTCATTGGCTATGGATTCACAGCTGTCTACAATGTGTGATAGGACAAGGCATTAATGACTATAGTATACGTTTGCAGGGTGCAATGAATGGTTATGAAATGCACAGCGTGGCTACAAATGCACTACCCATGATTACTATTTATACTGTACGTGTTGGTATGAGAAGTTCGTAGGATTCCATATGGAAAATCAGACATGGACTCCCCATGATTATTTGGTGTTGATTAAAGCTTATATTCAGGATGATCAGAGACACATGGAAGAGGAGGTCGATGAAGATTTTTGGGTAACCGTCAACGAAATTTACAACAACCATCCAGACTGTAGGTTAAGAAGACAAAATTTTGATGCTAGAAGTACATTTGTTACGTTTACTAGAGCTTACCAAAGATATCAGAAAATTATAACCGAGGTGGAACGAGAAACTGTTTTTCAAATGACTCGGTCAACTTTTAACTCCTTGTATTTTATGGATTATCAAACATACTTTGTTGGTCATGCTGCGTACGATTTGTGGTGAGTTATATTTGACATGTTGAGTGAGTTTTATGATTTGTGGGTGACACTCTTTGTATTCTATGTATTTGTAACTATGGCAGGTATTTCTATGAGTTGTGCTTGTTCCCATGTCACCATTATATGAGTTGTATCAGTTCAGTGTATGTCTACGTGTATTAGTATGATTTGTTTATGTTCTATGTAATTTAAGGATTATACTATGTGCTGAAACATACAAAATACTTAAACATACCACATACTTAAACATATGACATACTTAAACATACAACGTACTTAAACATATAATGTACTTAAACATACCACGTACTTAAACATACGACATACTTAAACATATCACATAGGTAAACATACGACATAGATAAACATCCACATACTTAAATATACATCAGATAAACGATGCTTAGTTATGTCTATCATCACGCTAAAATTCAAGTGAACTTAGCCTGTTGCAAAGCATGGCTAATTCTTGTTCTAGTTCGGTTGCATATTACACGGCTTGACGAGGGAATGGATTATCAATCCATTCCCATAACCCACAACCATTTGAAATTTTTTGGCATTTATAATGACGCCGTTCAATGTCATTTTCGCTTCATAAGACGGAATACGTAACCGACACTTCGCAAACACAAAATATTGGAGGAGAGTCAACCTCCTGCTCCATCTCAATCCGTTGATTACGGACTTCCCGACGTTCTTGTCTGTTTCTGTGGTGGAGTCTTCATTCATCTCTCTCAACTGGCAATCCTGCTCCTCTCTTTCATGCTTCCTCATATCTTCGTAGCGCCTTTCCTACATTTCCACATACCATTCCGTCGGTGGTTGAGGAGAAGAAGGATTTGGAGGGAGTTCGTGACTCAATGGACCTCATATGAGTATGAAGAAGGCAATGAAATGTGGCTGTAGTTCACAATTATGAGATACTATATGGAAAATTGGAAGAAGAGTGTGTATATCTCAATGGTACAATGATGCTATTTATACTAAAAGAAGAGCGTGTGTAGTAAGTAAATGTTACCGTTAGATAGAAAATTCACAAGGCATTGTATAAAACAATAACGTGGCTACAGTACCGATAGAACCTGCCATTGAATGCTATCTACCAAAAAATACACAGTAATATACTGATAAACGAGAACGTAAATTGTACCATTGCATAGAAAATTCACAAGTCATTGCTACAGTGTACGTATTGCTACGGTGTCAGATATGACACAACATTGAATGGTTACGAATTGATCAACGTGGGTACATTAGCCTTTATTGGGAACTAATACAAGTAATTATTAAAGTTTTGGAAAGTGGATAGATAATATTTAAGTTTATTTTTATTGGCTATGTGAAAAAGTTCCGATTGAGTATTTTTTTCTTTTCAATTGAGACAAATTGCAATTAGATCTTTCTTTTCATTCTTAATTTTTTTCTTGTCATTGAATAATTTTAATTATGGAAGCGGTTAAACAATTAATGTCTATTTGTGCAACTTTATTGTATGTTCATTTCGCAGTTGCTAAGTTTTATGTACCTGCTAAGTTATAACCAATAACGGATTTGACCATTTGGAATTATTTGTTCAACGTAGTATACATTGCGTATATTTTAATTGTCACTATGATATGGTTCGTTTCACATTTTTCAATATAGAGTCATGTACTGATATCTAACAAAAAATACATAAGTACTATGGTTCGTTTCATATTTAATTGTCAATATGTAACAAAGAATACACAGTCATGTAGTGATAAAGGAGCAAATACATAATTACTACATACTACAGAATGATAAGCAATCAGATACAGAAAAATGAAAAGATGTATAAAATGAATATAGTAGATATATCATCTGTCACAATATGTAAATAATAACATCAACGACACAGAAACATGAAAAATAATGACATCGATGTATAAAATGAATACAGTAGATATATCATCTGCCATAGTACGTGAATAATAACATCAACGACAACATTAACAAGGGACAATACATAAGATCACTCATCCGCACATGGACATGTACGACGACGGCGGCGTGTCTCGTCATCATCATCTCTGCTACCGCTCATGCCAGCTAAATGGTCATAGTACATACCAAAGTTAGCAAATCTCTGACGCTCTGCCTCTAGCAATGCCTGCAGTCATGCTGTCTCCTCTGTTTGTCGGCGTAGCGCGACATCATAATAGTCAATGCTATGCATGTGCTCTACATATCATGTATGTCGGATTTCCATCTACATGTCATATAGATCGACATATGATATCTGGGTAGGATCCGGATACTGATCGTGTGTTGGAGGATGAAATATGTCAACATACCAGTCTGCTCCAATAATAGTAGGCACTCCCATGGTCCAACCAAAGTGAGAAGCAGCCGACACGTGATTCGGTGCACGGTACCCCTGACTAGGATAAGTAAGATCCTCGATAACCAGAGGTGCTATACCGTGACGTATAGCATATGGACACACCAAATCTATTGTTGTTGCATGGGTAATGGTATCACCAGATGCAGTGTAAAATCTACACCAGAAGTCAATGTATGATAGACCGGTAATAACAAAGCTCTCTACCGACCACCGACCTGCTTCTCTCGCCAGGTCTAGCTGATCTATAGGATAAATCATACATCGATAGGTATAAGGGTGTGGATCATCAGAAATGACATTGTAGTCGTAAAACTGTCACCACACCTTCACCAAGGTACCAATATGCACCAAACACCGAGGAAACGATAATAGTGAAAATCTTCACCCGCCAAGCATCCTAGCAATTTGTATAAAATCAAAATCGATATATACTAGCATGAAATGGGTGCCATATAACCTGCCCTCTATACATCCTCAAATCGATCTGGTTGTGGGAAATCGAATATACATGGCGGGATTCATTACCGTAGGCCCTCTGTTGTTCGCGCACCAAAATGACAAACGAGGGAAGAAAGTAGATGCGTCCGTGTTCAATGTGACGAAATGAAAGTTCCTGAAATACTCAAAAATCATACAAGGAAATCAGTGACTTCAAAATAGCGCACTGTGCGTGTATGCATATGTAAGGGTACGCAAGAATAGGCGTACCCCAATCATACATAACAGCACTATCGAAACCCAAAAGAGATACAACCTCAATAAACTTGACTGCTAAACTACTGCCGGTGGTGCTGAAAAACAAGTTCCTCATGAGGTATAAAACAAATAATCTAGCAAGCTCCAAATAGTGCTCTGGAGAACAATCGCTCAGTATGTTGTCCATGGCAGCAGTAATCGCGCTGACTCGAATAGCGCCAGTGGTCTGATACGATGCATGCGAAGTGTCAAAATGTGGAAGAAGATCCTAAACAAGTGTGGATCATGCCACTAAACGACGTATGGGATCAATGGAAAAGCGACCACTCCTATGCTAATGTCCGTAAGCATAGAAAAGTCGAACAGTGTAATTCCTAGCTCGTCGCAAGAAAAATGAAATGCATGAGTGATTTTATACCACCGTAAAGCAATAGTAGCGCACAATTGCACATGACCTTTAATAACGTTACTAATGCCTATAATTGTAAATTACATAAAAAGTTAAAGTAAGCTACAATAAATTAACGGCGTTTTTAACGTAAACGGTTCATTAGGTTAGGTAAGAAACGATGGAATCCAAACTCATGTAGAAGTGCTTCGAATTTAGGAATGCTTGCCAAATTCTTACGAAAATACCTTAGGGTGTTCGCTAAAGAACCCCACGAACAGATATTCTACGACTGTTTAAATTAAACGAATTCGTAATTATAAATTTAAAGTGATAATTTACTTTAATCAATTTAAATTTCAAAAAAATACTTACAGCCAAACTCGTTTGTGTGCCGATATGCACTTTCTCTTCTCAAAGCGCCCGAAAGTTAGTATGCGTAGGCAACTTCGCCGAGCTAAGGTTCGGATCTTGAAAACTATTGTGAAGGCCCGCCCTTCACGACCCCCGAAAATCGACGTAAATATGCTCATCGTATAACATTCCGAACGATTGAGTGCTGAAAAGGTAGTTTGTTGAGGTAAAAGAAAGGAGGTAGAAGAAGAAGAAAACTAAACAAAACAGAATCTCACAGCGGACAGAACAATATATATAATATCAATAGCTCTTTACACAAATCAAACTATAATATACTTATTTCACATCAGAGTACACAAATCAA
This sequence comes from Allium fistulosum, assembly GCA_030737815.1. Taxonomy (NCBI): domain Eukaryota; kingdom Viridiplantae; phylum Streptophyta; class Magnoliopsida; order Asparagales; family Amaryllidaceae; genus Allium; species Allium fistulosum. The sequence goes on from CM060906.1 coordinate 56,704,985, forward strand.
TAGTTACCAGCCTGGACAGTTATAATGACCTGTCTCCACAATTGCTGGCAATTTTCAAACAAAACACTGTAGCGGAAATAAACAAGTACGAGTAATACGTCTCGGTCTCCAACTCGCCTCCTGAGCTCCATATTATCTAACCCTGAACCTATAATACTCGGTCTGACCTGAGCATTATAATAAAATAACACCCGAGTCAGTCTGGAAAACCAGCGTGAGAAAACACACTTAATTTGAATTATTAAAGTTTCAAAATCCTTTGAAAATCAAAGGTATCTCGTAAGACCACGCCATAAATAAACACGACGGGTTTTTACCTTACGATAACCAAAACATTTCATATCAAAATCCTCTGATATTATAATAGTGTCTAAGTGCAAATACTTATTCAAATAGCTGAAATGCTTGCATCTCACGTTCCAACATAATTGGACACAATCAAAACCGTACGGCGCTTATTGGAGAATGGATTTCATCTGAATGTCTAGGCATTGGGGTACCACCTGTCACGGTACCTGTCTAGAAACACCGTACCGAGGACCACTTCGGGGTCCACTGCAATACAAGACCGAACTACCCCTTAAACTGGACAGCTCAAATAAGATTACCCCGCGGTTGGGATCAGCAACCGCACCACACAGCCGAATAAAAAAAAGGGACTCTAGATAGGGGTCACCTTACCCTATTTGGGTGCGACCCACTTAGCCTTGCTGCATCTCCCCTGATTTTCAGTCATTCCCGGTTGATGAGGCTCGAGGCTAAGCGTTACCTTTTTAGAAATATTCACTTAGAATGCTCATTGTCCTCCAATGACAATGTACTGATAGCATTCATCCATACAAGTCCATTCCCGGTCCGAACGGAACTGAAGGCACTATTCCTACTACATCCATTTTGGAATCACCCTCAGGATTAGTAGCGATTAGCCCTTGCACTTCACTACTCCATCTTTGACTCCATGCTCTTGTCTTCATTACGAAAACATACTCATTGGATCGAAGTGGTTTTTGGATCACAAATCCGATCCTGGTCTCTTAGAAACAACGTTCGCTATTTCCGGTAAACTCAACTCCGGTTCTTTAGGAAATACACAAATGAAGATAAGATCGGAGTTCACATCCTAACCGTTAGTGGATGGATTTCCTTATAAACTTCCTAGAAGAACGAAACGAGTTTACACGTACAGTATAGCACCTCGAACGGTGACTGTACCATATAATTCCCGAACCTCCTTCTAGATATTTCCAAAGTTATATTTAGGTCCAGATTTGATAGTCGGTTGTTTAACTATCAAATAAAACAATCAATTCAAACAAACACTTCATTTCCACTAAAACACACCAAGACTTATTTAAATTAAATTTTAAATAATTTAAATCTCTTTATCCAAAAATATACACTTATCTTATCGAATTCGGTATATTCACAAATTATTCCTTTCAAAAATATTTGAAAACCCTTCTAAAAATAATGTGGAAAAGTACCACTGCGGTATCCCACCATGGATCACATCTCAATGGTTACGTCTCTATCCCAGAGAAATTCAAGACTTAGCTGCAGGCACACACTGCCTCCGATTTTCGCCACACGAGTATACCAATACCCTCTGAAAACTTTATTTAAAAATTATCTCAAAATAATGGTTATAAGTTCAAAATTAATTTTCAAGTTAATTCTAGGCAATTATACTTAAATTAAAGTTATTATACAAACCATATTAAAAATTAATAATTATCTTTTTAAAAACAAAATGCCGACTAGTGCTTAAATAATAATAAATCTTAACACTCATTACAAAGAAACTAATTAATAATAAAATATGCTTTGGACAAATTTAAAATAATTAAACAACTAACTTTATATAATATTTTAACACTTTATAAATTATCAAATAATAAATTTAAAAATCCTCTTTTTAAAACAAACCCAAATTCTCGATTTTTAAACTTTTTATTTTTAACAAATACCGTTTACAGATTTTTTATTTAAAATCCTTTTTTAATATTTTTATTCCAAAATCCTATTCACAATATTCCGAATTGGCTAAATACCAAATTCAAAAACCATTTATTTTATCCAATTGGTGAACCCAAAATTCTCTATAAAACATCTTGCTTCAAAACTCCTTTTAATTTTCTTTTCCAATTAAAACATATATTACTGGTATTTAAAATACCAGAATCTAGGTCAAAACCTGCCACTACATCTAATCAATCCAAATCACGCAAGAACCTGGCACAGATTATTTCAACAAAACATATATCACTATATATGCAATTAAATTCAACCTTTTTAGGAATCCAGTTGGATCCCTCCAACCTGTTTCCCTGCATCCACAGATGTTAGCACAACATAAAAATACCAATTCCACTTCGAGGTGGAATATCGCAGTATATAGGGTCATCCGCTATTAGGTGGGGCGCATAGGGTCTCATCCACTATATAAATGTGGGAATATCAATCACACCAATATATATACTATATATATAATATCACATCCAACTGATAAATGCATTAATTTAACCAATCAATCATTTATTAATTTTAACTATTTAAAATTTATCACCGGTAGTCCAAAATTGAGTGAGATTAACTCACCTTGATTTTTACGTTGTTAACATTTCAATTTTAAATTAAATCGAGCACGTTCGATTTAACCTAAAATTTTCGCTTGCTCCAAACGTCTCCAAATCTGCACCACTGCGTAGTGCTCTTCGCTGCAATTCTGGTGCCGCTTGTTTCGTCCGATTTCGACCTCGTATGCATGAAATATGAAATTTAGAAAATTGAATGGATTTTATATAATTTAATTTACAAAAACATTTACATATTATTTCCAGAATAAATCACGGTCATACGATCCGCTTCTAGGAAATCAAGCCGCACGTCCACAAACATCTTCTTCTTCGTTTTACCCGTTCAAGCAACCGATAACCGCCCATCGATCCATCGATTTTTGCGCCCAAAACGTAGCCCTAGGAGATGATCGAAACCTACCACCAGAGAGCTCTCCTCGTTCCCTACCATCGGCCGAAAAATGGCAAGGATCGGTACCCTGATGCATAGAAAAACATGCACGAACGTGCCGCGCTCGAGACCCTGAAGTCATCGATCCACTTCACCATTTCCCATCGCACCCATTTACTTCGTAGATCTCGATGCCCTCTACGATTTTCACGTTGAAACCTTTCTCTAATTGTCGATGGATGGAGAGATAAATGTGGACGAAAGAGGGATGTTTTCGGCCATTAAAAATAATGCTGGCAGCTACGAACGGTTATTAGGGTTTTACTGTGTTAAAAAGTATTTATATATGCATACAACATTATTTTATTAATATATTTCAATTTTTCCATACCTTTTTCAACGAACTCCAAATGAAACGTGCCTCATGGCGTTTATAATGTTTTACTCGCATTCCGAACACAATGAAACATGTTTCGGAGGCTAATTTGATCGTATGCGGAAGATAGCTATTTGAATCGAATTTTAAATATTAATTTTTCGATATTTTCAACGTGTTTCTATCCCGTATGATCGAACGGTAACTCCAAACTCTATGAAATTTGAAATCCGATAATAATACACTATACGGATCCAATGGAACTGGTTTCTTCAAATTTCGAGACCGTGTCTGTAACGACCCGTATTTTTACGGATCGAAACATCGTAAAACAGTTGTCATTAGGTCGTAACGTTGTTAAGTCGTTCAGAATTTAGAACGACTAGAGCTTGAGTCGTCTAGAAGTTAAGCCGTGTTGTAGCTTAGGTCGTATTGGAAGTTGGGTCGTGTGGTAGCTTAGGTCATGGGGTAGGTTAGGTCGGGTGAGCGACCTAAGGATTTGAGCGACCTATAGGAAGTTGGCGACCTAAGGATTTGAGCGACCTATAGGAAGATGGCGACCTAAGGATTGGAGCGACCTATAGGAAGTTGGTGACTTAAGAAATGGACCGACCTAAGAAGGTTACCGACCTAGGGGTTAGCGGCATAGGAATAGCATCCTAGTAGACTGTGTGAGTTAACGACCTAAGAGAGTTAGGTCGTGGACGAGTTAAGGCTTGTTATAGTTAGGTCGTGAGCGACCTAAGGTGGATTGCTGTGTTTAATTAGGTCGCTAAGCCGCGCGTGAGTGTTAGGTCGGCATCTCAGTTAGGTCGTGTAGCGTTAAGTCGCTAAGCCGCGCGTGGGTGTTAGGTCGCGCACTTGCGTTGTTGCTAGGTCGTGTGAGTGTTAGGTCGTAGGTCTTAAGTCGTGGGGTTTCTTAGGTCGTGGATGACCAAATAGCGAGCAAACGACTTAGGGATTTCAGCCTATAAATACACGTCCATTTCTTCACTTTTTGGGATCCGGATTTTGAAGCGACGAAGTCCTGCCATTTTGAGAGCTCGAGTTCTACACTTCTTCACTTCTTTCCTCCACTCTAATCTTATGATTCCTTCCATCCAAATCGAAGATCCAAGAGCTAAAGTTGAAGATCTACATTCTTCGAAGAGAGATTTCATCGTTTGAAGCGGAATTTTGATAGATCGAGTTAGATCCTTCGCTGTCCAGATCTGAAGTGTGTTGCTTTTGAGGTGTTTAGGTGATTTGGTGAGTGGTGGTTATCTCTCACACGGATCCAAAGGAGTATATCGGATTGTTGGCTTGATTTGGTGTTAAAATAGTGGTTTCCTTGCATTTTCTTAAACTTAAGTATAGATCTATTGTTCATGATGATTTGACATCCATTTTACTACATGTTAACCTATGTAAGTTCATTCATCAAGATTGTAGAGATATTGTTCATAATTCATGCTTGTTAGATTTGGACTCTTTATTTACAAGATTGCCATTATTGTTATAAGTGTTTATTAGATCATGTTTGAATGATTGATTACTTGGATTAATGATTGACTTGATTGATTGTTATAAATTAGTTGATTGATGATTTGATTTGGACAAGATGGTCGAAGATGATTCAAAAGCTAAGGGAAAGGCTCTTGAATTGGAAAAGCTGCTCGTGGCATATGTGGCGGATGATGAAGCTCATATGGATAGATTTGATGATGTTGATGTTGAGATGAGGCTTTGCTATGATGAGATGAAGCGAGGCATGGTATGAGATAGCCTTGGTTTAATCCAGACGGGATCATTCCAAGCATGTTGATAACTCGGTGAAATGGTTCGGATTAGAGGATAATGGTTTGCTCGAGAGGCGCTTGAGCTTGTATGAGAATAGTCGTCGAGGAGGATGACTAGAAGGCTGAGATTTCATCGTTGTTGAAGGTTCTAGCAGGCTCAAAGCAAGAGTACGTTGGGCAGATTCGATAGTCCCTAAAGACTATGATTGTAGTCGAGTACTCTGGGCAGATTCGATAGTCCTAGGCACGGGCTGCGACGACGTGCAGAGTTCTGTCTAGAACCGGGTTTGCCATTAACCCTTGATGGACGGCTAAAAGAATGTGCCGGTCATTCAATTAACGGTGGTATCGAAGCAAAGATAACAGTGATAGCCAGAGTCATGGATGTTTGGTTGTATCGTCATTCGGTCTCAAGAGCAATGTTTTCTGGGTGCTTATCTGATCTTGGTTTAGGCCTTGGGGGTTTGTACTTGGAAAATGTTGACCTTGACTCGAGTGATAATTGCTTTACTTTAAATGTCTACTTTTCTATGTTTACTTCTGCTTAGTGTGTCTGGGGGCTATCACTGTAGAAAGAGGTGGAGTGGGAGGGTTGGATTCCTATTCCTTTTTCCTTTATACTCTTTTGGTATGTTGTTAGTTAATTTACCGCTCACTAAGACTGTTGTCTGACTCAAGGCTTTATGTTTAACTCTTATTGCCTTGGGCTGTTCATCCGATTTGGGATGGGCAGACTAGGTAGCAGGTGACAAGTGTTGTTCTTAGTTTCCGACGATGCTGATGACGAAGACAAGCTGGAGGCTTGCATATTATTTTCTTACTATATGTACTGGATGTTCCGCTGCTTTGTATAATTCTCTGAGTGATATGTAGTGAGGCTTGATGTATTGACTATTCAGATGTTTGTATTCAACTATTATGAAGCTTAATTGAGGAGATTCTATTTTGAGATGCTTCACTATATATATTCTCTATTGTATTTTATCCATGCGCTGTGAGTAATACGATAGATTGTGCTGTTTTAACTTAACCTTGGCAATCGTCCATGGTTGCCTGGCACACTTTACAGTGCACTATCTCTATGTTCAGTGCAGGGGTCATGGGCGGTCGTCACATTTGGTATCAGAGCCAGGTTTGAAGCTAAGTTCATTTCTACAGCTCAGAAATCTGTTCTGTTCAGGAGGTTTGTGGAGCTCAAGCAAGGTGGAAGACCAGTTCTTGAGTATGTTTCTGAGTTTGAAGCTTTGTCCAAGTATGCTCGGTCGTATATAGAATCTTCATATCAGAAGAATGAGAAGTTTGTGACAGGCTTGGACAGTTATCTTGGGAGGCAGTTGGTGGATCATTTGGATGATCCATTTGAGAAGCTTGTAGAGAAGGCTCTCAGACACGAGAATCTATTTCCTAAAGAAGGATCTGTTGTTGCTATGACCAGGGAAGAGTCTAAACCACAGCAGGGTGGAAACAAGAAGAGGAAGCAGCAGCAGCAAAAGGGTAAAGATGGCCAGAAGAAGTCGAAGGGCGAAGTGACTTGCTACACTTGTTAGCAGAAGGGCCATTTCTCCAGAGATTGCAAGAATCCAAAGGTGTCGGTGAAGTGCCACAACTGTGACAAGCCGGGGCATATTAAGAGGAATTGTCCAGAACCGCGGAAGGACAAGCAGATTGTGCAAGCTTATGCTTTGGGGGCTGTTCCATCATCTTCGAAAGCTCCTACCGCTGAAGAGAAAGGAAAGAGTGTGGTGGTTCAAGGTACTCTTTCCATATGTGGTGTTCCAGTTAGAGTGTTATTCGATACTGGGGCGTCGCATTCTTTTGTTTGTAATGAACTTGTAGGCCGGTTGGGTTTAGAACCGGATATTGTTGATAGGCCATTGGTTGTGACTAATCCAGTTGGGGGTTCGTCTTGTTTGTGTATGCTATGCCGTGGTCTGATTGTATCGAGTCATGATTGCTCCTTTGTTTGTGATTGTTTTGTTCTGAACTTTGCGGGGTTCGGAATTATTTTGGGTATGGACTGGCTTAGGAAGTATGCAGCAAAGGTTGATTGTGAAAGGTTGGAGGTAACAGTCGAGAATGTGGAGGGGCGAAAGGTTGTGATACGATGTAAGCATGAGGAAGGCGTCTTCATGAGCTTTATGTATTCGCTGGTTGTTCCACGGGATGGACTGTCATCGGTGCCAATCGCTAATGGATTTGAGGATGTCTTTGACGAGGTCAAAGGGTTATCGCCGCATAGAGAGATTGAGTTTCGTATCGATCTAGTTGAAGGAGCCAGACCTGTTGTGATGCCTCTTAGGCGGATGGCGCCTAGGGAACAGCAAGAGTTGAAGGTGCAGGTGGATGATCTTTTACAGAAAGGATTCATTCGGCGTAGTGTGTACGAATGGGGTGCACCAGTTGTGTTTGTAACCAAAGCGGATGGATCGTTGAGGTTGTGTGTGGATTATCGTGAGCTGAATAAAGTGACTAAGAAGAACAAGTATCCATTGTCGAGAATAGATGACTTGTTTGATCAGCTTCACGAAGCTAAGGTGTTTTCTCAGATGGATTTGGCAACGGGATTTCACCAGTTAAGAGTGGCTAAGGATAGTGTGCCGAAGACTGCTTTCAGGACACCATCCGGTTTCTTTGAGTGGCTGGTAATTCCATTTGGATTGACCAATGCGCCAGCATATTTTGTGGATCTTATGAATAGAGTGTTCAGAGATCAGTTGAACAAGTTTGTACTAGTGTTCGTGGATGATATTTTGATTTATTCCAGAACTGAAGAAGAGCACAAGACGCACTTGCGTATTGTTTTGGAAATCTTACGGAAACATCAGCTGAAGGCTAAGTTTTCAAAGTGTCACTTCTGGAAGAGCGAAGTGAGGTTCTTAGGCCATATTATCTCTGGAAATGGAATAGCGGTTGATCCCGCTAAGGTGGCAGCAATCCAGGATTGGGTTAGACCTAAGAATGCATCTGATGTGAGAAGTTTTCTTGGATTAGCAGGATACTATCGTCGATTTATCAAGGACTTTTCCAAGGTGGCTGCACCATTAACAGGATTGACGAAAAAGAATCAAGTATTTAGATGGGATGCTAAGTGTGAGCAAGCTTTCGGAATCCTGAAAGAGCAATTGACAAGTGCTCCTGTTTTGACTATTCCAAGTGGAAATGATGAGATGGTGGTTTACACCGACGCATGTGGTACTGGACTTGGAGCAGTGCTGATGCAGAAGGGTAAAGTGGTTGCGTATGCAAGTCGACAACTGAAGCTACATGAAAGGAATTATCCGACTCATGATTTGGAGTTGGCAGCGATTGTATTTACTCTGAAGATGTGGAGACATTATCTATTGGGAGTTCGATTCGAGTTGTTTACAGATCATAAGTCGTTGAAGTATCTTTTCTTCCAAAAGGATTTGAATCTTAGGCAACAACGATGGCTAGAGTTTTTGGCATCATATGATTTTGGTATAACCTATACTTTGGGAAAGGGTAACGCAGTGGCAGATGCGTTAAGTCGAAGACATGCAGGATTGGGAGCCATGTTTTCAGAATGGAAGAATCTCGAGTATTTGGCTAGATTTGACTTCAGGCCCAGATGTGAATTGGAACCTGAGATGTTGGCAAACTTATCAATAAGACCTACTCTTGTGGAAAGGATTGGCGAGAGCCAAAAGCGAGACGATAAGCTTGTCAAGATTATCCGTGATTTGGAATCTGGATTGGACCCAGAAAAGGATAAAGGATTCGAGGTCGATCGAGAGGGTTGGCTTCGGAAGCAAGGACGACTAGTTGTTCCCGATATAGATGAATTGAGAAATGAAGTTCTGAAGGAAAGTCATCACTCGAAGCTGACAATTCATCTAGGTGGAAATAAGATGTATCGGGATATGAAGAGAACCTATTACTGGGAAGGTATGAAGAAGGATGTTGGAAATTTTATTTCCAAGTGCATGAACTGCCAGTTGGTAAAAGCCGAACAAAAGAAGCCAAGTGGATTGCTTCAGCCGTTAGAAGTTCCTACATGGAAGTGGGAGCAAATATCGATGGGTTACCTAGAACAAAAGCGGGAAATGAAGGGATTTGGGTCATCGTAGATCGTTTGACTAAGATTGCAAGATTCATTCCTGTTCGATCAACTAGGACTGCGTCGAGATTGGCTGAGTTGTATGTTAAGTGGATAGTTCGATTCCATGGTATTCTGAAAAGTATAGTGAGCGATCGAGACCCATTGTTCACTAGTGGATTTTGGAAGAGCTTCCAGGAAGTTTTGGGAACCAAGTTGTGTTTGAGTACAGCTTATCACCCCCAAACAGATGGTCAGACCGAGAGAGTAAACCGAGTTTTGGAAGATCTCCTTAGAGCATGTGTTCTGGATTTCGGAGGATCATGGGAAGATCATCTTCATTTGGTGGAATTTTCGTATAATAACAGTTACCAGTCAAGCATTGGTATGGCACCATATGAGGCATTGTATGGAAGACCGTGTAACTCTCCGACATGTTGGTTAGAAATAGGAGAAAAGTTGATACTCGGGCCAGAAATGATTCGACAGACTTCAGATAGCATAGAGATCATTCGGCAACGAATGAAGGCAGCCCAAGACCGATAGAAAAGTTATGCCGATAAGCGTCGTAAGGATTTGGAATTCGACGTAGGTGATATGGTTTTTGTGAAGATTTCTCCACTGAAGAATGTTATTCGATTCGGGAAGAAAGGAAAATTGACTCCGAGATTTGTTGGACCATTCCCGATTATCGAGCGAATTGGAAAGCTCGCCTACAAATTGGAGTTACCAGAAAAGATGTCGGGTGTGCACAATGTTTTTCATGTATCGTATCTACGGAAGTATGTGCACGACTCAAATACAGTAGTTTCTGCCATTAGCTGTGAAGATTTTGAGGTAGATCCAGTTGTTGAGAGACCTCGTAAGCCGCTTCGTGTTGTGGAAACTGACATGAAACGGCTTAGGAGGAAGGTAGTTAGGTTGCTCAAGATACAATGGAGTGATGATGTTAACGACTGTACATGGGAGGTGGAAGAGAGGATGAAGGCAGCTCATCCTGAACTCTTCGAGGTATGACCATAAAGTGTCGTGTCATCTCACGATATTGTAACTTGTTCTAGTTTTAGAATTCTGCATGCTAGGCTAGTAATTGGATGCATGGTTTGTTGATTGCTATGGATGGTAGGCATGTAGAATAGTTTTTGATTGCTCTTGTTTGATTGGAATTTCGGGGACGAAATTCCTAAGGGGGAGGGAATGTAACGACCCGTATTTTTATGGATCGAAACATCGTAAAACAGTTGTCATTAGGTCGTAACGTTGTTAAGTCGTTCAGAATTTAGAACGACTAGAGCTTGAGTCGTCTAGAAGTTAAGCCGTGTTGTAGCTTAGGTCGTATGGAAGGTGGGTCGTGTGGTAGCTTAGGTCGTGGGGTAGGTTAGGTCAGGTGAGCGACCTAAGGATTTGAGCGACCTATAGGAAGTTGGCGACCTAAGGATTTGAGCGACCTATAGGAAGATGGCGACCTAAGGATTGGAGCGACCTATAGGAAGTTGGCGACTTAAGAAATGGACCGACCTAAGAAGGTTACCGACCTAGGGGTTAGCGGCATAGGAATAGCGTCCTAGTAGACTGTGTGAGTTAACGACCTAAGAGAGTTAGGTCGTGGATGAGTTAAGGCTTGTTATAGTTAGGTCGTGAGCGACCTAAGGTGGATTGCTGTGTTTAATTAGGTCGCTAAGCCGCGCGTGAGTGTTAGGTCGGCATCTCAGTTAGGTCGTGTAGCGTTAAGTCGCTAAGCCTCGCGTGAGTGTTAGGTCGCGCACTTGCGTTGTTGTTAGGTCGCGTGAGTGTTAGGTCGTAGGTCTTAAGTCGTGGGGTTTCTTAGGTCGTGGATGACCAAATAGCGAGCAAACGACTTAGGGATTTCAGCCTATAAATACACGTCCATTTCTTCACTTTTTGGGATCCGGATTTTGAAGCGACGAAGTCCTGCCATTTTGAGAGCTGGAGTTCTACACTTCTTCACTTCTTTCCTCCACTCTAATCATGTGATTCCTTCCATCCAAATCGAAGATCCAAGAGCTACAGTTGAAGATCTACATTCTTCGAAGAGAGATTTCATCGTTTGAAGTGGAATTTTGATAGATCGAGTTAGATCCTTCGCTGTCCAGATCTGAAGTGTGTTGCTTTTGAGGTGTTAGGTGATTTGGTGAGTGGTGGTTATCTCTCACACGGATCCAAAGGAGTATATCGGATTGTTGGCTTGATTTGGTGTTAAAATAGTGGTTTCCTTGCATTTTCTTAAACTTAAGTATAGATCTATTGTTCATGATGATTTGACATCCATTTTACTACATGTTAATCTATGTAAGTTCATTCATCAAGATTGTAGAGATATTGTTCATAATTCATGCTTGTTAGATTTGGACTCTTTATTTACAAGATTGCCATTATTGTTATAAGTGTTTATTAGATCATGTTTGAATGATTGATTACTTGGATTAATGATTGACTTGATTAATTGTTATAAATTAGTTGATTGATGATTTGATTTGGACAAGATGGTCGAAGATGATTCAAAAGCTAAGGGAAAGGCTCTTGAATTGGAAAAGCTGCTCGTGGCATATGTGGCGGATGATGAAGCTCATATGGATAGATTTGATGATGTTGATGTTGAGATGAGGCTTTGCTATGATGAGATGAAGCGAGGCATGGTATGAGATAGCCTTGGTTTAATCCAGACGGGATCATTCCAAGCATGTTGATAACTCGGTGAAATGGTTCGGGTTAGAGGATAATGGTTTGCTCGAGAGGCGCTTGAGCTAGTATGAGAATAGTCGTCGAGGAGGATGACTAGAAGGCTGAGATTTCATCGTTGTTGAAGGTTCTAGTAGGCTCAAAGCAAGAGTACGTTGGGCAGATTCGATAGTCCCTAAAGACTATGATTGTAGTCGAGTACTCTGGGCAGATTCGATAGTCCTAGGCACGGGCTGCGACGACGTGCAGAGTTCTGTCTAGAACCGGGTTTGCCATTAACCCTTGACAGACGGCTGAAAGAATGTGCCGGTCATTCAATTAACGGTGGTATCGAAGCAAAGATAACAGTGATAGCCAGAGTCATGGATGTTTGGTTGTATCGTCATTCGGTCTCAAGAGCAATGTTTTCTGGGTGCTTATCTGATCTTGGTTTAGGCCTTGGGGGTTTGTACTTGGAAAATGTTGACCTTGACTCGAGTGATAATTGCTTTACTTTAAATGTCTTCTTTGCTATGTTTACTTCTGCTTAGTGTGTCTGGGGGCTATCACTGTAGAAAGAGGTGGAGTGGGAGGGTTGGATTCCTATTCCTTTTTCCTTTATACTCTTTTGGTATGTTGTTAGTTAATTTATCGCTCATTAAAACTGTTGTCTGACTCAAGGCTTTATGTTTAACTCTTATTGCCTTGGGCTGTTCATCCGCTTTGGGATGGGCAAACTAGGTAGCAGGTGACAGGTGTTGTTCTTAGTTTCCGACGATGCTGATGACGAAGACGAGCTGGAGGCTTGCATATTATTTTCTTACTATATGTACTGGATGTTCCGCTGCTTTGTATAATTCTCTGAGTGATATGTAGTGAGGCTTGATGTATTGACTATTCAGATGTTTGTATTCAACTATTATGAAGCTTAATTGAGGAGATTCTATTTTGAGATGCTTCACTATATATATTCTCTATTGTATTTTATCCATGCGCTGTGAGTAATACGATAGATTGTGCTGTTTTAACTTAACCTTGGCAATCGTCCATGGTTGCCTGGAACACTTTACAGCGCACTATCTCTATGTTCAGTGCAGGGGTCATGGGCGGTCGTCACAGTTCCTTGGAAGGCTATTTAACACGTCGATTAAATCGAGCGATTTTCAAAATCGTCGAAATCGTTTAAAATTTCAATTTTAAAAACTTACTAACTCCATTATAAATCACATTGAATTTATATTCATACTAGAAATCATTCTGATTCATATTAAATCAAAATTTGATCATTTACATTATTTCTATATATTAAATTTTCACTATTAAATTAATATACATAAAACCCCAAATTTTAACTTATCGACTTTTACCTCCATTCACAAGTCCAATATTATAATTATAATTCGGATAATATTTAAATCAATTTCAGAAATCATTTTTCACCCCCATTTATTCTTAGATTCCCGTATTGTCCCTATTTCCAATTATTAATTTTATTGTTTACCAAATCAAATAAATTGCTATATTTGGGATTTTAAACCATTTCAGAAACTCGTCCATATTCAAAATCAATTAATAATCCAAATTCAACATTTAAAATAAATTAAATGTTCAAAAACTAACAACCAGAAATTTCGGGTCGTTACATTCCTCTCCTCTTATAAAAATGTCGTCCTCGAAATTTGCTAAGGTAGAAAAAATGCTCCCAAACCCATTAACTTATGGAAAACCTACTTAGTTACAATCCTATATTCACTTCTCTAACCCTTTAGTTTAATCCAAAACAATTTGCTTCCATTTCTAACTCAAAAACCTCTTACTTCAATTTCAATTCAAAAACCAACCTTTCCTACTTAACAATTTTTTTTTCAAAAGTTCCCAAAAATTTTCTAATACCCTAAATTTTCGAAATTTTTTGACAGCACCTCCTTTGTACGGAGAGCCTTTTACAATATCACAAAAGAGATAAATATATATACATCGACTCACCATGTCGAAAAACAAAATATATAACAATATATTATCATTTCTTTATTTTATTGCGTAAGCGTACCTCATTTTAGCGTTATTAAGCGAGCAGCTTATTTATATGCATTTACGAAACCCAAACTCTATCCAATAGCCTCCTGTTCCCTTACTTACTCAAGCTAGCACATAAGTTTTCAAAAATATGAAATTTTAGTAACATTTCATTCCTTTAACTAGCTAAACACATCAACTTCATAAACCAAACATGTCAAACATAAATTACAAGCAATCATAAGTTTCAACACTAATTTAATTTCTCCCCATGGATCCATACATCATTTATATCATTTCGAAATGATTTGCACCCAATTTTATTGCATTCCATTTATATTTGTAACAAACAACTCATATCCACTCCAATTCGATTTATATATGCCTTGCATAAATTTACTTCTATTCAATTTCAAATTGATTTACAATCAATTTATTTGCATTCCATTTATAATTCACTTCCATTATATGCAAATCCATTTTACCAAACTTTAATTTATTCCCTTTTTAAATTGACTTTAAACCAATTTATCTAATTTCCATTTGATTCTCATTTATGCTATCTACCAAACTTTGTTTCCTTTATGTTGCATTAAACCACATTCCAATCCCTATTAATTTTATTATGAATCCATTTCATAACAATCACTTAAGTTAGGTTTCCATTGCCACCCATTTCTATTTTATTTGCTTTCATTTATTTAGTATATCCCATTTATACTATTACTTTGGGGAATTATTTCATAAAGCCAACTCTCGAACAATTTGTTATACCATAACATGGTTCCTGCACTTGCATTCCATATTAACTTTACTTCCAACTTATTTTACATCCTTCCATTCACTTCACATTTAATCTACATAGTGTTATTCACTTCATTTTAGAGTGAATGGCAATTTATTTAAAGCTAATTTATTATAAACATTTCACAAAGTTATTTCCAAGCTTTATTATAGACATTCCACATTGTTACTTAAGTTCATACCCCATCTTACCCAACCCATATCCCAATCATCTTCAACCTATTTACTCTTACATTGAATCCATTTCTTGTTATCAATACTTAACCATTTTAATTTGGTTATCCTCTTTCACCTTTACAGTTTAATCAGTTATACCACTTATTTATTTATAATTCCTTGACCTTCCACTTAAGTCTCATTTACATTTAATATTCATAACCTATAGTTATATAATCACTTCACCATTCATATTTATATTCACTTTACTCAATTTCAATTCACCTTTCATTTAAAAATTCAATTTTGAATTTTCCATTCTTTCACCATACTATCAAACCATTAGCATTTAGGTTTTACCATTCCATTTCTTTATTCCTAAGTTCACAAACTTATTTACTTAAAATCTTATATTTCTTACTTGAGTCCAATTATATCTTATGATCATAACTCCAGATTACATATATCACTTAATAGCTTAAGTGTATTCATCCCATTCAATAATTATAACTTATAGCTATATAATTATTCTACATTTCAACTTTATATCCAATTCAATTCAATTCCAATTTCAATTTTATTTAACTTACCCTAAGTTAAATTCCAACATATCTTATTCACTTTAGTTTACTCCAGTTAAAGTTTAATTCAAGGATTAAAATTTTCATTTTCCTTTCTTATCTATATCAACTTCACATTATAAGTTCAATAACCGATTCATCTTAACTTTACAAATCTCTAAGTAGAAATCCCAGAATTCAATTACTCGGCTTTTATTTCAAATCATTTTGAAATCATAAACATGTATATACCACTTTGGCATATCAAATCACCCTTCCAGATTTTCAAACAACTTGGTTTTTCCCAAAACAATTCCCATTTGGAATTTCTAAACAACTTGTTTATCTAACAAGTTCAAAACAAATAATCATAACCAATCTCTACGGTAGCAATCCATCACTTAGAACTCGAAATGAATACTGATGATCTGGCCATCATCACCAGAATTATTTTCCAGCGACTGAAGTGAGTTCAGTGCTTCCTTACTTTTCAAAAATCCATTTTGAAACAATTTTCCTTTTTCAAAAACATTTCCGAGTAATATACCATTATTCCTCACAAACCACTTTGGAAAACATTTCCGAAATTCTCAAGATTTAAAAATTCCCAAACTTTTTGTTTAAATTCATTTAAAACATTTCCCAAAATTTACGGGATTTAAATTCTGGTTTAAATCAAATTTTAGTTATACTTGTTTGTATAAATCATTCTTATAAATTTCTATTTGGTTATATAAATATAACCGTTTCAAATTTTATAATCGTATTTTGATTTTAACATTAACAACCAAACATCCAAATATATATATAGTAATTTTCAGAAAATTATTTCTTTTACATCAAAATATAATTTTGGGTAAAATTATCATTTACCCATTTTAAAACAATACTATGTCGTTTTACCTTGTTTAAGAGTTTAGAAACCCCTATCGATACGGTTGTACTTCCCATACTGACCGGAATTCATAAACAATCAACCGATAAGTCAATACAATATAAAAACATTTTATATTCACTAACAAATACGCGCTCATATCTATTAACACACTCAATCTCATTCTAGAGTACTTCTTACTCTATCTCTAATGAGTAATTCCCACCAAAGCCTAGGTATATCGCCAACCTAAGCTCTGATACCACATGTAAAGGCCCGCCCTTCACGACCCCCAAAAATCGACATAAATACGCTCATCGTATAACATGACGAACGATCGAGTGCCGGAAAGATAGTTTGTTGAGGTAAAAGAAAGGAGGTAGAAGAAGAAGAAAACTAAACAAAACAGAATCTCACAGCGCACAGAACAATATATATAATATCAATAGATCTTTACCCAAATCAAACTGTAATATACTTATTTCACATCAGAGTACACAAATCAATAATTACCAGCCTGGACAGTTATAACGACCTGTCCTCACAATTGCTGGCAATTTTCAAACAAAACACTGCAGTGGAAATAAAGAAGTATGAGTAATACGTTTCGGTCTCTAGCTCGCCTCCTGAGCTCCATAGTATCCAACCCTAAACCTGCAATACTCGGTCTGACCCGAGCATTATAATAAAATAACACCCGAGTCAGTCTGGAAAACCAACGTGAGAAAACACACTCAATTTGAATTTTTAAAGTTTCAAAATCCTTTGAAAACCAAAGGTATCTCGTAAGACCATGCCACAAATAAACACGATGAGTTTTTACCTTACGATAACCAAAATATTTCATATCAAAATCCTCTAATATTATAATAGTGTCTAAATACAAATACTTATTCAAATAGCTGAAATGCTTGCATCTCACGTTCCAGCATAGTTGGGCACTTTCAAAACCGTACGGTGCTTATTGGAGAATGGATTCCATCTGAATGACTAGGCACTGGGGTACCACCTGTCACGGTACCTGTCTAGAAACACCGTACCGAGGACCACTCCAGGGTTCCCCTGCAACACAAGACTGGACTACCCCTTAAACTAGATAGCCCGAATAAGATTACCCCGCGGTTGGGATCAGCAACCGCACCACACAACCGAATAAAAAAAGGGACTCTAGATAGGGGTAACCTTACCCTACTTGGGTGCGACCCACTTAGCCTTGCTGCATCTCCCCTGATTTTTAATCATTCTCGGTTGTTAAGGCTTGAGGCTAAGCGTTACCTTTTTAGAAATATTCACTTAGAATGCTCATTATCCTCCAATGACAATGTACAGATAGCATTCATCCATACAAGTCCGTTCCCGGTCTGAATGGAACCGAAGGCACTATTCCTACTACATCCATTTTGGAATCACCCTCAGGATTAGTAGCTATTATCCCTTGCACTTCACTGCTCCATCTTCGACTCCATGCTCTTGTCTTCATTACGAAAATGTACTCATTGGATCGAAGTGGTTTTCGGATCACAAATCCGATCCCGGTCTCTTCAAAACAACATTGCTATTTTCGGTAAACTCAACTCCGGTTCTCTAGGAAATACACAGATAAAGATAAGATAGGAGTTCACCTCCTAACTGTTAGTGGATGGATTTCCTTATAAACGTCCTAGAAGAACGAAACGAGTTTACACGTACAGTATAGCACCTCGAACAGTAACTGTACCATATAATTCCCGTACCTCCTTCTAGATATTTCCAAAGTTATATTTAGGTCCAGATTTGATAGTCGGTTATTTAACTATCAAATAAAACAATCAATTCAAACAAACACTTTATTTCCACTGAAACACACCAAGACTTATTTAAATTAAATTTTAAATAATTTAAATCTCTTTATCCAAAATATACACTTATCTTATCGAATTCGGTATATTCACAAATTATTCCTTTCAAAAATATTTGAAAACCCTTCTAAAAATAATGTGGAAAAGTACCACTGCGGTATCGCACCATGGATCACAACTCAATGGTTTCGTTTCTATCCCAGAGAAATTCAAGACTTAGCTGCAGGCACTCACTGCCTTCGATTTTCGCCACACGAGTATACCAATACCCTCTGAAAACTTTATTTAAAAATTATCTCAAAATAATGCTTATAAGTTCAAAAATAATTTTCTTATAATTCTAGGCAATTATACTTAAATAAAATTATTATACAAACCATATTAAAAATTAATAATTATCTTTTTAAAAACAAAATGCTGACTAGTGGTTAAATAATAATAAATCTTAACACTCATTACAAAGAAACTAATTAATATTAAAATATGCTTTGGACAAATTTAAAATAATTAAACAACTAACTTTATATAATATTTTAACACTTTATAAATTATCAAATAATAAATTTAAAAATCCTCTTTTTAAAACAAACCCAAATTCTCGATTTTTAAACCTTTATATTTTTAACAAATACTGTTTACAAATTTACTATTTAAAATCCTTTATTTAATATTTTTATTCCAAAATCCTATTCACAATATTCCGATTTGGCTAAGTACCAAATTCAAAAACCATTTATTTTATCCATTTGGTTAACCCAAAATTCTTTATAAAACATCTTGCTTCAAAACCCCTTTTAATTTTATTTTCCAATTAAAACATATATTACTAGTATTTAAAATACCAGAATCTTGGTCAAAACTTGCCACAGCATCCAATCAATCCAAATCACACAATAACCTGCCACAGATTATTTCAACAAAACATATATCACTATATATGCAATTAAATTCAACCATTTGAGGAATCTAGTTGGATCCCTCCAACCTGTTTCCATGCATCCACGGATGTTAGCACAACATAAAAATACCAATTCCACTTCGAGGTGGAATATTGCGGTATATAGGGTCATCCGCTATTATGCGGGACGCATAGGGTCTCATCCGCTATATAAATGCGGGAATATCAATCACTCCAATATATAAATACTATATATATAATATCACATCCAACTGATAAAATGCATCAATTTAACCAATCAATCATTTATTAATTTTAACTATTTAAAATTTATCACCGGCAGTTCAAAATTGAGTGAGATTAACTCACCTTGAGTTTTACGTTGCCAACGTTCCAATTTTAAATTAAATCGAGCACGTTCGATTTAACCTAAAATTTTCGCTTGCTCCAAACATCTCCAGATCTGCACCACTGCGTAGTGCTCGTCGCTGCAATTCCGGCGCCGCTTGTTTCGTCCGATTTCGACCTCGTATGCATGAAATATGAAATATAGAAAATTGAATGGATTTTATATAATTTAATTTACAAAAACAATTACATATTATTTCCAGAATAAATCATGGCCATATGATCCGCTTCCAGGAAATCAAGCCGTACATCCACAAACATCTTCTTCTTCGTTCTACCCATTCAAACAACCCATAACCGCCCATCGATCCATCGATTTTTGCGCCTAAAACGTAGCCCTAGGAGATGATTGAAACCTACCACCAGAGAGCTCTCCTCGTTTCCCACCATCGGCCGAAACACGGCAAGGCTCGGTACCCCCGATGCATAGAAAAATGTGCACGAACGTGCCGCGCTCGAGACCCTGAAGCCATCGATCCACTTCGCCATTTCCCATCGCACCCGTTCACTTCGTAGATCTCGATGCTCTCTACGATTTTCATGTTGAAACCTTTCTCTAATTGTCGATGGATGGAGAGAAAAATGTTGACGAAAGAGGGATGTTTTTGGCCATTAAAAACAATCCCGACAGCTACGAACGGTTATTAGGGTTTTACCATGTTAAACAGTATTTATATATGCATACAACATTATTTTATTAATATATTTCAATTTTTACATACCTTTTTCAACGAACTCCAAATGAAACGTGCCCCCGGCATTTATAATGTTTTACCCGCATTCCGAACACAATGGAACGTGTTTCGGAGGCTAATTTGATCGTATGCGGAAGATAGCGTTTTGAATCGAATTTTGAATATTAAATTTTCGATATTTATTTCAATGCGTTTCTATCCCGTATGACCAAGCGGTAACTCCAAACTCTACGAAATTTGAAATCTGATAATAATACACTATTACAGTTCCAATGGAACTAGTTCGTGAATTCTGAGACTATGCCTCGGAAGACTATTTTAACACGTCGATTAAATCGAGCGATTTTCAAAATCGTCGAAATCGTTTAAAATTTCAATTTCAAAAACTTACTAACTCCATTATAAATCACATTGAATTTATATTCATACCAGAAATCATTCTGATTCATATTAAATCAAAATTTGATTATTTACATTATTTCTATATATTAAATTTTCACTATTAAATTAATATACATAAAACCCCAAATTTTAACTTATTGACTTTTACCTCCATTCACAAGTCCAAAAATATAGTTCTAATCCGGATTGAATTTAAATCAATTTTAGAAATCATTTTTCACCCCCATTTATTCTTAGATTCTCGTATTGTCCCTATTTCCAATTATTAATTTTATTGTTTACCAAATCAAATAAATTGCTATATTTGGGAATTTAAACCATTTCAGAAACTCTTCCATATTCAAAATCAATTAATAATCCAAATTCTACATTTAAAATAAATTAAATGTTCAAAAACTAACGACCAGAAATTCCGGGTCGCTACAACTATTAAGCTCGGCAACTTTGGTGGAAGTCTGTCCTACTTCCCTACATGTCCTGCCCGCTCGACCACCCTTGTGGCCTCCACAACCCCGCGAAGGAGACGACCGCCTTCGCCTTTGACTCCGCTTTAATTCTTGAGATTTCGGTGGCCTCGAGCAGATCTTCTACTCCATACTCATGACCGTCCTACACAATAATCCGACCTTCGTCGTTGCAGCTGTCGCCTTCGCCACCGCCGCCAGTACTGCTACTTTCTCTGTGCATGAACATTTTCACGAAATTTTTTAGTAAGCTAGACATTTATACAGATGTAGATCCCAAAAGCAAGCTTTAATTTGGGTATAGACCTACGGATTTGGATGTTTGAAAGTATGAATTGGTGAAAAGGAGGAGTGGAGGTTTGAGCTTCGGATTGGAATGCTAAAGGAGGCGAGATGAATGATTTTTTGTGGCGATTAGGACGGTTTAGGGCATAAGTTTATAATGGCAAAGTTTTCGCCGTTGTAAACTTATAACGGCGAAGACTTAGCCATTATAATTCCTATAAATTATTTAACTTTATTGGTTCGTGGCTAGTTTTGCAGTTATCTGGGTGCGCAGCTCGTTTGTTCAGTTGAAAAGAAGAATAGAGAGTGAAGTGAACAAGTTGGATTGTTGGCGATGGTCTTATATATAGTTTGGTGTATTATAATTCTGGTAATTAAAGCACATAAATTTTCAGTATATACTAGGCTATAACCTCTACGTATTAATTACGCAGAGAGTGTCTATTTTTTATCGAACAAATAAGCTGCTTTATTTGTGGATTTTTTTGGGTGGTTGCTTTTGGTTTTCTGCACTAAAATTGCAGAAAGTAGAATAGATTCCAACTTCTTTAAAGATGTTGAATTTTTCTAACACTGAAGTAGAACAAATACAATTTTTATTTATTTATTGGGAACGTTGAAATACAACACTGAGTTTGTAAGACGGTATTTGCAGGACGATTACACTCTTAGTTATGCACACATACATAAATTCAATTATATATGAGTGTGCATGCATGGATTAGGGTATGAGTGTCTGTATTTGTGGGTGCACAGTTTTAATGCACTAGGGACTGTAACCTGCGCTTGGTAATATCTTGCATGCGATAAAGTATACTATATGTAGGTTCGTTTTCACCCTAGGGGGGATGGATAGGGTGATACTAATAATAATAAAAATAAATGCGGAAATAAAAACAATCATAGATAATAATGCAGAAGAGATCACACATAATTTATCCAGCTTCGGCAAAACTCTGACTACATGTTGCTCCCAACGTTTCTACTAGAAATTAAGTAGTCAGACGCTTACACACGTAAACTTGCGACACCCGCTAATGACTAACCTAACTCTACACTCAAAACCCTGCCACAACTCAACCACTGAGTTGCGAATTCTCGAACTATACCACCATAGTTCGTAACCTAGTCACACGACTAGAGAGTTACACAATTTTAAAAAGGAAAATTACAAAATAAATAAAACAAACTAAACAAAACCCTATTTTAATACTCAAGCCAAAGATAAAATTAAAGCCGGCCCAATTGTAAATAAAAGAAGACTTCCTCCTTTTATATTTCTCGTGTAATCCTATGGCCGACTCCTTCTTCGTTCCTCTTTCACAAGCTAGGGTTTTGCTGTAAATTGAAGACGCCGCCTTTAATCTGATCGATTGTGATATGCTTTTGCTATGGTTGCTTCGTCAATCGAATTGCTGGCTGTGATAGGCTTTCGGTCGCTCCAATTGTCGAGTGGGATGTTGATAAATTGGTATGTGGTTTTCAACCTTTTTGTTTTCAATTTTGGTTCGAGTTATAAATATATTCGTGATTTTATTTTGATGCTTGCACTTTGGTTTTGCTTGAACTCGAATACCATTTTTCCGATGATGATGTTGGGATTTTATAGGGAATGAAACCCCTAAATATGCATTCGTATTTTCGATTTGAATTCTTCAGTGATTTTCACTTGTCCATTCGATTTTGCTTGAGCGCTTGTGATTTATTTTGACTGGTTCATCCCATACATGTTGCTTCATGACTTTGAATTTACTTCGTTTATTTCGACTATGACTTCAGCTTCTTAATTTTTGAGATAATTATCAGTTTACTGACTTCGTTCCATTCTTTTATGACGTGTTCATCTAAAATCCCCTATGAAATTACTTTTGTTTGAACTGTTGCATATCATTTCTCTTTGAACCGTGACTTGATTTTCTCTGCGACTATATTCACATTGCTACTGTTAATAACTCTGCACATATAAACATGTATATACATACATATATGTATGTATATATATGTATAATTGTTGTGTCTATCCACGTGAAATTGTTGCTGTGTGGTTCCTCTTGAGTCTGGTCTGTGGTTCTAACTCTGTTACTTCCAGGTAGAATTTAAATCAATTTTAGAAATCATTTTTCACCCCATTTATTCTCAGAATCCCGTATTGTCCCTATTTCCAATTATTAATTTTATTGTTTACCAAATCAAATAAATTGCTATATTTGGGATTTTAAACCATTTCAGAAACTCTTCCATATTCAAAATCAATTAATAATCCAAATTCAACATTTAAAATAAATTAAATGTTCAAAAACTAACGACCAAAAATTCCAGGTCGCTACAACTATTAAGCTCGACAACTTTGGTGGAAGTCTGTCCTACTTCCCTACACGTCCTGCCGGCTCGACCACCCTTGTGGCCTCCACAACCCCGCGAAGGAGACGACCGCCTTCGCCTTTGACTCCGCTTTAATTCTTGAGATTTCGGTGGCCTCGAGCAGATCTTCTACTCCATACTCATGACCGTACTGCACAATAATCCGACCTTCGTCGTTGCAGCTGTCGCCTTCGCCACCGCCGCCAGTACTGCTACTTTCTCTGCGCATGAACTTTTTCACGAAATGTTTTAGTAAGCTAGACATTTATACAGGTGTAGATCCCAAAAGCAAGCTTTAATTTGGGTATAGACTTACAGATTTGGATGTTTGAAAGTGTGAATTGGTGAAAAGGAGGAGTGGAGGTTTGAGCTTCGGATTGGAATGCTGAAGGAGGCGAGATGAATGATTTTTTGTGGCGATTAGGATGGTTTAGGGCATAAGTTTATAATGGCGAAGTTTTCGCCGTTGTAAACTCATAACGGCGAAGACTTAGCCATTATAATTCCTATAAATTATTTAATTTTATTGGTTCGTGGCTAGTTTTGTAGTTATCTGGGTGCGCAGCTTGTTTGTTCAGTTGAAAATCAGAATAGA
This sequence comes from Allium fistulosum, assembly GCA_030737815.1. Classification (NCBI taxonomy): domain Eukaryota; kingdom Viridiplantae; phylum Streptophyta; class Magnoliopsida; order Asparagales; family Amaryllidaceae; genus Allium; species Allium fistulosum. The sequence continues at coordinate 56,729,198 of CM060906.1, forward strand.
GAGTGAAGTGAACAAGTTGGATTGTTGGCGATGGTCTTATATATAGTTTGGTGTATTATAATTCCGGTAATTAAAGCACATAAATTTTCAGTATATACTAGGCTGTAACCTCTATGTATTAATTACACAGAGAGTGTCTATTTTTGATCGAACAAATAAGCCGCTTTATTTGTGGATTTTTTTGGGTGGTTGCTTTCGGTTTTCTGCACTAAAATTGCAGAAAAGAGAATAGATTCCAACTTCTTTAAAGATGTTGAAGTTTTCTAACACTGAAGTGGAACAAATACAAATTTTTATTATTGATTGGGGCGTTGAAATACAACACTGAGTTTGTAAGATCGTATTTGCAGGATGATTACACTCTTAGTTGTGCTCATATACATAAATTCAATTGTATATGAGTGTGCATGCATGGATAAGAGTATGCGTGTCTGTATTTGTGGGTGCATAGTTTTAATGCACTAGGGACTGTAACCTGTGCTTGGTAATATCTTGCATGCGATAAAGTATATTATATGTAGGATCGTATTCACCCTAGAGGGGAGGGGGTGAATAGGGTGATACTAATAATAATAAAAATAAATGCGGAAATAAAAACAATTATAGATAATAATGCAGAAGAGATCACACACAAATTTACCCAGCTTCGGCAAAACTCTGCCTACGTGCTGCCCCCAAGGTTTCTACTAGAAATTAAGTAGTCAGACACTTACACACGTAAACTTGCGACACCCGCTAATGACTAACCTAACTCTACGCTCAAAACCCTGCCACTACTCAACCACTGAGTTGCGAATTCTCGAACTACACCACCGTAGTTTGTAACCTAGTAACACAACTAGAGAGTTAAACAATTTTAAAAAGGAAAATTACAAAATAAATAAAACAAACTAAACAAAACCCTATTTTAATACTCAAGCCCAAAATAAAATTAAAGCCGACCCAATTGTAATTAAAAGAAGACTTCCTCCTTTTATATTTCTCGTGTAATCTTATGGCCGACTCCTTCTTCGTTCCTCTTTCACAAGCTAGGATTTTGCTGTAAATTGAAGACGCCGCCTTTAATCTGATCGAATGTGATATGCTTTTGCTATGGTTGCTTCGTCAATCGAATCGCTGGCTGTGATAGTCTTTCGGTCGCTCCAATTATCGAGTGGGATGTTGATAAATTGGTATGTGATTTTCAACCTTTTTGTTCTCGACTTTGATTCGAGATATAAATATATTCGTGATTTTATTTTGATGCTTGCCCTTTGGTTTTACTTGAACTCGAATACCATTTTGCCGATGATGATGTTGGGATTTTATAGGGAGCGAAACCCCTAAATATGCGTTTGTATTTTCGATTTGAATTCTTCAGTGATTTTCACTTGTCCATTCGATTTTGCTTGAGCGCTTGTGATTTATTTTGACTGGTTCATCCCATACATATTGCTCCATGACTTTGAATTTACTTCGTTTATTTTGGGTATGACTTCGGCTTCTTAATTTTTGAGATAATTATTAGTTTACTGACTTCGTTCCATTCTTTTATGACGTGTTCATCTCAAATCCCCTGCGAAATTACTTTTGTTTGAACTGCTGCATATCATTTCTCTTTGAACCGTGACTTGAATTTCTCTGCGACTATATTCACATTGCTACTGTTAATAAATCTGCACATATAAACATGTATATACATACATATATGTATGTATATATATGTATAATTATTGTGTCTATCCACGTGAAATTGTTGCTGTGTGGTTCCTCTTGAGTCTGGTCTGTGGTTCTAACTTTGTTACTTCCATGTACTTTTGCCATTTGTTGTTGTCTGCATTTGCTCGTTTATTTCTTCATTGAGTTCATATTATCATATTTGACTGTGTTAATTTTAGAGAGCTAGTTTGTTTTGGTTGAGTCATTTCATGTGTGAGTTGTTGCAGTCTTGGTTCTATTTCACTTGAAGTTTTCACTGCTGTGTCCATGCAGTTCGGTCTTGATATCTTCATGTATGTATGTGCCTTTGTGTTGTAGTGGTCATGTAGTCTGGTTCACTCCAGAATTGAAGTCACTGCTCATGTACACCGCTTCAAGTTGTTCAAGTGCTTTCATGAGTGTTTACTGCATATGGTTGAATCTTCATGAGTTTTGATGGTCTGTTGTCTTCATGTGCACATCAATGTTTGGTTGCCTGATCAGTGTGTAGTCTTGCATTTGTCTTGTACTTGAAGTCTTACGGTTGACCGGTTTACCAATATATATATATACATGTATATATGTGTGCACATGCATGTATATATGTATGTTGTGTTACTTCATTCAACGTGTATCTGCACTTGATCATGACCACGGCTTCTTTGTGTCATTTGATCCCACTGTAGTCTTACATTTCTTTGATTCTCCTATTCATGATTTTAAGTCTTTGTTTCATGCTTGTTGCTCTTTATACATTTGCAGTCTGGATTTGTTGTTTCCTCTGGTTCGTTGATGATGATGTCGTCTGGATTTGTTTTTGAATGAAGTCTTGTTGCATTGATTCTTTGAGTATGGTCTGAAGCTTTGCATACATGCTGTTTTCTTTTGAGTTGCAGTCTTGTTGTTGTTCTTGGAATTGCATTCTTGTACATTTGGAGTCTTTTGCATGCTTTGAATGCTAGTCATCTCCATTTGGATACATACATCCATTTATGTATGTATATATGTGTGGTTGACTTGATTCTGAACTGACCATGTGTATATTTGAAGTGTTGTATGTTGTTTTGCGTGCACCTGAGTTGAATCCAGCCTCGGCTTGGGTTTGACCTTGTGCTCACCTGTCCCTGTAATTTTAGCATGCAAGTGTATATCAGTGTGCACGACCTTGTGACATGTACAGTGATTGTAAGGACCCGATTCTTCGACTTCCGAATATCGACATCAATACGTCCACTGTATTGACTGCCGAGCCATCGAATGCCAGAAAACCGAATTCTTAGGGTTTAAGAAAGAAGAGGTAGAAGAAAAGATAGAAGAAAAAGAAAGAAGAACAACAGAACAACATCAGAAAACAGAAACAATATCATAATCTCACATTCGCAGCGGAACAACATATAATAGATAAATGAATAATCTTTAAATCAAAGAACTATATCATTTTATACATTACAACATCATCAGAGTTTACAACAACAATACAACACTGGACAGTTATATAAACTTGTCCTCATACAGAATACACAACGGAATAAATAATATCATATACAAGTGGTACGTCTCGCCATCCAGCTCGCCACTAAGCTCCACAGCATCCTGAATCCAGAATGACCTGATAACCTGACTCTAGACTGCCCATGTGGAAATTGGTGGGCACCAAGAGTTTAGGAAGGAAACAATAAACTCCAGGTCAGTCATGGTGACTGGTGTGAGATCGTAAAACAGTTATTTTTCACAAAGAAAATAAAATTTATTCGCAATGCTTTTGGAAAATGAAACTACCATAAGGCCTCCCGCCACACACACAATGCAAACACAGAATTTGGAGGAGATTTCTCCTTATGATAGTCAAAGATGCTTACTACGCAAAACAAATCATTTTGGGATATTATTATTAGTGCATAGTGAGGAAAACATTTCGAAAGTACAATATAAATCTTAGCCAGCATAGGTACCATTATAGTATGCCTACTATAGCTACCATATTAGATGGCAGGTTCTACAACTAAAACCGTACAAGTCTCGTATTATTTCTTTGGATTTCCAACAAATGGTCAGGCCAAGGAACTTCCCATTGCCACATAGGTACGCCTCTGGAAAGACGACCCGAGAAATAACCTAACATTACGGTTAGATCTCTGCCAACACAAGGCCGGGTTACCCCTAACTGGGTAACTACTGACACGAATATATCATCCCCCGATCGTAACCGATCTTCCCGAGGATCCTCGATTTCCAACAACCACAAAGTAATAAATTTGCAGCAACAACATAGGTTAAATATCTGGGCTCCATACCATGATACCACCTCTATCCAGAAGGAATGACATACACTAAAGGGGCGCTACCCCCTAATAACCTTGCTGCATCCTTCCTGTTTTGACCATTTCCGGGGTGTGAGGTCCGACGAAGTCTCGTCCACAAAGCTCCGCTTTGGTACAAAGCCATGCTTTGGGTCAAACAAATGATCAAAGTAATGATCACAAAGATAAATGATCAAACAAATAATCATATCACAAATGATCAAACAATGATCATTACACAGCAACACTCAGCATGCCACGTTACCAAATTGGGAATATATCACTAGGAACCATCAACTACATAACCTCTGAGCTCGTACATCTCAGAGAAGGGTGTTAAGCTAAGAGAATACATTCTCCGCCACCAACAGAAATGTATTTGATAGAAACCAGCTTTATATCTCAATTTGTAACGTCAGACACACAACCATACAAGTTTGTTCCAGGATCGAACAGAACCGAAGGCACTTCAAAAGAAGTCCTTGCAATTCAGATAATTTCTAATCACGTCTGGACTTCCCGTCACTAAGGGTGATAAAACCTCTATATCGGAGATCAGCCGATGTAGAGTAACTCGATGGTAATCCTTCCGTTTTCAAAAATATTCGGTCTTCAACACCGATCATCAAATGCAATCCATTACGACGTATCACATATTCGAAATGGGTTATACGACCCAAAGGTCCTTTCCCGGCTAACCCGAATAGTGAGCGCTTATTCAAAAATAAGTGTGGCATTCAAATTCAAGCAGATCACAACAAATACCCATTCAAGGTAATTATTGATAGTCGGTTATTTAACTATCAATAGGTCTTCACAGCATCATCAGATTCCAAATAATTTTCCAAATTATTTATCTTCCAAAAATATCTTTACAAGATATATAATTTCCACATTTAACCATTTGAAACAAATTTCAAATATTCACTTTTCAATTTATCTTTCAAAGATAAAATTTCAAACCTTTCATTTCATATTGGAAAATATTTCCATACTTATTTAATAATAAGTAATTCACAAATCATTTATTTTCAACACTTAGAAAATATTCGATATACTTAAATCATAATTAAGTATATTTTCATTCTTTAAGGAAATCATTCTCTTTCACAAATTTTATTTGAGTCAAAATGAATGTTACGTAAAACATCGTTATGACAACTCAAAATCACTAGTATAGGGATTCGAAATTTAGATAGATATATAAATCCCAATACTATATAAAACATTTCCTTTCGGAAACCATTTACTATAACAACAATGTTATAGTCCACCATTTCCTTACTTCTCGAAAACGTCTATTTCAACTATGAATGTTGAAATCTATGTATTCGATACTTAATACATTTTAAAACATCTTTTAAAACTATTACTTCATTTCGTAATATCACTTCTCCAAAACATATTCATTTAATTTAATAATATATTCACTGTCCAAAATCGTGAATATACTTTATTTACCCAATTCAATGTTTCTACACATTTATTTAAAAGATTATCCACTGTCTAAAATCATGGATAAAATTCCTTTAATTAACTTCTAAAATTTACTTATCAAAATAAGTGATTTCGGATTTATAAAACAATGTTTATAAATTCCACTTATATTTTTTAACTACTTCAACTTATAAATTCCCTTTATTAACCAATTCAATTTATAACTCAATTTTATACTGAAAATCCATACTATAAGTTAAACACTTATAATTCATTTATTTACAAAATCATTCTTTTAAGACTTCACAAATCGTAAATTCTATCCTTTTATAAAACCCATTTTAACATCATTTTAAAATGTCTTTCAAACTCCTTTAAAATCCCATCACTTTGATTTAAAAAAAATCAAATTTTAAAAATCTTATATATAACGCTTTTATAATAAAGTCAAAAATCTCCATTTAAACTATGTTATAAAAATCATTAACTCCATATTTTCAAAAATCATATTTCAACTATATTTTCTCAAAAATCATAATTTATAAAAATAAAAATTATAACTTTTATTTATTTAAAATGAATCAATTTCCAAAATTCAATAAAACGTGTACTTTCAAAAATCGCTTTAAAATCCCTTTAAATTAGAAATCGTTACTTTAACATTTTTAAAACTTCAAAATAGGCCCAATGATGCAACAATTCCAAATAATCAATCACGGCATCCAAACATCATATATAAATATGATAACAGAATATACAGCAATATCTGTAAATAAATTAATACAGTTGAGGAATCCAGTTGGATCCCTCCAACCTGTTTCCCTGCATCCATAGACGTTAGCACAATACCAATTCCGCTCCAGTACGGAATATCGCGGTATATGGGATTTATAAAATATTATCCGCTATTATGCGGCGCAATAGGGTCTCATCCGCTATATAATGCGGGAAATCAACTCCAAGTACATAAATAATACCAATTTCACTTTGCAGTGAAATATTCGTGGTATATGTTTTTAATAAATAACCTCCGCTTACTAACGGCGTATAATGTCTATTTTAACAATCAATAGATAACAATCATCATTCAGGCATACAATCAACAATTTTAAATCTAACTATTTAAAATTAACATCGAAAATTTCGATCGAGTGAGAAGTTCTCACCTTGAATTTACGATAACAATTTGTAGCGTTTTATTTCGAATAAAATTAAACGGACGTTTAATTTCACCCAAAAATTTCACTGATTTCAAATGACTCCAATCAAGCTCCATAGCGTAGTGCTCGACAAAACGATTCCAACGTAACTAGTTTCGTGCGTTTTTGACCTCGTATGACAAAGTTATCCCATTTTAAAGTTTATACAAATTTTTATATAAATTAATATACAATTCTTTTTTTTTATTTCACTTATCTAGATCGGGCCGTTCAAAACCGAGGCTCCAGATCTCAGCCGCTGTTTTGTGATGCTTCTTTCCCGTTCGTTTCTCATTCGAATTACACCCACCAGCCGCCGCTTTAGCTTCAATTATCGTGCCTTCATCGATCGTCTGGCCGACGATCAAAGGCCATCATTTCAATCTCCTAGCTAACCTCTACCAACGCCGAGAAAACGGCCACACTCGGCCCCTCCCTGTTGCTTGAGATGCATGCACAAACGAGCACGAACGCGGCGCTTTTTCTTGCCCCATGGTCGATGATTCGACGAAGTACCCGTATGGATTGAAAGTACTCGTGATTCTCTTCAAGTTTGTAGTTGAAAATATTTCCTAAAAGCTTATGGATTGAGATAAAATAGAGGAGGAAGTTTTGAAAAATATCGGCCATTAAATTGGAGGGTGGCGGCTGAAGTAAATTAGGGTTAGGGTTTGATGTTTTGTTGCAAATGGAAAGATAGAGGTCCTTATATAGAAATTTTCACAAAACACTATTCATCCCGGATTATCCGGACTCCAAATTGAGCATGCCGGCTGACGTTTCTAAGGTTTACCCCGCGTTTTGAACACAATGGAACGTGTTTTGGGAGCTAATTCGGTCATATGTGTGAGTTACGGAATTAAACGATCAAATTTAAATTAAACCGATTTAAACTGATTTTGATGCGTTTTTGCTTGCCCCGGACAAACGGTAAATCCGATTGGCACGAAATTTGAAACCTTACAATAATATCACATTACGGATCCGATGAAACTGGTTTCGTCGAAATCCGAGACTGTTTGAAAAATGACTATTTTAACTCGCCAAATTAATATTAAAACAATTTCGATGCGTTTTCGAGTTGCCACAGTCAAACGACAACTCCGATTGCTACAAAAATTGAAATCCGATAATAACAAACTATTATGGATCCAATGGAACTAGTTTCGTCCAATTCTGAGACTGTTCAAAAAATGGCTAATTTCGCTAGTCGATTAAATATTAAAATATTCAATTTTCACAGATTAACTTCTAATTCAATTTTAAAAGTTCTATAACATCACTATAACTTCAATATGATTTAATATAACTTCATAAATCATTTTAAATCGCATTTAATCCAGATTTCGATTATTTCTGGAATTTCAAACATTCAAATATCGATTTAAATTATCCAATTAAATCCAGATATTCGAAAAATAAATTATTCGACTTATTAATTCTACTTATTAATATTTAAAATAAATTAAATATTCGAATTTTAATTGACAGAAATTCTGGGTCGTTACAAACTTCCCCCCTTAAAAGAATTTCGTCCTCGAAATTACCAAGTAAGAAAGATTCACAAAATCCATTAACTTTTCAAAACAAACCGTTCAAATTTGATTTTACAAATCTCTTAAGTGTTTAACTTTTCCAAAAATCCAATAGTTAAACTTCTTACAAAAACTTTACTAAGTTTTCAAAATTTTCATATTTCTCAAAAATATTCTAACGCCTTAAATTTTCGAAAAATTTCACCATAGCCTCCTTTGCGCGGCTCGATCCGAAAAAAATGACAGTGTATATATATATCACAAATATACATCTCATCAAGTGATGAGGCATCCCGTAGGGAAAAAGTGTAAAAGTACGATATTTAATCCGAGATATGTACCTTATATATTATTAGCGAGCGTATACGGCTAATATAGCGCGAAAGCAAGCTCCAAATGCGAAGCAAACGCCATCCGCACCTACTAAACACTCAATCAAACAAATGAGAACATGTATATAGAAAATAATATCGATATACATCATATAGCAACATAATAACTACATGTGCTAACATAGCAATGCACTCAAAAGCAACAAATGCAACCATCAAACAACTATAATTTCACTTCTCATTGATATTCATTGGATTGGTTTTCAATTTAAATCACATTTGATTCATTAACATTGGATGTTTTTACTAACATTCATTCATATTCAATTAGTTTACATTCACTAATTTACATTCACATTAGTTCACTTTCTATTTGAATCAAATTCAATTTCTATTCAAACTTACATATTATCAATTTGAATTTAATCAATTTAGCTTCCAATTTCGCTAATTCAATTTCATTAACACTTAATGAATTTATATTCAATCAATTAACAATCAAATAACAACCACTGCACAAACAACACAACCAAATTTATTAATTTTACATTCGATTTGGTTCAACACTTTTAATTTCAATTGGTTGATATTAAATTGACTTACATTCAATTATTCAACTTTCAATTTCATTTAGTTTTAATGAATTAACACTTACATTAATTATTCCATATCAATTCATTTACATTAGATTGATTTACATTCAATTATTCATTAATTCAATTACTAATTCATTTTACAAATAATATTGAATTTCATTTATATAACTCAAGTTCACATTCATTTAATAAATTCACTTTATTAATTTACTTTGATATCAAAATCAACTTTATTCAACATCACTTAAGTTATATTCCAATTTCAAACAGCATTTGTTTCACTTACATTTTCTCATTTTATAAGTTATGCAACTTATATTCAACCTTTCAAAAACCATTTTTTGAAATCAATTCAAATTATCTTTTGAATTTCTAAAACAAAATCCAAATTTTCAAAACAACTTTCATTTAAAATAATTTGGCAGCAATTCCTCTTTTGGAAACCCGAAAATGAACGCCAATGATGCCGCGGTCATCATCGGAATGATTTTCCAGCGACCTGAAAAGAGTTTAGAGCTTCCATCTCTCCAAAACAATTTTTTTTTCCAAAATATAAAATCCTTTCAAAACACTTCTCTGGAATTTAATTTTAGATTATAAATCACATTTATAAATCTTTTACTTATAAAATTTCACTTCTTATATATATTTACATTTTTAACAACCAAACAATCAATTATATACACTTTAACACTTAAAAATTATTTCTTTATATACACAATATAATCAAGGTAAAAATTATTTCATTTACCCAATTTTAAACAATATCGTGCCGAATTGTTCTGAATAAGTGTTTAGAGATCCCTATCGATAGAGTTGTACTGACAATACCGACCAGAATCCATATACCACTCAACAAATCAATCATCACAATATAAAACAATTTTATATTAACTAACAAATACGCGCTCGTATCTATTATTACACTCAAACTCATTCTAGAGTACTGCTGACTCTATCTCTAATGAGTAACAACCAACAGAGCCATGGTTGTCGCTTAACCATATGCTCTGATACCACGTTGTAAGGACCCAATTCTTCGACTTCCGAATATCGACATCAATACGTCCACTGTATTGACTACCGAGCCATCGAATGCCGGAAAACCGAATTCTTAGGGTTTAAGAAAGAAGAGGTAGAAGAAAAGATAGAAGAAAAAGAAAGAAGAACAACAGAACAACATCAGAAAACAGAAACAATATCAGAATCTCACATTCGCAGCGGAACAACATATAATAGATAAATGAATAATCTTTAAATCAAAGAACTATATCATTTTATACATTACAACATCATCAGAGTTTACAACAACAATACAACACTAGACAGTTATATAAACTTGTCCTCATACAGAATACACAGCGGAATAAATAATATCATATACAAGTGGTACGTCTCGCCATCCAGCTCGCCACTAAGCTCCACAGCATCCTGAATCTAGAATGACCTAATAACCTGACTCTAGACTGCCCGTGTGGAAATTGGTGGGCACCCAGAGTTTAGGAAGGAAACAATAAACTCCAGGCCAGTCATGGTGACTAGTGTGAGATCGTAAAACGGTTATTTTTCACAAAGAAAATAAAATTTATTCGCAATGCTTTTGGAAAATGAAACTACCATAAGGCCACCCGCCACACACACAATGCAAACGCAGAATTTGGAGGAGATTTCTCCTTATGATAGTCAAAGATGCTTACTACGCAAAACAAATCATTTTGGGATATTATTATTAGTGCATAGTGAGGAAAACATTTCGAAAGTACAATATAAATCTTAGCCAGCATAGGTACCATTATAGTATGCCTACTATAGCTACCATATTAGATGGCAGGTTCTACAACTAAAACCGTACAAGTCTCATATTGTTTCTTTGGATTTCCAACAAATGGTCAGGCCAAGGAACTTCCCATTGCCACATAGGTACGCCTCTGGAAAGACGACCCGAGAAATAACCTAACATTACGGTTAGATCTCTGCCAACACAAGGCCGGGTTACCCCTAACTGGGTAACTACTTACAAGAATATGGCATCCCCCGATCGTAACCGATCTTCCTGAGGATCCTCGATTTCCAACAACCACAAAGTAATAAATTTGCAGCAACAACATAGGTTAAATATTTGGGCTCCATACCATGATACCACCTCTATCCAGAAGGAATGACATACACTAAAGGGGCGCTACCCCCTAATAACCTTGCTGCATCCTTCCTGTTTTGACCATTTCCGGGGTGTGAGGTCCGACGAAGTCTCGTCCACAAAGCTACGCTTTGGTACAAAGCCATGCTTTGGGTCAAACAAATGATCAAAGTAATGATCACAAAGATAAATAATCATATCACAAATGATCAAACAATGATCATTACACAGCAACACTCAGCATGCCACGTTACCAAATTGGGAATATATCACTAGTAACCATCAACTACATAACCTCTGAGCTCGTACGTCTCAGAGAAGGGTGTTAAGCTAAGAGAATACATTCTCTGCCACCAACAGAAATGTATTTGATAGAAACCAGCTTTATATCTCAATTTGTAACGTCAGACACACAACCATACAAGTCTGTTCCGGGATCGAACAGAACCGAAGGCACTTCAAAAGAAGTCCTTGCAATCCGGATAATTTCTAATCACGTCCGGACTTCCCGTCACTAAGCGTGATAAAACCTCTATATCGGAGATCAGCCGATGTAGAGTAACTCGACGGTAATCGTTCCGTTTTCAAAAATATTCGGTCTTCAACACCGATCATCAAATGCAATCCATTACGTCGTATCACATATTCGGAATGGGTTATACGACCCAAAGGTCCTTTCCCGGCTAACCCGAATAGTGAGCGCTTATTCAAAAAAAAGTATGGCATTCAAATTCAAGCAAATCACAACAAATACCCATTCAAGGTAATTATTGATAATCGGTTATTTAACTATCAATAGGTCTGCACAGCATCATCAGATTCCAAATAATTTTCCAAATTATTTATCTTCCAAAAATATCTTTACAAGATATATAATTTCCACACTTAACCATTTGAAACAAATTTCAAATATTCACTTTTCAATTTATCTTTAAAAGATAAAATTTCAAACCTTTCATTTCATATTGGAAAATATTTCCATACTTATTTAATAATAAGTAATTCACAAATCATTTATTTTCAACACTTGGAAAATATTCGATATACTTAAATCATAATTAAGTATATTTTTCATTCTTTAAGGAAATCATTCTCTTTCACAAATTTTATTTGAGTCAAAACGAATGTTACGTAAAACATCGTTACGACAACTCAAAATCAGTAGTATAGGGATTCGAAATTTAGATAGATATATAAATCCCAATACTATATAAAACATTTCCTTTCGGAAACCATTTACTATAACAACAGTGTTATAGTCCATCATTTCCTTACTTCTCGAAAACGTCTATTTCAACAATGAATGTTGAAATCTATGTATTCGATACTTAACACGTTTTAAAACATCTTTTAAAACAATTACTTCATTTCGTAATATCACTTCTCCAAAACATATTCATTTAATTTAATAATATATTCACTGTCCAAAATCGTGAATATACTTTATTTACCCAATTCAATGTTTCTACACATTTATTTAAAAGATTATCCACTGTCTAAAATCGTGGATAAATTTACTTTAATTAACTTCTAAAATTTACTTATCAAAATAAGTGATTTCGGATTTATAAAACAATGTTTATAAATTCCATTTATATTTTTTAACTACTTCAACTTATAAATTCCCTTTATTAACCAATTCAATTTATAACTCAATTTTATACCAAAAATCCATACTATAAGTTAAACACTTATAATTCATTTATTTACAAAATCATTCTTTTAAGACTTCACAAATCGTAAATTCTATCCTTTTATAAAACCCATTTTAACATCATTTTAAAATGTCTTTCAAACTCCTTTAAAATCCCATCACTTTGATTTTAAAAAAAATCAAATTTTATAAATCTTATATATAACATTTTTATAATAAAGTCAAAAATCTCCATTTAAACTATGTTATAAAAATCATTAATTCCATATTTTCAAAAATCATATTTCAACTGTATTTTCTCAAAAATCATAATTTATAAAAATAAAAATTATAACTTTTACTTATTTAAAATGAATCAATTTCCAAAATTCAATAAAACGTGTACTTTCAAAAATCACTTTAAAATCCCTTTAAATTAGAAATCGTTACTTTAACATTTTTAAAACTTCAAAATAGGCCCAATGATGCAACAACACCAAATAATCAATCACGGCATCCAAACATCATATATCAATATGATAACAGAATATACAGCAATATCTGTAAATAAATCAATACAGTTGAGGAATCCAGTTGGATCCCTCCAACCTGTTTCCCTGCATCCACAGACGTTAGCACAATACCAATTCCGCTCCAGTATGGAATATCGCGGTATATGGGATTTATAAAATATTATCCGCTATTATGCGGCGCAATAGGGTCTCATCCGCTATATAATGCGGGAAATCAACTCCAAGTACATAAATAATACCAATTTCACTTTGCAGTGAAATATTCGCGGTATATGTTTTTAATAAATAACCGCTTACTAACGGCGTATAATGTCTATTTTAACAATCAATAGATAACAATCATCATTCACGCATACAATCAACAATTTTAAATCTAACTATTTAAAATTAACATCGAACAATTTCGATTGAGTGAGAAGTTCTCACCTTGAATTTACGATAACAATTTGTAGCATTTTATTTCGAATAAAATTAAACGGACGTGAAATAAAATTAAATCTAACTATTTAAAATTAACCTCGTATGACAAAGTTATCCCATTTTAAAGTTTATACAAATTTTATATAAATTAATATACAATTCTTTTTTTTATTTCACTTATCTAGATCGGGTCGTTCAAAACCGAGGCTCCAGATCTCAGCCGCTGTTTTGTGATGCTTCTTTCCCGTTCGTTTCTCGTTCGAATTACACCCACCAGCCGCCGCTTTAGCTTCAATTATCGTGCCTTCATCGATCGTCTGGCCGACGATCAAAGGCCATCATTTCAATCACCTAGCTAACCTCTACCAACGCCGAGGAAACGGCCACACTCGGCCCCTCCCTGTTGCTCGAGATGCGTGCACAAATGAGCACGAACACGGCGCTTTTTCTTGCCCCATGGTCGACGATTCGACGAAGTACCCGTATGGATTGAAAGTACTCGTGATTCTCTTCAAGTTTGTAGTTGAAAATATTTCCTAAAAGCTTATGGATTGAGATAAAATAGAGGAGGAAGTTTTAAAAAATATCAGCCATTAAATTGGAGGGTGGCGGCTGAAGTAAATTAGGGTTAGGGTTTGATGTTTTGTTGCAAATGGAAAGATAGAGGTCCTTATATAGAAATTTTCACAAAACACTATTCATCCCAGATTTTCCGAACTCCAAATTGAGCGTGCCGACTGACGTTTCTAAGGTTTACCCCGCGTTCCGAACACAATGGAATGTGTTTCGGGAGTTAATTCGGTCATTTGTGCGAGTTACGGGATTAAACGATCAAATTTAAATTAAACCGATTTAAACCGATTTCGATGCGTTTTTGCTTGCCCCGGACAAACAGTAAATCCGATTGACACGAAATTTGAAACCTTACAATAATATCACATTACGGATCTGATGAAACTGGTTTTGTTGAAATCCGAGACTGTTTGAAAAATGACTATTTTAACTCGCCAAATTAATATTAAAACAATTTCGATGCGTTTTCGAGTTGCCATGGTCAAACGACAACTCCGATTGCTACGAAAATTGAAACCCGATAATAACAAACTATTACGGATCCAATGGAACTAGTTTCGTCCAATTCTGAGACTGTTCGAAAAATGGCTAATTTCACTAGTCGATTAAATATTAAAATATTCAATTTTCACAGATTAACTTCTAATTCAATTTTAAAAGTTCTATAACATCACTATAACTTCAATATGATTTAATATAACTTCATAAATCATTTTATATCACATTTAATCCAGATTTCAATTATTTCTGGAATTTCAAACATTCAATTATCGATTTAAATTATCCAATTAAATCCAAATATTCGAAAAATAAATTATTCGACTTATTAATTCTACTTATTAATATTTAAAATAAACTAAATATTCGAATTTTAATTGACAGAAATTCTGGGTCGTTACAGTGGTACACTGTGCATGTTACAAGCTGTTAGTGTAAAATGAATTTAAAAGAGAAATGATGACGAACAACCCAAATAACTGGGGCAAATAATATTTCAGAACATACACTTCATTTTGAACTGCAAAATATTCCTTTTTAAATTTACTGCGTCAGTGTTTATTTTGCAGATAATTCAGATGCGAGATACAAATTGGAATAGAGTTGAAGATCAAATACGAGTGTTGAGTGAATATGTAGTAAGGTCAAAATTGTAAATTGAAATTTGTGATGTAATCGAAATTGTAATGTAATTGAAAATGTATATATGTAGTGAGAGCTCAATTTTGTACTATTTGTAATAAAATATTTGTTTGAATATGAATTTTGTGTTATTTATTTTATCTAACAAATATTTATTTAATTATACGAAAAATAAAATAGTACAATAACAAATACATTTAAATGAATATATATATATATATATGTTTATTATCATCAGACAAAAATCATAGGCTATTATATTCTACACTATCTTAGATGTACTATGTGAGGATCGAATACGTAATAAAATTATAGTAAATGTATATATGTCAAACATCTATAATAAGGTTAATAGATGTTCAATGGACAATCCTGTAATTTAATTATGTTTTAACTCATATATATCACCTTGCTCAAAACAATAATATGCTTTTGAGTTTTGTTCTGTTGTGCGTGTCGTGAACACATCCTAAAACTACAAATATAAATTCTTTAGGGTGAGTATTGCATCAATCGAAGATGAATGAGTTGGCAATCATCAATTTTACATCAAATGGGTAAATTTACCCTTAAATTTTCTAATCTAGGTGCTAAATAACGCGATATTGGAAAGATTAGCATACGTAACACTTCCCAACCAAAATGAAAAACAATCTATTACTCATAACAGCACATCATCCAGTGGGTAAGAGCATCTCCAACCCATTCATTTTGTAATGTTCTAAAATGATGACATGACATTGGTTATATCACATTGTCAAATACATGTAGAAAAAAAGTAATGTTAAATGACAAAAATTATGTTTATCTACTTCAATGCAAATACATTACAAACAGCTAAATTTGTTTTTAACTTTGGTTATGTGGCATGATAATAGTGGTGGTTATTACTTAACATTGTAAAGTAGAATGTCTACTGCTAGACATTCTATTTCACAATGTCTAACATAAATTTTGCCACATCATGTTTTACAATCACCTTAAATTACCATTGAAGACGAAAATTTAAACAATAATGTCAATTGTCTATGTGGCATTAACATCACATTAGAAATTCATAAGCCTTGGAAATGCTCTAAAAGGTTGGATCTTTTTTAATTTCTTTCATTAAAGTTGCATAAGATTGTCTGTGTTACCGTGAATAAATGTTTTTGGATATTAAATTACATTTGATATACTTTAGATTAATTTTGGAATCTGAGTTAATACTTTATTTATGTAATTTAATTTCTCAACATTAATGAGTATACATGTGCTCACTAATGTACGAGATTATACACGTAATGTAGCAAAAATATCTTTGTGATGGTCTCTAGACAATAAATATGGACTAAAGATTACTCGTCTAGTCCGGGATTAATCGAGATAATTATTTGTAGATTAATCAAAGTAAGACGTTGATTAATCGAGACAATTAATTGTGGATTAATCAAAGTAAGACGTTTTTGATAACTTAAGTATTTTGGATAAAATTTTAGTGTTCTGTTTAGTATTACATAATACAAATTGAAAATTTAGGATATTGGATGTACTAATGGCGACATCTAATGGCGATTTTTTCTGGCCTCCCCTCTTCCCCATCATCTTCGTTCCCCTTTCTCGTCTTTTCTAATTCCACCGCGTCGTCTTGATGGCCACAAATCGCAAGGATAAACCGCGCCTTGCTGCCTCCGTAGGTCCTTCATCTCAAACCAGATCTGACCGAAGCTTTTCAATTTCTAAGTCGCTTCCATCAACTGTGGTGAACTCTTTGGTCAAATATCAAATCCCACCGCCACTTCCGATACAGTCACCTCCTTTGCCATCTGTTGCTTACGACTGTACCGCTCTCAATCAATTTTCGTCGCTAGCTGCTAGCCTAGTCGCATCTTCGGTTGAAGCAATTCCGCTTTCAAGTATTGCCTCGATAAATCCAACTTCACCTATTACTCATTTGGTAACATCAGGTGGTAATTGTGTTAGTGACTGTAGCGCCGTTAGCCTTAGAGTTGATCTTTCTGATGTGTTGAATAATGGGTTACAGTCTAATTCGACTGTCTCTATTGCAATAGATATATCGGAATCAGCTATTGCTAAGAATTGTGGTCAGCCCGATACTGTAAGTTGTGATAATGCTCCTAGTGTTCTACCAACTGTTACTGCACAAATCCCTGTTCCTTGTGACATTCCTGTAGGTGATGCGTCCTTTATGGATCGTTGTGATACCACTGCTAACTCTGTTGCCAAACCGGCTTGGTCATATCTATTCAAGTCATTGCCTTGGAATGCCGGTGATTTCTCACTGTAGAAATTCAACACACAGGTTATTAATGGAATAAACTTGATTCCACCAGCTGTTCTTAGGGAGGCAGAGAACCATTGGTCTGACCACCTTGTTGATTTTTTCCCTGATGCTACTTCTTCTTACTTGGTTGTACGCGAGCACTGTAAGCGAGTATGGAAACTAAAAGGAACGCTTCATGTACAATTCCTAAACTCCTTTTTCTTTTTTAAATTTGGCTCTAAGGAAGACTGTCTTATAGCGCTTGAGACTAGCCCTCTCATTATCGAGGGGAAACCCTTTATTGTGACTCCTTGGAGTGTTGGTATAGATAGTGTTAGAGAGCAGATTCTTTCTATTCCGGTTTGGGCCACGTTCACCGATATACCATCTGTCCTTCAACCTCTTATTGGTCTGAATTGGCTAGCGAGCCTTATTGTGGATTTCAAATGTTTTGATGCAAATACCATAGCATGCAAGTATCTTTTATATTCTAGGGCATTGATTGAAATTACCCTAGAGAATCCGTTATCGTTGATATTGAAAGTAAGAATCATGGAAGGTCATGAGGTGGAAATAAAAGTTAATTACAGCTGGAAGCCTGACATATGTTGTATCTGCCATTCATTTGGTCATACTGAGGAGAAATGTTATAGGAATGCCCATCTATCTCCTACCGATAAAATCCTCCCTAGGACGAAAATGAAATGGGTTCCCAAGGTTAGTACTTCGCCTCCCTCTGATCCTGTTGTTTTTGTTTCTCTCGTTGTGGAGACAGAAATTGGTGCAGTTAGCAATTCCGATGATGATGTTGTTGTATGGGAACCAGAACAATGTTCTTGGATTCACGAGCCATTGGAAATAGGTATGATCTGCAGATACATAGTTATCACATGCTCTTAGGTGGTCCTGATGAGTCTAGGAGGTTAGTGTATCATGCTGAGGGTGATGGTCTGTCTCTAACGACCACTAGGGTTGTGGGTGCTAGGAATTGGTGGTAATTCTTAGATCCGACTTGGGACCAGATTTATCTCTACTCACCTCTCTTGAGGTCTTTTGATACGAATCTAGCTACGTACTTTTCGATAGTTCAGCATGTCATAGGCCTTGGTACTGATGTTGATATCAGTCACGACAGGGGAGGGGGGTATTGTCCCTTTCGAGTAGTCTAGTCTATATGTCTAGCTCCTTTTTTTTCTTTTTATTCTTGTTCTAAGTGGTCTGGCCACTATAAAACCAGATTATAGTTGTTCCGTGCATGTACAAAACACCTGTTCTTTTTTTATATTCATAGTGGCATGGCCCACTCTAAAGCCGACTGGCTTTGCTTAAAAAATGTACTTATTAGTAGTCAAGGAGGCAAAACCAGCTTAAACTAGTACATTGATGTATATACGTAGCACTAAACCGTGAATAATGTATAACAATTGCCTAAATACATGTTTAAATTCTAACATGAGGAGGTAAACTTTGTCTAAGCAGACTTAGGCAAATCATTAGGCCCCGTTCGTAGCTCGGTTGGTTTGGGAGCTGGGAGATGGGAACCAAAGGACTGTGTCCGGGCAGGTTCGAATCCCAGCGCCAAACCATCAGTGGGAGTTTCAACGTTACGCATCCGTGTGCGACGACTAAATAAAAGCGGGGTAGACACACGGCGTGGGGTTTACTTAAATGAGTATCAATGAATACTATGATCTTAAGGTTCCCCATGATCTCAAAAAAAAAAGTCTCGCCTAGCGCCTAGGGAAAGGTCTAGAATGATTTTTACAATAGATATGTATGTATGTATGTACACACAGACACACACACATGGGATGGGACGATTATCCCTAAAATTTCATCCACTAGATCTACATTGTCTCCACGGTTTGATTTAGTGGTCAAACTCTCTTATTAACCACGCCATGATCTTTTTGATCCAATGTATGAAATTTTAGGGATAAATGAGGATGAAATAAACCCGAGGATCGTTATCACACACACACACCTGTGTATGTGATATATAATTTTTTTATTTTACTTTAGATTTTGGGTTTAATAATAAATAATATTATTATTCGAAAATGCAGTTTAAAGTTTTTTTAAGAATAAGAACGGTAATTTAATAAGGTAGAACACTCATTTTGATGTATTGGGGAATTAAACTTCAGACTTTTTTTTAGAGTGACGGGTGTGTAGCGTGAAACTACACAGCCGGTTAAATAGTTATATTATATAGTACTGAAGAGGTCGATCGACAAGCCCGATCGATGGCCAAAAAATAGGTGCGAAGCAACAAACTATAATAGAAATACTAAAGTATCATAGACTATTACATATTAACTGTAGTACGTGATATCCCCCTGTAGATTAGGACTACCTCTCCGGAGATGCAGTGGTGCTTCCCTGGGATTCTACTGGCTGGACGCTGCACTGCGGGAGACTGTGATAACCCTGATTTTTGTGAGTAATTTCATGATTTAATTTAGTTTGTATTTGTTTGAAATTGCATTGGGAAAAATAGGAATAGGAAATTGATTTGCAGATACAAAGTATAAAACATGTACATGTGCACAAGACAGTGTACACATGCACACAGATTTCTGTGTAACAAAATTTGGCAGAAATTAATAGATAAAATAAAATAACTGATTTAGAAATACATATGCATAAAGATAGAATTTTGTCTTTAAATAAAATATAGTACAAAGAAAATAAGAGCTAGGCTGAAATAAACTTAAAATTATTTAAAGAAAGAAAGAAAAATAAAAGGCTTAGGTATACATAGGTTATACATGTATACAGTCAATCAATCTCTGGAAGAAAACAGAAGTTGCATGAAAATGGCATGAGTCCCTAAACAAGCACTTTATCTATTCTCAGTAATCTCTTTTATTAAGAAAATAATAATAATAATAATAAGAAGTCATGCATATGACATGACCAGGGAAAATTAAAAGAGAGGAACTAATTTCTGGAAAGGAAGACAAGGACCACATACCCTTTATATTTTCTTGAATCAAACCAGAGGCAGGCTATGTTTGGGATGGGGTAGAACTGACATTGGGTAAGTCCATAAACCCTAGTAACAGCCAAGATTTATATAAAAGGCCTAGTATAGTAAGACCATATATTTTTGTTCTTCATTAACCTAAAAAAAAATATACAAGGCATAAACCAGAGAAAATAGGAGAAGGCAGAAGACTAAAAAGGGGTTCATAAGGCATAGGAAGAAGAAGGATTAAGGTGAGTAACCTCACTGAAAACTCTGGCATTAAGACCTGAATATTGAGGCAGCCAGTTTGAACTAATTTTCTTTCACAAGTTATGTTTTATGATTGGATGACTTTGGTTTGTTAATGATTTGTTTAAGGGTAAAACCTCTATCTGATTTACCCAGAAAAATAAGAGTCATGGATACATGAACTAAAATGTTTGTCTGAGATATGGGTTAGCTTTGAGATTGAGTGTTTTCTTTTATAAGATTTCTTTATAAGTTGTTTATAAAAATCCCCGGATTCAAGTAGTGGGTATATGGTCTGAAGGTAGAAAGAAATATGGGCTGTAACATTGTGTTGTTGCTTATGTCTCATATTAATTAAAACAAAAGAAAATGTAGAAGTGCAATGTTTTACATGTGCTGAGCTTCTATGTTTTATGAAATACCCAAATCAAATATACTTGTGGTTTAGCCAGATCATGAATCTGATTGAACCAGAGGTAAGGGAAAATATATATCTAGCAAATTACTCAGGACCATATGCTTACATCTTGATCCAGTGAGACCCATAGGCAAAATAATGTGCTAAGAAGTCACCTCCCTCTTTCATGATAAAATGTTTGCTTCTGAGAATATAACTTACCAAACTCTGGATGAATACATGTTGCTTGCATTATTTATATTTCTCTGATTAAGAAGTGAGATGCAGAAGGGATTAGCACTGCTATGAAAAATAATAATAACACTTAGTAATTTAACTAAGGACTTGGGATCTTAGGGCTACCAAAGTATAGCTTGGCAAGGGGAATATTGCAAGTTCACACATGGTATGTTTATACCCAGGGGCCTGAGTGTGCTGGGTTAACAGAGAGATGTCCCAGGCAGTGTGTGTATAAAAAGGAGAAAGTAGCTAAAGACCCTGTTATATTTGATAATGAATTCTAGGAATAGATTCAGGAGAGGCCTGGGCAAAATCCCTGATGGCCAGTAAAGTTGAAAAGGGGATGATAACTGAATTGATGTTTGTATTTGGTTGTTTTGGTGCTTTTTATGGATGAATCTTATGATTGTTTTCTATGAATCAAGTCATGGTGATTATATGTGTAAATAATCTGTTAACACTGAGATGAAGGAACATGCTTCACAAAAAAAAACAAGCATAAGGAAGATACTGAGTTTCTTATTCATGTAAAGTTTGTTTATAAAGAGAATTAAATGAGATCATGTTTTCAGTTGGATTATTCATACCAGACAAATAGTCTGACCCTTTTGTGTTTATGCACCATTGGGTGTCTCATATTCATATGGGGCAGTTCATGGTGATTTTGCAGGGAAATAGGAATTGCTTTGATCAGGCTTTGGATGTTAAACTGCTTAAGATTTGGATGCTATGTTTTTTTAAAGACTTTGCTGAAGTAAACTACACCTTCATGATGAACTAGATTAAGACCTGTTGTTTAAAATTACTTTGAGAAACCAATGTATGGTTAATTGCTGTTTTGTAGATGTTGAACTTATATGTCTCAGCTGAACTATGTGCTTTGTTTTGCTAAATGCTTTGCTAAGGAAAAATGAATTTTAAGCTTCAAAAACAGTTAGGCTATAATGATAGAAAATCTGAGATTGAAAGAATTTGTGGTTTGTATGTATATCTATAGAACTGGCATAAGAAAATCCATGTTCAAGTCAAAAATAAAATCTGATAGAAAGGGTTTGAGTTGCTTTGAAAAGAAAATAATATAGCAGGTATTTTGTAACAAAGTAGTGCAAACCAGAACAGGGCTAACATAGCCATTTTTCTTGAGCCTGGGTCAAGCCAGCAACCAAGGGTTTAAATTAAATTTTCAGATCTGTTTCATAGCCAAAGTATATAATAGGTTCAGACAATTTTGTTCACAGGAGAAAAATAAAAAGAAAAAAAAAACAAAAATTGGGTTTGAACCGACCAGCATAGCACTCGAACTCGTGACCTCTCATGTGTAAGTTAGGCGCGTTTCCATTACGCCTAGATGTTGCTTGTGTTCACTTATGATCCACTTTCTTTTAGCCTGAGTTTGATACTATACAGACTTTAACACAATCATCCATATTAAAAGCTTGCTTTCCACTGATTATTACTTGATCATTTCTTAATTAGAATAACAGACTAAATTATCAGGGAATTATCACATTTCAATGGATTTAAAAGGATTTCTACTTACATATTATCATGCTCTGATTCTAGTAGAATATAACATAGATATCTTCATATATGTATGTTAGGAATGATTTAGATTTAAAACAATATTTTTATATTGTGAAAGATCCTGGATATATTTTGTTTATTGGAGAAAGAAAATGACCCTGGGAAATATATTTGTAATGAATGATATATCTATATATCATCTCTTAACAAAAAAAAAATCCTTATGAAATTAGGGTGGAAATAGAAGGGTCATTTCAGTTGGTATCAGAGCTATGTTGCTAAATAACATAGCAAAAAAAAAAATTTGTATGAATTTGTTTGCATTGGATGTATAGAAGTGTTTACTGCTTTGGATGTTTTGTTTTTTTTCTCTTATTTACACTATTGATATCTATTATGACAGAATAAGTGATAAATTAAAATGAATTAATCTATAGAGCATTAGGCAAAACAGACTAACCTAAGTGTTATATCCATAGAGCTATGGTAGGACCCAGACATAAAAATGTAGGAACAAGTGAACCACCCATGGTGAATGTGCAAGAATTCATGAGGGCCATAAGAGATGGAGTAGGCAACAGGCAGGAAAATCCACATGAGGAACTTTCCAAACTACTCAAGACTTTTACCAATCTTGGAGGCAAAACCTTTGATGGCACAGAAGGAGTTATGGGGGTTCAAAATTGGATTAGAATTTTGGAAAGAATCTTTGCAGACATGCAAGTTGAAGACCAAAGGAAGAGGCAAATTGCATCCAGGCAATTGAGAGGAGCAGCTTTGGATTGGTGGGAGGTTATCATAGCTGGAAGACCTGAAGGAGAAGTAACATGGGATCAATTTAAAGCAATGTTGGAAGGCAGATTTATCCCTGCATCAGCTAAGGAATCTTTACTGGAGGAATTCATCAAATTGAGGCAAGGGACTATGAGTGTCACTGAGTACACTCAGAAGTTTGAATCATTGGCAAAGTATGGTGCAGTGCTCATCACTACTGAGGAAGCTAAGAATGGCAGATATATCCAAGGGTTGAACTCTAGCCTTAGTAGAGCCATGCTACCATATAAGGATAGAACTTTTGATCAAGTTTTGGATTTGACTCTGAGCATTGAACAACATGATAAAGCTAGAGAGAATTTCAGGGCATTCAAAAATAATCAAAACAAGAAGGGAAAGGGTAAATTTCACCCTTATGATAAAAAGAAAACAGACATAACTTCCACCAAGAAACCAGAAGAAGCTAGAACTGCTGAAGTTAAGAAGAGGATCACTTGTTACAACTGTGGACAAGAGGGGCACATGAAAAATAGGTGCACCAATCCTAGACCAGCATCCTTCAATTGTCACCATTGTGGGAAGGAAGGTCACATAAAGAGGAACTGCCCAGATTTTAAGCAAGGAAAATTAGGGGCTTTGGAAGGGAAAGGCAAGGCAGCTGAGGGATCAAATGTTGAAAAGCATGGTCAAGTTGAAGGTACTTTGCTTATCCATTCAATACCTTTAACAGTAGTATATGATACTGGGGCTACACACTCATTGATCTCTCATGGTATTGCACAACAATTAAAATTGAACTGTATGATTGTTGATAAACCACTGCTAATTAGAAGCCCTATAGGTAGTTCATGTGTCATGGGTATGATGTGCATGCAACTGGGATTAAATATAGGAGGACATGTGTTTGAGTCAAACCTATATGTGTTGCAATATCCAGACATAGGAATTATTTTAGGAGTTGATTGGTTGAGTAGATATAAGGCTATCATAAATATGGAGACATCCACCATATCATTGAAGGTTTCTGATGGACAAAGGATAATCGTTCTTTGTGAGGCAAACAAAAATAGAAGTATAGCCAACCTTTCTGCATTGTCAAATGAAAAACCCATGCCTGCATTAGAAGAGATCCCCATAGTTAATCAATATGATGATGTGTTTGGGGAAGTAAGAGGAGTTCCTAATCACAGGCCAGTTGAATTTTCAATTAGAATAATTCCAGGAGCTAGCCCAGTGGTTAAAAGACCAACCAGAATGGGGCCTAAGGAATTGATGGAGTTGAAAAAGCAATTAGTTGAACTAGAAGAAAAAGGTTTTATTAGACCCAGTAGCTCATCATGGGGAGCACCAGTAGTCTTTGTTAAGAAACATGATGGATCCCTGAGATTATGTATTGACTATAGGGAATTAAATAAAGTCACAGTTAAAAATAAATACCCCTTACCAAGAATTGATGATCTCTTTGATCAATTGAGTGGTGCAAAGATATTCTCCAGGCTTGATTTAGCTTCAGGCTTTCATCAGATGAAAGTAGAAGAGGAAAGCATTAAGTATACAGCCTTTAACACCAGATATGGACTTTATGAATTTTTGGTGATGCCATTTGGCTTAACAAATGCTCCTTCCTATTTTGTTGATTTGATGAATAGGATTTTTAGAGAATACTTGGATAAGTTTGTATTAATATTTATTGATGATATACTAATTTATTCTAAGTCAGTTAGAGAGCATGAGAACCATTTGCATATAGTATTTGAGAAATTGAGACAGGAAGACTTGAAAGCAAAGTTTTCAAAATGCACTTTCTGGCAGAATGAAGTGAACTTTCTAGGCCATATTATATCAGAAAAAGGAATAGCTATGGACTCCAATAAAGTCATGGCAGTGCAAGCTTGGAAAAGGCCTACTAATGTCACTGAAGTCAGATCATTCATGGGAATGGCTGGTTACTATAGAAGATTTATAAAAGATTTTGCAAAAATCTCAATTCCATTAACCAGATTGACTAGGAAAAATCAAGTGTTCACTTGGACTGAGGAATGTGAAAATGCCTTTGGGAAATTAAAAGAAGCACTGGTACAAGCTCCAATTCTTAAAGTACCTGAGGGAAATGAAAACTTGGTGGTGTATATTGATGCAAGTGGACAAGGGCTTGGAGCAGTGTTGATGCAACAACATCAGGTAATAGCTTATGCTTCTAGGCAGTTGAAATCAAGTGAAGTAAGGTATGCTACTCATGACCTTGAATTGGCTGCTATAGTGTATGCCCTTAAGCTATGGAGACACTACTTGTTAGGAGAAAAATTTGAAGTATATACAGACCATAAATCACTCAAATATTTGTTTTCACAAAAAGAATTAAATATGAGGCAGCAAAGATGGATTGAACTCCTAGCCTCATATGATTTTGAAATATTATACACACCAGGTAAGGCTAATAAAGTAGCAGATGCCCTAAGTAGACAACATGCTAAAGTGGCTAGATTAATGATAGAAGAGTTTAACACTTTATCATTATTAATTGATTCAGAGATAAAAAGTGATAACATAGAAAACATGAGCTTATGCAGTGGGAAGGTAGAAATGGGAAAATTAAGTTTTATTACTCTGGGATCAGAATTGAAAAATAAAGTTGCAATGCTACAAAACCAAGATCCATTTTTATTTGGAAGGAAGACACAAATATTAAATGGTGAGACAGTAGAAGGTTTTCAGTTGGATGATCAGGGCCATCTGAAGAAAGGAGAAAGAATATGTGTTCCAGCAATGGATGAGTTGAAGCAAGAAATTTTGGATGCTTACCACAAAAGCAAATATACTATACACCCAGGAAGCACACGAATGTATCACAACCTCAAGAGAGATTATTGGTGGAGTGGTATGAAGAGTGCAGTGGCAACCTATGTATCAAAATGTATGGTTTGCCAGCAGGTGAAGGCTGAGTATCAAAAACCCTCAGGAATGCTTCAACCTTTACAAATACCACAGTGGAAATGGGAAGACATATCAATGGATTTTATTGATGGTTTGCCTAGAACTAGGAGGGGAAATGATAGTATTTGGGTAATGGTTGATAGGTTAACCAAGTCAGCCCACTTTATACCAGTGAAATCATAAAGAAATGCTAATACCCTAGCCCAGTTGTTTATTAAAGAAGTAGTCAGACTGCATGGTATACCAAAGACTATAGTAAGTGATAGAGATACCATCTTCACTTCAAAATTTTGGCAGAGTTTTCACAAGGCAATGGGGACTGATTTATGTTTGAGTACAGCATACCATCCTCAATCTGATGGTCAAACAGAAATTGTGAACAAATTGCTTGAAGACATGTTGAGAGCATGTGTATTGGATTGGGGAGGAAGCTGGGAAGATTACATATATCTAGCTGAATTTGCATACAATAACACCCATCACAGTAGCATAGGCATGGCCCCCTTTGAAGCTCTCTATGGAAGGCCATGTTTATCACCTTCAAGTTGGCATGAGTCTGGAGAAAAAGTGGTCTTAGGACTAGAAAATGTGAAGAAGACTTCTGAAAAGGTAGCCTTGATCAGAAAAAGAATTGCCTCTGCCCAAGATAGGCAAAAGAAATATGCAGATCAAAGAAGGAAGGCAGTACAATATGATGTTGGGGATTATGTGTTCATCAAGATATCACCCATGAAAAACGTTCTAAGGTTTGGGAAACAAGGAAAGCTGATTCCTAGATATATAGGACCATATAAAATTCTAGAAAGAATAGGGACAGTAGCCTATAAATTAGAATTGCCAGAAGAAATGAGAGCAATGCATGATGTCTTTCATGTGTCTCAACTAAGAAGATGGGTTCATGATAAGGAAGCAATACTAGAATCCTCTAAGGATGTGCAGATTGATCCTAGAATGATCTATGAAAAGGAACCAGTGGGCATAGTTTCTAGAGAAACCAAGAAATTGAGAAACAAAGAAATTAAATTAGGAAAAGTACAATGGAGTCTAGACCCAAATGATTGCACATGGGAAGTGGAGGATAAAATCAGAAATGATTATCCCCAGCTGTTTGATTGAAGAAAAGGTAAATCTATATATATATATACATACTGATGAATGTGTTGGTTGAATATGCATTGTGATTTTTATCTTGTGTTGATATGCATAGTGCTTAATAGATGATTGGTTTGAAAATGGTTTTGAAATCAGAAAAATTCATTTTTCTGAAGAGATGATACTTAAGTTAAGTATGAAAGAATTGTGGGACACAATTCCTAAAAGGAGGGATATATGTGATAACCCTGATTTTTGTGAGTAATTTCATGATTTAATTTAGTTTGTATTTGTTTGAAATTGCATTGGGAAAAATAGGAATAGGAAATTGATTTGCAGATACAAAGTATAAAACATGTACATGTGCACAAGACAGTGTACACATGCACACAGATTTCTGTGTAACAAAATTTGGCAGAAATTAATAGATAAAATAAAATAACTGATTTAGAAATACATATGCATAAAGATAGAATTTTGTCTTTAAATAAAATATAGTACAAAGAAAATAAGAGCTAGGCTGAAATAAACTTAAAATTATTTAAAGAAAGAAAGAAAAATAAAAGGCTTAGGTATACATAGGTTATACATGTATACAGTCAATCAATCTCTGGAAGAAAACAGAAGTTGCATGAAAATGGCATGAGTCCCTAAACAAGCACTTTATCTATTCTCAGTAATCTCTTTTATTAAGAAAATAATAATAATAATAATAAGAAGTCATGCATATGACATGACCAGGGAAAATTAAAAGAGAGGAACTAATTTCTGGAAAGGAAGACAAGGACCACATACCCTTTATATTTTCTTGAATCAAACCAGAGGCAGGCTATGTTTGGGATGGGGTAGAACTGACATTGGGTAAGTCCATAAACCCTAGTAACAGCCAAGATTTATATAAAAGGCCTAGTATAGTAAGACCATATATTTTTGTTCTTCATTAACCTAAAAAAAAATATACAAGGCATAAACCAGAGAAAATAGGAGAAGGCAGAAGACTAAAAAGGGGTTCATAAGGCATAGGAAGAAGAAGGATTAAGGTGAGTAACCTCACTGAAAACTCTGGCATTAAGACCTGAATATTGAGGCAGCCAGTTTGAACTAATTTTCTTTTACAAGTTATGTTTTATGATTGGATGACTTTGGTTTGTTAATGATTTGTTTAAGGGTAAAACCTCTATCTGATTTACCCAGAAAAATAAGAGTCATGGATACATGAACTAAAATGTTTGTCTGAGATATGGGTTAGCTTTGAGATTGAGTGTTTTCTTTTATAAGATTTCTTTATAAGTTGTTTATAAAAATCCCCGGATTCAAGTAGTGGGTATATGGTCTGAAGGTAGAAAGAAATATGGGCTGTAACATTGTGTTGTTGCTTATGTCTCATATTAATTAAAACAAAAGAAAATGTAGAAGTGCAATGTTGTACATGTGCTGAGCTTCTATGTTTTATGAAATACCCAAATCAAATATACTTGTGGTTTAGCCAGATCATGAATCTGATTGAACCAGAGGTAAGGGAAAATATATATCTAGCAAATTACTCAGGACCATATGCTTACATCTTGATCCAGTGAGACCCATAGGCAAAATAATGTGCTAAGAAGTCACCTCCCTCTTTCATGATAAAATGTTTGCTTCTGAGAATATAACTTACCAAACTCTGGATGAATACATGTTGCTTGCATTATTTATATTTCTCTGATTAAGAAGTGAGATGCAGAAGGGATTAGCACTGCTATGAAAAATAATAATAACACTTAGTAATTTAACTAAGGACTTGGGATCTTAGGGCTACCAAAGTATAGCTTGGCAAGGGGAATATTGCAAGTTCACACATGGTATGTTTATACCCAGGGGCCTGAGTGTGCTGGGTTAACAGAGAGATGTCCCAGGCAGTGTGTGTATAAAAAGGAGAAAGTAGCTAAAGACCCTGTTATATTTGATAATGAATTCTAGGAATAGATTCAGGAGAGGCCTGGGCAAAATCCCTGATGGCCAGTAAAGTTGAAAAGGGGATGATAACTGAATTGATGTTTGTATTTGGTTGTTTTGGTGCTTTTTATGGATGAATCTTATGATTGTTTTCTATGAATCAAGTCATGGTGATTATATGTGTAAATAATCTGTTAACACTGAGATGAAGGAACATGCTTCACAAAAAAAAACAAGCATAAGGAAGATACTGAGTTTCTTATTCATGTAAAGTTTGTTTATAAAGAGAATTAAATGAGATCATGTTTTCAGTTGGATTATTCATACCAGACAAATAGTCTGACCCTTTTGTGTTTATGCACCATTGGGTGTCTCATATTCATATGGGGCAGTTCATGGTGATTTTGCAGGGAAATAGGAATTGCTTTGATCAGGCTTTGGATGTTAAACTGCTTAAGATTTGGATGCTATGTTTTTTTAAAGACTTTGCTGAAGTAAACTACACCTTCATGATGAACTAGATTAAGACCTGTTGTTTAAAATTACTTTGAGAAATCAATGTATGGTTAATTGCTGTTTTGTAGATGTTGAACTTATATGTCTCAGCTGAACTATGTGCTTTGTTTTGCTAAATGCTTTGCTAAGGAAAAATGAATTTTAAGCTTCAAGAACAGTTAGGCTATAATGATAGAAAATCTGAGATTGAAAGAATTTGTGGTTTGTATGTATATCTATAGAACTGGCATAAGAAAATCCATGTTCAAGTCAAAAATAAAATCTGATAGAAAGGGTTTGAGTTGCTTTGAAAAGAAAATAATATAGCAGGTATTTTGTAACAAAGTAGTGCAAACCAGAACAGGGCTAACATAGCCATTTTTCTTGAGCCTGGGTCAAGCCAGCAACCAAGGGTTTAAATTAAATTTTCAGATCTGTTTCATAGCCAAAGTATATAATAGGTTCAGACAATTTTGTTCACAGGAGAAAAATAAAAAGAAAAAAAAACAAAAATTGGGTTTGAACCGACCAGCATAGCACTCGAACTCGTGACCTCTCATGTGTAAGTTAGGCGCGTTTCCATTACGCCTAGATGTTGCTTGTGTTCACTTATGATCCACTTTCTTTTAGCCTGAGTTTGATACTATACAGACTTTAACACAATCATCCATATTAAAAGCTTGCTTTCCACTGATTATTACTTGATCATTTCTTAATTAGAATAACAGACTAAATTATCAGGGAATTATCACATTTCAATGGATTTAAAAGGATTTCTACTTACATATTATCATGCTCTGATTCTAGTAGAATATAACATAGATATCTTCATATATGTATGTTAGGAATGATTTAGATTTAAAACAATATTTTTATATTGTGAAAGATCCTGGATATATTTTGTTTATTGGAGAAAGAAAATGACCCTGGGAAATATATTTGTAATGAATGATATATCTATATATCATCTCTTAACAAAAAAAAAATCCTTATGAAATTAGGGTGGAAATAGAAGGGTCATTTCAGAGACTCAGGCGGAAAGGCACAGAGTGACATTGACCTATTATATAGGAGAAAATGTGAGTGATAGTTCTACAGGTTCCCTCGAAATGGCGTGTTGGTTTCCCAAATACAAGGGCATTCCTCTCTTTCCAAATGCACCAGCTAAAGGTTGATATGAAGGTGTCCATCAGCAAACTCTGCTGATTAAACTGCCAATACTCGAAGTAAGAGGTCACGCTGGGGATAAACCCCAGAAGATAGGCACTAGTTGCAGCCCAAATTGAGTAAGAGAAATCACATTCGAAGAAAAGGTGAGTTACTGATTCGTTCTGAGTTGAACAAAAGACGCAGCGCGGATCAATGGGGATGTTGAGTCTGTTGAGTCTGTCTTTGGT
Source organism: Allium fistulosum (assembly GCA_030737815.1). Lineage (NCBI taxonomy): Eukaryota > Viridiplantae > Streptophyta > Magnoliopsida > Asparagales > Amaryllidaceae > Allium > Allium fistulosum. The sequence continues at coordinate 56,760,981 of CM060906.1, forward strand.
ATTAATTCTGCCAGAAATTAGGCACCATTGGAAAAAGGCTATACGAGGTGGAAGGTTGCAATGCCAAACCCTGGGGAAGGAGAAAAGGCGACCGGGGTGAATTAGGTATTGATAACAGGAGGCGACTGAGAATCCTTTGGAAGGTGCAAGGGCCCAGAGAAAGAGGTCTTGATTGTTGGAAGGGCGGATCGACAGGAGGATATTTGTGGCGGAGAGAAGTTCAGGAACTAGATCTGCATCGAAGATGGAAGGTGGGCAAAGGTGTTCGGGGCCTAGGGTGAGATAGTCTTCAACTGTTGCATTTGGGAGGGCGGCGTGCGAGAAGAGGTTGGGTAGTAGTTTAGCGAGGGACAATTATCCATACCAGGTGTCTAACCAGAATAGGCACCTGTTGCCGCTTTCGACTTTAACCTGAAACAGTGCTCTGACTCTAGGTAGGGTTTGAAGGACCCCCGACCAGAAAGGGGATGTATGGGACCGGGTGGTGAGGTGGAGTGCCAAATGAGGGTTTGAATGATAATGCTGGCATAAGATCCACGATTTCCAGATGAAATTTCCAGGTGTAAGTAATCTCCAAAGCCATTTGGACAACAACGCCTGATTGAATGTGCGAAGGTCAGTAATCCCTAACCCACCATGATTGCGGTGTAAACACACAATCTTCCAGTTGACCAAACATTTTGCGTTGCCACCGTTCCAAAGGAACGAGCGTCTGATTGAGTCAATTTTCTTGATAACCCAGGATGGAAGCTTGAGGAAGGACATCTAGTATGAGGGGATAGCTGATAGGACCGATTTGACTAGGACAAGACGACCTGCAGAGGATAACGAGTGTGCCTTCCAGGTTGAGAGTCTGGATTCAATTCTAGAAATGAGGGGAAGCCAGTCGGCGCGGTGGAGATTGGATGGGCGGATGGGGATGCCTAGATAGGAAATGGGGAATAAGGCTAGGTTGCAATTGAGCAGGGATGAGATTGTAGGACCGAGGCTAGCGGAGTTGCCGAGCATGATGACGGAGCTTTTGTTGAAATTGATAGAGAGGCCAGAAATTGTTTCAAAGACATATAGCGCAACCTTGAGGCAATGGATGTGGTTGATGTCGGTGGAAGCGAATAGGATCGTGTCATCTGCAAATTGAAGGTTAGACACAGCTAAATCTGAGTTTTGAAGCTGGATACCTTTAAAAAGATCATTGTACGAGGCAAGCTATCCCAAACCCAAACCCCTCCAAACCCCCCCTCCAACCTCAGTCTAGAGCATCTTACCATTTGCTACTTGAACTAAGTGATTCTTGACTCATTTAATGTTAATAATAAATTCAACTTAAAATTATATTCTAAAATGTTAGGATCTAATTTGACTCATTTAAATCGAAATTACTTTCGACATTTTGTTTGGTTAAAACATATTACAAAATTTCGTGTATATTTGTATGTATACGTTATACATACATTTGGCTATAATAAAGTATTTCTTTTCATCTCATCAAGTTAATCTTAAAACTTATTTATTAATATATTATAATTAACTAATAAATAAATTACTAAGAATATAATATACTAAATATCCAAAAAATTAAAAAAATCCTAAACATTTTTTGTTATAATACTTATTTTAATATATATATATATATATCTGTGTGTGTGTGTGTTTGTGTGTCATATGCATACATACATATATACATACATACATATATGTAAACGTTTTAAAATTGAAAATAATAATAAATCTTTCAAAAACAATTTCTTTTGGTTTTTGAAAAATATATTGCATGTTTTTTTTCGTAAATTTTATAATTTTCAAATTGAATCTATAACATTTAAAATAATTATTAACTTATAGACATATTTTTTAATATTAATTCCTATATGTATGTATGTATGTATGTATGTATATAGATGTTTGTATGCGTGTATATTTTACAATGGTTGAAAATGATAAAATATGATAGGATATCAAAATTGAAGTTTTTGAACTTATTACCATTAATAATCAAGCCTAAGTTGTCCACCTTTAACCGACAGTTTGACCATCAAGGTAATAGGGTTAAGGGTGTGTAATAGGAGAAATTATGTAATTTATTATATAAATTAACTCTTGTATGAGAATCTTGTTCGAAAGAAAGCATGCTTTTGGTTTTGTTTTCTATTGTGTTTTGTTATATTATCATATATGTAATGATGAGTTTTGAATATGTATAAGGAGAAAATCCTTAGAAAACATATTTATTTGATTGCAGTTGCGAATGTGTTCGTAACCATGAGTTTTGATCGAACATTAAAATATTTATCATTAAATTGTTCATAGTCAAAATGTAACGATAAAAGGATATCGATACACCATTATGACTAGTTTATTTAATGCTCAGCATATAGTGGATGGTGAACTCATGACTGTTGGAGACACTAAATGATTAAGTATTTGGGGTTGTTTAGAACAATCTCATAACGACTCAACGGGGGTCCTCTTTTGCTTAAGTACAACTATGTCAAAATAGATTATCTCAGGTAATGATGTGCAATAATCTTCAGACTTGAGAGTACTGTGAATCTTAACTACGCAGTGTAACAACCCACATTTTAACAATTGGATATTAAATAGTTAATTTAAATATTGAACCGTTAATTAAATAAAAGGCCCAAATCTATTTTTTTCCATACGGTCGAATTAGGACTCTAGACTACCTCCATTGAGTTTAGATCGATGTTGTGAATCAAAATATGTATAAATCGCTATATTTGGAGTCATAGTAATTTTACGATTTACGTATTATTGTATGTATTTTGTAACAATATATTCGAGTCCAGTGGGATCTTGATTGACGACTTTTGATTTTGGGATGACGATTTCATTATGAGACGTACGGTTGAACAAATTTTAGAATCGGGCTATCTGATGACCAAACTGACATCGAAATGCATGAAATTATCATCTTGGAGCACTGTCTTGAATGAAGATGAAATTTATACCATCGGAACTGGAAAGATTAAGTGATGTGCACCGACAAGTTTCATGGCGATCTGATGTGCTATGTGATTGTACGAGCTCAAAACATATGACGATTTATTTAAAGAATTAAATAAAAAATATATTTATATAATATATACACATTCACACAACCAGATATTTATATTTATATAACATATCTATATATATAGGTTTCAGTTCTACCCTGATTCGGGGAGCTACGGGCCACGTTAACCGATGAGGTCAAATCTGTTGAGCTCGTGGAAAGAAGTGGATCAAATCTGTGATGGTTTGGTTGCACCTGTGTTTGAGGTGGTCGGCATCTTGGGGCCATAGATTAGGGTTGGCCTTTGTTAGCGGTCGAGGCGGAGTTGACCAAAATGAAGAGCACCATTGTTCTTCTCATTGTGACGCACACCATTTGGCGTCATCGGTTGGAACTTCGACCCCACATAGATGAGCGTGACTTTTTGAAGGTGGCAATGGTTGTCAAGTCACGATTTTCATGGTATAGCCAACCTTGACAAGGCAGGGTCCATCGCGAAGAGCACGTGAATTGTGACACAATGGAGTTGTCGGTTCATCGGTTTGTTGAGTGAATCACAGGAAATCAAGGAGAAAAGGTTTGGTATGTGTGGGTTATGATGCACCGGTTTGTGCAGGAGGAGCTGTGGAAGAGGAGGGATTAATATTTGAAGATGTAATTAGTTATTAATTAAAGTTTACTTATAAATCGATTACCTTGTTTCATATTTAATTCATATCTTTTGCATATAAGGTGCAATCGAGACACAGTCTTCACTGTTGGACTCTTAGTGAAATTATCTATGACATAGTAAAGGCTTGGACAGGATTTGGACACTTGAGAATTTTTAGTTTAGGTAAGCAGAGTTATAAATTTTAATTTATATCTCAGTATATCCCCATAATTATATATATTGAAAAATATTATCTAGATGAGGTAGAATAGTATATATATATATATCGGTGATTATTTCCCCTTGTTTGATTATATTAGTGATAGAACTATTATTATATATATTTTACTAAAGATATTCGGGATAATCGATCAAGGTCCCGTATATATAAATATTATGTTCTATTCGTATTGGATAGTGTTAAATAACGTTGATATTAGTTTATAACATGATTATAAATTAATTAAACTTTAGTTCATCGTTATATTAGTGATAGAAATATTATTATATATTTTATTGCTAATGAGATGTTAAGAGTACGACTTTTAAAAAAAAGCTAGAAGGCTTAAAATGATTTATAAGCTAGTTATGTATTTTATAAAATATTTATAAAATAGTTGTAAGATTTTATAAAATAAAAGAAGAGGATATTGGACTTTTATAGAAAAATTAAGTAAATAAAAGTAAGATTTGATTATTAAACAATCAAATTGTTTATTTAAATATATGTGTGAATTGGGTGTATTGTGTGCGTTAGTGTATAAATATACATATATAATGAGGGAAGGTAATGTGGTAGAGTGTAGTTGAGTTGTCGAAAGCACATTGCATTTTGGTAGCAAAACAATCGTGAAAAGGATTCGTAATGACACGAACATCCCTCCTGAACACTTCAAGAATCGACACGTAGATTCAACCATAAGGCACCAAACTTCAACTGCGTGACAAAGACAACATGGTGAGATGGTCAGATGACTCGATGGATAAGGTGGCATGACAAAACGAGCAGAAATTGGGCCTTGGATCATGCTCCGAACCAGGAATTATTGCCCAGCTCAAAGCATGGACCAATGGATCAGTGACATTGACTGATTCATCAATCAGTGGCTTGGCAATAATGTCTAGATCCGGAGAATTTTGCATTCGAAGTGACCCGATTTTCTCTTTATGACTTCGGGAAGACTTTAGGGCCACTCGAGAAAGTGGTATGCAAACCTTAGGTAGATGTCTTGATGAATGGTGTTGGTCTTATATTAGTAACCATACCCAGTATTGGTCTTATAGTAAAGACTATCCGCATTGATAGACGATGACAAGATATCGGTCTTCGTTTGTGACAGATGTATTTGATTATGTGACATTATATTTATACCTTTGCGGCATCAATGTTGGTCTCGATAGCGTATTACATGAGACATGATCGCCGTTCTCTTTTTGATAAGGACGTACGTGAGTTATTAGAGAAATCCATGATGACTAGAAAGAGGGGATGATGGCAATCATCTACTATGGGATCATATATTGCCAAATTTGTTCAGAGGGTACAATGAGATCTGAAAAGGTCTTAGGTATTTAAAGTAGATTATATATCATCAAAGCCTGCTCCAAAGGGTACGGTGACATCTACATAACTACTACTGACGATGTGGTTCCAGTCCATGGTACATTAAGGTACTGACTCTATTTATCATTGGGACTAGGTTTCAAGTATATAGAGTAAGTCCCATATCACAAAAGCTTACTTCAGAGGGTACAGTCAGATCTATGCGAGACCCATCACTAAGGATTTTGCTCGGGGTCTACGGTACAATTAGATGTTGACTCTATTTATATTGAACCCTCAAAGGGAATCATTGGATCGCGATAAATGCTCGTAGTGGACTTCACCCATCAGTATTGATGGGTATCAATTTGTATTCTTTGGTTGTCTCTCATTGCTATGTTCAGCATGTTATTAGTTGGCTGATGTTGTTGTTACAATTATTTTAATTGTGTACTTCATGATAGACTTATATTATGATTACCCTACCTTTGTATGTTTGGTTACCTATATCATGGTATATCATTACGGTGCAGTCATGCTATATTAATTGTTCTGACTCATTGATTACATGAGAAGAGAAGATTATGGTATGATTTTCTACATTTGAGATATGGTTACTTTACTTGTATATGAACAATTCGGATTACCCTTGAGCCACTACTGTGGAGAGGACCAGCTATGCTTTGGTAGTTTCCTATTTATTTGTATATATTTTTAATGTACAATATTTTGAGATAGTTTGTAACACCCCGTAAAATCAACCATAAATGAATTGAGTAAATTAAATTAAATAAGGTAGCATAGAAAATGAAAATTTTATAAAATTTGGAATTTGACTATGAAAGTTATTCCGTTGCGTTCGTGGTGAAATTTTGATCTGTTTTTATGTGTAGTATGCTGAAAACGTAGCTCAAACGAAGAAGTTATGAGCGTTTGAAGTTTTTAGATTTAAATTAATTTATTTTGAATTCAAATTCAAATGAATATTTAAATTTAGGGTTTGAATTTCAAAAATAAATTGTAGGTTTAGACGGGGGTTAAGTTAAAAGTTAATTAAGGAATAAAATAAACGAGCAATGGAAACAAATCAACTCTCCCAAACTAAGAGGAGCGGTCGACCTATAAGACCTAACCAGTCGATTCTAGATGGAGATTCTCAATCATTTATATTCGATTGATGGAATTTATATTGTTTCTGCAATTTTGGACAATTTTATAGTATATTCCACTTCTCCTTCTTCTTTGATTCAAATTGTGAGTTTTCAATAATAAAGTAAGGGTGTAGCACAAATCTTATTTGTAGTTTACACCACTTATTCCGCACAAAATTCCTTCATTTATTAATGTGTAGAAGACGAGTTGAATAAAATATGAAGTTAGGATTGCAATTCCTATTGTTTAGGATATTCCATTGGGTTGATGTTCTATATAACTAATATTATAAAACTAGTATAGACTTATACTCAAAAAAGAAAAAAAAATACAGACTATTTGTATATGTGAACCAAATATATGTACAATAAAATACGCAGCCTTCAATACGTGAATGCTTCAACAAAATGTGCAGACTCATATATAAGCATATGCACTCTATAGCTTTAAATAAGATGATATGATGTTATATGAACCTGTAAACAATAGGTTGCAAAAGAACAATATGATACTACCAATTATATAAAGGTAGGAGGCAATACCGAGGTTGATGAGGAAAGGCGGAGGCGGAGGGAAAACAGGCTAGGGGTTAGGAGGGAGGGCAGTCGTTACGCGGTGGAGCAGGCGGCGCACGGTTGCGGGCAGAGGTAGAGCATTGCTGATGGTTGTTATGGGCTCGGGTTGAAGAGGCTGGTCGGAAACTAGGTAGAGAAACTTCGGCTGGCCGGCGGGCGAGAAGATGAGGGTTCAGCCGGAGGGTGACCGTGGTGGTTGCCTGGAAGGCTCGGCTATTTGGTGGAAGCTTGAAAAGGAGGAGAGGCGGAAGGTAATTCATAGAGAAATGCTGCTTGCGTGGCAAGTAGAGATGGTGGAGATGGAAATGGCTTCACAGCTTGGTCGATTGTGTGTGGAGGAGGACGTGAGGGGAGGGGTAAGAATGGTGGAAAGGAAGGTAGAAAGGACGCAAAGTGACAGAGCAAGTTTCAATGTAAAAAAAAACAAAAAAAAACAACAAGTTACAGAGCAAACTATAAATGCAAATGGTCATTGGTTGCATGCGTGAACTGATGGGAATAAATGCAAATGGCCGTTGGTTATTCACGGCAGAAAATGGAGAGACACAAAGAAAATAAAAGGGCAACGAAATCAAAAGGTAAGATTCGAATACCGATTCGGTTTCTTATTTAATTGATTTTACAGTGAATTGGACGTCAAAACACAGGATTGAATATGCCGCAGAGATCAACACGACGAGATGATCAAAACAGTATACAGATATCAGTAGTACGATTAAATTATAAAAATTCGAATTTTCTAATAGAGGAAAATGCAAGAAAAATGCTGAAAAATAAGATCGACGGAGCCAAAGATGTCCAAATTTTGAAAAACGACAAACTGGCATCTTGCTCAGAAGATGGTTTAGAATTTTTCTATGTAAAAATATTTAGGTTCCGAAAACAATTTATTTTCATTGCTTTTTAACTGATTAAATTGAAGTAAATTTACGCGCAAAATAAACTTTCATATTTTCGGACGAAAATTTACCAGTTGCTATGTTTAACTAGACGCATTCCAAATATCAAATTTATATTTCAAAATTTTATCGTTTAAAATTTCACAAAAATTTCAACTAATTGCGTTATTAAAACGGTTAAAATTTACGGGTCGTTACACTCTCCCCCACTCAAAACTTTTCGTCCCCGAAAAGGAACGAGGTAGGAGAATAGAAACAACCAGAAAGAAAAACCGATTTGAAATACAAAATAACAATTAATTTAAACCATATAAATTCAAATTTAAATTAATTGATATTCAATAATTGATTTAATCCATTTGATTTCACCAAAATCAAACTCAACTATTTCTAAATTCATTATCTTATTATCCAATTATCTTAAATTTACAATTCTAAAACCATAAATTTGAATAGTCTTTTATTATAATCATATTTTTCAGCAATTTAAATTCTTCTTTATTCCAAATTATTGTTAAATTTATTCTACTTAATATATCTAATCATATATATTTAATCCATATAAATTAATTTAAACCATAAAAGTTTCGATTTAAATTAATTTACATCTACTAATTTCTTTTAAATTCAAGGTATTTTCATATGTTGATCAAATTTCAATTTATTAATTCTTTCAAAACAAATTTATTTCATTATTAACTGAATTTACTTATTATCTTATCTAACTCTATTAACATCTTTATAATCAAAATTCAGTGTATAACATTTATTATAAACACTCAAATTTTATTTATAAATTCAATTTATCTTATATATTATCCAATTACATATTCAACTTCTGAACGATTTAGGTAAGTTGTATTAGAATGCAGTTGAACAATATACAAATAAAATTTTCCAAATTCAATTATTCAAGTTTAAATACTTATTCAAAATTTAGCTTTATTTATAATTGAAAACATCTTTCAACATGATTTTTAAGAATTAAATTCCCGTTTAATTTCATACCTTTTAGAAATAATTACGTATATACTATATATATTAAATCAAATTTAATTTAAAATAATATTCCCATATATATATAAATCAAGTCATACTTAAGAAATTCAAATTAAAATATTTCCCAAACAAAACCATAGCAAAACTACAGAATGGTTTCTTCCCTTCGAAACTCGAAAATGAATGTCGATGATGCGGCCGCCATCACCGAAATTATTTTCCAGCGACAAAGAGAAGAGCACTGATTTCAACATTTAAAATTCTTTGAAAACGATTTATATTCGAAAATATTTTAAATACTATACACTTTAAACTTTTAAATCAAAGTTTGAAATCACCATAAATTAAATTCTCAAATTTTTTTTAAATTCCTTTCAAATCCCAAATCAAATTATAACCAAGTTTCATAAATTCATTTATTTATATTATGCAATAATCAATGGTTTACAAAACAATAAATGAAAATTAAATATTATTATTTCTGACAACAAATTCATTAACAATTTAATTTCAGAAAACTTATATTTATATATAATATAATCATACAAAACTTTTATTTTATTTACCAAATTTGAAAACGGTATTGTGTCAGTTTGCTCTGCTCAAGTGTTTTGGAAATCCTATCGATAGCGTTGATCAAACGAATCGATCGAAAACCCAAATCAACATCAACAACTCAAACAACACAATATAAAAAAAAATTAAAATTAATTTACAAATACACTTCCTCACTCGACTATACAAGAATAGATTTCAAGCAAAGATAGAGATTCAAATTTGATGGACTCAAATCAAAGAGAATTTCGATTCGATAATAGGTTCGAAACAGAGAATAGGATAATTCAATTAACAGAATTGGGAGATGGATAAGCTTATCAAATTGTGGGCAACCTTAACCGGGTCGACCGTGACTTCAAGAATAAGATCGGTGTAGAATTCCGAGGTAAATCAACACTCGATCTCAAGAGATGGAATTTAGGTATAGCGGGGAATAGATAGCATCGTAAACCAAGGATACAGAAATCTTCGGTAGATCGATGCCTATTATAAAGGAGTTTTGCTCCTTTACGAATCTTTCGAAGATTGGCGAGACCGCCGATCTATTATAAATATCATTCAAAATGGAGTTATGGGGTGCTCCAGAATTGAAAGAAGATGAATAGTGAGGGACACGAATGAATTTTGGAACCGAGGGGAACGTTCCAAAATTCAAAGGAATTGAGTCAAAGGAAGAGATTGAAACTCGAATGAGAGTGATTCTGTAAATACATTTACCCTATATGCTAAGTTTTGCCTAGAGCTACCAAAGCTCTGATACCAACTGTAACGACCCGCTATTTTGGACCATTCGCCTCCAATATAAGTGTATAGGTAGACACTCATGCCGGAATTGAATTGCTCAAAATACCGCGTTGTTAATTTAAATTTGGCAAAACTGAACACATACAGTAAATAAATAATCTCAGATCACAGACACAGAGTAATAATTGCAGCGGAAATAAAAGAGATAGTAGTTCATGAAGCTACAATATGAATATATAAAATACATCAGAGTTTACAACAGAAGAGTAATACGATACATCAGAGTCAAACCAGATACAATGGAAGAGTAACACGATACATCAGATACAAATTAGAATACATCACTGGAATCATCGAATACTGAAGCAGAATAGATGGCTGGATCTTCAAGCAAAGCTCCAACTTCAAAGGTGAGTCTCGAATACTGGTACACTCAGTCTGACCCGAGCGTAAAGCAAAAACACAAGACACTCGAGTCAGGATTAACATTCTTATATTTATAAATCCAACTCAAGTGAAATAGCAATTGAAAAACAAGTAACTCAAAGGATGTTTGGAATAACCATCCTTTAAGGATCCGTTAAACTATCTACTAGGTAGTAGTGTACGATAAGTAGATAATGTCTATCAGTAATATAAAGATATCAAAATAGTGTTAAGTCATGGCCCATTCCACCCTTAACACATTTTTATTCCCAAGAGCATATACAAGACCGTAGTTTCCCCAAAACCGGAAGTCACCAGAGGGCAATCCATATACTAAAGGTACAAAACAAATTCGTATTGATCTCGAATAAAGAAAATACAGGTATGACAAGGCACATGAGGCAATACCCAAGGTAGTGATACTACCGTTTGCCTGATCCGGACTGGTGAGAACGCAACGCCGCAGCGCCCGCAACACCGTGAAACAACACTCCCAAAATCAAGGGTGCTCCAATCGACAACAAGTAATGAGTAGTTCGAAGAAGTGTGTCCACTTGAGATAGCTAATCCTCCATTGGCCCGGCACGGCTCCTGTTTTAGTTATTTCCAATTTGACACAAGTGTCAAGGCTATCCATTATCGTTCTCTTTCTTCAGTCATCACGTACATCATTCCAACCACTTCATTCTGGATCATCACTCCGCGTATAGTTATTAAAGTGGTTTTCGGTTTAGATAGAGAGTATATCCATAACCGATTCTGGTCTCTTTAATAACTTCCGTTATTATTATACCGATTGGTCATTTAATATTTCAAAACTGAATCAATTTCAATTTCAATTAGAATTTATAAACCAACATTTCATTTCTCCTTCGAAATCAATTTCCAAAAATTTCGTTTCAAAACTTCCAAATTACCATTTCAAAATCTTATAATTCAATTTCAACTTTTATTTTAAACAATTCAAATATTGATTCAAGTTCGTATATAAGTTTCATTTCGAAAACATTTAAATTAATTTAATTTAACATGCAAATCAATTTAAATTCATTTATCGATTTCATTCAAAATTTATTAAGTAAATTTTCCATTCAAACAATTTCTATTAAATTTCCAATTCATTACATCAATTTCTTAAGTTTAACTTCCTTATTTCAAAACTTACAATTTGAATTAAATTAAATTCATCAAATCAAATTCTTTAAATCTCTAGTCTTTCATTAATTTCAATAAATCACATTTTATTTCTTGATAAAGAAATTCAATTTCACTTATTTACTTACTTAAATAATTTTCCAAAACTTAATTAATAAAGAACTCAATTTCAATTATTTACGAAGTAAAATTCACTTATTCAAAAGTTCAATTTCTCTTATCAAAGAATTCAAATTTTATTTGATTATTAAATAATTTCAAAACTTAATTCAATCATTTCTTAAATTAAACAACATTCTTTCATCAATTTTGTTTCAGATTATTAAATATTAACATTTTCCTTTCATTAAAATTCAAATTTCAACTTCATTTCAAAAGCATATTATTTATTCAAATAAAATCTTCTTTTTATTTTTAAATCAAATTATTTGACCAATCGGGTTTTATTTAATTCTCTATCCAAGGTCAAAGTTCAATTTGGGTATTTATCATTTCAACCCGATTCCAATTCAATTCAAAATCAAAACCTAGCAAAGGGAACTTGCAGTGTGATAATTGGGATGGTGTCAAAGTAAATAAACAAGCAATAACAACAAACAATAACAATCCAATAATCAATTCAAATAATCCCGAAATAACCATATTAATTCGCATTGTTATTTGTACGAATTAATATAATTATCTCTATAATCTACACTATCATTTCATGTAGATTAAAGATTATTACATTACGGTTTTCAGTTGTCATCTATTACAATTTCATCCATCATCAATTTAACAACATACATTCAGTGGTTCAAGATGTAATTAAACAAATCCTACGTGTCGATAAATTTTGACAGTTAAATGGGTCATATTATACAAATGTCATTTAATCAAATTTAACTATCCTATATCAATTTCAATTGCATACTATTTATCATTTTAACATTAACAATTTAACGTCCAATATAAACATCAACAATCAATCAATTATCAGCCAAACTGTATTATCATCGCATAAATAATTAACAGATAATGGTGTCAGATGTCACAGGTGAACTGATACAGGTAATAGCATATATAACAGTGTAATTAACTAACAGCAGCATATTTAAATTGTCGTTTCAATTGAAATCAAATTTAATAAATAAAAGAACGTTAATCGTGAGTGACTGCTCACCTTTCGAGGCTAGAGATGCACGAGAAGATGACACGGATACGCACACTGATACGGACATAGAGATTGAGTTACGAATCCAAGCAACAAGTCGACACGAAATCAACGATCAAAGCTGATAACAGAAATCGATGAAATCAAATCAAAACATTCAACATAGCAACAAATAAAAAACATGTTCTGCGTCGAAGTTTTAACCATATAATTCTATGTGCTACCGAGATCGAAATGGTCTGAAATTTGGTATGAATAAAGATCAAAACTTGTATTTCAAACTGCAAAAGAATCACTGTATTCCGACGCAAGACGGAAGAGATACGATGCGTCAAACACGAACTCAGGTCGTGTTTGCAGCAGTGTAAAATAATTTCAAGTACAAAAGAACAGCTGCCTGGGTCAAACTTCCAGATCCTCGACCACTAATCAAACGATGTCGGATTTTGCTGAAATTTGACAGGCATAAACTAGGTAACTTCGACTCTTTTTAAAAATAGAATCAACCCATTCCAATAAAACATGAATGAGATATGATATCGTGAACATGAAAGTCTAACTGCTGTTCAGAAGAAAAAAAAATAAGTTCACAAATACTTACCTATAAATTCATATGTATATATATAAGCATATATATATTATTTTAAAAATCAATGTTAAAATAAAAATTTATACAAACTTTACACAATTGTAAACCCAAAAGAGATCACTGTTTATAAACTAACTTATCTATTGTTGATAAAATATAAATCTGTATATAAAGCTTACATATGTATAATACTTTGAAATCATCAATATATATACTAATGTATTACTGTACTCAGCAACAATGGTACAATATAGCCTTTAAAACAAGTAGCCTAGTTTATCAACAGCTTAAAAAAATGTAGTAGGTAATACTGTTCCCCTTTATAATATATATAAAATTTTATAACACAGGACAACAAAAGGCTAATACCATATATAAACTATTATTCATATACAACATAAATCATTATATATATACATTAAACTGACACATAAACTAAAATCTTCAGATTCAATTGTTTAAAGAAAAAAAACAGTAACTTATATAAATATATATATATGCTAAACATACAACATAAAAGTATATATATATGCATATATACACATCTAGACCAGCTACCCAAATTATATATACAGGCTATATTATAAATTCAGATACTACCTAAAGTAGGCAGGCAAAATATCTCTGTAAACAACATATAACCCAATACTAAAATATTCATAGCTGTCATATACCATAAACATATATAACATACTTACTATACATATAACAACAGCATATAGTATACAACAGGGACTAGTATAAAATCAGCCCATATATATATTAAAACAAATCAGAAATTTTCAAATGCATAACTGCTTGACTTCCTTTATAATATAATGTTCTATATAACTAATATTATAAAACTAGTATAGACTTATACTCAAAAAAGAAAAAAAAATGCAGACTATTTGTATATGTGAACCAAATATATGTACAATAAAATACGCAGCCTTCAATACGTGAATGCTTCAACAAAATGTGCAGACTCATATATAAGCATATGCACTCTATAGCTTTAAATAAGATGATATGATGTTATATTAACCTGTAAACAACAGGTTGCAAAAGAACAATATGATACTACCAATTATATAAAGGTAGGAGGCAATACCGAGGTTGATGAGGAAAGGCGGAGGCGGAGGGAAAACAGGCTAGGGGTTAGGAGGGAGGGCAGTCGTTACGCGGTGGAGCAGGCGGCGCACGGTTGCGGGCAGAGGTAGAGCTTGGCTGATGGTTGTTATGGGCTCGGGTCGAAGAGGCTGGTCGGGAAACTAGGTAGAGAAACTTCGGCTGGCCGGCGGGCGAGAAGATGAGGGTTCAGCCGGAGGGTGACCGTGGTGGTTGCCTGGAAGGCTCGGCTGTTTGGTGGAAGCTTGAAAAGGAGGAGAGGCGGAAGGTGATTCATAGAGAAATGCTGCTTGCGTGGCAAGTAGAGATGGTGGAGATGGAAATGGCTTCACAACTTGGTCGATTGTGTGTGGAGGAGGACGTGAGGGGAGGGGTAAGAATGGTGGAAAGGAAGGTAGAAAGGATGCAAAGTGACAGAGCAAGTTTCAATGTAAAATAAAATAAAAATAACAAGTTACAGAGCAAAATATAAATGCAAATGGTCATTGGTTGCATGCGTGAACTGATGGGAATAAATGCAAATGGCCGTTGGTTATTCACGGCAGAAAATGGAGAGACACAAAGAAAATAAAAGGGCAACGAAATCAAAAGTTAAGATTCGAATACCGATTCGGTTTCTTATTTAATTGATTTTACAGTGAATTGGACGTCAAAACACAGGATTGAATATGCCGCAGAGATCAACACGACGAGATGATCAAAACGGTATATAGATATCAGTAGTACGATTAAATTATAAAAATTCGAATTTTCTAATAGAGGAAAATGCAAGAAAAACGCTGAAAAATAAGATCGACGGAGCCAAAGATGTCCGAATTTTGAAAAACGACAAACTGACATCTTGGTCAGAAGATGCTTTAGAATTTTTCTATGTAAAAATATTTAGGTTCCGAAAACATTTTATTTTCATTGCTTTTTAACTGATTAAATTGAAGTAAATTTACGTGCGAAATAAACTTTCATATTTTCGGACGAAAATTTACCAGTTGCTATGTTTTACTAGACGCATTCCAAATATCAAATTTATATTTCAAAATTTTATCGTTTAAAATTTCACAAAAATTTCAACTAATTGCGTTATTAAAACGGTTAAAATTTACGGGTCGTTACATTTCATGTACGTAAGACATATTTTTATTTTAAAATATACCGTCCAAGTACCGAAATGGTAAGACTCGAGGTTTTTATTTACCAGATAGTTGTTGCTCTGACTTCCTCCTCATTACGACACAAGTTAAGGACGGTGTGATGACGGTGACGATGCTTAAAGATGGAGTGGCCTGAGCTTGTGGAAGTTATTATTATCTTTTATGATGTTTTATGTTGTATCCATGTATTTTGGATAAATGATGTAACGGATTTTACTTGATAGTTTAATGATGTATTGTATTATGGCATTTCAAATGGTTTTGAAATAAATGGGTACAATTTGCTATTATATTTTATTCCATCCGCTGTGAGTTCTGAAGGAATAGTTATTGCTCTGTACTGTTACTTCTTTTTCCAACCAACAGCTAGCCTTAGAATGGAACTAAGTTTCGATGGGTCTTTTCTAGATCGAAGTTTCGAACTGTTCCGAGGTGGATTGTTACATTTGGTATCAGAGCTTAGGTTACCCAATCAATAGGGAAACTATATGTATGAGTGGCGTACTTTTTATTTTTGAAAACGTTTTTCAAAAAATATTTTCAAAAATTCTTACTATACAAACATACACATTCTTATTTCTTTGAACATATGCACACACATTAGGCAACCCTTTTCTTTCAGCCTACAGATAGTTGATATGGTTGATAATCAATCTTTTTCTAGAAGCAATATCCTTGCTCGTGGAAGACGTCCCATTTTTCGAATGCCAGAATAGTTTAAACAATACCTTAGGACCGCTAAGCAATTTCCTATTCGTTCAGCTACACTAGTGGCACTTGCTACCCGCCTGTCGATGTAGCACCCCATCCTATTGACTTTCCAAAATTATGTAAGGATTTTCTTAATATGGAAGGAAAGACATACTCTAGAACCGAGGGATATCTGAAAGATAAAACATAAGTTAATGACTACGAAAAAATATTTAGAGAGCTTGTTTGGGAAGATTAGCTAAAGAGGACGACGACAGCTTGGCACCTCAAAGGATAAGCTTTAGATTAATGGGACTTGGTGATAGAGGAAAACGCTACAAGGATTTTCTCATGGGATGAATTCAAAAACAGATTTGAGATAAGGTTATGTCTAAGCCAGAAGTTAGTATACAACTAGAGAAACTCATTCATCTTAGGAAAGGAGACTCCACTCTAAAGTAGTACATAGCTAAGTTCACAGAGCTGGCTAAATTCGGGATGATTTTGATAGATACACCTATGAAAAAGACCATGAAGTTCGTGAAGGGACTAAATTCCCCGTTGAGAGAAATGTTGTTGACCCAAGTACCGTTGGTGCTACGTATGATATGTTGGTGGAGATGGCAATGCTACACATGGCCAGTGTGGACAATAAGGAGGCGGAAAAGGAGAAGGATGCACCTACCCAAAAGCAAGGAGGGTCCAAGAAGGGAAGCTTTTGGGCTAACAAGAAGTGGAAGTGGAAGTTTAAGAAGGATGATGAGGTGTGCAAGTGATGCTAGAAGAAAGGTCAAGAGGGTAAATATTATTGGGTGAGTCTGATGAAGGAAGCTTTTAAAGGGAGGTGCTTTAATTGCCACGAGGAAGGGCACCTCAAGAATCATTGCCCTAAGTTGGCAAAGGAAGGATCAAATGGACAAAATTAAGTTACTGAAGCCATCCCTATTGCAAGTAGACCACCGAGAGACCAAGGGAAGACATCATTAGAAGGTATAACTCTTATTTTAGGGGTCACAATTCATACCATATTTGATTCAGGGGTATCACATTCCTTTATAGCAAGGAATGTAGTAAACTTGTTAAACCTTCAAACCCATATTGTCACCGGCCCAATAGTGGTCTCTAATCCTATTGGAGGTTCGACACATCTCTCTTTTATTTGCGAAGATCTAGTGTTGGGCATATGCGACGTTGATTTCATATGTAATGCGTACGTTATAAATTTTGAGGGGTATGGATTTATCTTGGGTATTGATTGGTTAGCATATTATGGAGCAATTCTTAATTATGATAGGAGGGATATACGATTAGGAAGTTGTAGAGGTCGTGGCCTAGAAATTCCTTGTACACCCCAAGAATTAGTTGAGTTAAGCCATCTATACTCACTAAATCTATCTGTTGGAGAGCTATCATCCATACCTATAGTTTGTGAATTTCCCGATGTCTTTGAGGAAGTCTCGGGTCTTCTACTCTAAAGGGAGATTGAGTTCCAAATAGATTTGAAAAAAGACGCAAGGCCAGTCTTCCTGCCTTTAAGACACATGGCCCCTAAAGAAAGAAGAGAATTGGATAAGCAAATCTATGAGCTGCTAAAAAAAGGATTCATCCGTCGAAGTACTTTGGAGTAAGGAACCCCTATTGTTTTTGCCACTAAGGCAGACTGTTCGTTAAGAATTTTCGTCGATTATAGAGAATTGAACAAGCTAACAAGGAAACCTTTATCTAGGATAGACGACTTGTTCGATCAACTTGGAGGAACTAAAGTCTTTTCTCAATTAGACTTAGCAACTAGATCCATCAATTGAGGATTGTAGAAGAAAGAAAGTCGAAGACTGCATTTCGCACATCAGATGGACTCTGTGAGTGGGAAGTGATGCCTTTTGGATTGACGAATGCCCCTACATACTTTGTGGATTTGATGAGTATGGTATTTAGGGGGCAACTTAATAAATCCATCGTTAAGTTCGTAGATGATATTTTGGTTTTCTCCAAGGGCAAAGAGGAGCATGAGGACCACCTAAGAGAGGTATTAGGAACCTTAAGAAGGCACCAACTTAATGCAAAATTTGCTAAATGCCACTTTTAGAGAAAAGAAATTAGATTCCTTGGGCATATTGTTTCTGAGCAAGGACTAGCAGTAGATCCTGATAAAGTGGAAGCTGTTCAAGGATGGAAGACTCCTAGAAGTGTATTGGAGGTCAGAAGTTTTCTCAAGTTGGCAGGCTCCTATAGAAAGTTCATTAAGAATTTTGCAAGAATAGCATCCCCCTTAACCTATTTGACTAAGAACCTAATCTTTTCTTGGGACGATAAACGCACTAAGGCATTTTAGAAGCTTAAGGAGTTATTGACTAGTGCATCTGTGCTCACTATTCCCGATGGAACCAAACCATTTATGGTTTTCATGGATACTTGTGGCATAGGGTTAAGAGTAGTTCAAATGCAAGAAGGAAAAGTAGTTGCTTATGCTAGTAGGCAACTGAGGAATCATGAGAAAAGATATCCAGTTCACGACTTGGAGTTGGCAGCTATAGTCTTTGCCTTGAAGATGTGGAGGCATTATCTCTTGGGAGAAAGGTTTGATTTATTCACTAAACATAAATCAATCAAATATCTATTTTTTCAAAAAGATTTAAACCTTAAGCAGCAAAGATGGATGGAATATATAGCATCATTCGACTTTAGTATTCAATGCACCCCTGGAAAAGGAAATGTAGTCGTTGACGTCCTTAGGCAGAGGCTTGCTACCCTTGTGCTATATATGAATGAAGGCAGTTGGAGTTTCTCTCAAATTTTAACTTCCAATCACCAACAGAATTCATCCAAGGGTTTTTAACTGTTATGGAGATAAGATGAGCCTTGATAGACTGTATAAGGCTTGAGCAAGTGAATGATGAGAAGTTAGTGGAGATTTTGGAGAAGTTGACGTAGGGAGAGCATTTTTCCCATGCTAGTAGATACTCAGTTGATGGGAAAGGATTCTTAAGAAGAGATGGACGCCTTTGTATTCGAATGGCTGATAGTTTGTTGAGAGATGTGCTTATGTAATGTCACCACTCAAAGATAACTATTCACCCCAAAGGAGATAAGATGTATAAGGATATGAAGGGGATTTTCTTTTGGCCTGGAATGAAGAAGAGTGTAGCTGAGTTTGTTGCTAAGTGGTTGACATGTCAGAGTGTAAAACCTACACAAGAGTAGCCTGGAAGGTTACTATTACCATTGGAAATTCCGACTTGGAGGTGGGAGCATATTTTGTTAAATTTTGTGGAAGGATTGCCCAGAAGTTAGAGGGGTAACGAAGCAATTTGGGTTGTTATGGACAGACTCACTAAGAGTGTCCATTTTATTCTGGTTAGGAACAATAGAACTGCCACTTCTCTCGTGCAGATCTACATCAAAGAGATGATTCGATTGAATGGAATTCCTATAAGCATAGTTAGTGATAGAGACCCTATGTTCACTAATGAGTTTTGGAGGAGCCTACAAGCATCTTTGGGAACTTCTTTGAATCTTAGCACTGCATATCATCTATGTACTGATGGTCAAATAGAGAGGGTGAATAGGATTATGGAAGACTTGTTAAGGGCTTGGGTTTTGGATTTCGGAGGACATTAGGAGCAACATCTACCTTTAGTTGAGTTCGCGTATAATAATAGCTATCAAGCGATGATTAGTATGGCCCCTTTTGAAGCACTTTATAGAAGGCCATGCAAATCGCCAAGTAGTTGGTGGGAAACCGCCGACAGAATATTGCTCAGACCCGATTTGAACCATGATACCACGGAAAAAGTAGCGTTGAAGATGCTTGAAAATGGGGTGGATTGAGCTTGTGGCAGTTATTATTATCTTTTATGATGTTTTATGTTATACCCATGTGTTTCAGATAAATGATGTAACAGATTTTACCTGACAGTTTGTATTATGACATTTCAAATGGTTTTGAAATAAATGGGTACAGTTTGCTATTATATTTTATTCCATCTGCTATGAGTTTTGAAAGAATAGTTATTACTATGTACTGTTACTTCTTTTTCCAACCAATAGCCAGCCTTAGAATGGATCTAAATTTTGATTGGCCTTCTCTGGGTTGAAATTTGGGCATGTTCCGAGGTGGGTTGTTACATAGTTCCCCTCACATCAAGTTTTATGTCTGACTCACGTTTTGTCTTTTTCTGTTTATGTCATTAAGTTTAGGAGTTAGGTGCTTTTGTGGATACACTTTCAGGATAGTGGAATACTTTGGAGGCAAAGACGATGCTTTGGATATGTACTTGATATTGTAGTGCATGACAGATATGCTATTTATATATGAGACTTGTGTCGAATATTGTATTCTGACTTTCTGTATTGATATTTATTTACTGGTTACTTCCATCAGTATAGTCTCTTATATATTATTTATCCTATTATGTTCATGTAAATTCAGTATATTATATGTTATCAATCCACTAAGAGATTCTATAGATATCCCTTAGGATAATTTTGTTTAAAATTTTCTTTCCCCAACAATCAGTATTTCGTGGTATTTGGGAGTCGGACGTTGTCATTCGGTGCTGATCTTAGGTTGTTATGAAGGGTGGGTTGCTACACTCCAATGAGTTATTCTATAGTTATCCAATAACTATCCTTATGTAATCCCTTGGTGACCCTGCAACAATGAATAGTACACTTCCTAATATTTGGAGATCGTTATGTACTCTAGTCTTGACGCATGTGTCAATATCCTATCTCAAAACATCTTAACTAGGAATATTTAAAACAATATATTACTTTTAATGTGATAAATTTCTCACGATTACAACACATTGCAATTACTATCACATAACACATTATTTAATGATTTTCTATTTAATATACTTAAATTACATAATTAATTAACTTAACGCAGCATGACAAGTATATAATAAAAAACACCTTTTATTTCGAAAGAGATTTTACTACAAAGTTAATAGTTTACAATAAATTACGGAATTGCCTCTAAGGCATACCCCTAATTCTATCAATCTTCCATTTGCACTTGAGGTCATTTATGAAATCTTTATCCCATCCCTTCGATCAGTTTGTTGAGAACTGACCGAGCTATTCCTTTTATGAATGGATCTGCTATATTATCCTTGATATCACTCCATCAATCACAACTTCTTTATTAGCGACGAACTCACTAATATGGTGGAAGTTACATAGAATTTGCTTTGACTTCGTGTAAGCTCTTGGTTCGTTGCATTCTACATCTTAGTATTGTTGTCACATAACAATTTCATCGGATTTTCAATGTTCGGAACCACTCATAGCTCTACTATAAATTTGCACATCCATACTATACCTTTAGTTGTTTCGTTGAGTGCAATGTATTCAACCTCCATCGCTGTATCAACTAGTGTTTCTTATTTGGAGCTTTACCAACTAACAACACCACCATTTAATGTAAAGACCTAATCAGATATAGACTTACCATCGTCAATATCATTTTGAAAGCTTGAATCTGTATACCCTTCATAAGGAGGTCTTCATTTCCGTATACGAGGAATAAGTCTTTAGTGATTCTCAAATACTTAAGTATACATATTACCAAGGTTGTAAAAATTGCTAGACGGGCGCTAGGTGGTGAGTGTGGATTAAGGATTAATCGCTTATGCGGGGATTAATCGGAGTTAGGCATTTTTGAAAATTCATATATTTTGGATCAAATTTTAATGTTTTATTTAGTGTCTATTGATATAAGTGGAAAATCTGGGATGTTGGATGTGCTTCGGAATAACTAAGGAGGCAAAACTGCTTAAAACTAGATGTTTGTACATGACATTAAACCTTAAATAATGCCTAATATGTGCCTAAATAAATGTTTAGATTCTTATATGAGACAAAAAACCTTGTCTGGGCGCGCTTAGTGTGACAACCCACTTCCGAAGGCTCAAAACTAAGTGCTATGGATGCTGCAGTCATCCATAGGTGTTATTTCTGAGTGACCGAAATCGGAATCTTGAAACTATTGGTAATACAGAAACACAAGAATATGAAAAAATTTAAACTTCAACAAAATAGAATTTCTCATTTCTTATAAATTTCAATTTAAGATTTAATTACATAATCCCAGACGTTAACCACGCTTAGATCATATATACATGTACAAAATACGATAAGAGGGACATATGAAGATGTCCCCTTATGATGATCAGAGAACTAATAAATATGAACTTTATAGTTCTTAGTACATCACAGCGGAATACACAAAATAGTTCCTATATAACTAACACTGCCTCCTGCACGTCTCCGGCAGCTTATTCGTCGGAAAACCTGAAAGTCTCCCACTTTCAGACTACTAAAATTAATTTTTGAGGACCCGAGAGTTTGTGGAGAAACATAAACTTCGAGTCAGACAATAAGCATGGTATGAATAATCCTCTATCATCTCTTATCATATATAGATATCTAGTGAGACCATGCCGCTTAACAATGGGTTTCCCCTCACTAGTATCCAAAATAAAACATGCAAATTATTTACTATACCCCTGCACCCAAAATGATTAGTCTTAACATAATATGAAATAAATCCATAAATCATATGTATTGGATATCCCATCCACCGATTTGTTAGATATCCCATCTAAAATTAATTTATTAGAGTTCCCCTCTCAAATCTTTAAAATGACTATCCGTCATAATTTAATAGGACTGTCCATTCCAAATCCCTTTAAAATAAATACAGATTATGCATCGTACATTGTTTTATAAAAGATGGTGTGGGCTATCCACCGCACACTCCATAGTTTTCCTAGGATGACTATGAACCCTTGGGTGCCAAATCCCGAGGGTAACTACCTCTGGCTATCCACCGCACATTCCATGGTTTTTCTAGGTTAACCAAAAACCCATCACTTGGCCAATTAAAATATCATGATCCCTATGATTATTTATAAAAATTCATGATCCCCATGATTAATTATTTTCCCCAAGTATACCACCTATTTAACCAATTCCCATTGGTAGCCCCAATTGTTTGCACAAAAAATAGGCAAACACCTCCAAGTCGTATGATTTATTTGATTTTGCGTTGTTTTTAGTGACCTGGGTGATTTATGCAAATATGTAAAAAAGCAGGGACTAAACTGTAAAAGACACGCAGATTTATAGTGGTTCAGCCAGAATGTGCCTACGTCCACTTTATCTATTATTTCTTCTTTCTTGATCAGATTACAAGTACAAAGCTTTGATACAAGTATATGAAAGTTGTTTGAAAGTTCCATCCGTGTTTGAGCTCTCAAACTTGTTCCCCATTGTTGTACCCCTGCCCCTCTATTTATAGAGTGAGGCTGGGGGTAGGGGTCTTGGATGTATATAGCTGCTGGTGGGCCTGGATTGATACAGTCTGGTTTGGCAAAGTCGGTCCGAAACGCCCTTGGTCCGGTGGGATTTGGTCCGGTGGAACTTGGTCCGGTGATGGTTTTGATTCGATGGGACTGGTACTAGTGTATCGGTCCGATGGTAGGAGTGGTAGAGGCTGGTTCGGCAGGCAGTGGAGAAGAGGTTTGTGTTTGATTCGGCGAAGGCTGGTTCGGTGAGGCCTTGGACCGGCGGAGGTTGGTCCGGCAGGGATTGCCTTGTAGTTGGTTCGGCAGGGATTGCCTTGTAGTTGGTTCGGTAGTGAGTGTAGCTAGGTCTCGTCCGATAGCATCTAGTAGTGCTATTGTTTCTCCTGGTTCAGTGGGGGTGGAGACGCACCCAACATTTGCCCCCCAAAGCGGGGCGTATGATGGCATACGTCGCGCTTTGTTTTCTTCAGACTGAATAGTCGTACTCGGTTCTTAGTGCCGAATCGTTTGGTCCGGTCTTCCTGCGCTCTTCTATAAGTATGGGACATATGCCTCTGTGATTTCTTGCCAAACGAGATAGCCGAACCAGATTGCCGAATCAACTGTCGAATCCTGCCGAATCAATCATTTGTCGAATCACCTTCGCCTACCGAACCAGGTGATCGCCGAATGACCTTACATGCCTCAAACTGCCGAATGAGTTTGTGAGGCATGAGTGCCGAATGAACTTTCGTGGTTTGAACTGCCGGATGAGTTTTTATGACTCGATCTACCGAACGAACCTTGAATCTTTTATGTTTCGAATTACAAATGAAATTCTAGATTGTACGCACTTGCTCGTTTATATCTCTACATCCTTTGTTTTAACGACGTATTCTTCTGTGTTGCAGATAATGTCTCATAAAGTTGAAACCCAATCAGAGAAGAAGAAATCTACGGACAGAAGAGAATCTCCTGTCGTGCCCCCAGTCCAGCCAAATCCAGAACGACATAGGCCCACCCCGAGATCTCTAGTGGACGGGTACGGTCCTCAAGAGCTTCTGAACTCACCTCCTGATTGCTTCCCTAGCTCCCTCAAAGACGAGCAGCTTGATGTCATTTCTCGCTCTTTCGGGATTGACAGAGCGCGTATGCTGTTGCCGGGGAAAGGAGTGCTGCCATATAATCCCCCCGAAGGATACTTCGCTTACAGTAGGTACCATTGCATGTGTGGGGCCATTCCCCCGATCAATGCCTGGATACTCAGCTTCATCACTTACTTGAAGGTGGCTCCATTTCAGCTTCATCCTAACTCCAACGCCATCCTGGTGAGCCTGTTTGTCATTTTTCAGAGGAGATACGGGCGTCCTCCCTCCAACCGGGAGATCCGGTATTTGTACAATCTGAGAGGCTATAAGAAGGGGTCTCCATACATTAGCCTGGAATCAGCCGTATCTTTCAAGCCAGTCCTGGACTTATATTCGAAGTTCAGCATGTTCAAGAAAGAATGGTTTTTCGTTAAGGATGACTCTGTTTCCATCCGTCGCTTCACCTCAGGCTGTAAGTCGAAGTTTATTTATGATTTCTGTTTTTGACTGCGATGCTTCTTCTCATGTGTTTTTATTCCTTGCTAGCGACAGGTGGCTTTGCGGTCGTGGAGAATGATCGCCTGGTTCAGACGGTAGTGGAAATAGAAGCCATTACGGGAAGAGATAGGTCGGCTTCTTACTTGATCAGGAATGCTACACTTCTGGTGCACAACCTGATCCTTCCACATCAGTCCGTGGTTAAGCAGAGAGATACGGCGGAGGAGAGAGCTGCCAAAGCTACAGGAGGGGCCACGGCGAAAAGCAGCAAAATGAGACCCTTCTCGACGCATCCCGTTGCTGGGGGGAAGAATCTCAAGAAGTCCGATGGACCCTCTCCCAGCACACATCCGGATGTTCAAGAGGAGGAAAAGGTGGAGGGGGAAAAAGGTGAGGATGAAGGAGGTGAGGCGGAGAGTGGAAGTGGTAGAGAAGGTGACGGTGATCGTCACGGTGATGGTGGTGGCAAAAGACAGGGCGGTGATGGCACCAGGGCTTTGCCTCCCGGGCAGGCAGGTGTGATTCAAGAATGGACAGATGACGCTCTCCGCCAAGCCTTCGAAGAGTTGGAGGAAACGGAGAAGTCCAAGAAAGCTGATAAGGTCGGGACTAGCGTCGATTTATCTTCCGGGAGCGCTTCTACTGAGGCAACTTCTGCGATTCAAGGTGAATTTCTCTTTATTCTTTTTAATTCTTGAGTGATGGCTCAATGCATGCTGGTGACACTTGATTTTTATTCCAGGAGCGGGCAAAACGGCCAAGACCTCAGACCTTCGGCACAGGCTTGAACAATACAAACTCCTCAAAGCTTCCGCCAAGCCGAAGCCTCCTACTAACCGTCCTGGAGATGTAGTCGGCTATCGTCCTCTTCTTAGAGTTATTGAAGAAGATATACAAAAGAGGAAGAGGAGTCGATCTACGCTTGAATCTCTTCCCGGTCCTCCGGCCCCACTCCAGCCTATTCACAATATTACATAGGATGATACTGAGTTTATGTCTTCCCCACATCCGTCTGAGAATCCAACCTTCACCCCGATAGATCACCCTGGCTTGGTTCGTAACCCGTTTGCGGGCCATCTAGACTTGGACCCGGCCTCTCATGACATCTACTTCGATGAGGTTACTGGCGAGCATCTTCTCCCTCGCAATCCTATGGTACGGGTGCTTGACGAAGCTAAGTCCCTGGACCTTGATTTGCTTACTACCCGGGTTGTAACTCTGGGGGATGAAGCTAAGGCGAATATTGACCGGGTCGCTGAGGAGACCAGGAAATTGATGGGGCATCATGCCCGACTAGTCAAGGCCGGGGAGGAAATTGGGAGTGCCAACATTCGGCTACGGTTAATGGTCTCCGACCAGGCCAAGCAGCTTGCCGATCAAGCCATCCAAATTTCTCAACACGAGGCCGCATCTAGGCAACTGAAGAAGACTATGGAAGAGGCCAGCAGGGCAGAGTTGCGAAAAATGGAGGCCGCTTGCAAGGAGCAAATTGACATGGCCATCATGACGGTGGATGAGGTTCGACAAGCGGACCTTGAGCGGGCGCAAGAATTATCGGGGAGACTTGAGGCCACGGAGATCGCTCAGTCCAGGTTGAAGGAGGAGATGGAGGCGATGAGGATATCCCTTCAGGCTGACCGCTCACGATACCGATCGGAGAGGGATGCTGCCGTCACTAAGCTGCGTGCTTCTGAGGCCCGAATGAGGGAGCTTGAGGAAAACGAGGGGATGATGGATGAGATGCTCCAGGATATGTATTTCCGCACTTGGAAGCAGGGTAATTTATCCTGGATGGATGATTACCCCCGAGTTATGGCCAGGATTTATCTCCGGGCTCTGGAGGAGGCTAGGGCTGATGCGAATAAAGAGGGTGGCGCGGTCTTCAAAATGGATGTGGTCACTACCCAGTTTACCAAGGAGGAGAAGGTGGCGGTGAAGGAGGGTATGCGGCTGCTTGCTGCTGAGGAGGCAGGTGTGCAAGTAGAGGATGATGACCAGGATGGTCAGGAAGCAGGTGCTGGTAAGTCTTCCTTTCTAGTCCTTCCGTTAACTTGGTTGGCAACAGGACAAGGATGAAACTCCGACGCAGCCGGCTCCTTGATTTGACCTGGATATCTTTTTGTGGACTTGACATTGTTGTATATGTTAGTCTCAAAACAGTAACGTAACTTTTAGGTTGTAATTATGCTACTTGTAATAAACAACATCATTCTTGACGTGTAATTTTTTAACTTAAGCTGATTCTGTCGTTTTCGAATGTTTTTGCTATTTTGACATGTTGTATGAGAAATATAGCCATTCGTATGCTTGTAATTCAATTGTGTTTGATGTCAAGTTCTTGCTTAAAACATAATTTCATGTCTTGCAATGTTAGTGTGATGTGTGAATATATTATAGCCACGTGTTTATACATGAAAGAAGAAAATACCGCCCTTTATATTTTACTTGTAGATGGTAGCTTTGAATGTCTTGCGTGACTGAGTGTGGAATGCGGTCAGTGTCCTGCTGTGAGTATCCGCTTCTATTAGCGAATGTCTCATATTCGGTGTCCTGTACTTTAGGGATTGTTACAGAGGATAGGAGAAAAGTTTTTTTAAATAAAATTGAAATATGAGAAAAAGTAAAACTTCCAATCACGGAAGGCCTTCGATGTGCTTAAGTTTGTGGCAAACGGGCTTTGTAGTCACTTTCCCTAGTTGTGGGTCTTGGAGACATTTGTCACCCATCTTATGCCTCCGCGGGGAGTTAATCTTTTTTACCATAGCCGTACTTAAGACACATGGGAGCCGAGATCGCGCACAGTAACTACCCGAGCCATTATGGCCCGTAATCGTGGGTATTATTCGATTTACTGTGGCTGGCTAGCGTGGGTGCCGATCGTCAACCGTGAACTGCCCCTGGCTGGCCACACCTTATGTTGGGGCTTAAAGTAGGTTCACAGTTGCCGGCAAGTCGAACGCCGTAATGAGCTTCCTTGGCTATAGTCGGCCTTCTTGGTGGCTTATAATTGGCTCATTACAGTTGGCTTTGAGGACCGTCGCGAGCAATGAGTTAACCTGCAGCAGAGGGATGCCGGAGCAAAAGTGTCTCATTGGCGAGGGCATAGATTCGTATAGTACCTGTTAGGTCTTGTCCAGGAGAAGTCGCGCTGTGGAGCGCCTTGAATGGAAATGCTATATGCATAGGATTGTGTTCAATAGAAAAGGATAAAGTTAACAAGCAGCCAAGATATAAAGGAACAAGTTAAAAAAGAGACAAGGTTTTTAAAGTGGTTCGGCACGAAAATGCCTACGTCCACTGATTCTCTTTGTTAATTCACTTCATATGGGCAGTACAAGTTAAGAAAAGTATCGACGGAGGTGTTGGATGTTCCATGCCCTCTGGAACACCTCTCCGTCCACTGTTGACAAAATATAAGCTCCATTGTGGAGATCTTTATGAATTACATATGGTCCATCCCAGGTTGGATCTAGTGCTCCGGGGCGAGGGAAGATTCGCTTGAGGACAAGATCTCCTTCTTGTAAGGTACGATGCTTGACTTTGGAGTTGTAGTGTGCTGCCACTTTTTGCTTGTGGGCTGCTGCTTTGAGGGCTGCATCATTTCTTCTCTCCTCAATTAGATCCAAAGACATGTGAAGGAGTTCTTCGTTCTCTTCTGGGTTATAGTGGATCCTACGGTGGGAAGGCACGATGGTTTCAACTGGGAGCATAGCCTCCGATCCGTATGCCAAAGAGAAAGGGGTATGCCCTGTTGATGTTCTGAAAGATGTGCGATAGGCCCACAGTGCCGTAGGGAGTTCATCCACCCAAGCTCCCTTTGACTTTTCGATCTTCTTTTTTATTAGAGTTTTCAGAATTTTGTTGACAGCTTCGACTTGTCCTTTCCCTGGGGATAAGCTACGGATGAGAAGCTCTTGTGAATTCCGTGCTCTTGGCACCAGTTGGCGAACTCCTCGCTGTCAAACTGATGTCCATTGTCCGATATAATTTTGAATGGGACTCCGTACCTGCATAGAACATTTTTGATCAAGAAGTTAATAACTTTTGCTGATGATACTTTATTTAGGGGTTCTGCTTCCACCCATTTGGTGAAATAGTCAACTGCCACTATAGCATATTTGGCCCCGCCTCGGCCCATTGGCAGTTCGCCGATTAAGTCAATTCCCCATACTACAAAGGGCCAAGGGCTGGTCATTTGAGTAATCTCAGTGGTTGGTAGCCGTGGAATCTTAGCAAACTTATGGCATTTGTCACATTTTCTGACGAAATCTAAGGCGTCCTTGCTTAAGGTGGGCTAGAAATATCCATATCGGAGTATCTTTTTTGCCAAAGTCTGCCCTCCGGTGTGATCTACGCAGCTTCCTTGATGAATGTTGGATAAGATTTCATTGACTTCCCTTCCAGCGACACACCTTAATAAGGGGTTAGAGAAGCCGCGCCGATAGAGGGTATCCTTTTGTATTGTGTAGCGGGAAGCTTTCCTCAAGATTTTCTTGACTTCGTTACGCCCGTCGGGTAGTGTGCCACTTTGTAAGTAGTCTCGGATGGGAGTCATCCAAGTTGCTTCTTCGGTTGAAGCTATCAGATTCACTTGCTCAAAACTTGGGGTCAGTTTCTTTGAGATGGCCACTGCTCCGGAAATAGCGCCGTCTCTCATGCTGGCTTGCTTCGCCAATTCGTCGCCTCTTGGTTCTCTTTCCGAGGGATGTGTTTGACTAAGTAGTGGTCCAATCGACTGAGAAGTAACTTGGTCTTCTTTAAATATGCTATGAGTCGTTCTTCTCGAGCCTGAAATTCTCCTAGTATTTGATTAACAATAAGCTGAGAATCGCTATAAAGACATAAAGAATTGGCTCCGATTTCTAAGGCAAGTTCTAATCCAGCTATCACTGCTTCATACTCTGCATCGTTGTTGGTGGCAGCGAATTCCAACCTTATAGCATGGTGCAGCTTATTTCCCCTGGGAGTACTTATTACCACACCTGCCTCCGAGCCTTGTTCGTTTGATGCACCATCCACAAAGAGGTTCCACTTGATGTCTTCTGCTATTTTTGATTGCTCCTCACCTTCGCTGGTAGTGAATTCGGCAATGAAATCGGCCATGGCTTGCCCCTTGATGGCGGTGCGAGGATGGTAGGTAATATCATATTGACTTAGTTCAATACACCATTTAAGTGGTCGCCCAGAAGTGTCGAGGCGATGGAGTACCTGCCTCAGCGGTTGATCGGTCAGAACTCTGATGGAATGGGATTGAAAATAGTGTCGCAGTTTTCATGATGCGATTAGTAGACAGTATGCTAGCTTCTCAAGTTTAGGATATCTGACTTCTGCCCCTGTAAACCTCTTACTTACAAAGTATACTGGCCGCTACGTGCGGTTGTCTTCTCTTACCAAAGCAGCGCTTAGAGCATGAGATGATACAGCAAGGTATAGGTATAACTCTTCGCCTTCGTTTGGAGTCGAGAGTACCGGCGGTTTCTGGAGGTGTTCGATTAAGTTAAGGAAAGCGGTTAAGCATTCGTCAGTCCATTCGAACTTTCCTTTGTCTTTCTTTAGAGCTT
This sequence comes from Allium fistulosum, assembly GCA_030737815.1. Lineage (NCBI taxonomy): Eukaryota > Viridiplantae > Streptophyta > Magnoliopsida > Asparagales > Amaryllidaceae > Allium > Allium fistulosum. Next base: position 56,791,826 of record CM060906.1, read on the forward strand.
CGAAGAAGGGGACGCACTTGTCCATTGCTTTGGAGATGAATCGGCTTAGGGCGGCCACTTTCCCATTCAAGCTTTGCATTTCCTTTCGAGTAGAAGGTATTTTGATATCTTTTAGAGCTCGGACTTGTTCAGGGTTTGCTTCAATCCCTCTGGCATGGACGATGAATCCCAAGAACTTTCCTGATGATACTCCGAAGGAGCATTTTAGAGGATTAAGTTTCATTCCATACTGGCGAAGTACTTGAAACACATCGCCCAGGTGGCTTCTGTGATCGTCGGCTTTCTTTGACTTTACCAGCATGTCATCCACATACACTTCCATAGTTTGTCCTATTAGCCCTGCAAACATCTTGTTGACGAGGCGCTGGTAGGTGGCTCCTGCGTTTTTAAGTCCGAAAGGCATTACCTTGTAGCAGTACAAACCCCGGTCAGTGATGAAACTAGTGTGGTCTTGATCGGGAGCATGCATAGGAATTTGGTTATATCCTGAGTATGCGTCCATAAAGGATAAGAGTTCGTGCCCGGCAGTGTTGTCTACAAGTTGATCGATTCAGGGAAGTGGGAAGAAATCCTTCGGACAGGCGTCATTTAAGTTGGAGAAGTCAATGCATGTTCGACACTTCCCATTAGCCTTCTTTACCAGTACCGGGTTGGCGATCCACTCTGGGTAGATGGCTTCTCGTATGAAGTCATTGGCAAGTAGATTCTTTACTTCTTCATCGAGGGCTGCTGATCGTTCTGCCCCCATACTTCTCTTTCTTTGTTTTACGGGCGCCTTGGTAGGATCAATGTTTAGTACGTGGCATGCTATGTCAGGGGAGATTCCGGTCATATTAGCATGTGACCATGCAAATACATCCAAGTTGTGGCGGAGAAAGCCAATGAGTTGTTCCTTCAACCCTGCTTTTAGTTGGGACCCGATTTTCAATAGTCTACTCGAGTCATGTTCGTCTACAGATACAAATTCCATAGCCTCTGCAGGCTCGGCGGTGGCCTCCTCCTCTTTGTCCCTGGGGTCTAATTCATTGAAAGGGTCGCTGGTATATCGAAGAGGAGGGGCTTTCTTTAGTTGCTATGCTTCCAAACTTTTTGTGCAGAGGGCAACCTCTACACTCTTCCCTCTATCCTTCATGTGGTTGTTGCGAAGTTCAGTTACATAGCAGTCTCGAGCAACGTCCTGGTCTCCCTCTACTTCCCCTACTCCATTGTCCGTTGGAAATTTCATCTTTAGGCACCATGGGGCTAGGACGATTTGGAAGTCAGACAAGGCTGGCTTTCCTAAGAAGTCGTTGTAGGCCGAGTGGTTTTCTATCAGCACAAATGTTTGTTTCCGTACAACGGAGCGGGGATGACTTCCAATTTCAACAAAGAGGTCCAGTTGCCCAAGGGGCATCTTGGCATCTCCAGTGAAACCATGTAGTGGTTTATTGCAGGGAGAAACGTCCTTTATTGATAGTTTCATTTTGTCGAATGCATGCTTGAATAAGATATTTACTGAGCTTCCAGTGTCTACTAGAATTCGGAAAACTTCGGCTGGACCGAGCCGGGCAGAGATAACCATGGGATCCATGTGAGGGTACTGCCTTCCCTCTAGGTCACGCCTACTGAATGTGATGTCATCACTCTCTTTCCGCTTTGGGTGGCGTTCTCCTATAACAGAATTAACACAGTCTTCATTGTTTCTAAGCGACTTTCCATATCTTTCCATCTCTGCCCAGCTTCTGTCGGCGATGTGCGGTCCTCCCGAGATGGTATGGACCACTATCTTCTCTTGACTGGAGCGGCTAGTGTTGCGATTTCCTCTGCCTATCTCTGGTGAGGGTAGCCTTGGGTTCTCATTGGCAAGAGCTGGGGTCCTGTTCTGACCTTTTACATAGCGTTCCAGTCTCTTCCTTCTGATGTGTTCTTCAATCAAGTCCCGGAGATGATGGCATTCATTGGTATCATGCCCGTGAGATTCGTGGAAGCGGCAGAACTTTCCAGATTTCTACGCGTTATCTGATTCCTTCTTGTATGGTGGGTGTTTGTATCTAACTTCGTCTTGGGTGGCAAGGAAGATGTTTTCGATGGTTTCATTCAAAGGAGTGTAAGTGTCGAATCTCGGTCCTGGCCGATATAGGCGCTTTTCTCCCTTCTTGCCCCCAGCATTGTCTCTAGAATCATTTCTTCGAACATCCTTCGCTGCAGCGGGCGTGTTGCCGTGAGCTGCCTTATTTTGCTGCCCTGACTGCCCCTCAGTGGCAGCGTCTTCGAGCCTCATATATTTCCCGGCTTCATGGAAGAAATCGGGTAAAGTAGCTGGTTTTTCTTTTGTCAATCTTCTAGCAAATTTAGTATCCGGATGCACATCACTACAGAGGGCCATTAAGACAAGCTTCTCATCGGCATCTTGGACTGCGGCCGCTGCGGCATTGAATCGGGTTAAATATTGTTGCAGCTTCTCTCCAGGTTTCTATTTGATACTGGATAAGGAATAAGCGTCTTTGGGTTGTTCCACATGAATGCGAAACTGGCTGATAAACTTTTCTTTCAACATCTCCCATGAGCTGATGGATCCTTGGGGTAGATGGCAGAACCAGGAGGTAGCTAGATCTGCTAAGAATAGTGGAAAGCATTTGCACAGTACTCCTTCTGTTGCCCCGCTCATGAGCATATGCTGTGTGTATCTCTGTAAGTGTACAACGGGGTCAGAGGTTCCTTTGTAAGGTTCCATTGTTGGCATCTTCCATTCTCGGGGGGTGATAGCAATTTCGATATTGCGGGCGAAGGGGCTGGTTACCCTAGCACCTATCCCTCGATCTCTTTGCTCCCGTTGGACGCACTCTCTGAACAAGCATGCCATCCTTTCATAAGAATTTGGAGCAGATAGGAATGAGTTCGGTTCCGTTTTGTGGGATTGATTCCGTCCAGATGACCTGTAGGGATGGTATCGTCTATCATTCCTAATATTTTCCAGTGGCGGCCTCTGGTCTTCTGGGAGCATGTTAGGGTCAGCTACAGTTGGCCCTTGCCTTGATCTTCCCCTGCTGGGTTCTGGTCTAAGCACTTCCTCGGGTCCAACTTCGGGCTGGACTCTAGCTCGGCCCCGTTCATTGGTGTTTCCGTGGTTAGGCAGTACGACCGGCTCAGCTACAGTTGACCTCCGCCCGGTACCTCTCCCATTGGGTTCGGTTCCAAGCGTTTCCTCTGGCCTAACTTCGGGTTGTGCTCGGTCTTGGCTCCTACCATGGCCGCTTCTATCGTTAGCTCCTTAGAAGAAGGAAGATCTTTGTTGTCTCTGAGATCCTCCAGACTGGGACTCACCCCATGATTCAGTGTTGCGGTTGAACTCTTCAGCATCCCTTAAGCGTGACATGAGATGGTCCACCAAGGCTTCCTGCTGGGATGTGATGCGGCTAGTCACTTCAGCCACAACCCTGTCTAGATCTGCCCTAGTAATTGCTGCAGGCTGTTCTGTGGTAGGGGTTGTCGGATTTGCCTGACCTTCATTTGGTACTGCTGCTGGAGGGGGACGATTTACTTGATCTGTGACCACTGGATCTGGAAGACTGCTGGTTGCGATATTTTTTCCTTTGTTAACATCTTTCTTCTGCTTGGGAGGCATGTTTTCCAAGAAATGAATGATGCTGTTAGGAAGAAGGTTAAGTGGGAGAAGCTGAAGCTTCGAGCTTCTAGCTCTCAGTGAAAGAACCAAAAATGTTTGCACAAAAAATGGGCAAACACCTCCAAGTCGTATGATTTATTTGATTTTGCGTTGTTTTTAGTGATCTGGGTGATTTATGCAAATATGTAAAAAAGCAGGGACTAAACTGTAAAAGACACGCAGATTTATAGTGGTTCAGCCAGAATGTGCCTACGTCCACTTTATCTATTATTTCTTCTTTCTTGATCAGATTACAAGTACAAAGCTTTGATACAAGTATATGAAAGTTGTTTGAAAGTTCTATTCGTGCTTGAGCTCTCAAACTTGTTCCCCATTGTTGTACCCCTGCCCCTCTATTTATAGAGTGAGGCTAGGGGTAGGGGTCTTGGATGTATATAGCTGTTGGTGGGCCTGGGCTGATACAGTCTGGCCCGGCAAAGTCGGTCCGGAACACCCTGGGTCCGGTGGGATTTGGTCCGGTGGAACTTGGTCCGGTGATGGTTTTGATTCGGTGGGACTGGTACTAGTGTATCGGTCCGGTGGTAGGAGTGGTAGAGGCTGGTTCGGCAGGCAGTGGAGAAGAGGTTTGTGTTTGATTCGGCGAAGGCTGGTTCGGTGAGGCCTTGGACCGGCGGAGGTTGGTCCGGCAGGGATTGCCTTGTAGTTGGTTCGGCAGGGATTGCCTTGTAGTTGGTTCGGTAGTGAGTGTAGCTAGGTCTCGTCTGGTAGCATCTGGTAGTGCTATTGTTTCTCCTGGTTCGGTGGGGGTGGAGACGCACCCAACACCAATTAAGTTAAATTAAATAAAAACACATTGATAGCCCCAACGTATATTTTCAAAAGCATATTTCTATTTGTAACCCCAAACTATGTATCGAAAACATTAAACACACCTGGTGTCCCCAAGGTTTTATAACATTCCATTTGAAAAAGGATCCCTTTTATATATTCAAACAAAGATAAGTATTTTATGCTATAACCCTTCGAAGTAGCCCCTTCGAATTAGCAAAACTTTACTCAGGAAAAATGGCTAAAAACAGCCATTTAAAACCCTTCGAATGAAGTTCCATTCGAAAGCAAATAAACATCCAAAGTTAGCCCCTTCGGAAACCTTTCTTTTGAAAGCATCACAAAATCATACCTTTTGCAATCATTGAAGGTAACCCCTTCAAAACCTTTCGAAATCAAAAACTTTCGAAATCAAACCTTTCGAAATCAAAACCTTTCGAAATCAAAACCTTTCGAAATCAGACCTTTCGAAATCAAAACCTTTTGAAATCAAAACCTTTCGAAATCAAAACCTTTTGAAATCAATACCTTTCAAAATCAATACCTTTCGAAATCAAACCTTTCGAAATCAAAATCTTTTGCAATTAATCAAAAACAATGAAGTGTTGGTGTTGGAAACAACCCTTCAAAAGTATACTTCCGACCTTGTTGGAAGGTTTACCCTTCGACTTTGTCGAAAGGTATTAAAACTTTTACTTTAAGAACAATGGAAAGGTTGGGATTTTCCTCCCCCTTTCCCTTCGACTTAGATGAAGGGATAAAAATCTTTTTGGAAAGCATATAAAACATTAACTCTTGAAGGTTTTAGCTTTTGAAGATCCCCTTCGTGGCCCCTCCTTGAGTATATAAAACTTAGCCTTTCTATAAAAATTTATAGAATCGAAGAATCCCCCTTCGTCTCAGTTGAAAGCAAGTTTTATTTCCATTTGAAAGCAAAGGAAGCAGCTCCCCGACCCTTCGCCCCTCTTCCCTTCGTCACCTTGTCTACCCTTTGACTTAGATGAAAGGATAAAAGCAGCTTTTGGAGTCGGAGGAAACATCTAGGCCTACTGAAGTGATGTTTTTTCTTGCTTGTCCAATGTGATTGGTCAAGGGGCTTCCACCTATGCTTTCAAATAGTAAAAAGTATATCAAAGTCAACATTTTTCTTAAAACACTGTACTTCTTCCCCAAATCAATTTTTGAAAGCAATTTTCCCTCCGGCTTTGATAAGGCATAAGCAATATTGCAGTTTTGCCCTTAGGCTTAATTAATTTAATTACCTTAGTTAACCACTAAGGAAAAACCCCCAAAAATCACCAAAAATCTTATAAATCATATACTTCAACATATTAAAATTTCAAAGAATATGAAGATCAAAACAACTCAGAATTTAACCAAAATCGAATAAAACGTGTTAATTATCCCATTAACATTTTAAAACACCTACGTCTTATCTAAACAAAGGTTCAAATGGTTATATCCTAACCAAAATCACAAACATTAATCGGGTATAACCCATAACCAATCCAAACATAGAAAATGAGATGATAAACATGATTATTCACCTTGATTAGTTAATTGGAGAATGAGATAATTTCCTATCTTTGATTCCTTAGCTTTTTCTTCAATTTATTCATTTTCCTGGAGCTTTTAATGGCCGGCCGAAATTTGGTGAGGAGTTATGAATGAGAGAGTGGAAGTTTATTAAAGTGGAGGAAGAGATATATGCTAAGAAATGTTGCCCCATTTTCAAGTTTACCCCTTAGGAAAATTCCTCCTTCTAAATTTAGTTAAGTATTATTTTAGTTCATTCATTAAGACACGACCATTGGATTTATTATTCTCATCTCCCTAATTATTCACATTATTCTATTTAATTTATCCAATTAAATATCTTAAATAATGTTAATTAAAATTCAGGAGCATTATAGACTCCCTCCCTTAAAGAATTTCATCCCCGAAATTTCAGTAAGTACACAACAACAATCATATAGCCCATGCAAGCAAAGCTAGTATAACCTACCAGCCAAATTCTATGTAAACCCTATATAGAACACACCATCTAAAATAGCCTAGGAAAAGTAGCCCTAATCCTATCTTCTGTCTCCCAAGTGCAGTCCATCACGTTGTCGCTCCACTGAACTTTCACCAACCTGACTGTCTTGTTTCTTAACCTCTTCTCATCTTTTACCACAACACGAACTGGTTGCCTCACAAAAGTCATATTCGGTCCCACCACTAAGTCTTCCAGTACCGTCGGAGCGATAGTAGTTTCTGGATCATGAACATACTTCCTAAGATGAGAAACATGAAACGCATTATGGACCCCGGCCAAACTGCTCGGCAAATCTACTCGGTACGCGAGTCTCCCAATCCTCTCTGATATAGGAAATGGTCTAACATATCTCGGTGCTAGCTTCCCAGTCTTCCTGAACCGAACCACACCTTTCATCGGCGATACCTTAATGAAAACTATATCTCCAACTGAGAACTCTAGGTCCTTACGCCTTCTGTCTGCGTAACTCTTCTGCCTAGACTGAGCTTCCTTCATTCTTTCCCGTATCAACTCGATCTTATCCGTTGCCTCTCTCACCAAATCTGGACCAAGGACCAATCTGTCTCCGTTCTCTAACCAACATGCTGGTGATTTGCATGGCCTTCCATACAAATCTTAAAAAGGCGCCATTCCTATAGTAGTCTGATAACTATTATTATAGGAAAATTCCACTAAGTGGAAGTGATCCTCCCAAGAACCACTAAAATCCAGCACACAAGCCCTCAACGGATCTTCCAGTACCTTGTTGACTCTCTCTGTCTGTCCATCCATCTGAGGATGATATGCGGTACTCATCTTGAGCTTAGTTCCTAACACACTCTACAGGCTCTTCCAGAACACGCTAGTAAACAAAGCATCTCTATCACTGACGATACTACTAGGAATTCCATGCAGTCTAACGATGTTCTTCATGAACAACTTAGCCAAAACAGGTGTCGTCCTGGTCGACCTTACCAGAATGAAATGGGCACTTTTGGTCAATCTTATTCATTACCCCGATTTGACCTTGGCAACCCGTCAATAAAATACATGTATATCGAGTCCCACTTCCAAACTGGAACATCCAAAGGTTGAAGCAAGCCACTTGGCTTCTGATGTTCGGCTTTTACTTGCTGACAGTTCAAACACTGTTTTACCCATAAGCCAACATCCCTCTTCATTCCTTCCCAGAAGAAACTTCTCTTCATATTCTGATACATCTTGGTTACCTCAGGATGAATCGTAAACTTCGATCGGTGACATTCCCTAAGAACTTCCTTCCTAAGGTTTCCAATATCTGGAACACATAACTGTTCCTTCTTTCTCAACCAACCTCTGTGGTCAAGAATAAAATCCTTTAAGTCAACAATCTCGGCTCCAGTTTCTAACCTTCTAATCCTCTCGGCTAACACTGGATCCTCTTTCTGCTTAAAAGCAATTCGTTCGATCAACACTGGTCGAACTTTTAAACAAGACATCATGGCGATATTCCGACTAGATCCAGCAGTTGACCATAACTGCACACTGCAAGCAGCCAGTGCTTCCAAGTCTTTCCATTCTGCTAACATAGCTAACACCATATTCTGATGTTTCCTGCTAAGCGCATCTGCCACCTTATTCCCTTTTCCCGGTGTATACTCGATGCTAAAATCATAAGCTGTAACAAACTCCAACCATCTCTGATGTCTCATGTTCAGCTCCTTCTGAGAGAATAAATACCATAGAGACTTATGATCTGTAAATAGCTCAAACCTTTCTCCCAAAAGATAATGCCTCCACACCTTCAATGCGAAGATTACCTCTGCTAACTCCAAATCATGGGTAGGGTATCTCACTTTATGCGGTCTAAGTTGTCTAGAAGCATAGGCAATAACCTTTCCATTCTGCATTAGCACAACACCTAACCCGGTACCACATGCATCGGCGTAAACTACCAACCCCCGATTTCCATCTGGAACTACTAACACGGGCGCATTGGTTAACAAATGTTTCAACTTAAGGAATGCATCCTCACATTTGTCAGACCAAACAAACTTCACGTCCTTCCTGATTAGCATAGTCAAGGATGCCATTGTCCACGAGAAATCCTTAATGAACCTTCGGTAGTAACCTGCAAGACCAAGAAAAATTCTAATCTCACTTACCGTCTCTGGTCTCTTCCAATTGTTAACAGCCTCGATCTTATCCAGATCAACTGCTAACCCTTCGTCGGAAACTACATGACCAAGGAACTTCACTTCCTTCTTCCAGAAATGACACTTGGAGAACTTCACCTTCAGTTGATGTTGCCTTAGCGTCCCCAACACTATTCTAAGATAATCCACATGATCCTTCTCATTCTTAGAATATAACAAAATGTCATCAATAAAAACCAACATGAACCTATCTAAATGCTCTCGGAAAACCCGATTCATTTAATCCACGAAGAAAGCTGGCGCATTAGTAAGCCCGAATGGCATAACCAACCACTCATAAGACCCATATCTGGTCCTAAACGTTGTAAAAGGAATACTGTCCTCTGCCACTCTTAGCTGATGGAAACCTATCGCCAATCCAGTTGGGAAAACACTCTGGCTCCACTCAACTGATCGAATAAGTCGTCGATCCTCGGAAAAGAATACCTATTCTTGATCGTCCTCTCGTTCAACATACGATAGTCGATACACATCCTTAACGACCCATTTGGTTTCTTCACGAATACCGCGGCCGTTCCCCAAGGCGAACTGCTTGGCCAGATGAAATTCTTTCCTTTCAACTCCATTAGCTGCACCTTCAATTCCTTCATCTCGGTTGGTGACATCCTACTAGGTGGTCTACTTAGGGGTTCAACTCTCGGTACGAGATCTATCCGAAACTCGATTGCTCTTTTCGGTGGCAAGCCCGAAACTGGTTCAAACACATCTGCAAACTCTCTTGCTACATAAAATTGCTTCAACTCTACTTCCATTCCCATAGCACCCAATAATGATAAGCATTTACGTTCGAACTCCTTACTGAGTAAAGGACTCGGTTATGGCTATTAGGATGTTTCAATGATATTTCCCCCTCTTGGCAAAATATCCTAGCATCATATCTACCGAACCAATCCATACCAAATATGATCCTGAAACCCACGAAATCAAAAACATATAAACTGCATGCAAACATATGACCCAACAAATCAAGTTATAACTGGTCATATCTCATTAAATCAAATAACATTTCATGAAGTTGTTTATAAATAACATTTGATTACACTTTTACAATAGAGATCAGAGTTACATACAACATGAATAAATAAATAATGCAGCGGAACAATATAATGCACTAGAATAAATATAATAAATAATAATAGCATTAAATCTCCATCTTCGTCCTCCAAAAAGCAATCTTCGATAAAACTGAAAAGCTCAGACTGACTCGAGCGAATTGAAAAGACAAAGCACTCAAATCAGAACTAAAAGATCTTATGTAAGTTAAATCAACAGTAAATAAATATAAGTGTAACGGCGTCGGAGATGTTTATGGGTTTTGACACCTCCTATCCAGTGTCTAACGTGAGTGCAAATAACTCAAGAGATGTTCGGGATTTCCATCTCCTAAGGATCCGTTAAACTATCTACTATGTAGTACAATATGCTATTATAATAGTGTCTACAGTAAAGTAAAGTATTGAAATAGCATTAAGGCGTTACCCATATCCCCCTTAACAAATTTTATATATTCCCATAGTCTATACAGTACCGTAATTCCTCCGTAAACTGGAGGGTTATCAGAGGGCACTCCATAGGTATGGTACAAATTAAACTCTTAGAAAGCGCGATAGGACATGTGAACATAGCACTCGAGGCAATGTCAGGGTAGATATACCGTTTGTAGAGCCGGACTGGTGGTAACGCATAGCAACTACTACCGCCCACCTCGGAACACACTCCCATAATCAAAATCGAGGGGTGGCCGCCAAATCAATCACAAGGTAATAGTATGGTATCGAAGAAATGTGTCCGAGTGAAGGAATGACCTCACTTGGCCCGGCATAGCTCCTGTTTTAGTCACATCTAAGCTGACTCATGGGAGTCAGGATCACGTAAATACCTCATACAGAATCGTTCGCCAAACCATCCTACTTCATTTTTGGAATCTCCACCACATACACAGTTGTTAAAGTGGTTTCGGTATTGGCAGAGAGTATGATAATATCCGATTCCGGTCTCTTTAACAACCAAACGCTTATTTCACATCGGATGGTTCTTTTACATTTCAAAAGTCAATTCACAATTGATATCAAAATATCATATTCTCAAAACCATATCACTTCCGAAATCATATTCACTTTCAAAACCATGTTCACGTTCAAATCATATTCATTGTTGAAAATGTCGATAAGATGGGTTAATTTAGTCCTCATTCCAAAATCATCATATTTACTCAAATATTTCATTTCACAAAAGGGATATCAATTCCAAATTCCAACTTAGGTTGTGTCATCATCAAGGATTTAAATATAAATACTTCAACTTAACACAGTCTGAAACTTTAGAAAATAGTTTAGATAGTCATAAATAGTTTTTAATAGTTTAAAATAGTTTAAATAGTAACATATAGTTTAAATAGATTTAAATTTGATTTAGATTTAAAAATGATTTAAATAGATTTAAAAATGATTTAATTTGATTTAATAAGATTTAAAATGATTTACATAGATTTAAAAATAGATTAAATAGATTTAAATTGTATTAAATAGATTTAAAATAGATTAAATGAATTTAATTAGTTTAAAATAGTTAAAATATATTAAATTGGATCAAATAAGTTATAATAGATTAAAATAAATTAAACTAGTTTAAATTAGTTTTAAATAGATTTCAAAGTTATATCCAAACATTTTCATAACTCAATTTCGATAAATTCATTTATATTTGACACTTCACTTTGAAATTCCAATTTACCTCCTTTGAATAATTCATTAAATCAATTCCAATTTCAGCATTTACGCTTGGATTTTTGAAAATAATTCGGTTTATATAAATTAATTTCTATTTCAAAATACCAGTTAACTGAATACAAAATTTAAAGATTCGCAAATCATTTAATTTAACCAAATACGGTGTCCGTATATAATTTTCTACCTTATGGTCAAGTGATATGGATATTTATCATTTCAATCCGCAATTTAAAATTTTACGGTTATATATCATTTCAAACCGCAACCCCGAATTAAATAAAATCTATAAAATCGCCCGAGTCTATCATTTCAACCCATAATGATTTTTCCCTAATCTATAGATCGTTCGGGTATGTATCATTTCAACTCATAGGGAACTTGTAGTGTTATAACAATATAAAATATAACATCCAGTCATCCAATATCAACAATCAAACATTCATCACAATCATCATCCAAATCAACCAATAAACATCAATAGATAACTGATTATCATGAACAGGTATTGAATTGACAATTAAATTCAATATTAAATTAAACGATGATTAAATGCAATAAAAGTTAAATTTGACTAGAATGACAATTTAAACATAACAAACATCAATCAATAAATTTCTAATCACGTCAGAAATTTAATTTAACTAACATAAGAAAGTTTAGTAATTGTGGGTGGGTTAAAGCACTCACCTTTGATTTCAAATCGATTTGAAATCCAAGATAAGGCCCAAAATTCAATAGTCTCATAATTCATTCTAACAAGTTCCATAAGGTCCGTAATTTCGATACGATCCTAGCAGAGCAAACTGCCTATGAATCTGAGTTCGTATGAAAAAGATATAAGAATTAGAAGTTACACGATTGAAATTATAAACTAAATAAATAAAATAAAGAGATAATCCACGTCAGCTCCCTCGTTCTCACGCTATCCACATGACATCAGAAGCCTGAACCCAAACGTCACCTCAAGCCCTTCACGTTGACCAACCATCGCACCCCTATACGCCGCTGCAGACCTCGGCATCTCCGCCATCACCTTCGTCCCGCTGCCGCCCATACAAAACCCCAAGTCCGATCATCCAAAAGTGCCTCAGGCCGCCACCGTTATCTAGTGTTTTGAAACCCTAATTCACAAAATCAAATCGCCACTGGTCGAATTGGATGATGCGACCACCACCGATAGCCTTCTGACACCACCCTCCACAATACCCACCAATCAATTTGACGATCAGTCAAAGTTGATCGACGCGTGATGAACGACCAAGATTAATTCCTTGGTTTCTGGACAAGCGATGAATCCGTGAAAAATGAATCACACCGGTAAGTTACGCTCGTCGAGAGCTTCGAATTGATATATAATATGATATAGTTTGAGGAGGTTAAATTTTCCATTTGATTTTGATTTGCAATTGACTCTAGAAATTTGGGTTTCTGCCATTTGAGAAGGAGGAACAAACAGATGGAGTTGTACGTACAGAATAAGAAAATGAAAGGTTGCTAGGGTTTTGAACAAACAATATATACTAACGAAGCCCGATAAGAAATGAATAATACCCGAATTGATTTGAAACGACAAATACGATCCGAAAAGCCCGTTTCGCTTCCAAAACGAAAATGGGTCATCCCATATATTAAAATAGATGTTTTCGATATTTTTAAACTCAATGGAATAGGTTTCAAGTCCTAATTCCATCATATGAAGAAGATGGATTAAAATCATCTTATTTCAAATTGATTTCAATTGAATTTAATTAAATTGATTTCTACGCGTTTTGAGTCCGTACGATCAAACGACAAGTTCGATCGCTACGAAACTTGAAACCTTACAATAATTCACTGTTACGGATCCGATGAAACTGGGTTTGTCAAAATTCAAGACAGTGGCCAAAATGGCTATTTTCACGTTAATTAAATAAATTAATATTAAATTAATTAATTACTTTTTAATTCAATTTTTATAAACTAACAAATTTTCATCCTTTTTGATTACGTAGACATTTACAATAATTTAAAATAAGTTTATATAAAATTTCAGTGTTGGTTATTACACTAATTACAGTGTTCAATTTCAACTGTAATTAAATCCAATTAATTGTAATTTAATTCCAATAAACCGATCTAATTTGGTTTCAATCTTTTTATTCAATCAATTATTGCTCTATAGACATATTTAACATTTGTTTATATCTTATTACTCAAATATTCTACAATTATAATCTTTTATTTGTATTAACTACTATATTTCAATTATATTGAATTTTTGTCAATTTATTGAAATTTAAAATCTCAATAGATTAATTTATCGGTTTTTCACTCTTTTTATTACATCAATTGTTGCCTTGTAAATATAATTAACATTTTATAACATTCACAATTTGCAGTTATTGCCTTAACTCAATTAACATAACATTTTAATTTCATTTAATTATAATTATAATTGATTAAATAATTTGGTAACAATTAACAATTGTCACCATTTCCACATTTAATAACATTCGTAAGTTTTTTATTTACAAACAAATGTTATAACAACTTACACTATACTAATTCTATCCAATTTCAATTTATTACACATTATTTCATTACTTAATCAACATTTAAATTATCAATTACTCCTTTAATCCAATTATCAATTAATACATACATTATTATAATTTATTTACAATCTATAACCAATTATAACTTTTATCCATCTTAATTAATTGGGATTACATTTAAAGCAGTTATCAATTACCTTACATTAATGCTATTACATTTCATTCCAATTATATTCTTATTATTTAATCACAAAATTTATTTCTTCCAACATTAAATCACAAAAACCTTATTAAATTAACTATTTTTAATTATCAAAAATTACGGGTCATTACACTCTCCCCCACTCAAAATTTTTTGTCCTCGAAAAGGGAAAAAGAAGGGATAAGGAATTAAGTAATCAATATATCTTATTTAAAATATTAACTTTTTAAACAACTAATTTACATAATTAAATAATTTAAATAAAATATATCAGTTTATAACAATTAAATCCTTTACATTCAAGTTAATAAAAGTCTGGAAAACATTTCACAAAATTTTCTAAGTCCAAAATTTACGGAAAATTTCGGCAGAGTCTCCTTTTTACGGAGAGGTCTGGGAGAAATAATAATATCAATAATAACAATATATATAATATTTTTCAAAATAAAATATCCCAAAACACGGGAAAAACAATATAATATCGCTAGAAACCCGAAATCCGAGAACGTGCCTATTTGTCGGGCAAACAATGCTTATTTTATGAAACCAAAAGCAGTAGCTATTGCTTCCATACCTTATTTCACTTATATAATCCAAAAGGGTTAATAATATGTAAAAGAGAAATATTTAAGTCATTTCAATAAATAACAAACAAATCATCATAATATAACAACAGTCATTTGCAAACAACAGTACAAACATCATTTTCAACAAAGAGAGCAATCATCTATGCATAGCAACCAAAAACAAATGGTTTGTTCGATTTCAGAACTTCTAGTCATATGAAATGATAAATAAACTATGAAGTAAACCATACACTCAACAGTCGTAGATAACTTTATAGATTATTTATACATCTCTATACAAAATAGAAGTATCCTTTCCCAACCAATCCATAAATCCAACAAACAAAGAATTCAACACATTTTCAAGTTTACTCTATTTATCTTTTTCACGTTATTTATTGTTCATTTTTTCATACAATGATTTTATTTAATTTACATTTATCACCTACCAAATTCATTTCCCATTAAATTACATTCATTTCTTATAAAATTTTATTTCTCATTTATACATACAATGTTATTTTTCTCTTTTCATTACTTACATTCATTGCTTGCATAAGCTATTTCCATTCAATTATCTAGATTATCTATTATTATGTAAGTTTCTTTACAATTCAATTCATCATTAATGGATTATTTCTTTTTCACGTTCATTCTTCCATATATAGTATTATTGAATACTAAATCCGTTTCTAAATCATTTCAATGTTTTCTGAAGTTATAATCATTCAATTAATATAGTACTCATTTTAATTCTAAATAGCTTAAATATTAATTTAAGTTTATAATTATTTACCTACAGTATTCACCTTTACTATTCAATCTGATTATAGATAGCTTAAATGTTAACTTAAGCTTATAATCATTTTATTACATTATTCACTTTTATTACACTTGATTAGTAACATTTCAAATTATTAACATAAGTTTATAACAATTTATAACATTAGAATTCTTATTTATAGAAGTAATTTCATTGAACACTTTCATTTTTCCAAGTTTTACTTGTATAATATTCTATTACATATTCTTACTAACATTACAACTTTTAACATTTTGGTAAGGTATATATATATATATGTCTTAAGAATGCAATTGAATATTACCCAAGTTTCTCTTATTTATTTAGTTAACAAAATGTTCAATAGTTACTATTTCTTAATTTAATTTCCTTTTTATTTATAGTTTTCAAAATTTCAGTTTCTTATCTATTACATTAATCATTTTAACATCAAACTTATTTTCATTTTAGAAGTTTCCAATTATTAATACAGTCAAGATTCCATTTAATACAATAATTTCAATTTCTAATTTATAGAAACTTAAGAACTAAACAACCGGGTTTCATTTCAATTATCCTAAAATAATATATATAATCATATCTTTTATATATATCAAATCATATTTGGAATTCAAAAATCAAGATTGATATATCAAAACAATTGTGTAGTAAAATTACTACAACGGTCTTCCCACTTTGAAACTCGAAAATGAACGTCGATGATGCGTGCACTCATCACTGAAATTATTTTCCAACGACAAAGAGGGGAGTACAGAACTTATTTCCTTCAAAAATTCTTTAGACATTTCTTTCAAATCATGTTGAAATATTTATACCAAAAAAACAAATATTTTATTCCAAAATAATGCTAAGATTATATTCCAAAATCTTTTGAAAGAAATTTTCAAAAATCCTGAAACTTAAGTTCTAAATTTCCAATTTATATTCATTTTATTTACAATCCCATTTTTTTCCAACTAATATTTATAAATTTCACTTCTCAACAAGCAACATATACATCCAACTACATCATTTATAAAATTTGTTATTTTATATACAAATATATAATAGGCAAAATTATTTCATTTACCTATATTTCAAACAATATTGTGTCGGTCTGTTCTATTAAATGTTTAGAAATACCTAATGGTGCCACAGCGTCCCATGTACCGACCGGAATTTATAAATACAAAACAGAACAAATTAACACAATACAAAACTTTTTATAACACTAACAAATACGCTCTCTCAAATATACACTCAGCGATTCATTCTAGGGTATTACTACCCAATTTCTAAAGAGTCAGATCCCACAAAGCTAAGGTTATCGCTAAACCAAAGCTCTGATACCAACTGTAATGACCTGCCTTTTTGGACGATTTAAGCAGACACGCATGTAAGACTCAAACCATTCAAAACGGCAGATTGTTATGAGGTAAATAAGAAAAATCAGAGAAAGAAAGAAAATAAAAAGAAATATAGAATCTCGCAGCGGAATGACAAAATATAAAAATCAAATAAACAGTTCATGAAGCTGTTTACAAAAATATTTGATTACACTTTTACAATACAGATTAGAGTTACATACAACAGGAATAAATAAATAATGCAGCGGAACAATATGATGCACTGGAATAAATATAATAAATAATAGTAGCATTAAATCTCCGTCTTCGTCCTCCAAAAAACAGTCTTCGATAAAACCGAAAAGCTCAGATTGACCCGAGCGAATTAAAAAGACAAAACACTCGAGTTAGAACTAAAAGATCTTATGTAAGTTAAATCAACATAAATAAATATGAGTGTAACGGCGTCGGAGATGTTTACGGGTTTTGACACCTCCTATCCAGTGTCTAACGTGAGTGCAAATAACTTAAGAGATGTTCGGGATTTCCATCTCCTAAGGATCCGTTAAACTATCTACTATGTAGTACAATACGCTATTATAATAGTGTCTACAGTAAAGTAAAGTATTAAAATAGCGTTAACGCGTTACCCATATCCCCCTTAACACATTTTATATATTCCCATAGTCTATACAGTACCGTAATTCCTCCGTAAACTGGAGGGTTATCAGAGGGCACTCCATAGGTATGGTATAAACCAAACTCTTAGAAAGCGCGATAGGGCATGTGAACACGGCACTCGAGGCATTGCCAGGGTAGATATACCGTTTGCAGAGCCAGACTGGTGGTAACGCATAGCAGCTACTACCGCCCACCTCGGAACACACTCCCATAATCAAAATCGAGGGGTGGCCGCCAAATCAATCACAAGGTAATAATATGGTATCAAAGAAATGTGTCCGAGCGAAGGAATGACCTCACTTGGCCCGGCATAGCTCCTGTTTTAGTCACATCTAAGCTGACTCACGGGAGTCAGGATCACGTAAATACCTCATACAAAATCGTTCGCCAAACCATCCTACTTCATTTCTGGAATCTCCACCACGTACACAGTTGTTAAAGTGGTTTCGGTATTGGCAGAGAATATGATAATATCTGATCCCGGTATCTTTAACAACCAAACACTTATTTCACACCGGATGGTTCTTTTACATTTCAAAAGTCAATTCACAATTGATATCAAAATATCATATTCTCAAAACCATATCACTTCCGAAATCATATTCACTTTCAAAACCGTATTCACGTTCAAATCATATTCATTGTTGAAAATGTCGATAAGATGGGTTAATTTAGTCCTCATTCCAAAATCATCATATTTACTCAAATATTTCATTTCACAAAAGGGATATCAATTCCAAATTCCAACTTAGGTTGTGTCATCATTAAGGATTTAAATATAAATACTTTAACTTAACACAGTCTGAAACTTTAGAAAATAGTTTAGATAGTCATAAATAGTTTTTAATAGTTTAAAATAGTTTAAATAGTAAAATATAGTTTAAATAGATTTAAATTTGATTTAATTAGATTTAAAAATGATTTAATTTGATTTAATTTGATTTAAAATGATTTACATAGATTTAAAAATACATTAAATAGATTTAAATTGTATTAAACAGATTTAAAATAGATTAAATGAATTTAAAATAGATTAAATAGATTTAAATTGTATTAATTAGATTTAAAGTAGATTAAATGAATTTAATTAGTTTAAAATAGTTAAAATAGATTAAATTGGATTAAATAAGTTATAGTAGATTAAAATAAATTAAACTAGTTTAAATTAGTTTTAAATAGATTTCAAAGTTATATCCAAACATTTTCATAACTCAATTTCGATAATTTCATTTATATTTGACACTTCACTTTGAAATTCCAATTTATCTCCTTTGAATAATTCATTAAATCAATTCCAATTTCAGCATTTACGCTTGGATTTTTGAAAATAATTCGGTTTATATAAATCAATTTCTATTTCAAAGTACCAGTTAACTGAATACAAAATTTAAAGATTCGCAAATCATTTAATTTAACCAAATCCGGTGTTCGTATATAATTTTCTACCTTATGGTCAAGTGATATGGATATTTATCATTTCAATTCGCAATTTAAAATTTTACGGTTATATATCATTTCAAACCGCAACCCCGAATTAAATTAAATCCACAAAATTGCCCGAGTCAATCATTTCAACCCATAACGATTTTTCCCTAATCTATAGATCGTTCGGGTATGTATCATTTTAACTCATAGGGAACTTGCAATGTTATAACAATATAAAATATAACATCCAATCATCCAATATCAACAATCAAACATTCATCACAATCATCATCCAAATCAACCAATAAACATTAATAGATAACTGATTATCATGAACAGGTATTGAATTGACAATTAAATTCAATATTAAATTAAACGATGATTAAATGCAATAAAAGTTAAATTTGACTAGAACGACAATTTAAACATAACAAACATCAATCAATAAATTTCTAATCACGTCAGAAATTTAATTTAACTAACATAAGAAAGTTTAGTAATTGTGGGTGGGTTAAAGCACTCACCTTTGATTTCAAATCGATTTGAAATCCAAGATAAGGCCCAAAATTCAACAGTCTCAGAATTTGTCCAAACCAGTTCCATAAGGTCCGTAATTTCAATATGATCCTAGCGTGTTGAATCATGGATTTTGATTCATGACAACGTACAATAATTAACAAAAAGAAGCAAAGAAGATGCAACTACTAACCAAAGAAGAAGATATGCTAGCACTTTGGAGATCTCAAGGTCACATTGTATAAATGTGTTAGTTCATGTATATTGTGTTTGTAGAGTAGTTATTTTTGTTAAAATCTATCCTCAAAATCTCTCACAATTATCAAGAAATTATCCACCTTCATCGTAATTTTAAATAAGTTGGAAAATATGAATATATATGCTCAAACAGCCAGAGCAGTCGACTGGTACAATTAAACCAGTCGACTGGTTCAGCAGTTAGCTCATATATATACAAACATGCACATAAACGTGCACACACCTTCTTTGACCAGTTGGCTGGTATATTTGACCAGTCGACTCCTGTATTCCAACTGTCATTTTTTATGAAAAGACACCTCCTTTGATGAAGAGTCTCAATCCATATTTCTTCTAAATAGATTCTTCTTTTGATAAGAACTATTCGTGAATGGTTATATCTCTTAGACAACTATATAAACACGTTAGTTCTACATCAAAAATCATAAATTCAATTATTGCTTTCTGATCTTACTCTCTAATATTCTTTTTGCTCTATAAGACTATCATATTCTTCCTTCAATCCTTATTCACATTCACAAATTTGAGGATTAGATTATAGGAAGTTTTTGTACATCATTTACTCATTAGTGTTATTAAGAACACAAGAAGTCAGAAACTAATTTGTATTTATTATTGATCCGTTCTGCTGCTCGGGTTAAGTAAAGACCTCTGTTGTTGCTGAGGCAAAATCCTGTTCTGCTGCTCAGGTCCCTGTTCGGCTGCTCAGGGGTTGTATAAAACTGTTCCTCCGGGTTAAGTGAGGATATTGTTGTTAGTTAAATTCCAGAAGGGAGTCTGTGACTGGACGTAGGACGGTGCTCCGAACCAGTATAAAATATCTGGTGTCATTTTACTATACTGCTTTTATATTCCGCACTATTTACAGTATTACTATCATCACTATACTCTGTATTATCATATATCCATATTACACGATCCATAGCACACTTTCATAATGGAGCAAACCGCCCATGAATCTGAGTTCGTATGAAAAAGATATAAGAATTAGAAGTTACACGATTGAAATTATAAACTAAATAAATAAAATAAAGAGATAATCCACATCAGCTCCCTCGTTCTCACGATATCCACGCAACATCAGAAGCCTGAACCCAAACATCACCTCAAGCCCTTCACGCTGACCAACTATCGCACACCCTATACGCCGCTGCAGACCTCGGCACCACCGCCATCACCTTCGTCTCGCTGCCGCCCATCCAAAACCCCATGTCCGATCATCCAAAAATGGCTCTGGCCGCCACCGTTAACTAGGGGTTCGAAAACCTAATTCACAAAATCAAATCGCCACCGGTCTAATTGGATGATGCGACCACCACCGATAGCCTCTTGACACCACCCTCCATAAAACCCACCAATCAATTTGACGATCGGTCAAGGTTGATCGATGCATGATGAACGGCCGAGATTAATTCCTTGATTTCTGGACAAACGATGAATCCATGAATAACAAATCACATCGGTGAATTACGCTCGTCGAGAGCTTCGAATTGATATATAATATGATATAGTTTGAGGAGGTTAAATTTTCCATTTGATTTTGATTTGCAATTGACTCTAGAAATTTGGGTTTCTGCCATTTGAGAAGGAGAAACAAATAGATGGAGTTGTACGTATAGAATAAGAAAATGAAAGGCTGCTAGGGTTTTGAACAAACAATATATACTAACGAAGCCCGATAAGAATTAAAAAAATCCTCGAATTGGTTTGAAACGACAAATACGATCCGAAAAGCCAGTTTCGCTTCCAAAACGAAAATGAGTCATCCCATATATTAAAATATATGTTTTCGATATTTTTAAACTCAATGGAACAGGTTTCAAGTCCTAATTCCATCATATGAAGGAGTTTGCTTAAAATCGGCTTATTCCAAATTGATTTCAATTGAATTTAATTAAATTGATTTCTACGCGTTTTGAGTCTGTACGATCAAACGACAAGTCTGATCGCTACGAAACTTGAAACCTTACAATAACTCACTGTTATGGATCCGATGAAACTAGTTTCATCGAAATCTGATACAGTGGCCAAAATGGCTATTTTCACATTAATTAAATAAATAAATTTTAAATTAATTAATCACTTTTTAATTCAATATTTATAAACTAACAAATATTCATCCTTTTTGATTACTTAGACATTTACAATAATTTAAAATATGTTTACATAAAATTCAGTGTTGGTTATTACACTAATTACAGTGTTCAATTTCAACTGTAATTAAATCTAATTAGTTATAATTTAATTCCAATAAATTGATCTAATTTGGTTTCAATCTTTTTATTCAATCAATTATTGCTCTATAGACATAGTTAACATTTGTTTATATCTTATTACTCAAATATTCTACAATTATCATCTTTTATTTGTATTAACTACTATATTTCAATTATATTGAATTTTTGTTAATTTATTGAAATTTAAAATCTCAATAGATTAATTTAACGGTTTTTCACTCTTTTTATTACATCAATTGTTGCCTTGTAAATATAATTAACATTTCTATACATTTTATAACATTCACAATTTGCAGTTATTGCCTTAACTCACATTAACATAACATTTTAATTTCATTTAATTATAATTGATTAAATAATTTGGTAACAATTAACAATTGTCACCATTTCCACATTTAATAACATTCGTAAGTCTATTATTTACAAAAAAAATGTTATAACAACTTACACTATACTAATTCTATCCAATTTCAATTTATTACACAATATTTCATTAATTAATCAACATTTAAATTAACAATTACTCCTTTAATCCAATTATCAATTAATACATACATTACTACAATTTATTTACAATCTATAACAAATTATAACTTTTATCCATCTCAATTAGTTGGAATTACATTTAAAGCAGTTATCAATTGCCTTACATTAATACTATTACATTTCACTCCAATTATTTTCTTATTATTTAATCACTGATTTTATTTCTTCTAACATTAAATCACAAAAACCTTATTAAATTAACTATTTTTAATTATCGAAAATTACGGGTCGCTACACTAACCCGATTGATTTTTGAGGAAGCCGATTGGAGAAGTTGGAATAAGATTCCATAATTGATCCCAAGTGCAAGTGGAAGATTAATAAAGTTAGGGGTATACATTAAGGAAAATTATGTAATTTGTTACATATATCTGACTCGATAATCAATCTCGTTCGAAATAAAAAGTGTTTTCATTCTATTATATACTTGACATAATATGTTATATTAATTAATTAATTTAAATAAAAGTATATTTAACAGAAAATCCGTAAATTGTATGTTTTGTGATAGTAATTACAATGTGTTGTAACTATGAGTGATTTATCACAATAAAAATAAATATACCATTTTAAATATTCCTAGTCAAGATGTATCGAGACTGAATATCAATACACACATTGAGACTAGAATACATAACGATATCCAAATGTAAGGTAGTGTACTGCTCATGGTTGCTAATGGCACCAATGGGTTATGTACTGATAGTTATTGGGTAAGTATGAAATGACTCACTTGATAATATTCTATTTTTAATATATCTAAGGTCAAACAGAAAATACCGGTGAATTACACAGTTCTCTTATTTGAGAATACCGTTGATCTTCGGTGTGGAAGCTCATCTTTGATTATAGTTAAATCTTAATACGACGTCCACCGCATGACTATAGTTGGGTCGAGTGGAAGCATTGGAAGTGAAACACTATTGAAATGAGGATTTATCTCCTCAGTTATATGAGGTTAGTGTCATGGCCAACTGAAGTCAACTCAAAGTTAAAGTCTTTGGCCAAAACATTTCAGTTAATAGTAATTTTCATTATAGAACCAAGGACTTTGTGTTTGGAGTATAAAGTTGAATATGGACGATATTGGAATTTTTACTATTACCAAATTCCATAAGTCCAAAGTGGTATAGTTATGACAAAGAGAAATTATATAGACAATTGTCACTAATGGGTAACGCTTATAATAAATAAAATTAGATTTTTTCGAAAAATGTGTAAGCGAAAAATTCAGCCAAAATGTCACACCACTAGCTAAGGTGATATATAAATATTAATATTTGAATTGTTCGATATTAATCGCTAACTGAATTTACACCCATGAGTCACAACAATCGAAATGATGAAAATTCTGAATGAACGACACGATTTAATTAATTTTTTATAGTTGAAAATAATTAAAATAATTAATATTTATGAAATATTAATTGTTAAATTTTATTAAATTTATTTGAATACATTAGTATTTAGTAAAATGTGTATGCAAAAGTTATAAACACGTGTATCGATATATGATATCGGCGGAATGTTTAAATTTGATTTAAACAGAAAATACTAAAAAGGACATTAAATAAATTAAATAAATTAATATTTGTGAAATATTAATTACTCAAAAATTTCTTATTTGATTTGTTTGATTTTCAATAGTGTTTAATAAAGTACGTATATAACAATTATAAGCACGCGTATCGGTATACGATATCGATAAAAAAATTAA
Organism: Allium fistulosum; assembly: GCA_030737815.1. Classification (NCBI taxonomy): domain Eukaryota; kingdom Viridiplantae; phylum Streptophyta; class Magnoliopsida; order Asparagales; family Amaryllidaceae; genus Allium; species Allium fistulosum. The sequence continues at coordinate 56,816,008 of CM060906.1, forward strand.
ATTGAATTTAAATTGGAATAATACTAATTCATTTTTGGAATGTTTTAGAGCCCAAATAGCCCATGTAACAGTTGGACTTACTCTGAGGAATAAGAGGGGTCTTTTGTTTTGAATGAGAATAAAATATTATTAAAAGAAGAGGAATCGGCATATATTGAATGTGACATTTATTTCCTCTTTTAATAAAATTACCTCTTAGTCATTTTGCCTCTCTGATTCTCATCTTCTCCTCCAAAAAATTCAAAATTTTCATGATGGTAAGTCTCCAAAAATTTCAAAACAAAATTCAAACAAAACAAAAGAGAAAAATGTGATTGTCTCTAGATTATTACAGATCTAGATTTGAAGAATCTAGGAATCCTTCTTCATTTAATATGTATTATCTAGGCTTCATCCAAAGGTAATTATGTATATATACATATAATTTAATGTTGTTTATATCCCTTTAATTTTCTATCTCTCCCTTGTGTTCATATATATTAATTTGGATTTTGATTTGGATGTCTCAAAACCCCTGCTTGAATCAATTGTATATTATTAACATGAAAAAAGAAAAAAAAACCCTTGCTATGTTCACTGCTATTTTGTTATAAATAATGATAATAATTTTTTTCTCTATTCTGTATGTTTATTTATCCAATTTGTTTATCTTGATCCTTTCAATTTCATTTTCTCTGTTCTACATGTTAATTCATCATGTGTAACCTAGATCTAGATCTTCTTATCACGAATCTGTATATGCATGTGTCGTTTGGTTTATAATTGTTGTTAAAATAAAAACTAAATTGAGTTTTGGAATACTCTTATCAATTAGTTTGTTTTCATATCAGAAGATTTAGACTTGAATGTTTACACACAAATTGCTATGTGAATAATACTTTGAAATAATTGCATTTACTAATATTTGTTTTCAACATAATAGGATGACTTAATTTTGTTATGTTTTAAATCATTCTAAAAAAGCTTTGCCGATTGAAACAAAAAGGAAAACATTAAATTAATGATTTATTCCTAGTTTTTATTTTTGTTTAAAAGGAATCAATCTATTTCACAAACTACTTGTATATATTTTTATTTATTCCAAAATTTTGTTTTGGTTGTACATGTACATGAATTTGTATATTTATATAATATCATTTATGTGTGTGTGTGTTTTCATTTAACTCAAAGTTTCAAAAGGGGTTTTGTATAAGATATAATAGTAAACTTTTAAACTACTTTGATTTGGCTTTATATTCTTTGATTTATTGCATGTAATAAAAATAAAGTATATTTCAACTTGAACTGCTATGCAAAATGTTTATTGTGTATCTATATATACATTTAGACATGTAAATATTTATATACATACACACATATGTATGTATGTGTACACATATATATATATATACACATTAAAAAAATCATGGTTTAGACAACAAAGGCATATATAGAGGGGAAATATATCCGTTGCGGTATAAATCCCAACACCTAAACAACATTTACATTAACTATGTACACATTTCATATATTGCACTTACACTACACACATGGGTGCATTTAATGTGCTTATCAAAATATAAAATTAATTAAAATTAAATTAAACTAAATTTTAAACAATTATAATAATATCGAGAAAATTTAGAAAGGTTCTAAATGGATTTAGACTACATAGGCCCAACAAAGATCCAATAGTATTTTTTTAAATTTACCCATTTCTTTCATTGATGGTTTGCTCGGTTCCTTCATTGATCGGTTCACCGGTTAGTGGCTGGGCAATAATACCTAGATCCAATCATTTCGCTTTCGGACTAACCCGATTTCCTCTATATGACTACTGGAAGACTTTTGGGCTACTCGGGGAAGTGGTACGCAAGTCTGTACCTTTTGGTATCGATCTAAGGTAGATGTCCTGATTGATGGTTTGATCTTATATTAGTGACCATGCCTAGTATTGGTCTTATGGTAGTGGCCATTCGCATTGAAAAACAATGATGATATATTAATCTCCGTTTGTTATAGACATATTTGATTGCGTGATCTTATATATATATCCTGACCACATCGTTTTTTCTTTGTAGTCTCAATAGCGTATTACATGAGACACTATCGTCGTTCTCTTTTTCATAGGAGCGTACGCGAGTTATTTAAGAAATCCATGATGACTAGAAAGGGGTGATGATGACAATCATCTATTATGGATCATATATCACCAAAGCTTGTTTCAGAGGGTAAGATGAGATCCGCAAAGGTCTTAGGTATTCAGAGTAGATCATATATCATCAAAGCCTGCTTTAGAGGGTACAATGAGATTTACACGATACCTGTCACTGAGGATGTGGCTTGGGTCTATGGTATATTCTGGTACTGATTCTATTTACTATTGGGACTAGGTTTCAAGTATATAAAGTAGGTCACATATCACCAAAGCTTGCTTCAGAGGATATGGTGAGATCTTTATGAGGCCCATCACTAAGGATGCGGCTCAAGGTCTATGGTATAATTAGGTGTTAATTCTATTTATCTAGAAACCTCGAAGGAAATCATTGGATCGCTATAAATGAGGATTTCATCATGAGACGTACAGTTGAAGAAATTTTAGAATCGGGCGATCTGATGGCCAAAACGACCTCAAAATGCATGGCATTATCATCCTAGAGCGCTGTCTCAAATGACGATGAAATTTATACCACCAGAACTGGAAAGATTAGGTGATGTGCACTGACAAGTTTCATGGCGATCTGATGTGATATGTGATGGTATGAGCTCAAAACATATGACGATTTATTTAAAGAATTAAATAAAAAATATATTTATATAATATATACACATTCACATAACTAGATATTTATATTTACATAATATATCTATGTATAATAGGTTTTTGGTCTACCCTGATTCGGGTAGCTAGGGTCCACGTTAACTGGTGAGGTCAGATCTGTTGAGCTCGTGGAAAGAAGTGGATCAATCTGTTGTGGTTTGATTATGTGTTGTTGTGTTTTAGGTGGTCAAGATCTTGGGGCCGTCGATTAGGGCTGGCCTTTGTTAGCGATCGAGGCGGAGTTGACCAAAATGAAAAGCACCATTGTTCTTCACATTGCGACCCACACCATTTGGCGTCATCGGTTAGAGCTCCGACCCCGCGTAGATGACATGATTTTTCGAAGGTGGCAACGGTTGTTAGGTCACAATTTTCATGGTGTAGCCGAGCTTGATAAGGTAGGGTCCATCGTGAAGTGCACATGAATTGTGACATGATGGAGTTGCTGGTTCGTCGATTCGTTGAGCGAATTCTAGGAAATCGAGGAGAGAAGGTATGGTGTGTATGGGTTAAGATACACCGGTTAATGCAAGTGGAGTTGTGGAAGAGGAGGGATTAATATTTGAAGAGGTAATTAGCTATTAATTAAAGTTAATTAATATCGATTACCTTGTTTCGTATTAATTTCATATCTTTTGCATATAAGGTCCAATCGAGACGCAGTCTTCATTGTTGGACTCGTAGTGAGATTATCTTAGTAAAAGCTTGGAGTGAATTTGGACACTTGAGAATTTTTGGTTCAGGTGAGCGGAGTTATAACACTTAATTTATATCTAAGTATAAATCCCCATAATTATATATATTGAAAAATATTACCTAAATGAGGTAGAATAATATATATATATATAGGTGATTATTTCCCCCTGTTTGATTGTGTTAGCGATAGAACTATTATTGTATATATTTTACTAAAGATATTTGGGATAATCGATCAAGATCCCGTATATAAAAATATTGTGTTCTATTCGCATTGAATAGAGTTAGATAGCGTTGATATTATTTTATAACATGATTATAATTTAATTAAACTTTAATTCATCATTACATTAATGATAGAAATATTATTATATATTTTATTGCTAATCAGACGTTAAGAGGATGATTTTTAAAAATAAGCTAGAAGGCTTAAAATGATTTATAAGCTAGTTATGTATTTTATAATATAGTTGCAAGATTTTATAAAATAGATAGTAGAGGATATTGGACTTTTATTGAAAAATTAAGTAAATAAAAGTAAGATTTGATTATTAAACAATCAAATTGTTTATTTAAATATACGTGTGAATTAAGGTGTATTGTGTGCGTTAGCGTATAAATATACATCTATAATAAGGGAAGGTGATGTGGTAGAGTGTAGTTGAGTTTTCGAAAGCATATCGCATTTTGGTAGCAAAATGATCATGAAAAGGATTCGCAACGACACGAACATCCCACCCGAACTCTTAAAGAAATCGACATGTTGACTCAACCATAAGGCATGAAACTTCAACCGCTGACAAAGACAACATGGCGAGATGGTCAGGTGACTCGATGGATAAGGCGGCATGATGAAATGAACAGAAATCGAGCCTCGAATCATGCTCCGAGCTAGAAATTATTGCCTAGCTCAAAGCATGGACCGATGGATCGGTGGCTGGGCAATAATGTCTAGATCCAGAGCATTTTGCTTTCGGACTGACCCGATTTCCTCTGTATGGCTTCGGGAATACTTTTAGGCTACTCGGGGAAGTGGTATGGAAAACTTGGGTAGATTTCCTGATGAATGGTATTGGTCTTATAATAGAGGCCATCCACATTCATAGACGATGACAAGCTATCGCTCTTCGTTTGTGATAGTTGTATTTGATTACATGACATTTTATTTGATATATTTATATTTATACCTTTACGGCATCAGTGTTGCTTTATGGTCTCGATATCGTATTACACGAGACATGATCATTGTTCACTTTTTGATAGGGACGTACGTGAGTTATTTAAGAAATCCATGATGACTAGAAATAAGGGATGATGGCAATCATCTACTATGGGATAATATATCGCCAATTATTCCAAAGGATACAACGAGATCTGGAAAGGTCTTAGGTATTCAGAGTAGATCATATATCATCAAAGCCTTCTTAAAAGGGTACGATGAGATCTACACGAGACCTACCACCGAGGATGTGGTTTGGGTCCATGGTACATTCAAGTACTGACTCTATTTACCATTGGGACTAGGTTTCAAGTATATAGAGTTGGTCACATATCACCAAAGCTTACTTCAGTGGGTATGGTGAGATCTATACGAGACTCATCATTAAGAATGTTGCTCGGGGTCTATGGTACAATTAGAGACCAACTCTATTTATCTTGAACCCTCAAAGAGAATCATTGGATCACGTTAGATGCTCGTAGTGGACTTCACCCATCAGTAATGATGGGTATCAATTTGTATCTTTGGTGTTCTCTCATTGCTATGTTTTGAATGTAATTAGTTGGCTGATGTTGTTGTTGTTACAATTATTTTTATTATATACTTTGTGATAGACTTATATTATGATTACCCTAGTTTTGTATGTTTGGTTACCTATGTCATGGTTTATAGTTACGGGGTAGTCACACTATAGTAGTTATGCTGACTCGTTGATTATAGGAAAATAATAGGTTATGGTACGATTTCCAATCTTTGGGATATGTTTACTTTACATGTATATGGACTGTCTGAATCACTCCTAAGCTACGATTATCTAGAGGACCAACTATGTCTCACTAGGTTCATGTTTATTTGTATATAGTTTTAATATACAGTATTTTGAGATAGTTCCCATCACACCAAACTTTATGTCTAAACCACATTTTGCCTTTGTCTTTTTATGTCATGACAATTCTCAGATACCCGATTGTGCAGTTTAGGAGTCAGGTGCTTTTAAAGATACGCTTTCAGGATAGTGGAGCATTTTGGAGGCAAAGTCGATGCTTTTGATATATACTTGATATTGTAGTAGTACATGATTGTCTATGAGAATTGTTGTATCAAATATTATATTATGGCTTTCTATATTGATATTTATTTACCAATTACTTCCTTTGGTACAATCTCTTATATACATTGATTATCATGTTATGTTTATGTATATTCAATATATTATATGTTATCATTCCACTGTGAAATTCTATCGATATCCCTTAGGATAGTATTTGTTTTAGGTTGTCTTTCCGCAACAATCTTTCTTTTGTATTATTCGGGAGTTAGATGTTGTCATTCAGTTCTAATCTCAGGGTATTACGAAGGGCGGGTTGTTATACTTGGTATCAAAGCCAAGGTTCAACAATCAAGGCCAAGTAGACCGGTTTGGCTTAAGCAAATTGGTAGAGGGAGATATATTGAGAGAGTGTACTTGTATTTTCCTACCATATGAAATTGCATACACCACTTGTCCTTTGGTTTTTAAGTTATTTTTATCGTTGGTCGCTAAGGTATCTTCATCAAGCTATCAATATAAGCAAATGGAGTACTCAAGCTCGACTGTGAATGGAAAGTCTGAGATATCCAATTTGGCTCAGAGACTTTTTGGCTATCGTAGGGGAAGTTCCACCGCTTGCGAATACCTTAGCAGCAGCCATAGGTATTGGAGGTGGTGTAGCCCTTGGGGGCATCAGTATTTCTTGATCCACAAGCTTTAGACTTTCTGAGGTGTGCTAGGATTTCTTTGACCATGGCGTCGAGCCATATTTGGGTTTTGAGACTATTACTGAGATATAGGCTTGGACCCATTCGTTTGAAAGGGCTTTCGCCAATATGACTTAGAGAATTGCTTTCCAGCACCTTGCAGGAGAGGCTTTAACTTGGTGGAACATAATAGTAGAGGAGGTTGACAAGCAGGCTATGACTTGGATTGAATTTAAACATCGCTTGAAGCCTCGGTTTATCTCTAAGAATAGGTGGAGTGTATGGTTTGAGTGTTTCATCCATTTGCAGTTGGGTAGCATGTTAGTGATGGAGTATGTTAGCTTATTTAATCTTTTAGCTAGATTCCATTTTGTGATGGTTGGTATTCCATCAAGGTTGGCAAGAAATTTGTCAAGGGTCTTAATGCATCGGTGGGGGATTCATTGCTTAGTCTTACCCTTAATAAGGGCCACTTTTAAGAGTCTCATGGTGATAGATATTCTCTATAAGAGCACCCGCAAGGTACCATTTAGGGTTGCGAAAGTGGAAAGCAAATCGAAGTTCTAACCGAAGCGAAAAGGCCACAAGATGAGAGCTGACAGCTACGACATATAGGGGCATTTTGTTATAGAATGTCGTGCAGCTTAACCGAAGCGTAAGTGTTTCAATTGCGGTCAGCTTGGTCACTTGATAAAGGATTGTCCTACACTTCTGAGAGGTGAGTGGGTGATAATGACTAATTCCTTAAACGCATTTTCGCGTCCTAGCAGGCTTATTGCTCAAGAGTAAGAAAAGAATCACATAGCAAAGTGTGCTTTAATAGTAAGATATTTGCTTATATATTATTTCTTATACTTGGGCTATATGTTCATCTATTGCTTGTTACTTGATAGATAAACTAAACTTGTCACCTTCTATAGTAGGTAAATTCTTTCACTAAACTTTGCATGAGTAACCTTAGTTGTAGAGCTAAGGTGTAGCGACCGAGAGTACTGCAATTCGAACTTGATGCATGAGCTTTCGAGATGAGTGGGGTTGGTCGATGAAGTGTGATTTGGGTTTGGTATCCAAGTAGGATTCGTTGTTTTCCCAGCAATGAGCAAAGGCCGAGCATGTGACTTATACGTTTTGTGTATGGCTATTCGTGTTAGAAGTGGTTTTCCTTATTTTAGTAAACCTTAGGCAATGGGGGTAATCCCATGTGCCGAAGAAGTATTTTCTAAGGATCGGTCCATTCACGTATCAGTTCTTAATCCCATGTTCGAGCCCAGAGTTTTTAGGTGATTTACACCAATTAGGCAAGTGTTTTTCTCTTAATTCTTAAAGGCGAGCACTTGAGTCGGATTCTTAAGATGATTGGGGGATTTTCGAAGCACAACTCTAGTCGTGCATGGAGATTTCAATGGTTGGATCAAAAAAGTTCACATAAGAGGAGTCATGTAGATGACCTTAGTTTAACAAAGAAATTATGCGAGCGAACAAAGGATTAGATCGGGCATCATATATTATTTTGGATGATTTTTATTCGTTGTAAAATTATCTATAATATAGTTAAGATCACTAGAGATAGTTCAAGGAAAGACTTCTCGACTAGTTTTGTGGCGATTTGGATAATCTTTTAAGTGTAGTGTGATATTTGCCTAGGCTAGCGTTATAGTACATTTAGTATATTATTCCTATCATCATTGTGCAGTTGAGGTGAGTTTGAACCTTAAGCGAACTGAAGCGTTTGAAGATCATCATTTAGTGATGATTTAATTAGTAAAGTTTTATCCTTTGGAGAATAAGTTCTGTTCAAAAGAGAAGGGAATTTGAGACTTGGATTGCTAAATTTATTCAAGATTTTTGAAACTCGATGATCAAGCATACCGTATTAGTTTTCCCTTTCATCGTGGGAGATGTAATAGTCTTTCGTGCATTTTTTTATGAAAGGAGTTAAACTACTTAATCATTTTGTCCATCTTGAAGGTCGAATAGACTCATTGGAGTTTATAATTTTCCATGCACATTTCGACCATTGTTGGTCACTGTGCATATTGGTACATAATCTTTAATATGTTGCTTGTTTTGTATGGTTAGTAGTTTGTATGCTGCTATTATTTGATTTTTGCTTATTGTTGCTTTCTATTATTTTATTGTTGCTTTCTATTTTTTATTATTGTTTGTTGTTGTTTATTGCAGATTGATTTTGATTGTTGTTGCTTGTTTTGTATGATTGCCAGTTTGTATGTTAGATAGGTTGTTGTTGCTCATTGTTGACTACTTGTTGCCTATCATTGCTTACTGTTGCTTGTTGTTGTTTGATTGTTAACTTTAATTGATTGTTGTTGCTAGTTGTTGCTTGCTTTGTACGTTTGGTAGTATGCTTGTAAATTATCATTGTTTGTTGCTGCTGGTAGCATCTTTGGTTGCTTATATGCTTGTAAATTATCATTGTCTATTGCTGCTAGTAGTGCCTTTGGTTGCTTATATGCTAATTATAATTACTTGTTGAAGTAGGTTTGGAGACTGATAGCGATAGCTATCAAAAGTAGATCATGTCATCCATAGCCATTGTAGGGGTCGAGCTGAGATCTATTCGAGTCTATTGCATTTTGATGTAACTCGTGGTTGATAGTTGTTGGTGAAATTTTTCGTCTCACGATAGCAAATTTCTATCTAATTGGGTGATTATATTACCGATTACCATTTAAGTTGTGAATACTATACCAGAAAAGCCATTTCGCCATGGCCCAGAGCCATGGAGAAATGAGTAGTGGTTAATATATAGCCACGGTTTAGAGCCATGGATAATTTACGTCTAGCTATGGCTTAAAGCCGTGGCTAAATATAAATTAGCCACAACTTAAAACATGGCTAGCTGTCAATGTCAATGTCGAAATATGACCCAAACTAGTTAACAGTACAAATGGAACTGTCATTAGAAAGTATGCAAAAAGATAATTTCAATGTCGAAGCAAATACAAAAATAAGGAATTCTAATTTAACAGACAACCAAAATGGCGATGGTATTTAGTATCAAGAGGCCTCTGTTCACAACCAGTTTAATCAAACGCTATTCAACAGCTTAGTCTGAGAAATATGGAAACGGCTACTTCATGAGTGTAGATCAGGTAACGCATTCAACACTCCAACAGGGAAGATCCAACATCAGAAATGAGAATAGAAGAGCCTTGGAAAATCAAGTAACACACGTTCCTGTAAATAGTAATAGCAGTATATCAACTAGACAGAGATTAACTAGGAAAACAAGGAGAGATGAAAATATATTAGAATTTAGGATTTTTTTTTCAGTTTGGCCCGATTTTGCAAACTTATTACGCAAATAGCCATATTTCAAATATAATTACAAACATAGTCATGTTTTGGCCAATTCAGCGCTGAGTTGGCCAGAATGAACTAGCGCAATTTCAAATTGCGCCAGTACACATGTTTTTTTTGTCCGTGTATATTGACGCAATCTCAAATAGCGCAAGTATACATAAAAAGAAACATATGGGTGCAATTTGAGATTGCGCCAGTCGGCACAATTTGAAATTGCGCCCTAGCGTATACAAATAGAGCAGCTCCCTTCTTCCTCCTTACTTTTCCACTTGTTACACAAATATCAAAACCGAAACCCAAACCTCCATTTTCCAAAAATCAAAAATCAATCTCTATTTTCGCTGATTTCTTCTCAAAATTGAAGCATAGCTAGTTCATCAACATAGGATGCTCCTATTGGTATCAATTCTAAAAATAATTTACATTTCATGTCCAAATTAGGGTTTTTATTTTGAAATTACTAACATTAGTTGCTTTGTAATGGTTATTTGATCTTGAAATTCACAACGTAGTTGACTTTACGTTGTTGAACATAGATTTTTAGTTGAATTTGAAAGTGTTGATTAGATATTAGATTTGGAAAATTTACTATGTTAAAATAAATTAATAACATTTGATGTAGGTTACGTCGAGATGCTACCTGGACCGATTGACGGTAGCGTATTGTACCTGCAATAATGTCATCGATCGGGCAACAACGCTATGATGGCGGTAATACACTTTCTTATGTAATATTAACCTAGATATTTGTTATTTGTTGTTTTTAAATTTTGTTGTTTTCCTGACAGAACAAAAATCCAGTTACAACTATTGATCACTCATCAATGGTGAAGAAGGTTACTTCCTTTCATCTCGCAGTGCTAGAGTTGTTAGATCGATCCGGCTTATTACTTATATTTGGATTGGGTTACACCTAATCGGGTTATCACTCTTGGTGGATAGATGGAGACCGGAGACGTCTACATTCCACCTTAGAGCCAGGGAGATGACCATCACATTGGCCAACGTTGCTATGTTGAACGGTTTACTCATAGATGGTGCTCCGTTGAGCAATCTGAGCCAAATGATTACATGGGCATGTGCGAGAGGCTCTTAGGTCAATTTCTTCTTCCTGAGCAGTGGTGGGGTAATGAGATGATAGTTACCACTTCGTTCTAGCAATAGCTTGAGGGTGACATTCCAATAGATGCATCGCAGATGCAGATTAAGGAGCGCGCTCGAGCTATTATATTGCATATCATCATTTCATGTTTGATCTGTGATCATTCAAAGACCTATGTTTGGATCAGGTGGCTTTATTATATAGAGGACTTTGATGTATGCCGCCAGTATTTGTGGGGCAGTGCGGTTTGGGGTATACATACACCGAGCTGACTAGGCTATCTTTGCAAAATAACACATCTATTGAAGGTTGTTTGATTCTAGTACATGTATTAGCATTTTCCCCCTTCATGTGCAAATATTTTATGTTCGTATCAATTGCATTCTTATGTATATACATGTTTGTAGCTATGGTCTTGGACGTATCTTCCAGTCGGGAGAATAATAATGAAGAGATCGGATGTTGATTTATCTTTACCGTATGGTGCTAGGTATATTTACTGCGTTATTTGATTACACACACGTTATAATCCACCAGTTCTTATTATCTTCCTCTTGTAGGTGGATTGGGCCGACGAGTGCGGTGAATACTCCCAGACGTAATGTTATGTTCTACTGCAACGAGTTTGATGTACTCGATTGTGATGTTGTGACATGGACTCCATACGCACATGCGCTTGGAAAGCTTCCGCCCTTATGCACCACTTCTATTCATCTTTGGACAGCATGAGTGCCACTTATTTGTTTTGGTGATGTAGTTTTTCATCTTCCGGACAGAGTGATGCGAAAATTTGGTATGAGACGGCATTTGCCAGAACCGGCTCCTCATTACAGGATTGATACCTCGGTAGGAGAGTATGATATGGCGATTGAGACATGGAATCACCACCATAGGCATACGCAACAAGAACGGGGCCTCACGCTATCGGACGAGGAGTATTATACTTGGTACTGGTACATCACTCGACGCTATATTCTTCGTGCTATAGAACCTCCTGTAGAGGTAGAGCAGCCTGCTGAGGTATACTCGTATACTCCTAGAGCTCCTCTTGAGAGGAATGTGGTGTGTACAGTGTTGATAAACTAATCATATTTAATGTATATAAGTGTTAATTGCTATTATTTGGCTGTGGTTGGTATTTACCGTGCAATGGAGTTGGTTGATGAGTTATCGGATGAGGTGCCGAAGAATTCGAAGGGAAGATGCGTGTCATCGATGCAAAGAAAAGGTCGACAATGTACAAATCCTTCGATACAAGGCCCAAAGGCCCAAAAAGCATGATCAAAAACACCATACTCATCGGTTGTTACATGTCCAACACTACCAGGATTAGATATAGCAATTTCAGCAAAATATTGTTGTAGGTTGGAATATGACTCTATCCAATCACCGTATATTCGTTCGATTGCCTTGCTCAATGCTCTCCATGCTTTCATATAATTGATTTTAATAAATAGTCGTTCTTCCATTAATACCTGCACTGTTCCGGCTGTTATGTTCAAATCAGCTTTCACAAAAGGCATGATCTTCGAAACCATAAAATTAGATGTCGCTTGCTTGTGATTGGAATTAACTGTTGGGTTAACGCAAGTATGATCATTTGGATATTTTTTAACAATCCACCCTCCGGATTGCAATTTTTTTGATTTTATAGCATGAATTCTCCATGGACAATTTAAATCAACATTGCAAATGGCAGTGTATTATTCTTTGTTAGACGTGATTCGCTTAAAAGAAACTGCATGTAAAATTGACCATTCACTAAGTTGTAGAAATTTTGCTTTACTCTCGAATACCATACCTACTTTGAAACCATTATGAACACTAGACAATAAGAAAATTTCATCGTTGAATTGCAAGTTTGCGACGACGGATCTAGCCAGTATTTATGCATTACACAAGTTATCATCTAAGGGTATCTCCATTCCAGGTTCATCACTATCACCAGTAGCATTGTCTTCACCTCCAAAATCATAGTTTAGTGGATCATTGTGTACTTGCATGTTATCGATCCATATTGTATCGTTCTCCGATAAGGATACAACAGTCATGCTATCAAGGGCAGGAATGTCGTTGAGTTGTACATCTACATGTTCATCTATATCCATATCGACATTGGATATATTTGGTTGCATGTTCGATTGTGTATCGGTAACATGTGCTGGAAAGCTGCAGTATGAATATATGCCTTTTTAATAGAGTTATATATGCAACACAATTCAATATCAATGTCAATCTTAACTTACTTTTGGCTCATATGGTATAATTCGGAGGCTGTGGGCTGCATCGGACAAGACCTATGTCTATTAGATGGTCCAGCATTATTTTGCATCGGATGGTGCTATGGAATATAACTAAACATGAAAATAAAATTTGATATCAAATTTAACACAGTGAACAATATGCCATTTAGGAAGAGTGGCAAATATGAATTACCTTTGACTCATGCGTGCAATACTATCCTGCTTTGGATATGGATAGTTAATTATAGATTTTGTTGAAAATTCATAAAAGGAGGATAACGAAGAACATTTTTGTTGTCCATATTGCGCTACGTTCATAGAAGGATTGTTGTAACTAGAAGATGGAATTAGTTGCGAAGGATAGTTGGGTATAGGTGCCGCTATAGATGGAGCTACAGGTTGTTCTACCAACAACCTTCTGTTTTTCACAACGAACAACTCTATGAATTTAGAGACCGCGGAAAATATTATTTCAACGTCATCGTCATCTATAATTTTCATTGCTTTAGGTCCAGAATCGATTGGCCAATTGCAAACTAAATCAATATCAACTCATTCGATTTGATCTTAGTTGCTTTGTAAGCCGACGCATTTAATTGTTCGAAGTTCGATCCTTTACGAACTTTTGCCGGTTTATAAGATCCACTATTATACTTTCCACACATTTGATCATCAATAACTAACTCGCCATCATAATAGCATATAGTTGTAATAAAATTAGAAGTCATTCTACATTAATAATGGAATTATCAGTACTTAAGTGATAAATACAAATCTAGAAAAAAAATCTAGGGATTACAAAATGATACCTTTATTGATCCAAAACAAAAGGAGATTGTTATTCTTGAAGTAGATCCGCAAAAACACTTGTTTTTAGATGAAATAGCGATAGATTTTTTGATTTCTGGAAAAAGAGGGGTTTGAGTTCGGTTTTAGAGCTTTTGTGAGAAGTTAAAAAGTGAATGGTAGATATGGGGAGGCTGTTGTTTTGTATACGCCGGGGCATCAATATATATGAAAAATAAGACATGTGTACCGACGTAATTTGAAATTGCGGCGGTTCATTTTGGTCAAGTCAGTACTGAATTGGTCAAAACATGGTTATGTTTTGAAAAGTACGCAAAAAGATAATTTCAATGTGGAAGCAGATACAAAAATAAGGAATTCTAATTTAACAAACAACCAAAATGGTGACAGTATTCAGTATCAAGAGGCCTCTGTTCACAACCAGTTGAATCAAATGCTATTCAACAGCTTAGTCAGAGAAATATGGAAACAACTACTTCATGAGTGTAGATCCAGGTAACGCATTCAACACTCCAACAGGGAAGATCCAACATCAGAAATGGGAATAGAAGAGCCTTGGAAAATCAGGTAACGAATGTTCCTGTAAATAGTAATAGCAGTATATCAACTAGACATAGATTAACTAGGAATACAAGGAGCGATGAGAATATATTAGAATTTAAGAAGTCAACTAGACAGAGATTAACAGAAGTACCTAAAATAAATGATAATGCAGATATGTCAGACTATGTAACTACAGAGTATAAACAAGTCTGACCAAAACATCAGCCATGTCAATGAGTGGTGTCAAAGCTCATGCTAAAAGACATTGGAGGAGAACCACAAGAGGTAAATGACAATCATGACATTCCTGTGCTTCTGCCAATTTCTTTTAGAAATCGCATCTAAACACTAGGTTTGTCAAATGAAAATATCCAGATACTGTTTTGTGGTCGGTGTATATTTTTTTAGAATGTGTGTGGATAAGTATTAACCATTTGTAATTTCTGATGTTGATATCTGTAACCTGTTGCCATCATCTGTCACTTCATGATCACCAAGTCAATAATTGAGAAAATAACATTGATGCAGCCTACATGACACATTTGTTGAAATAACATTGATGCAGGCAGACATGACCATGCACATAGATGGAGATATTTTAGTACTTCGGTAAAAGTTTCATACTGATTTTTAGACGTGCAATATGTACCTCCACACAGTTAATGAGATTATGGAAACAATTGCCAAAATATAAGCAATGATTGATGTTATGCTTTTTGTAATGTTTGATCTAAGTTCAAACATCAAATATAGAGACAGAAATATCAAAACATCAAATATCCAAGTCCCTTTTCTAACTATACAATCAAATTGTATAACTTCGTACGCATGCTTTCTATAATGCTTGATAAGACCAATAAATGCATAGCTGCGTGTCATAAACTCGACAACATACTAAGATCGAATGATCGGCAATAAACCAAAATATGAGATATACTATTTAATAACTATATATATGTTAATATTATCAACTAGAAGCATTTCAGTGCAACCACTACTTTGTGTGGTATTAATTAGTATACACATCTCTATGGTTAAAAATAGTATTTTGAATTGATTTAATAGGTTTTACCGGTGCACCATGATCACAACCGTTTTAAGAGTTACACAAAAACACTTGAGTTTTTCACACAATAATTTACGACACATGCCGCACAAAAACACTTAAGTTTTTACACACAACGCAACGAAAGATGCACGCCTTCTAAATTACTGTGCATGTATTAAACAGACATATGTCAAACAAGAACGGTATAATTTATATATTTTACAGTAAAATATATCCAACAAAGATTATCCAATTGCTTAGCAACAAAGATTATACACAACAGAAGATCTTTGAATGTTTAATGGTTTATTTGAAAGTTCAGTTTCATTTTAAGGCAGTCACAATTAGAAAAAGTATACTGAATAATATTTGATGAAGAGAAGACTTTGTATTATCACAGAACTGTTATACAACTGAATGAATACACAGAATTATATATAGGTTACATATTGGGCTTAATATAAAGGAGCCCATGATCCAAAATAAACAAAACAAGTAATAGCAGCCCTTGGATCTGATGAATGGCTGAGATGCTGCTAGAGGGTATGCACGGATTGCTATCCTGTTGACAGAAAGAAAACACATGTTACTTTTTACTTCCCCCCTCAAACCCGATTAGGTTAGGGTTTGTGAGAAAAAGAAAAAGTATGGCGGCTGCTCTTTGAGAGGAAGAGATTCAGCAATCCACGGTAGTGTCGACGTTACTTTTTACTTCATTCTGGTATGAAGATGGCTCTTTGCGATCTCTGGTATGGATTAGCAGTGTCGACGTTGAGTTCATCTCTAAGTCTTGTGAAATTGAGCCTTGTCAAGGGTTTAGTAAGTATATCTGCATTTTGATGTATATATGGTATGTATCCGACCCTTAACTTCTCCTCTGTGCAGTTAAAGCGCTCGGCAGATTCAAAGCGGTGGAGGTGCAAAAAGTCATAGCGGAGATACAACGAGGATATAGCGGGATATAGCGGATGGCTTTAAAATAGCATATAAAACTCGTACTTAATGTTTTTACGAATATATAAATGGTAATTAAATGAAAAATTATCATTCAATTGAATTGTAACTAATACATAAATAATTTTTAAATAAAAACATGTGCGAATATACTTTAAATAAACGTAAAACTGTTATATAACATAATTGAATTTAGTAGAATATTAGAGTATTTTCATTTCTGAAAATATATTAAAAATTAAATCAAATAAATTAGTTTCATAATTTTTATAATGTATAAATTGAATTTTTCAATTCATTTTATTAAAGAAGATATAGCGGGAATAGCTGAATATAGCGGAAATAACGGGATATAGCGGAAATAGCGGGGATTAAAGCGGAAAGGCTATATTGTGGGGCTATATGGAAAAATCGTAGCGGCAGAAACCCGCTACGAGATATAGCGGGGTTATAGCGGGGTAATAGCGGGGCATTAACTGCACAGTTCTCCTTAATTACTTGTTCTCTTATGAAGTAAAGGTCCAATTCTATATGTTTTGTCTTTGAATGGAGAACTGGATTGGATGATAGAGAGATAGTACTCACATTATCACACCAAATTGTTGCCTTTTTGTTTGGTGTGATGTTAAGTTCACTTAGAAGTGATTCTATCCACATAACTTCCGCTGCTGCACTTGCCACACACCTAAATTCTGCCTCTGTACTGGATCTTGACACAGTGCTTTGCTTCTTTGCACTCCATGATATTGGGTTTTTTCCTAAATAGATGCAGTAACCTGATGTAGATTTGCGATCATCAGTGTCTGTACCCAAATCAGCATCAGCATATGCATTGATGTTGAGTGAGTGACTTGATTTTAGGATGAGCCCATGATTAATTGTCCCTTTGAGATATCTGAGTATTCTTTTTACTGCTTTCGAATGATTGTCTAGAGGATTTTGCATATACTGACTGACTTTGTTGACACTAAATGATATATCTGGCCTTGTGATAGTCACATATTGAAGTGCACCAACTATACTCCTGTACTGCTTTGCATTTTGAATTGCTTCCCCCTTATATTTTGATAGTTGATGATTTGTGATCATAGGAGTTGGTAGTGTATTAGCTTTGTCCATTTTAGCTCTTGATAGTATATCTGCAATGTATTTTCTTTGATTGAGATGCATCTCTGATGTGGCATATCTCTGAACTTCAATTCCCAGAAAATAATTCAGATCACCTAGATCCTTGACAGAAAATTCTGAATTGAGCATTGCAGTAACTTTCTTAATTTCTAATTCACTACTTCCAGTAATGATAAAATCATCAACATAGATTAGGATATAAGTGGTAGCAATATCATTAATTTTAGTAAATATGGAGTTGTCTGATTTTAGAGATTTGTAGCCAAATTTCACAAGTGTTGACTTGAGTTTGTCAAACCAAACTCTTGGTGCTTGCTTTAAACCATAGATGGCCTTGTTGAGTTTGCACACCATTTCTTTGTCTGATTTGTGAGTGAATCCTTTTGGTTGCTCCATAAATACTTCTTCCTGTAACACACCATTCAGAAAAGCATTATTCACATCTAATTGCCTGATGCTCCAATTTCTATTTAAAGCAATGGTTAGAATGATCCTAATAGATGATGGTTTCACAACAGGGGAGAATGTTTTAGAAAAATCAAACCCATGTTGTTGTGAATACCCCTTTGCAACCAATCTTGCTTTATATTTAGAAATTGAACCATCAACATTTTTCTTTAGTTTGAATGTCCACCTACATCCAACAATATTTTTGTTTTCTGGTTTTTCAACAAGAACCCAAGTTCCCTTGTTAACTAGAGCATTATATTCCTCTTGCATAGCAGCTCTCCATTTATCATTTTGAGTAGCTTCTATGTAAGAGGATGGTTCATCTTGATTTGTAGTGGTGTTGATAATTTTTGGTTTATGTATACCACATTTTTCTCTAGTTAGCATTGGATGAACATTAACATTATTTCCGACTGTGATGTCTGAATTATTATCAGGACTGTTGCAAGCCACAGTATCATTTCTGGCATCCTGATTATCACTTTGGCTGCTGATCTCTTGATTACCATTTTGGCTGCTGATCTCCTGTCTTTGAATACTTCGATCATTGCTATCATCTTCCCAATCATCTTGCTCTTGACCTGGCTCCCTAGTGGGCATGGTGAGTTGAGAGCTGGTGCTTGTGCCTTTACTTATGGGCTGAGTTGAGGGTATAACCTCAATTTCATCAGGTAGATCAGGTATAGTAAGCCTTGCATTTCTCACTTTTTCAGTGGTTTTAATTTCAGTGTTGCTATATGGATATTCCTGTTCATTAAATCTTACATGTCTGGAAATATATATCTTTCCTTTGTTGTCTAGGCACCTATACCCCTTCTGATTGTTACAGTAACCTAAGAAGGTGCATGATTTAGATCTAAAATCTAATTTGTGAGTATTATAGGGCCTTAAACAAGGGAAACATTGACAACCAAAGACCTTTAGATGTTTATAATCTGGTTTGACCTTAGTTATCACTTCCTGTGGACATTTAAATTTGAGATTTTTTGCTGGCAGTAAGTTTATCAAATGCACAGCAGTATTAAATGCTTTTGGCCAAAATTTTAAAGGCATAGAAGCTTGTGCTAGCAAGGTTAGACCAGTTTCGACAATATGTCTATGTTTTCTTTCAATGATCCCATTTTGCTCTGAAGTATATGGACATGTAGTCCTATGGTTAATCCCCTTTTTCTCAAAGAAGGTTTTTAGTGGTAGGAATTCCTTTCCACCATCAGTTTGAAAAGTGCATACATGATTTCCAGTCATATTTTCAACCTTGTTAATAAATTGAATAACTATATTACTAGCTTCTGACTTGGTTTTTAGCATATAAATCCATACAAATCTTGAGTAAGCATCTATGAAGGATATATAATATTTGTAACCATAGTCAGAACTAATAGGAGCTGGACCCCATAGATCACTAGCAACTAATTCAAGGGGTTTTGTGTAGCAAGTGTGTGAATCTGGAAATGCAAGTGTATGACTTTTTCCCAATTGGCAAGAAGTACACATATATGAGTCAGAAATATTACTAAAGGGAATGTTATTACTATTCATAACATGTTTTACAATTTTTGCACTGGGGTGTCCCAGTTTATAGTTCCATAAATCGAATACATTGCAACTATTAGAATTATTCATGACATTCATCACACAAGTGTTCCCTTTATTTTCAGAAACTTTTGAGTTACAAAAATCAAATTTGTACAACCCATTGTTTTCTTTACCCTGCAAAATGATTTCTTGAGTTAGTATATCTTTAACTATGCAATTATTTGGGTAGAATTCAAAAAAGACATTGTTATCTTTTGCAAATTGGGAAACACTCATTAAATTCTTTTTAATTGAAGGAACCCTCAATAAATTTCTTAGAAATAATTTCTTGGGTCCATTTATACTTGCATTTCCAGTATGTGTAATATGAACAGTTTTGCCACTGCCAACAAAAAGATTTTGTGTACCTTTGTATTCTTTGTTTCCCAAGTTTAAGTTGCTGAGATTGTTGGTCACATGGTTGGTTGCTCTAGAGTCTGGGTACCAACATTCATCACTGACATCATCTGCTGTAGCAGTTTCAGTGTTAAGGATCTTTGCTTGACCATTGTTGTTGTCTTTGGGCATATTAACTGTATTGATATTAGCATTGCTATTTTGTTGTGAGGGAGTATAATTCTTGTTGAATCTGAAATAGCATTTATTTGCTCCATGTCCATATCTCTCGCAAATTTGACACCTTATTTTATTGTTGCTGTTGCTTCTACCACCTCTCCTGCCTCTGTTGGATGGTCCTCCTCTCTGGTAGCTATTGAACTGCCCTCTCCCTTGACCTTGTTTGCCTTTGTTGTAAGTATAATTGACTGATATATCTGAACTTACTGTTTTGCCATGTTCAATTCTTCCTTCATGTGATAAGAGAGTAGAGTAAACAAACTGTAGTGAGGGAGTTGGTTCCATGGTAGAGATAATTGCCACAACAGCTTCATATTCACAGTCCAGATCACTGATTATGTACAATACATGTTCAGAATCAGGGACTTTGTGCCCTGCTGAAGCCAATTGGTCACATAAATTTTTGACTTTGAGCAGATATTCGTTCATAGTCATTTCATTCTTCCTGATGCTTTGTAATTGCCTTCTATAATGCATGATTCTTGCAGATGACTGAGATGTGAAATTTCTCTCAATTGTTGTCCACACTTCTTGAGCAGTTTTGCAACCTATAAGCTGTGGTAGAATAGATGCACTTATGGATGACATCATCCATGCACATGCAAGGTTGTCTTGCCTCTGATGTGCTGTGTATTCTTGATTTGGCACCAACTTGTCCTCACTGTCTTTGACAAACTTTGGTGGTGTAATTTTTGTTCCAAGAATATAATCCTCTAATCCATAACCTCTAATTGATGTCTCTACTTGTAATTTCTAGAGAAATAAGTTGGTTTCATCAAGTTGAATTGAGAGCAGTTGACTCTAAGGTTTGATAGTGGCCTTCATCAGATCATTAACTGGATCTGATTGAGTTTGGCTGAGAGAGACTCTTGTGCTGGACATCTGTGGGCTTGTAGCTTCACCCTGACTCATGATGAATAACGAGAAACGTCAGCGATCAGGTATAAGAATTCTAACCTTGAAAATCTTGAATTAGGAATAAGAGAAGGGGTTGTGCAGTTGAATCTTGATGCTATCTTGCAGACTTAAGTGATGATTAACTTTCTCTTTTGAAAAGAAATGATTTCCTGATAAGTTTTCTTGATACACTTGAATTCAACTGAAACCTTTTCTTGATTTTCTTGATCGGTTTTCAATGGATTTGAATTCTTTATACCGCCAAGCTTTCAGTGGCAATCAGAGGCAGCCAGAATGGTGAACTGGTGATCTGGCAAGGCATTGATTTCCAGTGACAGCAGTAACTCTCAAATGAGAAGATGTTGAATCTTCGATGAGAGGAGTCCAAGTGATGACACTTTTCTGATGGACGTTGATCTCTGATCAACCAGTGCAGTTAGCACACAATTTGCTCTGATACCAAATTAGAAAAAGTGTAGAGAATAATATTTGATGAAGAGAAGACTTTGTATTATCACAGAATTGTTATACAACTGAATGAATACACAGAATTATATATAGGTTACATATTGGGCTTAATATAAAGGAGCCCATGATCCAAAATAAACAAAACAAGTAATAGCAGCCCTTGGATCTGATGAATGGCTGAGATGCTGCTAGAGGGTATGCATGGATTGCTATCCTGTTGACAGAAAGAAAACACATGTTACATTTTACTGTCACAATCGCTTAGCAATTGAATTTCATGTTATAAGCTTGAAAAAAAGCCGAAGTTTGATGTATCATTATATCCTTGTGTTGCTTGATATTTCATTTTGTACTAAATTTATGTTTTGCGTTGCTTGAAAAAAAGCCGAAGTATGTTATTTCGGTATGATTATTATGTTTTGTGTTGCTTGATATTTTCATTTTGTACTAATTTTATGCTTCTTTTTTTGAAATCTTTATTTCCTACTACGTTTTTATTTTTTATTTTTTATGCTGTTTCTACTAGTTATTCAGTATTTTGATCACGTTGAATCAACATCAATTTGTCCATAAATAAATATCTTTATGATGAAGTTTTGTCATATGTTCATATAAATAATTAGGTACTGCATTTAACATAGGTTTCTCATATATGATATAAACATGGTCCACCATAAGGAAGATATAAACTATGGTTACGAAGCATGTTAACTTTGAGCCCAAGAATAAACAAATCAAACTGATAACTATATATATAAACTATTTGTGTGAAGATATAAACTATGGTGTATCATTACGTTAAAATTACCAAAGTATAATAATAATACATACATGCTTTTACGTCTAAAGATATTGAATAGCATTTTTTGGATGGCACACATAACCATCAATTTCAACTTTACCAAAGGTCACAACAAGAGGATGATTTTGTTTGGTTGAGAAAGAATTTGAGAAGAAATGCAAAAAAAATTATTTCATCAACTTGAATCTATACAAATCAGAAAGAGGTATAAATTGCTGTATATGACAAAACAAATGTTACAGTGTATTCATTCAGTATTTATACAGAAAACTGTCATATAGCTTTTTGGGCTTTGGGTTGGCCCATGATGCAAGTGACCCGAACTCTGTTGATAAGTGATATTTGTGTACGTTGGTCACCGGTTCATTTCTCATTTCCTTCGATACCCCCCTCCCCTCCCCCTCAAACTTAACTTAGGGTTAGGTTTTGCGATTCCTTTGAAATTCAGCCGCTACCATAAAAATGAGAGCTTCAATTCTCTTTACTCTTCGATACTTTGAGAGACTGTTCAACTGAGAGTGTCAGCATCAATAATTTGTAGACCTTGACCACTTGGCAACATGTAGTTAATTTTTTTTACAGAAGCTTTCTCCATTAAGTGGAATTTCACTTAATTAACAAGTGGAATTTCACTTTGATTGAAGTAACTGATGCTGTTATGCTTTGATTTTGTTCGAGTTGCTGGAGATTTTGCCTTGCTCGTTGTTGTTTAGGTTCATTTACCTTCAGCTCTTGTCTGAAGCGAATGAAGTTTTTCTTCGGTAGAGGCTTTGTCATGATGTCGGCAACTTGTTAAGATGACGGTAAGTGATTTATGTTGATTTTTCCTTCTGTTACTTGTTCTCTGACAAAATAGAGATCCAGTTCTATGTGCTTAGTTCTGGCATGTAGAACTGGATTTGCTGAAAGCAGAACAGTGCTCAAATTGTCGCACCAAATTGTTGGTTTGTCAGTGGTCTTGACATGAAGTTCACTGAGCAAAGACTTGATCCATATTACTTCAGCAGTTGCATTAGCAATGCTTTTATATTTGGCTTTTGTACTAGATCTCGATATTGTATGTTGCTTTTTCGAACACCATGAGATTGGGTTGTTGCCTAAAAATATATAGTACCAGTGGTAGATCTTCTATCATCCATGTCTGTAGCCCAGTCTGCATCTGCATAGCCTTTTATATTGACAGGTTCACATGATTGTAGTTTTAGTCCATGATTCATGGTTCCCTTGAGATATCTTAGAATTCTCTTGACAACTTTCCAGTGTTCATCAAGTGGATTTTGCATATATTGACTTACTTTATTAACACTGAATGAAATCTCAGGCCTGGTAATTGTCACGTATTGTAATGCTCCTACAATGCTTCTGTACTATTTGTCATTTGATATAGATTCTCCTTTATACTTTGATAGACGTAAATTTCTTGCCATAGGAGTGGATAGTGCATTTGCTTGATCCCTTTTTGCTCTTTGTAGAATTTCTGAGATGTATTTGCTTTGATTTAAATGTATTTCTGTGTCACAGATCCTTTTAAATTCAATGCCAAGAAAATAATTCAAGTTTCCCAAGTCTTTGATTGGAAATTCCTTGTTTAAGAGTTCTGTAAGTTTGTTGATCTCTGATACACTGCTACTTGTAATAATAAAATCATCAACATATATCAGTATATATGTAGTTACATTGTTATTAGATTTTGTGAATAAGGAATTGTCTGATTTTGCTGAGTTGTAGCCAAGTTTGACTACTGTTGACTTTAGCTTTTCAAACCAGACCCTTGGTGCTTGTTTGAGCCCATAAATTGCCTTATTCAATCTGCATACAAGCTTGTCACTTCCTCCTTGTTTAAAACCTAGGGGCTACTCCATATACACTTCTTCCTGTAAAATGCCATTCAAAAAAGCGTTATTTGCATCTAATTGCTTGATGTTTCAGTTTCTATGTAAGGCAATGGTAAGAATAACTCTAATAGTAGAGAGTTTCACAACTGGTGAGAAAGTTTCAGTAAAGTCAAAGCCACTTTGCTGTGAATACCCTTTAGCTACTAGCCTTGCCTTATATTTAGAAACTGAACCATCAACATTTCATTTTATTCTATATGTTCATATGCAGCCTATAACATTTTTATTGCTTGGTAATGAAGTTAGACTCCGGGTTTTGTTTTTCATCAATGCATTGTACTCTTCTTTCATGGCAGCCTTCCAATTTTCATTCTGCACAGCTTGATAGTAGGTATTTGGTTCTTCAGTATCCATGACAACACTGTATATTTTTGGTTTGAATATACCACTCTTGGCTCGTGTTATCATGTGGTGTCTAGTTTGTGCAGGTGGTTGATTTGGCTCATCATCTATGGCTTCCTGTTGACCATTAGATGATTGTGAATCATCTAATGGTTGACTGCAGTCTAACTGAGTAGTGGGGCATTGATGAGGTGCCTGACTTGTACTTCCAGTTGGTTCAACTTCTTCATGACCTGGCTTAGGTCTGGGCACAGTGTGTTGTGAAGTAGATCTAGCAAGTGACTCCAAGTTTGTGTCATTCTGCACTCTTTCACTTTCAACTTGAGTTATAACATCAAGTTGCTCATGTATTGATGGTATAGAAAGTTTTGAATTATATACTTTCTGTGAAGTTTTTATGTTTGATTGACTAAAGGGAAATATCCTTTCATTAAACACTACATGCCTAGATGTAAAAAACTTTCCATTACTATCCAAGCATTTGTATCCCTTCTTGTTGGCTGCATAGCCTAGGAAGGTACATGGTGATGAACTAAAACTCAATTTGTGTCTGTTATATGGCCTTAAGTAGGGAAAGCATAGTCATCCAAACACCTTTAGATTGTGATATTCAGCTTTAATTTTATATAGAACCTCTACTGGACTTTTAAACTGTAAGACTTTTGTGGGTAATCTATTTATTAAAAACACGGTAGTGGCAAAGGCATCAGGCCAAAACCTTAGAGGAAGTGATGCCTGAGCCAATAAAGTAAGCCCAGTCTCAACAATGTGTCTATGCTTTCTCTCAACCAGTCCATTTTGTTTTGATGTGTATGGACAGGTTGTTCTGTGAATTATACTCTTTTTTTGAAAATATTCTTTAAGTGGTTGGAACTCAGTTCCACCATCAGTCTGCATTACTTTTAATTGGCAATTTATTTGCCTCTCAGCCTGAGTTATAAATTGTAAGACTGCATCATAAGTTTCAGACTTTGATTTCAAAAAATAGATCCATACATATCTAGAATATGCATCAACAAATGATATGTAATATTTATAGCTATAATCTGTGTTGACAGGAGCTGGACCCCATAAGTCACTAACAACTAATTCTAAAGGTTTAGTGTAATTTGTTTTTGAGACTGGAAATGCAAGTTTGTGACTTTTACCCATTTGACAATATGTACATACATAAGGCATTGAAACATCTTTAAAAGAAATACTATCATCACTTAATACTTTTTTTAGAATGCTTACACTTGGATGTCCAAGCTTGTAATGCCAAATATCAAAATCTTTACATTTATCTTTTTGTTCAATTTCAGTAACATTACACCATTTTCTTCGAAATTTAGAATTTCTTGGTTTTGCAACATTGAATTTATACAATCCTTTAAATTCCTTACCCTGCAAAATGATTTCTTTAGTTAGAATATCTTTGATCAAACAGTGTTTTGGATAAAATTCAAAATACACATCATTATCTTGTGCAAATTGGGACACACTCGGTAAATTTTTCCTTATAGATGAAACTCTTAACAAGTTTTTTAGAAAGAGTTCTTTTCTGCCAGCAAAACTTGCATTTCCAATATGTGTAATTTTAACTGACCCACCATTACCCATATGAATTAATTTCTTACCTCTGTACTCCCTGCTTCCTGAGTTTAGATTGCTGAGATTATTTGTCACATGATTGGTAGCTCTTGATTCGGGGTACCAGCTTTTATCCTGAATGTCATCAATCTTTGCAGTCTCTGTGCTTTTGGTATCTGTTTGTTCTTTAGAATCCAGATAAGTATTGATCATGTTTGCACTGAGATTATGATTTCTTGAATTGTTGTTGCTTTGTTGAGATGGTATGTAGTTAGCATTATCTTTGAAGTAGCATTTGTTGGCTGCATGACCAAATTTTTCACAAATTTGACATCTCAGTCTGTTGTTATTGTTGTTGTATCTTCCATTTCTGCCTCTGGATCTGAAGGATTGACCACCCCTTTGAGAATTAGATTGATTTCTGCTATTGCTGTTTCTTTCTTGATTCTTGAATTTATTGTTGCTGGTGAAATTTACAGTGAAGTATGAAATAGTTGATCTTTTTTGCTCTATTCTCCCTTCATGGGCAAGTAGAATGGAGTGAACATATTGTATGCTTGGTGTTGTTTCCTTTGAAGATATCACTGCTACCACTGGCTCATATTCTTCATTTAGTCCACCTAATATACATAAAACTTGCTCTGTGTCAGAAATTTTATGACCTACAGATGCAAGTTGATCACACAGTGTCTTGATCTTGGTCAAATACTCTCTCATTGGCAAGTTTTCTTTTCTTATGCTTTGTAGTTGTCTTTTGTAATACATGATTCTTGCTGCAGATTGAGTGTTAAAGATATGCTCCATCGTTGACCATATCTCATGTGCACTTTTGTACCCAATTAGCTGTGGTAGAATATTTGCACTTATAGATGACAGTAGCCATGCACTGATTAGACTGTCTTGCCTTTGATGAGTAACATAATCTTGATTGCTTATTAATTTGCCATCTTTATCTGCAGTATATCTTGGTGGTGTAATTGATGTTCCAAGAACATGATCTTCAAGGCAATAACCTCTTATTGCTGTCTCTATTTGGAATTTCCAGAGAAGATAATTATTTTCATTAAGTTGAACACTGACTAGTTGGCTTTGGGGCTTTATTATGGCTTTGATAAGATCTTGGGTATTGACTGTCTAAGATGTTGAATTGGTGGTTCTTGCTTCAGAAGTGGCTGAGTTGTTAATGTCTCCTTCATCCATATTCAAGAACTCGTGAGATCTAATGAAATGATGCTGGAAAAATGATTATAACAGTAATAATCAACAGACTTGATGAAAAGTGCAGCCAGAGATCAACTGAATGATGAAACTGACTCTGACAATTGATTTCTTGGTGAGGCACAGTGGGTATATGATCAGAAAGACTGACCAATGAGATAAAAACTTTGATGAACCACAGGTATGACCGATTAATCACGATCAAATGAGGAGAATGCCAATTCTCTGATGATTTTATAAACACAGCCTAATCTCTATGATGAAATTGCTCTGAGAGATTAATGGCACGACGTGATTATGATGTTAAGCAATTCTTGGCTCTGATACCAAGAAAGAATTTGAGAAGAAATGCAAAAGAATTTATTTCATCAACTTGAATCTTTACAAATCAGAAAGAGGTATAAATTGCTGTATATGACAGAACAAATGTTACTGTGTATTCATTCAGTATTTATACAGAAAACTGTCATATAGCTTATTGGGCTTTGGGTTGGCCCATGATGCAAGTGACCCGAACTCTGTTGATAAGTGATATTTGTATACGGTGGTCACCGGTTCATTTCTCATTTCCTTCGATAGGTTGTTTTCTCTTCTAGTAGCAGTATACTATCCACCACCAACATTTTCTATGTTGGAGGTACATGTTTCATGTGTATAATGGATGTTATCGAATCTCTGCATACAGAGGATGTTGCAATGATGTCTAGGTTAATGTTCAGGATTTCACATTTTTGATTGGCCAAACTGGACGAAGTTAACGGATTGGCAACGTCATTGTTCAATATTCTCCCAACACTTCCTTAAGGTGTACCACTTCCTTCTTCATTTGAAGCAATGTATGATATGCAGTTTCCTTGATACATGCATCCCTTGAACAAACCAATCAACGTCTTTAATGTACCCTCCATATTATCCATCCTAGCTTTCAAGTCTTCCGAATCTCCTTGAGCCTTTTTGAGTTGTTTACGTGCAATATTAGAAGCGTTAACCTGGGTTCTTGATATCTTGACTCCAATACTTCAAGTCCGCCATATTTTATCCTTGCCAAACACTTGTGATAAGATATCTTCATCCAGTGTCAAGTCTTCTTTATTACTATCAATGATTGATTCCTTTACTTCTGCAATTTTATCATAAAATATGATAATACTTGAGATGTTATGTGTTACGGAAACTTTATGGAATAACTGAATTATTATTTGTTTAACTTACTATGCATACAGAAGTCATATATGATATGGTAGCATCCATTTTCGTGTGAGTTTTCTCCCACACATGACGATGTGTGATTTTTTTTATTGAATTTGCACTGCCCTGCAAAAAAAGATGACAGCATGACTTGTACATGGAAGACAAAAAAACATAGTTGTACATCAATGCTCAGTCACATGTCAGTTACAAATCCCATAAACTAAAAAGTAAATGAAGAGCATGAAAATTTACTAGATAGAATAAAGATAAATACAAAAGGTAAAGCTATTGGTCTAGTTTTAATCATATTGAAACAAAAGCCTATAGAAGGGTCTACATGGAAGAATTACTAGCCATCAAGCAAAATTTGCTACCGTAGACCTGCACATGTGCACCTGCACATAGCTGTTATCAGAGCTTAGTACATGCATTAACACTTTTTTTGATCATTTTCTAATGAGCATGGCTGTAACAACTACAAACCAATAAACACAAAGCATTAAGCATGCAGGGAATAAAAGTTTACACTACCTGCAAATAATTATGGCATAGAATTAACAAGAAAAGAACCAGAGTTCACTGATTTTGATGTTGTTATAAGAAAAGTCCATACAGAAATAAATATGTAAATTTGATTTCTATTTAAAAAAAAATAGAAAACGCAAGGTGCCTTGCATTTTTCTGATAAAAAATGTAAGTTAACTTGCAGTTTTCTGATTTTGAAATGCTTTTCGAAATTTTTGAAAACTTTGAAAATTTTGAAAAGCACAAGTTAACTTACACTTTCTATCAGGAAACTGCAAACTAATTTTCGCTTTCTGATTTAGAAAATACAGAAACCTAATTTCTGTTGTGCAAAGCCCCTAGAATTAAACACATATAGCTTTAAAGTTAGTTCCACTGCCTGCAAACAATTATGCTTATTAAATGCAACAGCATTCCTTTGCCGATATATCATTAATATCCAACATTAAACCACTCTTTTATTTCCACAATTAATTAACACATTTTCTTCTTGAATGCTAGTTAAACCATTTAATTTGAGCACTGTTTGTTCAGAAAAATATTATTATAAATTCATGTAACTTATGACATAACATTTGGTCTTTTGTTTATATTATATTTCTCAATAACAGACTCATATCATTGCTTTGATTGAAAGACAAATTCAAATATATATATATATATATCAACATATAAGTGTTTAGTAAATTATTGCCTACATTAGCATAAACCAAAACATAGTTTTCATTGATCACATAAAGAGAACCCTTATACATTTATTGTGTATCAGTCATTAGTCAAATTAAAATGTTGAACTATACTTGTTCTATTAGTGCATTAGTACAATGTTTAGAGAAGTGGTTATATTTTACATAAATATAGCATATCATAGCACCGGTATAGTGGTAAAAATGCTTATTTAATAAACCACAGCAAGATTGAGAACAGTCTTGCCCCGCGACATTAGTATAAGCTACGTGAGAAATATTGCACAGATGAGAATTGATATTGTATTAAAAATGATGGTAATGTCTATACAATAGTTTGCATACTTATATATGCATCAAAGTTGCACAACAAATATTGTATCAAGTTATATTTGTTTGGGTTGTCAACAAAAGCCCAATACCACAATGTAACCGCACCATATAATAATATGAGAATTACTTTATGTTGACAGCTTATGTTATACATATATTTTCTCTAACACCCCCCTCAAACCCTACTATGGCTAGGGTTTGTGGCGATCTTCCTCATTCGTGCTGCCGACACTTCAATTCTTAAAATTTCTTTAATAATCTTCAAAATTTTGCTCCTAGCATAGTTTTGAGGGTTGCGGCAAGCAGTAATTGAGAGATTCAGTGTGATTTATGAAGAGTAAAAGATGGGATACATTTTTAATGCTATAAAATCTGATTAAAGTCAGGTTTTGTAGTTGCTATCTCTCTTTGATT
This sequence comes from Allium fistulosum, assembly GCA_030737815.1. NCBI lineage: Eukaryota > Viridiplantae > Streptophyta > Magnoliopsida > Asparagales > Amaryllidaceae > Allium > Allium fistulosum. The sequence goes on from CM060906.1 coordinate 56,846,553, forward strand.
TAGACTTGAGGATCGAATCTAAGCTAGCATCTTTACTTTTGGATCTTACTTTCATTGAGGCAAATTTTAACAGTCTCGGATGTAGATTTGAGATTCTCAGATGTAGATCCAAAGTTTTCTGATGTCGATCTGAAGCTCTTTGAGAAGGATATGGAGTTTAGATCTATAAATTTCTCATTGGTTGAAGATTTGTTGCCAGAGTCTTCAACTTTCAGAGCTTGCTTTAATCAAAGAAAATTCTTCTTCGATAAGAGTTTTGTAAGTATATCTGCCCTTTGGTAAGTCACGGGTATGTGATTTACGTTAAGATTGCCTTTTATAACTTGCTCTCTATCGAAGTATAGATCTAACTCCATACGTTTCGTTCTTGAGTGCAAAACTGGGTTGGCAGTAAGTGTTATAGTACTTATATTATCACCCCAGATTGTAGATTTACTGTGTATTTTGATCTTTAATTCATGTAGCAATGATTCGATCCACATGATTTCGGCTGTAGCACTTGCTACACTCCAATACTCTGCTTTAGTAGTAGATCTAGATATTGTTGCTTGTTTTTTGAGCACCATGACACTGGATTTTCACCTAAGAAAATGCAATAGCCTATAGTAGATTTTCTGTCATCCATGTCTGTTGCCCAGTCTGCATCAGCATATGCTGTAATATTGATTGTTTTGCTTGATTGTAGAGTCAAACCATGGTCCAGTGTACCATTTAGATATCTCAAAATTCTTTTAACAGCTTTCTAATGCTCATCTAAATGATTTTGCATGAATTGACTTGCTTTGTTTACATTATATGAAATTTACGGTCTGGTGATGGTAGCATGTTGCAGAGCTCCTACCACACTTATGTACTGTTTGACGTTTGATATTGGTTCTCCTTTACTCTTTGATAAATGCAGATTACTCATCATAGGAGTTGGTAGAGCTTTGGCATTTTCCATTTTGGCTTTCATAAGAATTTCAGTGATATATTTCTTTTGACTCGGTTGAATTTTTGTAGCTGAAATTTTGTTTACTTTAATTCCCAAAAAATAATTCACATTGCCAAGGTCTTTAATAGAAAATTCTTTGTCCGACTTTCTTGTGATGCTGTTAATAACCTGTTCACTGCTTCCTATAATTAAAAAATCATCAACATATATTAGTATATATGTGATTTTATTATTATTAAATTTAGTAAATAAAGAATTGTTTGATTTTGTGTAATTATATTCCAGTTTAGTCAAGGTTGACTTTAGCTTGTCAAACCAAACCCTTGGTGCTCGCTTCAGTCCGTATATTGCTTTATTTAGCTTGCACACAAGTCTTTCTGTGCCATCCTTCTTGAACCCAATTGGTTGATCCATGTATACTTCCTCCTGCAAGTCACCATTCAAAAAAGCATTATTTACATCAAGTTGTTTTATGATCCAATTTCTGTGAAAGGCAATTATAAATATTATTCTAATTGATGTGGGTTTCACAACAGGTGAGAATGTTTCATTAAAGTCAAACCCATTCTGTTGTGAGTATCCTTTTGCCACCAATCCTGCCTTGTACATAGAAATTGAACCATCGGGATTTTTCTTTAATCTATAGGTCCATTTGAATCCAATAACATGTTTGTCACTTGGTAAGGGAACAAGATCCAAAGTTTTGTTTCTTTGTAATGCCTCATACTCCTCATTCATAGCAGCTTTCCATTTTCACATTGAATTGCTTGATGATAAGTGCATGGCTCTTCATTTTCCATAGTTGTATTGTATATCTTTGGCTTGAATATTCCCTTCTTTGCTCTTGTAACCATGTGATGACCAATATTTCCAGGAATGGTCTGTTGGATAGTTTCTGGTAGTTGTACAGTATTGTTGTTTGAAAGATCTTGTTGATCAATAGGTAATTCTGATTTACCTATTGGTTGACAGTGATTAGAATGCCTACTACTGTGATTAGTAATTTGATGTGAGTTTTCAGAACTGCTTCTCAGATCAACATCTGCTCTTAAGTTGGATCTGACTTGTTGAGGGTATGGCATATTTTGATTATTTTCAGTAGCTACTTGCTCCCTCAAGTCAGATAATGAAGGTATAAAAAACTTTGCATTATATATCTTTTGAAAAGTTTTCATGTGTATTTTACTAAATGGAAATATTTTTTCATTAAACACTACATGTTTTGACACAAAAACAATTTCCATTGCTATCTAGACATTTGTAGCCCTTCTTATTTGCTGCATAGCCTAAAAAGGTGCACGGTGAAGACCTAAAATTTAACCTGTGAGCATTGTATGGTCTTAAACAAGGGAAACATAGACATCCAAAGACCTTTAGATCATTTAATTTGGTTTAACACCAGATAGGACTTCTATAGGACTTTTATACTGCAGAACTTTTGTTGGCAATCTGTTTATTAGATATACACTAGTAGCAAATGCATCAGGCCAAAAAATTTGTGGTAAAAAGGCTTGAGCAAGTAATGTTAAACCAGTTTCAATAGTATGTCTATGTTTTCTTTTTATCAAGCCATTTTGTTCAGAAGTATAAGGACATGTAGTTCTGTGATTAATTCCTTTCTTCAAAAAATATTCCTTTAAAGGATAAAATTCAGTTCCACCATCAGTTTGAAATTTTTTAACCTGATAGTCGGTTTGTTTTTCTTCTAAATTGATGAATTAAACAACAACATCATAAGTTTCAGATTTTGACTTCAAGAAATATATCCACACATGTCTAGAAAATGCATCTATAAAGGAAATATAATATTTAAAACCATAATCATTGTTGATTAGGGTGGGACCCCATAAATCAGTGGCAATCAACTCTAGTGGTTTAGTGTAAATAGTTTCAGAGTCTGAAAAAGCAAGTTTGTGATTCTTACCCATTTGAAAATATGTGCATACATAAGGCATGGAAATAATTGTAAAAGAAATACTATTATTATTCAACACCTTTTTTACAATGTTTGCATTGGCATGCCCCAGTCTACAGTGCCATATATCAAAGATCTTACAGTTACTTGATTGAGTTATTTCAGAACTGTTACACCATTTATCTCTACAGTCTTGATTTCTTTCATTATCAACACTAAATTTGTACAGTCCTCTACACTCTTTACCCTGCAAAAGAATTTCATAAGACTGAATGTCTTTAACTAGACTGTAATTAGGAAAAAATTCAAAGTATACTTGATTATCCTTACCAAATTGTGAAACACTAAGCAAGTTTTTTGTAATTAAAGGCACTCTCAAAAGATTGTTGAGATATAGTTTTCTTGCACCTTTAATACATGCACTGTCAGTATAAGTTATATTGATAGGCTTACCATTTTCGATGTGAATGCATTGCTTACCTTTGTACTCTTGATTTCCAAGATTCAGATTTCCAAGATTATTTGTTACATGATTAGTTCCTCCTGGGTCAGGAAACCAACTTTCATCTTGAATATCCTCTATTTTGACAGTATTTTCATTCTGACTGTTTGAATCATGTTGAATGTTGATCATATTTGCACTTTGATAATTTCTTTGATTGTTGCTTCCTTGTTGAGCTGGTATATAATTTGCATCATATATAAAGTAGCATTTGTTTGCACTATGGCCAAAATTTTCACATATTTGGCATCTCAGTCTGTTATTATTGTTGTTATGCCATCTACCACCTCTGCCTCTGGGCCTGTTAAATGATCCACCTCTGTTGGATGGCCCACCTCTTTGAATTTTGCTGTTATATGCCTTTTCTTGGTATTTTGATGCATAGTTGGCAGAGAATTCTTGAACTGATTTCTTTTGTTCTATTCTTCCTTCATGAGAAAGAAGAATGGAATTAACATACTCAACAAATGGTGTTTTTTCTTGAGATGATATTACTGCTACAATTGCTTCATATTCATCATCTAGGCCACAAAATTTATAGTACATGTTTTGCATCAGACATTTTATGACCTATTGTAGCTAGTTGATCATAGATTCTTGATTTTAGTCAGATATTCTCTCATGTTTAAGCCATCTTTTCTTAAATTCTGCAATTGTCTTTTATAATAAAGGACCCTTGCTGCAGACTGAGTGTTGAATGTGTGCTCTATTGAATGCCAGATTTCATGAGATGTTTTGCACCCAATGAGTTATGGAAAATAGTAGGACCAATAGAAGATAACAACCAAGAACTAATAAGACTGTCTTGTTTTTGATAGTTTGAGTAATCATTATTGATTACAAGTTTTCCTTCACTATCAATGACATACTTTGCTGGAGTAATTAGAGTTCCAAAAACATACTCCTCAATATCATATCATTTGATGGCTATTTCGATTTGAAATTTCCATAAGAGATAATTTGATTCATCAAGTTGAATAGTAACTAACTGGCTTTGTGGTTTGATTATCGATCAGCAGATCTTGCAAGCCGAAATGTTGAGAAGTAGCAGTTTTTGAATTGTTAAGAGAATCTTGGGCATCATTGACATTGTTTCCAGCCATATTGATGATGAATTGTGGATCAGGAGATCAGATGATGAACTTTAGAGTTCTGAGATCAAGAAAGTGGTGCAGCCAGAAGTTTCTGATGATGAAACCATCTTTGATGGAGACCTCTAGATGAGGCACTGCTGTAGGTAACAGAAAGATGATCAGAATGCCGAGCAATTTACAGTTCTTTTTCAAGAACCGTAAATTCAGTAGGTATGAAAATTTGTGACGACGGTTTGAGGATTGAAAAATAGCTTCCTTGATGATGACACTGATCTGAGAGGAGCAATGGTGCAGCCACCATTAGGTGATGATGCTTTTCTGATAATGGTCAGGCGAGGCACTTTATTCAAGAACAACCGTTAGGTTGATTTCTAGCTCCGATACCATGTGAGAAATATTGCACAGATGAGAATTGATGTTGTATTGAAAATGATGATAACGTTTGTACAATAGTTTGCATACTTATTACGCATCAGAGTTACACAGCAAATATTGTATGAAGTTATATTTGTATGGGCTGTGAACAAAAGCCCAATACCACAATGTAACCGCACTAGATAATAATATGAGAATTACTTTATGTCGGCAGCTTATGTTATACTTAATATTTTCTCTAACAAGCTATCGTGACAAAAAACGACATTTAGCAATAGTCTGCCGCTATTTACTTATTTAATAAAAAAGATCAAACAAACATACCATTTCATGTTCTACAACAGCATGACTTGTACGTCCAGTATGGTGACCATAGTTGTATAGTGATCTGTTACTTTTTTTTTACCTATATCATTTTTTTCGCTTGCATCGGGTTTTGCTTCATTTTTCAAAAAACCCATTACAATCTTCTTGGTTAATTATTGGTGGACAAATTTTCAACTTATCTTTGTCATTATCGAATTTGTCATAATTATTTGTCCTCAATTCGCTCTTCTGTTTTCTAAATGATCCAGACATTTTTTTCAAAAGGTCTTCTAGATCTGACTATAGTTCAAAAAATGTTTCTAAAATTAAGATTTGTTTACGTTAAAAAGCAGCGATGTTGGAAATTATATTTACAAAGAAAACTGAAAGTGGTACAAATCGATTTTAGGTTACCAGCAATTCAGTCTAAACGTCATCATTATATTTTTGGGTGCTTTATCACAACTTTCATATGAGATCCGCATATGAATTCATACTAATTTACCAATTCGCCTACTTACTTTTTTAGCGTTTTTTGAAATTGAAGCAACATATGTGCGCCAGCTACATAAAGAAATAAATGGAGAATAGACAAACACCATTGTCCAGTGGTTAAGTGCTTCGACTTTGGTGCGAAAGGTCACAAGTTCGAAACTTGCGTAGCGTGATTCGAACATATATTGACATGTGATTTGTGTTATGTTGTCCCAGTGACATGTTGTATCTAAGTACCGTTTAAAAAAATGGAGAATAGAACTTAAAAACAACATCGAGAACATAAAACAGCACCAACAAAACAAAAACTGCACAAAATATAAACATAATATTGAAAACTGCACAAAATATTTAAACATAAAACAACACTAACAAAACAAAAACTACACAAAATAAATGTTCGAGGAATATAACAAACAGAGCTTTCTTCTATCAGACATCAACTGAGGAATGGTCAACCGTATAGCTTCTCCATCATTGTTTGGAGTTAAACCAAGATCTGAATTAAAAATTGCCATTTCAATAATTTTCAAGCTGGATATAAAATTTTGAGTTAGTAAAAGCGATAATGATATAAACCTTAAAAAAAACACATGTTTAAAAAAAATGCACAAGTAGCGAACTCCATTTGGTTCAGTCAATGGATCAATTTTCAAATCACTCCATTATGTTCATTTAAAATATACATGTTTAAAAGTAACAGCTACTCAAGTTAACTACAAAATGTTAGTATTATCTTGAATTGAAATTTCAGCAGTGCATCATTAAACTACGGTGAAATGGTCATTAGGATACAAACTGAATGCATTTTTGTAACATGCAGGGTGCATGGGTTTGGCCATTAGGGTCCTGAACAAACCTACGATGTATCCATCAAAGGTTGCAATCTCAGCTGCAAAATGGAACATGTAGTAAGTAATGCATCTAACCAAAAGAAATAACCAGAACGGCTGAAGTGCAAAATAAAAGGTAGACCTGTTAAGTTTTGAAATCTCCAACAAAAAAAAGAAATAGCAGTATCTCTTCTTCTATAAATTTTCCAACAAATCGAAATACATGTAGGTCTAATGGACCAATTTAATGGCATGATGAAGTACTGTATGGTAATTTAACTGTTAAACCTAAATAACCATGTGTATTACACTAATATAAATACACAAAGGATACTTATTTTTACAATCCTAATTAAGAACAAGAAAGAGGCTTAAGTGAGAGTCAACTACATGTATGCAATGACACTGGGAAATCTATTAGGCAATCAGTCAATCCGAAATCAGTCAATTAGATTATTATATTAATTTAATTCCAATTAGTCAATCCGAAATCCAGTTGTGAAACTTAGAGAGCCATTAACTTATTAGGCAGCAAATATTCTTTTGGAAAAAATGTTTATGCTCTTAATTATGTATTATCAACCCAAAACACTTGTCACTGAGCACTTTGATTCACCTCATCAATTCACAACCTCATAATAGTAATAACCTTCCTATAATTTTAAATGTACATAATTAAACAATGATAATTACATATTTATAAAATTCATTTATAAAGGCAGCGGTTTATCCTTATTTTAAAACAAAAGCGGCGACAGAAAATCATGCAAAATAAGAGTTTTACATAAATAAGAAAATATTATATTCAACTTGTCAATTAAAAATTATTTTATGTATTTATTACAAATAGACTGAAAACATGTTTATTCGATACATCAAACAATTTTGAATATTGGATTAAATTCCAACATATAAATGTTAAGATCAACATTAATCAGCAAAAGTAATGTCCACATACAACAAACATTACAAATGTTGAATAACCATAATGAAAAAAATTCTAAATTCAGTCAGACTTGAAATTCAACTCAATTCAATTAATAAATACATCTTATATTAACATAAGCATTTAGTAAGGTCTTCTAATTTTTTATTGTTCAAAAGCTGATTGATAGACAGTAGAAAACTCAATGTCATCCACATTTATAATCAACCGTTTTGGTGTGTGCAAAACCACAAACCATCCCTTATTCTTTAAATCTTTTGAATAGAACACTTAACTCGCTTCTGATGCAAGAATAAATGGCTCATCATTCACTCTATCTTTGGCTTTAATTTCTCTAATAAGTATAATCAAGTTTGAAACATAATCTATCTTGCAACCATTGACCTTATCTTCGACCTTTGCCCAATCACAATAAAAAACTGTTTGTTTGAAGTCAATATAATCCAACTCAATTATCTTGCAACCATTGTTTCTGCTTCCTTGTAATTTTTATCCTTCCGGCTCGCTCTAAATTTCATAATTGCTCTCATACAAACACCAATGTCTTGTGTTACCATCCGCTCTACATAACTTTTTGGGGAAAATGTAAATCCATTCACATGGTACTTCATATAACTATGCACTTTGAACTTCGGTTTTTTCTCCAACCGCCAAAAAGTTGAATCAACATCATCGGTCATCACCAACTAAAAAACACAATAAGTGAAAAGCATGATCATGATGGTGTATGATCCACTTAAATATACATAAATACCAAAGAAGATGTAATACCTCATCACGTAACCATAGAGTAAAACTTTGACAAGCTTCCACGAATGTAACCCAACTTAGAGGTTGAGATTTAGTATATTTCATATAGATGTTATACCTCCTGCGATAAATATGTTTCAAAACGTATGTATGAGTTAATTTACGGTAATGGGAATTCGGGATAAATTAGCGAACTTACTTCTCCCATTCATCCAATCCATCGTACTTATTAAGGATCCATCTATGCACTTGTTCAAACTGCACTTGGGTTAAGGTTATATCTTTACCACTATTAGGAGGCATCTCACCAGAAAACTCATCATCCTCATCTAAAAATACTTCGCAAGTATGTTTATAAGTTCCATCACCACCTTTGGGCATATACTCCATGCAATAATGACTAGTTTCTTGTACAATATTTTTTTTGCAATACACCCTTCAATATATCTTTTGTTGCGTACATATCCTTTATATATTTTCATCAACTTATTTAGATAATCAGTTGTAAATAACCAGTAGTTATTTAAATCAAACGATGATGAACAAAACTGAAATTAGTACTTTACCGTTCAAAAGGATACATCCACCTATATCTAGGCCGCAAATCAATGCTTCATCGGCTATGTGAATCATAAGATGGATACTAAGATCAAAAAATGCAGGTGGAAAATGTTTTCAAACACACATATTGCTTCTACCAAACTAGCCTTTGCTTTTAAAAGATGTTCCATGTTGATCACCTTTGAGCACAAGATGTTAAAGAATAGACTCATACGAGGTACAACATTATGCGGAACCCTATGTGTGGTTAAGAATGTTGAAGCAATATCTGAAGTAATTTTTTCATTATGGCGTGATAATCATGCGACTTCATATTTGTTAGTTCAGGAGGATTGATGCTCGCATTGTTGTGGAAGTTGGAAGAGAATTCTCTAAGCACTTTCAGGTTTCTCAAAATGGTGCAAAACCACATCTTTTATTTTTTTTCTCAAAGTGAATGTTGCCTTTGGTATAGTTATTTTATTTATTTCACGATCTTCCCTCACCCACAATTGTTGTTTTATACCAATGGTTTTCAAATCCTTACGTGCATTGATGTCGTCTTTTGACTTGTCTTTATGACCCATAACTATGCTAATGAGATGCTCAATGACATTCTTTATTCTATGCATAACATCAACATTATGTCGGACCAAATTTGCTTTCCAATATGGAAAATCAAAGAGGATGGACCTCATATACCATGCAGGAACATTGTCAAGCTCTTTTACATCGGTTTTCTTTTTTTATTTTAAACCGATTTCTTGTTTGTTTTAACCAACTTTCATCTTGATATTAGCCACATTCTCTTCAACTTGATAACCTTTATGTTGAATATGCGAGTATATGATTTTTGTTTGATGATAATAAACATATATATATTCATTTAAATGTATTTGTTAATGTACTATTAAATAAATATTTGCTGAATAAAATAAATAACACGGAATTTAAATTAAAACAGATATTTTATTCAAACAAATATTTAGTACAATTTTGAATAGTACAAATTTGAGCTCTCACTATATATATACAATTTTTAGTTACAATACAAGTTGTCACTATACAATTCACATTTCCAAATGCACCTCACTACATCACTCATTCACTCGTATTTATTTTCAACTCCAGTCCAGATTGAATCCAGCATCTGAGCAATCTGCAAAAATATACACTGACGTGGTAAAATTGAAAATAAAATATTTTTGCAATATAAAATAAAATGTAATTTTGAAAATAGTATTTGCCTCGGTTATTTGGGTTGTTCGTCATCATTTAATTCTGAATTCATCATACACGAACAGCTTGTGACATGCACAGTGTATCACTGTACATGCCACAAGACCGTGCACACCGATATACACTTGATAGAATTACAGGGACAGGTGAGCACAGGTCAAACCCAAATGAAAAGCCGAGTTCAACTCAAGTGAAATATAAATAAAATCACGATACCAGCACAAGGTCAAACCCGAGCTTTTTGCTGGATTCAACTCAGGTGCATATGCAAAACAGAGTCTCAAACAATATTGTCGAGAGCCTACATATACACACGTGCACAAGTACACGTGTGCACTGCCTCATGTGAAATCAAAATATACATAAGGAAATGGTCAACCGAACCAGGTCAGTCTCAAGAATAAACCAGAACAACAAGTGGAACTGACCACACAAGAAAAGCATGACCAAGAAGTAAAATGAAAACAATGTCACCAGTGAAACAGACATCATATACATAGATGTACTCGAGACAACAAGTTTACATAACAGTGCAACTCAAAGACTGGTTCAAAAAGGATATACATAGCAGACATACACAGAAAGTTCATACATGAACAAACCCAGACTGGTAAGAGAAAGAGACAAGTATACAAGTCATGTACAAAGGCACACTGGAATGTATATAGTACATATCAAAGTGCAGACATGATGAAGCCAGTGATAGCAGATCACAATGTACACAGGAACTCATAAATTGATACAAGACTTCATACAATACAACAGGACAAATCAACTATCATGAACACAGGAGCCAGGGTGAACTCAACAAGATATATATATGCAATGTAGACCTGCACACATCAAGTATACATGAACCAGACCACATAAACTAATGCAACAGCAAACAAAATCAAGCAGAGATGAACAAACCATGGTGGTAAGTTCGAACAAATCCAAAGCCAAGGCAAGCAAGAAATACAAATACAAGTATACATATATGCATATATATGTATACACATACATATCTATATCAAATGAAACAGTAGCAGCATAAGCAAGTGACACAGCTAGTTTGAACAAAGACAGAGGAGATTTCAAACTGCAGTTCAAAGCAATGCCGAAGTCACAGTCGAAAACGAGTTCAAAAATCATGGAACAATAGTTTCAAATCAAGACAGTGCCGAACCCAAAATATTTTCACAAATCAAAGTGACCGAAGTCAAAGTACCAAAAAATTCAAAGCCGTGGTAATTAAGAAATCGAAAGTTCAAAATCAATGCCGCGTGAATCAAGCAACAAATTATACGAAATTTAAGAAGTCAGAAATCATATCAATCATTCAAGAATAATCAAACGGCCGAGCTAAAGTATTGACGAATTCAAATGAATTCAGACGAACGGAAATAAAGAGGTTCGAACCCTATATATATGTTTAACATCATCGGCCGTGAAAAACATTCGAGCAAAAGCACCAAAGAATAATCATTCAACTCGAATCATCGATCGAGTCAAGCATATCAACCAGAAAAGCATAAAGGAAAATAACAAACCAATTTTATTTCAAACTCGATCGAATTGAAGTAGCCGCAAGCAATCACTGATAGAATTCGAAGCATCAGCAGTTAATTCATCAAGGCGATGACTTCATCCAGAAGCCCTAATTTCAGAACGAGGAACGAACGAAGTAAAAAAGGACGAAGCCATTTTTCAACAAGGAACCGGTCGAACTACATAAAAGAGAAAAGGGACAAATCTATTTACACTGTGTTGTTGGGCCGGCTATATTGTTTTTAGGCTTTAGTTTTACAAATTAGGGTTTTGTTTTTAATTTGCTTTTAAATTTATATTTTCTCCTTTAAACGTTGTAATTTCTAGTCTTGTGACTAGGGGACAAACTACGTGGCGTAGTTTGAGAATTCGCAACTCAGTGGTTGAGTTGTGGCAGGGTTTGAGTGTAGAGTTAGGTTAGTCGATAGCGGGTGTCACGAGTTTACGTGTGTAAGCGTCTGACTATCTAATTTCTAGTAGAAACCTTGGGGGCAGCACGTAGGCAGGGTTTTGCCGAAGTTGGGTAAATCTGTGTGTTCTATTTTGTGCATTTACTATTTTGCTATTATCTGTGCATGATATTATTCTGCTGTGATCTGTGTTGAAAATATTTTATATAAACTTCCGCAATAATTTTTATAATTAATAGTATCACCCTATTCACCCCCCTCAAGGGTGAAATCGATCCCACAAGTGGTATCAGAGCTAGGAATAGAAGTCAATTTTGATTTAAAATTTTGATTTTTCAAATTTGAATTTTTAAAATGGCTTCTTTTAATAATGCTTTTGTCGAAGGTCGGTCCAATATTATTCCTCTTGTTTTTGATGGAACAAATTTTTTGAATTGGAAATTAAAAATGGAATTTTATTTAAAATCTGTTAATATTAAATGTTGGGATATTATTGAAAATGGGTGTGATATAACAGACGAGAGAATTACTTCGATTAATGCTCTTACTATGCATATACTATATTCTCATATTAATCAAGATACTTTTAACTTCATCTCTCATTGTGAAAATGCACAGGATATCTGGAATACTTTTGATGCGATATATGGTGCAAAAGTCAACAGCAACAATGAGAAATCCTCAAAAATCGACTCAGTTAAAGAAACGTGCTTAACAGGATTGGTAAAAGGCAGTAGTGATGACGATGATGATGATGGAGCAGCTGAGCTAGCGTTACTAATGAAAAGATTCAAAAAGTGGAACCGCAAATACAGAAATCCAGCTCTAAATCAAAAATTAAAAAGCAGAATAGTCAAAGCACTAGACAACCCAGAAGAACGGGAGATCATCTGTCACAAGTGCAATAAACCTGGCCACATTAAGCCCAATTGTCCTCAGAATCGACACGGCCAAGAAAACAAATAAAAAAGGAGAAGTTTAGCAGCCACGTGGAATAAAAGTGATGATGATCATAAAAGTACCAGCAGTAAGAGTGAGAAAGCAAATCTGTGCCTTTAAGGTGATGTAACTGATAGCGACGATGATGAGCTAAGCGAGGTATCAAAACTTACTCACTTAGAATTACTTATATATTTCCACAAAGTAAATGGCTGTTTCGAACGACTTAGGGAGAAATATGCCAAAATCGAATCACAAAGAGATACTTTGATGGATTTAAATAAACAGCTTGATCAATTAGTTAAAAACTATCAAAGTAAGATCCCTAAGTGTGATAGGTGTCCATCACTCGAAAAAGAGATTAAAAAATCAGAAATTAAAATTAAATCGCTTGAAAATGAAATTCTGATTTTAAAATAGAGTGAAAATACTAGGAGTGAGAATTCTATTAAAAAGTGCACACAATTATTGAATGAAAATGAATCTCTCAAAACACAAGTCCAACAACTGTCAACGACTTTAGGAAAATTTTCCAAAAGTGAAAGATCGTTGAATATGCTAATAGGAAAACAAACTACTAATACTGATAGATAAGGACTTGGGTATACTCGCTCTGATTATGTTAGAAGCAAAATTAATTAAGTCAAATCCGAGTGCACTATTTGTAGAAAAATTGGACACAATCAAAATAATTGTTAGTATAGACCCAAACACATGAAAACAATTCCAATTTGGGTTCCGAAAGGTACGAATATAAAATCTCTCAAAGTTAAACAAATCTGGGTGCCGAAAGGAACATATATAAATAGTTTTGGGTCTCCATAAAATTATTTTTCAAAATCATTTTCCACTAACAATCATGGACCTATAAAAACAAATAGGTCACTAAATTTTTTATCCTGTTGGTATGGTGGCATGCTAAGGAGCAACAACAGTGTTATCTGGATTCTGGCTGTTCCAGAAACACAACGGGCGACAAATCAAAGTTCCTTAGCCTAGTACAAAGGTGACAGAATCACAATGGGAAGCAATGAAATATTATCGATAAAGGTAAAACAAGTAACGAAATATTTATCTTGAACGGTTTATTAAATATGATAATATGCACCATAATTTAATTCAACCAGTTATTGATAAACAAATAAATGCTGATTTTGATTCTGACTTATTCAAAATTGTTAACCAATCATCTTTGAACTATTTGTGTGGACTATTGATGATGATTGATGATTACTCTTGATACACATGGATATACTGGTTACTTTACTGCTGACACTATGGTCACTATATTTAAACTTGCACGGCTTCAATTCAAGTTCATTTAAAAGCTGTTAAAAAGGATTTTGAGATATTTTGTTGAACACATCACGGTCTGGTCTATAACATTCAATTAATGATAATCTTGAGTTGAAGGAAAATTCAGATGCAGATTACACTGGTAATCTAGTTGATAGAAAAACTACTAGTGGAACGTGATTTATATTGACATATTCAGTAGCTGCATCGTTTTTCAAAGAAAATATCTGCATATTTTTCACTTGAAATATTTTTTTTAAATAGCATACATTTTTTCTAAAAACCCCTTCTAGAAAATCATTTTTGTTAACCTTGTTTCAGATTAGTCATTTGGAAAAGTTTGATAATTATTTTTGAATTTGATTTTAAATGACTACATTAACTAATCTGACCCCCTACTAATTATTGAAAAGATAAATAGTGATTGAAAAAGTGATGAGTGTTGATATTAATCATATATTATAACTTGAGGTAGTATAATTAGTAAATTTCTTTAGAAATTTAAACTAGAATTATAAAAACTTTTTGTTGGCAAAAATTCCATGACCATTTCTGTTTCTATCATATTTCTATCGACCATCACTCATCAAAATCCAATATAGTATGTCAATATGTGGTATTTTAAACGGGAATCATTCGTTTTTCATTTTATTATATTTTTAGCAAATAAAAACATCCAAAGTATTCACTCTCGTTTAAAAGTCCTCATGGTTATGCATGGGTGAATTACTTGGAATTTTTGATTATGTGCTTCCATGCTCATTTAAAAGTCCTTACGGTTATGCATGTATGCATACCAAAATTGATTAATTAAATAGACAAGTTGATTCTAATCCCATTTAAAAGTCCTCACGGTTATGCGTGGTTAGAAGATACTTGAATTCATTTATTTTATTTTATTTAAGAATACTACTAATCTCATTTAAAAGTCCTAACGGTTATGCATGGTTAGTAGATATTCAAATTCCTGATATAAATATACCACAAATAGACACAACTATATGGTCTTATATGATGACATCATCCCTATCATTCTAAAGTGGAATATGCGTCAAACAGAGTAATTATGATTTTTGTTTGATTTTTTATTAAAATTTAATATTTATACTCGATTGGGAATTAATATTGTTTTAATGTCTATCACTTTATCTCTATTTTTCTAACACTATTACTCTTTTGTTGATAACAAAAGGGGGAGAGAAAAGTTAAGATTTTGTAAATAAAGGTCAAATATTTTTTATTTGCATCTAGGCTCATTTGCATATTTTTATTTATTTACATGCATATACGAAGGGGGAGCTTTGTGTAGAGAGGGAGCATTCAAATAGGGGGAGCAAATTGAATGATCAAATACATTTAATAAATTCAAAATCTTAAATATATGTTTGTTATCATCAAAAGGGGGAGATTGTTGAATATGCGAGTATATGATTTTTGTTTGATGATAATAAACATATATATATATATATTCATTTAAATGTATTTGTTAATGTACTATTAAATAAATATTTGCTGAATAAAATAAATAACACGGAATTTAAATTAAAACATATATTTTATTCAAACAAATATTTAGAACAATTTTGAATAGTACAAATTTGAGCTCTCACTATATATATACAATTTTCAGTTACAATACAAGTTGCACTATACAATTCACATTTACAAATGCACCTCACTACATCACTCATTCACTCGTATTTATTTTCAACTCCAGTCCAGATTGAATCCAGCATCTGAGCAATCTGCAAAAATATACACTGACGCGGTAAAATTAAAAATAAAATATTTTGCAATATAAAATAAAATGTAATTTTGAAAATAATATTTGCCTCAGTTATTTGGGTTGTTCATCATCATTTAATTCTGAATTCATCATACACGAACAGCTTGTGACATGCACAGTGTATCACTGTACGTGCCACAAGACCGTGCACACCGATATACACTTGATAGAATTACAGGGACAGGTGAGCACAGGTCAAACCCTAATGAAAAGCCGAGTTCAACTCAAGTGAAATATAAATAAAATCACAATACCAGCACAAGGTCAAACCCGAGCTTTTTGCTGGATTCAACTCAGGTGCATATGCAAAACAGAGCCTCAAACAATATTGTCGAGAGCCTGCATATACACACGCGCACAAGTACACGTGTGCACTGCCTCATGTGAAATCAAAATATACATAAGGAAATGGTCAACCGAACCAGGTCAGTCTCAAGAATAAACCAGAACAGCAAGTGGAACTGACCACACAAGAAAAGCATGACCAAGAAGTAAAATGAAAAAAATGTCACCAGTGAAACAAACATCATATACATACATGTACTCGAGACAACAAGTTTACATAACAGTGCAGCTCAAAGACAGGTTCAAAAAAATATACATAGTAGACATACACAGGAAGTGCATACATGAACAAACCCAGACTGGTAAGAGAAAGAGAAAAGTATACAAGTCATGTACAAAGGCACACTGGAATGTATATAGTGCATATCAAAGTGCAGACATGATGAAGCCAGTGATAGCAGATCACAATGTACACAGGAACTCATAAATTGATACAAGACTTCATACAGTACAACAGGACAACTCGGTTATCATGAACACAGGAGCCAGGGTGAACTCAACAAGATATATATATATATATATATATGCAATGTAGACATGCACACATCAAGTATACAGGAACCAGACCACATAAACTCATGCAACAG
Source organism: Allium fistulosum (assembly GCA_030737815.1). NCBI lineage: Eukaryota > Viridiplantae > Streptophyta > Magnoliopsida > Asparagales > Amaryllidaceae > Allium > Allium fistulosum. The sequence continues at coordinate 56,863,375 of CM060906.1, forward strand.
CAAACAAAATCAAGCAGAGATGAACAAACCATGGTGGCAAGTTCGAACAAATCCAAATCCAAGACAAGCAAGCAATACAAATAAAAGTATACATATATGCATATATATTTATACACATACATATCTATATCAAATGAAATAGTAGCAGCATAAGCAAGTGACACAGCTAGTTCGAACAAAGACAGAGGAGATTTCAAACTGCAGTTCAAAGCAATGCCGAAGTCACAGTCGAAAATGAGTTCAAAAATCATGGAACAGCAGTTTCAAATCAAGACAGCGCTGAACCCAAAATATTTTCACAAATCAAAGTGATCGAAGTCAAAGTACTAGAGAATTCAAAGCCATGGTAATCAAGAAATCGCAAGTTCAAAATCAATGCTGTGTGAATCAAGCAACGAATTATACGAAATTGAAGAAGTCAGAAATCATATTAATCACTTAAGAATAATCAAACGACCGCAAAAGTATTCACGAATTCAAATGAATTCAGACAAACGAAAATAAAGCGGTACGAACCCTATATATATGTTTAACATCATCGGCCATGAAAAACATTCGAGCAAAAGCAACAAAGAATAATCATTCAACTTGAATCATCGATCGAGTCAAGCATATCAACCAGAAAAGCAAAAAGGAAAATAGCATACCAATTTTATTTCGAACTCGATCGAATTGAAGTAGCCGCAAGCAATCACTGATAGAATTCGAAGCATCAGCAGTTAATTCGTCAAGGCGGTGACTTCATCCAGAAGCCCTAATTTCAGAACGAGGAACGAACGAAGTAAAAAAGGACGAAGCCATTTTTCAACAAGGAACCAGTCGAACTACATAAAAGAGAAAAGGGACAAATCTATTTACACTATGTTGTTGGGTCGGCTATATTGTTTTTGGGCTTTAGTTTTACAAATTAGGGGTTTGTTTTTAATTTGCTTTTAAATTTATATTTTCTCTTTTAAACGTTGTAATTTCTAGTCGTGTGACTAGGGGACAAACTACGTGGCGTAGTTTGAGAATTCGCAACTCGGTGGTTGAGTTGTGGCAGGGTTTTGAGCGTAGAGTTAGGTTAGTCGATAGCAGGTGTCGCAAGTTTATGTGTGTAAGCGTCTGACTATCTAATTTCTAGTAGAAACCTTGGGGGCAGCACGTAGGCAGGGTTTTGCTGAAGCTGGGTAAATTTGTGTGTTCTATTTTCTGCATTTACTATTTTGCTATTATATGTGCTGATATTATTCTGCTGTGATCTGTGTTGAAAATATTTTATATAAACTTCCGCAATAATTTTTATAATTAATAGTATCACCCTATTCACCCCCCCTCTAGGGTGAAATCGATCCTACACTTTCAATGGCAACGGAGGATGATGATATTCTTATTTGTTATTGAAGTTTGCATTATTGTCTCAAAACTTGTGTTTGGAAGGAAGAAATCTTCAGTGTCCCATGTAACGCATATTCTTACTTTTGGGAAGATCATAAGAACAAGTATCTTTCCCATAAATAGAACATGCAAAATAGTCGTGAGTTATGCACCCCGATTATGTTTTGAGTGCATTATGATCATGAATTGCCCACAACATCCTAGCTTTCATTGTGAACATGGAATTATTAAATGAGTCAAATGCAATGACTCCTTCCATAACCGCTTTAACTCGTCTATCACCGGTTGTAAATAAACATTAACATCCTTTCCTGCTTGTTTTGGTCCAGAAATCAACAATGTCAACATTGAGAACTCCCTTTTCATGCACGTGGATGGAGGAAGATTATATGGCACTATAATTATTGGCCAACAACTGTAACGGTTAGCTAGAGACACATGTGGATTGAAACCATCTATTGCTATTCTAAGCATGACATTTCATGGCTCAGCAGCAAACGTTTGATCAAAAGAATATGCAACTCGCCATTGAGAAGTGTCACATGGATGATGCATTATATTTGAATCAGACTTGGCACGACCATGTCAAGTCATAACATCTGTTATCCATGATATGGTATATAGTCTCCTTAATTTAGAAATTAAAGGGAAATGTCTCAACGTCTTTTGAGGTACTTTGGTGGCTCTTTTCTCTTCGTTGAATATTGTTTTATATCTTGGTTCGTTGTAGAAAATCTGTTTGCATCATCTTTCTAGTATAGAATGCAGTCATTAATGCATGCATCATAAGTTTTATAATCCATCCCAACTTTTTTAATCATCTTCTTTATGTCGGGTACTTTGTCGGTAGTGTGTTACCTTCGAGGAGTAACTCCTTTATAAATTTGAGGAGTGTAGTCACACTATTGTTGGAAAAGCCATACTGAGTTTTCAAGCCATTAAGTTTCACAGTGGCATATAATTTTGTAATCCCTTTAGAACATAAAAGATATAATGGCTCTTTTGCGCTGCCAAACAGCGACTTATACTCTTAGTTAGATTGGTCGGCCAATCGACATCAACTGTAGACGATTCCCCAATATTATCGAGCAACATACTTGTAGGTTGAAAATGATGAAATCTACCAGCATCATTAACCAAATCTTCCATCCTAGGATGTTCACACTCATCGGTACTTATGACTTGTCTAACGGATTATTTTTGCTTCTCTATCGACTCTTCCCCATGACAATGTAAAACGGTATATGATTGAACAATTCCCCATCTGAGTAGATGATAATAAATGTCGTCTAATTTAATCTTCATTTTCAAACTTGTGCACTATGTGCAAGGACAAGAATAGATTTCCTTATTACTACCATTTTCTACAACAAATTAAATAAACTTCTGCACTCCTTCCACATATCATGTTGTTCTTCGATTGGATTCTTTCATCCACTTTTTGTCTATACTAAAAGACATACTATCCTACTATATCATATATGATATGTTGTCAATTATTTTTCTACCAGCTCATTATGAAAAAATGTGTAATTCAAGCACAAACATTAATATTCATGTCTCTAACTAAATACACTAATGTTTATTATCTCCATGCTTTCAATCAAATTGAAATAAATAATATTTTCATAACTAAGAGCATCTACAACTATTGGTTAGATCTCAAAAAATTGAATATCTGCACTGAAAATTGGTTCCAACGGAGTGTGGTAATGTGTATAGTGTGGAAAGCTGGGGGCAAAGTGTGGAGATCTCGGATATGTTGAGGCGCCTGTTTAACAGGCGCCTGGCCTAGGCGCCTGTTAAACAAGCGCCTTACTTTCCCCCATCCCAACGGCCACCCCAACGGCTATGTGCAACGACCATATTCCACCCAACCCATCTATTCCACCTTCAAATACAACCCCCTTCATCCTCTTTCCTTCACAACCAATTTCTTTCAACAATCCTAATTTTTTACTCTCGCTTATCGCAACCGAACATGTATTCCGACTACGACGTTGATGCTGCAAGGTATAGTTTTCAAGACTATGATTTACAAGACGTTACGGTTTTGATTGGCGGAGAGATAACTAATCCAAGTTGGAGCACTGTGGAAGACTACGATCTTTGCTACATTTACTGTGCACTCTCAGTCGATCCTATTCGAGGTGCCAATCAAAGTGGTGAGACTTTTTGGGGCAAAATTACTAATTGCTACAATCGGAAGAACATCGATTGGAAAAGAATCAATCAAAGGTCGTTATGGAAAAATCAATCGTCAAACACAAACATTCGATTCTCAAAATTTTAAGCTAAAGAAAACGAATCCTAGTGGATTTGGAAATGAAACGCATTTGGTAAGATTTAATATAATTTCATTGTTCTAATTTTTATCATAGTTCTCTAATTGTACTAGTGTTTTTTTATTACAGAGAATGGCCGCAAACAAGTTGTTAAAACAAATCTATAAACCTGATAGTAAACAAGCACCACATTTTTATTAGTTCATGCATGTTTATGACATGTTGGTTGAGCATGTTAAATAGAAATCATCGCTTCTGAAAACTGTTCAAGAAGTCCAATCAAACAGTGGTTATGGTAAAACGCCTAGGGAATCGCTAGGAAGCTAGGGTTTAGGATCAGAAGAAGACCTAACCCCCATCGAAGATCATTTTGTTAGGCCACAGGGAGAAAAAGCGGTAAAAAAGAAGCAGGCTGTTGGAGCGGATCAGGCAGAAATTAAAAAACTCCTACTTGAATCTGAAGATAGATATAACCGTACAATGAAGACTCGAGCAATTCAACACCAAGAAAAGTTGTCAAGAATGGATCAACTTCTTGCTGGAAACCGCCAAAGAGATGAAGATGCAATAATGTTCATGGATACGTCGCACATGTCTGCAGAACAACTTGAGTATACGGAGCATAGAAGGAGAGAAATTATGAGACGTAGACATGAAGGGGGTCATTAACTGTTTCTGTTTTTCTAGAACCTTTGTATCTTTGAATTACCATTAGTTATATTGTATTATGAACGTAAGCAATTATTTATATAAGTACTTCCATTGAAATTGCATTACATTGAGAAAAGATTATAACAACATTACGTTAATTAAACATAAACAAATTATAATAACAATAATAAGTAACAACAACATAGACAACAGTAGCAAAAGTAACAACAGAAATATAGTTTCACTGATTTCAAGAAAAGTTCCAAAGATGATCTATGAGATCATTTTGCAGTCTTTGATGCAGTTGAGCACTACAGTAGGACATTTGGCTTTCTACATGAAACTTGAGTTCTAGTGCGCTTCTAATCATATCATTGTGCCAAACAGGCGGTGGTGTTGGAGAACCCTCGTAAAAGTAATCTTCTTCCATGTCTCTTTCATCCTCTATAATCATATTATGTAAAATAACACAAGTGTACATTATTTTGGTCATTTTAACTGGTGACCAAAGTCTGCATGGATTACTGACTATGGAAAATCTAGATTGAAGAACCCCAAATGCTCTTTCAACGTCCTTCCTCTGGCCTTCTTGCATCGCTGCAAACTTTGATTGTTTATTGTTTTGTGGCTTAGAAATTGTCTTTACAATGGTACTCCATTTAGGATATATACCATCGTTAAGATAATATCCATGATCGTACGTGTTACCTCCTAAAGTAAAGGTACAAGGAGTTGATCTACCGTTTGCTGAATCATTGAACAACGTAGATCGTTCGACTATGTTAAGATCAATGTTCGAACCCAACATTCCAAAAAATGCATGCCAGATCCATAAGTCATACGACGCTACGGCTTCAAGAATAATAGTGGACTTACGAGACTTACCCTGATAAGCTCCAGCATACGCTTTTGGACAATTCTTTTACTCCCAATGCATGCAGTCTACACTACCTAACATTCCAGGCCATCCTCAGCTACCATGCATATTCAATAACATTGCTATATCTGCCTCGTTTGATCTGCGTAAGTATTGATCACCATAAATGTCTACGATAGCTTGATAGAAATGCTCCAAACACTATAATACCGTGCCTTCCGCCACTTTCAAATTTTCATCAAGCGCGTCTGCCGGTCCTGCATATGCAAGCACTCTTAGTGCAGCTGTCATTTTCTGAATTTCATTCAATCCCATCATACGAGATGCATTAGGTTTGAAGACAAAATATTTATCATGTTGTTTGATATATTGTAGGATTCTAAGAAACAGAGGTTGCCGCATGCAGAACATCTCCTAAAATCAGCATCTGTGTAAGTAGGATTTGAAACAAAATAGTCTTCCATAAGTCTGTCATTGTGCCATGAATGTCTACGATTTTTATACCGACGACCAATAATTGATCCATCATGTTGCCCGCTGGATTGACCAACTTGTAGTGCAGTAATACTTTTTAGCTCCTTATCGCGACGAAAATGATCTTCCATCATTTCATTTAATTCGTCGTCATTATCATCGAAAAAATATAATATTCGGAGTCCATTTTTATCTTTGAAATTGTATGAGATATGAATGAGCAATAAAACTTCTAGCATTTAACAAGCTTTTTATAGCTTAGATCACATGCTGGCCTTCAGAACAAAACAAACAATCATGACTAGTTGGCAGGTAGCATTAATTCAATTCAACCACTATCTATAAAGTAGATTCCATTTATGTCACGTCTGCAGTGTCCCGTCCCATCTACACACTATTGACTGATGGTGTAGTGTCTCGTCCCATCCAAACAATGTAGCCACGTCCTCACAAGCCAACAAGGAGATATGACTGAGCAATAAAACTTATAGCATTTAATAATTTTTTCATAGCTTAGATCACATGCTGGCCTTCATAGCAAAACAAGCAATCAGGACTAGTTGGTAGGTAGCATTAATTCAATACAACCACTATGTATAAAGTAGATTCCATTTATGTCACGTCCGCAGTGTCCCGTCCCATCTACACACTGTTGACTATTGGTGTAGTGTCTTTTACCATCTAAACACTGTAGCCACGTCCTTCCAAGCCAACAAGGAGATATGACTGAGCAATAAAACTTATAGCATTTAGGACTACTTGGCAGGTAGCATTAATTCAATTTAACCACCATCTATAAAGTAGATTCCATTTATGTCACGTTTCTAGTGTCCCGTCCCATCTATATACTATTGACACTACCAAACAATAAAACACTGAAAACTTTCTATGGAAAAAATACAGAAAGAAACAAGACAATATTATTGAAACACACAAACATTAATACAATCAACAATAATACATAAACAAACAATACTACAGTCAACAATAATACACTCCACAATAATACAACCAACAATAATACCCTCGCTAGTACTTAGGACTGACACAAAGAAACTACAGGTTACGGTCAAATTGCAAGTTTTGCAGGACAATTCTAAGACGTCTCATTTCTTGTTCCAGCTCGTCGGCCTACGTTATAGCCCTTGGGCTCAGACGTTCATTAACCCATTCTGCGTAATTGCACCCTTCAGGCCAGAAGGGACACAACTGAATTCGACGACCAATATCTTTGCCATCGGCTCTAACCACAACTTCAACCTTATAACCATAGTGGCAGCATACTGCATAAGAGTCAACTTGTTGTTCAACTGAAGGTTGCATTGGCATTTGATCAACCTCCTGTTCTTGTGGTCATTGATGAACCAACTATTCATGCAGAGGTTGGACAACCGCACGTTCATACAATGGTTGAACATCTTCCTGAAGTGTGAGTTGGTCAAGATTTGGAAATTCACGAGCAACGTCCTTGTAATGCTGTTCTTGGTAATTAATATTCCAATCTTCATCGGTGTGTTCACTTTCTGTTGGAACATAGCCAAAATCAGAGTCAATAGATGATGGCCAGGAAGGCATTGGTATAAGGAATAGAAGAATGAAGGAGTGGAGGACTGAATTGTGTGTTTAGGAAGAAAAGTTCTTATGTATATATATGTGTGTGTGAATGATTAAATTTTTTTATGTTGAAATGTGAGCATTGTATTTTGATTTGATAGTACACTAGAATTTGAGTATTGTTTTTGATATGTCTGTGAAATCTGAGCATTGATTTTGATTTGACATTACAATGAAATTGTTTTTATTAGACACAAACAAACAAGAAAATAATACATATGCATACATAGAAACAATAATACACTCAACAATAATACACTCACCATAAGCCTCATTACATAACTCAAATAAAGGTTATAACTAAACGTGTCATTACTAACTCAAATTATGGATATCCAAATCGTTCTAGCCAATTTTGACGTATAATATAAGTCTCATGTCCAGTGAATGTGGTGTGATATTTGAGAAAGTAACGACCTTCAAATGTGGAACAGGTTAGTTCTAATAAATTTTCAAATATAACCTCATTGATAACCGTACTGTACCGCATACAGGCGTTGTAGAAGTTTCCATAAGCGGTCCTCAACTCTTCCTTCGTACGTCTACTATTACACTCAAAATTGCTATTGTAAAGTTGAGTAACAGTGTCCCAAAAATGAGTTTCCATTATCTCACCATCGTCGCACATCTGATCAATTTGTATAAAAGAATTTACTAGCAGTTTCAATTCGTTAGCCGAAAATATTACGTTGGACATTGACTGAATTTACTGAAGTTTTAAATGTTGTGACCTTTGAATATAACACTTTCTCTTAAATAGAGAGGTCGCAATCCGCGTCAAAAAAATGAAGCATGAGATGAATGTCCATGTGTGAAACATCCATAAACTTTTCGACAAACAAACATAACTGTGTTTGTTACTCCAACAGTTTCGCAGCATAAATTATAATCAACACAATGCCATACTCACCGCAAATATTGTACACCATGTCATACTCAACACAATGCCATATTCAACATAAAATATAATCAACACAATGCCATAAAATATAATCCACGCAATGCCATACTCAACAAAAAATATAGACAAGCACATATAACAATAGCATCATCACCAACATAATATGCAACCAACTAACGTGATGCATGAAAAATAATAACATAAACTGAAACATCTACAAGCAACACATCAGTCTACGTGATCGGAATCGCTATCAATCTCCTCCTCATCGCCACTGTCATCGCCACTGTCGTCGTTGACGTCATCAAAATTGTGAGATGCAGGTCCCGCTTAGAGCTGCTCCTGAAGCTGCTGAATCTGGATCAGTAATCCGTGTATCTGTGCATCATACTGAGTCTGCTACTGCTAGACCGCGGTCTGGTAACTCTGATACATCATCTGTGTATAATCAAGCGTCATACGCTCAAATGCAGCAATCATCCGTTTATCATAATCCATGTACTGAGAAAACTGGTATGTGCACAAGAAAAATTATACATAGGTGCAGAATATAAGGACAAGTAATTTAAACAAAATTTAAAATTCGTACAAACTTGATGAGGCTGATACAATCCGACGGATGGTACATCCATAATAGCATCATCTGGAGGATACTGCAAGGGATACTCCACTACCTGACCATGTACATCATATGCTCTAAATGAATGAGGAAGGGGGTCGAACGTAAGAGGCTGCGTAAACTGAGACGATGTAGGCTCAAAGGTGGCAGGCGGTAATGGAACTCTACCAGAAGAGGTATGCGGACCAATATGATCGGAGTTCAAACCCCAAATATAATCAGGTAACGCGTAAGCACGTGGGGCTACTTGAGCCCAACATGAATCAAAGTCTCTCCCGGAATTGTAAAAGGCTCACCATCCACCCATCCCGCACCCCTCATCGCAAGAATATAAGCTAGCCCAACCCTAATATCACCATACATATCATCCCATGGTAGCAGATCTGATGGAATGCGGACTATACCATACAACTGTGCCAACACCGCTCCCCTAAATACCATATGAATGGACAAGTAGGAACCTGAAAGCAAACTCTGTGTCGCGACATAGAAAACTGAAAAGTGAGTGGATGATCAGGACCCAGCTCTAGGAATTGTAAGTACTGATCCGAGGGAAGAACGATAATGTTACCGCACCGCTTCATATCCATCTGCTGTCTAGTATCCATCAGCTCATTGTGCACCCCTTGTGCAACATGAGACAAATGTATAGGAGGAACCCAACGACGTAATCTAGGAAAGTAAATATAAGGTGTAGCATTCGCTTCTGCAATAAGTCGGGGGTGCATATTGGCAGTATACTCGTAGTACCAAAACGGAAGAATGTATCAAAATCCGTAAATCTGTCTAGACTGCTGTAGCGCATAAGTATCCAATGCTACGCACAAATAACTGTGACGACCCGTCTCCTCGACCCTCAGAAATCAACACTAATACATCCACGGTATTCACGTGTCGTAAATCCAAGTGCCAGGGAGGCAGGATACCTTAGGGGCATTTTGGAGCATGTTGGGGAGCATTTTGGAGACTTTTGGAGCTATGAAGCTGAAGTACCTTATGTAGATATCTACCCATTTTCCGCTGTGTCATGTTGTAACAACCCGCACCTTACTTAACGCAGATATTATCCCCAACTTAGTCACCTCCGCCTCATGGGCCAAACCATGGTGTGGGGTTTTGTTTCTTAAAAGGCCTCGACGTTGTTATGAGATGAAGGCTTTGGTATATAAGCACCCACTTCATAGTGTTTTTCCGCGATGTGGGACTATTATTCCCATTTTGAAGGGGTGTTACAATCTCCCCCCCCCCCTTTAGAGCCCAACGTCTTCGTTGGCTCATGAACACAACACCACCCAAGCGTCGTTGCTGTAACACGTACAGACCACAATTCCGGCTGGGTATGGCTCTGATACCAATGTAACAACCCCCATCTCACTTAACGCAGATATTGTCTCCAACTTAATCACCTCTGCCTCATGGGCCAAGCCAAGGTGTGCGGTTTTGTTCCTCAAAAGGCCTCGACGTTGTTATGAGGTGAAGGCTTTGGTATATAAGCACCCACTTCATAGTGTTTTTCCACGATGTGGGACTATTATTTCCATTTTGAAAGGGTGTTACACATGTTGTATGTATTTTCCAGCATATGTATGGATATACAGTTATAACTATCCCGTTGGATTTGTATTTGACTCTGATCATTTATGTATAATTAAAATTTTGAATGCGATGTGAGATTTTATTATTGTGTTATCTTCTATCTTTATTTTCTTTTACACCCCTGATAATCTACCTCCCCGGCACTTGGATTTATGGCACGTGAATACCGTGGATGTATTAGTGTTGATTTTTTAGGGTCGAGGAGACGATTCATCACATTTGGTATCAGAGCTTAAGGTTAAGCGAGAACCTTGGCTTTGTTGGGGTATGATTCATTAGAGATAGGGTTAGTAACACCCTAGAATGAGTTTAGTCTGAGAGAGCGCATAATTAAAACTTTTAATTTAAATAAGTATATTCATGCTGTATAGCATTCCCTAAGATATCTTGTCTATATATCCTAAAGATCTTTTTCTTACTATATATACATATAGTAGAAAATGAGTGGAAGAAGAGGACGAGGTAGGGGAGGAAGTAATACCACAAATGGTGCAGCTACAATAGTCGAGGAAGTAGTAGATCCGGTATAGTCCTAAATCAACTTTGCAACTTTATGCAAGAACTATACCAGCCTTGGTGGTAAACCTTTCAAAGGAACAAAAACCATCATTGAAGTATAAGCTTGGATCTGCTCTAGTGAAAGAATTTTTAAAGGACTGAATATTGGAGATGAGCAGAAGAGATTCTTAGCTTCTTAGCAACTACAAGATGGATCTCTAGTTTGGTAGGAATCTATTACACAGAATGAGTCAGAAGATGATTTCTCATGGGAACGATTCAAAGAAGTTCTGGAGGAACAATATATGCCGGAAGCAGGAAAATCCCTCTTTACTGAAATTTTATGGATTTCAAACAAGAGGAGGAGATGTCGTTTGAGGAGTATGCTAACAAGTTTAATGAATTATCTCAGTTTGGGCCTGGATTGATTGGTACTCCCCTAAAAAAGAATGAAAAGTTTATTTCTAGAATGAAGAAGCAGTACCATGTTAGAATGACTGTGCATGTGAAAGAACCATTTGTAGACTTAATAGACATGTGATACAAATATGAAGCTTTGGATAAGATAGATACACCCGTAGTACAAGAAGGCAACAACAATAACTGGAAAAAGAGGAAGTCCAATGGCAAGAAGCCGTGGCAGGGAAAACTCAAAGGAGGATCTCAAGAGAACCGCTTTAAAGGCATCACTTGTAACAATTGTAAGAAGAAAGGCCATATTGCTAAGAATTGTTGGGGTCCCAAAGCTCAGAGTGTTGCCTATCCTATGGTTCAGAATTATCTCTGCTATAATTGTCATAAACCAACGCACCTGATTAAGGATTGTCCCCTAATGAAGAAAGGAGAACAAGCCAAATTTATGCTATCAAGGATGATCCTTCAACCTCCCAAGATGTGAAGGGCAAAGGAGTGTTGGAAGGTAATATTTTTATCAAAGATGTTTTAGTTAGAGTATTATTTGATACAGGAGCTTCTCATAGTTTTATTTCTAAAACAACTGTAGAAGAATTAGAACTTGAACCTAAAATTGTTGATGACCCTATCTGTTTGACGAATCCTATAGGAGGTTCCACTAATCTTTGTATGCATTGTGAAAAAGTCCCAATTTCCTATCCTCCCCATCACTTTCCTTTTGATATTTTTGTCTTAGATTTTATTGGATTCAAAATTTTACTTGGTATGGATTGGTTAACTAAAAATGAAGCTATTCTAGATTGTTTAAAAACAACAGTTGCAGTGAAAACAAAGTTAGGGAAACTCATAGAAATACTCTGTGAAGGTCCTAGTCTAAGAAGGGATAGTTTTCTTTATGCTTTAGATACATTCCAAACAGGATTAGAAATAATACCCGTTGTTAAAGAATTTTCAGATGTCTTTGAGGAAGTAAAAAGTTTACCCCCAGATCGAGAAATCGAATTCCGTATCGACTTAGTTCCTGGTGCGATGCCAATTAAATAACAAGTTAGAAGGATGGCTCCGAAAGAAAGGGATGAATTGAATAACCAAACCCAAGAGCTATTAAAGAAGGGATTAATAAGATCTAGTTGTTCAAGTTGGGGATCGGCAGTAGTTTTTGTTGCTAAGTTAGATGGATCTTTGAGATTTTGTGTGTACTATCGAGATCTAAATAAGCAAACAATTAAGAACAAGTATCCTTTACCCCGAATAGATGACTTGTTTGACCAGTTACATGGAGCTCGAGTTTTCTCTAAAACGGACCTAGCTACAAGATTCCATCAGTTAAGGATCGCAGAAGATTGCATCCATCTAACTGCATTCAAAGTTCGGTACACTTTTATGAGTGGTTGGTTATGCCTTTTGGGCTGACTAATGTGTCCGCTTATTTTGTCGACCTTATGAGTAGAGTGTTTAGAGATGTGCTAAACAAATTCGTGTTAGTCTTTATCGATGATATCCTTATCTACTCAAAGACAGAAGAAGAACACGCAAGGCATCTAGAAGCTGTGTTGGAAATATTGAGAAATAACGTGCTTAAAGCCAAATTCTCAAAGTGCCATTTTTGGGAGAAGGAAGTAAGATTCCTTGGACATATAATATCAAGGGATGGAATTTCAGTAGATTCAGGGAAAGTTGCAGCTATTCAAGATTGGAAGCAGCCACAAACTCCTAAAGTGATTCGTAGCTTCTTAGGTTTGGTAGGATATTATAGAAGATTCGTTCAAGAATTCTCTAAGATTGCCTATCACCTAACAAAGTTGACAATGAAGGATGCTAAATTTATCTGGACTTCTAAGTGTGAAGAAGCATTCCAAGAACTAAAGAAGAGATTGACAACCGCTCCAGTTTTAGCAATTATAAATGGAAACAGTGGATTGACCGTTTATACAGATGCTTGTGGAGAAGGAGTTGGTGCAATTTTAATGCAAGATGGGAAGGTGATTGCTTACGCAAGTAGACAGCTGAAGACGCATGAGAAGAATTACGCAACACACGACTTAGAATTATTAGTCGTTGTGTTCGCTCTAAAGATATGGAGATATTATTTGCTGGGTAAGAATCTTTCATAGTTTATTTCGATACAACTTTGAATTGACCTTAGTAAATAATATTCCATCTTTTAGGTGAAAAATTCGAACTCTTCACGGACCACAAATCTTTGAAGTATCTTTTCACCTAGAAGGATTTAAACATGAGACAGCGACGCTAGCTAGAATTTCTTGCATCATATGATCTAGATTTTCTATATACACCCAGGAAAGCCAATGTAGTAGTTGATGCATTGAGTAGGAAGTTAGCTACTATTTCTTATTTGGTAGTTACTCCAACACTCCTAGAAAAGATCGCCGGCAAACAAAAGGAGGATCTATTTCTCAAGGAGATCGTTAGGAATATACATCAAGGATATAATTCAAGCTTTAAAATAGATAACCTTGGAGTATTGCGGTTAAACGAAATGATTTGTGTTCTGGATGTTGAAAATATTAAGCAAGAAGTACTAGCTGAATGCCATACAACCAAACTTAGCATTCATCCAGGAATTCATAAGATGTACAAGGACATGAAGCATACATTTTGGTGGAAAAGTATGAAGAGGGACATATCTATCTATGTTAGCCATTGTGAAAATTGCCAAAGAATCAAAAGTGACCAACAGAAGACGGCAGGATTACTTCAACCTTTGGAGATTCCAGCTTAGAAGTGGGATCAAATATCCATGGATTTCATTGATGGCTTACCCCGAACAAGGAAAGGAAATTAAGGCATTTGGGTTATCATAGATCGATTAACCAAAAGTGCACACTTTATTCTAGTTAACCAACAAGAACTGCAGCAAGCCTTGTAGATATATATATATATATATATATATATATATATGAAGGAGATAGTCCGATTGCATGGAGTTCCAAGCAGTATAGTAAGCGATCGTGATCCAATCTTCACTAGTCAGTTTTAGGAAGCACTACAGACAGCTTTAGAACCAAGCTGAGTATAAGCACTGCATATCACCCCCAAACTGATGGACAGACGGAAAGAGTCAACCGTGTTTTGGAAGATCTTTTAAGAGCATGTATTCTAAACTTTGGAGGCTCGTGGGAGAATCGTTTACATTTAGTAGAGTTCTCCTATAATAACAATTATCAAGCTAGTATCGGCATGGCACCGTATGAAGCTTTGTATGGTCGTCCATGTAAATCGCCAGCATGTTGGATAGAAACCGGAGATCGGTTAGTGCTTGGCCCAAAAATGATACAAGAAGCTTCACAGAAAGTTGATATGATTAGAAAGAAGCTAAAAGAAGCCCAAAGTAGACAGAAGAGTTATGTAGGCCGAAGGCGTAGAAACCTGGAATTCTCAATTGGAGATTCAGCCTTTTTGAAAGTCTCTCCAATGAGAGGAGTACTAAGATTTGGAAAAGCTAGAAAGTTAGCGCCTCGATATACTGGACCTTTTCCCATTATCGAACGAATCGGCTCACTAGCTTATCGAGTGCAATTGCCTAAAAGATTGTCTGGTGTACACAATGTTTTTCACGTATCACATTTACGGAAGCATGTATTTGACCTAGAACAAATCATAGAAACAGCTGCCTAGGATGACTTGGAGATAGAACCAAACTTAGCGGTTATTAGAAGGCCCGATCGAATCGTGGATCAAGATGAAAAATTATTAAGAAGGAAGGTAGTACGATTGGTCAAAGTTCAATGGAGCGAGGATGTTGATGATTGCACATGGGAAACAGAAGATGGAATGAGAAAAGCATATCCCGAGTTTAGGATCAATGTATAGACTTTATCTATCATTTGAGTGTACTCATTGCCTGTGGTGTAATCACTTATTGTATATATTCCATCTTACTGAATATATATTTCCTTTTAAGCTATTTTCTTCTTATCTAATTTCGAGGACGAAATTATTTTAAGTAGGGGAGAATATAACGACCCAGAATTTGACCACCTAAAAACATAACATTTAAAGTGATTTTAAATATAAAATATAAAAGGTTTTATGATTCAAACAATATTACATAGGATTTGGAAATAGAAGTATACATAAAAATAATAACATTTGCTTATATCAACAAAAGTGATAAAATCATGATTTCAAAAAAGTAAGTTTAAATGTTTTAATAAATTATTTTAATTTATTTATGAGTGTTTATATTTTTAAATAACATTATACAAATTTATTTTAAATTTGGTTTGCATAAATAAATAGTTTAACTAAAACGTCAAAATATGACCGTAAAACATTTTGTCCAAAAATCAACGTTTTGTCGATTTAAAGTTGTCACAACGTTGTTGCACCTTTATGTACACAATTTAATAAATATGTTAACATATAAAGGTAACAATTAACTAAACAATGTTACTTTTAATAATCACACTTAGAAAATTCTAGAAAGTTAGCAAAAGTAAACTAAAAAAGACAAAACACATGTCCCATCACATGTAACATAAAGTAAAGTAATGTGACATAAAGTAAAGTAATCATTCTTATTCTTTACTAAACTCTTAAGTGCTTGAATTTTAAAAGTGTGATGTAATGTGGATGGTAAGTGTTGAATTAAATAAGTTTACTTAATTCTTAAGGAAGGTTATTTAAGTAAAAACACAAATCTATATTTTAATCTCAAATATTTTCTATAAATATCCATCCTCTTCTACTTCACTTTTACACCATTTCTTCTGTACTTTCTTAAGCTCTCTTACATCCATTAATGGCTATTCACCTTCACAAAGTTATGCCAAAATATTCCAAAAAATAAAACAAAGAAAAATATCAACAAAACTCCGTCCGAACCACTTCAAAACTCCTCCTTTCCCCACTTATTGCTCAAGCCCCCTTCACCATCAAGCCGAGCCCAAACCCTCCTTGGAACTCATGGCCCAAAGCTCCAAAGACCTCCACAAGTCAAGTCAAGCCACCTAGAAGCCTTAAAACAAGCATTCGTGAGCACCCGATTGAAGTTAGGAAAGTTATAATCACTTTAAAGTTAGTTCATTTGCAACTAAGGTGAGAACTTTAAATTGTTAAGTAGGAAATGTTTATATGATGTTTTACAAGTTATAAATGTTGTTTGAACGTTAATAATGATGTTTGATAAGTGTTTGAAAAAGAAAGAAACCGCCTTTAAGTCATTTGCAAAAGTTAGTAAGCAAATATGTACATAAATGACAATCATGTGACATTGTAGTAAAAAAGTTGTTAAATTGATTTGCAAGTTCATATGACATGTTAGGATATGTTAAAATGGTTATAAATATTATTTTGGATGTTTATTAGTTGTATATTGAATATATATGTTGAAACAAATCACGGATTTACACGACATATAATCACATGGAAATCACTTTCCAAAAGAAATGAAATGCGATATGGAATCATTTATACCTTTGAAAAATGTTTGCATATGCTTTAGAAATGATTCCTAAGTGTTTAAACTTGTCTCGACAAAGTTTGGATATGAATCCCAAAATACGCCTAAAATTTGACGCGTCGCGTAACGGTAGTTCGTATTTTCGCATCAAAAATTCAAATAAACATACGAAGTGGAATATAGTTCAGAATTCTTCGAAGTAAGAATTTTCCGAATCCTTATATCCATATCTTTCATATAGAAAAAGAAAATCAAGATTTCATCTTGTATATTTTGAAATATGGTAAAATCAATTTTCAAGAAAAATCTAGTTTTTGCACTAAATGACCAAAGTTGGAAATTGATAAAATAATCATTTTAAAAATATGAAATAAATTATAAAAATCTTTTAAAATGTTTTAAAAGTGATTTAAGTTGAAAATATGGTTTTCTAAATGATATAAAAGTCGTTTTGAAGAATATAGCTTTTAAAGCACTTTTTGTAACACTATTTGCAACACTTTTTCGCAACACTTTTTAATAACTTTTGAAATAAAGGTTGGAACTAAACAATGCTTTCTCAAATATTATGTAAACATTTTTAAGTAAATGATAAAGTATTTTAAAAAGAGATTTGAACAATTCAAAATTATTTCAAAGATGGTTAAACAAATAGTTAAGTGATTTAAAACGGGAAAATGAGTATGCGGAAACAACTAGTACATTTGTCCCGCCTGTGAAATCTAAAAGTGAAAACAAGATGTGTAACTAAGGTTAGGGATGGAGTAACCAAGGCGCTGAACTTACTTGGCCTTAGTTTTCTCTTTTAGGCGAGGGGTGGAACATATCGATGGGAAAGCCCGGATATTCAACTTGGATTTTATAGAAATAATCTTCTTATACTCATTATTAAAATCCGAAGAGGGAACTTGTCCTATTCGTGGAATTTAAAAGGTGATCTCACCGTTATTCCGCCCATAGCACTCGTTGAATACGGAAGTTGATTTTGAATAAAAGTAGAATGATTTCTATGATCCTATTTTCTCAAAAGATGCTCTTAAAAATGATTGACAAATATTCAAAAAAAAAAGGTTTAAATGATTTCGTATTCACTAAAAGAATATTTTGAAAATATATATCTCTCGAAGATATTTTGGTAAAGGAAAATGAATGAATCGAAAGACAATCACCTAATTGAATCATTTTTATCGATGATTGGATTTCAAAGGAACCGGGGTCGGATTTGGGTGATTCCTATCCGAAAACCACTTCGAACCAATTTACATTTTCGAAGATTGAAGATGTTCGAAGACGGAGATATTGAAGTGAATAATAACGAGGGACTACTTGTTGATTAATTGGGGATAAACTCCCGATTCACTATATTGTAGCGGTGGTTTCTTTGTTATGAAAAATCTCAAAACCACAAGGACTTCTCGCCTGGTAATGGCCGAGGAAAGTACCTTCGGTTTCGTTCTATTCCAAAACAAACTTGTATGGATGAATGTCTGACCTTGCATTCTAAATCACAATGAGTGGTCTCTATAGATGTATATCAGTCTGTGGCGGAGAAGACACCTTCTCTTAGCTTAACACCCTTTCTCGGACATACGAGCTCAGGAAGTTATACATTTAAAGAAATCAGTCATGTGAATGTGGAATGGCAATGTGGCATTCAAAGTGAAATAAGATGTATTATGTGAAAAAGTAATCGTAGTCTCAAGCCCCATCAACCGGAAATGACCAAAACAGGGTTAGATGCAGCAAGGCTAAGTGGGTCATTCCCAATTAGGGTACGATCATTCCCTTCTAGATATATTTCTTCCCGCTATGACGTTCGGGATGTAAATTAATGTGGATGTATGTGAAGAGAGCTCTCGGATAAAGGTCGGTAACGACCGGGGGATGATATATTCGGTACTACCTAGTTAAAGAGGTAGGCCGGTCTTGTGTTGATAGAGGGCAGATGTTCTGTGCCTCGAGATATCCATCTAAAGGTGTACCCATCGGAATGTAGTCCCTTCACCTGGTCATTTGTATGGAAATCCATTCTCCAAATAAGAACCTGCGATTTTGTTTGCATTGGCGTAATGAATAGCCCCGAAATGCTATATGGGTAACCATTTCGGCTAAGATTAATAAGTTTATTTGCAAATGTTTTCAAAGAAAGTCATTAAAAATAATATCCCCAAATTTTACGTAATAAAGAGTTTTGGTTATCATAAGGTAAAAATCCGTTCTGTGTTTATATACGACGTGATTTTATGAGATACCCTTTTGTTTTCAAAACATCGTACTTTGAGTTCTCACACCAGTCCCGTGATTGACCCAGAGTTTGTTTTTCCCTTTAAGCTCTACATGCCCTATTTTTCGGGTAGCCGTGTAGTCGGGATACCTTAGGAGCATTTCGGAGCATGTTGGAGAGCATTTTGGAGATGTCTTTTGGAGCTATGAAGCTGAAGTACCTTATGTAGATATCTACCCATTTTCCGCTATGTCATGTTGTATGTATTTTCCAGCATACGTATGGATAGACAGTTATAACTATCCCGCTGGATTTGTATTTGACTCCGATCATTTATGTATAATTAAAATGTTGAATGCGATGTGAGATTCTATTATTGTGTTATCTTCTATCTTTATTTTCTTTTACACCCCTGATAATCTGCCTCCCCGGCACTTGGATTTACAGCACGTGAATACCGTGGATGTATTAGTGTTGATTTCTAAGGATTGAGGAGATGGGTCGTCATAATAACCAAGAATAGTAGTACCGTAATCATATATATACAGTCCATCCACATCTACTAATCCAGCCAAAAAGCCAAGTCTAATAGTACCCTTATTGTTACTAAAAAACGAAGATCCAAAAGGTATAATATAACAGCACGGATAACCGAAGTGTGCATATCCTCGACAGCCATGTACTTTACTAATATAATGCTGCAGACAAGGGAGAGTAACATCACCTCCTCTAACCTCCTCATCTGCCAAAGCCGGTAAATAAGCTGAATATGACTCAAACTCCTCAAATGAACTATTAAATGGAATAGGGAGACGGTCCGGTCGACCAACCTCTATGCCAGTGAGCATATAAAAATCTAAAGGAGTCAGTCCTAGCTCAAGAATTGAGAAATGAAATGTGTGAGTGGTAGGCCACCATTTCTCAGTGAGAGCCTCTACAAGGCAGCGATCTACGTGTGTAAATTTAGGTAAATCTAGAATTTCACCAAAAGGTGACGCATGTAGCCTATCCAAAATCGGTTGTGGTAACTGATCAAAATACTCAGACATACACCTATACCAACTACCTCGCATCGCTACGTGACGAACCTAAATATATGATTATTTAATGTTAAAATATACAAACAATTAACTATCATATACACTTACACGGTTGTTCATCAAACAATAAAGAATTAAACGTATACCTATGGCATCGCTATAGCTGCAGTAAGTTGATACGAAACAGTGGGGGGGGGGGGCAAGTCGTGCAAAGATCGAAGAACGTCTGCAGTCACGGTAGCATCAGGAAGGGCATGACCAAGACCGATATTGGCATCTGTCGCATATCAAACGGTTCGTCTACCAGTTTTTACCGGACGGGGTGACATTTCGACTCAAAGTGGATTAAAAAAAATTAAAGGAGAGGATGAACAAAAGGGAATATGAGGTTTGAGAAATTTTTGCGCCTAATATTGGCGCATGGGCTGGGCGCCTGTTCAACAGGCGCCCAACCCAATTCCCTATTGGGGATATTGGACCTCCAACATTTCGGAGTGTGGAAAATCGTACTTCCACACTCCGAACTATTGGAGATGCTCTAAGTCAAGTATAAAATATGCACAATATAACATAATGCTAAACCAAAACTATAAATCAAATAATTTTCGAGTTTCTAAAGTTTTACATCAAATGAATTTTACCCATGTGTAAATTTGCCTTCTTCGAAAGTCAGCCAACTTGGATCTAATTATATTATTTCGCCGATATTAATCATCACTCTTTATTTTGCAGTTTTAATGTTAACTTTTATTTTTGAATGACAAGATAATATGATATTTGGATCTCCTACAGTCTAAATAATCTAAATATAGTAGCAACACTTGGTTTTGAAACTTATAAAATGTCTAAAATGATATTTGGATCTCCCAGTGTTCCAATAATTTTTTCAAATAACTCTTTAATAATTTTGATCATTTTGTATAAATGACGTAGTAAAATGAGCTTTGTTGACAAGTAATTTGTATCACGAACCAGGAGGCTTTAGTAGTCATTTTATCTCTTTTCTTTGGTGCCAAATTATTAATTTGATTGTGAACAAACTTGGTAAAGTGCTGGCAAGTACAACGTGGATTCACATGAAAGAAGCAGATTTCTCTAATGGCATGAACTCCATGTCAATACAAATGTAGAAAAGGAAACCTAGACTCAACAAGTAGTGAAATGCATTAAGAATTCATAAAAATCTAAAACCCATTACACAAGCATCATAGATTGTGCATCCATACACCTATCATTTTCGTCTAATGCTTGAATGTGCCTCATCCAAATGAAGACTAATCATAAAATGTGCCTCGTCCAAATGAAGACTAATCATAAAATGAAATGTTTGAATTTTATAAAAAAAAGAACTAACCATAGATCATAGAATGTGATAACTCGAATATAATATACTAGTTCATTATTTCATTAAACATCAATTATGAATTACATAAAAACCAAAAAAGCAAACAAATCAACTATAACTATTTTGGTCTATATTATAGTTATTATATCATTTGAGGCATCCATGTGAAATTATGAAAGAAAGAAAAACAAAGAACCATAGAGCATGCGTGTTTCATTGATAATCATGATGGATTATGCATAAATAAATATTATTGGATGGAAGAAGTTTCTCAATATTATAAAAATCAAAATGACAATATGTATTACATAACTTTTACAATTCGAACTAGGAAATTAGATTGATATTTTGACTAATACTAGCACTATAGGTGCAACGACTACAAATAATTAAGTAATATACAAAATTTACAGTTAAAAGGACGGTATTGATATAGAGAATAAAAGCCAGCAATGCATCTGTAAAAGCTTACCACTGACATATGCATTGTATATTTCAGTAGAACACATCTATGTATATATTTATTTCAAACAAGTCATATATCCAAATCTACAAATTAATTATACAACATAAAGTGAAAAAAATTTGAGAAACATACAATCTTCTTAGATCAATATTTCATTAGATCTAAGATAAGGAGGCATCATGTATGGATACACATAATAACTTAAGTATTTCAGTTCCTACAAGATGTTTTGGCACCCTATATGCCATCGTAGGATATACGAAGAGGAGCTATTGCTTAATCTAATTCATAACTGAATGGAAAAGATATTCAACCCGCATTACAAAACCTCAATCGCTCTATTTAATTCCTAATGCAACATAAATATTAAAATTAGCAGTAGAATACCTCAATAACCTCAAACTCGATTCACACAATTTGAAAACACCGAGAGCGATTCACGTGATTTAAGAACACCAAGAAATCCGAGAGCACTTCATGCGATTGGGTGGAGCGATTAACGTTTAGGTCGGAGCGATTCACTTCAAATAAAGCGATGGAATTGATTGGCTAGGGTGTAACGACCCACTTTTTTGTACAGTGTAAGCTGACAATAAACCACACATGTCTAACCGAAACTGAACGGAAAAGCGGATAGTTAGCGAAAAGAAAGAAGACGAGAAGAAACTAAATAATACAGAATCTCAAAGCGAAACGAATAATCTATAATAGATAACAAATCTTTACACAAAAACGAAACTATAATACATGTATATACAGACATCAATCAGAGTACACTAACCTATTTCAGCCCGGACAATTATAACAACTTGTTCTCACAATTGCTCATAATTAAAAACAACAATTAATGCAACGGGAAAATAAACATGTACGTGAATACGTCTCTGGGCCCCAGCTTTCCTCTTGAAGCTCCAAACGTCCAGCTAAACCTGGAAATATGCTCGGTCTGACTCGAGCATTATAGTAAAACAACGCTCGGGTCAGTCTGGTAAAACCAGCATGAGAACTCAAATCACAAGAAATTTTATTTATTTTAACTTGTAAAATCCTTTAAAATCAAAGGAATCTCGTAAGACCACGCCGCACATAAACACAGACGGGTTTTTACCTTACGATAACCAAAACCTTTATATTGAAAAATCCAGTGATATTATAATAATGTCTAAGGGAAAAAATAATAATAATCAAGTAGATGTGATGCTCGTGAGTGTACATCACAACAATACTAGATATATAATCGAAAATTGATAGGGCACGTTCGCTAATTGTGTATGATTACTATGGAGGTGCCCTCAGTACTTCGAGGAACGGTCCTCCTGCACAAGGATCAGAGATATCCTTCCGAAGTAGTATACATCTCTAGTGATGTACCATAGGAAAAACATAGCTGGTCTCGCTAAGACCGAGTGCATCGTCCCATGCATGCATAACAACTGTAGGTAACGTCTAGGTGGAGCCGACTACACCCTATGGGTTTGCCAACCCACCTGGTCATGCCTCCTATCTATGCTTTCAGTCATTCCCGCTGATGAGGATACATCTAGCATTCTAGCTCATGCACCACCATCAAAATAGATCATGGAATCCCACATGTATTACAATACCCCAATGGGTCTCAAAATCATACATAGATTCTCATATCTCAATTTGATCTAGGAATCACACATGGATTCCCATACCCTAAAGCGTTTCGGAATCACACATGGATCCCAACATCTCAATATATCACGAAACTCCTCAATAGAACCGTATATGGTTTTCGGAGTGGTTACGGGTTCGAGTCATCTCTTACGAGTACACTTTTATGTTTCTCGGGTGCTCCACAAAACCAAACGCCGATTTTCGGAATTCTCAATACCGGTTCTTTAGGAAATAATCAGACAATACATAAGAATGGGGATCACCTCCTAACCATTTAAGTAGACGGATCTCCTTATCATTTGTCCTAGAAGAACAAAACGAGTCTATATGTACAATATAGGACCCCCGATGGTAACCGTACCATATAATCCCCGTGTTTCTCCTAGATATTTCCAGAGTTAAAATCTTTTGGTGTTAAGTAGGGAATTTTTCACTACCACCAAAATTAAGAAGGATTACATATTTAGGCCAAGATTTGATAATCGGTTGTTTAACTATCAAATAAACAAACATTCAAAGCAAAGATTACATTTCCCACGGAAATCACTAAACCTCTTAAATTAATCTTTCATCGATTTTAAATCACATTTAAAATACTTGGAAATCACTTCCATATACTTATCTCAACAGGATAAGTATATTCACAAACCCTTATATTTTCGATACTTAGAGAATATAACCATGTATTTATTTCAATAGTATAAGTATATTCACAAACCATTTTGCTTCTAAAACTTAAATACTTGAAAACTCTTAGAAATAGATATTGAAAAGCACCGTTCAATATCGACTATGGATCGCAGCTTACACAATGTTTACGTCGCTATCCCAATAAATCTATAGTAAACTGTTGGCAATCCCTGCCCCTCGAATTATGCCATGAATATCAACCATCTCTTTCCAAATTTCTTTATCTTATAAATAAATATTTCCAAACCTATTTATAAAGCTCCTTTATGAATCTCCAATATATTTATAAACATTCTTTATAAATCTCAAAACTCCATCTATAAAACTTCTCCTTTTTAAATCCTTAAAACTCATTTATAATTTTTTTATAAATATCCAAACCATTTATAAAACTCTTCCCATATTTTAACAGACCTCTTTAATAAACTCCTTAAGTCAACAAGGTTCCCTTAGTAAACCACACATTAGTTAAAATAACGTAAAATAATAAGTTATTATTTAAACATCCTTCTATTCCATTCAATTCAAGTCTCATTTAAAATAATAACTTTAAAATCTCATTAATAATAATATATATATATATATATATTAAATTAATTTTAAATATTATTGTTGTATTAATAAGTTAACTTTAAAACAATATTAAGATTATAATTAATTAACTTTAAAATGCTATTAAAACAATAATTAATTAACTTTAAACTAATATTAGTATGATAATTAATTAACTTATAAATATAATTAAATAACTTAAACCAATATAATTAAATAACTTTAACTAAAGACTAAAGCATAGTTAAATCACTTTATATAAATAATTAAAATATAATTAACTTAAATCATATTAAAAAAAACAATTATTAATTATCCTTAAAATGTTATTAATAAATAATTATTACTTTTAAAAAAATTTATTTGTAAATAAAAATTATTCTTAAATAACTTTCAAATAATTTTTAACTTTTAAAATTGAAGGAGGCTTAACGATCTCCATGGTACTTGAATAATCTACCATATTATTCAATTTACTTTCAATGTAAATAACAGATATTTACATAATCCACAACTATGTAAATAAATACAACACCTAACCACGATTGGTTAATATATCACTTATTCAAAGTGGCATACCAGTTTAAGATATATATAATCAAATGTCACAATCTATAAAATAGCAGAACGGAGATTTATTCTGCTAATTAAATGACAAATTAATTTTAATTAGCGGAATGGTGTTTTATTCCGCTAACAGATGTCCAATTACCATATTAAATCCAACTTAGCTCAATAGTATTTTATTTAGCCAAATAAACATCAATCATTAAGGTATATAAATTAAAACGACGTTATTATTTAAAATAACATGATTTAAATCCTGTCCGTTTTCATATATCATAAATTTATACTTGTCCAAAGCTATTAATAAGTTATACTATAACGTTGTACTCATCCATACGAACCCAACGCAAAAATCCGCGAGTTAAACGGATTTAATATGAACGAGATATGAATTTTCAAATCTAACATGTTTAATATATATATATAAATATATATATATATATATATAATTAAAAATAAAACAATTAATATTTACTCACTCAGGTTGCATAACGGGCTGAGCCCACTGGTCCTCGCCCAAACCCGTGCACAAGAAAGCAACGCCCTCCCCCGATTCTTGCAATTGAAAACAATGACAAGATCTATATTGCAAAATCATGTTATATAAACAGTAACACACAAAGCTTCCTTCGCATGCTCTCCCAGGCAGTGAAGCCCCCGCCTCCACCTCCACGTTTCCAACAGAACACATCTTCATGCATGCCTCTCACACCTGCCACGTCACAAATTCTCATGCCTGCTACCTCCTCCATGCCACAACAGCCACGACCACACTCCTACTCGCAAGCCATTCCTCTTCCCCCATCATCACAAATGCATACACATGCAAGCACATCACAAAAACATACACACCCCTATATGTATGTGCCTGTACTTGTATACATGCCCAGACATGTCTCTTCTCTTTCGTGCATACCCTGCCTAAAAAAAATGAATGTGCATACTTTTTTATTTTTTTTATATACGTGCCAACACAATTACATCCCACTCCCTACTTCATTTTCTATAGAAAAATAAAAAGAAAGGATGAAGGGGAAAAAATGGGAGAAAGGAAACGTGAAATATGTAAATGTCCAAACTTGCTCGCGTTTGGTTCATTTATAACCAAAAGTACCAAAGAGAGAAAAAACAACAAAATGATTGTGTTTACCCAACCATATACCTAGCAAACACGGCAATAAACGAGCAAGGGGACAAACAAGGACGTATATGTGGTATATTTAATATGTTTTGAAAAGTTAGTTTTAGGGTACCCCGCTACACCATATCCCGTTCGCGTACGAGCTGCGAATGACAAAAATAAAAATACAATCATGCTCAGCAACGTGAGACGATCATAAAACAACAATAAAATAGATAAGTTATCTTATTTTGTGAAGTTTCCAAAGTACAGACGTTTGCCGCAAAAAGCGTCAGACGAAAATTTATTTATTTTCCAAATTAAAAATTATGGAAAAATTCTAAAAATTAAACTAAAAATACGTCATTGAAAATCAAGTCTCAATTTAAAACAAATAATTTATCATAATTTAAATTCAAATCCAAATATTTAAATAAATTAAATATTCAATTTAAAGTCCTAAAATATGGGTTGTTACACTCTCCCCCCCAGAAAGAGTTTCGTCCCCGAAATTCCAGCACAAGAACACTCAATACTATTCATAAGTCTGCATGATGTTCATAAATCAGTTAGATACAGAATCTGATTTGATCACTACTCAAATACATGACTCCACTTCCAAACCAGTATCATTCACCTGATTTACTAGTGCGGGCCCTGATCAGGCTCCTTGATTAGTAACCTCTGCTCTCCTTACATAGCCATAAACTATGATAGAAAACTTTTAGATCCATATCAAGAACCCTCATTAAGTGCTCGCCATCAAAAATCGAGTAATAGATCCTTATTTAGAACGGTGTGAAACACCTCAAAGCCTTTTACTCGAATATTAAATCAAAACTATATGGAAAGAGAAATGATCTATATCCATCTTCGCACATATTTAATTGGTTATGCCAATACCAATTTTATTACCACTAAATTATTTATGAAAAAAATTTCATAGAACATAGCTTAAATTTTAAAACTGGTATACCACCCTATTACATCCTGAGGGTATATACCATTATCAGATTCAGACTTTATTTTGAATTCACTTAAGAATTTTAAACACCCGGGTTTTTTTCAAAACACTTTTTTTGAAATGATACCATATATTTTTGGAAACTTAAGGGCCAAATACTTGGATATTTATTTTCAAAAACTTTTGAAATGACATTATATATATTTTAATCCATAACAAATATATATATATATATATAGCCCGAGTAACCCCAAAAGTATACCAAGGAACTGGGTACTACCAAACAGTATGATACATCCCTTACTATAAGGATAATACTCACGAGAAAAGTTTACCATCCGAACGTATCTCCTACCCATTTTTAGTTATTTTCGAGCCACTCGAACTAGTTAATTTAAAACTATTTCCTTTCTTTCAAATCCATTTTGAAACAATATCATAAATATATTTCCAGCAAAATATTTCAACAAAATATCCAATTCCAATTTGCTTTGGATTCGCTCGAATTCGAACTCGTTCCAGTCGTACAATGACAAAGAGAATAATTTACTAAGTGCACAATACCGTTCGCTTAAGCAAACATCCGATTGTCACTTAGAAGATTATTCTAATCATCATAAAACAAATCGGGACGTGTTCCCCAACCAATCCAAAGGAATACCCATTCTTCTACAAAATTCCTTTTCAAAGATATTTATACTCAAATATATTCTTAAGCAAGCTATTTCCAAAATATTGACACACCAAAAACCCCTTTAAGATCCAGGACTATCTCAAACAAAATTATTATTCCTTTCTCCAAAATCATTTGAACTAATAATATATCCTTTTACTTTATAGTAAATCAAACCATACTTTCGGAATCAAATCAAAATTTATTTTATCTAAACAATTATATAACGAGATCCTAATGGTAGCAATTGGCTACTTAGAAATGTTTTTATCCCAAAAATACTTTCAATTACTATTATTAATCTGTAACCATGAAAACCATTTTTCCAAAATCATCGGGATTTAAACTCTCGAATTCCTTTTATTTATACATATATTAAAAAAATCAAATTTATAAAATATCTCCTCTTAAAGGAAATCATTTCTCAAATATTTATTGCAAGCATATTCTAGCTTTCTTATATAAATCATTTTTCAAGTATTTACTTCAGCAATATATAAGTTTCTTTAATAAGCTTCTTTTATAAAACCTCAATTTAAAACAACTAACTTTTATATTCAACACTTCCAAATATTATTTCAAAATATTCCAAATTCCTTTTAATAAAACAACATTTATTTAACTTAATCAAATCAATCCTTACATAAACCATTTCTAAAATATTTATTCTAAAATATTCAAATTTCTTTTTAAGTAAACACCCTTAGAAATCAAATTTTAACTCAACATTATCAACAAAAGCCTTATTTCAAATTATGAAACTTAATTCACAAGGTATTCGTTTCAATGCTGTGCAGTTAAAGCGCTCGGTGGATTCAAAGCGGTGGAGGTGCAAAAAGTCATAGCGGGGATATAGTGAGGATATAGCGGGATATAGCGGATGACTCTAAAATAGCATATAAAACTCGTACTTAATGTTATTTCAAATATATAAATGGTAATTAAATGAAAAAATATCATTCAATTGAATTATAATTAATACATAAATAATTTTAAATAAAAACATGTGCGAATATACTTTAAATAAATATAAAACTGTTATATAACATAATTGAATTTAGTAGAATATTAGAGTATTTTCATTTCTAAAAATATATTAAAAATTAAATCAAATAAACCAGTTTCATAATTTTTATAATGTATAAATGCAATTTTTCAATTCATTTTATTAAAGAAGATATAGCGGAAATAGCGGAATATAGCGGGAATAACGGGATATAGCGGAAATAGCGGGGCTTAAAGCGGAAAGGCTATATTTTGGGGCTATATGGAAAAATCGTAGCGGTAGAAATCTGCTATGAGATATTGCGGGGTTATAGCGGGGTAATAGCGGGGCATTAACTGCACAGTTTCAATGTTCCCAAGTTCCCATCTATCCAATTCATGTTTCAAAAAGGGATGTAGATAGATTAAGCGATAATAGTCAATGCTCGGAAATGGCGAGCATGACCGATCAAATCATATATGATAATGATGGAGTACTTTCACTCCTAACAACCAAGCACAACCAAGAATAACTATATTAAATTTTTGAAAAATTATCCTTTTATATATATAAAATATATTTCTAGGTAAAACTATTTCATTTACCCATTTTAAAACAATGCTATGTCGATAGGTCTTGTTCAAGTGTTTAGGTAATCCCTATCGATAACGTTGGCCAAACGCACCGATCAGTTCTTAAACCACTCAACAGATCAAACAACACAATATAAAATATTTTTATATTACTAACAAATACATACTCTTATATACATACTCTCGAACTTATCCTAGGGTGTCACTTACCCTATCTCAAATGAGTCAATCCCACCAAAGCCTAGGTGTTCGCTCAACCTAAGCTCTGATACCATGTGTAACGACCCACTTTTTCGTATAGTTTAAGCTGACAATAAACAACACATGTCCAACCCAAATTGAATGGGAAAGCAGATAGTTAGGGAAAAGAAAGAAGGCAAGAAGACAAGAAGAAACTAAACAATACAGAATCTCACGGTGGAACGAATAATCTATAATAGATAACAAATCTTTACACAAAAACGAAACTGTAATACATGTATATACAGACATCAATCAGAGTACGCTAACCTATTTTAGCCCGGAAAATTAAAACAACATGTCCTCACAGTTGCAGATAAATACAACAATGAATGCAACGGAAAAATAAACATGTACGTGAATACGTCTCTTGGCCCCACCTTTCGTCCTAAAGCTCCAAACGTCCAGCTCAACCTGGAAATATGCTCGGTCTGACCCGAGCATTATAGGAAAACAACGCCAGGGTCAGTCTGGTAAAACCAGCGTTAGAACTCAAATCACAGGAAAATTTATTTATTTTAACATTTAAAATCCTTTAAAATCAAAGGCATCTCGTAAGACCACGCCGCACATAAACACGGACGAGTTTTTACCTTACGATAACTAAAACCTTTATATCAGAAAATCCAGTGATATTATAATAATGTATAAGGGAAAAAATAATAATAATCAAGTAGCTGTGATGCTCGTGAGTGTACATCACACCAATACTAGATATATATTCGAAAACCGATAGGGCACGTTCACTAATTGTGTAGGATTTCCACGGAGGTGCCCTCAGTAATTCGAGGAACGGTCCTCCTGCACAAGGATCAGAGATATCCTTCCGAAGTAGCCTACATCCCTAGTGATGTACCATAGGAAAAACATACCTGGTCTCGCTAAGACCGAGTGTATCGCCTCATGCATGCATAACTGTAGGAAACGTCTAGGTGGAGCCGACTACACACTATGGGTTTGTCAACCCTACTGGCCATGCCTCCTATCTCTGGTTTTAGTCATTCCCGCTGATGAGGCTACGTCCGGCATTCCAGCTCATGCACCACCACCAAAATAGATCATGGAATCCCACATGGATTACAATACCCCAACGGGTCTCGGAATCACACATAGATTCCTATATCTCAATCTGATCTTGGAATCACACCCGGATTCCCATACCCCAACAGGTTTCAGAATCACACATGGATCCCAACATCTCAATATATCACGAAACTCCTCTATAGAACCGTATATGTTTTTCTGAGTGGTTACAGGTTCGAGTCATCTCTTAATAGTACACTCTTCTGTTTCTCGGGTACTCCACAAAACCAAATGCCGATTTCCGGAATGCTCAATACCAGTTCTTTAGGAAATAATTAGACATTATATAAGAACAAGGATCACCCCCTAACCGTTTAAGTGGACGGATCTCCTTATCATTTGTCCTAGAAGAACGAAATGAGTCTATATGTATAGTATAGCACCCCCGATGGTAACCGTAGCATGTAATCCTCGTGATTCTCCTAGATATTTCCAGAGTTAAAATCCTTCGGTGTTAAGTAGGGAATATTTCCCTACCACCAAAATTAAGAAGGATTACATATTTAGGTCAAGATTTGATAGTTAGTTATTTAACTATCAAATAAACAAACATTCAAAGCAAAGATTCCATTTCCCATGGAAATCACTAAGCCTCTTAAATTAATCTTTCATCGTTTTAAAATCACATTTAAAATACTTGGAAATCACTTCTATATACTTGTCTCAACAGGATAAGTATATTCACAAACCATTATATTTTCTATACTTAGAAAATACAGGTAAATAGTCACAAGGAAGAAGTTGCAAAAAAAATTTGTCTCAAGGACAACAAGTTTGCTTTTTAGTTTGAAGGACACTTTTTAGTGTTAACTGAAAATGATAGTTACAACTATCATTCCGTAATTTACACTAAAAAGTGTCCTTCAGCCTAAAAAACAAACTTCTTGTCCCTGAAACTAAATTTTTCTCTACCTTTTTCCTTGAACCTAAAAACCCCTAGAAAATATTACCATATACTTATTTCAATAATATAAGTATATTCACAAACCATTTTGCTTCCAAACTTAAAAACATGAAACTCTTAGAAATTAATATTGAAAAGCATTGTTCAATATCGACTATGGATCGCAGCTTACACAATGGTTATGTCACTATCCCAACGAATCTATAGTAAACTGTAGGCTATCCCTGCCCCTCGAATTACGCCATGAATATCAACCATCTCTTTCCAAATTTCTTTATCTTATAAATAAATATTTCCAAACCTATTTATAAAGCTCCTTTATAAATCTCCAATATATTTATAAACATTCTTTATAAATTTCAAAACTCCATTTGTAAAACTTTTCATTTTTAAGTCCTTAAAACTCATTTATAAATTCTTTAATAAATATCCAAAACCATTTATAAAACTCTTCCTATATTTTAACAGACATCTTTAATAAACTCCTTACGTCAATAAGGTTCCCTTGGTAAACCATACATTATTTAAAATAACTTAAAATAATAAGTTATTATTTAAACATCCTTCTATTCCATTCAATTCAAATCTCACTTAAAATAATAACTTTAAAATCTCATTAATAATATATATATGAAATTAATTTTAAAACACTATTGTTGTATTAATAAGTTAACTTCAAAACAATATTAAGATTATAATTAATTAACTTTAAAATGTTATTAAAACAATAATTAATTAACATTAAACTAATATTAATATGATAATTAATTAACTTATAAATATAATTAAATAACTTAAAGCAATATAATTATATAACTTTAACTAAAGACTAAAGTATAGTTAAATCACTTTATATAAATAATTAAAACATAATTAACTTAAATCATATTAAAAAATAATTATTACTTATCCTTAAAACGTTATTAATAAATAATTATTACTTTTAAAAAATATTGTTACTAAATAAAAATTATTCTTAAAATAACTTTCAAACAATTTTTAACTTTTAAAATTGAAGGAGGCTTAATGATCTTCATGGTACTTAAATAAGCTACCATATTATTCAATTTACTTTCAATGTTAATAACAGGTATTTACATAATCCACGACTATGTAAATAAATCCAACATCTAACCATCATTGGTTAATATATCACTTATTCAAAGTGGCCTACCAGTTTACGATGTATATAATCAAATGTCCCAATCTATAAAATAACAAAACGGGGATTTATTATGCTAATTAAATGTTAAATTATTTTTAATTAGCGGAACGGTGTTTTATTCCGCTAACAGATGTCCAATTACCATATTAAATCCAGCTTAGCTCAATAGTATTTTATTTAGCCAAATAAACATCAATCATTAAGGTATATAAATTTAAACGATGTTATAATTTAAAATAACGTGATTTAAAACATGTCCGTTTCCATATATCATAAATTTATACTTGACCAAAGCTATCAATAAGTTACACTATAACGTTGTACTCGTTCATACGAACCCAACGCAAAAATCGGTGGGTTAAACGGATTTAATATGAACGAGATATGAATTTTCAAATCTAACATGTTTAATATATATATATATATATATATATATATATATATATATATATATATATATATATATAATTAAAAATAAAACAATTAATATTTACTCACTCAGGTTGCATAACGGGACGAGCCCACTGGTCTCACTCAAACCCATACACAAGAAAGCAACACCCCCTCCCCTTCGATTCTTGCAATTGAACATAATGACAAGGCTTATATTGCAAAATCATGTTATATAAACAGTAATGCACCAAGCTTCCTTCGCATGCACTCCCAGACAGTGAAGCCTCTGCCTCCACCTCCACGTTTCCAGCAGAACACATCTTCATGTGTGCCTCTGACGCCTACCACGTCACAAATTCTCGTGCCTACTACCTCCTCCATTCCACAATATCCATAACCACACTCCTCCTCGTAAGCCATTCCTTTTCCCCCATCATCACGAATGCATACACATGCAAGCACATCAGAAAAACATACACCCCCCTATATGTATGTTCTTGTACTTGTATACATGCCTAGACATGTCTCTTCTCTTTTGTGCATACCCTGCCTCAAAAAAAATGAACGTGCATACCTTTTTTTATAAAAAAAATTATATACGTGCCTACACAATCACATCCCACTCACTACTTCCTTTTCTATAGAAAATAAAAGGAAGAAGGGAAAAAAATGGGAGAAAGGAAATGTGAATTAAACGTCCAAACTTGCTCATGTTTGGTTCATTTATTACCAAAAGTACCAGAGAGAAAAAAAAAACAATAAAATGATTGTGTTTACCCAACCATACACCCAGCAAACACGGCAATAAATGAGCAAGGGGACAAACAAGAACGTGTGTGTTGTATATTTAATATGTTTTGAAAAGTTAGTTTTGGGGTACCTTGCTACATCATATCTCGTTCGCGTACGAGCCGCAAACGACAAAAATAAAAATACGATCACACTCAACAATGTGAGACGATCATAAAACAACAATAAAATAGACAAGTTAACTTATTTTGTGAAGTTTCAAAAGTATCGATGTTTGCCGCAAAAAATGTCAGACGAAAATTTATTTATTTTCCATACTAAAAATTATGAAGATGTTCTAAAAATTAAATTAAAAAAACGTCATTGGAAATCAAGTCTCAATTTGAAACGGATAATTTATCATAATTTAAATTCAAATCCGAATATTTAAATAAATTAAATATTCAAATTTAAAGTCCCAAAATACGGGTTGTTACATAGGGCATGAGATTCATGCTTTAGGAGAAAATTGATTAGCTGGGGCATGGGATTTATGCTTTAGGTGAAAATTTATTAGCTAGGGCATGCGGGAAATTTTGGGAACGGGGCGGTGTTTTGAGAAGGGTGTAGCGTATTTGAGGTGTATACTGTATGCTATGGGGGTTAAAAAATTAGGATAACTTTGCAACGGTCTGAAGCCATTGCTAAATTGCCATAGCCCGTAACCATTGTAGTTAATTTTACCGTAGCTCAAGACCATGGCAAATTTTCCACATTATGGTATGACGAAATGGGCAGTATGGCATAGTAGAATCAACAAATTTAAGTAATATTAAATTTGTCTTTAACATAGTAATCGTACTACAGTGTACTTACGTAATTAGGAAGTAACATTTTAACTGTTTGTTAAAATACCTAGGTTGATTTTAGTATCGAACTTAGCAAAATTAAAGTTAAACGGAATCCATCAATAAAAAACAGAAAGTAATAATTGTAGTAAAGTAAATGACACGGAAATTTACGTGGTTCGAATTTCAGATAATCATACGTCCACGGGCAAAATCTCTTATTATCTTTTCTTCTTTCTCGTACAGTAATGGCGGAAAGAGTACAAGAATATAAGGTAAATTTTCAAGGAATTAATCAAAAGTCCTTTTCTCTGCTATAGTGCTTTTTCATTTATAGTATTGTGAAGTCACATGGATCGTCAATTTCCTTTCCCAACCTTTTCTTCTCCTTCATCCGATTATCCCACGTGTCATTCTTCTATCTTCAAGTGATTTTCCATCGGATTGCTAAGGTGGCCAAGAGAATTTGGTAGCTACAATTAAGCGGAAGAATTTGAGTCTGAGGCAGGAGTTTTGAAATTTGAATCTTTTGACAGGGAGTTTGGATGTTCCAAGACAGTCTTCGTGAGATGTGCCCTTTTGACCTGCGCACAGTACTTAATGTTACTCTAGGTACTTTGGCTTAGAGTCGAGCATGTTTGTTTCTTTGAAGGGAAAAACAGGTGCAGCTTTATTTAGGGTTAGATGGCATCTTCATGCGGAGTGGCGGGGTGCTTTCTGAGATCGTAGCATAGTTTCTTGGTGTATGTGTGGGGATAATTCATGTACTTAATATTGGAGTGGTTTAAACAGCTCATGAAATGCAACTTGGTTAAAGAAAGGCAGTAAATCAGGTAATACTGATCTAATCCGTTATCGTGTAAGTTTTTAAGAGGTATATTAGCGCGGTACCATGGATGTCGTATGGCTACTATCGCGTGAAGTTCTTGTATGACTTTTCAACTAATAGCGCAGTTTTAGTTTGTTGTATTGCAGTTTTGGCTTGATTTAGTTGACTTTAGAAAGGCAGTAAATCAGGTAATACTGATCTAATCCGTTATCGTGTAAGTTTTTAAGAGGTATATTAGCGCGGTACCATGGATGTCGTATGGCTACTATCGCGTGAAGTTCTTGTATGACTTTTCAACTAATAGCGCAGTTTTAGTTTGTTGTATTGCAGTTTTGGCTTGATTTAGTTGACTTTAGAAAGGCAGTAAATCAGGTAATACTGATCTAATCCGTTATCGTGTAAGTTTTTAAGAGGTATATTAGCGTGGTACCATGGATGTCGCATGGCCTACTATCGCGTGAAGTTCTTGTATGACTTTTCAACTAATAGCGCAGTTTTAGTTTGTTGTATTGCAGTTTTGGCTTGATTCAGTTGACTTTTTCCCTACATAAATCAGTTTGTTGGGCTTCTTATATATGCAGTTATTGCGGTATATAGACATAGTTATATATTATGGAAATGTAGCCTGCCTGTACATTTTGTCATGGTTTATTCATGTGGTGCTGTTAGTTTTATACAATAGGTTGATATTATGATGTAGTTTTATTATATGGCAAAATTGGTTTTATAAATGGCAGGGCATGTTCTAAAGATAGTTTGTGGCCTAAGAGATGACGGTGCCATCTGAGGATATAACAACATAGTATTTGTCGAGGATAGCGGCGACCCGGATTATGGGAAGCTTGAGCATGTAATTTGCTTTATCGCGGTGCAGTTCTTATTTGTGTTATTGTTTTTTTTTGTTTGTCATAATGCATCCCATTTTCATACCGACATAGTTAGTTATATGATTTATGTTTATATTTAGTGTAATTTTTCATATGAACACGTGGTATGGTTTGATTCAGGACTATGTTGTCTATTGGTTATAGTGTTGTACTCATTCTAAATGCTTTGGATAAACACAATACATTTCATGGTACGGCTTACTTGCTTTTTAGGGAGCCTACTGCATTATGGGTATGGCCAATCTGTTAATCATGTTAACTTCATTTTACTGTACTTTGTCTCTAGTATCATTTTGGGATATGACTAGTCTGTTGTACGATTTTAGATCATTTCATTGTACCATGTGGTTCTTTTGTTTACTAGACTACACACCATACATTATAATCGAAAATGGGTATAACATTTGCCCCCCAAATCTGCACTAATGCATATTAATGCAGACTTGTAATTTACTGCACCAATTTTTCATACCGTTTAATTAATCAGTCGCTTCACATTTAATGCTTCTTACACGCGTCATTGTATGGTGGCGGTGGTTTTCGTTGTTTCGGTTTTCAAGAGACTTGCTTAGTTTTTCATTAAGATCTTTTCTATTATTTTATTTTACTTATTATATATACACACATACACACACACACATATTATGGCCATGATTTTTTAGGTCTTTTGAATTCTAGGGCTAGTACTTTCTGAGCTAGCGTATACTCTTTTTCCTTTCTTCTATTTCATTTTCACTCATTCAAGAATTAAAACAGAAAGAAAACCCTTAGGAAATTTGCAATTCCTATACTTTTATTTTCATGATTCGAGCCTCATTAATCTATAAGTTGTTTATTGTGTGTCACATACCGGAATTTTCGACTTTCGAAAATTCGACATCGATACTCACTTTATCGACTGCCGAGCCATCGAATGCCGGAAACTCCAATAGTGAGGGTTTAAGAAAGAAGAAAAAGTAGAAGAAGAAGAAGATAGAAGAAAAAGAGAAGAAAGAAAGAGGAAGAACAACAGAAAACACATCAGAACAGAAAACAATATCAGAATCTTACACATCGCAGCGGAACAATATACAATAGATAATTACTAGTCTTTTAAAACAAAGAACTATATCATTTTATACATACATCAATCATCAGAGTCAATATACAACAATGGACAGTTATATAAACTTGTCCTCATACAGCATATACAGCGGAATAAATACTATCAGATACAAATACTACGTCTCGTCATCCAGCTTATCTCCAAGCTCCAGAATATCCAGAATATCCTGATAATATAACTCTAGGCTGCCCGTGTGGAAATTTGTGGGCACCCAGAGTTTAGAAGGGAACAATAAACTCCGAGTCAGTCATGGTGACTGGTGTGAGATCGTAAAACAGTTTATCTTTAAAATAAACAACAGGAAAACTTTAATGTCAATTCGCAATGCTTTTGGAAAATGAAACTACCATAAGACCTCCCACCACACACACAATGCAAACGCAGACTTGGAGGAGATTTCTTCTTATGATAGTCAAAGATGCTTACTACGCAAAATCAAATCATTTTTGATATTATTACTAGTGCATAGTGGAAAACATTTCGAAAGTATAATATAAATCTTAGCCAGCATAGGTACCATTATATTATGCCTGCTATAGCTGCCTCCTGAGGAGACAGGTTATACAATTGAAATCGTAAAGGCTCGTATTGTTTCTTTGGATTTCCAACAAATGGTCAGGCTAAGGAACTTCCTTTTCCACGATGGGTACGTCCCTGGAATAGACGACCCGAGAACCTAACCGGATCTCTGCCAACACAAGGCCGGGTTACCTCTGCAAAAATAGGTAACTACTGACACGCGTATGCCATCCCCCGATCGTCACCGATCTTCCCGAGGATCCCCGATTCGCAACAACCACAAAGAAATAAATTTTTGCAGCAACCACAGAGGTTAAGTATCTGGGCTCCATACCATGATACCACCTTTATCCAGAAGGAATGACATACACTAAGGGGCGCTACTCCCTAGAACCTTGCCGCATTCTTCCTGTTTCGACCATTTCCGGGGTGTGAGGCTCGACGAAGTCTCGTCCACAAAGCTACGCTTTCTCAAAAATCCCTGCTTCGGGTCAAACAAAATGATCAACCTATGATCACAAAGATATAAGATCAAACAAATGATCATATCACAAATGATCAAACACTGATCATTTTACAGCAACACTCAGTATGCCACGTTACCAAATTGGGACATATCGCTGATAAATTTCAACTACATAACCTCTAAGCTCGTACGTCTCAGAGAAGGGTGTTAAGCTAAGAGAATAAATTCTCCGCCACCAACAGATATGTATTTGAAAGAAATCAGCTTTATATCTCAAATTGTAACGTCAGACACACAATCCATACAAGTCTGTTCCGGGATCGAACAGAACCGAAGGCACTTCTCACGAAGCCCTTGCATATCCGGATAATTTTCAATCACGTCAGGACTTCCCGTCACTAAGGGTGATAAAACCTCTAAATCGGAGATCAGCCGATGTAGAGTAACTCGACGGTAATCCTTCCGTTTTCAAAAATATCCGGTCTTCAACACCGGTCTTCAAATGCAATTCATAACGACGTATCACATATTCGGAATGGGTTATACGACCCCATGGTCCTTTCCCGGCTAACCCGAATAGTGAGCGATTATTCAAAAAACAAGTGTGGCATTCAAATTCATCCAATCACAACAAATACCATATCCAAGGTAATTACTGATAGTCGGTTATTTAACTATCAATAAAGATGCGCAACATCATCAGATTCCAAATAATTTTCCAAATTATTTCATCTTCAAAAATATCTTTACTAGATATAAAATTTCCACACTTCAAAAATAAATCAATATTTATCTTTAAACAGATTCCCTTTCTTTTATAAATTCCATAGTGAATTTATATTTCAAAAAAATATCTTCTGATATACGATTTTCAAATCGATTTCAATATTTACTTTCAATTTATCTTTAAGAAGATAAATTCTCAAAAACACTTCATTTCAGTTTGGAAAAGCATTTCCATACTTATTTAATAATAAGTAATTCCCAAATCATTTATTTTCAACATTTGAAAATATTCGATATACTTAAATCAATATTAAGTATATATTCATTCTTTAAGGAAATCATACATTTTAACATCTATTTGAGTCAAAACGAATGTTGCGTAAAACATCGTTACGACGACTCAAAATCACTAGTATAGGGATTCGAAATTTAGATAGATATATAAATCCCAATACTACATTAAAAACATTTCCTTTCGGAAATCATTTACTATAACAACAGTGTTATAGTCCACCATTTCCTTATTTCTCGAAAACGTCTATTTCAACAATAAATGTTGAAATCTATGATTTCGATAGTTCACACGTTTTAAAACATCTTTTAAAACAATTAACTTCCTTTAAAATATCGCTTTCCCAAACATAACCATTTTTTTCAATAATATATTCACTGTCCAAAATCGTGAATATACTTCAATAACCAAATTTCGATCTTTCCTACACATTTATTTCAAGAATTACCCACTGTCCAAAATCGTGGATAAAATCCCCTTTAACTTTTTAATTTATCGAATCCAATTGATTTCGAATTTATAAAACAACGTTTATAAATTCTATTTCTATTTTCTAACGACTTCAATTTAATAAATCTTCTTTATTAATAATTCGATCAATATCCCATTTAAAGGCAACAATCCAAGTTACAAGTAAATTTCTTATCAGTCTTTATTCTACAACTTCATTCATTTTATAACTTCATTCATTTTATAAATCTATAAACTTCAACTTTTATAAATCTATAAACTTCAAATCTTCACAATTTATAATTCTATCAATTTTCTATCTTCCCAGTTTATAATTCTATAAGTTTCATATCTTTACAATTTAACACTTATGAAAACTCGTTTTAAAATTTCAATAATTTCAATTGATAAATATAGATTTTGTACATCTTTTATAATACTTTAAAAATCTCAATTTAACCCATTCTAAAATTAAATCGACTTTCATTTCAAAAGTCACACTTTGGTTATATTTCACAAACATTAAAATTTCCATAACTTTAAATTTATAACCTTTATTTATTTAAGATAAATAAATTCAAAATTTAATAAATCGTATATTTTCCAAAAATCACTTCAAAAATCCTTTTTAAAGTAAAAATCGTTATTTTTAAAACTTCACAAGTTTGAATCCAATGATGCAACGCACCAATTAGTCCATCACACATCAAACATCATATATCATCATATGAGAACAGAATATATATCAATATCTGTAAATAAATAAATACAGTTGAGGAATCCAGTTGGATCCCTCCAACCTGTTTCCCTGCATCCACAGACGTTAGCACAATACCATTCCACTTCGAGGTGGAATATCACGGTATATGGGTTTTTATAAAAATCCGCTTACTAACGGCGCAATAGGGTCTCATCCGCTATACGAGGCGGGAAATCATCAATCCAATATATACATATGCCAATATGTATATACTGCTATATATATAGATATATCCTATCATATCTAATAGCACATTCAAACAGCAATCAAACAGTCAATAACTGCAATCAATTTATAAATCTGAGTGAGAAGATCTCACCTTAGCATTTAATTTGCCATTCATTTTCCAGTCTCGTTTGTTTTCTCCATTTTTAAACCTTGTAACAAACAATTATATAATTTAATTAAATTCGAACAAATCGAATGATAAATTCCCATTTAATAGCTTTATTAAATTTAAACTAAAAATTAAATTTCTTAAACCCAATTTTCTCTTATAAATAAACTTAATTAACTAACAATTTTCACTTTAACCCAATACTTTTTATATTAAATTCAAAAATAAAGCAGTTTGGGATTTTACTGTAAATTCACTCATACATTTATAAGAACAAATACACATATATGTCTTACATTTTTAAAAATTAAAATGCGTATTCATCATTTTCTGTTTTACTGTTTTATTTTCTTCATGTATATAAATTTAAACTCTACAAATTTCTAGACAGCAACAATCTTTACTATAATTTATAAATTTTCTGTTTCCTATTTCTAAAATTGTATACCTACGTATATATCTATATATATAAATTAAATTAAATAGCAAAACTTGAAAATCTTATACCTTACTGAAATTGTCGAACACGAACAACCCAATTAGTTGAACCCCTTGTCCACTGCTTGCTCAACTCGAGATCGAAACAAGCTCCAGAGAAAATTGCGAGCTTCCTCACTTGATCGCGACCCACGCGAATGTGTACCCTCATCATCACCGAGTACCCACGCCCCTCAACCCATTCGCGACCCTCTTCCTCGAGTGCGAACCCCTACAGACGTCTTCTTGCTCAAGATCGAGCTACCCCAAAATCGAACGCAACTGCTGGCTTTTAAATCGAAAACGCGACTATAC
Organism: Allium fistulosum; assembly: GCA_030737815.1. Taxonomy (NCBI): domain Eukaryota; kingdom Viridiplantae; phylum Streptophyta; class Magnoliopsida; order Asparagales; family Amaryllidaceae; genus Allium; species Allium fistulosum. Next base: position 56,905,491 of record CM060906.1, read on the forward strand.
CAGATGCATCGCCCCCCAAATCAAACATCGCCGCCGTTCGCCACCAACAGAAATCGCGAATCGAGATATGCTGCTACCACCGCGATTCCATCGCGAGTCGCCCTCGCCTCGAATTTTCGAAAAACCCTATCGGCCTCACCCGCCTCGTCGCCGCGAGCATCCATCGCCTCACGACATACTTGTCGCTGCTTCGAACACCTACTCGCGTTCGTGGCCGCCTCTACCAACCCCAATCGCCATCGCGATCTCCTCCCCCGGCCGCGTGCTCGCTCCAGACTCGAGCGAAGAACGTGTCGCCATTTATTTTTCTTGTAGTCGACTATGAATTGATTTAGAAGCAATACGATTTTCTTTGAACTGAAGGGCTTCGGCCATTTGAATTTGATTATTGCTGAGTATGGCTTTGATTTATTTTAAAGAGGGAAGGAACAAGATTTGAAGAGCTCGGTATGGGTTGCACGTTTATTCTCGTGATTGCAGGCGTATTCAACGGGAAAGGAATAGCTGATGTGGACGTAATTTTTAAAAATTTAAATTTAAATCGAATCTCGCTAAAAATCCAATGCGTTTACTTAACGTACGCTCACATATCAACTCCGATAAATACGAAATTTGAAATCCGATAATAATTCAATATTACGGACCCAATGGAACTGGTTTCGTCAAATTCCGAGACTATGCCCCGGACCGCTATTTTTAAATATCGGTTCAAACAATTAAATTTCAAAACTGAACGAATTACTTTCAACTTCTATTCTGAAGCTTCTATTATCTCTAGTATTATCATTACGGATTTTAAAAGCCTTTGAAATATTTTTCTTCAGCTTAAAATCGAAGATTCAAATTTTTATTCAATTCAATAGATTAAATTTTATAATTTAATCGCCAGTTTTCCAAGTTATATTCGGGAATTCAAATTAAATTACCGTTCAAATATTTAAAATTAATTAAATATTCTCAATTTAATTTGTTCAAAATTCTGGGTCGTTACATTGTGCTTCTCTTCTTTTTTTCTTTTTTCTAATTCATCAAGGGTGGTTTTGGTGGATAATTTTTTTTACTAGTGCACTCTCGAGTTACTCGATGAAATTACTTTTCGAGATTGTTTTTAAGGGTTTGTTCGTTTAACATTCAATCTTTACATAGCTTGCTCAATTGTATGTATCTTTGTTGAGTGAAATTTTCAAGTCGGTTGGCTTCTTACCTTACTTTGAAGCATCCTTTAAACACAAATTCATTAATATTGCTTTGTGTGTTTAAATTGATATAGACTTTGTGAATTTATTTTAATTTGCTCCTTTTTTACCTATCAATGGCCTTCGACAATTTCCCTAGTTCATCATGCCATAATTCGTCCTTTTTAGAGTTAGCCATGGCTATTTGTGAGGAAATTCAGGTTGATGGCATTTTGGATAGGTTTTGAACTAATGGTTATGAATTTAGGATTTCTACACTCTCTAGGCATATTCATCTACTCCTAAAGGGATATATTTCTCTCACCTTGGAACTACACGATGTGGCTTTTACCTTCCTTTACACCCCATTGTTAAAGGGTTGGCAACCATTGGTCTATCCTTCATTTAGTTAGCCCCTATATCCAATCACCTCCTAGTATGTACCTATATTCTATATGTCAAACACCTAACTCCTCCTTCTTGTTGAGAACTGTTCTTTTTATATTTGATGCGTAAGAGTCGAACTTCTGGATGCGTTCGATTTTACCATATTCAAGCTACAAAATATATTTTTTCAACAACTCCATGCAAGATTTATAGATGGGATGATCAATTCTTTTTTATTTCAAACCAGGATGACTTCATTTCCTCATTTAGGGAACCTAGTACTACCTTGCTCCTCTTTTTTTTATCACAGCTCATGAGATTTCTTTCTTTGCACTGACTTGAATTTTCTTTTAGTTAATTTTCATGATTTTTTTAAGGACGAGCGAGAGCTCTTTTCACCTCATAGGATGACAACGCTTAGTTATGATATGGAGGTTCGTAAGTATTCAAATCTTTTCACAGAAGACCTACTGCGCAGACTTAATTTCCTACATCCACGTTATCCTTTTTGTCGTTATGTTTTTATCTATGCTTTTGACATGATTACGCTGCGTGGTATATTCTAGTGACCTGCACTTTGGTGTTTATGTTTTTTCCTTTATTTGGATTTATTTACATGCTTATTTTTCATATTGAATCCTCCGTTACAACAATTGCACAGGTACTATGTTGAGGCCGGAGGCTGCCTTTGCGAAGAGAGATCTGAGAAGAAAAGAATTGGAAAGGACATAATGGCACTAGAAAGTGTCCAAAAGTAGCCGAGGATAAATCCCATCCCCTTCTCTTCTGCTCTGACCCCTCCGGTTCAAATTCCTAACCCTTCGGTAAACGCGGTTGCATCTTTATATCGCTTCTTGGTAATTCCCGGAGAAGGTGGTGTTTTTGATCTCTTAGAGCGTATGGGGTATTTTCTTTTCGATGATGTTGTGGCATTAGCCCCTGCTTTATTGCCTCTTCCCACATCACCTATTGTGGACGTCTATTCTAACTTTCATCAAACTTTTATCAAGTAAATTCATCAATAACTTTTGATTCTCTCTCTTCGCATGTCGTCTTCACACTTTTCCCTTTTTTATATGCATATTATTTTGAATTACTTTTCATGTGCTATATTATTTATGTACTCAGTGTGTAACCCTCAAAATGGAACTGCACAAATAGCTTGAGTTCTTTGAATCAGAGGTAGTTAGGGTTCAATTAGAGTACACACAATTAATGCAGGACAATGCACGGGTAAAGGATGACACTGCAGCTAGGGATGAGAGGGAAGCAGATATTAAATTTAAGTTGGAAGCAGTTTCTAAGAAGTTCAATCACACGGATTTGTGTGATTCTAAGGCTAAGAAAGAAGCTAGGAGTTCGAGAAGGGTGGTGAAAAAGCTAGAAAGAGAGCTTCCTAAGGTGGTGAAATGGCTTAACTCTATATGTAACGATCCGGGGATTTTCGACTCTCGAAAATTGACATCAATATGTCCATTGTATAAAATGCCGAGTGGTCGAGTGCCGAAAATACCAGTTCATTAGGGGTGAAGAAGAAAAAGGTAGAAGAAAAGAAACACAACAGCACAGAATCTCACAATCGCAACGGAATAAAATATAATATATAACAACAGAATTTAAATACAAGAAATCTATAACTGTTATATACTTACAACCATCAGAGTACAATAGGCAATAATCAATCTGGACAGTTTAATAACTTGTCCTTACATAGCGGAATAATAATCAAGTACGGAAGTACGCCTTGCCATCTAGCTCGTTCCCTGAGCTCCCTGGCATCCTATCCTGAATCTGTAATGCTCGGTCTGACCCGAGCATTATAATAAAATAACACCCGAGTCAGTCTGGAAAACCAGCGTGAGAAAACACACTCAATTTGAATTATTAACTTTTCAAAATCCTTTCAAAAACAAAGGTATCTCATAAGACCACGTCACAAATAAACACGACGGGTTTTTCCCTTACAATAACCAAAACACTTTTATAGAAAATCCAGTGATATTATAATAGTGTCTAAATACAAATACTTATTCGAATAGATGAAATTGTTACATTAATTAAATTCCTGCATATTAGGCTCTACAAACAAAACTGTAAGCTCGTATTGGAGAATGGATTCCAACGAATGACTAGACCACTGGGGTACCGCCTGTCATACTACACCTCTAGAACCATGTACCGAGGACCACACTGGGATCCCCTACTACACAAGACCGGCCTACCCCTAACCTGGATAGACCGAATATGTTATCACCCCGGGTGTTCCCACCCTTACCATCGAGCGCTTCTTCTTTCATGTGTACCCATATATAAGATAAATAGGGTTTCCGAGGACATCTAGAAAGGTGATAACATACCCTACTTCGGTGCAACCCACTTAGCCTTGTTGCATCTCCCCTATTTTAGTCATTCCCGGTTGATGAGGCTCGAGGCTAAGCATTACCTTTCAAGGAACGATTTCTCTTAGAATGCTCATCGTCTTCCAATGACGATGTTCTGATAGCATTCGTCCATACAAGTTGTCATGGGTCTGGACAAACCGAATCACCGTCTTCATCATCTTCACAGTATTCATTCGTAACGTTTCAACCAGATCAAAGTGGTTTTCGGATAATTAAATCTGATCCCGGTCTCTTCGAAACGATTAACGAAAGTGGCCAAAATTGATAATCGATTATTTAACTATCAACACACATCCATAAACAATCATCAGCCTTATTTAAAATTTTCCCAAATTATTTCAAAATATCTTTATAGGATATTACTTCCAGTTCTTCACATTTGAAAACAGTTTTCAAATCCTTATATTTTCAACGGAATATTTCCAACCCTTTCCAATACTTAGAATATTATCCCCACTTCATTTTATATTCAACACTTAGAAATTATTCCTTTTACTTCCTATTTCTTTTTCTCAAAATCATTTATAATTTTACTTGTAAACTCCTTGACTAGTTTATAACGAATTCTATAAACTCCAGAATTCCTTAGTTAATTCCCTTAATATTTTCAAAACCAATTTTACTTGCTTGAAAACTCAATTCCCTTTGTACTTCTTTATGAATTCTATTTTCATTTTCGAAGTTCACTTAATTAAATACTTTGGAAATTTCCTTACTTTTTTTCCAACTTTCGTTTTGAGAATTCTCTTATAAGTCCATCTGCTAAATAACCATTTTACCAACTCTCGAGAAGGTTTATAAATACATTTAAACCATTTTCAAAACTTTATATATATATATATATATACACATGTTAATAAAAATAAGTATTTAAGGAAAAATAATAATATTTATTGTTAAAACATGTTCAAATAATTACCTAATATTGAAATACTTTTATAACATCACTTTTCAAAGCAGGTTCAAACATTTAGGATTTTATTAAAATAGATATTAAGTATTTTAAAAATTCACTTCTGAAATATTTCCATACCAACCAACCTTGAAATTTATATAGTTTAATAAATAAGAATTTTCCTTTTAAAATAAAAATTTAACTTATCGATAAAATAAATTTTTAAATCTCAGTAACCAAGTTTCAATTTATAAATCTTCTCAATTTCCATCACATTACTTCCATTTCGGTCTTCATAACCATTTCACTTTAAAATTAGTATCTACTGTTTTTCTCATTCTATTTCCATACTCCAATATAAATTCTTCCCGTAAATTTATATTCCCAAATTATCATTCGATATCACTTTTCTTCATTTATAAACTTCGTTTATAAATTTTTATAACTCCGTTGAATTTCACTAAAATAATCTCATTTATAAAATTCTATTTTTATAAATTCAATTTCTTGTAAATTCCATTTATTTCCGCCAATCTATTTTTATATCGATTCCAACTTCTTTCTATGTTTTCCAAATATCATTTTAAAATCCAGTCTTTAAAAAATTCCTTTATATAATTTATTTTAAATTCTATTTTTAAAATATTTTCCGCATTATTTTATACGATCAAAAATCCATTATTGTTTATTTAAATCAACCTTTTTTAAATAATCCAAATTTCGATATACACATTTAAAAATCTCCTTTTAACTCCTTACAAGTTCAAATAATATTTATAGTATTTAATATACCAAAATTAATTCCCATGCTGTTATAACTTTTAAAAACACACAATAATCTAGCAGATTTTTAAATCACATCATATATTTCATATATATATATATATAAAAACTCCAAATATATTTGAGGAATCCAGTTGGATCCCTCCAACCTGTTTTCCCTGCATCCACAGATGTTAGACAACAATAAAAATACCAATCCCACTTCAAGGAGGATATCGCGGTATATATGGTCATCTGCTATTATGCGGGGCGTATAGGGTCTGATCCGCTATAACATGCGGGAATATCACTCCAATACTAATATATGTACTACTATATATATATATAGTCGTCCAACAGATAAATTATAAATTTATCAATCAATCAAGCATCCAATAATTTAAATTTACACATTTAAATTTAAATATGGTAATCCAAATGAGTGAGAAATTCTCACCTTGATTTTTATTTGCAATCCATTCAAATTTTTATTCCGTTACATAACCTAAGTCATTACGGATCCAACACTGTTGTTTCCTTGCGAATCCGACCTCGTATAAATGAATTACAATTTTATAAGCATTCGACTTTTTTTATTTATAAAATTAACGAAATTCAATTACGGTAATTAACATAAGGAATTACCATAAATTTTGTCCTTAATCTCGCCGTCCTCTCAAACCCACATCGGTCGCGCCATCATCCCCCAAAATGCAACATGAATGTCGCCGAGCAAACAACTCGTCCCATCCACGAACATATCCGGCCCAACTACACATCACCTTCCACATTCACAAACACCCAGCCATTAATGAGCATGCATGCATGCACCTCCCCCTTCCTGTTTCTCACGAAGTCCAACTCCGACCCCTCAACCAAGCGTGTCATCGAAGCCTCTAATCATTGAACCCTACTAGAACAAGCTCGACGCCTTCACCGAGTGTAACGACCCGTTATTTTGGACCATTCAAATCGACAATAAATCCACACATGTCAGACTTGAATAATTCAAAACAATAGATTGTTAATTTAAATTTGACAAAACTCAGCATATACAGTAAATAAATCAATCACAGAATCACAGACACAGAGTAATACAATAATACGTAGCGGAATAGATAAAATTATAGTTCATGAAGCTACTATATAAACATCAGAGTTAAAAATAAAATACAACAGAATATCTCAAATACAGTGAAGTCTTTAGTACGAATAGATGGCCTCTCTGAACAAATCAACTGGAAAAGCTGAAAGCTGAAACGATAGTTGGATCTCCAAATGAAGCTCCAAACTCCAAGAGTGAGTCTCAAATGCTGTATCACTCGGCCTGACCCGAGCGTAAAGCAAAACACAAAACACTCGAGTCAGGATTAACATTCTTATATCAATAAATCCAACTCAAGTGAAATATCAACTGAAATACAAGTAACTTAAAGGATGTTTGGGATAACCATCCTCTAAGGATCTGCAGAACTATCTACAAGGTAGAAATATACACTATAACACCGTGGTCATTTCAAATAAATTTATACTTCAAAACCAAAAAATCATTTTCATTTCAAAAATATCTATTTTCCAAAATAGTGTATTTACATTAAATAATATATAAAGTAAAGTATTTAATTTTCCTCAAGTCTCACAAATCGATTCAAATTAACTCAAATTCCACATTCAAATTTATTCAAAGTTCAATTCATCAATTCAATTCAGTTCTCAATAGACCATTTAAATTTTTAATATATTTCAAGGCTTTAATATTCAATATTTTCAAAGTTAAATTTAACAGTTTCATATAGCTCTTGATTTAACTTCATTATTATTTAATCAGGGAATATTCACTTAATAAATTCAATATCATTTAACTAGCCTTAAATTTCATTTTTACTAAATATTTCCTTAAATTTATTTAAACAAGAATTATTCATTAAATTATTTAAATCAAACCCGAGTTATAAATCCTATCTTAAATCTCAATTTCAATAAGTTTCAAATCGGTTTAATTAAATAAAATTCTTTAATGTATACAATTTCAACTAAATTCAAATTATCTTCCCAACCTTAACTTATTCAAATTATTTCCAAAATCTATTTTGAAATATAAATTTTTTTTTCTTAACATATTATATGTATTAAATCCATCTTAATTAAATTAAATGTCATTATTAAATCTATATATATCATTACCATTCATATATAAAAATTTAAGAATCAACATTTATTAAACCACATATTTCTTTTCAAAACCATAGAATTTATTTTCAAAATATTTATATATGGACCAACGGTGTCTATATATAATTTCCTATCTATGGTCAAGTGATACGGATATTTATCATTTCAATCCGTAATTTAATATATATATATATATATATACGGGTAGATATCATTTCGACCCGTAATCCCAATTCAGTTCAAATGAAAATCGCTTGGGTTTATCATTTCAACCCATAACAATTTTCTCCTATTCTAAAGTCCATTCAGGTATGTATCATTTCAACCCATAGTGAATTATATACTAATAGGGAACTTGTAGAGTGATAGTAGATAATAAAATAATAACAGGCATATATCATCAATAATTTAAATAAAATATAAAGAATAGGATATGGTGTCATATCTCACAGGTGAACAGTTACAGATAATAGCATATATAACAATTTAAATAACTACAACAACATATTTCAATTGTTGTTTCAATTGAAATCAAATTTAATAAATATAAGAACGCTAAATCGTGAGTGATTACTCACCTTTCGAGGCTAGAGAGTTTGACAACAGAGCAAGCTATGAATTCCAAAGCAAAGTGAGATGGGCACGAATTTGATGGACAAGCTGATAGATAGGAATTGATGAGAACAAATTAGAATTCGCTAAATGTAATAGAAACGAAGAGTATATTGTATCATTATTTTATTACTATCATTCAAGCAATTGTTTAAATTGAGCCACGAATTTAAAACAAAATCTACATATATTTGAGAAAAAATCAATAAAGTTTTAAACGCAAACATATGAAGACCAAATACCATATCTCTTAAAATCAAAATACATATATAATAAGATGTAAAATCTGTGGGCATTTCGAAATCAAAGCTGCTAGTAAATAAACTCAACACATGAAATAAAGTGTACATAGATGGTACATAATCTTTTCAACCGCTAACCTATACTATAAGTATGTGTGTGTGTATATATATATATATATCGACATAATTTATATATAACTTGCAAATATAAGTTCCTACATAAAATTTAATATAGACTTCCCTACAAATAAACAAATCTTATACCTATTTAAACATGACAGGTTGCACTACTATATAATATAGTATGAGAACATCATGTTACAAATCAAATAACTCATATTACATATTAACCAAATAACTTTATAAACTAATCATAACTTATGAACTGTAGGTATATATGAAATGTTTAGTAAAACAAAACAATATATTATAACAAATAAATTATCTCTACTAACAATATGTATGAACAAAACTTACCAATTTTATAAATTTATATACGTAAATAAAGTTATATATATAAGTTAACTTATATATTTTAAAACCTATAACTGACGTAAAAGTATAGTTTCTAATACTATGAAATATGATAACATCATAGCCTAGTTATATCTTATATATATAAACAATCAAATAAAAATATGCTTGCCTGGAAACTAAAATAATGTATCTTATATACTGTTTCAATTAGCAAATATATGCACATGACTAACACACACATATATATATATATATATATATTCTAACCTGTAATGTAAACAACTATATGAATATGAATATATATAAATGGGAGGAGAAGAATATATTACACAGCACAGAAAAAGGAAAATAGAAGGCCGAGCAAGCCAGGCAAGTCGGAGCTGGTGTCGGTGACGAGCCAACGCAACGCGAAGAAGGCACAAGGCACGACTGATGGTGGATCTCGACATAGTTTCGACTGGGACGATGGAAGAGGAGGGTATGGGAGTGGCTTGCTGGGCCGAAGTTCGACAGGCAGGGGAGGAGATGGAGATGGAAGCTTCACGGCATGGCTATGGGTGAGAGAAGTTAAAGGGTTGCGATGAACGTTTAGGGGGGATGGAGAAGCATCTCGGCTGCCGTTGAATAGAGTGGAGAGTCAGAACCGGTGAGAGGCTGTTGATGAGGTGGCCGTAGGTAGAGGGTGCAGGCTGTAAACGAATTGAAGGTGGGTTTTTTTCTGTTGGCGAGGGGAAGTGGTGGATGCAGAAATGGATGACGCGGTTGTGCTAGGCGTTGGCTGCTGGGTAGGCTCGGCTAGCTTGTTGAGGTGGAGGTGTTCGGCCATGTTGGTCGAAGGAAGGAGATGTGGGAAGGAGGTGGGTGGTTTCAGAGAGGACAAGTGAAAAGAAATATAAAAGAAAATGGCAGAGCCAAAGAATGGCCGAAAAAAATTGAAGTAGCAGACATCAATAAGAAACATACATTTATTCTCAAGCACGAGAATAAAACGTTTGAAATGTTAACATAAATTCAGGAATATAAAAGTGCTATAGTTTGAATTTTGAGAATTGAAAAGGCCAACGGGTATTGAAAATTAAACGGTGGAATATGAAAGAGACGTTGAAAACTAAAAGCTAGGATTGGGTACCGGTACGGTCACCATTTACACGGATTCCGCTACGTACCGGATCTCAAAACACAGAAATAAATACACCGCTGAGGTCAGCATGGCGAGACAATCAAAATGGTATATAGATATCTGTAGTACGATCATCCAATCAAAAGTCGATAATTGGTACCGAGAATGCTGCTATTTTGCCCGAAGTAAAGTAAACGGAGTAGCAGAAGGCCAAATTTTGAAAAACGAAAGATGACGTCTCACTTAGAAGAGGATTTAGAATTTTTCTATGTAAAAATATTCAGGTTTGAAAAAATATTTTATTATCAACAATTATTAACTAACCTGAATTTTATAGAATTACACGATAAAATTTACTTTCATAATTTCTGATGAAAATTTACCATTTGCTACATTTACTTATACGTAATCCAAATATTAAATTTTTATTTCAAAATATTATTATTTAAAATTTCCCCAAAATTCAATTAAATTCATTAAATAAAACCATTTAAAGCTTTTAAAATTTACGGGTTGTTACACTCTTCCCCACTCAAAACTTTTCATCCCCGAAAAGGAAGGAGGTAGGAGAATAGAACAACCAGAAATAAAAGTAGATTGAAAGTCAAGATTAAACAATTAATTTGAGACTATATAAATTTTTACTTGAAATATTCATTTGGAAACTTCATTTGCAATTCAATTATCTTTAATACTTTAATACCTTTCAAAAATCCATTTGTAAATTTCTTGCTTCCTTTATAAGTACCATTTATATGTTTAAATAACACCTTTATAAATATATGAAAACTATTTGAAAACAATTATTTACATTATTGCTTATATTTACAAAGAAGCTATTGAAAACATTAAATCATTAATTCATAAATTTATTAATTTATCTCAAGATACTTTTCAAATATTATTAATAAATCGCTAATCATTTACTTTAAATATGTTTTATTTAATTAATAACTTCAAAAATATTTATAACACTAAAATTTTCTATTAAACCATGTAGTATATAAATAAACAATATTTAAAAGGATAAAGTCAATAAGGAAAAGAAGGAGGATTTGGAAAAATAGAATATAGGTGAATAAATAAAGCTGAGAAGATAAGGTAGATTCAAAAGAATAGTATCGGGCATGAATAATTAGTTCAAACCATAAGAATTTCAATTTCAAATATTAATACAAAATTTCTTTGTTGGAAATACTTTTATAATAAAATACCTTTATAATAAAATACTTTTATAACTCGATGTTTCAACAAGTTTATCCTTGTTCCTGCAGACTCTGGCAGTGCATTGATCAGGCGCAAAGCTAGAATTCTTCAGGTACTTAGTAGACCTGTTTCAATACCCAGTGAAAATACTGGAAAAACTTTTTAAAAAACAGATATGGAAAGTACAATCCAAACAAAAAAACAAACAAAACATGTCGATAATGGATCGCGGATACACAATGGTTACGCCGGGATCCCCCAGGAAACATCCGTACCCTTAGGCCGCCCCCCAACCTTGCGATTACGCCATGATGCCCCCCAACCTTGCAATTACGCCATGAAGACTGGTAGTACTGCAGATACACAATGGCTACGCCTGGATCTCCCAGGAAACATCCGTACCCTAGGCTCTCGCAGCCCCTGCTGATTACGCTACTAAGCGACTCAATAGATCGTAGATACACAATGGTTACGCCTGGATCTCCCAGGAAACATCTGTACCCATAGGCCACCCCCCAACCTTGCGATTACGCTATGAAGTCGCGCTCGTAAGACCATGGAGATTGCCATGGAATTCGATGGAAACTCGAGTATCATATCCGGAAAACCAAAAATCAGAGAAATATCGATAGAATGAATCCACAATGTGGCCACAAAGCGGATATCAAGCAGAAGGCACTTTCCATATCTTTACTTCGAAAATATGTATCATATAGTACCTTTTCAAATCACTTTCAAATATCATACTTATATAAAGTCCATTATATATAAGATTTTATTTTCAAATTAAATACTTTCCAAAATCAATAGTATATCAAATCACACTAATATAGACTTCAATTATATAAGATTTCACTTTTCAAATTGAGTACCTTTTCAAATCCATAGTTTTCGAATCAACATCATACTTATACAAACCAATTTTTATATAAGTTCAATAACTCCCAAATCAGGTATTTAGTAAAGAATAAGGTTCTCAAATTTCAATTTGTTTCAATATCAGTTCAGTTTCAAAATCATATACAATCCCACCAAATTATTTCTTCTCAATTTAAATATCTTTAGTTTTAAAGTTTCCAACATAATAAATTTAGAAAATAAATCCAAATTTCCAAATCAAAATAATTTAAGTCAACCAATTCATTTCCAAAATCAAATGTTTTCAAAATCATCTTATACTTACGTAAGGTCCATCTTATATAAGGATCAAATTTTACAAAATAAATTTCGTTGTATGAAGAGCCATATGGGATTGAATATCTTTGCTTTTATGGGTTATATATCTTTGTAATTTAAATTGGAAATTTTCTTTTAGTAAGAAAAAATATTCTAACCCGACAGCTTTCAACTTCAGCATCAAAATATATCACTGATATTAGAATATAAGATGTACATACGTCATCATTTCGCAAAATCACATTTGATCGCTTGCTCGATCACACAAGTTCGCTTTTGAACTAGCATTGTCCATTCAACTTCCTTAATGCGGATTTCGATATGGTTTCTCGACTAGAAGCCATCAGTCTCCTTGCATAGCCATATACTATGATAGAGAATTCTAGAATTAAGCCCAAAATCCATATCAAATATTCGCTATCAAGAATCGAATGAAAAATCCTAACACGAAATGGTGTAATTCACCTCGAACTTGTGTACTCAAACCTGGATCAAATTAATTATGCGAATAAAACAGCATACGTACAACTTATATATTTATTCCAACTTGTTAAATATATAGTTTCATAAAGATGTTACTAAGTTAAAACATTTAACTAAACTTTATTCAAAATAGTTTGAAGACCAAATTCTTTTCAAAACATTTCAAATCTAAATTTCATATTAGAAAATTTTAAAATTGCCTTATTCATTTACTTAATAAAATAGTTTCAACTTATTTAAATCATATTACTACATACTTTAACATACATAACAAACTTATATACTTTATACTTTTCAAAATTTCTTAGCTTTGAAAAGTTAACCTTGATTTGGATGTGCTCGAACCTTCGAAATAGTTGAAGAAATCATTTCCAAATTCAAGAGTTGGAAATCAACAAAAATCAGTAAATCAATTTCAAAAGATAGGTTTCAAATCCGAAACTCAATGACTGAACACCGACTTACTTCAAATCATTTCAAATATATATATATACATATATCTTTCAAATATCAAATCTTACTTCAGAATTTGAAATCAAAATGGTTTCACAAAATCACTCGCATAGCAAAGCTACTGAAGTGGCCTATCCCCCCACTCTGAAACTCGAAAATCAATGTCGATGATGCGTGCACTCATCACCGAAATTATTTTCCAACGACATAAGTGAGTTCTGGACTTCTATTTTTTCAAACTTCTTTTGGAATTTCTTCGAAATCATTCGAAACTTATTAAAATCATCTGAAACATTTCTTATTTGGAAAATACTTTTAAATCATATTGTTATTATATATTTCAAAATCTTAAAACCAATTTCAAAATACCGGAGTTCAATTCTCGAATTTCAAATTTTAAAATCCTTCAGTCATAAATCATTTTTAGATAAATCAAATTTCTTATATATTTTTTTTTCAAAATTACAAATCCTTTCTAAACCTCAAATTCTCATTTTAAAAAGGGTATATAATCTTTATCGAAAACATTTCACTTTTATATATAGAATATAATCATACTTATCAAGATAATAATTTCGGTTTAGAAAACAATTTCTAAAATACAAACAAGCCCGATTTTTCAAAGGATGATTCAAGAATGGATTCCAAAATAAAGATAGAGATTCAGATTAGGGGGACTCTAATCAAATAAAATTCTGATTCGAAGACAAGTTCGAACGAAAATGAGATAATTAATTTCAAAACAATAGATGGATACACTTATATAAATCGTGGGCGACCTTAACCGGGTCAACCGTGACTTCAAGAATATAATCGATGCGGAAATCTAAGGCAAATCGACATTCGATCGCCAGAGATAGAATTCGGCATATCAAGAGATAGCAACATCTAAACCGAGTGATATATAAATCTTTGGTGAATCAATGCCAATTGTAAAGGAGTTTCACCCCTTTACAAAACATTCAAAGATCGGCGGGATTACCTATTCTTATAGAGATCATTCGAAGTGGAGTTATGGGATACTCCAGAATCAAAAGAATACCAATAGAGAGAGACAAGAATGAATTTTGGAACCGTAGGGAACGTTCCAAAGTTCAAAGGAAATTGAGTCAAAAGAAAGAGATTAAACTCGAACGAAAGTGATTCTGTAAATAAATTTACAATATATGCTAAGTTTTGCCTAGAGCCAAAGCTATGATACCAACTGTAACGACCCGTTATTTTGGACCATTCAAATCGACAATCAATCCACACATGTCAGACTTGAATAATTCAAAACAATAGATTGTTAATTTAAATTTGACAAAACTCAGCATATACAGTAAATAAATCAATCACAGAATCACAGACATAGAGTAATACAATAATACGCAGCGGAATAGATAAAATAGTAGTTCATGAAGCTACTATATAAACATCAGAGTTAAAAATAAAATACAACAGAATATCTCAAATACAGTGAAGTCTTTAGTACGAATAGATGGCCTCTCTGAATAAATCAACTGGAAAAGCTGAAAGCTGAAACGATAGTTGGATCTCCAAATGAAGCTCCAAACTCCAAGAGTGAGTCTCAAATGCTGTATCACTCGGTCTGACCCGAGCGTAAAGCAAAACACAAAATACTCGAGTCAGGATTAACATTCTTATATCAATAAATCCAACTCAAGTGAAATATCAACTGAAATACAAGTAACTTAAAGGATGTTTGGGATAACCATCCTCTAAGGATCCGCGGAACTATCTACAAGGTAGAAATATACACTATAACACCGTGGTCATTTCAAATAAATTTATACTTCAAAACTAAAATATCATTTTCATTTCAAAAATATCTATTTTCCAAAATAGTGTATTTACATTAAATAATATATAAAGTAAAGTATTTAATTTTCCTCAAGTCTCACAAATCGATTCAAATTAACTCAAATTCCACATTCAAATTTATTCAAAGTTCAATTCATCAATTCAATTCAGTTCTCAATAGACCATTTAAATTTTTAATATATTTCAAGGCTTTAATATTCAATATTTTCAAAGTTAAATTTAACAGTTTCATATAGCTCTTGATTTAACTTCATTATTATTTAATCAGGGAATATTCACTTAATAAATTCAATATCATTTAACTAGCCTTAAATTTCATTTTTACTAAATATTTCCTTAAATTTATTTAAACAAGAATTATTCATTAAATTATTTAAATCAAACTCGAGTTATAAATCCTATCTTAAATCTCAATTTCAATAAGTTTCAAATCGGTTTAATTAAATAAAATTCTTTAATGAATACAATTTCAACTAAATTCAAATTATCTTCCCAACCTTAACTTATTCAAATTATTTCCAAAATCTATTTTGAAATATAAAAAAAATTCTTAACATATTATATGTATTAAATCCATCTTAATTAAATTAAATGTCATTATTAAATCTATATATATCATTACCATTCATATATAAAAATTTAAGAATCAACATTTATTAAAACCATATATTTCTTTTCAAAACCATAGAATTTAGTTTCAAAATATTTATATATGGACCAACGGTGTTTGTATATAATTTCCTATCTATGGTCAAGTGATACAGATATTTATCATTTCAATCCGTAATTTAATATATATATATACGGGTAGATATCATTTCGACCCGTAATGCCAATTCAGTTCAAATGAAAATCGCTTGGGTTTATCATTTCAACCCATAACGATTTTCTCCTATTCTAAAGTCCATTCAGGTATGTATCATTTCAACCCATAGTGAATTCTATACTAACAGGGAACTTGCAGAGTGATAGTAGATAATAAAATAATAACAGGCATATATCATCAATAATTTAAATAAAATATAAACAACAGGATATGGTGTCATATCCCATAGGTGAACATTTACAGATAATAGCATATATAACAATTTAAATAACTGCAACAGCATATTTCAATTGTCGTTTCAATTGAAATCAAATTTAATAAATATAAGAACGCTAAATCGTGAGTGATTACTCACCTTTCGAGGCTAGAGAGTTTGACAACAGAGCAAGCTATGAATTCCAAAGCAAAGTGAGATGGGCACGAATTTGATGGACAAGATGATAGATAGGAATTGATGAGAACAAATTAGAATCCGCTAAATGTAATAGAAACGAAGAGTATATTGTATCATTATTTTATTACTATCATTCAAGGAATTGTTTAAATTGTGCCACGAATTTAAAACAAAATCCACATATATTTGAGAAAAAATCAATAAAGTTTTAAATGCAAACATATAAAGACCAAATACCATATCTCTTAAAATCAAAATTCATATATAATAAGATGTAAAATCTGTGGGCATTTCGAAATCAAAGCTGCTAGTAAATAAACTCAACACATGAAATAAAGTGTACATAGATGGTACATAATCTTTTCAACCGCTAACCTATACTATAAGTATGTGTGTGTATATATATATATATCGACATAATTTATATATAACTTGCAAATATAAGTTCCTACATAAAATTTTATATAGACTTCCCTACAAATAAACAAATCTTATACCTATTTAAACATGACAGGTTGCACTACTATATAATATAGTATGAGAACATCCTGTTACAAATCAAATAACTCATATTACATATTAACCAAATAACTTTATAAACTAATCATAACTTATGAACTGTAGGTATATATGAACAGTTTAGTAAAACAAAACAATATATTGTAACAAATAAATTACATCTACTAACAATATGTATGAGAAAAACTTACCACTTTTATAAATTTATATACGTAAATTAAGTTATATATATATAAGTTAACTTATATATTTTAAAACCTATAACTGACGTAAAAGTATAGCTTCTGATACTATGAAATATGATAACATCATAGCCTAGTTATATCTTATATATACAAACAATCAAATAAAATATGCTTGCCTGGAAACTAAAATAATGTATCTTATATACTGTTTCAATTAGCAAACATATGCACATGACTAGCACACACACATATATATATATATATTCTAACCTGTAATGTAAACAACTATATGAATATGAATATATATAAATGGGAGGAGAAGAATATATTACACAGCACAGAAAAAGGAAAACAGAAGGCCGAGCAAGCCAGACAAGTCGGAGCTGGTGTCGGTGATGAGCCAGCGCAACGCGGAGAAGGGACAAGGCATGACGGATGGTGGATCTCGGCATAGTTTCGACTGGGATGATGGAAGAGGAGGGTACGGGAGTGGCTTGCTGGGCCGAAGTTAAACAGGTAGGGGAGGAGATGGAGATGGAAGCTTCACGGCATGGCTATGGGTGAGAGAAGTTAAAGGGTTGCGACGAACGTTTAGGGGGGGATGGAGAAGCATCTCAGCTGTCGTTGAATAGAGTGGAGAGTCAGAACCGGTGAGAGGCTGTTGATGAGGTGGCCGTAGGTAGAGGGTGCAGGATGTAAACGAATTGAAGGTGGGTTTTTTTGCGTTGGCGAGGGGAAGTAGTGGATGCGGAAATGGATGACGCGGTTGTGCTAGGCGTTGACTGCTGGGTAGGCTCAGCTAGCTTGTTGAGGTGGAGGTGTTCGGCCATGTTGGTGGAAGGAAGGAGATGTGGGAAGGAGGTGGGTGGTTTCAGAGTGGACAAGTGAAAAGAAATATAAAAGAAAATGGCAGAGCAAAAGAATGGCCGAAAAATATTAAAGTAGCAGACATCAATAAGAAACGTACATTTATTCTCAAGCACGAGAATAAAACATTTGAAATGTTAACATAAATTCAGGAATATAAAAGTGCTACAGTTTGAATTTTGAGAATTGAAAAGGCCAACGGGTATTGAAAATTAAACGGTGGAATATGAAAGAGACGTTGAAAACTAAAAGCTAGGATTGGGTACCGGTACGGTCACCATTTACACGGATTCCGCTGCGTACCGGATCTCAAAACACAGAAATAAATACACCGTTGAGATCAGCGCGGTGAGACGATCAAAATGGTATATAGATATCTGTGGTACGATCATCCAATCAAAAGTCGATAATCGGTACCGAGAATGCTGCTATTTTGCCCGAAGTAAGGTAAACGGAGCAGCAGAAGTCCAAATTTTGAAAAACGAAAGATGTCGTCTCACTCAGATGAGGATTTAGAATTTTTCTATGTAAAAATATTCAGGTTTGAAAAAATATTTTATTATCAACAATTATTAACTAACCTGAATTTTATAGAATTACACGATAAAATTTACTTTCATAATTTCTGATGAAAATTTACCATTTGCTACATTTACTTATACGTAATCCAAATATTAAATTTTTATTTCAAAATATTATTATTTAAAATTTCCCCAAAATTCAATTAAATTCGTGAAATAAAACCATTTAAAGCTTTTAAAATTTACGGGTTGTTACACCGAGAATGCAACCTGGCAACCCAAACACGACACCCTAAATGTCGCGACCTGCTATAATGAACCGCGGCTCCCCTTCTTTCACGCCAAGGTGTTACACGGCCCCACAATCTCGATTTCAGGCATCGTTCGAGTCCATTCTTCCTCGATTCTCAAGAAATCACCAACCCTAGTTTAGAACCGCTACTCGACTTTACTGTCGAGTTTCCCCCAATCATCGCCGCACTTCAATCGAGTATGCCAGTGTGAAGATCTTCTCCAAAGAAGAATTTTACTTCTAGATATAGATTTTTTTATTGTGAATGAATTGAAAGAATAAAGGAGGGGAAACCGTGCTTTTTAAAAGAAGGCGAAACCATGCTTTTTAAAAGAAGGGGAAACGTGTTTTTGGAGGCAAAGGAAACATATATGGGACGTAATAGGGACAATGACGCGATGGAATATGCGGCTGAAAAGTAGGTTGACTAGGCAATATATATTATTTAAATCTCAAAACGTCTCGATGTACACCGCTCAAAATCTTGGACCCTTATCGAGGCATGCCGCTAGGCGCCCATAATGTTATACCCCTATTCCGAACGCAATGGAAAAGGTTTCGAGTCCTAATTCGATCGTAGGGAGAAGATAGCTTTTTGAACCCAATTATTATATTGAATTTTCGATATTAATTTTAACGCGTTTCTATACCGTATGGCTAAAAGATAACTCCAAACGCTATGAAATTTGAAATCCGATAATAATACACTATTACGGATCCAATGGAACTAGTTTCATCGAATTCCGAGACTGTGCCTCGGAAAGCTATTTTTAAATGTCAATTTAAACGACATATTTTTAAAACTGAACAAATCACTTTTAAATTAAATTTTAAAACTTTTATTATCTTCATTATTATTAATATAAATTTTACAAGCCTTTAAATAATTTCTTTATCAGGCTTAAAACTCAATATACAATAATTTGACCAATAAACTTTAATAATTAAATTATCCAATAAATCGCTATATTTAAATTCCGTATTTATAAATAAAAACCCAAATTTCCATATTCAAAATCAATCTATAATTCAAATTCAATATTTAAAACCATTTAAATATTCAAAATTGAACAACGAAAAATCCGAGTCATTACACTATAACTTTCAATGTCCTTTACCAAATCTATGCTTAAGTAAAAAGGCAGTTCTTCTCGAATAAATTTGATATGGTTGACGTAGAGGTTAGTATGGACTTCCTAAAGGACCCCAAATTTGTTAAGGAGGTTGTTTAATAAGGCAGAGACAGCTAGAAAAAAGTGCTTAAAGGGATTCCAAATTCCCCTTCAAAGAAACGTAAGTGGAGGATGTGCCTGGCAATAGTGATACAGGAGAAGAGACATCTAATGTTGCTGTATAGTCCAAAAATGCTCCTTTAGATTTTCTTGGTAATGCTGAAGTAAACGTTTGACTATTCTAGCTTTGGGCCCATTTTCTTTCTGGATTTATACATTCTTATCTTGTCACGGTAGTACATGTGAACCGTCCACCTCAAATATGCTTACTTGTAAGTATAATGACTTGTAAGTGAAGTTGTCTCCTACTTTTCTTTATTCCATCTCTTTTTATCAAGCGTTGTAGCATATTTTGAACTAGTGTTCTTCTTTCTTTCCTTTCTAGGTATGAAAAATAGGTGTTGAGAATCCCCTGTTGCCAAAGTTTAATGAGGAAAAAAAATTATTTCAATATTTAAGGGAGCGTATAGAGCGCTTTAAGGAGCAAGCAATGGAGAGGTTGTTAACAAGAGTCGCTTTTGTACGCAGAAGAGAAACTAGATTTGAGAGGTCGATTGCACAGTTAAGGAAGGGGTCTCAAGATATTTTGTTTAGAATTACAC
Source organism: Allium fistulosum (assembly GCA_030737815.1). Taxonomy (NCBI): domain Eukaryota; kingdom Viridiplantae; phylum Streptophyta; class Magnoliopsida; order Asparagales; family Amaryllidaceae; genus Allium; species Allium fistulosum. The sequence goes on from CM060906.1 coordinate 56,926,315, forward strand.
AAGTTATTCATGAAAGAGATGTGCTTTATGACTTAATACTGCACAAACGGGTCCTTCATTAAAAAGCGAACTACTTCCTCTCGGGGCCCTCATTTGTTATGGTTTAGAAATAGGCTTAGTTGTGAGCGAGAGTAGTGTCCCTTCATATATTTTTCGATCTTTAATTAGATTAAATGCACTTCTCTTATTACATGTATATATTTTATATTTAATTATTCTGGGACTTCTTATTTGATTATTTCACCTTCATAGGTTGTCCATATTTATCCAACGGGGACTGCATTGGTTGATCTTCACGAAGGCGGTACTCCTACCCACATCCTTTGCGAGGAACAGACTTCTTCAAATGTTTTTGAAAGTTATGAGATTCGAATCAGACTACTTGAGGCTGCCAATGCAGACCCCCTAAAAGAGAGAGAACGGGCTATTGACGACACTCGTGTAGAACTATGCAGAGAGTATAGGGAGAAAATATGATAGCTTGAGGAGTCAAAACAAGCTAACATTCTATAATACATCTGGAAATAGTGGAATTAGAGAAGAAGCTTAAGTTTTCTCAGGATCGCATCGTTGAACTAGAAAAGTAGTTAAAAGATGCAAAGAGTTGTTATAGTGCCATCTATGAGGATGAGGCTGAAAATTTTAAAATGAAAATGATGAATTTTATTAATATGTCTCCATCCAACTATCTAAGAAGTCCGATCCTAAAATGCTTCGTTCCCAAGCGACTCCTGCCCCTCCATCGAGTATGGATGTGGATGAGGCTTCTCAATGGAAGAAGTAGTTTACGGCGTACTATCAGAATAAATTTGATGAGTTTGAGAGCTGTTTATGAAAAATAACTAAAAGACTTGACAAGTGGTGTTTAATAGAGTTAGGGGTATGCTCTAGGGAAAATTATGTAATTTGTTACATATATCTAACTCGTTGACCAATCTTGTTTGAAATAAAAGGTATTTTCTTCTACAATATACGTGATATAATGTGTTATGTTAACTAATCAATTTAATTAAAAGTATATTTAACTTAAAATCCATAAATGGTATGTTCTATGACAGTAGCTACAAAGTGTTGTAACCGTGAGCAATTTATCGCAATAAATACAAATATACCATTTTAAATATTCCTAGTCAAGATGCATCGAGATTGGATATCGATATATCCTTAAGACTAGAGTATGTAGCCTCTCCAAATGTTGGATGGTGTATTACTCGTGACTGCTAAGATCACCAAGAGGTTACATACTGATAGTTATTGGATAACTATAGAACAACTCACTCGATAGCTTTCTATTAGTTAATATAACAAAGGTCAAACAAAAATATCGATGCGACTGATTTACATAGTTCTCTCGACTTGAGAATACTGTTAATCTTCAATTTGAAAGCTCCGCTTTGATTATAGTCAAATCATCACATATCGTCCATCGAGTGACTATAGTTGGGTCGAGTGGAAGTATTGGAAGTGAAGCACTATTCAAGAGAGGAATCGTCACCTCGATAATATGGGGTTAATATCACGGTCAACTCAAAGTCAAAGTCTTTGACTAGAGCAGTTCGGTTAATAATAATAATAATTATTATTGAAACAATGACTTTGTGTTTGGACCGTAAATTGAATATGGAAGATACTGGAATTTTGACCGTTATTAAATTCCATAAGTCCGAACTGATATAGTTTTGACAAAGAGAATAGGTGTAAATAGATGTCACAACCAGGTAACGCGTAATAATGTCAAATTAGATTTTATTGAAACTAAGTGATAAATTTGGCCAAAATATCACATCACCTGCTAAGTGACGTGTGAACATTAACATTCGAATATTTCGATGTTAATCGCTGAACAAATTTACACCTGACGAGTCACACAACCGAAATGATGTATTCTCTTTAGACCAAATGATTAAACTAGTTTATAATTGTTATAAAATAATTAAATAAATTAATATACTGAAATATTAGTTATAAAATTTTTGAATACGATTTGAGGAATAAATATTATTGTATATATATTTATAATAGTTATAAATATTTCATTCGATATACGATAGTGACAAGCAATTAAATTAGGTTTAATTAATAATATTTATTTGGGCTTAAATGGGATATTAGCCCATGATAATGAGATGATAATTTCAGCAACAATATGGCTTGTATGGGGTAGTTAAAAAGGCTAGAGGTGTTTTAAGATGGATGGCTTAGATCTAGTGAGAATTAGTATGAGAAGTGATCTATATTTCTCTTTATTTCATCCACTATGAAAAGGCCCCAAACCCTAATTGTTTAGAACTTTTTTAGCTGCTATTATTTCCCATTTCTAGCCAATCTCATCATCCAGGAGCTCCAACAAGTTGAACTCAAATCAATTTAAAAGACGACATCTATTGGATAGCCAAAGGTCTACGGTTCAAGGATTAGCAATCTACCGAATCGAGAAGGTTTCAAAGTTGAAAGAGGTCATCATTACTAGGTATGTTTCAAAGCATTGGTTTTAGGTATTTATTTACTATACTATATGGTTTATAATTTTTGAATAACATTATATTATTCGAATATATATTATTATTTTACTATTAGTTAGGTGATGATTCTTATATGTATCAGTATTGTCACACACTAGATTGGTTATATGTATGTAATTAGTTAGTAAAAACAATTTTTTCATATAGATCTATTGTGTACAGACGAATCAATTTTATTTTAATTATTATAATTTTATTATATATATATATATCACTTAATTTAATTATATGACTTGTATTTAATTATATCATCATATCATGTTAATAATTGAACTTATATTCTATAAATGCATATTTACATTAATTATAATTTTCGATGATTACAAGTTAATATTTAACAATTATTTACTATTACTAAATATTATTAAATCAATATACTACTTAAATAATTCATATAAAATAAAATATGTTTTGAAAATTAAATTTTAAATTTTATAAAGTGATTTTATCATCATATAGACTCTTGAAAATATATATAATTTAAAAATTAGTTTATTTATTTTTTAAAATGATTTTAATATTCGATCAAATCAATTAATTAACAAAAAATAATTTTTTGACCGAGAAAATTACGGAAAAAAATTTCTAACCTTAAAATATCATACTTGATTTTGTAAAAATTTTAAATTTGAATAATATATTACGAAAATCTTTTTTGTTATTATTTTATTGTTTTCGATATTTAATTCACGTAAATATTTTTTAATACAATAAAATTATAATTAAATTTGCATTATATCATGCAAACGATTTAGAAATTTAAATTTGTTTTATTTATTTTCATAATATACACACACACACACACAAGCGTGCGTGCGCACACAGATATATATATATATATAAAGGAAAAAATTTGGTACTGTGATACGTATACTGATACGTATACATAGATATATATATATATATATGTATGTATATGTATATCGATTCAAAAAAACTTTATATTATATATATATATATATATAATATTTAACACAATAATAATATATATATATATACAAATCATTAATATATATATATATATATATATATTTATAGCAAATCAAGCGGGGTTGATTGGTCCCGTACCAGATTTTATTGCAAAAAACAATAAAATACAATTAAGCCAAAACAAGCTTTGAGCCCAAGGAAGAATAAAACAAAGCACATCAAAAACATAGAGAGAAAAGAAAACAGGCACACACATAAGTGTCCACAAAAGAAATAAAGAACAAAACAACAACCTAACACAAAGAAGAGATAATCGCCGCATCAAACTCAAACACAGATTCCTTCGTCCCTGTTTCAATTTCATGCAATATACCATTCCACATAGCAACTTTTTCCTTTAGATTTATCTTTAAAAACCCCTTTGTTTCTTTCTTCCTACATAATCCTCAAGAATTTCTTCAATCATAGCAAGATCATGTAAGACATAATTTTTCTCCATCTGGTAGCCTTGTAGATCAAGTTCCATTCTTCATTACAATCTCTTACTGTATCAGTCCTTCCAATTTTATGTTGAATATTTTTAGGAGAAAGAGGAAGAGAATATAAGAAAGATGAGTTTTTTTATTTTATTGTAGAAAACTTTTCTTTATTAATGATTTATTTCTTGCTTGATACAAAATGAGGGGAGAGCTCCTCTATTTATATGACTCAATAGAACATTCTAGATATAGAATACTCTAGAAACATGAATCATTTGACAACTCTAGAAATGACTCTTTAGGCAACTCTAGAAACTTATTTCTAGCAACTAATATAAAATTCTAGAGCTCTCGCCAAATTCTATCAAATACAATAAGACTCTAGAAACTTTAATAATAAGAAACTTCTAGAAATTAACCATAACAAATCAAGTTTAATATTTTCAACACCCTCCTGTAAACTTGATTTTGTAGTACCAGGTAATGCTTGAAATCTTTGTATTTCACATGCTTCGGTAGGAATAGAGATATTATCCAAACTTTCTTCATTGCGCTAACCTTCTTACCAAACGTCGAGATCTTCAATGCAAGTTCAAGAATTCTTGTTTTACTTTTTTCATTTCGTCCTTCTTCATTACAGTAGAATTTTCCATAAAGTAAGCGTTCCAACATCCGCCTTGTTTCAGTACCATAAATTTTGAATGAACCATATATTTTATCTTTGCATTCTTTCATAACTTCGCTCTTGCGGTTTTTGAGAAATCCAATTTCTATGTATGTTTTTCAAATTTCACTTTTGCATGTCATTTCGGAAAACATTACTTGAAAAATAGATTTGTTTAAAATTATACAAGTTTTTCTCATCTCTTTATTTCCATGATCATGAAATTCATCACTTGCCACTTTGGCTTCCTCTTTGACCATTTCCATTTTTATTTCTTTAACATTCTTTATTTCCATTTCTTCAGATTTTTGCTATTATTTCAAATTTCTTACAAGCTCTTGAATTTCATCTCTTTGATTTATGTCTTCTTCATTTTCATCATGTTTGCTTTCATACTCTTCATCATCGGCGTCATCTTCGCTTACTTTATTTTCTTCATCTTCTTCATTTTCATCCTCTACACGTTTTTCTTCTTCTTCCAATTTATTCTTCTCCAACTCCTCAAATTTCAACAATTTTTCAACATCTTTCTCCTCTTCGTTATTCTTCCTTTTCTCATTCTCATCAATCGGATTGTCTTCTTCTATTATTATTGTGTCATTCTTTTCATATACTTCTTTCAACAATTTCCACGAATCTTTTGTGGAACCATCCCCAAGTATATAATCATACACTACCTCATCGACATTCTCACTTACAACACGAGTACGATGGTCATTCCATCGTAATTTCGCAAATTCTTTCTTGTCATTTTGCAACATGCTCTCCAAATCATTCAGCCATTCATAATCATTCTCGACAATCTCCCAAAATCCTTTGGAGATTAACTCATCTTTCTTTTCCTTGTAAGCCAGAAGTAAAGTATCATCTTCTTGACTTCTTTCTTCAACGTAATTGGCCTTCTCTTCAACTTTATTATGCTTTGGAGCTCTACATTCAGAAGCATAATTTCCAAATTTCTCACAATTGTAGCATTTAACACGTGACTTGTCATACCTTGAATTTCCTCTCCCACGACCTCTTGTTGAGCTTTCTCCTCTTTTATTGTTGTTGCTGTTGTTGTTTTCATAGTTGGGCCTCCAACCTCGTCCATGTCCATATGCACGACCTCTTCCTCTTTCTTGGCCACCACCCCATCTGTGTTGGCTTCGATTACTTTCTTCTTTTTTGAATCAATCCGTGTCTTAAGGACTTGCTCCACAGTCTCTTCCTTCTTCCTTTTCTTTTCTTCATAAGCTTGCAATGAGCCTAGAAGTTCCTCTATTGACATGGTCTCTAAGTTTTTTGTTTCTTCAACGATGGCGACAATATGTTCGAATTTTGGATCTAATGATCTAAAAATCTTCTCCAAAATTCTTACATCATCTAACTTCTTACCATTTCTTTTAAGACTATTACTAACCACTAGAACTCTTGAGAAGTAATCAGAAACAAGCTCACCTTCTTTCATATGCAAAGTTTCAAACTCTCCTCTTAAAGTTTGAAGACGTACCTTTTTGACTTGATCAGCTCCCTTGTAAGACATTTGAAGCTTCTCCCATGCTTCTTTGGTCGACTTTGATCCAGAAATTTTTTCAAAGGTTCATCATCCAATGCTTGATAAATTAGACAAAGAGCCTTCTTGTCCCTTGTCCTTGATTTTCTCAAACCATCTCTTTGAATTTGAGATAAACCATCTTCATTCTCATGTTCAGTATAGCCATTTTCAACTATCTCCCACACGTCGGGTGCTCCAAGGAGAGCCATCATCCTTAAACTTCAATTATCATAATTGTTCTTAGTAAGCATTGGAACTTGTAGGGGAGCGCCATTATTCACCATCTCTGTCTTCTTCTTTTTTAAAATTCTTGCTCTGATACCACTTTGTTGAATATTTTTAGGAGAAAGAGGGAGAGAATATAAGAAAGAGGAGTTTTTTTTAATTTTAGAAAACTTTTCTTTATTGATGATTTATTTCTTGCTTGATACAAAATAAGGGGAGAGCTCCTCTATTTATATGACTCAATAGAACATTCTAGATATAGAATACTCTAGAAACATGACTCATTTGACAACTCTAGAAATGACTCTTTAGGCAACTCTAGAAACTTATTTCTAGCAACTAGTATAAAATTCTAGAGCTCTCACCAAATTCTATCAAATACAAGAAGACTCTAGAAACTTTAATAATAAGAAACTTCTAGAAATTAACCATAATAAATCAAGTTTAATATTTCCAACATTTTAGCCATCAACTTACTTCACATTTGAAATATTTCATCGCGGTTGAAAAACAAATGCACATAACTCTCATTTTCTTTATCACAAAAAACACACAGAGGGCTTATATTCATACCAATCAAATTCAGTTTTGTCTTAGTGAGCATAGCTTCTTTTGAAACCTTCCACAACAGAAGGTTTTCTTTGGGTGGGGAGTGGTTAATCCAAATCCTCCTACACCATTTGAAGTTCAGCAACTCATCCAACCCGGATATTGCTTTGTAGACCACATTGATCGAGTGGGCTTTACTTATATCAGTCCAAACTGACTGATCATGGCAAATTATAGGATAACTTTTGGCTTGGAGTAAATTCCACATTGATCTGGTAACCTGGTTTCTAGAATATGGAAGGGATAGGACACCTTCATGTATAAAATCACTTGCCTTAGCTATCATACAGATTCCAGATTGCTGCATTTTCTGACGGGTTAGGGTTTTCGAGAGAATCAGCCCATGAGCAGCCCAAGGATTCTCCTAAAACTTTGCACAACTTTTATGAGATATGTTTATTTGCACTAAAGGAAGGAAATTTCTCCTAAGGTTTAAAATTTTTCTCCATGTCCAACTATAGATTTGAGGAGCTTCCATGATCCAAAAGTTCTTCCTACCAATATTGTGCACCCGAGACCATTTAACCCAAATACTCTCTGCTTTGTTCAACAAGGAGTCAAAATGTTTGCTAAAACCAGCAACATTCCACTGGGTTATATTCAACACACCCAATCCACCTTTCTACATAGGGATTTCAAATTTGATGAAGGCATATGGGATTATCATTTTATTGTGAATGCTACCAGTACAAAAAACCTTATCATTACAGTCCTGATCATGCTAAGTAGTTTGTTAGGTAGCACAAAAGTCATATCCCAATAAACCAACATAGAGAAGCTCACGAATTTTATCAAAACAAGCCTTCATGCTTGGCTCAAAAGCCTATTAGCCCAGCAGTTCAAAGAAGTAGTTATTTTTAGAATAGAGGGAGGTATTGAGCAGTTGTAACCCTAGTAGTTGTTAGAGGGATGCAAAGATAGTTTATGTTTTTTAACGTTGGCTGAAGCACATAAATTTGAAGCATGGTATTAGACATAGATTGAGGCACTCCAGAACATAAGAAATGGGACTTCTAAAAGTTTAGTTTCATGCCAGTCATCAAGTAAAAGCTATCCAAAACTTGGAGAATACAGTTGATGGAAGAGAGCTTAGGCTTAGTGAAAATCATGACATCATCTGCAATCATTAAGGTGGTAACTAGTGGCTGCTTACATTTTGCATGTAACTAAATTTGAGAGGCTTGGAATTTTCTGTTGACCATTTGAGTGAAAAATTCCATGACAAGAATGAATAGATGGGAGGAGATAGGTTCTCCTTATCTTATGCCTTTTTTGCTCTTGAAGAAGCCAAGAGATCTTCCATTAAAGTTCAAGGAGTAACTTGGGGTTAAAATACAAGAATAAACCCAAGCGACAGAGTGTTTAGGAAAATTCATCATTGCTATAATTCTAACAATGGAAGTCCAATGAATGCTATCATAAGCTTTCCTTATGTCAAGCTTCAATATAGCACTAAGAGATGACTGAGCCTTATTATATCCTTTGAGTAACTTTTGGGCAAGCAGAACATTACCTAATATGTTTCTATTGGGCAAAAACGTTGCTTGGTTTGAAGAGATTAGGTTTGATAGCACTTTCACTAGTCTTATAGCCAAGATTTTGGAGATACACTTATTGACCACATTACAGCATGAGATAGGCCTAAAACAACTCACTGTACCAGCAGATCTGTACTTAGGAATGAGGACTAAATTTGTTGCATTTGCTTCACCTAGCATTTTGCATTTGTTAAAGAAATTATGGACTGTTTTGCACATATCAGTAGAAATAACATCCCAATAGTGAGTAAAGAATAAGACAATAAATCCATCAGGGCCTCCACTTTCATTTTTATTCATTGAGAAAATTGCTCTCTTTATTTCTTTATCATAAATGGAAGTGGAGAGGAGAGTTATGCCTTTAGGCTTAATTATAGGTAAAAAAAATGTCGAAAATCAAATTTAAATTAAGGGAGAAGTTGCATGCGTTACCAAGGAGGCTGGAATTGTAGTTCAATAAAGAATGTCAATAGCTTCAGGAGTAGACTACAACAAGCCATTCTCATCAAAAATTGAAGGTATTTGGTCCTTGGCTTGCTTAACCTTTAATGAAGCATGAAAGTAAGCAGAGTTTCTATCATCATGCTCGACCCATTTTTACCTTAACTTTTTCCTCTTCATGCTATCCTCATTTTTTAAAAGCTTCATTGAAGGCTGTAAAAGGCCCGGTTTCTTCACTTTCTGCTTCTCCATCTTCAGGGTTGCTCATCATAAAAATTTGAGTTGTCTTAGTTGAAAATCTGAATTTAGGAGTGTTTTGATACACTCAAGTTGTTTTGCAAAATAGAAGAAATGTTTTTATTGAATGATCAGAATACTCAAAACAATGTACAGCTTGATATATTTAAAAGAATGCTCATGGGCCTGAAAACAAGCTTTGGCCCAAAGAAATAATAAAAGCAAAAAAGCGGTTCGGGTTGTTCGGGTTGTATCCACACTTGTCTTCGGATATAAATAATCTAGGGTTGGCCGCAATCCTCATAACCTTTTACTTCCCCTCTCAAACCAGAATCTCTGACCTTTGTCGCTCTTCTCTTCAAAAATTCTGAGAGAGTAATTACTTTACTCGTTCAATTCTGATATGAGATCCTGAGTGCTGAGCTGATTGATTTGAATCTCCGACCTTTGCGGCTAGTTTGGGAGAGCTCTTTTCACTGCATAGACTTTGAATTGAGGTTTCGATATTTGTCGCTGGTCTAGCTGAGTTCTGGTTTGTGTCTGAGTCATATCTGGTGGTGTCCTTCACCTTCTGGTCTTCTCTGAATCTCACGAAGTTTCTGTAAGTCAGAGCTTTGGTAAGTACATCTGCTCTCTGGTAAGTTCTAGGTACGTGATTTACCAGTAATTGACCCTTAAGAATTTGTTCACGAACAAAGTAGATGTCTATTTCTATGTGCTTTGTTCTTGCGTGAAGAACTGGGTTGGTAGACATGTAGACTGTGCTTTGGTTATCACACCATAGCACTGGTTTGATATCGGATTTGATCCTTAGTTCACCAAGTAAGGATTGAATCCACATGATCTCTGCTGTTGCACTAGCCACGCTTCTATATTCCGCCTCGGTGCTGGATCTAGAGATTGTTGATTGATTTTTTGAACACCATGAGACTGGATTATCGCCAATATATATGCAGTAGCCTGAAATTGATTTTCTGTCGTCATGGTCTGTTGCCCAGTCTGCATCAGAAAACCCTGTCACATTGAGTCTTTTGCATGCCTTTAGAGATAGACCATAAGATGTAGTTCCCCTTAAGTATCGTAGTATCCTCTTTACAGCCTTCCAGTGCTCATTAAGAGGTTCCTGCATGAATTGTGACAATTTGTTAACACTGTATGATATATCAGGTCTAGTTATGGTTGCATATTGTAATGCTCCCATAACACTTCTATATTGTTTGATATTGAGTATTGGTTCCCCCCTGTGTTTTGAGAGTTGATGATTGCATATCATGGGTGTTGGTTGAGACTTGGCTTCTGCCATGTTTGATTTATGCAGTATTTTATTGATATACTTTCTTTGGCTTAGAATGATTTCTGAATTTGATTTTCTGATGACTTCTATGCCTAAGAAATAGTTTGGATCACCAAGATCTTTGAGAGAAAATTCCTTGTCTAGATACTGGACAAGCTCTCTCATTGTTGCCTCATCATTCCTTGTAATTAGTAAGTCATCAACATAGATTAAAATATATATAATGGATTCTTTATTTATTTTAGTGAACAAAGAGTTGTCAGATTTTGTTGACTGATAACCCAATCTGACCAGTGTCGTTTTTAGTTTCTCAAACCAAACCCTTGGTGCCTGCTTCAGACCATATATTGCCTTGTTTAATTTGCACACATGATTCTGCTTTTGATTATAACCTTGTGGCTGTTCCATATAGATTTCCTCTTGTAATGTTCCATTTAGGAATGCATTATTAACATCCAACTGTCTGATTTTCCACAGTTTATGTAAGGCAATAGTAAAAATCACTCTGATAGTAGTTGGTTTGACCACAGGAGAGAAGGTTTCATTGAAGTCGAACCCATATTGTTGAGTATACCCTTTGGCAACAAGCCTAGCCTTATATCTATTGATTGTTCCATCTGCATTTTTCTTTAACTTGTATGTCCACTTGCAACCAACAATGTTTTTGTCCTTGGGACAACTGAATAAGTTCCATGTATTATTTTTGATGGGGGCATCATATTCTTCATCCATTGCAGTTTTCCAATTGTTGTCCTTTATGGCTTGTTCAAAGTTATTTGGTTCTTCTGTTGTTCTTACAGCAGTGTAGATTTTTGGTTTGAATATACCGCTCTTAGATCTTGTTATCATTGAATGACCTGGCATAGTCTGTAGATTTCTAGTGTGTGTCTCATTATCATTGTTGCTGCCTTGATTTGGTTGAATATCTGTAGACTGACTAGTTTGTTGTTCCTTATCATTTGTACAGGTGGGAGACTGACTGTGATAGCTGGATCCATCGGCTGGTTCATGACTTGATTGCTCTGGCATAGCAGGTTGTGAATCACTAGTAATTGCAGTCCTCTCAGTCTCCTGTTGCCAGATTTTGGAATATACAGGTAATTCAGGTATAGATAATTTTGGATTGTACACCTTTTTAGTTGTCTTCATATCTGAGCTGCCAAAGGGAAATACATGTTCATTGAAGATGACATATCTGCTAATGAATATCTTTCCCTTATTGTCCAAACACTTGTACCCTTTCTGATTGTTAGGATAACCCAAAAAAGTACATGGTTTAGATCTAAAATCTAGTTTGTTGATATTGTATGGTCTTAAGTTAGGGAAACATAGACATCCAAATGGCTTTAAGGCATGATAATCAGGTTTAGTGCCAAATAGCTTTTCCATAGGACTTACACCTTTTAGTACTTTTGTTGGCAATCTATTGATTAAGTATACAGCTGTATAAAAGGAGTCTGGCCAGAATTTTAGTGGTAAATGTGACTGTGCTAAAAGTGTAAGTCCTAGCTCTACTATATGTCTATGTTTCCTTTCTATCAAGCCATTTTGTTCAAATGTGTAGGGACATGTAGTTCTATGTATTATTCCCTTGGTGTTAAAGTATTTAATGAGTGGCTTGAATTCAGAGCCCCCATCAGTTTGCATAATTTTGACATGATGACCTGTTTGCTTTTCAACTAAGTTTATAAAGTGTAATACTACATTGCAAGTTTCAGACTTAGCTTTTAGTAAATAAATCCAAGTATATCTAGAGTGAGCATTAATAAAAGATATGTAGTATCTATAACCATAATCAGAACATACTGGAGCTGGACCCCATATATCTGCAGCAACTAATTCAAGAGGATTAGAATATAATGTAGAAGAATCATTAAAGGCTAATTTATGACTTTGCCCATTTGGCAATAGGTACAAATATATGGATTAGAAATATTTCCAAAATAAACTTTGTTTTCATTGAGTACTTGTTTAACAACGGTTACATTTGGGTGCCCCAGTTTGTAGTGCCACATATCAAAGTTACTCCTATTTTCTTCTGTTTGATTCACCTCGGTCAAATTACAACTATTTTGCGTTTTACAGTACTGATGGAGTTAACAAAATTGAATCTATAAAGGCCTTTATCTGCATCACCCTGCAAAAGAGTTTCATTAGTCAAGATATCTTTTACAAAACAGTACTTAGGGAAAAACTCAAAGTAAACATTGTTATCCCTTGCAAACTGAGAGACACCGATAAGATTCTTTTTTATCTTTGGAACTCTTAATAAATTATTCAAGAATAACTACCTGGCACCTTTAATATAAGTTCTACCAGTATGAGTTATTCTAATACACTTACCATCCCCCATGGTAATTGATTGTTTACCTTTATACTCTTTGTTTCCAAGATTAAAGTTGTCGAGATTGCTTGTTAGATGGTTGGTTGCTCTAGAATCTTGATACCATGCTTCATCTTGAATGTGTTCTGGTTTAGTAATCCGATTTCTGCACATATCTGACTGTCCACTTTGGTCTTGTTGAACCTGTGCTAAATTTACACTTGGATTGCCATTTCTCTGATTGTTTGCATTTTGTCCTGGCACATAGTTTAGGTTTAATCTGAAGTAGCATTTAGCAGTAGTGTGCCCTATTTTTTCACAGATTTGACATTTTGGTTTGTTGTTGTTGCTCCACCTTCCTTTGCCTCTTCCTCTTGTAGGTTGACTGCTTCTTTGTAGATTCTGATCTGATTTGTTGTTGTATTGGCTTTTACTTTTGGAGTTTGAGGCATAATTGACTGACATATCCATCTCATTGGATTTCTTATACTCAATTCTTCCTTCATGAGCAAGAAGAATTGAGTGCACATCCTCAATTGAGGGTGTCAATCTTTGTGATGATATGACAGCTACCACAGCTTCATATTCTTCACTTAAGCCACTTAATACAATTAGTACCTGTTCAGAAATGGGAACTTTGTGACCAGCTGCTTCAAGAATGTCACACAATGTTTTTATCTTTGTTAGATACTCTCCCATGGTTAGATTATCTTTCTTGATACTGTGTAATTGTCCCTTATGATGCATGATCTTGGCAACAGATTGAGAGTTAAAGATTCTCTCTATGGTTGACCAGATCCCATTTGTTGTCTTGCTTCCTATTACCTGTGGTAGTAACTTGATGCTTATAGATGATAGCAGCCATGAACAGATTAAGCTGTCTTGTCTCTGATGTTTTATGTATTCATCATTACTGGCAGTCTTGTTTTCTTGATCAGTTACGAATCTAGGTGGTACAATAATGGTGCCAAAGAGAAACTCTTCAAGACCATAGCCTTTGATGGCGGTCTCCACTTGAACTTTCCATAGAAGATAGTTATCTTCTTCAAGATGGGCAGTAATTAGCTGATTTTGAGGGCTTATCACTGTCCTTATGAGGCTTTCAGTGGCATTCTGATGAGAATTAGATGAAGTACTCGATGTGGCAGAACTGTCATTATCTCCTGCCATGATATCTCGAGTGATATGTAATCAACAAGTGAATTGAAAATACTTACAGAGTCAGAAGTCTACAAGAAAAAGGATGAAACAGGTTAGTTACAGCCAGAACTCAAGTGATGAGATTTGACTGATGAGTTCTTGGCACGGTAACAGCTTTCTTATGATTTCTTGATGACTTTCTTGATGATTTTCTTTGACTCTGATGATGAATTTTCTGATGAACTTCTTTCTGAATTACTTTTATTTGATCAGTTGCAAGCAAGATCTATGATCTTCAGGTATGACACTGATCTATACTCAGATGATGATAAGTATCTGATGAGTAGACTGAGTATCAGGTGATGATATTTTATCTGATGATACTTCAGATCCAATGCTCCAGGTGATCTGCCGTTAGGCGTTGAAAGCTCCGATACCAAGTTGAAAATCTGAATTTAGGAGTGTTTTGATACACTCAAGTTGTTTTGCAAAATAGAAGAAATGTTTTTATTGAATGATCAGAATACTCAAAATAATGTACAGCTTGATATATTTAAAAGAATGCCCATGGGCCTGAAAACAAGCTTTGGCCCAAAGAAATAATAAAAGCAAAAAAGTGGTTCGGGTTGTATCCGCACTTGTCTTCGGAGATAAATAATCTAGGGTTGGCCACAATCCTCATAACCTTTTACTGTCTTCAAATCTTCTTTGATTTTAGTAGATATTAGATCACCATTTCCATATTTGATCTTAGCCCAAATCATGATAGCAGCCTTAGTAGCTTTCAAATTTCTAAACAGACTATACATTGGATTGCCATAAAAATTGTTAGACATAAAGTTGTAACAATGTTTAAAAAACCAGGGTCAAGTGTCCAAGCATTAAAAAATTTAAAACTCCTTTTTTCACAACTGAAAGGCCAGAAGACATGACTATAGGGGAGTAATCTAAAAGGGTTGCCTGGGGTAGGAAGTTTGAGTTGGAGGGCTATGTTGTAAGGGTAGTAAAGTTACATAATTCATGATCAATGATAGAGAATGTTCTTGCTCCACTTATGCTTATGTTGTTCCATGTGAATTTAGCACATGATTTATTAATAGATAGGAGAGAAGAGTTAGAGATTGCAATGTTGAGAGGCATAATGTCCATAGTTGTCAGAGGAGAACCACCTCTCCTATCACCAAGCTTAAGGCAGCAGTTGAAATCCTATACGGTAATCCATGGATGGGAATCTTCCCTTAGGAAGGGAAAAGATTGAAGAGGTCCTGCCTGGAATCAACAGAGTTATCTGCATAAACTATCAATAAGAAAAATAAGGTAGCTGAAGGAATGTATAGAGCATGAAAGTGCATGAGTTTCCTTATAGAAGTAATAGGAGACAAAGAGAAAGTAAGGGGTTGTGAATGACCATAATCCTCCCATTAGGGCCTTCATGAAGATTGTGAGAGAAACAACACAGGGGATTTATGTACTTAGCAGCACATAAGGTTAGATGTGGGTTTTATTTGGTTTCAAGAACAACTAAAAGATGAAGATTATGTTGGTGAATTAGATTTTTAACCTGGTCGAGCTTTAGATTGTTGTGAGCTCCTCTAATGTTCCACATAGCTAGGTTATGCAACATTAAGGAAACTAAAGTGACTGGAGATTGTGTTTTTGTCTGCTCCTTGTTGAAGGAAAATTAGAAATGTTTGATTCTTAAACATAGCTAACATGAGGGGAGCTTGAGGCTGCTGTCTTATAAGGAGGATCAACATTCTTATTTTTCCTAGCATTTTTGTTCTTTTTGTTTACATGGTTTGATTCAATTTGAGATGACTTGGCTGCTGTTTGAGAATTGGTTATATCTTTGAACATTAAAGGAGGAGAGGCCCCACTAGGTGGAGATTTGATATGGTCGTAGGGTGAAGGTGACTCTTTGACATTCAAGACAATGTCCTAAAAAATAGGATTGTTTGAGAAGTTGGCATGAGTGGGAGAAAGGGAAGAAGAGATTAATGAGTGAGGAAAAGAAGGTGAATCAGGAATGATAGGAGTAATGATAGAAAGCTGTTGTGATGCATGCATGGCAACATGCACATGTAATGAATCCCCTTCAACAAGCAAAGAATATGAATCCAAGTTGTCAATTATTATTGATTGCTCTACATCATCTTTTTGATCATTTACTATTTGTTGGGTGCAACCTTGGTTAGAACTTAAATCCTTAAGTTGTTGATCTAATACAATAGGCTCATGCACAGAAGTGTTACACACATGCATAATATCTTTTGTACAATCAGTTTCATGAAGTAAGTTCATTTCTTTGTCATAATTTACAA
Source organism: Allium fistulosum (assembly GCA_030737815.1). Classification (NCBI taxonomy): domain Eukaryota; kingdom Viridiplantae; phylum Streptophyta; class Magnoliopsida; order Asparagales; family Amaryllidaceae; genus Allium; species Allium fistulosum. The sequence continues at coordinate 56,942,575 of CM060906.1, forward strand.
CTGAAACAACTTCTTCTGAATTAACAAAACCCTTATCACCAAGAATCTCTCCTTCTTCACCCATATCACCTTATGCTTCACAAAATAAAGCATTAATCTAGTTTCCATCATCCTCTAAAGCTACAAATTCATTAGATGTGGTTGCAGCACTTTCATTTCCTTTACTCAATCCATCACCTATTGTCTCAACCATAGTTTTACCACCTGCCTCATTCCCATTCCTTCCTTCTTCCCTATCTCAACCTCATTTGCCTTATCATTTTCAATCAAGCGTTTACCATCTCGAGAACTTTTATATTTCATCTTTAAGAAGGCTACTCTTTGCTAAGACTGCTTCTTACTACCTAACTTATTTATTTTTTTCTTCCTCTTTGCTGACTATGTGTTTGCCTTTTTCCTCGACAGGCAAAACTTTCTTTTGTTCATCATCTAACTTTCTTGCATTTAGACAGTTCTATTTCAGATGACCAAACTCCTTACATTCTACACGTATTTTTGGCTTCCATAGGTATCTCACTTGAACTTGTTGCTCACTTCCATCCAACAGTTGTACAGGAAAAATCAAGTGGTTCCTTCTCAGGTCACTACACCATTATAAGATATTAACAACGGGTAAAAACCGTTGTTAAGTCCAAAAGCAACGGGTAAAAACCGTCTTCATTACAGGAGTGGTTGAATTTAGCGACGGGAGAAAACCGTTGCTTTATGTCCAAAAGGCAAAGGGTATAAACCGTTGCAAATTGTGACAAAGGCAACGGGTATAAACCGTTGCAAATTGGGCCAAAGGCAACGAGTATAACCGTTGCAAATTGGGCCAAATGCAACGGGTATAAACCGTTGCTTTATGGACAATAGGCAACGGGTATAAACCGTTGCTGAATGTACAAAAGGCAATGGTTACAAACCGTTGCTTAATGGGCAAAAAATCAAAGGATATAAACCGTTGCTCTCTGTCCAAAAAGCAACGGGTGCAAGCGTTGCTTTATGGCCAAAAAACGTTGCTTTATGTCCAGTAAAAAACGGTTTAAAACCATTGCTTTATGCCTAAAGTCACACATAAAGCAACGGTTAACAACCGTTGCACATAGTGTTTGCTCCTGCTCCTACAAAATCACATCTGTAACTTACTACTGCGTTACACGCATATCTCAGTATATATACCAGAATATCAATATATATCAAAATATGCCAGAATATCAAAATATTGGTACACAAGCACTATAAACATATCGCACATATACCATACATATAAAATTATCAAACTTATAATTACACTCATTGTTTTGCAAACAGAATGCTACCGTGCCGGAATATCATACTTATTACACTGCATTGTTTATTACACTACAGTACAAAGATTTCATTAATTACACTACATTGTTTTGCAAGCAGTGAAGTCTACATGGTTCATTACAGGGCAAAGCATTCCAGTTTTCAGACTTCAATGTTCAACCTGGTTCATGTGCAACTCGAAGATTAAATTCAGACGCAGTTCAACTTCATAAATATGGAAAGAATATTCCAGTTCAAAAACAAAAAGCATTTACCTGATTCAAAAAGTCTAAAACAATTTAAAACAAAGTAGAACCCAAGCAAAGAGCAAATCAAATAATGCAAAGCAATTCAAAGCAAACAACAGTTAGGATAAAGCAAATTTGATCAAGCCTCAATTTCCAGATTTTGAAATCTTTTTCAGGTTCTCTTTCCTCTCTGTCAAACTATCCAGGTGAGCAAACCACCCTTATAAATTCTTAAAACTTGATATATCTATTTTGCATGTGATAAGTCTTGAATGTAAATTGTGAAAGGTGCTTGCATGCTTGTATTTATGTATGCATGACTGTGTGTACGATTGTGTACAGGCAACATGCCTCTGTTTATACATGACAGGTTTGATAAACCTGTCTAAAAATTCATACCTCCCAAAATAATGAATGTTAGGCTTTGATCATTAAAAGGAAATTGCTTGAAATAATGTAATTTCATATATGAAAATAATTTCAGATAAAAACAGGTGCATTGCTATTCTTATATCACAGTTATGTACACAGGCTGCTAATGTTGTTACTTATCTTCTTGTTTAATCAAGAAAAGCATTAGATCTTGGGGTGCATGTTATCATCTGAACATCATTGATGTGGCTGAATTCAATTAGATTATCAACCCTCTTGTTTTTTGTCAGTCTTGAATAGACACTGGATGTAATCTGACTCAGTCCGTGTGACATAAGTATTAATTACCACTAATAGAAGTTGCATTGAATCTTGAATGCAATTCATTATCCAACTTTGAACTATTTCTATTCTATTATTTCGAATATCAAAATAAAATTGGTGAATGTTTGATTATCTTTCTAGCTCAGACTTTGAAATGCAAAGTCAATATAATGTTTTATGCTTTGCACGAGTTGGCAACACTTCTTTCAAGTTGCAAATATATAATGTTATAATAATTTTTAAACACGGTTGTTTTTTAGTTTGAGAGGCATTGAAGGAGAATATAATGGGCTTCAACCTTTTTTTTTGGAAGGTAAAAGCTTTACTTCCTAGTATTTTATAAATTGTCGATTATCTTGTAAACAAGACAGACCAGGACAAAATACACATGCATTTGCATATGCAAATTTCATATACAGCAAACAAAAGAAAATCAGCAATATATGCAAAGAACAAGTCAGAAATATCAATACCTCCGACTAAAGATATCGTATCAAACCCTTTTGATGGCTCACATAACCTCCGGCTCCAACATCCCCAAAGGTCACGGTAAATTGTTGACATATTTTGGCGGTTAGCTCATCCGACAATAAAATTTTGTCCAACAACACTTTTTCATATATGGGTGGTACTGGTTTTCCATGAATTACTAATGTTGTGGAATCTCGGCATATAGTACCTGTTATATAAGCATTTCTGGAGTGAATATATGGAATCACATTTACAGAACTAACAAGCTCCCAAACATTTAAGAGGTGGTATATATGGGCACAAAAGCATAAGTGTGCGCATGAAATAATTTCAATGCAAGGATACGCATATATTAGAGGTGGTATATTTGCATGCTTCAGGGACACTACACATGCAAGAATAAAAGTTTTAAATCTTGGAACCATTTGCCTTTAGAAAATTATACATGCAATATATATCACGCATGCAAGAATTTCCACACAAAAATCAAAGTAAAACACACGTATAAAGCATGTAATTTGCAAAAATAACACAAGCAGGTAACAAAGAAATAAACTTGCATGGTTCAGGGGTAGTGCATACGTAGGTACAAAAGGATTTACTCGCATGCATCAGTGACAGTGCACCAGAATTTTTTAGGATGAAAACTTATATAAACAAAAAACAAAACTCATGCTACCCAAAACCATTTCACAAACATGCAGCGATGGCCCAAGTTTCATAGCATATGAACTAGACCCAAATTTTCCTAATAATGACTTAGGTTTAATGCCAGAAGTGAATTACAGAGAATTTTTTTGGCAACCAGGCAACATATATATTAAATGCATGAGTTTCAAACTCACCTGTCTTTACTCTACAACAGCTAGCAACTCAATTTAAAAGGGTGCAGAAGTTTAAACAATATCAGCCATTAATGCTTCGCTTGAGATGTTGAAAGAAGTGGAATAAAGGATGATAAAGTGATATCTTTATTTTTTTTTACTTAAGTCAAAGAAATGAGTGCTGAGAAGTGTTTTGGGTACATATTCATTTAATGCCATGTACACAAGTACTGCTCAGCTAGCCCTTAGCTGTGGCAGAGTAATGTAAAGTTCAAGTTGCTTTTGAATTAATGTTTTCACCCATTGCCTTGCTTCTCTGTTAATTGTTTACTAATATGTCTCAGCAATTGTAAACGTGATAACAAACTTGTTTTATTTCTTGACTAACAGCCTCACTATTGTTCAGCTATGTTAAATGAAAAATGTAAAAATGTGTTGAGATATAACTCAGCAAAATTGTGACGGTTCACTTTGTATTAAACATGTGGCAGCAAGTTATAAATTTGCTTATACGTGCAAGAAAATGCAGTGCACTCTCACGTTCACGAAGTTAAGCATTCACTGACTTTGCAACATATTATTTTCTTCAAATTTTAATAAAATAGTACCTGTTGCAATTACTTCGTCCTCGAAGTTTAGGATTTCACATCTTTGGTCGATTAACTGATTGTTCGGAGTGGCAAACTGAGAAGATGCGATTTCATTGCCTACTTGACGATTATCTTGGGCTATGCTGAGAAGACGCTCCAGTTTATCATCCATATTGTCCAGCTTCATCAATTTTTGCTCCACATTTTGCAGTCGCTGCTCATATATTCCTTGGGCCTGTTTGAGCCGTTTGCATGGAATGGCAGCACTCTTAACTTGGCTAGGAGCTATATTGGTCCCAATACTTCGGCTCCTACCCTTTACATCTTTACCAAACACTGATATAAAGATGGCTTCATCACCACCACTCGTCGTTTCCTTTTCTTTTTCAATTTTGTCCTAAAAAGTAAATACATATATATTAATAATGAAAATTTAATTTAGAGGCATTGTTATTTGTTTAACTTACAAAGTAGGAAGATGTCGCATCTGAAGTGCTGCCATCTTTTTTCTTATGCGTTTTCTCCCATACTTGAAGACGTGATACTTCTGTTCCGGGACTACTTGAATCGACCTGCATACAATGACCTAAAATTATATTTGGAACTAATGGTATATGCAATGTGATGCACCAATTCAATGACACATACCATTTCTTGAGTAATCATAGCGTGACTCTTACGTCCCGAATGATGACCATATTCGAGCATTGATCTATTTTGTTTGCCTCGCTTCCTTTTTTCTTTCGCCTCGGGTTTTGATTCGTTTCTTATGAACTCATCCCAATCATCTTGAGCAATTTTCGGTGGACAATTTCTCATTCTTTCTTCGTCAGTGATGAAATGGTTATAATGATTCTTGCGTAAATCATTCTTGTGTCTCCTAAAAGCCTCGGACGTTTTTTTCATAATAAGGTCCTTTGATAGAGGATCGAGCTCATAATATTTCTGCATAACAAAAAATGCATGTAAACCATTTTTTATTTATGTATTGAAAGCATTATAAATGAATTTAAACCATCTAAGTTCATGTACACAGTTTACATTTAAAAGTATATGGATTTTTACATTTCAACGTATATAGTTTCATCAGTCTCTATGAATAACGTATATAGTTTCATCAGTCTCTATGAAAAAGGGTGCATATTACAATCAGACGACTATATTTTACAAACAGAAACATTACATAAAAATGGTTATGAGATTGGAGAACTTACCTCCAATTGATTCCACACGTCTTCCTTGTAATTTGGCGGAACTTTTTTCCAACTTGGATATGAGATTGGCACATGATTTCTTACTAGTTTACCAATCTTCGTAGCGACCTTTGAACCATTTTTTCCGACTGGAGAACCGTAGTTGTCTATATCAACTTTCTCCCGTTTTAAAGTGGATGATTGTGAAGTTGTATCATTTGACGGTGGTGTGGCATCTTGTGACATTATGTCCTGCAAAGTCTAAAATCCTAAAATAATCCCAACAACATTATGACGTACATTTCTTCCCCTTCCGGCCCATCCCTGTATTGCTCCAAGCGATCACTGTTAAGCTGTTGTACATCTGATATATGAACCAACGTCCCCTTCTGATTGTCTGATCCCACCAACTTCTCACCACATTATGAGGGTGAGAAACTTGTGGGATCAGACAAATCAGAAGGGGACGTTGTTTACTATATCAGATGTACAGCAGCTTAACAGCAATCGGGCATCACAGGGATGGGCGGGAAGGGGAACATTCACTTTTATGCGGCAGTGATAAAGTCTTCCTGCATCACCAGAATTTTAAACTTAAGCGGATTCAAAACAATATCTAAAATACTGACTGAAATAAAGGATGCAAATACAAAAATATATTACCTTAGCACTGCTGAACTAAAGGGTGTAAATACAATATCTTGAACTGCCTGTCTACCTACAAACACAAAGAAAGAAAGAATAGTCAAGCTGATCATATGTATGTATGTGTACATGTGTGTATGTATGTGATCATATGTAAGTACCTACAACTACAAACACAAAATGAACTCTTGCAATATATCCATCCTTATTTTGTTAAGGTACAATAACTGCTCTGAAATACAAACACAAAATATAATGCATCTATTACTATCATATAACACACCATTCTACATTTTACACCATTTTAAATAAATATTTTGTTAAGGTACAATAACTGCTCTGAAATACAAAGTTAACATATGCATTTGATAAGATCTTCTAATTTTTCATTGTCTTCAAAAGCTGATTGATAAACGGTGGGAAACTCAGTGTCATCCACATTTATGGTCAACCGTTTTGGTGTATGCAAAACCACAAACCATCCGTTATTTTTTAAATCTTTTGAGTAGAACACTTGACTCGCTTCCGATGCAAGAATAAATGGCTCATCATTCACGCTATCTTTATTCTTCAATTTTCCCAAGTTAACTGTGATCAAGCTTGAAACAGAATCTATTTTACAACCATTGATCTTATCTTCGATCTTTACCCAATCACAATAAAAAACTGTTTGTTTGAAGTCAATGTAATCCAACTCAATTATCTATTGAATGACTCCGTAATAAGTTGTTTCTGCTTCCTTAAAATTTTTATCCTTCCCACTCGCTCTAAATTGTGTAATTGCTCTCATGCATACACCACTATCCTGTGTTAGCTTTCGCTCTTCATAACTCTTCGGAGAAAATAAAAACCCATTCACTTGGTACTTCATATAACTACGGGCATCAAACTTCGGCCCGTTAACTAACTGCCAAAGAGTTGAGTCAACATCGACGGTCTTCAACAACTACAACAAACACAATAAGTAAAAAATCATTGTCAAGGAGGTGTATGGTCAACTTGAAAATACGTTAAATATTTAATACATATACCTCCTCACGTAACTAAAAAGTGAAATTTTTAATAGCTTCCCCAGATGTACCCCCGCCTCGAGTTTGAGATTTGGTGCTTTGAACATAGGAGTTATACCTCCTACAAAAAACACACAATAAATACTATATATATGAATTGATTTACAATAATAAGAATTCAGAACAAATTCATGAATTTACTTCTTCCATTCATCCAATCCGTCGTACTTATCGAGGACCCATTTACGCACTTGTTGAAATTGCACTTGAGTTAACGTTATATCTTTACCATTATCTAGTGCTATTTCATCAGCAAACTCATCATCCTCGTCTAAAAACGCTTCACGGGTATGTTTATGAGTGCCAGCACCTCCTTTTGGCATATACTCCATGCAGTAAAGACTAGCTTCTTGTACAATATATCCTTCTGCAATACACCCTTCAATATATCTTTTGTTGCGCACATATCCTTTATATGTTTTCATCAACCTATGAAGATGAATAATTGTAAAATGTAGACATCAATAGCTATTTAAATCGAATAATTATGTACATAACTAAAATTAGTAATTTACCGTTCAAATGGGTACATCCACCTATATCTAACAAGACCAGAAATCAATGCTTCATCGGCTAAATGAACCATAAGGTGAATACTGATATCAAAAAATGCAGGCGGAAAATGTTTTTCAATAACACACATTGCTTCTACCAAACTAGCCTTTGCTTTTAGAAGATGTTCCATGTTGATCACCTTTGAGCACAAAATGTTATAAAAGAGACTAATGCGGTGAATAGCATTCCGTAGATCCTTATGTTGCGGAAAACAATGCTGAAGCAATACCGGAAGTAAATGTTGCATTATGACATGGTAATCATGTGACTTCATATTTTTTAGTTCAGGAGGGTTGATGCTCACATTGTTATGGAAGTTCGAAGAGAATTTGCTCGGCACTTTCAAATTTTTCAAAACGGTGCAAAACCGTATCTTTTCTTCTTTGCTCAAAGTGAAAGTCGCATTTGGTATGGTTACTTTACTTGTTTCAGGATCTTCTATTACCCACAACTTTTGTTTTATACCCATGATTTTCAAATCCTTCCGTGCATTGATCCCATCTTTTGACATGTCTTTATGGTTCATAATTGTGTTGATCAAATGTTTCGTGACATTCATCTCCGTATGCATAACATCAATATTATGTCAGGTCAAATTTGTTTTCCAATATGGCAAATCAAAGAACTTCGACCTCCTATACCATGCAGGAACTTCTTCATCGATTGTCTTTTTCCGTTTTCGACCAATTTCCAGTATGTTTTTACCAACTTTCATTTTTATATTCGCTACCTTTTTTTCAACTTGATAACCAGTCAGTGGTTTTGGAAGACGCTTAAGTTCTTGCTCATTGTTGAAATTTGTCTTATCGTATCGAAACTTGTGTCCGGACGGAAGAAATCTACGATGTCCCATGTAACAAATCTTCTTACTTTCAGGGAGATAAACTGATGTAGTTTCTTCTCCACAAATAGGACATGCAAAGTAGCCGTGAGTTGTACATCCCGATAAAGTCCCAAGAGCGAGATGATCATGGATTGCCCACAACACTCTAGCTCTCATTATGAACTCAGATTTCTTAAATGAATCAAATGTAACGACTCCTTCCCATAACTGCTTTAACCCGTCTATCAAAGATTCTAAATAAACATCAATATCCTTCCCCGGTTGTTTTGGCCCAGAAATCAACAGTGTTAACATTGAGAACTCTCTTTTCATGCACAAAGACGGAGGAAGGTTATATGGTACTACAATTACTGGCCAACAACTGTAAGGGTTAGTTAAAGAAGCATTCGGACAGAAACCATCTATTTCTATTCCAAGCGTGATATTTCGTGGTTCAGCAGCAAACGAAGAATCAAAAGAATCTGTAGTTTTCCATTGAGAAGTATCACGCGGATGACGCATTACGGTTGTACCGGACTTGGCACGACCATGCCAGGTCATCGCTTCTGCTATCCATGGTACAATATACAGTCTTCTCAATCTAGAAATTAAAGGAAAATGTCTTAAGGTCTTTCGAGGTACTGTGGTAGCTTTTCTCTCTTCGTCGAATGATGTCTTATATCTTGGTGCGTTGCAATTTGTACATGAAACTTTGTTCGCATTATCTTTCCAGTACAAGATGCAGTCATTAATGCATGCATCATAAGTTATGTAATTCATCCCAACTTGCTTAATGATCTTCTTCACGTCTGGGTACTTTGACGGTAGCGTGTTACCTTCGGGGAGTAACTCCTTTATGAATTCGAGTAGTGTAGTCACACCATTGTCTGAAAAGCCGTATTGGGTCTTTAAGCTATTCAGTTTCACAATGGCATACAACTTTGTAATCTCTTTTGGACAAGAGGATACAATGGCTCTGTTGCAGTTGCACTATCAAAAAATGATTTATCTGTAAACTGCTCACCAATATTAGCATTATCATGCAACTGACTTGTAGGTTGAAAATGATGGAATCTATCTGCATCATTGATCAAATCCTCCATCCTAATATGTTCGAACTCATCAGTATTTGTGGCATGACTAACCGGTTGTTGTTTTGGCTTCTCCGGTATTCTTTCCCCGTGAAAACACCACACGGTATATGATTGAACAATACCATATCTAAGCAAATGAAAATGAATGTCATTTAATTTGAATGTATCTTCATTTTTGCACCGCATGCAAGGGCACAAATACTTTTCCTTATTGCCACCGTTTTCAGCAACAAATTTAACGAAATTTCTCACACCTTCCACATATTCTGTATTTCTTCGATTAGATTGATTCATCCATTGTTTGTCTATACTAAAAGACATACTGAAAGAAAATAACAAGAGCTAATAAGAAATCATGGATAACAATATCTTATGGCTTTCCACCAAGTTCAACTTTGATATTAACTAAACAGATGTATATTCTTCTGATTTCACTTGAAATTTAACATTAGCATCAAACTGTTTCCAAAAAATTTGCCATTACAACGGCGCCATTTTGTAGCACCAGAGTAATGTCTATGCATTACCCCTCTCCTGATACTTGGCTTGCGCCATTAACAACAATTTTATCCACTTACTAAATATAGTCTCATATTTAGTAAAACAAAATTCATTGCATCAACTTATACCCTAGCAGTCACTATAAGCAGCTATCTCTAACTAGCATGCAGTGCAGTATAGTACATTACAATTTGTAAAACAAATCATATATAAATGTAAAAAGATCATCCCTTGCATAACCAATTGTTTCTTGGTTCTCTAACACTGTACACTTAAAACATCAAATATGTATTCTGATGGTTCAGATTAGAAGGTGCATCTCTACTTTGGCAAAATGTTAAAGAGTAGTAGATATTGACTATTATCAATCCCCAAAAACTTAATGAAACATCAATCCTAAAAGCAAGGGTGGCCCAAAGAATCGGTTGACCAAGCCCAATGTGAATTTTTTTGCCCCTTACTATATAACATGTCAATTTTTTTTATTTTCTTTTTCATATATAACCATAAAATCACATATAAAACTATAACATAACAAAGTACCAACTTTTTATACAAAAGTTGCCACATTAAGTGGGCTGCAATACTTATAGTCTCAAATAGTTTACAAAACAGTGTACTTAATTTTTAACGAAATGTATCAAGTTTACAAACTAGTGTATCTAGTTAAGTGTACAGGCAAATCATATTGGGTTCTGCTTAAATGTTTGCGGGTAGACATACACACACTGCAGGAAAAATAGTACATCAATGTAAGTATCAGTTCCTAAATAATTATTAGTTTTTTAGCTTCAGCTTTCAAATTTCAATTCCTAAACGATTATTTACAAAAAACTAGTTGTTTATAACTAAATACTAATAAGTTATTAGCTTCAGGCGTTTTCAAGGTTAATGAAATCTAAAGCAGTAAAAGGGCGACTCAATTTTAGAAAATTAGACAACTCAAAACAAGAAATTTGCATACTTAATTAGCAGTGGCAGTATAGAGACTGTAGCAGGACTTCAAATCAGCAGTAGAAAATATCGCGTAGGAGGCAAGCATGAGCCGGCGATGGCTGATGGAATAGCCAAGTATGCAGCGATGATTATTTAGAAAGCGTTGATTTTTGAAACCCTAGTTTTTTTGGGTTCGAGCATCGCCAACATGGAGATTGCTATTGAGCTGTAACTGTGAAGTAAAATAGATTTTTGGTGTTGCCCGGCTCAGTTGGTTACCCCATCCTAGGGGCTTGGTGGGCTTGCCACTGGGTCGGCCTTGCCTAAAAGATTTACGACGGTTAGTAACCCTTGCTAATTAGCCACGGTTGAAAACCGTTGCTAATTGGAACGAAGCGCGCCAAAAATTATGGCGCGAAAGGATGAAATTCACCGCCATCATTTGTCTCCAAAGAAGCTACAGTTAATAACCGTTCCCAATTAGCAACGAGAAAAAACCGTTGCTAACTGAACCAAGACGGTTATTAACCGTTGCTAAATGGCAACGGTTAATAACCGTTGCCAAATGCGTGTATGGTTAGTTGCAAATCTCAGTATTTGGTGTAGTGGGTGTAACTTCAATCATACACTTAACATATTCTATCATTTTCAATCTTTCTGTTGACTCATCTACACACAAGAACTTCCCCATCCTTGAGGCTAGCTAATTGATGCCTAGGTGAGACCAAGCATACAGAGGAATATTGTAAAGCTTTATCCATATAAGGAAAGATTTAATGTTGCCATAGCCATTTCCAACTGAAGGATCCCAAGGTTTTATAATGAAAAACTTATTTTCATGATAATTGGATTTGCCTCAGTTATTCTTTTCCTATCCTCCTCACAAGATAAAAAAAGAAATAGAAAACCATTAGATTTAACCCCAATAGATCCCTTAAGCCTCTATGCCTTTTTTAGGTGTTGTATGACAATTGTATAAGACAGAGGTTTGTCAAGGAAAAAGCCAACTAGATAATCCTTCCACACATCATTTCCTGCCTGCAACATTTCAGTTAAGGGAATCATGACATCACCAAAGAAAGAAAAGGAAAGATTAGCTGGGTTGTACATACTCGCATTACGTGGTTTGCTTTTTAAAAGGGAGTTCCATGAGAGGAAAAGAGAAGGAGGAGGCAGAACTGGGAGACAAGAAGGCTAATTGGGCAGAGGAACAAAGGGAGAGGTAGCAGACGAGAAAGGAAGAGAAGGCAAACAGGATGGAGAAGGATTGGGAGAAGAAGGAATGGGAAAAGGAAAAGGGCGCGATATGGGAAAGATGGAAGGGATGGATGGAGAAGGGAGAAGCATCAAATTTAAAAGGGGGAAAGAAAGAGAAGCCGGAACAGAGGCCATTAGAGAAAAAAGGAGTTTCTGAAAAAGAATCATTAATATTTTTCATACAAGTAATATATATATGTATGTATGTATTTACATAATTTTACCAATTGTATAAATAACAAGTTTACATACATATATAAATTTGGACAACATCCAATACATATAGGATGAGCGAACATGTCTATTGCGATGTAAATGCCAACATCTATATACAAGCATGTTATACCCTGCACGGGTTATCATTTTACACGTGCACACACATACATATATGTATATGATACACATGCGTAATCATATACTAAAATTGAATACAAATAAAATAAAATTCCATAATTTATAAATTTAAATGAAATAAGAGGTTTTATTTAAATTAAATTTAGAAATTTTCTAAATAAATTAGACTTCATAGGCCCAATATAGATCGAATAAGAGAAATTTTTGAAATTCACCAATATCTTCCGCTGTGGGCTGGCCTAGTTCTAACAATAGTATCGGAGCCCAATAGCCTATGCTGTCTAAATTAGTCTTTTAGGGTTAACTATCAAGCTCACAGCCTAATAGTTGTCCCTAATAAAAAAGGCTCAAATTTGAATTGGGCCTTGGGCTAATTTTCAAAATTGTTTGAAAATTAAAATATAAGATTTTTTTTAAATTTAAAAGTTAAGTTTAAAATAAGATATATAAATATTATAAAAGTTATAACATAATATAAAAAATTCAAAAAATTTTAGAATAAATATTAAATTTGAAAATTTGAAATTTACTAACAAGATTAATAAAATAAAATAACTAAATAAGTTAATTAATTAATAAATGTATATATGTATTATATATTACGATATATGTTATGTTGTTTTAAAATGTTTAAAGTAACATAAGTATACATGTATGTATATGAATTGAGTTTTGAAATTAATATAATTTAAATAAATTGTTTAATTAAATAAATTTATTAAAGGTTAATTAATTAAATGAATTAGTTAAAGATTAATTAATTAAATGAATATACACACATATAAGATATATATATATATGTGCAATATAAAGGTTATATTATGTAATAAATATTTAATATAAATGTTATATTAAAATAATATTAAATTAATTAAAATGTTGATTAATTAAAAATTAATTAAATAAGATTTAATTAATATAATATTAAACATAAGACTATATAAGTAATATGAAATATAAAAATTATATAGTTATAAAAATTATATAACATGAATGTATAAACTAAAGGTGGAGCATTAAACAAATCCTAAATAGACTTAAGGAATAAATACTTACGTAAATATTCATATACCGTGATTTCTGATGTGTCCGATACTTGAATCAGGAGAGTATTTCATAAGAAATACATTATTCCATAAGTCGATATCAGTCAATGTAATATATTAAAGATTATGAATCTTCAATATAGTGTTGCAATGTACCATATATATATTAATAATAATTTACTTGCATACTCCTTAGCTGTTGAACAAACTCAAGCTAGGGATGTTATGTATAGTATTATTAATATACTGAATAGACAAGGTAAGATAACTATATGTTTTTGTTGAGCAAACTCAAGATACATATAGTATACATAGGCTGTCGTGGTATGGTAGGCGTGAGTGAATAATTTCGTTTCGATTTGTTTAGCATACTCAAGGTCAAAATGAGATTAGGACAAGAAACCATGGGTTAGGAGTTGCATGTGATACAACCGATATGGAGTTATCCATCATTTATGAGGCTATGATATGTTGAGCAAACTCAAGGTCAGAATCCTAAGATAGACGAATCCTAACACCCACTAGTGAAGTCGAAAGACTTCTATGTTTCATCTTAGGGTTTGGGGAAACATAAAGAACTAATGGCAGCCTTACTAGAAAAATGAAATGATAACATTTAACCTTTCTAATATTGTAAGAATATATGCTATATAATGTTGTAATAATCTACACTGATAAACTTGTGCATTTAATATGATTGATAAAACATTCATCAATTAAGATATACAAATAAACTGAATTAAAGATTGACAAATAGAAATATAACATATACTTACTAATAAATGCTTATTGCATGTTAACGTTTCAAAACCCATGCAAGTGTTCTAGTTCTACAGCTACTAAATACGTTTGAAATTTGGTTTCTTATGTGTTTATTTGGTCGAGACTGTGTATTGCATTCTATGAGTTTCGAAATCAATAGAAATACATGACTATGGATATTTGATACATATACTATCACATATAAGTGTTATATGGTCAACGATCACGGTTCTTAATATACGATACTTCGATGAAATCAGTTCATTTGAAGCAAACAAATAAACCATACTGTGAGATAGAGTATTCAATTTGATTGATTACAATAAAGATCATATTATGTTAAATTTAAAACAAGACCAAAACTACAATATAAATATAAGAACTCGATCGTTGAAATGCCAGTTTGATCAGTGTACGCAAGGTGCAACATATTTGATGTCCTTAAATGTTAAGGATGATCAAGTGCACCTTTGTAAAGAGTTAGTTATGATGTTGTAGTGAGTGTTCTTTTGAATAGTTTAACCATTTAGAAACAAAAACAAATGTATAAGAGTAAATGTGATTTAGGGTACAGTTAGGATGAAAAGGGTGAATGGTCACTTCTGCATCATAAAGAAACATCAAAAACGAGTATTATAATAATAATAATTGATACTTAATATTAGAATGAGAAATATGATTTATATTCCAAAATGTATTTTCATATAGAAAATTGTTTTCTATGAGACATATTTCTTTGAGTTCAAAATATTTAATTAAAGAACTCTCCACTGTAAACTAGTTGCAACAAATGAAATAAATAATCTATATTAAGCGAATGATGGACCTCCGAAATTAGTATGCTATTATAGTAAGGGCGGAAATAATGAAAGCATACCATATAGCACTGGTTGATCGTATCAAATTATGAAAATAGTTTTGTAAAATATAACGAACATTATTTATGAAATAATGACCATTTTTTGTGTCTACTGAAAAATATACATAGTTATATTTCAATGTGAATATTCGTTATGAAATAAAACTATAACGTGGTATTTCTTTTCATGCCAAAAGTGATGCATTAGAAAATACCAAAGTATCTAAAATTATTAACAATTATTCTGGAATTATAGACTAAGCCGTATTTTTGAGAAATATTTATTATACGATTATAAATCATATAGTATTATTTATTATTCTCAAACAATTAAGAGATATGCACCCATTTAGTGGAAGCATCATAAGAATTGATGAACTCTTCGGGTTAATACATTGATATATGCAATCACATGTCTATTAATACCAAAACGGTTCTACATACTTTGTTATATCATCAATGTGTTATCACCGACATGGACATGTGTATTTGATACACATGTAGTGTATCCATAGTAAACTCATAGCAATATAAAAAGGAAGTAAATAAAATAACATGCAATAGAAATGGTTAGATTTGATCGAATGGGTGAATATATTGGAAAGAGTTCCGAATGTACCCAAAAATGAATAAAAGATTCAACCTCAAAAGTCACTCCTTCCTATGATACATAATAATGTATTGATAAGGAGTAATCGAACTTTGTTGGACAAAGTATGAATAGTTATGAATGAAATTGAGTTAACTTCTTTCTATAAGGTCATGTACTTAAGAGTAATACACAAGATTAATATTATCTCATCTAAATGATTGTTTACAAAATCATACAAGATAAGGGTTAATAAAAAAATCCTAACATATCCTAGGCTAAAGAATTGGCAGGTTGTAAAAGTCGAAAGTCTGCATGTAATAATTGTTCGTGAGGGATCTTGTTTGAATCGCCGAAAGAAGTTTTGGTACAATAGTCATTGGATGACTAATTTATGTTGGGAACTTAAATATATTGTGAACTAATGAAAAATTAGTTTTATATAAGGCAATTCATAAAATGTTTATGATTGCATGTTCCGTTGCATCGAGAAACAATTGTTGTTCCAAGAAATACCAAATTCATAGTGAAGGAATTTCTTTGAATAATTATTGATTGTAAAATGGAATTGGATACGATTCAAAGATAAAACTTATTACATGAGATGAAGTGAAATTAACTAACCCAAAAGAACACATCACATTATAGTGTCTAATAAGTATTCTCGCACAATGAAGAGAAACTATGAGTTCTTATCGATGTTGAAAATATATAATCCTTGGTTGTTTAATTAAACCATTAAGAATGTCGACTCTATGATATGGTATGATGCGCAGATCCAAAATCAAAATATTATTTTGGTAGATGTACTCGAAAGGGATAGATCCATTAGCCGTGAATGTGCCTTCAAGAGCAAGATAAATGTAGCTGGAATATAAGGATCAATATTAATAAGAATAACATCACAAATTTCAATTGTTGAGATTAGCATGATAGATTCGATATTCAACGTGCACAAGTTAATTTGGACTTGCTCACAAAATTATCGTTTGGTATGACTTTATATTTTGGTACATATGTATTGAAACAGAAAATTCTAAATAATGATTTAGAGTAAACTGTTAATACATAATAACCAAAATGTCTCGAAGTTGGTGGGAGCGTTATTGAGTTTGTGAGTCTTTGGATATGATCCAAGAAATGATAGAGAGTGTCATTTTATAAGCATTAGAATTAAATAGATATTTTGATAGAAATATCAAATGGTTTGAGTATCAATCAAAATGCAAAGGAAGCATGTGTTCATAAGAAAGAACGTTACAAGGTACATTGATATTTCTAAAATGTAAGCAAACAACATGTTGTTGATTTTAACTATATACCTGTTTAAAATCAACCTTAGCTGTTTTAATACTCCACACTGGATTGAAAATGGTGTCTTTTATAGTAATATAAAACATATTGGGAATGTCCCAAATCGATATGCAATGGCACCTTATTAAATTATTTAATATGAAACATGTAAGATGATTTCTTATGCATTAGCAATGGAAATTATCATACATGTTATGTTGTCTAAGATATTTTGATTTTTTCATGTATTTGATACATGAAGCAAATATTAAATCCAAGTTGATATCACTAAATGGTTATTTGAAGTATTCTCGTGTATTTATGAAATACTAGAGAATGGTTTACAGAAACAACGAACTCCTTATGAAGAGAGTGTTCAGACTCAAACTTTCATAAGTGATATTGAGTATAATATGTCAATGATAAATTCAAGTTAAGAATCTTTAAATTAAAAATGTTCTAAATGAACGACTGTGGCTGATTCAATGGAAAAGGCTAAGTACAACGCCTAAAATAACACTTCAACAAAATCAATGTATATAAATATAAATGCACAAATTTATAACTAAGCTAGGTCCAAATGTTGAATATCCTATAAAATTATTATATGATAACAATGTTGCAACAAAGTTTATAACAGAACTTAGAGGTCACTAGAAGTCAAGAGACATATTCCAAATTGTTCCACATTATAAAGGTATTTTATCAGCGTCGGGGAGAGATGATTGACAAAGTAGATAAATTTAAACACAATAGCATACCCGTTCACTAAGACACCGACGTAATTGGTTTTGAGAAAATCGATCAGAGAAGTTAGAATAAGATTCCATAATTAACCCTAAGTGCAAATTAGAGATTGATAGAGTTGGGGGTATGCCCTAGGGGTAATTATATAATTTGTTACATATATCTAACTCATTGACCAATCTTGTTCGAAATAAAAGGTATTTTTTCTATAATATACTTGATATAATGCGTTATGTTAATTAATAAATTTAATTAAAAGTATATTTAATAGAAAATCCATAAATGGTATGTTTTGTGATAGTAGTTACAAAATGTTGTAACCGTGAGTAATTTATCACAATAAATATAAATATACCATTTTAAATGTTCCTAAACAAGATTCATCGAGACTGAATATCAATGTATCTATTGAGACTAGAATACGTAACGCTCTCCAAATGTTGGGCAGTGTATTACTCAAGACTGCTGGGGCACTAAGAGATTATGTATTGATAGTTATTGGATAACTATGGAATGACTCACTCGATAGTTTTCTGATGCTTAATATAACCGAGGTCAAACAGAAAATATCGATGTGACTGATTTATACAATTCTCTCGACTTAAGAATACTATCGATCTTCAGTATGAAAGCTCTGCTTTGATTATAGTCAAATCATGGCATGAAATCCATCGAGTGACTATAGTTGGGTCGACTGGAAGTATTGGAAGTCAAACACCATTCAAGAGAGGATTCTCTCCTGATTTATATGGGGTTAGTATCACGGTTAACTCGAGTCAATTCAAATTTAAAGTCTCTGGCCAGAGCAGTTCGAATAATAATAATTGTTATTATTAAACCAAAGAGTTTGTGTTTGGACCATAAGTTGAATATGGATAATACTGGAATTTTGATCATTACCAAATTCCATAAGTCTGAAGTGATATGTTTTAATGAAGAGAATAAGTGTAAATAAATGTCACAACCGAGTAATTCTTAATAATGTAAAATTAGATTTTACCGAAACTTAGAAGCGATAAATTTGGCCAAAATGTCACACTACTTACTAAGTGACGTGTAAACATTAATACTCGAATAGTTCGATGTTAATCGCTGACCAAATTTACATCTAACGATTCATACAACTGAAATGATGAATTCTCTTTAAACCAAACGATTTAATTAGTTTATAATCATTATAAATAAATTAATATTTATGAAATATTAATTATAAAAATTTCAAATATGATATGAGGAATAAATATTATTGTATATATTTATAATAGTTATAAATAAATCGATCAATATGCGATATCGCCAAGCAATTAAATTAGATTTAATTAATAATATTTATTTGGGCTTAAATGGGTTATTAGCTCGTGATAATGAGATGATAATTTCGGCAGCAATATGGCTTGTAGGGGGCGGCAAGGGCTAGAGGTATTCTGAGATGGATGGCTTAGATCTAGTAAGAATTAGTATGAGATGTGATCCATATTTCTCTCTATTTCAGCTACTATAAAAAAGGCCCCTAACCCTAATTGTTTAGAACTTTTTTGGTGGTAACTATTTCCTCATTGATGGTCGATCTCATCATCAGGAAATCCAACATATTCAACTCAAATCAATTCTAAAGATGATAGCTATTGGATAGCCAAAGGTCTACGGTTCAAGGATTAGCAATCTACCAAATCAAGAAGGGTTCAAAGGAGAGAGAAGCCATCATTACTAGGTGTTCTTCAAGGCAATAGTTTTAGGTACATATTTACTACACTATATGGTTTATAATTTCTGAATAATATTCTATTATTCATATAATATATATATATATATTATTGGAAGTTAGATGATAATTCTTATATGTATCAATGTTGTCACGCACTAGATTGGTTATATGTATGTAATTATTTAATTAGAAAATATTTTTTTTTCATATAGATTTGTTGTGCACAGTCGAAGAAGTTCAATTTTAATTATAATCATTCTATATATATATGCCATTTAATTTAATTATATGACTTATTTTTAATTGTATCATCATATCATGTTAATACTTGAACTTATATTTTATAAATGCATATTTGCATTGAATATAATTTCGGTGATTGCAAAATAAGTTTTACAATTATTTACTATTATTAAATATTATTTAAATCAATATACTAATTAAATAATTCGTATAAAATAAAATATGTTTTGAAAATTAATCTTTCAGTTTCATAAAATTATTTTATCATCCTATAAACTCTTGGCCAAAAAATCAGAATTCAGAATTAGTTTTTATATTTTTAAAAATCATTTTAATATTTGACCGAAATCAATTAATTAATGAAAAATAATTTTTTGACCATGAAAATTATGGAAAATCTTTCCTAATCTCAAAATATCATACTTGATATTTTGAAATTTTAAATTTTGAATAATATATTATGAAAATATTTTATGTTATTATTTTATTATTTTTTACTATTTAATTAATATAAATTTTTTAATATAAGAAAATTATAATTAAATTTCCACTGTGTTTTGCATATAATATGAAAAGTTTAAAAAAAATTCTATTTAATTTCATAATTAATACACACACATGTAGATATATATATATATATATATATTTATATCATAAATATACTTATATATATATATTTAAGGAAAAAAATTTATTACTGTGATACATACATATATACTTATATATGTATATGCATATTGATTCAAAAAAAGTTTGTATTATAACATACATATATATATATATTTATATTTATATATATGACATAATAATATATATATATGGCGCCCTTCGTGATTCAGTTCTGCCTGATATCTTCTGTGTGATTTCCTTCTGACTCCACTCTCTCCTCCTCCGTTGTCTTACTTCGACTTCCCTCGCTCTTGCCCACCTTCTGTTCCAACCATGTCGCACCCCCACAACCTGCCTGGTCCTTCTGAGTCTTCTTCCAAATTTGGGTGACTTTACGTTGCCTCAACTATTGTGGCCTCTGGCCTTGCTTCTGTTGTTACTTACGTTGGTCCGTCCAAGGAATCTCCGCCATCGAAGTCACTTCTTTCATTGGTTTCAGATCTAGAAATCTCAAAGTTTTTGGCTGTCACAACTTCGTTATATGGCATAGCTAATAGAAGCTCACAAGGTACTTCCCCTCTATCGCCGTTAATTCGAGTTGCAGCCTCCGGTACTGTTGGTCAGTGGACTAAAATGAAAATTGTTGGAGTTGATGGTGTTAATAACTCCGTAAATGAGTCTACTATTAGAGTTGATAAGGCTATTAAGGCTGTTGGTGTGCATGGTAGGTCTGACATTGCCCATGTGTCATAAGTTGGATTGGGTGATAATATATGTGGTGTTGTTGTTGGATTTGAGGTTGGTACAGGTGTGATGCATCAAGCTGGTGAATGCATGGGAATTGGTTGTAGGAATGTCAACATTAATAATCAAATGCAGGATCCCCCTAATGTAGTGTCACAAGAAGCCGCAAATCAGGTTGCTCTTCCCTCGATTAATAAAAGTGGTCTTCCCTGTTTGGTTCGTTGCCAAAGAATGCAGGTGAATATGTCCCCAGATCTTTTGATATTGTTGTAACCTATGGTGTTATGGTGCCACTAGCTGAGGTAGTGCAAGCGGGAATTGATTATTAGTCTGATCACTTGGTTGACTTCTTCCTTGATTCATACCCGACTTATTATGATGTTTGAAAACATTGCGGTCGTATCTAGAAACTTAGAGGTGGCTTGCGAGTAAATTATGTTGATGCTATGTATTATTTCGAATTCTCAAATGCTGAGGATAGACTACTTGTTCTAAAGGCGGATTCGACATCATTGATGGGAAGCCTTTTATTATTACAACGTTGATTTTGACGACCGATAATGCTAGAGATCAGGTTTTGTATATTCCTGTTTGGGCTCATTTCACTCATATCACATCTGTTTTGCAACCTTTGATAGGTCTAAACTGGTTAGCTAACCTTGTTGGCAAGTTAAAATGCTTTGATGTGAATACGGTTGCTAGAAAGAAGTTAGTATATACTAAGGCCTTAATAGAGGTAACCCCAGATAAGACTCTGCTATCTCGGCTTAAGGTTTGTATTGGTGAGGGTCGGGATGTTTATGTTGACGTTAACTAACTACAGTTGGAAACTTGATTTTTTCTCTATTTGTCGCTCCTTTGGCCACACTTCTGAAACCTGTAAGCATGAGACTATTGATCCCTCCTTGCCAATTCCAGATAAGATCCCCCTTCCTCGTCCTCCTGTTAGGAAATGGGTTCCTAAGCTTTATGTCCCTGATCCTCCTAATCCTATTCCCATCGATATTTCGCCATTGGTTTCGCCTCCTACCATTCCATCTTCCACTACCGTACACTGTTTTGGGCCATCTTCCTCTCCTATGGTTGATTCTGTTGTTATCTCCTCTAAGACCACTGCTATAGTTATTTTGACTATTGACGCATGCACTATGACTGAACCTGAAAGGGTTTCTGTAACGACCCGTAATTTCGCTACTTTGAAAATGAGAGATTTCGTTCATCTTAAATTTAAAAGGAATTTAAAATGTTATATATAATAGATAATAATGAAGAAATTTATTTATTCTTATAGTTAATAATTTAAAAAGTATAAAGTTGGATTTTAGAACAAATCAACAAAAGTTAAGTTTTGTTAAAAATAAATAAAGGCTTAAATAAATAGATTTAAATATTTATTTGATAAGTTAAATCTTATTTAAAACATCTAATAAAGATAATAAAAGTATATTAATATGTTTAAAAGTATGTTAATAATCGTTTTACAAAAATAACCAAATTTTGTTGAATTTTGTCAGTTTTACACACACTGTAAAATTAGAGATTTTGATATTAATTAAATATGATTTTTAAATATAAAGAGACATGTTTTAATTTATTTAAAGAAGTAAAAAGTTCATTTTAAAGTTTGGTTTACTTCAATATATAGCTTAACAAAAACGTCAAATTTTGACTGTAAGATTTGTCAATAAAAACACCGTTTTCAACCAAAACAAGTTGTCGTCAAACTGTTGCAACTTGATACATTTTCTAACATACACAAATACATAAATACAACTTTACATAATTTTTAAACACTTTACATTTAGCACTAAAAGAGAAAAGGAGTTTACTTTTGGAAAGTTTAAATAAATAAAAAAGTATAAAAGTATGATTTGACTAATTTCAAATTAAATTAAACTTTATAAAACAACATCATTACTTTACCTCTTATCTCATTAATGAGATGTTATGCATATACATAGAAAAAGAGAAAAATTATATGTTTAAACAATTACAAACCATAAGTAAGTGACACCTCTTCACCTCTTAACACACTCTTCCATAACCATCATTCCACACATTAAATGCAACTCAAATCAAGGCTAATCAAAGTCCAAAAGTGTTACCCCGCCTTTTGGCAAGGCCGTGACACCAAGAACTTGACTAGAAACCAAAGACAGTTCGTTTAGAAAATCGATTGTACGCGGACTCACTATGGATATCGCGAATTTTGTCCGAGTCCCGATCGAGCTAAAATTAACATGAAACGATAAGCGAAACTATGAGAGCCAACGTTCCAAATTTCAAGTCAATCCGAGTTCGTATGTTCAAGTTACGAACGATACGAAAGTGGATGAAAACCAACTACACTTCGACTCGCTCAGATCGACTCGCTCCGCATAAGCCAACTTCGACTCGCTCAGATCGACTCGCATCGCATCCATCAGAAGTGCTCCACTTTGACTCGCTCTGCATCTCTCAGAAAACAACTAAACGACTCGCTCCATTTCGACTCGCTTCGCAACCATTAGAAGCGACACATTCAACCCGCTTCGCCTCCATCAGAAGTGACAACTTAGACTCGCTTCGCAACCATCAAAAGTGGCTACTTTGACTCGCTCCGCTTTGCCTCCATCAGATGCCTTCTTCGACTCGCTCAACCAACACACACTTCGACTCACTCAATCAGTGCTCACTTCGACTCGCTCCGCCTTGAGCCATTCTTCGACTCGCTCCACTTCGTCGACTTCGCATCCATCTGAAGACTTCTACTTCATGTCCATCGATGTGGAGCAAAGCACTGTAGTCAATACAAGTTAGCGCCATGTCACCGAGTCAAACAGAAGCGAGTCGAAACAAAAGCGAGTCGAACCAAACAGCCTACCGAGAATCCCAATTCGTATCGATCATATCTCCTAATCTACAAGTCCAAATACTATGAAATTTTCACAGAAGACTACGTGCATGCTAAAGAATGTCCACACCAAATTTCGACTCCATTGGATGAAATCTTGATCGATACGAAATCTGTTCGTATCAATCACAGATCGGACCGAAACTTCATGGGCTTGGGCACGCGGGCCTGGTCACATGCCAGAGAGGGTCTCCCGAAATCTGAGCAAGATACCAGCCTCCTACACCTATAAATAGACCCCCAAAGCCAACAGAAAAGGGGTTCTTCTTCTTCTTTGAGATCTTCAACGTCCAGACTCTACCGGATCCAGATCCAAACTCCATTGCTGCTGCTACTAATGAATTTCACTGTTGCAAATCATAATTATCTGCTGTAATTCATTGAATTCACTTGTAAACATTAAAGAAAGATCAATAAAGTAAACTACTTCAGAGTGGACGTAGGCAAGATCGCTGAACCACTATAAATCTTGTGTCTCTGTCTACTTCTTTCTGTTTTAAGTTTATTATTCTTCATTTTTATCCTCTACAATACTTAGATCTGAGATCTGTGATTATATACTGCTGATTTGTGTTCATACACTGGTGCTTTCATGACATTTGGGGTTTGTGACCATTTTTGGTGCAAACACTTTGGTGCTTTCATTAAGAGGAACTAGCACCTGCTATACCAGATTTAAAAGCTTGAAGAATTCAAATCTAAAAGAGCTATGACAAGGCAATCAAATAGAAGACAAAGTCCAGAGAGAAGTCAGCATGAAGGGAGTCAAGAGGCTTCTTCAGGTGCAAATCAGACATCGATCTTCATCACCAGGGATGAGATGGAGACAATGATGAAAAGACAAGAGGAAATTATCCAAAATTTGCTCCTTCAAATTGGGCAGCTTGGAGCGCAAAATCAAGGAGCAACCAGAGTTTAGAACGGAGCAGGACCATCTGGCACAGCGCCAGAGCTAGGGGGCAATAACCTAGAGCATGTTGGCCCAATCCCGGGCGGAGAACCAGGCAGAACTACGCAACGTGACATTGACAGAGAAATGAATGCTCAGCCAGGAGAGCAGATTCTAGGAATCCCTCGTGAACTCGGGGAGAAAATCAGAAACGATGGACAAGGACTACAACTTGGAGATAGTGACAGATTGGCGGAGATGGTCAGACACGCCATGAGAGGTGGACTAGTGAATAGAGATCTGGAGGATGTGAATAGGAGTCCCTTTGCTCCTATGATCAGGCAAGCTAGGAATCCGCCAGAATTCAAGCTACCAACATTAGGGACGTACGATGGAAGGACGGATCCTGCAGTGCATCTGACACGATACATGAGGCATATGGAGGTGTTGGGGGCATCGGAGGAGGTCATGGCTCGTTGCTTTCCATTGTATTTGACAGACATCGCAGCACTATGGTTTAGACAGTTGGAGAGTGGCTCCACAGGAACATGGACCGATCTGACTGAGAGGTTTATGAGGCAATTCAGATTTCACATTTCAAGACCCAAGAATGTGATGAGTTTGGCAGCACTGAAGCAAAGAACCAGGGAGTCTTTGAGGAACTTTCTGACACGATTCAATGCAGCGGCAGCATAGGTGGATCGACCCGATCCATCCATGGCTTTGATGGCAGCTGTATCTGGCATAGCTGATGGCACAGAGTTCAAGAATTCTTTAACAAGGGATTCTCCTATGGATCTAGGAGAATTTTATCATGAAGCTGAAGGATTTTTACGATTAGAGGATGCAAATGCTGAAAGAGAAGAAGGAGAAGGAGTTGATGTTTGTGCCGTCAAGGGTGAAAACCTTCCTAAAGCAGATTCAGGAACTGGCCGAGGGAAACGAAAGGCCAAGGATAATAATGATGGATCGATGCGGCCACGAAAGGAACCAAGATTCACCTCTTACACGGAGTTGAGTGAGTCTTTGGAGTGAATCTACCAGGATACTAGGGGGCAGATTCCCTATCGAAGGCCGATGAAAAGGGATCCGACCAATAATGAAAGAAGGTCAGACAAGTACTGCTTATTCCATGAGCTGAATGGTCATAGCACGAATGACTGCAGACACTTGAAAGATGAGGTTGAGGGACATATCCGGAATGGTCTGCTATCGCAGTATGTAAGAAGGGGAATAACAACGGTGGAACGAGAGCGACCACCACCTGCACCTACTGGGGATGGCTCGGGATCGAGGCGTCATCTTGTCATCAATTGATTGGGGTAACGACGAATAAGTAGCAAACTCCACACCAACACGATTAAGTCATTTACACATGTACATGACCGCGAACGATCCTCAGGCATGCTCTAATACGACTACTAATCGCAACAGTGTAGGTGTTTGCACTTTGACGTCCCTGTTTTACTTTTATTTTCCATTTCTAATGCTTGAAATTGATTTTGTTGGACATTTCTGTTGAAAAACTCATTTTGAATGAAAAATATGCCATTTGTAATGCCATGACGGTTAAGCCACTTACACATGTAAGGGATCGCGAACGGTCCTCAAACATGCTCTGAGATGGCGATAAACCGCCACCACAAACAGTTCAGAAACTCACTCGAACGTGAAATCTGGCACTGATAATACTAAGCCCCCCCCCCCCCCCCCCGCCGGGCACCCAAAAATCGCCTCGAACGGCACCCGACCGCGAACGGTCACAAATCACCTCGAACGGCACCCGACTGCGAACGGTCACAAATCGCCTCGAACGGCACCCGACTGCGAATGGTCACAAATCGCCTCGAACGGCACCCGACCGCAACCGGTCACCATTCGCCGCGAACGACATCCGACCGCGAACGGTCACACATCACCTCGAATGACATACGATCCCGAACGATCGTCATTCGTGGTCAAATAAAACTACCAATTTCTTTGCAGGTCATCAACATGATATGAACATCCAGCTCATGGCATTATAAAACAAACATCCTCCATCGAAGAAATGATGGCTATTCAGAATGAAGATTGCAACATTTCAAAGCACATCATGTTTCCACAAGACGTACTTTAGGGGCAAATGTTACCCCGCCTTTTGGCAAGGCGGTGACACCAAGAACTTGACTAGAAACCAAAGATAGTTCGTCTAGAAAATCGGTTGTACGCAGGCTCACTATGGATATCGACGAATTTTTTCCAAGTCCCGATCGAGCTAAAATTAACATGACACGACAAGCGAAACTATGAGAGCCAACGTTCCAAATTTCAAGTCAATCCAAGTTTGTATGTTCAAGTTATGAACGATACGAAAGTGGATGAAAACCAACTACACTTCGACTCGCTCAGATCGACTCGCTACGCATAAGACAACTTCGACTCGCTCAGATCAACTCGCTTCGCATCCATTAGAAGTGCTCCACTTCGACTTGCTCTGCATCTCTTAGAAAATAATTGAACGACTCGCTCCATTTTGACTCGCTTCGCAACCATCAGAAGCGACACCTTCGGCCCACTTCGCCTCCATCAGAAGCGACAACTTTGACTCGCTTCGCACCATCAGAAGTGGCTACTTCGACTCGCTCCGCTTCGCCTCCATCAGATGCCTTCTTCAACTCGCTCAACCAACACACACTTCAACTGACTCAATCAGTGCTCACTTCGACTCTCTCCGCCTCAAGCCATTCTTCGACTCGCTCCACTTCGTCGACTTCGCATCCATTTGAAAACTTCTACTTCGTGTCCATCGATGTGGAGCAAAGAACAGCAGTCAATACAAGTTAGCGCCATGTCACCGAGTCAAACAGAAGCGAGTCGAAACAAAAGCGAGTCGAACCAAATAGCCTACCGAGAATCCCAATTCGTATCGATCATATCTCCTAATCTACAAGTCCAAATGCTATGAAATTTTCACAGAAGACTACGTGAATGCTAAAGAATGTCCACGCCAAATTTCGACTTCATTGGATGAAATCTTAATCGATACGAAATCTGTTCGTATCGATCACGGATCAGACCGTAACTTCACGGGCTTGGGCGTGCGTACCTGGTCACGTGCCAGAGAGGGTCTCCTGAAATCTGAGCAAGATACCAGCCTCCTACACCTATAAATAGACCCCCAAAGCCAACAGAAAAGGGTTTCTTCTTCTTCTTTGAGATCTTCAACGTCCAGACTCTACCGGATCCAGATCCAAACTCCATTGCTGCTGCTACCAACAAATTTCACTGCTGCAAATCATAATTATCTGCTGTAATTCATTGAATTCACTTGTAAACATCAAAGAAAGATCAATAAAGCAAACTACTTCAGAGTGGACGTAGGCAAGATCGCCGAACCACTATAAATTTATGTCTCTGTCTACTTCTTTCTGTTTTAAGTTTATTATTCTTCATTTTTATCCTCTACAATACTTAGATCTGAGATCTGTGATTATATACTACTGATTTGTGTTCATACACTAGTGCTTTCATGACATTTGGGGTTTGTGACCATTTTTGGCGCAAACAAAAAGTAAACAAGGTTATTTATGTCATTTACCGCTAAAATCTCCACTTATAAATACAACCTCAAATCCCTTCATTTTCACTTCACTTTCATTTTACAAAATTTCCAAAATCTTTCTCTACTTCTTCATTTCCTTCCACCACCATCACTAAACATCACCACACTTCCACATCACCAAAACCTAGCCACACCATCACCCTACACCCTCAAAACTCACGGCCAAACACACCTACCCACCTCCAAGACCCCACACCCTCCACACAACCACCCTAGCCGAGCCCTACACACCCATACCCACCTCCATAATCCACGCATACCCCCTCATCCTCACAAACCCGAGCACCTACAAGCCAACCCGAGCCCAAACTTCCACCTACCCACCTCCCACACCCACCTACACACCTCTACCCCACAAACCCGAGCCCAAAGATCCCATACCCACCGTGTATAAGCCCTACCCGAGCCCAAAGCAACTACCCAAGCCGTACACACTCCACTACCCTAGGCCGTACCCTTCCCTATAGCTCACACACCTCCAAAATAAAATAAAAAAGTAAAGAAAAGTAAAGAAAAAGAAAAGGAGAGGAAACGGCAAATTCGAGACGTTTGGAAATAGCACGAGAGACGCGTATCTCACGTAAAAAGACTGACGGAGTGGATATGAAGGTGAGAAATTCTCATCGCTTTTGAAATTATATTTTGGTTATGTTAAAACAATCACATTTATACCCTTATAACATATGAATGGTTATACACATTTGATTGTTAATATGGATGATTGAATAGTTTGGTTAGATAATTGAATTGTGATAATATATCTCATTATGGTATTAATAGTGAATGTTGGATTTGAAATCATATGTTATGTGATTGGTTGAATGGATGTTATGTTAGTGATAATTATGGACATTTGTTATGTTCATTTTTGATTTAATAATCCCTTTGTTGATAAGACCATATTTTAGTGTAGAAAAATAAGTCTCCTTTCAATTAGAAGTAAAATTAAAGTTAAAATAAAAGATAATTTGAAATTTGAAGTGAAACGGGTTTAAAAAGGATAGTTAAATTGAAATTGAAATTGAGATGAATAGTGAAATTGAAATCGATTTTGAAAATCGAATTTAAGATTAAGATTGAATTTGAGTCTAAATTGAAATTAGATTTGAAATCTACGTTTTAATTGAGTTTAATTTGAAGTTAGAATTGAAATTGAAATTTAAAATTTAATATTAAAATAATAGGAATAAAATAATATTATAATATGGTAATAGTGAAAATTCATTTTAAATACTTTAAAAGGTGGGAATATTGATTTAAAATGATTTGTAATGATTTATAAGTGATAAAATTCAATCTGAATAGATTATTTTAAATATCGGAAAATAAGTTAAAACTAGGTGCGTCGCGCAACGGTAGTTCACGATTTCGCGCCGAAAAGTTTAAATGAATGTGTAGAGTGGAATATAGCTCGGAATTCTTCAAGATAAGAAAATTCCGGACTATTATATCCATATCTTCTAATTGAAGAAAGAAAATCAAAATTTCGTTGAGTAGATTTTGAATTAAGTCCAATCAATTTTCTAGAAAAATCGCGTTAGTGTAGTTAAGTGACCATAACAGAAAATTTGTTTAAATGAACATTTTTAATTATGGAAAAATATGGATAAATTTGATAAATCCATTTAAATAATTTAAAAGAGATTTGGATTGGAAAATATGAATTTTCAAATATTAAAAAGTTATTTAAATCAAATAAGCATATATAGCACTTTCCGCAGCACTTTTATGCTGCGAATTGTATAACTTTTTGAATTTAAGTTTAAATGTAACCCTTTTTCCTAGAATCAATTGTGAATGTTTTTAAAAGGAAAATGAAGCATTTAAAAGATAATTTGGAATTTTTATAATCAATTCCAAAATAAAGTTGATAACTGAGTATGCGGAAACAACTAGTACATTTGTCCCGCATGTGAGATTTGGAAAGATAAAACAAGGTGTTTAACTAAGGTTAGAGATGAAGCAACCAGTGCCCTGAACTTACCCAGCCTATGTTTTCTTTTCTTAGGCGAGGGGTGGAACAGATCGAAAGGAAAGCCCGGATGTTCTAAAATAAAAAGATTCTATTAAGTTCTCCAAAATAAAAGAAGATTGGTATTATCAAATTTAAACAATCTCCAAAATGAACAAACTACGACTTGGATTGCATGGAGATAATCTTCTTATACTTGGTATTAAAATCCGAAGAGGGAACTCGTCCTATTCGTGTAATTTAAAAGGTGATTTCACAGTTATTCCGCCCATAGCACTTGTTGAATACGGAAATTGATGTTGAGTGAAATTAGAATGATTTCTATGATTCTATTTACTCAAAAATGTTTGCTAAGATTAATTTTAGGGTTTATCGTAAACGATGTCTTAAATAACATTGTTTTTGACCCGCCTAAAATTTAAGGAATTTGGATCGAGAGTTAAGTGAGGAAATTTGAAATATTATCCAAAGCAAAAGAATGAATTACTTAGAATTATTCTAAGTCAAAAGAAAGAGATTTCAAAATCATCCAAAAAGCATTAAAAGTGAAAAGAGACTTAATAAATCTTGTATACTCATATTCACTTTTTTATCGACGATTGGAGTCGAAGGAACCGGGGTCGGATTTGGGTAATCCTTGCCTGAAAACCACTTCGAACCAATGTATGCGTTCAAAAGTGAAGACATGTTGAAGATGATGATTATTGAAGACCGTGGATCTTCGTGGCATAAGGACTGCTTGTTGAAATGCTCTGGGTAGCTCCCATTATAGAGTTAATTATAGTAGTGGTCTTCTTGTTGTGGAGATTTTTCGGATTGCAAGGACTACTCGCTACTAGTGGTAGTAGAAGAGTGCCTTCGGTTTGTCTTGTTCCTGGACAACTTGTATGGACGTTTGTCTTGACGTTGCATTTCTAAAGGTTACGTACATTGGCTTTTACAAACGTACATCTGTTTGGTGGCGGAGAAGGTAACTTCTCTTAGCTTAACACCCTTCCTTGAGATGTACGAGCTCAAGGGTTGTATTTTTGTGGAAGGCAAATAGTAGTCAACAGAAATGGCAATGTGGCATTCAGAGATGTAATATGTGCTATGTGAAAAGGTAATCGTTGCCTCAAGCCTCATCAAACTGGAAATGACCGAAACAAGATTAGATGCAGCAAGGCTAAGTGGGTCATTCCCAATTAGGGTATGATCATGCCCTTCTAGATATATTTCTTCCCACTATGACATTCGAGATGTAAATTAATGTGGTGTATGGAAACGAGCGCTCGGTTAAAGGTCGATAACGACCGGGGATGATATATTCGGCACTATCTAGTTACAGAGATAGGTTGGTCTTGTGTTGGTAGAGAATCCTTTGTGATGACATCCATCTAGAGGTGTACCCATTCGAAAGGTAAATCCTTCACTTGGTCATTTGTATGGAAATCCATTCTCCAATAAGAACCTACGGTTTTGTTTGTAGAACCTACTATGCTGGAATTTAATAATGGTAGCAATTTCGGCTAAGATTAATAAGTTTATTTGCAAATGTTTTCAAAGAGATGTCATTAGAAATAATATCAAATGCTTTGATATAAAAGTGTTTTAGTTATCATAAGGTAAAAACCCATACGTGTTTATGTATGTGCGTGGTCTTATGAGATACTCTTTATTTTCAAAGGATTTTATTCAAAGGCTGATATACGACACTGGCATTTATTGTTGAGTTTTTCTCACACTGGTTTATCAAGCCTGATCCGGGTATTTTCAATACTCGGGTCAGATCCGAGTAGTTTCAGGTTTAGTCGAAGACGGTTGAAGTTTCCAGAGGAGAGCTGGAGATATTCATCTACGTATGGACATATTCTATTATCCGCTGTACTTAGTTAGTTTTAGTTGGATGTTTGTCAGCAATTGTAAGGGAAAATGTTTATAACTGTCTAGGCTAAATTTAGGTTAGACTCTGATATAGGTATTTAAAAGTTTTCCGCTGTAAATGATATTTGTTCAATATTATATGTTATTCCATTCGTGTGAGATTCTGTTTTGTCTTATTTTCTTTATTACCCTTCATGTTCCGTCTTTTCGTGCAATTTGAGTTGGACATATGTGGTTTGTTGTCGATTCAAAGGGTATGGGAAAACGGGCCGTGACAGTTTCCTTGGCTGTTATTGAGATTGTGTGGAATTCTTATGAGCGTACATGGGTACATGTTAAATCTGAAATGAGACTTCTCCGAAGTATGCTAGTTATCATACGTATGTTGGTGGCGAAGGTGAGGAACGTTGGTTATTTTATCACGTTGAGGGGGAAAAACTTGTTCTTTCGTCTCTAGGAGAGAATGGTGACGAAAATAGAATCGTTTTGGCTGATGAGAATTGGGATTGTAAATACCTTTACTCATGTTATTTTGTCAAATATGTTCCTAACTATGTAGCTCTTTTTGCTGATTTTATTAATGTTAGTGGTCCAGTGTTAGACGATGATGACTGAGTCTCCTCCCATATGGAGGATACATAGTTCCATCTAATACTTAGTAGTTTTGGCGTCCAGCCAAACTCCTGTGCTGTATTTTCTATTTTTTTAGTGGTTTTGGCCACTATAAAACCACATAGCCATTCTGTGCATGTGCAGAATACATGTTTTCCATTATTAATAACAGTGGCATGGCCCACTATAAAGTCGGTTAGCCTTGTTATATATATGTATGTATGTATGTATGTATGTATGTATGTATATGCATACAATTCATTAACATTTTTCATATAGGTAATATATATATATATATATGTATGTATGTATGTATGCATGCATGTATGTGTTTTTGTATGTATGTATGTATTTACATAATTTTAGCATTTATATAACTAAAAATTTTACATACATATATTTGGATAACATACAATACACATAGGATGAGCTAATATGTCATTTGCGATGTAAATCCCAGCATCTATATACGGGCATGTTATACCTTGCACGGATTATCATGTTACACATGCACACACATACATATATGTATATGATATACGTGTGTAATCATATAATAAAATTGAATATAAATTAAATAAACTTCTATAATTTATAAATGCAAATGAATTAAGAGATTTTAGTTAAATTAAATTTAGAAATGTTCTAAATAAATTAGACTTCATAGGCCCAATATAGATCCAATAAGAGATTTTTTTTTCGAAATTCACCTATATCTTTCGCTGCGGGCTGACCGAGTTCCAACAATGTTAAGGTGGAGAAATGTTCCTCCGTCTACAATTTGTTTGGCCCATTTTCAAAGAAGACTAAAAAAACAAAAGCAAAGGTCTAGTACGATTTGAGTGCATGGCCATATTGCTATTGAGGGGATTTGTTGTCTTGAAGAGCAGATACTGTGCTCAAATTCTAACAAATTGACCTTAACTACATCTACCTTTCGTCCATCTTCGCTTACATATGCGCAATCTGAATTGGTTAAGAATTTAAAGAGAAAAGGGTAAGCGTTTCATGACAGGGATTTCCCTAAAACATGTAGTTGACGTCATTATATACTTTACACCGACCTTAGACTTAAGTTTTCTCTATAATCGATCGAACTATGCGTTTGATGAACGTGATCTTAATAAACACTAGGCAAGGGCCAACTACAATTCCCATGCCACTTTTGGTAGCACTCAACGTTGCACGTTCGTAGTAATTTCTGGTCCAATGGTTCTCCCTTGGCCTTCTAGCCCTAAAGGATATTCACCTAACGTCGTGCATTATCCACTCGAAGACAAGTTCATGCTCAGAGAGGTCTTTAAGATAGGAGAATTATTGTTAATGATCCTTACGACTCGGACTTGGATTCGTAGTGTAGTTGGTATTGTAACAGTTGTTGATCAAATGAATGTAGTTTCTTTAGCATTAAGCCCAAGCCCCGATATCCTATATGCGTATATGATTTGTAAAAGAGTGGGTGTAAATCAAGATAGATTATAACTTTTGTGTTTATATGGCGGGTTTTGTGTCGTTGTCGTATTTCTTTTTTTTTAAATGTCACTTGGTTTTGATTCCTTTGCCTCCTCCTTGTTGTTTATGTTTTCTTTGATGGACTGCTCTGTTGAACTTCTTCCTTCTACGCTACTTCACCTTCCTTTTTCATATATGTCATGCACTTGGCATGGTCTACTCCGTATATTGATGCAGACTAATTGTGTTTTGAATGAGAAGTCAGATCGTGTGTTAATTGTTCATACGCATTCTTTTTAACAGCTGGTTTGGGTCGTATAGTATCCTTACTTCCAATGTAGTATGTGGCTGACAAGCTGAGTTGTGGAGCTAAAGCTCACATAACTTATAAGTGCATAAAAAGAAAATTTTACAAATAGATTTTTATACTAGTTCGGGACGCATATTATCCTTACATCCAATTAACAATTTTATTGCTCAAATTGATAATTAATGATCTTTAACATATCAAAAAAGGTTACAAAAGGGAAAAGTTATCTCAAATATATTGTGGTCTGAGGTGCTCAGAGTTCCAGGTTCTTGAAACCAAATTTCCATCAGGTCTGGAGAGACGATATGCTCTGTTTGACATAGTTTCTATGATAACCTGTGGTCCTTTCCAATTTACGCCTAGCACTGCCTCTGCAAGATCTTTTGTATTAGTCGTTACTTTTCTTAATACTGGGTCTCCGTTATAGAACTTTCTTTCTTTAATGTGTGAGCTATATGTTTTCACCATTCGTTGTCTATAGACTACGGACCTAATTGCAGCTTCGTCCCTTCTTTCTTAGATATAATCCAATGTAGCTTCCTTCAAGCGCGTATTCCTTTCCACCGCGTATGATAGTCATCGATGTGATGATATGTTTACTTCGACTGGAAGCATGTGTTGGAACTGGGCCAGCCAGCAGTGGAAGGTATGGGTGGATTTCAAATTTTTTTTACCCTATTGAATCTTTATTGGGCCTAAGATGTCTAATTTATTTAGAACCTTTCTAAATTTAATTTAAATAAATTCATATATTTCATTTAAATTTATAAATTATTGATAGAGCTTATAAGATATCATATTAATTTTCAAAAAAATAAAAAATAGTTTTCGAAACATAATTTATTTTATATGAATTTATTAATGTATGATGATTAAATAATAAAAAAATATATTAGATTATTACCAACAAATTATTTTCAGTTGCTAAAAATTATGTTTAACATAAATGTACATTTTAAAATTATTAGATCAATTATTTATATGACATAGTCATATAATTTAATATAAGTCATTAAATAAATTAGTTAATATATTAATTTATATGTGTATGTGTGTGTGTGTATTAATAAAATATAAATAATTAAAATAATATTTTCGGCTGTGTGTATCAGATCCTTATGGAAAAATTATAATTTTTATTTTATGTCATGTAACATCCCCCACTTGGAGGCCCAAAACTAATGGCTACAGATGCTGCAGTCATCCATAGTTATTAATCCCCGGCGACCAAATACGGTAATGTTAGATAAATTGATATACCAGAAACACATGGATATGGAAAAAGTTTAAAATTTTCAAAACAACATTCACATTCCATTCCAAAAACTCATTTCAACATTCTTTACACAATCCCATAACGTTAACCACGTTCAGGAAAAATATAATTATTACAATATACTTCAAGAGCGACATATGAAGATGCCCCCTTGGTGACCAGAGTATATAATAGGCAATAAACAACTTTGCCTTACTAAAACAACATAGCGGAATCATACGACAGAACTCAAATAACTACATGCCTCATGCATGACTTTGGAAGTTTATTCGTCTTAAGAGGTACCTAAAAACCTCAAATCTCAAGCTACTCAAAATCAATTGAGTACCCGAGTTTAAGGGGAAAACATAAACTTTGAGTCATACATAAAGCCTGGTATGAATAATAATCTACCATCTCAAATTATTTAGATATCTAGTGAGACCATGCCGCTTAGCGGAACGGGTTTCCCCTCACTAGTATATTAAAAACTTTTATGAACCATTTTTTGCGCTCCTGCATCCACAATGGTCAAATCAATTCAAAACTTTATGTGATGATATGCAAAACAATTGAATAAATTCTTGATTACCCATCCCCATTCATTTTGACTATCTGTCATAGTTATAGTTTTTAGGATTACTATTAACCTAATAGTTTTCATAGGCTGACTAATAACCAGTTAAACATTTATGGACTCCATGTCTACTTATATAGTATTCATGGGATCACTATGAACCTATTGGTAACTCCAACATCATTTCTCTTATCCTAGTTTTCATAGGCTGACTAGGAACCTATTGACTAACTGTCAATATCAATATCTTTTCTTTTATCCTAGTTTTCATAGGCTGACTATGAACCTATTGACTAACTGTCAATATCTTTTTTTTCGGAGTTTTCATGGGCTAACTAGGAACCTATTGACTATCTATCAATATTGCATTTTCTTATCCAGACATAGTTTTCATAGGCTAACAATGAACCTATTGGCCCCTGCCAATATCCTTAATTTATATTCACTACTGGGTCAACATAGCTGGTTATTCTGCCTTTCCCCAAAGTACTATGGGTTTATTACAATGTGAATATATGCATATATAAAGAAGCAAACAATATAACTTGGTTAACTCCTTTAACACATTAAGACTTCTTCATAAATTCCATTTCGAAATACTTTATTTATTAATATGCCATAGTTTTGCTTTTAAGTGAGATTGGGTTATTTGTTTTGAAAACTATACTTTCGAAACCTTTGAAACCTTGATTTCGACCTCACTGGATAGCCTCCTTCGAAAGCATATATCTCTTTTCAAAACATTAGGCTTCTTCCTTTAAAAACACTTCAAATACTTCTTTCAAAACCTTTCAAATACAATAAAGTGTTACTTATTAATTATTATAAGCATAGCTTCGAAACCATTGGAAGTATCTCTTCCTAAAGCAATGAAAGTCCCCCTTTCGACATCATTGGGTTTACTTTTAAAAATATAAATTGGGTCCAAGTACATATATAAATGAAAGTATCTCTTTCAAAACCATTCTTTATCATATAAAAATATTGGGGAATTTATGATGTCGTCGAAACCATTCATTTCAACAGAGTCAAAAGCATACATTTAAAATACTGAAGGATAGCTTCAAAACCCATTTCGAAACCATTACCTTAGAAACCCATAACCCTTTCGAAAGCATTTAGAAAGCAGCTTAATATGTCTTTAAAACAAACCATACCTTTTGACAGCATTGATGACTTCAATACACTCGAAAGACTAAAGAATCGGTGGTAGGGCTTCGACTAGGTCGGAACCCCTTCTTTCGAAAGCATTGATTTATAATTAAAGGAACTCCTTCGAAACCTCCTTTTCTTTTAAAACAAACATGGCAACCCCTTCGAAAGCCATTATAAAACTCCTTCTGAAATCATATGTATCGACTAAGTCGAAAGCTTAGTAAAATAAAGGCAAGCGCTTATCTTTTTAAAACAAACTGAGGTAACGACCCTATCGGAAGTTATGCTTTCGACACCATACCTTTCGCCTTTCTCCAATCCACTACGTATCACCTAGATGGTACCCTGTGTATTGAATTTTACTTAATGGGATTTCAATATAGTCGAAGATGAAAGGTAAGGGGTGAAAGTGTAACGACCCGTATTTTTACGGATCGAATGTTCATAAAACAGTTGTTATTAGACTGTTAATGTTGATAAGTCATCCAGAGTCTAAGTCGTGGACGAGATAAGGCTTAGGTCGTATAGTAGTTAGGTCGGAGTGGAACGACCTAAGGAAGTTGGCGACCTAAGGATTATGGGATAAGTCGAGTAGAAGTTAGGTCGTGTGGTGGCTTAGGTCGAGTGAATGACTTAAGAGTTAACGACCTAGTAGTTAGCGTATTGGTTTAGGTCGTACTGGTTTAGGTCGTATGCTAGCTTGGGACGACCAATAGGATTTGACCGACCTAAGGAATAGGCGACTTAAGGAAGACGGCGACCTAAGAGTTAGCGATGTAAGAAACTGGGCGAGTTGGAGACTTAAGGGGTTTAGCGACCTAAGGGTTGAGTGAGTTAACGACCTAAAGTAGTTAGGTCGTGGACAAGTTAAGTGATTAGGTCGTTGAGTCTTTGCCGTGTATGTTAGGTCGCGACTTCTGTTAGCATCTCACTTAGTTCGTATGGCGTTAAGTCGCTAAGCCGCGTATGTGTGTAAGTCATAGGTCGTGACATTATTAGGTCGTGACATTTTAGGTCGCGACTTATGATAAGTCGTTAGGTCGTAGACGACTTATGTTAGGTCGCGTAGAGGCTAAGCTGTTAGGTTGCGCGCATGCGTTAGGTCATGAGATTAGTAGGTCGTAGGTCGTGAGATTGGTATGTCGTTAGGTCGGGGTTTTTAGGTCGGCAATTTTTAGGTCGTGGACGACCTAAGGAGAAGCGGACGACCTAAGGGGAAATCAGCCTATAAGTAGGCGGGTTCTTCTTCATTTTTGGGATCCGGATTTCGAAGCGACGAAGTGCTGCCATTTTGAGAGCTCGAGTTCTACACTTCTTCACTTCTTTTCTCCACTCTAATCTTGTGCTTCCTTCCATCCAAATCGAAGATCCAAGAGCTAAAGTTGAATATCTACATTCTTCGAAGAGAGATTTCATCGTTTGAAGCGGAATTTTGATAGATCGAGTTAGATCCTTCGCTGTCCAGATCTGAAGTGTGTTGCTTTTGAAGTGTTTAGGTGATTCGGTGAGTGGTGATTATCTCTCACACGGATCCAAAGGAGTATATCAGATTGATGGCTTGATTTGGTGTTAAATTAGTGATTTCCATGCATTTTCGTAAACTTAAGTATAGATCTATTGCTCATGATGATTTGACATCCATTTTACTACATGATTAACCTATGCAAGTTCATTCATCAAGTTGTAAAGATATTGCTCATGATTCACACTTGTTAGATTTAGGCTCTTTATTTACAGAATTTCCATTATTGTTATAATTGTTTATTTGATCATATTTGAATGTTTGATTGCTTGGATTAATGATTGACTTGATTGATTGTTGTAAATTAGTTGATTGATGATTTGATTTAGACAAGATGGTCGAAGATGATTCAAAAGCTAAGGGAAAGGCTCTTGAATTGGGAAAAGCTGCTCGTGGCATATGTAGCGGATGATAAAGCTCATATGGATAGGTTTGATGATGATGATGTTGAGATGAGGCTTTGCTATGATGAGATAAGGCGAGGCATGATATGAGATAGCCTTGGTTTAATCCAGACGGGATCACTCCAAGCATGTTGATGACTCGGTGAAATGGTTCGAGTTAGAGGATAATGGTTTGCTCGAGAGGCGCTTGAGCTAGTATGGAAATAGTTGTCGAGGAGGATGACTAGAAGGCTGAGGTTTCATCGTTGTTGAAGGTTCTAGCAGGCTCAAAGCAAGAGTACGCTGGGAAGATTCGATAGTCCCTAAAGACTATGATTGTAGTCAAGTACTCTGGGAAGATTCGATAGTCCTAGGCACGGGCTGCGACGACGTGCGGAGTTCTGTCTAGAACCGGGGTTCCATTAGCCCTTGACGGACGGCTGAAAGAATGTGCCGGTCATTCAATTAACGGTGGTATCGAAGCAATGATAATAGTGATAGCCAGAGTCATGGATGTTTGGTTGTATCGTCATTCGGTCTCAAGAGCAGTGTTTTTTGGGTGCTTATCTGATCTTGGTTTAGGCCTTGGGGGTTTGTACTTGGAAAACATTGCCCTTGACTCGAGTGATAATTGCTTTACTTTAAATATTTGCTTTGCTATGCTTACTTCTGCTTAGTGTGTGTCTGGGGGCTATCACTGTAGAAAGAGGTGGAGTGGGAGGGTTGGATTCCTATTCCTTTTTCCTTTATGCTCTTTTGGTATGTTGTTAGTTAATTTACCGCTCACTAAGACTGTTGTCTGACTCAAGGCTTTATGTTTAACTCTTATTGCCTTGGGTTGTTCATCCGCTTTGGGATGGGCATAATAGGTAGCAGGTGACAAGTGTTGTTCTTAGCTTCCGACGATGCTGATGACGAAGACGAGCTGGAGGCTTGCATATTACTTTCTTACTATATGTACTGGATGTTCCGCTGCTTGTATATTCTCTGAGTGATATGTAGTGAGGCTTGATGTATTGACTATTCTGATGTTTGTATTCAACTACTATGAAGTTTAATTGATGAGATTCTATTCTGTGAAGCTTCACTATATATATTCTCTATTGTATTTTATCCATGCGCTGTGAGTAATACAATAGATTCTGTTGTTTTAACTTAACCCTAGCAACCGTCCATGGCTGCCTGGCACACCTTACAGCGCACTATTCCTATGTTCAGTGCAGGGGTCATGGGCGGTCGTCACAGAAAGGTACTTTGAATAGAGGCTAAACCTGTTTTTTTCTAGGTTAAATATTAAATTAAGTAACTTATATAAACTAACCTGCCTATATGCAAATTTCTTATTGGTTGCCTTAAATTTTCCCATGCTTTTCACAACTAACCGCCTTTTGATTTTGGATAAGTATCAAACTTAAACTCTTACAGATAAAATCTTCCTTTTAATTTACACGTAAATCATTTTGATCCTCTTGCAGATAAAATAATTTTGGATAAGTATCAAACTTAAACTCTTGTAGAAAGAAAATACCTTTGATTTCAACAAGATTGGTTATTGAGTTAGATATATATAACAAATTATATAATTTCCCTAGGGCATACCCCTAACTTTATCAACATGGCTTCATATTCGTACGTGCGAGAAAATGGGGTGTGTTCTGTAGGGGATCTTATTGATGTCCTACATGCCCACAGAGCCAAAGGCAGCTCTTCTACCCATCTGCCTTTA
This sequence comes from Allium fistulosum, assembly GCA_030737815.1. Taxonomy (NCBI): domain Eukaryota; kingdom Viridiplantae; phylum Streptophyta; class Magnoliopsida; order Asparagales; family Amaryllidaceae; genus Allium; species Allium fistulosum. The sequence goes on from CM060906.1 coordinate 56,983,914, forward strand.
GCTTTTCCTAGCCTTCTCTTTAATAGTTTATTTTTGTTTTTTTGGCTACATCATCTGGCCCATTGATCTGAGGATGAGCTACGAAAGAAATTTTTTTATGATCCCGTTTCTTTCGCACAAACCTACGAACTACTTATTCTTGAACTATGTTCCACTGTCTGACATTATCCTATAAGGAATTCCAAATATGGTGATAATATTTCTAACTATGAAAGTGACGACTTGCTTTGCTATGATTGTTGCAAGGGGCTTAGCTTCTACCTACTTAGTGAAATAATTCATTGCCACCACGATGTACTTCGTCCCTCCTTTGGACATAGAAAGAGGCCCTATCTGATCGATTCTCCACATGTCAAATAGCCACGAGCTGACCATTGGGGTTAGTTCATGAGAAGGAAGCCTTAGGATGCTTGCAAATCTTTGAAACTTATCGCATCTTCGTACAAACTCTTGCAAATCTGCTAACATTATTGGCTTGAAATATCCCTATCATAAGACTTTCTTTGCTAACATTTTCCCCTGAATGATTTCCACGGTATCCTTATGAACTTCTTTACTAATTTTGATCCCTTCCTCCATGGTTACACATCTTAAATAAGAAGTGGAGTATGCTCTTTTGTAAAATATCTCATTAAAGAATGTATAGTATGGGGCTTGATATCTTATCTTTCTAGCTTCATTTCTGTTCGTTGGCAAGATCCCTTCTAACAAGTAACACTTGATAAGGGTCATCCAAAACTCTACCTCTTCCTGATCCACAATTGACGAGATGTGATTCTCTTGTGTCTCATTTTATCTTTCCCACCCTTCCTCTTTTTGGCCCTTGGCCCATTGTAACCTGGTCATTGCAAAAACCTGTTGTGCATGGGAAATGCTCGGTTTTAGCAAATGTCCTACCGGGGTTGTCTTTATTCCATGCACAACTTTAGTGCTTGCCATCTTGGCCAAGGTGTCTATGGGTGCATTTTCTTCTCTTAGGATTTGTTCAATGTTGAGCTGCTCAAACCAAGAGAGTAGCCTTTTAACTAATTTTACATATTTGGATTTGTCAGTTCTTTCGCTTGATAGCTTCCTTGTGCTTGATTAACTGCAAGTTGAGAATCACTATGAATTTCGAGAAGGGTTACCTTCGTTACCTACGTTGTTTTGAGACCTACGACTAGTGCTTCGTATTCTACCACGTTATTAGTTGATTAAAATTCTAGCTGGACTGCTCTATAGAGTTTTTTTAATTCGGGGTAACAAGTATATAGCATATTTCTGCCCCTACTCGTTAGATGCGCCATCAATATATATTTTCCAGCTTTGTGGGACATCTTCCATCTCTGCATTGGATTGTTCTTCCTACAAGGTGCTTTCTGCAATGAAGTCTGTTAATGCCTACCCCTTAATTGTATTATGGGAGCAGTATGTGATATCATATTGACTCAATTTGATGGTCTGCTTTAGAAGGCGTTCTGAGATCTTTGGTATTTTTAGTATTTGTTTCAAAATCTTGTCCGTTAGCACCTTTATAAAATGTGTTTGAAAGTATGACCGAAGCTTTCTTCCCATTAGGAGCAGGTTATATGCTAGCTTTTCGATCACTATGTGTCTCAAATCCACTCTGCCAAGACGGTTGCTCATAAAATATATTGGACGTTGAATGCCCTCCTCCTCTCTTACAATTGTTGCGCTCATTGCTTGATCGGTTATTGTTAGGTAAATGTAGAGGTCCTCACCTAGGACTGGTTTAGATAGTATTAGGGGGTTGGCCAGATGGTATTTCAATACTTCGAAGGCTTCTTTGCATTCCTTAGGCAACTTGAAGTTCCTTCCCTTCTTGATCTGGTCAAAAAACAGGATGCGTTTGTCTGTAGCTTTGGAAATGAACCTGCTCAGGACAGCTACCTTTCCATTTGAACTCCTCATATCCTTAGGCTTCTCTGGTACCTTCATCTTTTTTATTGCATCAATCTTCTTCGGGTTGGCCTCTATTCCCCTGGCGCTTACTATATACCATAGGAGCTTTCCTGACTGTATTGCAAACATACACTTTTGTGGGTTAAGTTTCATTCCATATAACCTTATAGTCGCAAAGGTTTCTTCCTGGTCCTTCACATGATCTGATGTAGTTTTAGACTTCACTAACATGTCATCCACATAGACTTCAACATTCTTTCCTAATCGATTTTCAAACATCATGTTGACCTGCCTTTGGTACGTTGTTCCTACATTTTTATGCCTGAATGGCATTACTTTGCAATAATAAATCCCTTTGTCGGTTATAAAGCTTGCGTGCTCCTGGTCGGGTTCAAACATTGCTATTTGATTATAACCTACGTAAGCTTCTAATAACTGATATATTCTAAGCAATGGGAAGATATCTTTTGGGCAAGCTTTGTTGAGGTTTATGAAATCTACACAGGTCCTTCACTTTTCATTTGGTTTCTTTACTAAAACTGGATTTGCTATCCACTTTGGATAATATACCACATAGATGAACCTATTTTCCTTAGCTTCTTGATTTCTTCATGGAGCGCATTATACCTCTCATGGTCTAATGTGTGGCGCTTTTGTCTAACGGGATGCGCATCGGGGTCAATATTTAGAGCATGACATATGATTGTAGGATCAATTATATAATTGTAGGATCAATTCCTATCATTTTTGAATGCGTTCAAGCAAATGAACCTTTTGATTTCTTCAGAAAATCAATTAATTTTTCGCGTAGCTCATTTGTTAGATTCTTTTCGATTTTAACCATCTTTTAGGAGTCGGATGTGTGAGGAATGCGGATTACGGATCTTAAGGCTAGGAATAACATAAGAGGAGGGGTGAATAGTGTTTATAAGAAATTATGAATTTTTTTGAGTTATTGTTGATTTGTACACAAATGTATGCAATATTCAGACAAAGATATAATCATAGAAACAAACACAGATGCAAAAATAAAGTAAATGCAGTAAAGGAAAGAACACACCGGATTTTATACTGGTTCGGAGTTACCCTACATCCAGTTCCGCACAACTAAGTACGGATTTCCTTTCAAAAGCAATTCAACAATTACAACCCTCGGTTTCAAGGCTACGAGGTACACCCTCCAGAATCACAATCCACTGGGTAGAGATACTTGATTTCCGAGGCAACAAGTTCACCCAATTGATTTCCAAGGCTACAATCACACCTTTTCTTGCTAGATAGATTACAAAGAAGCCTATAACTCTGAATAGCACTTAGATCTTGTTGAGATAGTGATAGAGAATCAAACCAGAGATGATCTAGTTAGATTCAATGTTTATTTCGACAGAGTAATGATAGGATTTTGAATAAGAAAATGTGGAAGAAGAAGAGAAGTGCAAAACCAGAAAATCTGATTTAAAATTCGTTGAAACTAACCCCTATTTATAGAAGAACAACAACCATGTCCATTCGTGAAAGGTTATGACGAATAGACACTTCTTTTGAAATTCAAATTTTTGAATCTAACTGTCACTATGTCGACATGGGGTACTAGGGCATGTCGACAGCCCAAAGGAAATTTTGATGTTTTGTTTTTCTTTGAAAATAATCTTTATCTTATATAAAAATATTTTAAACTTTATAAATATACTTGACTATAGATAAAATACATAGATAAATATAGAAAATAATATATATAAAATTTTACTATAATTTTATATTTAAATCTAAGTATAAATATATTATAATTAAAAGATAGTTTAAAATAAACGAAGTTTAAAAACAAGAATATTTTAAGGCTAAAACATCTTTTTGAAAATCATTTGAAAAAATAATTTTTAAGGCTAAAACATTTTGAAAAGCAGTTTTGAAAATCATTCTGAAGTAGTTTTGAAAATCATTTTGAAGTAGTTTTGCAAGCTTCTTCCTGCAGAATATCTCATCATATCAGGACTCAAAAACTTGTACAAAACCAGGATGTTCGTGGGTTTGTAAGCCACTTGTCGTAGGTTTGTAAGCTACTTGTCGTGGGTTTGTAAGCCACTAAAAAGGTAGAAATGGGTTCCATCCCAAAAGAAAAATGGAGTGAAGATTTAAGTGCTATTATGAAGTTTTAACATAATTCTAGACTCAATACTTATCTTGAAATCTTGAACTCTTGATAATCTTGATATTCTTGATACTCATGAGTCTTCAATCTTGATATCTTGAATCTCTATACTGTATAGTCTTCATTCTTGGTACCTGCATGGTTAAATCCTGCATATACATATATATCTAAACAATATTGTTAGTATTTATATTTTATAATCTTATTCTAAGGTTGTTGTCATCAAAACCATCAACTCATGGACTAACAATCTCCCCTTTTTTGATGATGACAACCTTTGTTTATAAAATATTACTTCTATCCTATTGACTCCCCCTAAATCTAATAACTCCCCCTTAATCTATGCCCAACTCTCCTATTTTATATTTCTCCCCCTTTTTCATCAACAAAAACAAACACTAAACTATACAACTCTTAGTCTAACATCCTATATGATGATAGTGTTATCATCAATGCTTACTTGTAAACCTAAAACTTAGTCCTAAATTACAAACTCTCCTAACTAAGAATTTATATAATAATACTGTTAATAGAACATATATAAGAACACACATTTTTTATTAATTATATATTTATTTATATTTACATTTTTCATAGAGATCGAAACAAAACAAACAATAAATTTAAAAGGAAGAGAAGAAACTAATGTGTGTTTTTGAACATAGGAGATCTATGAACCGAACAATTTGGATAGTGGAAACAGAAATTTCCACGTTGTTCGACAAGATTTCCATCTTTGTCAAAGCACACTTCGCCAATGCAATAAACCTTTGTCGTTGTCTTCAGCGTGCACTTCTTCCATGGGGACTACTTCTTCTTCTTCTTCGCTGGCCTCTTGTACATGATCTGCTGAAGAGTCCTCGTCAATCAAGATTGGGTTAGCATTATTATCCATTAGAAATTTTTGAAATTTCTAAGGATTTTGCCTTGCCTCTCTTGTTCTTTGGCCATTCGAAGTTGCATCACTTGGATTTCAGTCATTAACTAAAGGGTATCTTTCAGAGAATCCTCTATTTTCGTTACACGAGCGAGCGTTGATTGTTGACATAGACCAGAAGTAGGCGATGGGAACAAAAAGGTTGATTTTAAGTTTGATTTGGAAGAGGAGGCCATTGATAAATTGATCTTAGAAGATAGGATAGAAAGAAAACAGAGAGAATGAAGAAAATTTCGAAATAGGAGAAATTTATAACCACTTATTTAAATTTTGGTGGGAAAAAAATTTAAAAAATAAAAACGTTATATGTCGACATGGGTCTAGGGGGGATGTCGACATAGTTCTTGAAATTTTCCCTATTTAATTTATTTTGAATTAATTTTTAATTATACTTGTTATTTATATTTTATATTTCAGTTAATGAACAAATACCTAATTCTCTTCTTAATTTAGTAAATGTAGATTCATTTAAGGGTTTTGTTAAAATATCAGCAATTTGATTTTCAGAATTGATATAGTCGAGAGTTATTACTTCTCTACTTATATTATCTCTGAGAAAATGGTATCTGATATCAATATGTTTAGTTCGAGCATGTTGAGTAGTATTTTTGGATAAATTTATTGCACTAGTATTATCACAATAAATAGGTGATTTTGAGATATTTAAACCAAAATCTTTTAAAGTTTGTTGCATATATATATTACTTGAGAACAAGCCAAAGCAGTAGAAATATACTCTGCTTCAGTTGTTGATAGAGAAACTGTGTTTTGCTTTTTACTAAACCAGGAAATCAAAGAATGCCCTAAAAAGTGACAAGTTCCACTTGTACTTTTTCGGTCTGATTTACAACCAGCATAATCAGCATCACAGTAAGATATTAAGTCAAACGAATCATTTTTAGGATAAAATAAGCCATAATCAAAGGTGTGTTTAACATATCTTATAATACGTTTCACAACTTTTAAGTGAGTTTCTTTAGGTTGGGATTGATACCTTGCACAGAGACAGACACTATGCATGATATCAGGTCTACTCGCAGTGATATAGAGTAGTGATCCAATCATTCCTCTATATAACTTTTGATCTACATCTTTCGAGAGATCTTCTTTACTAAGGTACTCATTGGTTGCCATGGGAGTGGGTTTTCCACTCGTAGTAGTCAAACAAAATTTACTAATTAAGTCTTTAGCATATTTTTCTTGACTAATAAAGATACCATTATCTAATTGTTTTATTTGTAATCCTAAAAAGAAGTTCAATTCACCCATATGACTCATCTCAAACTCTTTTGTCATTATTTCAGAAAATTCTTTATTCATTTCAAAATTAGTTGATCCAAAAATGATATCATCTACGTAGACTTGTACTAGTTGAATATCATTTTTATTTCTTTTAATAAAAAGAGTATTATCTACTTTACCTATTTCAAAATTTGATTGTAACAAGTAAGATCTTAGTCTATCATACCAGGCTCTAGGAGCTTGCTTTAGACCATATAGAGCTTTCTTAAGTTTGTAAACATGATTTGGAAATTTATCATTTTCAAAAAGTGGTGGTTGTTTAACAAATACTTCTTCTTTTACAAAACCATTTAAAAATGCACTTTTAACATACATTTGAAATAATTTGAAATTATTATGATTTGCGAAAGCAAGTAGAATCCTAATAGCTTCTAATCTTGCTACGAGGGCAAAGGTTTCGTCAAAATCTATTCCTTCTTCTTGACAATAACCTTGAGCGACTAACCGGGCTTTATTTCTAACAACCTCTCCTTGTTCATTCATTTTATTTTTATAAACCCATTTAGTTCCAATTATTGTTTTATTTTCAGGTCTAGGAACAAGTTCCCAAACATCAGTTTTAGTGAATTGATTTAATTCTTCTTGCATAGCCAAAATCCATGAATTATCAGTTGATGCTTCTTCTGGATTTTTGGGTTCAATAGTTGATATAAAAGCTACATTACTCATTTGACATAGTTGGTTTCTAGTTTTAACAACAGATTGCATATCTCCAAGTATATTTTCTATAGGGTGATCTTTTAAAAGTTTAATCCTTTTATTAGGAAGATTTAATTCATTATTAGTTTCAGTTGACTCTTGGTTTTGAGTAATTAAATCCTCATCATTTATTTCTTCAAAAAATTTGAAATTTTCATCAAATGAAACATGCATTGTTTCTTCGATGGTATTAGTTCTTAAATTAAATACTCTGTATGCTTTACTTCTATTAGAATATCCGATAAAGATACCTTTGTCGGATTTAGGATCAAATTTATCTAGGTTATCTTTTGTATTTAAAATAAAACATTTACTTCCAAAAATTCTAAAATAAGATACCTTAGGTTTTTTTGAGTAAATAAGTTCATAAGATGTCTTATCAGTTAAAGGTCTAATTAAAATTCTATTTAAAATATAACAGGCGGTAGCAACTGCTTCTGCCTAAAAATACTTTAGTAAATTACTATTAGAAAGCATAGTTCTCGCACACTCTTGAATCGTCCTATTTTTACATTCTACTACTCCGTTTTGTTGTGGAGTTCTTGGAAATGAAAAATTGTGAATTATTCCCTTTTTATTACAGAATTCATCAAACTTTTCATTTTCAAATTCACCACCGTGATCACTACAGATGGTTATAATTTTTTGAGAAAATTGATTTTGAACCCTTTTTGAAAAATTCTTAAAACATTCAAAAGTATCACTTTTATGTTTCAAAAATATTGTCCATGTAAATCTAGAATAATCATCTACAATTACAAAAACATATTTACTGTAATTTATTGACTGAATTTGAGATGGACCAAATAAATCAAGATGAAGTAATTCAAGAGGTTTTGAAGTTGAAATCATATCTTTTAATTTAAAAGAACTTATTCTAAGTTTTCCTAGTTGACATGCATCACATAGGCTATCTACTTTAAAATTCATTTTAGGGAGGCCTCTTACTAGATCATGTTTTGACAGTCTAGATAAGAGTTTGAAATTCAAATGCCCAAATCTCTTATGCCAAATCCAAGGGTCACTTGCATTTGCCAAAAGACATAAGTTATCATTTGAAATTTTCATACTAAGAATATAAATATTCTTTTTCCGAATTCCCTCAAATATTATGGTTGAATTATTATCTTCAATGTGACACTTATCTTTTTTAAATTTAATTTTATATCCTTTATCGCATAGTTTACTTATACTTAGCAGATTGTGTTTCAGATTCTTAACTAGCAAAACATTAGTAATAATAGGAGTTTCAGAGTTACCGACTTTGTCGATGCCGATCACATAACCTTTTGAATTGTCTCCAAAGTTAACCAGTCCTCCGTCTTTGTATATTATATCATTCAGCATATCTAGATTCCCAGTCATGTGTCTAGAACATCCACTATCGAGTATCCATTTGTTCTTTTTGATCTGAACAGTTTGTTTGTTCAGGATTGATTCATCAACTCCCATAAAGCATGATTCCTACACATCAAACAATCTTAGTAAACAACTTGTATTTGAATATTGATTATATGCAGACTCAAGAGACAATGATGATCTGAATATTTCTAAACATGCATTAACAAATTTCTTAAACATAGCCATTTTTTAAAAAGAACTTTTTCAAAAATTAGATTATGAAACTTTTGAAAACCTTGCTCTGATACCAAATGTGAGGAATGTGGATTACGGATCTTAAGGCTAGGAATAACACTAGAGGGGGGTGAATAGTGTTTATAAGAAATTACTAAATCTTTTTGAGTAATTGTTGATTTGTACACAAATGTATGCAATATTCAGACACAGATATAATCACAGAAACAAACACAGATGCAGAAATAAAGTAAATGCAGTAAAGGAAAGAACATACCGGATTTTATACTAGTTCGGAGTTACCCTACATCCAGTCCTACACAACTAAGTACGGATTTCCTTTCAAAAGCAATTCAACAATTACAACCCTCGGTTTCAAGGCTACGAGGTACACCCTCCAGAATCACAATCCTCTGAGTAGAGATACTTGATTTTCGGGGCAACAAGTTCACCCAATTTATTTCCAAGGCTACAATCACACCTTTTCTCGCTTGATTGATTTCCAAGGCTACAATCACACCTTTTCTCGCTAGACAGATTACAAAGAAGCCTATAACTCTGAATAGCACTTAGACCTTGTTGAAACAGTAATAGAGAATCAAACCAGATATGATCTAGTTAGATTCAATGTTGATTTTGGTAGAGTAATGATAGGATTTTGAATAAGAAAATGTGGAAGAAGAAGAGAAGTGAAAAGCCCGAAAATCTGATTAAAAATTCGTTGAAACTAACCCCAATTTATAGAAGAACAACAGTCATGTCCATTTGTGAAAGGTTATGACGAATATACACTTCTTTTGAAATTCAAATTTTTGAATCTAACTGTCACTATGTCGACATGGAGTACTAGGGCATGTCGACATCCCAAAGAAAATTTTGATGTTTTGTTTTTCTTTGAAAATAACATTTATCTTATATTAAAACTATTTTAAACTTTATAAATATACTTGACTCTAGATAAAATACATAGATAAATATAGAGAATAATATATATAAAATTTTACTATAATTTTATATTTAAATCTTAAGTATAAATATATTATAATTAAAAGATAGTTTAAAACAAACGAAGTTAAAAACAAGAATATTTTAAGGCTAAAACATCTTTTTGAAAATCATTTGAAAAGATAATTTTTAAGGCTAAAACATTTTGAAAAGCAGTTTTGAAAATCATTTTGAAGTAGTTTTGAAAATCATTTGAAGTAGTTTTGCAAGCTTCTTCCTGCGGAATATCTCATCATATCAGGACTCGAAAACTTGTACAAAACCAGGATGTTCGTGGGTTTGTAAGCCACTTGTCGTAGGTTTGTAAGCTACTTGTCGTGGGTTTGTAAGCCACTAAAAAGATAGAAATGGGTTCCATCCCAAAAGAAAAATGGAGTGAAGATTTCAGTGCTATTATGAAGTTTTAACATAATTCTAGACTCAATACTTATCTTGAAATCTTGAACTCTTGATAATCTTGATATTCTTGATACTCATGAGTCTTCAATCTTGATATCTTGAATCTCTATACTGTATAGTCTTCATTCTTGGTACCTGCATGGTTAAATCCTACATATACATATATATCTAAACTGTATTGTTAGTATTTATATTTTATAATCTTATTCTAAGGTTGTTTTCATCAAAACCATCAACTCATGGACTAACAGGATGAATCTAGCTCTATTTCTTTCAAATCATATAATGATTCCAAGTCCTTGCGCTTCTTCCCTAACCTGGGATCTACTTTGCTCTCGGCTTCATCTTCTCGGGTGAGTTTGTAGTACTTCTTGCTTAGGAATTGCATGACAAAGACTGCGCATACACTCAGTTACACTCATCTATTTTAATCATGTATGGATAGGTACGCTTAGAATTTATTGCAGTACTACGTTCGTATAATGACTTGTTTCAGTACCTGCCTTGGAACTTAATTCCCGTGCAGTTATTTCAACTGGCTTTTCATATTTTCTTTTGTTATTATTTAACTCAGAAGACAGAAAAATATAGTTCTAAATAATTTTATCACTAGAATTTATATATAGTTATATTGTAAATTTCCCGAGCTAATAACTATTCTCCCTTTACACTCCCTATCCCTGCTGGGGTGGGGAATTTCAAAAACAAATCTTTTTGCGAGATGACTACACCCAACTCTACTAGCGCAGCTCTCCTTAGGAAGGCATTGTATAGGGAGTCCTAGTCAATGATCAGAAAGTTTGCGTAAAAGGCTTATAAGATGCGAAGTTCCAACTATCATGAGCAGTCGTGCTATACATATTGGGATGGTCGCCGTATTATTTACACCGGCTTAAGGATTGGTTTCAAAATTCTCTCGGCAACTCCATTTTATCACAATCTATTTTAAAGATAACATTTTCATAATTGCCTAAATCTATAGTGACCTTTTTTATTGTGCAATTTGAGATTTGCATGGATACTGCAAGAGGATCCTACTGAGGGAATATAAATCCAGCTGAATCTAAAGGGGTAAAAGCGATCTCTGAAACTGCCTTCTGCTTAATGAGATATAGAGTTCGATGTTTTGTGCGGACCTCTCACATATACCTCTCTTGTGCCTTTTTACTTTATCTTGCTAGATATGTTCCATCATGGATGGATGCAATAAGGTTGGTGGGGATTCCTACCAAACTTTCATTAGGGTCAGGGGTCTGGTTCTGGGCCGGGGTAATGGAACCGTATTTCACATAAGTTCCTAAATAGCCCTTTTGGATCAGTCTTTCTATTTCAATTTTTAGGTGGCGACAATTGTCGATACGACGCCCATTGACTCTATGGAATCTACAATATGCGCCTCCTTTGTTGGGCTTTGCCTTCTTCCCTTTATTAGGTACATTATATGCTAACTCGGTCCTGATTACTTCATAAATTTGGCGTGGTGCATGAGTGAGTGGAGTTTTGACTATGAAATTAAATTCCTTGGTCTCTTGGCCGGTGGGTTGTTATACATTTATGCCCCTCGCTTTCTTTCCCTAATGGTCTCAGCTATCCTTTCAACTGAAGCACTTCCTGAAGCTTTGGCATCTTCAATCTGTATGTAATCGTTAGCCCTCTCATAAAATGCTTTCATGCTTCTACATGGCTTTCTACTATTTTTGTCCCACTTGTCATTATTTCTTCTTATTCCAGAGTGCACCACCATCAGAAGTGCTTCACTCATAACCCCAATTCTTATCACATCTTCTTTGAAGCATCTAATGAAATTTCACAAGCTTTCATTTTCTCATTACTTAACTAAGGATAGGGTATAGGGATCCGAGGAGCTTTCACGACCAGTGTGAAACTGTCTACAGAAATCTGCCGATACCTGCGCCCAAGAATGAATTTCTCATGAGGCATATCTCCTGAACAATCTTAATGCTTCCCTATGAGGTATACTGGGAATAACTTGCGGTAATCCAACTTTCAGACTTTCAGGCTGTCCATATAGTACTCAAACGTGCATAAGTGATCGATTGGATTTGTTAACCCGTCGTACTTTTCTATGGTTGGAGACTGGAAGGTTCTGGGAAATCTACTTCAATAATGGCTTCGTTGAATGGGGATGAGCACTTCTCCTTCCCACTTCCCTTATTGCCTTATTCGAACATTCTTGCTAAGTAGTCCATGCAAGATTTTAGTTCTCCTATCTCTTCATCTTTCTCACTAACGCATGATAAGGCACCTTAATTGGCTGAGCCGGCCTCATTCTCCTGTGCAGTCTGGTTCTTGTTTTTCTCCATTAATAGTGGGTTGATGTTCGCAGGTTGGCCTTTAATATTTGGGTTTATTGGTGCTTTGCCTTTTATTTTTGTTCCTAAGCCGAGTACTCCGACGCCACCGTTCTCATTGATGATAATGCCATGTTTTTCTCCTTCTTGCACTTTCTATGCGATAGGACAAAGTTGACAATGAGCCATGGAGCTGTGGGATTTTGAAGATCTGTTATGATTTTGAGTTATCAACTTCTCAATACCAGCCATCCTTTCGTTGATTTGAGCAATGAAAGTGTTGAGTGCATCAAGGATGGGGTCTGAGCCTATTTTTGAGGTGGATAGTTCGTTTTTGGTGAGGTGGTTAAGGGTTTGTTTAGTTTTTCGGCTTAGTGCTCAGTTTCTTGTTGTGGGGGGACGTAGAGGAATTTCTCGTTGCATTATTCATGGTTTCTTAGAAAGTGCTGGGGAAGTGAGTTAGGTTATGACATCGATCAAGGTTTGTTGGGAGGGCCCTCCTTCTAGTGTCAGAAATGTTAGTGAGATTTTTTGTCTTACAACATCAGATTTCTATATGGGTGATTATATCACCGGTTACCATTTTAGTTGCAAATCAAAAAATTTATGTAATATTAAATTTGCCTTCACGTAGTAATTATGTTGCAGCATGCTTACACAATCAGGATGTACACTTTAGCTGTTTGTTAAAATGCCTAGGTTGATTTTAGTATTGACCTTAGTAAAATTAAAGTTAAACATAATCTACTAAAAAACAGATTGTAAAATGTAGTAAAACAAAGAACATAGAAATTTACATGGTTTGAATTTCAAAAAATCATACGTCCACGGGTCAAATCCTTTAATATCTTTTCTTCTTTCTCGTATGATGCTTTTAATGGCAGAAAGAGTACAAGAATATAAGCCAAGTTTTTATAGAATTAATTAATAGTCCTTTTCTCTGCTACAGTACTTTTCCATTTACAGTATTGTGAAGTCACATGGATCATCAATTTCCTTTCCCAGCCTTTTCTTCTCCGTTGTCCAATTATCCCACGTGTCATTCATACTTTCTTTAAGCGATTTTCCCTCGGATTATTGAGGTGGCCAATAGAATTTGGTGATTGCAATCAAGCAGGAGAATTTGAGTTCGAGGCGGGAGTTTTGAAATTTGAATATTTTGGCAAGGAGTTTGGATGTTCCAAGATGGTCTTCGTGAGATGTGCCCTTCTGACCTGCGCGCCTTAGTTAACATTACTCCGGGTACTTTGGCTTAGTGTCAAGCTTGTTTGTTGCTCTGAAGGGAAAAATAGGAGCAGCTTTATTTGGGGTTAGATGACATCTTCATGCGGAGTGGTGGGTGTTGTACTGAGAACGTAGCGCAGTTCTTGGTGTGTGTGTGGTTGTTCATGTAATTAGTATTGGAGCAGCTTAAACAGATCATTTAATGCAACTTGGTTAAAGATGGACAACTAAATTAGGTAATACTGATCTGATCCGTTATCGTGTAAGTTTTTCAGAGGTATATTAGTGCAGTACCACGGATGTCGTATGGCTTATTATCGCATGAAGTTCTTATATGACTTTTCAACTGATAGAATAGTTTTAGTTTGTTGTATTGCAGTTTTGGCTTGATTCGATTGACTTTTTCCCTTCATGGATCAGTTTTGTTGGGCTTCTTATTTATGCAGTTATTACGGTACGTAGGCATAGTCATATATTGTGGAAATGTAGCTTGCCTATACATTTTATCATTGTTTATTCATGTTGTGCGGTTAGTTTTACACAGTAGGCCGATATTATGATGCAGTTTTATTTATGGAAAAAATTGTTTTATAAATGGTGGCACAGATTCTGGAGACAATTCGTGGCATAATAGATGACAGTGCCATCTAAGGGTATAACGAATCAGTCTTTGTTGAAGATGGCGACACATATTCATGTGGACTACGCAGATTCTGGGAAGCTTGAGCGTGCACCTTGCTTTATGGTGGTGCAGTTCTCATTTGTGTTATTGTTCGTTTTTGTTTATCAAAACGCTACTCATTTCCATACTGACGTGGTTTGTTATATGATTCGTGCTTATATTAACGTAATTTTCCGTATGAATACGTGGTATGGTTTGATTCAGGACTATATTGTCTATTGGTTATAGTGTTGTAATAATTCTAAATGCTTTGGATAAACACAATACTTTTGATGGTATGGCTTGCTTGCTTTTTAGGGAGTCTACTGTGCTATGGGTCTGGCCGATCTTTTAATCATGTTAACTTCATTTTACCGGACTTCACGTGTAGTGTCTTTTGGGGATCTGACTATTCTGTTGTATGATTTTTGGTCTTTTCATTATACTATGCATTTTTTTGTTTGCTGGATACGCACCATACATTGTAATTGAAAATGGTTGTAACAATAGTATATTTTGGATATTGACTTCTTTGTGCTTACTCTCCAATTGATAGTCATGTATGATAATGGTGGTATCAGTTACTATGCTTGATTGTACGTGTTTTAATACTCTGTTGTTGCATTAGAGATGCTTGTTGCATAGTTTGTTATGACATGGTTATTAAAGATGCTTGTTGCATTAAATGTGCTTCTTGCACAGTTTGTTGTAACATGTTTATTTGATATGCTTGTTGCATGGTTTGATATAGCTTATTTATTTGAGTCGATTGCTATATATGATTTAGCATGCTTAAATCCATGGTTTGATGTTGCAACTATGTTTAATCCTCTTTGTAGAGTACATGATTAGTTACGTGGAAACAGCTATGCACTATTGGGATGAGATGCTTATTTGTTTGTATTCACGTCTAAATAGCATGCTCTTACTATGAAAGAGGTACGTATGATCCATGGTGTAGATAACATGGATACACACACACACACTTCTTTGTCATCAGAAATGAGATGCCTTAGATACGGAGTGCCTTAGATACGAGATGTATGTGTATTGTTTTGGGATTTTTTCAGAGCTAGCCGTGCAAAGGAGATGCTGCCGAATTTTCCAAAACAATAGGGCTTTAAAATCCAAAGGATTATGAGATTTACTCGATGCTTTGAAAGTTCTCGTAACGCCAGTCGCATAAGGCAAGGACTGGTGAAATTTTTCCAAAATAGATGCTAGGAGATTTTGGTCAGTCGGGTTGCATTATTGTCGTAGTCGTAGGAATTTCAAAAACAAAATTCTTTTAAGGAAGGGAGAATGTAACAACCCGCATTTTGAACGATTGGATATTTAAATAAATAATTTAAATATTAAACCGCTAATTAAACAAAAGGTCCAAAATTTGATTTTTTTTTTCCGGCCTATGATCAAATTAGGACTCAAGACTACCTCCATTGAGTTTAGATCAACGTTGCGAATCAAAATATGTATAAATATCGCTTTATTTGAAGTCACGATAATTTTAGGATTTACGTATTGTTGTTTGTATTTTGTAAAAATACATGCGTAGTTGAGTCCAGCGGGATCTACACTAACAGCTTATGATTCTGGGATGAGGCTTTCATTATAAGGCGTATGGTTGAATAATTTTTGAAATTGGACGATTCAATCGTCAAAATGGCATCGAAATGCATGAAATTATCATCTGAAGGTGTTGTTGCGGATAGCAATGAAATTATACCAATGAGATCGAAAAAATAAGCCGATGAGCGCCAATGAGTTTCATGACGGTCCAATGTGCTATGTGATCGTACAAGCTCAAAATGTATAACGATTTATTTAAGGAATTAAATAAAATATATATTTATATAATATATACACATTCACAAAGCTGGATATTTCACTTCCCTCTTTTCCTTCTCTCCTTTTACGCATTAATGGGTTTTGGGCTACCCCAATTCGAGGAGCTATGGGCCAAGTCAACTGATAAGGTCGGATCCGTTGAGCTCGTGGCAAGAGGAAGATCAAATCTATGGTAGTATGGGTCATGTGCGACTGTGTTTGAATCTTGAGACCGTCGAATAAGGTTGGTCTTCTTTTGCGATTTAGGCGGGCGGAGTTGACCAAAAAAAAGAGCAGCATTTTCTTTTAGTTGCGGCGCACACCATTTGGCATCATCAGTTGGAGCTCTGACCCCGCGTAGACGAATGCGACTTTTCAAAGGCGGCAACGGTTGTCAGGTTGTGATTTTCATGGTGTAGTCGAGCTTCACGAGGCAGGGTTCATCGCAAAGAGCACATGAAGTGTAACGCGATGGAGTAGGCGGTTCGTCGATTCATTGAGCGTAGGGTAGGAAATTGAGAAGAGAAGGTGTGGTGTGTATGGAATGAGATGCATGGGTTTGTGCAGGAGGAGTTGTGGAAGAGGAGGGATCAATATTTAAAGCGGTGATTAGTTATTAATTAAAGTTAATTAATAAATCATTGTCTCATGCTTAATTCATATCTTTTGAATACGAGGTTCAATCAAAATGCAGTCCTTACCGTTGCACTCATAGTGAGATTATCTATGACATAGTATAAGCTTGGATTAGATTCGAACACTTAGGAATTTTCAGTTCAGGTGAGCGAAATTATAACTCTGGATTTATATCTTAGTATAAATTCCCAAAATTATATATATTGAAAAATATTACCTAGATGAGGTAGAATAATATATATATGTGATTATTTTCCCTATTTGATTGTATTAGTGGTAGAATATATATATATATATATATATATTATTACAGATATTTGGGATAATTGATTAAGATCTCGTATACATAAATATTGTGTTCTATTTATATTGAATAGAGTTAAATAAACTTGATATTAGTTTATGACATTGTTATAAATTACTTAAACTCTAATTCATCGTTATATTAGTGATAGAAATATTTTTATATATTTTATTACTAATCGGATGTTAAGAGTATGACTTTTATTACTAATCGAATGCTAGGTACATAAATATTATTATATATTTTATAACATGGTTATATGTGTGTGTGTGTGCGCGCGCACGCGCGCGTTTGTATGTATATATATAGGCAAGGATCAGCCCCACCTAGGGCTGTCAATGGATACCCGAAAAATCCGAAATCCGTCTGCATCCATATCCGAAAAGCGGATAATATCCGATATCCGAAAAAACGGATGCGGATACGGATACGAAGACATCCGCATCCGAAAATTATCCGTCCGGTCTTTGTCGATATTATAGTACAAATTGTGTATGTTTTAGTATAATGAAAGATATTTATTTGTTGTTTTATTAAGTTAATAGTTTATATTATATACATTTAATGCTTATTAACCGCTCAAAACTATTTATTATCGCCATATTTGTTTATATTTAACACTTTTATGATCAATTGGATTGTAAAAAATGTATGTTAACTTAAAATTTATATTTATATTTCTTGATTTATCGGTCGTTAGCGGATAGGATAATTATTTGATATCCGTCCGTATCCACGGATGCGGATATCCGATATCCGAAAATCATTTCGGATGCGGATGCGGATATGGCACTATCCGCATCCGAAAGTATCCGTTGACAGGCCTAGCCCCACCTCATTTCCGCTATATCTTTGTTCCCTCTCCCGATTTCAACCACACGTTTTGATTTAAATAATATAATGAGATGACTAAAGAGAGAAAATATATTATTTAAATAGTAATGTATGGTTGAAATTAGGAAGGAACATAGGTGTAGGAAGAATGAGGTGTAGCTGATCCTTGCTATATATATACTATATATATAACACAAAAACATATTTTATATTTTAAATATTATATATACATACATATAGTATAATATTTTATAGATATACATAAATAAATATTTACTACTATAGTTTAAAATTAAATTAAGTTTTATTATTATTTTCTATTTGTCGAAATAAAGGATTCAAAACAAATACACACACCTTGGATATATTTATTTATACTTAATATATAAAATGTTAAAGAGTTTTAAACTGTAAAATTTGTGTATATATGTATATCCTTAGAAAAGTGCATAAATATATTAAGAAGATATTATTTTAAACCTATTGTATGCTCATTTTATATAATGTGATCATAAATTCTAATGATCACAAATACTCTATTTTATATTTCATATATCTCATAGATTAGTCTATTCACATCATATGTTATTACTCATATTATAAATATGAATCTCTAATAAACAAAATTAAAAATTAAATTTAAATTAATTCAAAAGAAAATTTTAAGTCATACTAGATGTTAATAAACAAAATATTAGATACAAACTACAACTTCATTAATATCAAAATATTAAACTCTTCTTTTATCAAACATACACTACGATTTAGTGCAAATGGGTTATTCATGAAAAAATAGAATAAAGATCTGGTGCAAGATTAATAAAAGTAAGTTATTTTTTGTAATTCCTCCCGTTTTATCCATTGCCAACTCCAACAATGGTGTCATAGCTTAATTATGTTAACACGAATAATTAACCAATAAATAGAGCAATCACCTGGAAAATCCAATTAGAGGAGTGTCTAAGGAAACAATGTTAACTAAAAAGAAGGTTGCTCCAATTGAACAACGTTCTTATGAATGAAAAACCACACATCACCTGACATTTACCTGGCTCATCAAATCTGTTCATTCTAAAGGTATTCCCTTAATGGGAGGACCAAAATTGTTTTGTGTGTTGGGTTGATTCAAATATGCATATTTGAATATATCAAATTTAAATTTATAATTGTTTTGAATTTAAACAAAATCGAAATTACATAAAAGTTGTAAAGTACAAATTTAACTTTTCTTTTTAATTTTACAAAAATATAAAGTTATAGTTATATTAATTAAAGCGTTCAATTAATAAAGAGTCGTGTATGAATGTGTATATATAACTTAATAAGTGGTAATCGGGGACACATCCTTATTTTTCACCTTTTTATAAATTACATGCCTCCATTTTTTTTCCGTTCTTCTACATCGTTGTTTATTCATTTTCATTTTTAATTTTCCAAGTCTACCCTTCTCCTTAAATTCCATCTGCCATCACTTTCAAATTCGTACAAATCGTCTTCATGTTCATCTCAAATCTCGTATCTCACACAAGTAATCTTCGTGCTCGTCTTTACCTTCATCCTATTTCTATTTTCATCTCCCTATTCGTGTTTTTCTTCATCTTCGCCTTTAGCATTTTTTTCAGTTTCAACAGGGACATAATTTTGTCCTCATCCTCATCTTTGTCAGCTTCTTCTTCTATCTGCTGTTTTAGTTGAATTGAAGTTAACACTAAGCGGTTTGTATTATAATTTTAGGTTAATTGTTAAGTTTTTAATTCATTTATTTAATTTGAGTTGTTTTTTCCTTTGTTTTTAGTTCAGAAATTATATCAAACCAAAAAATTTTGATTCAAAGTATCCATCTGTTTTTGAAGAATGAGTTCAAGGTTAGTTGGGTTTATTTATAGTTATTTTTTGCTGTTGAATGATGGTTATAGCATCATGTTGAATTGAATGCTATTGTTTTTGTTATTGCGTTGATTGGTATAGCTATATTACATTGTGCAGCGATTTTTGAAATGATTTTATGCTGATTAAATTTTGGCATTGTGTACAATGATATGAAAAGAGTAGGACGATAAATATTTGTTAATAAAGTATTATTCAGGTTGGCATTGCCAAATCATTTTTTTTATTTTATTTCATTTACGTTGTTGTTTTTTTGTATTAATATTATATATGGATTTGTGCAGGTCTGATACTACCAATGTTTTTGTTTTTTTATGTTGGGCATTGATACTTATTGTAGGTAGCTTGATTTGGGTGATTATGTGTTGAGATTGAGGAATTATATATGTGACCATCAGCCTGAATTAAAACCTGGTTCTATTGAATCGGTTTATGAAAGAGATAATTGGAAAAGAGTAATTAACTAATTTTGATTTGCATATTATATTGTTGCTCGTTGCTCATAGTCGTGATGGTTTTCTACGTGTTTCGGTTACTTCAAAGCAATCTAAAAGCAGTTCATTTTGATTCTTATAGTTTTTCATTTATTGGTTCCTTTACCGAGGATGGTTCATCTAGTTCTTCCATGGTTGGTTCTTCGATTGAATGTAGTTCTTTTTTGAAACTATTGTTAGAAAATGATAAAGTCTGTCAACGTAGACCAAAATGGTATGTCAACATACTTAGTAGTTAGTACCAAGGTTTTAAATCTCGGATTTCGATTACGTTTTATCTCGGAAATTTTACGCACAATATCTCGTATCGAACGAGATCTCGGATGAAATGTGCGTATCTCGGATGTACATCTCGGATTGACATCTTGGATATTAAAGTCAATCTCAGAACTATCTCGGAGTAACTTAAGTGTCAACATTTGATGTTTCAAAGATTTTTGTAAAAAAATTTATCAAAATATAGACTTAATAGAAATAATTTATATAAAATGATAATATTAATTTTACTTTTTAGGTCAGAGTTATAACACGATTGATTTGGTATTAATTGAATGGATTCTACTCATTTGAATATTAAAGTAAAAAATAAATGAAAAGTCTTTTATTTTGCTCACTCGTTAAAATGTAAAAAGAAGAATTATAGCAAAGTAAAAAGTCATTAGAGTGTAATTTATTTTGGACTCGCATAAGAAATAAAAAAACATGTAAATGAAAAAACATAACTTCGTATGAGATCTTCTATTAAGATCTTATCTCAAATTTCGCTATCTGGATGAGATGAGTTTCAAACAATAAATAAACAAAATTTAATGTTTTGTTTCGCTAAATCTCATCTTGCTAAAGTTTGAAAATGGGATCTTGAGCGAGATCTCATATGAGGTTAACGAGTTTTGAAATAGTGCTTAGTACAATTATGGTTTTCTTTTTCTAAATTTCAAATAGAGACTTCCATGCCTTAGAACTCAAAGTGTATGGTTATATGAAGATATTTAGAGATGAATTCGAGTTATGAAAGAATGATTTCAAAAGATATTTCTATGGGGCCTTTAACAAAAATTCCAAGACTCAGTAGACTTACTGAATACATCTATTATCTTTTTCTTTGAAGGGCTCGTGTTTCACTGCTCTTGAGTCAAACATATCTACCATTTGTTCAAATCCATTCTTCATATATATATTTGTGCATGCGTGCGTGCATGAGTGATTTATTTTATTGCTTTCATTCACTAAGTATCTTATAATCTCTATATATCTCCATTATATGTTTGAAAATGCTGCACAACTTGGAGTGGTAATATTTATATTGTTGTTGTCATCAAAATCAATACTCATGGTATTAACAGTGTATTCGGTGAGTTTAGAACTCAAAAACAATAAAAGAGTATAGATACTCGATCACATAAAAATGTTTTATGGGGAACAGCTGTATTCCGTAATATACGAAATTTCAACAAAATTGTTTCATTCAAAATGAGAAAGTAAACCATATTGTGAGATCATGTGTTCAATGCAATTGAATACAATGAGGATCTTGTTATGTTGGAAACAACACTAAACCGAGACTATAGATGGACCTAAGAATTTGATCATTGAAATGTTAGTTTTGATCTGTTTACTTAAATACAACTTATTCAATCTTCTTAATGTATTAAGGGTGATTGTATGCACTTTTGTAAAGAAATCCGATGCATATTTGTAGTAAAGTGTTTTTCTTTTGAACGGTTCGACCACTTAAAAGGAAAAGCGAAGGTCTACGAGTGGATGCAACATAGACACTATTGAAAAGAGAGTGAATGATCATCTCTACTTCATGAAGAGACATCGGAAACTGAATTATGTAAAATATTTGTAGGTGCTTATAAGAAACACACAATATGATTTTATTCCAAATGTGTTTTTCATATAGAAACGTGTTCTCTATGAGATCTATTTCATTGAGTTCGATATACATGATCCAAAACTCTTGACTGCAAATTTGTTACAGTATAAGAAATAGATAGCCTATAGTAAGTGAGTAAATGGAGCTTCATATTTCAAATGTTGTTATTGCAACAATAGAAATAGTCACCATATAACTACTAATGGATACATCAATTTTTTTTGAAAAATTACTTTCATATATGTCAAATAGTATTTATGAAATAAACCATTTTCGTTTTTGACTAAAAATAGATGCAACCTTGTATTTGTATGAATATTCTGTATATAAAACATGTGTGTTTTTGGCATTTCGATAATGTTATTTGCTTTCATAACAATAGTGATGTGTTAGCTATAGAAAATATAAAACATCTACAATACTTAACAAATTATTTTGAAATCGTGGACTAAGCCATATCTTTGAGAAATAATTATTTAATCATATGATTGTGAATCATACAGTGCTTATGAATTGTATCTCGAATGATTATCACAAAAGCACACGATCGGTGGAAATGATAAAAGTGTCAATGAACTATTCATATTGACCTATGTAGTCAAAAGCCTAATGATATCGAAAGTGGATG
Organism: Allium fistulosum; assembly: GCA_030737815.1. Classification (NCBI taxonomy): domain Eukaryota; kingdom Viridiplantae; phylum Streptophyta; class Magnoliopsida; order Asparagales; family Amaryllidaceae; genus Allium; species Allium fistulosum. The sequence goes on from CM060906.1 coordinate 57,006,568, forward strand.
CACTTACTTCGTTCAATTCAATGGTGAATTTTCTCAAATATGCACCTGTATATTTAATACAAAAGTTAGATATCTACGAAAAGTTCATAGACTATAAAACATAAGTAGAAAATGTAGCATGCAAAATAAATAAAACAATTTGATTTTATCGAATATGTGGTTATGCTGGATAAAAGTTCTAAGATTATCTAAAAGAGAATATGATTTAGTTTCAAAGTCACTCCTCCCTATGCTACATAATGATGTATCGATAAGGCGTAATCGAACTTTGTTGAACAAAACATGATTGATAATGAATGAAGTTGAATTACCTCTTTCTTTAAGGATATGTATTATCGATAAGGCGTAATCGAACTTTGTTGAACAAAGCACAATTGATAATGAATGAAGTTGAATTACCTCTTTCTTTAAGGATATGTATTATCGATAAGGTGTAATCGAACTTTGTTGAACAAAGCACGATTGATAATGAATGAAGTTGAATTACCTCTTTCTTTAAGGATATGTACTTAAGATTAAGCACATATATTATATTTGGTTTTATCTAAAGCTGAGATGATGATTCCATATAAGATATGAAGTGGGGAAAAAATTACCATCTTAAATAGTTTAAGATATATGGTTGCTCGATCTGCATTCTAACTTAAGTTTCATAAACTCAATGCTAAATTTATAGATTATGTAAATCTATAGGATAAGAAACAAATTATTGTTTTGAGACACGTCACATTCTTACCGAAGGGATTTCTTTTTAGAGAAATTAATGGTAGTGCGACAGACTCGAATACATTCCAAGATTCTAACATAAAAACATATTATATAGATAAGACAAATTATCCAATCCCAAAAGGACACAGCTTGTTAGAACTAATAAGAAATCTCGTACATTGTAGAGAAACTACAAGTTTCCCATCGATATCGAGAAAATAGATTGTTAGTAATGACAATCTCCTCAATTGCCGAAAAGCCACGAAGAGCATAGTCACTTCCATATTGCGCAGTGTTTTAAATCCAAAATAGATTCCAAATACATTCGCAAAATTTGATTTTGAAAATTGTACCCAAAAGGATGTGATCCATTGAGCACGAGTCTTTGAGAAGAAAATTAATGTAGTTGGAAACACATAAAGCAAGGTTGATGGGAGATGACCTAGTCGATTTAAATTGTTGAAATTAATGAACCAATTTTGTCAATCAACATGTTTAAGTTCGTTCAGATTCTATTCGTAATTATTGCATGATATGACTATGAGTATTGACACATTGACGTTGAAACGAAACTTCTAAATAATGATTTAGATGAGACTTTTTGCACACCATAGCCAAAACGTCTCGAAATCAATGCGAGTGATATTAAAGCTTGTAGATTTTTTAAGATCGGTAAATGATCTTAATTAAGTATCTAGAGGTTAATATTCTGATAGAGAAATCAAATAGTTTGATTTCAATTAGAATGCAAATAAAGCATGTATCTATAAGAAAGAAAATAGAAGGCACTCAAACGATTTTACTACTATAAGTAAATAACACGCTACTGATGGCTAATGATGTACCAGTGTTAAGATCAGTTAAAGTTTGGTTGTTTAATTCTCGATGAAGAATTTGAAAAAGGCATCATTTATACTTGGTACACGAGGATGTTGGGATTGTCCCAATTAATATACACAGATATCATATTAAAATGTTTAATATTGAGCATATAAGATAGGATCCTTATACATCGACTGCAGGAACCATCATACATATTATGTTATGTTTTAGATTGAAATTTGCTTCTACACTTGTGTAGTGAGTGAATATCAACTCCGAGTTAAAATCATTAAATTGTAGAAGAGAATTCTCAAGTATTTATGAAATACTAGAGAATTGTTTATGGAAATAGCGAACTTCTTATGAAGAAGTGTCAAACATGTATTTCATAAGTGGTATAAAAAATAGTAAGTCAACCTTAAATTCATGTTTACCCTTAATAAAGTTTTTAAGTTGTAAATGTTCCAAACTAGAAATTGTGGTAGACTCAACTATAAAGGATAAATACATCGCCTTAAATAGTGTGACAATGAAAGCAGCATATGCACGCGAATTTATAAGAAAGATGGGATGGTTCCCACCATTGATAATCAAGTAACAACCATGATAGCAATGATGCAATATAAATGCAATAGAAACCGATAGGTTGAGAAAAGATCGAGACATGTCCTCCGTAATTAACACGTGATAAAAGAGTTTATTAGTGATGAAGAAGTATAATAAAAAATAGATACGAAATAATAATGTTACAGACCTACCTACTAAGACCATTACTCGGTTTTGTTTAGGAAAACTGATTGAAAGTATGGTTATGAGTATCATAATTAGCTCCGAGTGCAAACGAGAGATTGATAGAGTTAACGTTGTGCCTTAGAGGAAATTATGCAATTTAATTATATAATTAACTCTTATAGCGAATCTTGTTCAAAATGAAGTAAGTTTTTGGTTTTATTTTCTATTATATACATTGTTTATTGGGATATAATTAATGTTTTAAGTACATTAAATATATACGAGTAGAAACTCCGTATGAAAATTATTTAATCGATTGTAGGTACAAATGTGTTCATAATCATTGGTATTGGATGGTACTAAATACATTCCTCAAATGTTCATAGTTAAGATGTATTGAGTATGATATATTAATATATCCATTGAGACTAATGTACAGAACACACTTCATATGATGGACAACAAATTGCTCATGACAGTTGAGGGACACCGAGGGGTTACTTACGTGTGTGGACAATTACAGAACGACTCACTGAGAATCTTTTATGGGTTAAAATTAAAATTAAAGATCTCGCATAACGACATGTAGTAGTCTTTTGACTTGAGAATACTGTGAATGTTAAGTGTCTGAACAATACTTTGATTATGGTCAATCACACGATAGCGATGATCGTGTTAAGGTCATAGTTGGGTATAAGTTGAACAACTTAAAGTGAAACACTATTCAAAAGTGAATCTACCTCCTTCGAATATAAGATTAATATCATCGTAATTGGTAGTGAATCTAAAATCAAAGTTTGTGGTCAAAGTAAATCTGTTAATCGATAATTGTTATCAAATTGAACCATGACTTTAATCTTGGACTTCACAATTATAAATATGGTTATTATTAGAGTTTTGACCATTGACCGAGCTATAGGTATCTAAGTGATAGAGTGATGACAAAGAGAAAACGTTTGCAATATAGCATTGCTTAAGGATGTTGCTTTAAAAGATAAAAAAATTAAATTTTACCTAGACGATCTATAAGCAGCTCGACTCAATTCCACTATTGTGATTCGATAAGGTCCGTACTGGCTAAATTACTTAAATTATTTAAACGAGTGTTACGGCACGCGCTTCGCACGTGAATTGTTTTTCTTGTAAATTGTATATGTTTAAATCAGTCAAAAATAATAATTTTTTTTATTTTCAAGTGATATTAAGATTAGTATTTTGAATTTGTAAATGAAGTTTAATTTTAGATCGTATTTTTAAAAGGGTTTTAAATTTGTAAAGCATGTTTAATTGTTAGATCCTATTTTTAGGGACGTTTGAATTTGTAAAAGAAGTTTAATATTAGATCATATTTTTAAGTGATTATATAAAGGGGTGTTTTTGGTAGTTCACATTGATACCAAAAAGTGTGACACCAAATCTATTACGACTATTATTAAAGATTAGATGCTATTTTTTGGAAATCAACAAAGTTTTTATGAATTTTTTTAAAGTTCTGTATATAAAGGGAAATTTTTTAAAGAATCATATATAAAGGGCGATTTTGGAAGTTCACGGTCGGACCAAAAGTCGTGTTTCTATTCCAACTATTAATAAAGATATCACCAAGGGCTGAGCTCACACCTGGGAGACACAACCACAACTCTTAGCTTTTGACAGAAAATGATTTCTTAAATAATTTATAAAATTTATAAATTATTATTATAGAGATTAATACAATGATTATATTAATTTATTTATTATTATATTTTGATGAAAAGTAGTATTCAAGAAATTAATTATTATTATTTGAGTCCTGAAAAATTAATTAATAAAAAAATATTTATTTAATTATTATATAGGCTGAAATAATATTTAATTAAATAATAAATATTTTATGATAGTTGAAATTTTTAATATTGATTAATAACCAGATGGCGAGCCATGTTGATAATAGCTAAATGGTTTTATTATTTAAGTAAGTTATTGGACCTAATTAATAATGAAGTTTGGCCTAGTGGAAATATTAATGAGATATTTTTTAGCACCTAATGCTATAAATAGATCCATAGAGCCTCCATTTAAATATACAAAATTTTATTCCCTCTTCCAAAATAAATTGTATTTTAATGGTGGGCCTGGTAACTCCATCATTGAGTTAGAGAGACGTTCTCCCCAAGACGAAGCTCATGGTTCAATATGTAATCGACTAGTAGGATTATCAAGAAAAATTTTAAATTGATTTTATATTAATTTACATTGGAAATTTTAACGCTAATTTTAAACCAAAATTGATTATACAAATAATTTCAAATCAATTTGTTTAAAATAAAATTGTTATCACGTTTACTCTTCGTGCAACGTAAACCACTAGGCCTCATCGACCATGTGTCGTCGGAGGAGGTAGGGATTTCAGCATCCACACGATTGGAGGTCATATGGACTGGACTGAAGGCTGCAAGAGTAAAGGAGATCAAAGGAGTCACTAGCCAAGAAACCGTCTCCATCAGCGACGATTATGGATAAGGATGGAGATAGCAGGCGGCAACTACGGAAACTAGGAGAAAAATAATTTTTATTTCAGTCATCCATATTGCTAAAATTACATTTTTAGCTCTTGTTTCAAACCACTTACAACTCTCACATACGAACTCCGTTTTGGACATAATTTGCATCGTTGAATTCGTATTGAAACTCCAAATACAGTAACATCATGTAATAGTGAATTACATGTTTATGTATGACATCGTAAATTAGACATTAAAATATTGGTTTTTAAATTAGACATTTTATAAATTAACATTATTAACAAAAAATAATATATTAGCACATTATTTTGAAATTTTGAAATTTTTTACATTCAATTCAACAAAGTATAAATTGTTTATTAGTATATAAATTTATATGCATATATATATAACATTATTTTATGTATAATTTATTAAATATTATATCTAAATAAATAGTATCCAAATAAATAATAAATTTTTTTTGTTAAAGATTATATTGGAATAAACTTTATTAACTTGATAGTAAAATTATTCTAAATATAATACTTTAAATACCTATAATACGAATAAACAATGAAATCATTTCACTAAATTTTATATTTAAATAAAGTCATTCGTATTAATAATAATATATCTTAAAATTCAAATCAAATTCATTCAAAAAAACATTAAATATGATTTAATGCTAACAACATTATTCATGATGGTATTATAAAGCATAATGAACTAAAAGGTTTTTTTTTAATTTGCTAATTTTACCCCACTATTTGATGCGTCCGATGCAATAGATACATCCGTTGAGACTAGTAAACGTAGCGTCCTCCATATGATGGACGATGAATTACTCGTCGTCATTGGGAACACCAAGGGACTATGTACTTATGGTTGTTTGAAACAACCACGGAACGATTCAGCTAAAGTTTTTTATAAGTTAATTACAACAAAGTCAAAATAGAGTACCTCATGTAACGATGTGGTGGCCTTTAAACTTGAGAGCACTGTGAATATTAAGTGCCTAAACATACTTTGAGCATGGTCGATCAGACATGGTGCTCGTATTGAAAGCACTTGGGTGCTTGAAATGAATTACTACTCAAGAGATCATATATCTCCTTTTGTTGTAGAAGATTATTAGCACTGTAACCGGTAGTCCGCTTAAAATCAAAATCTTTATACATGGTAAAATGGATGAAACTTTTTGGAAATAATTATGAAAATATGGAAATTATTAAAAATTTCAGCTTAGTTGACAATCACACACATACATATAAACACGTACTAACAAAACTAAAGTGCAAATAATAATATAGAAACACAAGTATGTCCGTTCAATTTTGATTATGCTATCCATCATCATCTATTTTAGGGACTCAACACTAAGATCTCATTTGGTTTCAAAATGAACTTTGAGTTTCCCGTTTTTAATTTGTATTAGAAAAGTGATGGAAGATGAGGGAACCTGAGAGAGAGATTTTCCATATCCAAAAAAGCAAAGAAAATTTTGTTCTCAAAAGCTCGTTCTTCTTCCTCTCTGTGCCGTTCTTCCACGCTATTTGAAGTCCAATTAGGTAGAACTCACCCCCAAAAGCTAGCTTGTAAGAAAAGGATGTCTAATGGGTTATTTATGCATCATCTATCCCATACCAGACGATGTGGGACATTACACAGAACATGAAAAACTTTTAGCTGCATCTATTTGTAAAGAAAAAGTCAGACCAACGAAAAAGTAAAAAAAAAAACCCAGGTCTGATCAATGATCTCACAAAATACATTTTCAATCTTGTTCTTGTTATTATTCGATCATGACCACTGAATTTACTGCAATATAGGTTATTGGAGCGATATCAACTGCGCTAGAAACTTATCTACTAAAATATTGTAAAAGAGCACATAAACAATATAAACTGAAAATTTTATGAAAGGAAAGAAAGAATAAACTAGTTCTTTCTAGCTCACTCTGGTAATAGCCACCAACTTCGTTGTTCCATCGTGTGCTAGTGTTGTGTACTAGGAAATTAGTAAGCAACAAACTGACCTATTGCAATAACTCAACGAACACAATATAAATCCAATAATGGCCACAAAGAAAAATAACCCTAGGTTCCCATTTTCAACCGAATTTTCTTTATTTAAACAAATAAAATTACAGATTTACACTAAGGATGCGTTCATTGTGATAATGCACAGGATATTTAAACATAATATTTGAATGGAATATGTGCTTTTTGCTTTGAACATGTTTAAACGGTATATTTGGAAAAAAGGTTGAACATATGCAATGAACACTACAGCAAAATTACAATACAGAAATACACAAGGAGTTGCATATTTCGTAACCAACTTAGCAAGTGCAAACATTTTACACACAATTTTTGTTTCAAGGTATCAAGTGAAACACATTCCTGTATGATAATGAATAACCAGCCAATTTTTCTCCCTTATTATCTTTTTCCTTCTAAACATTCATATATATAACTATAGCAACAGTAAACATACCTTTATGCTAGTGCCCTGGGTTTCCACCTCCAACCAGAGTTAGCTTCAGTATTAACTTCTGCATCAGTTTTCAATAAAGCTCGTTGCCTTTGTTCAGCGCATTTAATATACTCATCAATAGGAGGTAGATTCTTCCCTTCACTGTCAAAAGGTACGATGCCTCTAATCAATTTCGAAGCCCAATGTCTCTCCGCTTGCTGACAAACGTCCCTTATATCTCTACCAGACATATTCTCAGTAGCCTCTGCAAATTTCACCATATCAGACTCATCAAGATGCTTCGCATACTGTGAAATGATCTCCTTACGTGTTTTCTGATCAGGCAAATCAAAGCATATTATCGAATCAAATCGACTAATCAAAGCAGGGTCGAGATCGTCTTTTCTATTTGTTGCAGCTATGACCACCACTTGCTTTTCCTGCTCAAAACCATCAATTTGACGTAACAATACCGATAATATCCTCCTCGTCGCTTCATGCATCTCACTATCTCTAGCTATAGCAAAGGAATCGACCTCGTCTAAGAAAACTAACGCTCCGTTAGGGAGATCATCAGCGAGTTTGAAAACATTGCCTAATAAGCGCTCGCTTTCTCCATAATATTTTGACATTATCACCTCTAATGGCACGTATAGCAAAGGAACTCCAGCTTGCTTTGCAATTACACGGGCTGAAGAGGTTTTACCAGTACCCGGTGGGCCTTCGAAAAGGACTGCCTTAGGTCGATTCGATTCGAATTTACGTCGAGTTCCACGGGCAATATCATCGTATATTTCGGGTCTTTGCAAAGCTAACAGTATAGTGTCCTCTATCTCTCTTTTCTGCTCTTCATATCCTGCAAGGTTATCCCATGACATACCCACATCCAAAGGTACACCACTAGTTTCATCAAGTCCATAAACTCTTACTCCCATTGCTTCTAACTCAGATACCGATTTTTCGATTGGTGCCTCTTTTCTTGACTTACTAGCTCTAGGATTCTTCACTGTAGGACTTTTGGCATAAAATCCTCCAGCTAGTTTCATAACGCTAGCCAAGGCTTCGAGTTCTTTATCACTAAAACATCCATTTTTTATGAACTCAATTTCACAAAACTCAGGTCCAACAAGGGATTCGTACATAAAAACACATAAGTTATCCTCGGGTTTACTTGTTTCATTAGCCAAATTAGGGTATGTTAACGTGACCTGCCATGCAGCAGCATTTTCCCAAGCACGAATTAACATTTCTGAACTAATATCATCTTGACTTTCGGCTTTTAATCCAAGATGTGAAACTAAATCTATGATAAGCTGTGATACATCACACTTTGGTGGAATTTTAAACTTAATGGTTATGTTTTCGCCTCTACTAGTAACGGTAAACTGTGGATATGAGCCTCGGTGTGATCCTTTGCTTTTTATCAATTCTTCTAACCTTCTTCTTTCATGACTAGCCTTATTTTCCAATATATCAGGTTTTACAGGCTCTTGTGCATAAGCTGGTACCAGAAGTCCAGAGACTCCAACTCCTAAAAATGTCAATATAGAAAGAGGTAATAAAGATGACGAGGTGGAATGAGTAGACTCCGATGACCATGTTGACTTTTGTAACTCATTCACCTGAGAATAAATTTGGTATTTGACTGGTGATTGAGTTGAGTTAGAAATGCTGTTGGATGCAACCCTCGGCCATAATTTTCTAGTATTTCTAGCTCGTGACATCATGTTTCTCAACATTTTGATTTTTAGAGTAATGGTAGCCAGTGATTGCAAAAATCGCGAGATCGTACGTTCCAACGCGCGACTTGGAAGGAATCGCAGCCTTCCCGATCCAAGAGTTAATTGGATCGCAACCCGTGTAAAATGTGCGATTCTATTTCAGAACGAAAATATTGGAGTCCAATACTGAATCGCGGTTTTAATTTAAACAGCGAACTGAGACAAAATCAAAAGAGATATAGTCCGGCATCGCGATCTGGATTCAGCAAAAAAGAAAAAAAGAGGAATAGGAAGAAGCAGCAGCAGCAAACCTGAATTATTTAGAAACCCTAAGCTTCAGGGAGGAAGACGACTGACAGAATAGTTGAAAAGTTACGGTCCCTGGTTCTGTTTTTAACGCTGCTACAAGTAAAGCGGCTACAACAGCGATTATCTCAATTAGGCTAATTTCCCAAAAAAAAGTTTGCAAGGTAAATTGTATTTTTTTGATAAAAATTGCAGGCAGTATTGTAGTTTTTTAAGAAAAAAATAATTTTTTTCTTAAAATTCGATAATGGAACAAACTACAATTATCTACTAAAATTATACTTAAATAACAATTATTATTATTTATTAATAAAGAAAATTGATTTTTCAATTTTTGAAAAACTTTTTTAAAAAGTCCAAATTAACTTGCACTTTTCAACTAGTTTGCATTTTGTTATTTTAAACAGTAGAAATCTAATTTACATATTCAATACTACATAGACTTTTCTTGTAACAAGATCAGAAATATGTACTTGAAATGCAAAGCCCCTTAACAAAAGTATTAAAATTGAGTCGGTATTATCTCAGGTTCGACATCGCGATCTCGGTCTTCGTCTTTGCCAAACCACTTTGAGAAAACAGAGATATATTCTTGGATTTGATTGCATTTCTGGAAGAACTCGTAAAGAAAATCGATTGATTGGACGTAGACCGAAGAATTTGCCATACCACTGTAAAAATCTTATGTCCCTTCTTCGTTCTCTTTTAATTTCTTCATTTTAATATTTGTTTGATTCATTTTCTAGTGATAGTAAGGCCTTGTACCAATCTTTTGGGCAACATTTTTATTGCTTCATCTAAGATGAATTTAGATCTCATATTGGTGAAGATGAAAAGGCATAATATAAGAGTCATTGTTGGACTGAGTCAACCAGAACATGAGGTAGGCAGGAGGCACTAGTTCAAATCCACATTTTATTTATGTGACTAGAGAGGAAATTGAAAGGATGATGAAAAGTTTACAAGAGAGATTGATATCTCGATAAGAAAAGATGATGAATGGATTCTTCCAAATGATGGAATAATAAAGTGCAGTTGGAGTTGTTGAAAATCAGAACCGAATGCTAAAAGGCAGAACAGATAGACAAGGAAATGAAGTGAAACAATCTAGAACCATCATCTAACACGCCAATAAGTCGGTACCGAGAGGTCCAGATAAGTCGATAGCGACATGTTTGGACATGGGGGTATGGTCGGGCATGGAAATCTAAATTGAAATGCAAACTTGCAACTGCAAGGATTAGAACTGGAAGTTTGGAGGACGTGAAAGGAAACCATCTCACCCCCAAACACCCGATACGCAAGGAATCCACCTGATTTCAAGTTACCTACTTTGGAGTCGTGCGATAGAAGGACATATCCAACTGTTCACTTAATGATATACATCCAACGTATGAAAGTGTTGGCAACTTCGAAGGAGGTGATGGGACGATGCTCCCATTGTACTTGACTGATTTGGCTGCCATGTGGTTTCACCAACTAGATAATTGGTCCATCATCAGTATATGTACTGATTTAGTGGAAAATTTTATGAGCCAATTCATAGTTCGTATAGTTTGGCCAAGGAATGTGTTCACACTTTCAAGTATAAAGCAGAGAGAGAGTGAGCTTTGCAGAATTATTTGATTAGGTTTAATGCATCATCGCTGCATTTCAAAAACCATGCTCGTCGATAGTACTTGTTGGTGAAGTTTTTCAGCTTCACCACACTCAACTAGATCGTGGAGCAATCTAGTCATTAGTTGCTTCCACGAATTGGAATCAGCAAATTTAATCTGTGTTAAATCTGCCTTTGAGAAGTGACCATATTACTGAACGCTTACATAGCCTAGTAGATGCGTTCCAACTGCTTGTTGAAATATCAAGATGGTTTTATAAATGAATGGCAATCCAAAATTAGATGACGGAACAATAAAAGTAAATGACATAGAAATTTTTACATGGTTCGAATTATTGTTAATCCTACATCCATAGGATAATACATTATTTATTTTCTATTTTTTGGTATAGATGATTACAATCGTCCAGAAGCATATATTCAAATCTCAGATTTTCCTTTCTGAGAAGAAAAATATCCCCTTTTTCGTCCTCTAATGTTTTCTTGTATAGTATGAAAAGTGCATTGCTAGTTGTCGCGGTCACCTTTGATCTTTTTTCTTCAATCTCCACCCTTAGATTTTCCGCTTGTCATTCATCTGCAATGCTTATTCATTGACCTGGATTGATGACGGGTTTTTGGTGGGAAACCATGACATTGGTGGGATTTTGGAAATTTGAAGCGAGATGTCTGAAAAATTGGGTTGGAAGCCCAAGCCTGTATGGGTTGGTCTTCTTTCTCTCGGAATGGAAAATGTCTTAAAAGGAATGGTAGGGGACCGCCCTGATGCTTCAAATATGTTGTTGATGCATATGAATTAGTGCAGTGGTGAATAGTGCCTTGCGTTCAGGTTGTACTGCTAATACCTTTGTCGTCTTTGCTTGACTTGACATCATGTCGGGTCGGAATGGAGTAGCATTTCCCATTCTAATTTGAGAGTTGACTTGGCATATGCCTGGAATTTGCTTGAGGCTATTTGTGATTTGAGTTGGTTGCAGCTTGAGTTTCCCTCTTTGCAAATATGATTGGATTACCAATGAGAGAGAGCTTTACATTTATCATTTACCTGTAAGTATGATTCTACATTGAAGCATATCCAGAGCGGCTATGTATATAGCCCCTTTAGAGTGCTTTTGACCCTGTACGGCACTGCCTAGGTTGCCCCCGATATATGTTGGTGCAGACCTGTTCCTGTAGGTATTGACAAAATATGAGCCTTAGAGGTATGGTGAGCTCAGTATATCATGTATTGCTTCCTACGCCTCAGTGGATTATTACAATTTTTTCCTTTTATATTTGACATAACCACTGTGACTTGCCCATGTTTCCTGATACGTGAAGCATTTGTCTCTTCCCACGATTCCATTGGTTGTAAGGCTTGGGTCGGGTTATGTGTTGTGACTTCCAGCTAGTTCCTTGTTCAGTAGCTTCTTTTTCTCTAGTCTTATTGACATGAGGGTAGCTTTTCTGACTTCAAGGACTGCCCATTTCCCTTCGCTGTAGTTCGTCGTAAGAACGGGTATAACACTTGCCCCCAACTCTGCGATGACCGTAGGTTGGGGTAGACTTGTTGTCTTAAACACCTGGTCTGTATGTCTAGTTAGTTCTTTCTAGTCTATCTTTTCGGTGCAAGAAAAATGTCTTTTTGGACGAACTTGCATTTAATGCTCTTGCACACATGGCGTTCCCTTACTGGACCATCTTCAAACAGCTGTTCAATCTGGCTTTTCATTTCTCTATGCGGATTTTTTTAAATCTTTGCACTCATTATTTTAGCAGCAAAATCTATGTTTCATAAAAATCTTTGATCACTTCAGTCGTGCGGCCATTATTCAAATTGAGATACGTCTATTCTTTCTTCATTTTTCCCACATTTCCTTTTATCCCTTTGTTTTAAAAGAACCGATGTTAGGTTAGTCACCAAATTTGGGAGTGTCTTCGGTAGATTGTCAATAAGAGAAATTGTTTCGATTCTTATTCGATCCTTTTTATAAGTAATCTTTAGAATTTTGATATAGATTCCTATTTTCCTTCCTTTACGCTTCTTCCTTCTGAGATCACCCGACTGGAAGAGGCTATTGGCGTCCTTTAACAATTTGGATTTTCTGGCTATGAGGTTAGGGTTCCCGAATCTCATGAACGCATTAATACACTGCTGGAGGGATATATCTCCATTACTCCCAAACATTTCCGGTGTGGTTTGTATCTTTCTATGCATCCGACTATCCGTTAATGGCTTTCTCCCTAGATGTTGCTCCGGTTCAACTTTCCCCTCATTTGTATATCCTTACCTTAGCCACGTTGGTCGGGGGATGCTGCATCAAAGTTGGAAGGAATAGAGCAGAACTTAGAAGAGGGTGAAAAGCTATACAACATTGTTTATAGAGAGGAAATTGAGCAATATAAGAAGCAGGTGAAGGAAATGTCTGCAGAAATCACTAGATTGCTCAGTGGGAAAGAAGTCATTGAATATAGGAGGGTGATTTCTTATCCCCTCTCGGATACTGTCCCTGCTTTTCCTGTAGGTTTTGGGACCTCTCACACTCGTAACAATGGATGGAAAACTATTGCCCATGGACTATTTGGTGAATTTTCTAGTCAAACCATAAAGACAAAGTCTCAACTGAACGAGACCCTGGATGACACAAGGAGGAGGGCAATGTTAAAGATATGTAAGCTTGAGGACTCATTGCAGGTTTTTCGAGGTAGGATTGCTTCTTACTCGAATAAGCTTAAGCAAGAGAAAGTCAAAAGTAAGAGGGAAGAGGTGTTACTACAATGATCCTGAGACGTCCCGGACATTTTCTACCCTACGTTGGCCCAAAATTTTCTAAATGATAAGCATGACTTTGAAGTGACAGTTGACCAACCTATGGATCAGTGGACAAGAGCATGTTATGACCCTCGTTAGACATTTCTTACTAGCACTGCTCCACCTCTTCCTAATGTCCCTTAGATATTATCTTAGTATTCTACTTTTAAGACTCCATTATTACGAAAACATTATTTATAGCGCTTGACATGATTCAAAAGTTTGCTTGTTGACTATTACTTCTTCACAAAATTTGTGAAGTTTTAGCAGTCTCATTTTGCTTATTTATATTATTATTTAACTTTGATATGTGTGGATTTATTTAATTTTATGGCTGGCTTTTCTCAAGCAAGGTTTAGAAACAGCCATTCTCAAAAAGAGTTAGATTCTGCTCTACTCAGAGTAGCAGAATTGGAAGACTTATTAAAGAATGCCGAGAGTATATACAAGGACATATATAAGGATGAAATTAAAAAGTTAAAGAGAAGGATTGTGGAGATGGATAAATGGCACTACGCATTAGCACGGAAGAGGATCCTCAGATGACTTCTGCTGCATGCGCCTCCCTCGGGTCAGATGCCATTCCATGTCTCCTTATGGACTGACCTGGATATGGTCCTCAAATGGAAGCATGACATGAAGACTCATTATGAAGTCAGGATTAAAGAGTTGGAGAATTATTATAAGGGGGAATTGGGGACACCAGGTACTCGGGTTTCACCCTTTTGTTCTACCGAGGATGGGCTCTTTGGTCCCTTTATAGGAATATTAACAAAATGAGGGAGCAACTCTTAGATGAGACTATGAAAACTAGAAAAGTGGCTATAAGGTGGGTAAATGCATTAAAAAACAAAATATTCAATTTGGATTGTGAGGTCCAGTTAGATTCCATCATAGTTTCTCAAGGTGGAATGGACATGGCATCTCTATTAGAAGAGCTTCATAAAGGAAAGGTGAAGACAACAATAGCGGAAATTGGCCGGCAATGCATAATTGACGGTTTTAAACATTTATGGCCTGGACTCAATTTGTCCTTCTTATATAATCGGGCCAATTATGAGTACATATTTATGGATTATAGAAACGTCTGGGCTGGTGCTACTTATGATCCCATGTTTCTTACCGCGGCTCTACTCACGGTAGTGCTACCCATACTCGATCATTAGTCGTGAATACTGAACTAGAAAACTAATTTATTGCTTTTCATTTAGCAGATGGTTTGTCTTAGCTTACAGCATCACATTCCCACTGGTCACATCGACATGGATTGGTTGTACCCAGTTCGTCTTCTGGTTTTGAACTAGATTTGTAACTTAGTTTTTCATCAAGGTGTAGGATCTAGATTAACCCTAGAGGGGGGGTGAATAGGGTTATCGCAAATCTTCTTAAATTAAACGCGGAAGTAAACAGCAGATAAATAAATATGCAGTAAAGTATCACACAGAATTTACCCAGCTTCGGCAACCCCTGCCTACTGCTGCATTCTCAGATTTCTATTAGAGTTAAACAGTATCCCGCTTACAAACACTCTGACAGACTCGCAGACACTCGCTCCCGCTCACAAACACTCCTACAGACTCGCACACCCTGCTCCGCCTATAGAGTTTCGTTTACTCGCAAACTCTGCTCCCGCCTATAGAGCTTTGCAAACTCGCAGCCTCCCTGCTCACTGAACTAACCCTAACTAGACAATCTGACAACACCTAAACCCTAGGTGGTGATTCACTCTAACTGGACTTTTAAAATACAGACTGAAAAACAGAACACAGTTTAAAAACCTAGGGCAAAATATAGATTGACAATTTAAAAACAATTTTGCCCTCAAATAAACTAGGCCTAAAAATTAAATATAAAAAAAAAACCCAGCCCAAATTTAAAACTAAATTAAACTTTAAAACCCTATTTAAAAAGCTTGGCCGGCCCACTTCAATAATTTTCGATAATACTTCAGCCCGTTCCTTTTATTTACTAAAAATGTCGGCCCGATTCAATTTGTCTTCAATCCCTTCTGTTATTTTACTAGCCCGATCCCCTTTGAGAAGAAAATGGCAATTTCGAAACTAGGTCTTCGGCGATGTGTTGATTCTCTGGCGAATACGAGCTCGATCTTCTTCACAACTTGCTCGATTGAATTAGGGCTTTGCCCTTGTTCGTTCCACTGGCAAACTGAAGCTTCGGCTTTGTCGTTGCTTTTGGCGATTGAGAGAAATTAGGATTTCGACCTTGCTTTTGCTTCTGTGAGAATTTGCTATAGCTTCGGCTTTGCGCAAATTAGATTTGTACTTGGATATGGCTTCGCGCTTCGGTGAGTTCGATTTTGCTTTTGGTAAGATTTTAGCTTTGTTCCTCTTCGATTTTTGTATTCGAACTCACTCGTTCATATGCCGATGATGATTAGGGTTTTATAGGAGTCGAACTCCATAATTTTCGTTCGTCTATTCTATGTTGAATTCGTCTTTAACCGTTTGATTAATGTTTGGATGTTTGCGATGAATTCTGACCTTTTCCATATGCGTATATTTCGTTTTTCTCTATTACGTGATAATCACGGTATTGATTCTTTGCTTGGTCAATTTGCTTGGTCATCACGGCATTGAATTGCATTGACGATGTTGATTTTGGTTCCGTGTTCTGACTTGTTCATTGCGGCTTTGAGTTTGACATTTAACTAGGCTTCGGCTATGTCTGTTGATCTCACTTCTTGTCTCGACTTTGTGTATTGATTTGAGCAGTTGTCTATGCACTTGTACATTTGGTCTGGATATGTTCGAGTTGGTAGCTGGGCTTGATTCACTTGTTCTGTTCATGTTGTTTGACTTTGTTCTTTGGTTGGTCTGGCTTTGTTTGTATCACTGTGATCTTGTTCATCTAGAAGTTTTGCATTGTGTGTTCCAGTGTGCTTCGGCATCGCAGTATCTTGTGCATTTGTGATACTTGTAGTCTGATTATTTCACTTGCATGTGGTCTGGATTTGCTGCCTTGTACTGGTTCACTTGATTCTTTGTTTTGGATTGTTGCTTTTGCCTTGAGTATTTGTATACTCCTGCAGCTTTGTACATGCATTGACTTTGTCTTTGTGTATGGTTATTCTTTGGTCTGCCTGGTCTGGATTTTGATATTGTGCTAAGCGATGTGACTTTGTATATATTGCACCTGAGTTGAACCTGTCTGTATATTTGGGTTTGACCTTGTGCTTACCTGTCCCTGTAAATCGATCAAGTGTATATACATATATTGGTGTGCACGGCCTTGTGGCATGTACAGTGATGCACTGTGCATGTCACAATGTTCGTATGTGATGAATTCAATTATAAATGATGACGAACAACCCAAATAACTGAGGCAAATAAAATTTTCAAAATCACATTTTGTTTTATACTGCAAAAACATTTCCTTTGCAATTTTACTGCGTCAATGTGTATTTCTGCAGATTGCTCAGATGCTGGATTCACATTGGAATGAAGTTGAAGATAAATACGAGTGTGAGTGATATGTAGTGAGGAAATGATGTAACTATGAAATCGTGATGTAATTGTATTGTGATCAAAAATGATGTATATAGTGAGAGCTTGAAATTGTACTATCAAAATTGTAATAAATATTTGTTTGAATAAAATATTCGTTTGAATTCAAATTCTGTGTTATTTATTTTATTCAGCAAATATCTATTTAATCTGTGTAAAATAAAATAGTACAATATCAAATACATTTAAATGAATGTATATATGTTTATTATCATCAAACAAAAAGCATATACATGCATATTCCACAATCTCCCCCTTTTGATGATAACAAACATATATTTAAGATTTTGACTATTGTAAATGTATTTGATTATTCAATTTGCTCCCCCTATTTAAATGCTCTCTTTCTATACAATACTCCCCCTACATATATGCATGAGAATAAAGAATTCAAATGAGCCTTGATGCATTTAGAAAATCTTTGACCTTTACTTTCAAAATCTCAACTTTTCTCTCCCCCTTTTGTTATCAGCAAAAGAATAATAGTAATAGAAAAGTAGAGATATAGTGGTAGACATTAATACAATATTAAAGCTCAATCGAGTATAAATATTAATTTCAATAAGAAAATCAAACAAAAATCATAAATACTTTAATTGATGCATATTCCACTTTAGAATGATATGAATGATTTCATCAAATAAAACCATATAGTTGTGTCTATTTGTGGTATATTTATTTCAGGAGATTTGAATATCTACTAACCATGCATAACCGTTAGGACTTTTAAATGAGATTAGTAGTATTCCAAATTTTTTTTTAAAAAATGAATTCAAGTATCTTCTAAGCACGCATAACCGTGAGGACTTTTAAATGGGATTAGAATCAACTTGTCTATTTAATCAATTAATTTTGATATGCGTTCCATACATGCATAACCGTGAGGACTTTTAAATGAGCATGGAAGCACAAAATCAAAAATCCAAGTAATTCACCCATGCATAACCGTGAGGACTTTTAAATGAGAGTGAATATTTTGGATTTTATTGTTAGAAATATAATAAAATTGAAGCACAAATGATTCCCTGTTTAAACTACCACAAATTAACATACTATATTGATTTTTGATGAGTGATGGTCGATAGAAAAATGATAGAAATAGAAATGATCATGGAATATTTATCAACAAAAAGTTTTTATAACTCTTGTTTAAATTTCTAAAGAAATTTTCTAATTATACTCTCTCAAGTCATAATATATGATTAATATCAACACTCATCTTATTTTCAATCACTATTTATCTTTTTAGATAATTATTAGGGGGTCAGATCAGTTAATCAATTTCAATAAAATCAAGTTTTCTTAAATAACAAATCTGATACAAGGTCAAAAGAAATTATTTTCTAGAAGGGGTTTTTAAGAAAAATTCTGCTGAAATGAAAAATATTTCAAGTGAAAGATATGCAGATATTTTCTTTGAAAAATGATGCAGCAAATGAATGTCTCAAAATGTAATCACGTTCCACTAGTAATTTTTCTATCAACTACATTACCAGTGTAATCTGCATCTGACTCAATATCACTCGTTTGGATGTTATAGACCAGATTGTGAAATTTCAACAAATTATCTCAAAGTCATTTTCAACAAACTTGACTTTAAATTGAAGTCGTGTTAACCATCAAAAAAATATCTCAGTGTCAGATTAAGAAACCATAGGATCAACAGTCATTAAACAATCATCATTATTTCAAAAAACAATTTCTTGAAGTTTCACCAAACAGTTTCAACAGTTTCAAAATCCTTTGAGAAATCAATAATCAATCAACATCATAATTTGACCAAAAACAGATTAAGTTCAATGAAAAATGGTTGGTCAACTTTTAAGCATAAATCAAAGTCATGGATAAGAATAAGTCATGTAAGATCATATCAAGTTAGTCAGAATCTGTCAACCATCATAATTACTTCAAGTAATTCTCTTTTAAAGATGATTGATTAAAAAAAATCAGAATTAACATCATCAATCATTTCACATAACTGGCTGATTTAATTTAGATTATGGTGCAGATTTTCACATTTTATCTATCGGTTGAAAATAAATACAATTACCTGTTTTACCTGAACGATAATCTTTTGTTGTTTACCCATTGTGAATCTGTCACCTTTATACTAGGCTAAGGAACGTTGATTTGTCGCCCGTTGTGTGTCTGGAACAACCAGAATCCAGACAACATTTAATGTTGTTCCTTAGCCTGCCACCACACCTACACGGTAAAAGATTTTTGTGACCTTTTTATAGGTCCATGGTTGTTAGTGGCAAAATAATTATGAATAAACAATCCCTTTGGAACCCAAACTTGTTTTGTCTTTTCATTCTTGTTCCAATAGATATGAAATTGGTTTGTAGAATTCTTCGGAACCCAAATTTGAATAAATTTTGTGTTCTTGTTCCTATGACTACAATTTTCAACACGATGGTCAATTATTTCACATCTAGCAAAGACACTCTTACTTTTTGCATTATCATCAACTTGTGTTTTCCCAAAACCTAGTCCTTTTCTGTTGTTAGCAAAAAATTGATTTCCCAATAACATATTGAATGATTTTTCTCCTCTTGAAAAGTTATTCAGTGTTTTCTCAAGATTTTGGACTTTGGTTTTTAGTGTCGTGTTTTCAGTCACAAGTGAGGTGCATCTATTCACAAAATCCTTTTTCCTAGTTTCAATAGTTTCCTTTAGATTCAGGTTTTCTTTTTCAAGATCCTCGAAACTATTCTTCAGTTTAGATAACTCTGAATCTAAAGTTTTACAATTTTCACATTCTAGGTTCTGAATTTTTTCAAGTTCAGTTTCTAACCTGAAATTTTCATGGATAAGCTTTTTCCTATCAGATTTCAGTTTTTCATTTTTAGAATCAAGAGCTTCAACAGTTTTAGTAAGATCGAGGCACAAATAAACAAGATCTTTATAAGAGTAGTTTTTTACCTCATTGGATTCCTCTGAGCTTGCTTCTGAATCTGATCTTGATTCCCTTGAGCTTGCTTCTGAATCTGATCTTACCGTAAGACACAGATTAGCCTCCTCTGAGCTATCAGTTGAAACTTCCTCTCCTTCCTCATCATCCCAAGTTGCTGCGAAGGCCTTTTTCTTCTTTTTCTTTCCTTTGTTGTTTTTGAGAAGTGGACAGTTTTGTTTGAAGTGACCAGGCTTGTTGCAGTTATAACAGATTAGTTCGTTTTCAGAGTTATCAGAATCTTTAGATGTATTACTACTGGTCTTCTTCTTTCGTGGCTTGTATTTCGACCACCTTCTGAAATTATTGACAGCCACTGCAAGTCCTTCAATTGGATCAACTTCTTCTTCATCGCTCTCTTTTCTACTCTTTAAGGCAATCGTCTTCTTCTTTGGTTCGGAATTGATGCGTTCCTCCTTTGCTTTCAACTCAAGCTCATACGTCATCAGATTTCCGATCAAATCCTCCATGCGTAGTTTACTCAAATCTTTTGATTCTTGTATTGCCGTGACTTTTGCCTCAAAGTTCATTGGTAAGATTCGTAGAATCTTCCTCACCAGCTCTACTTCAGAGAATACCTTTCCAAGCGCTCTAGCATTGTACACCAAGGTTGAGAAGCGTCCAAACATATCCTTTATGCTCTCGCCTTTGTCCATCACAAAGTTCTCGTATTCATTGCTGAACAGGGCTAGACGAGACTCCTTGACTTGAGAAGTTCCTTCGTGTGTCACCTCCAAAGTATGCCAAATTTCCTGCGCAGTTGTACAATGAGAAATTCTATTAAATTCATTCTTATCAAGAGCACAGATTAAAGCATTCATAGCTTTAGCATTTGTAGTTTTTAATTTCTTATCATTAGCGTCCCACCTATCCTTAGGTTTAAGAATCTCAGTATCACCAACAATTATAGTGGGAGCTTTATAGCCAGTTTCAATAATATCCCAAACATCATAATCAACAGAACTAAGATAAATACCCATCCTAACTTTCCAATATGCATAATCATTCCCATTAAACATTGGTGGCCTAACAATAGATTGCCCCTCAGAAAAAGCATTATTTGATAGATTCATGACTCTAGAGTTAAAAAAAATTTACCTCGCTCTGATACCACTTGTAGGATCTAGATTAACCCTAGAGGGGGGGTGAATAGGGTTATCGCAAATCTTCTTAAATTAAACGCGGAAGTAAACAGCAGATAAATAAATATGCAGTAAAGTATCACACACAGAATTTACCCAGCTTCGGCAACCCCTGCCTACTGCTGCATTCCCAGATTTCTATTAGAGTTAAACAGTATCCCGCTTACAAACACTCTGACAGACTCGCAGACACTCGCTCCCGCTCACAAACACTCCTACAGACTCGCACACCCTGCTCCGCCTATAGAGTTTCGTTTACTCGCAAACTCTGCTCCCGCCTATAGAGCTTTGCAAACTCGCAGCCTCCCTGCTCACTGAACTAACCCTAACTAGACAATCTGACAACACCTAAACCCTAGGTGGTGATTCACTCTAACTGGACTTTTAAAATACAGACTGAAAAACAGAACACAGTTTAAAAACCTAGGGCAAAATATAGATTGACAATTTAAAAACAATTTTGCCCTCAAATAAACTAGGCCTAAAAATTAAATAAAAAAAAAACCCAGCCCAAATTTAAAACTAAATTAAACTTTAAAACCCTATTTAAAAAGCTTGGCCGGCCCACTTCAATAATTTTCGATAATACTTCAGCCCGTTCCTTTTATTTACTAAAAATGTCGGCCCGATTCAATTTGTCTTCAATCCCTTCTGTTATTTTACTAGCCCGATCCCCTTTGAGAAGAAAATGGCAATTTCGAAACTAGGTCTTCGGCGATGTGTTGATTCTCTGGCGAATACGAGCTCGATCTTCTTCACAACTTGCTCGATTGAATTAGGGCTTTGCCCTTGTTCGTTCCACTGGCAAACTGAAGCTTCGGCTTTGTCGTTGCTTTTGGCGATTGAGAGAAATTAGGATTTCGACCTTGCTTTTGCTTCTGTGAGAATTTGCTATAGCTTCGGCTTTGCGCAAATTAGATTTGTACTTGGATATGGCTTCGCGCTTCGGTGAGTTCGATTTTGCTTTTGGTAAGATTTTAGCTTTGTTCCTCTTCGATTTTTGTATTCGAACTCACTCGTTCATATGCCGATGATGATTAGGGTTTTATAGGAGTCGAACTCCATAATTTTCGTTCGTCTATTCTATGTTGAATTCGTCTTTAACCGTTTGATTAATGTTTGGATGTTTGCGATGAATTCTGACCTTTTCCATATGCGTATATTTCGTTTTTCTCTATTACGTGATAATCACGGTATTGATTCTTTGCTTGGTCAATTTGCTTGGTCATCACGGCATTGAATTGCATTGACGATGTTGATTTTGGTTCCGTGTTCTGACTTGTTCATTGCGGCTTTGAGTTTGACATTTAACTAGGCTTCGGCTATGTCTGTTGATCTCACTTCTTGTCTCGACTTTGTGTATTGATTTGAGCAGTTGTCTATGCACTTGTACATTTGGTCTGGATATGTTCGAGTTGGTAGCTGGGCTTGATTCACTTGTTCTGTTCATGTTGTTTGACTTTGTTCTTTGGTTGGTCTGGCTTTGTTTGTATCACTGTGATCTTGTTCATCTAGAAGTTTTGCATTGTGTGTTCCAGTGTGCTTCGGCATCGCAGTATCTTGTGCATTTGTGATACTTGTAGTCTGATTATTTCACTTGCATGTGGTCTGGATTTGCTGCCTTGTACTGGTTCACTTGATTCTTTGTTTTGGATTGTTGCTTTTGCCTTGAGTATTTGTATACTCCTGCAGCTTTGTACATGCATTGACTTTGTCTTTGTGTATGGTTATTCTTTGGTCTGCCTGGTCTGGATTTTGATATTGTGCTAAGCGATGTGACTTTGTATATATTGCACCTGAGTTGAACCTGTCTGTATATTTGGGTTTGACCTTGTGCTTACCTGTCCCTGTAAATCGATCAAGTGTATATACATATATTGGTGTGCACGGCCTTGTGGCATGTACAGTGATGCACTGTGCATGTCACAATGTTCGTATGTGATGAATTCAATTATAAATGATGACGAACAACCCAAATAACTGAGGCAAATAAAATTTTCAAAATCACATTTTGTTTTATACTGCAAAAACATTTCCTTTGCAATTTTACTGCGTCAATGTGTATTTCTGCAGATTGCTCAGATGCTGGATTCACATTGGAATGAAGTTGAAGATAAATACGAGTGTGAGTGATATGTAGTGAGGAAATGATGTAACTATGAAATCGTGATGTAATTGTAGTGTGATCAAAAATGATGTATATAGTGAGAGCTTGAAATTGTACTATCAAAATTGTAATAAATATTTGTTTGAATAAAATATTCGTTTGAATTCAAATTCTGTGTTATTTATTTTATTCAGCAAATATCTATTTAATCTGTGTAAAATAAAATAGTACAATATCAAATACATTTAAATGAATGTATATATGTTTATTATCATCAAACAAAAAGCATATACATGCATATTCCACACAAGGGGTGTTATTTTGTAAAATGACCCAGATTGTAATCTTTTGTACATTACGTGTAGATATGTAAAATAGACAACAATATTTTTGGTAGGTATGTAATGATCATAACTAAGTATTGATAACCTAGTCTTTTGATATATGCATGGCAAGCTTTGAGTAGCATTTGGATTTGTACCTTATTAATAGCTTTTGGTACATTATATATATTATGCTTTCTTGCCATGCTTAGGATAAGCTCTCGGAGTAGCATATGCCCCCTGGTCATGACTAATAGGTCATAGTCTTAACTTGACCACTTATCTGGATGTAGCATCTTGAGCTGACCTGGCTGCAAGCTTGATATTACCCGTCCCCTTTCTCTAAGGGCGTAATGTCCTTGGCCATATACTTGGTGTGACCTCTCCCTTGTTTGGGGTTGTAATGCCCTTAGCTGCATGCCTGGTACGACCTACACTCCTATTTGAGAGCGTAATGCCATATGTATGCTGAGTCAAATTCTTCTTTAGCCTCATCATTCTAATTTTTGAGATTGTCGTTGTCGTTTTAGGTGGTCCATAGATCGAATGCAGTGAGCTATGAAAAGTAATTTGTTCATGCGCTTGGCAATGTCTCCCCTGCTGTTTGGGGAGGACTAAAATAGGATTTGACTAAGAAGTTAGGTCGTGTATACAACCTTTGTCGCATGCACATGGTTTTTTGTACTAGTTATGGTTGTCTAATATCCATACATCCAATGCAGTATGTTGAATTAGCTAACATAGAGGTTTTTATACTGGTTCAGGCCAATATTCCTACGACCAGTTTGACTATGATATGATTGCTACCATAGAAATATTTATACTGTGGCATGGCAGCCTAATATCTCGGCCAGTGCGGTTTTTTGGCTGAAGAGCTGGATTTGTGTTGATGCAAGTCCAAGTGTGAAGGGGCAATTTCACCGTTCCTAGTGTTGAGAGTGCCGTTTTTATCTACCCACCTCGCATTATGCTTAATCGGTGAATATTGGCGGTGAACTGTGAAGGTGTATTTTAATTTTTCAAATAGAAATAATATAGAGATTTTTATACTACTTCAGGCTGTCTAGTATTCCTATGACCAGTTTAGTACATTGATACATATACACACACATTTTCTTTTTAAATATGAGCCACTCTGGAGGAAATTTGATGTCCCTGGTGCAGTCCTCAACTTTGGTCTGCTCTCTGGTTTTGATACCTCGCTGGTTTGGGATTCTTCAAACCAAGGTGCATTGTCCACTTTTGCCTGCTGCATTATTTGGAATGGGATTGGTGCCGAAGGCATAGCGACCAAATTTCCTGATTTTTCAGCAGGATGCACAACGAGGTGGGATGACCATGGAAGAAGAGGCGACAATTAAGGAAGATGAAAAGTGTAAACGCGCTTAGCGCTTGCCGTACCCAGAGTTATCCCTTACTCATGACAGTGTTATCTTAAGGACATGTAGAGTGGTTTGGGTTAATGGACCTTCACTACTTGTTTGCTTTCTATTTTTTAATTAGCAGGAACCTTCATGTCCAAAAATACTCTAGGCATTTCTTTATTGGAAAAAAGCAGCAGCACCGTTGTCCTTGAAAGTAAATTGAGTCGGTCTATTAAGTAGTAGTCGATCCAAGTGTTGCTGGCAGTTCGATTTCACCATTCTTATTTTTGAGAGTACCATGACTGTTTATCTACTGCATGAAACATGCAACATATAAGCGAGGGCGGTGGATTACGGGCAGCGACGGTTAGTTGTTCGGAATGCATCAATTTGAATTGATGTCTCATGTAATTCTCTGCTTTGCTAGTTCCCTAATTTGCTGAGGGATTGAAATGAGAATTGGAAAGGGTCTATAGGAGTTTAGGTAGATTTGCTGGAGATCAAAAAAGTGAATGGAGGTATGGAAGATTGGAGGTACGGAGGTTTGAGCTCTCCTTCTAATACCAAAATGTTAGTGAAGTTTTTTGGCTTCACCACACTCAACTGGATCGTGGAACAATCTAGTCGTTAATTGCTTCCATGAATAAAAATCAGCAAATTTAATCTTTGTTAAATCTGCTTTAAGAAGTGACTATGTTGTTGAACGCTTACATAACCGAGTACACGCACTCCAACTATTTGTTGAAATATCAAAATGGTTTTATGGATGAATGGCGATCCAAAATCATATAACGGAACAATAAAAGTAAAGGACATAGAAATTTTTACGCAGTTTAGATTATTGTTGATCTTACGTCCATGGGATAATCCACTATTTATTTTCTATTTTTTAGTACAGATGGTTGCAATTGTCTAGAAGTATACAATATTTAAATATCAGATTTTCCTTTTTGGGAAGAAGAAGAAGCTGAAGAAAAAGATCCCCTTCTTCGTCCTATAGTATTTCTTTTTATAGCATGAAAGTGCATTGTTGGTTGTTGCGATCACCTTTGATCATTTTTCTTCAATCTTCGCCTTCAAATTTTATCACTTGTCATCATCTGCAATGCCTATTTGTTATGCCTAGATTGATGATGTGGTTTTGGCGAGAAACCATGACCTTGGCAGGTTCTTGGAAATTCAAAGCGGGATGTCTGAAAATTGGGCGGGAAGACCAAGCCTATATGGGTTGGTCTCCTCTCTCTTGAAATGGAAAATGTCTTAAGAGGAATCGTAGGGGACCATTATAATGCTTCAAATATGTTGTTGATGCATATGAAGAGGTGAATATTGCCTGGCATTCAGGTTGTACTGCTAATACCTTTGTCGTCTTCGCTTGACTTGACATCATGTCGGATCAGAATGGAGTAGCATTTCCCATTATACTCGTTGACTTGGTATATGCTTGAAATGTGCTTAGGGCTATTTGTGATTTGAGTTGGGTGCGGTTTGAGTTGCCCTCTTTGCAAATATGCTTGGATTGCTGATAAGAGAGAGCTTCACATTTGTCGTTTACCTGTAAGTATGGTTCTACATTAAGGCGTATCCCGAGTGGCCCTATATACAGCCCATTTGGAGTGCTTTTGACCCCATGCAGCGCTTCTTATGTTGCCTTCAGTATGTGCTGGTGCAGACCTGTTCCTGTAGGTATTGACAAAGTGTGAGCCTTAGAGGTACTGTCAGCTCAGTATATCACATATTGCTTATTGCGCCTCAGTGTAATATTTCACTTTTTGCCTTGATTTTTGATATAGCCACGATGATATGCCCCTATTTTATGACGCCTGCAGTATTTATCTCTTGCCATGGTTCCCTTGGTTACAGGGCTTGGGTTGGGTTAGGTGTTGTGACTTCAAGTTGGTTCCCTATTCAATACGAATTTAATTGATTCACTTCCTTTATCTTTCCCTCTAGTCTTCTTGACATGAGGGTAGCTTTTCTGACTTCAAGTACTGCCCATTTCCCTTTACTGTAGTTCGTGGTAAGAACGGGTATAACAGTAATGATGGTGACGGTTTCTAGAGTCGCTAATAAGACTGATTTTAAGAAAGCATTGGAAAAAGATCTGCCAATGGATCTTGCGGACTTTTACTATCAAGCTGAGAGATATTTATGCCATGTGGACACAGAAGCCGATAGCAGTAAAGTTAACACTGTGGAGGATGGAAGACCATCTAAGGCAAGGTCTAGAAAATATGAAGGAAAAAAGAAAACCGACATGGCTTTGGATGATCAAATAGTGGGAACCGAAGTTTTCCACTTACACAAGTTAACCGAGACCCCGAAAGGGATTTATCTTGATACTATGGGTAGTTATCTAACTCTGTAATTATGTAATTTATTATAAATTATCTAACTCTGTAATAAATCTCACTCAAAATAAAAGGTGTTTGATTTCTTTTATATGATTTGTTATATTGTGATATAAAGTAATTACTTAAAAATATATAGATAAAAAGGTCCTTAAATAAATTGTTATGTGATTGTGATTGTAATTGCAAGTAGTTGAAATCATGAGTGATGAATCACAACACAAAATAACATTTTGTTTTAAATATCTCTGGTCAAGTGTTTCGAGAAAAAACATAGATACATCTACTGAGACCGAAGTTCATATCGCTCTCCAAATGTTGGGCAGTGCATTAATTATGACTACTGGGGCACAAAGGGTTACGTACTCATAGTTATTGGATAACCATGGAATGTTAACATTTGAATTATTCAGTTATTAATTGATGACTAAATTCACGCTTATGAGTCGCATGATTGAATTCGTTCAGGATTCAAAACATCGCTCGATTTAATTAGTTTATAATATTTACAAATTAATTAATATTTAAGAAATATTAATTATTATTGTATTTTTTGTTTGGGGTGTATTTAGTAAATGTAGTAGTCTTTAGAAATATTCTGGGTGCTAATAGTAATATATATATATAAGTTATAGATGTATATATCAATATACGATATTGATGTACATTTAATTTAGATTTAAATTGAATTGATTACAATTGGGTATTGTTGTTTATTAGTCCATTAAGGGACCATAAGGGGTCGACCATAAGGGGATAAAGAAGAGGTCTTAGGAGTTGGCTTAGAAAGAGAGAATAGTGTAAGATATATTCCACTTGTTTCTTTATATAAGCAACTCAAACCTAAATTGTTTTGGTTCTTGCTTTCTCCCACCATTGGCCTCCATTTACATCTCTCCTCCCTCATCATAGTCAATCTCTATTCAGCCTTAAAACATCAACCAACTCAACTCAAGTGGTGATACGCCGAAACCAACAACTTTGGGTAGGGATCTAAGAGATTCATGAGACTTTCATAATCGTCTGCATCTCAGTCGGGTAAATTCTAACTTACATATGTATTATTATTGTATGCTACTTAGAATCATTTTTATATACATTGATTGCCATGCTTTATAATTCAATAAATTAATATAATAGCAAGTTAAATGCATTTATTCATTTTAACATAATAATATAAATAAAATATATATGTATATATTTTTGTTTCGACCATATAATCATTCTAAAGTATATAAAATAATTTTTTGGATTAAAATTATATATTTTTACTAATTTTAAATTATTAATTATTAATTAAAATCATGTAAATTATAATATACATTTATATCAAATTAGAATTAAAATAATATATATGGCAATTAAATCAAATTGCTCACTGCAATTAAAAAACGATTATGCCGAAAGATATTTATAAATATTTTATAACATAATTAAAAGGGTACTTTTAAATTATATGTTAGTGTGTATACATATTTATTTATTAAATTATTTTTGGCATTTTGTAAATTTTTTTTACCGAAAGTATACACACACATAATTTTTATAATATTTATGATACTCAATTTAAATACAAATATATATATTTAAATTAATTCAAAAAATTATTTTTTAGTGGCATTATATTTAAATCAATATATTTATTTTATAATAATAATACTTAATCAAATATAAAATATTTTACAACTTTGAATTAATATCTTAGACCCAAATTTGAATTTGAATTTTTGTTTGCCAAAGTCAGAATTAGATAATTTATTTTAAATTCAAATTTAATATATATATATAGAAAAACACACATATATAATAAATATAAATATCATATCTACACATGTATATATTTGACAGTGCTTTTGTTTGATGTTGTAGACACCACATATACATGTCATCTCATATATGTATGAATATGTATATATAGACACACATACGTATATATAACGGTACATTCATAATTATACGCATATTATCTTTAATTATTTTTCTGAGAGAAATGAGTGATCCTCTATCAAAGAGGAGGACACTCATGTATTTTATTCTACACTAGAAAATATAGCTATCAACATGTGTGACAGGTAGCATTACCCACCCCTTACAATATAAATATAATAGTAAAACAACCCCCCAACTCTAAAAACTAAGGTCTATAAAATATAACAAAAAAAACATCTAGACTGTTGCGCCTTAACTCCATCCTCCATGTGTCAGCATTACCCTGTAGCCACCATCCTCAATACTTTGAATCAATATACTCCACCTTAACTCATTCCAGGACACTAATCAATGCTTCCATTGTGATTGAAATATCACCACTTTATCACTACCATATCTCTATTATCCTCAACTAAAACACTATCAATTCATCACTACAACAATTTCACCCTTATTTACCACTGAAGCAATGATACCACAATAAAACCTACAGAAACCCAAATAACATTCGCTATGCATTGCCCTAACCTCACACAACAACTTCATATTTACATTTGCCTTGTGATTTCCACTTGAATTGCAATGCATCTTCTTCCCAAATATATACTACTACAACAATGATTACTGCATACCGAAGCATTGTTATTACATTTGTATCAAACTGTACTCACATTTCTACATCAACCCATTGCTACTTCTTACTTCAATTTCACAAAACGCACATACTGAATTTCAGCTTGACTCACACACTGCTAATTCATACTTGATTCTCACTTTTTCTACTTCCCACAGTAGATACCATTTCTAATAAATGCCTTAAGCTTCTAAAGTCTGAGGCTTCTTCTAATTGTATTACAATTACGAATCTTTCTTTTGTTATGAGCAGTGTCACAAACATGAAAAGAGCCTCTTAAAGATGTAAGACAACAATATAGAATGAACTTTATAGGTTCAATGTAAAAATAAATTTCACTACCATTTTCTTTTAAGCAACTGACTTCAAATCTGTGATCATACATCACTTCTTCTTTACTTAAATTTTCTGTGTTGTATCTAACTCCATAATATCATTAAGTATCGAACTTGAGGCTATTACATGTTGTATATGATTATCATTGTGCACATAACCCCTACCATTAACACATCATGTTACCTCCTTCGTGTCAATTTCCCTATTGACCATATTTTCCATAACAACCTCTGCCTAATCGCCTCTTATTTCTTTTTCCTGATGCCTTACTTCCGCTGAATTTATCACACCATCAACTAATTCTTTGTTACACTGCATTGAATTAGTTGCATGTATCTTATTTACTTTTCTATGCACATTCTTTATATCACTTCGTACTTTATATATTTCCTTACTGCCATTATCAATGTTAACGACATCAACTAAATCATCTTCGTGCACAGTGTCACCATGTACACTGACAATATCAACACGGGAAATAGCCAAACCCATAGAACCTTCCACTACATCAACAGCCTTTTCTTTCTCTAAGACTATGCAATCCATCACTTGATACCTCTTTGAATTCAAAACCTTATTATCCAAACCGTTTAGAACATCTAATCTGATTACAGTAGTAATCACAAAACTTGAATCAACATTATCAAAATCTTGATCAATCTCCTGTAATTGATTGTCACCGCCTAAAACTAATTTATCTTCATTATCGCACTGTATAACTCCATCTGCCTTATCAAGAATGACAACATCCCCACAACCATTCTCATCTACCCTTTGTATCATTGCACGGATATAAGCGGGACTATGCACATATGAAATATCTGAATATACATTAGTTTGAGAAACTTTGCACACATCAACAGATTTTCCATCAAATCCATTACAATAATCAACAGTCCTATAATCCGCCCTATCAACCACTTCCTCCACCAAGCAACTGTGCACAATGGCAGTATCACAAAGTCATCTCCAACAGCCTCATCAGGTATGACAACATCCCCACAACCTTTCTCAACCACCATGTTATCATTTAAACAACAGTCCTCAACCCCACAATCAACCACCATTTCCTGAAACAAATCAAAATTATCGCCTATAACATCCAAGTCCCTTAAACAATCAAAAAAATTTGAAGTAGCAATCTCAAACTTCCCATTTTTGAAAGATTTTACTACAATTTTTCTGTTTTTTGGAACAAAACCTTCATTAGTTTCTTGCACCTGATTTGCACGTCCTGCATCTAAAATGGTGATACCGATTTCCTAAGGATGAGAAATCAATCTGCATTTCTCAAATGCTGGATCAAATAATATTGGATCAGGAAAATAATTCTCCTTTAACACTATGATGTTGGCTTCAACAAGAACAATCGAAGCATCAAAATCAAATGTATGACTACTTAAAGCAACACCACTCAAATAAGGATGAGAATATTATCCTCGGCAAGACCATCGCTATCTGCAACCACTTCAGGATCCCCAAATTTATCTTTAAAATTTCGATCTATGTTCACAACATTAATGACATCGAAATGTTTAATATATATTCCAAGAGTTCAATGCCTTCATACCTTTGCAACCACAAATGATCAAGCTGGATTCTCTTTAATTTCATACACTTTAGCATAAAGAAAAACCCATGATCAGTAATTGAAATACTCTTCTTTGCGCCATCGTCTGAACCAAAATTCCTCAAACATATATCTTTTCTATGCTCGAACAATCTGTTAGTTCCTGAGATAATGGTTTTGATGACAACAACCTTAGGACTTGTTATAAAATATAACTATAAATATTCTTGTCTAGATATATATGTATATGCAGGATATATATGCAGGTAATGAGAATGAAGACTGTACAGTATAAAGATTCAAGACTGAGTATAAAGATTCAAGACTAGTATAGAGATTCAAGACCGATGAATTCAAGATTGAAGAAACCAAGACTGAAGACTCATGAGTATCAAGAGTTCAAGAGTTCAAGATATCAAGATAAGTAATAGAGCCTAGATTTATGTTAAAACTTCGTAATAGCACTAAAATCTTTATTCGGATTTTAATTGTGGAATGGAATCCACCTTCTCGCTTTAATAATGGGATGGAACCTACGACCTCTTTAATGGGATGGAACCACGATCTTCTCTAGTGGAATGGAATCCATGAAATTTTCAAAATGATTTATTTTTTCAAAACTATCTTTTTAAAGTCATCTCTGTCAATTTAAATATTTTAGTCCTAATTCAAAAACTATTTTTAATCATATTAATTTCGAACTCATCTCTTTTTTAAAACTATTTCTTGATTTTAATATTTTAGCTTTAATATACTTTAAAGAAATTTATACTTAGTTTTTAATATTACTTTTATATTATAGATTATATATTTTAAAATTACTTTCTAAAACTCTTTTAGAAGTTTAAACTATATTCAAAATGGTTTACAAAGTTTAGAAATTGTTTTGACAAGTTTTAGAATAGAAATCATTTTAAAGAAAAATCTATTTTCAAAATTAACATAGGGATATCGACATCCCTCATCCCTCCATGTCGACATGGTAGCCGTAGAATTTAAAATTCAGATTTTCAAAAGAAGCGTCTATTCGTCATAACCTTTCACGAATGGACATGACCGTTGTTCTCCTATAAATACCAGTTATTTTCAATGAACTTTAAGTTAGTTTTTCTTCATTTCTTCACTCCTTCTTCTCCACTCAAATATTCTCTTATATTTCAAATGCTTTGACAAAATTCTGCCAAAATTCTAAGTGAATCAAACTCGATCATCTCTAGTTTGATTCTCTGCCACTCTCTCTCAAAGATCTCAGTGCTATTCAGAGTTATAGGATCATTTGTAATCAAAGAAGTGTATTGAGTCTCTCTTTATCAAAGTGTGATTGGAAACGGTGTGATTGTGGCCCGTAAATCAATTGGGTGTGATTGTAGCATGTAAATCAATTAGATGATCTTGTAGCCTAGTTAAACCAAAAGAGTTTGCCCTGGACTTGGAGACAGGAGGGTGTATCTCGTGGCCTTGAAATCAAGGTTGTAATATCGACATTATATTTGAAAAGAAATCTGCACAAGAAATTGTGTGGGACTGGATGTAGGGTAACTCCGGACCAGTATAAAATTCTGGTGTGTTCTTTTCTTTACTGCTTTTATTTACTGTTTGCATCTGTGTCTGATTTTGTGATTGTTTCTATGTTTGTGAAGCTGTTAAACGTATTCTAAGATATGTTAAACACACTTTAGACTATGGCCTATTTTACCCTAAAAACGATTCATTTGATTTAATCTCATATTGTGATGCTAACTATGCTGGTTGTAAATCAGACCGAAAAAGTACAAGTGGAACTTATCGCTTTTTAGGACATTCTCTGGTTTCCTGGTTTAGTAAAAAAGCAAGACACTGTCTCACTATCAACAACTGAAGCAGAATATATCTCTGTTGCTTTGACTTGTTCTCAAGTTATCCATATGCAACAAACCCTAAAGGATTTTGGATTAAATATTTCGAAATCACCAATTTATTGTGCCAATACAAGTGCAATAAATTTATCCAAAAATCCTACTCATCAAGCCAGAACAAAACATATTGATATCAGACATCATTTTCTCTGAGATAATATAAGTAAAGAGATTATTTCTCTTGATTTTATCAACACTGAGAATCAAATAGCTGATATTCTGACCAAACCCTTGAATCAATCAACCTTTATTAAATTAAGAAGAGAACTAGGTATTTGTTCTATGATTGAGATATAGAATATAGATATAGTAACATATATATTTAAATAAATAGAGAAAAACAAAATTGACAAGGACTCTCGTTAGATTGTTATTATATTAATGTTTTTTCTATTTTGTATACTTGTATATATTTGTGTCTATGTTTCATATGTGTAATGTAACAACATATATAATAAAATTAGATTTATGTTTCGCTTATTATACTTCGTTGTTAGCATTTAGTTCCATAGTATTAGTTTAAGGGGGGGGGGGTTCTGTAGTTTAGGATTAGTTTTTGTTGATGACAAAGGGGAAGAATTATAAAATAGGTTAGTTAGGCTTAGATTAAGGGGGAGTTAGTAGATTAAGGGGGAGCTATTGGAATAAGGGAGAGTCAGAGTAGAAACAGAGTTTGTTGGAGTAGATTTTACAAACATAGGTTGTCATCATCAAAAAGGGGGAGATTGTTAGTTCCTGAGATGATGGTTTTGATGACAGCAACCTTAGGACTTGTTATAAAATATAAATACTAATATTCTTATCTAGATATATATATGTATATGCAGGATTTATATATATATGTGTAGGTACTGAGAATGAAGACTGTACAGTATAAAGATTCAAGACTGAGTATAAAGGTTCAATAATGAGTATAGAGATTCATGATTGAAGAAATCAAGACAGAAGACTCATGAGTATTAAGAATTCAAGAGTTCAAGATATCAAGATAAGTAATAGAGTCTAAATTTATGTTAAAACTTCATAATAGCACTAAAATCTTTATTCGGATTTTAATTGTGGAATGAAATCCACCTTCTCGCTTTAATAGTGAGATGGAACCCATGACCTCTTTAGTGGGATGGAACCCACGATCTTCTCTAGTGGAATGGAATCCACGAAATTTTCGAAATGATTTATTTTTTAAAACTATCTTTTTAAAGTCATCTCTATCAATTTAATTATTTTAGCCCTAATTCAAAAACTATTTTTAATCGTATTAATTTCGAACTCATCTCTTTTTTAAACTATTTCTTGATTTTAATATTTTAACTTTAATATTCTTTAAAGAAATGTATCCTTAGTTTTTAATATTACTTTTATATTATAGATTATATATTTTAAAATTACTTTCTAAAACTCTTTTAGAAGTTTAAACTATGTTCAAAATGGTTTACAAAATTTAGAAATTGTTTTGACAAGTTTTAGAATAGAAATCATTTTAAAGAAAAATCTATTTTCAAAATTAACATAGACATGTCGATATCCCTCATCCCCCATGTCGACATGGTAGCCGTAGAATTTAAAATTCAAATTTTCAAAAGAAGTGTCTATTCGTCATAACCTTTCATGAATGGACATGACTGTTGTTCTCCTATAAATACTAGTTGTTTATAATGAATTTTAAGTTAGTTTTTCTTCATTTCTTCACTCCTTATGCTCCACTCAAATATTCTCTTATATTTCAAATGATTTAACAAAATTCTGCCGAAATTCTAAGTGAATCAAACTCGATCATCTCTAGTTTGATTCTCTGCCACTCTCTCTCAAAGATCTCAGTGCTATTCAGAGTTATAGAATCATTTGTAATCAAAGAAGTGTATCAAGTCTCTCTCTATCAAAGTGTAACTGGAAACGGTGTGATTGTGGCCCGCAAATCAATTGGGTGTGATTATAGCCCGTAAATCAATTAGGTGATCTTGTAGCCTGGCTAAATCAAGAGAGTTTGCCTTGGACTCAGAGATAGGAGGGTGTATCTCGTGGCCTTAAAATCGAGGTTGTAATATCGACATTATATTTGAAAAGAAATCTGCACAAGAAATTGTGTGGGACTGGATGTAGGGTAACTCCGAACCAGTATAAAATTCTGGTGTGTTCTTTCCTTTACTGCTTTTATTTACTGTTTGCATCCGTGTCTGATTCTATGATTGTTTCTGTGTTTGTGAACTACATTTGTTTGGATTTAATTTGAAAAGATTTCAAAAAGATTCATAAAATTAATTAAACACTATTCACCCCCCCCCTCTAGTGTTAATTCTACCTTAAGATCCGTAATCTGCATTTCCTATATAATCCACAACTAAAACATCGAATAGGATCCCGATAATCTCTAGCTAGATGATAGTAACCCCCACACCGAAAACAGATTCACTTCTCTTTTATATTATTTATCTAGTTCTTAAAAGATTTTTTCTGGTTGAGGATCTGAGGAAACAAACCCTTCGATTCTTTCACAACCTGGGTGTATGATCGATAACGAGTTTTGCTAGAATTTGGAATTGAAATATCAAGAAAGGATTAGAAATGAATTGGAGGACAAGATTAGAAGAATTTGAGAAAGAAGAAGGAAAGCGTGGAAACGAGGAAGATGCCAATTTTTTTCTTCAGGATGCGCTAAAAAATTGAAATTAGTTTAATTATTACATGTTAAATAAATCAAATGAAACGATAAGTAAAATATGACTTTGTTAGGAAACAACCAGATTGGATCCAATGTTAAATATTAGATTTCATTAAGCCATTAAGATCTAATTAGGGATTTGTTTGAAATTTACCCATTTCAATCATTGCCGAATGGGCCAGATCCAGCACTTTCATGTTTTCAATAACTACCAAAGTCTGTCTTCTAATTGTTTAGCCCTTCGTATGGTTAATAGCTACTCCCTTTAGGTTGGATTATTAATGACTAGGAAGTTTTGTATAACATAAGCATTTATGAAGTATTTATATATTTAGTGCACATATTAGTGTAACATACTTAATTATAGATCTATAACATTACATTAAATATATTAGTTAAGTTTTATATGGCTAAGCAATTTGATGTTGTATTTATGTAATTATGGACCATATATCCAATTTCTAATGACAACCAAATATGTTTAAGTTCTTCTTTCATAATGCAAAAATGAGTGTAGAATTTTCATTAATAAGTACACGTGATTTTTACAAATGTTATTTCATTAATTAAAAAAGAGTGTAGAATTACACAAATAAGTACACTCTATTTTTAAAGTTACAATTTGAATCCCACTCTGATTTACGATTCACGATTCAAATCCCATTTCGATTCAAATTTCAAACTTTACGATTTAAGATTTGAATCTCATATTAAAATCATTGATGGTAGCAAGCAACATTCTTGACAGGTGAGCATGATTTTGGAGATATGTATGTAGAAACTTGTTTACACTAGCAGTGGCAGGTAAGGTCTAAATTATACGAGTGTTCCTAAACATAGAGCAGAAAAACATTAGTTTACAAAGATGTATTTAGTATACATTAATTGCATCAACGTAGTGCATCATATCAGTTATCTAAAACATTAGATGAAGAAAGAAGAACAGACAACAGTGTTGTGTAAAGTGGCTAAACTGAACACAGATGATCTAAAACTCATATGTAAAGGAAAAAAATTATGCTTAGCCAACCATATGATGTGGTATATTTGTTTATAAAAATCAATTTCACAGTATACTAGGTAACCAGTCAACCACTTAACTACATAACTACAACATTAGACACATGGAAGAAGAATAGTTTCCTGTAAAGTAGATAAACTGAATAAAGCATAATCCAACAGTCAACAAAATGGACATAAATAAAGAGCGAAATGCATATAGCTATCATA
Organism: Allium fistulosum; assembly: GCA_030737815.1. Classification (NCBI taxonomy): domain Eukaryota; kingdom Viridiplantae; phylum Streptophyta; class Magnoliopsida; order Asparagales; family Amaryllidaceae; genus Allium; species Allium fistulosum. The sequence goes on from CM060906.1 coordinate 57,044,244, forward strand.
TGGTATATAAGTAAATTCAATATCATTTGAAGCAATTCGTACATCACTAACACAAACTTACTCAAATTTAATTTCGTATTGTTGAAATCAATTCTTGGCTGCAACTCATTATTTTGGACAATTCATTCTAAACAGTATAAATTCATGAAAATTCAAACTTGGAGAAGCCAAAATGTGAAAAGTTATGAAAATCGAAGTTAAATGCATTGCACAATCCAACTGACAACTGCTTCAGCATAAAAGAATACAAAGATGCCGAATCGGAAGATTGAATATTGAGAACGTACCTGAATTGTTATGATCAATGAAATGAAATCGCAATTTTGACTGGAAATTTTAAACCCTAAAACCCCATAATGTTGCAATTTGGGTTTTGATATATGAGGCTTGTTGATTTCACCCTAAGAAACAAAAGAATATAGGGGAGTCGGGTCACACTAAGTCATAAGACCCGATTTTTGAACATAAACGAGAGTTGTTTAATAAATATTTCTTCAACAGAGATATCAGGCCCGAAATAAGGAAAGAATAGATCCGAAAGAAATCCACGGTTGCAGCTCAAAAAAACTAAATAATAATAATAATCTATTAGATATTAATATAAAATCAAAGAGCCTCGTGAATTCCAGATATTTCCAGAATTCTGTGATCTTATTTTTCGAACATCGTAGCATCGTTTGTATTAGGGCTGTTATGGTAATGGTAAATTTACCATTACCATACCATTACTAGTCAATCGGTTACCATTTTAAAGTAAAGTCGGTATACCAGTATAATCGGTACGATAGCGGTAAATTTACCCTTTTTTACGGTAAAACATCGGTAATATTTATTTAAAACCAGCGGTAATGGTAATTTACCAGTCCATTCATAATACATTAATATTCATGTAAGATGTTGTATTACGGGCATTTAGAAGTAAGAAAATAGTTCTATTTATTTCAGTAATTCAACTCAAATGATGATAAATACACTTCTTTTCTATGTCCTTTATTAAGTGACCCAATGAGATATATAATGAATCATCATTCAGTTTAAAAATATATCAACTTATTATTTTTCTAGACAAATGGTAATTTACCATTATCAGTGTAACGGTTACCAGTCAATCAGTAACGGTAACGGTAAACAATTTTAGTTTACCAGTAAAAACGGTATGGCAACCGTATTTACAAAATGGTAACGGTAACCATTACCATAACAACCCTAGTTTATATCTTTACCATTAGTTGTAGAAGTAATTTTATTTTATTTAATAATATAATGCTCTAAAGTCTTCGTTCTTCCTTTGGAAGACCGACGTTACTTGGGATTAAAGATATACTAGTGCACAGAAGCAATTTCAATCTTTTATAATTAAAAATTACATTTCACAGAAATACATCATCAAACTCAATGGGCCAGAAAATATGAGCATGCCCAATATCTCCAATCTTAATTATTGTTTTCATCATGTTTGAAAAATCGTTTAAACATAATTTTTGAGCTCATTATTTTTGTGCATCCACTTAAAGCTAAAATTAGCACCTACTTGTGCTAAATCTGTACACACTAAACAAAAAAAGTAAGAGGTGCAAGTGTTATCATCATGGAGTCATCTTAACCAACATTATTGATCCAAGTTTAGAAACCAATCACGACTGACATGATTGAATTACTAAAATAGGGAAAAAAAGAAAAACTTCAGTTGCACTTTTAAATGGACGCAAGTTTGAAAAACACTGAATGCTATATTAATATAGTATCACATAAAACAGATGTTATATGACCTATGAAAACAAATGTATTAACCTACAATTATATATGTGTAATGATATATTGATTTGACATTTCTTTAGCTGTGAAAATAAATGCTATTTTGGTTCATAGTGTAGTTCATCCGATACTAGTTTAAATTAGCATTTTGTTTATCCAATGCTAGTTTAATATGACATTTTGCTTTATCCGATTCTATATTAATATAGCATTCGGTGTCCTTCGGACTGAATTCTAAAATTTGCGTCCTTCTGATTAAAATCGATCCTAGGTTTTTTCTTTAAACTATATTTCTCTTACCAAAATATAGAAGAGCTACAAGACATTGAATTTACTATTTGTAGTAAGGTACATTTGCCAAGGAGATAAAATAGTATATGGTGGATGACAACTCCATCCGCTATCACCATAGATACCAATAACATCAGAAAGGAAATGGCTTCTCATACACAAGACTTTCTTTAATCCTCGTGTTGGGGAGTCTCACATTATATGTTGCTAATAGGTATGTGTAGAAATAATAATCCCATATCATGAAAAAAATAAAGAAGTGTATTAGTGTGTGTGTGTTAGAGTTTAGTTGCATGTAATAACAAGTAACTCTTTTTGTTAGAAGATATTGATCAAACTCTATGTTGCCTTTATGAAAAGATGTGCAAGAAGATTTCAAATACAACATATGGTATTAGAGTCGATGGTGTTTCACATTTTATGTAGGTAACAGGTGTGAATTCCTATTCCATTTGAATTGAGTAAGCCAAATTCTGGACTTTAGCAACATCCTTTAGCCATGTTGCAACAATATCTATAATATGCATCATGCTTCCATCCATCTTTAGTTGAGATAGAATAAACATTCAAATTAAGTATATATATAATACCCACATGAGTATGTGGGTAGATCCAATTAATTGAAAATGGTTAAAAGTGTTAATCAATAGAATTTATTTGTTAATCAAATCACAGAGCATTATGTCAAAATGGTAAAATAGCGGTAATGGTAGAAGCCAAGAAATTCACTTTTCTCAATACTTAGAAATACATGTCATCAAGTCTATGAATTTGTGATTATGATCCAATAATAACAATAAACTAGTGCAAACCCGTGCTATGCATACAAGATTCAGCACATAATTTATTTAATGGCGTGTTTTTGGATTTGTTGTTATATAAAAATGAAAATGTATGTTCATGAACTGTTATTTTTTTAAGTTAGCTTTTCCTCAAACACTGTTATCAAACGTTCGTTGATAAATCTACTTAAGTAAATGTAAAAGGCAATATTTTTAGGCCATAATACCATTATATAACAAATGTTAACGTCAACTATATGTTATTCTTATCTTGGTAAACATTAGGATGACAATGGGGCGGGTCTAAGTAAAAACCTGATAGATCCACCCATGTTTTGACCTACCAAGACCCGTCCTATTAGGTCATCGGGGCGGGTAGACTCATGATTTGTTCTTGAGAGCTCTGGGTCTAGGGTCGGGTCGAGGCTCGGTTGACCCGCCCCAACCTGCCCCGCACTACCAAGATCTCATAAGATTACTTTATTACTATAATGATGATTTGTCAATCCTTTTAGAAATAAGTGACTAAAACATGGAAATTATAATGTTCATTCAATAAATTATAGGATTTTTATCGCACTGAGTTGCATCGCTAATGATGATTTGAACATCTTATTTTTATTATCTTCCATTATTATTGTAAACACGTTGTTATTTATATTTAATGTATCATTTAGTGACAAACTATCTTACAAATAAAAATATATGTATTAGTACATAATTTTGAATGAATATATAGGACCTCACTGGGTCTTAATACGGAGCAGGTCTACCCCGACTCATACGGGTTCTAGGTTCGGAGCGAAGATCCAAACTTGCACTGGGTCTACGGAGCGAGTCTGGGGCGAGGCTTTAAAAACCCGAGGTGGGTCTGGGCACAAAAAACCCACCCTAACATGTCTCATTGCCATTGCTAATAAGCATCGTATTCCTAAGAATGTCTATTAATTTTCAATTTTAAGCATCATAAATTCAAAATGATTTTATTTATGTTAATATGTACACAGTTCACTATGATAATAGCATTCTAAACCTAGTAAAAAGAAATTACACTCTAAGTGAAATAACGTTTAAAATTTGGTTCAAAGAAACAAAGCTTCAACATTGCATTATTCCATTTTTTGACATACACAATAGTAAATTAATTAGAAAAATACCACAGTAGCTTAGAAATACCAAATTTCGAAATTATAATGTAATGTGACCTGTAAGAAAAACATAATATACAACGCGTATTCAAACTTTTGGGACAACAAAATTTTTTCCTCTTTACTTGAAATATTCCTGCAAACATAAGACTAAAGCAATACACCACTAAGCATAATTAAAAGTAAATTAACATCGCTGCAACACAAATTGCTTAATGATAAACAAAAGAAATAATTTGAATTAAATTTCATAATGATAACAATTCGATACAAGTGTAAGGAAATAATGTAAATGAAATGACCTTTGAAAAAAATATTATTATTATTATTATTAGAATATGAGTTAGCTATACACAATGCATAACGAAGCACAATGCACAACGAAGCATTGTAATAGGCACATACATGTGTGTAGATGTAAAAATATTGAAACGAAAGTTGAAGTGTTGTGTTGTAAAATAATGATTTTATAAATGTAAAAAATAGATAAAGTTAACTTGTTTTATATGAAATAAAATTTATAGAAACCATGTTTTATTAAGATATAAATTATGCAGCTTTCCCCAAAAGTCATAGATAAAATTTGCATTTGAATTATGTGCATTAAATAACTTCATTATATTCCACCAAATTCTTTATAATAATTTATGAAATAGAAATATCTATCATATCTCGCATCCTTCATCAAACTAATGTCACTTAATAACTAATTTTACATTCAAACATGTTTTTCATTTAATGTCGACTCTTTATTCAATAATTTCCCACTATCATCGTATGATTTTTTTTTTGTGGTTGCAAACATTGACCATAAGTTTTCATTGAAGATCCAGTCAGAAATTGACATAAACATTTTCAAAGTATCAGTCCAATACCGATACTAATGCTTTTAATATTATCATTTCTTGTAAGGTAAAATATATAATATGTTTTGTAATATATATAATACTGCCTTCAAAGCATAAACATATGTGTAAAACATAGTACTACCTTCAAAACGATAAAAATATATGTGGAAATTTGTCACAGATCCTTATTTTTAAATATTTTATAAACTATATCCCTTCCAATTTTTCTTTATGTTTTACATCCCTCTTTTTATTTTCGGGTCTGTCTTTCCATTTTTACCCCTGTATGTATACCTAATTGCTATTTAATGACTTCTTGCTCTATATCTAATTTCAATCAACGGCTTCCAATTTTCCTTTCTAACAATTTCGACTTCTAATATCTTTGGAATTCTCTTGTTGAATTTTTGTAATGTAATTTCATTCAAATTACAATGTTTTGCATAGATGATCTTGAGTTATTGTTGGCATCTTTAGTTTTTCTTCATCTCGATCAGTTTTCGTTACATCTCGTTTAGTTTTTGGTACACCTTGATCAGTTTTTGGTACATCTCGATCAGTTTTTGTAACATCTCGATCTATTTAGCTTTTCATCTTCTTCTATCCTACATTAAAATTTTGAGTTCGAGGTTAGTTTTTCTTTTCATGGTTATTTTTGTTTGTCTAATTTTTGACATAGCATTATGTTGAATTAAATTTTGTTGTAGTTGTAATTGGTTATCAATTATGTTGTTATTTTTATAGTTGAACTTTGTTGTTATCTATGATATGAAGGCAATTATTTGTATGACATATATTTACCTATGTTGAATTTACTGTGTTTGTTTTTGTTATCATTGTAGTTGGTTGCAATGCTCATGTTGTTATTGTTATAGTTCAAGTATGTTTTTGTTGTTGAATTTCAAGATATTAATGGGATATGGTAGTGAAGTTTTATGCAGGATAACAATATTTGTTTGGCAAATATTTTTTATGCTAGTTTTTTCTATTTTTTATGTTATTGTACTTTTATTCTAATATTTTTTTTTTCCAGGTCTGACCCTATTAATGTTTTTGTTGCCTTTCTATTGGGTAATGATACTTATAGGAGGCATCTTGGTTTGAGAGATTGTGTGCTGAGATTAAGAAATGATATTTATAAACAATAGCCTGAATTAACACATGGTTCTATTGAATTGGTTTATGAATGAGACGAAAAGAAAAGAGTTATTGAAACTAATTTTGATTTGCATAGTATATTGTTGCATATTGCTCATAGCTATGATGATTTTCTATTTGTTTCAATTATATCTAAGTAGTGTGAAAGTATTTCAGTTGATGTTGGTTCTTATAGTTCTTCATTTGTTGGTTCTTTTGGTGAGTGTGGCTTATCTACTTCTTCAGTGGTTTGTTCTTTTGTTGATTCTAGTTCTACTTTGAAAGGGTTGTTAAGAAATGATTTTAGTAATCCAGTATTTATTAATATTTGTCAAAGATTTGCTGATGGCGTTGATAAGTTCTGATTGTATCTTATTATACACTATATTAAGAATGATTATAAAGTTAATGTTGTCAAAAATGATACGGAGCAGGTTATAGTTGTTTGTTCATAGGAAGGTTGTACTTTTCATATTCATGCTTCTCACAAGTTTAACCTACCAGTTTTTTTATTACCAAAACTATGCAGTCTAATCATTCATGTGGAGTTGGTATTATAGATGTTAACCATCCACCTGTTTCTAGAAAATTATTTAAGAAGTTGGTTGTTGATTTTATTCGTTCAAATCCTCTTATGAAAATGAAAGATACTATTCATTTATTTCAGACCGAGTACGATATTATGTTAAATTGCTATTTTGCTTATTAGAAAAAAAGATTGGCTTTGGAAGAAATCCGTAGGAATGATTTGCTTTCCTATCATCATTTGAAATCTTTCTATAAAGCCATAGCTGAGTGTAATCCTGGTAGTACCGTTGAACTTTAAGGTGATTTAGTTAGTTATGAATTTGAAAGGATTTTCATTGGGTTTGAAGCATGCAAATATGGATTTGATTATTGTCGTCCTTTGATTTTTTTGGATGGGACTTTTATGAGAGGTAGAGGATAAGGTTGTATTATGTCTGCTACTGCTAAGAATGGTAATCAAGCTACGATTTAGTTTTAAAAATTATAGTATAATTGATTTGTATTTAATTTAGTGAAATTTTGCATGACAAATATTTTTATGGCAAATATTTGACATACATATGTTGTTTCGTTTTATTTGATATGTTTATTTTGTTATTTTATTGTTATATTAGTATTATATGTCCAATTTTATTTACTTAGAAAACTTTTATTTGAATGGTTTAACTTTTTTGTTATATTGAATGATTTAGGTTGTTAAATATTTCAATGTCAAATATTTTCCATAAGAATATGAGAAATATTTGACATACCTTTAATGTTGTAGTTTGTATATTTTGTGCATTTATTTCTATTTTGATTATGTGACAAATGTATTTTTATTTATTTTAGGTTTTTTCCACTGGCTTTTAGGATTGTATTCGGTGAAGGTGATCCTGATTGGTATTGGTTTTTGACGAAGCTTAGAGAAATGTTATGCGATGATGATCATTATTTCACCTTTATATCTGATCAACATGTTGGTCTTTTGCTTGCCTTTCCTCAAGTTTTTTCAGATTTAACTCATGGTTCTTGTTACTATCATTTGAAGAGTTTTTTTATAATAATGTGTCCTTAAGGTAAAAAGAAATGGATTATTTCATTGTTTTATCGAGTAGCTAATGCTGCTATAATCGATGTATTTAATCAGGTTTTGTTTGAGTTTAAAAGTGCTGGTGAGGTTTAAGTAGAAAATTTCTTGCATGGTTTGCCTTTTGAAAAGTTTGCTTTTTATTGGTAATCAATATGGAGAATGAGTTCTAATTATGCTGAAAGTTTTAATCGATGGATTTTAGAGGAAAGATATTTACCTATCACTGCATGTTTAGGTAGAATTCGTTTGAAGCTCATGAAACTTATGTCTGATAAACGTGAGTTAAGTAAAAGTTGGAATAGTCCATTGTGCCCTGTTATGGAGAAGCGCTTAAGGGATTTATACCTTGAGGGTATTTGATGGAAAGTTAGTAGATCCACTATTGATGTTTATGAAGTTCAATCAACATAATCTTATCGTGTAGATTTGAGTGTTCGAAGTTGTAGTTGTAACTTATGGCACATTAATGGATTTCCATGCGCTCATGATATTAGATGCATTCGTGCTTTTGATTTGGATGTTTATTCTTATATTGAGGACTATTTTAAAGTGTTCTTTTTCCAAGCATCTTATTCTCATCCGATTTATTCACTTGTTAATTTTCAAATAGAAGATGTTTTATCTCAAGATGTTGAAGTTCACCCTCCTAAGAGAAGATGTGGTGTAGGAATGCCTTCTTCTTTTGAACGGATTAAGTCAGCTGGTGAGGTGAATAAGTATAAACGTTTTAGTTTGTGTAAGAAGTTATGTCATAACAAAAGATCTTGTTCGTTAAGAAATAAAGTGTAATTTTTATACATTATTGGCTTTTTATTGCAAATACTATCAATGTAATTTCATGCTTTCTTTTGTTGAATTAAATATAGTTTTTGTTATTTTACTTATTTGTTTGGTTAGTAGTGTAATTTAGTTTGTTTGGTTAATGACAGTCCGACAATTAACAGTCTGGCAAATATATGCCTCGGTAATATTTATCAAGCTAATATTTGCTAGTGATATATTCCATAATTTATATTTTCTAGTTATACATATGTCATGCATATATATGTTTTTCCATTATAATATGTTTTTAGTTATAGTTTATGAAGATAAGTTTGGTTAGTCAATATTCTAATTTTGTTAAAAACAGTAATATTTTTGTACTTGATCGGGATGTGTATTTAATTATCTTTTGCATCCATACATATATGATTATGTTTTTTATCTTGTTAGATTTTGCATTCACATGATTCTTATTATGTTCTGCACCAGCCAAATGTTTGCCAACAAATATTTGTTTTTTCTTTCATGATCATATTGCTTAATTGTTGTTATTTTGTATACATGGTTATGTTTGGCATTCACAAATATTTGGTTAGCTTTTTCATCCATACATATCCAATTAGGTCTGGCATTCAGCTAGCTTTTTCATCTATATGTACCCATTAGGTTTGGCATTTGACTAGATTTTTACATCCATACATACTCGATTAGGTTTGGCATTCGGTTGGCATTTGCATTAGGTGGTATGCTCGGTTAAACAATATATCTTGATTAAATATTGGCTTTTATATGTACATGATTGGGTTTGGAATTCAGTTTTATTTTGCATCCATACATACCTTATTGGTTTGTCATCTAGTTAGCTTTTGAATCCATATGTACTAATTAGGTTTGGCATTCAGCTAGCTTTTGCATTCATACGCACCTGATTAGATTTGGCATTCGGCTAGCTTTTCCATCCATATGTACTCGATTAGGCCTGGTATTCGGTTGGCTTTTGTATTCCATGGTATGCTCAGTTAAACAATTTATTTTGGGTATAGATTGGTTTTCATATCTACTCGATTAGGTTTGGTAGTCGTTAACTTTTGCATCCATACGTACCCATTAGGTTTGACATTCGGTTGGCTTTTACATCTATATGCACCTGATTAGGTTCTGCATTTACATCCATGTGTACCTAATTATCTTTGGCAGTTGGCTAGCATTGGCATCCATATGTATCCGATTAGGTTTGGCATCCGGTTGGCTTTTGCATTCCATGGTATGCTCGATTGAACAATTTATCTTGGGTATAGATTGGTTTTCATATATACCCGATTAGGTTTGGCATTCGGTTGGCTTTTGCATCCATACGTACCCGATTAGGTTTGACATTCGGTTATATTTTACATATATATGTATCCGATTAGGTTTGGCATTTGGCTAGCTTTTACATTCCATTATATGCTTGGTTAAACTATGTATCTTTGGTATAGATTGGTTTTCATATTTACCTGATTATGTTAAGCATTTAGCTGGCATTTGCATCCATATGTACCCGATTAGGTTTGACATTCGGTTGGCTTTTACATCCATACATACCCGATTAGGTTTAGTATTCGGCTAGCTTTTATATCCATATGTACCCGATTAGGTTTGACATTCAGCTAGCTTTACATTCCATTATATGCTTGGTTAAACTATGTATCTTGGGTATAGATTGGTTTTCATATGTACCCTATTAGGTTTGGCATTCGGTTGGTTTTTGCATTTATACATACTCGATTAGGTTTAGCATTTGGCTAGCTTTTGTTTTCGTACGTACTTGATTATGTTTGTCATTCGGTTGGTTTTTGCATTCCATGGTATTCGCGGTTAAACAATTTAACTTGGGTATAGATTGGTTTTCATATGTACCCAATTAGATTTGGCATTCGATTGGCTTTTGCATCCATATGTATTCGATTAAGTTTCGCATTCGCCTAGCTTTTGCATCCATATGTACCCAATTAGGTTTGGCATTCTATTGGCATTTGCATTCGATGATATGCTCGGTTAAACAATATATCTCAATTATATTTTGTTTTCATATGTACCCAATTAGGTTTGGCATTCAATTGGCTTTTGCATCCATACATACTCAATTAGGATTGGCATTTGATTAGCTTTTGCATCCATATGTATCCAACTAGGTTTGACATTCAGTTAGTATTTGCATTCGGTGGTATGCTCGGTTCAACAATATATCTTGGTTATAGATTGGTTTCCATTTGTACCCGATTAGGTTTGGAATTCGATTAACTTTTGCATCCATACGTACCTGATTAGGATTGGAATTCGGTTAGCTTTTGCATCAATATGTACCCGATCAGGCTTGGAATTCGATTGCCTTTTACATCCATATATACCCGATTGGGCTTGGCATTCGGTTGGCTTTTACATCCATATATACCTGATTAGGTTTAGCATTCGATTGTCTTTTGCATTTAATGGTATGCTTGGTTAAACAATATATCTCAGTTATGTACCCATAACTGAGCACAAAATTAAGCCTATAACCAAGTCCACAACCAAGCCTATGACCGAGTCCATGACCGAGTTCATGACCGAGCTCATAATTGAGCCTATAAGTGAACCCAATACCGAGCTCATAACCAATCCCATAACCGAGCCCATGACCAAGCACATAACCGAGCCCATAATCGAGCCCTTGACCGAGTCCTTGACCGAGCCCATGATCGTCCCCATGACCAAGCTCATAACTGATCCCATAACCGAGCCCATAACCAAGCTCATAATTGATTAGGTTTATCATTCGATTGGTTTTTACATCCATATGCATTCGATTAGGTTTGGCATTCAATTGGCTTTTGCATCCTTACATACCCAATTAATTTTGGCATTCGGTTATCTTTTGTATCCATAAATACCCTTGTGCATCTATTTAACTTGTGCATTCAGTGGTTTGTTTGGTTAAACAATACATATCAATTATATATATTTTTTCTTAGATATTCGATTATAGTATGTAGTTTATTACGTTATGGTGTTGGCTATAACCTTGGTTAACCAATATTATAATATTTAATGTCATTACTTCTATTGCTTGTGAAATTGGTTCCCGACAAATATTTGCTAGATATTTGAGTTTACTATAGAGATTATACAATGTTATACTATATGAGAATAACAAAATTTCCTTTGAATATAATAAATTGCATTTCTGATATAAAATATTGTACATTACAACATGTTAAAAGTATGTAGCATTCAATATCCAATATAGTTGAGTTTAACATCAAATTTATATATTACACCAACCACAATTTGTAGACATTACAGTTCATACATTAAGTACTTATACATTACATTATGATAAAAGTTCCTAACAATCATCAAAAAGTGTTTTTTAAACATTCAATATGTACAAATAAGATTACATATCTAGCATCCAACATTTATCATCCAGGATTCGGTACATTCGATCAAATTAGATAAACTGTGATCATTTAACCGAAATTGGTTGTCGCTATGTAATCTTTAATACATTTGATAGTGTCAGATTCTGATTTCCAGATATGATTTTTGTCAATGACGATCTCATATAGGATGCAAGCTCTTAGTTTTTGCATTTCTTCATCTTCATACAAATCTACCTTTCCTTCTATTTGTATGTCATTGGATAGGTTTTCCGTAAATCACAAAACAAATATTGCACAATTAATTCTGCATCAGTTTAAAAAATGTTTTTTTTTAAATTTTATTAAATTTACTTTTATAAAATAAAATTTTATACTTACGAATAGTATTTTTGTTGTGGACAATTCATAAAGTTCATTGGTTTGTCTTAAAGTTATGATGGTTTTTCCCCTTTTTTGCATAAGTTGACTTCAAAACATCCATTATTTTGTCTCTCCGTAAAAAATAATCAAGACAATTAAGTGAATAAATATTTTCCACCAAGAAAATATTGACGAATATTTGCTAGGCAAATATTTGTCAGTAGTAGTTATTAATATACTAAACATTTACCATTATGTTTGCTTGCCGTTTGTGTGGGTAGTCATAGTTTTTCCTTTTTGGTCTTTGGGAATTATAGTACGTCCAGGTTTTGTCAACTATATTGAACTCCAACAGCATATAATGGTTTTTATGATATAGTGGTATCAATATTTTTTGCAATTCATTGCTTCTTCTACCAGCACTTTGACTACCAGTGATTCATATATTGGTTTGTAGTCTTGAATTATTGATACATGTAATTACAGATTAATTAGCTTTCAAACTTTCAAGTGATATTTATTTGCAATTTTAAGTATTTCATACCGCTGCATAGGATTTTAAGTATATGATGTCTTTGTGATTTGACTTCAGTTTTATCTCTGAATACCAGTCTATAACCTGCACAGAAATTAGATTTATATATTAGATTTTTACATTCAGTTAATAGTATTGTAACGAACCGTCTTTCTTGCATTCGAAAGACGAGTCATTATGGGTTGAAGAAATGAGAAAGATAAGAAGAAGACTAATCAAACACTGAATCTTACCACGCATGGAACAACATATAATAGATAATGTAGTATATTACATAGTCATAACCAAAATATTACATCAAAATTCAATAATACAAGTTCCAAACTAGGACAATTACAACTGCTTGTCCAAAAAATACATAGACCATACATACACAATGGAATAATTTATACTAATAATAGCTATTCTGTAACACCCCTAATTTTATTGACATTATTCAGGAGATTTAATTAGAATAAATTAAATAGAATAATGTAGATAAGGAGATTGAGGTTGATTAATAAACTAGGTGGCCGTGCTTATCCAAAAATCTAATAAACTTATATAAATGGTTAGGAAATTAAACATAAGGGCATTAGGGTATATAACCATACTTCCCACCGTTATACTATTCTCATTAGGTCATACACATTCATTTTTACTTAAAACAAAATTTTATAACCATGAGAAGCAAGGTCGGTCATTAGGAAGAAGAGAAGAGAAAATCAACTTAAAGCTTAGGATCTAAGTTAGAAGGAACCAATCTCAACCAAACTTCAATTTCCTTATCCAATCTAAGGTGAATAATAATTTCTTCATCTCTATTTTAGTTTTATGATCATATGGTTCCAGATTTTAGTGTAAATCTGTTTTATGATATATTGAATGATGATATGCTAGATTTATAATTTATATGGAATAAACATGGTTGTTTAAAAGGGGATATACACGGTTTTAGGGTAAAACCGAAATGAAATGATTTTTAAAATGCCATGGGAAAATTTTATGTTATAGAAAACATGATTTTAGAGATGGGTTTCAATTTCCATAATTTTCTGAATTTATATGATTTTATATTAATTTTCTAATGAAGAAAATGGTTTATTGGGTTATAAATTAATTACGGCTAAAATAATAGTTATTTGGGTTTGAAATTTATATATGTTGGAAAAAATATTAAAATAGATTTTCTAGATTTTTTCTAGATTTTTCCAAAGTGATTTGATGAATATATAAAATTATTTAAGGTATGAGATTTAAATGTTTTATATATTTAATTAAGGAGAAGCCTAGGGCACTTATAAAATAAAATCATTATTTAATCCTGAAATTAGTGGCAGCACTTTTCTGAAAAGTATTTGTTAACCAATGAAAATTTGACAAATAAAGGCAGGTTAGTTGAAAAGTTACCTCTTTTAAGTTCAAATCAAGAAAACCATGCTTTTAGCATGTTTCATCCATTTTGGCATCAAACCTTCCGACCCAGACCTTCCGACAAGGTTGAAAGGTTATAGCTTTTGACAAGGTCAAAGTTTAATGCATATGGTATCAAGTTACCTTGTATGTAATGAATTGAACAAGGTCGAAGGGTACTTAGTCGAAAGGTTGGTTGCTAAAGAGGTTGGGGTTTGTTTGTTCTATAAACTAAAATCTTACACCTGCTTGCTTTCGAAAAGGAACTTTCGACTTGGTTGCTTTCAACCAGGTCAATTATCTAAAATAAAGGTTTTAAACCTTTCGACACAGTCGAAAGGTTACTGCCACTTTATCATTGTTTTGTTTTAAACCTTTCAACACGGTCGAAAGGTTATTGCCGCTTTTTCCAACCTTTCGAAGTCGTTGCTTTCGAAAAAGTCGAAAGGTTTACTTGTTTTAAAACCAACCGCTTCTCCAATGCTTTCAGAAGGTATCAAAGCTTTTGACTTAGATGATTTACCCTTGTTTTATAATTGAAGTATAACCCAGAGCTTTCAAAGGAGTTGTTTTAAAAGGCAGAGGCCTATTGTTTTAAATGATATGTTTTAAAGCTTTCGAAGCAGAAGCTGAGCTTTCGACAAAGTTAAAAGGTTGCTTCTAATGAAGTTGAAAGGTTTTCAAAGAAGGTTCTCCACATGTTTTAAATTGAACCCAGTAAGTTTTTGAATGGTTTTCCAATACTTGCGAAAGGTTTGAGTTTCAATGGGGTCGAAGGGTTTGGAAAGAAGTGTTTTAAAGTATAAAGAGGGCTGGAGCTTATTATTTTAAAAAGATACGATTGAAACCCTTCGAAGGGGTTGAAAATAGTAGCTTTCGAAATTGTCGAAAGGTTTTAAAACCCATAAATGTAAATTTTTAAGGAAAACCATGGCTTATATAAAGGAGTTTTGTAATGGCTTTAAGTATGAAATTTTGAAGAAGAATTTGCCTTGATAAAAAATATATGTTAAAGGTGTTAACTATGTTTTATGTAATATATTTCAAGGACCTTAAACCCACATGAGTGGTATTGTTAAATTGTTGTTTTGCTTCTTCAAATAGGAATATATTCACATAATGGCCCATGACTGTATTTTGGGAAAAAAGGGGGTAGAAGAACCGGCTAGGTTAACTCAATAGTGAATATAAATTGCTTAAACTCTTGAATGAGTAGAATTGCATCCAAGGAGTCAGGGTGACCATAAATATAGGATGCCTAAACTTTGTAGTTATTGGAGGTAACTATAAGGTTCATAGTAAACCCATGAAAACTATGATAAAGTAGTTATTGGTGTAACCCAAAAGGTTCATAGTAAACCCATGAAAACTATGATTAAGTAATTATTAGAGGAAACTAACAGATTCATAGTTAACCCGTGAAAACTATGTATTAAGGACAGTTGGCAGGGGCTAATTGGTTTGTGGTGAACCCATGAAAACTATATCCGGATTAAGAATTGACATCAGTCAATAGGTTCCTAGTAAACCCAAGAAAACTAGTATAAGAATGTGGCTAATGATAATATCAGTAGGTTCCTAGTCAACCCATGAAAACTAGGATGTGAAGTGAGTTACTAGATAAATCCATAGGTTTCTAGTAAACCCATGAAAACTAGGATAAGGTGATTAGTTATTGGAAGGACTAATAGGTTCAAGAGGACCCATGAATTGATTAAGTTAACATGCAGGAGCCTATAGGTTCTTAGTGATCCCATGAAAACTATGAATAAGACAGGGTGTCTATTAGGTAATACAAGATTATTAGCAAACCCATGAAAACTAAAAAAGTTAATAGTGACCCTTGAAACTATAATTATGACGGGGTGTCAGACTAAACTGGGAATGGGAAAATCCTAATTATATTCAAGTATGCATATCCTCATAATATTTTGAAAATGTAAGTTTTAACCATTGTGGATGCAGGAGCACAGTATATGGCTTTATAAAGGTTTTAGGATACTAGTGAGGGGAAAACCCGTTCCGCTAAGCGGCGTGGTCTCACTAGATATCTAAAAAGGATTGAGATGTTAGATTATTATTCATACCAGGCTTTATGTCTGACTCGAAGTTTTTGTTCTCTCCTTAAAATCTCGGGTACTCAATTGATTTTCAGTAGTTTGAGATTTAAGGTTCTCAGGTTTTCTTCTCTGATGAATAAAGCTTCCAGAGGCGTGCATGAGGCAGATAGTTATTTAGAATTTTCTTTTTTCCGCTGTGTATTTGTTTGTAAAGGCAGATTTATTGGCCTTGCTATATACTTTGATCAACCAAGGGGGCATCTTCATATGTCGCTCTTGGTGTAATTGTAATAATTATATTTTGCCGAACGTGGTTAACGTAATTGGGATTATGTAATGAACATGAAATGTTTTGATTTGAATATGGAAATGTGTTTTTGAATTGTTAAATTTTTTCCATATTTCTGTGATCTGTGTATTAATGTATCTAGCACCGCCGTATTTAGTCGCCGAAAATTAATAACTATGGATGACTGCAGCATTCATAGCCGTTAGTTTTGGGCCTCCAAGTAGGGGGATGTTACGTATTCATGAAGCCACCTGCTCCAGCTCCTCCAAAATGCTTTCGAGAGAAACCTGGATCACTTGACTACTCATAAAAATTGAGTACCCAAGAGTTTAGGGAAAAGAAAAATAAATTCTGGGCCAGACATGGGTCTGATGTGAGTAAACTCAAACAACAATATTTTTATTTGAACACTCCTTCAAAAAAACAAAGGGTATCTCGTAAGACCACGCCGCACATAAACACAGACAGGTTTTTTTACCTAACAATAACCAAAAAAACTTTCTATTTAAAACTAGTGATATTATGATAATGCCTAAGGGTTTAAAATAAATATAGAACATAGCTGAAATGCTTGCGTCTCACATTCCAACATATTTAGGTATATAACTAAAACCGTAAAGGCATGTATTGGAGATTGGTTCCATACAATGACATGGCTACTTGGGTACTGCTTGCCATAATATACCTCTAGATTAGCGTACCGAGATCGTACCGAACGATTCCTTCCAACACAGGACTGGCTTATTCTTTACTGGATAGTACCGAATATGATCACACCCTTGGTTGGGATCAGCAACCATTTGGTACTATAGTATATATGAGTAGGGACTCATTCAGATGGAAATGATCATACCCTAATGGGTGCAACCCACATGGTCCTGCTGCATATCCCATGTTTTAGTCATTCCTGGTTAATGAGGCTTGAGGCTACGTCATTACCTTTCACATATTGCACTTCTCACTTGGAATGCTAATATTGTCTTCCCGACTTGACATAATGTCAACATTTATCCATACAAGTCATTCAGGAAATGAACGAACCGAAGGCACTACTTCCACTACACCCGTTTTGGAATCACTCTCAAGGTTAATGGCAAGATAGCCCTTGCACTTCAAGTCTTGAATCTTGATCATGACTTCGATACTTCCAATTCTAACGTTTTACGTTGGTTCAAAGTGGTTTTCGGATAACTATTCGTCATCCGATCTCGATCTCTTCAAACCAACATTCGATAATTTAAAATGGTCAATTTATTTGATAGTGAAGAACTCCACTACCGGGTGCAAGATTTACATATGGTCATACACACCATATACTTAAATTATCATGACCCGCTTATCGAATTAACCTCCTTGTGTTTATCACGTTACTGGATATTCAACATTTGTGCTAAACACAAGTCAACTTACTTTTCATAAAACGTGTCAACGTTTTATAATCACTACTTTAATTCATTTGGCTACTTAATGGTCCAGACAATGAGATCATTTGATTTAAAATCACTTAACTTGAAAAGAAGATTGATTTAAAACATAACCAATATAGTTTAAAAATAGTTTTGAAAAGATTAAAGTATATTTAATTAGCTTAAACCCTAATTATATCTTAAATAAATCAAGATTAATTCGTAATTAAACTTTAATTAACTTAATGAACTTAGTTAAGTCCTAATTAACTTCTTAATGTATCTTAGTTAAGGTTAACACAATTCATTATTAGTTAAACCCTAATTAATTAAAAGTCAATTAAATAATCACTTAATTAAATAATAATTAATTAACTAATTAACTTAATTTAATAATAATTAATCATTAAATTACTTCTTGACTTCATTGATCACTAATTAAAACTTTATTAATCACTAATTAGTCATTAACCTTCTTTAAGTGTTCCTTAACCCTTAATCACTTACTTAATTATCAATTAAGTACTAATTATTTTATTTAATTTATTAAATAATAAAATATTAATTTAACTAAACTTAATCTCTTTTTATATTACTAATTAAGTTTGAAACTTTTGCAAAACCATTTCAGACGAAAACGTTTTAAAATGAAAATCAGAAATTATGTCGAACTGCGTCCACAGCGACTATCGCTATGAGCGCAATTCGCTCTAACATATTTCAACATAAACTACTTCACTAACTCTTACTATTCATGATTTGAAAACATACTTTGGAAAGTTTTTGAAAACTTTAAACCAAATGTACAAACTTTAATCCATTTCAAACTTTAAACTTTGAAAACAAAGGTTGATTTCAACCGGATCTCACGTCCGTCGCAAAAACACAAAGTTACTAGCTTTGTTTTTAAAACATCATGTTTTTGGTTCATGTTTACAATCATGCAAACACAATATCACATACTACCATTGTAAATGAGTGGCATATCCATATACATACATACATACATACATACATACATATATATATATATATATGCTTACTAACTTTACATTTTTCGCGTCAAACCACATAACCAAATCAAACTAAACATGCTCAACCAAAAATTTACGACCAACATGATACCCATCCAATTAATACACCATATTATCATCATATATCAGCAACATTAACAAGCTAATATTTTTCCCAAAATAAGCAAGTTTACTCACATTTATGCTAACTAACTTCGCCCGAACTTCGACTATAACTCGGCAATGCCTCTGCGCTCGACTCTAGCTTAAGAATTTGAAACTTTGGAGGGGCTAAGGCCTTAGAATGGGTTCGACCAGAGGTGATTTGGCTTGGCTAGGGCTTTGTGGGGGTAGTGATGGCCTTGGTTTTTTGGAAGAGAGGATGTTGAAATAAAAGTATAAGAAGTATAGAAGGTATGAAAGCAAGTTATAACACAAAATGCTAACTTTTTTCTATTTTTTTAAACTATAGAAGCCATGGAATTTTTTAGAGAAGATGGTTTAGAAAAAGTGAAGTTGGAATGTAAATGAAAATGTGCGTGTGAGGGTGTGTATTTATAGATGAAAGAAAGTAGGAAAATTACCATTTTAACCTTAGTTTTCAAATATCATAACATGTCATTATTTTGACAAGTCATATCACCACCTTCCTCCCCCTAATATATCACATCCCCTCATATATCACGTCCCCCCCTCTAGTCACATCCTCTAGGTCATGATGGATAATTATGATAATGCTAAGATATGACAAAAGATAATGATATATACTTATATATATATATAAGTTATTATTTTTAAAACCATGACTTGTCACATCACTTGCTAAACATAATAACATAAGATAATATACTATTAGTGTATTATTATTATTTGGTTAAATAACTCATATATGTGTTTGTATATAGTGCACAAAGATGAACAACGTCCCCGATAACTTTCTGGTGTCGAAAGGTCGAAATTTCGAAAAACGTTCTTCGGTCACATTTTCCATTTTTCTACGAACTATTTAATTTGGTAAAAAAAATTTAAAAATGATTTTTCCATCATTATTAATTAATTAAAATGATTTCATTTATAAATAAAAATTCATTTACTGACTATATAAATTATATATAAATTTGCCTTGTTAAAGCGACCAAACCCTGGGTCGTTACATTCTACCCCCCTTAAAAGAATTTCGTCTCCGAAATTACTAACAAGAGTTAACACAAAAGGAATCATATATTCATACCATAAAATTCGTACAAAAGGTATACAAGCATCCAAAACAACAATACATCCATGACACGTACACAACAACTATCCTAACATCCATCCAGGATAAGCTTCCTTTACGTGATCCATGGTTTCCCAAGTGAAATCCCTAAGATCATCGCTCCACTGAATCTTAACCAGTTGCATCACTTTATTGTGCAATTTCTTCTCTTCTTGATCCACAATACTGACTGGATGTCTAACTACCTTCAGGTTCGGTCCTATTTCCAAGTCATCTTGAACTGACGTTTCCGCCACTGAAGATGGACCAAGCACGCTTTTCCTCAAATGGGACACATGGAACACATTGTGAACTCCTGACAACTTTTTGGGCAACTCAACTCTGTAAGCGAGTGGTTCAATCCTTTCCCTGATCTTGAATGGTCCAATGTATCTCGGTGCCATCTTTCCATCTTTTCTAAATCGAACGACTCGTTTGATGGGAGTTATCTTCACATAGACAGCATCGTCGACTTCGAATTCCAAATCCTTCCTTCTCTTGTCAGCATAACTCTTTTGGCAATCCTGAGCTTCCTTTATCCTTCTTCTAACCATTTCAACTTTCTCCATCGCCTCTCAAATCATATCTGGACCAAGCACTAAACAATCTCTATATTCTACCCAACGCATATGAGAATTTGCACGGTCTTCCATACAGTGCTTCATAAGGCGCCATTCCAATGCTAGCTTGATAGCTGTTGTTATAAGAGAACCCAACCAAGTGAATATGATCCTCCCATGATCCTTCAAAATCAAGAATACAGGCACTCAACATATCTTCCAAATTGCGATTAACTCTTTTAGTCCGGCCATCTATTTGAGGATGGTAGGTTGTACTTTGACTTAACTCTGTTCCCAAAGCTGTTTGCAGAGATCCCCAAAAGTGGCCCATGAAGATAGGATCTTGATCACTTACAATGCTTATTAGAACTCCATGTAGACGAACTATTTCCCTCATATAAATTTCTGCTAATGAAGCTGTCGTTCTAGTTGGCTTGACCAAAATAAAATGTGCACTCTTTGTTAACCGGTTCACAATGACCCACACTCCTTCATTTCTTTCCTGGTTTTGGGTAAACCATCTATGAAATCCATTGGTATCATCTCTCATTTCCACTTAGTGATTTCCAAAGGTTGAAGTAATCCGGTCATTTTCTAATGATCTCCCTTAATTTGTTGGTAACTTGCACATCTTCTCACAAAGGTGGAGATATCCATCTTCATTACTAGCCACCAAAAACCTCCCCTCATGTCCTTATACATCTTGTGAACTCCATGGTGAATGCTCAATCTAGATTTGTGACATTCCGACAACACTTCCTGTCTCAGACCATCTATATCCAGAACGCACAATCTTCCCTTGATCCTTAAAACACCTTGGTGATCCATCACAAAATATGTACATCGACTTTCCTTGACTCCTCGAATTAACTTATCCATAACACTATCCTTCCTTTGGTTCTCCGTTATCCTTAGCTGAAGAGCCGGGGTAACTTCCAAAAGAGACAAAACTGCATTCCTGCTTAAGGACTCTGCCACTACATTAGCTTTTCCCAACATATAAAGAATGTCCAAGTCATATGCCGCCAAGGACTCTAACCATCATTGCTGTTTGAGATTCAAGTCCTTTTGGGTGAAAAGATACTTCAAGGCTTATGATCAGTGTAGAGCTCGAACTTTTCACCTAATTGAAGAAGAAGAAAATCCTACTTGCTAGAATATTTAAAGAAAGAAGTGTAACACCCTATATTTTTACTAACATTATTTAGTACATTTAGTTAGTTAAATAAAAATAATAATGTAAGTTGGTTAACGGATTGAGATTTGTAATTAAATAAGGGGTAGCCGTGCCATGTTAACAAGAACTAAAGAATAAAAATGAAGTGTTAGGGTAAATAGGTAAGGGCAATATAGGAAAAATATTATTCTTATACCCTAAAACCTTAGGCCATACAATTCACACGTTCAATCATACATTCACAAACAAAAAATATAAGCTAAGGTCGGCCACCATTAGCAAGCTCGAGAGAAGATTAAAGCTAGGATTTCAAGTGGAAGAATCAAATCACTTAATCAAGAACAAATCTCACATCTTTAATCACAAAGCTAAGGTGAATAATGACTACATCTCATTTTTCTTAAGTGTTTTTGGTTTTAAGGATAATCCGAATTTGTTTTGCAATGTTATGCCATGATTTTGAAGGATAAAATGTTTATATATGCATGTTGATGATTTGTGCTTATTCAAATAGATTTTATGATATGTTTTAATGTGAAAACCATATTTAATGACATCCAAATGCATTGCGATTTTCGATATAAATCAAAAATGATATTTTAGAGATGGGTTTCAATTCTCATAATTTTCTGAATTTATGTGGACTTTATATTAATTTTCTAGTGTAGAAAATGATTATTTGGGTTTTAAATTATTTACTACTAATTAATTAATATTTTGGGTCTGAAATTAACATATGTTAGAAAACATATTAAAAATAATTTTTTGGAATTTTTGTAAAATTTTCCTAAGTGTTTTGATGATAATATAGAATTATTTAAGGTATTGGACTTAAATGTTTTATATATTTATAAAAGGAGAAGGGGTATTTTGTAAATAAATTAAATTTTTTATTTCTGAAATATTGGCAACATATTTAGAAAAGAAAATTAGCAATCAATTAGATTTTGACAAATAAGAAAGGTTAGTTGAAAAGATTACTTTAAAAGGCTAAAAATCAGTTTAAACATGTTTTTTCATGTTTCACTACTTTCGGCTACAAGGGTTCCGACCTAGTAGTTCCACCTCCAATGCCATCGAAACCAATGCACATAGTATCAATAACTTGGTATACAGTGAATTGGACTAAGGCGGAAGGTACCGAGTTGAGACCATAGGTTCTGAAGGGGTGGAAGCGCTACTTTGCTTTCAAATGAAAACGCACCTGCTTTGCTTTTGAAGGGTTTGCTTTCGACTTCGTTGGCTTTCGGCTGAGTCAAATGTTTTAAAGGAGAGGTTTTGAATGGGCTGTGCTTCTGTTTTAAGTAAATGCTTTCGAATGGGATTGAAATCCCTAGCTGTCGCTTTTCTACCTTTCGATGCCAATGGTTTCGGAAGGTATACTTTGCTTTTAAAACTGGCCACTTCTCCAATGATTTTGGAAGGTTGGTTTCAACACCATCACTTCTTTGCTTAGGAAATGCTTTTGAAAGAGTGCTTTCGACTTAAATTTTTTATAACCCTTTTTCTCTATTGAAGGTAGAACCCAAAGGTTTCGAATGAGTTAATTTTAGATGGTTTCGAAAGGTGTTTCCACGTGTTTTAAATTGAATCCAAATGCTTTTGAAAAGTTTGTTGTCTACAAAGATTTTGATGCTTTCGAAAGGTTTCAAGAATGGTTTCGAAGGGGTGGTTCCCTAATGGTTTCGAAAGGTTTGAAAGGAATGGTTTTCCAATGTTTTTGAAAGGCAGTTTAAAATGTTTTAAAGACAGGATGTCTAAGGTTTTAAAGCTTTCGAATGAAATGTTTTTCAAGTGTTTTCGAAAGGAAGATTGAATTGGTTCCAAAGGAATGTTTTGGCTTTCGGCCTAAGTTGTAAAGAAGAGTTTTACCGGTTTCGAAAGGGGTACTTTCAATGGATTCGAAAGGGGTACTTTCAAAGGTTTAAATGTTTTCATCAACAAAGATTTGTGTAAAGAATATATATAACATGGCAAGGTGATTTTGAGTAAAGCATAGAGTATATGTGTTTTCCTAGTTTAAATTTGGTTTAGAGGTTTTAAATCAATTCGAGATGAAAAGGTTTTCAACGAAAATTTTGAGAAGATTACCATAAGTAAAATAACTTAGATATTAGAATACCAAATGTGACTGGTATAGGGTCGCGCCCTATACATTAGCTATTTTCCCCAGCTAATTTAGTCCTAAATTCCAGTGTGTAGAGCTTTGTCATAGGTAAGACAAAAATGATGTTACACACGGAAGGGAATATATATTTGTATACAGATAGGTTATTGGTGAGCCCGCAAAACCATTAGGATCAGGTGACCCTGGGAGATGTTAAGTTAGGGACAGACCATCCAGAAGAGAAGTATTTAACAGATAGTTAGGGACAGACCGTCCAGAAGAGGAGTATCTAATAGGTGTTAGATTATTTTGTTTATATTTTCTGGTAGGTCCGAGTTAGCCAAAGGTTAGTAGTTAGCCAAACAAAACTATAGTGTTTGGACAAATAGTTCATTTGTTACCTGATATGTATGTTTACATGATATTGCTTTACAGATTTAACCAGTTTTGGTTGTTGGAAATGATTTGCAAAAGATATGTTTTAAAAGGATATTAGTGAGGGGAAACCCGTTCCTCTAAGCGGCATGGTCTCACTTAATATCAAATAATCAAGATGTATAGTATTATTCACACCAGGCTTTATGTCTAACTCGAAGTTTATATTTTCCCCCTTAAACTCTCGGGTGCTCAAAATAGATTTGACTAGGCTGAGGGTTGAGGTTTATAGGTTTTTAGTAGGATGGCGAATAAAGCTACCGAAGACGAGCTGGAGGCTGACGGATAGCTATTAGGAGTTACTGTTTTACTTTGTTTATTCTGCTATATTGTATTAAGTCAGTATTGACTATATAGTACTATGGTCAACCAAGGGACATCATCATATATCACTCTTGGCGTATTTATGTAATAATTATATTTTATCTGAGCTTGGGAAACGATTATGGTATTATGTAATTTGAATGTGAAACATGTGTTTTGAAATGTAATCAGTAAAATGTTGTTTTTGAAATCTTTGATTTTGTTTCATATTCAAGTGCTTCTGATATTATTGATACCATTAAAATTACCGTATTTGGTCACCGGAAGTTAATACTATGGATGACCGCAACATCTGTAATGCTTAGCTTCGAGCCTCCAGATAGGGGATGTTACAACTTGGTATCAGAGCATAGGTTTATGAAAAACTTTAACTAAAAATGATTTTTGAAAACATAATCCTAAGGAATTAGAGTAAGATCGGGGTATGGGATAACATTATAGTAACGTACTTGTATTTGCTATATAAGTATATGCTATATCTCTAGTTTCCTATCTCTTTTTGGCTATTCTTCTATATCTCATGAGGCTTGAATACAGATATGGATGCTAGAAGTGGAAGAGTTAATCTTGGAGGAAGCACCAACACAAATGGAAATGCCAGACCGAATACTAGAAGGAATCAAGGTTAGGCACAAGCGGGGAATATTGGTGCTGGAGTCCCACAGGTGGATATGGGAGCCATGTATCAGTTTTTCATGAATATGATGCAAGCTGGAATTGCTACTGGAGTGGTTGGAGGAATTGTTGGAGTATGAGTTCAGAAAGCTTAGGTGGCTAACAACTATGCTATGTTGAGTAGGGACTACGCTAGGCTTAGAGGAAAGCCATTTATTGGAACTGAGGATGCTACTTAGGTGGAGAACCGGTTGCTACATTGTGAGAGGATCTTCGTAGACTTAGGGCTCAATGATGAGCAAAAGAGAAGGCTTGCTTCGAGACAGCTTCAGGAAGCAGCTTTATTTTGGTGGAATAGTGTGACGGCTGGAGTATGAAGAGGAGATGAGATGGGCTGAGTTTAGGAGAAGGTTCTAGGAGAGGTTCATGTCTGTGATGACGCAGTCATTTTTACTCAGAAAGTTTGCCGAGTTAGAGCAAGGGGAAATGTCTATTTTGGAGTATGCTAGTAGGTTTGAAGAGTTGGCTAGATATGGTTATTCCACTGTTGATATAGCGATGAAGAGGAATGAGAAGTTTATTAGGGGGTTGAAGCCTGACCTCATATCAGAGATCCTTGTGATGTTGTAGTTGAGATGGCTTTAAGACATGAAGAGATGCTTGCTTCCTTGGAAAAGAATAAGGCGAAGGAGGTCCAGGTTGTGCAGGGTCAAAAGAGAAAGTTCTTTCATAAGAAGGGTGCTTAAAAGGGTGGAGCATCAAAGAAGGGAAAGTCTGAGGTTGTTTGCTTCAAGTGGGATAAGAGGCATTTTGCAAATGAGTGTCGTACAGGAAAGGCAAAGGAAGTGTTCGAGAAGAAGAACACCAGATGCTTCAACTGCGATCAGATGGGTCATTATAATAATCAATGCAAAGAGCCTGCTAAGGATGGGAAGGGCAAGGTGTATGCATTGGAGCCCGGTGCATTAGGACCAACAGTGCAGGAGAAAGGAAAGGTAGTGTTGGGAGGTACGCTTCAGATTCATGGTATGTCTGTTAGCGTTCTGTTTGATACAGGTGCATCGCATTCTTTTATATCTCGTTGTTTGGTAAATAAGCTTAACCTAGAACCCACATACTTAGTTACTTCTTTAAGAGTTGTGAATCCGATAGGAGGGTATGCGACATTTGGGGATGAAGTGTGACCACCTAGAGTTTGATTTGTTAGGTCATACCTTTGTTTGTAGTTTGCACGTGTTTGACTTTGTAGGGTTTGGAACTATTTTGGGTATGGACTGTTTAAGTAAGTACGATGCTAGGATATTTTACCATGATAGGAAAATATCGCTTAGACACCCTAATGGTAGTGATCGGATAGTATATACCGTAGAAAACCCTAGCTGCGAGGTGAATGTTTTTTGGGTTTTGTTGAGGTAGAAGACGAGTTGAATCGAGTTTTCATGCTTAGAGAATTTGCAGATGTTTTTTAGCCTGTAGTAGGATTGCCACCGAAACAAGCCATTGAGTTTTGGATAGATTTGGTGCTTGGAGCAGAACCAGTGAGTAGGCCACCAAGTAGGATGACACCTACGGAGATGAGAGAGCAAAAGGTGCAATTGATAGATTTGGAAAGCAAGAATTTTATCAGACCGTGTAGTTCATCTTGGGGATCAATCGCAATGTTTGCTAAGAAGCCGAACGGATCGTTGAGGTTATGTATCGATTATCGTAAGTTGAATGAGAAGACGATAAAGAATCGATATCCATTACCTAGATTGACGATTTGTTCGATTAGTTGATGGAGCCAAGGTATTTTATCGGTTGGATTTGGCGACAGGGTTTCATCAGTTAGAGTAGCAGAGGATAATATTCCTTTGACGACGTTTAAAACTAGATATAGATCGTACGAATGGTTAGTTATGCCATTCGGACTAACTAATGCACCGGCATTATTTGTGGATTTGATGAACCGTGTTTTCCAAGAGCACTTGGATAGGTTCATGCTAGTTTTCATAGATGATATCTTGATATACTCTAGAGATGAGAAGGAGCATGAAGTTCATCTTAGAGCTGTGCTTGAAACGCTGAGGCAGCATCAACTGAAGGAAAAGTTTTCGAAGTGTCATTTTTGGAAGAAGAAAGTGAAGTTTCTTGGTCATTTAGTCTTAGAGAAAGGGTTGTCTGTAGATCCGGCTAAGATTGAAGCAGTGAATAATTGGAAGAGACCCGAGATAGTGACTGAGATTAGGGATGGCAATGGGGCAGGTCTAAGGTTCAAACCCGGTTGACCCGCCCCTGTTTTGGCTTGTCCAAACCCGCCTCATTGGGTCATCGGGGCGGGTAGACCTGTGACCTGTTTTTGAGAGCTCCGAGTCTAGGGTCGGGTCGGGGCTTGGCTGACCCGCCCCAACCCGACCCACACTACTGAGATATCATGAAATCGCTTTAGTATTTAATGATGGTTTGTATAACATATGCATATTTTTTTGAACTGTTTTGTACACCACATTTTTATTATCTTCCCTTATCATTGTAAACACATTGTTATTTGTATTTAATGTATTATCTAGTAACAGTAAATATAAATATATGACATTAGTACACAATTTTGAATCAATACAAAAAACCTCAACGGGTCTCGGGGCGGGGTGGGTCTACCCTGACTCGTACGCGTTTCGAATCGGGGAAATTTTTTTGACCCACACCGGGTCTACGGGGCGGGTCTGAGGCAAGGTTTAAAAAACTTGGGGCAGGCCTGGGGCACAAGAAACCCACCCCAACCCGCCCCATTGCCATTCCTAACTGAGATAAAGAGTTTTCTTAGATTAGCTGGATATTATAGGAGGTTTATAAAGGATTTTTCGCGGATAGCAGCACCGATGACTAAGCTAACGCAAAAGGATGTGAAGTTTGTTTGGACCGATAAGTCTGTGGAAGAATTCCAGAGTTCGAAACACTTATTGACCCATGCACATGTACTAGTGGTTCTGAAGGGGAATTAGGATTTAGTAGTTTATACAGATGCATGTGGAATTGGATTAGGAGCTATGTTAATGCAGAGAGGTAAAGTGTTTTCCTATGCTTCTCGACAACTTATACCGCATGAGGTTAGATATCCAACGCATGATTTGGAATTAGCTACGGTGATTTTTGGATTGAAGGTGCAGAGACATTACCTTTTTGGAGAGAGGTTTGAGCTTTATACAGATCATAAGTCGTTGAAGTATTTGTTCTCTCAGAAGGAGTTAAACATGAGACAACAGAGGTGGTTAGACTTTATTGCTGCTTATGATTTTAGAATTGAGTACACACCAGGGAAAGGGAATATGGTGGAAGATGCACTTAGCAGAAAGCATCAGAATGTAGTGTTAGCTATGATAGCAGAGTGGAAAGATTTGGAAGCATTATCGGTTTGTAGTGTTCAGTGGAGATCTGAGGCTGGGTCTAGTGGAGGAAGTATTGTGTTGTCTTGTTTAGAAGTTCGACTGGAGATGATCGAAAGGATTGCTTCTAAATAGGAAGAGGATCCAGTATTAGTTGAATGGATCAAGAAGTTAAGAGATGGAACATAGAGCGATGACTTGAAGGATTTCAGTCTTGATCAGAATGGGTGGTTGAGAAAGAAAGGAATATTATGTGTTCCGAATGTGGGAGACATAAGGAAGGAAGTTTTGGAGGAATGCCATCGTTCGAAGTTCACTATTCATCCCAGAGGAACCAAGTTTTGGAGGAATGCCATCGTTTTGAATGGGTTGCGCTTTTTTTTAAGTAAATGCTTTCAAATGGGGTCGAAATCCCTAGCTGCCGCTTTTATACCTTTCGATGCCAATGGTTTCAGAAGGTATACTTTGCTTTTAAAACTTGTCCACTTCTTCAATGCTTTCGGAAGGTTGGTTTCGACACTATCACTTCTTTGCTTAGGAAATGTTTTCGAAAGAGTGCTTTCGACTTAAATGTTTTATGACCGTTTTTCTCTGTTGATGGTAGAACCCAAAGGTTTCGAAGGAGTTAATTTTAAATGGTTTCGAAAGGTGTTTCCACGTGTTTTAAATTGAACCCAAATGCTTTCGAAAAATTTGTTGTTTATAAAGGTTTTGATGCTTTCAAAAGGTTTTAAGAATGGTTTCGAAGGGGTGGTTCCCCAATGGTTTCGAAAGGTTTGAAAGGAATGGTTTTCCAATGTTTTCGAAAGGAAGTTTAAAGTGTTTTAAAGATAGGATGTGTAAGGTTTTAAATCTTTCGAATGAAAGGTTTTTCAAGTGTTTTCGAACGGTAGATTGAATGGTTTCGAAAGGAGTGCTTTGGCTTTCGGCCTAGGTTATAAAGAAGGTTTTTACTTCGTTTCGAAAGGGGTACTTTCAATGGATTCGAAAGGGGCACTTTCAAAGGTTTAAATGTTTTCATTAACAAAGATTTGTGTAAAGTATATATATAACATGGTAGGGTGATTTTGAGTAAAGCATAGAGTATATGTGTTTTCCTTGTTTAAGTTTGGTTTAAAGGTTTTAAATCAATTTGAGAGTAAAAGGTTTTCAAGGAAAATTTTGGAAAGATTACCCTAAGTAAAATGACTTAGATATAAGAATAACAGATGGGACTAGTATAGGATCGCACCCTATACATTAGCTATTAGCCCCAGCTAATTTAGTCCAAAATTCCAGTGTGTAGGGCTTTGTCACAGGTGAGACTAAAATGATGATTACACACAAAAGGGAATATATATTTGTATACAGATAGGTTATTGGTGAGCCCGCAAAACCATTAGGATCAGGTGACCCTAGGAGATGTTAAGTTTAGGACAGACCGTCCAGAAGAGAAGTATTTAACAGATAGTTAAGGACAGACCATCCAGAAGAGGAGTATCTAACATATGTTAGATTATTTTGTTTATATTGTCTGGTAGGCTCGAGTCAGCCAAAGGTTAGTAGTTAGCCAAACAAAACTATAGTGTTCGGACAGATAGTTCATTTGTTACTTGATATGTATGTTTACATGATATTGCTTTATAGATTTAACAATTTTTGGTTGCAGGAAATGATTTGCAAAAGATATGTTTTAAAAGGATATTAGTGAGGGGAAACTCATTCCGCTAAGCGGCATGGTCTCACTTAATATCAAATAACCGAGATGTATAGTATTATTCATACCAGGCTTTATGTCTGACTCGAAGTTTATGTTTTTCCCCTTAAACTCTCGGGTGCTCAAAATTGATTTGAGTAAGCCGGTGTTTATACCAAAATTGGGCACAACACTCTTCGGAAGTTTTTGAAGAGATAAAATGAAGAAATTCGTTTTATTGATGTTTCTTTGACGATTACAATTGATTGCAGCGGGTTACAATAGTTAACAATGGATTACAGCAGTAAAATTCGTTTGCAGCAGCAGTAATGAGCTTTAGAATTGAATCCGGCAGAGTCTGGGCGTTCGAGAATTCAAAGATCCCTTTTCTATAGGCTCTAGGGCCCTATTTATAGGTGTAGGAGGCTGATATTTCACTCAGATCTCGAGAGACTTCTTCTGGCACGTGAGTGGGCCCACACGACCAAGCCTGTGAAGTTTCGGCCCGATCCGTGATTGATACGAACGAATTTCGTATCGATCAAGATTGCGTCCGATGGAGTCAAAATTTGGTGTGAACCTTCTTTAGCATGCACTTAAGCTTTTGTGAAAATTTCATAGCATTTGGACTTGTGGATCTCGAGTTATGATCGATTCGAATTATAGTTGCTCGGTAGGCTACTTCGTTCGACTCGATCATTTCGACTCGATAATTTCGAATCGATGGCTGCGTGTGATCAGGTGGTGACATGGCGTGCTTTCTTCGTATCGATCCACATTCTTCACCGAGTTGATCAAGTCGTTCTGGAGTTTTCGCCGCGTCCATATCGATGCGATCGTCTTGTTCGAATCGATCATTATTGCACTTTTCGCATCGATATGTAGTATACTCAATTTGAATCGATGAAGACTGTCTAGTTCGTATCGATGGAAATTGGCCTGTTCGTATCGATGGAAGATGGCTTGTTCGTATCGATGTAAGCGCTCCAACTCGATGGATACGAACAGTGGCTCTTCTGATGGATTTGAACAAAGGTTCGTCGATGGATGTGAAGTTGACACTGGCTAATCGATACGAAGTACACCATCTCTCGATGGATACGAAGTAAACTCCGGTAATGGACACGAAGTCGATCGATACGAAATAGACGTTGGACGATCGATTCGAACAAAGCTTCCTCTGATGGATTCGAACTCGATGGATTCAAACTCGAGGCTGTTTTTCATCCAATCTTGCATCGATCATAACTTGAGGATACGAACTCGGATTGGCTTAAAATTTGGAACGTTGACTTTATGGCTTCACTCGTCGTGTCTTATCAACTGTAGCTTGATCCGGACTTGGGAAAAATTCATCGATATCCATGGTGAACCTGCGTATAGCCGATCTCTGAGACGAACCGTCATTGGTTCCTAGTCAAGTTCTTGGTGTCACGGCCTTGCCAAAAGGCGGGATAACATTTGCCACCCAAAGTACATCTTGTGGAAACACGACGTGCTTTGAAAAGCTGCAACCTTCATTCCGAACAGTTTTCATCTTTTCGATGAAAGTTGTAATCTTTGACTGATTTTCTCAGTAATGTAAACTGTTGACTGTCAACTGCTGTACCCTGTTTTGTTGCAACTTATTGCTGTATGCTAGTGATTTTCCGTTTGTTGTTGTAATCGTTATCAAATAAGTTTCCAATTCCTGTAAATTTGGAAAATTGAACATTAGTTCGACATATATGCATATATGTTAATCTGACTCTCGTTGACGTTTGTACGTTCACGAGTCATTGTCAGTTTATCTTGTATTGAATTCCATATCGATCCTCTCCCGAACCGATGTAAAATCGAGTTGTAATAATGCTCGATGGTTGTTTTTTGAATGTTCCATCGTATCGATCCTCTCCTGAATCGATGTAAAAGGTTAAAATATTGTTTTTGCATCGGTATACGTCGTATTGATGGATACGAAATGAATATTTTGCATCGATGGATGTGAGGTTCGATGGATACAAAACGTTCGTTTGTATCGATGGAGTTCAACGCCTTCAGGACAACCCTTGTTGTATATTTCGAATCGATGGACCTGGTGTCATTGGATACGAATAGACAATTCGTATCGATGGGTACTGGTCTCTAGGAGCTGTGATTCGATGGATTCGAACAGACATTTCATTTCATTGCACTGGGGATGTAGTCGAAAATGATCGATACGAACAATAGCTTCGTATCGATGGATTTGGGTGACTCAGAAAAACCTTCGTTTTGAATTTCGCTTCGATAAAGGCTTGAGTCGATGGATTCGAATAGACATTTCGACTAGATCCGCTGGTTGACCTGTAGCTACCGGTTGAGTTCACTGGGATGCGAATCGTCTTTTACCTTCACACTCGAGTCCATATAAATACTGTGGACTTAGCCATTTTTCACTTTTTACTTCATCTTCGCTTTCTTATCGCTCCAGAGACCAAGAGAGAAAACTGTTCTTCGCCTTCGAATCACTTCGTTACATCAAATCTTCGAACTGATACCTTGAAATCAAGTAATTGGACATCCAATCCATGTTATAGCCATGGAATTCGAAATCGATCGCCAATCTTTTCACACAAGCAATCGATCTCCAGAGACGCTAAGGTCAGAATCGGCTCGGAGTGAATTATCATGGCGCTCGAGCGATTTAGGGAAGAAGAATGGTTGAAAGATACGAATTATATGTTCGCATCGATCGGTTAAGGAAATGGTTTTCTTCGTATCGATCTGGGAATGATGGCATTTTGTATCGATTCGTAGTTGAGAGAATATCATGTGGAAGGATGGAATCGACTTCGTATCGATGGACGGTGGCTGGTGTTTGTGTCGATCGATACGTAATTGACTTCGACGATCGATTCGAAGTTGATTACTTGCAATCGATATGAAATGGGCATTATAAGTTGGTTTGATGCCGCCGGCGTTGATCGATACGAAATCGAGGCCTATGATCGACGTAGAATTCATTCCCCTGATCGATACGAAACGTATCGACTCGAACGTTATCGATACGAAGCGTATCGAGTCGAACATGATCGATACGAAACGTATCGATGCGAACTTGATCGATATGAAGCGTATCGAGTCGAACATGATCGATACGAAACGTATCAATGCGAACTTGACCGATATGAGCAGCTGCATTCCGGACTGTCATGACTTGCATTCTCTGGTGATCGATCTATGGCTGAGCCCTGATGGATTCAAATCTTATACTATCAAATACTTGACTCCGACGAGCTTCAGCTTCACATAACCGGACTTGACTGTAGAACTGTATATTTGACTGCCTTTCGAAGCTCATCGATGGAACTATAACTTGACAAAATTTTAACAAACTTTAACTTGGATCGATTGCTAATATCTGGATGGCACGGTTGTGACGGTCAGCGATGACGGTCATTCCGACTGAATTTCGAAGTCTCGTCGTTTGGATATTTTCTCTAATTCTGTTGAATCTTTTCAAGTACTTCACAGCACTGCACTACACAACACATTCACACACTTCACACTGGGGGAAGCGCGAGTGTTATTTTTGTCTAATGATGATTTCTCATAAGTTAGTTAGTCATGTAACCTTCAAGTTCACAACAGCAGGAAGTTCAAGGTTCAATCCCTCCAATAATCGAGATACCGGCCATCGAGGCCAAAGTCATAGATCCAGCCCCGGACGAGTTTTTAGGCGCCAGGTTCATCTGCAATCCACAAGATTCTGTGCCATCCGGCATTTCCGAAGATATAATGGGACGGATATGCTTAAGGCATGGCTTGTCGCTTGACGACGTATTATTGCCAAGGCCCAGTGATAGACCACATGCTCCCCCGGAGGGGTTTGCTGCCTTCAATCGTCACGCTTGCACGGTTGGGACACTTTCTCCATTTAATCAGTATATAAGGGAGATGCTGTCCTTCCTTGGAATTGCTCCATCCCAGCTACACCCCAACGGATATGCCTTGCTGAATAGTACTTTCATTCTATTTATGGAAATTCTCTTTCGACCACCTAAACCGATCGAGATTAGATATCTCTTCAACATCAAGAGCCGTAGAGACAGCCCTTCTTTCACATTCTTGGAAGCGATCAGGAACTGCCAAATAGTAACTGGGTCCTAGGGAAGGCTGACTTACTTTAAAACAGAATGGTTCTAAGTTCGATGCCTCCCTGGATTCGCTAGGTGATGGTTGGATAGACGTAAGTGTTGCAGTCTTTCTCATGAATTATCGGGATAATAGTAATCATTTTCAAAACTAACATACTTCTCTTCTTTTACAGCTGCAATCTCACGACCCGATGGTGGATATTTCAGAGAGTTAGTTCGGATCCTCCAAACAGTTCCGGGTGAAGAGAGGAACATTGACTTGGTTCTGACCGACAGAAACCTAAGAATTGTCGGGCTGATTGAACGGAAGCAAAGTATTAGGCTGGAAGGGACACTTAGAACAGTCTCGAAGAAACGGGTGAAACGCAAAGCGCCCGGAGTCGTAATCGCTGAAGAAGTTGATCCGGAGAGAACGCCCACTGATAATGAACTCCAAGCTGGGCCTTCTCCCAGTTTTCAAGACTCAGGAGGAAGGAGAAAAGGCAAGGCAGTTGCTCATAAGCGTTCTAAATCCATGAGACTGAAATCCGTGGTTATGTCTTTGCCTGTCCTGGGGATTAGAATTTCAGAGGCTCCTCCCCCGCCAATAGAGAATCCCTTCGAAGGGCTTGCTGATATTCCGATTCCGGATTATGTGTCGTTTCAACATGACACCGGGATGAAGGTGCTCTTGACCTGAGCGAGTCGCTTGCTATGTGCGCGGCCGACATTTCCAGTTGGTCAGGGGGTTGCACATACATACACTTCACGGCACTACACGATTTTCTAATTGCAAATTGTCCAACTCAAGAGTTCGCTAACTCTTCTTTCATTTTTCATTCACAGGTACTATATCTAGGAGAGAATCAATGTTGGGGAGTCTTCGCTCGGCCCGCAAATCTTCTTCATATTATGGGTCACGTCATAGAGAGGATGATAGAGACCGCGATCGCGGGTACTCTAGTCAAGATAGATACGACAGAGATAGAGGCGGGGATTACAGGCACCGATCTAGGTCCCGTTCTCCACCTCCTAGAATTCCCTCTCCACCTCCTGGTCAGACTTCACATCCACCTAAGCCTCCACGTCACCGACCATCTTCTCAATCTTCTAGGCCCGAGACTCATCTCTAGAGAGTCGAAACCAAACCCCCCATAATTGCAGAGTAGGTCCCAACTGAGCCCATGGGGGAAGGGGCTATTATAATTGCTCAGCAGAGGAAGGAGTTCCATAACATATGATTTGATGGCTACGTCTTCCCACCTCATTAAAAAGAATTCCGTCAGGGGTGGAAAACACGGTGCATGATTACGTTCATGACGTCTACACCCAGTATAGAGAGTCGGTAAAGGCTGTTGAGAAAGCTTCCAAGGTGGCCTTTGAGCGAGCCAAAGCTATTGAGAAGATGGAGTCCGAA
Organism: Allium fistulosum; assembly: GCA_030737815.1. Classification (NCBI taxonomy): domain Eukaryota; kingdom Viridiplantae; phylum Streptophyta; class Magnoliopsida; order Asparagales; family Amaryllidaceae; genus Allium; species Allium fistulosum. Next base: position 57,080,050 of record CM060906.1, read on the forward strand.
CTCGCTAAAAAGGACCGAATCATCCAGGTGCTCAACACCGAGGCCGAGTCTTCTCGGATATTTGAAATTGAGGCCACCAAAAAAGCTGACGAAGTGACTGTGGCGATGGAGAGGTTGAGGCAGACACATGTTGCCTTGGTGGAGGAGATGGGCCACCGAAATACTATGTTACCGCCTAACGGGATGCGGCGGTCAAGGAGCTCAATGAGCTTAAGGATAAATTCTCCGACTTAGCCAAGGAAAGGGATGATGTAAACAACGCAGCCCAAGAGGCATGTGAACAGGCTGTTCTGCTCCGGGGTAAACGGGACGCGGCTGTGGCTAAGGTTCGCAAGGTGGAGACTGAGGTTGAGGAGAAGGTGAGATTGGCCGAGTCCAGGTTAGAAGCTGATATTGAAGACCTTCTTATCATCTACAACGCCAACGTGTTGAGGCATAGAGGTCTAGCCTGGCTCGATGATTACCCAGCACATCTATATAATGCCTGGGGCCGATTGGTTAAGGAGGAGAAAGCGGTGCATCTGGATGACTCCATTGATGAGTTTGAGCTCGAGAACCGTCTATTGAACGAAGATGAAAGAAAGGTTCTCCACGAGTCAATGATTTCTCATGAGAAGGAAAGACTCGGCACCCAGCACCTGGAAATAGGAGAAAGCTCTGGGGTTGAACACCATGATGCGAGTCTTGAACTTCCCGTGTCAACCCAACATGAATCTTTGCCTACGGTCGATCCCCAAGCTGTTCCTGCCTACAATCTGGATCAGCCGCAGATATCTCCGGCTACAAAGCAAGTTGTTGAAGCCGTTTAGCCGCCTACAAGCCAAACTGAGGAAGGTATTCTGAACATTCCACATATCTGTCTTGAGTCGGAATCGTCATTCGAACTAAGTATTAACAGTCCTCTTATTTTTGTCCAGTGATTGATGCTGCACCGGTTGTGCCTCCTGTTACTTAGGAACCATATCAGACGCAGGGAGCCACCGTTACCGAAGCGACCATCGTAGCTACAACTGCATCACTTGGCAAAATGCAGGGAAGCACGCTTGTTTTTGATGAGCAGCTGATGGAGGAGATTTTTTGCCGTCATGGTGATCCTCTTGCCGACCTGCCATTTGTTATGGATGGAGGCGCTCCTGCTGCAAGTTCTTCGATGCCAACTACTGATGCTCCCAGCGAGGCTCAAGCGGTTAATAAAGAGGAGATATTGGCCGAAATCGACGCTGAGATGGAAGCAGCGGCACATGGTGGTAGTTTTGGAGGTGGGACGGCGGCACATGGACCAGCTCCGCTCAGAATGATATCGCCTGGCGGTATAGTTTTCAACACTAGTGTATCCATCCCGCCTTCTACAGTTGATCCTGTTCCTCCGACTCCACCTGCAGGAAGCATCCCTATTCACTCGAGCTCGAAGGAGGATGTTGAGATTATGCCCTCGCCTGGAGACCGACCACCGAAAAGCAAAGGCTCAAAGAGGAAAGGTAGTGGCGGCTCCAGCGAGTCTACACCGAAAAGGAAGCCGAGGAAGAAGTAGGAGTAGACATGCTCCCTCGGTTTATTTTGATTTTCATTTTGCTGGCCGTGTATAGATGCGGGTTCGGCCCCTGCTAGTAGGAATTTTTGGACCAAACTTGTACACGAATTTCTTTCATAAATAGTAGAAATGAAACTTTTCTTTTTTAGCTTCTTGTGTATTTGCTTAAGTGTTTCAATGTTTGAAATGCACTTGTAAAGCTCCAGCTTCCGAGTCAAGTTTGTCTTTTTGTGCCAGGTCTGGAGACTGCGGATACGATTCATGACTAGGAAGTGAGTTGAATTTTAATGTCGCACTGCTTCAGTTAATAGTCGACACTTAAGTTCTGCCACCCAGTCTTGGGGGTGAGTTGTAGAACATCAGCCAGCGATTGCTTCTCACTTATAACATGTTGAGTCTAGTGCCACTGAACGGATGTTTGAGACAAGCAGAGATTGAGCGGTTTATCCACACTTGTTTGATTGTCGATGATCATATCCGCACTCTGGGGATTCTCATTTGTTCTCTGGCGGTTGGTCACGCCGGCTTAAGTTTTAATCATACGTCCGCGCTCTGGGGACTCGGAATCGACATTTATACTCCGACTCGCACTCTGGGAGTTCGGAGTTGGTATTTATACTCCAATTCACGCTCTGGGAATTTGGAGTTGATGTTTATATTCCAATTCGCACTCTGGGAATTTGGAGTTGATGTTTATACTCCGACTCGCACTCTGGGAATTCGGAGTTGATGTTTATACTCCGACTCGCACTCTGGGAATTCGGAGTTGGCATTTATACTCCAATTCGTACTCTAGAAATTTGGAGTTAGTGAATAGATGGTCAGTCACATCTGCTGCGTGTTTTGGATTTCGTTCGCACTCTGGGCACGAAAGGTGTATTAGGATCGTGGATGGTCAGATCACATCCACCCTGAGTCAACAAGTGAGGTCGTTAGATGGACGGGTCCACCCTCCTCAAACTTAGTTTGGATACGGACGAAGTCGTTAGGCGGACGGGTCCACCCTCTTCGTAGACATATTTTTATACTCCAGTTCGCACTCTGGGAATCCGGAGTTAAGTGAAGGATTGTCGTGTATCAATCCTTTTTTGACTTTGGTGTGATGGCTTATCCCCGAGCATGGGTTTCACTTAGCGAGTGACCGGTTGCATCGCAGCCACTCCCTATTTGAATAAATCCCACCGTATGGTGAAACTTAGCTCTCCGTGCATGGTGATGTTCATATGAAGTATTTCAAGTAAATCACAGCTCTGGCTCGAAGATATTGCATTTTATTGCTGAGATAAGAAAATATGGCAAAGTCAGTTGCCTTATTACAAATTCTAATTTCGAAATGCAGAAACAAATTGCAAATGGAAAATAAACTAAATAAACATAGCCTGTTATGTGTAGTAGCGATGAAGACTCTCGCTATTCCAGGCTCTTGGCAGAGTAAGACCGTCAACGGTCGACAATTTGAATGTGCCATCTCCAAGCCTTCGTTCAATAACATACGGTCCTTTCCATGTTGGCTTCATATGCGAAGGAACCAGATAGATTCTTTTCAGGACAAGATCGCCTAGCTTAAAGGTTCGCAGGCGGACCTTGGCATTGTACAATCGCGCGACTCGATTTCGATATGCGGCTGCCCTTAAATCAGCCTCTTGACGCTTCTCATCTAGTAAATCGAGAGATTCAGCAAGTAATACAGCATTTGTCTTCGGATCATAGTATGTCACACGATGAGAAGGTACTTCTAGCTCGACTGGAATGACAGCTTCTGAACCATAAGAGAGAGAGAGAATGGAGTGTGACCGGTCGTGGACTTGTGGGTTGTTCGGTAAGCCTATAAAGCCATAGGAAGTTCATCGACCCACTTGCCCCCGACCATTTCCAATCGTTTTTTCAGAATGGACTTTATAACTTTATTGACTGCTTCGACCTGTCCGTTCGCTTGAGGGTGTGCAACTGCAGAAAATTTCTTTTGAATGCGAAACCGTCTGCAGAAATCTTTAAATTCAACACTGTCGAATTGGGTTCCATTGTCAGTAATAATGGTGTATGGGAGACCGAATCGATAGATAATGTTGCGGACTACAAAGTTGATCACTTTTTTCGTCGTTATGGTAGCAAGAGGTTCAGCTTCAGCCCACTTTGTAAAGTAATCAACTGCGACGATGGCGTACTTCGCACCACCTTTTGCCAAAGGTAGAGTACCAATGATGTCGATGCCCCATATTGCGAATGGCCATGGGCTGACCATTTGCGTTATCTTAGTAGGTGGGGCTCTAGGAATTCAAGCATGCTTTTGATATTTATCACATTTCTTTGCATATTCCGACGCATCGCGGTTCACAGTCGGCCAATAATATCCATATCGAAGTATTTTCTTGGCAAGTGCTTGCCCCCCGGTGTGATCGCCACATTCTCCCTCGTGTACATCGTGTAATACTCGCTTAATTTCATCGTGAGCGATACACCGGAGTAAGGGAACATAGTATCCTCTTTTGTACATGACTCCATTCTAAATGGTGAATCGTGAGGCCTTCCGAAGGACTTGTCTTTTTTCACTCCTGCGCTCTAGCAGGATTCCGTGCTCAAGGTAATTTCTGAATGGAGTCATCCATGATTCCTTATCGAGAACGGTTTCACATACCCAATCTATTTCTGCCCGGTCAATGCTTGGGGAAGTTAACGTCTCTACGGGAACGAGTCCCATTTGTTGAGCTTCACCTGTGCTGGCTAACTTTGCCAATGAGTCAGCTTTCTGATTACGCACTCGAGGTATACAATTGGTAGCATAATAATAAAATTGATTCAGTATTTCCTGAACTCGAGCTAAGTAGGCAGCCAGCCTTCGATCTCTCGCTTGATATTCTCCCCGAACTTGACACACAACTAACTGTGAATCACAATAAGTTTCCATAGCGATAATTCTCAAATCTCTGGCAAGTTTCAATCCTACTAAAAGGGCTTTATATTCAGCTTCATTATTGGTTGCATGAAAATCGAACTTTAAAGCATAACATATAGATCGGCCTTCGGGGGTTTCAAGCACAACTCCAGCGCCCGAACACTGGTCGTTTGATGCACCATCAGTGTACAGCTTCCAGATGTATTCGGGAGATTCACTGGTTTCGGGCAAGTCCTCTAGAATGGTAAATTCAGCTATGAAATCGGCTAGGACTTGTCCTTGAATGGCTCGTCTTGGAGTATAAGTAATATCAAACTGGCTCAGTTTGATGTTCCACTTGAGTAACCTACCAGACGTCTCAGGCCGCGTAAGGACCAGTCATAACGGCTGGTCAGTGTAAAAAATAATAGGATGTGCCTGGAAATATGGTCGAAGCTTCCTTGATGCAATAACGAGGCAATAAGCCAGCTTCTCTAGTTTCGGATAGTTCCTTTCGGCTCCGGTTAATCGTTTGCTGATGTAATATACTGGCTTCTGTACCTTGTCTTCTTCTCGAATTAAAGCAGCGCTGATAGCGTTTTCTGATGTCGCCAAGTATACATACAACTTCTCATGATCAATAGGCTTTGACATGATATGTGGTGTGGATAGATGTTGAACTAGTGCTTGGAAAGCGCCCTCACACTCCGTGGTCCATTCAAAGTTACGTTTTCCTTTTTGAATCAAATCGAAGAAGGGGATGCATTTGTCAGTGGACTTTGAAATGAACCTGCTCAATGCTGCTACTTTCCCATTAAGACTCTGGACTTGCTTTATAGTTCTCGGAGTTTCAAGATTTCTGATTTCCTAGATCTTTTCAGGATTAGCCTCGATCCCACTAGAATTGACGATGAACCCAAGGAATTTTCCGGATGCAACCCCAAAATGACATTTTAGTGGGTTGAGCTTCATTCTGTATTCTCGAAGTATGTTGAACATAGTTTCCAAGTCTTTAATATGGTCAGTGGAAAATCGTGATTTCACAAGCATGTCGTCTACATATACTTCCATGGTTTTCCCGATTTGATTGGCAAACATCCGATTGACCAATCGTTGATAAGTAGCCCCGGCATTCTTGAGTCCGAATGACATAACTTTGTAGCAATAAAGTCCCAGATTGGTTACGAAGCTGGTATGTTCTTGATCAGGTAAATACATTGGTATCTGATTGTAGCCAGAATACGCATCCATGAAGGATAAGAGTTCATGTCCAGCTGTTGAATCTACGAGCTGATCAATTCTGGGAAGCAGGAAACTGTCTTTAGGACAAGCTTTATTCAGATCGGAGTAAGCAACACACGTTCTCCATTTTCAGTTCGACTTTCGGACGAACACGGGATTCGACACCCACTCGGGGTATAGTGCATCTCGAATGAACCCGTTTGCTTTAAGCTTTTCTACCTCTTCTTTAAGGGCGGCAGATCTCTCTGGATCCATACCACGCCTTTTCTGTTTGACCGGGACATGCCGCGGGTCAATATTTAGAGTGTGGCTCACGATGTCCGGCGAGATCCCACACATATCAGAATGCGTCCAGGCGAACACGTCAAGATTTGCCCGTAAAAATTCAACCAATTCCTCTTGAGTTTGCTGGCTTAGCTGAGAGCCAATCTTTATCATCTTTGAATCATCATCATTATCAATTGGGACATCGATCGTCAGTTCAGCCGGGGATGCTTGACTTTCTTTAGATTCTCCTTCATCTTCAGTCTCTCTCGGGTCAAGATCCCTTTGGAATTGGTTGAGGTGCCTAGGCCTAGGCCTAGTCGTTAATTTTCAATTATCAGCAAAACGGACGCAGAGAGATTCCTCTACGCCCTTTCCTTTCTCCTTTCGCTGCGCCTCCCGCAGCTCGGCAACATAACAGGCTCTCACTGCATCCTGATCTCCTTGGATGACTCCCACTCCACGATCAGTGGGAAATTTCAGGGTTAAACACCACGGGGCAATGGCTGCCCTGAACTCAGCAAGGGCCGGTCAGCCCAAAAAAGCATTATAAGGGGAGTCTATGTCTAACACAACGAACTGTAATATCCGCACTCTCCGGCGCTCTCCAACTCCATTGGTAGTTCCACTACTCTAGTGGGTATAGTAGCACTCCCATTAAAACCATGGACTCGAGATTGGCAAGGCTTTAAATCTTTGGCTTCCATTTTCATTTGGTCGTAAGCTCGTTTAAACAAAATATTCACAGACCTTCCACTGTCAACTAAGATCCTTTTCATCCAAGCAGGACCTACTTGAGCTGAGATGACCAGTGGATCGATAGTGGGAGCTTCGACTTTATCAGCATCTCTATCTCTGAATACGATGTCATCAATCATTGTCTTCTATTGTTTGGCCGGAGCCCCTTCATCAAAACTACTATAACACTCGAAGTCCGCTTGCCTAATAGAGCTGGCATACGACTCCATTTCCTTCCAGCTTCGGTCTGCTGGATGAGGACCACCACTTATTGTATTAATAACCAACCTCCCGCCAGTTCGAGTGGGTTCCTCTTGCCTTTCTTGATTTGGTGCACGATTCTGATTTGATGGACCAACACCTCCTGACTATGGCGTCCGCACATACTGATCCAACTTTTGTTCACGTATCAGTTTCTCAACGAGATCTTGTAAATGACGACACTCATTTGTATTATGGCCATAACTTTCATGGAATCTACAAAACTTCCCTGTTTGGACTTTTCTTTCTGTTGACAGCTTCGGGGCAGGTTTCTTGTATTGCATAGTATTACAGGTCTGCAAATACACATTTTCCAATGACGTATTCAATGGAGTATAATTGTCGAACATGGGAGCTCTACGTCGTGGACCACGATTCTGATCTCGTTTTTTAGCTTGATTTCCACTGTCCCTCTACTGGTTCTGCTTGTTTTGTATATTCAACTGAACTTTTCCAAAACTCTCCCTGGATTGTTTAACTGCAATGTTACATTGAATTCCTTCAATGCTGGGTCCCGCGTCATCCTGCTTCCTAGACTGTTTCGCATCCTCCCTTCTCAAGAATTGGGCTGCCTTGGAATAGAAACGGTCCAATGACGCAGGTGGCTTCCGAACTAACCAATTTCCGAACTCGGAATCAGGATCAATCCCTTTAGTTAATGCCATCAGGATAGAGTTGTCATTAGGATTGCTTATTTTTGCACAAGCAGCATGAAATCGCTCCAAGTAACGTCTGAGTGTTTCTACAGGAGCTTGAGTGACACTAGACAGGGTATTAACATCTTTAGGCCTTGCTACGTGCATATGGAATTGTTCAACAAACTTGGTGGCCATTTGATCAAAATTAGAAATGGATCGTGGTGGTAAACGAGTAAACCACATGGTTGCAATGCCCCCAGGGAAATGGGGAAACTACGGCATTTAACTGCATCATCAGCTCTCGCAGCATTCATTAGCCATTCATACTTCAGGATGTGTTGATTTGGATCAGATTTTCCTTTATAGACTGGAAAAGTTGGCATCCTGAAACGTCGAGGTGGTTCAGCATATAATATGTCATCAGTGAAAGGGGTATGACTCCGGGAGATCCCTAGACGTCGTTAGTGAGACCCTGACTTTCATGGATCATCTGACGAATCATCGTCGATATATCCGGCATTTGGATATTTGGAGGATGTTGTGCCAAGGTGTGGTCAGGTTCTACAGTGTGAGTCTGGACCGGACGCGGTCGACGGTCCGTGCCTCGCCTCCTTGGTTCAACATTTTCAGGGACATAAGGTTCTGGAGTGAGTTCTCGTTGGTGACGATGCGGATCAGCTTGATTCCTAGCATCAACTCCTTGTTCGGTAGTGGTGGTGGCAGCAAGGTTGCCGGTGACATGGTAAGGAGCGGCACCTCCTCAGGATGAAGATCCGGTATGATGACTGGTGGATGGTCCAGTTCTGGGTTGTCCAAGATTCAAGGCAGGTTGGTGTCCTGTAGCCTGGGTGTAGCTTACATCCGGCCGTGGGCGTGTGGATTGGTGATGATCGTCAGATGAGGCTGAACTCTCCGTGGAAGAATAAGAACCTTGATCTCTTCTGGATCTTCTGCGCCTTTGGCGATTCAGCTAGTTGGTCAACTCTGTGTTGGCGCACAGTTGTTCAGTAAGTTATCGCCGACTCTGGGTCAACTCTTGAAGCAACATCTGGAATTCTTGTCTGGTGACCGGGCCCGATGGATCTGAAGGTCCGGCGGCATCTTGGTTGGATGGAGGCAATTGCACGGGATTTTGTCTATCCCGTCCTTCCTGATCAGCAGCTGTAGAAGCAGTTCGTGTACTCACCATGATGGATTGTTGAAGTCCTTTCCTAGATCTGATGCAAATCTGAATAGAATGGAAGGGCTTCAAGGCTTGAGAACTGGATCTTCTTCTTGGATTTTTGCAATCCGGTATCGATAGGAGATCCAAGGAGCAGGAGAAAAATTGGGTTTTTTCTCACTGAAAGCACCAAAGTGTTTGCACCAAAATTGGGCACAACACTCTTCGGAAGTTTTTGAAGAGATAAAATGAGGAAATTAAATGGAAAAGAGGATATCTAGCAAAAACTCCAAAAAAAAGATATGCAAATGATAAAAATGGACAGAAACACATGGATTTAGAGTGGTTCGGCGTATTACCTACGTCCACTATGAAATTGTTCTCTTTATTGATGTTTCTTTGACGATTACAATTGATTGCAGCGGGTTACAGCAGTTAACAATGGATTACAGCAGTAAAATTCGTTTGCAGCAGTAGTAATGAGCTTTAGAATTGAATCCGGCAGAGTCTGGGCGTTCGAGAATTCAAAGATCCCTTTTCTGTAGGCTCTGGGGCTCTATTTATAGGTGTAAGAGGTTGATATTTCGCTCAGATCTCGGGAGACTTCTTCTGGCATGTGAGTGGGCCCACGCGACCAAGCATGTGAAGTTTTGGCCCGATCCGTGATCGATATGAACAAATTTCGTATCGATCAAGATTGCGTCCGATGGAGTCGAAATTTGGTGTGAATCTTCTTTAGCATGCACTTAAGCTTCTGTGAAAATTTCATAGCATTTGGACGTGTGGATCTCAAGTTATGATCGATTCGAATTGTAGTTGCTCGGCAGGCTGCTTCGTTCGACTCGATCATTTCGACTCGATAATTTCGAATCGATGGCTGCGTGTGACCAGGTGGTGACGTGGCGCACTTTCTTCGTATCGATCCACATTCTTCGTCGAGTTGATCGAGTCGTTTTGGAGTTTTCGCCGCGTCCATATCGATGCGATCGTCTTGTTCGAATCGATCATTATTGCGCTTTTCGCATCGATCTATAGTATACTCAATTTGAATCGATGAAGACTGTCTAGTTCGTATTGATGGAAATTGGCCTGTTTGTATCGATGGAAGATGGCTTGTTCATATTGATGTAAGCACTCCAACTCGATGGATACGAACATTGGCTCTTTTGATGGATTCGAACAAAGGTTCGTCGATGGATACGAAGTTGACACTGGCTGATCGATACGAAGTACACCATCTCTCGATGGATACGAAGTTGATCAATACGAAGTAAACTCTGGTGATGGACATGAAGTCGATCGATACAAAATAGACATTGGCCGATCGATTCGAACAAAGCTTCCCCTGATGGATTCGAACTCGAGGCTGTTTTTCATCCAATCTTGCATCGATCATAACTTGAGCATACGAACTCGGATTGACTTGAAATTTGGAACGTTGGCTTTTATGGCTTCACTCGTCGTGTCTTGTCAATTGTAGCTTGATCCGGACTTGGGCAAAATTCATCGATATCCATGGTGAACCTGCGTATAGCCGATCTCTAAGACGAACCGTCATTGGTTCCTAGTCAAGTTCTTGGTGTCACAGCCTTGCCAAAAGGCGGGATAACAGCTGGGGGTTGAGGTTTACAGGGTTTTAGTAAGATGACGAATAAAACTACCGAAGAGGAGCAGGAGGCTGACAGATAGCTATTAGGAGTTACTGTTTTACTTTGTTTTTTTCGCTATGTTGTATTAAGTCGCTATTGACTATATAGTACTCTGGTCAACCAAGGGGATATCATCATATGTCGCTCTTGGCGTATTTATGTAATAATTATATTTTATCTGAACCTGGGAAACGATCATGGGAATGTAATTTGAATGTGAAACATGTGTTTTGAAATGTAATCAGTAAAATTTTGCTTTTGAAATATGTGATTTTGTTTCATATTCAAGTGCTTCTAATATTATGGATATCATTAACATTACCATATTTGGTCACTGGAAGTTAATACTGGATGACTGCAGCATTTGTATCGCTTAGCTTCGAGCCTCCAAATAGGGGATGTTACAAGAAGAAAGAAATCAAGAAGAAAGAAAATAATTTTACCCAACAATTAATGCCTCCATATTTTCAATGCGAAGACCACATCTAATAACTCCAAGTCATGCATAGCGTAGTTCTTTTCATGTGGCTTCAACTGCCTACTAGCATACGCAATCACTCTTCCATTCTGCATCAGAATAGCTCCTAATCCAACTCCACATGCATCGGTAAACATCCTAAACCCACTATTTCCATCAAGGATAGCCAGAACTGGCGCACTGGTTAGTCTCTTCTTCAGTTTTCCAAATGCTTCCTCGCATTTTGGAGTCCATTCAAACTTTTCACCTTTCATAGTCAACTTAGTTAAATGTGAAGAGATTTTAGAATAATCCTAAATGAATCTTCTATAGTAGTCGGCCAATCCTAAGAAACTGCAAACTTCGGTAGGAGTCCAAGGTCGCTTCCATTCCTGTACTTCTTCCACCTGTATTGGGTCTACCGAGATACCATCTCCCGATACAATATGACCTAAAAATCTTACCTCCAATTGCAAAAAATGGCATTTAGAAAACTTTTCTTTCAAAACATGCCTCCTCGGTGTTTCTAAAACTACTTCCAAGTGATATCTACGTTCCTCTTCCGATTTGGAGTAAATTAAAATGTCACCGATAAAAACAAGCACGAACTTATTTAAAACCTCTCGGAAAACACGATTCATTAGATCCATGAAATATGCGGGTGCACTGGTCAGCCGAAAAGGCATAATCAACCAGTCAAAGAAAAAGTCTGGGCCCCTAAAGGCAGCTAAGGGTATACTATCCTCAGCAACCCTTAATTGGTGAAATCCAGTACATAGATCCATTTGGGAAAATACCGTAGCTCCATGAAGTTGGTCAAATAAGTCATCGATACGGGGAAAGGGATATTTATTTCTAATAGTCAACTTATTCAACTCTCTATAGTCCACACACAATCTTAAAGATCCATCCGACTTAGCCACGAAGACTACTGCTGATCCCTAGCTTGACTGACTAGGTCTATCAATCCCCTCTCCAACAAATCCTGGGTTTGCTTTACTAACTCCTCTCTTTCCCTCGGAGATATTCTTCTCTTAGGTTGAACTATGGGTCTTGCACCAGGAACTAGATCAATGTGGAATTCTATCTCCCTATGTGGGGGTAAATTCCTAACTTCTTCAAACGCATCAGGAAAGTTCTTAACAATCTCTATGGATCCTAACCCTTCTTGAGATTCTTCCAAGGCATATAGGAAACTACACATATGAATACCAGGGTCTTCACAAGGTACTTTAGCAATATTTCCCAATTTGGTTACTAATGTTACCATTCTTTCTCTACAGTCTAAGATAGCCCCATATATTGATAACATGTCCATACCGAGAATGAGGTCAAATCCATTAAAATCTAAGATATATGGATCACAAGTAAAATGATGAGAAAGATAAGAAATTGGCACGCCTTCACACACTAAGTTCAAATGGGTTACACCTCCTATAGGATCAGTTACGCAAATAGGAGTTTCTACAATATTTGGGATAAAAAGAAATTTCTTTACGGCTGCTAAAGAGATAAAACTGTGGGATGCACCAGTATAAAAAAAACTCAAAAAAATTACCATTAATTAATAGGGTACCTTCAAGAATGCCCTTTGCCTTCACATCTCCTGAGGTTGATGGCTTGCCCTTAATCGCATACACTTTAGCCTGCTGCACCTTCTTCTTGAGTGGGCAGTCCTTTATCATATGTCCAAGCTGGTGAAAGTTAAAGCATAACGTCTTCTAGACCATTGGAGAGATAGGTCCTGCTAGCTGCTTGGAAGTTTTAGAGTCTTTACAGAATTTGGCAATATGACCCTTCTACTTACAGATATAGCAAGTGGTATCCTTAAACTTGTTCCCCTTGTTCCCTCCTAGATTTTCCTTTCCTTTACCCTGCTTACTCCAGTTCGGGTTGAACATCCTTTTGTTTGAAATGTTGATGTCGGCATTATCATTTGTTGCTGCTGGAGTAGGCTTCTTCTTGTCCAAGACTTCATACCTTAGTGCCATGTCTACCAAATATACAAATGAACCCTTAACATGGGAAGTCATCCTCTCAAGGAAATTCTCCCTCATTCCCAAAATGAACACCTCATTTTTCTTTAGCGGGGTGTTGATCAATTCCGGTCCAAAACAAGGTAGCTTGTTGAACTTCATCTCATATTCTGCCACAGATGAATCTCCCTGCTTCAACTCCATGAAATTCCTATACATCCGAATCTTACCAGCTGTAGGCAGGAACTGATCTTCAAATGCTTCCTTAAAACGAGCCCATGTAAACTCCTCTTCTGGAACATTGGCTGTGAGTGAGTCCCACCAAGCTGCGGCTCCTTCTTGCAATTGCCATGATGCTAAAAATCTCTTCTGCTCATCTGATATATCCATACCTTTGAAAATCTTTTCACAAGTGCACAACTAAGCTTGAACTTCTACGATAGACTCAGTTCCCTTAAACGGTTTCCCTCCCAAATTTGTGCAATCCTTACATAAAGTTGCAAAATTCACCCTTTGCTGCCCTGGTGTTGGCTCTTCGACAGTTCCAACCTTCCGGTCTAAGTCCGACCATTGGTGGTCGTAGTGTTGTTAGTTCCTCTACCTTGTCTACCTCTAGTGCTTATTTTTTTTACTACTTGGGCATTGCAAGATAATTCTTAGAATACTTTGGACGGGATAAATTCCAAAATGGAGAGTGTTAATCAAACTATCAAAGCTGATCTACATATCAAAGATATATATAGATATATGAGTAAAATTACAAATACGCTCTCTCGAAGTTGACCCTAACCCAAAGATAACTAGGGGTTCACTTAACCTAGCTCTGATACCAAATGTAACAAACTGCCTTTCTTGCATTCGAAAGACGAGTCATTATGGGTTGAATAAATGAGAAAGATAAGAAGAAGACTAATCAAACACAGAATCTTACCAAGTAGGGAACAACATATATTAGATAATGTAGTATATTACGTAGTCATTGCCAAAACATTACATCAAAGTTCAATAATACAAGTTCCAAACTAGGACAATTACAACTGCTTGTCCAAAAAATACATTGACCATACATACATACACAGCGGAATAATTTATACTAATAATAGCTATCCATGAAGCCACCTACTCCAGCTCCTCCAACATGCTTTCAAGAGAAACTTAGATCACTTGACTAGTCATATAAATTGAGTACCCAAGAGTTTAGAGAAAAGAAAAATAAACTCTGGGTCAGACATGAATCTGGTGTGAGTAAACTCAAACAACAATATTTTTATTTGAAAACTCCTTTGAAAAAAACAAAGGGTATCTCGTAAGACCACGCTGCACATAAACACGAATGGGTTTTTTACCTAACGATAATAAAAAACACTTTCTATTTAAAACTAGTGATATTATGACAATGCCTAAGGGTTTAAAATAAATATAGAACATAGTTGAAATGCTTGCATCTCACTTTCCCACATATTTAGGTATACAACTAAAACCGTAAAGGCACGTATTGGAGATTGGATTTCATACAATAAAAAGGCTACTAGGGTACCACCTGCCATAGTCGACCTCTAGATTAGCGTACCGAGATCGTACCGAACGATCCCTGCCAACACAGGACTGGTCTATCCCTTGTTGGATAGTACCGAATATGATCACACCCATGGTTGGGATCAACAACCATTTGGGACTATAGTATATCTGAGTAAGGACTAGTTTTAGATGGAAATGATCATACCCTAATGGGTGCGACCCACATGGCCTTGCTGCATATCCCCTGTTTTAGTCATTCCTAGTGGACGAGGCCTGAGGCTACGTCATTACCTTTCATATATTTCACTTCTCTCTTGGAATGCTAACATTGCCTTCTTGACGTTGACACAATGTCAGCATTCATCCATACAAGTCGTTCAGGAGATGAACGAACCGAAGGCACTACTTCCACTATACCCATTTTGGAATCACCCTCAGGGTTAATGGCAAGATAGCCCTTGCACTTCAAGATTTGAATCTTGATCATGACTTGATAGTTCCAATTCGAACGCTTTACGTTGGTTTGAAGTGGTTTTCGGATAACTATTCGTCATCCGATCCTTGTCTCTTCAAACCAACATTTGATAATTTAAAATGGTCAACAACTCCACTATTGGGTGCAAGATTTACATATGGACATACACTCCATATACTTAAGTTATTATGACCAGCTTATCGAAATTAACCTCCTTGTGTTTATCATGTTACTGGTATTCAGCATTTGTGCTAAACACAATTCAACTTACTTTCTATAAAACGTGTCAACATTTTATAATCTCCACTTTAATTCATTTGGCTACTTAATGGTTCAGACGATGAGATTCTTTGATTTAAAAGCACGTAACTTGAAAAGGAGATTGATTTAAAACATAACCAATTAAGTTTAAAAATAGTTTTGAAAAGATTAAAGTATATTTAGTTAGCTTAAACCCTAATTATATCTTAATTAAATAAAGATTAATTCGTAATTAAACTTTAATTAACTTAATGAACTTAGTTAAGTCCAAATTAACTTCTTAATGTATCTTGGTTAAGGTTAAAACAATTCATTATTAGTTAAACTCTAATTAATTAAAAGTCAATTAATAATCACATAATTAAATAATAATTAATTAACCAATTAACTTAATTAAATAATAATTAATCATTAAATTACTTCTTAACTTCATTAATCACTAATTAAAACTTTATTAATCACTGATTAGTCATTAACCTTCTTTAAGTGTTACTTAACCCTTAATCACTTACTTAATTATCAATTAAGTACTAATTATTTTTAATTAATTTACTAAATCATAAAATATTAATTTAACTGAACTTAATCTCTTTTTATATTTCTAATTTAGTTTGAAACTTTTGCAAAACCATTTCAGAAGAAAACGTTTTAAATCGAAAATCGGAAATTTTGTCGAACTACGTCCATAGCGACTATCGCTATGAGCGCAGTTCGCTCTAACATATTTCAACATAAACTACTTCACTAACTATTACTATTTATGATTTGAAAACATACTTTGGAAAGTTTTTGAAAACTCTAAACTAAATGTACAAACTTTAATCCATTTCACACTTTAAACTTTGAAAACAAAGGTTGATTTCAACCGGATCTCACGTCCGTCGCAAATACACAAAGTTTTTAGCTTTGTTTTCTAAACATCATGTTTTTGGTTCAAGTTTACAATCATGCTAACACAATATCACATACTACCATTGTAAATGAGTCACACACACACACACACTGATATATATATATGCCGACTAACTTCACACTTATCGCGTCAAACCACATAATCAAATCAAACTACACATGCTCAACCAAACATTTACGACCAACATGATAACCATCCAATTAATACACCATATCATCGTCATATATCAGCAACATGAACAAGCTAATATTTTCCCAAAATAAGCAAGTTTACTCACCTTTATGCTAACTAATTTCGCCTGAACTTCGACTATAACTCGGCAATGCCTCTACGCTCAACTCTAGCTTAAAATTTTGAAACTTTAGAGGGGATAAGGCCATAGAAGGCATTCGGCCAAAGGTGATTTGGCTTGGCTAGGGCTTTGTGGGGTAGTGATGGCCTGGGTTTTTGAAAGAGAGGATATGGAAATGAAAGTATAAGAAGTATAGAAGGTATGGAAGCAAGTTACAGCACAAAATGCTAACTTTTTTCTAATTTTTTTGAACTACAGAAGCCATGAATTTTTTAAAGGAGAAGGTTTAGAAAAAATGAAGTTGGAATGTAAATAAAAATGTGTGTGTGAGGGTGTGTATTTATAGATGAAAGAATGTAGGAAAATTACCATTTTAACCTTAGTTTTAAAATATTCTAACATGTCATTATTTTGACAAGTCACATTACCCCCTTCCTCCTCCTCGTATGTCACATCCCTCTCTCTAGTTAGATCCGCTAGGTCATGATGGATAATGATGATAATGCTAAGATATGACAAGAGATAATAATATATACTTATATATATAAGTTATTATTTTTAAAACCATGACTTGTCACATCACTTGCTAACATAATAACATAAGATAATATACTATTAGTGTATTATTATTATTTGGTTAAATAACTCTTATATGTGTTTGTATGTAGTGCATAAAGACAAACAACATCCCCGACAACTTTCTAGTGTCGAAAGGTCGAAATTTCGGAAAACGTTCTTCGGTCACGTTTTCCATTTTTGTACGAACTATTTAATTTGATAAACAAATTTTGAAAATGATTTTTCCATCATTATTAATTAATTAAAATGAGTTCATTTATTAATAAAAATCTATTTATTAACTATATAAATTATATATAAATTTGCCTAGTTAAAGCAACCAAACCCTAGGTCGTTGCATTTATTATATTGATTTATATACTGTTGAGTCAATGAATCTGTTGAATAGCATGTCAGAAATATTGACTCGTCTTATTTCAATGTCTTTGTCCGAGTTATGATATGCAGCTTTCTTATTTTAATAATAGATATAGTATATTAGTATGTTTGATAGTAAGAAGGCTAGAATATAATATATGAACTTTAATTATGGTTTGTGTCTGAAATTGACACTTCAGTATGAGAATATTATTTATTGAAATATTTGTTTGGCATATATATTCCTGGGAAATAATTGACTAGCAAATATTTACCAGGCGCATCAGTCATATATTTACTAGGCATACATACATTTCTGTATCGTCTTTATTATGATCATCTTAACTTTCCTTTCCTTTTCATCACCATTAGCAGTATCATCACCTTTATCCTAATCAACACCATCATCATTTTTACTTTCATCACCATTGCCATTTCTTTCCTCTACACCATCACCGTCACCTTTTCTTTCCTCCGCACTATCAATATCAGCATCTTTACTTTCCTCGCCATCACCATTACCGTCTTTTTCATCATCACATTCAACTTTAGTTTCATCTAGACCATCACCATCACATATTTATTATCATCACCATCTTTTTTTCCATTCTCGGCACCATCACGTTCACCATCTTTATCTTCGTTGAGACCATCACCATCAACATCTTTACCTTCATAATCACCATCGCCATCTTCACCTTTACCAATATCATTACCATCAGTATCTTTACCTTCATCGTCACCATTGCAATCTTCGCCTTTATCAGTACCATCACCCTCTTTATCAATACCAGCATCTTTATCCTTGTCAGCACCATCACTATCTTTGTCTTCATCTTCCATTATGATCATCAACATCTTTGCGTTCTTCATCATCAACATCACCAGCAATGTCATTTGCTTCATCATCATTAACAACAACAGCATCTATTGTTTCATCATCATTAATTTGATCATTGTCATCTTCATCATCGTTGTCTTCTTCTTCTTTTTCCTTCATTTTTTTCAAATCATCATTTTATTTTTTCAACGGCTTGTTTTCTTTTTAGAGCTGCATTTTCCTTTGTCAGCTTATTCATTTTCAATTTTATATCTTTCAGTTGTTTGTTATTTTTTTCATATTTTTGATCACCAACTAAAGCTTTTTCTTTAGCTGATTTAGCTTTGGCAGATTTTAGCTCTTTTTTCTTTCTTTGTTTTTTTGTCTTCTCTACAAATTAGAAAATAATATTTTACTTTTTTCATAATTAAAATAATGGTTGGGATATTTGTTTCAAAATTATTTTGAAATCTAATTATAAAATTGTCAAATATTTGTATTTGCCCGACAAGTATTAGGCATGCAAATATTTGCCAGGAAAATATTTACCAAGCAAATATTTGCCAGCTCGATATTTGCATTCACATTTTATAATAGCATTTCTGTGTATTGTTAGCAGATTTACCTTTTTGTCAAGGAAGTGCTTCATTTTGCTTGGAGTAACTTCCTGTAGTGTCCATTTAGTTGGTTCATTATGTTGATAACTTATTTTTGGAGTAATTATTTCTGTAATATCACAGAATCAATACTGCATAAAGAGGTATTTGGCATTAGTTTAGTTTATAACAGAAATTAAAAAAGATCAAATGAGTTATTAGAGTTTACCAATAGCAGGGTTACGCATGTACGTATTTTTCTTGGACTGTCTTTATTTTTTCTCACTTGTTCCATCAAAGGTTTTCCTATTGTTGTTGGCCAAGAAACAGTTTTCATTTGCATCAATCTATGAACATATGGTAATAGCACTAAAGGAAATGTAGAGTTTGGATTAGAAAACAAGTATATCGAAATCAAAAACATAATTATCAACCTTACAACATCGATTGTATTTTTTGTTTATTTTCTTTATGAAGCTAGTCGGATGCTTATTTCAATATCTTAGCTTTGATCATTTTTGAACTACCAAAATATTTCTGTTTGAATGCTTTTTTTGAGAGTTCATGTTTGATTCCTTCAAATGAGATGTTGTGTTGATTGTGGTGCCTTCATTTAAGAATCCAAAAATTGTTGCAATGTCGCTTTCTTTTAGAACTTCTTTCATGTCTCCGTAATAAAAATAGTTTTCTTTAAATTGAAAGGGCTGATTCTTTCAATATATCCTCAATTGTTATAGCTACCTTAATAAACGAATTGATAATGTTGAAGATTGGAGTTTTCTTCAATAATGTAATGTGTTCTTCCAGAAGTAGTTTTTCTTTTACTAAATTTTATACCAATGAATGAAAAGACTTAAAGTTATTTCTACAGCTTTCTAAATTATCTTTTGGCACTTCTATTTTCTGTTTCTTTGCAGGTGATTTTTTAGTGCTTCTTCTTGTTGTTGGTTGTTTTCTCTTGAAGGATGAAAGAGGAACATCTTCTTCGGATTCTACATCTTCTTCTAATGCTATATATTCTGAAGATTCAAATGTTGGAGTTGTTAGAGATTTAGATTTTGAGGATTCAGTGTTATGAGGTAATTCGGATTTGTGAGAAGATTTAGGTAAATTTGCAAGTTTCTTAATTTCGAACGGTAGTTTTTTTTGTGCTGCAACTTTGTATCTTCGTCATTGTACCTGTAAAGTTTTAAAATTATAAAATTAGTGTAATGTAAATATAAGTAGCTAATATTTGCCGTGTAACCATTTGCCAAGCAAATATTTGCCATGTCCATATTTATTGCAAATATTTCATACTATACACTTTTCATATGAATGTATATATACTAAAATTTCAATATACCAATAATTTAAACTTTATTTGATAAATATTTGGTATTTTTAGTATTTGCAGTAAAGAAAAAAAATGCACAAAATTACTGGCATAAATTGTGTGGCAAATATTTGCTATCATCTTTGATCATCTAATTGTGTACTATAATTTCAAAGAAAATTTTCACTAATTTCAATCTTTAATTAATTAGAGCTACATATGGAAAGTACTTGATACTCTTAATATTTGTGTCAAAGTTTTTTGTAATACATACAACTATTTCTAAAGTAAATTTTTAAGCAAATATTTGCTACTCTCGCTTCTTCATTTAATTTTATACTATAGTTAGAATCTATTATCAAACTAAATATGTGTAATATTTGCAAATATTTACAGGTAAATGTTTGCTAATCTTTAAATATTTCAAGCAAAACTACATATGCAAATATTTCAAGCAATTACTGATAGTAATAACTTATGGAAAATATTTGCCAGGTAAATATTTGTCATTTTTCATTCCAATGTACACTTTTTGCAGAATCTATTTCAATCTATCATGAACCAAAATCATACATGTCACAGTTTTAGTACTAACATTTGCAAATATTTGTGGGTAAATATTTGCTATTCTTTAAATATTTCAAGCAAAACTATATATACAAATATTTCAACAAATGCTAATAGTAATTACTTATGGCAAATATTTTCCAGGTAAACATTTATCATTCTTCATTTTTCATTTCATTGTATACTTTTTGTAGAATCTATTTCAATCTATCATGAACCAAAATCATACATGTCATAGTTTTAGTCAGGCCCGACCCATGACATAGGTGAGCGATACATTTTCCTAGGGCAACACTTCACACAGGGGCAACAAACCGAAAAAAAAAATCGATTCTCGTATTCTCTACTGCAAAACGCGAATCCGCTATCCACGCCGAATTCCGTTCAATTGAAAAATCAGCTTCGCCTCAAGCCCTCAATCCTCAAGTCCGTCGTCGCTGCCTCGTCGTCAATTGTGTCAGGCCGATTTGTCTCTTGCCCTAATTCCCAAATCCTAATTTCTAAGTTATGTGAGTTTATATTTATCAATTATGAGTTTATGGGGTATTAATTGTTTGTTGATTGAATACCGATTTTGATAACTTTGTTAGTTTCTGAAATACGAATAACAAATCGCAAACAATTGAATTTTTTATACCGATTATGTTAGTTTGTTGTTTTTTCCAAATCCTAGACTAAGTTAACTTAAGAGAAATCAAATGCCCTAATCCCTAAATTAATTTTTTGATTTGTCATTTCACTAATTTGTATATAATTGCATAAGAATTGGCTTTTAAATGTTAACTAAACTTTATTCGGGTACAATCCAAATTTCTGAAAAATATTTTTTTCGGGTACGATCCAAATTACAAACCCGTACCGCAGCGCAAGGCCCCCTCATTTAGGTTAGCTGCTTAATAATTTATTTTATGCTATTTGATGTTAATTACTAATTAGCTAGTTAACAATTGATTGTTTTAAAAAATATTCTTTCAAAATAATTGATGAAACTTTTATTTAAAACATTTGAATTATTGTGTTATGCAATTAAAACGTAAATAATACACAATTGAAATTTGTTATATTAATATTGTGTTATATCATAATTTGAGATAGGAATCGAAGACAAAATTCTGGATATCAAAATAGAAAAAAAGCAATAGAGAGATGAAGAAACAAAGTCATTAGTAGGCTCAATATCAAATTTATTTCAAGCATGAAATAAAAAAATTCAAACTTCAAGTCAAATTGAAGAAACCAATTGGGAGGAGGATGAGAATATAAATATTAATATTGACAATGATGTAGAGCCTATAAATGAAAATGTTGATGAAGAAATTGACATACAAGATATTGTAGAAGTTAAGGAGGATGAAAATAATGAAGATGTTGGCAATTCTTTCGATGAAGACGGTAATGATGCAACCACAATTGATCTTGGAAAAGACGTTGATGTTAATTATGATCCGGGATTATAGGGAATAATTAGTGATACCAAAAGAATTATGCTAATTCAACATGGTCCGATTAAGATTTTAAAAGAAAATGATGCATTTCCAAGAAGAAAGATTGATGGTAGACATTTTTCTTCTAAACATTACATTGGCGGCTATCCACGTAGAGAAGAGCATGAAAGAAAATGGCTTGTATATTCAAATGAATGTGATAAAGTTTATTGTTTTTGTTGTAAACTTTTCAAGCATACACAAAAGGTATCTCAATTGGCCGGTGAAGGATGCAATGATTGGCATAATTTATCTTAAAAGCTAAGAGAGCATGAAAGTAATCCATCGCACAATGCAAATCTTATAAAATGGGTTGATTTGCATAAGGGACTTCAATAAAAGAAAACAATTGATAAAGCAATGGAAGCTCAAATTGACCAAGAGAGACAACGTTGGAAAAAAGTACTTGTGCGTATAATTGGCGTTGTCAAAACACTTTCTAGAAATAACTTGCCATTTCGTGGATCAAATGAGAAGGTTTATGAGAAAATAATGGGCTTTTCTGTCAACTTATAGAATTTGTGGCCGAATTTGATCCAATTATGGAAGACCATCTTAGACGTGTGGTAAACAATGAAATAAATCATCATTATATTAGCCATAAAATTCAAAATGAATTGATAAGTTTGTTGGCCAACAAGAACAAAATAACAATGCTTGCAAAAATAAGGAAAGCAAAATATTTCTCCATCATCCTTGATTGCACTCCGGATTTAAGTCATAAGGAGCAAATGTCCATTATTATAAGATGTGTGAATGTTGACGATGCAAGTGATATCAATGTGGAAGAATACTTTCTTGGATTCATAACCGTCAATGATACATCCGGACTTGGTCTTTTTAAAGAACTTGAAAATGTTTTGGATAATCTTAAACTTGATATTAATGATGTGAGAGGACAAGGGTATGATAATGGTTCGAATATGAAAGGTAAATTATTTAATTTAATATAATACTCTTAAACTTGATTTTAAACTATTGACTATTTTGTTAACTAATTTTATTGAATTTGTAATAGGTAAACATCAAGGGGTGCAAAAAAGACTACTTGATGTAAATCCTAGAGCTTTCTACATTTTATGTGGATGTCATAGTCTAAATCTTACATTATGTCATATGGCGAAATCATGTATGAAAGCCAGAAACTTTTTTGCATATGTGCAAAAGATTTATACTTTATTTTCTAACTCAACTCATCGGTGGGAAATACTCCGAAGTCATGTGAAAGGTTTGACTCCAAAACCATTATCTACAACCCGTTGGGAAAGTCATATTGAAAGTGTTAAAGCAATAAGATTTCAATCATCGGAACTAAGAGATGCTTTGATTGATATTGCAAATAACTCTAAAGAGGACGTTGTGATGATGGAGGCAAAAAGATTGTGCCAAAATGTTTTGGAAAATTTTGAGTTTCTAATTAGCTTGTGTATTTGGTATAAGATATTAGACAATATTAATCGAGTAAGTAAAATACTTCAACGAGATGAAATGCATATTGAAGATGCAATCTCCAAAATTAAAGAGCTGGTAACTTTTTTTGAAAAATTTAGAGAAGATGGATTTGAACCCATGATGGAGGAGGCTAAAGAAATTGCAAATGATGTTGGCATTGATCCTAATTTTTTTTGAAAAGAGAATTGTGCGTAGGAAAAAGCAATTTGATGAAGACATCGTGGAGAATTATGATAGACAATCTCCAGAGGAAATTTTTAGAGTTACTTATTTTCTACAGATAATGGATCAAGCTTTAACTTCGCTTAGAGATCGGTTTGAGCAATTTAAACATTATGAAGGAATTTTTGGCTTTTTGTTAAATTTGAAATTCAAAAATGTTGATGATGATAAATTGAAGGACTATTGCATGAATTTGGAAGATTTTTTAACATATGAGGAAGAGAATGATATTTGTGGTAATGAGTTGTTTTATGAGCTTCAACAATTAAAAGAAATTCTACCATCGGAAATTACTACATCAATTGGTATTCTTAATTTCTTGAGGTTTTATCGAGATGTAAGTGGATTTCTCAATGTTTGGGTTGCTTATCGAATCCTATTGACTATTCCAGTTATGGTTGCTTCGGTGGAAAGAAGCTTTACAAATTGAAATTAATTAAAACATATCTGCGAACTACCATGTCGCAAGAGAGATTAAGTGGACTAGCTATGATTTCAATTGAAAATGAGTACTTGGATATGCTTAACTATGAAGAGATAATAGATGAGTTTGCCTTGAAAAATGCAAGAAGAAGTTGCTTCCGTTAATGTCTATTTATGTATTTTCATATCAAGTTGACATTTAGTTTTTTTATGTGATCTAAATGATTTGTCTACTATTTTGTAATCAATGTTAACTTTCTATCATAGAACTTACATTTTGTTTCATACATTTAAGTGTATTGTTGTTTATTAAATTTTTGGGCAACAAAAACATAATTTTTTTTATTGGCCTAGGGCATTGAATGTGTTTGGGCCGGCCCTCATTTTAGTACTAACATATGCAATTAGTTGCTATTCTTTAAGTATTTCAAATATTTCAAGCAAAACTTACATATGCAAATATTTCAAGCAATTACTGATGGTAATTGCTTACGGTAAATATTTGTCATTCTTCATTTTTCATTTCATTATACACCTTTTGCAGAATCTATTTCAATCTATCATGAACCAAAATCATTCATGTCAAATATTTTCCATAAGTTTCACTTATATATATAGTAATCAATATACACGGCAAAATTTCAATTTATATTACCTTTTGTTCTTTATTTTTAGGATTTTACTTTTGAACCGATGCATGTTCTTCACAATAGTTCTTGTTGGTTGTCATCTTCGAACATTGGAGATCGTTTTCCACAAATTTTTAGATATTTTCCATTATTTAGTGATTCTACTTCGATCTGAAGATCGTTTTCCTTCCGAGCCAAGATCGTTGACGGAGTTTTCCCTTTATTTGATCGATTGGCAGTGTAAAAGAAACCTAATTTGAAAATTAGGTATTTGTTGTTGGATTGAGAGTTTACATTTTTTTCGATTGACAGTGTAATAATATCGAGAATTTGGAAAATATTTTGTGCAAAATGAAAGCGGGTAGGATAATGTGGGTATCTGTTTTTTAATTATTTAAAAAAGGGGATGTAGTTTATAAGTTGTAAATGGGAGGATGTGGGCCTAATTATTTTCAAATAGAAGGAAATATATTAGCTCTATAATGCTTAGGTTAGTTTGTTGTCAGCGGAATGAAAAATAGTAGCTATGAATAGGTGGTTAGTTCCTAATTTACTATCTCTTTACGGTAAAAAAGCACTTGTTGAAATTATGAATAATACGCAGTACATATTGCTTTATATAGCTAAAACTCAAAATGCAATGGAATTATTTCTAAAAAGGAATTACATTAAAGGAAATGATTGATTAAAAATTAATTCTCCAATCTATTAGCATTAAAGAAGATTAATATCTAACTGATTCTTTCATTAAATTTAGTTCGAATTAATGATAATCGATTATAGCTAATTCTCCAATTTTTTGAATAGAGTGATATGATCATTTGAATTTGGTTAACTTATGCACATTACCGGTACTACGTAAGCACATCCATTGTATGTGTGTGAATAATCATGTGTGAGAATTTGTTTTATTGTGTATGTATATGGATATGTATATGGATATGTATATGTATATGCATATGTGTGTGTACCATAAGACATTTGTGTGCACTTACAATACTTGAACCTAAATATATAAAGAAAAACGAAAGAACATTTCGTACACACAACATTAGAATAATTTGCTATCAAACATTTTAGTATTCAACCCGTTAAGAAAATACCTCTACTAAGATTCATATTTATGTGCAGCTTTGTAACAAAAAGCTTGAAGCATGTCACCCTACTAAAAAATAAACAATCAACTAAACAACATAAAAATATACATGATAGATAATTATACATGTTCTCTAATAAATATATAAAAATCAAATTTCTTTTGAACTAAGTATTTTTTTTGATAGTTTAAAAGTAGTTTTTGTTAACACCACATATATTAATTTTGATGACAACAACCATATGAATATGTTTAAAAGTTTTACAAATTATTAAAATTTTATTAACATTTAAAAAATACTCTATACAACTTGGGAAAACATTAGTACATATATTCATATGGTTGTTGATTTTGATGACAACAGCCATATAAATATTGGTGCTAATGTTTAAAACTATGGTTAAAAGTTTTACAAATTATTAGAATTTTATAAACACTTTAAAAAATTATTGATTTTCAAAATTAACAAGAGTATGTCGACATAATCTACCTATGTATATCGATATATAGACCATTGGTGAGATGCCTTTTAAATTTTGAATAAATTATTTTTGTTTGCATCTCTTTGCGAATAGACACACCCCTTCAAACACTATATAAAGGGGACTGAAAAATGAATTTTATCAACTACTTTCTCTACTTTCTTCTTACACCAAATTCTATATATTTCACAACATCTATTTTCTATATTCTTCGAATTCATTCAAATTCAGTCTCTACTTTACTACGTTCATTCTCTACAATCTACTCACTGATTTGAAAGTATTCCTTATCAATTCAAAGATCAAAGTGCTATCAAAAGGGATATAGGTTATTATGAATCCAAAGTACAAATGTTTGTATTTGAAATCAACAACTCTCTAATATTATTTGTTTGGGTGTGCTTGTTGTCGGTTCAAATCAAATTGGTGTGCTTGTTGCCCGTTCAAATCAAGTAGGCATGCTTGTTACCCATTCAAATCAAGTGGATGTGCTTGTTGCTCGATCGAATCAAGTGGGTGATCATGTTGCTCGATTAAATCAAGAGAGTCTGCGTTGAATTCATAAATCAGTGAAAGTGTACGTGCAGTACTAAAGATCGTGTAATATGATATATAAATGCGGAAACTGATAATAGCAGTAAAATAAAAATTAAAGTAAGCACGCCAGGAATTTTTATACTGGTTCGAACTTCCCGTTCTACGTCCAGTCCCAGAATACCCTCTGGATTTAAACTAAACCCCTCACTTAACCCGGAGGAATAGGTATACGACACCTGAGCAGCCGAACAGGAATTTTTCCGCCTCAACAACCGAAGAGGACTTCAGCCTAATATAAATTGTTTGTTGACGAATGTGTTCTAAATAACACTGATTGTCTTTATATAGTACAACTTTCCTATAATCAAATCCTCAAGAGTATATATGTGTGTGAAGATTTAGAAGGAAGATAATCACGTAGAATCGAAGTATATAAATTAAAACAAGGATTCTAGTGATATTAATTAAGAATGAATGCTTTTATTTGCAGAAATGAATAGAGAATAGATTTCAGAAATATAAACAAGAATCGGTTATTGTAGAAGTGAATTGAATATGTTTATATAGTTGTAGAAGAGTTATAATCTTTCATGAAGAGTTTCAGTCAACAGTTGTGTCCATATCTCTTGAAATAGAGGACATTCCTCTTCATGAAATGATCGCATCTCTTCAGTAAACTAGCCGTTATTCTCTGGTCGGTCGACCGGAAAATCTGGCCGGTCAGCTGAGTTCGAAATCGTACACAAAACAGAGAGTACCTGTGCACATAACACATGGTCGGTCGACCGAGGATCCTGGTCGGTCAGCCGACCTGATGTTATTTGCACAGTGTACACTTATATATGTATAAATTAACATGGATCAATTTGTGTGTGTGTGACTACTTGAGGAATGATTTTAACAGTATTCTAAGACTCAATAAAATAAAATATTCATACTAATCTCTGGATTGTAGTCTTGTCTCCTTTGTAGTTCACAATATACGTTTATTCTCTTTTTGTCGCTTTCATATAGTATTCTCTTTGTATTTCGTCGTATGATCTCTGAAGCTTGTGTCATGAATCAAAGCTCATGAATCAACATTCTCCCCCTTTTTGATTGATGACAATACTTATGTGACGAAGTAAAACTTATTTATATTATAATTCTCCCCCTGAATATATGGCGACTTTTCTGCAAAAGATATGTTAGCTTTCATATATTTCTCCCCCTTTGTCATCGACAAAAAGGAATACTTACTAGATGTAATATGTAAAAGAAATAGAATACTTGAAATTATGAAATAGCAAGTTGTAAAACAATATGATGCATGTATAGATATTCAAAACATAGCAATAAAAGAAACAAGCATTCATACATTGCATCATCACAAATAAGAGTTTTAAGGTAATACTTACTTTTCTCCCCCTTAATCTGTGCTTGCGTTGTTTATTTCTGAAAATTGTGTTAGAGCAATATCTTTCTCCCCTTTGTCATTGACGAAAAAGGAGAGTTTATATGATAACGAATATTATATTTGTTATAAGTGTTAACAATATAGAATAAAATAATTACTACTTGTAAGGTATCAGAAAACAATGAACATTTAAAGCATGCGATACCCAAGGTTCTTATAATTTCCTAATTTTTAGGGAACCATACCCATTTGGGTGTGGTTGTACCTTTATAAATATAATTTTCATTATTAACTACCATATCAAAATAATTATTAATGCATTTTTCTCTATTTTTCCAATCAACAGGAACCCAAATACTTAGATAATTTTTATTCATATTTCCCGTTAATGATTTTGTACTTCTAGAGAAATTATAAACATTATTGGTCATAGCAGTTTTTGAATTTCGATGAAAATTTGATTTCGACTTTATTCAAAATTTAGTAGTAGCACTAACATTTTTATTATATATAAAAGCGTATCTAGTGCTATTTCTATGATTATACCCTAACCTATTTTTATTATGTAAAGGTCTAGAACTAAATAAAATCATGTTTAAATCATTTTGACCTTTATTAAATTTTGTGACTTTAAGTTTATCAAATTTAGCTTTAAAGTCACACTTATTATTTTCAAAAGAAATATTACTATTATTTAAAATATCAATTTTCTCATTTAATTCAGAATTCTCATTTTTTAACGTACCGTTCTCATTTTTGAGAAGAAAATTTTGAGATTCTAAATTATCTAAAGAGGATTGTAATAAATCATTTTGTCTTTTCAAATTTCTCTCTCGTTTTCAAACATGGTATTTTGTTTATCTAGAAAATCTGTAAGAGCCTCAAAATTACTCTTTAAAACACCAAGTTGATTTTCTAAATCTAACTTCTCATTTTTCAATTTCTCATTTTCAAGTTCAACAGATTTCATCTTTTCTAAAATAATAAAATTATGCTTTGAGATTTTATCGCATAAACTAATTAATTCATTATTACTACTTACTGAAATTTGTAAATCAGAATGTACCTTTTTACAGTCCTCATTGGTCGTTGCTCTGATAGTTTCAGGCTTTTTGCTTGCTGTACTTCGACCGGATCTTTTTCTAGCCATTATTCTATGATGTTGTGACGATCGATAGAATACCAGGCTCTGATACCAAATGAAAGTGTACGTGCAGTACTAAAGATCATGTAATATGATATATAAATGCGGAAACTGATAATAGCAGTAAAATAAAAATTAAAGTAAGCACACCAGGAATTTTTATACTGGTTCGAACTTCCCGTTCTACGTCCAGTCCCAGAATACCCTCTGGATTTAAGCTAAACCCCTCACTTAACCCGGAGGAATAGGTATACGACACCTGAGCAGCCGAACATGAATTTTTCCGCCTCAACAACCGAAGAGGACTTCAGCCTAATATAAATTGTTTGTTGACGAATGTGTTCTAAATAACACTGATTGTCTTTATATAGTACAACTTTCCTATAATCAAATCCTCAAGAGTATATATGTGTGTGAAGATTTAGAAGGAAGATAATCACCTAGAATCGAAGTATATAAATTAAAACAAGGATTCTAGTGATATTAATTAAGAATGAATGCTTTTATTTGCAGAAATGAATAGAGAATAGATTTCAGAAATATAAACAAGAATCGGTTATTGTAGAAGTGAATTGAATATGTTTATATAGTTGTAGAAGAGTTATAATCTTTCATGAAGAGTTTCATTCAACAGTTGTGTCCATATCTTTTGAAATAGAGGACATTCCTCTTCATGAAATGATCGCATCTCTTCAGTAAACTAGCCATTATTCTCTGGTCGGTCGACCGGAAAATCTGGCCGGTCAGCTGAGTTCGAAATCGTACACAAAACAGAGAGTACCTGTGCACATAACACATGGTCGGTCGACCGAGGATCCTGGTCGGTCAGCCGACCTGATGTTATTTGCACAGTGTACACTTATATATGTATAAATTAACATGGATCAATTTGTGTGTGTGTGACTACTTGAGGAATGATTTTAACAGTATTCTAAGACTCAATAAAATAAAATATTCATACTAATCTCTGGATTGTAGTCTTGTCTCCTTTGTAGTTCACAATATACGTTTATTCTCTTTTTGTCGCTTTCATATAGTATTCTCTTTGTATTTCGTCGTATGATATCTGAAGCTTGTGTCATGAATCAAATCTCATGAATCAACAATCAGGAGGGTGTATTTCATTGCCTTGAAATCAAGATTATATTACGGTTTGCTTACTACATGTTTAAAGTAAGTGTTGAAAAAGAAATCTATATATACACCGTACATGATTGGATGTAGGTTTGGTTAATCCGAACTAGTATAAAAACCCTTGGTAGCATCTCTCTTACTTTTACTTTAATTTTACAACATTTATATATCTGTGACTGTTTGTTAATATATATCTGCAATTGATTATCTGTATTTGAATTTAAATCTTGAAATAATTTAAAAAAATTCATATATATCTGCAATTGATTATCTGTATTTGAATTTAAATCTTGAAATAATTTAAAATTTTTCATATATATCTGCAATTGATTATCTGTATTTGAATTTAAATCTTGAAATAATTTAAAAAAATTCAATGTAAGTTATAAAATACTATTCACCCCCCTATAGAGTTAAAATAGCCTTAAGATCCATTCACAATGGTACTACAACATTTCCCACACTTTTAAAATATGAAGTATCATTATTTTGACATTGGTGCAATTTGGGAAAAAGATCATATATGCAGAAAAACAGTTTTAGTTTGCAAATATTTAATGAGAATGATGATGAATAAAATGTAAAAATATATCACAGCACCCAAATGATTTTTTGAATTATACTCAGGAGAACCCGACGGGCCGGTAAACTCCTGAGGGGAATTAAATTATGCCCGCCCGCTTCAACTCATGGCACCTATAACACCTGGGTACTATTTATGGCGAGAAACGTGTGCAAGGCAGGGCTCAGACCACCCATATGATTCTAATATTTAAATATGTAAAAGAATACAAAGTGAGAATGAATTTATATTTAATTCATATGGAACTAAGAGTAGAAGTATGTTATGATACTACTTATTTAAACTAATTCAGAACAAATTACAATATGAATTATGATATATTTATTTTCAAACTAAGTTAGAGAACTAGTTACACATTTATTCTTGAATTAGAACTCCTTATGCTAGTTAAATGAATTAATTTCCATAAATTTGGAAATTCGTTTACATTGAATGTTAAAGTGGAAAAATATATGTGAAAATATATGTTGCCAATGAAACATAGCTTTAAATCATTATTAGTATCAATGATCAATCGAACCTAAAAATCAAACATGTAAAGTTTTAAATTAACCAAGTTATATATTCTCAAATATTTAGATATCTTTTTATACAAAAACTAAGCGTATTTTTTATATTTTCAAAATTGACTACAAAAGTAAGAGTTTTGGAGGCTTAAAAGTATTGCAAAATCCAAAACTAACATTATTTATAAAACAAAAATCATAGACAATTTATGCTTTCATCGGATGAAAAATTCATTTTTGAAGCAAGCATACAACTTAGGTTCATATATAGTGTAGTAAATTCAATCTGCTCCAAGATAATTAAAGGAAGGTAACAATTTATATAAAATTCATTTTAGTTTATAGATTATTAAAAAGTATGTAGAAGGTTAAATCATATATAAAACTTTCAAATAAAAATAAATATAAAAATGATTATATTTATTGTTACAAATAAATATAAAGTAGTACATTAAAATAAATGAATATAAATTGATTAGTACATGTAATAAAAAGCTGAAGAAATTATGATAAATACATTTATTGTTTTATATATTTTAATTCAAACTAAATAGAGAATTAATATTTGTGAATTGTAGTTTATTACTTATTTTAATTTCAATTTCTTCTTTTAATTAGATAATTAACTACATATAATTCTCAAATTAATTATCTTTGATGCTAATTAAATAAATAAATTATCACTACTTATAATATTCATTAAATTACAATAAAAATACTAAAGAACGAAAAATATAAACATATAGTAAGATAATTTATTTTTTAAGCTAATATTACATGTTTAAATTAAAAGCGTAAAAAAACTAAACCTATCATGATTTTTTTGAAAATAAAAGCATAGAAGTGAATTAATAGTTTCACCACATGGCGTAGTAACTTTTAATGCTAGTGTATCGTCCAAGTTTACAAACCATTTTTCGTATATCAGCTTCCGATGGAAATCAGCTATTGAATTATGAATCTTCAAATATGATGATTCCAACTACTTGAACACAATCCTAGTTGTAACAAAATGGGAAAATAATATGAATATTAACAATACAAAATGATTTAATAATGGCAAACTTTGAGAATGTGTAATTATGTGGAACTAAAAAGCTAATATTTGTCATAATTGGAACATGAATGCAATCACTTTAGTTTTTTGGTATATAAATGCTAAATAATAAAATAATCTTATGCAAAACAAATGAAAGAAATGTAAATCATAATCCATAATAAAAATATCAAATAATGATACAAAAAGCAAGGATTAAATTTTTTTAGATTTACAACTAAAAGTGTTTTCATAACAACTGAATATTCTAAGAAGCTTATGCATTAATAGATTCAATAAAATCATGCAAAATAAACAAAGAAAAATAAATTCATAAGCATGTCAATTGAAACAAAATAAGAGAAAGATAGGAGCTATGCATAAAATATGAATCAAAAATTGAAGTCATAAATTAGGCAAAAAACATTAAATGCAAACTTGAATTAAAAGAAAATTATGTAATAAAATAAAGTCACAACCTTTAGTTCAAGCTCATCGATCAACTAACCTAATGTTTTTAATGGCTTTTAGATATCTGTTGCAATAAAAATCTCAAACCTAAATGAAGAAGGTTGAAAAACAACCACTACAAGACATGAATAAAATCGAAAAACAACCTTAGGATGCCTCACTGACAATGAGGCTGTTCAGAAAGCTTTTACTTATTACCAGGCAAACCGTATCATCTATGCTTTTATAAAGTTAGACTTCTCCAAAGTTTTTGATGCAGTTTCATGGGATTTCATTAAAAATGTTCTTAAATCGAGGGGATTCCCCCAAAATTCATTGTGTGGATCCATTCTCTGCTTTTTACATCGTCCTCGTCGGTCTATGCCAATAGGAGGAGTGTGACCTCTTCTCACCCTCTAGGGGGCTTAGACAAGGGAACCGATCTCCCCCTTGCTTTTCAATATTACTGTTGACACATTTGCTCGAATGATAGACCATGGATCGGCCTCGGGCTTGCTGAAATGCCCTGGCTCGTTAATTTCTCCACCAGGCCTCACTTCATTCCAATTCATTGATGACACTATTCTCATTTCTACGCCTACTCCAAAATCCATTGCATCTCTGAAGCTTCTTCTTTACTACTTTGAATTGGCATCAGGGTTAAAGATTAACTTCAAAAAAGTATTGTTTTCATGTCCGATCCTATCCACCCTTCTGGCTTGGTGGTAGCCAAAACCCTAAACTTCCTTATTCAAACCTTTCCAATTCCCTATCTTGGCTTATAAATGTGGCCTTCTAAGCCTAAACGACAAGATTGGTCAGATGTCTTAGAAAATCTTACCTCGAGGTTGGTTAGGTGGAAGGGTTCATCTCTCTCTCATGCTGGGAGAATCACGCTGATTAATTCTGTTCTTAGTTGTATCCCTACTTATTGGTTTTCTTTCTATAAAGACACAAATTAGGTAATACCAAACATTGATTC
The DNA here is from genome assembly GCA_030737815.1 of Allium fistulosum. Lineage (NCBI taxonomy): Eukaryota > Viridiplantae > Streptophyta > Magnoliopsida > Asparagales > Amaryllidaceae > Allium > Allium fistulosum. The sequence goes on from CM060906.1 coordinate 57,114,089, forward strand.
TATTCTTTAAGCATTCCTTTGGAAAGGCTCCCCCTCTACCTCACCTGCCAATTGTTTAGTAGCATGGGATAAAGTGTGTAGGTCGAAGAAATATGGAGGGCATGGAGTTATTATCCTATATCAATTTAACAAGGCCCTTCTAGGCAAATGGGGATGGGCATTGCTTTCAGGCTGCTCAAAGCCCTGGGCTCCATGGATTTTGGCTAGGTATTGCAATGGGATCTTCAATCTATCTGATTTCTCCTCAACACCTCCTCCTTTTGCGTCTTCATTGTGGAAGGATATCATCTTTTGCTGTTATGAATTTCACATCAACACATCTGTTAAAGTAGGTAATGGTGAGCGCACTTCTTTCTGGTGCAACCCATGGTTGGAAAAGGTGCCCTTCAAATCTCTTTTTCCCCGATTATTCGACCTGGCATCCAACAAAAACCTATCTATAAAGAAAGCTTTTCAAAACAGGGAGTGCAACATAGATTTTAACAATGTCCTCATTGGGCCAAACATTGCTTCCTTTTTGAATCTGCTTTATCTAACCAAGTATGTCTCTTTAAACTTGTGAGAGGACACATATAGCTGGGGCAGAGCTGGTCAGGTACTTTCACAGTGAAATCTCAATATTGCTTCTAATATTTCTCTGGTATGTACAAAAACTTCAAGCACCTTTGGAAACTTAAGGCTCCTCCTAAGTACAACGTGCACATATCACTACAATAGTTTATGGGTTTTATAGCATTTTAAAAACGCTATAACAGGCTACCATAGCGTTTCAGAGAACGCCGTGGAACCACAAGCTATGGTAGGCCGGCAACATTACATAGCAGGAAGGAAAACGCTATAATAACTAATAGCGTTTACAAAAGTTCATAGCGTTTGCACCCTACCATAGCGTTTTTTCTCTGTTATTAAACTTAAATGCTATAGGGAATTTAATCCTTCATTTAACTTCTATAGCGTTTTTGAGCACATTTTATAGCGTTTCATCAAACTATGTTATAGCGTTACAATGTTTTTCGATAGCACCTTTTGTCATTCTTGTATAGCGTTTTTTATTTTCTACTATATCGTTTTTGATTCTATTATAGCGTTTTTGATGCATAAATCTTACATCTCATATAGAGTTGCGATAGCGTTTGATGAATCAATAGCGTTTTTCAAACGCTATCCTATATAATATTAATTTTCAGCATTTGTTTCAAATTTCTTTTTTTTATATTATATTATATATATATGCACACAGATAGATATATGTATATAACACATTACATAATAACAACATTACATTACATCACATAATAACAGTCTTGGTCATAATTAGCAGTTTGCCTCCAACATTACATAATAACAGTCTTGGTCATAATTAGCAGTTTGCCTCCAACATTACATAATAACAGTCTTGGTCATAATTAGCAGTTTGCCTCCAACATTACATAATAACAACATTATCTAGCATAATGTACTAATACAAGTATGAAGAAAACATAAGCATATTACTTAGCCCAGGCATCCATCTTTCCCATCATTTTTGCAATCATAGGAGATACCTTAGGATTTGCTTGATGTTTCGCCAAACTTGCAGTATTACTCGTACCTGTGCAAATTTAGATCACTGCATGGGCATCTAAGGTTGGCATGTGATTAAAAGTAAATTACTCACAAACAGTGCTACACTTCTGACCACATTGATAATCCAGTAGCTGATATAATCCAGTAGTTGAATATCCTGAAAAAGCAAGGAAGCATTGCCATAAGTGCCAGAAAATGAATGTGAGGAAGCATCTACTCTAGAAAACCTCAGGAGCATTTAGTTTATAATCCCAGGAGCATGATAGATTTTCTAATATTAAGTTTAAGTATATTATCCCATGACTAAAGTTTATACTGTCATACATGTTGATAATCCAGAACAGGTCCTTTTGAAAAGATAATTCATTGTATAATGTTGCAAATAATTCTGCAATCTATGATGTTGATTTGCAAGATAACCCTTTTTGATCCTTTAGATACATTAGTTAAATAACCTGTACATATATTATTTGGGAAACACTGTAAATTTGTACAACTTACAGTTAATTAAGACTCGAGGTGCATTTCAATATTACACTTCATTGTTTAAATTGGTGCACATCGATACATGTACGCTAACATAAATGCCTCACAAAGTACTCTTCAATAAACACTACTAAACCAACAAAAAAATGAAGAAAAAAAAATTGGTTGTGGACTTTAAATCATTCTGTAGAATCAACCACTGCCACAATTATCCACGACACTCCAAATTTTAGGACGTTTTGCACAGAATTTTTTACCTAACCTAGCAAGTTAAAATATATCTTCTGAAGTGAATAACTATTGTACAAGACCTGCACATTGTTTTTCCTAAATGAAGACTGGATATGTTATGGTATAAATGAATGATTACTAGCAGTACAGCAACAAACATTAACCTGCAGACTTTTAGAAAGAATTGACTTCAATATAAAATTATTTATGCAATGTGAAAATGATGTGAGTTTGCATGGGCTAATGTTACAGTGTATCTTACTGATGTGTAAGGTCATGAAAGCTGCAAAAAGTTAAGTCATATTGTTGTGGGGATTAACATGTTAGAATATTGCTACTATCTATAGCTTGTAAAGTAAGTAGTGAATGTTGTTTGTATGATTGCCTTTATGCAACTATTCGAGTGTTCATGTTATGTAGGCACTTGTGTCGACTAGCTGCTGAGGTACATTGCCTCACACCGTATAATTTTTTTTACAAAATAGACGGGCCACTAAGTACCGTCAAAACTGTTAAGGGCTTTCTTCCTTATAGTTGTATTAATTTTAAAAGTGGTACGGCAACTATAATTTGGCTTGCCTTTGCAAAATAATAATATTTTGTTTTTCCTTCAAAAAGAAGCACACATCAAATTAAATAAAATTGTCCATTTATCGAAATAATAAAATGTGTGTGAATCAATTTAAATTAGGTTGGAATTTATTTACAAATAAATACATGAATTATTTAAAAGAAAAAAAGAAGAAGGAAAGAAATGAACTAATTTAAACTAGAGCCCAAATTAAGGATCAAGTCCATTTAAACTAATTCTTTTCTCTCCTTTTCTTGAAAACCCCTTTACCTTACTACTCAAAACCCAATACCATTTCTATTTGAAAACAAAAACATAAACCCATATTTCCCTACCATGCCCTAATTTCTCATACCATATAATAGCGACTGTAAAAAAGAGAGCCGACGATCGAATGTCGCATGCGACATGGCGCTTATGCCTAGCAATCATCGCTTATACAATTTTTATAGAAATAAATGTCACATGGGTCATCATTGATTCATAAGTACCTTGTTGCTTGTTCTACCCCCACGAGACCCTGACAGTTTGTTGACCTATCATGGTTCCATTCATCCTTTGAATTGCTTTTTCAACAGATGCCCTGTTTAAAGACATCATCATCATATATTATAAGCATCGATACTCTGAGGCCAGCATAAGGATTGGGTTAAATTAAGAGGAATACATCCATTTTATGTACCATGATAACATATATGTTATGACCACAACTATTACTATTTTGTGATGAACGAAGATAAATGAAAAGTATACTTGACTATGCCATCATCCAAATCAGCAACTTAAATATCGAGAAAGTGTACCCATCTAGAAGCAACCCACTTAACCAACTGCATCTGCCTCTGTTCACTGCAGACTTTAGAAAAGTAAAGAAAGAACTGCACCAAGTAAACAATGTGATACTTCTTGAGCATTTGCATTGAAGAAATGAACACCATGTGAATTATGAGCTAAATAAATGTTAGCCTCATCAGTTGGCATGGACAGACATGAACCAAGATGAGAATGGACATTCTAAATGATAACAGCCTTATCCAAGACAAATGTCATAAAAGAAATCTGACAAATCATAAATAATTTAAGCAGCAAATAAAGCACAGCTGGCATGCTATTTATAGAGTATAAATATATAATATAACTGCATATACTATTTGTAGTTTGTCAGATGATTAATATTAATCGATTATTATAACTGGGTTATGAATCTCTTGGATCACTTCTGCTCTAACAATGCAGGGTTAACCAAATTACGTGAAACCATTAGATTAAAGATATTATTTTTCAGTTTTGTTAGTGTAATTGTGCTGCATTGAACATCAAAATACTTCAATGCTCCTCCCTCTTGTGACATGTTCAGATATTTATAAAGATTACTGTTTTTATTTTTACGATTTGCATTTAAGTTTATTTGTAAATTAGGGCGATGGATAGAATTCAATGCGTCAACATATAGTATGTAACATGAATCCGTTCAATCAATTTCCTAACAGATACATGTTTTTATGCATATTTAATTACCATAACTTATGCACCGCCACAACTAGAACAAGAAAATCAAATATAAATTTAACTATATGCATACCGTTGAGAGAATCAGAGATAATCCAATAGTTCTCTAAGGACCCACGAATCTGCATCTCAGTTGCTATAAGATTCGGAAAATCATAATATTGTCAGAAAATTACATGCATAAGAAATCATTAAATAATTCAAATTAGTTATATAATCCTTAAAAGGCATTTAATACAATATAATCAATATCCTTAAAATTTTAATTTGACTTGAAACTATTTGAGACTGTCTAGACTAACATCTATCTGTAGAAAAACTCAAAGAAGAATAGGCTGGAACTAAGATATCATTTATTTGATAACAAACGCAAAGATCAACAGCTTAAATTCAGCAGCATCAGGTGAACGTACATTTGCTTATGTAGAAACATGCAGTATGCACAAATAATATTTTATCAAATAAATAGACAATTATTAAATAGCAAAACATATGATGTTTAAGTGCTACTTACGGTGCAGCTGGAGGCTCTTGTAATGCAGGAACTGGTGTATCAAGAGTAGAAGAGCTTGTTGAAGGGGTCTATACATAAGAACTTTTGTGATCAAACTATATGGTAAGAGGAAATTTTACATAACTTTACCGACTGCTATATGCTATGCTATGAGGCCATTGTTAGACTAATATCTTATAGGAAATGTAACTGAATGCACATTAGTCAATTTTGAACTGGTAGAGAAACTGAATTTCGGATCTTGTTGACTGATTCAGCTATCTATTTGAATTATCTAATCAACATTTAATGACTAATGGTTAAATTTTAATACGTTCATTCCCAAAGAGTTAACAGGCTATCATGTTCAATATGTCTACCCAAAGGCATGATTTAAAATATAAGAGCATACAGTTTTTAATTTCTCATTTCCCATTTCTCATTAAACATTAGTAGCAAATATATTTGTTTGAACTCAACAATTTAACCCCAAAAAACATGCATTAAACAGTAATAAAAAAGAACATATATACCGGAGTTGCAGGTAAAACCTTGGGGGCAGAAACTCTGCTTGCTGAGGCCTAGTCTAAGGAGTATGAGTGGATGTCAAATCAGACATACCAGATTTAAAAAAACTAAGAATTGTACTTTGAGCATTAGAAGCAAAGAATGAACACACAAAACCATCAAATAGTAAAGGAGCACATATAGCTGACTTATGGGTGAAACTTTGGAGGTAGAAGTTCCGCTTTCTAAGGCCTTAGTCTAAAGAGTATGAGTGATGCGTAAATCAAATCAGATATACCAGATAATTTTTTTTAAATATATGTTTTGAGTTGCATTAGAAGAAAAGGATTTATTGCATAATTTGCCAACATGGAAGGGACTGAAAAAGTACTAAAAATGATCCATGATTAAAATCCAATCAAGAATATGACTCAAGGAAAATGACAAACCCCGATCATTTGGGAAAAAAACAAGATGAACATGAGAAGGACTAAGAGGGACATGGCTAGCCCTAGGTTAAGGCGAGCAAGCCAATTGCTAGGGCAATCCCCACAATGACAAGCTCCTAATAGCTTAACAATATAGAGTTGTCTTGCATTTGAGTCTAATCTGACAGTTTGTAGCAAAACTGCAATATATCCACACTGATTCCTTCATTATTCTTAATAACTAATTATATTACTGCAAGTGGGAGAAAATAATCACATTGCTAATCAAACAGAAATCATTCGGCATAAAACAGAAAAATAATCACATTTGACATCTATTCAACAAACAGTTTCTGAAATTGATTCAGAATAAATTGTTTTGTGCTTTGAATTATTAGTAAGAGATTTATGGTTGAAGGCATGAAAATATATATATTCGGAATTGATTAGAATGTAGTTTTATGTCAGCAGCACATTTTATAAAAAAAATGTACTATATAAATATCATCAACATAAATCTATCATTATCACTATCAAATACTCACCTAAATTCATCTCATTTTCTTTACATCATAACGAAATGGGATTAAATAAATTACCTCAAAATCACGACTATTCAGTTAGGCTGAAAAAGGGATAAAAGTATCACCACAACATAATTAAGGGTTCTAATAACCTGTAAACATGTGTCAGGAGATGGTAATGAATAGATTAAGAATCATAAGAAGTTAAAAAATATATAATAAATGCTGCAGTACCTTTCACGGCGTTTCAAATTGGAGGGCATGGTTTTAGCATTCTGGGTAGTTGAAATGATGGCGACATGTTTAGGGGTTACGATCGACTGTAGCAGAGAGATTACGGCACCAATACCTAGGGATTGGGATCCACTATTGATTACGATGGTTAGGATTTCGGGATTTAGGGCTTCGGGTTTAAGGATTTCATGATTTAGGGATTTTGGTTCGCTGTGGGTTTCCTGGAGGCGACGAAGTGAAAATAGGAAAGGGATGAGGTTGTGATGGACGCAATTTTTTCTTCCCGCACAAAATAATTGTTTCCCGCCCTTTAGTTGGGTAGCGTTGAATACTCGTATTTGTTAGTGCATAGCGTTGAATACTCTTCATTCCATAGCATTGAGAGGAGGAAAACAGAAACGCTATGTGTTGGCGCTATCAAAAGCCCTAATTTTTGTAGTGTATGGCTCGTAATGATTGACAAACTCAATACTACATCTAATCTAGCACGAAAGCATATTGGATTGGCTTAGAGTTGTTTCTTGTGCTCGACATGCACAGACTCAAGCACAGATATATTTTCTCCTATGATTTCTCTTATTGGATTTGGGCAACTTGTGCTACCAATTTAAACATCGATCTATCTATTTCTAAAAGTAAATGGGCTGATTTATGGAAGTCTTGTGACAGCACATCTTTGGAAGCTTTGCTGACTCTTGCTTTTTCCTGGGAAATATGGATGGAAAGAAACATGCGGTGTTTCAATTCAAAATCTACTAGCTTTCTTTCTATCACTAATAAAATTTTATATTTGTATTCGTTATGGACAGGTAATCAAGTGGGTGCGCCTTAATTCTTCATATGAGCAACTAGTGCCCAAGAGTCAGTAGGGAGCAACAACACGCAGGGTTGATCCTAGGATCTAATATTATGTTATCATGGCTATCTACTATATGTACATTATTCGAATCGTGGTTGTATAGGCTGTATATCTTTTGCTCTGATACTTATATGTTTTTGTTCCAAGTTAGAACTATTTTAGTTTGATGTACTTTTGGCTACCGACCAGGCATGTTGGTCAAATATTTATACTATTTTTTACATGGTATGGCTGTGCAACTTAGGTCGCATATCCTTGTTGTCAAAAAAATTAAAGAGAATAAAAAGGTAAAAACTATTAATTAGTCCAATCAAATTATAACAATTTAAAAAAAAATGTGATATTGAAGATAAATTGGTTGAAAAGGGCTTTAATTTGATTTATATTAAGAATCAAAATTGTTCACTGGAGAAGGGGAAGAAACAAAGTTATGAGAATTGAATATTTTTATTTAAGAATTGAATATTTTTATATAATAAAACCATAGAAGGGAAAGAAGAAAAATTGTGTGAGGAGGAAGAATAAAGTGAAGTTGTGCAATAACTACGGAAGTAATGTTTTTCCTTGGAAAGTGTGAAGAAGAGAAAAAGAACATCGGTTGGATTATTTAAAAACAATGATTACAAGTTGTGGGGTAGATGTGAATTTGAAATAAATGTTATAATAAGTATTTTGTGAAATGATTATCATTCAAACAAATTTCGTCCTGAATGAGCGTATTTACTTTTATGGTGTAAATGAATTTTTCATTATAAATTGATTGGAGAAGAGTAGTATTTGGAATGAGAGTGAATGAGAAAGAATGTTCTCTTTTTTATATAATAGAATAGAAGATTAGGCATATTGAGGACTAATCACACATACCTTAAAGACCAAATTATGTGCATTTCAAAATTGGTGACTTGAACATTATAAAAAATATGCAGACATAACTTGTTATATTATATTAGATTCATTAAAGTAAAAAAATCCACAATACTATTCTTAAGATCAAAATAAAGATTGTCCTAATCAACACTTCAGGATGAAAGTGACCATTATGTCATTTATTGTTACATATGAAAGAATAATGCCTGAATTTCTAATGTTATCATTAGACATTTCACTCCCACAAATATTACCAACAATGAATGAAGCATATCAAAAGATACCTTCATCAATATTTTGACACACATAGGCAGATGAATTCCTCCTAAAAGGAATTAATTATGTTATGATATTTCTAGTCTCTATGCTAGTATTTAGTTCTACTAAGTTCAAATAACATGCTGTTATTTTATTTTTAATTTCTTTTAACCTATAGTTCAAATTTTATTATTTTAGATTGTAATGGAACAAAAGCTTATCCTATCTAATATGTATCATTTGATAACTAAGTAACTTTCTAGTATATAAAATCATATGCATATCATAATATGAACTATTTGAATCTATGATCCATGATTTAAATGCATATTAAATTTAATATTTGATATGTACAATTTGAATTTCTTTTTTAAATCCATCCCCTATAACACAAGAATTTCTCATCAAAATCTTTATCATTAACAATACTCTTAAAAATCTCATAACTAAAAACTTCATAGTTGAGAATATGGGTTTGTAATAGCCACAAGAGGTGTTTTCAACCCATTATTTTTTTCATGTATTGGAGAATCATAAAGTCACATGGAAAAATGTATACATGAAAGAATAGGGTGGATTGCAAAAAATACTATTACATATTGAAAAGATACCATCAATACATTGTAGTATTTCTTCGAAATAAGGATAAAATTTTGAAGTAAGCTTGTGTTTCATATCAAAGAAAGGATACAAAATTAGTTGAGATCATGGACCAACTGTAGAAAGGTGAGAAATCAAGTCATTTGGAGCGATTTACAAATCATAGAAAAGGATATTTAAAGTGAGTTAGAAGATTATGCATGCTGAAGTTGAAGGAGCTGACTGATGAGGTGTTGGGGGAGTGCCATCATTCAGGATGACCATTCATTCTGATGGTGAAAAAATGTATAGGGATATGAAGAGGGTTGATTATTGACCACGGATGAAGGGGAGATGTAGCAAAGTATGCGGCGAGATGTCTCACTTGTTAGAGAGTTAAAGTGGAGCAGAGAAAACCGAATAGATTATGATGCTTTTAGAAATTCTATAGTGAAAATGGAAAAGTATTTAATGGATTTTATAGATGGATTGCCAAGGAGTAGAAGAGGTAATGGGAGTATTTCGGTAGTGGTGGATTAATTGATGAAGATCGCACATTTTATTCCTGTAATAACCAATACCCCAGTGGGCCTCAATTATCCTTGAATCGAAAACCCAAGTCTACCAAAGTGCAGATCGTTGGTTAAGTATACTACAAATAAATAAATAAATGCATATCATAGCACTATCGATATAACTCATAGCGGAATAGCTAAATGTAAAAATCATATAATACTTACCAAGATTGACACTTCCAATATCTAGTGTCCTTTTTAGTGCCGAGCTTGCATACAGAAACCCATCTTCCACTGTTCCCGCCTTGCACCAGTACTTATTCCTCAAAAGCTGTTATGTGGGTTGTGATAAGGAGGGGAGTCAGAATATCGTTTTGGTGACTGGTAAATTATACGCTTTATACATAATACTAGTTTATGCTGACTCTCTTCCATCACATGTTATGTATTTTTATTTTACTTTTTCGTCTCGACTCTATTTACGCCTATGATACGCCTTATCTGCCCAAAGTAGATGATAGCTAGATATATGTCTATACACATATATATATAACTACCACAGTCCCCCTGTGGATCAAGATACCATCCCCGCTAGTATCCAAAACCCAACACCCTATCAGGATCCATTATCAACACAGTATCACGTCCTCGTCGTTGTATGTACTAAGGAACTCCCGCAGTGCCTAATAACGGCGTCACAACAGTGTAGCCATATTATATCTTGTCTTGGGGATTTACTACTTTTATGCTTTCTATTATGGACTAGCTCCATGGACTATAGAGGACTCAGCTCCTCGTACTACCCCATTCGCTTTGAAAGATCTCTTTTATGGGTTAACTAGCCTTGCCCCTAACAAACAAACTAGTAAACAACTGTAGCGGTGCATGACCTAACGTGATCTACCCTAGTAGGAGGTGTAGCTCGTTAGGTGTAACCTTGTCTTTCCCATTGAATCTACAAGACTGATGACGTACTCAACCTATGTACGGCTCCTACTCCTGATTTGGTACCAACACACACTAACATAGCATCGAGACTCTCACCATCCTATTTATATTGCCTAAAGCAATCAAGGCAATGCCCCCCTCCCAATTTATTGAAGCAGACTGTACTGAGGGTATTCCTTCACCTATATGAAAGTGTATATAACTCCACGGGTCCCACAGTTGGATATGTCTATATACAACTGCTGGAAGCCCCTTGCGGGGGGGGGGGTGACTTCAATTATGTAACACTACAGACTTCACATTCGAACCCATACTAATGACTATGTCATTCTTATTTGCTAACTTTTAATAATTCATGCCCGTTATAACCGTATGCTTAAGGCTGCCTATGTGTGTGTCTATATACATATATATGTTTTTATATATACGTATGTTTATATACATATATATCTTCATTCATTCTTGTTTAATTATTGTGCCTCTTTTGTTTACTGTTAACAATATTTCTCTACTTCTTTATGTGTATACATCTTATTTAGTTTAAAGTCATTACCACTTTATTTTTAAAAGATTTAAATACCTTTTCTCATTTACATCCCACTTTTCCCTGCTATTTTACTTTCTATTTCTATTCCTTTTTAACCTTTAATTCCCTACCTTATTTTAGAGGACTATTTATACCCTTTTATTTTAAATTATAACTTGTCTACTTTTCACTTCTTTTATTTCATTTCCGTCTTATTTATATTGTGCATATTCTTATACCGTTTTATTTTCCTATTTATACTCTTTAAATTAGTCCTTAGGGATTTCTGCATTTTAATGTATTGGAATTACATTCCTCCTGAATGGAAAGGAAACACTATAAATTTCAATAATTTACCTATAAGGGGAATTTATGTTATGTTTGGAATTACAAGGAATTATCTTTCGTAGTTATTGAAATAGACATTACGAAATACGGTAAATATCCATATTTTATATATCTCTTTTTTTAAGTGTATTCCTTGTTATTTCGATCGCTAAACTTTTATTTATAAATCTGAAACTTGATAATGTATAGAAATTCACATTGCAACATGTATATAACTCAATAAATTAAAATACTACTTAAATCCCTGCAATTTACTATTATAACTCAATTTACATTTTTTTTCACAAGTCATATTAAATTTTGAAATAGGGAACTATCATATATTCTATAAATTTCACGGACCACCAATATCCAATATTTTCTAGATTTACATACATGTAATGTACAATACAAGTTATCGGCAACAGAATATGCAGGTAGGGTTTATAATTTTATTTCACGTATTCACTTTTAGCCTACAACTCCAACTTACATTTCAGGCATACAGGAAAAGATTTACAACAATATAATTCAATATTATATAAAAATATATAATCTCTCGCTCACCTTTTTAGCTTTCCAAATCTCCAAATCCAATCCCTGTTATTCCAGTTTGACTCCTTTTTCTTCCTATTTGGATATATACACTGCAAGCTTACATATATTTATCAAAAATCTAGATTAGAAAAGAGATTTGGATTTAATTTACATTTTTAGATCTGGATTTATAACTTACCTCGACTTTGATGATTTGATTTGATGCTATACTTCTTCTCGTTCATCTTCTATAATTTTAAAATTCTATGTATGTATAAACTATAACTATTTTTTAGAATTTTATGGAGAAGAGAAAATGGTATATCTTTGGCGTTGCTCCAAAAATATGAGAATAAAAGTGAGGATCTATGTCTGTATTTATAGGAGTTCAAACCAATGCTAGTCACCATATTGAAGTATACTGAATCCAGGTCGTTCGACCAAGTATAATTCGTGCTTTTACAAGAGCACGGGTCGACCGCCCTCTGCCTATGATCAACCGCTACCGGTCGATCCGAAGGCATATATTATGGACTTGTTGTGCTTAATTTATGCAATTGAATTAGCGTCCTCTAATTTGATTTGTTTATTTCCTGTTAAACCCGATCGATATGGTTTCCTTCACATTATCAACTTTCTTAACGTTTAAGCAACAATAATTATCTGTAAAGTTTAACTGACAGTAATTAATGTTAGTTAATTATTATTACCTTAATTACATATATAATTATTTCCGATTTAAAAAACTTTAAACATCAATAACTTTTCTATTTTAACTATGATTGGAAAACTTTATATATGAAAATTGATCAGAAAATCACCACGAATCCAATAGTGCAAGTTCCATAGCCAAATTATAACATTTGTAAAAATAATACTTTTCAGCATTATTATTTACTAAATAATTTCTTTTAATTAATTATCGACAAAATTACGGGGTGTTACAATTCTTATGAAAAGCACGAGGATAGCAGCATATTTAACTACATTATATATTAGGGAAGTGGTGAGATTGCATGGTATACTGGTGAATATTGTGAGTGACCAGGACTGACTCTTTAGATGTGAATTTTGGAGGAGCTTATAGGATAGCTTGGGTACAGAGTTTAGTTTGAGCATAGCATATCATTTGCATACGGATGGACGGACCAAGAGAGTGAATACAGTGTTGGAGTATTTCTTTAGAGCATGTATTTTTGGATATGAAGGTGCTTGGGAACAGCGTTTTCCATTAGTGGAATTCACATATAGTAATAATTACCGGGCTAGTATTAGATGACACCGTTCGAAGCATTGTATAGAAGGTTGTGTAAATCTTCTTCTTCTTGGTGGAAGTTGATGGATAAGGTGATAATTGGATCGTAGATGATAGGGAATACGTCAGAGAAAGTAGAGTTGATAAGAAAAAGGATGAATGCGGCACATGATAGGTAGAAATAATATGCTGATAAAAGGAAAAAGGAGTTGGAATTCAAAGTTGGTGATCTAGTTTTCATGAAGGTATCGCCTCTTCAGCATGTGATGAGGTTTGGAAGCTTGGGAAAATTAGCATCGCAGTTTGTTGGACCATTTAAGATATTGGAGCGTATTGGAGGATTGGCTTATAGGGTGGAGCTATCTGAGAAAATGGCTAGAGTTCATGATGTATTCCATGTATCATGTTTGCGAAAATGTGTACATGACTCAGCTATAATGGTGGAACCTAGTCACCTGGAGGATATAGAGTTAGAAAATGAAGCAAGTTCATCTAAAGGGCCTACATGGATAGTGAGCATCGAATTCGAAGGCTAAGGAATAAAGTGATTAAGCTGGTGAAGGTGCAATGGGAAGACGATTCAGCGGAGAGTACATAGGAGCCTATGGAGAAATTACGAGCTTCTCATCCTGAATTCTTTACCAGTATGTTCTTTTAGTTGGTGTGATTTGTTAGAAATTAGGTTTTGGTTGCTTAGATTAGATGTTAGGACTTGTATGTGATATTTATTGGATGTTATGCTATGCACTATCTCTTATGGCACTAAAGTTGCATTTATACTGAACTGCAAGTTTTATACTAGGGTTTCTATGCATCATGCCTACTATGTCATACTCTTGCATTCATATAGGTTGCATTTATCGCATTTATTACATTATGCTAGATATTCACAAGTATCATGATCATATTCATTATATGCTTATTATCCAGCCTTTTGGCCCGGCTATATTCGGATTGACTAGACAACTTAAAATCGACGATTATCAAGGCAAGCAGTCCAAAGATATGATTCTACGGTCTAAGAACCGAGTACATGCAAGACCACGAGACGACGGTCAAACAGACTTAGAAGAGCAACACCTCGGAATACACTAACTATTGATTGGTGCTCCATCCTATATAAGGGTCAATACCGATCCCTAAAAGTACAACTAAGATGGTCCCCACTCCTACGGGTACCGATCCCTAAGGGTACACCTAAGATGGCCCCCACTCCTACGGAACTCTTCTCTATCTATATAGAGCCCGATTTAAGTGTTCCAGAATTTCTGTGCGTCATATTGGCAATCTCCATTACAGTCTAAAGCAGCAATTTAACCTTCAGTAGATCCATTGCTTGTGCCAAAAAACACCTAGGTGACTATGCAAAACAACATTGAAAACTCGAAGCCAATATCAAGAAGAACCACCATGAAGAATCATTGATCCCCTATCTCCATATATAGGGATCGGTACCGATGCCCACCATATGGGATCTAGGGCCGAGCTTTCTTGGAGGACTTCGTCTCCATGAAGAGGCTTAGTAGGAGAAATATCAGCGAGATATTTGGCCGTCTACCTATGTAAATACAGAAGGCTTGGCTCATTCTAAGGATCTTTAGCTGCCATTACGCTCTTACTCTCTTGTATTGAAGGATCTATTCTGATCCCACTCTCTTAATCACAAAAACTAGTGCAAAAGCAATAAAATAATTCAAGTGGGCATAGCCAAGATTGGCGAACCACTATAAATTTGCGTTTGCTTGTTTTCTATCTGATTATCTCTATTTTTCATTTACTTCTTTCATTTAATCTCTACTACTTGCTTTTCTAGGTGTTTGTACCCATTTTAGTTCAGACATTTTGGTGCTTTCACTTAGAAAGATATTCTCAAGCCATTTGGAGCTATCATATATTATTGGATTTCCTATGTCCAAGAGATAGATCCAATTTCTCTACCTTTTGATTCTACATCTTAAATTTCCAAAGATCTACTAGAAGTTTTCTACCATGACCCCACCAAGGAAAGAAACACATAACATAACGAGCAGAGCTACCCCTAGTGATGCTAAGAATCAGAATCCCCAACATGGGAATGAAGCTAACCGGCCGGAGCAAACAGAATCCAAACTCCAACTGGCGTCATGACCGGAGTGGAGATGGATATAATGATGAAGCAGATGGAAGACAGATTCCAGGCTAGTATGCAAGTGTTTGTGCCAAAATTGGTCACAAACCCCAAATGTAGTGAAAGCACAAGTGTTTACACACAAATCTTGAATATCCAGTCAGAGATCACAGATCTAGATAATGTAGAGAGTAAAAATGAAGAAATAGTAAATGTAAAATTAATAAGAAAGTAAAGAACACAAGAAATTTATAGTGGTTCGGCTATCTTCGACCTACATCCACTTTGAATTGATCCTTTTATTTCCTTTATACTATGATTACAATTACAATCCTTTGAATATCAATAGCCCAAAAAGGGCAGAGTCCAGCCAAAAGAGAAGAAGATAAAGAGGAGCCGAGAGAAATACCCTCTTTTAGTTGCAATGGAGGTGCTATTTGTAGGTGTGGAGCTGGAAATATCTGCCTTG
This sequence comes from Allium fistulosum, assembly GCA_030737815.1. NCBI lineage: Eukaryota > Viridiplantae > Streptophyta > Magnoliopsida > Asparagales > Amaryllidaceae > Allium > Allium fistulosum. The sequence goes on from CM060906.1 coordinate 57,129,885, forward strand.
AATCACGGAATACTCCTTCTCATGTCCAAATGGGCCCACATGATCGATCTGGAGTCATTGGGATCGATCCTTGATCGATCCATAGTGAGTTTGTATCGATCATAAACTGCTCCAATTGAGCTGCGATCGATCATGGATATTCCCTATGTGTTGTGCAACTTGCTATGAAAATCTCATTGCATATGGAGTTGTAGATGGTAAGATATGATCGATCCAAGATTGAGTTTGCAAGTGTAGGCTGATGATTTCGTATCCATCATCTCGCATCCATCATCTCATATCCATCAGATAACCCTGAGTCTTGCGCTATGATCCATTCTTTCATGTCTTGGAAGCCAGTAGTTGAATCATGCGATCTCTCCAGATCATTGACGGCCTTCTCTGAACCCTTGCTAAGCTCGATCCAAACTTAACGATTGAATAGGCAGATTCTGTCGTGCTCCGTCGAAGCAACCTATCCCTTGCACTCCGACCTCGGTGGAATCATATAATGATGTCCTGGTCCTCCTAGACTGATTATAGCCTCTCCGGTCTCTTACTGGATCCCATCCTATCACTCTTCGGTGAAGGGAAAACAACGTCGAGAGAGTCGATCCTGTCGCTCTCAGACGAAGCGGCGTCGCTCCCTGCACTTCGGTTCAGTATCCCTGAACATTAAGCGATGCCATGGCCTAAATCCTAGACCGATTACAACCACTCTGGGCTCTTGTCGAACCCCAATCCAATCACTCTCCGGTGAATGGGGAACAATGCCAAGTGAGCCGATCATGTCGCTCTCCGACGAAGCGACTCACTTCCTGCACTCCGGTCCCTACCTTTCCGGTCAGGGGCATAAAACGATCAATTTCCAACTGACTTCCAATATCTGTCCCTTAACTCTTCGGTGAGGGATTTGTTTAATAAAATCCAAATCCATTTATTAAATCCAAATTCCAAATGTCCAATGAAAAAATAGAAAAAGCTAAGTGCTGCCTCTCCAGGCAGAGCAGTCTATTACCATCTCAGAGCATGCTTGGGAATCGCTCCGGTTCCCTTACATGTGTCAGTGGCATAGCCACTTTATTTTTAGAAACAAAACCAGAAAGATTATTTGATGATCGAAGTTCAAATCTTGAACTCGGCCCTTGCCATCATGATCAGCTGATGACGAGTCGTGACCCCGATCCATGGTCATTGCTGTTTGGTGCAGGCGGTAGCTGCTCGTGTTCTACCGCTGTTGTCTGGTTCCTCACATACTGTGGCAATCTGCCACTCCTGATGTGTTCTTCCACCATGTCCTTTAAGTGGCGACATTCATCTGTGGTATGCCCTTCCATCTCATGGAATAGGCAGTATCTCCCACTCCTGCGCTCCCGCTCTATGGGATTCCTTCTAAGTGGTTTTCGATAGGGGAGTTGCCCCCGTGTTTCCAAGTAGATCCGTTCTAGATTCTTCGTCAAGTCTTTGTATGTGGTGAATTTGGGTTCCTGGTCTCTCCTCCATTTGTTAGAACCATCATATCCATCATCCTGCATTCGCTTTCCTTTATCCATCCCACGTCCTTCTCTAGACATTCTTTCGACATGCACGGCGTTCACCTCCTACCTTACGACGCGTGAATCCACTAATCGTATAAACCTTTCTACCTCGTGGTAGAACTCTCCGAGATCCTGTGGTGGATCCCGTGCCAATGAATCTTTGAACTCAGTGCCCTCTGCAATTCCTGCTACCGCCGCCATCAAAATCATTGATGGATCCGAGCGATCCACCGAAGCCACGACTGCATTGAACCGCATTAAAAAATTCCTTACGGACTCTCCTGTCCTCTACTTCATCAATGTCAATGTCATTTAGTTTTTGGATCGTGTAACGTGGACCCTGAATTGTCTCATGAAGCGTTCCACTAGTTCGCCCCATGCCCTGATCGATCCATTCTCTAGCTGCCTGAACCAGAGCGCAGCTAAATCCGTCAAGTATAAAGGGAAGCATCTTGCCATAACCTCCTCAAATGCCCCCAGCACTTCCATATGCCTGATGTATCTGGTTACGTGCATAGTTGGGTCTGACTTCCCATTATAGGCCTTCAGCGTTTGTAGTTTGAATTTTGGAGGGTTCCTTGCATTTCTGATATTCGAAGTGAACGGACTCCAACTAACTTCCTCCAAGCCTCCGCTCGGTAGCGCTCCTCTCATAACCATTCTTGTTAATCCAGCCATCCGTTTATCTCCATCCAGGGGTGGCCTCCTATATGCGCTTCCATCCTACCCCCTATGTCCTGGAGGGTATTCTGGGTAGTACTCTTCATGTTGCTCATTCATGTTTGCGTTGGCCCCAGCTTGCTGAGCTTCATTCACGGGCCTTCCAATATCCGATCCCGAGGGTCTGCCCCCAGGCCTTTGCTGATTCCCTTCACGTTCTCCATTCTGGTTCTAAATCTGACCTCTAGAGATTTCTACAGCTCCGACTCCTTGTTCTACATTGCCGGCAGTTGTGGTCTCTCCATTTCCTAGGTTCTAGGTTCCAGCTATGCCCATTTTCCCAAAGAGATTCTGCATTATCTCCTGTTGGCTCTTCAATAATCTCTCCTGCATGGAATCTGTCATTGTCCACATCTTATCCCTTGTGATGTAGATAGATGCCTGATCTACTCCAACTACAAAGGAAGCCCCTTGACTTCCCTCCTAATGGCTCCTTTCTGGTAAAGTCCTTCTAGCTGATTGCCTAACCATAGCTTTAGATCCAATCCTTTTCCAAAGTAGCGGGTGCTAGAGTTCTCAGTGAAAGCACCAAAGTGTTTGTATGAAAATTGGTCACAAACCCCAAATGTAGTGAAAGCACCAGTGTTTACACATAAATCCATAATATCCAGTCATAGATCACAGATCCAGATAATGTAGAGAGTACAAATGAAGAAATAGTAAATGTAAAATGAGCAAGAAAGTAAAGAACACAAGAAATTTATTGTGGTTCGGCTATCTTCGGCCTACGTCCACTTTGAATTGATCCTTTTATTTCCTTTATACTGTGATTACAGTTACAATCTTTGAATATCAATGGCCCAAAAATGGCAGAGTCTAGCCAAAAGAGAAGAAGATAAAGAGGAGCCGAGAGAAAGACCCTCTTTTAGTTGCAGTGGAGGTACTATTTATAGGTGTGGAGCTGGAAATATCTGCCTTGAATCTCGGAATACTCCTTCTCAAGTCCAGATGGGCCCACAAGATCGATTTGGAGTCATTTGGGATCGATCCATAGTGAGTTCGTATCGATCATAAACTGCTCCAATTGAGCTGCGATCGATCATGGATTTTCCTATGTGTTGTGCAACTTGCTATGAAAATCTCATTGCATTTGGAGTTGTAGATTGTGAGATATGATCGATCCAAGATCGAGTTTGCAAGTGTAGGCTGATGATTTCGTATCCATCAGATAACCTCGAGTCTTGCGCCGTGATCCATGCTTTACGCTCCATCTTAACCACTTCTTTCATATCGATCGATACGAAATACACTTTCAAGCCTTCGAATCCATCCAATGCCCTATCCTTTGTATCTATCTCATGCTTACTCGATCGATACGAAATGTATCAAGACGAAGTTTGATCGATCCAAACCAAAAGTGCAGTGCATTATCCAAACCATATCCATTTTGGAGTTGCCAGATCGATACACATTGTATCGATACGAGACGTATCGATCCGAATATCAATCGATCCAAACCAAATGTAAAGCGCATGTGTTAATCCAAATCTGTATCCATAGTGATCGATATGAGCCAGTTTTTCAGGAATATTGATCCATCCATAACTCAAGCATATGAACTCCGATTGACATGAAATTCGAAGTGTAGCCTCACTGAGCCTTGTTAATCATCCCCGCTTGATCCCACCTTGATTGGAGCTTGGTCCAATTTTGATGGTATCGATCATAGCCATGTTTCCAATCGATCTCCAATCCTGATATCCATCCTTTTTAGCTAATTGTTGATATCCTGGCTTTGACCAAAAAGCAGGATGACATCAGGAGATGAATCAAACAATGCAGCAGAGCTTGAGGCTGCTGAATGAACTGACTCAAAACAGCCGTAGATAGAATAGAAGGGATTCCAGCTTAGAGTCAGAGATTTCTTCTTTATCCGAGCAAAGGCATAGCGATAGAAGGCAGAAGAGGACCCAATACACTACTGGGGCATCATATCATGGGAAAGCGCTATTAACACCAAAAATGGGCATCAACACCCAACAAAATCTTGTAGAGATTAAACGTGAATGAAATTAAAAACATAGTAGAAAAATTAAATGAACAGACAGATTTTTATAGTGGTTCAGCAATCTTGGCCTTCGTCCACTTCATATTTTTATTGATCTTGCATTGGATTATGATTACAAAAATGTTTGGATCAGCTAGGATCCATTAATACAAGAGTAGAGAATAAAAATGGCAGAGCCTAGGTAGTAGAAAGAAGAATCTTTTTTACAAAGAATGGCCACTGTATTTATAGGAGAAGACATGCATGGATTGGGATGAAATTTTGCAAGAAGAGTCTTTAGATCCGTAGGAGACCACCATAACGATCAGTGGCCTTAACTCGATATTTTGGAACGATCGACCAAAGTTTAGCCAATCATTATTTTGGAAACTGATTAATGTGCGATCGATGGTGTAAGCTCTTCATGATGTAAGATACTTGCTCTCCAAATTTTGTGCAATTCCGACGTACAATTTGTGGGATATTGCATTTTCCGTGAAACTATGGATCATTCCGGCTGATTTTATATGATCGTTATGGAACGATCGGTATGTCTTTCCAAGGTTTAGGATTTTTTGTCATGCGATTGTTTTTGTGGGCTCCACTCTTAAATATATTGATGCTCTAAAAGTTTCAAGTGCATTGGCTTTGTATATTTTGAGAAATTGATCGATCTTCCTCGATCTACGCTATTTTATGGATCGTTTTAGATCGATCCACATAAATTCTTCATTTGTCCATAACTCAAGCGTATGAACCCCGATTGACTTAAAATCTAAAATATAGCCTCACGAGGCCTTCCTTGTCACTTCATATTGATTGCACCTTGATCGGGATTCGTTCTGAATATGCTCGACCATCGTCTATAGTCTTGTATATCATTGATTCTCAAGGTTGGTAACCACTCGTTTTTAGTCAAATCAACGGTATCACGGCCTTACCAAAAGGCGGGATAACATTTTTCCCCCCAAAATACGTCTTGTTCGAACATGATGTGCTTTGAATTACCATAAGATTCAACCATCGCAAAGGATTCCATTCAGTTTGTTGAATGGTCTCTATCCTTCCGTTGAGTCGTCTTTACAAATAGTTGCATTTCTCTCCGTTCGCCATGACTATTGGTCGATTTCCAATGGTATAAATTTAGGACTATATTCTACCAATTGCTACCCGTGTCCGGTTCTATGAGGCTAGTAAGTTTTGGCTATCTAATCCAGTCTTTTCTCTAAGAACTCCAGGTGGAAATTCAATTTCTGTCGGTTTCAAGAAATCAAATTTTTAGAATATACACGTGCAAGTTCGGGTACACGTTCTGACCATTGGCTCCCGGACGCGTTTATACAGTCATGAGTCGTCACTAATTCCTTATAGTTTAATTGCAGTGGATTGCACTTCCTCATTTATATTTTTTTATAATGAAATAGGGGTCATAATAAGTCACTTGATGGAAAGGGACTTCAAGTTCTATAGGAACGATGGCTTAAGAGTTGTAAGCAAAGGTGAATGGAGTATGGCCAGTCGCGGACTTGTGGGTGGTTCTGTAAGCCCATAATGCCATTGGGAGTTCATTCACCCACTTGCCTCTAGCCTTTTCCAAACTTTCTTCAAAATGGACTTTATGATTTTGTTAACAGCTTCGACTTGTCAATTAACTTGAGGGTGAGCAACTGCCATTTCTCACTATGGTGCTGATGGCAGAACTCTATGAATTAACCGCTGTCGAATTGGGTTCCATTATCATTTTTCGTGGAAGGCAAAATGACAGATAATGCTCCGGACAATGAGGTTGATCACTTTCTTTGTCTTGATTTTGGCTAAAGGTTTAGCTTTAGCCCAATTGGCGAAGTTATCCACTACAACAATGGTGTACTTTTCTCCATCTTTAGAGATCGATAAGAAACCGATAATATCAATGCCCATTTGCATAACTTCCGTCGGTGGAGCTCTTAGAATTTTTTGTTAACATCTAGTACTCATTGCATTGTCTAGCGTGATGAGCTGCATCTCGTTCGATAGTTGGCAAGTAATACCCGTAGCAAAGTATTTTCTTTGTCAGGGTTTGCCCCTTAGTGTGATCGTCGCATTCTCCTTCATGGACTTCACTCGAGACTCATTTTATTTCCTCATGGGTGATACACCAAAGCAGGGGAATGGAGAAGCCTTTTCTATAGATGACTCCTTCTTAGATGACTAGCGTGAAGCTTTATGGAATATCTGTCGTTTTTCATTCCTCCATCCATGAAGGATCCTTCGTTGTAGATAACCTTTGACATGAGTCATCTATGACTCTCTTTCCGGCTCGGTCTTCGAAACCCAATTAATCTCCATCTGGTCGATCCTAGGAGCATATAGTACTTCAATCAGGACAAAGTCTATATGTTGCGCATTCCCGAAACCGGCCAGCTTGGCCGGTGAGTCGCCTTTCTCATTTTTTATCTCTAGGGATGTGTGTAATACTCGAAGTCGGCCAATAGCTCTTGAACCTGGCCGAGATAAGGAGCAAGACGCTGCATCCTAGCAAGATAATCTTCCCTGACTTGGCATACTACTAACCAGGAATCACAAAAGATATGTAAAGATTCCACTCTTAGTTCTCTGGAAAGTTTGAGCATGGTGATCAAGGCTTCATACGTAGCTTCATTATTTGTTGCAGAGAAGTCGAGTTTCAAGGCGCAGCAGATCGATCGTTCCTCGCGAGTCATTAGCACAACAATGATGCCAGAACATCGATCATTAGAAGCTCCATCAACGTACATTTTCTATCGATTAGTCGATTCTCCACTGCTCTTCGGATAGTCGTCTGATGCAGTGGATTCAGATACGAAGTATGCTAATGTTTGTCCCTAGATAGCTCTCTGAGGGAGATAAGTGATATCGAATTAGCTTAGCTCGATATTCCATTTGAGCAACCTTCTAGACCTCTAAAGTTGCTGTAGGACATGTTGTAACGGCTGGTCGGTGTAAACGTTGATGGGGTAAGCCTGGAAATAATGGCGAAGCTTTCGTGATGCAATCAACAGGTAGTACACGAGATTTTCCAGCTTTAAGTAGTTTCTCTTTGCACTTATCAATCGCTTGCTAACATAATTACTGGCCCCTAGATCTGATTCTCTTTACGTAACAGTGTGGCACTTATGGCATGTATCGACACCGCTAAATAGATGTATAAGTCTTCATGATCTAGTGGCTTGGATAGGATGGGAGGTCTCTCTAAGTGATATACCAGAGCTTGAAACGCATCTATGCAATCCTGCGTCCATTCAAAGTTCCTCTTCCCTCTCCTTATCAAGTCAAAGAAAGGAATACACTTGTTGGTAGCCCTGGAGATAAAGCACCTTAGGGCGGCAACCTTCTCATTTAAGCATTGTACTTGCTTAATCGTCTTCGGTACCTAGATGTTTTGAATTGCTTGAATATTCTCGGGATCGGCTTCGATTCCACGAGAGTTGATGATGAAACCCTAAAATTTCCTTAACGCAACACCGAAAGAGCATTTCAAGGGATTTAGTTTCATTCTATATTTTCGTAGAACACTAAACATCTCCGCTAAGTCATTGATGTGGTTGTTTGATCGCTCTGACTTAACGAGCATATCTTCCACCTATACTTCCGTCGATCGCCCGATCTAGTATTTGAACATCATATTGACCAGTCTCTGGTAAGTAGCTTCAGCATTATTTAGTTCAAACGGCATCATAACATAGCAACATAGCCTTAGATCGGTAATGAAGTCGGTGTGCTTCTGATGGGGGATGTGCATCGGGATCTAGTTGTATCCAAAGTATGCATCCATAAATGAAAGCAGTTAATATCCAGTGGGGTAGTCTACCAGTTGGTCGATCCTCGAAATTGGAAAGCTATCTATCGGGCATGCCTTGTTTAGGTCAGAGTAGTTGATGTATGTCCGCCAGTTTCCATTAGCTTTTTTTAACATGAACTAGACTAGATGCCCATTTTGGGTAGAGGGCATCGCGGATAAATCCATTGTTTTTGAGTTTATCCACCTCCTCTATAATTGTAGCGAATCTTTTCGGATCCATGCCGCATTGCTTTTGTTTCATCGGGACATGCCTTGGGTTGATATTCAATGCATGGCTAGCGATAATTGGTGAGATCACACACATATATGAATGGGTCCAAGCAAATACATCAAGATTCGTTCTGGGAATTCAAAAGCCATGTAATTCCTTCATCATCATTACACTAAACTGTGATCCGATCTTTAGTACCCATGATGGGTCACCATGGCTGACCGTAATGTTGATCGTTAGCTCAACGAGTGCAGCCTTGGATTCCTTGAGTTCAACCGTAACCGTTTCACGTAACAATGGACGTGAAATCTGACTGGGACGGTCAATGATGATGGTCACTTCGGATGATTCCCAGAGTCTTGTCATGAGTTATTAAGTCTGATAGTGAAGGGCTCTAAATGCTTTGAGTGATTATCTGCAAATGACCGAAGATCAGGCTTAGAAGCACATTGAATTAAGTGTCGAGTAGGGTTCAGCCTCATGTTGCATGCAACTGCTTAGCTGGCTCTTGCTTGAGTTTGAATCTGCTTGTATATTAGAGTAATGCACTTTTCATTCAATGTACTTGTGGTTCATTACTCGTCATTCGAGTTGGAGTGATGGTCAGTTGACCATGAGCTTGAGCGTCGATTCGATGATTCTATCTCTAGGCATCCTTTCGGTCGTAGCCTCGAGTCATTGTAAACACTAGGTATGAGTCACAGTATTAAGCTACCGCAGACAGTCTTTCGATGATCAAACTTTTACCTCTAGTCTTGGGTTGGTAAATGTACTACATGGATGGTCGACTCTCGTCCTAGTCGTGTTTATACTGCCACCTAAGCTTTGAAGACTTAGAGTCGATCGATGAATGGTCGGTTCACATTCATCTTGTTTCTCGCTCATGCCTCCAAGTCTGGGGTATATGTCGATAAGTAGGAAGGAAAGTTATGTTCACTTTAACTTTATACTCTTTCCTGTTGGATCGTGGGATCAAGCTAGTTGATGGAAAGCTGAGTCGCACGTATTCTGGTTTTTCCTTCCCAGGGGAAAACTTTGATGCTCCGTCTGATTTCAAGCATGAGTTGGGCACTGGGCTGTCAATCACGTCTATTTTTGGTGCAAATGTCACCATACTCTAAGCAGGACCAAAGAATAGATGGTTAAGTCACATCTAACTAGTGTTTGATGCTCTCCCTATCAAACAAAGGGCAAGGATCAGTGTGTGGATGGTCGAGTCACCTCCATTTTGTATTTCTCTTCTAGTCGGATCATAGTAAGAGTCAACGAATGAACGGTCGCATCGCATTCATTCGGAGCTGGATGGTCAATCCCATCCATTTTGATTCATATTCTTCCATCAGATCTAGGGATAGAGTTGGCACAGGTGCAGTCGGGTCATGCTCACCTAGTTTCATACTCTTTCTGATGGATAGAAGGAGGGTGCTGGAGAATTAATGATTAAGTCAGACTCATTTATGGTTTATTCTCCTATCCGCACTCTGATGAACTGAGTTTTTCGGAGGACATAAGGTTATATCCGTTTGTGTTTGGTATGGATCGATATTGATCGTCGATCCAATGGCACGATATAGAGAATTTGGATTAATATTTCCTGTTGATCCAGAGGTATGATATAATCGGTCTCCCATAACTTCGAACGTCATTCCGATTGGTCTTGTATTGAGGCCTTCTTGCGGTCGTTGCCTTAAGTTGTAAAGATCACCCAGCCGGTGCTATAGTAAGATGTCGTATTCGGCTTGAAGTAGTTTGTACCTTTGTTCCCATTCTTGGGTTAGCAGAATTAGTTCATGGACGGTCGAATTCCATCCGTAGTGAGTTTATACTCCTCCTGTTGAGTTCAGGTCAGAGTTTATGGAATATTAAGTGGTCGAACTACACTCATCTATTTGTTTATACTCATATATGCACTCTGGGGATAAGAGTTTGTTGGCGGGAGGTCGAACAACACCCAATTTGTGTTTATACTGCAATCCGCACTGGGGGACCAGAGTTATTTGCTGGACGGTCGAACTGCATCCATGTCTTGGTTTGGATTTTGGGGTTGCCGATGTCCGAGCAAGGCCTAGATAGTTTTCCATACCTCAGGCGCAAACCAGGTCATGGATGGACGTATCACATCCTCTTTGGATTGGACGGTCGAACCACGTCCAATTTAGGCTTGGGCTCTTAAACTGCCCCCAGCATCCAAGGCACGAGTCGTTGCATGGACGGTCATACCATGTCCACTTCCATTTAGATCTAGTTACTTTCGAGCCTTGGGAGTAAGATGAGTGTTCTAAAGAACTTCGAGCTCGAGCAGGGGAGGAGATGGTCAGACCACATCCACTTTGAGTCATGTGTTTGCCCCTATGTAAAGGGCAAGAGTTGAGGAGTGGATGGTCGAACCGCGTCCACTTTTCGTGTTTATACTCCATTCCACGCTCTAGGGACCAGAGTTTTATGATGGGTGGTCAGTCACACCCGTTTGATGTTTATACTCCGGTCCGTGCTCTGGCAACCATAGTTGATCGATAGACAATTGAACCGCATCCATCATTTTATGTTTATACTATGGTCCGCAGTCTAGGGCCCAGAGTTTTATGATAGGTGGTCAGTCACATCCGTTTGATTTATATACTCCAGTCCAAGCTCTGGGAACCAGAGTTGATCGATGGACGGTCGAACCGCATCCATCATTTTGTGTTTATACTCTGATCCACACTCTGAGGACCAGAGTTTTATGATGGGTGGTCAATCACAACCGTTTTATGTTTATACTCCGGTTCACCCTCTGGGAACCAGAGTTGATCGATGGACGGTCGAACTGCGTCCATCCTTTTGTGTTTATACTCCGATCCGCACTTTGAGGACCATAGTTTTATGATGGGTGGTCAGTCACACCCATTTGATGTTTATACTCCGGTTCATGCTTTGGGAACCAGAGTTGATCGATGGATGATCGAACCGCATCCATCCTTTTGTGTTTATACTCCGGTCCGCACTCTGGGGATCAGAGTTTTATGATGGGTGGTCAGTCACACCCGTTTGATGTTTATACTCCTGTCCGCGCTCTAGGAACCAGAGTTGGTCAATGGACAGTCGAACCACGTCCATCATTTTGCTTCGTACTCCTCCCGACAAGTCAAGGGAGAGAGTTTTCGGGTGAACGATCAAGTCACATCCGCCTCAAGTTGCAGTCGTGTCCACATGTTGAGGGCAGTGGTTAATGAGTAGGAAGTCAGTCATGCCTACTTTAAGTCGAGCTTTCGAACTACCTCCTGTGTTCAGGGCAGGGGTTAATGTGTGGAACGGTCAAATCGCATCCACTTTAGTTGGATCTCGGTCATGTTGAGCTTTGGGAGAGGCATAAGTATTTAGGTGAACTTCAAGTATGAGTTGGGGAGTGGATGGTTGGGTTGCATCCACTCCAAGTCTTTCTTTGGTCTCCAAGTCAAGCGTGGAATTTGATGAGTGGACGATCAGTCGTGTCCACTTTTTGCTGGATCCTAACCTTGTCGGGCTCTAAGTAAGGCACATATGTTCTGTCAGAATCAAAGCACAGAGTAGGAAGTGGATGGTCAAGTCACATCCACTTTCTATTTAGAATCCTTAGCCCCAAGTCAGGGGAATATGTTAGTTGATGAGCGGTTGAATCATGCTTATCTTGATGAAACTCCAAAGGTCCAATCATGGTCCGTAGAGATTGGTTGGCGCCCAATTCTATGACTTGGTCACCTACATCATTTGGAAGTAGTTTAGTTCAAATTGGTTGTAGTTCACAACACAATTGAAATTGAAATAGAAATAATTCAAAGAAGATCGGAATAAATCTCATTGATAAGTGAAGCAACGTCGTATGCTCGTTATTCCACTTTGTCCAAGCCCTTCTCTGTTGGAAGTTGATCGTAGGTGGTCTAATTAATAATCAGAGTTCTTTATTGATAGGGGTCAAATGTTCCCTGCCCGCTATTCCATGGGGCTTGTGCATATTGTCGAAACTTTCCTTTCCGGATTAGCTTTTCGATCACATCTCGGAGGTGTTTGCAATCGCCAGTGTTAGAACCATGTGTATCTTGGAATATACAACATTCCCCATATTTTCTCTAGGCTTCGGTGGACTCTCTCTAGGCTGGTTTTTAGTAATGCTCTGAGTCATGAGTCTCTAAGTAGATGTTATCGCTTGAATCATTCAAAGGAGTATATGAGTTGAATTTTGAGATTATAGGCCGTCTTCTATAATCTGAGTCCTTAGCCAACAGGCATGTATTGTTCTTTCTCCTAGTCTACTCTACCTCCTCCTTGCTTAGGTTCTGATTCACTTTGTAACAGAAATGATCCAAGGTCGTAGGAGGCTCCCCAGCTAACTAGCTACCAAAATCTACGTGGCGGTCGATTCCCCTGATAAACACCATCAGTATGATATTCTTGCTGGGATTGCTTGCTTTATTGATGACGACGACATTGAATCTCTACAGGAATTCATTGAGCGGTTCACCTAGCATCTGGAATAAATTGGATAATGACATCATATCCTTGGTGTGATTCACATGCATTCTGAACTGCTCAACAAACTTCTGATCTGGTTGATTGAACGAGGAGATGGATTTGGGCGATAACAACATAAATCGCATGATCGCTACACCTTTGAGGAATGTAGTAAAGCGTCTGCATTCGATGGCACATATCGCTTTTGCGAAATTCATATGCCAATCGAATTTCATAAGATGTAGTCTAGGGTCGGTTTTCCCTGAGTAAACCGGTATGATTGGTACATTGAATCTCCTCGGATATTCTGCACACCGAACGACTTCAATGAATAGGCTTCAACTAGGGGAGATGCTTCAGTCATCATCAATCTGGTTCGTTTTCAAGTTACAGCTACCTGATATGCTTGTGAATGGTGTATGCATGGTTGTCCGACATTTGAATAGTTGAGAATGCCGGTCGAATGGTGAATCGGTTAGGATGGGGTCGTTGATTGGTAATGATCCCCAAACTTTCACCTAAATGGGGTGTGATCCATATAAGGCAGTAAGGAGGGCCTCTTAAGGTTGAACACTAAGTTTCATGTAATTTGGAGTCTGTATGCCTGAGATATGAGCAGAGCAAGATGGACCGGTAATGATAGATTGGTGGTAAGTTACTTGGAGTCGGACCCGAGAAAATATGCTATTTGCTTAGAGTCAGCAACTGGTTTGCTTGGAGACACTAAATTCGAAGTGTTGGGTCAGTGAAGAATGGTTCTTGGAGTCATGTTGGCATTTGCTTGGAGAAAACCTTGGTTTTACCCGAGTTTGGCTTTGGTCCAAAGTTTCTTGGGTTTGCTTAGAGTCACATCACCTAAGTTCTCCAACCTTTGGGAGTATCGTTTGAGTAATGGTTGCTTATCCGTTCCTTGGTTGCAATTCAGAAGCTGCCGCTTGATCCCCTATACCTCGGTTAGTCACAGGACATAAAGGAAGTGGATAGAATGCATCGTCTTTAAGTTGAGTTTCGAATGCAGAATGCGGGGGCACTGCGCTGTGGCATGGGTTCGGGTTATGAAAAATGATCGGTTATGAAAACGATCGGTAGCAACAATAATTTGTTAAAAATAATCGGTTGGAATGCTAAAGCGATGGAATGACCGGTTGTAGTAACGGTCGGTCAGAATATCAAGGCAGTTCGAATGATCGGTGAAAATGTTAAATGGAACAGTTGGTGGAGACGATATTGGAACGATCAGTGTAAATGATGTTATGGAAATAATGATCGGTGAAAATAATGATCGGTCTAAATATTTGGTGGGAACGATCGGGTACAAACGATCGGTCTAAATATTTGGTGGGAACAATCGGGTATAAACGATCGGTGTAAATAACTAGTAAGAACGATCAATTGGAACGATTGGTGAAAATAATGATCGGTGAAAAGGTTAACTGGAACGATCGTATAGAAACGATCGATGTAAAGCCATATTGCAATCGAACGATCGTATAAAAACGATCATATAAAAACGATCGGTGTAAATCCACATAGCAGTGGAACGATCGTACAAAAATATTCATATGATGCTGGAGGGAGGAACGATTAGTTGAGGAACGAACGATCGGTAAGGAAGAACGATCGGTGTAAACTATAGGCTGGAGCGATCTTATAGGACCGATCGTACAAAAACGATCGTAGAGAAACAATCGGTATGGAACGATCGTACAAAAAAACAATCAACCAAATTCACATTGGTGGAACGACCAATGAGAAACGATCGTATGGAACGATCTTACATGATGATGCAGCGTATGGATTTGTAGGGAACGATCGTTCATTGAGTATGTATGGAGCTTGGTCGATGACCGATCGTTCACAAATGCTTCATAACTTGAAAATGTATGCACATTGATCAAATACATGACTAATATCATGATTTCCTTCTTCTGCAGGGAAGTAGACTCAACTTCTCTGGTTATGGCTAAAAGTTTCCTTGTGGATCTCTTTCAAATCTGAGTAGAATAGTAAACTTGTCGATCGAAAGCTGGATCTATCTCGCAAACATGAAAATCCACAAGTCGAAGATGAGATCCAACCAAGCTGAGAATTCATTTCTCAGTGAAAGCACCAAAATGTTGACGCCAAAAATGGGCATCAACACCCAATAGAATCTCATAGAGATTAAACGATGAATGGAATTAAAAACATAGCAGAAAAAGAAAATGAATACACAGATTTTTATAGTGGTTCGACAATCTTGGCCTACATCCACTTCATATTTTATTGATCTTGCACTGGATTATGATTACAAGAATGTTTGGATCAGCTAGGATCCATTAATACAAAAGTGAAGAATAAAAATGGCAGAGCCTAGGCAGTAGAAAGAAGGATCCTTTTTACGAAGAATGGCCGCTGTATTTATAGGAGAAGACGTACATGGATTGGGCTGAAATTTTGCAAGAAGAGTCTCTAGATCTGTAGAGGCCCGCCATAACGATCGGTGGCCCTAGCTCGATATTTTTGAACGATCGGCCAAAGTTTAGCCGATCGTTATTTTGGCCTCTGATTGATGTGCAATCGACAATATAGGCTCTTCATGATGTAAGATACTTGCTCTCCAAATTTCATGCAATTCTGACTTACTTTTTATGAGATATCGCATTTTCCATGAAACTATGGATCGTTCTGGCTGATTTTGTACAATCGTTATGGAACGATCGGTATGTCTCTCCAAGGTTTGGGATTTTTGTTATGTGATCATTTTTATGGTCTTCACTCTTTAAAATATTGATTCTCTGAAAGTTTCAACTGCATTGCCTTTGTAGATTTTGAGATATTGATCGATCTTCGTCGATTTATACTGTTTTATGGATCATTTTAGATCGATCCGTATAAATTCTTCATTTTTCCATAACTCGAGCGTACGAAATCCGATTGACTTGAAATCTGAAAAGTAGCCTCATGGGGCCTTCCTTGTCACTTCATATTGATTGCACCTTGATCGGACCTGGTTTGAATATGCTCAACCATCGTCCATAGTCTTGTATATCATTGATTCTCTTTTTAGTCAAATCTACGATATCACGGCCTTGCCAAAAGGCGAGATAACAAGCGCCAACCCAAGGTACAAGTTTAGGGATCGGTACCAACTTCCGAGGAGGGATCGCTACCGAGTCCTATTATGGTGGGCCCGACACTCAGCAATTAGAAGGCGGGGTTAATGTGGCCTCAGGACATGCTGCTGATGTTCAAAATATGGAGTTTCGAACTACTGCTGACAATAAAACTCACGGTTATCAAACAGCGGGGACTGTTGGATGAATGGATCCCCCAAAGTTTGGGGAGCCTAGGTACCGAGCACCTTGCTGAGTGTGTTTGCCAGGCCAAACATTCAAGACAGGACCCAATTACCGTCGTTCAGTCAAACCTATTGACTTGGACTATTTGGAAGATATGGTTATAAGATTTGTGAGTGAAAATAAATTCAGAACCAATGATGAATGGGGTACCAATGCGAGTCGAAACACGTTCACGGAGGACATTCTTCATGCAAAATACCCTCCGAGATTTAATATGCCAATGATGTCATTGTATGACGGATCCTAAGCAACATTTATTAGATATGAATGGCACATGGATTCAGCCAGAGCTTCAGATGCTGTGAAGTATCGTTGTTTCCGAATTTTCTGGAAGGGGGTACCAACAATGTGGTTCACTCGACTTCCTTCGAAGTTCATATCGTCTTTCGTTGAGCTATCGCAAAAGTTCATGGAGTAATTCCGATTACACGCTTCACGTCCGAAGCAGTGATGTCACTATCCAACATTTATCAAGCCAAAAGAGAGTCATTGAGGGACTTTTTGAATAGGTTCCATATGGCTATAACAGAAGTAACAGATCCTAAGGAAGACATGATACTGATGGCACTCTATAGGGGAGTTCACCGTGATTCGAATTTCGAAGCTGGTTGGAAAGGAAGCAACCGTCGATAATGGAACTCCAATGAATATTTGCGTCGGGAGGATGCGCGCAAGCATCCACAGAGGACCGTTGCTGGAAATTCAAATTAGGTAATACAAAGCAATTTCATTATAAAGAAAGCTGGAGCAAATTCTGGGGATGTAAACATGAAGGTTGGAAATCATAGTGAAGGTTGAAAATAGAAAAATGATGGGCCTAAGAAGCATAAGCCGGATAACCGAAATCATTTTCGGACTCCTAAGTACAACAATTACACTGAACTGAACAACTCAATAGATAACATCTATCTGACAACTCAGAACATTGAACCATATAGGAAGCCAGCTCCTTGGGAGTCAACCGAGAAGGAGAGGAAGTCGGGCAAGTTCTGTAGATTCCATAAGACTCACGGTCATAATACCAATAAGTGCAGGCACTTGCGCGAAATGATTAAAAGTTTGATTAGAAAAAAGAGAAATTGCAGCAATATGTGAAAGCCCCGTAGGTTAGTGTGCAAGGAACTTCTAACCTCCTTGGGTCATCTTCCCAGCAGGGGCAAGCTTAGCTTGGTGCTAATCCACCCAGGTAGCCCAAATGATGTTTAGTGATTAACACAATCATCGGTAGGTTGCATCCTGTCGATAAAAGCTTTGAAGAAATGGATAGATACGTTGGAGCTTTAAAGCATGCTGAGAATGAAATTTGATGTGCTATTGAGGATGGAACTTTAAAAAAATAATCTCAAACCATGGATGATGATATTGTTTTCCGAAATAGAGATGCCGATGGAGTGGAAACTCTAATGATCGACCCCTTCGTGATTTCAGCCACGATTGGTCCTGATGTTGTACGGAAGATGTATGTAGACTATGGAAGTCCAATCAATATCTTGTTCTAGAAAGCCTATGATCAAATGATGTTGGATGAGACGGATTTAAAGCCTTGTAAGTCTAAAATACATGGTTCAATGGGATGGCTACTGAAGCCATAGGATTTTTTGAATTACTGGTGGTAGTTAGTGAGAGTGACCTCCAGCGAGTGTGGGTCATGCCTTTTTTGGTGTTGGATATATATTCTACTCATAATGCATTTTTGGGCCGACCAAGCCTAGTTGAATTTAGAGTGGACATTATTCCTTAGTGCTTAACTATGAAGTTCCCTATAGACAACGGAGTGGGGATTATGCACAGAAATCAGGTGGCAGGCCGTGAATGCTATGTTGTCGAGCTAAAGGAGGCGATGCGAAAGGAGAAAGGAAAGAATGTAGAGGAGACCCTCTACATAAAGGCTTTGGATGCATAGCAACTACAGCCTGAGCTCCGACTTGGGCAGACTAGTCAGCTCTATGATGACATGGACCAACAAAAAGAGCCAGAAGGTGGACGAGCAACTCCCATCGAGTTGACGATCGTTGTTCTAGTCAGCATGGATGATTCAAGCAAAGTCCTGAATGTTAGATCTCGGCTTGGTGCTAGTGTGTTGAAGGAATTGGTTGGATTTCTCAAAGCGAACCTGGATGTGTTTGCCTGGACACGCTTGGATATGTATGGGATCTCGCCCTGGATCGTGAGCCATGCATTAAACATCAATCCCAAATGCGTTTCTATGATACAGAAATACCGCAGCCTGGATCCAAAGAGATCCGTTGCACTCAAAGAAGAAGTGGATAATTTGAAAGATAATGGCTTCATCCACGATGCCTTATACCCGGATTTGGTGTCAAACCCTGTCTTGGTGAAAAAAGAAAACGGGAAGTGAAGGATATGCATCGACTATTCGGACTTAATAAAGTGTGCCCGAAGGAAAACTTTCCGCTTCAGAGGATAGATCAGCTGGTGGACTCGACCGTTAGACACGAGCTAATTTCATTTATGGATGCATATTCTGGATACAATCAAATCTCGATGCATATCCTGAATCAGGAACACACCGGCTTTATTACCGACCTCAGACCATATTGCTATCTGGTCATGCCCTTTGGATTAACACCACAACATTCAGGGCTTTTAACAGCATTCAAAAAACGCTATAAAAGGCTTTAATAGCGTTTTTCATGACGATGTATATCAACATGCAATTAAAAGTCAGGGATCTAACATAGCATTACATAAAACGCTATAAAATCATAGCTTTCAATAGCGTTTATGATATGCTGTTAAACACTTTTGCATAGCGTTTTTTCAGAGCTAGGAGTACTTTTTTTATAGCATTTTGATCGATGCTGAGAATACTTTTTATAGCGTTTACAGCCCATTTTTAACAGCATTTGAAGAATGTTGTTAAAGGATCTAACAACGTTTTTATGTATGCCGTATAACTACATGTCATGGTATATTCATGGCTTATTAGAGCATAAAGGAAACACTATTGTATATTTTCTACAACACAACAGAAACACTGTTGTAGGTTTTCTATAGCATATAAAAAATGCCATTATAAATTTCTACACTTTTCCAAAACGCTATTTTCTTTACCCCGCTTTGAGTTTACAATAGTCTATCTATACATTAGAACATCTAACAACAAGATATACCTCAATTAATGAATAATTCAATCAACACAAACAACAATAATATAAGACTTTTGATAATCAAAACATATTATATATTATACACAAACAGAATTACACCAAATTCAATATTGTATACAATATTTCATAATCGATATTTTTAAACATACATGATAATAGTACCATTAGGACTCTATAAAAGAAAATACCCAAATATCATGATCGAAAAATGTCCATGTTTGTCATCTTCAAACATCCAATTCCCTAAAAGAAAAGGAGAGAGCATTTAAAGCATATGTACGAAAACATATATAAAAGGATATATGATTAAGGCATAAACAGAAACATACATGTTAAACATATTGACATGCTTAATGTCGATACACATTCTAAATAATCTTATGTCAGATATATAATGCTATCTCAGTTAAGGATTGTTTATATTACTTATTATTCACAATTCAAACTCAAATTAGAATAAATACATGTTGACCTTATATGTCTATCAGTCACGTTTTATGGTTGAACTTAATTAATTTTTATAAATTTATTTAGTTATTATAAAACTTAGTTAATTTATTTGATTTTTATGACTTAGTTAACTTTTATAAACTTATTAGTTATTATAAAAATAAATTAACTTAGTTAATTTTTATAAACTTATTTAATTATTATAAAATTTAGTTAACTTGGTTAATTTTATAGATAGGTTAATTTTTATAAACTTATTTAATTATTATAAAATTTAGTTAACTTGATTAATTTTATAGATAGGTTAATTTTTATAAGATTTAGTTAATTTTTACAAAAAATATTTAATTTTTGTAAACTAGATTAATTTGTATAAAATTTAGTTAAATTAGTTAAATTTTTATAAAACTTAGTTAAACTATAAAAATTTTTTTTATTAATATGGTTATTTTTTTACAAAATTTAGTTAATTTTTATAAACTAGGTTAATTTCTATAAAATTTAGTCTACTTAGTAAATTTTTATAACATTTAGTTAAATTTTGTAAAACTTTGTTAATTTAGTTAAAATTTTATAAAACTTAATTAATTTTTATAAAACTAAGTTAACTTGGTTAATTTTTTAATGCTAATTTAATTTTTATAGGTCTTATTTAATTTTTTATAAATCTTAGTTGTTTTTCATAAGACTTATTTAATTTTTATTAACTTTATAAAATCTAGTTAATTTTATAAAACTTCGTTAACTTGGTCAAATTTTATATAATTTAAATGATTTTTATAAACGTAATTAATTTTTATAAAACTTAGTTAATTTTTATGGTTAAATTATATAAACTTAGCTAACATAGTTATCATTTATTAAACTTAGTTAACTTGGCTAATTTTTTATAAAAAATAGTTAACTTTTAAAAACTTAGTTATTTTTAAAATTTTAATTACTATTTATGAAACTTATTTTACATAGTTAATTTTTATACATTTAATTAATTTTTTATAAAACATAATTAAGCCTTCCAATTAATGTAAGTAATTTCTTTTATAGCATGTGGTGTTAAAAGAAGGTTAGTAAGCACCTGCATTATGCAAATTTGAAAGGAAGTGGGAAAAGTATATATCAATGTAAGTAGTTAAAGAATGATGATCATTAAATGAGAATGAAATTGCAAGCAAGTTAAAAATACATACACGATTGATATATTAATCATTTTTATTTACATCGATTGATAAGGTAAGGGGAAGTTTCCTTCATGTACTTTTACAATAAATAATGTATTTTGTTTCCATGGCTATTTTAGTGCTCTTACTGGGGGTACCAAGGCTAGGATTTCCACAACATATTAGCTATTTACAGTTATACCATGTGTATATGTAACGATAATGAAAACTTTGGTAATAACTACACACACTCTCTAAGGAGCTAAGGGAGCAACCCAACATTTCCTGATAAAAACATTTGTCATCTCATACAAAACAATAACACCACAAAATGTAACTCATCCATGAGAGTTGTGATCAAATTATTATTTTTCATTAAAACGTATAGGATGAATAACTATATATTTCAGAAATAATGTGATAGCAATACCTAGAATCGGTTGATTCACGTTTGTACATTTCTATAAACAGCCTCAACTCATGGTCACCTTTTCTCAACCTTTGGACCTGGAAAACAGCATATATATTTTCAAAAGGACTTTTATTTAGCAGAACTGAGTTTGAGTGTGGAAAAAATGGCCGTTATAAAATCATGAATAAAATGAAAGTATCAAAAATTTACTGCATATAAGGATTTCATCAGAACAACTTCTAGAATTTGGAAGCCATTCATTAAAAATAGAATATTGAACTGTATGATGTTTGCTCGAAATTCTCTCTGAAATAATATAAAATATTTGTACTGCTAATTACAGGACCAAAACCATTTAAGTACTTTGAAAAGAAAATTAAGGTATTGTTGCACTGATTACTATTCCCAGAACATGATGAAAAAAGTACAAGTTAAAGTAAAAGCAACCGTACATCTTTTTGTAGCTTCTTTATCTCTAAAAGTTGTCATGAGGATTTGTTAGATAATGAATCCGACTCACTCACCTGCAAGTATGATATAGTATGCTTGATGACAAAGCAATGCCTTAAAAACTAATACATAATAAGAGAAATGCCATCAAAGTACGATATACTTCACCTTTCTATCTAATAAACTAGAAAGTGACTGTACTTCAGATCGTAGAATATGTAAATCTGGGGTTGTTGCTTTATATTTAATGATTTCTTTTTGCATGGCAGGCATATCCTTTGAAAGAGATGAAATGTGTGATTTAAACCCTGCCATTATTTCTTTCATACCTGATGTTCATTAGCTTAATTTATAAAATAGCATATAAAATCCAACAAAACTATTAACCTTAAATTAGCAACAGAGAAGGAAATTACCTGGCTCATTCGAACCTTGTTCAAGCTTGCTTTCTATCACAGTCCATCCTCCCTGTAATTTCTGTAAATCCAGTTCCAGCTGAGCTCTGTGAGATTCTAAGAAAGCAGAGAGTCTCTGATAAAGATCAGCAAAATCAGCTTTTAAAGTAACTTCTTTTTCATGCCATCCCATAATCAATATATTACAACGTGGTTGGAATAGGGCAATACCTGTCCAACTTCATACAATATTAACTAATATATACAAAATATATGAGCAGTTCAATTCATAGTACCACATAGTATTATGTTGATTAATAGATAAACAATGTCACTTTATAATATTAATAATTTATTATTTCGTATCGGCCATATGTTAACTAGACGTGCTATGCATAAGCATTAGTTAAACAGGCACATAATTTACAGATGTATGTTAAACATGCATTTTTAATAGGGTACTTTGTTAAGCAAACATCAAAACATTCATCCAACTATTGTTACAAAAGCCAATTTTAATAGGGTACTTTGTTAAACAAACATCAAAACATTCATCCAACTATCGTTACAAAAGCCAATTTTAATAGGGTACTTTGTTAAACAAACATCAAAACATTCATCTAACTATTGTTACAAATTTGTAACCGATTTGCTGATTTTTTTTGTGATATTACACTTCATAATTAATTGTTGGAAAATAGTTTTTGGTTCAAATTACAATTCTGTAATTTTCATACTCACGGTTGGAAATGTTTTTTACATAAGGTAAACTTAAAACATCATGTACCATTGGATGTAATAAAACATTAACAGAATTAGTAAAAAAAATATTAACTAAACTTACCAGCTGAATGTTGATAAAATCTTCTTTGTCATCGATGTACTCTTTTAACTAAAATAGGATAATGGGCACTTTAGATAATTTTAGCAACAAAAAGAGTAAGTAAAAGGAAATTAAGATCAAACTTATTGAACATACCGAAGTTAATTTGTTGAGAGTGTTATCAATAACAACAAAGTAAGCTTCTAACAACATTTTCAACTCCTCTATATTTTCTTGAATGACGTTTGAACTCTTTATACTACTATGTCTGTTCCTAGCGAGGCTTATGGATTTCTCAAGCCTTCTGGATTCAGCCCTGAATCAGGAGGTGAAGAAACTGGAGCAGACACGGATACTAGTTGTCCAGTAGAATTAAATTCTTGTAAAGACTGATCGCAATAGAAAGGTTCCATTCACTTTTTCTTTTCAATAAGGTACATTTCAGCCATGTCACCATCATCATCCATTAACTTCTCTATTTCATCCCTGACCTGCATAATAAAGAGGTATATGGTTGGGCTGAAACAATACAACAAAAATGAATGGGGAAGCAGGTGGGTCTTACCTTTTGGACTCTACGGGTCAAAGCAACAAGTCTGCTTTTCAAACGATGTACATGCTCTAGGTTCAAGGTACTGATTTTTGATGTCAGCTCATCTAACAAGGGATATGCCTTGATTTCAAGTTCAGAAGCCTGGAATGATAAACATTGTTAGCTACTTGATTTACTTTGTTTATGTGTCTCTTTTGATCCCATTGCTCTTTTAAGCTTACATTCTAGATTACTCATTTCCTACATTGATAGGTATGAATAAAATCATAAATTATCCATAATTATTAAAATAATACTTGAACTGAGGATAAAGGCATGCATTGTGGGTTATGAATACTGCAATGCACCATAGCAGCATAACACCATGTTTATTATTAAAGCAATAGTACTTGAATAAAAATTATTAAAGCAATAGAAAAATCATAACACATGACATACCATAAACCTGAATCCAGTAACATAAACTGTGATATTTACCATTTCACGAAAAACAGTAATTCAAGAATGATATTACCAAAATGCTTTTAGCTTTTCGTGTTAGCTTCAAGTGATAGACAAGTCCATACTGATTGCTAAAGTTATAAGCACTCTAAAAAACAAACAAAGTTTAGAGTTACCCGCACTTAGTTACAAAATGGTACAAAAAGAGTGATATTTCTGCCATCCTCGTTTCTTTTCCTGGGCAAATTATATCACATGAAGGAGGATTGAATGATGACGTTAGTAATAAAAACAAGGCAAATTATATCACATGAAGGAGGATTAAAAGATATACTTGATTCAGTTGTTCAAATAGAGCGACATGGTATACATGGAAATGCACAGAGAGAACCACTACAGGATTGTAACAACCACTAAAGAAAAAACACTTTAGGTGACGTCGGATGTGCTAACAACCATTCAAACATGAGGAATCGGAAAAGTGTAGCTTCAAACGAAGTGAAGATGTTAGCTGGTAAGTTGCAAGTTGAAGTGAAAGATCATGGTTCAATTGGTCAGGTAGGAATAGCAGATGCATAAGGACATACAGAGATAAATAGTGCTCACCTAGAAACATTACATGAATGCAGTAATAATTTAAGAAATGTGGACTCAAGCAAAGTGGTAGGTGCAGGCATTCAATCAGAGATGGGGTCTCATAAATGGTGGGTTCGGATGAATCTGGGAGGGCTAGAGGTGGATTGCAAGATGTTGGGAAGATTGATAAAACACATAACACTTTTAATTTTCATGCACGGGAATATAATATGATGCATGTCTTAAATAATAACCAGAAATGAGTGGACGCATGTGTAGTTGATTTATAAAACCTAGTTAGTTTTTATATACTTTTTTAAATTCAAAAAACTTAACTTAGTTAAATTTTCTAAAAATTAGTTAATTTTTAGAAACTCGATCAACTTAATTAAACTATTATAGAACTTAATTAATTTTATAAAGTGTAGTCATTTTTTACAAAACTTGGTGAACGAATACTAATTGCAACTTGTTTGATTTAGAGTTCGGCTCCTTGCACATATCCATGCTAAGTGAAAGGAAACATTTTGGTTCATTTTATAAGTTTCAAACAACACATTGTGTTCCAGTCCGTGTTGCACCACAATTTTTGAGTGTTCCTACTTGTCACCATCGTGAATCACCATTTCTTGCATTTTATAACTGGACTGGCCAGCAATTATTACTCTAAGCACACCCGGTATTTTAGTGGAGCATCTCTTATTAACTAACATTTTCAGTATGCACTTACAAACCCATCAATTACTGCCTGTGCACTTACAAAAATATGTGTAAAGCCATCACACACTTCGACTTATCAATAAGGATATTTTATAGGGTGGCAGAGATCATGTCCCAACTTAGGAGTGAGATTGAAGCAAAAGAATACACTTAAAAATACTTTTATTTTTATTATCAAAAAATACACTTACATATAGAGTTTGAATTAGTGGCTTATAGTATAAAAAACAACACATCCATGAAGAATGTGCAGGTAGATGGAAAAAACCATAATGTGAATTTAACAACTTTGTTTGACTACGTGTATAGGAAGTTAATGAAACTTTGTAATCGAAGACAATAGTAAAATTTGTTTAGGCATGAGTTTAGTGCATATGTATACTCAAATACCAAATGTCAAACAATACTCTTATATGTATATTTTTCTAATTTGCAAAAAACTTAGTTTCAATAAGTATAAATAAAATAGTAAAATTCAAATATATTTTTATGCCAAAAATATTTAATCTGGTTTGATCACCAAATAATACATAAATGGTATACATGTAACTAGATTTTGCACTTAAGTTAAAAGTTACCGTCCCAAAAACAATAGAACTTTTGGTCCACTCGATCAAAATGCCTGAATCTGTTGAAGTCTGCTTGACTAGAGAAGAAAATGTACAACCAATCTCTCCTTGCCTCTCCTTAGTGACTGAAGTTTTCCATCTTTGGTAGCAAAATTATTTAGTGTAGAGGCAATGAAGTCTAACAACTCCTATGTTATCAAATGAAGATAATATTTTAAAAGAATAATGAATGCATATTTTATATAATTGATTAAAAAACGTGGAGAAAAGACAGACAGCGACCTCTGTAGTACCATCCATCAGTTCTTAAGGTATTGACATTTGCACAAAATCAGTATCAATAACTCTAATTTCCCTCCCACTAATATGACCTTCAGCATTAGGAAGTTTGTGCCACCAAGATCTAATGCATAAAACAAGGCCTTCTCATCCCTTGAGAGGAAAAAAACTATGTCTCAAAAGTATACATTTATATCAACTCAATAAATTATCATATAACAAATTCTTTTCTGCTGCACATTGAGTAGTATTAAACAGTTTCATACTTTTCTAACTTGATGGAATAGATAATATTATTGTGGCACAAGTAGTGTTTAAGAGCTGAGCATATTCACATTTGCTGTAATGATTCTGATTTGAAATGATATCAGGCAGTTGGACAACAGCTTTACTGAACTACTAGTACTGGGGATGAAAACCCCTCAAGGGGTTAACAAGCTACCACTTACTAAAGACGTTAAAAAACTATGATATAGCTATGCTTATCAATGTTTTGTTAGGTTATCGAAGCACTGTTAGGTTTTGGTACTTCAAGTCGATAAAGCTAGATTTATTACTAATGTTCATATTATAATTCATCATATTCATATTATAATTCAAATTAGTTATTTGAGAATTTTGTTCCAAAAATGGTTTTGTGAAATAAACGTTCAATGAAATTAGAACTAAAGATGCTTTTGTGGAAGACAACTTACCCACAGAAGGCTGCTGAGTTGGAGAATCTGCTCTTGTCTAAGGATACTCGACAAGATTACCGGCGTAACATGTTCTTCTATCACATGAGCTTTTGGCCCTATTTCAGGCTAAAATTAAACAAACTATGAAAAACATCAAATTAATTTGCAGTTTAGAAAAATTATACTTACTCATTGCCTGGTGCTTCTTGATACTGGTGTTGATCAATCGAGCATCACCAGGAGAAGCATAAGTGCATCTGGAAAAGTAGCATCGATGATTCATCGTCTCCTGATAGTTGACCGTCACACCTAAGAATATTTGATAAAGATGGTGAATTAATAAAATCCTAGAAGGAGAAAAGTGTGGCCGAATGAGCAAGACTTTTCGATTATATGTCTACTTATTGTTCAACGAGGTTACAAACTATTTGGAAACAATAAGCTTGGACCATTGTTCTCTTTAAGTTAAAAATAAACGAACAGCTTACCATGTTATCTACTTATATAGACATGAACTTTTACGAAAACTTGGCAATTATGATGTAACAACAAAAATACATTTTCAACCTTTTGCTATAACAGAAATTAAAGACAGCATTTTCCAACATGTGCTTAAGCATAATAATATACATATGTTGATTACATTAAAAACTCATTTTTGTGAAATTGAGATAACTCAGTTAAGTAATCTCAGTTTTCAAAACCGAGTAAAAATCATTTTTACAATACTAGGCATTCTCAATATTGAGGAAATTGAGTGAACCTCGGGTTTGCAAAACTGAGCAACACTCAGATTGCAAAATTGAGAAAAATCAGTTTTGAAAAAATGACAAAAAAACTCATTTTTGTTAAATCGGTGTTCGAGCATGTGTGTAATCAATGAATGACAAATGTTAAACATATTTAGCATGTATAAATAAAACATTTGACTTGAGTCATAAGATCCAATTTCAAGGTTAAAGCTCCAGAAATTTCTGATGTAGCAGTTCCCCTATATAAACATTCACATTCAAAGTAGATGTCCCTAAACAACTTTTATGTCATGTAAGTAGACTAAAATTTCTTATTATCCAGCTATACATAAAAGAAAATGAGAATACTCTTAGCAATAGAGAAAGATCATACTAGTGAAGCCATAGGCTGTGTTTGTTGAGAGAGTCTCCTACTCCAAGTGCATCCATGGCTCTCCATGCATTTTCCCATGTAGTTAAAGCAATCCCACAGGATCTCAATTCACTTGATGATTCTAATACCAAGTTCTTTATTCCCTTTTTGCAAAGAAAGTACTTTTGATAAATATACACACAATAGGGAAGATGTATATATATTTATTAAATTCAAAATAGTTGGAGGGGAACATAATAAGAATAGGTTGGAGGAAGAAGAAATGAACAGAAAACAGATTGGATTCTTACCTGAATTCTCTATGGAGTTTTTAAATCTAATTTGGAGAGATAACAATGGCAGAGTTTTGCTACTATTCTCAAAATATTTGTGGATAAAAGTTAAAGGTCTAGAGTCTAATTTATAGAGGTTGGAAACGCACCAGAACCATTGAATGAGAATAGATTAAAAACAAATAAATCTAGAATGTTCAACTCATCAAAATAGGCTCCACAACAAGAAAATGGTCAACCCCCATGCTCCAAGCGGTCGACCCCTTGAAGTGCTGGGTCGACTACTTCCCTTACTTTGGAAAGGTATTTATTTTATTTTACCGTTACTTGATTATTTATTGATTTCATACCCTAATTAACTTTTATCATTAATTGCTAATTTTTAATGTTACTTAACCCCAAGTCTAATTACAACTAACAATAAATTTCAAATTAGGGAATTAATTATTTATTTGAATCCTATTCAAATTATTTTAAATCTGAAAACTTCAAACGCTCATAACTTCTTCATTCGAGCTCCATTTTCAACATATTATATATGGAAATTAATCAGAATTTCACCATGAACGCAACGATATAGCATTCATGGTCAAATTCCAACTTTTGTAAAATTTCCATTTTCTCCTTTATCACATTTAATTTAATTTACTTCATTTATTTATGGTTCATTTTACGGAATGTTACATCCTTTCCCTCTTAAAAAAGATTTCATCCTAAAATCTTTCAAGGGGCGAACAACGTAACGCGCAATAGCATCCATGTTATACAACGAAGTTATCTACACAACCATCTACTCAACCAATAGTGCAATGTGGTTATGTACTGCAGACATACTAAAATGAGTTCAATCCTAGCGTGAGGGTGTAATCGTGTCATGAAAGTATGTATGCAAATATCCTAAACATGCATAAAAATTTCTATATGAGTGTAAAGTGGTTATGAAAAAGTGTAGAAACCATCACCTACCATTCAATCTAGCAACCATGATGCAACCAAATTCCTAATTTTGGAGAGAAAATTTTCTAGGGAAAGGTTTAGGACGAAGAGTCCTTATGCCTCCCATCAAATTTTCTCACCCTTGCACTTGGACCAATCTAATTCTTTATTATGGAGCTTTCGAGTTCCGTGCTCTATGATGCATGTAGTGGCACAAGACGCTATTGGCTCTGTCTTAAAATTCCCTAATTGATTAGCCTCTACAATAATTGTTATGCTATGAAGGTCTTTCCTAAAATGCAAAAATTTCATAGACTCCGGTCAACATAAAAGTTTTCTTGTTTTTCTCCATATTGGAAAAATGCCCAATAAATCTGGTGCTTACTTTCTAACTATCCAAATTGTACGCAGCCTAATCAATTCAGACTTTCTAAAGTCTCGCAACACAAATTTTGTTGGAGTAGAATTTGTCGATGGTTTTCCCCAATTTAACGATTTGCTTGGCCTCCCAAATAAATTCTTCAAGGGTGCCATACTAATAGTCCATCGATGACTACAATACTACTGAATTCTATTAAGGGTAAGCGCTACTCCTAAGGTCCGCCAAAGTTCAAGATGCAAGCTCTCAACAAATCCTCCAAGTTCTTATCCATTCCTTTAGTTTGTCCATCGGTCTTCAGTCGGTAAGCGATGCTCCGATTCAACGAAGTTCCTAAATCTAGTTCCTAAAGCTACTAGCAAATCCCTCCAAATTTTATAGTAAACTAAGGGTCCCTATCACTAATGATGCAAAGTGAAACTCCATAAAGCTGTGTTGAAGTGTTGCGGTTCTACTGTTTCTAATGGAAAATTTCTGCCACCTTCTTCTTAATCCTTGATCAATAGGAAATTCCATTCTCATTCCCATACATTTTCTCTTTTCCTTGCATGGTGGCATTTTGTGAGCTAAATCCTTTATGTTCCCCAGAAATCTAAAGTTTTGAGATTGAAACATTTACTCACTTTAGGCTGCTTACCTAATTTCCTCATTAACCTCCAGTTTTACCTATGGTCTATCGCTAGTTAAGTGTTCACATAAATTTCCTTATTTACTTTACTTCCTAACATATATCAAGTGGTTTAAATCGCATTCATAAAGGCTACACATGAATAAAATGGGAATATATCTTATACCACATCATCCACTTTACCAATAACTAAGAAAGACAACTAGCGACTATAATCCAAGAACTCCAAAAGAAAATTTTACTAGAAGTTGCCATTTATTATCAGTTAATATAAATGGTGTTTAGGTCCTACCACTAATATTTAAATTAAGATGGGTTATCTTTAATATTAAATTCCATTGCTACCCATTTTCTTAATTTCCCCTTTTTCGGTCTTTAATAAATGTGGTTCATTTATTGATTCAATTAATATCTATAGCAGCTGATCATTACTGTCAGAATTGGACCATATTCAATTAATCCTTCTTTAATCTTTTTAACCTACTTTAGGTTTTCAAAATCCATTCATTACTCAAAATTTCTTTCTTTCATAAATGCAATATCAAGTTTCCTTAATCAGTCCCCATTAGATTACTTTTCCTCTCATTAATCACATATTTATTGCCCGTTAAATTTGTAATTAACATCCATAAATCCTAATCCATCAATTACTAACTAATACACATATAGTCGTAATCTATGCTACCTATATATATTATAGTCGTTTAGCGTAGCTGTACGATATTTATATCGAACTACTAATTCTACAACTAGAATACTAATTTCCATATTTTAATTCATCGAAGCTATCCTTCCACAAAGATTACTATCATAAATTAACCACAACTAAGATTTTTTGCTTTGTTGAAATTACATGGAATCGTTTCTTTTTTTATTGAAATAGACAATGTAAACTATGGAAATGAATATCCATCTCTTACACATCTCTTTCCTTTTTAGTGTATTTCTTGTTACTTCAAACAATGCACTTTTACATGTATTTTGGAATTGGATAATTTATGGAAATTACACGGAAATTGCTCTAAAAATTAAAATACAGAAATTCATATTCTATGGGCAACCTAATTCACAACCCAATTATAGATCTGGAATATCTTTATACTTTACCAACTTTTCAAATAGAGGTTTGGGACTGACTTCAACTTTCAGACCAGCTTGTACGTTTTATTTCTATTATACTCATATCCTAAAAACCTTAGTCTATCCCACCTAGGTCATGATCCATATCTAATCCATAAAATTTTATAAAATCATAACTTTCGCACACAAAATAAAATATCTTCATACAAATAAACTTATTTAAAAATAAGCATTAGTTATTTCATTTCTTGCAATACTTAAAACATGAAGTATCAAATTCAATATCTTCATCTTTGAAAATTTAAACTTTAATAAAAACCTTTATTAAAGATTCAAAATTTCTTTGTTCCTAAATAGGAATAAAATAATCTCCCTTTTAAAGTTTTCCTTATCCAAACCTTTTTTTCCTTAAAATTTAGACTTTCTAGTTCATGGCATTTGTAACAACCCAGAGTTTTACAGCAACTATTTATCATCAAAATGACGATAAAATCAGTTGTTAATTGCCGTTACAGTTTTGAATCGAATTGAATTCTTTTTGTTAAAGTTTTTAAAATGTTTATGCGGGCTTTAAAGATTGTTTTGGCCCACTCGTTGTTGCCGAGATTATCAGAGCTTGTAACTGGTCCTTATTCTTTTTCGTAAAAACCCTAAGGCATTAGAAAAGCTAGGGCGGTCTCTTTCTTTTTTCAATTCATTATCTATTCGAAAACCTAACTAAACGAACGAGAAAACGATGGCGACTTCGTCCCTTTCTTCCCAAATTGATCGGTCGACTGTCTATTCGCGTGTGCTTCGTCCTAGTTCGGTTGCTCTTGGCTGCTAAGGCTCGCATAAATTCGAAGGCGTCGGCTTTGCTTTGTTCGATCGATTCAAGGGTTGGTCGCGTGTTACCTTGCTCGATCGATTCTCCATCGCTCGCCGCAGCTTCTTCTTTTTGTCAAAGGTGAGTGGATTTTCACTCACATCTGGTTCATTCCCATTATTGTGATTCTGTAGTTCGATTTGCCTTGAGGTTGTTTTATTTCGGTCAGTGATTGAATTTGTTTCTTATTACTCGTTCAAAACAGTCATTGATCTTTTGCTTCTCGGTTTCCATGGGTTTTGATTTTGGTTGGAAATTGTTGCTTTGAATTCTCTGGTCTTCGAATTGTTTTATCTGGTCTTTGGCCATTTATCCTTTTGTGAAACCCACTGCTGGGTTATTTTGAGACCCCTAGTGTTTAAAAATATGACTTTGAATACGGCCTGGCTTACACTTGAATTTGTGATGTTATCCGACTTTTGATTTTGGTCGACCTGGTTCAATTTCCTTACTGTTTCGTGACTCAGGTTATTATGTATGGACTGTTGGAAATTGTTGAGCTCACTTAAGATTTGCCCTGGGTTCCATTATTTGGATTCGTGTATGGTGTGCAGTCCATGTTCTTCGAGTTAGTGTACTGGGTCTTCATTCCATTTAGTTATACAGTGCCTCTCTATGTGCTAGTGGCTTTGTTCGTCTACTGTCATCATTTGTGTTTGCAGGGAGCATTTCGTATGCTTGCAATTTTGGTTTCACACTGCTTCATTATGTCACTTGATTGTTTCATTTGAGTTGTACCACTTCCTTTTGCTTTCGGGTATACCTTGCTTTGATTTCGTTATAAGAATTGGAAATGTTTTAAAACTGTTGCTTTTGAATTCATTTGAGGAGGTTGATCTTCTTACTGTTGCGTATTTCCGGCACTTATGTCTTTTTCAATACTTGCATTTACTTTGATCACTTAACAGTTTCTGGTCATTTGGGAATTTGGCGTTGTCTTGATTTTTGCCTCTGTGACATTTATGTTGACCAGTGTTCGAGTTATGGGTTGTTTTCTTTGAGCTTGGGCTCGGTATTGTTTTGATTCGAAACTGCATTTCCCCGATTTTGTATGTTTTCGTTTCGACTGTGACTTCTCTGCAGTTTTGTTCCTTTGTAGTTCTGTTGCTCGGCAGTGTGATGTTGTTATGCTATGATTTTGGCTTTCATCGATTGTTTGGCTTCACTGCAAGCATGATTGAGAAATTGTATATAATTTGACTCCGTGAATTCTGCTATACTCATTTGATTGAATTTTTCATTTGAGCATTCTTGGCCATTTGTATTTTTGGCTTCGGCCTCCTTTTGATGTGCGAACTCAACTTGAGTTTTACGGTTGAGGAACTGGTCGATTTAGACCTTGTTGGTTACAGTAGTATTTTTCATATATATCGGCTTGGGCTCCGATTATGATTTGGTTGTTTTAAAATTTATAAGTAATTAGATGTGACTTCATATATGTGCATATATACAATCGTATGTGTGTATGCATATATCGTCGAGTCTACACTTATAGTTTTCTTGTATATCGGCGTTGAACCATTGTCTCATCGCCTCGTACTCAGATTGAGTCGTCATGCTGTCTGGTGGACATTTGAAATTTGTCGATATTGGTTCTTCTGTGACTTTGATCACTGACACGGCTTCGAGCTCTTATATATGTATATCTGTAGTTTAAAGCTGTAGCCTTTTTGGGTTTGTTCACTCATTACGAAGTTGTTTTGTTTGACGCTTCACTGCTGTCTGCATTTTGATAACTCATGGCATGATTGAGTTGTGTCATTTGTTGGCACTAACTTCTTCATGTCTGCATTGTACATTCTCGGTATCACTTGCCTTACTTCATTTCCTTGTAGTCTGGTTCAGGTGTACACTGACTATACAGGCTTGGTTCTTGATTTCTGGATTGATGGGTATGTGTTCACAGTGTTGCATTATTTCTGTGCACATTGTAGCCTTTGTGTTTACTGGCTCATTGATTTGTTGTATCACTTGCTCATGCGTTTATGTGTTGTAGTGCCATATCCTTGGTGCTCTCACCTTCAGTTGCTATTTCACTGTGCCTTGCTTTGTGACATGTTGAACTTGCTTCACTTGTTGCCTCTGATCGTGTTTAGTATGGTTTTGAGTGTTTTGTAGTGGCGAGGCAGTACACGCGTGCGTGTACTGCAGCCCTACCAGGTTGACAGTTTTAAATTGATGTTTTGATTTGTTGAATTGTTTCGTTGGTTAATTTCAATGTTTTGAAGTTGTATTCTGATTTGTATTTGCTGATTTGCTGATTAACACTATTTAGTGTTATATTTATCGTTATCCAATTCTCGTGTCGAGAAGTTGGATATACGAGAATTCTGTGACTGTCGTCTATTTGATATTGATTATTATTGCTACTCTGCATTAATAACTGAGTTTGAATTAGACTGACCCGTGTATTATTTTCTTTTGAATGTAATACTCGGGTCAGACCCGAGTTATTTCAGGTTGTAGATTTCCTTCTTTGAGTTGCTGTTCGGGATTTGAAGACTTTTCACATCTTCTGAAGATGTCAGTGTCATTTTGTAGTAGTCGTGTCATTGTATAGAACGATATGTATTCATGTATATTAGTCGATAATGTACTTGTATATATAACTTTTAGAGTCGACAGTTGTAGTTGTATCATATGTATTGTGTCAACTATGTATTAACTGACATCAGTTATATATATATGAGACTTTTGTTTTTATCTGTGTTCCGCATTTACATTATCTGTGTTATTATTATATTCATTGTCCTAAACTATTATGAACCGTCGTAGTTGTTTTATACTGGTAATTTGATATGTCGATGGGAGTAAATAAATAAGATGAAAAATGAAAAGTATATACCACTCCTATCGAGATAACCAATACAAGTGTAAGGCCAACTACGGATGGTCGCTCCTATCCAGCCTTATTCTTCGTAATAATAGACAGTATTTCTTTTAATACTCTTTGTTATTATGAGCATAGAGGTGGGGCGTTATAGTTGGTATCAGAGCTTGGGGTTTATGGACATAATATAAAACATAACTTGGATGGAACATATGTTACAACTATTGGTCGATGTTTTATTCGTGATTTGAGTCAAAACTAAAGTTTTGAAATTTTGATGAAAGTTTTTAAATATCATTATTTAAAAATAAAAAGTGAATTTGTGTTCTGATGATTTGATTGATTTGAGTACTGTTTATCAAAGTGCGCAGCGGAAACAGTGAAACTGTCTTCGCTGGGTACAACTGATAATCTATTTGATTTAGAAATTGAAATAAATTTCATTGGTTGTTTACATAACTGTAATTATTTTGTTTCTTTGAGAATTTCGAATCCGAATTGAGGATTTGAAGAAATTACAGTTATGTGATTTTTATTGAAATCTTTGCTGGTTTTCTTTTATGCTAATCATATATTGATTAGATTTTGCTGTTTTGAATTATCTTCATTGAAGATACCTTTGAATGATTTCTTTGTTCATTCTGTAGTACGTGCAAAGTTTGAATTGCATGTTATTGCATTTATTTTACGTTGAACCGATGCTTGGTTATGAAACGTATTTTGTTGCCGTTATTTTTATAACGGGATTTTACACCAGTGCTATTTTTGAAGCACGGTGTTTTGTTGACATTTTGATGAATGAGAATTCACTGATATTACATTTTGATGTAGATTGTTTTGATGTGATTTTTGACGTTTTAAAACTACTATCGCTTTGGCTTCAGTGACCGTCAAATTTATAAAAAAAAAGTGGATTTTCAAGCGGTTATTCCGCAATGCTGTTTTGTGACCGTTTTTATGGTATTTTGTGAAGTACAATTTCCTTATCGAAATTGTTACTGATTTGCTGTTTTAATCACGTGATTGGAAAATCGTCTTAAAATGAATATTGTTTTATAAAATTTTAGCAGTTTGCGTTTTCAAAAGAATGAGAAAGCGACTTAAACGATTCTGCAAAATCGAGGATTATGACCCCTTTCTTTTACTGTTTCGCTTAACTCCGGACCTGTTCAGTTGAGAATGTGAATTGTTATTTTTACAAAAAAAAAAATTGTTTTCAAAAATTTTACAGTTTGCGATTTCAAAAGAATGAGAAAGCGATTTAAACATTTCAGCAAAATCGAGGACTATGATCCCTTTCTTTTACTGATTCGCTTAATTCTGGACTTGTCCATTTGAGAATGTAAAGTGTATTTTTACAAAATACACAATTTTGCACTTTCAAGGAAACGATGAAATGATTTAAACGATTTAGCAAAAGTGCGGAGTATGGAACCACACTTTTACTATTTCGGTTAATTCCGGACTCGTTAATTGAATATCTGTTGTTTTGATGATTACACACTTTCAAGGAAACGACGAAGAGAATTAAACAATTTAGTAAAACTCGTGGTTATGGGACATGTGCGTTTGCTATTTTGGTTAATTCCGGACTCGTTAATTGAAATATTTTGATGCTTTCGTGTGCTTTCGAGCCACTATGAGGACCTTCGGGTCATTTGTTGGACCTTCGGGTCATTTGTTGGGCTTTCGGGCCACTCTGATGGACCTTTGGGTCAAATACCAGTACTAGACCTTCGGGTCACTCTGCGGACCTTCGGTTCATTTGTTGGGCGCCAAAATTATGTTGAGTACTTGGTAGGCTTCGGTCATTTGTTGATGCACGTGCGGCGAATTAAAAACTCGTCATCTGATGGGATCGATCCAAGCTTTTATGTTGATTTTCTAGTTTTCTTAATTGATTTCTAGATATTTGTTGTTTCTAATTATCTGCAGGTAATTAGATATCTGATGTTATGAGATTTAATTATCGTATCGGTAATTAAATATTTGTTGTTTCTGATTATCGCTTTTGATAATCGGATATTTGTTGCTTCTAATTATCGCTTGTGATAATTAGATATTTGTTGATATGAGTTCTGATTATCGTTTTTGATAATCGGATATTTGTTGAAATTTAATTATCGCTTTAGATAATTAAATATTTGCTGATTTGAGATTTAATTATCGCTGTTAGATAATTAAATATTTGTTGATTTGAGATTTAATTATCGCTTGAGATAATTAAATATTTGTTGATTTGAGATTTAATTATCGCTTTTGATAATTAAATATTTGTTGATTTTAGATTTAATTATCGCTTTTGATAATTAACTATTTGCTGATTTCGAATTTAATTATCGCTTTAGATAATTAAATGATTGCCAATTTGAAATTTGATTATCGTTTTTGATAATCGAATATTTGTTGAATTTGAAATTTGATTATCGTTTTTGATAATCGAATATTTGTTGAATTTGAAATTTGATTATCGTCTTTGATAATCGAATATTTGTTGATTTGAGAAATTTAATCATCGTTTTTGATAATCGAATATTTGTTGAATTTGAAATTTGATTATCGTTTTTGATAATCGAATATTTGTTGAATTTGAAATTTGATTATCGTTTGTGATAATCGAATATTTGCTGATTTGAAATTTGATTATCGTTTTTGATAATCGAATATTTGCTGAATTTGAAATTTGGTTATCGTTTGTGATAATCGAATATTTGCTGATTTGAAATTTGATTATCGTTTTTGATAATCGAATATTTGCTGATTGAAATTCTTTTGATGATCGAATAATTGTTGATTTGAAATTTTAATTACCATTTGTGGTAATTAGATATGTACTGATTTGTTCTCTGGCTATCGTTTGGATAATTAGATGTTTGCTGATTTTATTGATATGAGGTTTTCTAGTTTCGTATTGATTCTAGATTACGTTGATCGTATTGAATTGCTATTTTCCACTTATCTTTATTGATAGTTAGAATTTGTTGATTGTGGGATTTGTGGTTTCTAGTTAATTGTTGAATAACTAGATATTTGCGGTTGCGATTAGTGATTTGTGTTTTCTAATTATCTTTGTTGATAATTAAGTTTTTCTATTTTCTAATTATCGTATCGATAGTTAGATATTGCTGTTTTGTGATTTTTCTGTATTTTAATTATCTAGTTGATAATTGAAGATTGCTGATAATTGCATTTATTCAGTTTTGCTGCTTTCTGATTATCTGTTGATAGTTAGATTTTGTTGAAAGATTGGTGAATCTCTTTTATTGG
Source organism: Allium fistulosum (assembly GCA_030737815.1). Lineage (NCBI taxonomy): Eukaryota > Viridiplantae > Streptophyta > Magnoliopsida > Asparagales > Amaryllidaceae > Allium > Allium fistulosum. The sequence goes on from CM060906.1 coordinate 57,167,963, forward strand.
GATTAAAAGATTTCTTTGGTATTTGTGTTCTCGATTCTTATTTTCTAGCATAACCAGTTTAGGTTAGAGAAATAATTGTTATAGACAACTTTGATTATGGAAATTGCGGGGACGCAATTTTCATAAGGAGGGGAGTCTGTAACAACCCGGAGTTTTACAGCAACTATTTATCATCAAAATGACGATAAAATCAGTTGTTAATTGCCGTTACAGTTTTGAATCGAATTGAATTCTTTTTGTTAAAGTTTTTAAAATGTTTATGCGGGCTTTAAAGATTGTTTTGGCCCACTCGTTGTTGCCGAGATTATCAGAGCTTGTAACTGGTCCTTATTCTTTTTCGTAAAAACCCTAAGGCATTAGAAAAGCTAGGGCGGTCTCTTTCTTTTTTCAATTCATTATCTATTCGAAAACCTAACTAAACGAACGAGAAAACGATGGCGACTTCGTCCCTTTCTTCCCAAATTGATCGGTCGACTGTCTATTCGCGTGTGCTTCGTCCCAGTTTGGTTGCTCTTGGCTGCTAAGGCTCGCATAAATTCGAAGGCGCCGGCTTTGCTTTGTTCGATCGATTCAAGGGTTGGTCGCGTGTTACCTTGCTCGATCGATTCTCCATCGCTCGCCGCAGCTGCTTCTTTTTGTCAAAGGTGAGTGGATTTTCACTCACATCTGGTTCATTCCCATTATTGTGATTCTGTAGTTCGATTTGCCTTGAGGTTGTTTTATTTCGGTCAGTGATTGAATTTGTTTCTTATTACTCGTTCAAAACAGTCATTGATCTTTTGCTTCTTGGTTTCCATGGGTTTTGATTTTGGTTGGAAATTGTTGCTTTGAATTCTCTGGTCTTCGAATTGTTTTATCTGGTCTTTGGCCATTTATCCTTTTGTGAAACCCACTGCTGGGTTATTTTGAAACCCCTAGTGTTTAAAAATATGACTTTGAATACGGCCTGGCTTACACTTGAATTTGTGATGTTATCTGACTTTTGATTTTGGTCGACCTGGTTCAATTTCCTTACTGTTTCGTGACTCAGGTTATTATGTATGGACTATTGGAAATTGTTGAGCTCACTTGAGATTTGCCCTAGGTTCCATTATTTGGATTCGTGTATGGTTTGCAGTCCATGTTCTTCGAGTTAGTGTACTGGGTCTTCATTCCATTTAGTTATACAGTGCCTCTCTATGTGCTAGTGGCTTTGTTCGTCTACTGTCATCATTTGTGTTTGCAGGGAGCATTTCGTATGCTTGCAATTTTGGTTTCACACTGCTTCATTATGTCACTTGATTGTTTCATTTGAGTTGTACCACTTCCTTTTGCTTTCGGGTATACCTTGCTTTGATTTCGTTATAAGAATTGGAAATGTTTTAAAACTGTTGCTTTTGAATTCATTTGAGGAGGTTGATCTTCTTACTGTTGCGTATTTCCGGCACTTATGTCTTGTTCAATACTTGCATTTACTTTGATCACTTGACAGTTTCTGGTCATTTGGGAATTTGGCGTTGTCTTGATTTTTGCCTCTGTGACATTTATGTTGACCAGTGTTCGAGTTATGGGTTGTTTTCTTTGAGCTTGGGCTCGGTATTGTTTTGATTCGAAACTGCATTTCCCCGATTTTGTATGTTTTCGTTTCGACTGTGACTTCTCTGCAGTTTTGTTCCTTTGTAGTTCTGTTGCTCGGCAGTGTGATGTTGTTATGCTATGATTTTGGCTTTCATCGATTATTTGGCTTCACTGCAAGCATGATTGAGAAATTGTATATAATTTGACTCCGTGAATTCTGTTATACTCATTTGATTGAATTTTTCATTTGAGCATTCTTGGCCATTTATATTTTTGGCTTCGGCCTCCTTTTGATGTGCGAACTCAACTTGAGTTTTACGGTTGAGGAACTGGTCGATTTAGACCTTGTTGGTTACAGTAGTATTTTTCATATATATCGGCTTGGACTCCGAATATGATTTGGTTGTTTTAAAATTTATAAGTAATTAGATGCGACTTCATATATGTGCATATATACAATCGTATGTGTGTATGCATATATCGTCGAGTCTACACTTATAGTTTTCTTGTATATCGGCATTGAACCATTGTCTCATTGCCTCGTACTCAGATTGAGTCATCATGCTGTCTGGTGGACATTTGAAATTTGTCGATATTGGTTCTTTTGTGACTTTGATCACTGACACGGCTTCGAGCTCTTATATATGTATATCTGTAGTTTAAAGCTGTAGCCTTTTTGGGTTTGTTCACTCATTACGAAGTTGTTTTGTTTGACGCTTCACTGCTGTCTGCATTTTGATAACTCATGGCATGATTGAGTTGTGTCTTTTGTTGGCACTAACTTCTTCATGTCTGCATTGCACATTCTCGGTATCACTTGCCTTACTTCATTTCCTTGTAGTCTGGTTCAGGTGTACACTGACTATACAGGCTTGGTTCTTGATTTCTGAATTGATGGGTATGTGTTCACAGTGTTGCATTATTTCTGTGCACATTGTAGCCTTTGTGTTTACTGGCTCATTGATTTGTTGTATCACTTGCTCATGCGTTTATGTGTTGTAGTGCCATATCCTTGGTGCTCTCACCTTCAGTTGCTATTTCACTGTGCCTTGCTTTGTGACATGTTGAACTTGCTTCACTTGTTGCCTCTGATCGTGTTTAGTATGGTTTTGAGTGTTTTGTAGTGGCGAGGCAGTACACGCGTGCGTGTACTGCAGCCCTACCAGGTTGACAGTTTTAAATTGATGTTTTGATTTGTTGAATTGTTTCGTTGGTTAATTTCAATGTTTTGAAGTTGTATTCTGATTTGTATTTGCTGATTTGCTGATTAACACTATTTAGTGTTATATTTATCGTTATCCAATTCTCGTATCGAGAAGTTGGATATACGAGAATTCTGTGACTGTCATCTATTTGATATTGATTATTATTGCTACTCTGCATTAATAACTGAGTTTGAATTAGACTGACCCGTGTATTATTTTCTTTTGAATGTAATACTCGGGTCAGACCCGAGTTATTTCAGGTTGTAGATTTCCTTCTTTGAGTTGCTGTTCGGGATTTGAAGACTTTTCACATCTTCTGAAGATGTCAGTGTCATTTTGTAGTAGTCGTGTCATTGTATAGAACGATATGTATTCATGTATATTAGTCGATAATGTACTTGTATATATAACTTCTAGAGTCGGCAGTTGTAGTTGTATCATATGTATTGTGTCAACTATGTATTAACTGATATCAGTTATATATATATGAGACTTTTGTTTTTATCTATGTTCCGCATTTACATTATCTGTGTTATTATTATATTCATTGTCCTAAACTATTATGAACCGTCGTAGTTGTTTTATACTGGTAATTGGATATGTCGATGGGAGTAGATAAATAAGATGAAAAATGAAAAGTATATACCACTCCTATCGAGATAACCAATACAAGTGTAAGGCCAACTACGGATGGTCGCTCCTATCCAGCCTTATTCTTCGTAATAATAGACAGTATTTCTTTTAATACTCTTTGTTATTATGAGCATAGACGTGGGGCGTTACAGCATTCAAAAAGGAACTTATGAAAAACTTTCCTTTTAATAGCTTACTAAAATAAGTATTTACGCCTTTTTGAAAATAGGATTTTTTACACAAAAGATTCAAAACTTAATTATCATTCCAAAATAATATGTTAGACATTTTTGTTTCAAAGATTTTTCTAGCTACAAGAATTATAGTAAATTTTTCACAATCATAATTCAAAATAACAGTTATTTCCTTCAAAAGCATACAATAATATTTACTACCTTATTACTTAAAATATACTGTAATTTGATGAAATATATCTCGTAACTTTGCTCAAAAACTCTTAAAATCTCTTGCAACACTTTACTTTATTAAATCCAATATTATTATTATTCAAATAACTTTTGTATTCAAATTAGGAAAAACATACAAAATTATCATCTTTACATAAATGCTTCTCCTTATACAAAAACATCTAACTTATTTATCAATCATCATTTAAATCCAATCAATGGTCAAAGATATCCTTTATAACTTTATACGATAGAAAAATAAATGGAGTAGACAAAGATAACTTCTATCTTACTCTATTACTCCTTTCAATATCTCATCTACCAAAATTCATAATTCTATTATTACCTAAATTCCAGCCATTATTCTCTTTATCACCTTATATGTGAATGCTCTCCTTCCTATACTATCAGACATTCCTTTCTTTCTATTTCTATCCAAAATATTTGTTATTTCTATTTATAAACCCTTAAAAAGAGTTCTAAAGAAAGAACTTTTAGGTTTATAAAGAAGGAATAATAGAAGAATCAAAGAACCAAAAATTGAAATCTTTTTAACCAAATTAAAAAGGTTATCGAATGAAAACTTTTCAAGTCATTAATTTACAATTAAAACTATCCACCATTTTGTCTTAAAGAAATTCACCGCTTTTAGAAATTGCATTACCTTTCCAAACTTTTTTAAAACTAATGGAGGTATATTTCCAAAGTAGTCTAAAACCATATTTATATTTTCAAAAATTTCCAACTTATACAGCCTCTAAGAAGTTGTAGAGGGAGGAACTTTCAAATTTATTGCATAAGAAATATAACACAGAAAAATAGAATAATACAAAAACAAGGAATTTGAAAGTTTTTCTAATCCAATCAAATTTTAAATTGAGAAGTTAATAAATGAAAACTTTGTTTTTCAACTTCTCAAGTCACCAAAATTTTTAATTAATATCACCTACAAAAATGTTTCACCGCCCTTTTTAAACTTACAACCTCTTTTCAAACTTTTTACCAAACAAACGGTGATATAATTTAAAAGTAATCTAAAATCACTTTTAGCACAAATTTCTAACTTATAAGATTTTCATTTCAAAATCTTTTGAAAGGCACTTTCAAAATTTTCAAGAGGTTTTCAAATAAACCATTTTATCAAATTATGTCCCAAATTGTAGGACTAAAATTTGTTCTTTCTTTTAAACCTTTGTACTCTACCCTTTAATTTTCCTCCTTTTGGTGATTAATGTATTCCTTCTTACGGAAGTTTTCTCCTTTCCTTACTTCTGCATTTTATTAATACATAACACCTTCATTTGTTACCTCCATAAATGTTAATTTGTCTGTATTAATTGTCAGCCTAACGGGCGTTTCCTTAAGGTCATTTACTTCCTATGAACCTTTCCATCTACGGTCACCCCTATTATTAAATATGTCTATAAGGTCCATAATGATAAGGAAGACTAGGTCATATTAAGGAGTCAATTACTATCTAGCTTTTAGGGTACTTCCATAAGTTGAGGTCATGCTCTCCCTAGTTTACTCCTAAAGATATGATTTTAGCTCCATGGGTAATCTGAGTAGGAGTAGAAATTACCTCTATTTATTCTTCCAACTCATAGTCGCCTCACTTATCCTTTATAAATATGGTCGCAACTACTTCTATAGTAGGAATTTAAGAGTTAAGCATAAATTCAAAATAAGTGTATATATATAGTATGAGTTTTATAAAACTCTTTCGAAAGACCTTTTCAAACATAATATATAGGCCACTCATACGTATAGTATACTTTCTCCGTTGATCGGGTAACGTAGGCTCCGATACCAAATGTAACAACCCACCCGAGAACAGGCCTGAATTTCGATCCCGAAAAGGCCCATCGAAACTTAGATCCATTCTAAGGTAAGTTGTTGGTAGAACTAAGAAAATAACAATATAAAGCCATAACTAAAATTTTAGAACTCACAGCAGATGGAACAAAATATAATAGCAAAGTGTACCCATTTATTTCAAAACCATAAAAATGTCATAATACAAAATTCCATAAAAACCATAACATAATATTTGTTACAACAATTGTCTAAATACATAGGTACACATAAAAGCAAGTAATAATAACAAATACTGCCACAAACCAAGATTCTCCATCTCTAAGCATCATCACCGCCGTCACTCTGTCCTTAACATGTGTTGTAATGAGGAGGGAGTCAGAACAAAAAGTGTCAGGTGAATAAAAACCTTGAGTCTTATCTTTTCAGTACTTATGAAGTATATTTCAAAATAAGAATATGTCTATGAATATAAAACCATTTAATACTTCTTTATAAGAAATGGAGGCCGTTCCAAGTACTTAATACCTTCCATTTTGAGAAGTGAGTTTCTAGAATCTCATATCCCAATCCTACGTCATAAATAGCTAATAATGTAAGAGATGGTACCAAGCCAATTAGTACTTCCAAGTGGAAAATAGGTAGACTCTAGTCATTTAAGATCTTAATTAAGGCAGACTCCATCATTTAAGACCTATTTCCATAAGTGTGCTCCTCAATGGTACCATCTAAATGACATAATATGGAACCTCATAGGCCACTTAATACTTCCAAGCGGAAAATAGGTAGACTTTGGTCATTTAAGACCTTAATTAAGGCAGACCCCATCATTTAAGACCTATTTCCAGAAGCGGACCCCTGTAGAGATACCACCTAACGTGTTCCCTTCGCCATTTAATACTTCATCTAGGGGAAAAGAGGCGGGTCCAACCACTTAATACTTCAAGACCCTAAAGCGGGTCCCCTCATCTTATGACCTATACTCATAATGATGTCTCACATTAATCCGTTATTCGTAGAACAGATAGCCAGATTAGCTGGGCATATTTTTCCTATAGAATTTAGGACCAACCTCGCGTCATTACGAATATTTATCATAAGGATATCTCACATCTATAAAAGTGCACACCGCTGCAAGTAGCCTCAAAGTGAAGGACGGACTTCCGTCATGTAACTCTATTGACCTCGCATCCCTATGACATAGCCATAGATCAATTACTACACACACACACACTCATCTCACCGCTTCATAAATAATGCCTTATAAGGAATCTTCCTTATTACGCCTTAAAATAATAATTAGGCTATATAAAAGTTTCCTCTTATTTTCACCTAAAAATCAATTACCTTCCTAATGGGAGAAATAAATGCCTAATTAACTACGCCATATACACAATAATTATACGTTAATTACGCAAGTAGAGATAAATAAATATTTGTGTCTAATAAGTACTAAACACACGGATTTTATGCTCCAAACTAGCGTTAAATGTCAATTCCTCAACATAATATTATTACAAGTCCTTTTTCTTCAAATTCCCAAGATTTCCAGGGTTTCTAATATCCAAAAAAGGTAATATTCATAACCAAAACTGCAATAACAGATTTGTAAATAAAATAGAAACTCAATTTATTACACTAATTCAATGGAATATCTTAAACAATAAGAATTGTAATCCAAACCCCATATTCTATTCAACTTCTCTTTTACAAAGAAATAGATAAGAATAAGTGGTGTAAACCACCAATAGAATTCGTAATCTAAACCCTTTTTTGAAGAATCATAATTTAACCCAATGAAGAAGGAGAAATGGAATAGACTATGAAATTATCAAAAATTGCATAAACGAAACAAATTTCATCAAATTAATGTAAATAATTAGGAATCTCAACATCGCATTGACATATCAAATTAAAAGGAATTTTGGGGGATTTTGTTTTTCACATTTTCGAAATCTCAAAATCCCTAAGGCATATTCAAATCCAAAAAGAAATACACTAAACAATTGCTGAAAAGAAAAACTAAAGTTTTCACTCACAGATAGCCTTCGCTTCGCCTTCCTTGGATTTGCATGCTTCACAATCCCTTCCAGAATCTTTCTCTTTTGATACACATAATAGGGAAGATGTATATATATTTATTAGATTCAGAATAATTGGAGGAGAATAGAATAAGAATAGGTTGGAGGAAGAAGAAATGAATAAAAAAATAGATTGGATTCTTACCTGAATTATCTATGGAGTTTTCGAATCTAACTTGGAGAGATAACAATGGCAGAGTTTCGCTATTGTTCCCAAAATATTTGTGGATAAAAGTTAAAGGTCTAGGATATAATTTATAGTGGTTAGAAACGTACCAAAACCGTTAAATGAGAATAGATTAAAACCGGATAAATATGGAACGTTCAACTCATCAAAATAGGCTCCACAACAAGGAAGTGGTCGACCTCCATGCGCCAAATAGTCGACCCCTATGGTTGACCTCTAAGTTGACCCTTTGAAGTGCTAGGTCGATGACTTCCCTTATTATGGGAAGGTATTTATTTTATTTTACCGTTGCTTTATTATTTATTGATTTCATACCTTAATTAAAATTTAACATTAATTGCTAATTTTTAACGTTACTTAACACCAAGTCTAATCGCAATTAATAATAAATTTCAAATTAGGGAATTAATTATTAATTTGAATCATATTCAAATTATTTTAAATATGAAAATTTCAAACGCTCATAACTTCTTCGTTCGAGCTCCGTTTTCAACATATTATCTATGGAAATTGATTGGAATTTCTCCACGAATGCAAGGATATAACTTTGTGGTCAAATTTCAACTTTTATAAAATTTCCATATTCTACCTTATCATATTTTATTTTATTTACTTTATTTATTTATGCTTTATTTTATGGGGTGTTACAACTAGTACGTAAGTTAGGCAAGTTCTAAGTCCTATAATTGCCTAGAGGAGCTGCCTTGGTGGCCATTGTGTGGAGATAGAGGATGGAGAAGAGGAAGAGCTTCTGCATAGTGATGGCAGATACCAGAACATTTTTTAGTTGCTCTATGGTTTGTATTTACAGGGGTAACAGTCGTATTGGGCTAGAAGGAGAGTTGGAGTCTAGTCCAGATGAAGACCTGAAAGAGTGTGTGAAGTCATGAACTCACCTGGATTAACTACGCATGTCGTTACCGACCTTTCATGTCGGTCCCGACTTTTGTAGTTAACTCCAAGTGGGTCAAGTTTTCTATACACTTCATGCTACTTGATTTTGGGTTGTCCCATAATGTTTTCATGGATAGTTGGTTGATATTGGTGATAGTTCCTTTATTACTTGTTTTTTCTGCTGTTATGACTGCTACCTCTTCAACTCTTACACTAGGTTGTCCAAAACCGTTGGAAATATCTTGAGCATGCATAGAAAAGGTAGAGAATCACTTCTGCAAAGTTTGAGTGGAAATCATGGAGCTATGAGAGGTCAACCCTGACATTAGAGGTTGGTGCCGACTTCTGTACTTTTCTCCGTTTTGGTTGAGTTTTTTTAGATGTTTCTATCCCTTATCTAGGTGTGCCTCCAAGATTTCAAGTTGTTTCATCTTTGTCTTGACGTTCTAACTCCTATTATTTTTGCTTGATTAAAAATCCAATTAACATTTTCCCTCCAGAGTATGATTTCGTTGAAAACAAAGTAAACTCTGGAACGAGACAAGTCTTGGACTTCTATCTTATGAATTCCAATTGATTGTTTGGATGTCGTCTTAGGACATTGCTTTTACTTGGTTGTTTGTCCGTTAACCATTTGTTTTAGTTATATTTTGAGATTTCATCCCTTTGTGTTAGCGATGCAATTTGCACTCCGGAGATTACGTTGTGCTTTAGGTTGGTATAGAAACACTTCTCTATAATCTCAGAATGATGGCAATTTCAAAGAAAGATGGTTGAATTTTGGATCGTACTTGGCCAGAGGTGAAGCTATGTTTTGTCTCGATTGAATGCATGTCGTTTCGAAGCCAAGTCCTGCTCTCTGGCTCCATCTGTCTCATTTCGAGAATTTGGCTAAGTTTCTATCGTTGTTTGAATTCCCGTGCAATGATTTATTCCAAAATCGGATGCTGTAGATGATTCCATCGTATCGCTTTTCCCATTTCTGCACTTCTAGTGACTCTAAAAAGAAAAGCTTTTCGCATCGCTCCAGACAGCGGCTACGCCATCGATTTCTCATCGATAACGGGTAAGTTCTAAAAAGAATAACATTAAAGTATAACACGATTCATTTTTCTAACATGAGCGAGCTATTTACATAGGATGGTCTGTTTGTGGTATTCGGGACACTGGACTCATTTTGCAAAGATAACACGCTGCACTTGCCCCGGTCAATGTTCAGAACCCGCTGGTTAACGTACTTCGACTTGCTTTGGATTCCAGGCGTTGGTCATATGGGGATATTATTCAAATTAAAGCATACATTACAATGTTGAACGTCAAATTTTATTGTTTAGATTGACTTTTTGATCATCCCGTTTCTAGTCCGACAAAGGAACTTTTACTACTCTAGAAGCTGGATCCTTACCAGTTGGGCATCACCTTTTATTCCTGTCATACCGGGATGATTGATTACGACTAAATTGCAAGGCACAATTGCTCTTATAGAGCTATTATTAAATCCGCTTCCTCCTCTAAATGAGTACATGGCCTTAAGAGCCTTGAACGAAGCGGGAGAGCAAGCAGGGATTCCTCGAAGATTGTTTTCCTGATGGCTTACTTTTTAGTAGTGCTTACATGAGAGCAACCTCCATTGTCTTGCAACTTTGTGTAGATAGACAGAATCCCTGTAATTTCTTTGATTATGTTTCTTTATTCAACCATAAATACAACTGCCAAAGTGATTTTTTTGGGGACATAGGGACATCATTTAAACAACTCCGTATCCATTCTTGCATGTGTTTGGTCGTGTTCCTTTCGACCAACTACTAGTCATGGATAACCCCACTTTCGTGCTACTCCAAACTATCTCAAAAAGCAGCTAGGATGTTTTCATTGTTGTATGATCTTTGCCATGAACTGAATCTTGTTTACGATAGGTTTAAAATGCCTGATTTTGGGCACTAGTAGTAGCTAGATGTTATGTGGAGAATTATTCAACTACTCTCTATCTAATTGAGCTTTCCCAATCTCGGCCTTGGATCGGGAAAAAGTCCAAGAGTACTTGTTTTCAATTTTCCATGGCTATCTTTGCTTATCCTCTACCGGACATGTCTCGCTTGGTCGCCAACGCTATCATTGAATTTTGGTTAGGCATAGTTTCAATCTTTGGAAACTAGTGCATGAATCATTTTATTCTGATCACCTTCCTTGAAGTTGCCAATTTTAAGGGAACAATAAAATTATTAAAGGCCGGTGATTACACCTTCTTGGCATTTCCAATTTCCAGGTGACAACAAATTCTCGTAAATTATGGCTAAAATTCCAGTCGTGCATCAGTTTCTGTCTCTGGAAAATGACACATCAATGAGTCAATTCAATCCTTTTAGTATCGAGAGGTTCCTCTTGGTATCAAGAACTTTTGGGTCACTGCTTCTACTCGTCTTTTTTTCACCATGATCATGGAAAGTAGTTTTGCTTCGCCACTGGTAGTTGATTGCAAGGATAGCTTATTTTGTTCCTTTCCTCGCCACCGGGTATGCATCGATAATATTGATTCCCCTTTCTTTTTGGTTTCTAGAATCTAGTCTGCGCACCAGCTTCTATCTCCGGGGACTGGTGGTTCAATTGCTCGACTCCGAGCATCATCTTTTCTCGCTGTTGCACCTCATGTGTTCCCATGTAGCAAATTTATTTATCGTAACTCTATGCATGTAAATAATACTCATATAGTCATTTTGGCATATTCTATTACTTAGCTCTGTTCAAAACTATGATGTAGCTTGGCTTAGCCAATTCCATGGTCGTTCCGATTTATACTCGGTCGAATTTATTTCGACCAAGTGTAGGTGTATATGCCCTAGTCCATAGGGCTGATCACTTTGAATACTAAGTCCATACATGTTGAAGAGACTAAGTTTCTTGAGCAATACGTTTAACTGCCCCCATCCTTTTTTGCACTGTAGTTCCTGTCTCTAGGAACTAGTGACTTTGCTATTTAATTCCAAGCTCTGAGTTTTTAATGATATCGGTTCCTTGACTATGACCGAATTCTTCTGAGTTGACATCATCAGCCAATGACATTCTAGGTGTATGTATCAAAAAGATGCACCACCGTCATATTTTGTCATAGTAAATTCTTCCAAGCCCAATATTAAGATCCTGATCATGCATCAATTTCTATATTAGGAAACTTGTGCATGAATTTCTCAACTCTTTGGATTTTTCTTTGATGTTGTGAATCTTCGGGCAATGCCAAATTCCTGAACGTTAAGACCTTCATTTCCCTGGGTGGCAACTTAATACCAGAACGCTCAGTTTTGTGAAATAAAACTGTTATCTAACCAACTTCGTGGCTATTCATGTTTGGACATAGTGAGGTTCCCCTCCACAAAGTTTCAATTGCCCCCGGTTATTCGGGCATTTGTGAGAGATGGAAAGTTGTGGGGCAAATGATTCAATTGCCCACGGTTTGACACTCAATCCTACTCTAGGATTGAGGAAGTCCAGTGATTTAATTTCCAACTTTCCATGATTTTCCCTACTTGTCCTTAGCCGTGCGTGCCTTGCTTGACTGCTAACGTCGTCATGAAAGTCCTTTTTATATGTCAGTTCCTATCTCCAAGAATTGGCAACTTAGCTGCTTGGTTCCAAGAAACCTTTTCTCTAGGCTGCCTATCTTTGGGCTGCATTAAAATTCTTTCTAGGTTGAATACTGGAAGTTCAGTTGTGTACCAACTTTTATCTCTGCAAACCAGCACATAAGCGATTCGATCCTGGGGATTTCCCTTTGATATTGCCTTGTCTTTGGGCAATAGTTGATTCTGTAATGAAGGGTTGAACCATTCGATTGGCCGATTAATTGTTATGCAATGACCCTACCGCTATACCCATAATATTAAAGAACATTACAAGTAATGTCGTCTAATAATACGAAGAATATGGCTGGTTACGGGCGATCGAGTATGAATATATCTTTGGACTAACATTGGCACATCTTTATCACCATTATGAGGACCTGAACTAAAATTTTGATGTGTAGAATATTAATACAAAGTAATAAACACACCAATTTAAAATAATCAGAATAGTATATAATATAAATAAATCGAAATTAGAGTCAGAGACCACAGCAGAATAATATACATCATAAAATATAATAAAATGTGAGCCTACATAATATCAATACTAGACCCATATAAATATATGCATCACATTCAAATTAATGTATCAAGTACAAACCAACTGCTAAATAATATACATGGCATATTATCCTAAATATAAATATGTATATAATAATGGAGTAAACTGAAATAGTTAAAGTAGTCCACTTTAGTGCTTGCACAAAATCCATAGGTCAACCGTTCAGACTATATCTAAGAAAAAGGTGAGATACCGATAACGTAAATATATGACTTAACAATAAAATAAGTCATCTTAAAATATGTGTAAAAATAATTGATCATAATAAGGCATATCAAGCCAAATCACCCTTTCAAAATTCATATCAATATAAGACATAATAATAAAATAAGCAATAATAAAAATATGCCAGAAACCAAATAATCGTAATAAGGCATACCAATCAAAATCACCATTTCATAAATTCATATCAAGTCTTAAATGGACTATCATCTAAAAATATGTGATAACTAATTTATCAAAATCTTCGAAGCACAAAAAGGGAATTCATATTCGAATACAAACGCTCCGAAGAACAAATGGGAATGGATATCCGATTACACTATTAAATAATCATAATGTAGGCACCGAAAAGAATATGATAACACGAACGCAATGACAAGGTCGTTAACATCTCTCCAAGCAGTTTCGTTGGAAGGACAAAGTCGTTAACACTTTACCAAGCAGTTTCGTTGGAAGGAGAAGGTCACTAACACCTTACTAAGTAGTTTCACCTCGAAGACAAGGTCGCTACCACCTCACTAAGCATTTTCGTTAGGTATACAAGATCGCTACCACCTCACTGAGCAGTTTTGTTCGAAGGACAAGATCGTTTCCACCTCATTAAGCAGTTTCGTTAGGAGGACAGGGTCGCTACCACCTCACCAAGCAGTTTCAACTAGCAAGGTCGCTAATACCTCTCCAAGTAGTTTCATCAAGCGTTATTGTGACGCCCCACATCTATACCCACGCTAGCCAAGAACACTACGGTGTAATGCTGTCAACTAGCACGGAGAATAAGGCCGTTGAGGAGCGACCATCCATGTAATTGCTTTGTGCGAGCACCGATATGTCAGATAGTATAACATGCATTTTATTTCAGGAGGAAATCCGACATACCGATACAAACACAAAGCTACTACACAGTGGCTATATTAGTTTAGGACAAAATATATAATAATAACACAGATAAACTAAATGCGGAACACAGATAACAAAAGTCTCATATATATAACTGATGTCAGTTACAATACATGTGATACAGTACATATGATACAGCTACAACTGTCGACTCTGGAAGTTACATATACAAGTACATTAACGCATATAATATACATGAATACATATCTTCCCATACCAATACACTGACTACTATAAATGACGACAACTACTCCAAAAGATATGAAGAGACTTCATAGCTCAAGCAGCAACCCAAAGCTAAATATCAACAACCTGAAATAACTTGATCTGACCCGAGTATTACATTCAAAAGAAAATAATACATGGGTCAGTCTAATTCAAACTCAGCTATTAATGCACAGAAGCAATAATAAATAAATAACGAATAGACGACAGTATCAATAAATCTCATATATCCAACTCTTCAATAAGAGGATCGGATAACGGTAGATATAACACGAAACAACATTAAACAGCAAATCAGCAAATTCAAATCATCAATAAAGATAAATAAAAAGGATTATCAATGAAGATAATTTAGAAACAACAGAATTGCCTAAACGGCAATTAACAACGAAATCTAATTATTAAACAAATAATTAGAAACTCATAATCTAATTTTCAAAAAAAAGATAATTAGATATCAACAAAATCATCAATTTAAACCAAATCAAAATATAACTAAAAATATATTGAATTGAATAAACAAAACAATTCAATCAATTGAAATGTCACTTAAAAACATCAATACTATGTGGCTGCAGTACACGCACACGTGTACTGCCTCGCCACTACAGCATATAAAGTCACTGCAACTCCAAATATTAACCGCAAGACGTAACTGCAAAGCCAAAATATTTACAAAATGCAGAGGTCAAGTCACTGTTACCAAGACTCAACACAACTGCGAAGCCAAACCAAAGTTAACAGCAAAACCAAGAAAAGGTCTGGGCAACAATGAATGACCAAGTGCACAAGGGCGGTGGTACAAACATGATGACACAGCAAAATGGATTTATGCAACCTAAACCAACAGAGCACGAAGGCTCGAATGACCAAATGCACATGGCAATAGTACAACATGATGCAATAGAAAGATGCAATTCACATCAAACTGAAATGAACCAAAAATCACCAACCAACATCAACTAAGTTTAAAGGGTCAAGACAGCTTCAACCCAAATTGAAACTGCTCATATAATCGAAGCACAGTGCCAAATGGCATGAACAAGACTCAAATATACAGGTATGAAGACCACAAAGGCAATGTACCAGTTCAACTCAAGAGCAACACAACACAAGTGTACATAAGCAACAATGCACTGTACATCAAGTGATACAACAATGCAACACCAATGACAACTTTAAAACCAAGTATAAAGCAGTGTCAATGAATAATGCAAGCAAGACCAGGATGCAAGAAATCAACATCTCCAAGTAAATTCAGATGCACATGAATACTTGCAGCAGAAAGTGGTGCAAATACAACATGCGGTGATACACAGTAGCACATGATCAAAAGCAATGCAAGCAAAATTAACAACTACATATACTGTAGTGCAGCATATATCAAGTGAAGGCTAGCACATCAAAGAGCAACAAAATGATGAAGTTCCAAATCACAAAAGTTCAGTGACTCAGAGGTCAAATAATACCCAAGGCATGTTCGAACTATTACAAATAAAAGCCATGGTTGCCCAAGAATTCGAACAGGTCAAAAATGCTCAAAAATCAAACTCAAGCACAAAGGCTACAACAGCAGGTGAAAGTCACGCATGCTACAGAGATGAATAGAAGTGACAATGTCACAAATGATCGAAGTCAAAAAGAAACCACTGTGATGAACAAGTCATCATCAAATCATACCAAATTTGACAAAACCAGAGAAAACATCAACACCAAAACAAATGTAAAGTCAAAGTTTAACTGTATGATCACACAACTCAAAGGCATGCAGCAATACGAATGCAGTTCAGTAATCATGTGAACACAACATATGTGTACAAATGAAAACATTAGTGCATTGGAACTAACTATTGAAACCAAACATGCTGCAGTGTCATTAATTCATATTTACACAAATTTCAAAATGGTCGAAGTCATAGTAGCAGTAACGGTGCCGAAGACACAGGAGTCAAAGTCAATAACCAATTCAAAACAAGTTACCGAAGTCTAGTTAAATTTCGAACTCAGAATATTTTCATAAATCAAGTTTGCAAACCAAGTCCAAAATCGACTGCAGGCTCAAAATCAAAGTTGAACAAGTCATAAATTGACACCGTGGTGGCCAACAAGGCCAAAATCGAAACAGAGTTAAACTAAAACAAATTCAAATGGATACGAATAAAAATTCAAGGGCATCGAATTATATATAAGCAGTAGAGGGAATTAGAGGTGAGTGAAAAACACTCACCTTGGTCGAAGAACCCAAACCCAAATCGCCCAGTTCGAAACAAAGCAGAGACAAACTCCATCAAACAGAAGCAGCCAAAGTGAGCAACAAGGAAACGATCGATCAAAGCTACTCGCGATTATCCACGCGAATCGATCAACATAAAGTCGGTGCTTCGCAAAGCCCTAATTTGGATCGAAGGACGAAAGCCCTAATTGCAAGCAAAGGAAGAAGGAACGGGCTTCCATTTTCATTTCTCATTTATTTGCTTAGGGTTTAAAACGAATGAAGTGAATGGGGGTCGGGTTTGCCTTTAGAAACGAAGAGAGGGAGGACGGGTTTGCCATTTGATAATTATAACGGCCCAAATATAAAAAGGAACCATGGCCAAGATTTTGCTTAAAACCCAAACACTTAACCCCATGAGGACCAGAGATATATTCAAAGCAAATTCAACTGATTAAAACTCCAATAGCACTTTTTTAGCAATTTTAATCGTCTAATGACGATAACAAAATAATTGCGAAATCTCGGGTTGTTACAGCTATCCATATATCGACTCTTCGGTCGATGAAAAATGAGTCATCTTCTCTCGGGAATCTATCGGCCTGAACTCCGAACACCCTAAGATAATACAACTCTAAAGTGTAGATCACCTTCACTTTATTAATCACTAGAATTTAACAAACTCTCCCATTCCAAAAAGTAAATTCAAGTATTTACTATAAGCTAGTAAAATCCACCCAAACTCTATTTAATAAGTTATAATAATAAGTGAAAGAATTGTAAGAAAAGTCTCATACCGATCCGACAATTCAACCGCTTATTAAAATTCCTTGTTTCATAGAAAAGCATGAAATTTAGATAGAAATCTCATTAAAATTCTAATTCAAAATATAAGAAAAGAAAAGTTTTTAAAAATAACTTTGTTTTACGAATGGAAATAGTAATTTAAAATTTATTTCAAAAAGAATTTTAGAATAGAATTTGTTTTATAAACCAAAGGATTTCCTTAGTAAAATAAATAAAATTCTACTAATAAATTCATGTATATATAAATATATAAAATTTTCAAAATAAGACTTCAAGAAATTTTGATATAACATAGTATTCAAATTCAATCCATAAAAAGGAGTTTTCAACTTTTCATATTCATTTTCAAATATACTTTAAGTATACGTAGAACTTTAGTTTTAAAAGGGATTTAAAACATCAAATAATCATCACCAAAATCTCTCAAATTGTCCATGAATGTGAACACATATCTTAGGAAAAATACATTCAAAACGAGCGAGAATTAAATGTAAGAAGAACACAAAAAATCAAATGACCCGAGCGCATCATTATACCAAAAATTCAAAAATTGATACCTAGAATTTGAAAAACTGATACTCGGTTCCTGCAGTGAAACTGATACCTAGAATTGCAAAATTGATACCCAGAATTGCAAAAATGATACCCAGAATTGCAAAAATGATACCCAGAATTTACAAAATTGTTACCTAATTCCTGCATTGTTCATATTACTTAAGATACATATGTAAAGCAAGCATATTAATTGAAGATGCATATGCACCATTCAATTCATCCATAATGCAACCTATGTGTCATTCCTAAGAGAGTTTGTTATATGTATTTTATAAAATTCAAAAATTCGATTTGTTATTAACTCTAATCTCATTTATTTCAGTTTATATCTAATGCAACAATCATAACAAACAAACAATAAACTATTCAATTCTATTAATCATCAAGATATAGATGTATGAGAATATTATCTCATTCCTAATCAAATAAGGCATGTCAAGGGAATATAATCACTTTTAGATATAGATCCGTGAGTTAATTAGACTAACTCACCTTAACCAATTACTTGCCAAGCTTCTGCGCAGCCAACGACCAAGTACTGCACGCGATTGCCACTAGCAACCCGAAGTGGCATTGATCATCTCCAGTTGTTATTGCCATCGACCTTGGCTTTACATCGTCAGATAAATCTCATCGACCATCTCAGGTCCATGCACTTGCACTTCAAAGCTCGCGTGACCTCTGCTGCTCCATGCTTCGCACTCACACCTCACGCTTGCACGACCTCCTCTGAACGTCATCACCACGTGGCCAACCTCAAATCACTTATATACCTCCAGCTTAATTCGCCATCGCGACCCTCACCTCCCATTTTCGCTGCCAGCACGCACGACGCTAGATGAGCGCCTTCACCCCAACCTCGTCGCCTCTTTTATGGAGCACGACTTTATTTCGTTATTTTCTTTTCTTTTCGCATGGATGATGATTTAGGGATTTAAGGTAACATAGGTTTGCAGCAAAGGATAGGGGACCAATTCTTTTCATGGAGGGGTTTGAGTTTTGAATGGGGCTTTGTACTTAGTGGTAGAATGAATAGGAGATAATGATAAGGATAGAGACTAATAGGCTTTCGTATAAGATATTAGGCCCAATTATATAAAATGAATTTTCTTTTATTTTAACTCTAATTTTTGAAGTGATTTTCATTCTTCAATTTATTTAACCTTTTAAAAATCAAACAAATTCATTCAACTCAATGCAAAAGTTTTCCACATTTTATTTCTACTCAAAATAATATTTCGATGATAAAAAAATATCTCTTTTATCCCTTAAATGATTTTAAAATATTTATTTATTCCTTAAAACAAATTTCAAACTTCATAATTGTGTTATATTTCAAAATTTTCAAATCGCAAAATTTATTTCGAATACTTTTATTTTAATTAAATTTATATAATATTACGAGTTCGAAAACAGGGTTGTTATATACCTCTCCCTTATGAAAATTGTGTCCTCGTAGTTTCTTATGAGGAGATGCCACTCACACACAAACATTTACTGAATTCGAAATTTACAATCAAACTGAAACTCATTTAATTCTCTAAATAGTAAATATAAGAATCAAGCTTATCACACATTACAAATTAAACTAGACTAATTTATTAATTTTTATTTCTTCGCATACGAAAAATTCATTAATTTTTTTATATGTGTTAGGATTTATGAAAAACTTTAGTAGAGTCTCCTTTGTACGAAGAGCCGTTTATAATTTCACAAATATATTATAAACAATATACATTGACCACACGGTTGAAAACATAATATACATCAATATTTCTAACAATTTAATATTTTGAACCGTAGGTGTACCTTTATTCAGCATTTTTAAGCAACTTATTTAGCTTATATGCGAGCAAGCGAGCTAGTCTCGCTAATAAGTCCCAATGTGCCTCTTGAACACCTATTCTTAACTCAAGTGCAACTGTTAGTTGCATAAAAGTTAATATAAAAGCTTGCATTTATGTAATGTAATAGAAATACAACTTTCATGTTTAACTTTCTTCCAACACACTTTCAACAGTCAAAAACACCATACCATGTCATGGTTTCAAACCGAAATTGTGATATAGTGTGTTAACTCTTCAAATCATCTTATGGATGACAAAAATGTCGAGTATAACTCAAGTTGCAAGAGTTTTTCTTCAAGTATCAAAATATGGAAATGGATAAAATACCCAGGCCCACTTTTAAAAACCACATTTTTAGCCACAGAAACATCAAAATTTCATGACACACTTCAAACAAAGTTGTTACTTATGTTTTAAGCTTTTCAGAATGGGTAAAATCATCTAAATCGTACAAATGGTTCAAACGTTATGAGCAAAAGAATTCAACTCAATTTTGGTAAATTTGCATTTTGGGACAGCGATGAATATCTATGGAAATTTGTGTTTAAATCTGCACAGACTTCAAAATTTTGGAAAGTGATAAACAACAAAGTTGTTACTCATGCACTCGTCTATATAATGGAAAAAGAATCGACAAAATTGGATCACTTGCTCACAAGTTATGATTATATTAGTAAGCAAGTTGGTGACTAATAAGCATCAAAGTGATGATGGAATGCTAAAGATAATAATGTTACTGATACTTTCTTTTAACTGCTACTATATTGATGACTAAGTAACTAAATATTATAATCTAGATTCGATGAATATATAAATTTTCAAACACATGATGAAAGTCAAAGTACAAAAGGGTAATGATTTTATTCCATACTAGCAGTTTACCCCACTCGGTTTCAAATACATTATATGAAGTTTAGGATGGTGCTCAATTTATAGACAATGATACAATTGATCAAAACTATAAAATCCCCCTACTTGGAGGCCCAAAACTAATAGCTACAGATGCTGCAGTCATCCATAGTTATTAATCTTTGACAACCAAATACGAAGGTGCTAGATACATTGATACACGGACCATATATATATGGAAAAAATTTAACAATTCAAAAACGTATTTCCACAAAAACCTTGCATGTTCATTACATAATCCCAAATTACGTTACCCACATTCAGCAAAATATAATTATAACAATTACGCCAAGAGCGACATACGAAGATGCCCCCTTGGTTGATCAGAGTATATAGTAAGGCTAATAAATCTGCCTTTACAACAAAATACACAGCAGAAAGTAAACCTCTTAATAACTATATGCCTCCTACACGCCTCCGGAAGCTTTATTCGTCAGAGAAGAAAACCTAAGAACCTTAAATCTCAAACTACTCAAAATTAATTAAGTACTTGAGAGTTTAAGGGGAAAACAAAAACTTCGAGTCATAGATTAAACCTGGTAAGAATAATAATCTAATATCTCAATCCTTTTAAATATCTAGTGAGACCATGCCGCTTAGCGGAACGGTTTTTCCCCTCACTAGTATCCTAAAACCTTTATAAAACCATATTCTGTGCTCCTGCATTCACAATGGTTAAAACATACATTTTCAAAATATTATGATGATATTTATACTTAAAACAATTAGGATTACCCATCCCCAGTTTAATCTGACACCATGTCATAATCATAGTTTTAGGATCACTATTAACCTATTAGTTTTCATGGATTTACTAATAACCTGTTTAATGTTTGTGGACTCCCTGTCCAGTTTCATAGTTTTCATGAGATCACTAAGAACCAATTGGCCCCTGCCAATTAACTTAATCATTTCTTGGGTTCTCTCTGAACCTATTGGTTATTCCAATAACTTCTTTCTTATTCTAGTTTTTATGGGTTGACTAGGAACCTATTGACATCTGTCAATATTACATCCGGATATAGTTTTCATGGGCTAACTACAAATCTACTGGCCCCTGCCAGTATTCAATCTTAGTTTTCCTAAGCTTACTATGAACCGGTCTATCTAACATCTTCCTTTACACCTAGTTTTCATAGACTAACTATGAACCTATTAGCCCCTGCCAATATCCTTCCTTTATATTTTAGCATCCTATATTCTGGTCTTCCTGACCTCCTAGATGCAGTTCTATTCATTCTGGAGTTTAATCAATTTACATTCACTACTGGGTTAACCTCTTTAGTTCTTCTACCCTTTATCCCTAAAATACAGTTATGGGTCCATTATATAGTGAATATATTCATATTTGAAGAAGCAACATAACAATTAACAATACCACTCCTATGGGTTTAAGGTCCTTGAAATACAATTCACATAAAACATAGTTAACTCCTTTAACTTATATTTTATCAAGGCAATACTTCTTCAAAATTACATACGTATAGTCATTACAAAACTCCTTTATTTATGTCGTGGGTTTACCTTAAAAAATTTGAGTCTGGGTTTTAAAACCTTTCGACAACATCGAAACCTTTGCTTTCGACCCCTTCGAAAGCTTTTCCTTCGACCCCTTCGAAAGCATAAAACTTATATTTAAAAACAATAGACACTGGCATTTTTAATCCTTTTAATGCACTTCTTTCGAAACCTTTCGAAACTAATGAAGGCTACACTTCGAAACCATTGAAAGTTCATCATTTTGAAAGCATTCGGTTTACACTTAAAGATATTACTTTGGGTCATAGGTGAAAGTTTTCAAAACCACCCTCTACTTTATAAAACATTAGGGAAAACATTTAAACCTTTCGACTGTGTCGAGAGCTCCTGCTTTTGACCCCTTCAGAAGATTGGGAAGCGGCTTGTATTTATAAAACCAGTAAACCTTTCGACTAAGTTGAAAGCTCCTGCTTTCAACTCCTTCGGAAGGTTGAATAAAACAAAGGCAACGGTTCTTTTCAAAAATCCTTTTGAAACAACCTTTCGAAACCAAACCTTTCGACTATGTCGAAAGGTCTCTTAAATCCTTTCAAAACCTAACCTTTCGATTAAGACGAAAGGTCTTATAAAACAACGTATAAAAACCATACCTTTCGACTTTGTCGAAAGGTCTTTTAAAACAACCTTTTGAAAACCAAACCCTTCGACTATGTCGAAAGGTCTTTAGAAGATAGGCAAGTGATTTTTCTTTTCAAATAAAAATAAACTAAGGATCCATCTCCTTCAGAAGCAACCCTTCGACACCATACCTTTCAATTTAGATCAATTCACTACATACCACCTGAATGATATCATGTGCATTGCTTTCAACCTTATTGGTCATTGAAGTCGAAAGGTCTTGTTCGAGAGGTCTAATACGAAAGGTTTACCAAAGAAGGCGAAACCAACTTTTTCTGGGTAAAAGCTGATTTTTCCAAAATAAGTAAACTTTTTGCAACTAACTTGCCTACTTGTAAACGTTTGATTGGCTTTCATAACTTTTTAAATATTTTGGATAATACTTGTCACAATTTTCTCAAATCTAAACCAATTAACATTTAGCAAATAAGCCCTTCCTTTTATAAAACAATTAAATCATTTAGGACCTCCTTTCAAAAAAAATTAATTTCCATACTAAATCACTTAGCAAAAATCCCCAAAAATTCCAGAAATTCACTTTAATTATGTTATCTAACATATTGAAATTTTAGACCAAAATTCTTAATATATTCTCCAAAATAATTTATAAACCCAAATACCTTATTTTCCTTTGAAAATTCATAATAAATTCGCCACGGCTTGGAAAATTATAAAAATTGAAACCCAACTCCAAAATCATGTTTTCTACAAATTATAATTTTCCAATGGCATTTAAAATCATTTCCTCTCGGTTTTACCCTAAAATCGTGTATATCCCTTATTAAATAACCTTGTTTAAACATACATAAATCAAAATCAAGCATATCATCATTCTACATATCATAAAACCAGATTTATCATTAAATCTGAAACCATATGATGTTAAAATCAAAATAGAGATATAGAAATTATTATTCACCTTGATTGAGATAAGGAGATTAGAGATTGTTTGAGATTGATTTTTCTCTAGCTTGAATCCTAAGCTTTTCATAAATTTTCTTCTTCTCTTTTATCTTCCTATGGCCAGCCTAGTTACTTCTTACATTTATAGTTTTTGTTTGAGAATAATAATGAACTTGTATGGTTAGGGGAATAGTATAAGATTGGGAAATATGGGTGGAAATTACTCTTATGCCTTATATTTAAGTACTTAACCATTTATAAGTTCATTAAGTTTAATAAGCATGGCCACTATATTTTTATTAATCAACCTCAATCTTCTTATCTACATTATTCTATTTAATTTATTCTAATTAAATCTCCTGAATAATGTCACTAAAATTAAGGGTGTTACAAAAACTATATGCATTTTGACAGTAAACAACCTAAGGAGACTGCTCACAAGGTAACAGAAAATGCAGTTAGGTAAGACAAGATAAAACTAAAACAACAATGTGTAAAAGGACCTTCAAGTAGCAAATCCAGTCCTTCTGAAGGTCATAAAACTGTACTGTCAAGTTCAATAATGCTTGGCCTTAAATAGTTTTAATTGCAGTAAAGGTAGATAAGTCGAATATCATTTTCATGTTTGGTGTGTGGGAGTTGTTATAAAATAGCATCAAAGTATTATTCTTAACCAAAAATATGAATCATAATGCACACTGGGTATTGTGAAAGTGGATGTGCAGTACACATTAAGTGACAAGCAACTCCATTGTGCAGTGCCTATATGAGATTACAACCATAACATCTGTATGGACTGCAATCGTATATGTAGCATCTTAAATAAAATGGTATAAAATTGGAAAATGATATTAGAATTTTGCAACAACAAAGCTTTTGAGTAATAAAAGGTGGCATACTGTGCCAGAGCATGTATAGTACATTTAAAATTTGTGTGAACTATGGTTTGCATTAACGGGTTTCAAAATAGCAATTATAACAACAACAAAAATTACTTAGTCAACCACCCCATTTTTTCTTTTCAAGAATTAAATATTTCACAACAATTCAAAATAATCAAATTTATATTTCAAATTGTCAAGCTTGCTTAAATTATTACATTTGATCATTTAGAACCTTTGTTAACAACATAAATTCCATTTTCATCTTTAAACTGGTATTTTAATTCATCACTTTTTCATTGACTCCAAAATAGCTCAAAATCATTTTTTTATAAATCCTGTTGAATTATAGAACTCATCAAAATTCTTTTCAAAGAATCTAAATATAAAAAATTTCTTTTTTAATTCAAAATAATCTAAATGCTTATCTTTCCTAAGAACTCTTTTAAAAAGAATTTAAATTCAAACCACCTTTCCATATATATGTATGCTTTATATCCAAATCATTCTATTACTTTTAAAAATTCAATCATTTAAAAACATAGATTTGTCTCAAAACATCTCATATATGATATATTGAATTTTCAAAACAATAAACATGTATTTATATCAATATTTTCTTTATTTGAAAATATCCACATACGTAAAAAACCCTCCTTTTGAATTTAAATTCAAATAATCTAAAAATACTTCAAAGATTTTCAAATTTGGTATTTTTTAAAATATCATATATAAGAAATTAAAAAATCTAAAATTTAAATGAATTTTCCAAACATAGCTTGTTTACTATAAACTAAAACATTGTATTTATTATTATTGTTTTTCCATGCCTTATATTATTTTCAAAATATAGTTTTATTTTCCAAAACATATTATCATTTCCAAACTATTGTGTTGAAATGCCTTGTTCTAGTGTTTAGGAATCCCTATCGATAATGTTGGCCAAATGCATCGACCAAAATTCTTAAAACACTCAACGGACAAATTAACACAAAATATACTATTAAAATTCTTTTCAACCACTTATAGAAATAATATTCATATTTTCTCAATTATTTACTTGCATATATAAAAATATTAGTTGAATCATGGATTTTGATTCATGACAATGTACAATAATTAAAGCAAAGAAGATGCGACTACTAACCGAAAGAGATATGCTAGCACTTTGGAGATCTCAAGGCCACATTGTATAAAAATGTTAGTTCATGTATATTGTGTTTGTAGAGTGGTTATTTTTGTTAAAATCTATCCTCAAAATCTCTCACAAACATCAACAAAATATCCATCTTCATTGTAATTTTGAAAAGTTGGAAAATATACATATATATGCACAAACAGCCAAAGCAGTCGACTGGTGCATTTCAACCAATCGACTGGTTCAGCAGTTTGCTCATATATATGCAAACATGCACATAAACGTGCACACATCTTTTTCAACCAATTGGCTGGTATATTTTGACCAGTCGACTTCTATATTCAAACTGTCATTTTTCTGAAAAGACATTTCCTCTAATGAAGAGTCTCAATACATATCTCTTCTAAATAGATGCTTCTTTTGATGAGAACTATTCGTGAATGGTTATAACTCTTAAACAACTATATAAACACGTTAGTTCTACATCAATTATATTAATTTTTATTCATTGCTTTCTGATCTTACTCTTTAATATTATTTTCTATAAAGCTATCATATTCTTCCTTCAATCCCTTATTCACTTTCACAAATTTGAGGATTAGATTATAGGAAGTTCTATACATCATTGACTCATTAGTGTTATTAAGAACATAAGAAGTCAGAAACTAATTTGTATTTATTATTGATCCGTTCTGCTGCTCGGGTTAAGTAAAGACCTCTTCTGTTGCTGAGGCAAAATCCTGTTCTGTTGCTCAGGTCCTTGTTCGGCTGCTCAAGGGTTGTTTAAACCTATTCCTCCGGGTTAAGTGAGGGTATTGTTAGTTGGTTAATTCCAGTAGGAGTCTGGGACTGGACGTAGGACGGTGCTCCGAACCAGTATAAAATATCTGGTGTTATTTTACTACTACTTTTATATTCCGCACTATTTACAGTATTACTATCATCACTATACTCTGTACTATCATATATCCATATAGCACGATCCGTACACACTTGCAATATTAACTAATGATGTTACATATTTATACACATCCATTATCGACCATTTGCATTCAAAACAATACATCACACCATATTCAATTATTCACAATAGTAAGTAGACATTCAAATTTTATTATATATTATTTTATTTATTAAGTATATTTTCCAATTCCAAATTTAATTAGAAATATTAATTTATCATTCTATATATTATAACTATTAATTGCTTAAACATTTTTATTATTCCCCAACGGTTTTGTTTGGAGAAACCGTTGGCTTTTATTAATAATTGGGCTTATCCAAATTCAATTGGGTTTATAAATTCTTTGAATGATAGTTTTTTATTCAATTCCACATTTCAACTAAGCATAAACAAAAAAACATTAATGCAAACAACATACATTTTAATCAAACAAACAACCAATTGCCTTCAGCGGAAAACTATCTTCTAGCTTCCGCTGCGCAACTCTAATCAGTAACCAATCAGGACACAACAATATTCAATTTCTAAGCCATCTAAGGTCTCGTTTATGCTATCCATTAAATCTCGCTCTTTAGATAAGTGAGTTCCAACTTTAGAACCATTTTCATAATAATAATTGGTATAGAAATTCAATTTTTTTATAAATACGTCCCGATGATTATTTAATCATTTATATTTATATCCTAATAGGAATATAAATTCTAATTCTACCCCATACACCCAAAGGACATGACTTTAAGTCTGTTTAGGTTTAGATCTTGACTCTGTGTCTACTAATTCTATAATGTTGTAAACACAGCTCTGATACCAAGCTGTGACCCTATTGCTATATCCATAATATTAAAGAACATTACAAGTAATGTCGTCTAATAATCCAGAGAATACGGCTAGTTAAGGGTGATCAAATGTAAATATATCTTTGGACTAACATTAACATATCTTTATTACCATTATGAGGATCTGAACTGAAACTTTGACGTGTACAATATTAATACAAAGTAATAAACACATCGATTAAAATATTCAAAACAGTATATAATATGAATAAATCAAAATCAAAGTCACAGACCATAGTGGAATAATATTCATCATATAATATAACAAAATATGAGCCTACAAAATATCAGTACTAGACCCACATAAATATAAGCATCACATTCAAATTACTGTATCAGGTACAAGCCAACTGCTAAATAATATACATCATACATCAACCTAAATGTAAATATGTATACAATAATGGAGTAAACTGAAACAGTCAAAATAGTCTACTCTAGTGCTAGCACAAAATCCATAAGTTAGTGAGTCCATATACCTATAGAGTCTTGGTCTGACTTGAGTATTATAAAACAAATGGGTCGGACTATATCTAATAAAAAGGTGAGACGCTAATATCATAAATATATGACTTAACCATAAAATAAGCCATCTCAAAATATGCCTAAAATAAATTGATCATAATAAGGCATATCAAACCAAATCACCATTTCAAAATCCATATCAATATATGACTTAACAATAAAATTAGCCATAATAAAATTATACAGAAAATCAAATAATCGTAATAAGTCATATCAATAAAAATCACCATTTCATAAATTCATATCAAGTCTCAAAGGGACTATCATCTAAAAATATGGTGATAAATAATTTATCAAAATCTTCGAAGCACAAAAAGGGAATTCATACCCGAATACAAACGCTCTGAAGAACAAACGGGAATGGATACCCGATTGCACTAATAAAAAATCATAATCTCGGCACCGAAAAGAATACGATAGCCACGAATGCAATGACAAGGTCATTAACACCTCTCCATGCAGTTTCATTAGAAGGACAATGTCGTTAACACCTCACTAAATAGTTTCATTGGAAGCACAAGGTCGCTAACACCTCACTAAGTAGTTTCGCCTTGAAGACTGGGTCGCTGCCACCTCACTATGCAGTTTCATTGGGAGGACAAGGTTGCTACCACCTCACTATGCAGTTTCGTCGGGGGGACAAGGTCACTACCACCTCACTAAGTAGTTTCATCTAGCAGGGTTGCTAATACCTCTCCAAGCAGTTTTATCAAGTGCTACTCAAATATCGACTCTCGGGTCATTGAAAAATGAGTCATCTCTCTCGGGGATCTATCAGTTTGAAATTCGAACACCCTAAGATAATGCAACTCTTAAGTGCAGATCACTTTCACTTTAGTAATCACTAGAATTTAACTAATTATCCTATACCAGAAATGAAATTCAAGTATCTACTATAAGCTAGTAAAATCCACCCAAACTCTTTAATAAGTTATAATAATAAGCGAAAGAATTGTAAGGAAAGTCCCATACCGATCCGACAATTCAATCATTTATTAAAATTCCTTATTTCATAGAAAAGCATGAAGTTCAGATAGAAATCTCATTAAAATTCTAATTCAAAATATAAGATAAAAATTTAATTCAAAATATAATAAAAGAAAAGAGTTTAAATATAAATTTGTTTTACCTTAGGAAATAATAATTTAAAAGTTTATTTTGAAAAGAATTTTAGAATAGAATTTCTTTTATAAACCAAAGGATTTCCTTAATAAAATAAATAAAACTCTACTTATAAATTCATGTATATATAAATATATATAATTTTCGAAATAGAACTTCACGAAATTTTAATATAACATAGTATTCAAATTCAATCCACAAAAAGGAGTTTTCAACTTTTCATATTCATTTTCTAATATACTTTAAGTATATGTAGAACTTTATTATTAAAAGGGATTTAAAACATCAAATAATCGTTACTATAATCCCTTAAATTATCCATGAATGTGAACATATATCTCAGGCAAAATACAATCAAAGCGAGTAAGAATTAAATACAAGAAGAACACAAAGAATCAAATGACCCGAGCACATCATTATACTAAGAATTCATAAATTGATACCCAGAATTTGCAAAATTGATACCCAGTTCCTATAGTGAAACTAATACCCAGAATTGCAAAATTGTTACCCAGAATTGCAAATTTATATCTAGAATTTGCAAAACAGATACCTGATTCCTACACTGTTCATATTAACTTAAGATGCATATGTAAAGGTAGTATATTAACTTGAGATGCATATGAAACATTCAATTCATCCACAATGCAACCCTATATGTCATTCCTAAGAGGGTTTGTTATATGTATTTTATAAAATTCAAAACCTTGATTTGGTATTAACTCTAATCTCATTTATTTCAATTTATGTCTAATGAACAATCATAGCAACCAAACAACAAACTATTCAATTCTACTAATCATCAAGATATAGATGTGTGAGAATATTATCTCATTCCATAATCAAACAAGGCTTGTTAAGAGAATATACCACTTTTGGGTAAAGATGTGTTAGTTAATTAGATTAACTCACCTTAATCAACTACTTGCCAAGCTTCCGCTCGACTAACGACTAAGTACTGCATGCGATTGTTGTTAGCAACCCGAAGTTACATCGATCATCCCCAACTGATGCCGACTTCGACCTTGGCTTTACATCGTCAGGCGAATCTCGTCGACCATCTCAAGTTCATGCACTTGCGCCTCAAAGCTCGTGTGACCTCTGCTACTCTATGCTTCGCACCTCACGCTTGCACGACCTCCTTTGAACATCGTTGTGTTGAATCATGTGCATACCTCTAACTTCAGTCGCCATTGTGACCCTCGCCTCCCATCCTCGCTACCAGCACGCATGATGCTAGATAAGCGCCTCTGGCCTAACATAGTCGCCTCCCTCATCGAGCGCGACTTCACTTTATTATTTTATTCTCTTTTATTTTCTTTTTGCATGGATAATGTTTTGGGGATTTAGGGTAATATGGGTTTACAGCAAAGGATAGGGGATCGATTCTTTTCATGGAGGGGTTTGAGTTTTGAAACAGGCTTTGTACTTAATGGTTGAATGTATAAGAGATAAAGGATAAGAACAGATAATAGTAGGCTTTCGTATAAGATATTAGGCCCAATTATATAAAATGAATTTTTCTTATTTGAACTCTCATTTTCAAAGTGACTTCCATTTTCAATGTATTTAACCATTTAAAAATAAAACAAATTCATTCAACTCAATGCAAAACTTTTCCATATTTTACTTCTATACAAAATAATATTTCGATGATAAAAATACCCTTTTATCCCCTAAATGATTTTAAAATATTTATTTATTCCTCAACACATATTTCAGACATCACAATTATGTTATATTTCAAAATTTTAAAATTTCAAAATTTAATTCAAATACTTTTATTTTAATTAAATTTATATAATATTACGGGTTCAAAAACAGTGTTGTTGCAAGTTATGTCTTCCTACTTCGCCTATCTTCGGGCAACAGTAGTTTTCTAAAGATAAGGGTAGAAACTTTGTTGAGCACCAACTTCTATCTCCGGAAGCTAGTACATCGATGGTTTACTACTGTGAGTGTTTCTCATCGACCCTGCAATTTGAAGGTTTCCTAGCATTGTCAAGGCAAAACCGATGAAAATAAAAAGTTTCCCGGCGTTGCCAAGGCAACACCAGTACTTAGAAAATAGAAAGTTTCTCAGTGTTGCAGGGGAAACACTGGTGCTTAGAAAATAGAAAGTTTCATGGCATTGCTGGAGCAACACTGATAATTATGAGGTTGGGATCAATTTTCCTCGTCAATTAAACGGTTTTGGGCCTTCCAGACGTCGTTGGACCATCGTCAGTTTCAGATGGCAAGGATCGATTTTTCTGTCGATCCAATCGATCCGGCAGTTTGAATCGATTTTTCCATCGACTTGGCGGTGTTCTATTCCAATTAGGTACTAGTTTCAGTCTTCGGAAACTAGCACTTTGATGATTGGATCGTAAGAGTCTTTCCTTAGTGTTGCCAGTCTCCGGGCAGCGTTAAAGTCCTAATAGTTGAGATCGAATCATTCGCTCGACCCTGTATTGTTGGGTAGGTTCCTTTTAACCAAATATGGCTGCTTTCTCGACATTGCCTAAATCTGGGCTACGCCACAATCTGGAAGAATGAGAGTCTCAAGTGTTTTCGTTATTTAGCTTTCTTTATAACTATCAAGCACTTCCTTTAGCGATGCCTGACCGTTGTTTAAGCAATTCCATGGTTATTCTTATTCGCATAGGGTCGGATTTCCTTCGACCCATTTTTGTTGCAATCTGACTTCCATTTGTGGAACCCATTATTCGCAAGTGCTAAACTCTAGGCATCTAAAGAAAACTAGACACTATAGAGCGAGTCATTACATTGCCCCCGGTACGTTTACACTCTTCCCATCCTGATCATGGGTCGATAGAGTTCGGTAGTGCTTGTCTTGAATGTATAACAACTATCCTTGCTTATTCCGGGCTATATGCATTATGCTGGGCTAATAGCGTTGTTGCGAATATCTACCTTAGTCGTTGGTTTCAATCTTCAGGAATCGATGGTTTAGTTGCTCGATTTTGAGTGTTCTCTCCTTGTTGTTGTCTATCTTCGGACAAAAGTTGGTTTTTCGCAAGCAGGAGTCGAAGTACTCGATCGATCTCTGCGTAGCTGATTATTCCAAGAGCGACTAACGTCCAAGCCACAATGAATCAATGACAGTTGAGAGTTATCCTCCCCGACATTGCTAGTCTTCGAGCGACATCAGATTCCTGGAAGATAAGTTATTCCCTCCAGACGTTTCTAGTCTTGGGGCTATGTTGGATTCTTGCAGGTTAGAGTTATAGAACTCAGTCGAGCACCTGCTTCTATCTTCGAAAACTGGTGTGTCGATGATTTAATTTAGGAAATGCCTTACGTCATCACCTATCTCTAAGTGATGGTAAGTTCTTCCTATTATCGCCTATCTCTGGGTGATAGTAGGTTCTTCATGATTTAGGAGTTCGATTCTCTTTTGATATGACGGTTTAGAGTTCTCGATGTTGCCGGGGCAACATCGATGCCTGGAGGAAAATTTTCCTTACAATCTTGTAGTTGAAAGATCTCTTGGCATTGAAGGGCAACGCCGGTAATCATAATGTCGAATCACTCCAAAGTGTTGCCAGGGCAACACTGGTACTTGAGAATAGGAGAATTTTAGGAAGTGTTGGGGCAATGCCGATTCCTGGAAAGCGGGGATTGGTTTTCCACCTATCTTGCAACTAAAAACTTTCCCGGTGTTGCCTAGGAAACATCTGTACTTAGAAAACTTACAAAATTTGATAGCCTCTTGATACTGTCGGGGTAACACTGATAACTAGAAAATAGAAAGGTTTTCCAGCGTTTTCGGGGCAACACTAGTACTTAAGGAGTTATAATCGATTTTCCCATTGATCTGATGGTCTGGGAGTCTATACTTCCTATCCAAAGATTAGGAAGTATCTCTTGGTCGTGTGGGATGTTTGTGTTTTGCTTACAATAATGGGGTTCCATCGATTCAAGAAGCAATTTACGGCTTATTGGTGGCGCATAGGGAGCGTTGCATACTTGAATACAGTTCCGTCGATTCAAGAAGCAAGGGAGTGTTGCATACTTGAACGCGGTTCCATCGGTTCAACCAGTAAGGGAGTATAGCGTACTTGAATGCAGTTCCATTGATGCAAGCAACGGCGATGTTGAGCATACTTGAACATAGTTCCATCGGTTCAAGCAGCGATAGAGTAGAGTGTACTTGAACACAGTTCCATCGGTTCAAGCAACGAAGGATTGGTGCATACTTGAACACAGTTCCATCGATTCAAGCAACGAAGGAGTGGGGTGTACTTGAACACAAATCCATCGGTTCAAGCAGGGAAGGAGTGAAGCAAACTTGAACATAGTTCCATCAGCTCAAGCAACGAAGGAGTGGAGCGTACTTCAACATAGTTCCATCGGTTCAAGCAACAAAGTGCGACTTATGGATGCCCACATAGGGAGATTACTTGCAAGAGCATGGTTCCATTGGCTCAAGAAGCAATATGCAGCTTATGGATGCACATGAGATTTTGTGCTTGCAAGGATGCAGTTCCATCGATCTAGAAAGTGAGATTTATATATAAGTGAAAGGAAAGGCAAGTCCTGAGTGATTTAATGCTGCATTGGCATTGCCAGGGCAATACCAATACTTCAAGAAATAGGACGTTCCCTAATGTTGTTGGAGTGATATCGGGCTTTTGAGGAGTAGGGAGTTTCTTGATGTCATTGGAGCAACACCAAGGCTTTGGAGATAGTAAGTTTCCCGATGTTACTAGAGCAACACCGAAGCTTTAGGAAAGAGTAAGTTTCACGATGCTATCGGAGCAACATCGAGGCTTGAGGGACCGAGGGGGCTTCCTGATGTTGTTGGAGTGACTCCTAGGATTTTGAGGAAATTATGGCCTTCCCGACATTGCCGGAGCAACACCAGTTCTCAGAAGGCAGGGATTAATTTTCCCCATCGATCCGGCGGGTTGAGTCGATTTTCCCATCAACTCGGCGGTTTTGATTGCAAGAACGCGGTTCCATCATTTCAAGAAGCCCTTCAACGATTCTTTAGGTCCTTGTGATAGGCTAGATAGAGACATCACATCCTAGGGACGTGTAGAATGGAGCCTAAACTGCTCTAAAAACCTCTTTGTCAGTTAGTCAAAAGTTGAAATGGATTTAGATGGAAGTCCAATAAACCACATGGAAGTGACTCCTTCCAAGAAGATAGGGAAACATCTGCAGCGAATGGCATCCATAGCTCTAGCTATGTCCATGTGCCACTCATACTTGAACAAATGTTGCTTGAGATCTGTTGTGTTGTTGTATGATGGCATAGAAGGCATGGTGAACTTCTTATAATATTCTTCTCTTAGAACATTTTCAGTGAACGGAGTTTGGCTCAGCGCGGAACCCCACTCCTCATTCTTCCTGCCCCTACTTTCCTTCACCAACCATTTGACCATGTCAGTATGTAGACTTCATTGGCATGGTAATCTACAGGTCAACTATCAAGGGATGCGCTGAGTGTTTGACTCCACAAATGGTCTCGGTTCGCCAACTAAAGCCTAGGTTCTCCATTCTTCGAGAGAACCACTCCTGCAGAGCTCCATTGGCACATAGTCGATCTTAACATGAAATTTTGGATTTCATTTCTAGCATTTTGCCTGTTTATATCAGCATTTAGTTCCAATCCATCACCATCAAGTTGCATGTCATCTTTAGAGTCAAAAACAAGCATTGTGATGTTTACTTGAGGAGTGTTCACTCCAAGATTTAGGTTAACACCAGGTTGTCTTCTAGTAAGAGGAACATTTCCATTGCCACTATAATAATCCCTGCAGCTCCACCAGCTAGCTCTTTCTATTTTTGTTTGTCATTCCTCACGTTTAATCCTAAAACAGAGGAATTCTTCTATTTCATAACAGCTGTAGTTTCTTGCCTAGCTCTCGGAGCACTTGGTGGTCGTAGTGCTAGCAAAGCATCTATCTTATCCATGAGAGCTTTTTGGCTATCAGCCATTTTATGGTTAAGTTCATTAACCATTTGGTTGAGCTCTCCTCTGGTTACAACTTCCTGTCGAGTGAAGGATCATGGAGCTGCATTTCCAATGTTAACCTCCATTTGTTTATTGTTAGTATTGTTAACTTCAATTTGCTGAGGGTTTACTTCATCACCCCCAACTGTTGCTCATGTAGATCTTCCATAAGCAGACATCTATTTTTTAAGTACTATTGATCTTCAATAGTAAGCCTTCAAATCCCTTAAAGCAAGTTCTATGGATCTAACCATTAGATCTCTTCTAATCCAAAATAGCAAGCTAGATCTAAACCTGGATTCAGTTTTCTCAGTAAAAGCACCAAAATGTTGATGCTAAAAATGGATCAACACCCAAGAACAGGTCGTGGGGAAACTGTGAGACCAAGATCTAGTAGATAGTATTAACAATAAAAGAAAATAAACAGAAATAAGAAAGAGAGACGCAATATTTTATAGTGGTTCAGCAATCTTTGACCTACATCCACTTTACCGCTTTATTGCTTATTGATTTAATATAGTTTGCTTGAGATTACAAGGGTTTTGAGAGAGAATGATTCACTAGTACATGAGTTAGACAAGTTCTAAGTCCTAGAATTGCCTAAAGGAGCTGCCTTGGTGACCATTGTGTGGAGATAGAGGATGGAGAAGAGATAGAGCTTATGCACAGTGATGGCAGAAACCAGATCCTGTGTTGGTTGCTCTATGATTTGTATTTATAAGGGTAGCAATCATATCACGCCAGAAAGAGAGTTGGTGCCGAGTCAAGATGAAGACCCAAAAGAGTGTAAAGTCGTGAACTCACCTGGATTAACTACGCATGTTGGTATCGACCTCTCATGTCGGTGCTGACATCTGCAGTTAACTCCAAGTGAGTCAACTTCTTCTATACACTTCATGCTACTTGATTTTTGGTTGTCCCATAATGTTTACGTGCATGGTTGGTTGATATTGGTGATAGTTCCTTCATTACTTAGTTTGTTCTACTGTTCTGGTTGCTAACTCTTGCACTAGGTTATCCAAAACCATTGGAAATCTCTTGATCAAGCATAGAAAAGGTAGAGAATCACTTCTACAAAGTTTGAGTGGAAATCATGGAGCTATGAGAGGTCAACCCCAACATTAGAGGTCGTTGCCAACTTCTGTAGTTTGCTCCATTTTGGTTGAGTTTTCTTTTAGATGTTTCTATCCCTTATCTAAGCGTGCCTCTAAGATTTCAAGTCGTTTCGTCTTTATCTTGACATTCTAAATCCTATTGATTTCTGCTTGGTTAAAAACCCAGTTAATAGTGTTGTTAATATTATTAATTATTGAAAAGAAAGCTATAGTTGGTTTTAAATAGTTATTTAAGAAGTTTATATAAATTCTAGAAATAAGAAATATTTTCTAAATAATATTTTAGTTATTTTAAAGTGTATGCTTTATATACATGTATTTGAATATTTGATTTAAATGTAAAAGAAAGATTTGGTTTAAACTCTAATATTATTTCATTTCTGAATTAAATTGGGATATTATAAATGATTTTTATATTTTTGGATTTCTCATTTTCCTATATTGATTTTAATATTATGAAGGATTCACCATTGATATTGACTTGTTTACTGATTTGGAATGATAGAGTGATGATATTATTTTATGATATTTTGATGATTTCTATTCTATATGATAAGGAATCTGAATAAACATAGTTATAATACCATTTGGGATAGGGTGTTCGGTAATATTTCTTCGGTTATCCTTTGGGCTCGTTATATAGAATATTATAGTGAATAAATGTTTGAGTATCATGTGTGGTAAGGGATGCCGTTGTGATATCTATTCGATTATTCATTGTATGTAGATGACACTCACTTGACGAGGATTTGTGGAGACTTGGTATGGTGAGTCACATGTATTGCCATGTGTCAACAATATTGTCAAGTTGTGTGGCAGCAATATTTATCATCCTGTGTTGGCAATATTTACTATGTGGCAACAATATTTATAGTTGTGTGTCGGCAACATCATCAAGCTGTATGGAAGCAACACATAGAACCATGTTTTGGCCTTTTTGAGTAGCTATGTGTTAGCTATTGACTGTAGATAATATGTGTTTATCTACCTTGCCTAACTTCCTTTCTATTTAGGAAGCGAACCAGATTGGCCAGTATCCACCTTGGCGGCCTAATCTTAGTGATCGAACCTTGGATCCATGACACACTTATGTTGTGTGTCTTAGCTATATGCATCTTTGCTATGTGTGTATGCCTCTATGTCACCTAGCCAGTAATCAGTTACCTATAGGGGAATGTGTCTGGTCGTGACTGATGCAAAGTGTAGTTCTATAATGTGCTTATGACATGCAGTGGATATTATCACATTACTTAGGGAATGGTAACCGATGACTGTAGGAGTAGCATCAGATGGGCACATGTGAGGCTCCTGGAGTAGGCAGACGTGTTATCAGTCTCCCGTCTTGTTCCGGTGTTGTACGGTAGATAGACATATACTATTTATATTCCTTCCTGAGGGTATAACTAGGATGTAATAAATCCTCGTATCCATCTTTGGCGTGTTTCATTAACTACTGTTTATTGGCATGTGTTGCCAATTATATATCTTAGGCTTGTGTCACTAATTATTATTTATAGGCATGTATCGCAAATCATACTATCATAGGCATCTATCATCAATTATATTATTCTTTGGTGTGTCGCTATTACTATATTTTGGTTTATGGATGATTATTTAAATTGATATTGGGGATATTTTGTTTAAGATTGAGAGATATATTTAATGACATCTTATATTTGATGATTTAAAGACTTTGATGATGATTTTAGGATATGGATAATTGTAATAACCCTAATTTTAATAATTAATTAAAGAAGTTAATTAAAGGAATAAGTTGGGCTAAATAAGAAAGGTAGAGAGGAACGAATTAATAAAAGTGGATATGAGGGCCCATGGCCAACTTATAGTGGGAAAATATATAATACTCATTTCTATTCATTCATTTCATTTTTACTCAAAACTAAAATAAAAGTTAGAAAAGCTCTTTAATGGTGGAAGCATAAAAAGGAAAATAAGAAAAAGATACAAAAATGCAAGCTGGAAGAAACTAAAGAAGACTAAAAGCACTACATCTTAAAGATGTAGGTGAGTAATACTTAGCCCTTTTAAACCGATTTCCTTATATGTATGGGTTCGTGTCAGATCCATATGTTTTTCATGTATGATGGAGTTCATACGGGTTTTGATGCAAAGATCTAAAAGTTTAATGAATATTTTTTGGAAAGGATGAGTGAACATGAGATGTTTACATGTGTTTTCTTTATTTTACTGATTTCGAAACTTAATGAAAATTTTATATAATGTTTAAATCATGATTTCTGAAGTGGGTTTTCAGTTTTAGGAATTTCCTAAACTTGTATAATTTTATACGAATTTTTGAAGTGGTTTAACCTGAAAATAACATGTGAAATATTCTTAAAAAGGAATAATATATGTAAACCAGGGAAGAACAGAGGTTCGGGAATTTTAGAGAATTTTAACTGAATTTTCTAAGAGAAAATAAAAGGGTTAAATAGCTAAGTACTACACTGGGGTAAAAGGATTCTGCAAGAGACATAAGGGAATAAAATCCATGAAATATATTAACAAGGATAAAGAAATAAGGGAGCCAAAATCCAAATTACTGTTAAAAAGAACACTACAAATAACAGAAAGTGAAATAAGATCCAATGGAATAACAACATATGTAAAAGCGTTGTTGGTGATGTCAGAATTATCGGGTAACGACATTAGAGAGGTGGCTCTAAATTTATAAGTGAGAGTACTGCGCTAAATATGAAGAAATCATAACGTGCTATATTGTAGAGAAGAATACTTAATAAGTAAACTGTTGAGCATACTGCGCGAGTCAAGGGGACTGTGCTAAAGGGGAGAAATGTATACTACTTATACAAGATAACTTATTGAGACTCAAGGAGTGTCCAGGTCAGAATGGGGAAGGGATCCTACGTTAAAATGAAAAGATAGAGTTGGAAGGGCTATTATGCTGGGTGGGGACGCTGACTCGAATGCACACCCAGAAAAGGTGAGGAGAGGCATTCAACTTCAAGGAACTGGGATGGAGAAGGCCAAGTAGTTCCAAATTAAACAAATGTTTAGAGGCTACATGTGGGATTCTTTATGGTCTACTATGGTGAGGTGGTTCAAGCAGTTTAAAAAATAAGTAAATAAATTACTGTGGTAGGGTGATGCTAAGCAGTAAGTAAACTTAGTAAATAAATATAGAAGGACTGCATGTGGTTGTTTCTTTGTAGTCCAAGGCTTAACTAATTAAATCATTAAGTACCGCGGGGTTGGGGTCCAAGCAGTTCGAATCGATTTATCAATTTAGAAGAATACTACGGTGGGGTGATTTTAAATGCTAATAACGAATAAATTTAGAAGTAAACCGCAATGGGGTAATTCCAAGCAGTAATAGGCAAGGGACAAACTCCAAAGGGAGGTGAAGTGAGTATCGCGTTGCTGCGTAGTATTGAAAAATTTAAAGAATGCTCTAAAGAATAAATGATACCTGCAAGGGGTTATTACAGGAGTAAATGGTTAAGTAATATTAGATTAAAGAAGAATCCATAAGGGAAACTAGATGGGGTCTGCACAGGGAGCGCAGTATTCTATATTTAGATGTAAAAGCTATCTAAACCAGAAAGAGGGTTGGGTCTGCACAGGGTGCGCAGAAGTAAAGGAAATCTTCTTAAGGAAGTATTTGATTGAAGACTTTGATAAGAAATAATTGTGTCAGTAGTCTAAAGTGTTTACTCATGATGGTTGAATAGTGAGGGGCAATATGTGCAGTGCATGTTGGTCTCACTGTATGTTTGTTTTTCGGGATAGTATTATTCACACTAGACTTTATGTCTGACCCGTGTTATTATTATTGTTTTCCTCATAAACTCATGGGTACTCATTTGAGTAGGTTAATTTTATAGGCATAGGCAGGTACGGAATAATGGTCGCAGTCCAAGGAATTAAGATGGAGCAGGAGGCTCTTTAGCTAATAAAGAATTTGTTTTCGCTGTATGATGGAGTGCGGGTTGTATCTTCATATATGGACCCGACTCTTTATGATGTTATTTTCTATTATATTTGACCCCTTCATGGGCACATGATTTGGGAGATTTCGACCGAAGTAATTATAATGAAAATTTTAAAGAATCTGATATGTAATTAATCATGTTAGTTTGCTCTGTTTACATATCTGTGTTTTTATATTATACTAAACTCATTTTAGCCATTGGAAGACAATTCTGGTGATGAATGCAGTAGCATCGGCATTTATCCTTAGGTTTCAAGTGGGGGAAATTACAATGATTCACCCATGTGTACATCGATGTGATGTATATTTGTTATGTTGTATATTGTATATTATATATTATCATCGTGATTGACTCTATGATCTCTGATGTTTACTGTATATTATGTATTGTTCTATCCTAGAGGCACACATGTTTATTATTTTGTGCCGATACTGCTTACGTTTTATGGTGAGTTGTATCCGATGTTTAAATATGTACCAATGCTGGCCCAAGGGAATATTCACGTGTGTACCCCATATTGCCTCATACTATATATTATCCGATAGTATTACTCTATAGTACTCTTGGATAGTATGGGTATAGAGGTGCAGGTGCTTATAGTGGTATCAAAGCAAGTTCAGATTAATACATTATATATATAAATAAGAGAAATGGGTCTTGGCCTTAGATGAGGTAGACTCCCTGTCCCTATGGGCGTGTTGGTAGTTACCCTATATTAAAGGGTGGTAGGAGTATACGATGATTACTGAGGCAATCATCTGGGGACATACTTGTTATTTTCCTATTATGTATTATTCTTATCCCCCGTATCTTTGGTGTTTGTTTTCGAGTGTTATTTAAGTTATTGATGGTGATTGTGAAATAAGTGATTGTTAGCCAGACCAGTAGTGTCGGCAGTGGTGAAGGTGAATAAACCTCTGTGTAGCTTTGAATAGAGTATCCAAATCCAGTAATGATCAGAGTGCGCAACGGATGCTGATAAATAGCTTTTCACTAAAGACGTTTGTTTGCTTTTTTGATTGAATTTTTTATTGTTGTATAATGCTTGATTGATTTTATCGATGGATGTTATGTGATAATTTTTATTTTGTTAATGGTTGATGAATTGGATGTGTGTGCGATTTTTTTTGAAAATAAGAATTTATTTAAACAAGCAGATGATTTGATAAAGTACAAGTTTTATTTTATAAAGTGATGGAAAATATTTTAGTAGTTTGTTTGGTGTTAATTTGTCCTGTCGAGTGCTTTAAGAATTTTGGTCAATGCGGGTGCACATGTATTCGATAGAAATTCCTAAACACTTAAATCAAGCAAATCCGACAAGATATTTTGGAATGATATATGAAATTGTTTACTCGAAATTATGTATTGTTTGTAGAATAATTTATAATTTGGAGAATGAAAATATTATTTTTCTAGATTTGAATATATTTTGAACAATGTATGCAACCATTGGATATTAGTGTGAAGTTGAGATCACTGGTGATACAGTATTGATATAAAAATCCTTAGCAAGTCAACATTGCAGCTAATTAATGAAATGGATCGCAAAAATTTGTGGCATGGCGACGTTGTCTATTTTAATACGAAATTGATTTATAGATTATTGGATAAATATGAATATTTGTTTAAGATAGTATTAAAAGAAATTTTTTGATGTAATATATTTGTGGATATATAATAGATTTGTTTTGAGTTGAAGAAAATTTCCTATTGAGAAATAAAAATAAAATTCAGTATGCAGCCTACTATATTAATAAATATTTGTGAGAAAAAAATTAATAAGGAAACTGGATATGCGATTAATAGATGGAGATTTTTCATGTGTTTCAGTAGTTTGTATTAAGTAGCATTGAATTTGAATATACATTTTTCCATATGTAAAATATGCATTTTGTATTTGTTATGTAATTTTTTTTGTTTAACCTTCAGTTTTGATAAAGAGAGCTGTTGTATCTTGTAAAAAATTATTTCCATTTCATTATCTGCATTAGCACTTGAAAAGTACTGTCACTACTTATTTTTTCTTACTGTAATATCTAATTTTAAATTGTTTTGGCGCTAGGTTAAAAAGAACCATTAGTTAGACTTTATCTCTTGGTGTTTGTACCAAAAATGGGCACAACACTCTTCGGAAGTTTTTGAAGAGATAAAAGTGAAGAATGAAAATTAAAACTGTGGATTATCTAACAAAAACTCCAAATAACAGAAAATAAATTGCAAAGACAAGCGATTTAGAGTGGTTCGGCGTTTTGCCTACGTCCACTATGAAATTTTATGATTTTATTGCTCGACACTTGAAGGTTACAGTAGTTTATAATGTAACACAACTGAATTTCTAAGTTAATTCTCAATCTAAAGCAGCGGCGGTGTTCTGGAGTAGATCTGGCAGAATCTGGGCGCTCTTCAGTACTTAGAATTATCCGACCCCTTTTCTAAATGACCATGGGCTCTATTTATAGGTGTAGGAGGCTGATATTTCGCCTAAAATGAGGGGAGACCAGTTCTGGTACATCAGGGGGCCCACATGGCCAAAATCTGGAGATCCAGGCCCACTTCGGGATCGATTCGACCCTTGGTTCGAATCGATCAAGAAATCATCCAATCGAGCTGAAATTTGGTGTGGACATTCTCTGATGTGCATGCAAGCTTCTGTGAAAATTTCGTAGCATTTGGACTTGTAGATCTTGAGTTATGAGCGATTCAAGTTGGAGTTCATCGCCTTATGGATCCGTTCGAATCGATGTGCTTCGACTCCATAGGTTCGAATCGATGGTGTTGCATGTGAAGATAGTGACGTGTTGCGTGTGCTTCGGGTCAATCCAGCTTTCGCTCCGAGTTTTACTGAGTCAACTCCGTGTATCTCGCTACTTCGACTCGATAGATCCGAGGGGATGGACTCGAAGATAGGTGTCTTCGAATCGATCAAGGCATATTACGTTCGATCGATTCGAAGCTGCCTCATGAGATGGAGTCGAGGTCCTTATGACTGCACGGATTCGAAGGATCCTTCCTTCGATGGATTCGAACTATGGTGTATGTGAGGATGGATTCGAACTTAAGGCATATGAGGACTTGCTTGATGGAGTCGAAGGTGGTGAATGCTCCAATGGATTCGAAGCTATCGGTTTCGCCTGATGGAATCGAAGCAATTCTCCTTTGACCGATTCGAACTAGCCTCTTTCTCATGGATACGAGGCAATGCTTGTCTGATGGATTCGAAGATAGGCTCCGCCTATGGATTCGAACTAAGGATATTCTACTCCATCTTTTGTCGACAATATCTCGAGCATACGAACTCGGATTGACTTGAAACTTGGATCGTTGGTTCCCACAGCTTTGCTTGACGTGCCTTATCAATTGTAGCCCGATCCGGACTTGAACAAATTTCATCGATATCCGTAGCGATCCTTGCGTGTAACCGATTTCCGAGACGATCTGTCATCGGTATCTAGTCAAGTCCTTGGTGTCACGGCCTTGCCAAAAGGCGGGATAACATTTGCCCCCCAAAGTACGTCTTGTGTACACATGACGTGCTTTGTAAAGACGCAGTTTCACGTCGTCCAATTGTCACATGTTCTGTTGAAAACGGTATTCTCTATAGCATTTCATATCGACCCTCTCCTGAACCAATGTGAAATTTGAGTTGTAACCATGTCCGTCAGTTGGTCTAGGAAGTTCCTTCGTATTAATCCTCTCCTAAATCAATATAGAAGGTCGAAGGACCGGCATCGTATTGGTGAACTTAGAATTCAGTAGATACGAAACACTTGTTCGTATTGTAGTGGATGGAGTCGAACAAAGGCTTCGAATCGATGGAACTCACTAGTGATGGATTCAAACCGATGTGATGATGGACCTTGATTCGTATCGATGATAACTGAGGGATACGAAGCGATCGTTCGTATTAGTAGGCCGTGCACTGTTGTGGTTCTATTAACACCTTGATCTGTTGGAATCGAATGTTCTCTAAGCCTTTCTAACATTTGTGCTTCGAATCGAATTTTGATGGACTCGAGGCAATCGATTCGAAGCGTGGCTTAGTACTAATGCATGTGGGAGTCTGAGTCGATTCTAACATTCTGGCTTATGGATTCGAACCTGCCGCTTCGTAT
Source organism: Allium fistulosum (assembly GCA_030737815.1). NCBI lineage: Eukaryota > Viridiplantae > Streptophyta > Magnoliopsida > Asparagales > Amaryllidaceae > Allium > Allium fistulosum. Next base: position 57,212,290 of record CM060906.1, read on the forward strand.
TGATTCGATGTCTTCACCCGTTGAAGCCGGTCACTCATACCGGGAGGCGAATTGCCACTGAGTTGTTATAAATATCGGGGTCCTATTCACTTTTTACTTTTCCCCATTGCTTCAGCTGTTTCTTCGAATCAATCCTTCAGACTAGGAACTTCCACGCCTTCGTTCGAATCGATAACATCCTCCCAAGCTTTTGTTTATAATCGAATCCAATCAGGTAAATATGGAATCGATTCGAGTGTAGAACGTAAAAATTTGGAATTCTTGGTAGTGACCCCATCTTATCTTCTGAAAATTTCGAAGGATCGTCAGATCTGGAATGGGTCGAATCGATAGACTTGGGGAAAGAAACTTGTCATGGTGGACATCGTTTTTGTTCACAGCTTCGCATCGATCTGGGAGCAATTTGTTCGAATCGATTCTATGTGTCAGATTTCGAATCGATGATCATGAAAGAAAATTGTATCGAAGCGATCGATTCGAAGCAATGCTGCTATAATTGAGTCGAAGACATGATATTCCGATCGATTCGAAACTGCACTAGATTCATGGATTCGAAGTATCTGTCCTCCCTTAGGCTCTATCGATTCGAACCGCATGGATTCGAACATCTGGACCTTGTTTCCTTCGAATCGATTCGTATCGATTCGATCCAATGGATTCGAACTTCTGGGTCTGAATGTTCTGATTTTCGAAACCCACATCCTTCCGATTTGCTCCAACATCCGAACTACGACCAATCTCAAGTTGAAATTTGACAAATTTAATGAGCTTTAGCATATTTGACTCCGACGAGCTTCGGCCTTGCATAGTCGAACACGACTGTAAAACTTGAACTTGAATTTCCTTTGAAGCTCGTCGATGGAACCATGACTTAACCAATAATACAACTGATTTATACACGAAGTTGGTTCGTAGCGTTTGGATGGTGTGGAAGTGACGGTCAGCGATGACGGTCATTTTCATTCTCAAATTCCCAAGATATGTTGTACGAACATCTTGCTTTATTCTGTTAAATTTGCTTAAGTGATGCACAGCACTTCCACGACACGACACGTTCACACACACTATACTGGGGCATGCACGGGCTGGTTATGAACTTAACGTTGCTTTCTGATGAGTTAGCTAATTATGGAATCTTCGAGCTCCCAACAACAAGAGGTACAGAGCTCGACTCCTCCGGTGCTTGAGATTCCCGATATTCCTGCCGACGCAATCGACCCGGCTCCAGATGAATTGCCGGAGGCTATATTTATCGAGGATCCCATTGACTCTGTTCAATCCAACATCTCCGAATCCTTACTAGGCCGAATTTGCTTGAAGCACAACATATCTCTAGGTGACGTATTATTGCCTAGTGCCACTGATAGACCGCACAATCCGCCCGATGGATATACAGCTTTTTACCGCCATGCTTGCGCGGCCGGAACTCTCCCTCCTTTCAATCAATATATCAGAGGGATGCTATCATATCTGGGAATTGCTCCCTCGCAACTTCATCCCAACGGGCACGCATTGTTGAACAGTGCCTTTGTCATATTTATGGACTGCCTCTTTCGCCCGCCAAGGCCCACCGAGATCAGACACATATTTAACTTCAAGAGTAGGGGTGATAGACCGTCTTTTACATTTCTGGAGGCAGTTAGGAATTTCCAAGTTGTAGTTGGAGCTTGGACCCGACTGAGTTATTTCAAGAACGAGTGGTTCTATGTCGATGCCCTCCGGGTTTTGTTAGGCGATGGTTGTCTAGACGTAAGCGCCTTAACCTGTTTTCTTGACTAATAGCTCTTCGGTGTTAAAATTGACATTTCATTCCTTTTACAGCCATTATCTCCCGGCCCGATGGAGGGCGTTTCAAGGGTATCGTCCGGAGTCTTCAAGAAGTCCCAATTGAGTTGAGGCATATTGACTCGGTGCTGAACGATTACAACTTAAGAGTTCTTGGTTTGATCGACATCAATCAAAGTATAGTCGTTGAGGGATTTGCAAAGCCCGCCTCCAAGAAGGAAGACAAGAAGAAAACCAAGAAGAAAAAAGTGAAGAAGTCACTCGGAATCAGAATAATCGAGGCGAGTGATGAAGAAAGAACCCATACGGATTCGGAGCCAATGGCTGACCTCTCGGGAAACTTGGAGGAATCGGGAGAAAAACGGAAAGGCAAGGCCGCCGTTTCCAAAAAACTTAAGTCCAAGGGGGAAAAATCTGTAGATGTGTTTCTTCCCGCTTCCAGAGTCATGATTTCTGAGGCCGCCCCTTCTCATTCGAGAGATTCTTTCAAAGGGCTTGATGATATTCCTATCCCAGATTATATATCGATTTCTCATAATCCTGGGTTGGAGGAATTTCAAGATGTCCTAAACATGAACGAGCCCTTTCCTTTAAGTGCGGTCAACACTTCCGGTCGGTTTGGGGGTTTACACATTTACACACACTTCCACAGCACTTCATGACTTTTGCATAGTAAACATTGCTTTATGGGATCCTAATCCGTAATTCTTTCTTATCGCAGGTGAGATGTCAGGACGTGGCTCTACTCTGGATAGGCTTCGGAATGTGCGCCAATCTTCTCCATTTTACGATTCCCGCAGGAGAGAAACGGATAGGGATCATGGGCGAAGCTATTCAAGTCAAGAACGTTATGACAGAGACAGAGATTACTCGTGTGGCCGTTCTGGCTATGATTATTCTGACAGAGACCGGGGATACCAGTACCGACCCCGATCTCGCTCTCCTCCGCCTCCCAGGGCCCCAGTAGACCTTCCAGGGCCATCTCATCAGCAGCAGCTTCCTTCTCAATCTTCCCGGCCTGATGTTCAGCGGCCAAGAATGGAACCGACAGTAGCCGCTATAATTGAACAAGCTCCGGCTGAGTTGACAAGCGAGGGAGCTGCTAAACTTGCCCAAATGAAAAATGACTACCCTGAAATTTGCATGGATGGCTATATCTTCCCTCCTAACTTTAAAAGAATTCCTCCGGACGCTGAGACCACTGCTCATAGTTATATCCACGACTTCTACGCTCAGTATAAGGAGTGGTACAAGGCAGCCGTGAAGGCTTCTAGAGTAGCTTTTGACCGGGCGAAGATCATTGCTGAACGTGATGCTGACATTGTCAAACAGAAACGCATCATTCAGGTCCTTCAATCTGAAGTGGAGACGTCCCGGAAGTCAGAGCTTGAAACACTTCAGAAACATGAAGATGTCGTGGCCAAACTGGCGAGGATGCAGCAGGAACACTGCGCCACGGTGGAAGAGATGGGCCACCGCAACACCACCATTGCGGCTGAGCGAGACTTAGCCGTTAGAGAGCTGAATGAGCTCAAGGCCAAATTCACTGAAATGGTGAAGGAGAAGGACGATGCAAACGCCACTGCTCAAGAGGCTTGCGATCAAGCAGTATCTCTCAGGACCGAACTTGCTGCGGCGACGGTTAAGGCTAAGTCTGCGGAAGCAGAAATTCAGGAAAAGATCTTGGAGGAGAGGTCTAGGCTAGATGCTGAGTTTGACGATCTCTTAGTCACGTATAATGCTAATGTGCTGGAACACAGAAATTTAGCATGGCTGGGAGATGACTCCATGATCTTGTACAATGCCTGGACCCGGCTGGTGAATGAGAAAAGAGCAGCGCATCCAGATGGAACACTTGACGACTTTGAACTGGAGATGCGTTTGCTCACCGAGGATGAGAGGAAGATCCTTCATGAGGCGGTGATCTCTATGGCGAAAGAAAAGCTTGGCGTTCAATCTCTAGAGACAGGCGAAGGCTTGGGGATCGCGCATCACGGGACAAGTGTTGGAGCTGCAATTCCAACATTGCCCGAAACCACTGGTGCGGTAGATCCCCAGCCTATTCCTGCCTATAATCCTGACCAACCATTATTATCTTCTGCCGAGGATTCTGCCCACGTTTCGGTCCAGACCAAGGAAGATATTTGAACTCTTCTCGTAGTTTAGTTGTGAAGAACCTTAAGCGACACACTTGGCTAACAATCTCTGTTTTGTCGCATTTCAGTGACTGAAGTTATTGTTTCTGCGCCTCTTGCTCTATCAGTTCCACATCAAACACAAGGGGTTGTTTTTTCTGAAGCCATCACGACTTCTACCTTGATTGGCGAGGAGGGAGATGCAAATATGTTTTCTTTCAGCGCTCAAATGATTGAGGAGCTTCTCCACGAACCCATCGATCCCTCTGCCAACCCGTCCGATGCCGTGAGTGGGGCTGCTCCGGCCGTTAGTTCATCTATGCCAGTTATTGGCACATCCGATGCGGCCCAAGTATTTCGTGAGGACGACATTATTGTTGAGATTGATGCCGAGATGGTAGCAGGGAATGCTGGTATGAATCTGCCCGGGCCTGCCCCGTTAATGGTGATTTCACCGGGCGGTACTGTAGTGATTGAAACTGCTTCTGTTCCTCCTCCTGCTACTACTCCTATGCCTCCAGCTCGACCTCCTAGAAGAATTTCCGTCGCCTCCAGTTCTGAGGAAGACGTTGACATTATATCACTGCCGGAGGGCAAGCCTGAAATGAGTAAGCGGTCGAGGAGAAAATCGGGCAGCGGATCTGGTGGAGCTACCCCGAAGAAGAAGATAAGGAAGAAGAAAGATTGAACTCTTTCTTCAAATCTCTGTTGCGCAGGGTAGCATTTTGTTGATTTTTCTATAGCCGTGTATAGATGTGGATTCGGCTCCCACTAGCAGAATTTTTCTTAAACACTTTGTAATCAGATTCTTTTTGTTGATAGTGGAAATGAAAATTTATTCCCTTTCTGTCTTCAACTTGTTATGTGTTATGGTTCTGCCCCCAGTATTGGGGATAAGTGTGGAGTTGACGTATGTTTATACCCCGTCTCGCGCTCTGGGAGTACGGAGTTGAATGAATGTTTATACTCCGCCTCGCACTCTAGGAGTACGGAGTTAAGTTAATGTTTATACTCCGCCTCGCACTCTGGGAGTACGGAGTTAAGTTAATGTTTATACTCCGCCTTGCACTCTGGGAGTACGAAGTTAAGTTAATGTTTATACTCCGCCTCGCACTCTGGGAGTACGGAGTTAGAAAAATGATTGTACCCAGCTCGCGCTCTCGGAGTATTCTGGGGTTTTGTAAATGTTTATACTCCGCCTCGCACTCTGGGAGTACGGAGTTTAGCAAATGTTTATACTCCGCCTCGCACTCTGGGAGTACGGAGTTAAGAAAATGTTTATACTCCGCCTCGCACTCTGGGAGTACGGAGTCAAGTGAAGGGTTGTCGTGTATCAACCCATTTCTTGGCCTGATGTGATGGCTTGCCCCCGAGCTCGGGTTTCATTTAGTGAGTGGTTGATCGCCTCACAGCCACTCCCTACTTGAATAAATTCCACTGTGTGATGGAACTTAGCTCTTCGTGCATCGTGATGTTGTACATTGTATTTAATGAATCACAGCTCTGGCTCGAAGAGATGGCATTTTATTGCTGTAATAAGAAAATATGGCAAATCAGTTGCCTTATTACAAATTCTAATTTCGAAATGAAAAAGTAAATTGCTGAATAAAAAACATAATGAAATAAATAAAGCCTGTCATATGTAGTAGCGACGGAGACTCTCGCTGTTCCAGGCTCTTGGTAAAACTAGACCGTCCACGGTTGATAGTTTGAATGTGCCATCCCCAAGTCTTTGTGTAATCACGTACGGTCCTTCCCAATTTGGTTTCATGTGTGAAGGAACCGGGTAGATTCTCTTGAGGACCAGATCACCGAGTTCAAAGGTTCGGGGGCGAACTTTGGTGTTATATAACCGGGCGACCCGACTTCGGTATGCGGCCGCTCTTAAATCAGCTTCTTCCCGTTTCTCGTCCAACAGATCCAAAGATTCAGCGAGTAATATAGCATTTGTTTTTGGATCATAATAAGTTACGCGGTGAGAAAATACTTCTGTCTCAACTGGAATAACGGCCTCCGAGCCATAGGATAAGGAAAATGGGGTGTGTCCAGTTGCGGTCTTGTGAGTTGTTCGATAAGCCCATAATGCCATAGGAAGTTCATCGACCCATTTGCCCCCAGCCTTTTCCAGTCGTTTCTTTAAGATGGACTTGATAACTTTGTTAACAGCTTCGACCTGACCGTTTGCTTGTGGATGTGCGACTGCAGAGAACTTTTTATGAATATGAAATCGTTGGCAGAAATTCTTGAACTCCGAACTTTCGAATTGGGTCCCATTATCGGTGATGATGGTATGCGGGAGTCCAAATCGACAAATGATATTGCGGACTACAAAGTTTATTACTTTCTTTGACGTAATTGTTGCGAGAGCTTCGACCTCGGCCCATTTCGTGAAGTAGTCAACTGCGACGATGGCATACTTCGCACCACCTCTTGCCAGAGGTAAAGCGCCGATGATATCGATACCCCACATAGCGAACGGCCAGGGACTGACCATTTGAGTTATCTCGGTAGGTGGGGCTCTTGGAATTCGAGCGTGTTTCTGGCACTTGTCGCACCTTCTGGCATAATTGGCTGCATCCCGGTTCACTGTCGGCCAGTAATACCCATATCGGAGTATTTTCTTAGCAAGCGCTTGTCCACCGGTGTGATTGCCACATTCTCCTTCGTGCACGTCATGTAACACTCGTTTGACTTCGTCGTGAGCGATACACCAGAGGAGTGGAACAGAATAACCTTTTCTATACATGATCCCGTCCTGAATGATGAACCGCGAAGCTTTTCGTAGAACTTGCCTTTTCTCATTTCGGTGCTCAGGCAATATCCCATTCTCAATATAATTTCGATACGGAGTCATCCATGATTCCCTGCTAAGAGAGGTTTCCAACACATCATTCATTTTTATTTGATCGATGCTTGGGAAAGACAAAGTTTCGACCGGGACAAGTCCCATTTGCTGTGCTTCACCTGTGCTGGCCAACTTTGCCAATGAATCGGCCTTTTGATTGCGATCTCGTGGTATATAGTAAATGGCGTAATAATCAAACTGATCCAGTGCTTCCTGAACTCGGGCTAGATAAGCAGCTAACCTTCGATCTCTTGCTTGATATTCTCCCCATACCTGGCACACAACCAATTGTGAATCACAATAAATTTCTATAGCGATAAGTCTCAGATCTCTGGCAAGCTTTAACCCAGTCAATAGAGCTTCATATTCGGCTTCATTGTTGGTTGCGTGAAAATCAAACTTCAAAGCATAGCATATGGATCGACCTTCGGGGGTTTCTAATACAACACTAGCGCCCGAACACCGATCGTTTGATGCACCATCTGTATAAAGTTTCCAGACATATTCAGGAGACTCGCTGGTTTCGGGTAAGTCGTCTGGAACAGTAAATTCAGCTATGAAGTCAGCTAGGACTTGCCCTTGAATGGCTCTCCGCGGAGCATAAGTAATGTCAAATTGACTCAGTTCGATATTCCACTTGAGTAACCTTCCAGACGTCTCAGGCCGCGTGAGGACCTGTCGTAACGGCTGATCGGTATACACAGTAAGCGGATGAGCTTGGAAATAAGGACGAAGCTTTCTTGAGGCAATGACCAAGCAATAGGCCAGTTTCTCCAACCTGGGGTAATTTCTTTCAGCTCCGGTCAATCGTTTACTAACATAATAGACCGGTTTCTGCACCCGATCTTCTTCTCGGACCAGAGCAGCACTGATCGCATGCTCTGATACCGCCAGATAAAGGTATAATTGTTCGTGATCAATCGGTTTTGACAAGATCGGTGGCGTAGAGAGATGCTGAACCAGCGATCGGAATGCGCCTTCACATTCCATGGTCCATTCAAAGTTTCGTTTTCCCTTCCGGATTAGATCAAAGAAAGGAATGCATTTATCAGTGGATTTTGAAATGAACCTGCTTAGCGCTGCTACCTTCCCGTTGAGACTCTGGACTTGCTTTATGGTCCTTGGAGTTTGCAAATTCCTTATTGCCCAGATCTTTTCGGGGTTCGCCTCTATCCCACGAGCGTTGACGATGAACCCTAGAAACTTTCCGGATGCGACGCCAAAGTGGCACTTTAACGGGTTAAGTTTCATTCCATATTCACGTAGGATGCGGAACATTGAATCTAAATCCCTGACGTGGTCTGTGGAAAATCGGGACTTAACTAACATGTCATCCACATAAACTTCCATGGTCTTCCCGATCTGGTCAGCGAACATTCGATTAACCAAGTGTTGGTAAGTTGCTCCGGCATTCTTTAAACCAAAAGGCATGACTCTGTAACAGTAGAGTCCCAGATCGGTCACGAAACTGGTATGTTCTTGATCGGGTAGATGCATGGGTATTTGATTATAACCGGAATAAGCGTCCATAAAGGATAACAATTCATGGCCTGCAGTTGAGTCTACGAGTTGGTCAATTCGAGGAAGTGGAAAACTATCTTTTGGACAAGCTTTGTTTAAGTCGGAGTAGTCGACACAAGTTCTCCATTTCCCATTCGGTTTTCGAACCATTACCGGATTTGACACCCACTCTGGATATAGAGCATCTCGGATGAAACCATTTGATTGCAACTTGTCAATTTCTTCTTTAAGGGCGGCAGATCTCTCTGGATCCATACCACGCCTCTTTTGCTTGACCGGAACATGTCGCGGATCAATATTCAAGGAGTGACTTGCAATGCTCGGTGATATTCCGCACATGTCAGAGTGCGTCCAGGCAAAGACATCGAGATTTGCTTGAAGAAATTCAACCAATTCTTGTTGTATCTATTTTCCCAGTTGAGATCCAACTTTTAGTACTTTCGAGTCGTCATCCCCACTGACTGGGACGTCCACAGTCAGTTCGGCTGGAGACGCTTGATTCTCTTTGACTTCATCTTTATCTTCGTTATCTCTAGGGTCAAGATCTTTAAGGAATTGGTAGTGGTGCCCGGGCCGGGGCCCGGGCGCTAGTTGTCAATTATCAGTAAAACGGACGTAGAGAGATTCCTCTACGCCCTTCCCTTTCTCCTTCTTCTGTGCTTCACGTAACTCAGCAACATAACAGGCTCTTCCTGCTGCCTGATCCCCCTGAACGATTCCTATACCATGGTCAGTTGGGAATTTCAAAGTTAAACACCACGGGGCAATGGCTGCCCTGAATTCAGCAAGGGCTGGTCGACCCAGGAATGCATTGTACGGTGAAGCGATGTCAAGAACAACGAATTGCAGCAGTCGGACTCTCCTGCGTTCCCCAATCCCTAGTTCTACTGGTAGCTCCACTATCCTAGTAGGTATTGTTACACTCCCATTGAAGCCATGAACTCGAGATTGGCAGGGTTTCAAGTCTTTTGCTTCCATCTTCATTAAATCGTAAGCTCGTTTGAATAGAATGTTTACAGAACTCCCACTGTCAACCAGGATCCTCTTCATCCAAGCAGGACCAACTTGGGCAGATATGACCAGTGGGTCAATTGTTGGAGCTTCGATTTTATCAGCATCTCTGCTTCTAAATATGATATCGTCAGACATCGTCTTTTGTTGCTTAGCCGGGGTTCCATCCTCACAATTACTGCAGCATTCGAAGCTCGCATGCCTGATAGAGCTAGCATACGACTCCATTTCCCTCCAGCTCCTGTCCGCTGGATGAGGACCACCACTTATGGTATTGATAACTAGCCTCCCGCCTGTACGAGCGGGTTCCTCTTGTCTATCTTGGTCTTGCGCACGGTTTGGGTTTGATGGGCCCGCGCCACCAGACTGCGGTGCCCGCACAAATTGATCTAACTTTCTCTCCCTGATCAACTTTTCTATGAGATCTTGCAAATGGCGACAGTCGTTAGTATTGTGGCCATAACTCTCATGAAACCTACAAAACTTTCCTGTCTGAATCTACCTCTCCGATGACCGCTTCGGAGCGGGTTTCTTATACTGTTCAGTGTTGCAAGTTTGTAGGTACACATTTTCCAGCGATGTGTTTAATGGTGTATAACTTTCGAACATCGGAGCCCTACGCCGTGGGCCTGGATTCGGATCTCTCTTCTTATTTTGACCATTGCTACCTCTTGGCTGAGTTTGTTTGCTCTGTATGTTTAACTGAACTTTTCCGGAATTGTCACCGGACTGTTTAACTGCTACATTGCTTTGTATTCCCTCATTTCCGGGCTTCGCATCGTCCTGCTTCCTAGACTGTTTCGCGTCCTCTTGCCGTAAGAATTGAGCGGCTTTGGAGTAGAAACGGTCCAACGATGCGGGTGGCTTTCCGGCTAACCAGTTTCCAAATTCAGAATCGGGATCAATTCCCTTTGTCAAGGCCATTAAAATTGAGTTGTCGTTGGGATTACTAATTTCCACACACGCCGCATGGAATCTCTCCAAGTAACGCCTTAGTGTTTCCCCACGAGCTTGGGTAACACTGGACAGGGTGTTAACATCTTTGGGTCTAGCGACATGCATGCGAAATTGTTCAACAAATTTCTTAGCCAATTGGTCAAATGAAGAGATAGATCTTGGAGGTAATCTTGTAAACCACATTGTTGCAATTCCTCCCAGTGAGATGGGGAAACTTCGACATTTCACTGCATCATCGGCCCTTGTGGCGCTCATTGACCATTCATATTTCAATATGTGCTGGTTGGGATCAGAATTTCCTTCGTACATAGGGAGAGTTAGCATTCTGAATCGCCGAGGAGGTTCAGCGTATAGTATCTCGTCCGTGAAAGGAGTATGGCTTCGAGAAATTCCCCAATCGTCGTTGGTAAGACCTTGGCTTTCGCGGATCATCTGACGTATCATAGTCGAGATGTCTGGCATTGCTACATTTTGAGCATGCTGAGCTAAGGTGTGGTCGGGTTCCACAGTGCGAGTTTGGACCAGGCGCTGTCGACGGTCCAAGTTTCGCCTCCTTGGCTCAGCGTCTTCCGGGACGTATGGTTCAGAAGTACGTCCCTGTTGTTGATTACTTGAATCCGGAAGATGTCGGGCATCAACCCTTGTTTCTACTGTGGCAGCTGTGACATGATTGTCCGTAGTATATTGTGGAGTACGACCACCTCGTGCTGATGGCCCAGCTTGGAAGCTGGTTGACGGTCCTACCCTCAATTGTCCGACAGTCAGGGCGGGTTGATATCCAGCAGCTTGAGCATAATCTCCGTCTAATCGGGGACGGGTAGACCTATGATGATAGTCAGATGAGGCAGAACTTTCAGTGGATGAGCGGGAAACATCATCCCTTCTGGACCTCCTACGGCCCTGGCGGTTCAGTTGGTTTGTCAATTCAATATTGGCACGCAACTGCTCGGCTAATTGCTGCCGACTCTGAGTCAACTCTTGAAGCAACACCTGGAATTCTTGTCTAGTGACTGCCCCAGACGGATCTGAGTGGGCAGTGTTGTCTTGGTTGGATGGCTGCTGTTGAGCAGGATTCTGTCCATCCCTACCTTCTTGTCCAGCAGCTGTAGAAGTGGTTCTTGTACTAACCATTTTGAATGATGAATTCTTTTCCTAGACTTTATGCAAATCTGAATAGAATGGAAGGATGATGAATTAGAGATCTGGATCTTTCTCTTGGATTTGTGCAATCCGGTATCGATGGTAGATCCAAGGAGCAGGAGAAAAAAGCTGGTTTGTTCTCAGTGAAAGCACCAAAGTGTTTGTACCAAAAATGGGCACAACACTCTTCGGAAGTTTTTGAAGAGATAAAAGTGAAGAATGAAAATTAAAACTGTGGATTATCTAACAAAAACTCCAAATAACAGAAAGTAAATTGCAAAGACAAGCGATTTAGAGTGGTTCGGCGTTTTGCCTACGTCCACTATGAAGTTTTATGATTTTATTGCTCGACACTTGAAGGTTACAGTAGTTTATAATGTAACACAACTGAATTTCTAAGTTAATTCTCAATCTAAAGCAGCGGCGGTGTTCTGGAGTAGATCTGGCAGAATCTGGGCGCTCTTCAGTACTTAGAATTATCCGACCCCTTTTCTGAATGACCAGGGGCTCTATTTATAGGTGTAGGAGGCTGATATTTCGCCTAAAATGAGGGGAGACCAGTTCTGGTACGTCAGGGGGCCCACATGGCCGAAATCTGGAGATCCGGGCCCACTTCGGGATCGATTCGACCCTTGGTTCGAATCGATCAAGAAATCATCCAATCGAGCTGAAATTTGGTGTGGACATTCTCTGATGTGCATGCAAGCTTCTGTGAAAATTTCGTAGCATTTGGACTTGTAGATCTTGAGTTATGAGCGATTCAAGTTGGAGTTCATCGCCTTATGGATCCGTTCGAATCGATGTGCTTCGACTCCATAGGTTCGAATCGATGGTGTTGCACGTGAAGATAGTGACGTGTTGCGTGTGCTTCGGGTCAATCCAGCTTTCGCTCCGAGTTTTACTGAGTCAACTCTGTGTATCTCGCTACTTCGACTCGATAGATCCGAGGGGATGGACTCGAAGATAGGTGTCTTCGAATCGATCAAGGCATATTACGTTCGATCGATTCGAAGCTGCCTCATGAGATGGAGTCGAGGTCCTTATGACTGCACGGATTCGAAGGATCCTTCCTTCGATGGATTCGAACTATGGTGTATGCGAGAATGGATTCGAACTTAAGGCATATGAGGACTTGCTTGATGGAGTCGAAGGTGGTGAATGCTCCAATGGATTCGAAGCTATCGGTTTCGCCTGATGGAATCGAAGCAATTCTCCTTTGACCGATTCGAACTAGCCTCTTTCTCATGGATACGAGGCAATGCTTGTCTGATGGATTCGAAGATAGGCTCCGCCTATGGATTCGAACTAAGGATGTTCTACTCCATCTTTTGTCGACAATATCTCGAGCATACGAACTCGGATTGACTTGAAACTTGGATCGTTGGTTCCCACGGCTTTGCTTGACGTGCCTTATCAATTGTAGCCCGATCCGGACTTGAACAAATTTCATCGATATCCGTAGCGATCCTTGCATGTAACCGATTTCCAAGACGATCTGTCATCGGTATCTAGTCAAGTCCTTGGTGTCACGGCCTTGCCAAAAGGCGGGATAACACTTGGTAAAAGCTAAAACAAATTTGCAAGTAAATATCTTTAAATTATTGAATTCGCAAATAACCAAAATACTCGTTTTAGCTGATTGTATGCTTGGAGCATTGACAAATGATTGTTCTTATTAGTTACAACCTAGACCAACTCTTATATTGGCCAATGTTATAGGGACATTTTTAGTATATTTGAATACTTTAGACACTTTCTGATTGATGCACTATCACAAGCTAATTGTATGGGTTAAATTCAGTAATATATAAACCTTGTGTGTGTGTGTGCATGTCGTTGTGTATATGTGTTTCTGTGCATGAGTGTGCAGTTTTGTGAGGGTGTGTGTGCAGTTGTATGTGTGTGTGTGTGTGCGTGCGTGCACGTGCATGCATGTGTATGTGCTACTGTGTGCATGTGTGTGTAGTTGTGTATGTGTGTGCATAGTTGTGTGTGTGTGTGTGCAGTTTATCGATTTTGATTATTTTGTCCATTATGGAAAGCTAGGAGCCTAAGTAACAGCTTTTGTTTTAAGTGTTTCACAAAATTTTAATGTTTGCATGGCTAAAAGCGCAATTTTTACAGATGGACCTGCGTACAGTTTCAAAAATCTAAGCTATATATGTTTGGAATTTCCTCCATAACTTGAGCTGTTATCTACATTTTAGCAATCCAAAAGATTTTTGGAAAGCTAACACACTATATAATAATATAATTTTAGAAACCATAGATTGATTTAGTGGTTTTGCCATTTGAAAACTTGTCGAAAGTGGTTAAACATGAAATTTGCATTTCTTTTCATTATGCGAGTGCATACTTACTAGAGTTCATTATATAAAGCTAATATTTAAAGTTGAGTTGAGATAGGTACTGAAGATGCTTTTTTGAATTATTGGATGGGGATATTGCTCGCTTTTGCTAACATAAAAGTGAAACAACTTCCTAAAACGCTAATTAAAAGATACATTTTTACAGTATATCGTTTTATAATATGATATTATATTGTTTTCCCATGTTTTGAGATGCTCGTGTTTGGATGCCACTTTAGAGATGTATATCATGTAATTATTTTGTGTTTTGATTTTTTAGACCGCTCTCTCCATACAAAGGATACTTTCCCAAAAAAATTCAAAAAATTTGACACTTCAAAAAATTTCACAAAATTTTATCATATGTAAAAGGTAGAAAGTCGTGAATTGAATCTATTTAAATAATAGAATACGATAAAATGAGTTGGAATGTGAGAGCCACATAGAGGGTTGAGTAGTTTGGTTTGATAGAAATTTGTAGAATACGAGAAAAGTCAAGGTATGAGTTGTTTGACGTCTTCCTATAAGAAATTACGAGGACGCAATTTTCGTAAGGAGGAGTCTGTAACAACCCTGCTTTCTATGTTGTATAAATTAATTAAATTAAAATCTTCGAATTTGATTTTTTATGATTATTATTTTGGAAATATATTCTTACTTACATGAAGTTTAATTAATAAAAGATTTTTGTTTAAATAAATTAAATTAAAACAATTTATTCCTTTCGAAGAATATATTAAAATTGAATAAAATAGTCAAATTATCGGAATATAATTATAGAATGAAGTGTAAATTCAAATTAAATTAAATTGAAATACTTTTATAGACAAATGATAAGAATTAAATTTTAAAATAAAATAGGAAGAAAATTAATTGAAATTAAATTAAATTAGAACTTTAGGCCCAAAAAAAATTAGGTCCAAGCCCTCTTAATCACTTTCCTTTCTTCACTTTTCTAGAAAACTTCCTTACTTCATACTCAAACCCAAGCCCGAACCCCCAATGAATTTTCAGCCCTAATTTTCGAAATTGGAAGTTGCGACTATTCCAAAAAAAGACGCACGACCTCGGGTGGCCAGCTTTGGCAACGGTAAGGGCATCGCAGGGTGGGGAGGCAACACCAGGATGGCGACAAAGGTTGGGGAAGACCGCGATGAGGTGCAGCGACTGTGAGTGGATGTTCGACCTGGAGGGAGCGAGGACAATCAATTGATAGAGGCACGACCTGGAGGTGCTGGGTCTAGGTGCACGACCTTGAACGACGGAGACGCTGACATAATTAACCGCAAGGAGGAGGTGCGATACTTTTAGGATTGTGCACAAATTCTAGTCACTGTGCAAAAGCTGAGTGCTTGGATAGTCATTGGTTTGGGGGTTTTTTGGTGTACACTGAAACATTAACGAATGCTTAGGCAAGCATCGTTTGAGGTTAGATTTATCACTCACAACTATATCTACATTATCGCCTGCTATATATATATATTATATATATCCCGTTGTTGATTGAATTGCTTGCTTGAAATATTTGTTGGGATGATTAATTGATTGTTGTGATATTGGATGTTATTTGGCATTTGATAGTGGAATTTTGTGTTTGTTAGATGTCTGGAATGCAAAGGAGATGCTACCCATTTGCATTTTAATTTGTGTAATTTATTTATATTCTGTGTACATTGTATAGATGGTCGAAACTTGATGGAATTCGACTCGGCCACATGATAAAATTTATATTGATGATTTGTGGTTGATTTTGGAGAATTTTGCTCCAAGGTTTATTTTAGATGATTTATTGATTTTCCCATTTTAAATATTTTTGAAAACTTCGAAAAATTATTTATGGTGTTTTAAAATTTATTTAAACTATATTTATAAGTATAAAAAATGATTCCTTGGAAATTATTTTGGATATAAAAGTTGTTTTGAAAACGGAAAATATTTTATTTCTAACTGTTAAAGTATAAAGTGAAGATTTTGATTGAATTATATAGTTTAAAATATATAATATATTTTGTAGTTTATAAATTTATTTGAAATAGTATTTTATTATGGAAGATTATGAAATGGATTTAAAGCAATATTTGGTGATTATCAATATGAGCTATTAACGATTTTAAGAATATAGTGAAGGTTTTGAATTATAAAGTATGTTTGGATTGTTTGAGTTATAATGGCTTGACACCATTGGCTTGTTTTCATGTTGCATGCTAGACTTGCTGCGTCGAAACTGAAATGTTTCATGTATTGATTCCTTGTATTCATCCATGTTGAACTGCACTATGAAGTCAGGTTGCATTTGAAACTGAACTTCATTGTTATTCATTTTGCTTAGTCATTTTGCTGGGTTGAATGAAATTGCATTGATTTGCTTTGAGTTAAATTGCTTTTGTGCCTTTAGTTATTGAATCTAGTGTGTTTCCATGCTGTCATGTTGTTTTCCTTTTGCCCTTGTGCCATTTGAGGTCTGGTGCACTTTGTACATTTGGTGGTCTGCACTTGGTTCTCGAGACTCATGTGTACATGTGTACACGTCTGGTTCTTGCTTCTTGATTAATTTTGCACTACATCCACACTTGTCTTTTGAACTCCTGGTTGCCTTTGTAACTGAATTTCATATGCATGTTGAAACTGACTGTGTTGCTGCCTTGCACTCATGTTAATGATGACTGGTCTATGGTTCCTTGTATGCACATATGCACTGTTCTGTTTGTCTGAACTGTAGACTAGTCATAATGATTTTGAAGTCTGTTTTTTCTTTTGCACTTGAGTTGAATCCAGTCTAGGCTTGGGTTTGACCTTGTGCTCACATGTCCTTGCTGTTTTAACAAGCAAGTGTATATCGGTGTGCACGACCTTATGGCATATACAGTGATACAATGTGCATGTCACAAGTTTTTCATGTGAGATGAAAAATAAATAAATGATGACGAACAACCCAAATAACCAAGGCAAACAATATTTTCAAACACATACTTCATTGTGCACTGCAAAATATTTCTTTTTCAATTTTACCGTGTCAGTGATTATTTTGTAGGTAGTTCAGATGCTGGATACAGGCTGGAACAGAGTTGAAGATAAAAATACTAGTGAAGAGTGAATATGTAGTGAGGTGAATTATGTATGAAAATTTGTATATTGAAAATTATGTTGTAATTGAAACTTGTATAGTGAGAGCTTAAATTTGTACTATTCAAATTTGTAATAAAATATTTGTTTGAATAAAATATTTGTTTAAATAAGAATTCCATGTTATTTATTTTATTCAACAAATATTTATTTAATTATATGGAAAAATAAAATAGTACAATAACAAATACATTTAAACAAATATATATATATATATATATATATATATATATATGTTTATTATCATCAAACAAAAATCATACACTACATTAGTCTACAGTCTCCCTCTTTTGATGAAACATATATTAAGATTTTGACTCTATTAAATGTATTTGGTGTTGATGAATTCTATTAGCTCCCCTTATTTGAATACTCCCCCTACAACAAAACTCCCCCTACACAGATGCATGTAGTTAAAACTGAAAAATTAATTAAAAATAACTTTGAATAAAAACACTCTCGAATATTAGTAAGGATGTCGCTCAAAAATCAAAATCTTAACCTCTTTCCCCCTTTTGTTATCATCAAAAATAATAGTAGTAATTGAAATATCTACGATTTTGATTAAAAATATAAAATCAATTCAAGAGGGAAATATTAATTTCAAATTCCAATTAATCAAACAAAAATCATAATATTTTATTAATTATAAACAAACTCCACTTTAGAGAAATGGTAGGATTATGGAAAATTTTATATAGTGACAAGATTTGATATTTCAATAAAGGAATAATTTGTGCATTTTCCCTTTTCAAGTATTATACAAAAAAATGTAAAGTACTTACAAACCATGCATAACCGTTAGGACTTTTAAATGAGGTTAGTAGTTACCCCTTTTTTTTAAAAAAAATATGTCAAGTATTTTCTAACCATGCATGATTGTGAGGACTTTTAAATGAGATTAGAATATACTTGATATTTATCCCTTTCTTATATGCGTCCCATCCATGCATAACCGCGAGGACTTTTAAATGAGAATGGAAGCCCATATATAGAAATTCAAGTAATTCAAAGATGCATAACCGCAAGGACTTTTAAATGAGAGTAAATACTTTAGGATATAATTATTTTACAAAAAATATTTCCTTATTTTGAAATACCAAATTCTGCACACTATATTATGATGTATGGATTGACAGAAAGGTGAAAGTGATAGAAATGATCGTGGAATAAGTACTAATCTAAAAATATTATAAAATTTGTTTAATTTTCATGAAATTATAAAATTATACTTCCACTTGTTATGAAATATAATTTAATCACTATCCATCATGTTTCAAGCACTATAATAATTTTGATAAGCTCCAAAAGATTCAATTAGTCAATGGTTATCTTTTCTAGAGTAAATCTCTTACCGAAATAAACTAGAGTATTTTTAACATGATGAAAACCCAAGTTTCAAAAATTAAAATAAGTGAAAATCAATTTTCTGTAAGTGGGTTTTGTGAAAATGACTTCTAGTTGAAAATCAATATAAATAATTAAATAATTGCAAAAATGATTTCAACATGAGATGATATCAGATACCACTTGTATTTGAGGTGTTCACGGTGAGATATAGTGGTATATAAGAAAAATGTGTACTCCTCAACACTTGAATTATTTTTTTGAAATTTTCAGGACGTCCATTTATAACAAGCACAAGTAAAGTAATCTATATTGAGCAAAAACACACATTCAAAAAAATCATCAAAGCGGTTTTGAAAATTGATTTGATAGACATGAAGAGAGTCAATAATGATTGTTGTTTCAAAGTAGTTGACAATCTTTGTTTCGAAGTCTCACTCAATTTGAAACCTTTATTTGGCTGATAAAAGCTTGAAGTTTGATTTGGCTCATAATACGAGAGTTTTAGATGTTCAAAAATGCTACTTGCAAAATTGGTTTCAAGTTAATTTGTCAAATCAATCAAAACTTATACTTGAAATACCACAAATTGTTTGTGTAAAACAGACATGCTTTCTGAGTTATATATTAAATTTATTGTAGTTTTTCATGACATTCCAAAGTGAATCAATAAAAACTAAAAACTAAAAAGTTGTAGTATTATTGGTTAGCTTTCCAGAACTTCAAGAATTTCAAAAATTAGAGTTGAGATGTTCAAGATATGATCAAATTACTACAGCTATGTTAAGAAAGTTTTGAAACAGTTTTCAAACGATACTCCAAATGATTTGTAGTTTTTCTCCCATTTAATTTTATATTCTGGGAAAGCACAAAAAATAAAAGTTGTAGCATTTTGAATCTATTTTCCAGAACATCTTGAATTTTATAAATCAGAGTTAAGAAGCTCAAGATATGGTAGAAATACTTCAACAATGTCGATGAAAACATAATTAACAGTATGTGAACAAAATTGAGTTAAGCGATCATACCTCACTTTCCTTCGATGTCGTGATATCCAAAATGCGATGATCTCCATCTAATCTTTATAGGCTAAGGAAAATTTAAATTTTAGTTTATCAATCACCTAGAACAACTCGAAATCTATCTCCATCAAATTTGTTCCGTAGCCCATTTATGTGTCTAAATTTTGGAGAAGGCAAGTGGTCTAACTAAGGATGTAGGACCACTATTATTATCTATTGAACTCTTTGGTACCCAAATTCGTCTATATAACAAACCGTTAGCATCTACAATTGTACCCTTGGGAATCCAAATTTGTTTAAATTTCAAACCATTTATATTCATACTTTTTGGAATCCATATTTGTTTAACAGTTTTGTGTTTGTATATATTTCGACAATTATTCTTGACATGTCCAATATTTCCACCCTTTACGCATTTGGGTATCACACTTTTCCCCTTAATAGTGTTATTAGTAGTTTGTTCATATTTTGACACTTTCGCAAATCCAAATCCTTTCCTTTTATTCACGAAGAGTTGATTTTCTAAGAGCATATTAAATAATTTTTCTCTAGCGAAAAATTTCCGAGTAATCAACTCAAGTTTATTAACTTTGGATTTTAAAAGTTTATTTTCATTTATTAAATTCAAACAAAAACTAATGGTACTATCTCTCTTTTCAAAATTATTCATTTTCAAGCCCATATTTTCATTTTCAAGCTCTTTAATTTTAGTCTCAATTTCGAGTATCTCGGTTTCAAAGTGTTGGAGTTTTTTAAATTCAATTTTTTCAAAATCCTTGATTTTTTCAGTCTCCTTTTCAAACTCGTGATTTAATCGAATAATTTCAGATTTGCTCAAAATCACGTTTTCTTTTTTAAGGGTTTTGAAATTTTCGTTGACCTCATTTAATTTCTTTTCAAAAATCACACATTTAGAACTTTCCGACCTCTTAGAACTATCCAACTCTTTTTGTAAAATATTATTTTTACAAATCAACTCAATTTTGTTCTTCTCCTGAATTAAAATTTCTTTTTCTAACTTTCGAAAGTTTTCATGAAAACATGCAAATTCTTTTTTATAGTCCAAACACCTTTTGCAATTAGAATTTTTATTTTTCTTAATATTTTTAAGCTCATTTTCCAAATCATTATTTTTCTAATGCAGTTTAGATTATTCCCTTTCAACTTATTATTTTTCATCTCAAGAGCTTCATTATTTTTAATTAATTTTCGGCACAAGAGAGTTAAATCATTAAATGAAAAATCACTTATCTCATCGGCTATTGAATCTTCATCACTGTTGTCTTTTGCAAATCATTTCAAACACATTTCTTTAACTGAGTCGATTGTGGAGGATTTCTCACCATTGTTGACTTTTACACCATATATTGCATCAACAATATTCCAGATTTCCTGTGCACTTTCATAATGAGAGATATGGTTAAAATTATCTCGATTATTATGAAAGTATGGTATATGCATAGCAAGAGCATTAATCGAAGTATTTTTCTTGTCTACTATATCACATCCATTTTCAATAATATCCCAACATTTAGAATTAACAGATTTTAAATAAAATTCCATTTTTAATTTCCAATTTAAAAAATCTGTTCCATCAAAAATAGGGAGTATAATACTGGACTGACTCTCGCTAGGTTTGCAACTAAGATTAAACATCTATGCTATTAACCTTGCTTTGATACCACTTGTAGGATCGTTTTCACCCTAGAGGGGGGGTGAATAGGGTGATACTAAATATTAATGCGGAAATAAAAACTGAAATAGAAAACAAAGCAAAAAAGATCACACACAGTTTTACCCAGCTTCGGAAATAACCTGCCTACGTGTTGCCTCCAAGGTTTCTACTAGAAATTAGGTAATCAGATGCTTACAAACACATGTAAACTCGTGACACCCGCTAACTCGATTAACCTAACTCTAAGCTCAAAACTCTGCCACAATTCAGCCACTAAGTTGTGTATTCTCAAACTGCGCCCCGTAGTTTGTACCTAGTTACACAACTAGAAATTTACAAAGTTTTAAAATAAAAGGTTACAAATAAAATTAAACTAGAAAAACAAAACCTTATTTTAAAACTTAAGCCTAAAACAAATAAACAAAGACCGGCCCAATTGTAATTAAAAGAAACTCTCCCCTTTTCATTTTTGCTCGTGTAATCTCTTTCGACCGATCCTTTTATTCTTCTTTTGAAATTAGGGTTTTGATTAATTGAAACCACCACTTGAGTTAGAAGGATTGAAGTGATGATTTCAACTCTGGTTTGCTTCGTCAATCGATCCCAAGCTTGAGTGCATGCGGTTGCTTCAATGACGAGTTTGAATGGATGTTTCTTTGAATTTGGTACGTGAATTTCCCCTTTTCGATTTTAATTATGCTCGAATTTTATTTTTTTCGAACTCGTGAATATTTGCTGATGATGAAATTGGGAATTTATAGGGAATGAAACCCTATAATCTTATTCGGATATTTTGGTTTGAATTTTTCTGTTGCTTTGCTTGGCCGTTCGATTATTGATTGAATGCTTATGATGATTCTGACTTGTTCATTGTTGAATTTGCTTGAATTTCTTTGAGTCGGTTCTGTTCTAGGCTCCTATGACTTCGGCATTTTGAATTTTACGATATTCTGGACTTGACGAATTTTGATCTGTTCCATTTTCTGAGACTCGAACTCTTCTTGACTAGTTCAATTCGTGTTACCCTCTGTGACTTTTTCGGCTTGATCATTTCTTTTTTTTAAAAGTGCTCCTTTACTTTGAACTACGACTTGCAACTATTTTTACTGTAGATATATAAAATGCTTCAATATATGTATGTATATATGTGTACGATTGTTGTGTCTATTCACTTGGTTGGCTTGATGTCTCCACTGCTCATTGCTGTTGCATTACACTTATGTTATCATGTTGCCTCGTGTCTTTGTACATTTGGAGTGGTCTGGTGGTCATATTGTTTGAGTTATAATGTCTTGACTCCATTGGCTTGTTTTCATGTTGCATGCTAGACTTGCTACATTGAAACTGAAATGCTGCATGTCTTGATTCCTTGTATTCATCCATGTTGAACTGCACTATGAAGTCAGGTTGCATTTGAAACTGAACTTCATTGTTATTCATTCTGCTTGGTCATTTTGTTGGGTTGAATGAAACTGCATTGATTTGCTTTGAGTTAAATTGCTTTTGTGTCTTTATTAAATCTGGTGTGTTTCCATGCTGTCATGTTGTTTCCCTTTTGCCTTTGTGCCATTTGTGGTCTGGTGCACTTTGTACATTTGGTGGTCTACACTTGGTTCTCAAGACTCATGTGTACATATATGGTTCTTGCTTCTTGATTAATTTTGCATTACATCCACACTTGTCTTTTGAACTCCCGGTTGCCTTTGTAACTGAATTTCATATGCATGTTGAAACTGACTGTGTTGTTGCCTTGCACTCATGTTAATGATGACTGCTCTATGGTTCCTTGTATGCACATATGCACTGTTCTGTTTGCCTGAACTGTAGACTGGACATAATGATTTTGAAGTTTGTTTTTGCTTTTGCACTTGAGTTGAATCCAGTCTAGGCTTGGGTTTGACCTTGTGCTCACCTGTCCTTGCTATTTTAACAAGCAAGTGTATATCGGTGTGCACGACCTTGTGGCATGTACAGTGATACAATGTGCATGTCATAAGTTGTTCGTGTGAGATGAAAAATAAATAAATGATGATGAACAACCCAAATAACCGAGGTAAACAATATTTTCAAACACACACTTCATTGTGCACTGCAAAATATTTCTTTTTCAATTTTACCGCATCACTGATTATTTTGCAGGTAGTTCAAATGCTGGATACAGGCTGGAACAGAGTTGAAGATTAAAATACGAGTGAAGAGTGAATATGTAGTGAGATGAATTATGTATGAAAAATTGTATATTGAAAATTGTGTTGTAATTGAAACTTGTATAGTGAGAGCTTAAATTTGTACTATTCGAATTTGTAATAAAATATTTGTTTGAATAAAATATTTGTTTAAATAAGAATTTCGAGTTATTTATTTTATTCAACAAATATTTATTTAAATATGTGGAAAAATAAAATAGCACAATAACAAGTACATTTAAACAAATATATATATATATATATATGTTTATTATCATCAAACAAAAATCATACACTAGCATATTCTACAGTGTGTACCCCATATCACCTCTTGTTTGTATTATCCGACCGTATTACTCTATGGTACTCTTGGATAGTATGGGTATAGAGGTGGGGTGCTTACAACGTCTGCATCCATAATCACATTGCACTTTTGGTTGAGTAGATGATTGTGTAGATAACTTAGTTGTATAACATGGATGTTGAGTGCTCGTTACACTATTTGTTCCTTAGAGATTTCGAGGACGAAATCCTTTTTAATATGGGAGAATGTAACATTCTGTAAAAATTATTACAAGGCTAAAAATAGAAATTTTTTAAATGTCGGAATTTGGCCATAGAAGTTACACCATTGCATTCGTGGCAAATTTCTGATCAACTTTAATATATAAAGTGTCGTAATATGAGCTCAAATGGAAAAGTTATTGGCGTTTAAAGTTTTTGAATTCAAAATAATTAAAATGGAATTCAAATTTATAATTAATGCTAAAAACTTAAATTTAAAAGTTAACTAGAAACTTGGGCATTAAGTAAACGCTAAAACAAATGGTAATGTTAAAGTTAATTAAAGGAATTAAATAATAATTAAACTACAACATTTAAAAAGTTACAAATATAGGCCACTGGTCGACCGTCTACCTTGCGCCGGTCGATGCCAGTGGTTGACCGGTGTAGTTGAGGTGGCTAAGGTTATTTAAGGCCAGGAATGGTCCAATTTTTTATTTTAAACTGACTTAAATTTGATGGTTCTGGTGCCTTCTAACCACTATAAATAAGAGGTTAGTAGCCTCACTTTTTTCGCAAATTATTTGGAAACACAAGTGAAGCTCTGTCATTTTCTTTGATACGATTTAGAATTTCTTAGGATTTTCAGGTAAGAGATTTCAGACATTCAATATTCAATTTCTAATTCTATTCTGCCCCAATCCTTGAAATTCTAAATCTAATCCATGTACAATCCAATTGTTGTATATTTCAAAATGGAAGAAGTCTGGAAATAAGTTAGAAGTATGCCTAATCAAATCCAAGAGAAAGCTGGGAATCATCTATGGGTGGGAATCTTAAGTTTTTCTCATTTTAGTATTTGTATAGCTGAATTTGGATTTTTTTTTATGCCTTGGAGGAATTTTGTTCATGAAAACATTAAATTAAAATTAAAACATTAAAATTCCCCTAAGAAGAATGTCAATGCTATTTGGAATCTCAATTGTTTTGTATTAAAATAGTAGAGTTTGTTTGGATATTGCAATTTGGGTATTTTATACTCTATTCCACTTCCAATTCTTCTTTGTTGATGTGTTAAAGGATTTAAAAAGAAATTTTAGTTAGTAAATAGTGTCTAAGGTACGAATTCCCTTATTCATAGTTTAGTATGGATCCTCTTTTCACCTCAGATTCGTTTATGTAAAATTTGAATAGAGTATAAAAGATTTTAAATTGTAAATGCTATTCCTTTAAATAGAAGCATTGATTCTACTATTTTAATATAGAATAAGTTTAGTATATGATTCTATTTTATATTATGCAAGTCTATTGGCTTGGCTAAGGATATTAGCTATTTTGCAAGTTATTGTATAGGGTTGGACTTGCATAATTAAGAAGTTTTGACATTTAAACGATTAGTTTAGGATGCGAAAAAATCTAAGCACGCTTAGGAATGAAGGTGGAGGCGAGACAATGATGATTTAGAGGATGAAGGCGGAGGCGAGGACTTATGGCAGTTATCCATCTACTTATGTTTTTATATATTTTGATGTACCCATTTCAAACACGATGTTGTTTATTTTGAGATATTGTTTTTTGGATATTGGGATGTTAGGTTTTATTATGAGATTTGAATTTTTATAAAATGGGTACTATTTCTGCTATTATATTTTATCCTTTTTGTTGTGAGATTCTTAAAGTATAGATAGATAGCTCTGTGTATTGTTTATTGTATCAATTTTTCCAACCAATAGCCAACTTTGGAATGGACCTAAGGTTTGATGGGCTTTTATTGGATCAAAAATTAAACCCATTTCGAGGTGGGTTGTTACAGTGTGAGTCATCTGCATATTACAATCCTTTACCGCATGTGGCATAACCGGATAGTAGCAGTAGACGTGTAATCCTTTATTGCAGGGGGAGAAATCAGATTACGTATCGTGAAATCCTTTATTGCAGGGGGAGAAATCAAATTATGTATCGTGAAATCCTTTACCATAGGTGGCAAGACCTAATTTCATATCGGGGATCCTTTACCATATGTGTTCAAGACCAGATCATTTTTAGATAGTAAAATATTGTTTGTAGCACATGAGCCGAGACTAGATGGTATTATATTTTAGGCTTAAATCATGGCATATCAATGTCACAGTACTATACGTGTATTAGATTGGCTTTACTCATTCAGACGTATGTCTCACCCACTCCTATATTTTCTTTTATCAATATTGTTTAGGTTGATGGAGTCTGGAGACATTATGGACTGGAGGCGTGAACTTGTGCATATTGTAAATATTACATATATATATATATATGTTGTATATAATATGTATCTTAAAGACATGATGTGGCAGTGTGAGAGTTGTTTGGGTTTGGTTTGTATAAACAGATATACAAATATTATCTATGTAAACCGATTTATTGTGTAATATGATATTTTGTGTGACCATCCACTGTGAGACTATGAAAGTTATTGGTTAGTATAGGTTTTGTCTTATGCTCTCTCCGTATATCAATATCTATCATCACCCAACGACTCGCCGTTTCGGGACTTCATTATGTAGCTACGAGGTTCTGAAACGGTGAGTTGTTACATAATACATTGAGTATATTGTCTCAAAGATATACAGTAGTGCAAAATTGACATGTTGCTTCGGTTATAGTACTCATGTTGCCACGTTTCCTCCACCAATGCATATGAAGACAAAGCAACAGACTAAAATCTGTTGCTTCGATTGCCTAAACAACCGAAGCAAATGGTCCACCTTTTGCTCCGGTTATTTGAACAACCGAAGCAAAAAAAGTTCACCTTTTGCTTCGGTCATCACATGACAACCAAAGCAATTGAGTATATTTTGCTTTGGTCAATATATGACAACTGAAGCAAAAATGAACTAGATGGTTAATACTCCACGTTCATTTCTTCGGTTGTCATGTGACAATCGAAGCACTTGAGGTTATTTTGCTACAGTTGTCACATGACAACCGAAGCAAATTCTTCTTTTTTCTAAAAAAAATATTTACATGCTAATGAAGCTGGATCCATTACTAGTATTATTGAATATACATTAGTAGTCATATTATTAAAGGACATTGCAAAACTAAACTGAAAGCACATTAGAAAAGCACTAAAAGCAACTTTAATAGCAACCATAAACAATAGCATTCATTGTGATTAATAGTACACCTTTTATAATAGATTTCATATATACTAAATCCATCAAGAACAATTTTCTGGATAGATAAAAATGGTATACTTTTATTTCATTTAAATACAGCTTGTTAACAGATTTCATAAAGTGTTCTCTAATATTACATTTACTTTATACAGTAATATCAGAACGGGTAAGACTGAAATTGACCATCACCCGAGCAGCATAGTAAGCAGGAAACCCAATGGAAAATATTAACGCTTCTCTACTTTTTCGAAGGTCTTCATGGTGCAACATGACAAGAAATGTCAGGTTATTAATAGTTGCATTTGCCAACATCTTCTGGATATACATTTCAAGTTAACTAAATAACAAAGTACACCAACTACTAAGAATCCATTAGTAACGCAAGGTCCAACCATGATATTTACTTCACTACAACCAACTTAATCTGTAGAGAACTCAACAGTTTGATCGTTGCAGCCAGCATACCCATATTTTGCTCATGGCCATTAGAACAATTGGTCCACTATATTTTATAAGTGCAAGAACTCCTTCATCAATAGCAATATCCAATGGCTTGACGTTTTGCTATATTTGAACCAATATATAGTAACAACTTGTTATAGCAATATTACAAGACGAAGGAAGTAAGACATGCAAGTAAATAAGCTGATTAGGTGCAATGTAAGGAAAGGAAATAGGTGAGATAACCAAAAGCATGTTAAAAATAATTATAAACTAATATATTTTGTAACATTTTGATTCAACGTATGTAATCAGTGTGACTAACCTAATTTTTTCTTAGAGGTTCAGGTTTGTAAGCGACCCATAAAATAAATAGAGCTTTGAACTATGTATTAAACATCGCTACATCCGAATATCAAGATCTACTAATCAATATCTACAATGAACAATAATATCAAATATTACCATACAACAACTTGTCCAAATGACTCAAATCCTACCAAACACTGAATATAAGATCAACATGCAGTAGAAGAACTAAACCGCATGTATTTTGGCATGATGATTTTTACATTCGCTTTGGTACTAAGTGACAAGGACTCTTCTCATGATTACGACGACGGTGTTTAAAAGATTTTCGGTATACATTAAACAAAGTTTAAGCATTAGTAAGTTTTCATTTTGTACCTTATGAACGTAAATATAATAAATTGTAGACAATTTATGTGCATAGAAAAAGGTATTACAGTTCAATTATTGGTCATGCAAAAAAACATGATTCTCCATTCATATCTAACAAGTAGTATTAAACACTAAATACGACTTACATGTTCACTTGCGGCTTAATTTCTAATATATTATCACTTGCTCTGGTTTACCTGGAGCATCCTTTGGATCACAAACATCATATACCTGTCTTTTTTTTTGCTTGTTTGTAGAGTCTTCTAATACCTCACCCTACATAATCATAAAATCTTCTAAATATATTAAATATAAAATGGAAGGCATAGTCAATCAAACACTGAAATTACATATAAGTATCTTTTTTATTTCGTTTATAATTCATATGTGCAGTAATTTGCAAGCCAAGTCAAATCATGGGTCTACATATTCAATTGCGTTTCATTTATGAATATTTGCATCAATTTGCATTCAGATATTCATCAACCACATATAATCAGTATGTGAAACTGATATGATACTCAAGTAGTTCTATATAACTAATAGCTATCATAATTAGAAGACCGAAAAGTAATATTTAAAAGTATTTGTTAATATACATGTTTCTCTCTCCTCTTACCTTATCACGTTTAATTTTTTCACTATATATTTATGACTAAAATGATAAAAAGGAGAAAGGAAGAAGTACATGGTGATACTAAAATATTTATTATTTTTCCAAAAAGTAATAAGGTTTAATACAATATACTTATGGCAGTGATATATACACCTTTATATATTTTATAACACTCTATATGGAACGGTAAAAGAAAGTAAAATTATCTTTCCCATATATTTAGGTAACGGGACACATGCATGTACGCATGCGCACGCACACACATGTATGTTCCCTATCAACGCTATTTGCTATTATATACCAATTAGACACAATTCATGAACACCACCTTGATACACTGAAAGTTAAAATAGGCAGAGGGAAAGAAAATACACTAAATGCCTTTCTAACGTGTACAAGTACATGCACTAAAAAGAAGACAAACTAGTAAACAGTCACTGCTTAAACTAGAAAGGTGCCACTAGTTTTATGTGCTTGCATGTGACGACCGTTCTACACTATTGGCACCTAATATACATAAGACAGTGCGCTACTGACGTAGAACAATCATCAAGGTTTTAAAACGAAATAGACATCATAGAACCTGTCATATATCTCACAGTGCATGGAATAAAATATAATACACATCACAGATATAAAACAGGAGAGATGGTAATAACTAAGTGATCCAAATATTAGAGTACAGATTCAAAGAGTTATACAAGGAGTAATAGAGTTTATACAATGGAAATAAACTCAAATAACTGTCCCATAATAATAAACAAGCACTGCCAAGACTCCACAGTGTTGCAGACGGAATAAGCATAAAAATCCATATATAATACGAGATAGCTCCATCCAGCTCGCCCTCCGCACAGCTATTGCATCACACCTAGACCTACAATCTGGTGTACTCAATTAAGAGTACTAGAGATAATAAGAAGCAAAACATAAAACCTCAAGCCAGACGATAGTCTGATGCGAGCGGTAAATGAATCTTAAAATACTATAGAAGTTGATATAGTAAGGAACAATGGTATACGAACCATCCTGACCTGTCCCTACAGCCAAAGAGTTAGCACATAACGAACATAATATGCCACTTTACAATATACAAAAAGTACACTGCAAAACCAAGTATGACGATGGGTATCCAGGTAGCCCTATCTCCAGTACCTATCTACCATGACATCTCTAGAGTGATAGACTATGCAAGAAAAATCAAGACAACCATAGCATCTGTTATCCCTCTTTTTGGTCAAAGCCAGGATATCAACAAAAGGATGGATATCAGGATTAGAGATCGATTGGAAATAAGGCCATGATCGATACCGTCAAAATTGGACCAAGCTCCAATCAAGGTGGGATCGATCAGGAATGATAAATAAGGCCCGGTGAGGCAACACTTCGAATTTCAAGTCAATCGGAGTTCATATGCTCAAGTTATGGATGGATCAATGTTCATTGGAAACCATTTCGTATCGATACTTTCATGTCGATCGATATGGATACGAAATATACTCAACTCGCCACTCCAGGATTTTACATGCCAGCATCGATCTCATACGTATCGTTCAGCATCGATACAAATGTGCACGACTTTGGAGTTTAGCATCACAGTTTCAACACTCTACTTCATAGATACAATTCGTATCGATCAGGCAACTCCAGGAAGGATACAGGTTGATGGATGTGGATTGTTGTTTTCGTATCGATACTTTCGTATCGATCAAGATGGACACGGCTGTTTACTTCGGATCGATACATTCGTATCGATACAGGCGTATCGATTAGATGGATACGGAAAGCAAATAGGGAACTCGATGATGTGCAGCTCAACATTATACTCAGGATGGATACGAAGCAATGGTTATAGAGGTTTGGAAGTGTATTTTGTATCGATCACTTATCGATCGATACGAAGGACACATACGGAGGAACCTATGCTGGATGGATACGAAAGTATCGAATAGAACATCTCAAACCCAGAAGGAAGCAATTGCACTAAGAACCGTGTTTCGCATCGATCATGTTCGTATCAATCGATACGAAAGAAGCGGTCAAGATGGAGCGTAAAGCATGGATCACAGCGCAAGACTCGAGGTTATCCGATGGATACAAGATGATGGATGCGAGATGATGGATATGAAATCATCAGCCTACACTTGCAAACTCAAACTTGGATCGATCATATCTCACAATCTACATGTTGGAACTTCATGAAATTTGGAGAGCAAGGACTTTGCACTGTCATCTTTTACCATGATCGATCTCAGCTGATTCTAACATGGGGATTATTAATACGAAGGACTTATTGATTGATCCTAAAGCATGGAGGTTGGCCCACCCGATCTGCATACGGGCCCACATGGACCAAGAGACTTCTCTGCCTAATTTTCAGTAAGATCTTTGCAGATCTCCACCTATAAATAGAGAGAGCATGGCTCAAGAAAAGGAATCTTCTTCTCTCGGCTCTCCTTTATCTTCATGCTTGGCTAAACTCTACCATTTTAGCAATTGAATAGCACTTGTAACGACCCGTAAATTTAACTGGTTTTAATAACGTTATAAATTGAAATTTTGCGAAATTTTAAACAATAAAATTTCGAAATATAAATTTGATATTTGGAATACGTCTAGTTAAACATAGTAACTGGTAAATTTTCGTCCGAAAATACGAAAGTTTATTTCGCGCGTAAACTTACTTCAATTTAATTAGTTAAAAAGCGATGAAAATAAAATGGTTTCGGAACCTAAATATTTTTACACAGAAAAATTCTAAACCATCTTCTAAGCAAACATCATTTTTCATTTTTCCAAATTCGGACTTCTTTGGCTTCGTCGATCTTATTTTTCTGTGTTTTTGCTGCATTTTCCGCTAGTAGAAAATTTGAATTTTTTTTTTATTTCAATCATACCACTGATATCCGTAAAATTTTCAGCGTATTTCATGCAGTTATTTTTTCATTTTTTTTTTGGTCTAGAATTTGATTTTGTTTGCTTGTTTACTTTAGTGGGCTTATAGGCTAGAAAGCTAAAAGTCACGTGAATGGAAGTTTGGAAAAGGAATAACCGTTCATTGAATTAAAGTGCATGTTCATTACCCATGCGTTCATTAAATTTTTGACTGTTGCTTTTCCCATGATTCCATTTACTTGCTGTGGTTCGTATTCATTTTTCTCCCTATTATTCATTCCTGTGCTTTCGTCCCGGTAGCCCATCGTTTTCCTTTCTTACCGTTTCAAAATATATACAATATAATATAGTAGTTGATATATATTTGCCTCTGCCGTTATTTTTTTTTCTATCCAACTTGACCTGCTCTTTCACCATTTCATGCTTTTGCCTCCCCCTAGCTTTTATAAAAATGAAATGCCAGAATCTCCTTCATCCACGTTTTCCCCCCTCCTCTTCCAGTTGCTCACGCGCATGGCCTCCCCTCCCTTGCATTTTTCCCACTTCGTGACCTTCCAACTCCTCCGCGCCCACAAAACTTCCCCAAGCAACTTCTGCTCTCCACATCACTATCAACCCGCCTCTTCATCGATCCATCACTGCATACCAGACATGCCACCCTCAACCGAGCAACCATCAGTTGCCTTCTCACCCGAACCAAGCTTCCACTTTCTATCCACGTCTTCTTCCACTCACCTCGGTCAGCCGAGCAACTCTACGCGGAACCCGACCTCACCCTTTCCAGTGAACATGAAGCCAGGTTTTTGATTCAAATATGATATATATTTTTTAACTTGTAATATATGGAGATACTGACTTTTATATATATATTCGTAATGGACATGGGCATTTGAAATGAATACGTGTAAACAATTTATGTTTAAGAGTTGTATAAATTTTATATATGTCAGTTCTATATATGTGGGTATATAAAGTGGTAAAATATATATGTTAGGCATAGATTTTGAAATCTATCATTTCGGTTAAGTTATATATATTATAATAAATTGGTTTATTAAGCATGTATAAGAGCTGGGCTTTGTTTGGTCTGCCACTGTCACCTGTCATGTATATATAAACTTACATTTTATTACCTGTTATATTATAAGGGAAGTTATGTGGGTACTGTTTATATATATAAAGCTGCTTGGCTATATATAGGTTACGAGTACATATAATATGTCCTGGTTGTTGAAAGGTTACAGAGGTATATATATATATATACAGTATCATACGTTTTCAGTAGTGTATATTAAGTTCCATTCTGTTTAAGTACAGAACACTGTTTATGTGTATAACATCTATAGTTTTATATAATGTTAAATTTTTTGTTTTTTCACTGTTTTAAGTATCATACGTTTTCAGTAGTGTAAATTAAGTTACATCTATAGTTTAAGTATAGAACACTATTTTATGTGATAGTTTATATAGTATAAATATATGCTGCTCATATGTAAAAAAAAGTAGTTTGAAATTACTATATTTTGCTGTAGGGATGTTTTCTGGTAGCAGTTCATAGGGTTGTTCTATTTGTTTTAATAATGGGTTTAAAATGTATATATATATATATTTTATTAATAAAAGTTTGAAATTAGAATATGATTTACAATTTTGTGTATATATATAAATTTTTTATGTTATATTTATATTAATTTACATATACTATTTATCATTTCGATCCAGTTCTGATTTGATTTCATCAATTTCTTATCTGTCAGCTTTGTCCGTCATGCCTGTTTCTTCATCAAACAGTGTCCATCTAGCATTTCTTTGGAGTTCGTAGCTCATTTCTTTGTCAAATCTATCTAGCCTCGAAAGGTGAGCAATCACTCACGATTAATGTTCTTTTATTTATTAAATTTGATTTCAATTGAAACGACAATTGAAATATGCTGCTGTTAGTTATTTACACTATTATATATGCTATTACCTGTATCAGTTCACCTGTGACATCTGACACCATTATCTGTTATATATACAATGATAATCCAGTTTGGTTGATAATTGATTGATTGTTGATGTTTATATGGGACGTTAAATTGTTAATGTTAAAGTGATAAATAATATGCAATTGAATTGATATAGGATAGTCCACAATTTAGAATTGGATCTATATGTTGAATTTGATTTGTTAAATTTGCATAATATGACCCTTTGAATGTTTAATCACTCGACACGTAGTAATATGGTTAACTTCACCTTGAACCATTGAATGTATGTTGTATAAAATTGATGTAGTATAAATTGGATAATGAATATCGAGTGAAAAACCGTATTAATATTAGTGTGAAATCTTTAATCTACATGAAATGATAGTGTAGATTCTAGAAATGATTGTATTAATTTGCACAAACAACAATGTGAATTAATACGATTATTTCGGGATTACTTGAATTGATTATTAGATTGATATTGGTTGCTGTTATTGCTTGTTTATTTACTTTGACATCATCCCCGTTATCACATTGCAAGTTCCCTTTGCTATGCTTTGATTTGAATGAAATTGGAATCGGGTTGAAATGATAAATACCCAAATTAAACTTTGACCTAGGATAGAGAATTAAATAAAACCTGATTGGTCAATAATTTGATTTAAAAACAAATTAAGGATTTTATTTGAATAAATAATATGTGTAACGACCCCGAAATTTAAATTTATTTAAATTAATAATTAAATGGATTTTTGAATTAAATTGAGTAATTAAATAAATTTTTGGATAAAAATTTGTAAATTTAGTTAGAAAATTGGAGCGAGTTTCCCCGACTCAAATATGAGTGGATTTGAAAATAATAAATATATAGATATATATATTTTGACTTGAGTTTAAATTGTAAATAAACAAATGCATAAATAAGAAACAAAACAAAGTAAAAGTGTTCAAACAAACAAATACAAATACAAAATAACAACATTTAAATTTAACAAATATATACATAAGTAAGTGTAGGCTTGAGAAAGAAGACACCCAACATGTACAACTGAAACAAGCAAGGCAAGTGATATCAACATAAAATATCTTTGGTACACCATAACATCATCTCCAGCCGAAAACAAAAAAAAAATGCAAGGCAAGGGAATAAACAAAGTAATATGTACATAAGGTAATAAATGAAACATACCTCTAGCCTATCAAAGCATCTTCAGCATGGCCAAAAATCACCTCAACCATACTTATTGAATAAACAAAGACATCACTTTGTACAACTACTTCTTTTTATATACCAACCTCATTCATATCAGCCTTCTCCTCTGCTGTTTCGAAACTGAAAAGAAATCTAAAATGAATACCATCTCAACTTTAAAACAATACAAATCAATGCAACTCAGGGATTTAAAGGAGGTCTCAGCAAGCATAGATTCGACTGAGCTAAGAAATGACAAACAACGTCTTCAAATCTGAAGCAATTTTCAAAACCTGGAAAACAACAAATTCAATTTCCAGTTCATTCATCTAGTTCTCTGTTCTTCTTCTCAGCCTAAGGTGAGCAAACCACCCTTTTTAGATTAAATCTGTTTAATCTCTGATGGTATATATATATATACTTGAAGTTATTGTGAGTAACATCCCTATTTTAAATGTTAAGTATATAATTATGGTTGCATGCTTATCTTTGGAATATAGTATGCTTGTGAATATATATTTAAATTTCTGAGTATATATATGGATGTGGAGACATGTGCATATGTCCCATTGTCATCTCTGTTTCCAGTTTTCAATTTCAAGACTTGATAAAAAATTCACATTCTCTTAAATCCATTGATGTGAGAACTTAGCATTTAAATAAAACTTGTTATTACGTCATAGAGAAGGTTTTAAATTTTTGTTTAAGTTAATTTAAAATTTGAAATCTCACTGGAAGTATAAAACATCAGTGAAAGTCAAAATAGGCAAAAATTCAATCTGTGCAATTTATAAATTCAGCATTTTAAATTGAATACATAAACCAAATCATGATTTTTAACACTAAAACTAAGATTTTAAAAAATAAGATGAAGGTGCTGTATGGGTTTGAACGGGAATGGAATTATTTGATTTTCCGGTGATCTATGAATAGTGGAGGCTCGGGGTTCTTCCAGGTGGTGGAGGAGGGTTAGTAGGAGCTAGGAAAAATCATTTCTGGTGGTAGAAAGCTTTGTGGAAGTTGCGGCAGTAGAATTTTTTTTAGAACCCTAGTTTTAGTTAGGGTAGGTATTTCGATCGGCACGACTCCTAGGGATGACCGAGTTCAACGGAACTCTGGGGGAAGGTAGCTTAAACGTGGTCGAAGATGTGGCCGGAGGTGGCGACGCTCTGGTGGTCGGTGGAGGCTATACGAGGTGTTGACAGGGTTTCGAAGGTGGTTTCAGTTTTTGGTTCCAGGTTGGGTTAGTATGCTCGATTTTGAATTTCGAGTGATTGTCGAAGTTTGGTGATCGGGTTTTGGTTGGAGGATGATCGGCGACTGATCTGGGTCGGGAAGGATGGTCGGCGATGGGTGGAAGTGGCGTGCACGTGTACGCGTGTACGTTTGTACATTGGGTAGTGTTGCGCCTCGGGGAAGAGGAGGAAAAACTCGGGTATCTCTCGAAGTAAAAGGGATGGGCGACTCGAATTAGTGTACTGTCTCGAGTTTGTTTATTCCAAGCAGTTTAAAAACAGAAGCTTGTTCTTCTGTTTAAATTCCAGTCTGGTTTGTTAAATTTAGTACGATTTAAACTTAAATTTAAATCAAGATTTTAAAACCTGGACTAAAAGTGAAATTCCAATACAAGTTGAAAGAAAAAGAATCAGTTTTAAAAATCTGAAGGTGTTTTAAAACAAGTTTAAATTTAATTTAAATTCGGTTAAGGTTTTTTTAAAGGGTAAATCATTTTGAATCTTATATTCAAAGTGTGATTTAAATTTAAATTCAAAAGTGTACTGTTTAAAATACACTTAAAAGTTAATGAAATCATTAATAAAGAAATTTATTTTCTTAGAGATAATGAAGGTAATAAAATGATAGAAATTATTAAGTAATTAAAGAATGATTTATTTAATGTATAAATAAATAAAATTTAGATTTATTTAAAATTAGAAAATGGTTTAATAATGAATTAATCTAAGAAAATTTCTTAAGAAAGTAAATTGAGAAATGTTATTACTTAATGCAGAAAATTTACTAGAAATTATTAAGTAATTTAATTTATGTGATTAAATTTGATTTGAATTAATAAGACTTATTAATTAAGATAATCAATTGTAAATTGCTAATTACTTAATGAAAGCAATTAAGGGGTTAATTGATTATGTAATTTGTTTAAGGTTAATTAATTAAAATGGTTTATAATTAATTTATGATTAATTAACCAAGATATGTAGTTTATTCATAAGTAATTAATCTGATTTGAATTAATGAGAAAATTAACTGATCTTACTTACGAATATTTGGATTCTATTGGATGACTTGATTGTTGATATCCCTGATTTATGATGCTTTGTGATACACCATGATTTATGTTATGATCTGTGATTAATTATCTGTGATGTAATTTATTATCTGTGATATTTATATATCTGTGGTCTGTGCATAAACGATAAGCGTTATAGTTTATATCGCTTATCATCTATATCCTGTATTTTGATCTGTGATGATTCATTGTGTTGCACTATTGTGTGTGAAACCCCTGGACTACACCATACACACACAAATATGGATTTCACGTGGAAATCGGTTAAGTCACAGATAATTTAAATTTGATGTTTTTAAAAATTGAAATTTTAATTTCAATTGATTTTGAAATTGGAAATTTGGGTTTAAAGTGAAAAGCTTTCGAAATGGAATTTCAAAGATAAAATTTATTTTGAATAATTTGATAAAGTTTTGAAGTTTAAATAATTTGATTTAAACTTAAATTCAAGATGTGAAATTGAATTCTATAATTTGAAACTAGGGATTAAAGATGTTATATCCGTTATATAAGGGTTAAACCATTTTAAAAGTATTGATTTTAGAATGTGAATTAAATTCAAAGGCTTTAACTCGAGCAAATATAATTGGATTTTTTTGAAACGAAAACTATTTGTTTTCAATTAATAACAGCTTTCATATAAGTAGTGAACTTTCAATTTGTGTTGAAAGGTTTCAAATTTAAAATGAAATTGAAATGGTTTGAAAGGCTATAAATGAATTCTTTTTTTTTTGAAAGCTATGAATTGAATCTGTTTATTTTTAACAGATTTAAAATGATGATTCGTTTAAAACATTCGAAATGAAATTGTTTTGAAAGCTATAAGTTGAATCTTTATTTCAAAGATTTAACAAGTTAATCCAATTGAAACGGAAATTGTTTTGAAACCTATGAATGAATCTTTGTGAAAATTAAGTGAACTCTGTGAATTTAATCCTTTTGTTTAAAAAGGGTTAAAATGGTAATTTGTTAAACCATTTGAAAAGAAAGGTTTTGGGTAATAAGTTGTGACTTAATTGAAATCCCATTATCCATTTGATTTTGAATATTGCGCTCGTTGTTCGGGTTAGCCGGGAAAAGACATTTGTGTCATATAACCCATTCCGAATAATGATACGTCGTATATGGATAGCATTTGAAGACCGGTGTTGAAGACCGGATATTCACGAAAACGAAAGGACAACTCGTCGAATGTCTCTGCACCGACTGGTCCCCGGTATAGAGATTTTATCACCCTTTGTGATGGAAAGTCCGGACGGGATTGTGAATACCCAGAATTGCAAGGGCTTCGTAAGAAGTGCCTTCGGTTCTGTTCGAACCCGGAACAGACTTGTATGGTTACATGTCTGACATTACACTTTGAGATATAAAGCCAATTTCTTTCAAATACATATCTTTTTGGTGGCGGAGAATTCATTCTCTTAGCTTAACACCCTTCTCTGAGACGTACGAGCTCAGAGGTTATGTAGTTGAAGTTATCAGCGATATATCCCAATTTGGTAATGTGACATGCTGAGTGTTGCTGTGTGATGATCAGTGTTTGATCATTTGCGATATGATCATTTGTTTGATCTTATATCTTTGTGATCATAGGTTGATCATTTGTTTGACCCGAAGCATGGCTTTGTGACAAAGCGTAGCTTTGTGGACGAGACTTCGTCGAACCTCACACCCCGGAAATGGTCAAAACAGGAAAGATGCAGCAAGGTTCTAGGGAGTAGCGCCCCTTAGTGTATGTCATTCCTTCTGGATAAAGGTGGTATCATGGTATGGAGCCCAGATACTTAACCTATGTGGTTACTGCATTATTATTCTGATGTAGTTGTTGGAAATCGAGGATCCTCGGGAAGATCGGTGACGATCGGGGGATGGCATACGCGTGTCAGTATTTACCTATTTTTGCAGAGGTAACCCGGCATTGTGTTGGCAGAGATCCGGTTAGGTTCTCGGGACGTCATTCCAGAGGCGTTTCCATGTGGCAATGGGAAGTTCCTTGGCCTGACCATTTGTTGGAAATCCAAAGAAACAATACGAACCCTTTACGATTGCAAATTGTAGAACCTGTCTCCTCAGGAGGCAGCTATAGCAGGCATAATATAATGGTACCTATGCTGGCTAAGATTTATATTCTACTTTCGAAATATTTTCCACTATGCACTAATAATAATATCAAAAATGATTTGATTTTGCGTAGTAAGCATCTTTGACTAACATAAGAAGAAATCTCCTCCAAGTCTGCGTTTGCATTGTGTGTGTGGTGGGAGGTCTTATGGTAGTTTCATTTTCCAAAAGCATTGCGGATTTCAATGTTTAAAATTCCTTTGTTGTTTGTTAAAGATAAACTGTTTTTGTTGCTCACACCAGTCCCACGACTGACTCGGAGTTTATTGTTCATTTCCTAAACTCTGGGTGCTCATAATTTTCTACACGAGCAGTCTAGAGTTGGGTTTTTCAGATAGTCAGGTTCAGTAGATTTTCTGGAGCTAGTTCAGTCTTTGGATCGGACTGCACTTGCTTATCTTTGTGCATCGTTATTGGGAGTTCGAGCTATTGCTGGAGTTCTCTCTTGAAGACTATCTTAGAGTTATTTGTTCCGCTGCTGATATTAGTTATCTATTTTTCTTTTCCGCTGCTATTTGTTGTATCATATCTCTGATGTATATTGATATTCATTGTATCAGATATTATAATCAGATATTGTATCAGATATTGTGTATCAATGTATTATTCATTTCTTCCGCTGTGTTATTTACTTAATGTTTTTATAAGCTCCGGAGAACCAGATTTGGCATTTGAATCTACGGCATTTTGAGTACAAGTGGAGTACGGGTGCCGATTTTCGAAGGCCAACTTTTGGGTCTTTACAATATGGCTTTGAAATGAAGTTGAAATTTGAATTTTTAAATGAAAGGAAAATGTTAATATTTAAAAATCTGAAACAAAATATTAACAATGTAATTGATGAAAGAATGTTGTTTAATTTAAGAAATGATTGAATTAAGTTTGAAATTATTTAATAATTTAATGAGATTGAATTATTTAAAAATTAAATAAAATTGAATCCTTTGATAATTAAAATTGAACTTCTTGAATAAGTGAAATTAAGTTTCCTTAATAATTGAGTTTTGAAATTTGTAATTAAGTAAATAAATAAATGAAATTGAATTTTCTTTAACAAGAAATAAAATGTGATTTATTGAAATTAATGTAAGACTTGAAATTCAAAGAATTTGATTTGATGAATATAATTTAATTTGAAATTTGTAAGTTTTGATATAATGAAGTTGAATTTAAATAATGGATTTAATGAATTGGAAATTTAATAGAAATTGTTTTGAATGGCAAATTTTACTTAAATGAATATTGAATGAAATCGATAAATGAATTTAAATTGATTTAAATTTTAAATTAAATTAATTTAAATGATTTCGGAATGAGACTTATATATTCAAACTTGAATCAATATTTGAATTGTTTTAAATAAAAATCGAAATTGAATTATAGGATTTTGAAATGAATTTGGAAGTTTTGAAACGGAAATTATGGAAATTGATTTAGAAAGATAAATGAAATGTTGGTTTGCAAATTCTAATTGGAATTGTAATTGATTTGGTTTTGAAATATATAAACGACCAATCGGTGTAATAATTACGAAAGTTATTAAAGAGACCGGAATCGGTTAGGGACATACTCACTGTCTAAACCGAAAACCACTTTAATAACTATGCGCGGAGTATGATCCAGAATGAAGTGGTTGGAATGATGTACGTGATGACTGAAGAAAGAGAACGATAATGGATAGCCTTGACACTTGTGTCAAATTGGAAATGACTAAAACAGGAGCCGTGCCGGGCCAAATGGGGGCTAGCTACCTCGAGCGAACACACTTCTTCGAAAACTACTCATTACTTGTTGTCGATTGGTGCACCCTTGATTTTGGGAGTGTTGTTTCGCGGTGTTGCGATCGCTGCGGCGATGCGTTCTCACCAGTCCGGATCAGGCAAACGGTAGTTTCACTACCTTGGGTATTGCCTCATGTGCCTTGTCATACTTTGGATCCCTATATACGCGACCACTACGATTTGTTTTGCATTATACCTATGGAGTACTCCCTGATATCCCACTAGTTTACGGTGGAGTTTACAGTGCTGCATAGACTATAACGTTATATAAATGTGTTAAGGGGGATAATGGTAACGCCTTAACACTATTTTGATACTT
Organism: Allium fistulosum; assembly: GCA_030737815.1. Lineage (NCBI taxonomy): Eukaryota > Viridiplantae > Streptophyta > Magnoliopsida > Asparagales > Amaryllidaceae > Allium > Allium fistulosum. Next base: position 57,253,371 of record CM060906.1, read on the forward strand.
TATATTAACTGATAGGCATTATCTACTTACCGTACACTACTACATAGTAGATAGTTTAACGGATCCTTAAAGGATGGTTATTCCAGACATCCTTTGAGTTACTTGTATTTCAGTTGCTATTTCACTTGAGTTGGATTTATTAATATAAGAATGTTAATCCTGACTCGAGTGTTTTGTGTTTTGCTTTACGCTCGGATCAGACTGAGTGTACCAGTATTCAAGACTCACCTTTGGAGTTGGAGCTTTGCTTGAAGAATCCAGCCATCTATTCTGCTTTCAGTATTCGATGATTCCAGTGATGTAATCTGATTTGTATCTGATGTATCGTGTTACTCATCTGTTGTACCTTATCTAACTCTGATATGTATATAGTAGCTTCATGAACTACTATCTTTTGCTTCCGCTGCATTTATTACTCTGTGTCTGTGATCTGTGATTATTTATTTACTGTATATGTTCAGTTTTGCCAAATTTTCTTAACAATTCGGTATTTTGAATTATTCAAGTTCGACATGTGTGTCTGCCTATGCACTTAGAGGGTGCAGCATGATAGGGGGTTCTCGCATTTGGTTTGGTAGCGAGCGGATGACTCTTACTCCTACATGTCCCTACGGGGTTGGTGCAGTCGAGAGGCTGGCTGTAAAGGCAGAACACAGGTACAGCCGTATGCTACGGTGGGCGTTACCCCACTGACGCGGTCCGTTACAGTTGGTATCAGAGCTTTGGTAGCTCTAGGCAAAACTTAGTATATATGGTAAATGTATTTACATAATCACTTTCATCCAAGTTTGAACCTCGTCCTTTTTGACTCGATTCCTCTGAATTTTGGAATGTTCCCTACGGTTCCAAAACTCATTCGTGTCCCCCACTATTCGTCTTCTTTCAATGCTGGAGCATCCCATAACTCCACTTCAAATGATATCTATAATAAATCGGCGGTCTCGCCAAACTTCGAATGATTTGTAAATGGGTGAAACTCCTTTACAATAGACATTGATTTACTGGAGATTTCTGTATCCTCGGTACGATGCTATCTATCTCCTGCTATACCTGAATTCTATCTCTTGAGATCGAATGTAGATTTGCCTCGAAATTCTGCATCGATCTTATTCTTGAAGTCACGGTCGACCCGGTTAAGGTTGCCCGCGATTTATACAAACTTATCAATCTTCCTACTTTGTTATTTAATCATCGTATCTTTGATTCGAACTTATCTTCGAATCAAAATTCTCTTTGGTTTGAGTCCATCAAATTTGAAACCCTATCCTTATTTTGAAAATTCATTCCTGTATCGTCGAGCAAAGAAATGTATTTGTAAACTAATATACAAATGTTTTAATATATACTGTGTTGTTTGAGTTGTTGATGTTGATTTGGGTTTCCGATCGATTCGTCTGATCAACGCCATCGATAGGATTTCCAAAACACTTGAACAGAGCAAACTGACACAATAGTATTTTCAAAATTTGGTAAATAAAATAATCTTGTATGATTATATTATATATAAGTATAAATTTTCTAAAATTGAATTGTTAACTGAATTGGTTGGCAGAAAGGTAATATTTGATTTTCACTATTTGTTTTGAAAATCATTGATTATTCCAACATAAAAATAAATGGAATTATAAAAGTTGGTTTATAGATTTATTTAGAAATTTAAACGAATTTAAAGTAAGAATTTGAGAATTTAATTTCCTAAAATTTCAAGCTTTGGTTTTTAAATTTTTAAAAATGTATATTATTGAACGTATTTTCAAATAGAAACCGTTTTCAAAGAATTTTAAAATGTTGAAACCAGTGCTCTTTTCTTTGTCGCTGGAAAATAATTGATGGCGACCGCATCATCGACATTCATTTTCGAATTTCGAAGTGGAGAGACTATTTTGTAGCTTTGCTACGGTTTTGTTTTGAAAAAAAATATTTTGATTTGAATTTCTTCAGTATAATTTGATTTATATATATACAGGTATCTTATTTTAAAAATTTAATTGATTTGATATAAATATATAGATATATCTCTAAATTGTTTGAAGAAAATCAGAGATTTAAATTCTTAAATTTTAGGTTAAAGATGATTTCAATTATAAACTGAAGTCAAAATTCTTGGATAAATATTTAACTTGAAATAACTGGATTGTAAAAAATTTATTTGTATGATACTCAATTTCATTTCAATATAACTTACCTAAATTATTTAGAAGTTAAAATGTAATTGGATAATGTACAATAAAAATGTCTTTATAAATAAAATTTGAGTGTTTATAATAAATATTATACACTAAATTTTGATTATAAATATGTTAATAGAGTTAGATAGGATAATAAGCAAAACTCAGTTAATAATGAAATAAATTTGTTTTGAAAGAATTAATAAATTGAAATTTGATCAACTTATGAAAATACCTTGAATTTAAAAGCAATTAGTAAATATAAATTAATTTAAATCGAAACTTTTATGGTTTAAATTAATTTATATGGGTTAAATATATGTGATTAGATTTATTAAGTAGAATAAATTTAACAATAATTTGGAATAAAGAAGAATTTAAATTGCTAAAAAAAAGATTATAATAAAAGACTATTCAAATTTATGGTTTTAGAAATTGTAAATTGAAGATAATTGGATAATAAGATAATGAATTTAGAAATAGTTGAGATTGATTTTAGTGAAATCAAATGGATTAAATCAATTATTGAATCTCAATTAATTTAAATTTGAATTTATATGGTTTAAATTAATTGTTATTTTGTGTTTCAAATCTGTTTTTCTTTTTGGTTGTTTCTATTCTCCTACCTCGTTCCTTTTCGGGGACGAAAAGTTTTGAGTGGGGGAGAGTGTAACGACCCGTAAATTTAACTGGTTTTAATAACGTTATAAATTGAAATTTTGCGAAATTTTAAACGATAAAATTTCGAACTATAAATTGATATTTGGAATACGTCTAGTTAAACATAGTAACTGGTAAATTTTCGTCTGAAAATACGAAAGTTTATTTCGCGCGTAAATTTATTTCAATTTAATCAGTTAAAAAGCGATGAAAATAAAATATTTTCGGAACCTAAATATTTTTACATAGAAAAATTCTAAACCATCTTCTGAGCAAACGTCATTTTTCGTTTTTCCAAATTCGGACTTCTTTGGCTTCGTCGATCTTATTTTACTGTGTTTTTGCTGCATTTTCCGCTAGTAGAAAATTTGAATTTTTTTTATTTCAATCATACCACTGATATCCGTAAAATTTTCAGCGTATTTCATGCAGTTATTTTTTTCATATTTATTTTCATATTTTATTTTTGTTATGGTCTAGAATTTGATTTTGTTTGCTTGTTTACTTTAGTAGGCTTATAGGCTAGAAAGCTAAAAGTCACGTGAATGGAAGTTTGGAAAAGGAATAGCCGTTCATTGAATTAAAGTGCATGTTCATTACCCATGCGTTCACTAAATTTTTGACTGTTGCTTTTCCCATGATTCCATTTACTTGTTGTGGTTCGTATTCATTTTTCTCCCTATTATTCATTCCTGTGCTTTCGTCCCGGTAGCCCATCGTTTTCCTTTCTTACCATTTCAAAAAATATACAATATAATATAGTAGTTGATATATATTTGCCTCTGCCGTTATTTTATTTTCTATCTAACTTGACCTGCTCTTTCACCATTTCATGCTTTTGCCTCCCCCTAGCTTTTATAAAAATGAAATGCCAGAATCTCCTTCACCCACGTTTTCTCCCCTCCTCTCCCAGTTGCTCACGCGCATGGCCTCCCTTGCATTTTTCCCACTTCGTGACCTTCCAACTCCTCCGCGCCCACAAAACTTCCCCAAGCAACTTCTGCTCTCCACATCACTGTCAACCCGCCTCTTCATCGATCCATCACCGCATACCAGACATGCCACCCTCAACCGAGCAACCATCAGTTGCCTTCTCACCCGAACCAAGCTTCCACTTTCTATCAACGTCTTCTTCCACTCACCTCGGTCAGCCGAGCAACTCTACGCGGAACCCGACCTCACCCTTTCCAGTGAACATGAAGCCAGGTTTTTGATTCAAATATGATATATATTTTTTAACTTGTAATATATGGAGATACTGACTTTTATATATATATATTCGTAATGGACATGGGCATTTGAAATGAATACGTGTAAACAATTTATGTTTAAGAGTTGTATAAATTTTATATATGTCAGTTCTATATATGTGGGTAAATGAAGTGGTAAAATATATATGTTAGGCATAGATTTTGAAATCTTTCATTTCGGTTAAGTTATATATATTATAATAAATTGGTTTATTAAGCATGTATAAGAGCTGGGCTTTGTTTGGTCTGCCACTGTCACCTGTCATGTATATATAAACTTACATTTTATTACCTGTTATATTATAAGGGAAGTTATGTGGGTACTGTTTATATATATAAAGCTGCTTGGCTATATATAGGTTACGAGTACATATAATATGTCCTGGTTGTTGAAAGGTTACAGAGGTATATATATATATATACAGTATCATACGTTTTCAGTAGTGTATATTAAGTTCCATTCTGTTTAAGTACAGAACACTGTTTATGTGTATAACATCTATAGTTTTATATAATGTTAAATTTTTTGTTTTTTCACTGTTTTAAGTATCATACGTTTTCAGTAGTGTAAATTAAGTTACATATATAGTTTAAGTATAGAACACTGTTTTATGTGATAGTTTATATAGTATAAATATATGCTGCTCATATGTAAAAAAAAGTAGTTTGAAATTACTATATTTTGCTGTAGGGATGTTTTCTGGTAGCAGTTCATAGGGTTGTTCTATTTGTTTTAATAATGGGTTTAAAATGTATATATATATATATATATATATATATTATTAATAAAAGTTTGAAATTAGAATATGATTTACAATTTTGTGTATATATATAAATTTTTTATGTTATATTTATATTAATTTACATATACTATTTATCATTTCGATCCAGTTCTGATTTGATTTCATCAATTTCTTATCTGTCAGCTTTGTCCGTCGTGCCTGTTTCTTCATCAAACAGTGTCCATCTAGCATTTCTTTGGAGTTCGTAGCTTGTTTCTTTGTCAAATCTATCTAGCCTCGAAAGGTGAGCAATCACTCACGATTAATGTTCTTTTATTTATTAAATTTGATTTCAATTGAAACGACAATTGAAATATGCTGCTGTTAGTTATTTACACTATTATATATGCTATTACCTGTATCAGTTCACCTGTGACATCTGACACCATTATCTGTTATATATACAATGATAATCCAGTTTGGTTGATAATTGATTGATTGTTGATGTTTATATGGGACGTTAAATTGTTAATGTTAAATGATAAATAATATGCAATTAAATTAATATAGGATAGTCCACAATTTAAATTGGATCTATATGTTGAATTTGATTTGTTAAATTTGCATAATATGACCCCTTAAATGTTTAATCACTCGACACGTAGTAATATGGTTAACTTCACCTTGAACCATTGAATGTAAGTTGTATAAAATTGATGTAGTATAAATTGGATAATGAATATCGAGTGAAAAACCGTATTAATATTAGTGTGAAATCTTTAATCTACATGAAATGATAGTGTAGATTCTAGAAATGATTGTATTAATTTGCACAAACAACAATGTGAATTAATACGATTATTTCGGGATTACTTGAATTGATTATTGGATTGATATTGGTTGCTGTTATTGCTTGTTTATTTACTTTGACATCATCCCTGTTATCACACTGCAAGTTCCCTTTGCTATGCTTTGATTTGAATGAAATTGGAATCGGGTTGAAATGATAAATACCCAAATTAAACTTTGACCTAGGATAGAGAATTAAATAAAACCCGATTGGTCAATAATTTGATTTAAAAACAAATTAAGGATTTTATTTGAATAAATAACATGGCTTTAAAATGAATTTGAAATTTGAATTTTTAAATGAAAGGAAAATGTTAATATTTAAAAATCTGAAACAAAATATTAACAATGTAATTGATGAAAGAATGTTGTTTAATTTAAGAAATGATTGAATTAAGTTTGAAATTATTTAATAATTTAATGAGATTGAATTATTTAAAAATTAAATAAAATTGAATCCTTTGATAATTAAAATTGAACTTCTTGAATAAGTGAAATTAAGTTTCCTTAATAATTGAGTTTTGAAATTTGTAATTAAGTAAATAAATAAATGAAATTGAATTTTCTTTAACAAGAAATAAAATGTGATTTATTGAAATTAATGTAAGACTTGAAATTCAAAGAATTTGATTTGATGAATATAATTTAATTTGAAATTTGTAGGTTTTGATATAATGAAGTTGAATTTAAATAATGGATTTAATGAATTAGAAATTTAATAGAAATTGTTTTGAATGGCAAATTTTACTTAAATGAATATTGAATGAAATCGATAAATGAATTTAAATTGATTTAAATGTTAAATTAAATTAATTTAAATGATTTCGAAATGAGACTTATATATTCAAACTTGAATCGATATTTGAATTGTTTTAAATAAAAATCAAAATTGAATTATAGGATTTTGAAATGAATTTGGAAGTTTTGAAACGGAAATTATGGAAATTGATTTAGAAAGATAAATGAAATGTTGGTTTGCAAATTCTAATTGGAATTGTAATTGATTTGGTTTTGAAATATATAAACGACCAATCGGTGTAATAATTACGAAAGTTATTAAAGAGACCGGAATCGGTTAGGGACATACTCAATGTCTAAACCGAAAACCACTTTAATAACTATGCGCGGAGTGTGATCCAAAATGAAGTGGTTGGAATGATGTACGTGATGACTGAAGAAAGAGAACGATAATGGATAGCCTTGACACTTGTGTCAAATTGGAAATGACTAAAACAGGAGCCGTGCCGGGCCAAATGGGGGCTAGCTACCTCGAGCGAACACACTTCTTCGAAAACTACTCATTACTTGTTGTCGATTGGTGCACCCTTGATTTTGGGAGTGTTGTTTCGCGGTGTTGCGATCGCTGCGGCGATGCGTTCTCACCAGTCCGGATCAGGCAAACGGTAGTTTCACTACCTTGGGTATTGCCTCATGTGCCTTGTCATACTTTGGATCCCTATATACGCGACCACTACGATTTGTTTTGCGTTATACCTATGGAGTACTCCCTGATATCCCACTAGTTTACGGTGGAGTTTACAGTGCTGCATAGACTATAACGTTATATAAATGTGTTAAGGGGGATAATGGTAACGCCTTAACACTATTTTGATACTTTATATTAACTGATAGGCATTATCTACTTACCATACACTACTACATAGTAGATAGTTTAACGGATCCTTAAAGGATGGTTATTCCAGACATCCTTTGAGTTACTTGTATTTCAGTTGCTATTTCACTTGAGTTGGATTTATTAATATAAGAATGTTAATCCTGACTCGAGTGTTTTGTGTTTTGCTTTACGCTCGGGTCAGACTGAGTGTACCAGTATTCAAGACTCACCTTTGGAGTTGGAGCTTTGCTTGAAGAATCCAGCCATCTATTCTGCTTTCAGTATTCGATGATTCCAGTAATGTAATCTGATTTGTATCTGATGTATCATGTTACTCATCTGTTGTACCTTATCTAACTCTGATATGTATATAGTAGCTTCATGAACTACTATCTTTTGCTTCCGCTACATTTATTACTCTGTGTCTGTGATCTGTGATTATTTATTTACTGTATATGTTCAGTTTTGCCAAATTTTATTAACAATTCGGTATTTTGAATTATTCAAGTTCGACATGTGCGGATGCGAATAGTCCAAAATAGCGGGTCGTTACAGCACTCCACTGTAACTATAATCACAGAATAAAAGGATAAATTCAAGGTGGACGTAGACCGGAGATAGCCGAACCACTATAAATCTATTGTCTTTTCTTACTTTCATTCATTTTACATTTACTATTTCTTCATTTTTACTCTCTACATTATCTGAATCTGTGATTTGTGACGGGATATTGAGGATTTGTGAGTAAACACTAGTGCTTTCATTACATTTGGGGTTTGTGACCATTTTTGGCGCAAACACTTTGGTGCTTTCACTGAGAATTCTAGCACCCACTACTTTGGAAAAGGATTGGATCTGAAGCTATGGTTAGGCAATCAGCTAGAAGGACATTACCAGAAAGGAGCCATCAAGAGGGAACTCAAGAGGCTTCCTTCGGAGCTGGAGCAGATCAGGCATCCATCCACATCACAAGGGATGAGATGCAGACTATGATGGATTCCATGTTGGAACGATTGATAAAAAGGCAGGAGGAGATGATGCAGAATCTTCTTAGATAGTTTGGACAAGCAGGAGCAGCAGGAGCTGCTGGAGCACAAATCCACGGAGCTGGACTAAAAGGACTCAATAGACAATCAAATGGAGTGGTCCAACATGGGGTAGCCCCCAATCAGCAAACATCTACCAATTTGGATAGATCTAGACTCGCGGGCACACCCTCGTGTAATGTTGGACCTGCCATGGAGACATCACAACATGAAGAGTGTGTGCCAGATTTCCCTCGTAGACTTGGGGAGCAAGCTGAAGGAAATTAGGGACTACCCCTGAATGACAATGACAGATTGGCAGAGATCATCAGACCACCCATGCATGGAGGATTGAAGAATAAGGATCTTGAGGATGTGAATAGAAGCCCGTTCACCCCCAACATCAAAAACGCAAGGAACTCGCCATACTTCAAGCTACCCACGTTGAATATGTACGATGGAAAGTCGGATCCAACCACACATATGATGAGATACATTCGGCATATGGAAGTCTTGGGGACATCCAATAAGGTAATGGCAAGATGTTTTCTGTTATATCAAACTGACTTGGCTACCCTTTGGTTCAGGCAGCTGGATAATTCATCTATAAGGACATGGACTGAGCTTGTTGAATGATTCATGAGGCAATTCAGGGTCCACATCATAAGACCCAAAAATGTTATGACATTGGCGGCACTAAAGCAGAGGACCAGAGAGTCCTTGAGAGATTTTCTGACCAGATTTAATGCAGCGGCGGCATCGGTGAATCAGCCAGATACATCCATGGTATTAATGGCGGCTATATCAGGGATAGCTGACAACACAGAATTCAAGGATTCATTAGCATGGGATCCACCATAGAACCTCAGGGAATTTTACCATGAGGCAGACAGGTTCTTGCGGCAAGAAGATGCATGGGTTGAAAAGCAAGATGTCAATGTTACTCAAGATGAGGGACCGTCTAGAGGAGGGTCCAAGGCAAACAATGGAAAGAAAAGAGTTGTTGATAGCTCTGATGTACCGAGACAACCTAAGAGGGAACCGAGATTCTCCTCCTACACTGAACTGACTCAAACTCTTGAACAAATATACTTGGAAACCCGGGGCAGGTTCCCTACCGCAAGCCGATGAGGCGAGAGCCCACTGATAGTGAAAGGAGATCGGTAAGATATTTTGTGTTCCATGAGTTAAATGGGCATAATACAAATCGTTGTAGGCATCTGAAAGGTGTAATTGAAGATCATGTCAGGAAGACCGGTTATCAAAGTACGTAAGAGCCCGGAGAGCAGAGGCAGAATAGGCATAACCCCTGCCTGCACCATCAGAAAACAGGAATAACCCTGGATCGAGGTCATGCCTCGTCATGAACGTGATGATAAGGGGTAGGTTCAGGACTTGGACCTAGACCACATAACAAGTTTTTTCATTATGCTTCTCTAATAAAATGGCTAAGTCACTTACACATGTATGGGATTACGAACAGTCCCTAGGCATGCTCTAAGATGACAACAAACCGTCACACCCCGAAAGGCACACACTACACTGTTTGGACATTTGTTTTCTTTATTTTCTGTGCACATTCTGAACTCTATTTATTTATTTGATTGAATTATTTGGTTGTGAACCCACTCGAACGTGGAATCTATAACGATAATCCCAAAATCTCACCCTAAGAAGAGAGATAGAATAATGTAAGCAAGCCCCCTCGTCAGAAACAACGAGTGGATTGGGCCTATCTAAAGCCATCAACGGAACTCAATCTCGAAAGATCACATTCCGCTTTGAACAAGCATTCGATCTCAAATGATCACTATCCGCCATAAACGGTACTCCATCTCGAATGATCACCCTCTGCTTTGAACAGCATTAGACACGAACGATCATCATCTGCTTTGAATAATCCTCGATCTAGAACGATCATTTTATGTCTTGAACGACATCCGATCTCGAACGATCATATTGTGCTTCGAAAAACTTTTGATCTTGAATGATTATGTCATGCCTTGAATGGCGTGCGATCTTGAACGATCTCACCTCTTCTTGAATGACACTCGTCCACGCACGGCCCTCGTCCGTCATGGATGACTATCGGTCACGAACGACCACCGCACATCTTGTAATAAAAACACTTCCTTGAATGGCCTCATTTTTAACTAATGGTCTTGAACGACCATGAATGATGATCTTAAGAATCAATGAATTGAATTGCAGGTCATGGGTTTACAGCTATTCAAAACATGCCTTCCTACCGCAAGGTATGTTTTGGGGGGCAAATGTTATCCCTCTTTTTGGTCAAAGCCAGGATATCAACAAAAGGATGGATATCAGGATTGGGATCGATCAGGAATGATAAACAAGGCCTAGTGAGGCGACACTTCGAATTTAAGGTCAATCGGAGTTCATATGCTCAAGTTATGGATGGATCAATGTTCATTGGAAACCATTTCGTATCGATACTTTCATGTCGATCGATATGGATACGAAATATAATCAACTCGCCACTCCAGGATTTTACATGCCAACATCAATCTCATTCGTATCATTTCAGCATCGATACAAATGTGCGCGGCTTCGGAGTTTAGCATCATAGTTTCAACACTCTACTTCACAGATACAATTCGTATCGATCAAGCAGCTCCAGGAAGGATACAAGTTGATGGATGTGGATTGTTGTTTTTGTATCGATACTTTCGTATCGATCAAGATGGACACGGCTGTTTACTTCAGATCGATACATTCGTATCGATACAGGCGTATCAATTAGATGGATATGGAAGACAAATAGGGAACTCGATGATGTGCAACTCAACATTAAACTCAGGATGGATATGAAGCAATGGTTACGGAGGTTTGGAAGTGTATTTCGTATCGATCACTTATCGATCAATACGAAGGACACATACAGAGGAAGCTATGCTAGATGGATACAAAATTATCGAGCAGAACATCTCAAACCCAAAAGGAAGCAATTGCACTAAGAACCGTGTTTCATATTGATCATGTTCGTATTGATCGATACGAAAGAAGCGGTCAAGATGGAGTGTAAAGCATGGATCACAGCGCAAGACTCAAGGTTATCTGATGGATGCGAGATGATGGATGCGAGATGATGGATACAAAATCATCAGCCTACACTTGCAAACTCAAACTTAGATCGATCATATCTCATAATCTACACATTGGAACTTCATGAAATTTGAAGAGCAAGGACTTTGCACTATCATCTTTTACCATGATCGAACTCAGCTGATTCTAACGTGGGGATTATCGATACAAAGGATTTATTGATCAATCCCAAAGCATGGAGGTGGGCCCCACCGATCTACATACGGGCCCACATGGACCAAGAGACTTCTTTGCCTAATTTTCCGCAAGATCTTTGCAGATCTCCACCTATAAATAGAGAGAGCATGGATCAAGAAAAGGAATCTTCTTCTCTCAGCTCTCCTTTATCTTCAAGCTTGGCTAAACTCTGCCATTTTAGCTATTGAATAGCACTCCACTGTAACTGTAATCATAGTATAAAAGGAATAAAAGGATAAATTTAAAGTGGACGTAGGCCAGATAGCCGAACCACTATAAATCTTGTGTCTTTTCTTACTTTCTTTCATTTTACATTTACTATTTCTTCATTTTTACTCTCTACATTATCTGGATCTATGATCTGTGACTGGATATTGAGGATTTTTGTATAAACACTTGTGCTTTCATTACATTTGGGGTTTGTGACCATTTTTGGCCCAAACAACATCCATTAAACAAACATCACTATCACTCAATGTGCTCTGGATATATGATAAATCATATGACCTTTCAATTGTCAGGGACTAATGGAAATCCTAGTTTTTAGTGTACTCTCTTTAGCCCGAAGTCGATACTAGACCCGTTCAATCGATCCAGGGTACACAGATCCATTCAACCGATCTGGCATAGCCTTTCAAAGTACCCATGAGCGTCCTCACAATACCCCTGCTTTGAGTACATCAAAAAACACTCTAAGTATCAACAATCCCTTGGTATGCATATTTGGGCCCTTTCCTTGCTCCATCTAATTTCCATTATTCTCGAGGAACCATTCAACATTCCTCCACTCCATGATAGAACCATTCAACTATTCTATCCACTGGTCACCTATCTTAGAACCTGCCCTTTGTAGATAACCATTCTGACGACTTTGTTTAACATTGAGTCACCATCATCGAAACCTAACTCCTTTAAGTTTCAGGAGTTGTCACCTATAGAGCCTCTACTTCTCCACTTGGAACTTGCTCTCCAATCCCATTGACATAAATAACTCAGTAGCGAGCTATAATAGCTCGGCACCTAGCTATATACTTAACCAATTTTGGCTAAGTCTCCTTAACTGGTTCTAGTACTTCATTCCCCAATTGCTTTGGACCGGACCCATCCTTCAAAAGAGCTCGGCATCAACTTAAAGCTAAGGTTTCCAAGTTCTAGAGATAGCTCGGCATAGTACCTAATCCTTAGCCATTTTCCTGCATCTTGTCCTTTCCCATCTCCTTTAGACCTTCCCTACCGAGCCATCAACTCGCTGATCTATTTTGGCCAATAGAAATAGCTCGGTACCGAACTATAATAACTTGGTACCGACCTATGTCATTGACCCCATTTTTGATGTGACTTGTATCGGACTCCTCCCATACTCCAGAACCCTTCCTCCAAGTTTCATCCAAATCTAACCATTTTTTCCTTCGATTTGTCAAATTTGCCAACCTATTCTCCAGCTAGCTAAAACACTAGCAAACAACATCAAATCACAACATATAATCATAGAAAACCATGCATATACACCCATTCATACAAGAAATACATGAGAACGTGATAGTTAAGCAAATCTTTATCTAGATCTAACTTTTACACTAGCATATGTATGACGCCCTATCTCGAGATCCACACTAACAAAGGATATTACAGAGTAATATCTTATGCTAGTGCAGAGAACAGGGTTGGTTAAGAGGGACTATTCGTGAATTTTATTTTAAGAGAGCATCTATACTTCGATTAATATGCTATATTTTTTTTCATCACAAGTGGAATCAAAAAATACAATCTAGGCTTAATACAAAAGTACAGTGGCTAAAATAATAATCCAGAACAATATATATAATAAATACAAATCACAGAATCACAGGTTACAAAATATACACAGCGGAATACAAATAGATACAAGCTGATCAAATAGAATAGATATATAAGATCAAATACAAGACCGTGGTCAAAACAATCCATGATACATCTATAATACATCTCTTGAAACTAAATGTACATATATACGAGATGAAGATAAGATGAATGATGACTAGACAAGTGGAGTGAAATCCTCTCTAGGACTATCAAACTGGAGCACTTGAAATATCTCGGTCTAACCCGAGTATTATAAGATAATAAACGGGTCAGTCTAAACTATAATAAATGGGTTAAGCAAGATAAACAATGGATGTAACGATATAAGTCTCAAATATGAACACAAAGCCAGGAATGGGCTAATAACAAGAATGCTTCAACAAGCTCCAAGTGTGCAATCTCCAAATATCAAAACCCAAAATAGCTTCTAAAAGCAAAGTCCCTAAAATCATCTGGTGATAACACAAATAGCATCAAATCTAGAAATCATAACAGAAATCTAGAAAATCACATAAAAAGGGAAAGGCACCAAAACTCCAAGATTGATAAATAAATTCACCTACATGCATGTAACTCCAAGATAGACGTATAAGTCTATAAGCATCAAGATAGGTACGAGACCTATAAACATCAAGATAGGAACATGTCCTATAAACATCAAGATAGGAACAAGTCCTATAAACATCAAGATAGGAACAAGTACTATAAAGCGGGTCATAAAATCGTCGATAAGTGTTATATACCTCCGAATGGTAATCGAATAAATAACAACCGTGTATCTCATACCACAGGGGTTTATTTAAACATTTACTATAAGTTAGTAAACTCCACTCGTGTGTATAAATAGCTCAATCGAAAAAGTTTGGGAATTAATCTAAAAAATAAATGCGAGTGTTTCATACCACTCATTTTAATCCATTTAAATCGATTTCGCATTCAATCAGTGTCATGCAACTTTATAAAATAATTTACTTTGAAATCCCTCTCGAAAATATTGTTTTATAAACTAGAATATATACGTATATATGTGTCGGAAAACCCTTGCTAATATATATATATAAGTACAATTTTAAACCATTGCTCCAAATCAACTTCAAAGTCATCATTATTATAAATATACAAATTTTATGTACATACAAATGTTCCAAATATCTTTTATAAAAAATATTTATTCATACTTAAAAAGATTTGAGAAAATGGTTGAATTGAAAATCATTCTTTTGAAAACTCTAGTTGAAAACGTGCGACAGAAGTTGTGTGTTGTGTCATGGACCCACAAAGTTATTCTATGGTATAATAAACTACAAGATGAATTCACAAATTCACAAATTAAAATTCGAAAATAGCATTGAAATCGTCAAAGAAAACTGCATCCAAATCAATCAAATAGGATCAAGCGATCGAATAGACGAACGGATGAGCAAACGGACGCAAACAGAGCCGGAACGACGTGACCTGGGTCTCAGCCCAGGTCATGACCGGTCCACCGGTCATGGTGACTAGTGCCCTGGTTGGCATGCTTAGGCTGAGTCCCAAGCGACCGACGGTGCTCTGGTTGCCCGTTTGTGGTGTTTTCTTCTCTGAATTGAACCTGGACATCTACTAGACTGAATTAGCTAACATGTGAGCCTCAAAACAACTACAATGGAATGAAATTCATGATTATATAAAGTGGGTTTTTATTAAATAGAAAATCAAGTTTCATATGATAATAAAATCAACACAAAATTGAGATTAATTCAATTCATCCATAACAACAACAATGATAAGCATTCATCAATAGACTAGAAGTGTGAGGTTAACTCACCTAATTAAGCTCGCTTGGATGATTTGAACCCAGATTCCACTTAGATAAAAACTATCAGCTACAACCTAGGTTTGATTTTGAACGTTTGCAAAAGCATGAAATACAATCATTATCAAAGCTGAGGTTAAAGACCCAATAGACGTAAGATATGATGGTAGAGACTACCTTAGCTTTACATATTCTATTAATTATCAAAAGACCTTTGATTTAAGCTTGATTTGAGGATTTAATCTAGTTTCTAGGGTCTGTAAATAAGGTTAATTTATTTTCAGATTTTTTATCTTGGCTAAAATGAGAAAGTGATGAAAGAAAACAATGGTATGTGGATTATTTTTCACCCTCTACATGGTCCTAATGGGTATCCCATAACCCAATAGAAAATGTTTACAAATTGTTATTGTTTTCTCTCATAAACACTAATTAATACTCAAACTATGTTTGGGAAAGCATAGATTAATTTTCCTTAAATTTTAACACAGCTCTAACATATCAAAATTCTCATTTCTATTAATATTGAGATATTTCGTAAAATTAAATATAACTTTTGAAATTAAAAGTTATCCTAATTACTTTTAATAAAATTAACTATTAATCATAAAATAAAAATCTCATTTTAAATAATAAATCTCAATATTAACATTTTATTAAAATTACAACATTTGTTGTAATAATTTGAAACGGAAAAATATCTACCATAAATCTCTATTAAAACCAATAAGTAAATAAACCTTAGAAAAAACTCACATTACAAATTACAGAATTATTTCCATATATTTTATTTACTCTTATTTTTCCCCAGATTATTCTTATATTAACAAATATAAGATTTAAGTTACACAAAAGGATATTTTATGAAATATTCAATTTAGTTAATCCCAAATCTATTTCAATTTGATAATCAACAATTAAAATTACCCAAATTCATCTTAAAAATTAATTAAGAAAGTTTCTAAATCATATTTTAGATTTAGTGTCAAGTAATCTCAACCAGTGTTGTTATAGTATACGTATGAATATAAGGGATTGCATAACCATTTATAAACCAGTTAGCCTTGAAAATTGTCCTTGGACATGTATAAAAGTGTGGTTGAGGTTAGAAAATGTTTTAGGGTCAACACCATGTTGAAAACATCGTTTTTAACTATATAAATATGGACATTAGAGTGAGAGGTCAAGAACCATTCACCAAATACTCAAAATGCCAATTTTTCTCCTTAAATCTAAAGTAGAAAACAATGGAGATGAATCCAAATCAGCAAAAATGATAATCTAAAGCTTCACCCCTTTAGTCAATGATTTGGAAAAGATTAGTAAGGAAAAGATGTGATTTTTGATGAAATTTTGGTTAATGGAGGTTTAGAGCTATTTTGGGGAAAATGGAAATGACGTAGATCAGTTCCTCCAGCCTCCCCTTAGCATAATTTTCGAGATGAATTAATGAGATTAAGCACAAACTTTCGCAATGACAATAGGGCGGGTTGGGGCAGATTTTTTGTGCCCCAGACCCGCCCCAAGTTTATATAGCCCTGCCCTAGATTTTCCCCATAGACCCGGTGCGGGTTTGGATCTTCGCCCGAACCCAGAATCCAAACGGGTCAGGGTAGACCCAGCCCGCCCCAAGATCCAGTGAGGTCCTGTATATTCATTCAAAATTATGTACTAATGTATATTTTTTATTTATAAGATAGTTTGTCACTGAATGATACGTTAAATATAAATAACAACGTGTTTACAATAATAATGAAAGATAATAAAAATAATATATTCAATAACACTTCAAAAAAATGCATATTTTATTGTATAATAATTAATGATGCAACTAAGTACGATAAAAATCCTATAACTTATTGAATGAAACATTATAATGTCCTATCTTAATCACTTATGTCTAAAAGGATTAACAAATCGTCATTATAATAATGAAGTAATCATAGGGATCTCGGTAGTGTGGGTCGGGTAGGGGCGGGTCAACCGAGCCCCAACCTGACCTTAGACCTGGGGCTCTCAAGAACGAGTCATGAGTCAACCAACCCGATGACCCAATGGGACGGGTCTTGGTAGGTCAAAACAATGGCGGGTCTACCGAGTTTTGCCCTAGACCCGCCTCATTGCCATCCCTAACGTGCTTAGTTAATTACCCACTAAACTGACCAGCAACAGCCAAAACTTAAAACAACTACAACTTTCAAACGTAAGTTAGTTTTTCTATTATGACCACTCTATGGAATAGAAAACCATCATCCTGAAGCAATGGAAGTAGTTTGAGACCCTAATTCGGATTTTAACAAAAGTTATAGTCCAAACAAATTTTTCAGAGTTGGAGTTGTCACATAGAAATTTGGTAAAAACCATAGGGAAAATGTCCCTAAGAGTCACTTTCCAAAATTTTAGAGCCATGCGCCCTCATATGAATAAAATAAAAATATTTTACAATCCTTTGATACGTAAAACACGAGTCGTTACACTCTTTCCCCCTTTAGGGATTTTACCCCCGAAATCCCCAAATAAATCAAGGAATAATCCACCATAGTTACCCCGCATGCCTATCAATCACGTGCGACCATCAAACACATCAAATAAGCAGTCATGCAATAAATAACATAAGCAAACATATCCTAGCATGTGGGATACTACACTACCCTATATGACACTAAAGGTGAAAGTAAATACGATCAACAGTAGGCCTTACCATGCAAAGAGCTCCAGATATATGGCCCTCATGCTCTCCTTGGTTTCCCACATGTAATCGCCTTCACTCTCATCCCATTGAACCTTCACCTACTCCATCGTCTTCCTCCTAAGCTATTTCATATCGCGTCCGACAATACGAATTGGCCTATGAGGTCCCAAAGCTTCTAGTTCGATTTCGATATCATCCAGTTGATCTGATGTAATTGTCATGCCTAAGTTGTGCACAAAGTTCTGCAAGTGAGAAACGTGGAAGACATTATGCACACCCGCCATCTTCTAAAGTAAGCCTACCCTATATGCTCGGTTCCCAATCCTCTTTGTTACCGAAAAAGGACATACGAATCATGATCCCAACTTCCCCTTACTATCGAATCGAATAGCATTCTTCAACGGAGAAATCTTCACAAACAACATATCATCGACGGAGAGTTCCAAACCTCTACGTCTTTTATCAATGTAGCTCTTCTGCCTATCCTAAGCAGCTTTCATTCGTTGTCGGTGATCTCTATCTTCTCCAAGGTTTCTATAATCATATCTGACCCAATTATTAGTTTCTTGTCTACTTCCCACCAACATGAAGAGGAGTTACGCGGTCGGCCATATTTAATACGGTGCCATACGGATACTAGACTAATAGTTATTATTGTATGTGAACTCCACCAAATGCAGATGATCATCCCACGAGCCTCTAAAATAAAGTATGCAAGCTCGCAAGAGATCCTCCAATATACGATACACTCTCTCGGTCTGCCCATCCATTTACGGGTGATAAGCTATACTAAGATGCAGCTCGGCACCCAACACCTCTTGTAAGCTCTTCTAGAACCCACTAGTGAACAACGGGTCTCAGTCGCTCACAATGCTCTTCTGCACACCATGAAATCGTACGACCCATCTCACATACAACTCGGCCAACTTGGCTGCCGCCCTACTTGACTTGATGCATATAAATCTAGCGCTCTTGGTCCATCAATCGACAATGACCCAGATGTTATTGTACCCTACCCGAGTCCTTAGCAGTCCATTAATGAAGTCATTAATACCCGCTCCCACTCTCATTTGGCAATTTCAAGCGGTTGCAACGACCCACTTGGCTTCTTTAGCTCTACCTTCACTAATTGGTAGTTCATATATTTTTAGATGAATGTCCCAACATCCTTCTTTATACCCTCCCAATAATAGGTCTACTTCATATCATGGTACATCTTATTATCACCGAGATGTATGGTCAACCTAGAATGGTGGCACTCTCGCAGCACCTCATCTCGTAATCCATCATCATCAAGAACAAAAAGTTTCCCATCCTTACAGAACCAACCTCCTTAGTCGAGTCCATATTGCTTTATATCTTCAGACTCTACTCCTCCTTCTATTTTCGCCATGATCTCTGCTAATGTGGCATCTTGCCTCTGACTAGCACTGATTCGCTCAATCAAAGTAGGCCTGATAGTCAAACTTGCCAACATCTCTGGTTTTAACTCACAATGGGATCTGAAGTCATAGCTGGCAATATACTCTAATTGT
The DNA here is from genome assembly GCA_030737815.1 of Allium fistulosum. Taxonomy (NCBI): domain Eukaryota; kingdom Viridiplantae; phylum Streptophyta; class Magnoliopsida; order Asparagales; family Amaryllidaceae; genus Allium; species Allium fistulosum. Next base: position 57,272,827 of record CM060906.1, read on the forward strand.
TTCCACTCCATAAACATCGCTCCCAAACTAGCATGTCTTTTACTCAATGCATCAGCAATCGTATTTCCTTTAACAGGTGTATAAGAAATGCTAAAATCATAAAAGGCCAAGAATTCCAACCATCACTGCTAGCGAAGGTTGAGATCCTTCTGGGAGAAAAGGAACTTTAAGGATTTATGATCCATGAATAGTTCGAACCTTTCTTCTAATAGGTAGTGCGTCCAAATCTTTAAAGCAAACACTATAGCCCTCAACTTCAAATCATGAGTTGGATACTTCCTTTCATGCGGTTTCAGCCATCGACTAGCGTAGGCGGCACCTCTTCCCTTCTACATCATCACCGCACCTAATCCAATACCACATGCGTTTGTGTATACTGTCAGCTCCTCATTCCCACTCGGAATGGTCAATATTGGTGTACTCGTCAACCTCTCTTTCAAACATATAAACACATGGTCACACTTTGCGTCCCAAACAAAAGTCTGATTCTTCTTCATCAAATTGATCAACGGTGCTTTTATCTTCAAGAAGTCCTTGATAAAATGTCTATAATATACCACAAGCTTAGGAAACTCCTCACATCTGTAGCATTTTGGGTTGGTTCCAATACTAAACTGCTGCTATATTGGCAAGATCTACTGCGATGCCCTTCTGGGAGATGACATGACCCAAGAATCTTAGTTCCCTCCTTCAGAAGTGACCTTTTGAAAACTTCACTTTCAACTTGTGCTTCCTCAACATGTCAAGCACAATTCTTAAGTGTGTCTTGTGTTTCTCCTCTATCCTAAAAAAGATCAAAATATCATCCATGGCCACAAGCACGAACTTGTTTAGGAGATCGCTGAAGACACGATTCATGAGATCAACAAAGTATGTCAGAGCATTGGTTAGCCTGAGCGGCATAATCAAACACTCATAAAAACCAAATGGCGTACAAAACGCGATGATCGACACACTCTCCTTCACTACTCTCAAAAGGTAAAATCTTGTCGCAAGATCTAGTTCAGAGAACACCTTCGCACCATGAAGCTGATTGAACAAGTTACCAATACATAGGAGTGGATACTTGTTCTTCTTCGTCACGGTAATTTACATATAACCACAGCCGCCTTAGTAGCAAATACTACGGGTGCACCCCATTCAAATATACTCCTACGAATGTACCCCTTCTTCAATAGGTCATTTACTTGCACCTCCAGCTCCTTTTTCTCTCTGGGTGCCATATGCCTCGAAGGCATAACTATTGGCCTGACATCCTTTACTAAGTCTATCAAAACTCAATCTTTCTATGTGGTGGTAATCCGGTCACTTCCTCGAACACATCCAAATACTCTTTAGTGATAGGTACAGAAGACAATCCATCCTATAGAGTCTCAAACAAATACAGAAAGCTAGCCATAACCCCATCCTCTGGCAGGTAGCCAATCACTACTGTCCGCCCCTCCATAACCCTAATCGTCGCCAGCAGCCTCTCACAATCCACTACTACTGCATACTTCCTTAGCCGGTCCATTCCCAAGATAATCCCAAACTCAACGAAATTCAAAACAAAGCAATCACAAACAAAAGAGCATCCATGACTCGATAAGATCAAACTATGACAAACCATGTACAGGCTAGTAGGTCCCCCAATAGGGTTCTTCACAATCAATGGTCGATCAACTATTTCGGATTTCAATCCTAGTCTATCTACCAAATCACTAGATATGAAGGAAAATGAATCCCCGGTATTGAATAAAACACATATAGGAACAACGTAAATAGAAAGCATATCTTGAATACCAATGCATTTCGCTTCTCTTTCGTCGAAGGATGAAGTTCGAACATCGTCCAAAGCATATGCCTTCACGACCTTTTTTTGCTGCGCTGGTTCCAGACAATTCTTTAGTATATGTTCGGGTTTTCCATAGTTATAACACTTCTTTTTCCCATCAGATTTGCAGTCTCTAATTAGGTGATCCTTGTCTCCACAACCATAACAAATAGGATCTCATTTAGCCTTCTTCTGAGTGTTCTTTCCCTAAGCCTGCTTCCTTCTTCCATTCCATCGTTTGTTGCGGTTTCGGCTTTTCCTTAGCAACAACAGCTTGGACTTGGGGTATAAACTCTCCTAGCGAAGAGCTTTCTTGGTAAGTCTTTCGAATGGCTCATCGATATGACTAACTAACTTCTCCTTCAAGTAGTTGTCCAAACCCATAATGAACTTCTCATTCTTTCTCAATGGAGTGTCGATGAAAGACATACCATACTTCGGTAAAGCATCAAACTCATCAATATATTCAATGACAGACATATCTCCCTGCTTTAAATCAGCACATTTTCTGAATAGCACCGACCTTTGAGCAGCTGGAACAAACTTCTCCTCAAACCTAGCCTTGAACTGGTCCCAAGTAAACTGATCCTCGGGTATAGCAATGGTAATGGCATTCCACTAGTTCATGGCCCTCCCTTGAAGCTGTCTAGAGGCCAGCTTCCTCTTCATAGCATCATCCATTTCTATATCACCAAAGATACGCTCGCAAGTGTCCAACCAATCTGGCACTTCGATAACCGACTTCATTTCAAGGATGCCTCCCAAGGTGGAGTGTCTTAGCATAGCTTGGCAAAGTCATCTCTCGATGCTTGCACTTGAGCACCACCACCAACAACAACATTTAGAGCGGCTGTTTGAGCATCTTGAAGTATGTTCGTCGTCATCACATTAAACAAAGCTTGCAAGTCTGGGTTAGCAGCCCCCGAGCCCACTCCTTCCTCAACTTCAAAGATGGATTTCCTCACAGTGTTTCTTGTTTGTCGGCTCATTCTTGATCTGTAATAAGAATGATCAGTCTCTCAAAAAGAAAACTATGTCAATGGTACTCGTGTGTGCATGCGACTTATATATTATACATACTACTATATAATTTTGAAAATTAAAATACATAACAAGTACGCACTCTCTCATATATACATATACTCTCGATCCAGTTTAGGGTGAAAACTTCTGCCCTATCTCTACTGAACCACAGTATCAACTCGAGTTAATCATGTAACATAAGCTCTGATACCAAATGTGATGATCGTCCTACACCACCGGCACCAATATACATAAGATAATGCACTGTTGATGTGCTCGACCGATGTAGAATGATCATCAAGGTTTTAAAATGAAATAAAAATTACAGAACCTATTGTTTATTTCATAGTGCATGGAATAAAATATAATATACATCACAGATATAAAATAGTAGAGACAGTAATAACTAAGTGATCCAAATATCAGAGTATAGATTCACAGAGTTGTACAATGAGTAATGGAGTTTATACAAATGGTAATAAACTCAAATAACTGTCTCATAATAATAAGCAAACACTACCAAGGCTCCACGGTATTACACAATGGAATAAGCATGGAAATCCATATATAATACGAGATAGCTCCATTCAGCTCGTCCTCTGCACAGCTACTGCGTCACATCTAGACCTGCTATCTAGTCTACTTATTTAAGAGTAACCGAGATAATAAGAAGCAAAGCATAAAACTCGAGTTATACAACAGTCTGGTGTGAGCGGTAAATTAATCTTAGAATAGTATACAAGTCGATATAGTAAGTAATAAGGGTATACAAACCATACCTGACCTGTCCCTGAAACCAAAGAGTTAGCACATAACAAACATAATATGTCACTCTACAAATATAGTAAAAGTACACTACAAACCAAGTGTGATGATGGGTGTCCAGGTTTCCCTATCTCCAATACCTATATACCATGACATCCTTAAAGTGATAGACTACGGAAGAACAATCAAGACAACCATAGTATCCATCAAACAAACCTCGTTATCACTCAATGTGCTTTGGATATATGATAACTCGTACGACCTTTCAACCGCCAAGGACTAATGGAAATCCGGGTTTTCAGTGTACTCTCTTTCCCGAGTACACGGATCCATTCAACCTATCCGGGGTAGCTTTTCAAAGTACCCATAAGCGTCCTTATAATACCCCTGCTTTGAGTACATCAGAAAACACTCCGAGTATCAACGGTCCCTTAGCACGCGTATTTGAGGCCTTTCCTTGCTCCATCCAATTTCCATTATTCTTGAAGAACCATTCAACATTCCTCCACTCCATGATAGAACTATTTAATCGTTCTTTCCATATGTCACCTTTCTTAGAACCCACCCTATATGGATAACCATTTCATGACTCCGTTCAACATCGGGTCACCATCATCAGAACCTATCTCCCTTTACCATAGGGTTGGCACTAAAGTCCCGAAACTATCATTGTGCTACTATGCCACCATCAAACCTTAAGCAAACAATCAAAAACCTTCAGCATGACCTACAAAGCCCCTACTTCTCCTCTTGGAAGTTACACTCCAATCCCATCAACATAAATAACTTGGTACCAAGCTATAATAGCTCAGCACTAAGCTATATACTTAACCAATTTTGGCTAAGTCTCCTTCCCTGGTTCTAATAATTCATTCCCCAAGTGCTTGGGACCCTGGCCCATCCTTCAAAATAGCTCAACATCAAATTTAAGCTATGGTTTCCAAGTTCTAGAGATAGCTTGGCATAGTACCCAATCCTTGGCCATTTTGCTTGCCACTTGCCCTTGCCCATTTCCTCCAGACCTTCCCCACTGAGCCTTCAACTCAACGATCTATTTTGGCCAACAAAAATAACTTGGTACCGAGCTATAATAATCGATACCGACCTATGTCCTTAACCTTATTTTTGATGGGACTTGTAACTCGAAATCCTCCAAGTTTCATCTAATTCTGACCATCTTTGTGTTCGATTTCAAATTCACCAACCTATTCTCCAACTACCTAAAACTCTAGCAAACAACATCAGAGCACAACATACAATCATAGAAAACCATGCATATACACTAATTCATACAAGCAATACATTAAAACGTGATAGCCAAGCAAATCTTAATCTAGATCTAACTTTTACACTAGCATATGCATATGAAAACGAGAGATTGCAAAACCATTAAAAACCCATCTTAGACATTTAAAATTCATCCTTTGACATGTATAAAAGTGTAATTGAGGTTAGAAAATGTTTTAGGGTCAAAATCATGTTGAAAACATCATTTTTAACTATAGAAACATGCATAGTAGAGTGAGAGGTCAAGAACCACTTACCAAATACCCAAAATACCAAAATTTCTCCTTAGATTTGAAGCAGATAGCAAAGCAGATTGATCCAAATCAGCAAAAATGATAATCTAAAGCTTTCCTATGCTAATCACCCCTCCAATCAATGATTTGACTAAGATTAGTAAGGAATGTTTGTGATTTTTTATGAAATTAGGGTTAATGGAGGTTTATAGTTATTTTGGGAAAGATAGAAATGACTTAAATCAATTCCTACATCTTCGCCTTAGCACAATTTTCGAGATGGGTTAATGGGCCTAAAAATGGGCTTAGTTAATTACCCGCTAAAAAAGGCCAGCAGCAGCCAAAACTTAAAATAGCTATAACTTTCAAATGATAAGTCTATTTTTCTAATATGACGATTCTATTCAATAGGGGCCATCATCCTAAAGCAATAGAACTAGTTTGAGACCCTAATTCAGCTCCTATCAAAAGTTATAGTCCAAACAAGATTTTCAGGGTCGAAATGGTCACATAGAAATTTGGTAAAAACCATAGAAAAAGTCCCTAAGAGTCACTTTCCAAAATTTTAGAGTTATACGACCTCATATGAACAAAATAAAAATATTTTACGATCCTTCGATACGTAAAACACAAATCGGTACATTGCATTTTTCAAAATCAGAAATAAGATACAACATAATTACCTCATGGCTAAGATGCCATAAATTCTGGTCTCGGCTATAGATAGATTTTTCTATAACAGTTATCAGGGTATAGGAACCAATATGAATAGTAGCAGAAGTAATATGAATCCTAACAAAGATAGGAAACATATGATATCAGGAGATGGATTCCTCTATTTTTAGTGCTATTTCTAGTAATGAAATATGTATGGGATTTTTGAACAGAGTTGGTAAAATTCAGACGAGTCACTATATGTGATTCCTCAAAGTAATAAACCTACGATTCTTTTGGTCATTAGGAAAGAACTAAAACTGTCATAATAATAATAATAGAATCAATACTAGCCTGCATGTAGTATGAGTTCTTAGTTACTACACTAATCAAGCTTATATAAACATTGTAAGGAGGCAATTCTATGCAAACAAGATAGAGGAACATTGACTAAAGTAGACATAGTTGTGAACCTAGAAATTATAGTTCATGGTTTAAACCTAGAAATTATTAAGATCGGCGTTTTACAAAGATTAAGATTTAAGTATACCTTTGATATGCATATAAGGTTCATATCAGTGGAAAAACAAAGGGTGGAAAATGAGACCATTCATTGAGGTCTCCTTGTAAATATTTAAACAATAATATAGAATTTCAAGATCAAAATGATGTTTGTACATTTTAAATTGAATTTGGTTACTTTTCGAATCTAAAAGTAGAAATATAAAGAAAAAAATCTCCCTTTTACAATGATATGTACTATGTATGTAAACTCATAATGTGAAAATAGGAATAATCCATACATGAAAGAGAGAGGAATAACAAAAAGGCAGATACAAACCAAATTATACATTCACACATACAATACGCATGCACATATATACAAACGGGCACATACACAAACACATATATGTATATGGAGAGAGAGGGAATGAAATGAGGAAGTAGTCGTGATTGTGATAATGAATTACCATCTAGAATTATATATTTTATCTACTCGAGTATAGTAGTTATCTATTAAATAATAGTAAAGCAGAAGAATTTAAAGTTCTCTTATTAATTCTAGGAAATTCCTCCTCTCTCCTTAATTCTCTCCAGATATTTTGTTTTCACATTCTTATAAACAATGTTCCTATTGGTTCTCTTTTCTATCATTAAAATTTGATACTAATTTTTACAATTATTTGCAGATTTCTTCCATTTCTTTTTTGTTATTTTACATTTAAGTCCATATATTTAATTTAGTTAGATGATCTTAAGTTTAAGTTTTTTAAATAAATACAATTAATTAATGAATTCATTAATTGGTCTAATAAATTTTGAAAAATAGCAATTCAATATGCGTACTGCATTCATATTGACAAAAATGGTAAAACTGATTTTTTATTCAAGTAAACATAGTTTTAAATTTCCACAATTATATATAGATTATTACAATGTTCTACTGATATTCACTCCTATCATTTTACATTTAAATGCCAAAATTCAATAACTTTTACAACTATTTACGGATTTCTCCTAAGTTTTCCTATATTATTTTAGTCCATATATTTGAATTTATTAATTGACCTTGAATTTAATTTTTTTAACTAAATCCAATTAACAAATATTTATTAATTGATCTAATAAATCATAAAAATGATAATTCAATGTGTATATCACATTTGTACTGATATAAATGGTAAAACTATTTTTTTCATTCAAGTCTATATAATCTAATATTGTCATAATTATATACAAATTCTTTGATACTTTTATATTTTTCTACATTTAAGTCCATAAAATTTCTTTTTTTCTTTCTAAAATTAGTTATTTAACACAAAGAAATATATGCATAATTTTTTCTTTCTAAAATTAATTGTTTGATACAAAGAAATATTACATTTTTTTTTCTTTCTGAAGTTGTTATTTCATTACAAACAAATATATACAAAAAAATTCTTTCCAAAATTGGTACATCATTACAAACATATATAATACATCGTTATTAAATTATATTTTATGAAGAATAACATTACAATAATGATAAGTGATGAATGCTTGTATTCTGTAATATTGAAAAAAGAATAAATATTTCCAATTAGTATGTTTTTGTACAAAAAGTTACAACTTAATTATTTATATTCGTAATCTGAGTTAATCAATGGACAAAAATTATACCATATTTTGATTAGAAATATTTTTCTTGCATATTTTATCATCTTTCTTACATAAATGTTAAATATTTTTTGAAGTTTCACTATAAAATAAAAATAGTGAGGTATGAAACAATGTAATTTGTAACGTTTCAGGTCTTATTTTCACTTAATATTTCGTTTAGTAGTTAAATATATATTTTTATAAATATGTGTTGCAAGAACTTTAAATGCATACAAATATATTGAGTATTTGATATTACACTTCTATTTTTAGGTATTTGTCGTTATTCTCTCAAGTAATATTTGACACTTAATGTATACAACATTTATCTTTTAGTCAAATGTATCAATAGCTAAATGTCAATTTCAGAATATATGTACATGAATATTTATTTAAGAAGTTTTATAAAAATATAAATTTCAAAATTTATTAAGAATACTTATTTTCATATATTTGATTAATAAATATTGAATCCTGAAAAATAATAAATCAATATATAACTCATTTTTATCAACAAAAATGATAATTTTATTCAAATATAAAAATATACGAATCTCATAAAAAAAATACATACTTATAATATAGTAATTTCAATTTATAATTCATTTATTTTAACAAAATCACCAGGCAATGCATAATAAATAATATTCTTCAAAAATAGTTATAATATTATTTTTCTACATCATACCGTATGCAACGCACGGGTTACACACTAGTTTTCTATAATACGGTGATATACAGAACAAAATTATGTGTAAAACAACGTGGGAAATCCACAACAATTTGCTACAACTATTTCCCAATAAAAGAATTAAAATATTTTAAAAATAAATAATACTTCTGTGTCGGGAATCCCTAACCTTAGCCAAAAAAGATTATCAGCCAACAACCTTTCTCTAAATCCAACAAACTAGCATCGACTATCTAAACACTACAGACTTCTCCAAATCACCAAACCTATTCACAATCTCTGCAAGTATTATTCTCATCTCAATCGCCAAGGCCAAATCATCCTGCATGCTCTCTATCGACCTATTAATTTATGCCAACGCCAGTAACACCTATCTTCTATTCATCCCTCCATCTTTGTCGTTTCCTCCTCCACCGCCACTTCCTCCATTACTTCCTCCTCCACCACCACTGCCTCCATTATTGATCGACCATACAATGAACGATTATTTGTGATTCTTAGAATGATGGGTGTATACGATTTTAGGGTTGGGGATTTGCGAGGAGATGGAGATAGTAATGGGTGGCTATGGGTCGATGGAAACTAGAATTGATGGTGAAAGCGGCACTGTTGCTACTTATTCAGGTAGGAGAATGAGATGATTGTGGTTGACGCAACCGCCATTAGTTATGAGGGGGTTAGATCTATGACTTTCCCTCTGATACTTTCTCTCACCAGCTTGCAATGTAGTACATTCGAAATAAAGTTTATTTAAATACCTCTACATCTTGAATTAGGACGATTGATTTTATTTCTCTTCTAAATCACGAATCTCAGGAAAGCCATCGATTATTTCAAAAGCATCGATTATAGGCGACTAGGTGACATTAATTATAAAGCTCTTTCAAATCAAAGTTGAGAGCATCCAGGTGATGAAACCCAAACCATCGACGTTAGTTCTGATTGCTTATTTTCCACTTTGGGTGGCAGTTTTAAAAATTAAGGTATTGAGATCTGGAAAATGAGAAATAAAATTAGGGAGAAAATTTAATGAATTGAACATGCAAGGAGAGTGGTGTATACAAGGACAATGATGAGTTCTGATTTTTTGAAATGATGCAAATTGGATTGCTAAGATAGAAGATTGTGGTACATTGATATTTTTGTAGAAATTGGATGAATGATATTTGTATTGCTGATGTAAATGGTTGTAATAAGTTGAGATTTTGTAAAAAATTAGTGGATAGATTTGCGTTGTTTATTTTTTTAGAGGTCTATTGCTTCAATTGTTAACACAACCAAAGCCAATAAGTGGTCTATTTCTTCGATTCTTAATGCAACTGAAGCAAATAAGTGCTTTTTTGGTCTGCAAGGGTCTATTGTTTCGGTTGTTAATGTGAGACCGAAGCAAATGATATTGTTTTCTTCGGTTGTTCGCTTCAGTTGCTAATACAACCAAAGCAAATGATACTATTTGGTTCAGTTGCTAATACAACAGAAGCTAATGAGGCAAGGCAACTTGCATATCTTTTACTAGTGATACCATATATAAAATACAATACATCGAGTATACAATCTCGATGGTACATCATCTAATGATGTATTAAGTAGATAATCTTGATGGTAAACCATTTATACAATATAATACATTAGGTAAACAATCCAGTTGGTATACTAACATGTCCTATGCCATATCGCCATATCATACAAATATAGCATGCAAAGATCGAACAACAAATCGATCAATACATACATAAAATTCGCTTTTATTTATCCTAAATTAACCCATGTATGTTTCATAAAATCTAATTTACACGGTTTTAAGGGGAATTTATCATTCTATCTAACCTCCCCCAATTCATAACAATTTTATTATCAAAGTGATGGCCCGGGATTTTCCAAATTATCCAGTTCATAAAAATCATCAATTAAAAACATAAATTCAGTTTTTAAATCATATTTCTAAACCTAAATAGATGTATAAATGAAATTTAACGTATATATAACAACATAACCATTTTATAGATAACCTCACTCGACTAGATTTGCCAAACTCGATAATTTGCTTGATTCTTTCTTTAATTTGATTGAATTGATGATTCACTTCTTTGATTTCAATTGACATGATTTTTGTTTGAATTTCTCTTCGTTTTCTACTTGATTCGACGAGGATTTTGGTGTAGATTTGAAATCGAAGAATGAAGTTTCAGGTTTAGGGTTGAGCGGTGTTATAGGATGAAGAGAAATGAGATTAGAATGAATTAGGATTACATCTCCTCCTAATTTATATGCAAATCTTGAAACCCCTTCAGCCCAAATAGGCTTTCGACCCATTTGGCTGAAAAAGTGCGTTACGATAAACAGTTCATATATCCTCATCCGGTGTCCGTTATGAAGTTTTGTATATGAATTTGGGTAGAAAAATCTTGACATAATAGAAAAGTAGGATTTCCCAAATTCCTTAATTTGTAAATATTCTATTTTTAGTTTTTATGTAAAATTAGCAAAATGCCTTTTTTAGTCCATTAATTATTATTTTTAAAATTTGGGGTATTACAAATCACATGGACCTTATGGATTTACTATGTTGTCTGATAAGAAATTTTGGCATGTTTTAAAATATGGTTTAATTAAAATATTTAATGAGTTTTATAATGGTAACTTACATGTAGGAATTTTTAACTATGCCAACGTAATTCTTTTTCATGTGAAAGTAGGCGCAATGGAACTTAAAGATTTTAGGCCGATTTCGTTAACTAATTGTTCTTTAAAAATACCCTCAAAGGATTTCATTATATCATTTCCTCTTGATTTTAATTTTATTAAATTTTTATTCTTCCTCATATTATCTTTTCATGGGCCTCAGTTATTAGGTTTGGAAGGGGCTATAATCTTTTCTTTACAATGTAGGGGAGGATTTTACCACCTACCAAGCTTGTCGGCAGCTCCTTTTTAAGTGTAGAATAAAATTATATGATGCTCTCCTCCTAAAAAGGAACGCACGTTTTCCTCAAAATAAAAAAAAGGTTTATTTTAAATCATTAATAGTTTTCCTTTTTAATATTTATAATAAAAAAATTATTCTTGTTTTAGGAAATAATTTTTTTAGATTTTAGACATATAATGTGTGCACGTATGCGCACACACATGGAATTTAATTAATTATAAAAAAACCATTTATTACTCACGGTCGATTTCTTTAAAATACATTCTTTAATGAAAAATTCAAAAGAATTTGAATTTTTAATTTTAAATAAATGTTTAAAAACATATTTATTTATCTATATACGCACAATTAAATTTTTTTTCTTCTTCTCATGGCTTCTAGAAATTTATTTATTTATTTATTTTTGAATTGGTCAAACCATTTTAAATTTCAAAATTTGATATTATTAAACAATTAACACTAATATATACATATATTAATATATTACATGCATATATATATATGTATATACATGCTTCTAAATATTAATATATAATCCAAAACAAATATATATATATATTGAATTTTCAAACAATATTATTTTATATATACGTAAATTTAATAATGAAAAAATTAATGGCCAAAGAGAAAAAAATATTTCGCATTCTTATATATATATATGTGTGTGTGTGTAAAATATATGACATCATCATTGACCAATGACATTAAATCAATTTATTAACCATAAGTCACAATAGTTAATTGTACATCTATGACATATTTTCCTATACTACCTAAGATTAGATTACCATACTTATCATAATTATAATGTTTGTATCATAATATGAATAAATTATAATATATAAATATAAAGTCAATAAATCAACAATAATATATGATTATCAAATCATAATAAATAAACATAAAATGTTAATATAGCAATTTGATTCAAATTAAAATTACCCTAAACTCTTTTATTAATCAATACAAAATATGATTAAATATAAAATTATTATTCATATAAACACAAAATATGATCTTATGCAAATTAATAAAAGGATTTTTTTGTTAAAAATTCATCATCTTAATCTCATTGTCAATGCACTTGATCCACTAGTTGGGCCGGAGTTGACTATTTGAGGTTCTTCTAATCTATATTGAACATGGTTTTTGTATTTGAAGTAGTAGTTCGATGATTATTCCATGTGGCAAGCTTGCAAGGGATTTTCAGACATTGGTTTCAGTTATACACACTTGTTGATTTTGAGCTGATATGAGCTAGCTTATGCATGAGTTTTGGCATTTGCTTTGTTGCTCTTGGATTTCGACCGAGACCATTTATAACGAGCCAAAATAAGTTAAAATCATTAGTTTGTGCCACTTAGGCTAGTTATTATTAAACTGCATGGGCTATAATTAATATTGAGATGCTTGGACCTTCGGTATTAACATTTAAGTTCATGATAAAATCATTTATAAACCGATGGTTTTAGATATTGTGACGACCGCCCATGACCCCTGCACTGAACCTAGAGAAAGTGCGCTGTAAAGTGTGCCAGGCGACCATGGACGATTGCCAGGGTAAATTAAAACAGCAGAATCTATCGTATTACTCACAGCGCATGGACAAAATACAATAGAATATATATATAGTGAAGCTTCACAGAATAGAATCTCATCAATAAAACTTCATAATAGTTGAATACAAAACATCTGAATAGTCAATACATCAAGCCTCACTACATATCACTCAGAGAATATACAAAGCAGCGGAACATCCAGTACATATAGTAAGAAGATAATATGCAAGCCTCCAGCTCGTCTTCGACATCAGCATCGTGGGAAGCAAGAACAGCACCTATCACCTGCTACCTAGTCTGCCCGTCCCAAAATGGACGAACAGCCCAAGGCAATAAGAGTTAAAACATAAAGCCTTGAGTCAGACAACAGTCTTAGTGAGCGATAAATTAACTAACAACGTACCAAAAGAGCATAAAGGAAAAGGAATAGGAATACAACCCTCCCACTCCACCTCTTTCTACAGCGATAGCCCCCAGACACACACTAAGCAGAAACAAGCATAGCAAAGCATACAATTTAAAGTAAAGTAATTATCACTCGAGTCAAGGGCGATGTTTTCCAAGTACAGACCCCCAAGGCCTAAACCAAGATCAGATAAGCACCCAGAAAATACCACTCTTGAGACCGAATGACGATACAACCAAACATCCATGACTCTGGCTATCACTGTTATCATTGCTTCAATATCACCGTTAATTGAATGACCGGCACATTCTTTCAGTCGTCCGTCAAGGGCTAATGGAAACCCCGGTTCTAGACATAACTCCGCACATCATCGTGACCCGTGCCTAGGACTATCGAATCTACCCAGAGTACTTGACTATCAATCATTAGTCTTCAGGGACTATCGAATCTGCCCAACGTACTCTTGCTTTGAGCATGCTAGAACCTTCAACAACGATGAGATCTCAGCCTCCTAGTCATCCTCCTCGACGACTATTTCCATACTAGCTCAAGCGCCTCTCGAGCAAACCATTATCCTCAACTCGAACCATTTCACCGAGTTATCAACATGCTTGGAATGATCCCGTCTGGATTAGACCAAGGCTATCTCATATCATACTTCGCCTCATCATCATCATAGAAAAGTCTCATCTCAACATCATCATCGAATCTATCCATATGAGCTTCATCATCCGCTACATATGCCACATGCAGCTTTTCCAATTCAAGAGCCTTTCCTTTAGCTTTTGAATCATCTTCGACCAACTTGTCTAAATCAAATCATCAATCATCTAATTCATAGCAATCAATCAAGTCAAACATTAATCCAAGTAAAACAAGCATTCAAATATGATCTAATGAACAATATTAACAATAATGGCAATTTCGTAAATAAAGAGTTGAAAGTCTAACAAGCATGAAAACATGAGAAATATCTCTACAATCTTTATGAATGAACTTGCATAGGTTAACATGTAGAAAAATGGTTGTCAAATCATCATGAACAATGGATCTATATGGATCTACACATAAGATTAGGAAAATGCATAGAAATCACTACTTTAACACCAAATCAAGCCAACGATCCGATATACTCCTTTGGATCCGTGTGAGAGATAATCACCACTCACCAAATCACCTAAACAACCCAAAAGCAACAGAATTTAGATCTGGACAGCGAAGGATCTAACTCGATCTATCACGAATCCGCTTCAAACGATGAAATCTCTCTTCGAAGAATGTAGATCTTCAATCTAAGCTCTTCGATCTTCGATTTGATCTTCGATATGGATGGAAGGAATCACTAGATTAGAGTGGAGAAAAGAAGTGAAGAAGAGAAGAAGTCGAGCTCTCAAAATGGCAGCACTTCGTCGCTTCGAAATCCGGATCCCAAAAATGAAGAAATGGACGAGTATTTATAGGCAGATTTTAGGTCGTCCGCCTCTTAAGTCGTCGCCGACTTAATTCTCCCTCCGACCTACGACCTAGCAAAATCTCCGACCTAAAGACCCATGCGACTTAACAGCTCAAGACTTAACACGGTAGCCGATCCATGACTTAACTGGGTAACTGACCTACGACTTAACTGGGTAACTGACCTACGACTTAACTGTGGCCGACTTAACACTCACACGACTTAACAAGGTTGCGGCTTAACAGGGGATACGACTTACGACTTACGACTTAGCGGCTTAACTCCTAAGTCGCTCACAACTTAACAACTTACTGGGATACGACTTAACAGACATACGTCCTACTCACTTAACCCCTAACGACCTAATTCTTAGCGACCTAACAACCCATGACCAAACTCCTAAGTCGTCTACGACTTACTCCTTAGGTCGCTCACTACTACCCCAGCTTCCTTAGGTCGTTGCCGACCTAACTATGCTAACTCGGTAACCACTAGGTCGTTGCCGCTAACTTCTTAGGTCGCAAACTGCTTATCCCCTAGGTCATTAACTCTACTAAGTCGGCCATTTCTTAAGTCATCTACCCGACCTACCCCTTAGATTGTTAACTCGCCAAAACTCTTAAGTTGGTCACTTACTTAGGTCGGTCTAAATCCTTAAGTCGTCTAATCCTATAGGTCACCCACCCGACCTAACTTACTCTACGACCTAAGCTATCTCGCACGACCTAACTCCTTAAGTCGTCCCAATCTCTCCTAAGTCGGTCAGTTCCTTAGATCGTCTATCTCTTAGGTCGTACACTTCCTAAGTCGGTCACTTGAACTAAGCCACCCCATACGACCTAATTTCCCCATGACTTATCCCAATGCCTAGGTCGCTCCAAACCTTCCTACGACCTAAGACTTAGACTCTAGACGACTTGTCAATAATACGACTAAATGTCAACTACTTTACAACGTTTCGATCCGTAAAAATACGGGTCGTTACATTCTCTCCCCCTTAGGAATTTCGCCCCCGAAATTCCAAACAAACAAAGCAATCAAAGACTATTCTGCACGCCTACCATCCATAGCAATCAACAAACCATGCATCCAATTCTAGCTTAGCGTACGGAATTCTAATACTAGAACAAGTTACAATATCGTGAGATGACACGACACCTTAGGGCCATACCTTGAAGAGTTCAGGATGAGCTGCTTTCATCCTCTCTTCCACCTCCCACGTACAGTCGTTATCATCATCACTCCATTGTATCTTGAGCAACTTAACTACCTTCCTCCTAAGCTGTTTCGTGTCGGTTTTCACAACACGAACTGGCTTACGAGGTCTCTTATCGACTGGATCAACTTCAAAATCTTCACAGCTATCAGCAGAAACCACTGTATTCGAGTCATGCACATACTTCCGTAGATACGATACATGAAAAACATTGTGCACACTCGACATCTTTTCTGGTAACTCTAATCTGTAAGCGAGCTTTCCAATTCGCTCGATGATCGGGAATGGTCCAACAAATCTCGGAGTCAATTTTCCTTTCTTCCCGAATCGAATAACATTCTTCAGTGGAGAAATCTTCACAAAAACCATATCACCTACGTCGAATTCCAAATCCTTACGACGCTTATCGGCATAACTTTTCTGACGGTCTTGGGCTGCCTTCATTCGTTGCCGAATGATCTCTACACAATCCGAAGTCTGTCGAATCATCTCTGGCTCAAGTATCAACTTTTCTCCGGTCTCTAACCAACATGTCGGAGAGTTACACGGTCTTCCATACAATGCCTCATAAGGTGCCATACCAATACTCGACTGGTAACTGTTGTTATATGAAAATTCCACCAAATGAAGGTGATCTTCCCATGATCCTCCGAAATCCAAAACACAAGCTCTAAGAAGATCTTCCAAAACTCGGTTGACTCTCTCGGTCTGACCATCTGTTTGAGGATGATAAGCTGTACTCAAACACAACTCGGTTCCCAAAACTTCCTGAAAGCTCTTCCAAAATCCACTAGTGAACAATGGGTCTCGATCGCTCACTATACTCTTCGGAATAGGAATCGAACTATCCACTTAACATACAACTCAGCCAACTTTGATGTGGTCCTAGTCGATCGAACAGGAATGAATCTTGCACTTTTAGTCAGACGATCTACGATGACCCAAATCCCTTCATTTCCCGTTCTGGTTCTAGGTAATCCATCGATAAAATCCATCGACACTTGCTCCCACTTCCATGTAGGAACTTCTAATGGCTGAAGCAATCCACTTGGCTTCTTCTGTTCGGCTTTTACCAACTGGCAGTTCATGCACTTGGAAATAAAATTTCCAACATCCTTCTTCATACCTTCCCAGTAGTAGGTTCTCTTCATATCCCGATACATCTTATTTCCTCCTGGATGAATTGTCAACTTCGAGTGATGACTTTCCTTCAGAACTTCACTTCTCAATTCATCTATATCGGGAACAACTAGTCGTCCTTGCTTCCGAAGACAACCCTCTCGATCGACCTCGAATCCTTTATCCTTCTCTGGGTCCAATCCAGATTCCAAATCACGGATAATCTTGACAAGCTCATCGTCTCGCTTTTGGCTCTCGCCTATTCTCTCCACAAGAGTCGGTCTTATCGATAAGTTTGCCAACATCTCAGGTTCCAATTCGCATCTAGGCCTGAAGTCAAATCCAGCTAAATACTCGAGATTCTTCCATTCTGAAAACATGGCTCCCAATCTTGCATGTCTTCGACTTAACACATCTGCCACTGCATTACCTTTTCCCGGAGTATAAGCTATACCGAAATCATATGATGCTAAAAACTCTAGCCAATGTTGCTGCCAAAGATTCAAATCCTTTTGGGAGAAAAGATACTTCAACGACTTATGATCTGTAAACAGCTCGAATCGAACTCCCAATAGATAATGTCTCCACATCTTCAGAGCAAAAACAATCGCCGCTAACTCCAAATCATGAGTTGGGTAATTCCTTTCATGCGGCTTCAGTTGTCGACTTGCATACGCAACAACTTTATCCCTCTACATCAGCACTGCTCCAAGTCCAGTACCACATGCGTCGGTGTAAACCACCATCTCATCATTCCCACTTGGAATAGTCAAAACAGGAGCACTTGTCAAATGCTCTTTCAGGATTCTGAAAGCTTGCTCACACTTATCTTCCCATCTGAACACTTGGTTCTTTTTCGTCAATCCTGTTAACTGTGCAGCCACCTTGGAGAAGTCTTTGATAAACCGTCGATAATATCCTGCTAATCCAAGGAAACTTCTCACATCAGATGCATTCTTAGGTCTAACCCAATCCTAGATTGCTGCGACCTTAGCGGGATCAACCGCTATTCCATTTCCAGAGATAACATGGCCTAAGAACCTCACTTCATTCTTCCAAAAGTGACACTTCGAAAACTTAGCCTTCAGTTGATGTTTCCGCAAGATTTCCAAAACAATCAGCAAGTGCGTCTTGTGCTCTTCTTCAGTTCTGGAATAAATCAGAATATCATCCACGAACACAAGTACGAACTTGTTCAACTGATCTCTGAACACTCTATTCATAAGATCTACAAAATATGCTGGCACGTTAGTCAATCCAAACGGCATTACCAGCCACTCAAAGAAACCGGATGGTGTCCTAAAAGCAGTCTTCGGCACACTGTCCTTAGCAACTCTCAACTGGTGAAATCCCGTTGCCAAATCCATCTGAGAAAACACCTTAGCTTCGTGAAGCTGATCAAACAAGTCATCTATTCTCGGCAATGGATACTTGTTCTTCTTAGTCACCTTATTCAGCTCATGATAATCCACACACAACCTCAGCGATCCATCTGCTTTGGTAACAAACACAACTGGTGCACCCCATTCGGACACACTACGCCGAATGAATCCTTTCTGTAAAAGATCATCAACTTGCACCCTCAACTCTTGCTGTTCCCTAGGCGCCATCCGCCTAAGAGGCATCACAACAGGTCTGGCTCCTTCAAATAGATCTATACGGAACTCGATCTCTCTATGCGGCGGTAACCCTTTGACCTCGTCAAAGACATCCTCGAATCCATTAGCGATTGGCACAGATGACAGTCCATCCCGTGGAACAACCAGCGAATACATGAAGCTCATGAAGACGCCTTCTTCATGCTTACATCGTATCACAATCCTTCGCCCCTCCACATTCTCGACTGTCACCTCCAACCTCTCACAATCAACCTTTGCCGCATACTTCCTAAGCCAGTCCATACCCAAAATAATTCCGAACCTCGCAAAGTTCAGAACAAAGCAATCACAAACAAAAGAGCAATCATGACTCGATACAATCAGACCACGGCATAACATACACAAACAAGACGAACCCCCAACTGGATTAGTCACAACCAATGGCCTATCAACAATATCCGGTTCCAAACCCAACCGGCCTACAAGTTCACTACAAACAAACGAATGCGACGCCCCAGTATCAAATAACACTCTAACTGGAACACCACATAGGAAAAGAGTACCTTGAACCACCACACTCTTTCCTTTCTCTTCAGCGGTAGGAGCTTTCGAAGACGATGGAACGGCTCCCAAAGCATAAGCTTGCACAATCTGCTTGTCCTTCCGAGGTTCTGGACAATTCTTCCTGATATGCCCCGGCTTGTCACAGTTGTGACACTTCATCGGTACCTTAGGATTCTTACAATCCTTAGAGAAATGGCCCTTCTACTGACAATTGAAGCAGGTCACCTCGCCTTTCGGCTTCTTCTGGCCATCCTTACCCTTCTGCTGCTGCTGCTTCCTCTTCTTGTTTCCACCCTGCTGTGGTTTAGACTCTCCCCTGGTCACAGCAACAACAGATCCTTCCTTAGGAAACAGACTCTCATGCCTGAGAGCTTTCTCCACAAGCTTCTCAAATGAATCATCCAAATGATCCACTAACTGCCTCCCAAGATAACTATCCAAGCCTGTCACAAACTTCTCATTCTTCTGATATGCAGATTCAATATACGACCGGGCATACTTGGACAAAGCTTCAAACTCAGAAACATACTCAAGAACTGGTCTTCCACCTTGCTTGAGCTCCACAAACTTCTTGAACAGAACAGACTTCTGAGCTGTAGAAATGAACTTAGCTTCAAATTTGACTTGGAATTGCTCCCAAGTGATCTCTTCCTCCGGAGTATCAATGGTGATAGAATTCCACCAATCAGAAGCTCTTCCTTGAAGCTGCCTTGATGCTAACTTCCTCTTAGTTGCATCCTCAATTCCCAAGTCACCAAAGATCCTTCTACAAGCATCTATCTACCTCTAAACTTCAATGGTTGATTCTGTTCCCAAGAAAACCTTTCCTCCAAGAGCAGTGTAGTCCTTACACAGCTTAGCAAAATCCACCGGTTTTGGAGTTTGAACTTGAACTCCAACATTCACCGATGGCCCCGGAGCTGGCATCCTTCTCATGATCGAAGTCATCATAGCTTCGAACATAGCAGCATAATCAGCAGCCCCTTCAGTAGCACGGCCTTCCCTAGCAGCTGGTCTCCCTCTTCGACTCATCCTTAATATCTATAAAAAGGAATGATTAACACATCTAGAGAAACAACTGCATAAAGGACTCAAACTCTACTAAGCTACTATATTATATATAGTAATCATCCATCAAAATACAATTACGTCTCTCATACGTAGTTACGTCAGCGAGCATTGGGTAAAATCAATTAACCAAAGCTCTGATACCAAATGTGATGACTGCCCATGACCCCTGCACTGAACCTAGAGAAAGTGCGCTGTAAAGTGTGCTAGGCGACCATGGACGATTGCCAGGGTAAATTAAAACAACAGAATCTATCGTATTACTCACAGCGCATGGACAAAATACAATAGAATATATATATAGTGAAGCTTCACAGAATAGAATCTCATCAATAAAACTTCATAATAGTTGAATACAAAACATCTGAATAGTCAATACATCAAGCCTCATTACATATCACTCAGAGAATATACAAAGCAGCGGAACATCCAGTACATATAGTAAGAAGATAATATGCAAGCCTCCAGCTCGTCTTCGACATCAGCATCGTGGGAAGCAAGAACAGCACCTGTCACCTGCTACCTAGTCTGCCCGTCCCAAAATGGACGAACAACCCAAGGCAATAAGAGTTAAAACATAAAGCCTTGAGTCAGACAACAGTCTTAGTGAGCGGTAAATTAACTAACAACATACCAAAAGAGCATAAAGGAAAAGGAATAGGAATACAACCCTCCCACTCCACCTCTTTCTACAGCGATAGCCCCCAGACACACACTAAGCAGAAACAAGCATAGCAAAGCATACAATTTAAAGTAAAGTAATTATCACTCGAGTCAAGGGCGATGTTTTCCAAGTACAGACCCCCAAGGCCTAAACCAAGATCAGATAAGCACCCAGAAAATACCGCTCTTGAGACCGAATGACGATACAACCAAACATCCATGACTCTGGCTATCACTGTTATCATTGCTTCAATATCACCGTTAATTGAATGACCGGCGCATTCTTTCAGCCGTCCATCAAGGGCTAATGGAAACCCCGGTTCTAGACATAACTCTGCACGTCATCGTGACCCGTGCCTAGGACTATCGAATCTGCCCAGAGTACTTGACTATCAATCATTAGTCTTCAGGGACTATCGAATCTGCCCAACGTACTCTTGCTTTGAGCATGCTAGAACCTTCAACAACGATGAGATCTCAACCTCCTAATCATCCTCCTCGACGACTATTTCCATACTAGCTCAAGCGCCTCTCGAGCAAACCATTATCCTCAACTCGAACCATTTCACCGAGTTATCAACATGCTTGGAATGATCCCGTCTAGATTAGACCAAGGCTATCTCATATCATACTTCGCCTCATCATCATCATAGAAAAGTCTCATCTCAACATCATCATCGAATCTATCCATATGAGCTTCATCATCCGCTACATATGCCACGTGCAGCTTTTCCAATTCAAGAGCCTTTCCTTTAGCTTTTGAATCATCTTCGACCAACTTGTCTAAATCAAATCATCAATCATCTAATTCATAGTAATCAATCAAGTCAAACATTAATCCAAGTAAAACAAGCATTCAAATATGATCTAATGAACAATATTAACAATAATGGCAATTTCGTAAATAAAGAGTTGAAAGTCTAACAAGCATGAAAACATGAGAAATATCTCTACAATCTTGATGAATGAACTTGCATAGGTTAACATGTAGAAAAATGGTTGTCAAATCATCATGAAAATGGATCTATATGGATCTACACATAAGATTAGGAAAATGCATAGAAATCACTACTTTAACACCAAATCAAGCCAACGATCCGATATACTCCTTTGGATCCGTGTGAGAGATAATCACCACTCACCAAATCACCTAAACAACCCAAAAGCAACACACTTCAGATCTGGACAGCGAAGGATCTAACTCGATCTATCACGAATCCGCTTCAAACGATGAAATCTCTCTTCGAAGAATGTAGATCTTCAATCTAAGCTCTTCGATCTTCGATTTGATCTTCGATTTGATCTTCGATATGGATGGAAGGAATCACTAGATTAGAGTGGAGAAAAGAAGTGAAGAAGAGAAGAATTCGAGCTCTAAAAATGGCAGCACTTCGTCGCTTCGAAATCCGGATCCCAAAAATGAAGAAATGGACGAGTATTTATAGGCAGATTTTAGGTCGTCCGCATCTTAAGTCGTCGCCGACTTAATTCTCCCTCCGACCTACGACCTAGCAAAATCTCCGACCTAAAGACCCACGCGACTTAACAGCTCACGACTTAACACGGTAGCCGACCCACGACTTAACTGGGTAACTGACCTACGACTTAACTGGGTAACTGACCTACGACTTAACTGTGGCTGACTTAACACTCACACGACTTAACAAGGTTGCGGCTTAACAGGGGATACGACTTACGACTTAGCGGCTTAACTCCTAAGTCGCTCACGACTTAACAACTTACTGGGATACGACTTAACAAACATACGTCCTACTCACTTAACCCCTAACGACCTAATTCTTAGTGACCTAACAACCCACGACCAAACTCCTAAGTCGTCTACGACTTACTCCTTAGGTCGCTCACTACTACCCCAGCTTCCTTAGGTCGTTGCCGACCTAACTATGCTAACTCGGTAACCACTAGGTCGTTGCCGCTAACTTCTTAGGTCGCAAACTGCTTATCCCCTAGGTCGTTAACTCTACTAAGTCGGCCATTTCTTAAGTCGTCTACCCGACCTACCCCTTAGATTGTTAACTCGCCAAAACTCTTAAGTCGGTCACTTACTTAGGTCGGTCTAAATCCTTAAGTCGTCTAATCCTATAGGTTGCCCACCCGACCTAACTTACTCTACGACCTAAGCTATCTCGCACGACCTAACTCCTTAAGTCATCCCAATCTCTCCTAAGTCGGTCAGTTCCTTAGATCGTCTATCTCTTAGGTCGTACACTTCCTAAGTCGGTCACTCGACCTAAGCCACCCCATACGACCTAATTTCCCCACGACTTATCCCAATGCCTAGGTCGCTCCAAACCTTCCTACGACCTAAGACTTAGACTCTAGACGACTTGTCAACAATACGACTAAATGTCAACTACTTTACAACGTTTCGATCCGTAAAAATACGGGTCGTTACAGATATAGCATGAATAAATAAAACCCTTGGTATTTGAAGACTTATTCATTTCAAATATAACTTTTAAATGTTGAAAGTAAATTTAATCTGTATAAAATTATGGTATAACAGATATCCGTGGGTGACACAGATTGCTTATAGAGAAAACCTAAAAGTAATATAAGCTAAAAGTAAAATATAAAATATAAAACAACATAGAGAGCTATAGTTGTTTGGAGAACTTTTCTAGGTCCATTACGAGGTACTTTTCTTATTTCGAGTGATAATTTCAGCTTTTACAACAAGCAATCAATTTCTTGCTACCGATGAGTTTTGGCACTGAAAGTAGGAAAAGTATGAATGAATCGGTTAACCTTCCCTTTTCCACATGAGGATTGATGCCTATTTATAGTTGAACGATATTAATATAAGTTGACGTGGATTGATGACATGGTAGGAGCTAGTTGCAGCAGATCGTTGGATAATTACCATATCTTTTAGGACGATCGATTCTGGATAATTGGTCATAGATTGATGACCTTGCGCACCTCCTAAGGCCATTGAATGCTCATATTAAGCTTTCTGTTATGTTAGCACATAACATGTTAGATGGCTATGTTCTAGTAGTATTATTCTTTATGCAATAGTTATAGCAAATGATTGAAGCACACCTGTAATTGGCGATCTTTCATTTATTAAGCTACTTATTGAAGGCAATCTTCATCTCTAAGAATTGTTAACAGAAATGGAGTGAATGAGTCTTTCAGTATACATGTCTTTTATTCATCACGAGCTGCATTTAGTAGTCGTATTTTGTTTGTATTAAGATAACAATAACCATAGAAGTATTTATAATAAGACAAATTTTAGTTTTAGACCTCTAAAAAAAACTTATTTCATGTTTAAGCCTCATTTGAAACTTATTATGAAAATATGCCTTTTTCATAATTTAGCATTTGTACATGCACATTCCATAAGTGAGCATGTACAAAATTTAAATTTGTACTTGCACAAATTGAAAATGCGCAAGTATATACATACATACATACATACATACATACATATATATTTATATTTTCTTTTATAAAAAAATTCATACATGCTCATTTATGAAATGCACATGTACAAAAACGAAGAATTATGAAAAAGAGACCTATTTTCATAATAAGTTTCAAACAAGGCCTAAACTTGAAATAAGTTATTTCCAGAGGTCTAAAATGAAATTTTATCTTTTATAATATGTATATTTGGTCGAGAGAACCACCCAATGATGTCTCATTTGATCCTATATCCAGTTTTATTTTGATCAAAAGAATCCTTTCGATTTTATATTTAATGAGAGCTTCCTTTTTCTATTTTTAGAAAAACTCAATTTAGAACGAATGTATAGACAACTCCTTGTGCTTTATCTTCTCAAGACATTCAGTTGCTATTAGTCCCTTCTCCTTATACTATTCATGGTACTGTTCGAGTAGTACACATGCTCGGTGAAATTTACGGTATAACAATAGTAAACTCGTATGATAACAAGTGTATAACAAGACGTTACACATCTTTTAATTGATTCGTTGAATTAGAGTTCAATGGGTTACCTCAATCGTATATTTCAAACTTTGTTGTTACATTTTATAATTGATTATTTGAATTGGGATTAATGAGATAACAATCAAATTATCTATAGATACATTTTTCATTTTTCTTTGTTGCTTATAATAGCAATTAATTTAATGAATATCCTTTCAAAAATTGTTCAATGTTCCTTGCTATATTTTCAAAACTGATTCATTGAATTATGATTCAATGGGTGTAAAGGAGATTAACTAAAGATGAATTTTGTTTAATATAAAGAAGTGTGTTACTATTGACACCTAGGTTTTTTTCTTCTGGCCACCAAAACTAAATGCCATCATAAACAATTTTATTTTCCTCTTACTAAAACCAATTACTATTTTCTTTATGCAAACACGCATCCAAAATTCAAAATACTTATTTTCCTCTTTCTTCAAGAGCAAACGCCGTCGTCGGAAGGAAAAATGAAGAAATTAAGTCGTTTGTCGGCAAGTCATAAGCTCACTGCCTCACAATGACATATGCAGTCATTGAGTAAGCATTCCTTCTCTAGTTTTTTATGAAACCCTATATTTTCAAATTACGGTTGAATTGGTCGCAATTGATTAATTTGTTGAAGAATCAAAAAACTCTAAATGATGTATCTATGATTGATTTATTGAAGAAAAATATACTTTAACACATAAAATAGATAATAACATCTTTATGATCATCATAATCGGGATTATCCAATAATCTTCACCTTCCATCATCTATTAGACAAAAAGAGATTTATTTTTTGGGTTTAGGATTTTGAATTTTTGAAAAATATGTAAGATCTATTGAAAAGAGATGAGAGGCATGGCTATGTAAGGCTGAGTGAAATAATTGAATATGGTGGTCAGAAGTACATAAAAAATATTGACGCCTAATAACAAGAATTAGTGAAAGAGTGATTGAGTATAAAATATTTTATTTAAAACCTTTACCTTACATAAAATATTTTATTTAAAGTCTTATTTATGTTTCCTTTTAAGCTCCCAGGAATAACCCCAAACTTTTCTATTCAACCAAATTAAAACCCTTAATGGATTCGAAATGCCCTAACCGAAACGTTGGTGGTGCCAGTGGTGATGTTGATGGTATCACTCACCCTCGGAACTGTTATCGCCGCATCCAGTTTGCTGAAACAACAGCAGTTTATGTCTTCGATTGCGACGAGGATTTCAAGAGTCCTTTAGATTCGGATCTCGACCAAAACAAAGAGTCGTTCTCCTTGTTGATGAAGTTTAGTGATGGAAATGAAGAAGAAGAATCAAGTTTCCAACCCGAGTATTCTGATAGCGATGAAGATGACGATGACGTTGATAGGAAATTTAGTAGTTGTATGGATTCATGTCAATGATGTTGTAGTCATCACCAGAATTATTTAATTTCATGCGACAAAATAAGATCGTTTTTTTTCAATAACATTAAGTACATAGAGAAGCTAAATATCTTTCACTACATAATATTATATTTACATAAACATCATTACATTAAAATTAACCCAATCACGCTCACGTAGAGCTACATATAATGAAGCATAACTAGTAGTGCCCGACATATGAAGATGCCGACCTGAACACTTAACCAATTATATACCCTGATTTTACAAAAAATGGAATTTCAGAATAATTTTTATTAGCAAATAAGCCTCGTGCATCGTCTTCGGCTTCTTTATTCGTCTTTAAAAGAAACATGCCTAAACCATAAACTCGGTCTACTCAAATGAACACCAAAGAGTTTATGAGAAATAATAAAACACTGATCAGACATTAAGTCCGGTATGAGTAATATTTTACCTTGAACAAACAATCATATAACGAAACCATGCTGTCGAATCATGGAATGAGTTTTCCCCTCACTAATTCAATCTACATCAATTAAATCATATTACGTAATAAACACCACCTCATGATCAAACTCAAGTCATTAGTTCCAACATAAATGTGAGATTTTCTCTTCACAACATATCTCGACTAAATTTCTATAGTCGGTTTGTTTTAAATTGCCACACAAGCCTTATTCTTACCATTTTAATGTTAGCGTTGGACATTTTATTTTTCCGCTTAGGCATTTGTCTTAATTTCTTATTTTTATCATGAATCGATAATTAGGTTGCTACCATGACCTTACAACTCCATTACCAGATATAATGTCGTTCTTAGATGAATGGTTGCCACAAAAACCTTACGCCAACGTTACCGAATATAACGTTGTGTTTAGACATATGGTTGCCACTAAGGTCTTACACCAAAGTTACCGAATATAATGTTATGTTTAGACATATGATTGCCACTAAGGCCTTATGCCCAAGTTATTGAATAATCTCGTGTTTAGACATATGGTTGCCGCTAAAGGCCTCACCCCCAAAGTCTCCGAATATAGTGTAATGCTTAGCCATATTGTTGCCAATAAGGCCAATACCAAAGTTATCGAATATAATGTCGTGTTTAGATATATGGTTGCCACTAAGGCGTTATACCAACATTTTATTATCTCAAATACTACATATCATTTCATAGCTTTCTTAAGCTTGCTCCGAATTTTCCATTTTTAAATAAGTTATTTCATTTTAATTTATTATTCTCTATGGCCACTTCATCCCTATGAAATTCTCAACCGTCTGCTAGTAAAAGTTCATTTATGTACTTATAAATTCTTAGCATCATTAGCTATCGCATGTTGGAATGACATAACTATCGCATGTTAACATAGTGTTATCGCATGTTGATTTCATACAACTTCGCATGTCGACCTAATGCAGTTATCACATGCTGATATTAGGCTATGTTTTACCGCCAACGCATAACTAAACCTATCACATGTTAAAAACTATCTCGTGTCAAAAGCTATCGTATGCCAAAATCTATCGCATGTCAAAGCATGCTAAAATATATTTCATGTCAAAAGCTATCGAAGGTTAAACTCTTAAAAACTATCGCATGTTGAGTTTACAAGCTATTGCATGTTGAGTTTACAAGTTATCACAAAATTCTAAAGCTATCGCATGTTGAATTTTAATTCAAATTTATATGTTTTACTTAGTCACAAATTTTAAATATACTTAATTTTAATTGTTTCGTATATATATATGTATATGTGTGTGTATATATATATATATATATATATATATATATATATATATACGCAGACACACACATACATATATATGCCTAAACTATGTATATGTGATGCTATCAATATGTGTATACAAATAATATACATATACTATGGTATATTTTAACATATGTATATACTTAGGCATCTATATTCTCTTTATATTTATACAAATTCATCACACACATAATATGTGTGCATACAATACATATAAATCTTAATATCTATTGTAAATATATATAGTTATACACATCCATATGCTATCATATTGTTATGTTAGTTAAGAAATATATGCAATATATCCAAAATTATATATTAAATAATAAATACATAAAATGATTTTAAAACATTTTTGATAACAAAAGCGACACTTAATTTTAAGTAGAACAATCATTTCGGTGTCTCGAGGGAATGAACATAAGATCTCTATAACACATTCTAAAGATCTAACCACCAAAGACAGCGGTCCTTGACATAAAATGATTTTAAAATAAAATAAGATTTTATTTAAATATGTAGATTGGACCTATGCTAGCTATTACCTTACATGGCCTAAACGGGCCAGTTCCAAAATAACAAGTGTGCAGCGGGATGCTATATATCTTTTAATCAGTTCGCTGAATTAATCATATTTTGTCAAGCTTTGTTATATATTTTTTTAACTAATCCTTGAATTGGATATAATGGGATATAACAGTCAAATTATTTATAGATTCTTTTCTTTTTTCTTTGCCTTTGTTGCTTGTAAGAGTACTTAATTTGGTGAATATCCTTTCAAAAATTGTCCAACGTTCCTTGATGTATTTTTAAATTGATTTATTGAATTGTGATTTAGTGGATGCAAAAGGGTTAGGTAAAAGTGGATTTTGTTCAATATGGAAGATTGAGTTGTTTTAGTATAAAATATTCTATTTAAAATCTTTACCTTATATAAATATATAAAAATAAAATATTTTATTTAAAACCTTTACCTTATATTAAATATATTTTATTTAAAGTCCTATCCGTGTTTCTTTTAAAGCTCCCAAAAATAACCCCAAAGTTAACCAAGGTAAAACCCTAACGGTTTCCAACACTTAATGGATCCCAAAAGCGCTTACCGAAACAGTGACGGTACCGGTGGTGACGTCGACGGTATCCCTCTCCCTCAGAAGTGTTCTCGCCGCGTCCGCTTTGCTGAAACAACAGCAGTTTATGTCTTCGATCGCGACGAGGATTTCGAGACTCCTTCAGATTCGGATCTCGACCAAAACAAAGGGTCGTTCTCCTCGTTGATGAAGTTTAGTGATGGGAATGAAGAAGAAGAAGAAGAATCAGGCTTCCAACCCGAGTATTCTGATACCGATGAAGATGACGATGATGTTGATGGGAAATTTAGTATTGATATGGATTCGTGTTGGACTGGTAATGTTGCTGTATCCCTCACTTCAGACGACGAAGATGACTTTTTTGGTCCTGTATCAACAAACTTTATGAAAGCTGACCATCTATATGATCAGGATGAGAAGATTCAGTCCGTAGGGTTAGCTAAAGATGAGAAAGAGAACACTTTATCTTCCCCTCATAGAAGACCCTTGAATGATTTGATTTTACAGTCTGATCAGGATCCACAAAAATCAGTTCAAGGACAACCCCAGGTCCCTTGTTCATTTGTCGAAGTTCAGCGACATCTGTCGTCAGAAAATGGAACCCAAGTACCCCAAAATGCTTTACAGGCTCCCCAGTCTCGGTTACTAAGATCCATATTACCAGTGCACCTTTCCCAATTAGATATGAAGCAAAACAATAGTTGTTTGTCTTTCAACTCTTATAGTGAAAGAGCCAATGAACACAGGGAATGCAGTCAGACAGATGTCGCTACAACTAATTCAAAAGCCTCTCATATTAAAATGGTTGGAAGTAAACTATACAGATCTGAAGGAGGCTGTGTATCTCCCAAAGTTAATGGTACTGCTAGCCAAAATAATCCGAGTGACAGAGAAAGTCTAAAAATCTTGGAGAGTAACGATGGTTTGGTATATAAAAACAAGGAGCAAATAAATGGGAGTATCGATTTACAGTCTAAGGTAGGAGGTGAAAACATCCAGACAAACAAATGCATGGAGAAAACTTCAACCGACGACCATTTCTTAGAGAATACGGGTAAATTGCATGCAGCTGTGAACATATCAGCACAGTTGGCTGAGAAGACCGTTCAAAGTTTCAGCACTGGGAGCAGTAACGGTGAAATTATGCAGCATTCACCCTCTGTACAAAATTCCTCTGGGAAAAAGAGAGGGATTGATCAGATCCTTCCCTCTGTCAAAGATAATATAAATGAAGAAAGCAGGATTCAGAAGATTCCACGAATCTTTTGAGATGCTGTTAATTTCAAACAGTATCGCAGCTTATGATGCTGAGTGCAGTGATGAATCAATGAATATGGGAGGCCAAACAGGACAAAAGCAGCGGAAAGATACATTCACAAATGTGTTGCAGTCCACAAGTCAACCAGTTTCACCCTTTGATTCCAAGATTAATTCATAAGAGGTATTTCCCATCATTTTGGTTTGAGTTGTTCAATTGTAAAGCATGTTCTGAAAATCATCAAACATGTGAAGTGAGTGTTTGCACAATAACAGTTGTACTATAGTTCCAATTTTTGGCAGTGAGAATAATATCAATACATTATACAAGTAGAGTTATCATAAGTGAGAAGTTGGTGACTTTTCTTTATAAATACTAGCATATCCGCATGCCCCACGCGTGCAGATTTCTTGCTGTGACAAAATGCAAATATAGATCACACTAACATACTAAATAAGAAAATAATGATATCTAAGTCTTAACAATTCAAGCCACCTTGTTTATCTCTTTTCATAAAAAAGATATGCTTCAAGTACTCATGATTTATAAATAGCTTAATTTTCTCCTCAAACAAGTAATGCTTTCATGTATTCAACACAAATACAACTGCTGCCAACTCAACACTATGAGTTAGACCCTGACCTTATGTGGCTTCAATTGCCTGGAGGCAAAAGCTATTACCTTGCCTCTTTACATAAGTATGCCTTCTAATGAGACCAAATCCTCTGTCCCTAGATCCATATATCCCATGACCCTACATGATCCATTTATTTGAAATCAATTGATTTAATTGATTGCTTAAATAAATGAAATCGACCATAGTGATTGCATAGGACACGGGGCACACAAAATTTGGAGTTAGGTAATTTACCTTCTAAACTTGTACACACATATATCTGTGCGTACGATTAGGCATTCATCCACATTTGAAACCGTTGACACAAAAGGATTAATGACAATCTCTTTAACCCAAAAACACATTTCTACATGCTCCCATCCACACATATGTCACATTCTTCTTTGTAAGCTTTGTCAGGGTATAACAACGATACAATTATTATAACTTTGTTTTGAAATTTTAATCAGTTTGACTTCTTTTTGAACATTTTCAAATGGTTTTTGAAGAACCAATGGATACCGTCTAGCTTATCTAACCATCCTTTTAAAATTATATATCCTTCAAGCCTTTTGGAACATCTAAATCTACCTCTTGTGGTTCACAGTTGGTGTGCAAATTAAAGCAGTTCGCACGATAAATTAGATTATCACATTTACTACTTTCCTCTCTCCAACATAAGTCTGTCTTCCTAGTGGGTACTATCAATGTGCACACCTAGGTGCACCTATGCTTTCTGACACATCAAGGCACTGATGATGCTTAAGGCACCAAGAAAGTGTTAAAAGGCCCCAAAAGCATACAAAGTGCAAACTTTAGAAAGTGCAAAAAGCCCTAGTTTTTATTTTACCTCTTGAATAAGGTATGTAATTCATTAAGTAGCACTAGTTCAGCATAAAACCACACTCATACAGTTTATTTGTAGATAAACCAGGTAGATATCTCTAAAGTTTTGTTAGTGAGATAATAGTGTGTTTTTGCAATGTTACAATAGAAAATCTTTTCAGTGTAGTTTACTCATATCTACATCATGTTATTATGTGCAGTAGATTTTTCATTTCTTCATTATTATTTTTAAATTGTATTTGTTAGATTGGTTGCTAGTGATCCATAAACCTAAAACTGATCAGATGATTTTATTGAGAAGAAATACCTTATTTGAATTTGATTCAGTCCAAAATAATGTGCATATTTAGGCAAATTTGAAATTTCTCTTGTAGCCTCCATATTATATTGACTTTGTCTATGTTTTCTCCTATTAAATAACTATATTCTCATGATAAACATGCCATTCACTGTTCCATTTTCATGATGAGTTTAGAAGCCCATCACATCCCTATTACTCTATATGGGTAACATTCACCAAGTACTTAAAGATATTCTATGTGTATTCTTTGTTTTAATGGCACTAGCGAGCCTCTGTTTTGTGTGATTATGCTGTACCATGTTGATATGAAAGCTTATACATACGACTCATTGGCAAACAATTACATTAGCTCTTTTTTGAATTTGTTTATCACTGCTAGTTTATACATCATAGACATGCACGATGTGCACACACTCGCACATCCATAATAGGTTTCATGTTATCATTTTAAAACAACAGTTTCATTTATAATGAAAATTAGCTAGAAAAGTTAGATTATATTTTTAATGTCTGATCAAATGTATTTACCATTAATGGTGTAGTAGGGGGCAACATATGGTTTGGTAAACACCTTTTAACAAAAGGAATATCTTGTTATTGCATGCGATCAAATCCATGTATATATCACTCCACCTCCATTATTTTTCACGATGTGGGACTATTATTCATTCCAATGTACGGCCATCATCCACACACAATGCAAGACACCCCCAACAGATCTCCACCTTGGCTCGCATCTATCCATGTGTCTTCCAATATGTCAACATAATGCCTGCGCCATATCGAGACTTTGTTTTCGTGCCATTCTACCAGACCCTATGTACCATGATCAAGCTCTACCTTAAGTCTAACTACTTAAGCCTACACTGCTAACCACCACAATTTACACATCTTTTGCGCGTTGTTCATTGTACCAAGCATTACCATCGACTCCGATACCATGTTGAAATTTTATCCATACATCCTTCTGTGGGGGCAGCATATAGTTTGGTCATGTTGAAATCACGTCCGCGCATCCCTTTGTAGGGGCAATATAGAGTTTGGTCAACACCATTTAACAAAAGGAATCTCTGGTTACATGCGACCAAACTCATATATATACACCTTCATTATTTTTTACGATGTGAGACTATTCTTCATTCCAATGTGCATCCATTGCCCATACACAATGCGAGACACCTCAACATTGTTTTGTACCCTTATGAAAAGGTCATGTTGGTTATATGTTACTCTCTTGCATCCTCAAATAACATTATTCATTGATTATCATGCTAGTTTCATGTACTTTCATCGAGATTTATGCTTATTTTACATTATTTAGTTTGTTAATTTCTTAGTTTCTCAATCGGTTTTAAAATAGGAGTACAAACTATAAAGGTACAAAAACTAAACCGTTATGCGTCCATTTGGAACTGTTTTGTAAGATTGGGGAGGACATCATTTTAATGTGTGACTTCTTTTTATAGATATGTGGGTTTTATCGATTGATAAATGAAAAGTCCATTACAACAAAATTGGGATACAACTTCGATAGCAAATAAAAGAAAATTATACATATAAAAATTTAATACTCGGAAGTCCACATTTCTTCGACCTATATATCTAAAATCTCTATTTCACCTTAGGGTTCATGATTTCTATGGTTTATATTTGCATGTCATCGAACTGAACAAAGTGATTTCAAAGGTCAAACTTGGCAATTAAGTATAGACATAGTTATAGTGTAAATATTGATCGAGCTCTAGACGTCAAAGTGACAGTGTTGACAAATATTACTGATGGTTGAGTTCATATTTAGAAGTTTCACAATCGTAGAGCTTAACGATATCTGAAATTATATGTAAAATATTTTATAAAAGTTATAAATCATTATAGATATTTTAATACAACGATTATATTTATATGTTTATTTTCGACGTGTATTTTAGGTAATAATTATATAATAGTTTTGTACTTATTTAATTAGATCACTGGGCTAAACAAATATGGGATTTATTCAAATAATGGTCGAAAAATAAAATTGTACTCGTATGAGAATATGGCTGCCATAGAGTGGATGAAATGTAGGTGTGCTTTAATATGTTGAAGGTTTAAAATTGGAGAGAGCGGGGTGGGAGTGGGGGTTGATGGAGTGTTTGGTTGGGTTTGGTGGTAGTAGGTGGGTCTAGAGATGATTTCAACTCTTTATTTCTCACCTATAAATAGACCACGGTGTACATTAACAAATGAATTTCTACCTAATATTCATTCCAAATTAAACCTTAATGGTAGACTTTGCAGTTTTGTCATTGAGATCAAGAAAGGTTTTCAATTTGACAGTATCAATACTGGATGCCTCATATTTCCTAAATATCTATGTTGTGCATATTTTTATTTGGCTATAACAAAATTACACACACATACATTTAATATACTTTAGATATAATATATTTGTTATTATGGTATAAACAATTATATACAATGTTATAAATCTACAAATTATATAATATGAAATATGCAAGTAAAGTTTTTAAAACTAAAGTAGATTTATATCCCTAAATATTTAAACAAATTTGAGTTATTAATTATTTAAATATTCGTTTGCATATACATGTTAAACATTAAACTAATATTAAAAATAATATAATAATTATAAGACTAAATACTATTTTAAAATTTAATGTAATTTTTGCAAATTTATTTCTCATGATAAATACTTAGTAATATATATTATTAATTTATTAAATCGGTTATAAATAAATGATAAATACGATTGTGCATTATAATATTTTTGAAATTTTTTACTCAAATTTGACTTGACCGAAAGTATTTATAATAAATAAAGTTTTATTTATTTTATAGTTTAAATATTAGATCCAAATGTTATGCTAAGTTTAAATTTTAAATTTAATATATTGGATCATAAATTTGGAGTAATTTTAGTTTTAAATTTGAATTCCGCTATTTAAATGAAAAAGTACACACACACACATACATAACATATATACATATTTCTGCATTCGAATTACAAATATGAATATTACACACACAACACATACACATATACATATATGTTTTTATGTGTGTGTATAAGTATATGTATTTATCATTTCAATAGATGATAGATATATATGTATTTATATAGAAATACACACACATACATATACATGTACATATACATTCATATGTAAATGTGTGTGTTTATAAGAGATGTATATATAAATAGATATTACACTAATGTCAAAATAATTATAGGAAGTGTGTGTGCTCACATAGGTATCAGGGTCATTACATCTAATGGTATCTGAGTCATTACATGTTATTATGAAAAGATTAACCAACACTTGTAGAAATCGACTTTAATACCAAAGTGTTGCAGTCACTATAATCTTATTTTCAAACAACAATATGAGTTCTTCTCTTTTCCATATGTACAATAAATATGATAAAGAGCCATAGTTCTTAAACAGATTAACTTCATCATTTTCACAATCTCGCCATCTCCATCTCAGCAAGAGAAATATAATATACAACATAGATACTACATGATTGGTATATTATGATATGAGCATAAATGATCAAAGTTAACATTACAATATGGAAACTCAAATTGCAATATAATTATACATAACAAAAGCATAATAGCATAATAAATCTATAACCTGTAGTCATTTTCTTCGGCTATTTGGAAAAACCTACTAAACCTTCAACTCTTGACCTACTCAAATGTGTACTTGAGAGTTTAAGGGAGAAACATAAACTTCAAGTCAGACATAAGCCTAGTATGAATAATATTAGTCTTAATGATTCACAACATAAAAGATTCATAGTAAGGCCATGCCATAGATTGAAAGAGGTTTTTCCATCACTCGTTTACTTATTATACAAGTAATTTCTTTATACAACCACGTCCTCGATCTCGGGTTTTATTATAGGCATCATATCATAACTACCTAAGTCAAATCCAACCTTCATATAAAGTTAATGTTTATCGTTTCTCACCTACACATTTTCTCGATTTAATTGTCCTAGGGTTACTTAGCTCTCACTTCGGTACAAAATATATTCAACACGGTGTTGGAGCTTATACAGGTCAATATCTCACCTAGGTATAACATCGACTTTCTCGGTACTATCTTTTATCAACTCTTAGATAGGTTACTAACTTTTACCCAGTTGTCAATTTCTCTCGGCAAATTACTCTTATAGAGGTTATCATCTCCTTAATGTTCGACTTCGTCATTCTAAAAGGTTTTTCCCATGAATGTTGCCATCATTCACCTCTCCTCATCTCTTGGCAACTTCCTCTCATGGAGGTTATTACATCCCCTCGACATTTGCCTTCATGGCTTCATCATTCTTGTAGAATTCTCTCACGAAGGTTACTAACTTTCACCTAGGTGTCGACATGTTTAGTCAATTTTCTCTCATGAAAGTTACTATCATTTCCCTCGATGTTTGCCTACATCATTCTAGTAGATTTCTCTCGTGGAGGTCAATTTTCTTCACCTTGGTGCCTACCAACACTACCTTGGTAAGTAGCCATCACAAAGGTAACTGTCATTCACCTCAGTGTTTAACATCCAGGCCTGGGTAATTTTCTCTTACAATGGTTACTATCATCCACCTGGTGTTTATCCATATTGTCTAGGTAAATTATTGTTACAAAGGTTACTTTCATTCTTTAGTGTATACCTAAAAACATTCTCGTTTACTAAGGTTGATTGCTCTCACAATGGTTACCATCATTTACCTTGGTGTATAGCTTATCACGTTCTACGTTTATGATAATGTATTCTCATGATGCTTACTAACTTTCACGTAGGTGTCTGCATGTTTAGGCAATTTTCTCTTACGGTGGTTATTATCACTCCCCCGCTAGTATACTTATTATACAAATAAATTCTTTATATGACCACATCCTTGATCTCGTATTTTATTATATACCATCATGTCATAACTACCTAAGTCAAATCCTAGCTTTACACAAAGTTAACATGTTTCGTTTTTTACATACACATTTTCTCAATTTAATTGTCCCGGGTTACTTGGCTTTCACTTCGGTATAAAATACTCAACGCATTGTTGGGAGCTCATAGAGGTTAATATCTCACCTAGGTATAGCATCAACTACCTTGGTACTATCCTTTGTCAACTCTCTGGTAGGTTATTAACTTTCACCTAGTGCCGATTTCTCTTGACTCTTGCAAAGGTTATCATATCTTCGGTGTTTGAATTCATCATTCTAGTAGGTTTCTCCCATGAAAGTTGCTACCATTCACCTCTCCTTATCTCTAGGAAACTTTCTCTCATGGAGGTTATTATCATTGTAACCACTCGCACTTCCCAAAACACCAATCCAAAGCCTAATGTGATTTTCGAACTCGTGTCATGCCAAGAAATTCGAGATGTTAGGTTTTTAAAACATTATAGGGCATGATTATAAGGGTAAGTTCTAAGACATTCTACACTTTCAGATCTCATAGTGGAAAAAATTAAAATTTAAGTACTGAAAAATAGACATTACGGAAAACAGTCTTCAAAATACTTTATTTATTATATACATTGTTTTAAAGTACAATATATGTTTTACAGACTTTTAATGCAGTAAATAACTACATGATAGACAATAAAGAATATAAGAACTCTAACGTAAAGCTCCTTTCTCTACGTACTATGCCCAATCAACTGCTAACCAGTCATCCTGTAGTGACGAAGAATGGAAAGAAGGGGGTGGGTAAGACAAAAGTCTAGTGAATGAGTTCAAGTTTAATATGTGACGATCATAAGCAGTTACAATACTACTCTAGATGATATAGGGTGTGATACAAGTGTCCATGAATTCCTAAGGTATGTTATCTAAGAGTGCTTGTCTAATATATTCCTCTACTACAATTTGTGTAGGCTATCGCAATGGATTGAACTAAGGATCAAATCTCAAATCTAACTATCGGTCGCCGCTTCTATAGCCACTCAATATAAACAATGCCACTAGGCTACTAAAATATGTAAACACTGCCGCAACGCATCTACGTAGAAACATCGCCCCCTTTGGCTACTAACCATGAAAACACCACCACTAGGCTACTGTGGGGCTAAATTCCCACTACTATCACCACACTAGGCTACTGGAAACGATTTCCCTTCACTACGTCTGGAGAGGAAGAACCCGAGATGCCGACTCATCGGTATGTCTCATCGTCTATATCCGCTTCCACCTCTCGATCGTAGTGTGGGCCTCTTATTGCACGCTACAAGTCCTCCATTTGAATTATATCACATGTGTTAGAAATCGTGCATATATGAACCTCCTGTTGTGCCGGACCCACTTCATCAGGCATCCTTGTCGGTGCTGCATGCCCATCGTGGAACCTCCTATGAGTTCCATTTGTGAAAATACATCGTCTTCAGTCGATTGCTTAATCCCAAATTGGGTAAACAATATTTACCCAACACCACCACGACCAAGCATCCTCTCCTAGGGAACTAGCTTCCCTACAAGTCCTACATTCAACAAATTTCTAGGGTGTTGCATTTTCCCCCCTTTAAAGGATTTCGTCTTTGAAATCTCAAAGGACGGAAAAATGTAATTTATACACACATCAACCAATAGCTACAACCATATACTCATCTATCATTCACAAGCAATCATTGTCCTTAGAAATTTTCTACTGTAATATATATATATGCAACGTTAAATGCACGTGAACCTATATTAATGCAAAAGAGTAAGCGGTTTACTGATCCAATCGACCTCTTGTCATGCAAATGCTCGTGCTATGCATCTAGATGTATGCAACATCCTAAATAAGTATACTTGCAATTCTACATGCATGCGCAACCATTCCATCCATATGCACGATAACAATAATCAAGCATCCATATGTATCGTATAAAACAAGCTAGACAATAATAAGGGATAATGTGAATGTGTCTGTACTACCTATAGGGTATATTGTCTTAAACGTGTATAACAAGTAATCCAAACGATACATCCAAATACATCTACTAGCATCCATCATCCATAACACATTCTATTGATGTGTTTACAACCATTCCTACCATCCAATGGCATCTACCTAAGTTAGAACCTATTTACAAGGGTAATCTATGCTTTCCTAATTAAAATGAAAACTTTTTAGAAAAGAGTTCTAGATGGGTAGCTTGGTTCTTCTCCTCGGGCTCTCATGTACTCTCAACTGGATCGTATCCGTACTGAATCCTATCCAATTTAATTATTTCATTTCAGAGTTGATTTATCTCATGCCCAAAAATACGGGTAGGTGCAAGGCGAAAAAGGGAATCACCAACCCTTTTTAACTTTTCCCGACCGACACAACTTGACCATGGTAGTTGCATCGCATAGACACTTCCACAAGTACCTAATGACGATATCACAA
The DNA here is from genome assembly GCA_030737815.1 of Allium fistulosum. Classification (NCBI taxonomy): domain Eukaryota; kingdom Viridiplantae; phylum Streptophyta; class Magnoliopsida; order Asparagales; family Amaryllidaceae; genus Allium; species Allium fistulosum. The sequence continues at coordinate 57,312,597 of CM060906.1, forward strand.
TATTTTAGTCATATTCTACCTTGTCATGGTATTTCCTACTAGTCAGTTTTCCCATTGTGGACTCGGCTCCAATGACTATAGAAGACTCGGCTCCTTGGACTACCCCGTATGTCTCCATTAGAACTTACTTCTTGCCTATCTCATACAATCCTTAGCCTTCTATGAATCAAATCTTGACTGACCTTACTGACTTTTACCATTGGCATAAAGTTTCAATTCAATTGTATGTGCATGGGTAACCTCTCCCAATCCTTGCTACTAACTCAAATGATGTCATCTTGCACCATGCTAAATAACTTGAGCATAAGTATGCTCCGACGAACTGTAGTTCTATAAAATCCCCAATGCAGAACATACTGCATCAACTCATCCAATGGTATACCTAATCACCTCAACTTCTAGATATCAAGTGAGACAACTCAAATATGGACAATGCCTCCTTCCATGATACTTCCAACTTAGTTCTTTGCTATTTCTCCACTTTTCCCAAAGATATCCTCACTTGGTGATTTCTTAAATTGTTGAAAATAGCAAAAATTCTTTTCCAATTCAATTCAAATTAAATTATCTCATTTTACTTGTGAATGGTTTTTTCAATCCTTTAAAATAAATCATGGTACCTAGTTATTATGTTTAGAGTCTATAGGAGTCCATCCTGAGTTCTACAAGTGAAAGGTTGGTCTATCTTCCCATTCAACCTTAACAATAAAGTCTCAAAATTAATTGTCATAACTTATGATCACTCTAGCATTGGTAATAATCACCTAAGTGATACTTTGTTCACGTGCGACTGTTATGCACACAAATTGTGCAATCTATGTTAATCTTCCATGAACCTTAAGTAAATAGTCTTCTTCCAATCCGAGAGATGATTGAGAAGTACCCTTTTTATCCCTTCCTTCAAATCTTATTGAAAATTTCTCGATTTAGTTTTGTATGAAAATCACCTTCGCATTCCCGAGCGTTCAAATAACAATATCTTTTTGTTGACGGAGATCCAAATCCTTGAATTAACCACTCCTTGGAAACCTTGTCTATAACATTGTCTAAGATACCTTCTTGTGGTTTGAACTTCAAAACTTTACCATTTCTTATTGTCCTTCCATAAATAAGACATTTTTACCAAACATAACCTTTTATCACTTTATTCCAATTATTTCATGGTTGAGATAATTCAATATGGGATGATGCCTTGCCATTTTACCCAATAAATATGATGACCAATACTTTGGTTTATATTTAGGGATTTCTGTATTTTAATGCAGTGTAACTACATCTTTCCCAAAGGAAAAGTTGACTGTGTAAATTTCTATGTCTTACCCAAAAGGAGAATTAGTGTCATGTTTGGAATTGCAAGGAATTATCTTTTTCTTAATTATTGAAATAGACTGTACAAAATACAGTAATCATCCATATTTTGTACATCTCTTTCATTTGGGTATATTCTTTTTCGTTTCAAATGATACACTTTTATTTATTAATTTGAACTTCATAATTCGTAGAAATTTGCATTGCAACCCTCTACATTCCAATGAATTAAAATACTACTTAAATCTCATTCCTATTTCATCACTACTTTCAGTTATGTCTACTACCCATATCAATTATCCAACAAAAATCTAGGATCACCTAAATCCCAAGAATTTACCATGACAACTTAATTTACATTTTTCTTACATACGTCCTTTAAATCTACAAATCTGGAACTATCGCATTATCTATAAGTTTTAGGGACTACTATTAACCAATACTAAATTCAGGGACTACTAATTCCCAACATTTTCAAAATTTAAACATGTGCCAATTTCTAACTATACAATTCCCAGGTTTACTTAAGCGTACTTGGAACACATATACAATGATAGAAACCAATAAGATAACACCGCCCGTAAGCTACCGTGAAAACCAATTTCCACTAAAACCACCGCATAATGCTATTGTAGGGATTGCTCTCTCACCAATACGACTTCCCACTCATGTCAACCTGGTCTGCCTGTAGCTTCCAGTGAAACAACAATACCTGGACCCTCTATAACCTACAGTATCATATCCTTACCTATATGGTACCGACCTTGCTGCTATAATGTCGAATCTCCACTTACTATTTTAATTTGGATTACCTAATGTAATCAAAGGATTGCCCCTTTGCCACTTAACTCACCATATAAGAATTGAAGTAGACCTTACTTGGCCCTTTTTATAGTTCAAACCGCATAATTTCTTGTGTTAGCAGCATTCTTTGATAAAATAAAACATCTCAGCTTACTTTTCGTTATTCGAAAATATGTTTTATCCAAATCATACTTTCCAAACTTTCTCACACAAAGGTTCTACGATTCGAACCAAATTTGGATAAAAGAATACAAGGCGGTGCTCACCCTTCACCACTACAGGAAGTTTGACCTAGTACTCTGTCCTTCCAATTCAACCATTGACTAAAAAGGTCATTAAATTCTCATGTTTTCTTTTTATCTCTATCTCAACCCTTCCAAATTCCATAGTCGAATCCTTTCCTAGTTGGTTGTTCAATCATATTTATCTAACTCTGCTCTATTTCTTTCCTTTTAAACTTAAGTGATAGTCATAATATTTTCACTTTACACTTTTCAAATCAAAACCTTTGATTTTAACTTTACTTCCACAAAAATAATAAGTTTTAAAACTGTAAAACTCTCTTATCATTTCAACAAGCATTTCCTTCTTACTAAGATCATGTTATTCTTCTTTAATTAAATTATTAAAAACGGTTGAGCTTAATTTAGCAAAATGTACACGGAAAACATCATTTTAAAATTTTCTTTCATAAATAAGAAATCTTCACAAAAACCTATTTTTAAAGAAAATGTGGTATTTTTAACTTATTACTATTTAAAATTTAACAAAAACATCGATAAAAGACACTTTCAAGTACTATTTAAAATTTAACAAAAACATCGATAAAAGAGTTCAAAAGGTTGATCTTACTTACTTCTAAGTTTTTGTTTTTGTTTTCCAAAGTTCTATTATTAAAAGCAAAGTGCACATTAAGGATAAACGTAACAACATGCCTAAAAAAACAAAACAAAAGCTTTAAAACAGTTATTGAAAATTGCTTTTTATCAAATTCTCTATTTTTACCTTTTAAACAATTTCCATAAAGTTTGTCCAATTATTTTGTATAAAATTATAAACCAACTTTCTCCTTCTATTTAAAATATCGGACATCTATAACTTAGAAAACATTTTCATTGGTTTATCACTTAAATCAGAGTAGATAATAACAACCTAATTACTTAAGCCCGCTTATACCTAACATTGCTTGAGTGCATAAGATGTCTGTCCTTCTTTTCAAAGATGGTTAACTCAAGTTTATTTTGCAATACAGTGTTCAACTTTAATATGGAAATTCTCTATCCATAGCTTTAAAAAAATAGGAGTCCTTGTGTCTACTACCAATATGAGGATAGGGTTTCTACTTTAATTGGGAAATTTTCCTTTAGTTTATAAAGTCCTCCTTATGTTATCAAGTATCAATATCATATTCCTATTATATGGGTCTCATGGTACTAATCTTCTTTACTCACTCTTAAGTCCATAATTTACTTGCTACTTCTAGTTGGTATATAAACCCTCTACTAGCCTTTCTTTATGGGGTAAATTTCTGTAAATGTGAAAAGTTTATTTTTCACCTCAACTGTTATGGCCTTAACACTTATTCTAACCCACAATTGTCTGCTTTTTTAAGGGATAAACCAACTATTACCTTATGAGTCAGAATACATAGGGATGTTCACGCTCAGAATCTTAGCTGCCTTTCTAGAGTCATTCCTCTAAAGTTGTACTCATTCTCACTATCTATGATTGGGAATTATTTCAACTTTTCCAAAGATAGTACTTGGCAAGAATACTTGATATCGTCCTTTTTGTTATACTTATATATATGTAAAACCTTTTATCTATATATATACCTTTCAAAGGTCCATTTTGAAAAACCTTTTTGGGAAAACTTTTTTTCAAAAAATTTCAAGTACGTTTTCTCAGTACGCGCCTAAATCCTAGGGAATCTTAAACCTAAGCTCTGATACCAAATATAACCACCTACACTTCCCGACAAACCGATCCAAAGCCTAGTAACTTTTGGACTTGCATCATGCCAAGAAATACGAGTTGTTGAGTTTTTAAAACATTATAGGGCATTATTATAAGGGTAAGTTCAAAGACATTCTACACTTTCAGATCTCATAGCGGAAGGAATTGAAATATAAGTACTGAAAAATATACATTACAGAAAACAATCTTTATAATACTTTATTTGTCATATACACTGTTTCAAAGTACAATATATGTTTTACATATTTTTAATACAGTAAGTAACTACATGATAGACAACAAAGAATATGAGAACTCCAATGTGAAGCTCCTTTCTCCACGTACTATACCTAATCAACTACTAAGCTGTCATCCCGTGGTGGGGAAGAATGGAAAGCTGGGGTAGGTCAGATAAAATTCCTGTGAATGAGTACAAGTTTAATATGTGATGATCATAAGCAATTACTTTAATATTGCTCTAGATGAAATAAGATGTGATACAAGTGTCCGTGAATTCCAAAGGTCTATTACCGAAGGGTTCTTGTCTAATACATTCCTATACTATAATTGATTAGCTATTGCAATAGATCGAACTAAGGATCAAACCTCATATCTAACTATCGGTCACAGCTCCTAGAATTACTAAATGTAAACAATGTCACTAGGATACTAAAACATGTAAACACTGCCACAACACAATTATACTTTGTTCACGTGCGACTGTTATGCACATAAATTGTGCAATCTATGTTAATCTTCCATGAACCTTAAGTAAATAGTCTTCTTCCAATCCGAGAGATGATTGAGAAGTACCCTTTTTATCCCTTCCTTCAAATCTTATTGAAAATTTCTCGATTTAGTTTTGTATGAAAATCACCTTCGCATTCCCGAGCGTTCAAATAACAATATCTTTTTGTTGACGGAGACCCAAATCCTTGAATTAACCACTCCTTGGAAACCTTGTCTATAACATTGTCTAAGATACCTTCTTGTGGTTTGAACTTCAAAACTTTACCATTTCTTAATGTCCTTCCATAAATAAGACATTTTTACCAAACATAACCTTTTATCACTTTATTCCAATTATTTCATGGTTGAGATAATTCAATATGGGATGATGCCTTGCCATTTTAACCCAATAAATATGATGACCAATACTTGGTTTATATTTAGGGATTTCTGTATTTTAATGCAGTGTAACTACATCTTTCCCAAAGGAAAAGTTGACTGTGTAAATTTCTATGTCTTACCCAAAAGGAGAATTAGTGTCATGTTTGGAATTGCAAGGAATTATCTTTTTCTTAATTATTGAAATAGACTGTACAAAATACAGTAATCATCCATATTTTGTACATCTCTTTCATTTGGGTATATTCCTTTTCGTTTCAAATGATACACTTTTATTTATTAATTTGAACTTCATAATTCGTAGAAATTTGCATTGCAACCCTCTACATTCCAATGAATTAAAATACTACTTAAATCTCATTCCTATTTCATCACTACTTTCAGTTATGTCTACTACCCATATCAATTATCCAACAAAAATCTAGGATCACCTAAATCCCAAGAATTTACCATGACAACTTAATTTACATTTTTCTTACATACGTCCTTTAAATCTACAAATCTGGAACTATCGCATTATCTATAAGTTTTAGGGACTACTATTAACCAATACTAAATTCAGGGACTACTAATTCCCAACATTTTCAAAATTCAAACATGTGCCAATTTCTAACTATACAATTCCCAGGTTTACTTAAGCGTACTTGGAACACATATACAATGATAGAAACCAATAAGATAACACCGCCCGTAAGCTACTGTGAAAACCAATTTCCACTAAAACCACCGCATAATGCTATTGTAGGGATTGCTCTCTCACCAATACGACTTCCCACTCATGTCAACCTGGTCTGCCTGTAGCTTCTAGTGAAACAACAATACCTGGACCCTCTATAACCTACAGGTATCATATCCTTACCTATATGGTACCGACCTTGCTGCTATAATGTTGAATCTCCACTTACTATTTTAATTTGGATTACCTAATGTAATCAAAGGATTGCCCCTTTGTCACTTAACTCACCATATAAGAATTGAAGTAGACCTTACTTGGCCCTTTTTATAGTTCAAACCGCATAATTTCTTGTGTTAGCAGCATTCTTTGATAAAATAAAACATCTCAGCTTACTTTTCGTTATTCGAAAATATGTTTTATCCAAATCATACTTTCCAAAATTTCTCACACAAAGGTTCTACGATTCGAACCAAATTTGGATAAAAGAATACAAGGCGGTGCTCACCCTTCACCACTACAGGAAGTTTGACCTGGTACTCTGTCCTTCCAATTCAACCATTGACTAAAAAGGTCATTAAATTCTCATGTTTTCTTTTTATCTCTATCTCAACCCTTCCAAATTCCATAGTCGAATCCTTTCCTAGTTGGTTGTTCAATCATATTTATCTAACTCTGCTCTATTTCTTTCCTTTTAAACTTAAGTGATAGTCATAATATTTTCACTTTACACTTTTCAAATCAAAACCTTTGATTTTAACTTTACTTCCACAAAAATAATAAGTTTTAAAACTGTAAAACTCTCTTATCATTTCAACAAGCATTTCCTTCTTACTAAGATCATGTTATTCTTCTTTAATTAAATTATTAAAAATGGTTGAGCTTAATTTAGCAAAATGTACACGGAAAACATCATTTTAAAATTTTCTTTCATAAATAAGAAATCTTCACAAAAACCTAGTTTTAAAGAAAATGTGGTATTTTTAACTTATTACTATTTAAAATTTAACAAAAACATCGATAAAAGACACTTTCAAGTACTATTTAAAATTTAACAAAAACATCGATAAAAGAGTTCAAAAGTTGGATCTTACTTACTTCTAAGTTTTTGTTTTTGTTTTCCAAAAGTTCTATTATTAAAAGTAAAGTGCACATTAAGGATAAACGTAACAACATGCCTAAAAAAACAAAACAAAAGCTTTAAAACAGTTATTGAAAATTGCTTTTTATCAAATTCTCTATTTTTACCTTTTAAACAATTTCCATAAAGTTTGTCCGATTATTTTGTATAAAATTATATACCAACTTTCTCCTTCTATTTAAAATATCAGACATCTATAACTTAGAAAACATTTTCTTTGGTTTATCACTTAAATCAGAGTAGATAATAACAACCTAATTACTTAAGCCCGCTTATACCTAACATTGCTTGAGTGCATAAGATGTCTGTCCTTCTTTTCAAAGATGGTTAACTCAAGTTTATTTTGCAATACAGTGTTCAACTTTAATATGGAAATTCTCTAGCCATAGCTTTAAACAAATAGGAGTCCTTGTGTATACTACCAATATGAGGATAGGGTTTCTACTTTAATTGGGAAATTTTCCTTTAATTTATAAAGTCCTCCTTATGTTATCAAGTATCAATATCATATTCCTATTATATGGGTCTCATGGTACTAATCTTCTTTACTCACCCTTAAGTCCATAATTTACTTGCTACTTCTAGTTGGTATATAAACCCTCTACTAGCCTTTCTTTATGGGGTAAATTTCAGTAAATGTGAAAAGTTTATTTTTCACCTCAACTGTTATGGCCTTAACACTTATTCTAACCCACAATTGTCTGCTTTCATAAGGGATAAACCAACTATTACCTTATGAGTCAGAATACATAGGGATGTTCACGCTCAGAATCTTAGCTGCCTTTCTAGAGTCATTCCTCTAAAGTTGTACTCATTCTCACTATCTATGATTGGGAATTATTTCAACTTTTCCAAAGATAGTACTTGGCAAGAATACTTGATATCGTCCTTTTTGTTATACTTATATATATGTAAAACCTTTTATCTATATATATACCTTTCAAAGGTCCATTTTGAAAAACCTTTTTGGGAAAACTTTTTTTCAAAAAATTTCAAGTACGTTTTCTCAGTACGCGCCTAAATCCTAGGGAATCTTAAACCTAAGCTCTGATACCAAATATAACCACCTACACTTCCCGACAAACCGATCCAAAGCCTAGTAACTTTTGGACTTGCATCATGCCAAGAAATACGAGTTGTTGAGTTTTTAAAACATTATAGGGCATTATTATAAGGGTAAGTTCTAAGACATTCTACACTTTCAGATCTCATAGCGGAAGGAATTGAAATATAAGTACTGAAAAATAGACATTACAGAAAACAATCTTTATAATACTTTATTTGTCATATACACTGTTTCAAAGTACAATATATGTTTTACATATTTTTAATACAGTAAGTAACTACATGATAGACAACAAAGAATATGAGAACTCCAATGTGAAGCTCCTTTCTCCACGTACTATACCTAATCAACTACTAAGCTGTCATCCCGTGGTGGGGAAGAATGGAAAGCTGGGGTGGGTCAGATAAAATTCCTGTGAATGAGTACAAGTTCAATATGTGATGATCATAAGCAATTACTTCAATATTGCTCTAGATGAAATAGGATGTGATACAAGTGTCCGTGAATTCCTAAGGTCTATTACCGAAGGGTTCTTGTCTAATACATTCCTATACTATAATTGTGTAGCTATTGCAATAGATCGAACTAGGGATCAAACCTCATATCTAACTATCGGTCACAGCTCCTAGAATTACTAAATGTAAATAATGTCACTAGGATACTAAAACATGTAAACACTGCCACAACGCTACTAAAGGTGAAAACACCGCCCCTTTGGCTACTAACCATGAAAACGCCGCTACTAGGCTACTATGGGACTAAATTCCCACTACCGTCACCGCCACTAGACAAAAAGGAATGATTTCCCTTCACTATGCCTATAGAGGAAGAACCAAGATGCCGACTCGTCAGTATGTCTCATCGTCAACATCCGCTTCCATCTCTCGATCGTAGTGTTGACCTATTACTGCACACTTTGGTCCTCCATTTAAACTGTATCATGTGCATTAGAAATCTTGCATACATGGACCTCCCGTTGTGCCAGACTCACTCCATTTGGCATCCTCATCAATGCTGTACGCCCATCATGGATCCTCTTGTGAGTGCCATTTGGGAAAATACATCGCCTTTGGTCGATTACTCAATCCTAAATTGGATAAACAATATTAACCCAACACTACCATAACTTAGCGCCCGCTCCTAGGGAACTAACTTCGCTGCAAGTTCCACACTCATCCAATTATTCTTAAATAGGCCCACAATAATTAACGTTTTGTATATATTTTTATTTATAACTTTAGGCCTTATAACTTTAGGCCTTAGGCCGAGGTTTAATTCTGCAATTTTTATTCTAGACCGTCGACCGCTAGGGTTCTAGGATCGACTGTTCATGTAGTAAAATTGGTTTTTCTGCATACTTTTAATGTCAATAGTTTGTATAGTTTAATCCAAATCGTAACAGTAATTGGTGAACCCTAATTCCAGTCTAAGATCAATTTGCAATTCAATTTAGGATTTGTTGATTTAGGGTTTTAAATTAAAAGAAATGTAGATATCAATTTCAAGTTAACAGTTTACAATTGTTCAATTCTGCCTAGTTTGCATATTCCAATTTAAGGTTTATACAATTCAAATTAGATTTCTAGCACCCTAAACCAATTAAAATAGATTAAAATAATTGTAATAATCATCTTACTAAATTTGTTCCCACTTACCTTAAGCCAAGCTCTTCCCATTTGCTTTGCTTGAGAATCAACCCTTGAATGTTAGCTTCCCTTGCTCCATCTAGATCAAATTGTTTGTGTTCTTCTAGTTTGATTTTATTTTATTTTTGAATAATTTTAGAGTTTGAGAAAAGGGAAAATTTTGACAAAGTTTTGTTACTGTATAAATTTATGTGAGAATTAGGGTTTGATTTGGCTGGTATTTATATGGTTTGTAAAGTAGTTTGGAGTGTTAGATTTGGTTTAGTGAGTCTTTTTAGTCATCATGTTCGTTCATTATAGCCTTGATCGCAAAGCAATCATCTACACTGTTCGAACACGTCATTGAAAATTTAGAATGTGCGACTTTTACCCAGCTACGGTCGACTCTTATCAGCACATGGTCGACCGCTATCGGTTGACCCTCAACAGCCCACGGTCGATCCTATACTGCAAATTTTTTATATATATTTGATTTTAAATTTATCTTGTTTTTCAAATCTTCCATCGCCCGTAACTTCTCTGTGCTAACTCCAATTTTGAAGTGTTATACATGAAAATCGTCTAGAAAATCGCTGCGAACATAATGGTGAATTCGAACGTCTGTAAAAACTTTCTTTTTAGTCTTTGTGTTAATTAAATTTACTTTTCTTATTATATTTTCGTTTAAATTTCTGTTAAATTTTCGAGGTGTTACAATCATTCTTATAAAATTCTCTCATGAGATGTCTACATTATTAGGAAATTTTCTCTCACAGAGGTTGCTATCATTCCGCTCAGTGTTTACCCACATCATTCTACTAGATTTCTCTTATGAAGGTTACTTTTATTCACCTTGGTGCCTACCAACACCACCTCGGTAAGTTGCCCTCATAGAGGTTACTATCATTCACCTTGGTGTTTACCATCTAGACCTGGATAATTTTCTCTTATGAAGGTTACTATCATCCACCCGGTGTTTACCCATGTTGTCTAGGTAAATTATTGTTACGGCGGTTACTTTTATTCCTCAGTGTATACCTTAAAACGTTCTTGTCCACTAAGGTTTATTGCTCTCATGATGGTTACTAGCATTCACCTTGGTGTATACCTTATCACAGTCTACGTTTACGGTAATGTATTCTCATGAATGTTACTATCGTTTGCCTCATTCTTTATCATTTATATGCATAACACTAAACATTTAAATTTATCCATTACAAATACCTTCGTTGATCCTATCTCAGATTTTTTAATGCTTCCTTAGTTGACACAGAAGGTAAGCAACTTCACTTCAACATACCCCTGGCTTACATCTAGAACCAAAAGTCCACCTTAGACCTTTTCATCTAAGTGCTACCAACCGTTGAAGCTATTGTAGTCAAGTTCTAGTTGTCCCAACATTTATCCTAGACTTTATTATTTCTCAACCAAGTCGTCACGGTCTTGATTTTATATGAGCATATGACTCTTGTCATTTACTCTTCTTGTTCGCACATCCCTCCTGACCTTCGGGTTTAGTATTTAGTAAAGATGAGTACTTAATATTTATATATGAGTTTATGTTCTTACAAATTCTTCCATATTATGTACCATGCATGCTACATGTCGAATTATCTTTGGTCGTGGTAGTTAGTATTTGTACTTAAGTTTGATAAAAGCATGCTAAGGAGACTTTCTTTCCCCCTTTTTTTATACATAATATTTTTGTTAAAACTGTGATTTAATTAATACTCTTCTCCATATTCCAAAAGGTTGAGCATAAACTTTTTATCGGTTAAAAAATCATTTTAAATCATTGTAGTAAATATCCAGAAAGTTCTAATAAATTTAGAGAATCGTGTGCTCTTTAAAACAAATCTATTTTGGGTAAAAAGTGATATTTTTAATTTCCTCCTTCCTTTTGAAATAATTTTGTATCTTTTTAATTTAATCAAAATTCTCAAAATTCAAATTTACCCTTTTTCTCATTAAAATCCTTTTCCAAAAACAAAGACCATAACTAAAATCTCATTTCAAGTGTTTCTAAGCTCAAAACAAGAACTAACACCTTAAAACGACATTATAATTCATAAATCCATCATAGAAAATAATCATAAATTTCATTCATTATTAAAACCAAATTACGTAAGATTTAATTTTACATTAAGGTAATATTCCTTACCCAAGCGCAAAGATATTTCGTTATGCTCTCTTAGCTCTTTCCTTCCTAACCTTCCTTGCTTTCTTCTTCTTATACGCTTAACTTTTGGCTAAAATTATAGGGACACAATTAACGTTCTCTTTTACTTTTTTGATTTGTTTGAGAAAATGAGAATAATGAGTATAAATAGGAAACAAAGTGGGATGTAATAAAGAGGGAAATGAGCCTTGACCACATGGAGAACACATTTAGGAAATAATCCTATGTTCAATAATTTATTCAATCATTCTCATCTTTACAAATCCTAAATAATGCACTTATAGTTGATTATTCTCGAATTATCTTAAATCTTACAATCCGTTGTAGTTTATTATTATATCCATCCACTGTTTTTGGGTTGTAGAGATGTGAGACTATTTGTATTATGCCACACACAATATATGGATTAGATGTACTATTTGGATCCTAAATGTTTAGAGTATGATGTATATTGATGATGGATTTTTTGTCTCGTTTGCTAATATGATATGCATTTAGTCTCATGCATGTTTATATTAATATTTGTTAGCACCAAAATTGGTCACTAACCTCGTAGAGAAAGATTGTGTAGAGATATAAGTGATGAAAGTAAATTAAACAGAGAAGACAATGCTAATATAACTGCAGAAAGTAAGAACACCAAATTTATAGTGGTTCAGCGTAATTGCCTACGTCCACTTTGAGGTTAAACTTTATTGATCTTCTTTATAGTTGATTACAAATACAATTCGTGAATCAAATGCTTGAATGAAGTTGTTAAGTAGAGAAGATGAGTCTTGAAAATGGCAGAGTCTCCCCAGTGTTCTCTCTCCCAAAAAAGGATCCATTTCACTGTGACCCTGCCCCTCTATTTATAGGCAAATATGGGCTGGACTTCCCAAGTGGGCTGGATAGCCGAACGCTCTAGCCCCAGTACAGTGGTCGATGTATGCCGAACCAGGTGTGCCGAACACCCTGATGCCGAACAGTCCCTTCTATGCCGAACGATGTGGTTGATGTTTGGGAAGTGCAGGATGTTTGTCAGTCGAAGCCGAACGCTCTTCTAGATGCCGAGTACTCTTGTTGCCGAGTACTCCTGATGCTACCGAGTACTACGCCGAGTACTCCTGTATGCCGAACTCCAGATGCTGCCGAGTTCTCCTTGATGCCGAGCGCTCTTGTATGCCGAGCAGTCTTGTATGCCGAGCAGTCTTGATGCCGAGCACTCTCGTATGCCGAGCAGTCTTGATGCCTCGCACTCTTGTATGCCGAGCAGTCTTGATGCCGAGCACTCTCGTATGCCGAGCAGTCTTGATGCCGAGCACTCTTGTATGCTGAGCACTCTTGCTGCCGAGTACTCTTGTATGCCGAGCACTCTTGCTGCCGAGTATTGGTTGACGTCGAGCGCTCTGTATGCCGAACATTATGGATGCTGTGTACTTCGCCGAGTACTCCTAGATGCCGGACATTCTATGACGCCGAGTTCCACTAGGAAGCCAGGTACTTCGCCGAACACTCCTAGATGTCGAGTACTCTCTAACGCCGAGTGCTACCTGATGCCGAGCACTGGTTGCCTGGTCAAATCTCCAGGAAACACTTGCCCCCCAAAGTGTATCATGTGACCGAACGTGATGCGCTTTGAATCTGGTTCAATTTCCCTTGATGCTGCCTTCTCGAGAATGCATGTGACGGAGGTGCGTGACGAGCGTGGTTTGGACGCCGAACAATACGTTCGAAGCCGGACAGCCCTCATGTGCCGAACGACACTTCGTTTTGATGCCGAACACTTCTGGTATTGACCGGTTCTACCGGGTATAGCCTTTTCAACTTCTACCTCCCTCTATATAACCAGGCGTCCTTCCACCATTTTCCTTTTACGCCTTCTTTTCTGTCATTCCTAGAGACTTGAAATTCTTGCCATCCTATCAGATATAAAGTCTAATTGATCCTTCCTCAACTTCGATCGTCGAACTAGGTATCATTCCTTCCACGATTACATTACTTCAACTTTAGGTTCATCACATGGAAACGGGGTATTTCTATGGTTGTACAATGTGTGGCTAGTAGAAGTGGCTCGCACGTTTGGAGTCGCCGAACGGTGCATGGTTGTTAGGCCTAGCTCCTTTGTGCTAATCAAGACTGGAAGAAAAAGGAAGATGGGGTGTCGAACGGCGTAACCTTCGCCGGGCGATCTGTCTCTGTCGTTCGGTGTAGATGGAGAAGGAGCAGGGTGGAATTATGATCGAGGGCGGAGCGCTACTTTAGCCGAACGAACTAAGGCCGAACACTACCCAAATGCCGAACAGACATATACGCCGAATAGCATTTAGACCGAACAACATAATTGCCGAACAACTGTCATGCCGAACAGATACATACCTACCGAACAGAACTTAGACATGCCGAACAAACACATACGTGCCGAACAGAACTTAGACATGCCGAACAAGCACATACATGCCGAACAATATTTAAATGCCGAATAGTTATAAATGTCAAGTTAGACTTAAGCCAGAGACTTCACAAATTACACGTTTTCTAGATCTGGAACTGTAACCACCACCAGGCGGGCTCTTTGAGACGGTCAGCGATGACGGTCTTCGAAGGCAACGATTCGAAGCTCATTTTTATATCTTTGAAATCTTATTGCTTGTACACAATTGCTTGCACTAGTTCACACACCACGTGGGGGAAAACTTGTGTTGCTAATTCTAACGTTCAACGTTTTTTAAGTATAGTTCTCTCAAGCACTTAGCCAGGTTCGTTATTTATTTGGGATGTCGAGAAAATCTAGCTCCGCCACTATATCCGACAGGCCTGGGCCGTCATCAAGGCAAGGAGCCATTGATACTTCTAATCTGTCGACTTTTCCTGCTCATAACTTGGCACCTGATGCTCTGGAGGCAACAATCTTACTAGACAATCTGATCGATTCACAAGCCTCGAGGATCAACGAAGCTGCTCTGCGACGGATATGCTCCATTCATGGGATTCCTTTTGCCGACGTGTTAGTTCCTTCGAGACACGATCGTCCTCATCTGCCCACAGTCGGGTACACTACCTGCAACAAGTTCATGTGTTGGATGGGCAGCGTGCCTCCGTTCAATTTATTTCTCCAGGATGTTCTGCAGTACATAGACATAGCTCCGTCGCAGCTGCACCCGAACGGCCATGCATTTCTATACGGGACTTACTTACTTTTCATGGCCGTCTTCTCAAGACCTCCAACCCCTGGTGATATCAGATACATTTATATGTTCAAGAGACGGAAAGACAGTCCTTCCTTTATGTTCCTCGAGCCATACCACAAATGCCAGATCTTGACAGGGGCATGTAGCAAATTCGCCCTGTACAAACAGGAATGGTTCTATGTGCGCTGCCCTTCTGGTTTCGCCAGGAGATGGGTTGAAGGCAGTAAGTCTCTTTGCTGAGTCACTATTCGTATTTAATCGGAGTCATGCTTTTTCTAACTCTTCATTTCATCTTTTCAGGTATCAACCCGCGTCCGGAAGGCAGAGGATATTCTGAGGCTGTTGAAGCCATTAGAGCTCTTCCTGCTGAGGATCGAGACATCCGGACTATCATTTCAAATGAATCGCTGTCGGGGTTTGGCTTGCTAGCCCCTGGTCGTCGGATCAGCCTTCCAAAAGGTGTCGCCATTCCCAAACCTTCGTCCGGTAAAGGGAAAAAACAGGCCGGATCGTCGTCGCCCCCCACTCTCGATACGCACAGAGAAGGTGAGCGCAAAGAAGATGATGTTCCTGAGACTCAAGGCGAGAACGTGGGTCCCGCTTGGAATTCGGCAATCGAGGTTCAAGATATTGAGACGTCATCCTCCCCTTCGAAGGGGAAGAAGAAGTTGAAATATACAGTTCAAAAGGAGAAAGTTGGTGGCACTTCAAAAGTTACGCCTACCCCGCCTGAGAAAGAGGCTTCTTCGCAGCATCTGGAAAGTTCCTTGAGGGGTCTATCGAACCTTTCTATTCCCGAAGACATACTTAATTACGGGTTTGATGATCTTGAAGCCCTCAAATTCTCTTCACCCGTGAAAGGCAATGCAGGAGTTCAACTCCCGGCCCAAGGAGATACCACTCCGATTAGCAAAGATAAACGAACGGGTCCATCGGGGGGAACACTAGGACACACACGCACATGCGCATTCCATAATATACTTCAAGTCTTTTTCCCTATCTCGTGAATTTCCCTTAACTCGTTGTTATCTCCATTCTTTGCAGGTGATATGGGGCGTTCTCACGGACTCGATCGCCTTCAGGGCTCTTCTATATTTCATCACTCTGGACGAGATTCTGGTTCAGGCAGACGCAGGGACAGAGGCGACTATGAAGATAGGGACAATCGCCCCCGCGAGTCGTCTCACCGCAAGAAGGCACACTCTCAATCTTCCCAGTCCCGTGATCTTCCTCCTCCAACTGAGCCGGATAGGGAGAAGTCTTTACAGAAGGGTTATCAATCTGATGCTCCTCGAGAACAACATTCCAGTTCATCGAGTACAAGGCAAGTCCGAGAGCAACGGAAAAGAGCGGAATTCTCAAAGCCTCCTCCTCCTACTCCTGCGGTGGACCCAACTGTTGCGGAAAAGATGGTCGATCTTAAGGCCAAGTTTCCAAAAATTTGCTTCGATGGTCTGAAGTTCCTCCCGGCCATTCATCATATTCCCGGGCATGTGAAACAGAGTGCCATTGCCTGCAATAACGACGTCTATGTTCAACATGACGTGTTTGTGCACTTGGTGGAGAAGATCTCGGAAGTATCCGTTGAGCGTCAACACGAGATTGATCGTCTGAATCTAGAAGCCGACAGCGATAAGAAAATCATCAAACTCCAAGACGAAGAGCTCGCTTCGTATAAGTCGAAGCTGGAAGCCGCTGAACAAAGCGCAAAAGATACTGCAGAGGCAGTTACTCGTTTAGAGGCGGCTCACAAAAAAGAGCTTGACGAAGCAATCCAGCGCAGCGGTGCCCTCGCCCTAGAAAAAGACTCTGTCCAAAAAGAAAGGGACGCGCTCGCCACCCAAGTCAAAGAGCTAAAAGAATTACTCTCCAAGGAGAAGGAGGATAAGGTAGCTGCTCAAGAAGAATCACAACGATACTGTGATGAGATCGTTGCTACCCGACTCCTGAAAACAAAGCTCGATGACGAACTCGCTGGGGTTGAGAAAATGAAGGATGAGGCCCGTGAGGAGGGCAAAAGAGAGGCTGCGGAGGAGATTGATTCTCGCCTCGAGGCGGCCGCGGAAGCCGGCAGGGAAGAGGTCAAAAACATGTTCGACCCGTTGATTGCTGAATATGGAGCCCGCGTCCTTATGCATCGTGACTTAACATTCTTGGGCGACGGCTACCTTGAGTCCCTAGCTGAGGCCTAGGAAACCTTGATAAGGATCAGGAAGATCGAGTCGGGTTCCGAAGAGGTTGATGAAGAGGCCTTGGTGAAAGAGTTCCTTAGGGGGAATGAGCCATCGGATTTATCCGCAGCATTGGCACTTTACAGCAAAGGCTCTCCCCTTCCAAAAGAGAAAGATGATGAAGCTGGCCCGTTTGGGGCCAATATTACTGCTCTTCATACTGCTGCTCAATCCGCTGTCCAATCGGCCGGTCGGCCGACACTTGATCCATTCGAGCAGCATGTCGGTTATGACCTCGAAGACCCCGGGCTCGGTGCTCATGTGCTATCACCCATCCTGGAGGGTGAAACCCCACGCGCCACCGATAGCCAACCGGAACTTGGTAGGAAATTCTCCTTTCTCTAGAAGTTGAAAGATCCCGTCTTTTTTCAGCAGTAGCTAATCGTTCTAACGCTCATTCTCTATGTTCCCGTGCAGGTTGTTCTGACGCCGAGCCAACTCCGAGGAGCGATGACGTCAAGGAGGAGGCTGGGAAAACAAGTGACGCTATCCACGCGGGAGTACTCCCTGGTCCCGATGCTCAGGTGATCGGGGCGCTGGATGATGATAAGCTCGACGCTTCATCTCCTGCCGAAGGGGACGATGAAATTGAAATCACCGGCGCCACTGAGCATACCTCGCATATGAGCATGAAGGACCGCCTTGCCGAAGAGGAGAAGAAAAAGGCCGAGGTCAAAGTTGAACCTGGAATCCTGGAACTTACCGACCCGCGGAACAGACCCTTGAAAATCATCCTCCCTTGCAGGTCCAAACCGCTAGATGTTCCGTCTCCTACTCCTGACTCCGCTTCCTTAGCAAGCAAGAAGTCCAAGAAAAGGCGTGAGGGAGAGGAGTCATCGGAAAAGACGAAGGAAGACAAGAAGAAGAAATCGAAGAAATGATCGATATACTCGTTCAACGAGCTTCTTGCTTAAGTCTTGTAATTGCTTTTATCTTCCGTAGCTTGTAGTTTGTATAGACAGGTCTGGATTTTGTAGGAGTGATCATGTAATCCCATTTTGAATTTATCGAATAAAGTTTAGTTTCTTTTTGTTTGAATGATTCTCTTGTCTTTCTTTGGTTTGCTGACTCTGTGCTCCGGGGACTTGGAGACTTGAAACCGTTTATACTCTAGTCCGTGCTCTGGGGACTTAGAGTACTCCGCTCCGCACTCTGGGGATTCGGAGATTTGAAATCGTTCATACTCTAGTCCGCGCTCTGGGGACTTAGAGTACTCCGCTCCGCACTCTGGGGATTCGGAGATTCGTATTCGTTTATACTCTAGTCCGCGCTCTGGGGACTTAGAGTACTCCGCTCCGCGCTCTGGGGATTCGGAGATTTGAAATCGTTTATACTCTAGTCCGCACTCTGGGGACTTAGAGTACTCCGCTCCGTACTCTGGGGATTCGGAGATTTGAAATCGTTCATACTCTAGTCCGCGCTCTGGGGACTTAGAGTACCCCGCTCCGCACTCTGGGGATTCGGAGATTCGTATTCGTTTATACTCTAGTCCGCGCTCTGGGGACTTAGAGTACTCCGCTCCGCGCTCTGGGGATTTGGAGATTTGAAATCGTTTATACTCTAGTCCGCGCTCTGGGGACTTAGAGTACTCTGCTCCGCACTCTGGGGATTCGAAGATTCGAAATCGTTTATACTCTAGTCCGCGTTCTGGGGACTTAGAGTACTCCGCTCCACACTCTGGGGATTCGGAGATTTGAAATCGTTTATACTCTAGTCCGTGCTCTGGGGACTTAGAGTACTCTGCTCCGCGCTCTGGGGATTCGGAGATTTGAAATCGTTTATACTCTAGTCCGCGCTCTGGGGACTTAGAGTACTCCGCTCCGCACTTTGGAGATTCGGAGATTTGAAATCGTTTATACTCTAGTCCGCGCTCTGGGGACTTAGAGTACTCCGCTCCGCACTCTGGGGATTCGGAGATTTGAAATCGTTTATACTCTAGTCCGCGCTCGGGGGACTTAGAGTACTCCGCTCCACACTCTGGGGATTCGGAGATTTGAAATCGTTTATACTCTAGTCCGCGCTCTGGGGACTTAGAGTACTCCGCTCCGCGCTCTGGGGATTCGGAGATTTGGAATTGTTTATACGAGTCTGTACGTCGTACAAGATAATGTAGTTCGTCATTCAACTGTGAGATACAGAAACGTTAGTGATTCATGGAAAATGCGGCTTCAAGCCTTTATTAATGAAAATTAACTAAACTGCTTGATTACAACTTTAAAAAGAAACTACGTTATGACTGAACGGAAACATGCAGGAAATAACAGTGCCTGAAATAAGAAAGGAAACATGCTAAATGTAATAGTGTCGCAGATGTTCACTGTTCCATGCTCGGGGGAGTGTCGTGCCATCAACGGTCGCTAGCTTGAATGTTCCTTCTCCAAGCTTCCGTTCAATGGCGTACGGACCTTCCCAGCTGGGATTCATGCGTGATGGTACCAGGAAGACTTGTTTCAGAACGAGATCACCCACATCAAAGATTCTTGGGCGGACTCTGCCGTCGTAGTAACGCTTGACTCAATGTCTGTGCACTGCCGCCCTTAATTCAGCTTCTTCACGCTTTTCGTCGATGCTGTCCAGTGATTCCAGCAAGAGGTTTTGGTTCTCTTGGGATCATAGTATGTCACTCGGTGCGACGGAACTTCAAGTTCCACGGGTATAACGGCTTCAGAGCCGTATGCCAAGGCGAATGGAGTGTGGCCGGTCGCGGACTTGTGGGTAGTTCTATACACCCATAATGTTATCGGGAGTTCATCTACCCACTTGCCTCCAACCTTCTCCAGACGCTTCTTCAATATGGACTTGATTATTTTGTTAACGGCCTCGACTTGTCCGTTAGCTTTCGGGTGTGCCACGGCGGCAAACTTCTTCTCGATGCCATACTTTAAACAGAACTCTTTGAACTCTCTGCTTTCAAATTGCGTCCCGTTGTCCGTAATGATGGTGCGCGGAAGGCCAAAGCGGCATATAATGTTTCGTACAACGAAGTTAATGACCTTCTTAGAGGTGATTGTGGCTAAAGGTTCTGCCTCAGCCCATTTTGTGAAATAGTCGACTACAACTATCGCATATTTCGCGCCACCTTTGGATATAGGCAAAGAGCCGATTATGTCGATTCCCCAGATCGCAGATGGCCAGGGACTAATCATTTGTGTGAGTTCCGTTGATGGAGCCCTCGAGATTTTCGCATATCTTTGACACTTGTCGCATTTTCTTGCGTAGTCCGCGGCGTCCCGGTTTACGGTGGGCCAGTAATATCCATAGCGGAGGATCTTCTTTGCTAGCGTTTGCCCCCCAGTATGGTCGCCACATTCCCCTTTGTGAACCTCTCTTAAGACCCGCTTTGTCTCATCATGAGCGATGCATCGCAATAATGGGACTGAGAATCCTTTTCGGTACATCGACCCATCCTGCATTACGTATCGCGCGGCCTTTCGAAGGACCTGCCGTCTTTCGCTTCTTTTTTCTGGTAAAGCCCCGGTCGTTAGGTATAGTTTGAATGGGGTTATCCACGATTCCTTCTTGATTCCTGTTTCCAACACGAGATCGACTTTCATCCCGTCTATGCTCGGGGCATGCAAGACTTCGACGGGATACGATCCCATTTATTGCGCATCGCCGGTACTTGCAAACTTAGCCAATAAGTCGGCCTCTTTGTTCTGTTCGCGCGGGATATGTGAAATGTCATAACGTTCAAGATTTGATAGTAGCTCTTGGACCTGAATGAGGTACGGAGCAAGCTTTCGTCCCTTTGCTTGGTAGTCCCCCCGTACTTAGTAAACCACCAACTGTGAGTCGCAAAAGATTTCGACTGATTCGATTCTGAGTTCTCTGATGAGCTTCAAGCCAGCGATCAGTGCTTCATACTCGGCTTCATTATTTGTAGCCGGGAAGTCGAGCTTCAGGGCATAACAGATTGATCGGTTTTCCGGAGTTATAAGAACTACGCCCGCGCCGGAGCAATGGTCGTTTGATGCACCGTCAGTGTATAATTTCCATCGAACGGGGGGAATGATGTCGTCGTCATCCGGTTTGATGGGTATGGTAAACTCAGCGATGAAATCCGCTAATGCTTGCCCTCAGATGGCTCTCTGCGGTAAGTATGCGATATCGAATTGGCTCAACTCGATGTTCCATCTTAGCAATCTTCCAGAAGTTTCCGGCCGTTGGAGTACTTGCCTCAGGGGTTGATCGGTATACACGCCGATTGAATGTGCTTGAAAGTATGGGCGAAGCTTTCATGATGCAATCACCAAGCAATAAGCCAGTTTCTCGATTTTAGGGTAATTCCTCTCTGCCCCTGTTAAACGCTTGCTAACATAATACACCGGCTTCTGGACTCGATCCTCCTCACGAACCAAAGCCGCACTTATCGCATGTGGGGATACTGCCAAGTATACGTACAACATTTCGTGGTCAACTGGTTTTGCTAGCATTGGTGGACTCTCCAGATGCCTCACCAGGTTCCGGAATGCTTCCTCACAACTAGACGTCCATTCAAAATTTCTCTTCCCTTTCTTTATGATATCGAAGAATGGGATGCACTTGTCAGTTGCCCTAGATATAAATCGACTTAGCGCAGCTACTTTTCCGTTCAAGCTTTGTACTTGCTTTATAGTCCTGGGCGCTTGCACATCTCGAATAGCTTGGATTTTTTCTGGGTTGGCTTCGATTCCCCTAGCATTGACGATGAATCCCAAAAACTTCCCTGATGCAACGCCGAATGAACACTTCAGAGGGTTGATCTTCATCCCGTAAAATCTGAGTATGTCGAACATCTCAGCCAAGTCTCGAATGTGGTCGTTTGACCGTCGTGACTTCACGAGCATGTCATCCACATAGACTTCCATCGTTCTACCCAGCTGGTCCTTGAACATTCGATTCACTAAACGCTGGTAAGTTGCTCCTGCGTTCTTCAATCCAAAGGGCATCACTACATAGCAATACAGCCCGACATTTGTAACGAAGCTGGTGTGTTCTTGGTCCGGAATATGCATCGGGATTTGGTTGTATCCTGAGTACGCTTCCATGAATGACAGCAGCTCGTGTCCTGCAGTGGAGTCTACCAACTGATCGATCCTAGGCAGCGGGAAACTGTCCTTAGGGCATGCTTTGTTCAAGTCGGAATAATCTACGCAAGTCCTCCATTTCTCATTCGCCTTTTTTACTAGCACGGGGTTGGATACCCACTCAGGGTAGAGGGCGTCGCGGACGAACCCATTTGCTTTGAGTTTGTCCACCTCCTCTCCGAGAGCGGCGGACCTCTCCGGATCCATTCCTCTCCTTTTTTGTTTAACTGGGACCAATTTCGGATCTATGTTCAACATATGACTCGTGATGGCGGGAGAAATCCCACACATATCAGAATGCGCCCAGGCGAAAACATCAAGATTCGCCCGAAGGAAGTCGCTAAGGTCTTCAGTCATCTCGGGACCAAGCTGTGATCTGATTTTCAGAATTCGCGAAGGGTCGTCGCGGCTAACTGAGATGTCAATTGTTAATTCAGCCGGTGCCGCCTTCTCTTCCCTGGGTTTCTCATCGTCGTCTCTCGGATCTATATCTCCAAAGATCCGAGAACTATGCCCGAGCAAGGGCTCGGGCATTATTTGTCAATTATTCGCATTAAGGATGCGGACGGGATTGTCTGCAACCTTTCCCTTCTCCCTTCGATGGGCTTCTCGGAGCTCAGCCACATAACAGGAACGACCAGCTGCTTGGTCGCCATGAACAATACCTACTCCTTTGTCAGTTGGGAACTTCAAAGTTAAACACCACGGGGCCAATGCTGCCCTAAACTCAGCCAGGGCCGGCCGGCCCAAGAAAACATTATATGGAGAATCCACATCCAAAACTACGAAGGGTAGAATTCGCACCCTCCGACGCTCGCCTTGCCCCAGTTCAACTGGTAACTCAACGTACCCTACGGCGTCGGTTGCTGCGCCGTTAAAGCCGTGTATACAAGCCTTGGACGGTTTCAGGTCTTTTGTTTCTAGTTTCATTTGATCGTAAGCCTTCTTGAAGATGATGTTGACTGAACTTCCACAATCAATCAGAATTCTTTTCACATATGCTGGTCCGATCGTTGCAGATATGACCATGGGGTCGATGGTCGGAGCCTCTATCTGATCAGCGTCTCTACTTCTAAACACAATATCGTCTGTCATTATGCGCTGCTGCTTAGCATGGGCCCCGTCCTCCATGTTCGAACAGCACTCAAAATCTGCATGCTTCAGGGAACTTGCATATCGCTCCATCTCTTGCCAATTCTTATCTGCGGGGTGAGGTCCGCCGATAATTATATTTATGACTAGTCTACCTACGGTTCGGGAAGGCTCCTCGGGATGACGCGGAGCTGGTGCACGACCAGGGTTGGACGTTCCCTGTCCTCCTTCCTGAGGATCCTTCACAAATTCTTGCAATTTCTTCTGCCTGATCAACTTTTCAATAGCATCGTGTAGGTGTCTACACTCCTCCGTATTGTGCCCATAAGTCTCATGGAAGCGACAATATTTCCCGGTCCGTTTTTGTTCCTCGGTTGATTCTTTCAGACGTGGCTTTCTGTATTGAAAAGTATTGCAGGTGGATAGGTAAATGTTCTCAAGTGGCGCGTTCAGCGGAGTATACTCGCTGTAGCTTGGAATTCTCGACTTCCACTTCCCCGCTTCTTTTCTTTTCCCTTGACTCCTTCCTCCGGATTCCTTGGGTTGCCCAGGCTTGTTCTGGACATTGACTTGGACCTTTCCCGAGCTGTCTCCAGACTGCTTCACAGCAATGTTGCTCTTTATTGATTCTTGGACAGGTCCTGGCGCCTTATCCCGTCGCACCCACCTAGCTTCCTCTCTTCTTATGAACTGGTGTGCCTTTGAGTAGAAACGCTCTAGCGTAGCCGGAGGTTTTCCTGCCAGCCAGTCTCCAAATTCTGAGTCTGGATCCACACCTCTCATTACAGCCATTAGAATTGCATGGTCGTTGGGATTACTGACTTCAGTTGCTGCAACGTGGAATCTTTGCAAATATTCCTTCAACGACTCCCCGAGATTTTGGATTACACTTGACAGAGACATCACGTCCTTTGGGCGCGTAGTGTGTATCCTGAACTGCTTAATAAACTTCTTTGCCAACTCCTCGAAATTTGATACGGATCGCGGAGGAAGTCGGGTGAACCACATAGTAGCGATCCCAGATAGAGTAATCGGAAAGCACCTACACTTGGTGGCATCATTCGCTCTAGCTGAATCCATCATCCATTCGTACCTCATGACATGCTGTCTGGGATCAGTCCTCCCTTCATACGTAGGGATAGTAGGCATACTAAACTTCCTGGGGTACGCCGCTTGCAACACAACATCCGTGAACCGAGTATGACTTCTTGACACTCCCCAATCATCATTCGATAACCCCTGATTTTCCTTCATCAACTGCCTGATCATGGCTGTCAGATCTGGTGTCTGTATGGAAGGTGGAAGGTTGGTGTTTGTTCTACGCGCCTGTCCATGTTGATGCCTCCTCTCCTGGCGATCTGCCAATCGTGCGTCTTGAGGTTCGACATCGTTAGCATTTTGATGATCCGGGCCTCTGTCCTCCATCTGTACCCCGGTCCTAAAGTTTCCAGCTCTTGTTTGGTCACGGTCTCCAGTTGTTTGAACAGCAGCTTCTGCTCGTGCAGCGTCAGTCTTGCGGCGTCTGCGCCTGGGAGGTTCATCAGAGGAAGTTGAACTGTCAGATGAAGAGTCAGGAGCGGGATTGCCCCCAGCATTCTGTTGCTGCTGTTGAGTGAGTTGTGCCATCAGGTTGGCGTTAGCTTGCATCTGCTCTCCTAGTTGTCTCCTGCTTTCCCTAAGTTCTCTCATCAAGTCATTGAACTCTATTCTGGTGACAACTGGAGTCTGTTCTTGAGCGGCAATTCCTGCACTCGGAATCGCTGGTTGATTGCTAGGTCCTGCTTGTTGCACACTAGCAGTTTCATGGGCATCCGCATTATGAGAAGCTGACCTGGTACGTGGTCTTGCCATTGTAGAGTTATCGGTATGAACTCTGAGTAGAATCAACGGATGTCCTATCAGTGAGTCGGATCTTCTTTGGGGGATTTGTTCAATCCAGTAGCTTCAAAGCAGATCCTTGAGGTCTGAGAATTCAATTCTCAGTGAAAGCACCAAAGTGTTAGCACCAAAATTGGTCACTAACCTCGTAGAGAAAGATTGTGTAGAGATATAAGTGATGAAAGTAAATTAAACAGAGAAGACAATGCTAATCTAACTGCAGAAAGTAAGAACACCAAATTTATAGTGGTTCAGCGTAATTGCCTACGTCCACTTTGAGGTTAAACTTTATTGATCTTCTTTATAGTTGATTACAAATACAATTCGTGAATCAAATGCTTGAATGAAGTTGTTAAGTAGAGAAGATGAGTCTTGAAAATGGCAGAGTCTCCCCAGTGTTCTCTCTCCCAAAAAAGGATCCATTTCACTGTGACCCTGCCCCTCTATTTATAGGCAAATATGGGCTGGACTTCCCAAGTGGGCTGGATAGCCGAATGCTCCAGCCCCAGTACAGTGGTCGTTGTATGCCGAACCAGGTGTGCCAAACACCCTGATGCCGAACGGTCCCTTCTATGCCGAACGATGTGGTTGATGTTTGGGAAGTGCAGGATGTTTGTCAGTCGAAGCCGAACGCTCTTCTAGATGCCGAGTACTCCTGATGCTACCGAGTACTACGCCGCCTGTATGCCGAACTCCAGATGCTGCCGAGTTCTCCTTGATGCCGAGCGCTCTTGTATGCCGAGCAGTCTTGTATGCCGAGCAGTCTTGATGCCGAGCACTCTCGTATGCCGAGCAGGCTTGATGCCGAGCACTCTTGTATGCCGAGCAGTCTTGATGCCGAGCACTCTCGTATGCCGAGCAGTCTTGATGCCGAGCACTCTTGTATGCCGAGCACTCTTGCTGCCGAGTACTCTTGTATGTCGAGCAGTCTTGCTGCCGAGTATTGGTTGACGCCGAGCGCTCTGTATGCCGAACATTATGGATGCTGTGTACTTCGCCGAGTACTCCTAGATGCCGGACATTCTATGACGCCGAGTTCCACTAGGAAGCCGGGTATTTCGTCGAACACTCCTAGATGCCGAGTACTCTCTGACGCCGAGTGCTACCTGATGCCGAGCACTGGTTGCCTGGTCAAATCTCCAGGAAACAATATTATATATATTCAATCTATTAGACCAAAAATGGTATAACACTCTAGGTGCAAATCATTATCAATTAGCTCTTGATTTGAACATTTATAGGGACATGATCAAGTATAAATTGATCAATATTTCCCTAGTGGAGCATCAAGAACCAATTCATCATTTGAGACAATCTTATGATAGAATCATTATTAAATGGGTGACATTTGGCCCTTAAGGAAAGTTATATGAAAGTCTATTTGTTTTCCCGGAATCATTATGTTCGAAGTTCTTGAGTTCATTAGAGTCATTAGGCTTTTTGTCCTCCAAGGTTATAAGAGTCAATATGCTTGAAGTCTTCAAAGTCATTATGTATATATATGTTCATTTTGGCATTTAAATGAGATAGTCCAAAAAATCCCATGTCATATCATATGTTCGATAGAGATACAAAAGATAAGTGATTTGTCATGGCTACTGTCCATTATGCATGCTAATGGGCATATAATTAGGTATAAGTCGGTCCTTATGTTCAAAATTCATGGTATATATAATTATGCATATAGGAATTTGTTGTAGTTCAAGGCTCGACGATTATGTTCATGTCAAGTTTGATCATGATGAGTCCAAAAGTATGCAAGTCCACAACAATAAAGTAATAGTTTAAGTTAATATACATATTAAAGTCCTTGTTCATATAATTCGAATATGATTACAGTTAAATAAGGTATGTCCTCGATTCGATTTAGGGTTACAAAGCTCTGATTTAAGAAGAAAGAGAGAAATGAAAATTCATCCCCTTCCACAAAGCCCCTAGGTCCATATTTATAGGGTTTGGCCAGTGGCAGACTTCGACACCCATTAGCTTTGGCATTAATTACATTGCCGAGCATCAAGGTTGGTGCTTTATCGGCTTCGACATTAGCAGCATCATCGAGCATCAAGGTTGGTACTTTTGTGTTCTTATAGTGGGACTTCGGCACTTGGCGCAGTTGAGCCAACATTCGGCATCATTAAGCTCGGAGTTGATAATTCCTTCTCCATTGATCGACTTTCACAACATTCATATACTAACATTGATGGAAGATTACGTTATCAAACCGCGGCTTCGACAACCCTTTTGGGTGTATTGATGGTTCTCTAAATGGCTAATGAATATCGGTGACGACGACTCCATATCTCGTGACCTTCTTTAATTGATGGTTGGTGGCATTGTGGGCATTAAACGGCGGTGACATTGATGATCCTTGATGTCGATGTTCAGTAGCTTGTGGTTCCTCTTTCAAAATGACATCAATGAATGACGATGTCTCAATGAACAATTTCAATCATACGTGGTGCTAAGCATTGATGACATTGACAGCATCGGCATTGTTAAGAGATGGTTTTATTCAACATTGCCTTCAAAATCATGACTCTCGACGTTAATCATATTACCACTCGATAGTCGTCATGAATCATGGAAGACGATGTTATTCTTTTATCTTACATCGCATTCCTTCGAAGACCATATTGGTGATATCAGCCTTGTTAGTGTAAAAAAAATGAATCACAATGTGATGGAACGTGGTGTGGACGAAGGGAAGTTTGCATGGAATTGATGCTGCATTGACCAAGTTCGACACAGATGCTTATGACATGGAAGAATGTCGATGTAGTCAAAGAGTGGTATGATCTTATGGTCTTCAACGTTGGCTCCGTGTCGTTTCTCCGGTATTGCTTCCTTTTGTATTATCATCCATTGGTGCGTTGTCATGTCTTCGACATTGATGGAGACCTTGAAGTCGACATTGATCCCATAATGCTATCCTAGTATCTAGGGCTTCGAACTTCGATGTAATCCTTTAGCCTCAACAATGACATTCTTGGTATGTATTCTTTTGAAAGTTATATGGATAACATTTAGCCCCCCGTGCGAAGTAAGCTTTCTACTCTTTATTGTAAAACCAAGAATTCCTTTGTATTGCCCAATCTTTAATAAGATTTCCTTGCAAGCCTTGTTTTTTAGTAAAACATGAAGTAAATGATATTTTTTTGCTAGCAATTCTCCTTCTAATTTCGATTGAGTTACAAATCTGCATCCATTGCTTATATTATCTGTGTAAACTTATGTTTATAACTTTGTTATAAGAGATCAATAAATACTTATAAGTTTCCAAGCAAAAGCCCAGAAAATTATCCGGTCATGTTATAGGCAGAGGCATTGGAAATTTTCTCTGGTAATAATAGGAGATCAATAATACATTTGATAATAAAATGTCCTTCTGGCATTGAGAGGAGACTAAAAATTCATATCGGACCATCATAAGAGAGGTTAAGAAATCAACGTCTGATAATAATAAAAGGTCGAAAATCTTTATCCGATAATAATATATGACCGAAATTCATTATCCGATAATGGTAAGAAAGACCAGAAATCCAAATCTGGTCATACTAGTAGAAAACTGAAAATCCTCGTTTAGCATTAAGAATGGAAGACCAGAAATCCATATCCGGCATTAATAATAGAATTTTAGAAATTTTTATCTGGAAATAATAGAAGAAGACCAGTAATCCATATCTGGCATTAATAATAGAAGTCTAGAAATCCATATCTGGAAATTGTAGAAAAAGACCAGAAATCAAAATCTGGCAATAATAATAGAAGTTCAGAAATCCATATCTGAAAATAGTATAAGAAGACCAAAAATCCAAATCTAGCAACAATAATAAAAGTCCAGAAATCCATATCAGGAAATAGTAGAAGAAGACCAGAAATTCAAATCTGGCAATAATAATAGAAATCCAAAAATCCATATCTAGAAATAGTAAAAGAAGACCAGAAATCCAAATCAGACAATAATAACAGAAGTCCATAAATCCATTCTTTAAATAGTAGAAGAAGACCAGAATCTCTTGTATGGTGGCTAAGAATTGCATTTGTTGGGAGACATAAATAACCCATATTTGATGGACCTTCCTTTAGAAAATTTGATTCGATTTGAAGCACTGCTTGACTCGGATTTTGATCAACTTGGGAGCACTACTTGGCTCTGATCTTGATTGACTTGGGAGCACTACTTGGCTCTGATCTTGATTGACTTGGGAGAACTACTTGGCTTTAATTTTGATTGACTTGGGAGAACCACTTGGCTCTTGATTTTGATTGATCTTCCTTCTAAAGATTTTGGTGATTTAATGAGGCCTTTGATGGTAGACACTAAAGGCTTACTTCGTCCTTCCTTTTGGACATGTTTCAACCAGGCCACACGGGCAGGGGCTAAAGGCTTTCTCAGTGCTTTAGTGGTTTCTCCGACCTCCCCTTAGGAGGCACTTCAGCGAGGCCTTTGATGACGGTGCTGAAGGCTTTCCCGGTACTTTAGTGAGGCCAAATGATGGCATGCACTAAAGACTTATCCAACCTCCATCTAGGAGGCGCTTCAGTGAGGGATTTGATGGTAGGTACTGAAGGCTTAAGGCCTTTGATGGCCAGGACCCCTTGCAGTTAAGCCTTTAATGGATGGGACCTCTTACGGTCAAGCCTTTGATGTTTGAGACCTTTAATGGCCAGGGACCTCTTGCGGTCAAGCCTTTGATGGTTGGGACCTTCGATGGCCAAGGACCTCTCGTGGTTATGAGCCGTTGATGGCTGGGGGAGAATCTTACTCCTTTTCAACAAATTCATTTTATTTATCCATTGTCAGAAAGTATGGTCGCAAATGTTTGACATTACATGTTCTTGCTACGAAATTGCCATCTGGGCTTTAAAGTTTATAAGTCCCTGGCGGGATTACTTTGTACACTATTAAGGGTCCTTCCTAATTTGGCCCTAACGATCCATCCGTTGGATTTTTGGTATTTTCCATGACACACTAGATCTCCTTTTGAAATGATCATTCTCTTACTCTTGAGTTATAACATTTGGTTATTCTTCGTTGGTACTCAGACATTCAAACAACTGCTTCATCTCTTAGTTCGTTAATTAATTCTAAGAATTCTTTTCTTAGTTCTTGATTTGGGTCAAATGCATATGCGATTCTCCAATGAGAAGGAACCTCGAGTTCAACTGGGAGCATGGCTTCACATCCGTATGTAACAAAATATGGGGTACGCCCTGTCGCTATTTTGGTAGAAGACCTATACACCCATAGAACAAGGGGAAGCTTCTCTACCCAATCCCCATTTGCCTTATCCAATCGTTTCCTCAGTCTTTACGGTTTTCTTAGCTACTTCAATAGCTCCATTTTTTTTGGGATGGGCTACAGATGAAAAACTTTTGGTAATTCTATTTTTTTTGCAGAATCGAGTGAATTCTTCACTTTCGAACTGAGTTCCATTTTCAGATATTATCTTGTGCAGGATTCCAAATTGAGTGGTGACGTTTTTTATTACAAACTTGAGAAACTTTTCCTAAAGTGATATTTGGGAGTGGTTCAGCTTCCACCCACTTTGTAAAATAATCGATGGCTACCACTGCGTATTTAGCTCCTCCTTTGGATATAGACAGTGGTCCTATTAAGTCAATTCCCCACACATCGAAGGGCCATGGACTTGATATTGAAGTCAATTCGCTTGGAGGAAAATGAGGATTTTAGAAAAAAATTGACACTTGTCACACCTTCTCACATAATCGATAGCTCGTCTAGTCATCTAAGGCCAATAGAGGCATTGTCTCATAACCTTCTTAACTAGTTTTACTCTATTGGAGTGGTATCCACAAAATCCTTCGTGAGCTTCCTTAGTAATTTGGCTAGTGCTTCTGGACTAATACATCTCAAGTAAGGAAGTGAGTATCCCTTTTTATAAATTATTATGTCCGCCATGATAAAGATTGGAGCCTGGCGTTTTATCCTTCTTGCACTTTTTGCCTACTAGCAGTTTTCCTTCTGTTAAATACTCGACAATAGGAGTCATCCAACTGTCCTTGTATTGATCATTGGCCCCTAATTGAGGGGGTTCTTTTTGAGGAACCCTAGCTTTGTCTCCCTCTCTTTATGTGCTAAAACATGAGACCTAATCAATACTAAGGTTTCATTTTCCAAGTTAGTTTTGTTCTCCTTAATTATTGGGTTTTCCTGATATTCCACCGGCATAATTCGAGCTTTCGGTGCTCCTCGTGCAGTAGCCAGCTTAGTTAAAGAATCGGCTTGAGAGTTATTGTCTCTAGGCACTTGCTGTATTGAAAAGTCTTCGAATTGAGTCAGCATCTTCAATATCTTCTTGATATATAATGTCAAATTGGGATCTTTCATCTGATATTTATGGTTTAGCTGGTTATAATTAACTGTGAATCACCGAAGATTTCAAATCTTAGGATTTTCAACTGGAGAGCTAAGGTAAGTCCCGTTATCATAGATTCATATTTTGCCATATTGTTGGTGGTTGAAAACCCTAATTTCATTGCATAGTGCAAGCGACGTCCATCAGGAGTTATAATCACATATCCGGCTCCAACTCCTTGTTCATTCGAAGCCCCGTCTACGAACAATTACCGTTTAGGTTTTAGGTCTTTCTCTGATTGCTCTTTAATGAATCTGGTACATTCATTGACAAAATCGACTGGTGTTTGCCCTTTAATTGATGTTCGGGGCAAGAATTCGATATCGTATTGGGTAAATTCAATTCCTCGCTTAGCTAACCTTCATGAAACTTCTAGTTTACTTAAATCTTGTTTGAGTGGGAAATTGGTTAAGACTTTGATTGGATGTGCTTGAAAATAAGCTCTTAGTTTGAGCACAGTAAGCATTAAACAGTATGCCAATTTCTATATAACTGGGCTTCTAGTTTCTGCATCTTTGAGTCTTCTGCTAGTATAATATATAGGAATCTGAATTCTCTTTTCTTCTCCTATCAGTACTGAGCTAACTGCATGTTTGGAAATTTCCATATAGAGATAAAGACTTTCTTCATCCACAGGAGTAGAGAGAATCATCGGCTTTTCCAAATGACATTTTAGTTCTTGGAAAGCCTTTTGGCAATCCTCACTCCATTCAAAGCCTTTCTTCTTCCTAATCACGTTGAAGAAGGGAATGCATTTGTCGGTTGCTTTGAAAATAAATCGACTCAATACTGCCACTTTTCCATTCAGGCTCATTACGTCTTTGGGTCTTTCATTCCTCTAATAGCTTGAATTTTGTCCGAATTTACTTCAATTCCTCTAGCACGAACAATATTACAAGAATTTGTCGGACCGGATTCCAAAAGAACATTATGTGGGTTTAGCTTCATTTAGTATCTTCGCAACACACCAAACATTTCTTCTGGGTCTAAAAGATGATTGTTCTTCTCCTGGGACTCGAACAACATGTCATCCATATATACTTTCACATTCCGACCAATTTGTTCCCTGAACATGCTATTTACTAGTTTCTGATATATTGCTCCTGCATTCTTCAGTCCAAAGGGCATCACCTTGTAGCAATATGTTCCCCAATCAACTGTAAAGCTAGTGTTTTCTTCATCTGGTTTGAACATTGGAATTTGATTATATCCAGAATATACGTCCATGAAGGATAAGAGTTGATGTCCGCTCATTGCATCGACTAACTGATCTATCCTCGGAAGTGGATAGCAGTCTTTTAGACATGCTTTGTTCAAGTCAGTGTAATCAACGCACGTTCTCCACTTTCCATTGGACTTCTTGAATAACATCGGATTAGCTAGTCATTACGGGCAGAAAACTTCTCTGCGAAATCCATTCTCAAGCAATCTCCTGACCTCCTCTTTTAAAGCATTAGACCAAACTTTATCAAGCTGTCTCTTCTTCTGCCGAACTGGTGTGACATTTGGGTTTATGTTCAAGGTGTAACACATGATGATGGAATCGACTCCGATCATATCTGAGTGAGTCCATGCGAATCCATCTTTGCTAGATTGAAGAAATTGGATCGGCTCTCCCTTGATTTTACCATCTAACTCTTTTCTGATTTTAACTGTCTTTATCGTATCAGCCGAATCTAGGCATACCTCTTCAAGATATTTTGTTGATTTCATCCTCTCCTTCCCATTTCTGCAATCTAGTTCGGTGTTAATCTCTTCATCTTTTATTTCTTCTTCTACCAAGTTTGCTTCTTTCCTCTTCCTTTTCTTTTCGGAGATGTTGAATTTACTCAGTGCATATTTAGTTGTCTTATCAGGTTTTGCCTTTGCTTTAGGTGATGAGTTTGAAGAATCATTATACAAAGGCTTTTATATCAGACTGGGTTAATCTATTTTCCTCTAAATCGTAACGAGAAAGATAACTTCGTTCATTTTGTTCAACAGTTGCAGAATACATCTCTCAAGCACTGAATTGCTCACCCCTTAAGATTCCCCATCCCTTTTTCGTTAGAAACTTCACCATCAAATATTTTGGTGACATAAAAGAATTGACTTCATTTAGAGCTGGCCTCTCGAAGAAAGCGTTATAGTAGGATGGTTGGTCCATAACGACAAAGAGGGTTTCAAACATCCTACAACATGGCGGAACTCCCATCTATACAAGAAGCTTTAGTTGCCCCATCGGAGTTGACCCTTTATTGTTGAATCCAAGGATAGGCTCTAAACTTGGTTCTAGTTTCTCCTCTAGAATCCCCATCTGGTCAAAATCATGTTTTAAAACTACGTTAACCGTGTTGCATGTATCCATTAGAATTTTAGTGACGATAAAGAGTCCGATATATGCTGTAATCATTAGCGGGTCATTGTGTGGATGGTGAACTCTTCTTAGCTCTGATGGAGTGATCGTTAAAGTATGCAATTGGATCTGAAATCTTAGGTTCTTGAGTGGTGGTTCTTCCTGGATGGAGAAGTTTCCTTCCTTTGCTTTCCTCACATATCGGCTTCTAGCCCGTTTACTACTCCCAGCCAAATGCAGACCTACATGGATTACATCAATCCGGTTAAGAGGCAGAATGAAGTCAGGCCGAATATCATCTTCCACCATATTTGCAGCGTTGCTTGGCGGCCTTTGATTATTGTTCCCAGAACGGGTAGCCTTTTGTCCATCTTTGATAAATTCCTTCAGTTGTCCAACGTGGATCATCCATTGAATTATGTCTGCCAATACCTGGCACTCATCTGTCATGTGCCCTTTTGATTTGTGATATGCCTAGTAATATCCCCCTTCTCGGTTCGAAGTTGGTTTGGCCTTATACGAATTTGGACATCTTTCTCCTTCATGGTGGCATATATATACAAGAGTGGCTTATTTAGAGCGACATGAATAGTATTTGAATCTTCCTCCCACCTTGGCTTCTTATGATTGCGGCCGTTGTTAAACTTCCCTGATTCCTTCTTAATCCAAGCCACCTTTCTAGCATGGTACATTTCATCCATGTGGATGAATTTATTGGCCTAGAAATGGAAGTCCTAAAAGTCTTTGCACCCATGCATCTAAAGCTCCCGCGAGAAGAGAGTTTGCTCAATTAATTCTAAGTGTACTACTACTAACTTGTCTCTGTCGGTCATATTCTTTGCCTTCAAAGCTTCTATATTAAATCTTTTGAGATAATCACCAGTAGTTCCCTAGATCTTTGCTTGATATTAGCTACCATAATGTAGTCAACAGTAGGGTCTTTACAAATGTAGAATTGTGCTAATAACTCATAAGAAAATTGCTTTCAAGAATCATTAGTCCTATCTCGGTATTGCCAGTACCACTTGACTGGTGCTCCTTGAAACGTGGTCGGGAAAAGTCTCCAGCGAATAGCTCCAAATGCATCATACAGATCCATTTGACTCTCAAAAGCTGAAAGATAGTCATCTAGATTGGTGGTTCCATTATACCTGATAGAAGGAATCTTTATATAAGATGGTATTTTCCCGGCCATGATCTCATCAGTAAAAGTAGCCTCTCATTGGTTATCATTGGCCCGATCATCTAAATCCTCTTCCCCTTGAGGTTAAGCATGTCTTTTGCCACTTTCTCTGCCAAGTCGCTTAAGTAAGACTCGTCATTATGGTGATTGCTTCTTTCTGGTTTATATCCCTCAAAAGTTGAGCTCCCAGATTGTTCTCCGAGTTTTTCCTTCATTCTTCCCTGATAGTCTACCCTAGCTTACTGATCATTTCTCTCTTTCTATGGAGTTTGGGTAAACTTGCTTTTGCTTTTATTTCTAAGCAGAGAAGCATTCAAGTTTCTCCTTGGAAATTCCGCCTCATCTCCTCCAGTTACCTAGTAGTCTTGGAAGATTTCTGAGCAAGCACCCCTTCCAATAGTTCACTCATCATCAGCAGTTCTTCCTTTAAGTTCTGGATTTTTACCTCGCTGCTAGTTGGTTGCACTGTTTGTGACGGTTTCATGTGCTTTGTATTTCCCACATTAAAATTGGGAGTTATATTCTCTTCTAGTGTCGTTGTTTGTATGACCTCTTCGGTCTGAGCATCGAGTCTTCATGATCTCATTTTCCTGAAATAAAATTCACTTAATTGTTCTAGTAAAGAGGGAATTAAACAAGTCTAAGGTTCAAGCCCTTCTTCTAGCACCAAGAATGTTAGACCAAAAGATGGTATAACATTCTAGGTTCCAATCATGATCGGTTAGCTCTTGATTTGAACATTTATAAGGACATGATTAAGTATAAATTGATCAATATTTCCCTAATGGAGCATCAAGAACCAACTCATCATTTGGGACTAATCTTATGGTCAAATCATTATTGAATGGGTGACATTAGGCGCTTGAGGAAAGTTAAACGAAAGTCTATTTATTATCCCGAAATCATTATGCTCAAAGTCCTTAGAGTTCATTAAAGTCATTAGGCCCGTCGTCCTCCAAGGTTATAAGAGTCGATATGCTTGAATTTTGAAAGTCATTATGTATATATGCTCATTTTGGCATTTCAATAAGATAGTCCAAAAAAGCCCATGTCATATCATATGTTCGTTAGAGATACTGAAGATAAGCTACGTGTCAAGGCTATAGTCCATTATGAATGCTAATGGGTATATAATTAGGCATGATTCAGTCCTTATGTTTGAAATCCATGGTTCATATAATTATGCATATAGGTACTTGTCGTAGTTCAATGCTCATCTATTAAGTTAATGTCGAGTTCGATCATGATGAGTCCAAAAACATGCAAGTCTATAACAATAATGTACAAATAAAGTCATAGTCCAAGTCAATATACATATTCAAGTCCCTGTTCATATAATTCGAATATGATTACAGTCAAATAAGGTATGTCCCCTATTCTATTTAGGGTTATAAGGATTTGATTCAAGAAAAGAGAGAAATGAAAATTTGTCCCCTTCCACAAAGCCC
The DNA here is from genome assembly GCA_030737815.1 of Allium fistulosum. Classification (NCBI taxonomy): domain Eukaryota; kingdom Viridiplantae; phylum Streptophyta; class Magnoliopsida; order Asparagales; family Amaryllidaceae; genus Allium; species Allium fistulosum. The sequence continues at coordinate 57,349,260 of CM060906.1, forward strand.
CTAGGTCCATATTTATAAAGTTTGACCAGTGGCAGGCTTCGGCACCCCTTAGCTTTGGCATTAATTACATCATCGAGCATCAAGGTTGGTGCTTTATTGGCTTCAACATTAGCAACGTCGTTGAGCATCAAGGTTGGTACTTTTGTATTCTTATAGTGGGACTTTGGTACTAGGCCCAGTAAAGCCAAAATTCGACATCATTAAGCTCGGCATTGATAATTCCTTCTCCATTGATCGACTTTCACTTCATCTATATATTAACATTAATGGAAGACGACGTTATCAAACCGAGGCTTTGAAAACCCTTTCAGGTGTATTAATGGTTCTCGAAATGTCCAATGAATATCGGCGACGATGACTCCATATCTCGTGACCTTCTTTGATTGATGGTTGGCAGCATTATGGGCATTAAACAGTGGCGACATTGATGATCCTCAACGCCAATGTTCAGTAGCTTGTGGTTCCTCTTTCAGAATGACATCAATGAACGACGATGTCTCAGTGAACAACTTCGATCACACGCGGTGCTAAGCATGGATGACATTGACAGCATCGACATTGATAAGAGATTGCTTTATTCAACATTGCCTTCAAAACCATGACTCTCTACGTTAACCATATTACCACTCGGCAGTCGTCGTGATTCATGGAAGATGATATTATTCTTCTATCTTATACCGCATGTCTTTGAAGACCATTTTGGTGATATCAGCCTCGTTTGTAAAATGCAACGCTGATGAATCGTGATGTGATGGAACGCGGTGTGGAGAAAGGGAAGTTTTGCATGGAATTGATGCTGCATTGACCAAGTTCAACACAGATGCTTACGATATGGAAGAATGTCGACGTAGTCGAAGAGCGGTATGATCTTATGGTCTTCAACGTTGGCTCAGTTTTATTTGTCCGGTATTGCTTCCTTTTGTATTATCATCCATTGGTGCGATGTTTATATCTTCGACGTTGATGGAGACCTTGAAGTAAACATCGATCCCTTAATGCTATCCTAGCATCTGGGGCTTTGAACTTCAATGTAATCCTTCAGCCTCGACATTGAGTATCCTGGTCTATATCATCTGAAAATTATACTAATAACACCTTCCACCATGAGATAATCAGTATATACATTATGGTGGATATGCTCTTTTAGTTTTAGGTACTACCTTGCAATTTGCCTTTGGTGATACCTGTAAATTCGGGCGCCCTTTGTACATAGATTCCAAATATCATGAAATGGTGGGTTGTTACATTTAATATCAAAGCTTAGTTCACCGAATTACTATAAATTAGGAAAAAGTTGAGAGAATGTACTTGTATTTTTTATATATTAATGATATTGTAGTTAAGCTCTTAAACTATTTTTAGTACTCTAAACCATATTTTGGGAAGTTATTATAACAACCCACCCTTTCAGTCCTCTGTTTAACGCCCGAACCAATGTTCAAACCATGACAAGCTGAAAAGACAAATCATCTAAAAGATGATGACAAGAAACAAATATAATTCTAACTGGTAACTTTCTAAATCTCGCTAGTGACTAAAAATTTAGCCAACCTCAGAATTAGACTAATTTATTTGTATTAGCAAAAGTTGTTTGCTAACACTATGCTTAAAATGAAAAATGAAAATAAAATAAGCAAATAAATTAAATGCCACAAGATGTATAGTGGTTCGGCTAAGCTTCCCTATGTCCACTATGTTGATTTTTTGCAATTACAAGGAATTACAGGAGAATAATTAGAAATTAAGCACTTAAGCTTACAATGCTACTAAATTAAAGAGCTTTAGGATTTGCTAGCTGGAAATGAATTATGAGCTTAGGGATTAGCTAAAATTCAACCAAAAGTCAACCCCTTTGATGTTGTATAGCAATGGTTAGTTATAGCAGTTAAAATAGGTCGATGGATGGATGTAATTATGTAGTTTATAGGTGTGAAACCCCCTGGTCATGGATCTGGTTACATGGGCTGATGAAGGACAGCTGGAAAGGTGGCATTAATATATGGCAGGGATCGTGCTAGCTGTGATGTCATACTAGGCTCATGCTTTATGCCGAGTCGGGCAATATGCTTAAGAAGTAGGTGTGTTTTGGTAGACACGCTATAGTAGTTGGTACACCCAGCTGTATTATTTGTCATGTAGTATGCTTTTTTAGGGGACAAGACAAAATAGAAGCTTTTTGTGCATAGTTATAATCATTTTCTTATTGCCGAAGGTTGGAAAGAACAAAGCTGGAAATAGTTGGGGTTGGAGAGGACGAGCCAGGTTATGCTCATGATGACGAGATGAACTATGATGGATCAGTCGCTGGCGGGTTAAGATAGAGCTGGCCATTAACGGATCGCTTGTGATTCTAGTTTAGTTAGATGACTAGCTATATTTCTTGAGACAAGCCAACGGTTGCAGTCCTAGAATGTTTGTTGAGTGAGCCAAATGGGGCCAGATTTAATGTGGGTTGGCTCGAAATGGGCTGGGTTTAGAAGTGTGAGCCGGCTTGGACTGAGCTAGGCTAAATTGGGTTGGTGGGCCAATCTTTTACTTGTAGAAATCTAAGCAACATTTTCCCATCAAGCCTGTCCAAGTTTGTCAAGTCAAGAAGATATTACTGATCAAACCTTCTGTTTTGCATTTGATGTGTACCCCATGTGTCAACATGCAATAGGTTGAGATGATTCCTTTAACAAAGTGACACAGTGATGTTTTAGTAATAGGGACCATTGATGTGACATCATCATTAACTATACCTAGACGGTTGAGAACTTCCAGCATTTTGAATCTGACGGCTATGATCAATGGGGTAGGTATATTAGTGCCCCTCTCCTTCTTCCTCCTCATTTTATACCAAAGCATATATGTTGCCATAAAACCTTTGTTAAAATGGCGGATTTTCTATCGATTAAAAAACCATCGAAAGATATAATCGTTATAAAACCGCAAGCGCACGACGTACAATTCTAGTAGGTATGCGAGTATGGGTCGATCCACAATGAAAGAATTAAATTCCAATATTACTCGATCAAATTAGCGTAAAATTTTGAAGTGGTTTTAAACTAAGAAAAATTGTAGAAAATAAACTGGAGCAAAGGTGAATAAAAGTATGAGATTAAGGAGCAATTTAGAGGCAAATCCACTTCCAATCATTCATATAAATCAACACAAAATTCATTTATAATCTCCCATTAAAATATTACGTAGAATTGATTTATGCATTTATCATAAGTATGGTTTATTTGTGCTATTAATTAGCACAACTTAAACCATCAAACTCTAACACACCATTCAAACCCACTTATCAACACTCATAAAAATGACATGAAATTAAAAATAAAATCTATTTTAAGCATGATCTATTTACTATGAATTAGTAACATAGACCATCAAATTTTTATTCTAGCTTGACTTTCATCATCAAAATCGCTTAGGAAAATGATCAAATAGTTAGTTTATATGAGATTAAGCATAGCCTATTTAAGATGTCAACATAGACTATCAAATTCACTAAAAAAGAAACATAAACCACCATCATTCATAATTTCCATTAAGCATCTAAGAGAGATCACAATTGAAATCATTATGTTAATTTAATATGTTCCATGAGAGCTTCATTACCCCTAAATTGAAGGGGTTTAGCTACTCATATTTTAATAAATCTTAACATAAATGATTTCAACATAAAAAAACAAGAAAAATGAGAGCTAATTAAAAGAAAAGAGAGCTAACTACTTGCATGAAATAAAACTAAACTAATTACAAATCTATGCTACTGATATGAAATAAGAAGAGCATAAAGTAAATAAGAGAGCATAAAATAACATAGCAATAAAAGGAAGCATGAAATAGAAATGCATGAAAGTAAAGAGTAAGGCTAAGAAGCCATTAAAGAGAGAATTTATTAATCATTGATTTGTGGCTACAATCTTGCATAAAAGAGAGAGAAGATGATTACATGAAACATAAGGGGTATTTATACATGCTTAAAACCCTAATTCATATTTTAGAGAACTATCAAAAATGCCCTTGAGATAGTGTAACCTCCAAGTAATCATTATAGAATTAATAATCCTCACTAACATGCCTATAATCCTCCATTAACATGTGCATGTGCTTTTAATTATGGATCATTAGTTAGTGGGCATGTGGGCTCCTCCATGTTGCATGAATTCTTTTATTTTCTTTTTTCCTTAGCTTTCAACATATCTGCATGCATACATCAATGAAACCTCTTCATATTTGCACTCCATTTCCTACAAATAAAAATAAAAATGTGCAAATAAATTTTCTCAACATTAAATCATACACAAAATTACCATTTTACCCCCAAATAAAGATGAATAATTATTTGAAAACAATTCAAATTTTGGTTTAAACATGTAAAATACCTTAATATGCTCATTTATTTAAGTAAAAGTAGATTAAATATGAGAGTAAAAATATACATTTTTACATGCACATCAAATACCCCCACACTTATCTTTTTATTCGTCCTCGAATAAACTAAAACTAGGATAAATCCGTTTTCGTAGGAAACATGATTGCATTGAGTATATGCAACAACCTATTAAACCTTTAGGTGTCCCTAGTAGGATGAGTGTCGTCTCGTGAGGGTTTTCAGCGAATACTACCCATAAAATCCATATGCGATATACAAATTCTAATGTGACTACACGATGCTAGTTTTCAAAAATATTTACAAATGATGAATTTACTTTTAAATTGACACAAGTAAGTTAAATATAAGTTTTGGTCATGATAAGAAATTTTAGTCCTTTTACTCATCAAAACTTCCAATAAAAATTAAGTTATCATCACAATTAGACTCTAGTTTGGCCAGTTATTTCGGTTGATAACATAGTGCAACTATGAAATGGATCCTTTAATTGATTATCAAAGTTTTGCAAAGTGGCATTTTTTTTCTTTTGAATAACAAGTCGAATCAAACAAGTGAAAATAGTGCTTGGATTTCAATTGCTTGCTCTCTCTATTTTGGAAAATATTAACACTATTATTTACACGCCTAACTCAGATAAACTGAGGCCAGATATACCGATCATGCACTACCTTTCGGGCTTACGTGAGAAGAGTACAGAGCGTGGCGTGTGTACACACTTGCATATAACACATGACTCTATGTGCTTATTATTATTATTTTACTTTTATTTACATACACCTAACTCGGATAAACTGAGGCCAGATATAACGATCATGCACTGCCTTTCGGGCTTGCGTGAGAAGGGTACAGACCATGGCGAGTGTACACACTTACGTGTAAACACATGACTCTAGGTGTTTCTTATTTTTATAAAAACTTCTTTTTTTAAAGAGAGAGTTATGCAAAATCATCTTAGCACCACTTAACTTAGAAGATCAAAAAAGTTATCGCCTTTACTTTAAATCAACCACCCTTTTAAACAAAGATTACAATTAGGATATACTTCATAATTATCACTCATGAACCTTCCTATATACTAGTTAAACCATAGTTAATTGTAACTTTTATTTTTATTTTTGTTGAGACAAGTAAATTTTCAAAATTTTCAATTTAATAACCGAGAACGTATGCTTATCATATTGTATTTTTTCAAAAGCAAATCAATATGCTAAAGAGAAAATTTTGTTTTGGAAATTTTTTTTGTTTTTGGAAAGAAAATGCAAAAAAAAAATAAACCATGAAAAATCAAAATAAACATGAGACCCCCTCCCCCACACTTGATTTTGACTGTGTCCCCATAGTCAATACATGATATAATGAGTGAAACGGAGAAAAATATGTACATATTTACAAGAGAGGGTTAAAATTTCTTAGTAGACGTAGTGTAGTTCATGAAAAATCATGAGCTCCTTCTCTCGATCACTTGCCAACTCCAAGTAAGGTTTTAAACTATGACCATTGACTTTAAAAATCGATCCATTACTAGGTTTTCTATTTCTATGGCACCGTGTGGAAAAACAGTACATACGAGTATGGTCCTGTCCACATTGATTTTAGTTTCCCAGGGAACAAATGAAGTCAAGAGTCCTATAAAAGAAATTTTTGATTTGGCAAAAATGTTTTCCTTAGGATTGACTTTTCATGAAAACCTTTTGTTCTTTCTTTGTAAATGTTCTCATTTTCATACGCATCGTTCCTAATCTCCTCTAGTTTATTGAGTTGGAATTTTCTGTTTTTGCCAGCTTTTTCAAGTTCAAAGTTTATGTTCTTAATCGCCAACAACGCTTTATGTTCAAGTTCGACAGGTAAATGACACACTTTACCATATACAAGCCTAAAAGGACACATCCCAAGATTGGTTTTATACGCAGTTCTATAAGCCCAAAGCGCATATGTTAATTTTTATGACTTATCTTTTCAATTTTTATTCAGTTTTCTCCAAAATTTGTTTGATTTGGCGATTTGAAACTTCAACTTGGCCGCAAGTTTGAGGATGATACGGAGTGGATAACTTATGAGCTATCTAGTATTTCTACATAAGATTTTCAAATAATCGATTACATAAATTGGTTCCATTATTGCTTATTATTGTGCGATGTGTTCCAAACCTCGAAAAGATATTTTCTTTTATGAATTTCTCAACAACTTTATGGTCATTTGTCTTATAAGGAATGGCTTCGACCCATTTAGAGACGTAATCAATAGCAAGAAGAATGTACAGATTCCCGAAAGAGTTGGGAAACGGTCGCATGAAACGGTCCCATAAAGTCAATACCCCAAACGTCAAAGATTTCAACCGTAAGAATGGGATTCAAAGGCATCATGTTTCGTCGAGATATTTTTCCTAACATTTCACAGTGATTGCAAGTTTTACAGAATTGGAATGCATCTTTGAAAAGCATAAGCTAGTAAAAACCACATTAAAGCACCTTCTTCGTTGTTTTCTTCGGACCAAAGTGAACACCACAAGCTTGGTCATGACAAAGGAAAGAACCCTCTTAATTTCACAATTCAGGATGCAACGTCGAATGATTTGGTCAGAACGGTACTTAAACAAGTATGGATCATCCCAATAGAAGTACTTGAATTTGGAAAGAAATTTATATTTATCTTATTTCGACCAAAATGAAGGAGTTTCCTTAGTGACTAAATAGTTCACTATATTGCCATACCATGGATCGATGGAAACAGAAAGGAGTTGTTCATCAAGAAAGTTCTTGTTGATCAGTAAAGAAGGTGGTGCGTTTGGAAGATGTGACAGATGATCAACAATGACGTTGTCGGATCCTTTTTTGTCTTTGATCGTAAGGTCAAATTCTTGAAGTAATAGGATCCAACGGATCAAACGAGACTTAGCATCCTTTTTAGTGAAAAGGTACCTAAGAGCGGAGTAATGAGTGTAAACCATAATGTGTGAGCCAATCAAATAAGGTTGAAACTTTTTGAGCATAAAATCTACCGCTAGAAGTTCTTTTTCGGTGGTTGTGTAATTGAGTTGAGCACCGTTTAAAGTCATACTAGCGTAGTAAATAACATGAAGAATTTTGTTGATGCGTTGTCCTAAGACAGCACTAATCGCAAAGTTAGAAGCGTCATACATTATTTCAAAAGGAAATGATGGGAGCGAAAATTAGTTCATTTTTAAGATGTTCGAAAGTAGAAACATGGTCTGAATTAAAGTCAAATGGAACATCTTTTTCAAGAAGAGTCATCAGAGGTCGAGCAATTTTAATAAAGTCTTTCACAAAGCGTCGATAGAAACTAGCATGTCATAGAAATGAATGAATGTCCTTGACAGATTTGGGAAAGGGTAGATTCGCAATTACGTCAACTTTCACTTTATCTACCTCAATGCCTTTGTTTGAAATGACATATCCAAGAACAATGCTATGTTTGACCATGAAATGACATTTTTCCCAATTTAACGTTAAGTGTTTGTCCTTACATCGATTTAGAACCAACTCGAGATGGTGTAAGCACTTGGAAAAAAAAGTTTCCAAAGTTGGAGAAATCGTCCATAAACACTTCCAGAAAGCATTCAATCATGTCGAAAAAAATGCTGACCATGCATCATTGGAAAGTTGCAGGAGCGTTGCAAAGGCCAAATGGCATACGTCGATACGCAAAGGTGCCAAAGGGACACGTGAATTTTTTTTTCTCTTGATCTTCGGGAGCGATCGGAATTTGGTTATAACCGGAATAATCATCAAGAAAGCAATAGAATTCATGGCCGGCTAAACGTTCAAGCATTTAGTCGATGAAAGGAAGAGGGAAGTGATCTTTTCGTGTTGCAGCATTTAATTTTCGATAATCAATGCAAACACGCCAATCTGTTTGAGTACGAGTTGGAATGAGTTAGCTTATGTCATTCTTGATAGCAGTAAATCCAGACCTTTTAGGCACGACATGAATTAGGCTAACCCATGAACTATCTGAGGTGGGATATATGATTCCTTTATCGAGGAGTTTAAGAATTTCGTTCCGAACTGCATCCTTTATTTTTGGGTGAAGCCTTCACTGCACGTCATGAACAGGCTTAGCTTCATCAACTAAGTGGATACGATGTTGAACAAGAGTGAGACTAATTCCATTTATATCAGTAATTGACCATCCAATTGCCTCTTTGTTTTTTGACAGAATTGAAAGAAGGGAAGCTTCTTGATCAAGAGAGAGATTTGTAGATATTATGACATGAAACATTTCGTTGTCATCTAAGTATGTGCACTTAAGGTGATCAGGAAGAGGTTTGAGTTCCAACCGAGGAGGTTGCTTAATCAAAGAATTTGGTCGAAGTTCTGGCTCAACAGTGAGGGGTACGAACGGAAGCGCGTTTTCAATCTCATTAGGCTCGCCTTGAAATAGTTGTTCGTATTTGGTCTCGCATTCGTTGTTAAGGTCAATTGTTTCGTTGTAAAAATTTCTTGAATGGAGCTAACTTCTAACGTTTGGTCAAGTGGTTTGTTCGATTGATTTACGAGATTAAAGATATTAAGATCCAAAGTCATGTTTTCAATAGAAATTTTCATCGAACCATTTCGACAATTGATTAGGGCATTTGATGTAGCCAAGAAAGATAGGCCTAAAATTAATGGAATTTGACTCATCGGATTATTTATAGGTTGTGTTTCAAGGACGATGAAATCGACGGGGAATATGAACTGACCGATTTCTATAAGTATGTCCTCGATTTCTCCCACGGGTTTATTTAGCAAACAATCGGCAAATTGAAGAGTTACTTTCGTCGGTTTTAGTTCACCCAAGTCAAGTTGCTGGTAATCTAAATAAGAAATCAAACTGACACTCGCACCTAAGTCTAATAAGCACTTATTAATCGTCTTGTCTCCTATCGTGCACGAGATCTTCGGACATCCAAGATCTTTGTATTTTACGGGGATTGATTAAGACAAAACTTCGCTAAGACCAACAGCTAGGAAACCTTTCTTGGGTACATGAGTGTGTCGTTTTTGAGTACTCAAGTCCTTTAGAAACTTAGCATAAGTTGGGACTTGTTGAACGCTATCAAGAAGAGGAATGTTCACTTTGACTTGTTTGAAAATTTCCAACATCTTTTCCATTTGATCGGAATGTTTCTTGGGTCGAACGCAATGTAGAAATGGAACACGATACTCGGTAATTTGGTCTACTTGAGTAGAAGAAGAATTTGGATTGGAATTTGATTCAATGTTTAGCTCAATGTTTTGTTCAGAATTGCTTGTTGTTTTTGAAGTGTCAAGTGGAGCTTTCGGCAAATCGTTTGGATTGACCACTTGGTTATCGATTTGTTTACCAGAACGTAAAGTCGTGATAGTATTCAATTGGTTTGCATTACTATCCTGAACAACATGGGCTTGATTCGAGTTCGTGTTTTGATTTCTAGGATTCGGAACGGGCTGACTTGGGAATGTGCCTCGTTCACGTTCACTCATAAAGGTGGCTATTTGACTCATTTGCATTTCAAGTTTAGCAATCGATTGACTCGCATTCTGCATGTATGAGGTTAACAAATTTTGCAAATTGCTATTTGATTGGAGGTTTTGAGTGGTTGCTTTAGCCAAAGTTTCAAGACTTTTCTCAAGTGAAGTCAATCGTTTATCGTGTTGGGGAGCAAAAGATTATAAACGGAGGCACAAAATTTTGTTGAAAGTGGGTTGGCTGAAAAGAAGGATTCGAAGCATTGTTCGGAAATTCTTGAAAGTTGGGACGAACCAAATTTGTATTAGAATTATTTTGGTTCCATGCAAAATTAGGATGATTTCTCCAACCAAGATTGTACATTGGAGAAAACTGGTCATTCTTAACCTTATTAAAACATTGAGTTATTCTATCAAATTTGGGCACTGATCGGCGATATGATTCAGATCATTGCATTTATAACACATTGGTTGGGAAGCTTGGTTCATTTGGTTGGATGAGAAAACATTGTCGAATTTATTGATCATCGCATTGATTTTAGCTTCCAAAGCCAAAGATGATCCTATCAAGTGTGCGCTCGATCGTGAATAAATAGACTTTTGTTAGAACCTTCCCATTGGGATGACTTTTTGGCCAAGTTTTTAAAGAATTGCCAAGCATCGTCGTGATGTTGGGCGAGAAAATTGCCTCGGTACATTGATTCAACCATGGTTCAAGTCCATCGTATAAGATTTGGCAAAGAGTCCATTTTCGAAATTATGGTGTGGATATTTTACCAAAAGTTCTCTAATTTTTTTCAAAATATTTTCAAAAAGTCTCACCCCTGAATTGATGAAAATTCACAATTTTGTTTCGAATTTTAGTTGTTTTTTCGAAGGGGTAGAACTTTTTTAAGAAAATTTTAATGAATTCATCCTAAGTTTTGATCGAGTTTGAAGGTAAGTTGTACAACCATTTTTCAGCGTAATCGGTAAAGGCGAATGGAATTAACTAATGTTTGATTCCATCATCATATGATTGTTGGATTTTAATGATTGCACAGACTTGTTCGAATTTTGTTAAGAAAATGTATAGGTCATTGTGTTCAAAGTTGCCAAATTTCGAAAGCGTGGCGATGTGATTTGAATGAATTTCGAAGTGATTACCCATTGGGGTGGGTAATGTGATACAAGAAGGAATAGAAACTCTATTGAGAAAGATTCTATCCATGAGAGTTCGAGGAGCGTTTTCTTTCGCCATTATTGGAGGATCGTTTGTTTGAGTTAAACGATTCGTTATTGTGTCACGAGTCCAGGTACTCATGCACAAGTGAAAACGTCAAGGAGAGAAACAAGTGAGAACCAAGTTTAAGAGAATGAACAAGGTTTAGAAATGAAACAAAGTGAAAAATTGTTTTTTTTATATAATTTTTTTTGAAGAAAAAAATTTACCAAAGAGAATTTGTTTTTCAGATTTATTTTTTATTTTTTTTATATGTGTTTTTTTTAGTTTTAGTTTTGAAAAGAATTTTTTTTCATATTTTTGTTTTCTAAAAAAATTAACTTAAGTAAAATGTTTGTTTTTGATTTTGTTTGATTTTTTTTTCAAAGGAAAATATTTGAAAAGATTTTTTTCTTTTGGATTTTTATTTTAAAACTAAGTTAAGGAAAATGTGATTCTAGATTTTGTTTTTGTTTTTTTTATATATGCATGAACTAATGCAACTAAATGAATGCAAGGACTTAATTACAAATTTTCTGTCCTTAGTAGCTCCTAACCCAAAATTGTATAATCATACTTTGACTTAATCCAACAAAATTGTTCTTAGCCAGGTAACGAACAAGAGTTATCGGTGCACCACGAATCACCGTAGCAATGTAGTCGAAGGTTTAAGTACCTTCAGAGAAACAATCACTATAATATTTATGAATCACCGTAATATTTATAACTGATTATTGCTCTACCGTAGCCTAGACACCAAGAAATTAGATTGTCGAAAGAAGACAACTTGTCAAGATATAATTAAGCCCTGAATGAGCTCGCGACACCCTTAAGTCTAATTATATAGAGAAATATGTATATACAGAAGAAAGTATAACTGGAAAGTGGACTATGTCACAGTACCAATGTGACTGCCAATGTACCTATTACAGAATTAGGCTCGACGTACTTCTTTTCTTAGGCCAAAAGCCAAGATCATATGCATACCAAACCATATTGACATCCAGTTTACTTCACATTAATATAACCGCACACTTAGTTTGGAGGAGGTCTTCATACCAATCCACATCGACATCTAGTTCACTTCACTTGAATCTAAACCGCACATTCAGTTTAGAGTATATCTTCTTAGTTTGCTTCATTTGAACCTAAACCGCACACTCGGTTTGGATTAGATTTGTTTATATTGCTTCACATGGATCTAAACCGCACACTCAGTTTGGATTAGATCTTCTTAATTTGTTTCATATGGATCTAAACCGCACACTCAGTTTGGATTAGATCCTCTTAATTCTCTTTACTTGAATCTAAACCGCACAATCAAATTGGATTAGATTCTATTGCGACCGGTGTTCGAACACCAAGTAGGGTCGTACTCTCCTTGTTGCAGTACCGATATGTACTAGAGAGTAATAGTGTACTATCCAAGATCTATTGTCTTATACTGCATTGACACTCAGTCTACTCCATATGAATCTAAACCGCACACTCAGTTTGAATTAGATCCTTTTGCGGCCAGCGTCCGAACACCAAGTCGGGACGTACTCTACTTGTTGCAGTACCGGTTTGTACCATAGAGTAATAGTGCACTACCCAAGATCTATTGTCTTATACCACACTTCCAAAGGTAACCATAATTACTAATCTTACTCAAAAGTTTTTTAACATGTAAAGTGGTTTCACAAAATACCAAATATTTTATAAGCATCTTCAATATGTTTAATCGCATTTCTATTGAAGATCCAAACCTTCAGTTTAGAAAATAATTTAGGGGATATTATTCATAATAGTAGCAGCCAGTAAAATAATATTTTCAAATCATTTATCGAATTCCAAAGATATTGCATAAGTCAATAGTTATGGTGTTTGCATTGAAAGGTGTAAATTATGTCTAAAACATGTATCTGTTTGTGATATATTTTCGGGATGATAAACATTCGAAATTGCACAAGTATATAAAATAAAAGTTGTAGGTAATTGAACTAGCTTTCCAGCAAGACAAATTTCGACAAAATCCATTCAAGGAATTAAAATTTATGGTCAATATACCACATGGTGTTTTTGATTGGCCTTCTTTTTCATTTCGGCCTATGCACCTACCCTAACTTGCACCACGTTTTCAGTTATTAAGGTATCCGAATTTGGAAAATTCACAAACTTGAAAGTTGTATCCATATGAGGTAGCTTTCCAGATCATCAAGAAAATCCAAATTTTGATAAGAATTGCAGAAGTTATGGGCTAATTACATAAGGGTATTTTCTAATTTCGAACATCAATATTATCAATGTCTAAACAACTTGACTACCACATCATGGAATGACTTAAACACATAAATTAAATAGCATTTCTCACCTCGATGGATCTGGCCTTTAACTCCTCTTGATTCCCCTTGCTTTTCATGCATTCCCTCTTAAACTAATTCATGCTTTAAGGAAAACTACATTGGCTTGATCCTGTATCTAATTAGCTTTCTAATTAGATAGAAGTACGTATGCAGTCACAAATGGTAGTGATGCAGCCTCAATAATAATATAATATTTTTCCTGTTTATTGTTTGCTATAATTATCTTGTGTTGATGTATCTTTCCTACTTTCCATTTTATTCTGCATTGACATGTTTATTGAGTTTGTAGGAATGGCTATTGTTGTCTCTCACATTAGTGTTGCACAACGGTAAAATTTATAGTTAGGATTTGGTATATATTAAATCACGTCATGTATATATGTAAATAAATACTCTGGTAAGTGGTATTAATTGTAAGTGTGAATTATGCACTTAGTAATATTGAGTTTTATCAAGTAATATTTTGTAGTAAATTGGCAGTTTTCACTAGAAGTTTTGGATGGGCGGATTTTTGTCAAGTTTTAATTAGTCAGAAAATCCGGGTCGTCACACTCCCTAGCTGGGGATCGGTTCCGACTCCTATACAGGGATCAGTATGGACTCCCAAATATGGTATGGGTGGTGTGACAACCCGCAAATCTGTCCTGTTTACAATAAACTACACATATCCAACCTAAACCGAACGAAAAGATGGGTAATTATGAGGAAGAAAGAAGAGAGAAGAAGAGAAGAAAAGAAAAGGAGAGGAGAAGAAACTAAAACAATTACAGAATCTCACAATCGCAACGGAACAATATATAATGTAATATCAATGAGCTTTACAAAACAGAAACTGTAATATATATACATCCATCGGAGTACAACAATCAATCACTAATCATCAGCCTGGACAGTTATAATAACCTGTCCTCACAAATGTTGATAATTTAAAAAAAATGCAGCGGCAAAATAAAAATATACGTGAATACGACCAAAAGAACCCCAGCTCGTTTGCAGAAGCTCCAAAGCATCCAAATCTGGATCTGTAAATATACTCGTCTGACTCGAGCATTGAACGGGAAGAACGTCCGGATCTTTCTGGTAAACCAGCGTGAGAAAACACATCCCAATTGAATTTTAAAATTATGTAACGTTTCGAGATTTTCGACTTCTGAAAATCGACATTAATACGTCCACTGTATCAACTGCCGAGCAATCGAATGCCGGAAAACCGAATTGTTATGGTTAAAAAGAAGAGGTAGAAGAAGACAGAAAGAAAGAAGAAACAACAAAAACAATATCAGAATCTCACATATCGCAGCGGAACGACATATAATAGATAGATGAATAATTTTCAAATCAAGAACTATACCATTTTTATACATTACATCATCAAAGTCAATATACACACAATACATCAATGGACAGTTATACAAATTTGTCCTCATACAGAATACACAGCGGAATAAATAATATCATATACAAGTGATACGTCTCGGCATCCAGCTCGCCACTTGAGCTCCACAGCATCTCCTGAATATCCAGAATGACCTGATAACCTGACTCTAGACTGCCCGTGTGGAAAATTATGGGCACCCAGAGTTTAAGAAAGGAACAATAAACTCCAGGTCAGTCATGAGACTGGTGTGAGAACTTAAAATAGTTATTATCTTTTAAACAAACACAAAGAATTTTAAACATTGAATTCCGCAATGCTTTTGGAAAATAAAACTACCATAAGACCTCCCACCACACACACAATGCAATCGCAGACTTGGAGGAGATTTCTTCTTATGATAGTCAAATATGCTTACTACGCAATAAAACTCTCTTGATATTATTACTAGTGCATAGTGTGCAAATCATTTCGAAAATACAATATTAATCTTAGCCAGCATAGGTACCATTATATTATGTCTGCTATAGCTGCCGCCTGAGGAGACAGGTTACACAACTGCAATCGTAAAGGGCTCGTATTGTTTCTTTGGATTTTCCAACAAATGATCAGGCTAAGGAACTTCCTACTACCAATGGGTACGCCTTTGGCGGGACGTCCCGAGAGTCAACCTGCTCTCTGCCAATACAAGGCCGAGTTACCTCTTACACTAGGTAACTACTACACGAATATGCCACCCCCCGGTCCTTTGGGACCTTTATCCGAGGCGCCTCGATCACACAGTAAATGAGATTGGAGAAACCACATAGGTTACATACCAGGGCTCCATACCTGATACCACCCTTTTCCAGAAGGAAATGACATACCCTAAAGGGAGCGACCCTCATAGCCACATATTCCTGTTTCGACCATTTCCGGGTTGTGAGGTCCGAAGAGGTCTCATCCACAAAGCTACTCTTTTTCACAAAGCCACGCTTTGATCAACAAATGATCAATAAATTATCATCACACAACAACACTCAGCATGCCACACTATCAAATTGGGAGTATATCACTGATAACCTTCAACTACATAACCTCTGAGCTCGTACGTCTCAGAGAAGGGTGTTAAGCTAAGAGAATAAATTTTCCGCCACCAACAGAAATGTATTTGAAAGAAGTCAGCTTTATATCTCAAAATGTAATGTCAGACATGTAACCATACAAGTCTGTTCCGGGTTCGAACAGAACCGAAGGCACTTTCGAAGAAGCCCTTGCAATCCGGGTATTCACAATCCCGATCGAACTTCCCATCACAAAGGAAATCTCTATACCATAGCTAACGGTGCAGAGACAATTGATAGGTCATCCTATCGTTTTCACAAATACCCGGTCTTCAACATCGGTCTTCAAATGTTATCCATATCGTCATATCCCTTATTCGGAATGGGTTATACGACACAAAGGTCCTTTCCCGGCTAAACCGAATAGTGAGCACAATATTTAAAACGTATGAATATAGAGATTTCAATTAAGTCACAACTTATTACCCAAACCCTTTCCTTTAAATGGTTTAAACAAATTACCCTTTTAAATCTTTAAACCAAAAGATTTACTTCAAAAAGTTTACCCAGTTTCACAAAGATTCATTCACAGATTCCCAAATCATTTTCCATTTCAATTGGATTAACCCATTATATATTTAAATCAAGATTCAACTTATAGCTTTCAAAACTATTCACAATTCAAGTCTTTTATAATATAAAAGATACACCTTTTAAAATCTTCTTTGATTTCAAAACAAAGCTTAATCATCTTCACAAAGGTTAATTCATAGTTTTTCCAAACTATTTACAATTTCATTTCAACTTGAAATGTTTCGATACAAATTGGAAATCTTTTCACTTTATGAAAGCTATTATTATTTGAAAACAGATAGTTTTCGTTTTGGGAAAAACTGGTTACAATTACACAGTTTAAAGCCATCCAAGTACAAATCTTGGATTTAAATTTAAATTTCCAAAACCATATTTTAAATGGTTAAAAACCCATATAAACACCTTTTACACTTGTAAAATCCTTTAGACCATAGTTCCCAAATCATTGAATTCAATTTCAAGTATTGAATTCAAAATTTAAATCAAATGATTTAAATTCCAATTTTATTAGGTTATTTAAAATAACTCTTATTTTTGAATCTCATTTTCAAAAACTTTCAATTCCAATTTCCAAAACTAATTTGGATTCAAAAATTCAATCTTTAGAATTGTTAAAAATCTGTGACTTAACCGATTTCCACATGAAATCCATATTTGTGTGTGTATTGTGTAGTCCAAGGGTTTAACACAATAGTGCAACAACATTCAACCATCACAGATCAAACATAACAATATAATTGATAAGCAGTATAAACTATAACACTTATCTTTCATTCACAGATCACAGATATATATATCACACATAAACAAATTACAGACCACAACACAAATCAGGATATATCACAAAGCATCACATATCAGAGATATCAAACAATTCAACATCCAATATAATCCAAACGTCCATAAGTAGGATTAATTTAATTATCTGATTAATTTAAAGTCAGATAAATTTCTTAAATCAATTTTACTAGTTATGGTAAATTAAAAATCAATTAATTTCAAATTTATTTCAAAACACCAAATCAGATTTTCTACGAATTTCCAAATTATTTCCTTTTTTTTAAATAAATTTCTTTATCTCTTCAAATCTATTTAAAAATCCAAATTTTAAATAAATTCTTCAACTTATAAATAATATTTCCCGAAATCCATTTATTGAGCCCTTTTTCCCAAAATTTGAAATTTAATCCAATATAGTTCAAACATAAGACTTTTATCTTTTTAAAACTCCCTTTAAATTTATCCAATTCTCAAAAATAAATTTTTCGATAAATTTTCAACTTGAATTTCGAAAATCCAATTTTATTTATTTCTGGTATCCAACGATACCAAAAATATATTCGGCTAAATTATAGCCTTCAACAATTTCAATCACAAAGATAATCACACAGAGATTATAAATAATCAACACACAACATATGAAATAATTTCAAATGTTTGAGGAATCCAGTTGGATCCCTCCAACCTGTTTCCCTGCATCCACAGATGTTAGCACAATACCAATTCCACTTCGAGGTGGAATATCGCGGTATATGGGATTTATAAAATACTATCCGCTATTATGCGGCGCAATAGGGTCTCATCCGCTATATAATACGGGAAATCAACTCCAAATACATATATAATACCAATTCCACTTCAAGGTGGAATATCACGGTATATGTTTTTAATATAATAACCTCTGCTTAATATGCGGCGTATAGGGTCTATTACAGTTCAACAAACGACAACTATCAATCCAAACACACAATCAACACAATCAAGCAATTTTAAATCTAACTATTTAAAATTTAAATTGAAACACAATTCGATTGAGTGAGGAGTTCTCACCTTGAGTTTTCGATAACAGTTGCAGTGTTTTATTTCGAATAAAATTAAACGCGCGTTTAATTTTACTCAAAATTATCACTTACTCCAAATGACTCCAAACCAGCTCCATTGCGTAGTGCTCGACAAAACGGACCCAACGCAATTTGTTTCGTCAAAATCCAACCTCGTATGACAAAGTTATGGTATTTTAAACATTCTACGAATTAATATAAATCAATTTACAATTTTATTTTTATTTCCAAACCCTACAATCTAATTTGGCCGTTCGTTCCTGGGGATGAAATCAAGGCCGTGAAACCCATCTTCTTCCCTACGTGAAAACCCCAGGCAACATCGCGTTCGAACAACCCATGAAGCCGCCCTTTGTCATTGAATTTTTGCGACCACTCTGCTGCATCTGAAGACGATCGGCGACCTCCACTCGAATGCCCACCACGTGAGCTACCCATGGCCAGAGTATTGATGAACTCGGCTATGCTTTTGCCTTGAGAAACATGGTGAAACGTGTGGCCTTCGAATGAAGATTGCCGCCAATCTACCACCTTGATTTCGATCATAGCCGTTGAAAATAAAGCTCTCATCGTCCTCTTTATTTTTCATTTAGGAAGTTTTTCATAATCGCGCGTGGATTGAAAGAAAATTGAGGTAGAAGAATGCGAAATTCTGGCCATTGGAATGTTTAGTGGCGGCTGAAGCTTAAAACCCTAGTGCTTGTGAAAAATGAAATGATGGAGGGCTTTTATAGAAAATGTTGCGACACTATTCATCTCCAATTTTTCAAACTCCAAACAAAGCGTGCCGGCTGACGTTTCTAAGGTTTAACCTGCGTTTTGAATACAATGGAACGTGTTTTGGGAGCTAATTTGATCATATGCGCGAGTTACGGAATTAAACGATCAAATTTAAATTAAATCGATTAAAACGATTTCTATGCGTTTTGGATTGCCCCGGACAAACCATAAATCCGATTGACACGAAATTTGAAATATTACAATAATTTAACATTACAGATCTGATGAAACTGATTTCGTCGAAATCCGAGACTGTTTGAAAAATGACTATTTTACTCGTCAATTAAATATTAAAATATTCAATTTTCACAATTTAACTTTTAATTCAATTTTAAAAGTTTACAAACATCATTCTAACTCCAATATGATTTAATATAACTTTATAAATCATTTTTATATACATTTAATTCAGTTTCCAATTATTTACGCAATTTCAAATATTAAATTATCGATTTAATTATCCAATTAAATCACTATATTCGAAATTAAATTTATTCGACTTACAAATCTTACTTGTTAATCTTTAAAATCAATTAAATATACGAATTTCAAATGACAGAAATTCTGGGTCGTTACAAATTATAAAACTTTTCATTATCAAAATAAAGGTATCTTGTAAGACCACGCCCACACATAAACACGGATGGGTTTTTACCTTACGATAACCAAAACATTTCATATCAAATCCTGTTATATTATACCGGTGTCTAGTATACAAATAATATTAATCATAGTCGAAATTCCAGCATACTAGCCATAATCATGGGTTCTACAAACTAAATGGCAGGCACGTAGCGGAGAATGGATTTCCATACAAATGAATAGGTGAAGGGACTACCTTCCGGTAGTACATCTCTAGAGGAATGCATTGAGGCCCAACTGATGGTCCTCTACCAACACAAGACCGGCCTACCTTTAACTAGATAGTACCAAATATGTCATCACCAAGGTCGTTACCGACCTATCTGAGGGCCCTCATAGCATACATCCACAATAATTTAAAACCCAAACGTCATAGCGGGAATAAATATATCTGGAAGGGGATGATCATATCCTAATGGTTGCGAGCCACATAGCCTTGCCGCATCTACCTTGTTTCGGTCATTTTCGAGTGTGAGGCCTGAGGTCACGTTTACCTTTCACATAGCACATCATCTTTCCTCTTTGAATGCCAGATTTCCTTTCCTTCAATCACTATTGACTTTCACAAACATATAACCTCTGAGCTCGTACGTCTCATAGAAGGGTGTTAAGGTAAGATAAGTTGCCTTCTCCGCCACCAAACAGATGTACGTTTATAAAAGTCAACGATGTAATCTCAAACATGCAATGTCAGACATCCATCCATACAAGTTGTCCAGGAATAGGATAGACCAAAGGCACTTCTCCTACTACATCCTGTCGGGAATCACCCCTAGGATTAGTAGCAATTAGTACTTGCATCAGATATTTCATAACGAAGAGACTACTGCTACTATATGTATATTGGGAGTTAATACCCAAATGATCAACAAGTAGTCCTCCCTTACGAAAATCCCAAATATCAGTGTCTTCCAAACCTGCACATTCGAACGCATATACGATAGTCTGAAGTGGTTCTCGGATAAATCCGACCTCAGTCTCTCTGGATTAACAACGATAAAAATGCCAATATTTGATAATGGTTGTTTAACTATCAAAGCAACAAACAATATCTAGCACCACAAGCAATCACTAGGCCCATTTAATTAATTTTTTATTTATTAAATCAATCTCCAAATATTTGCTTCAAATTACCTTTAAAAAGATATATCCACAAAACCATTTCAAAATATTAATAAGGGAAAACATTTCCATATACTTATATCAACGGTATAAGCATATTCACAAATCATTTCATTTTCAACACTTAGAAAATATTTCCATATACTTATATCAATGGCATAAGTATATTTTATAACAATACCATTTGGAGACAGGCAAAATAGATTTCTATAACCATACAACTCCAGAGTTCGTACGTCTTCAAACGGGTGTTAAGTATAGGAAGCAATGCTCCTACACCATCAAGCCTTTAGTACGATCATAAGAACCAATTCGTGTATTCCACTATGGAAGGTCAAAACATAATTTATTGGGTCAAAACGATTGTTGCATAAAACATCATTACGACAACTCAAAAACATTAGTATAGGGATTCGATTTATTAATATATATATATATATATATCCCGTATACTATATAAAACGTTTCCTTTCAGAAATCATTTACTAAAACAACAGTGTTATAGTCCATGCCTTCCATGCTTTCCAAAAACGTTTATTACAACAATAAATGTTGAAATCTATGTTTCCGTTACTTATCACATTTTAAAACATTTCAAACCATTTAATTCCATTTAAAACCATTACTTCCCAAAACATGCCTTTTAAAAGGTAAATTATTTTTAAAACCGTTACTTCATCAAAATATTTCTTTCAAACATTCCTTTAAATAAAAATCCATATTTATAAAACTATTTTTATAAATCTCCTTCGATTTTATAAAACTTCTATTTTATAAAATTACTTCATTTACAAAATTCCATTTATAAATCCACTCTTTTATAAAAACTAATTTTACAATCAAAATCCACTTATAAATTCATTTCTTTATAAATCAAATTCATTTATAAAATCCATTTACACAACAAACTTCAAATCCATTTACTAACATTTATAAATTTAAATTCTAAATCTTTTTTTTATTTATAAAATATCACTTCTAACATCTTTTATATAAATTTATTCAAAAATCTTTATTCAAAGTATTTCATAAAACTATACTTTCATAACATCAAAAACCATAACTTTTTATTTCTTTAAAACAAATTCCTTTCCTTTTAAAAATTTTAAAATCATTAAAACATATTTATACTTTCGGAATCACTTTGAAATCCTTTTTAAATAAAAATCATCATTTTTAGTATTTCAAAATACCAAAAATAAGGCTCAGTGCTACTATAGCACTAAATAAGTCAAATCATATCAAAGACGTCAACATGGCATCCCATACATCATATATCAGCATATATATGAAAAGTAAAATCAACCTTGGTGAGGAATCCTGTTGGATCCCTCCAACCTTTCCCCCTGCATCACAGAAAGCATATAATCATAAAAATATAAATCAACTGCTTCGAGGCGGGATTCGTATACAAAAGGGTCATCCGCTCATACATGGGAATGTAATAGGGTCTCCTCTGCTCTAATAGGCGGGAGTATATTTAAACCAACTAATACATATAGTATATCATCCAAACAAGCAACAATCATCATAAACAAAAACAATCCCACTTATATAAAAATATAAGCAGGCAAGAGAGATGAGTTTACTCACAAAAATGCCAGAAATCACCAAAGCGCTCCGGTTTGAATTAAAATTGAATAGTCATTCAATTTAACTCAAAATTCCAACTAGCTCCATATTCATCCGATCCAACTCCATAGCGTAGCACTCGTTGATACGTACGCAACGCAACTTGTTGCTCTCGAAACGGACCTCGTACGAGAGAGTTACGGATAAATTAACATTTGAAATAATTAAAATTTAAATTAACTAAATTAATAAAATTTAAACTTTTAAACCTTTTCCTCTATCCCTCTGTCTTCCCTCCAAGCATGCATGCGTATTTTTCTTCTTTTTTTTATTTTTTCTCGAATTGCTGCGCCACCCAACCGAGTCGCCCATGCGCGCGCCACCACCTCCGCGTGCGCCACCGCCCCAACGAGCCACCGCCCTCCAGCATGCACGTAAGCATGAAAATCCCCATAGTCCAACCCAAAACTACTTGCGAACGTGAGCGAATTCTGGTTGTCTCGGTCGACGATTCATCGATCCAACCGTTGGTTAAGCTCGTATGGATGCTCTCTAAATTTTCCTAGTTGAAGTCGTTGGCTAATTCGGTCTCTAGAGGCTCCAATCATTGTCGATCGTTGGATGGTGGAGTTTTAATTGCGGCTGAAATTTTATTTAGGGTTAGGGTTTGCAAATGGAAGGAAGTTAAGGGCTATTTATAGAAAATAAACTCGGCGCAATTCACACTTAAAATTTCGAACTCCAAACGAAGCGTGACGTCTGGCGTTCTATATGTCATACCCCTATTCCGAACTTAATGGAACTAGTCTCGGGACCCAATTCCATCATATACAGAAGATAACTTTTCAAATTGAGTTATTTTAATTTTAAATTCCTTTAATTAAATTCTACATGTTTCGAACTTGCATGACCAAACGATACGTTCAATCGCCACGAAATTCGTCAACATATAATAATTCACTATTATAAATCCAATGAAACTGGTTTCGTCGAAATCCAAGATAGTGACCCAAAAGACTATTTTTACACGTTAATTAAAACGAGTAATTCCCAAAATCAGTTTAATTACTTTTAAATCCAAATTAAAAGCTTACTAACTTCATTCTTATTCAAATTGAATTTAAATTGACTTTATAAGCCTATTTTCATTTATATTAAATTAAAGATTCAATTATTTAAACAATTTCGAATATCAAATCTAACAATTTAATTATCCAAATTAATCGCTATATTTGAAATATAAGTTATTTAACTTATAAAAATTAACTTTTCAATATTCAAAATCGATTAAATATTCCAATTTCGGATGGCTGAAATTCTGGGTTGCTACAGGTAGACCCCATCTTTTTTCCATATGTCTAGCTGATACCAAGGTCGTATTTCCAAGGTCGTTTTATTAACTCAATGCAATTCTTCATCGGTTTTCATGAACACTTGAAACTACAACTTAGTTTTCCTTCAACTCCATCATTTGGACTCAGAAGCAAGCTAATATTTGTGCAAACAACTACGAAATCCTAAAGCTAAATACAAAACAACCGAAGTAAGAAGTCAAAGACACCATAATGGTGAACTTGGGGATCGGTACCGAATTCCAGATATTGCTAAGGTGGCGCCTATTATTTTGGGAGAATTATTCAATTCGTGCACAATGGCTTAGAGACATTTTAGGCTCCCCACCTCTATAAATAGGAAGGTAGGGCTCACTTTTTAAGGATCTTTTGGCTCTGGCTCTATTATTTCTTATATTCTCGTATTTTTAAAATTCTAAGTGTTGGAGTTGTACCGAGTCTCAAAAACTCCTTCCTTCAAGTCAAAGATCAGCAATAAAATATTAAAGTGGATGTAGGCCAAGCTTTGTCGAACCACTATAACAGATTGTATCTTGTTGTTTCCTTATTTTCATTTATATTTCTTCATATTTTATTCTTTCTATAACTTCTGGGTGTTTGTGCCATTTTTGGTTCAAACATTTTGATGCTTTCATTGAGAAATTTAATCTCAGGCTACTCGAATCCATTATCTACTATTGGATTTCCAATATCCAAGAGATAGCTCCAATTTCTCTTTCTTTTATTTTCTACAACTTAGATTTTCCAAGATCTACTTGAAGCTTTCTATCATGGCCCCATCAAGGAAGGAACTCTAAACCTGAACCATAACTATCAGAGCTAGCATTAGTGAAGCTGAGAATTAGAATCCTCACCATGGGAATGAAGCTAACTAGCCGGAGCAAATGGAGATCTAGACTCCAATTGACGTCGTGACCGGAATGGAGATGGATATGATGATGATGATGAAGCAAATGGAAGACAGATTCCAAGCTAGCCAATAGGAGATGAACAACACGGTGCAATAGAGCTTGAGGCTGCTGAATGATCTGACTAAAAACAGCTGCAGACGAAGTGGAAGGGATTCCAACTCAGAGTCAGAGAGTTCTTCTTTATCCGAGCGAAGATGGAGGGAAGGAAGGTAGAAGAAAACTCATTACGCTACTAGAACATCTATACAAGGAAGAAGACAAGCCCAGACTCAAATTCAGGGATCGGTATCGACCCCCAAAATGGTAGGCCTAGGGCCCGTCCTTTGGAAGGCGGCATGGATGTCATCCTCGGACATGCTATTGAAGGTTTGAATCTGGAAAATCATAATATTGCTGATGATGCTGCTCATAGGAATCAAACAAGGGGTAATGTTTGACGAATGGGTCCCCTAGTGTTTGGGGAGCCTAGGTATCGAGCACCTTCTGGGAGCGTTCGCTGGGCCGAACACTTGGGGTAGGACCCGTTTACCGCCGCTCAGTCGAACCTGTTGATTCGAACTATTTGGAGGATATAATTAGGAGTTTGGTTAGTGAAAACAGATCCAAAACTAATGATGATTGGGGAACTTACGCTAGTCAAAACCCGTTTACAGAGGTTATCCTTCATGCGGGATACCCACAGAGATTCAACATGCCAAAGATACCATTTTACGAAGGAACGATGGATCTTAAATAATATTTATTGAGGTACGAATGGCACATGGATTCAGCCCATGCTTCGGATGTTGTGAAGCGCCGTTGTTTCCTAATTTTCTTAGAAGTGGTGGCTACGATGTGGTTTACTTGGCTTCCGCCAAGGTCCATCTCATTTTTTGCTGAATTGTCATGGAAATTCATGGAGCAATTCCGTTTACATGCCTCACGTCTGAAACACATGATCTCATTGTCTAATGTTTATCAAGCTGAAGGAGAATCGTTGAGGGACTATTTGAATCAATTCCACAAGTTGTAATGGAGATAACAGATCGAAAGGAAGACATGGTACTGATTGTGCTTGGTAGAGGAGTTCACCCTGACTTGGATTTTATGGATTGGGTAGAAAGGAAGCAACCGTCGACAATGGAAGCTTTTTATAGAAAAGCTAATGAGTATTTGCATCAGGAGGATACAAATAAGCATCCATGGAGGACTGATGTTGGAAGTTCGAATAAGCCAATCCAAAGTAATAATACTGTAAAGTAATCTGGAGGAAGCTCTGGGAAATTTGATGTGAAAGTTGGTAATCAGAACAGAGGAAAACAAAACAATGATGGGGCAAAGAAGGGAAAGTGAGATAACAAGAGTCGTTTTAGGGTCCCAAGTATGACAATTGCACTGAATTGAACAACTTGATAGAGAACATCTATCTGGCTACTCCAAGTACCGAACCGTATAGGAAAATGGCTCCTAGAGAGTCAACTGAGAAGGAGAGGACGTCGGCCAAGTTCTGTAGATTTCATGAGACTCACGGTCATAATATCAATGAGTGCAGGTACTTGCACGACATGATTAAAGATTTAATAATTAAAAAGAAATTTCAACAATATGTGAAAGCCTTATAGGATGGCGGGCAAGGAAATTCTAGCACCCTTGGGTTGCCTTCCCAGCAAAGGCAAGCTAAGCCTGGTGCTAATGCATTCGGGTGGCTACAAAAACAATTAGTGATCAACACAATCATCGGTGGGCCTCATCCTGCCGATAAGAATTTTGCAAAAATGAATAGATATATTGGAGCCTTACATCATGCTAATAATGAAAATTGCTATGCTACTAAGGATGGAGCTCTGTCAAGGCAATCTCGAACCATAAGAGACGATTTTTTTTCTTCTGGAACAGGGATGTTAGTGGAGTGGAGGCTCTGACAATAGACCCACTCGTGATCTCAGCCACGATTGGTCCTGCTATTGTACGGAAGGTGTTGGTTAACTATAGGAGTTCAGTCGATATTTTGTTCAGAAAAGCTTACGATTAAATGATGTTGCCTTGTAGATCTTGTATACATGGGTTCAACGGGATGGCTGCTAAAGTCATAGGATTTGTCAAAGTAATGGTGGAACTTGGTAAGGGCGACTGCAGGCGAGTGCGGGTCATGCCATTTTTAGTGTTGGATATTTATTGTGCATATAACACATTCTTGGGGCAACCGGCCCTAGCTGAATTTAGAGCGGCCATCACCCCCTGGTGTTTAATATGAAATTCCCTATAGACAATGGAGTGGGGATCGTGTATAGAGATCGGGTCGTTGGCCATGTGTGCTATGTCGCTGAATAGAAGGAAGCAAGGCGTCATGAGAAAGTAAAGAGTGTAGAGGGGGTCCTCTACATAAAGGCTTTGGGCACATAGCAGCTACTGCCTGAGCCCTAGCTTGGGAAACCTAGTCGACTCTACCATGACATGGATGGACAAAAAGAGCCACAGGGTGGACAAGTAGCTTCTCCTAGTTGACAATCGTTGTTACAATCAGCAGGGATGACCCAAGTAAAGTCCCAAAGGTTGAATCTTAGCTCGGTACTAGTGTTATGAAGGAGTTGGTTGGTTTTCTCTGGGCAAACCTGACTGTATTTGCATGGACACATTCGGATATGAGTGGGATCTCGCTCAACATAGCGAGCCATGCATTGAACATAAATCCTAAATGTGTTCCTGCGAAATAGAAACGCCACAGCTAGGGTCCAGAGGGATCCGCTGCGCTCAAAGAAGAAGTAGATAAGCTAAAGGTTAACGGCTTCATCCACGATGCTCTATACCCAGATTGGGTAACTAACCTTGTTTTGGTGAAGAAAGCACACGGGAAGTGGAGAACATGCATCGATTATTTGGACTTGAATAAGGCATGCCCGAAGGACAGCTTCTCAAAGCCAAGGATAGATCAGTTGGTGGACTCAACTGCAGGACATGAGCTACTCTCCTTTATGGATGCATACTCTAGATACAATCAAATCTCGATGCATGTCCCAGATCAGGAACACACCAGCTTCATCATCGACCTCTGACTTTATTGTTATCTGGTCATGCCCTTCAGATTAAATAACACGGGAGCAATTGACCAAAGACTTGTGAACTGGATGTTTAAAGACCAGGTTGGATGATCATTAGAGGTTTACATGGATGATATGCTCATGAAGTCACATCGCTTAAGAAATCATGTTGATAATCCGGCAAAGTTGTTTGGTGTCCTCTAATAGTACAGAATGAAACTCAATCCCTTGAAATGCTCTTTCGACATGGCATCAGGGAAATTCTTGGGTTTCATTATCAACTCCCATGGGATATAAGCCAATCCAAAAAAGATCAAGGCTTTGAGAGATATCGAAGCCCCAAAGATGATCAAGGAGGACTAAAGCTGAAACGGAAAGGTCGCGGCTCTGAGTCGGTTCATCTCCAGAGCCACCGAAAAATGCATTCATTTCTTCGAGGGGATCAAGAAGGGAAAAAGAAACTTTGAATGAAACTAGGATTGCAAAATCGCGTTCCAAGCTTTGGTGAATCACTTGGAATAACCTCTCATCCTTTCGAAGCCGGTGGATGATGAGGACTATTTTATATACTTGGTAGTGTCGCTGAATGCTCTGAGCACTGCACTTTTATGTGAAGAATCTCACATCCAACAATCGGTCTACTACATTAGCAAGTGATTGAAAGGAGCAGAAAGAAACTATTCGAGACTGAAAAAGCTCGCTTAGTGCCTGTTGATCGCTTCCATAAAACTCTTCCCCTATTTTCAGGCTCATCCGATCAATGTCCTTACTGATCAGCCTTTACGACAAGTTTTGCAATGACTTGAGACTTCTGGAAGACTGTTGAAATGGAACATTGAATTGAGTTAATACGATATCACCTATCACCCTTGGAAAGCAATCCAGGGTCAGGCCTTAGCGGATTTCATAGTTGAATTCACTGCACGAGATGATCCCCCGGAGAGCAGTAGAGAAAAAGAAGTTGGATGGAAGATGTACATGGATGGTGCATCTAACAATCGATGTTCCGGTGCTGGAGTTATGCTTATCATTCCCGAAGAATACTCGCTCAGCTACGCCTTGAAACTCAATTTTCCGGCAACGAATGATGAAGCTGAATATGTGGCCTTGATTGTAGCACTCAAAATCGCCAATGAACTGGGAATAAAGACTTAGCACATCTTATGTGACTCCTAGTTAGTGGTATGTTAAGTTCGTAAAGAGTATCGAGCGAAAGGAGCAAGACTAGCTCTCTATCGAAACCAGGTTCTTGAGCTGCTTGACGACTTTAAATATTACACGATCACTCATATTCCCAGAGAGGAAAATGAGAAAGCCAACTCACTTTCTAAGTTGGCTTATTCCGGAGATGCGCAGCTCATGGGCCTGGTTTCAATAAAAGTACTTTCAGTTCTGAGCATCAACCAGATGGATGGCGATTGGATCTTGGAGATTTAAACTTGAATAGGAGTCATGGATGACTTCAATTTAGAATTATTTGCAAAGAGGAATCCTTCTAGAGAGAAGGAATGAATGACGAAAAAAATTTCGACAAGCTTTAAGATATATCATGCAAGAAGGAATACTGTACAGAAAGGGTTTCTCTGTCCCTATGCTATGGTGTGTCGCTCACGTCGAGGCCAAAAAAGTCCTAAGAGAAGTCCATGAAGGGGCTTGTGGTGACCAGACCGAGGGGGAAACCTTAGCGAAGAAGATTCTTTGATACAGATACTTCTAGCCAACTATCAATCAAGATGCTGCTAAGTACACCTGAAGATGTGACAAGTGCCAGAGATTTGCTAAAATTCTGAGGGCCCTTCAGATGGAAATAACTCAAATGGTCAGTCCTTGGTCGTTTGCAGTTTGGGGTACTGATATCATCGGTGTGTTGCCGATATCTAAAGGTGGTATGAAGTACGCCATCGCGACAGTTGATTTCTTTACTAAACGGGTTGAGGTGGAGTTATTGGCCACCATTACCATAAAGAAAGTAATCAACTTTGTTGTTCAAAATATCATCTATCATTTTGGAGTTCCACAAGAGATAATTACCGATGACGGGACCCAATTCGATAGTACGAAGTTTAAGGATTTCTGTCGCCGGCATCGCATAAAGAAGAGATTTGATGTGGTAGCACACCCTCGGGCGAAGGGACAGGTCGAAGTTGTAAACAAAATTATTAAGTCCATTCTCAAGAAGCGATTGGAGAATTCCAGATGCAAGTGGGTCGTCGAACTTCCGTTAATGCTTTAGGCTTATCGAACCACCCACAAATCAACAACTGGTCATTCTCCATTCGCCATGGCATATGGATTGGAGGCTATGATTCCGGTCGAACTGGAAGTACCTTCTCATCGGGGTACCCACTATGATCAATGGACAAACCAGCAACTCCTTTCTAGAGCCTTTTGATATGGTCGATGAGAAGTGGACCGAAGCTAAGTTGAGAGCAGTTGCGTACAGACACCAAGTCGCTCGATATTATAACCCCAAAGTTAGGAGTCAAACATTTAAAATGGTGATTTGGTCCTCAAACGAATCTTCCCTGGTCCTAAGAACTTGGGCCCGAGCTGGGAAGGTCTGTATGCAATAGAGGAAAAGCTTGGAGATGGCATTTTCAAGCGAGCAATTATGGATGGGATTTCGCTCCCGAGAGTATGGAATAGCAAGCACCTACGACGCTATTTCGCTTAGAATAAACTTGTAAATAATGGGCTAGAGCTGTGCAATAAGACAGACTCTGTCACTTTTTGTCTTTTATGAAATAAATGCCCTTTTCGGCCCAAACTTCTGTCTTCTCGTTTCTTAAGAGTTATGGCTTGATCAACTCGAATGAATTTGCATATGATTAATGTAGGTGTGCAGGTACCCGAAGATAGGTGCTGACCAAACATCGGTGGCCCATGATCGGGCCTGTGAAGTCCCCCTTGGTGTCCAGAGATCAACATGTCCGGAGATCGACACCAGCTAACTCTTGCCTTTGGATTGAGGGCAGGAGTATAAACATAAGCCGGACACGACAAAATTGTCCGCACCCTAACTCTCATTCCCGGAGTAAGATCAAGAGTATAAATTTAAATCGGATGCAATACGAGCATGCTTACCCTAACTCTCATTCTTGGAGTAAGAGCCGGAGTATAAACTTAAGCCGGATGAAACACGATCATCCGCAAACTGTACTCTTGCCTTTGGATTGGGTTCAAGAGCACAAACTTAAAATCGGACATGACACAACCGTCCGTAAGCCAATTCTTACCCTCGGATGGATTGTAGGAGTATAAAATCAAAAAGAGCGTGATACAACCAATCGCTCACTCAAATCTCATCCTCGAATTAGGGGCAGGAGTATAAATAGAAATAGGTGTGACAAGTCCACCTAATCCTTGACATCTTGCCTGGAGTAGGTAGAACGGAAGTTCCACGCTCGAAGTAAAGCGGGATCCAATTTTTAAGCCTTTGATCAATGCTTGGAGTTAGGCGTGATCGAATGCTAACATTCTGGATGAGGATGTATGGACTATGATTCTAAGTGGTTAACTTAAACTCGCGCCCAGAGTTTGGTGCGGTTGGGACTTATATCCTGGAAAAGGATACGAAAGCCACTATTTTAAGTGGTCCACCCTAAGGATTGTTTTACGTTCGCTAGAATGATACGATCGACAAATCACAAAATGGATTAAGGACTTGATCTGAAAATGATCACTAACAGAAATGAATCGCAAATATATTGAATGTAAAGCTTATTTCTTAGGTACTTAGACAAATTTGAACAAAGATTTTACAAAACAAAAAGTCTTTGTTATTGACATTAAACCAGGAAAACTAAGTACAAATTGTTCACACCAAAAGCAAAAAACAGTAACGGGGACCAAACCCGTATAAAGTTGGCTAACAAATAAAAGGAGTCTATCTACGGAGAAACAAACTAGAAACTATTTCTTTTTCTAACTTCCTTTTCTTCTAAGAACCTGGGGAGAGTTCACTCGAGCTCTCTCCTTGCATCTTTCCATCTCTTCCCCTACCTCCTTGGCCTTTGAGAGGGGTGCTTTGCAAAGATCCAGCAGGTGCACTCTGGCCACTTTTAGGCAGAGGAATGGAGGTTGGAATGCTTTGCGAAGGTACTGTCGACGTACTTTGAGCACTCCCGGGCGGAGGTATGTAAACTAGAGAGAAAATGGTTTACCCAGGCAAAGCGATCGATAACGGAGGAGGGAAGACTTCTATTTGATCCTTCTTGATTTGACTAGCAAGGAAGATATCTATCTCAAGTTTTTGCTCAAGCTCATGAATAGAGGGACCTGACGGGGACTGGGAGATCCCAGTAGTAATAACATCCTCATCAACTTGATTCCCCTGATTCTCATCATTTCCTTGTTCCAACAAAGCATCTATCATGCACTCGTCAATGCTCGGGATCTCCTCAACCAGGATGCTAGGAATTGATGTCGAAGTCATGACAGTTATGGACTCCATCGCTAATATTTGTTGCCCCGGTTGAGAATCCTTGGGAGGAAGTAGAGCAATTGTAGGCTGACCTGTAGCTAAAGACATACAAAGAGAGAGATTAGTGGCATTGATCAATGACACATCAATTTTCTAGAAAATATGAGAAGTCAATGAGATACCTTCTTTAGTTTTAACTTTCACATGAGTTGGAGTGCTCCCGGAAGTTCCCTCAGGAATAGGGGAGTGAACTGTTGATTTTTGAAGTTGTGGCTTCTTTGGGCCATAACTAGCGTCGGTAGAGGAATAAACAGTGGAACTAGGAGTAGCTTGAGTTTCGGGAGTTTAACCAATTGTAGCATCATGATGAGCAGAGCCAGAACCTTCGCCTAATTCTTTTTGAACGGTTACATCAAGTTCCGGATAAATAAGATGCTGGTTATCATGAAGGATTTTGGGCTCATTTCCCTTCAAAATTTCTTTTTCCAGCTGCTCCATATCAATATGATCAATTTTAAGAAACTCCTTCTCTTCCTCAATGACTCGTTTCTAGGCACAGGCAAGCATCAAAGGGTAATCTTCTCTAAATCACTCCAGATTCTGAAATTTGAGCATATTAGCGTTGTGTCGGGTGATCAGCGGCTCAAACTTCTTCATCATCTACTCTTCTACCCGCTCCTCTTCCTGTTTTTCTATAGCTTCAACTTCTCTTTTGACAAGAGCATCAATATCCCTTGCCTTTTTTACGCATTGTCCCTCTCGATCCCGACAACAACCAGCTCGTCGCATGCATCCTAAGTAATTTTCTACTCTTCATCTTTTTCTTTGGTCTCAGGCTCCAGCTTGGATTTCAATTCCGTCATGTTCCTCTTGGCAGCATCCATTTCCATTGCAAGCTCATGGTTCCAATGATGCACTTGCTCGATTTCATTCAAATGCTTGGATCTCTTTGCTTCGAGTGCTGAATGGCCTCCTTGGCCTTCTTCTCCGCTTCGGCTTCAGATTTTCTTCAGTTCTCAATCTCAGTGTCGAGAGTGGCTATGATTCTTTTATTCTCATCTTCAATGAGATTCTGGTTCTCTATCTCCTATAGCCTGTCTCTTGAAACTTTTGAAATCTTTTTGGCCAGCTTCACCCATTTATTGTATTGATTGTGGACATCGATCGTGTAATTTTGTTGGACTTCGGCAGGAATTTTCTTTATGTTTGGCAAAAGCATAACTCCATCAGGGCAAATGTTAGGAAATTAATTCTTAAGCTCGGTCATCTGACCTGTAGTGTCTATCTGCTGCTCCTCTCTAATGGCCGGAGCAACAACACTTCCTTTAACCGACCTCTGATGGACAGTATCAGAGCCGCTCTTATGATGTGTGCACTCGAAAGACCGGATGGAACGGGATAATTTTGTGGGTGATGCAGGATTAGAAGTAGGAGGAGGAGCTCGAGAAATGTCAACCGATGGATTTTCACTACGTCGGTCAGGTTGCCTATCCTGGCCTCTAAAAGGAGGTGATCTGGATCTAGGTCGGTGCTCAGAAGCGAAATCATGAAAAGAACGCTCTCTGTCGTAACTACTTCCATCTCAGTCATCACTATCGCGACCGAAGAGGTACGTAGCTTGAATCATAGTCTCGACCACTCCCTTGGTGGTATGAACCCGACCAACGCCTTTGAGCATGGTATGCTTTCTCCTCCAAGGATCGATATGAATGCTTCTTCTTATCCATAGAACCTTTGAAGCCAGAAAAAACTTGGAAAAAATTCCAAGCAAGAAGTCGATAGTGACTCCTAAATCAGGGATTGGTACCGAGTCTCAAATGTTTTAAAAAAACATATATATTATATACAAGCATGCGTATGGTATATGTGTATGTATGTGAATGCCTATGCACGTGTGATGAGCCATGTGTGCATATACCCAATTCTTAACAACTAAAGTTGAGGGAAAATAAGATTCATACCTGGGGAACTCATGGAGTTAGTTAAAAACCATCAGACTTGGAATAGCAGACCACAGAATCACGTTCCATATTTATAGTCTCGGATGTTGGTAAAATGTCACAACGGATCACTATAGACATGACAATTCACGGAATCAGTTCGCGAAAGGATAGTGACCATTTAGAGCACGGAGTGGAGTCCTTCAAAGGAATCCAAACTTGTCATGGTTCAAAGCACATCACGTTGAAATGAGATATATTTTGGGGGGAAAGTGTTATCCGGCCTTTTGATCAGGCAAAATCGAAATAGACTGAACAGATAGAACTTGGAGTTATCAAGGCGGAAAGCCCGGAGAGATAGCCTAGGAGTCCAAAAACCAAGCACAGACAAAGTCACAAAGTCAAAGCCAAAACCATCAGAAACAACAAGGCAATGGGAACACCCAAGTTGGGGATCGGTACAGACATCTACTCGAGGATCGGTACCAACTCCCAAATATAACTTGGGTGGACCCCATATTCTTCCCACATATCTATCTTGATACCAAGGCCATATTTCCAAAGTAATTTCATTAAATCAATGCAATTCATCATTGGTCTTCACGAACACTTAAAACCACAATTTTGTTCTCCTTCAACTCCATCATCTGGACTCGGAAGCAAGCTAATATTGGTGCAAACAACTATAAAATCACAAAGCTAACTACAAGATGATCCGAAGTAAGAAGTTGAAGACACTAAAAATGGTGAACTTGGGGATCGGTACCGACTCCCACTTGGGGATCAGTACCGACTCTTGGATATTACTGAAGGGGCAACTATAATTTTGGGAGAATTGGTCAAATTTGTACACAGCGGCTTGGAAATATTTTAGACGAGATTTTAGGCTCCCCACCTCTATAAATAGGAAGGTAGGGCTCATTTTTCTGGATATTTTGGCTCTGGCTCTATTATTTCATATATTCTTATATTTTTGAAATTCTAAGTGTTGAAGTTGTACCGAGTCTCAAGAACTTCTGTCTCCAAGTCATAAATCAGCAATAAAATATTAAAGTGGATGTAGGCAAAGCTTTCTCGAACCACTATAAAAGATTATGTCTTCTTATTTCCTTATATTCATTTATATTTCTTCGTATTTTACTCCCTTCTATAGCTTTTGGGTGTTTGTGCCATTTTTGGTTCAAACAATACTTCTTCCCGTCGTTGCCAGTCTTCGGAAAACATCGTATTCCTGAAGATTTCATGACTACACCATCCCAACATTGCCTATCTTTGGGTGATGCTAGGCCTATGAATGTTATAAGACGATACCTTCCTATTGTTGCCAATCTTTGGGCAACATTAGATTCTAGAAAGTTGGGCTGAAGATTTGATCGAGCTCCGACTTCTGCCTCTAAAGCAAGTGTATCGATGGTTCCATTCTAAGGGTTTCTCCTTAGCATCGCTATTCTTCGGGTGATGGCAGATTCCTGGAATGGGACCAAATGATCTGGTTGGCCCTTAAGTAGGTTATCAATCCTTCCAGCCATCACCAGACTTCGAGCGATGGCAAATTCCAAAAGGCTAAAGCCGAATTATCCAATCGGTTCCTGGGTTTGGTTTTAAGAACCTTCTCGTTGTCGCCAATCTTAGAGCAGCAACGAACACTAGAAGGTAGATTTTGTTATCAAGTCTCCACGTCATCGTTAATCTTCAAGCAGTGACGTATTCTTGAGGGTTAGGCGCTTCTTCCCTCTGTTATTTCCTATAGTATGCTCCTACCAGTCTCCGAGCAGCAAATCTGATTCTCAGAAGGTAGGGGTCGATTTATGGTCAAACCACCGGTTTTATGCCTTCCCGACTTGCTGGAACAATGGAGGTTCTCAAAAGGTGAGGGGTCGATATGAATGTCGACCTAGCGGTTTTAATCTTCCTGACGTTTCCAGTCTTGTGGCTACGTCATTTTTTAGAAGGTTGGGATTGATTTTCCCCATTAATCCGACAGTTTGAGTCGATTTTCCCTGTCAACTTGGCGGTTAAGCCCTTCTTAACATTCCTAACCGTTGGGTAATGCCGATTTTTAGAAGGAGAGGGTTCAATCTGACTGTCTATCCTGTTTATAGACCTTCTTGGCACTGTCAATCTTGGGACAACACCAGTTCTTAGAAGGTTGGGGATCGTACGGCTCATCGATCCAGTGATTTTGAACTTTCCGTCATTGCCGAGGCAACGTTAGTTCTTAAAAGGGGTGGGATCGATGTGACTATCAACCCAGCGGTTTTGACCTTTTTGATGTTTCCAGTCTTTGGACAACACTAATTCTCAAAAGGTTGAGGATCAATACGACCTGTCGATTCGGCGGTTTAGACCTTCCCAACATTGGCAGTCTTGGGATGATGCTAGTTCTTAGAATGTTAGGGATCGATATGACCCATCGATCCAGCGGTTTTGACCTTCTCGACATTGCTAGTCTTTGGGCAACGCCAGTTCTTAGAAGGTTGAGGATCGATATGACCCACCGGTCCAGCGGTTTTGACCATCTTGACATTGCCAGTCTTTGGGAAGCGCTGATTTTCAAAAAGTGAGGGATCAATGTGACTGTCGACCTAGCGGTTAGGACCTTCTCGACGTTGCTAGTCTTTGGGCAACATTTATTTTTAAAAGATTGGGGATCAATACGACCCATCGATCTGGCGGTTTTCACCTTCTCGATGTTGCCAGTCTTTAGGCAACGTCGATTTTCGAAATGTGAGGGGTCGGTATGTACGACCCGTCGACTTGGCAGTTTAGACCTTTCCGAAATTGTCAGTCTTGGGACAACACCAGTTCTTAGAAGTTTGGGGATCAGTACAACCCATCAATCCTGTGATTTAAACTTCCCGACATTTCCACTCTTGGGACAATGCCAATTCTTAGAACGTTGGGGATCGATATGACCCATCGATCCGACGGTTAGTGAGTCTACACTTGTGACGCCCCACCTCTATACTCACACTAGCCAAGGACACTACTGGGTAATGCCGTCGACTAGAATGAAAAATAAGGCTGTTGAGGAGCGACCATCTGTGTAATTGCTTTGTGCGAGTACCGATATGTCAGATAATATAACTTACATTTCATTTCAAGAGGAAATCCGACATATCAAATACAAACTCAAAGCTACCACACAGTGGCTATGAGGCCTTCAGAAACAAATATAGAAATAAACATAACACAAATCAGTCACAGATATTCATATCACAAAGGCGGAATCAGATATGAATATAACACATAAAAGTGTACATCAAAGTAGTGGTCAAACACGATCCACTATATAACAAAAGAATAGATACATGTGCTAGACAAAAGAATAATTATACATCAAGGAGTCTATATCTCAAATGTATAATAACAAAAACTACTAATCTAAAGTAGTTAGCCAAAAATCAGATGGTAAACCCTGATAAAAAGTCAAGCGGAAGCACATGTAACATCTCGGTCTAACCCGAGTATTATTTAAAAAGAAAATAATAAACGGATCAGTCTAGCTATAATTATCATATATAAAATGAGATATAAAAATATATATAACAAAAACGTATGATAACAATGATGTCATACCGTGACAAGTATACTTTAAACAACAACAAAATCATACAATATCTCAAGAATCTCAAAGCACCAAAAAGAATGTCATATTCTTTATTTTATTCACCAAACCCAAAATATTGACAAACATATCATTACCAATCACAAAATGAGGTGAAACACAAATACTAGAAATCTTCAACTAGAAATCCAGAAATCACAAAGGGGGAGGCCTATCACAAACGGGAGCATGAAAACTCACCAACACGTGTATCAAAAATGGGTCGTTATCCCATGGTCGCTAACCATAGAGCCGGTGCCACGACTAGTACAACGGACGCCCGAGGAACCAGAAACTCAAATAATCCAGAACATCGACATAGTACAGCATTACGCCCGATGAACCAAAAACTCAAATAATCCAGAACATAGACGCAGTACAACGTTACGCCCAATGAATCGAACTCCAATAATGTGGAACAACGACGTAGTACAACGAACGCCCGATGAATCGAACTCCAATAAGCCGGAACAACGTCGTAATACAGCGTTACGCCCGATGTACCGAACTCCATAAAACCGTAGGTCGCTAGCCTATAAAAATGAGATGAAGCTCCATAAATCGGGGTACAGTCCCCCACGTGGACAAAGAGACATCGCAAATCGCTAGTCTAAACCATAAAATGATCGCCACTGATCAATAAGAAGTGTCAATTACACTAAGCTAGTAAATAGATGAGTTTAGCTTCATGTCCCATAACCACTGGCTTAACTTAAATATTTACGAACAAATTGTAGATTTCCACTAGAAAATTGTCACAAGAGTTCAATCGAATAAGTCCAAGAATTAACCGACGACGTAAACGCAAGCGTTTCATGCCACTTGTTTTACTAAGCCGTTTAATTATATTTCTCATACGAATGAGGTAAAGGCTTGTATATACTAATAGATTGGAAAACGGTTTTATAAACAAGTTTTGTATTAGAAATAGAGTTGAAATCATCTTTGTGAAAGAGTTTGAATATTTACTACTAGTATAGAAACCTTTGTATTTTAAAGTGGCAAGTCACAGAAATGATTGTAGAAACAATCAATCGCCAAAATTCCACATTCGAAGACGTGAATCAAATCCATAGAAATTGATACCGAATCCATCAAAATGGATATTCTCAAAAATCCTGGAAAAGAAGTCATCAAAGACGATAAATGATAACAACAATTCGGATCATCAAAAGTCGATTAAAAATCGGAAATCCCACACAAAACTGCCTAAAATAGGCAAACTGCTCTTTGCCCAAATTCAGTCGACTGGACTGAATAGGTCGGTCGACTGATCCATACCCAGAAATTCTCGGGTTCCAGGTTCAGTCGACTGACACTGGAACAGAAAGTTTTATGTTCCCAGGTTCAATCGACTGATTAATACATTCAGTCGACTGAACTGTCTTTTGCAGCATTTCCAGCCTAGTCCCATGAAGGGCAAAAATCCACACCGAAGTGATCGGACAAGCAACGGAGACTAGGGATTTATGCCAAGCGACAACCCAGCCATATAGGCTCTTCATTACACCCCAACAGCATGATCAAAACATCAAAGATAGGATTTTTAAAGATTTGACTTCAAAACACCGAAAATTGGAATATTCACCAAATCAATCCAAATCAAAAGCAAATGAACGTGAATAGATGTTAGGAATTCATACCTAACAACAATGAGAACTATAGACGTAGATGTGAGTTAAAGAACTCACCGTTAAACCCAAAAACACAAGAGAGAAGCTATAGAGCAAGGCAAGAACAACCACTCTTCAATTTTAACCCAAGAAGCTTCAATCTAAGCTCAAAAGAAAAACATTTCCTAAGTTAGAGTTTAGGAAATTTCTGAAATTGAAGAGGAAATGAGATGGAGAAGATGAAGAGGATGCTTACCTAAGCTTCTCTTAGATTTTGGAGCTAGAACTGAGTTTGCAAATGAATCTAGGGCTTAGGAATTTCTAATTCCTTTTCTCTTCCCCCATTTTTCTAAAGCTTGAAGTGTTAGGAAATGATAGTGTATGAAGAGGAGAGGGGGTGGAGTCAGGATAAAATGAGTTGGGTTAGTGGGCTGAAACTCAAACCCAAACCCAAAGCCCTAAGTGAAAATGTCAAAATTCTACTCAACTCCAAACATATCGATGTCTCTACTCAAAAAGGCCGCAAACACCATTTTGGACTCAATGGAAGTGGTCTCGAGTCCTAATTCGACTGTTTGCAAAAAGTAGCTTTTCGGACTTTAATTTGACTAATGATGCTATGTTTAAATAAAATATTTAAATATACAATCGTAAAATATGCGGGTTGTTACAGACTCTCATCCTTAAAGAAATTACGTCCTCGCAATACTTAAGAAGAAAATAAAGAGTAACAACCATAAAAGCATATCAACACAAAAGAAAATTTTAAATAAGAAGTTCACCTTAAAGAGCACAAGAGAGTAAGTCCAGATGTGTTTGCTCGATGAATTCTCAAGGTACCCAAGAGTAATCCTTAGGATTTGAGGACCATTGGACTTTCACAAGAAGAACGTCTTTATTTCGAAGGCGTTTAACCTCCGAAGTAATGATACGAATTGAATGTTGCTCATAAGTCAAATTTGGTGAAACTTCAATTTCTTCAAATACACCGGGCTCAAGAATAGAATTGAAATCCCTAAGGTATTTCCATAGTTGAAAGACGTGGAAAACCTCATGAATAGCAGAAAACTGAGCCGGTAATAAAAGGCGATAAGCCACGGAACCAATGCGTTCGGTAATGGGAAATGGACCAGCATATCGAGGTGCTAACTCTCCCGATCGACTGAAACGAACAACACCCCTCATAGGTGAAACACAAATGAACACCAATAAAATCTGGACCTAAAACTAGCTTCTCACCGACTTCAAGCCAACACGAAAGAAATCGGCATGGCCTTCCGTAGAGTGCCTCGAAAGGTGCCATACCAATACTAGATTGGAAGCTATTATTGGAAGAAAACTCAACAAGAGAAATATGATCTTCCCAACTTCCACCAAAATCAAGATCACATGCACGAAGTAGATCTTCAAGAGTTTGATTCACACGCTCGGTTGTACATCCGATTGAGGACGATAAGCGGTGCTAAAATTAAGCTTTGTTCCCAAAGCTTTTGAAGACCTTACCAAAATCCACTAGTAAAATAATGGATCACAATCGCTAATAATAGAAGTAGGAACTCCATGCAATTTAACAATTTCTTTGACATAGAGTTTAGCCAAAAGAGGTACAGTCCAAAAGAGAAGGATGAGCCTCAAGGCTACACAAATAAGGGATGAACACGAATTGGATTCACGATCTCGAATCTCACAAGTGGATAAAGTCAAAAGATCATTCCATTCAGATATTATCATAGAAACAACCGCTTGTTGCTTCCGGCTAAGGGCATCGACATCACGATTACCCTTTTCCGGAGTATAAAGAATATCAAGATCATAAGATGCAAGGAACTCGAGTCAACGTTGTTGACGCAAATTAAGTTCCTTTTGAGAAAATAAATACTTCAAAGAT
This sequence comes from Allium fistulosum, assembly GCA_030737815.1. Classification (NCBI taxonomy): domain Eukaryota; kingdom Viridiplantae; phylum Streptophyta; class Magnoliopsida; order Asparagales; family Amaryllidaceae; genus Allium; species Allium fistulosum. The sequence continues at coordinate 57,390,363 of CM060906.1, forward strand.
TTATGATCGGAGTAGAGAACAAATTTCTCTTCCAAAAGATAACGATGCCAAATTCTATAAGCGAAAACAATGGCCACGAGCACCAGATCATGAATGGCATATCTAGTCTCGGCAGGCTTTAATTGCCTAAAAGCATAAGCGATAACACGTTCCCATTTTCATGAGAACCGCACCCAAACCAATACGACTAGCATCGGTACAGACAACAAAGTCTTGGCTCCCATCGGGAATCGCAAGAATAAAAGTATCGGAAAAGAGTTCTTATCCTCTTTCCCGAAAAGCTAAGACATTCAAAATTACAATTAACTTTATGTAATTATCTTTTTAGAAAAGTTTACTTATTACAAGTCAATTTATTGTGTCTGACTGTCTCATCATAGCGTTTAGGAGATTCCTATCGATAACGTTGATCAAGCACACTGACCAGAATTCTTAAAGCACTCAATGGGCAAAACAACACAAAATCTTCTATATGATAAACATGCCTCTTATAAAATTTACAAATATTCTTTGCTCGTTTTAAGAACAAAATCCAATCTTGCTTATAAATATATTATTAAAAAGATTTGCAAATTTTAAATTGTAGTTTTCATCCATAATCAATGAACACAAGGATAAACTCATCGAGATATTCATAGAATACTCGATTTATAAGATGGATGAAATAAGGTAGAAGGTTCGTCAAACCGAATGACATAACGAACCACTCATAAGAATCATAACGAGTGCGGAATGCGGTAAGTGGAATGCTACCCTCCGCAACTCGCAGCTGATGAAAACCGGTGGCAAGGTCGAGCTAAAAAGATTTTAGCACCACTCAATAGATTGCTTAGGTGATATTCCTAAGACAAGCTCAAATACATTCCGAAAAATTCACAAATTACTTGAATGAGAGAAATAACATCTTCCTCATCACGTGGGTTTAAAGAATAAAATGTTGCCACCAAATTTGGAAATCAAAATCTTTAAAAACTATAGAAATCTTCTTAACAGATTGAGCATGTCGAAGATAAATAGTCCGCTCAGGACATAGGATGTGGGCTTCATAATGATCAAGCCAACCCTTTTCCAAAAAATCAATTTCGAAGCCTAAGTAACGCATAACATGCAAATCGGCTCGAAAAGAATAATCACATAAAATAATCTCAACATTTTCACAAAGTAAAATGAGTGTTGCGGATCCACCAATCGGATTCGAAATTCTCAATGAAGTCATCAAGCCCATAATATTTAAAGAAAAGGAATCAACAAGTTCTTTTGATGTAAAAGAAGGAGATGAACCCATATCAAAAAGAACTCGAATAGGATAATCACAAAACAAATTAATGTCATCAAGGAGAGAATGAGAAATACCTTGACCAAGAGAAGTGTCACTAGGAGCTTGCACAACATTCAACTCTCCCTCTCTCCTACTTTGGAGTATGGGACATGTAGATATAAGATGGCCCGAACTTTTTCAATAACGACAAAAAAATGGTTTTGGGCACTCATTTGCATAGTGGTCCGTAGAACCACAATTGTAGCATCGTCCATGGCTAGAGGTAGGAGTCTTTACTACCAAAGTTTCTTGCCTCCCTTTCTTGTTGGGATTGAGATTGGGGCCTTTGAACTTAATAGGCCTCTTCATGTTATTGTTGAAGTTCTGTTTGGCACGCACAACTTCAACATCACTTTCTTTATCGGCCTCTTCAAGTCGAAGAGCGATATCAATAGGCTGATCAAAAGAAACTTCTAGTTTCAGAAGTAAAGGATTTTTGAGGTTCTTATTCAACCCATAGACGAACCTCTGATTTTTCTTCAATGGGGTATTAATATATTCGACCCCATATTTCGAAAGAGATTCAAAAGATGCGACATAATCTGCCACAGAAGATTCACCTTGAACAAGGTCAATAAAGCGTCGAGCTAAAGTTACTTTTTCAGCTTCCGGCACAAATTTTAACTCGAATCTTTCCCGGAATTACTCCCAAGTAAGATCCGCTTCGATAATTTCGGAAATCAAAAGCTCATACCAACCTAATGCTCTTTCTTGGAGCATGCTAGAAGCCACTTGGACACGAAGTGAATCAATAAGATCCATGCGGGAAAAGATGCGGTCGCATGATCTAAGCCAAGCTTGGATTTCTATAACACTTTCGGGTCCCTAGAATGGCCTTCCACCCAAAGCGGTATAATCTCTGCACAAGCGTGCAAACCTGGATTTAGGGTGAGTAGGCGTTGGAGCGGGTCCGGTAACTTGGGCATTGTTCACAAGATCTAAAAGTTGTTGAGCAGACATAAATACTCCATCCTGAGGAGTAGCACTAGATTGACTGGCGCTGGGACGGCCAGGTCTAACCATTTCTCTTCTTTAAGAAAGAAAGAAAGAAGAGGAAAAAGGTTATTCTCAAAATGAATATCAAACAAATTTGATTGATAAAACAAGGCATCATAAAAATAAATAGGATAGAACGGTACGAAGACTTGATTTAAATCCTATAGCACGATTCCTAAGAAAGACTTAGGACAATGATCCTTGCTAGATAATTCTACATTGTTCCGAAGTTTGGCTTTGATACCAAGCTATGACGCCCCACCTATATACTCACACTAGCCAAGGGCACTACTGGGTAATGCCGTCGACTAGCACGAAGAATAAGGCTGTTGAGGAGCGACCATCTGTGTAATTGCTTTGTGCGAGTATCGATATGTCAGATAATATAACTTACATTTCATTTCAAGAGGAAATCCGACATATCAAATACAAACTCAAAGCTACCACACAGTGGCTATGAGGCCTTCGGAAACAAATATAGAAATAAACATAACACAAATCAGTCACAGATATTCATATCACAAAGGCGGAATCAGATATGAATATAACACATAAAAGTGTACATTAAAGTAGTGGTCAAACAAGATCCACTACATAACAAAATAATAGATACATGTGCTAGACAAAAGAATAATTATACATCAAGGAGTCTATATCTCAAATGTATAATAACAAAAACTACTAATCTAAAGTAATTAGCCAAAAATCAATTGGTAATCCCTGATAAGAAGTCAAGCGGAAGCACCTGTAACATCTCGGTCTGACCCGAGTATTATTTAAGAAGAAAATAATAAACGGATCAGTCTAGCTATAATTATCATATATAAAATGAGATATAAAAAGATATATAACAAAAACGTATGATAACAATGATGTTATACCGTGACAAGTATACTTTAAACAACAACAAAATCATACAATATCTCAAGAATCTCAAAGCACCAAAAAGAATGTCATATTCATTATTTTATTCACCAAACCCCAAATATTGACAAACATATCATTGCCAATCACAAAAAGAGGTAAAACACAAATACTAGAAATCATCAACTAGAAATCCAGAGATCACAAAGGGGGAGGCCTGTCACAAACGGGAGCATGAAAACTAACCAACACGTGTATCACAAATGGGTTGTTATCCCATGGTCGCTAACCATAGAGCCGGTGCCACGATGTAGTACAGCGGACGCCCGAGGAACCAGAAACTCAAATAATCCAGAACATCGACGTAGTACAACGTTACGCCCGATAAACCAAAAACTCAAATAATCCAGAACATCAACGCAGTACAGCATTACGCCCGATGAACCAAACTCAAATAATCAGGCACAACGACGTAGTACAACGAACGCCCGATGAACTTGAACTCAAATAATGCGGAACAACGACGTAGTACAGCGAACGCCCGATGAACCGAACTCCAATAAGCCGGAGCAACGGCGTAATACGGCGTTACGCCCGATGTACCGAACTCCATAAAACCGTAGGTCGCTAGCGTATAAAAATGAGATGAAGCTCCATAAATCGGGGTACAGTCCCCCACGTGGACAAAGAGACATCGCAAATCGCTAGTCTAAACCATAAAATGATTGCCACTTATCAATAAGAAGTGTCAATTACACTAAGCTAGTAAATAGAGGAGTTTAGCTTCATGTCCCATAACCACTGGCTTAACTTAAATATTTACGAACAAATTGTAGATTTCCACTAGAAAATTGTCACAAGAGTTCAATCGAAAAAGTCCAAGAATTAACCGACGAAGTAAACGCAAACGTTTCATGCCACTTGTTTTACTAAGCCGTTTAATTAGATTTCTCATACGAATGAGGTAAAGGCTTGTATATACTAATAGATTGGAAAATGATTTTATAAACAAGTTTTGTATTAGAAATAGAGTTGAAATCATCTTTGTGAAAGAGTTTGAATATTTACTACTAGTATAGAAACCTTTGTATTTTAAAGTGGCAAGTCACAGAAATGATTGTAGAAACAATCAATCACCAAAATTCCACATTCGAAGACGTGAATCAAATCCATAGAAATTGATACCGAATCCATCAAAATGGATATTCTCAAAAATCCCATAAAAGAAGTCATCAAAGACGATAAATGATAACAACAATTCGGATCATCAAAAGTCGATTAAAAATCGGAAATCCCACACAAAACTGCCTAAAATAGGGAAACCGCTCTTTGCCCAGATTCAGTCGACTGGACTGAATAGGTCGGTCAACTGATCCATACCCAGAAATTTTTGGGTTCCAGGTTTAGTCGACTGAACTATATGGTCAGTCGACTGACGCTGGAACAGAAAGTTTTCTGTTCCCAGGTTCAGTCGACTGACCAATACGTTCAGTCGACTGACCAATACGTTCAGTCGACTGAACTGTCTTTTGCAGCATTTCCAGCCTAGCCCTATGAAGGGCAAAAATCCATACCGGAGTGATCGGACGAGCAACGGAGACTAGGGATTTATGCCAAGCGACAACCCAGCCATATAGGCTCTTCGATACACCCCAACAACATGATCAAAACAACAAAGATATGGTTTTTAAAGAATTGACTTCAAAACACCAAAAAATGGAATATTCACCAAATCAATCCAAATCAAAAGCAAACGAACATTAATAGATGTTAGGAATTCATACCTAACAACAATGAGAACTATAGACGTAGATGTGAGTTAAAGAACTCACCTTTAAACCCAAAAACACAAGAGAGAAGCTATAGAGCAAGGCAAGAACAATCACTCTTCAATTTTAACCTAAGAAGCTTCAATCTAAGCTCAAAAGAAAAACATTTCCTAAGTTAGGTTTTAGGAAATTTCTAAAATCGAAGAGGAAATGAGATAGAGAAGATGAAGAGGATGCTTACCTAAGCTTCTCTTAGATTTTGGAGCTAGAACTTGAGTTTGCAAATGAATCTAGGGCTTAGGAATTTCTAATTCCTTTTCTCTTCCCCCATTTTTCTAAAGCTTGAAGTGTTAGAAAATGAAAGTGTATGTAGAGGAGAGGGGGTGGAGTTAGGATATAAGATGAGTTGGGTTAGTGGGCTGAAACCCAAACCCAAACCCAAAGCCCTAAGTGAAAATGTCTAAATTCTACTCAACTCCAAATATATCGATGTTTGTACTCAAAACGGTCGCACACACCATTTTGGACTTAATGGAAGTGGTCTCGAGTCCTAATTCGACTATTTGCAAAAAGTAACTTTTCGGACTTTAATTTGACTAACGATGCTATATTTAAATAAAATATTTAAATATACAATCGTAAAATATGCGGATTGATACAACACTCCCCGTCCGTCATTCAAGGGCATAGAAGCATTTTCTCGGCTGAGCTATCGATTATGCAGCACAAGAGTTTTGTTTGCAAGAATACGGTTCCATTGGTTCAAGAAGCAGATTTCATTAATGAGTAGAATAAATGGCAAGTCCTGCCTATTTACAATGCCTTAGTGTCCCTAGGAGGCTTATTTGCAAATGGAAATTAGATAAGGATGAACGAACAGTATCGTTTTAGGTTGCTGCTTCATTCTTAGGTGACCGACTAGTTTGAAGTTTATTTGATAACCAGTCTTTCATCAGCTCACCTGGGCCCTTATCCATTGGGTCCATGCAGTTTTCCTTGAGCAGGTAGACCTTGAGGTCTTGAAATTTGTTTTCCATTTTGCGGTTCCCTAACATACTGCTAGAGCTTGTTATTCTTTATCTACTCCTCAATCGAATTCCCCAAGTGTCAGCGTTCATTATTGTTATACCGGTTCATTTCATGGAAGCGACTGTGCTTCCCGGAAAGTTTCTCCTGCTCCGTCGCTTCCCTCTTAGGTGGCTTCTTATATTGCTCAGTACCCTGAGTAGCAAGATATATTCTCTAGCATATCACTCAAAGGCGTGTAATCTTCCAATCCAAAGTTCTTCGGATGTTTTGTTATGTCTGTTAGTAGAGTTTTGATTTCTTTTCTTCTAATTACCAGAGTTTCCAACATTTACTGTTATGTTGCTCTAGATTACTTCCTTCGATTGTTAATCACCGACGTCTCTTTCGGCTAGTCATGCTTCTTCCAACCGTAGGAACTGATTTGCCTTTTGGTGAAATTCTTCCATGGTGGTGGGTTGCTTCATCTTTAACCATCTATCGAAATCCATATTCGGGTGATTACCCCGAACCAAGGCCATAAATACAAGATCATCTTTCGGATTCCTAATTTTCATAACAATGATGTTGAATAGGTTCAAGAAAGCATTCAAAGACTCACTGGGTCCTTGAGACAAGCCAAACAAAGACATCACATTCCTAGGTCATGCAACATGCAGTTGAAATTACTCCATGAATTTTCTAGCTAATTCATCAAAAGGCGATATGGATCTCGGTGCGAGTCTTATGAACCACATTTATGCTACTCCTTCCAAGAAGATAGGGAAACATCTATAGCAAACAACACCATCGCACTTGCTCCATCCATATGCCATTTGTACTTGAGTAAGTGTTGTTTGGGATCAGCGGTTCTGTTGTATGATGGAATCGTGGGCATCGTGAATTTCCTAGGATATTCCCCTCTTAGAATATTTTTCATGAATGGAGTTCTACTTGGTGTAGAACCCCAATCGTCATTCTTCTTGCCACTACTTTCTTTGACCAATAGACTAACCATATCAGCTATGTATTCCTTGCTAGCATGGTATTCCATAAGGCAACTGCTAGGGGCTGCACAGAATGTTTGACTCTGCAAATACCCTTGGTTTGTCAACTGGCATCTAGGTTCTCCGGTCTCTGGGAGAACCACTCTTGTAGTATCCCATTGTCGTAGGGTTGGTTCAGCTGCGGCTACTTGAACTCTAGCAGCATTTCCTCTAGCTCTTGGTTCAAAAATATCATCATCCATCATTAGATCATCATCAGAGTTAGAAACCACCATTGTATCTTCTTAGAAACCACTATTGCATCTTTCTCTTGTGCATTGTTCTCCTCAGATTTGAGTTGGTACCGAGAGGAAACCTCTCGTCACCTGTTGGTTTCTTTATGGGAGAAAAACTCCTACTTCCTCCTACAACAATTCCTAAAACTCTAGCAGTTGCCTCCTTCTGTTTTTTCTTTCCATCCCTTCTGTTTTGGACAGAAACTGATGAGTTGTCCTGTTCTATAACAGGTGAAGTTTCTCTCCTAACTCTCCTTATCGCCGATGGCTGCAAGGTTAGTAAGCGTATATCTTATCCATGAGAACTTTTTGGCTATCCAATGTCTTTTGGTTAAGTTCATGAATTGCCTTATAAGCTCTCCTCTGAAAACAACTTCCTATTGAGTAGAGGATTCTTGTATGGCATTTCCATTATTAACTTTCGATTGGTGAGTGTTTCCTTCATCACCATTAGCCATCGAACCTACGGATCTTTGAAAAGCAGATGTTCCTTTTTTGGGTGCCACTAATCTTTAATAGCAAGTTCTCAAACTTCTTAAAGCTAGTTTTCTAGATCTAATTATTGAATCTCTCCAAATCCACAATAGCAAGCTAGATCTAAGCCAAGATTCAGTTTTCTTAATGAAAGCACCAAAATGTTAACGCCAAAAATGGATCAACACCCAAGAATGAGTTATAGGAGTTATAGGGAACCTATGAGACCTATATCTAGCAGATAATAGCAAAAATCAAAGAAAAATAACAAGGAGACACAAAAAATTTATAGTAGTTCGACAATCTCTGGCCTAAATCCACTTTGTAGCTTTATTGATTATAGATCTGAGAGAGTTTGTATGAGATTATAGAGAAATAGAGTCACAAGTACAAGAAGTTGACAAGTTCTAAGGCCTAGAACTACCAAAAGTAGCTACCTTAGTGACTATTGTAAGGGAGGAAGATGGTGAAAAGCAATAGAATCCCAGATCCAAAGTGAAGAAGAAAGATCAAGGAGTATATCTTATTTTGGTTGCACCGTGGTTTGTATTCATAGGGAAACAGAGGTACTGGGTTAGAAGCCTGCTTGCACTGAGGTCCAGAAGATAGCCCAATGTCACACAAGAGAGATGAGAGCTCCGTAACTTAAAACAATAACTCGGTATCGACCTATGGATCTTGGTGTAAGTAGAATCATTTTACTTGCTTTGCTCTTCTATCTTCTGTCTAATGTTTTTCAAGCTCTTTTCATCGACTTTTGGTCTATTCTAGTGATCTATCCATTATCGCTCGAGTTATCCTGCTTTCTTGATTTTCTTCTCAACAACCTTGGTAATGGTCATCTAAATTTTAAGAAAACCACTTGATCATGAGTTGTTGGAGTAGTATAGGAGATGTATGGAGTTTGGGAGGAGGAATGTGATGAATGGATGGGTAGGTACTCGGTACCGACCTACATAACTCGATACCGAGTTATGTACTTAGCTCCATTGCCTTTGCAACTTGTTGATTTACTTCATACCAACATTCTAGATAGTTCTAATCATGTTGGAGTGAATCATAAAGGTGGAAACCATGTCGGTGAAAACCATGAGCTTTAGGTCGGGGTAGACCTGACTTGGTGTCCGACCCGAGTGGTTTGAGCATTTGCTTCAGGCCTTGCTTGGAGTCGTCCAAAGGTTGGAATGCTTCAAGTCCTACTTGGGAGTTTTGTGTGTCCGACCCGAGTTCTACTACGTAACGATTGCTTGGAGTTCGACTTGGGAGCTTTGTGAGTCCGACTTGAGTTCTGCTCAGTAACGATCGCTTGGAGTCTAACCTGAGATTTTTGTGAGTCCGATCCGAGAAAAATCAAACCTTGGTATCGAGTTGTGACTTACAAATCGATATCGAGTTGACTCGGGTCTGACTCTAAGTCATATTGTCTTGCATTGCTATTTCTCAACTCAGGTTTTCCTTCATTTTTCCTAGGTTCAGCTCAGGTACGACTCGGATCCGACCCCAAGCGCCAAGTTGAAAAAGTTAAGTCAACTTTTTCCGCTCATTTTTTATATTTTCTTTTTCTTTCCTTTTTTTGATGTTTCCAAAGTCCTTGAATCATTTTGTCTTTGTTTTGACGTTCTAACTTCTGGTTGAAATCAGCTTGGTCAAAAACCAGGTTAACACTTAATTTGTATTGATATATGACATGGTTCATAACTGGATGATATGTGTATGGTACACTTTTTGATTGAATATATGCACATGGTTGCTTTTTATGTAATGTATTTTACATATGTGATGTATCTTGATGATGATAAAGTGAGGGAAAACCCGTTTCATGTTACTGGCATGGTCTCGCTACGGATGATTAAGGTAAACATTTTACTCATACTAGGCTTTATGTCTGATCTTTGTTTTTATTATTTTCCATAAACACATGGGTACTCATTCAAGTAAGCTAACTTTATGGATTAGACGGGTATCTATTGGAAGGATGAATAAAGATTTCAAAGATGAAGCTAGAGGCTTATCTAGAGAAAAAAATATTTAAAAATTTCCACTGTGTAAAACCAGAAATTATATCTGACTTTGTATTGTGTTGGCATCTTCATATCTCGAACATAATACCACTCTTATTTTCTATTATATTTACCCTTATGTGGGAACAAATTGGGTTAAAAATAATGTAAAGAATTTTGTAATTCAAAATGATGTAATGAAAAAGTTACTTAGCTACTCTATTTGCTTATGTTATGCAAAATAACACTGAACACACTTTGTCGTTTGAAAATGATTCTGATATGACTACAACATCATCGGTGTCCATTTTTAGGTTTTGGAGCAGGGGATGTTACAACATGGTATCAGAGCTTAGGTTAGGGGAACACTTAAGTAAAACGGAGCTAAGTATAAACTTATTACTAGAAAATGAACACCTTGGGAAGGGTATACGCTATATATAACGTACTTGTATTTTGATATAGATATACAGGAGAATATACCTACTCATATATGATTGATCCCACTCTCTTTACTTCTATTTCTTACAAATCATTGCTCATGCAGAATGGATCCACGTAACTAACATTTGACCATAAGAAGTGCGAGAGCGAATCCCAGTAGAGGATATGATAGTACGTAAACTAATTGTCGAGGAGGAGAGGCAAACCCGAAAGTTCATACTGAAGCCGATACCCAAGTGCCTGCCCAGGCTGAAGGAGGAATGAATGTGAATGTCTTATTCCGATAGTTTATGGTGGAAATGACAAGGTAACAACTAGCAGGAGTTGTTGAGCCGAGGCAGGAAATAGCAAGAGAAGCGGACTTTTCTAAGATGAACAAAGATTTTAAGAGTTGTGGAGGAAAGGAGTTCGCAATGAAGGAGTCTATCTTAGAAATGTTGAATTGGTTGAAAGTAACATGTTTTTGGATATAATAATGTTCAAAAGAAGAGTTGGCCTCTTGTAAGCTCCAGGAGGGTGCACTAGACTAGTAGGAGGCTGTAATTGTTGAGGTCCCAGAGAAGGAGATAACCTGGGAGCAGTTTAAAAGCGATTTGAGGCTCGGTTTATCCTCGAATCTCAGAAGAGTACTTTATGTAGGGAGTTCCTTGAATTGAAGCAAGGAGAGTTGACTTTGGCAGAGTACGTTCGGCACTTTAATGCTTTGTCAAAGTATGGAAGGAAGTATACCAATACTTGGCTAAAGAAAAATGAGAAATTCATTGAAAGTTTGAGAAATAGGCTGAATCACAAGGTGATGGTTCATCTATTGGAAGGACAAATAAAGATTTCAAAGATAAAGCAGGTGGATTATTTAGAAAAAAAGTGTTTTAAAATTTCTGTTATGTAAAAAAAAGAAATTATAACTGGTTATGTGTTGTGTTGGCATCTTCATAAGTCGGACACAATACTGCTCTTATTTTCTATTATGTTTTCTCCTATGTGGGAATGAATTAGGTTAAAGGTGATGTAAAGAATTATGTAATTCAAATTGATATGATGGAAAAAATAAATTAGCTACTCTGTTTACTTATGTTGTGCAAAATAATATTGAAATCACTTTGTTGCTTGAAAATGATTCTGATGATGACTATAGCATCACCGATGTCCATTTTTGGGTTTTGGAGTAGGGGATGTTACATATGGTATCAGAGCTTAGGTTAGGGGAACGCTTAAGTAAATCATAGATAAGTAGAAACTTATTAATAGAAAATGAACACCTTAGGAAGGGTATACGCTATAGATAACATACTTGTATTTTGATTCGGATATATAGGAGAATATATCTACTCCTCTACGATTGATCTCACTCTCTTTACTTTTGTTTCTTACGAACCCTTGCTTATACAGAAGGAAAGAATAGATCTACGTAATTGACATTTACCACAGGAAGTGCAAGAGTGAATCCTAGTAGAGGATATGACAGTACATAAACTAATGGCTAAGCAGGGGAGGCAAACCCAGAAGTTCGTATGAAGCCGGTACTCAAGTGTTTGCTCGGGATGAAGGAGGAATGGATGTGAATGTCTTGTTCTGCCAATTTATGATGGAAATGATGACGCAATAGCTGGCGGGAGTTGTTGAGTCGAGACAGAAAGTAGCAAGAGAATTAGACTTTTCGAAGATTAACAAAGATTTCAAGAGTTGTGGAGGAAAGGAGTTAACAGAGAAGGAGTCTGCCTTATAAGTGTTGAATTAGTTGAATGTATGTGAATGTATTTGCGGACATTTAGGATATAATAATACTCAAAAGAAGAGGTTGGCTTCTCATTAGCACCAAGAGCGTGCACTAGACTGGTGGGAGGCTATAATTGTTGAGGCCTCAGAGGAGGGATAATTTGGGAGCGGTTTAAGGAGCGATTTAAGGCTAAGTTTGTCCCCAAATCTCAAAAGAGTGCTTTCTGTAGGGAGTTCTTTGACTTGAAGTAGGGAGAGATGACTTTGGCAGAGTACATTCAGCGCTTTAATGCTTTGTTGAAGCATGGAAGGGAGCATATTTGTGACGACCCGACTTTTTCTCCACAGAAAGTCGCATCGTCAATAAGAAAGAAAGGGATAGAAAAGAGAAAATAAGAGAAGAGAGAAAGAAACAACATCAGAATCTTAACAGCGGAACGAATAAATTATATTAATAACATAAACTATTACATAGTATACAACAATTATCAGAGTTACACAACATATACATCACATACTAGACAGTTATAAACATCTGTCTAGACATTACAACTCAAATACATACAAGACACTATCACAGATCAACACAGCGGAACACTATATATCTACGAACGCTGAAGCCTCCTGCTCCATTGCTCCTCCAGAAAACTCGTCAAAGCTAAACCTGAATCCCTTGGCTACTCGTAAAAATTTGAGTACCCAAGAGTTTATAAAACAGAAAATAAACACTTGGGTCAGACATGGGTCTGGTGTGAGTAACAGGTTAAACTTGCTTAACTTTGAAAATCCTTTGAAAGAAAAGGTATCACGTAAGACTTCCCACACATAAACATGGGTAAGTTTTTACCTTACGCTAACCAAAACTTTGATACGAAATCCAGTTATATTATAATAGGTCTAGGGTTTTCAAATAAATATTCACATAGCCGAAATTGTTACATTCATTAAATTCCAGCATACATAGGTATACAATCAAGTCCGAGATCACTTATTGGAAGTTGGATTCCATACAATGGCAGGGCTACCGGGGTACCGACCATCACAGTACGGGGCCTAGATCACCGTACCGAGGATCACTCCCAATCCCCTACAACACAAAGCCGGAACCATCCCTTATTGGATAATTCCGAATAAAAATCACCCCACAGATGGCCATCGCCAACTGCACCACTAAGCCGAAATAAAGGAACTCTCTAGACAGGGATGACCTTACTCTCAGTGGGTGCTACCCACGAAGCCTTGCTGCACCTTCCCTGTTTTAGCCATTCCCGGTTGATGAGGCTTGAGGCTACGATTACCTTTAATCAGAACACATCACTTAGAATGCTCATCGTCCACCTGACGATGTTCTGAAAGCATTCAATCCATACAAGTTCATTCCGGATTCGAACGAAACCGAAGGAATTATCTCGTTACACTCGTGTTGGAATCACCCTCAGAGTTAACGACAATAACCCTTGCACTCTGAATCTTCATCTTCACTTGAGATTCACGACCTAACGTTAATTTGGATCGATGTGGTATTCAGATATCCAAATCTGGAAACCCAATCCCGGTCTCATCGAAATCCAAAACGTATCTTTTAAGGCCAAGTTGTTTTAAAGTTAAAACAATTCAATTTAATTATCTATATACACATAGAAAGATAATTCACAATAGATAATCCATATTATCATCACAAACAGATAATTCACATTATCATTACAATTCAACCAAAACATCCATATCATATATCAACACATATCTCATCAGAGATATGAAACAATGCAAAGCATTCAATATTATTCATCCATTCCTAAGTAATGATTTACCATCTGTAATTAATTTAAAGTGAATTAAATTAATTACTTCATTCTATAAATCCTGCTTACTTAATCATTAATTAAACCAATTAATTAACCATACTCTAAGTATCCATCTTAATTAATTATTCCTGATTAATTATCCTTTAATTACTTTAAGTAATTAATCCTTAATTAATTTCACAAATTAATTATCTTAAATCATTACAATAATTAATCTTTAAAATTACTTCATTAATTAATTAACTATACTTAATTACATTAATCCTTAATTAATTATAATTAATTAATTATTTTAAATCACATATTATGGATTAATTAATCTTAATTAATCAACCCTTAATTACATCATTAATTATATTAATTAATTAATGATCCTTAATTACTTCTTTAATTAATTACTCCATTTAAATTAATTACATTTAATAATTAATCTTTAATTAGTCACATTTATTAATCACCTTTGATTAATCTCATTTAGTAATTAACTTCCCTTAATTACTTCATTATATAAATTAATTACTCCTTAATTAATTATCTTTTAATTAATCCCTTGATTAATTATTCAAAGTAATTAACTCAAATTACTTTCATTATTAAATCTCCTTTAATTAATTACATCCAGTAATTACCTTTAATTACTTTCCTAAGTAATTACACTTTATTAATTACATTTAAGTAATTATACTTAACCAATTTCATATTAATTAATTAATTTAATTGATTATCAAAATTAATCACATTAATTAATTATTTAATAATTCCTAATTAATGATCTCTCATTAATTATTAATAATTCTTTACTTACATTCCTTAAGTAATTTAAACTTAGATTAATCATTATAAATTATAAATCAATTAATCTTTAATTACACATTAATTAATCTCTAGTTACTTAATTAATTTCTTAATTAATCTTTAATCACTTGATTAATTAATTCCTAATCATTTATTAATAATCTATACTTATCTAAATAAATGATCCTTAATTCCAAATTAATTAACCCTTAATTAATTAACTTATAATCCTAATTATTTAATTAATTAACACTAAATCATTAATTAATTAAATTATTAAATTACTCTTTAATTACTTTATTAATTTAATGAATCCTAAATCATTAAACCTTAATTTATCTCTAAATTAAAGTATTAACTTTTATAACAACTTTAATTATTATTAACAAAAAGCTTGGAAATATTTTACTTTTAAATCTTTATTTTAATTCATTTTAAATTAAAGATTTAAAATTAAATTATAAATTTAACTTTAACCAAATTTAGATCAAATTTACAAACCCTTTTTAAAACCAAATGTTAAAGAAACACTTAACATTTATAAAAGAAATTTAAGATTTTTAACCCAATTCATTTATTCAAACCTATTTAAAAATATACTTCAAATATTTTAAATTTGTTAAAACCTTTATTTTTATAAAACTTTATTTATCTCAAATCCAGGATGCAAATTTAACTTAAACCCATATGAAAATTTGATTTAAAACTTGGGTTAAATCCTGTTTCAAAATTTTAAAACTCATTTTAATTTAAAACACTTGTCAGGTTTTAAAAACTGTAATCACCCAAAATTACCCAAGCCAATACAAAAAAACTTCGAGTCGAAACCCTCCACGCTTCGAGTAACTCACGCGATCAACTCGAGTACCACTCCTCTGCTAAAAACCCAAACTCACCAGTATCCAAATCATCACCGTGCACATGCATGGTGACGCCGTTCCACTTCGATCACCACCGATGATCTCCTTAAGTCATCGATCATCCTCACATCTAAATACGACCATCAAATCAACCTACCAGACTCGAAATCAAATTCGAGCTTCACATCCCAACCTGGAACACTAAACCTCTCCTCAACCCAAACCTGTCATCGCTTCGCATCCCCTCCTCCGACCACCAGAGCACCAGAACTTCTGGCCACGTCTTCGTCATTCTTCAAGCTTCAGATCTCCAGAGTTCGGTGGAACTCGATCCACTCTGGATGTCGTGACGAACACATTTCTCAACCTCACCAAAACTAGGGTTATAAACTTCCCCGATCAAACCCCTTCGCCACAGTGCTTTTCACCATCAACAGACATTTTTCTCGAACTCTCCGACCATTCCTCTATCTCCAGTTGAAACCATAACCTCGCCGAGCACTTAGATCATTAGAGATTACCCAAAGAGTAAAATCTGTTCAACCACGAACTGCTCTCTCATCCTACTTCTAAAAATCATGATTCGAATTTTAAAAATCATGTTTTCACACCAAGATTCAGATCATATGCCTGAATCAATGATTTAAGGAATTCGAATTTTTAACAGAAACTCAAGTCTTCCTGTTCTATTTAGTTTTCCAGAACAAATCCCCATTTTAATTTGTTTAAATAAAATTTAAACTTTAAATCATGATTAAACAATCGTATGTTGTTTGAATACTAAATCCAAACAGAGATTATATTAAGAGGAAATGAATTTTGATCATAAATTTAAGTTTGAAACTGAGAACAGAGATATACCAATACATCAGCATAACTCATATATACATCCATATATACAGATAAGTCTACTTATATAAAATCACACAAAACATTATTTAATTCCAGAAATTTAACATGCAAACAGATATCCCTATACTTAAGTTTAAGAAGAAAGTTACTCACAATTTTTAAAAGTGAACAGAGCCTCTTTGAAACCAATTTTTTTTTTGAAAAAACCTTTAAACTGAAATGCCCCTTTGATCTTTAAAATCTTTTAAACTTGAATGCTTGCTAGAAAACTTGCATGCATGCTATTTGTTGTTGAGACATTGCTTTAGATTCCAGGTTTACTTGCTTCCAGACTTTGAAGAAGATGTTTACAGGCTTTTTGTCTCTGCTTTGAAGAATTTTATTTACAGGTTTTGATTTTGAAAATGATTTGCAGGCTAATGGTTTGATAATTTCTGGTTTGTGGAGTTTGATTACTGATTTGTTTTGAGAAATTGTTTGAGCTTCAGATTTTGTTTTTCAGAATGGTTTAAGGCCGAATTCTCTTAAGTTTGAAAAGAATATAAAAAAAATAAAGATGAGAGGTAGATGCATATATAGGTAGAAATGATTTATTCAAATAAAAGAAAAACAAAAATTTAAAACTTTGACATTTGTCATTTACCATTGTTAATTAGTTTACACTTGTTATTTAGGTGTCTTTATAGATTTACACATGTCATTTAAGTAACACTTATTTATTTTAAATGTAAATAAAAGCTTTTTCTTTATTTATTTAAATACTTATCTATTTATAAATTTTTTTTTTAAAGAAACAAAACTAATTATATTTATAAATAAGTTTATACATATATTTAGAAATAAAATTATTTATAACAACACATTCAATTTCTTTAAAATCTATTTATCTATATATAAAACAATATATTAATAATATTGTTTGAAATAACAATTTTGGTCAAATTTAAATAATTTATAAAAGAGATTATAAATTACTTCTATTATTAAATGAATTAACATATCATATGCAAATTTTATTTTAAGCTTATATATATATATATACTCTTAAACCATATTTATTAAGCAATATAAAATAAACCTTATTATTAACCTTACTTAAAACCATATAATTATTTGTTTAAATAGCTTTGAAAAGCTTAATATTAAATAAATCAAAATTTCCAAACTATCAAAAATGTATATTAGAAATTTAAAAACAAGATTTTATTTATTTATTAAATTTCAAACCAAAGCTTATCTATTTACAATATATACACACATATATATACATTATAAATAGAAATCATTTTATTAGTTTTTAAAAGATAAAATTCACTAATTAAATATTTATTTAATTAGATTATTAAATCAATTCAAATTTTATTATTTAAGATTATAAAATCAATTTAATTATTTAAACAGATTATTAAATTGATATTGCCCAAAAATTCCGGGATATCACATTTAATACTCCGCTAGAGAAGAATGAGAAATCCATTGAAGGTTTGAGAAAGTGGCTAAATCACATGGTGATGGCTCATCTATCAGAAGGACAAATAAATTTTTTAAAGATGAAGTAGGAGGCTTATCTAGAAAAAAGGATGTTTTAAAATTTCTACCGTGTAAAACAAGAAATTATAACGGTTATGTGTTGCGTTGGCATCTTCATATGTCGGATACAATACCACTCTTATTTTCTATTATATTTACCCCTACGTGGGAACTAATTAGTTTAAAGATGATGTAAATAATTATATAATTCAAATTGATGCAATAAAAGTCATTTAACTACTTTGTTAACTTATGTTGTGCAAAATGATACTAAACTCACTTTGTCGCTTGATAATACTTCCGATAATGACTATAGCATCATCAGTGACCATTTTTGAGTTTCAAAGTAGGGGATGTTACATATGGTAATGACGAAATGAATATGTGTACAAAATAAAGTTACTAGGTGAGCTTATATTAGATTAGAAATACGATTTCGCTTGTAAGCGTTGAACTTGACCCCATACCGTGTTTCAGTAATGTCCATACAACTTTCAATATTTAAATTATTTAAATATTGATTGTGGATCTAGTTCTCACCAGAGAGTCAATATAAACGCGTTGTTAGTTATTTTCAAATTCGACTAAGGATACAATTAATTTATTAATGTTACAAATTAATTAAAAATTGTATTAATATATGGCTATTTTAAATTATTTGTTTCAACTTCAAAATCAGAAAGAATGACGTATAAAAGTTATATAATGGTTTGATCAGTTTAGAAGCTAAGAATTAGTTAATTGAAAGAAGATTTAAATTGGAGTCAAAGGGGGCCTTGACCTTGCCTTTTGAACCCAAGACTGGCCGGTATGCGAGCTAGAGAAAGACTAAACCAATTCTTTAGATCTAGAGGAAATAAGGGAGAGAAATGAGCTGGCTCTTGGCTACAAATAATCTAGCCTCCCCCAAACTTTGACGCACTTTTCTAAGCTCTCTCCCTCACTCCTAGCCGTCTACCCATGCCCTTGGTGAAGCCATTCTTCACTTTGCAATGTGAAGAGAAGGAGGAGACAGTAGTGTTCCAAGAGGACATATTGAACAAACAACATACTGACTTTCTACAAGCTTATTTCAGAGAAAGGTAATATTTTATGTTCTAGTTTTTATTTCATATGAATATGCTCACATATATCACGTTCTACTGAGTACAAATATTCGGCTATGATCTTATAAAAAAGAAATATTTTTAATGATTATATTCATAAATATACATTATTTAATATTTAAATTATATATAAGTATATATACTATTTATATATATATATTAAAAAAATTGGCATAAAAAGTATTTTTGATCCGAAAGTATTTTATTTATATATTTATTTAGAATTGTATTAAACGAAAGATTCTAAAACTGTTGTTTTCATTTTAAAAGAATAATAATAAAATGCTTTTTTCTTCTTTTATTTCAGTTAAAAATTTATTTTTGCATAAATACACACACACTCTCTCTCTCTCTCTCTTTCAACATTATATCACTTAGTATTTATGGAATTTGATTTTGGTCAAAATTCCAATGTCATCCTTATTCAAAATTAGTTAGTCCATAAGCAAAGTCCTTGGTTGAAAAGTAACATTTATTATTAACCATACTACTCTGGCCGGAGATTTTAATTTTGAGTTGACTATAGTTAACCGTGATGTTAGCCTCTTACAATTGAAAAGACGAATTCTCTATTGAATAGTGCTTCACTTCTAATTCTTCAACTCAGACCTAACTATAGTCGTTCGATGAATGACATGTCATGATTTAACTATAATCTAAGTGGAGTATTTACATTAAAGTTCCATGGTGTTCTCCTGTCAAAGGAACCATGTAATGCTATCACCTTGAGATTTTCTGTTTGACCTAGTTGTTAACTAAAAGGAAACTCTCAGACGAGTCATTTCATGGCTATTCAATAACTACGAGTACATAACCTCTTGGTGCCCCCGACAGCCATGAGTAATACATTGTCCAACATTTGGAAAGTGTTATATACTCTAGTCTAAACAGATGTACCGATATCATTTCTCGAAACATCTTGACCAAGATTATTTAAATAATATATTATTTTATGTGGAAATTAGTGTGAGGAATGCAGAATATGGATCTTAAGGCTAGAATGAACACTAGAGAGGGGGTGAATAGTGTTTATAAGAAATGACTAAATCTTTTTGAGTTATTGTTGATTTGTATACAAATGTATGCAATATTCAGACACAAATATAATCACAGAATCAAACACAGATGCAGAAATAAAGTAAATGCAGTAAAGGAAAGAACACATCGGATTTTATACTGGTTCGGAGTTACCCTACATCCAGTCCCGCACAACTAAGTACGGATTTCCTTTCAAAAGCAATTCAACAATTACAACCCTCAATTTCAAGGCCACGAGGTACACCCTCCAGAATCACAATCCTCTGGGTAGAGATACTTGATTTCCGGGCAATAAGTTCACCCGATTGATTTCTCAAGGATACAATCACACATTTTCTCACTTCATTGATTTCCAAGGCTACAATCACACCTTTTACTCTATTGATTACAAAGAAAGCCTATAACTCTGAATAACACTGAGGATCTTGATGAGATAGTGATAGAGAATCAAACCAGAGATTATCTAGTTAGATTCAATGTTGATTTCGGCAGAGTAATGGTAAGAATATGTATAAAGAAATGTGGAAGAAGAAGAGAAGTGAAAAACCAGAAAATCTATATTCAAATTCGTTGAAACTAACCCCTATTTATAGAAGAACAACAGCCATGTCCATTCGTGAAAGGTTATGGCGAATAGACACTTCTTTTGAAATTCAAATTTTTGAATTTAACTGTCACTATGTCGACATGGGGTACTAGGGCATGTCGACATCCCAAAGCATTTTTTGAAGATTTGATTTTCTTCGAAAATAACCTTTATCTTATATTAAAAACTATTTAAACTTTATAAATATACTTGACTATAGATAAAATACATAGATAAATATAGAGAATAATATATATATAATTTTACTATAATTTTATATTTAAATCTAAGTATAAATATATTATAATTAAAAGATAGTTTAAAACAAACGAAGTTTAAAACAAGAGTTTATTAAAAACAAAAAACAAAGAATATTTTAAGGCTAAAACATCTTTCTGAAAATCATTTGAAAAGATAATTTTTAAGGCTAAAACATTTTGAAAAGCAGTTTTGAAAATCATTCTGAAGTAGTTTTGAAAATCATTTTGAAGTATTTTTGCAAGCTTCTTCCTACAGAATATCTCATCACATCAGGACTCGAGAACTTGTACAAAACCAGGATGTTCGTGGGTTTGTAAGCCACTTGTCGTAGGTTTGTAAGCTACTTGTCGTGGGTTTGTAAGCCACTAAAAAGGTAGAAATGGGTTCCATCCCAAATGAAAATACGGAATGAAGATTTCAGTGCTATTGTGAAGTTTTAACATAATTCTAGACTCAATACTTATCTTGAAATCTTGAACTCTTGATAATCTTGATACTCATGAGTCTTCAATCTTGATATCTTGAATCTCTATACTGTACAGTCTTCATTCTTTGTACCTGCATGGTTAAATCCTGCATATACATATATATATCTAAACTATAATGTTAGTATTTATATTTTATAATCTTATTCTAAGGTTGTTGTCATCAAAACCATCATCTCAAGGACTAACAATCTCCCTTTTTTTGATGATGAAAACCTTTGTTTATAAAATATTACTTCTATCCTAATAACTCCCCCTAAATCTAATAACTCCCCCTTAATCTATGCCTAACTACCCTATTTTATATTTCTCCCCCTTTGTCATCAACAAAAACAAACAAACTCTAAACTATATAACTCCCCCTCATTTTTGTACTCAAGTACCTGCATTAATAAACTATATAATAGAGTATATTAAGAAATAACTATACTTATAGACATGATATTCAATCAACGATTATAAATATATCAATGTATATTTATACATTCATCAATCCACACCAAGTGTCAATCAAATCAATCTAAACAAACAATTTCAATCAAAGCAATCAATTCAAACAAAGTAATCAAATTAAATAAAGCAATCAAATTAAACGTTACGAAGAACTTCCACCCATCCTTCTTCTCCGAAAATAGGGTCTTCTTTGATGGTATCCCAATTTTCATTGTCATTTGTGAGAGAGACAGGAGGATGTGCTTCGTTATCATCCTTGTGCAGTGAAGAAATCATCCATCGAATTGCCTCGAAATGCCTTTCTTGCTCCTTGATCATTTGCATTTGACTCAATTCTAAATGTCGCTGGTTACAAAGAATGAACGAGAGAATATTCTTGAATGAATTAAGAGTTTCTTCAAGATTCTCGGATAAGTTATGAATTGGATTAGCCATTTTTGAGAAGAATGAGAGATAGAATAGATAAGAAATAATATTCAGTAATGAATTCTGGAAGAAATGGGTATATATAGGTGTAGAAATTCGTTTGAAATGAATAGACATATGGTAGTTATTCAAAATGAAGTGTCATTTCTGACCAGTACATGTCGACATGGTCATAGAGGGTATGTCGACATGAGGCAGTGAAATTTGATGGTAATTTTGATTTTGTGAATAATTGTGTATATATATATATATTTATATAATATACTAACATTTATTCAAGAGATAAGATAAGCTAGATAACAGAAAAGAAATTCAATTTCATTGCATAGAAGAGTGATACAATGATTAATCATAAACAACTACATAAACACTCAAATTAAAACAAACTTAAACTAATTCGACATGATATGAAAATATAGAACTAGTTAGAGGATGATGAAGATGAAGATAATCCAAGTTTCTTGCTGACTTTGGAGAAAAACTTGTTCATCTTGGATGATATTTTGTCCAACTTCTTACTAACGGATCTTTTAAGAACCCGTTGATTCTCAACAATAATCTTTTGGTTTTTAAGAAGGGTTTTATTGGTAGGATTGGAGGGATAATCAATACTTTCTAGGGATGTCTCACCTTCTTCTTCTATTTCCATTTCATCCCCTTCTTCTTCTTCTTCCTCTTCCATTTCTTCATGAGCCAAACGCTCTTCTTTTTCGGCAAGACTCTCATAAGGTTGAAAATCATATGGGATTTTCATGAGAGAAATGTTTGAGATATTAAAAACTTTTCTTGAAATAAATTCTTCTCCTTTGAAATTTACTCCAAAATAGTTGAAAATCCGAGTAAGGTAAATTCCATGATATAAAGTGTTTTCTCCCATTTCAAAATTTTTAGGACGAAGTTCATCCAAAATAACTTGCGCCCAATTGATATCATAATTTCCGAAAATAGCAAAAAGAGCTTTGCAAACTTTTGAGGTAGGATTGTTAAAATTCCCCGATCTTGGGGTCAAAGTATGTTGTAAAAGAAGGTTAACAATTCTTGCTTTTGGACGAAAGTTTCGGTTTTTAAATTCAAAGTTTTCATCTCCTTCAAAAATATGATGAAATGTCTCACGATCATGTTCATCGATTTGAAAACTAGAAAGATCCATTCCCGTGCTTTTGCAATTGAGAATGGTACACAAAATATCACAATTCAAAATAATTTTAGTGCCTTTGACACTACTCCAAATTTCATTATCATTTCCTTCATAAAATTCTCGATTGAGATTTGCATAGAAAATTTTAACAAGATCTGGGTAACAAACAAAATCATTTTGAGAAGAATCAACAAGACTAAGAATTTGATTGTTTGCAAAAAGAGTATCAATTTCATAAGAAGCAAAATCTTGAAAAATAGCAAATTTTTCGGGATGGACTTTTCCATAATTAGCATAATTGATGTATGCTTTTATGGCCTCCGGATTATTGAGGAGTTGCTCTTTCAAGTTTCTGGAAAGTCTCATGGTGGAGGGGTTGCTTGAAGAAGCCATTAAAGTAGAGAGTAGAGAGCTTGAAGTTTTGAAGAGAGAGTTTGAATTTGAAAATGAAAATGAAAAGTTGTGATAAAAGATAGTGAATAAATAGATTTTTGAAAGACATGTTCTCTGGTCCAAAAGATGCTTTTTAGAGTATTGAATGAAGTGAAAAGGTAGAGAGAAATTCAACCATTTGAATTCAAATTTTGAATTTCAAATTCTGGTACCTATGTTGACATCAGGGTAGGGACCATGTCGACATATGCCTGTGAATTTCTATGATTTATTTTTCCTAAGTATTCTAATATATATATACTTATTATTTTAATGTCTATATATATATATATCTGGAATATTATTTGAATTATAGTATATTCCAGAAAATATTATTATATTATTAAAAAATAATAAAAATAAAATTATAATAAAATAATAATAAAATAATAAAAAATAAATTTAAAATTCAATCAACGCACCAATTCAGAATCAATCAATCAAGCAATCAATCATCTAATTCTAAGCATGCAATTTCAATCAATTGTATTGTAAATGCGTACCTTTTTCTAAGTCCGTTTCCTTGAATTCGTTGAAGTCGTGAACTGCCGTGAAACACAAATTTGAATTATCTGTCTTCCGATCATCATCGCTTGAGGACGAGTTTGAGTCGTCTAGAGTAGCAGTAAATGCATGCTTCCGTTTCTTTACTGAATCATTGTTTATAGGAGGATTCTGCCTATCTGGATACGGACAGTCTCTTTTCATATGGCCTGGTTCATCACAGTTGAAACATTTGACAATGTTTGGCACTGCATTCTGATTTCCAGAATTCTTATAGTTGTTTTTCTTGAGATTATTCAAATTTCTGTATTTCAGGAATTTTCGAAAATTCCTGGTTATAAATGCTATCTCTTCATCATTATCACTGTTTGAGTCTGATCCGTCGGTTAATGCATTGAATGCCATTGATTTCTTTTCAGATGCTTTGCTTTCTCTTCTCCCGATCATTTGGACTTTAAATGACATTAGATTTCCAATCAATTCTTCTATCTTTAAGGTACTGATGTCATTTGCCTCTTCAATTGCAAGTGTCTTTTGATCCCATTCTGGAGTGAGAGAATTTAAAAAAATTCTGACTTGATCTTCTTCCGAAAATTCCTTTCCCAAGGATATTAAAGAATGCACAATATCCAAAAATCGATTATACATATCTGAAATAGACTCATTAGTATTCATTTTAAATAACTGAAACTGATTTGTGAGCATGGAAATTTTGGTCTGTTTAACTTTGCTTGTTCCTTCGTGAGTCACTTGCAAAGTTTTCCAGATTTCATATGCAGACTTACAAACTGACACTCTATTAAATTCATTTCTATCAAGTGAACAAAACAGAATATTCATTGCTTTAGAATTATTTTGTGCAACAGCCTGTTGCTCAGTGTTCCACTATGCAAAGTCAGTTGTGGGTTCAGAATATTCATTCTGTGTGATATTCCAAGTGTCTAATCCTACAGATTGTAAATATATTTTCATCCTACATGCCCAATATGCATAGTTACTGCCATTAAAAAGTGGTGGTCTGATAGTAGACTGACCTTCTACAAGCGAACTAGTGTTAGAAACAGAACCAGTGTTGGTAGCCATTTAGAAAACTTTTCAAAATTCAGATTATGAAACTTTTGAAAACCTTGCTTTGATACCAAATGTGAGGAATGCGGAATATGGATCTTAAGGCTAGAATGAACACTAGAGGGGGGTGAATAGTGTTTATAAGAAATTACTAAATCTTTTTGAGTTATTGTTGATTTGTACACAAATGTATGCAATATTCAGACACAGATATAATCACAGAATCAAACACAGATGCAGAAATAAAGTAAATGCAGTAAAGGAAAGAACACACTGGATTTTATACTGGTTTGGAGTTACCCTACATCCAGTCCCGCACAACTAAGTACAGATTTCCTTTCAAAACCAATTCAACAATTACAATCCTCGATTTCAAGGCCACGAGGTACACCCTCCAGAATCACAATCCTCTGGGTAGAGATACTTGATTTTCGAGCAACAAGTTCACCCAATTGATTTCTCAAGGCTACAATCACACCTTTTCTCACTTGATTGATTTCTAAGGCTACAATCACACCTTTTACTCTATTGATTACAAAGAAAGCCTATAACTCTGAATAACACTGAGGATCTTGATGAGATAGTGATAGAGAATCAAACCAGAGATTATCTAGTTAGATTCAATGTTGATTTCGGCAGAGTAATGGTAAGAATATGTATAAAGAAATGTGGAAGAAGAAGAGAAGTGAAAAACCAGAAAATCTATATTCAAATTCGTTGAAACTAACCCCTATTTATAGAAGAACAACAGCCATGTCCATTCGTGAAAGGTTATGGCGAATAGACACTTCTTTTGAAATTCAAATTTTTGAATTTAACTGTCACTATGTCGACATGGGGTACTAGGGCATGTCGACATCCCAAAGCATTTTTTGAAGATTTGATTTTCTTCGAAAATAACCTTTATCTTATATTAAAAACTATTTAAACTTTATAAATATACTTGACTATAGATAAAATACATAGATAAATATAGAGAATAATATATATATAATTTTACTATAATTTTATATTTAAATCTAAGTATAAATATATTATAATTAAAAGATAGTTTAAAACAAACGAAGTTTAAAACAAGAGTTTATTAAAAACAAAAAACAAAGAATATTTTAAGGCTAAAACATCTTTTTGAAAATCATTTAAAAAGATAATTTTTAAGGCTAAAACATTTTGAAAAGCACTTTTGAAAATCATTCTGAAGTAGTTTTGAAAATCATTTTGAAGTAGTTTTGCAAGCTTCTTCCTGCAGAATATCTCATCACATCAGGACTCGAGAACTTGTACAAAACCAGGATGTTCGTGGGTTTGTAAACCACTTGTCGTAGGTTTGTAAGCTACTTGTCGTGGGTTTGTAAGCCACTAAAAAGGTAGAAATGGGTTCCATCCCAAATGAAAATACGGAATGAAGATTTCAGTGATATTGTGAAGTTTTAACATAATTCTAGACTCAATACTTATCTTGAAATCTTGAACTCTTGATAATCTTGATACTCATGAGTCTTCAATCTTGATATCTTGAATCTCTATATTATACAGTCTTCATTCTTTGTACCTGCATGGTTAAATCCTGCATATACATATATATCTAAACCATAATGTTAGTATTTATATTTTATAATCTTATTCTAAGGTTATTGTCATCAAAACCATCATCTCAAGGACTAACAATTAGGTTGAAGGGCTTCTCATTCCAGGTTAATAAGTTTTAAGGACAGCACTTCTGAATAATTAGTTTTAAGGACAATTTATTGGAAAATGATAAATTAATTTATCTTTTAAAGTTATACCAGAAAATGATAAATTCATTTATCATTATTTCTGTATAACTGAAAATGATAACTTCATTTATCTTTTTCCTGCAAATTGTTCTTAAAACTAATTTTTTAGAAGTGCTATCCTTAAAACTTATTACCCTGCACAAAGAATCCATTTGAGTGAAAATCCCCTTATTTTATATTGTGATAATTTTATCATGATTACAACTCATTGTATTATTATCACATAACATATAATCTCGAATATTCTATTTTAATACACTTAAATTAATTACTTAATTGATATATCATAATATAATAAGTATAAAATAGAAAACAAGCACATTTTATTTCGAACGAGATTTTATTTGCAAAGTTAATAATTTATAATAAATTACATAATTTCCCCTAGGGCATACCCTTAACTCTCTCAATCTCCCAGTTGCACTTGGTGTAATTATGGAATCACAATCTCATTCCTTCGAATGGTTTTCTTAGAATTGATCAACTAGTCTCTTCATGAATGGGTATATTATCTTACGGTCTACTCTATTAACCAATTATCTTCGATGTTGATAAACTACATATATCATGTGGTACTTTTCAAAGTATGTTTCTCAACTTCCAGTGAGCCCTAGGTTCTTTCACGATCCTTATCATGAAATCATTTTCACAAAACAAATTCATGGGATTCTCAAGATTTGGAATCACCCTTGGCTTAGTAATAAATTTGAGCATTATATATACATAAATTTTTTTCTATGGCGTTATTCAAGGCAATGTACTTTGCCTTTTGGTCTGTGCAGTCAATTCCCCGATATTATCCCGATATATCCCCGATATATCCCGTAGTGGACTTTTGGGGCAACGATATTCCTATAAAGCAGCCCAATATAGCGGATCCGCTATAATCCCCGATATTGCAGCAATAATCCGCTATATCCTCGATTTTGTCGCCCTGCTATATCCCCATTTTCTATAAATAAACATTTTTCTTGATGTCTTGCTTTTATGTTTTATGGTAACTTCAAAGTTGATGTAACAGTGATATACGAGGTTGGTTATTATAACTAGTTCTAACTTTTTAAGTGTCAACTTTGTTTATCTTTACTTTATTATAACTTGTTTTGCTTGGGGGGAAATAATAAGTAATACTTGTTCCTCTTTTTAATGTAGAATGTTCATCATTCCTCTTTTTAAAGTCGTCCGCTATATCCTACTATAACCCCAATATATCTCTGCTACAACTTTTCGCACCTCAAACGCTATGGAGCGACAGGGCACTTTAACTGCACAACTTTTGGTTGAATCAGCCATAGCCTTTAATTTGGAACAATTCCAACTTAAAGCTCCTTAACTAAGATTGAACATAATTTAGGATTGACATATTATACTTGGTATCACTTAAGGAGTTCGAGTCCAAATACGCATTCATAAGGAGTTCATTATTTCTACATACTTTTCTCTACTATTTTGTAAATACTCTTAACTATTGTTTAGTAATCTTGATTCAGATTTAATATTCACTCAGTGTACCAAGTATATAAGTGAAACGTGATACAGTAGACTACATAGAATATGTGATAATTCCTATTTCCAAAGCATAAGAACCCATCTCATATGCACCACATTAAACATTTTGATGTGATGTTTATATATATCATATGGTATCGCCCAACATCCTTTTGTATAGATTATAAAAGATATCATTTTCAAATCCAACGTTGAGTGTTAAGCAACCAAACTAAAATGATTTTAATACGAGTATATTGGTAACAATCATAAGTTTATAGTTTAAGAAATATTTTAGTACATTTAATGTTCTTTCCTACACACACATTCTTCTGCTACATTTGACTGAAAACTAAACTATTTGATTTCTTTATCAAAATACTTATTCAACCGTGATGCTTATCATACACCACCATTGTATTCACTTTTGGATCATATCCAAAATATACAAATCATGTTATCTCTCCCACCGATTTCGAGACATTTTTATTGTTATTTGGAAATGGTCCCTTTTAAATCATTACTTAGAGATTCTACTTCAAAATCAAAGTGCCAAAACTCAAAATTCAATTTTATTATAATTGCATGTAGAATCTGAATGGTTTTGAACATGTTGACTGGTAAAATTACATCATTGGTTTAAATATATGAAATTAATGAAGTGATTTTCTATTAACATTGCTTTATATAACTTCAATTGCAACGGACTTCGTGAAGATACACTTGTAGTCGATGGGTCACATCCCTTCGGGCACAACTATCGAAATCATATTTTGACAATGTACTTGGAATCCATTTCGTATTTACAGCATCGTGCCTTATGAAAAAGTCTATACTCTTTATGGCTTGCTGGCAACTGAGGAAATTGTTGCTGCTAACAATCCTTTTTCTCAACATTGATGAGAAACTCATAGTTTCTCTTTAATGTTCAAGAACAATTATTAGATATTTCAATGTGTTGTGTGTCCACTTTAGGCTATTTAACCTCATGTAATTAGATTCTATGTTCGAGTCTCTAGACCATATCCATGTCTGTTGTAATACCATTAATTTCTAAAAGTAATTCCTTCAATCACAAAGGTGAATTTCTTGATATAATAATTATTTCTCGGTACGATAGAATATGCGTTCAGAAATATTTTATGAACTGCCTTTTATATATGGTAAAATTGATTTAATTTTAAGTTTACAAACATATATATGCATAATATAAATTAGACTAGACAACCCATATCTCAAACTTTTTAAGGTTGGGGTTTATAGTTAATTCATATCTTATATAAATATGATCATGTAAACCATGCTTCAAATGAAATCAAATTTAACATGTGTACTTACTCTTAAGTACTCGTCCTTATAGAAAGAAGTTAACTCAACTTCATTGATCATTAACTGTAACTTTTTGAACATAGTCTGACTATTCCTAATTGATACATCGTTATGTATCATATGGAGGAGTGACTTTTGAGATTGAATCTTATTCGTTTTAGGTACATTTGGAACACTTTTCCAATACATGCGCATATTTGATCAAGTCGAATTCTTTTATTTATTTTGCATGTAGTTTTTCTACTTCCATTTTATATTTTACGAACTTATCATAGATATACTACTCGTGTATCTAATATATATGTTCATATCTATGATAATTCATCGATGAATTTAATGAAGAAAGTGAATCCTTTCTGGTATCATTAGACCACGAACTGCATACATCTATATGTATCATTCCGAAGACTTTACTAACTCTTTTATCACTCCCATTGAATGGATTTTTTACCATTAATCGCTTGAGATACAATCCACCGGTGTCATTTGATTCGTAATCATATGATTAAAATATTATTTCTCAATATGGCATAGTCTATAATTATAAAATAATTTATAGAATTTTAGATGCTTTTTTATCTCTAATGCATCACTAATGTTATGAAAACAAATACCATTATCTATTCATTTTATAACAAATATTCATAAAAAAATAAAACTATATATTTTCAGTCAATACTGAAAACATTTATTATTTAATATAATAAATAATATTTGGTATGTAAATGAAAACCATCTTTCATATCTTGATGCATCCATTTATAAGTATTATATGGTATGCTCCCACTAATTTTGCCATTACTATAATAGTGCATAAAATATGAAGCTCCATTCAACTACTTATTATGGGCTATTTATTTCTTTTACTATAATTAGTTTACAGTCAAGAGTTATCGATAAAATATCCTAAACTCCTATAAATAACTTTTATAGTAAACAATTTTTTATAACATATACATTTGGAATATAAATCACATTTCTTATTCCATATTAAGTATCTTACTAAATTTTATACAAATATCATTTTCTATGTCTCTTCATGAAACAGAGGTGACAATTCACTCTCTTCTTCCCAACCATGTCTAAGTTACATCTACTCTAGTACATTCATTTTCCTTTCAGAGCGGCTAAACCATCCAAATGAAATCCTTACTAAAAGTTCAATCCGAACTCTTTACAAAAAGTGCATTTGGTCATCCTTAACATTTGAAGGGTATTATATGGTTGCACTAAAGTAAATCGATCAAGATTGTTATATCAATGATCGAATTCGTAGGTTGATCTTTTAGTCCTTAGCCTATTGTTGTTTTAAACATAGTAAGATTATTCAATCATATTGAATACATGATCTTATATTATGATTTATTTGCTCATTTCAATTAAAATAATTTCATCGAGATTTAGTATATTACGAACTCGACTGTTTACCATACAAATTTTATATATAATATAATACGAAACGAATATCCATATTTTTGTATTGCTTTAGAATTAAAAATTCAGAATACATTATAAAGTCTCAGGTATATAAACATTTAATTAACGAAGGTACGAATGTCTTTAGTAGTTATATAATTTGGCTTTTGCATGGGTCTTAAAGCAATAACATTCTAAAAGATTTTACTAGTAAGTATATATTAAATTTCTATGTCAATCTTAATTTAGTTCATTTGTATATCTTAACTGATAAACAGTTTATCAATTTTTTATTAGTTACACAAATTTATCGATGTAGATTATTTTAATTTATATAGCAAATGTGCTTACAATATTAGAAAGGTTGTATGTTATCATTTCATTTTTCTAATAAGCTTCCACTAGAATTTTATGTTTCTCAAAATCCTAAGGAACACATAAAATCTTTCGGTTTCTCCAATGAGTGTTAGGACCCGCTTGCCTTAGGATTTTGGCCCTGAGTTTACTCAGGAAATCACAGGCCCGCAAGCCATGGACAACAATTTATGGTTGTATCATATTCAACTCCTAACCTTTAGTCTTTGTCCTATTCTCAATCGACCTTGGGTATGCTTAACAAATCGAAAGATATTATCCACTCATACCCACCATTTGACGATGGGTTAAGTATAATGCACGTACCTTGTGTTTACTTAACAAATACATGCATGTATCTTACTCTTCTAACAGTACATTAATAGTATTATACATAACATCTTCGGATTGAGTTTGCTTAATAATCAAAGAGTATGCAAGTGATCTATTGATATATAAATTATAGAGAACAACTTATCTATTAAGGATTCATAATCTTTAATATACATATGTTGGGTGATATCAATTTATGGAGTGGTGTGTTTCTTATGAAAACACCTTCATGATTTAAGTGCAGGACATATCTGAAATCACGGTATACATACCATACATATGTATTTATTCAAAAAATACGTTTTTGTTTTATTTCAGTTTCACTTATGTTTATACGTATATAGGTATATAAGTTTATTTATTTATAACTTTTGTATTTTAGTTAACTTATGTAATATATGTATGTATGTATCTTATTAATTAAATCATATTTAATTCATTTATTTTATTTTATATAAAAATTATGAACTTTTATATTATCCATATTAAATATTTAAAATAGATAATCAAGTATAACATTTATGATTTGTTGATATATACAAATTAAGTATGTATGTACTTTAATTAATTAATTTTTAATTAATTTTATTGGATAAATTCATCTATTTAATTAAACAATTTAATTAAATATTCAATTAATTCCAAAATTTTAATTTAATTTACCTTAAACAAATTTAAAATAGCTATAGCACTATAACAATTATAGTTACATACATATATCAATATATATACACATATATGTATTATCTTTAATTAATTATTTTATTTTATTTATTTAATTAATCAAATTAATTGAATATATTATAATTTTGAAATTAATTATTTCTATTTCCAAAAGTTATTTTGAATTATTCCAATACATATCATAACTTTTATAAAATTTTCATTTTATATTTTAAACTTAACTTTTAAATTTAAAATATATTTAAAATTTTCAAACTAAACTTCAAAATTAGCCCAAGGCCCAAATCAATTTGGGTCTTTATAATTAAGCCAACCTTCTTGACTTACTACACCCATTAAGTTGGATTAGTAGCTAGGAAGGGGAGAATACTTGATTATTTAACCTCAAACCTAGACACCACTTTTCTAGACACCCATCAGATAGGTAAGCTTAGTTAGATAGCCCTAAAGTTACTATTTAGATCGTATAGACCATTTCGGCTTTGATATAATTGAACAAACTGGCCTAGTCTATAGCAGGTGAAATTGTTAGATTTTAAAATTTTCCCCTATTTGGATCATATTGGGCCTGTGAAGTTTATTTGGTTTCACTAAATCCAATCTAGTTATTTTTAATAAAATCATGTTTTATCAATATTTTTCTTAATTGCATTTATTAATTATATATAATTAAGTGTGAAATTTGATTTGAACTGAATATATCAAATATATTCGTATTTTAAATTTTATGACAACTATATGAAAAATAAAGCATGTGTAATTATTTTATGATAAAGGATGGGAATGAATAAGAAATTAGATTAAGATGTAATTGCATTAAAATCTGAAAAGGAAAGAGTTGAAAGTGGGTATCATTGATTGATTCCACCTTTTCTCCTAAGCAAAATTTAATTGACACAACATTTAGTTAACATGCAAGAGATGATATAGTACAACAAAATGACAAAAACAACTAATAAAATGGTCAATATAAACATGTAGATATTTGGATTTATATCTATTATGTATATATTCTATATTTATAAGTATACATTGTTTCCTTAATTTTAAATTGTTCAATTTTAAAAAAATCGTTACTAAAACATCCCTTAACAATATAAAGTATAAACATAAATGTTTATACATGCACGCACACACTCTCTCTCACACACACATAATAATTAATCCAAAATTTTCCATTTGATTCAAAAACAAACATCAAATTATGTTAAAAATTTCTGATGTATTTGTAAACATAGGTATACTTAAATTAGTTAATAAATTGCATATGTACATACAAATAAATTTTCAACCCAAAATGTAATTTCATTTGCTTTCTTTACTAAACATTCAAAATATCATAAAACTATAACTACATATAACAAATAGAATAATATATCAACAATCTTTTAAAACATTCAAAAAAAAGACATTTAAAATATTAAATTGCTTACCATATTTAGATAATTGATATAAGTAATTTTAAAACATTCCATAACCAAAATATTATTTTAATTATATATAAAATTTTGTTTTGATTTATTAGATTAAAACAAATCAAATCATTCAACAAATTTTTTTAATTGCATAACTAATTTTGAATCAAGGTGAGACAATAATACGTGTATATAAAATTATGAAGATTATTTTATATCTAAGGAAACAATTAAAATTAGAACGTACCTTTCAAATCCAGTCAACACTTCGATTTGGAAATCCCCTCTTAGAACCTTGGATCTCCAACCGATCTTTGCAAGAGATGAATAAACCATGCAACTCTTTATTTTACTTAATATTTTGATTTGATTTGGAGTTGATAATTTTCAAAAATGGCCCAAGGAATTTTTGACCATGGATGATTAGGAAAAGTGGAAAAAAAGTTATCAGGGAAATAATGAGAGGGATTTGTCTTAATGGAAGAACATAAACCTTTCCTGTTCATTATTTAAAACATCCCTCTTTTAATCCCTAATCAATTTTAAGTTAAGCCAAATCACCTTCTATCCTATGCATGGCTAGTTAAGCATGTACTCTAAATGGATTTATTTTCCAAAAAGCCCATCAATCGATTATCTTCTATTTAAACCCATTTAAAGTTATATCGACATCGTATATCGACGCGCGCAAATATAACTTTTATATATGCATCAAAAGATTCCAAACAACCCCAAAACATTAAATAAATTAACTAATAATTAATGTTTCTAAAATATTAATTAATTTAAATATTTTATAAATTAATTAAATCGTTTGGATTTTCAAAAAATCCACGGTACTATTGCAAGACTCAGAGGTGTGAATTCAGTTAGTGGTTAATTTTGAACAATTCCAATATTAACATGTACATGTCACATTAATTAGTAGTGTGACAGTTTGGCTGAATTCATCGCTTGTAGACCTTTTGGGTAAAATCCAATTTTATATTTACTTTTACGTGATACGTTTTAGTAATGATAATTTACGCATTCACTTTATCAACAATATATCACTTTATGATTTATAGAATTTGGTTTTGGTAAGATTCTAAGATCATCCCTATTCAACTTACGCCATAAACAAAGTATGTGGTTCAATAATAACATTTATTATTAACCATACTATTATGGCAAGAAATTTTGACTTTGAGTTTACTACAGTTGACCAGATACTAACCTTATATAATTAAGGTGACGAATTCTTTATTGGACAGTGATTCACTTCTAATGCTTCAACTCAAACCCAACTATAGTCATTCAATATATCGCCATGCATCATTTAACTATAATCAAGGTAGAGTATTCACATCAAAGTTCCATGGTGTTCTCAAGTCGAGAGACCTACATAACACCATCACCTTGAGACTTCCTGTTTTACCTAGTTGTTATTAACAAATAGGAAACTCTTGGACGAGTCATTCCATGGCTATCCAATATCTAAGAGTTTGTAACCCCTTGGTTCGCATAGTAGACATTAGTTATACATTGCCTAACATTTGGAGAGCGTTACGTACACCAGCCTCAACGAATGTATTGATATCCTTTCTCGAACATCTTGATCATGAATATTTTAAATAATATGTTATTTTATATTGTGATAATTTTCTCATCATTACAACTCCTTATAATTATTATCACATAACATATCATTTAAGGATTTTCTATTTTAGTATACTTAAATTAATTGCATAGTTAACATATCATAATATAACAAGTATAAAATAAAAAATAAGGACCTTATTTCTAATAGGGTTAGGGGTATACCCTAGAGGCAATTATGTACTTTTTTTTACATATATCTAACTCGATAACCAATCTTTTTCGAAATAAAAAATGTTTATTTTCTATTATATACTTGATATAAAGAGTTGTATTAATTAATTAATTTAATTAGAAGTATATTTAATAAATAATCCATAAATGGTATGTTTTGTGATAGTAGTTACAATGTGTTGTAATCGCGAGTAATTTATCATAATGAAAATAAATATAATATTTTAAATATTCCTAGTCAAGATGTATCGAGACTGGATATCGGTACATCCATTAAGACTAGAGTACGTAACGCTCTCCAAATATTGGGCAGTGTATTACTCATGGCTGTTGGAGGCACCAAAAGGTTACGTACAGATGTTAGTGGATAACTATGGAATGACTCACTTAATAGTTTTCTGTTGGTTAATATAACTGTTGTCAAACATAAAATATCGATGTGACAATAGAACATAGTTCTCTCGACTTGAGAATACCATCGATCTTCAATATGAAAGCTTCGCTTTGATTATAGTTAAATCATGGCGCATCATCCATCGAGTGACTATAGTTGGGTCAAGTGGAAGTAAAATACTATTCAAGAGAGGATTCATCTTCTTAGTTATATGAGGTTAGTATTACGGTCAACTGAAGTCCACTCAAAGTCAATGTCCCTGGCCATAACAGTTGGATTAATAATAATTGTTATGATTGAACCAAGGACTTTATGTTCGGACTATAGAGTTGAATATGGACGATATTGCAATTTTGACCATTATTAAATTCCATATGTCCAAAGTGATATAGTTTTAACAAAGAGAATTGGTGTAGATAAAAGTCACAACCGGGTAAGCTTAACAAAGTAAAATTGGATTTTATCGAAATTAAGTAAACGATAAATTTGGCTAAAATGTCACCCCACTTGCTAGGTGACATGTTAACGTTAATATTAAAATATATCGATATTAACCGTTGACCAAATTTACACTTGACGAGTCACACAACTGAAACGATGAATTCTCCTTTGACAAATAATTTAATTAATTTATAATTGTTATAAATTAATTAAATTATTTAATATTTATGAAATATTATCTATAAATTTAATTTTGATTTGAAAAAAAAGTATTAAATGTACTTATAAAGGTTATAAATACATCAATCGATATACGATATTGATAAGCATTTTAAATTAGATTTAAAATGCAAAATATTTGTTTAAACCATAAATGGGTTCATGGCCCATTAGAGAGGCTGGTATGTTCGGTCATAATAGGGGGTATAGGAGGCTTTGATATGGAGTGAGAAAGGGGTGTAAATCGTTCGGACCGGACCGGACGGAGGTGTGTTCAGTTTATGTCCTAAATAAAATCGGACCGGACGAGATTTATGTTCGTACAAATTTTATTGTCCTAGCTCGTGTCCTAAATGAAATCGGATGGACTCGTACATACATTTTTCGGACACAGACTCGAACAGACACGGACGGACATTGCTATTTACATCAAATTTTATGTTGTTTAATAGAATTTCCATCAGATATACTGAATTATAAGAAATTCAGACGAATTCGAACGAACTCGGACCGGACAATATTTTTTCTCGTACAAATTTTGTTATCCTAGCTCGTGTCCTAAATGAAAATCGAACGGACTCGGACGAACGTATTTCGGTTACGGACATGAACGGACATCGGACGCTTGTACAAAATTAACAGCCCTAAGTGAGATGGCTTGATTTTTGATGGCTTAAATTAAAGGAGATCGAGTAAAAGATGAGATCCCATATTCTCTCCTTTCCTTCCACTATTTAAGCATCTCTCCTCCCTTTAAAATTGATCTTTTTTAGCCTCCATCCCTACTGATTACTGGCCTAAATTCCCCTCTCTTCTGTCCAATATTATTAAGTTCAAATTAATTCAATTCAGCTACTATACGATAGTTGGTGGTTAACGGCTCAAAGACTAGCACTCTTTTGGATCGGAAATTGTTTCATGGTGCATATGTCATCATTAATGCTCAAATATTATGTTTTTTATATACATATATTTTATATTATTAGTTAGGCGATGATTCTAATATGCAAATGATATTATCACAAATTTTTTTTAGCAAAGCTGTCCGACATTTAAAGTGGGTCGATTATGTATATAAATGAATGATAAAACAGGTGTTTGGTACATACACCAGAACAGCTACAAGTAAATAAAACACAGGAGTTTGGCAAAAGTACCAAAATCCTAAACAACAACCCTAGAACTAGTCCCCCTCCGAAGAGGAAGAACCCTGAAAAAAGAATAGCCAAGGAAGGAACATAGTCATCTGAATTAGGGCAGTAGCGGTATTTTTAGTCCTAAGAGACATCCGCCAGAAGAGAGCATTCAAATCACCAAAATGACTAAGCTTAGTGAGAGAAAGACCTTTCCCCTCAACATGATAAAATAGCATCCTATCTTCTTCATCTCCACCAACAAACTTATAACAACTACCATCTATCGGGTCAAGCCGCATTTCATAAGGCTTATATAGCCATGCCTAGTCAAAAGAATCCCAAGAGATATCAGAGGAAGGAAGAGCACCGGTAGGAGTGACCAAAGTAGCATCAGCCTTAGTAACAGAGACAAAGGGATCAACAAAGTGCGAAGGCACAATCTCGAAAGAAGAGACAACGGTTACTGGGTAAAATTTTGGAACCCACTTCATGGTAGGAGGACATGGGAGTGGGATCCTATCAGAAAGCGAAACAAGAGCAATCCGAGACTACAAGGTACAAGCTTCCAAAAGGTTACCGAAAGAGTGAGAAGACGTATAAATATCAGGTTTCCAATTGTAGTGGCCATCAACAACAGAGACATGCCCCTTAGCTATGTGAACATGAATCTTGGAAGGTAAAGACCTGTCAGAAGTTACTTCACTAAGTGTCTTAGCATACACCAGCCTATTACAAGCAACATTATTCGCATCAAAACATTTGAGCTTGCAAACAACACTTGCTAGCCAATTTAGCCCAATCATGGGCTGCAATACGGACAGAATATGAATGAAATGTGCCTAAACCGGAATAGAGAGAATCTATTTCTTAGCCTTGTCCACAGTTGGATTCCACGGGGTAATAATGAAAGGCTGACCGACTATATTAGATGAATCCACCTCAAGCACACAGAGTCTTTCTTCTTTTCTAGAGAACTTGAAAAGGAACATGCTATTATCAAAGTGAATTTGGAGCCGTCCCCTTATGTTCCAATGTTGGCGACAATGGTTACGAACTTCGTGATAAGGCGGGGTAGATTCTAGAAAGAAACCAACTAAATTCTCCGACCAAAAATCAACTCCCGCTTCTAATACCTCCGCCAGAGAAACCTTAGCACCATTTACCTTGATAATTTCAAAAAAGTGTGGAACATAAGCACCCGCATTTCTTGGCAAAGCATTAAATATTGAAGACCACTTACTATAGGGCTTACGAGGACCTGGGGAAACACCAAACAACTAAGCATCTTCGTGAAATTCAATTCCAGCATTAAGGGAACCAAAGTCCGCACTTGTGCTATTCAATACAACTACAGCAGCAGTAAAATTCAATTGGGCATTCAAGCAAATAGGTTGCGTGCGATCAACACAACTAGCAACAAATGGCTCATTTACTCCATTAACTTCCTTAAACTCAACATCATTACCCAAACCAACTTTCACTCTGCTGTTATCAGTGATAGAATACTGTCACAAAATTATTTTGGTTGTATGTATGTATATATTAAAAAAATCATACTCGTACCTATAATGTCATGGCTTGGAAATAAAAAAACATTTTTGGTTTATTTAATAATATATATATTATAAACACATGCATATATATATAATTAATTAATAATATGATAAAGTCATGTTATATAAATTTTATATATAGCGTATAATGCATATATTATATTCAGCGGTAAAAAATAATTTTTGTATATTTATTATTATTTAAATCATTCAGTTACATGAATTAAATGTAATACCCCTGACTTTTATTGAACACTATTCAAGGAATTCAATCGGGTAAATAAAATAGGATAATGTGAGTTGATAAGGAGAATGAGATGTGTTAACTAATTTGGGTCAGACCTTAATTAATCAATTAATAATATTGTTTCTAAAATAAAATTAGAAGAGATTAATAAGAGGGGCATAATGGTAATAATTCCTAATTCATTCCATAAATTCTTCCTCTCTTGTTCATTCTCATTTCATTTTATAAAATAAAATAAAAAATCCTAAGAGGAGGCTGGCCATTACCTAAAGGAATAGAAGAGGAAATCTAAGGAATTCAAAGGGAAAATATTAAGGGAAATTAATTTACACCAAATCTCAACCTCTCTTATCCAATATAAGATGAATAATAGCTAACCACCTCATTTGCTTGTGTTTTATTTTTGAATTTAGGATTGATTTCCAAATTGGTTGTGATAATATTTCATGCTTAGATTGATAAAATCATTATTGAATTGAATGATGGTACGTTGGAATTTTATGGAATTGTTCTAATGGGTTTTAAAGGAAAAAACCAAAAAATTTGATTTCCTATTGATATGAAATTTGAATAAGTTGTAGAAAACATTATTTTGGAGATGAGTTTTCAATTTCATAATTTTCTAAGTTCATATGAATATTTTATAAATTTCCTACGAGGAAAAATATCTATATTTTTGGGTTTTTAATTATTAAGAGATAATTAAATGAATATTTTAGTCCTAAAATTTTTTATATGAAAGAAGAAGGAAATTCTGATTTTTTAAGATTTTTCCCTAATTGTTATAATTTTCTATGAATTTATTGCTCCAAAAATGTTTAATTAATATGAGTTAGTAATATTAATTTTAAGGTTTTACAAAGTTAATTGAGTAGGTAGAATGTGATCTGCCAGAATTTCTATATAGAATATGAAAAGTATTTGTGTTATCCAATGATAATTTGACATGTGGCAAGAGTTAGTTGAAAGTTTTAACTTTAAAAGAAAGCAAATCAGTTTTTAACTTATTTACAGAAATGACATTGGCACAATAACTTAGAGGCTCGTTACCTATATATCGTAGAAGCTCGATAATTATAAGAGTTGATGCATGTGATAGATACTTGATAGCTATGTGATTTATCCGCTTTCACAGGGACTCAACACCTTGTGTTTTAGAGGTTCGATACCCAATGTTTTGTAAGGTTCGATACCCTATGTTTTATAAAGATTTGATACCCAATGTCTTGTAAAGGTTTGATACCCAATGTTTTACAGGGCATCGATACCAATGTTTTGTAAAGGCTAGATAGCTAATGTTTTACAGAGGCTCGACAACCCCATGGTTTAAAGACTCGACAACATCTTTTTTATAGCTCGACACCTTCAAGTTTTTAGAGGCTCAACACCTCATGTTTTTAAGCACTCAACATCTCATGTATTATAATGATTCAATATCTTTGATGTAGATACACAACATCTATATTTTAGCAGCTATACAACCATATATTTTACAAACTTAAAAGCTATGTTTAGAGGCTCGATAGCCCATGGTATCTAGGTGCTCGACATCCCTGTTTTGATAGCAAGTGTTTTAAAAGCTATATAAAGATGACGGTGCTTTAGCAAAATATTTTGGCTAAGTATCGGGTTATGCTTTCCTTATTTAAAGAATGATTTCAAGTAATTTATCAATTCTAAAGATAAATGTTTTCAAGGAAATGAAATAGTATTTTAGCTTAATTTTATATGAATTTTGCCAAAGGAAAATATTACTTAAACTTAAGTAATTTTGTTATGTATACAACTATTGATTGAACATATTTTGATGAATGATGTTATATGTTCTTATTATCATTTGCCATACTCACATTTTCATTGCCCAACATTACACATTGGGATTTAGGAACAGAATCACCAGTTAGGTTGTTCCAGTAGCGAATATGGACAAACAAAACCTCTAAGTGAGTAGAATTGCATCCAGAAGATCAGGTGGATCAACTATGTTAGGATGCCTTAACTAATCAAAACCAAATAAGATATGGCTCATGGATTTAAAACGAGATAAAATTTCGATGGGACTGGTATAGGGTCGTTCTATGCTTCAGCCAGTATCTCCTGGTTAGTAAAGGTCCATAATTCTAGTGCATAGGGCTTTGTCAATAGTGGGACTAAAAGTTGTATACACACAGAAAGGAACTTGTAGCACTATATGCTAACTGTATTGTTTAAGTTGTTTTCCTCCTAACTGTATTTGGAGATTTAGAGACATCTGGTTATGTTTTGGTCCGAGTCAGCCTGATAGGTTATCGGTTGGCCTATGAAAACTAATAGGTTCATAGTGACCCTAGGAAAACTATGATTTGAGACAGACATTCAATTTCATGGGGTGGGTAAACTTTGGGAATGCATAACCCTTTAATGAAAGACTAGTTATATTTACCCATATTGCATGCATATGATCGTATCATGTTTTGTTTTAACCATTGTGGTTGTAGGTGCATAATTATGTTAAGACTGGCATATTTTGATAAGATACTAATGAGAGGAAAACATGTTCCATTCTATGGCATGGTCTCACTCGATATCTGTTTTTGGTACGAGATGATATATTATTATTCACACCAGGCTTTTTGTCTGACTTGAAGTTTTTGTTTTTCCCCTTAGACTCTCGGGCACTCATTTGAGCAGATTGAGAGTAGGGTTTTCAGATTAGATAAATAAGCTTTCAGAGACATGTATGAGGCAAGTAAATATTAGGAGTTTATTTCCACTGTGTTGTTTGAAGTTATACTTTGTTTGAATGAATGTAGCGAAAGAATTTATAACTGTCAAGTATTAGACTCTAATCATTCAAGGGGCATCTTTATATGTCCTATTGCAATATAATTGTATTTGTTATATTTTCTCTAAACATGGATCAATGGGATTATGTAATGAATGTAAAAGTTTATTAATGTGATGTGTTTTGAAAACTTCTATATTCATGTGCTCTTGATGTTATAGATACAATTAACCGATCTCATTTTGTCACCGGAAAATAACACTATGAATGACTATAGGATCAATACACTTATTTTCAGGCCTCAAATTAGGGAATGTTACAACTTGGAATCAGAGCATAGGTTTATGTAAACTTAAAAGATTTTGAAAACATAATCATATAAATCAAAGAATAAGTTTGGAGATGGGATAATGCTAGAGTAACGCACTTGTTATTACTATATATAGGTATGTATCCTATCTTTATTCTCCCTCTCTTAGAGCATTCTTCTGTATCTTACAAAGACTCGTATGTAGATTATGAGAAAGCAAGATATGGAAGTAGGAAATAAAAGAGTGAATCTAGGTGGAGGAAGCACCACAACTAATGGAAATGTTCGACCTAATACTAAAAAAATCCGGGTCGACCAGCAAATGCTACTCCAAATGCAAATACTAATATGAGTGCTGGAACGCACTAGTAGATGTGGGGACTAGTATTAGTTCTTCGTCAATATGATGCAAGCTGGAGCTATAGCTGGTTTGGTTGGTGGAAACACTGATAGTACGAGCGGTGCTAATCCTGAGGTACCTGCTCGCAATGATTATGCCAAGTTAAGCCATGATTATACCAGTCTTGGAGGAAAGCCTTTTCATAGAACGGAAAGTGTTATTGAAGTTAAGAATCAGTTGTTGCATCGTAAAAGGATTTTTGCTGACTTAGGCTTGAATGACGAGCAGAAGAAGAGGTTGGCATCTAGACAGTTGCAATGAGCTGCATTATATTGTTGGAACAGTGGACTGTAGGAATACCAGAGAATAATTTGACTTTGGCTAAATTTAGAAGGAGATTTGAGGAAAAGTTTTTATCCGAAATAGCCAAGTCAACTTTGCTTAGGAAGTTTGTTGAATTGGAGCAAGGAGACTAGAGTATGCAACTAAGTTTGATGAGCTGGACAGATACGGATAAGCTACTGTTGATACTGTGATAAAAAAGAATGAGAAGTTCATCCATGGATTAAAGCCAGAGATTTCCAGGGCGACTATGCTACATCACAGAGATCCATGCGATGTAGTGGTGGAGATGGCGTTAAGGAATGAGAAAATGCTTTAGACATTTGGAAGCGACAATCCTGTGGGGACTCGAGGTTTTCAAGGTAAGAAAAGGAAGTTCCTTTATAAGAAGGGAGATCAGAGGGCGGAGCTGCCAAGAAAGGGAAGGCTAACATTGTTTGCTATAAGTGCGATAAGAAAGGGAATTTTGCTAATGAGTGTCGATCGGGTAATGGAAAGAAGGTTGTGGGAAAGAAGGATGTGAAGTGTTACAATTGTTACCAGATGGGGCATTACAAGAATGAATGTTCAGAGCTGGCCAAGGCTGATAAAGTTAAAGTTTTTGTGCTGGAACTATCAGCTTCTGGACCAACTGTAGAAAAGAAAGGAAAGTCTGTGATGGGAGGTACGCTTTTGATTCATGGCATATTTGTTAAAGTATTATTTGATACTAGCACATCACGTTCTTTTTTCTCGCAATGTTTGGTGGATAAGTTAAATCTAAAACCATCATACCTTATTACTTCCTTAAGGGTTGTGAATCCAATAGAAGGGTATGCAACTCTTGGGATGAGATGTGACCATTTAGACTTTGAGCTGTTAGGTCATGCATTTACTTGTAATTTACATGTGTTTGATTTTATGGGTTTGGGGATTATTCTGGATATTGATTGATTAAGCAGATATGATGCTAGGATATTTTTGCCATGATAGGAAGATATCATTAAGACACCCTAATAGCCGCGATCCAATTATACACTCTATAGAAAATTCGAGTTTAGATGTATGTGCTTTATTAGGTGCAAAGGAAGTGGAAGATGAGGTG
Organism: Allium fistulosum; assembly: GCA_030737815.1. Classification (NCBI taxonomy): domain Eukaryota; kingdom Viridiplantae; phylum Streptophyta; class Magnoliopsida; order Asparagales; family Amaryllidaceae; genus Allium; species Allium fistulosum. The sequence goes on from CM060906.1 coordinate 57,435,009, forward strand.
AATCGGGTTTTCATTGTAAGAGAGTATACGAATGTTTTTGAACCAGTTATAGGACTACCACCGAAATGAGCTATTGAGTTTTAAATAGATCTTGTACCTACAGACGAACCCGTCAGTAGGCCACCTAGCAGAATGATACCTACTAAGATGAAAGAGTTAAGGTGCAGCCGGTAGACTTAGAAGGGAATAATTTTATAGACCAAGCAATTCGTCTTAGAGAGCAGACACGGTGTTCATGAAGAAATTGGACGGGTCGTTAAGGATGTGTATTGATTATCGTAAGTTAAATAAGAGAACGGTAAAGAAACGATATTCTTTACCGAGAATAGGTGATTTGTTTGATTAGGTGAGTAGAGCTAAGGTATTTTCCCAATTGGATTTCGCAACAAGGTTCCATCAATTGAGAGTGGCGGAGGATAGCATTCCATCAATGGTGTTAGCCATAAAATCAACTCAAAGGCAGAAGTATGAAAGAAGGTTAATGAGAGTGAGGTTTCGATGAAGTAATAGGCATAGGTTTCGACGGAGGTCACTGGAAGACGTTTCGAAGGCATTAAGAAGGTTTCGAAGGAGTCAAAAGCGCCAACTGCTCTTACAGTGTGAAGGCTTTCGATTTAGATGGAAACATGAGTACCCTTCCGCCATTTTCAACCTTTCGACATAGATAAATAAGCAAAAGCAGCTTCGGAACCCCCTTTCGAAGGCAATGGATGATAATCTCCCACTTATGCGCTAAACCATTCAGATCTGAAGGTTTCGCCCTTATCATAACCCTTTCGAAAGCATTGACAAGCCTTTCGAACCGGTCAAGGTCGATAATATTAGGGAAAGGTTCTACCTAAATTCTTAGGCATGCATTCGAAGGCTACCCAACATCATCGAAACCATTAGTATTTCAATATCTTTGAAACCGGTATGAGCAACCTATCGATGGGGTCGGAGGCTTCTATCTTATTTCCAGTAGCAACAAGACAACATGAGAAAAAAGGCGCGCTTGGAAACCTTTCGACGGCGTCGAAAGGTGTTATGAAGGAAACAGTGCTTAAAATTCAACAAAGGCGAAAGACCCTTTCGAATCAGTCGAAAGGTCTGGGAGAAGATAAAGGAAGCGCAAGAGTAGACCAAAGAGCACAAAAAAGATGCCTTTCGACAACATCAAAAGGAGTCATGGCCTATCGACCGAGTCGAAAGGGTTGAAGCGACATATAAAGTGGGGTCCCTTCGACCAAGTCGGAAGCATAGGTGCAGAAGGGGGCCGACCTGCATCTATAATAAGACCCAAGGGGTCTGGTTTTGGTTGACTGAATTCTAGAATCCTGAATTCATTTCTTCTACTCTACTCTCCTAATTGCAATTAAGTCTGATAAAAACCCTAAATCAAGTTGGGAAAAAAGCTCTATTCTTGTAACTCATTTTGGATTATTAATAAAGAAGTGATGGCTTATTCAACAAGGAGTCTGATGACGAGGAAGATCATTTAGATCATTAGCTAGTCTAATGATCAATTGCACATGATTCTAACCTTTTCTCTTAATCTCTTTTTTTCTATGCAATGCATAGGATTGACTTGGGGATTTCTAGTCGAAACACATCATTATCGGAACCTACATTTGATGCCAGAAATAAGAATGATGATGGGGTTTCGACCATGATGAATTATGAAACTGGGAAACACCCAGGTCGATCTTATACAAGGAAATTGGAGTGAACCTTAGACAATTATAAGCTGGAACCATTTCGAAAGAGTAGAACCACTTTCGACACGATTGAAAGAGGTGCTTCGAAGGGGATTTCAGTTTATGATTGACTAATAACTATCAGAAGAGGAACTTATTCGAAAGGGTCTATCCACATATATATCTGCAACCCTTTCGAAAGGGTTCCAAATCAAAGTAGCGAAGCCACGAAGTCGAAAGCAGCTGTGACCTATTAATGTAATATGCGTCTCTTTTGACATGATCGAAAGGAATGAAAAGCTAAAAGGATCAATTGCTTTCGATCCACTCAAACAAAAGGATTTAAACAGATGTTATCTCTCTAGACTAATTCTATGAAACCTTTCGACTAAGTCAACCCAGTCGAAAGGTGAAGATAGCTCTTTAGACCCTTTCGATCAAGCCAACCAGGTCAAAAGGATGTACAATCTTCTTAAACCCTTTCGACTATGACAATCTAGTCGAAAGGTATGCTTCAAAGGAAGAGATCCTCCCATCAACATGGAATCGATTGAGTTTAACTACCTTTCGCATGGCATCGGGAATGTTGACAAGTTTTCTTATTAAAAATTTTGGCGCTAGAAGGAGGGCTTGAACCTCCGACCTTGTCACTATATTACAGACTAATTGTGGTTCATTTGTCTTACATGGGAAAATTAGATCAAACCGGTTAAGTGGAATTGAAGAGGGAGTTGTCCACATCATTACTTTGGAGGAGAACATAGCTCCATCTTTTAATCTTGATGGGGTTGTTCCTGGGCAAACTTCGTCACCAGCACAACAAGACGAGAATATAGCTAAATTCAAGCGCTTGGAACAACAGATGCTGGAGATGTAGGAGCTACTAAAAATGGCTCTATCTTAGAAATCTTCCAAGACTCCAAAGCCAACGCAAGGGGAAGAGGTGGTCGTCCCCAGAAGGAATCTAAAACTTAATTCTAATGAGTATAAAGGCAGTGGATCTAACGTCCTTGAAGAAGAAAGAACTCCCTCAATCGAAAGCTAACCATTAGGGAAGGATTCTCGACAAATCACTTGAACAATCTGGGAGTTCAACATCAAAAGAATATTACCCAAATCAGAAAGATTATTACAATGTCGAAGCTTACCTAAAAGATGCCGCTGAAAAGGCAATAAAAGATGCTATGAATTCAAAAGGGAAGAGAATAATGGACGAGAATGTTAATGACAACGAAAGAGTGCCTCCCTTCACCGATGAGATAACGGTCACGGTTATCCCGCCATATGTCAAGATCCCATCGATGAAATATCACAGGGTTACAGAACCGGATGATCACCTGATGGCTTTTGACAGCCAAATGGACTTGTATAATGCATCTGGAGCTATCAGATGCCGATTGTTCCCAGTCACTCTCCAAGGAGCAGTAGTAGCAAAATGGTATAGGAAGTACGAGGAGAAAACTATATACTCATGGAAGCAGTTTTCTTATGAGTTTTCTGCCTAATTCTGCATCTGCAAAGATCCCACAATCGACTACACAGTTTTGGCAAATATAAAACAAAGACAGGGAGAGTCCTTGGGAGATTACTTGAGGAGGTTTAATGCTGAAGCTTTAAAGGCCAAGGACATGAACGATTGAGATAAGCTTATAGCCGTTCATTCTGGCTTAATTGAAAACACCCTCTTTTGGAAGCAACTCTTTGTTAACGGCTGCAAAGACTTGCAAGATTTCCATTTCCAAGCCGACAATTTCATTCGGATGGACGAGCTTTACTATGCCAAGAAGAAAACTGTCCTCAAGAAAGAAGGGGGAAGATTTAGCCAAGACCGTGGCCACAAAAGAACGAGATGGGAAGAACCAATAGCTAACACAGTTGCTTTAAACAAGCCGTTGTCTTATGTGTATGTAGTAGCCAAGGAAAGAGTCAACTTTCTGGTCTCCTTTAAAGCAAAGACCAACCCTAAACAGAAAAAGGGAGGAGGCTATTGCGCTTATCACAAAGCCAATGGCCACAAAACTGATGAATGTAGGGTTTTGGCTGGAATTATTCAAAAGCTGATACAGGAAGGTCATTTGAAGGAGTTTGTTCAAGATCAGCAAAAAATCCAACGAACATAAAATGGTCCACAAAAACGTCCAAGCAATGCTGTGAATGTGTTGGAAGATAAGGACCCCCTAAGCTTGAGCCCGCCAATCAACAGAATTGATGTAATCCACAGTGGGCCACATCCAGCAGGAAACAGCAAGGGAGCTCAAAGCAGGTATATTAAAGAAGCTAGAGAAGGGATATACTCTGTCCAAGAGGAGCCTCTAATGAAGAACCCACGTCTCAACATTCAGATGCCTAACCTTGTTGTTACTCCACAAGAGCTAAGAAAAGGGGTTCACCATCCTCATAATGATCCCTTGATGATTACTGCACAAATTGGGTTATCTATTGTTTCAAAAATTATGGTTGACACGGGCAGTGCAGTCAATGTAATCTTCAAGCACGCCTTCGATCAGATGAACATTCCTGAAGACAAGCTGGAGCCAAGCATGGAGCCCATATTTGGATTCAACAACAAAGGATCAACTCCAGTGGGACAAATAAAGCTACTCATACAAATGGGGGTGCCACCAACCTGCGGGACCTTCAAAACAATTTTTGTGACAATCAATCAACCCTCCTACAACAACGCCTTCTTTGGCAGGCCAGCTCTTGATGAGATAGATGCCTTTATCTCCCTGAAATATCTCATGGTAAAATTCTTGACAAAGCGAGGTAGGGGAACTGTCCGAAGAGAGAAGTTTAGCTATTGGGAAATGTATTTTGCCACTCTTGATTAGTATAAAAGGGAGTATTCTACGTACTTTGATTCTTCTACTATTTTACAACCTTCGAATGATGGATTTTCATATCCAACATTCGAAGCAAAGATTAAAATTAATAAATCTAACTAACGTATGTATCAAAGGTACATTCCCTCTAGAGGCAAGAGGAAGAGAATTGATCCAAACTCAGCGGAAGAAGGCCCAATAGTCACAGAATTTGATTGCCCAAGAGAAACGGAGAAGATAAAACCTATAGAGGATCTTGAGGAAGCGTACATTGACTCAGTTGATGCTACCAAAGTGGTTAAGGTGGGAAAGGATCTTAATGGTGACTTAAAAAAGGATTTTATACAATTTCTCAAAGTCAACAAAGATGTCTTTGCTTGGTCACATTTTGATATGGTGGAAATTGATCCAACTGTTATGTGTCATGCCTTAACGTTAATCCAGGAGAAACTCCTGTAAGGCAGAGAAAGAGACAAATGGACAAAATTCGGTCAGAAGCTTTGAAAGAAGAGGTTAATAAACTCCTCGAAAATGGATTTATTCAGGAAGTATACTACCCAAAATGGTTAGCCAATCCAGTACTGGTAAAGAAATCAAACGGGAAATGGAGGACTTGCATTGACTACATGGATTTGAACAAAGCATTCCCAAAAGATCGTTTTCCATTGTCACGAATAGACCAATTAGTAGACGCCACAAGCGGACACAAGTTGTTATCTCTCATGGATGCCTATTCAGGGTATAACCAAATACCAATGTTCAAGCCAGATGAGGAGCACACTAGCTTCATAACTGAGTGGGGGATTTATCGTTACAAAGCAATGCCCTTTGGATTGAAAAATGCAGGTGCAACATATCAAAGGTTGGTCAACCGAATGTTTAAGGAGCAAATCGGCCAGAACATGGAAGTTTATGTGGACGATATGCTGGTAAAGTCAGGTGAACCCGAAAATCATCTTAAAGATTTGGAAGAGATGTTCAAGGTATTGCGGAAATATCAAATGAAACTAAACTCACAAAAGTGTTTATTTGGAGTTCATTATGGAAAGTTTATAGGATACCTTGTAAGTGCCCAAGGAATCAAAGCCAGTCTAGATCAAATTCAAGCCATTAAGGACATGGCCAAACCTAAAACCAGCAAGGAAGTGATGAGTTCGAATGGAAGGGTGGTTGCCCTGAGCAGATTTATCTCTAAGGCTACCGATAAGTGTATACCCTTCTTTAATGTAATTAAGAAGAAGAAGAACTTTGGGTGGGGAGAAGATTGTAGAAAAGCTTTTCAGGAACTAAAAAACCATTTGGAAAAACCTCCAATACTTTCAAGTCCCGAGAATGGGGAAACCATGTACCTATATATGGCAGTTTCAGAGCAAGCCGTTAGTTCAGTGCTAATTAGAGAAGGGAATGGGGGCACAACTACTATATATTATGTAAGTAGGCGGTTAAAGGATGCAGAGATTCGATACCCAGTAATAGAAAAGTTAGCCTATTGCTTAATTCTCACAGCCCGAAAGCTTAGAGCGGACTTTCATGCATATCCGATAAGGGTATTGACCAAATTCCCCCTAAAGCAAGTCTTTAGTAAACTAGAAACTTCAGGAAGATTGGTAAAATAGGGGATCGAGCTTAGTCAATATGACATAGAGTTTCAACCACGAGCCGCAATCAAGGGACAAGCATTAGCGGACTTTGTTAATGAGTGCACTAGCTTCATTAAGGAGCAATTAGAGAAAGAGAAAGATCAGAAGCCCATGTGGTAATTATTTGTTGATGGTGCATCAAATGAACAAGGGGCTGGTGCAGGATATGTAATCATAACACCAGATGGACACCGTTTGCATTTTGCCATGAAATTGGGATTCCCCACAACAAATGACATGGCAGAATATGAATCTATGGTAGCGGGATTAACCTTGGCATTAGAACTAAAAATTCCACGGATACAGATCTTTAGTAATTCTCAACTAATGGTGAATCAAGTGAAACAGGAATATCAAACAAAGGATCCCAAGTTATCCTTATATGTAAAAAAGATACTGAGAATGCTTGCCTTGTTCGAAGACTTTTCAATACACCAAGTCCTAAGAGCAGAAAACTCACAAGCAGACTCCCTAGCTAAACTAGCAAGCTCAAGGGGAGCCCCAGAGACACGTATTGTTCCAGTGGGATATCAAGAAATTCCAAGTATTGAAGAGGAGGCATCCAAACAAGGGAAAGAATTGTTAGTTCTGACAAGGTCTCAAGCAAAATCTCAAGGGGAAGAAAGAAGAGAAAGTGGTAAAGAAATATCAGATAAAAGGGTCGACCAACCTAGTCCAAAAAACATATATGATGACACATGGATGTCACCCATTGTGGAATACCTTGTTAAAGGAACACTCCAATCAGACAAAAGTGAGGCAAGGAAAATCAAGAGACAGGCTCCAACCTTCATAATAATGGATGGAATCCTGGATAAAAAGGAATATGCTCTTCCCTACCTAAGATGTGTAAGCATGAATGAAGGAATAAAATTAATGGCTGAAACACATGAAGGATTTTGCAAGGATCATTAAAATGGAACAAAGTTGGCAAAGAAAATAATGAGGCAGGGATTTTATAGGCCGTATATGGTAAGCCAAGCCATTGAATATGTGAAAAGTGTCAGAAATATTCAAAGATTCTCAGATTTTCCCCCAAGTTAGTTGACTCCCATAACAAGTCCATGGCTCTTTGATGTATGGGGAATAGATTTAATCAGCCCATTTCCAATTTCAAAGGGGGGGGGGGAAAAGTATGTTGCAGTTGCCATAGACTATTTCACCAAATGGGTAGAAACGGAGCTGCATCCAAAGATTACTTCCGGAAAAGTGCTTAGATTCATTATCAAGAATACCATAACCAGATTTAGGATTCCCCAAAAGATAATTTTTAACAATTGGACACAATTTGAAAGTAAAAAATTCTCTCACTTTTTCCACAAGAATGTAATCATTAAAAGTTTTTCATCAGTTGCACCTCCAAAAGCGAATGGGGCGGTTGAGGCTGCGAACAAAACCATAAAGATGATTTTGAAAAAGCAGCTAAACAAGGCAAAAGGAAATTGGGTAGAAGAACTGCCGTTTGTGTTATGAGCCTATCGAACATCCACCAAAACGGCAACGGGACATACTCCCTACTCTTTGACATATGGGTGTGAGGCAATGTTGCCAATTGAGATTGAGATACCCTCACACCGAAGAATCGCCTACGCATTTGATAAGAATCAAGAGCTGAAAAAAGAATCCTTGGATTTAATACATGAATTGAGAGATGAAGCAGTGGTAAGAACAACGGAATATCAAAGAAGAATCTCAAAATACTACAACTCAAAAGTGAGAAATCGGTCATTTCATGAAGGAGATTTGGTACTTCGAAGAGTGAAGGAAAATACCAAAAACCCCGCAGATGGACCCTTGGGGCCGAATTGGGAGGGACCATTAATCGTTTGCAAAGCAATCCCCCCGGGAGCTTACAAATTATGCCAACCAGACGGCAATATGGTTCCGAGAACATGGAATGTCGAACATTTGAGGCCATATTTTCCAAAGGTGAATGAATAAAGCATCTCTTTCTTCAAAAAGAAAATCTACATGGTTGGGAGTGAAATGCTCCTTATATTTGGATACTACCTAAGATGGTAATCTCCCTAAGATGGTAAAAAGCCTCTGTCTGTGCCAAGATGGCTAGGGCAGAGCACCTCTTGGAGGGAGGATGGGTAAGCCTTTAGCCGCACCATGAGATGGCCAGGTTAAAGCATCGGACAAGCCCTTGGTCGTGCCTCTGGTCAGTTCAAGGCACCTCCTCGAGGGAGGATGGAGTAAGCCTTTATACGTACCATAAGATGGCCAGGGTAAAGCACCGAACAAGCCCTTATCCGCGCCACGCTATGGCCAGGGTAAGGCACCTCCTGGAGGGAGCATGAAGTAAGCCTTTATTTGCGCCATAAGATGGCCAGGGTAATGCACCGAACAAGCCCCTGTCCGTGCCGCAAAAGAGCCAGAGCAGGACGCCTCGTGGAGGGAGGTCGGGTAAGTTCTTGGTTCCAGCCTCTAAGATGAGCTAACCAAGAGCACTGGACAACAACAGACTAAGACGTCCAGGCCCAAAAAGAGGCTCATCAAACAATGGACCAAGCCCAGAAAGAGGCTCATCAAATAAAGGACTAAGACGTCCAAGCCCAAGAGAAGGCTCATCAAATAATGGACTAAGACGTCCAAGACCAGGAGAAGGCTCATCAAATAATGGACTGAGATGTCCAAGCCTGAGAAATGACATATCTACAAGAGGTTAAGATGTCCAAGCCAGAGAAACGAAATATCTGATTATGGACTGAGACGTCTAAGCTCAAGAGGCAGCTAATCGGATTATTTCTATATAAACAAGACCTGAATGGTTCATGCATTAAAGGAGTAGAACATAACTCCACTTATTAATACCCGAATCTGGGTTTCGGGGCTTTTGTTTCTAGGCATCATCTATTAAATACCCGAATATGGGTTTTAGGTCTCGCATATCTAAATTTCATCAATCAATACCCGAATCTGGGTTTCGGGACATTCGTTTCAGGACTTCACTTACTAGTACTCGAATCTGGGTTTCAGGTCTTTACCAATTACTAACTATCTATATTATACCTGAATCTGGGTATTGGGACATTATTAATCACCTATAGTTTTTATACTCAAATCTGGATTTTGAGACTATTATTTGAGTTCGCCTTCATTCCCTAATCTGGGTTTGTGGCTCCCATTATAAAGACAACTCTCATGGGTCTCTGGTTGTCTAACATATGCCCTAATCTGGGTAAAGGGTTTCTATCTTGGCAACAAGTACTATGGATGTCCGCTCACACCACATATGCCTTAATCTGGGCTAAAGGTTCCATTTCAAAGATAAATGTCCAACATATGCTCTGATCTTGGCTCAGATCTTGATATGGAGACAATATTTACTAATTTTAGTTTAATTTACCATAAAAGCTTGAATCTAAGTTTAGAAATGCCCCCACGAAGGGCTATATTTTGGATATTATTATTTGGATTCTGGATACTCCATTATCAACTACCAAATTTTGCAAAGTAATACCCTAATTTGGGTTAAATTTCATTATTTCTTAATCCTATGCTGGGGATATAATGTCATAGAATCGAGATTGCTACAGACAACCGAAAGTTTCGAGCCGGTCTTTTTAATGCCTAATTTGGAGTTGATGTTTTATAATTCTAAATGATGCTCACCAACATCCGAATAAAGGCTTCAGGATCATTCAAATTTATGGGAAAGTCTCCAGAAACGTATTAGGGTGGATGAGCTACAAAGGCTTATTTTCTGATAATAACTCATTATCCTCATTTGCAGCTATTAGTTGTTGCCCACATGGAGTACGTAGACTACATTTATGATGTTCATTAGTAGCTACTTATTACAAGTTTCATATCTGTTGAATCTGGATTATGATTAACTAACTGTCTGAATATGAAAGCATCAATACTCTAATCTATTACTAAACATGCATAAAAGTATGATGAAGAGCTAACAACAACAAATATCACTGACTTTGAATTTTGTGGGAAAAATAAAGTTATGAAGAGTAAAAAAGCTTCAAAATTTTTGTCCTAAAGAATAAAAGCTTCTTTCATACAAGGGGGGCACAAAATGTTAGCCATAAAATCAACTCAAAGGCAGAAGTATGAAAGAAGGTTAATGAGAGTGAGGTTTCTATGAAGTAATAGACATAAGTTTCGACAGAGGTCATCAGAAGACGTTTCGAAGGCATTAAGAAGGTTTCGAAGGAGTCGAAAGCACAAACTGCACTTACAGTGTGAAGGCTTTCGATCCAGATGGAAACAGGAGTACCCTTCCGCAACCTTTCGACATAGATAAATAAGCAAAGGTAGCTTCGGAACCCCCTTTCGAAGGGAATGGATGATAATCTCCCACTTACGCGCTAAACCTTTCGGATTTGAAGGTTTCGCCCTTAATAGAACCCTTTCGAAAGCATTGAAAAGCCTTTCGAACCGGTCAAGGCCGATAATATTAGGTAAAGGTTCCAGACTCAATTCTCAGGCATGAATTCGAAGGCTACCCAACATCATTGAAATATTAGTATTTCAATATCCTTGAAACTGGTATGAGCAACCTATCGACGGAGTCGGAGGCTTCTATCTTATTTCCAGTAGCAACAAGACAACATGAGAGAAAAGGCGCGCTTGGAAACCTTTCGACGGCGTCGAAAGGTGTTATGAAGGAAGTAGTGCTTGAAATTCAACAAAGGCAAAAGAGCCTTTCGACTCAGTCGAAAGGTCTGGGAGAAGATAAAGGAAGCGCAAGAGTAGACCAAAGAGCGCAAAAAAGATGCCTTTCGATAGCGTCGAAAGGAGTCATGGCCTATCGACTAAGTTGAAAGGGTTGAAGCGGCATATAAAAAGGGGTCCCTTCGACCGAGTCGGAAGTAGACCTGTCAAAATATGACCCACCCATTAGCCCAACCCATTTACCCTACTTATAAATGGGTTGGGTCAACCCATTTATGAATTTTATTAAATGGGTTATGGGTTGGGTTGACCCATTTTTAAAAGGGTTATAAATGGGTAACCCATTTACCCATTTATTAAACACTTAAAATTTGAAAATATAAATTTTGAAAATAAGAATTTTGAACACACATTGTAGTTTTCCATGAAGACTGACAGTTGTACTTAGAAAATAACAGGCTGCCCATCCTCATATTTGAAGCTGCTATTTTTTTGTTCAGATTGCAATATTTTCTTCATACCAACTCGGAATTAGACGAGACTTCGACCGATGAACAACCACCTAAATTACGAATAATATGGAACGCTCGGATACTTCATTTTATGAATACATATGATAGTTCTCTACGAGGACTGACAGTTGTACTTAGAAAATAACAGGCTACCACATCCCCATATTTGAACTGCGCTTAGTGCAGAAGCCGCTATTTTTTTGTTCAGACTGCAATAGCTTTTTCATACGAACTCGGAATCAAGCGAGACTTCGACCGATTAACTCCCACCTAAATTACGGACAATATGGAACACTCGGATACTTCATCTTGTTAACGCACATTGTAGTTCTTCATGGAGACTGAAGGTTGTACATAGAAAATAACAGGCTACTACATCCCCATATTTGAATTTTGATGAAAATTAGAATTAAAATTTTGAATTTTGATTTTTGTCGAAATTCAAAACGTAAAAATTAGAATTAAAATTATTTTATATTTATTTGTTTTTTGTTAGTCAAATCAAATTTAAATATTTAAATGGGTTAAATGGGTAACCCACTTATTAAATAGATTGGGTCATAAATGAGTTGGGTCATAAATGGGTCAAAAAGAATGGGTCATAAATGGGTTGGGTCAAACTCGACCCAACCCATTTTGACCTAACTCAACCCGTTTGGCAAGTCTAGTCAAGAAGCATAGGTGCGGAAGGGGGCCGACCTGCATCTATAAAGAAGACCCAAGGGGTCTGGTTTTGGGGGATAGAATTTTGGAATCCTGAATTCATTTCTTCTACTCTACTCCCCTAATTGCAATTAAGTATGATAAAAACCCTAAATCAAGTTGGGTAAAAAGCTTTATTTCTTGTAACTCATTTTGGATTATTAATAAAGAAGTGATGGCTTATTCAACAAGGAGTCTGATGACGAGGAAGATCATTAAGATCATTACCTAGTCTAATGATCAATTGCACATGATTCTAACCTTTTCTCTTAATCTCTTTCTGTCTATGCAATGCACAGGATCGACTGGGTATTTCTGGTCAAAACACATCATCATCGGAACCTACATTTGACGCCAGAAATAAGAATGATGATGGGGTTTCAACCATGATGAGTTATGAAACTGGGAAACATCCAGGTCGATCTTATACAAGGAAATTGGAGTGAATCTTAGACAATTATAAGCTGGAACCATTTCGAAAGAGTGGAACCCCTTTTGGCACATCGAAAGGGGTGCTTCGAAGGGGATTCCAGTTTATGATTGACTAACAACTATCGGGGGAGGAACTTATTCGAAAGGGTCTATCCCCAGATACAACTGCAACCCTTTCGAAAGGGTTCCAAATCAAAGTAGCGAAGCCACGAAGTCGAAAGCAGCTGTGACCTATTAATGTAATATGCGTCTCTTTCGACATGATCGAAAGGACCAGAAAGGTACCTTTTGACATGATCGAAAGGAATGAAAAGCTAAAAGGATCAATTGCTTTCGATCCACTCAAACGAAAGGATTCAAACAGATGTTATCTCTCTAGACTAATTCTATGAAACCTTTCGACTAAGTCAACCCAGTCGAAAGGTGAAGATAGCTCTTTAGACCCTTTCAATCAAGCCAACCAGGTCAAAAGGATGTACAATCTTCTTAAACCCTTTCGACTATGACAATCTAGTCGAAAGGTATGCTTCAAAGGAAGAGATCCTAAACATCAACATGGAATCGATTGAGTTTAACTACCTTTCGCATGGCATCGAGAATGTTGACAAGTTTTCCTGTTAACAAATGGCATTTCGAACCTAATAACTGTCAAGTAAGGATGAGTATTTCTTGGTTAAAACTGAATAAACTGACCGAACCAAATAAGTTTGGTTGGTTGGGTTTGGTTACATGATTGATTGGTTGGTTTTGGTTTTTAATTTGGTATTTATTTGGTTTTCCGGACGATTTTGGTTTTTAATATTTGAAAACTGAAGCAACCGATTAAACCAGATATGAGTTACATGTTAGTAACATAATAGTTCAAATTTTAATTCTTATTATTGTATTAATGTTTTGGTATGAGTAATTGTTGTAAACGAAGCACTTTATAATACAAAGAATCAATTCATTTTCCAATTCACGCCATCATTAATAATTCATTAAATGGACCCACTATAATCAATATTATATTTTTGATTTGTGTGTCCTTTATTCTTTATGTTGATTGACTTATCAATTACCATTACAAAACAAAGTTATCTCAATTCTATAAAATCAAGCCCTCTCAAATATTATTAACTCAAACCTATAATTCTTCCATTAATTTCTTATTGCATTTATAGATTTACGGTTGTGAGATCTACAATTCATCTACATTTTACTCTCCTATAAGTGGCTTTTATTTTTAAATTTGTGAGATTTACATTTATTTCATTATAGTATAAATTGTGTTTGAAACTAATGTAAATAAAATATGTTTTCTATAATCTAGTGATTTTTTGAATATCGTGTTGCAATTGATAAAGTTTGAACCTAATTTTGGAGTAGCTGAAAATTTGTGTAATTTGAATATCGTGCAGGACAATCAAATTTGAAACTTGTTGAACAATGGAAAATCAAACTTCAACTATTGTTATATATGACTCCAGCTATACAAGATGTATGTTCCATTCCTTTGCATTTTGTTTCCAATTTTACTTTTGGTTTTCTAGTTGAAGTTAAATGTAATAATGTGCGCACATGTAGTCATCATAATTAACAGTTTCTTCAAATTGAGTGATTACCACTTTCAATTATTATACATCTACATAAATGTGTATCTTTTTATTAGATACAACCATATGTAGCAAAACTATTATTATTCATTGATTTGTTTTACAGTTTTGGATTTTTATATTTTTTTTTATGTGTAAGACAATCAAGAGGGTACATGCAAACAACAGTTGGCAACAAAAAATGAGAATAATCCATCAAAAGCTAGAGTAAAAAAAAGAAATTAAAGAAAAAAAATCAGAAGTTTGGGATCATTTTGATTTATTTCAGATAAGGAAGCTAACTTCAAAACCCGCTGCAAATACTTTAAGAAAGAATATCACTCCGATACTAATAAAAATATCGCATCAAGTTAGAAAACTCATATGACCTTATGCAAGGAGTTTCGACATAATAAGGATATTAGGCAAGCACAAATTAATCTTAAAATTGGAGAAAATGGTAAACCAATAGTTTTAAGTGCTTTGAAATTTAATGCAAGTGATGTTAGAAAAGCATTATCGTTTTTTATAATTTTGGACGAGCTTCCATTTAAAATTATAGAAGGAGTTGGATTTAAATATTTTTTGTCTAAAGCACCCGGGCCTCAATTTCTTTGTCCATCTGGGTTTACCATTCAAAGAGATCGTTATGAACTATATTTAGAAGAAAGGCTAAATTAAAATCAATTTTGCATGATTCTTGTTTCATGCTTTGTCTCACTACCGATACATGGACATCGATATAAAGAATTAATTACATGTGCATAACTGGTCATTGGACAGATGATGATTGGATATTAAGAAAAAGAGTCTTAAATTTCTGTCCTATTTCAAGTCAAAGAAGTGAAGATTTGGGTAAAGCAATTTAAAATTGTTTACTGGATTGGGATATTGATAAAGTATTTGAATAACCATTGATAATGCTAGCTCAAATAATGTTATGGTTAGTTACTTGAAACGTATATTTAATAACTCAAAAGGAATCATGTTAGAAGGTAAATATTTACACATGCGATGTATTGCCCACATTATTAACCTAGTTATAAATGATGGTTTAAGGAAAAATTGAGGATCAATATCATGCATAAGAGCTGTAGTTAGATACATTAGATGATTACCTTTTAGATTTGAAATTTTCAAAAATTGCATTTCACTTGAGAAATTAGAATACAAAAATGGATTATGCTTAGATGTTCCTACTAGATGGAATTCTACATATTTGATGCTTAACGCAGCACAACAATATGAGCAAGCTTTTGAGAGGTTTGATATTGAAGATTGATTTTTTAGAAGTGAGTTGGAAAAAGGGGGGGTGGGGTGTCTATGGAAATTGATTAGGATAATGCTAGAAAGTTATGTGTATCTCTAAACAAATTTTTTGAACTCACTTTGCTTGTATCTGATTGCTCATATGTAACAAGTAATACCCATTTACATGAAATAAGCAAAGTTGTTGAATGCTTAGAAAAACCGCAAATGAGTACTGATCCTAATTTACAATGTATGGCCATACAAATGAAGGAAAAGTATGATAAATATTGGGGAAGTTGGGAAAAATGAATAAGTTAACCTATGTTGCTGTTTTGCTTTATCCTCGATGGAAATTGTAACAACCCTACATTTTAGGCTTATTTTATTTTATATTTTATTTCTATTAAATTGAATTTCCTGATTTAAAAACTTTATTTTAATTTGAAATTATTTTAAACTTGATTTATTTCAAAAATTTCATTTCTAAATATAAATTTTGATTGTTATGTAAATTATAGTTTCAAACTAGTAAAAATTGGATATTTTACTGTAAAGTGAATTTCTGTTCAAACTGGTCAAACTTTGACTTTTAAACTTTAAATTTAAATATTTCAAATTCTTAAATTTTATCTTTTATTATGAAAATAGGTTTAATTCCATGAATACTGCTTTTCGTTTTGTTGAAAACGGACTTATATTGTAGAAGTTATGTAAGTTTCAATTTTGTGTATAAACTATTTATTTTGCAATATTATTTATTTTAAATTGTATAAATTATATTTCTTTGTCATATTTTATTTCAATATGTGTTAATATGCTATTTTATGTATATTTTTTATCTTTTAATAATTTTAAAGTGATGGTATAATTTTTCTAAAGTTTACTTGAATTTATTTCAATTTATAAAGCCTAGTTTCCATTTTTCTGCTATTTTCTTCATTAAAATTATATTTAATTTAAAACTTATTTATTTATTTCATGCATTCACTTTTATTTGCTGTGTTTTACTTTATTTATATTCATTTTTATATGTATTTAAATTAAAATAGATTTTTTCAAAGTGTACTGAAGTTATTTCTAACTTTTAAAGCCTAGTTTGCATTTTAAAGCCATTTTCTTAATTTAAATTCTATTTATTCAAAATTTAATTATTTATTTTATATATTTATTTTTATTTCTGAGTTGTTATCTTTATTTCTCAGTTTTTTTATGTATTTATAAATTACAAATATATATAAAAGAAATTGAAAAGGTTTGTGTCTCTTTAGTTGCTCTTGTCTCTTTGTTTTCCCGTCTCTTCATTTTCTCAACCTCCACCTTAAATTTTTTGGCCGTACCTTTACTCCTTTCTTTCAGCTGCACTTCACATTATTTTTCACGTGAATTATCTTTCTCATCATCAAAAATTTCGGCCATCTTCATTGTGGAAAAGTTTGGGTAAAATTCTTCTTCTTCCACTTGCATTTTCTATTGTTTTCTACTTGAATTTGCACTTGTTCTCATCTAGATTTGATTGGCTCCTCCTCCTCCAGCCCTTGGCCAACCTCCACCACCTGATGCTCCGACCAACTACCACCCTAGATCATCACCAACTCCAGGCCGAGCACCCCTATGGCATGCATCACCACAAAAACCCAAAAATCCATCACTTACATGAAAGCCTAGACCTAGTTTTGCATCATCACCTTTACCCACCACTTGCCGCCACTTCCTCCACCACCACCACCTCTGACCTGACCTCCACCCTCTGCCACATCATCCACCACCATCTGGACATCAAGCCTTACCCACATAGCCTCTGGTCGAGCCCATTCATAGCCTTGAAATGTTGATATTTGCCTTGTATTTGCCTTGTAGTGTAGATTTGTTGCACCTATACCTCTCTTCACCATCAAACCCATGCTAGGCCAACCCTATAGGGACCCAAACCAGACCTTAATTCATGCCTTTGCTGTGCTATTTCAGTCCATTACTGAAGTATGTGAAGTTGAGAACAAGTGCAAAACATTTGTCTTTGTTTTGGGCATTGATTTCTAACATTGTCTAGTGTTGAATTGTTTTGAAACTTATATAAATTGTATTGTTTTGTATAAATGTATTCAAGGCTATTAGCTTTGGCTCTCCACTTTCAAGTTGTATTCGAGTTGTCGTGCCTTCATTGTGTTTGTGTTATGTGCCTTGGTATTAATCTCCAGCTCAATACAGGTGAGTTATTCTCACCAGACAATATGTACCTATATAACTGATAAACCGACACCATTTGAATCTGTAATGTATATCATCATGTCATATATGTTTATATTATTATCATATGATGTTCACACCTGTTATTACACTTATTATATCATATGTTACTGTTATTTCATGCTATTCTGTTTATTTATATCAGTTTATCACACTGCAAGTTCCCTGTAGATTAGAATCACTATGGGTTGAAATGATACATACCCGAACGGACTTTAGAATAAGGAAAAATCGTTATGGGCTGAAATGATAGGCCTGAACGGTTTTTATTTATTTATTTATATTACTTGGGATTACGGGTTTGAAATGATAAAACCCGGTTTTTCTTTGTAAACTGCGGATTGAAATGATACATATCCGTATCACTTGACCTAGGCTAGAAAATTATATACAGACCCGTGGTTTATATATTTTTCTGAAATTTTTAAAATACTTTTTTTTAATGTAAATATTATGGTATTTTGATTTAAATTTCATTAAAATGATTTCTATAAAGTATTTGTGATTTTCTACAAATTAAATAAGCGAATTAAGTAAATGGTGAAGTAGAATTTGAAATATAAGTTAATTTTGGAATTTATGATTTTGTTTATAAATGGAATTTTTGTAAAGTAAGAAAATATGACAAATTTGATTTTAAGATGAATTTAAGGATTTTTATTTAGTAATAATAATGTTTTAAAGGTGTTAATGATTTTGTATAAATTAAAATATGGAATAAATGAACATTTAAGCTGAATTTGGAAATATAACTTAAATTGAATTTTGTGAAATTTGTTTAAAAGTGAAATTTTAATTAAGTAAAATAAATGGAAATAAGCTATATTTTTGGAAATTTAAACTTAGTTGTTAAGTTAATAATTTAATTAAAGAAATGAAAATTTAATTGTTATTAAATTTGATTTTTGTATGGAAATTTGACTTTATAAAATCATAGAAATAAAGGTATTTAAATGATTGTGTTAAATGTGAAATATATGATTTTATAAGTTAAAATGATTTATATTAAAAGTTAATTATTTGTGGAATTGTAAATAAAACTCTGAATATGATTTAACAGCATTTTGAAATGTAATGTAAAGGATATTACAGCATTTTGTAAATGTTGTAGTGTTTTAAATGAACTAAAAGGTTAATTTGAAATAAAGGCTATTATAGCACTTTGTAAGTGCTATAGTGGTTAAACTTAACATGTAAGTTAATTGAAACTTAAAAGAAATCTATTACAGCATTTAACGCTGTCTTTTGTTAATTAACTGGTTTAAACTATAACTTTACGTATCATTTTATAAGTGCTACGGAAACTATATTTTGTTGTTTTAAATTAATTTTAATGAAAAATAATCTCTGGAAAATGATATAATTTTGGGAAATTAAATGTTAAATTTCTAAAGATAATGAAGAGATATTTAATAAAAAGAATTTGATTTCTAATGTGAGTTTAAAATGGTATTTCTAAAAGAATGGATTCAAATGGTATTTAAATGAAATATAAATGAATGATGTTTTGAATAATATTTTGATATTTTGAAATGTATATATATGATTTTGAATTTATGAAATGTGGGATATTTAAGCTTTGAAATATACTAAAGATTGAATATTGTATTTTGTGAATTAAACCTATATTTGAAATTTATAAGATTTGAAATGGTTTGTTAGTAAACTGAATTTGAGTTGAAAATGATGGTTTGAAATAAAAATTAAAATTTGGAATTTGGGTTTAATTTAATAAATTTGTAAATTTGTAGAATTAAAAGATGATTTCAAATATATGTTTTCGAAATGTTGTGATTTTTAAAGTATAATGATTTCAAATGTTTTAGTTTCAAAAGAATTATAACTTTGAAAGTATAGACTATTTGAAAGGTGAATATATGTTTGAAATGGAAATGATATTGTTTTGAAATGGGTATAGTTTTGAAATAAAAATGATTTTTGGTTTCGAAGTATAACTATCAAAGATATGATATTTTGATATTGAGATGATTTGAAATTTAAGTTTTGGAAGATATGATATTTTGGAATATTGAAATGATTTGGAAATGATAAATCTTTATTTTGATAAAGATATGGTTTGAAATGATATTTTATTTTGAAGTAAAGTATTGGTTTTAAAAGTTATAACCACGGGTTATAATAACGATTGGTTGGCAAAGAGACCGGGATCGGATATGGACATACTCTCTGTCGATACCGAAAACCACTTTGACAACCGTGTACGCGGTGGAGATTCCAGAATGAAGTAGGATGGTGGCGACGATCCTAAGGTATATACGTGGACCCAACTCCCGTGAGTTGGCATAAGGTGGCTAAAACAGGAGCGATTGACGGACCAATGAGGTAGCACCTCTGATCGGACACACTTCTTCGATACCATTCTATTACTTGTGATTGATTTGGTGGCCACCCTTGATTGGGAGTGTTGTTCGAGGTGGGCGGTAGTGGCTGCTATGCGTCACCACTAGTCCGGATGCGTAATTGGTATATCTACCCTGGCATTGCCTAGTTGTGCCGTGTCACCTACCATATCGAGCTTTACTACGATTATGATTTTAAGATCCGACCGCGTTAAGGTTCTCCATCCCCTTAGCGCTATTTTCTATATGATTATACTTTACTAATTAGACACTACTGTATATAGCGTATATTACTACATAGTAAATAGTTTAACGGATCCTTAAAGAATGGGCGATCCCAAGCATTCTTTAAGTTACTTGTACCTTATTACAGTTCACTTGAGTTGGTTTATACTATATAAGTATATATTGTCCTGACTCGAGTGTTTGTGTTTTGCTTTACGCTCGGGTCAGCCTGAGTATTCACAGATTTGGATTTCCACCTTCTGGAGATTTGAATCGCTGGAGATTATCTGCTAGTCTTGTTCTATCGACTTCAGTTATGTTGCTCTGTTCAGCTTGTACTTGGTTATCTTATTTATACTTCCGTTGTACTCTATTTCTTCTATTGTATTTTATGTACTCTGATATATTTATATAGTAGCTTCATGAACTACTATTTCTTTTACTTCCGCTGCATTATTTTACTCTGTGTCTGTGATCTGTGATTATATTTATTTACTGTATATTCTGAGATTTGCCAAATTTTAATTACAACGCGGTATTTTGAGCAATTCAACTCCGGCATGAGTGTCTACCTATACACTTATAATGGATGCGAATGGTTGAAAATATCGGGTCGTTACAGTTGGTATCAGAGCTTTGGCTTTGAGGCAAAACTTAGCATATGGAGTAGATTTATTTACAGAATCACTTTCGTTCGAGTTTGAATCTTTTCCTCTTGATTCGAATTTCCTTTAGATTTTTGGAATCCCTGCGGTTCCAAAATTTATTCTTGTACCTCACTATTCATCTTCTTTTGATTTTGGAGTATCACATAACTCCACTTCGAATGATCTTCATAGTGAATTGGTGGTCTCGCCAATATTCTAATTTTCTTGTAAAGGGGTGAAACTCCTTTACAATTAGCATTGACTCACCAGAGATTTATATATATCCTTGGTTTAGATGCTAATATCTTTTGTTATTCTAAACTCTATCTCTTGAGATCGGATGTAGATTTACCCCAGAAAAATTCACATTTTGATCTTATTCATTAAGTCACGGTTGACCCGGTTAAGGTTGTCCACGATTTATCTAAGTTTATCCATCTTCATATTTTGTAAATTAATCATCTTGTCTTTGTTTCCAAAATATCTCCAAACATTTTGAATTTGTACTTGTAAATCTATGTTTTGAGTTATATATTGTGTTGTTTGAGTTGTTGATGTTGATTTGGGCTTCCGATCGATTCGTCTGATCAACGCTATCGATAGGATTTCTAAAACACTTTGACAAAACAAACCGACACAATATTATTTTAAAATTTGGTTAATGAAATAAATTTTGATGTATATAAGTAAATTTATGGAACTTAATAAATTGATTTAAATTGATTATTTGAAATGATAATACTTGATTTATCATTCTATAAATGAATTTATAAATAGTTGTTTATAAATTTGATTTGGGAACTGAAATGAATTTAAATCAAGAATTTGAGAATTTAATTTCCGATGGTTTCGAAGCTTGTGTTTAAAGTTTTAAAAGGATATATTACTTAAAGTATTTTTGAATATAAATTTGTTTCCAAAGAATTTTAAAGTTTAAAATTTTAGTGCTCTTCTCTTTGTCGCTGGAAAATAATTTCGGTGATGACTGCAGCATCATCGACTTTCATTTTCGAGTTTCGAAGTGAAGAAACCATTCTGTAGTCTTGCTACAGCTTTGTTTTGGGAAACTTGATTGATATAAATTTCTAAAATATGATTGATTTATAAAATATATAGATATATGATTTAAATTTGATTTGACAAATTATGTACATACATTTATCTATCTCTAAATGGTTTGAAAGGAATCGGAGATTTTATTCTTAAATTCTATCTTAAATAATAACTTCAAGTATAAAAAGAAAATCAAAATTTTTGAATAGATGATTCAAGCTTGAAATGATTGAATTAGGATGTTTATAGTGTATATTAATTTTAGAAAGTTTTATTTGTATAATTCTCAATTGCATTCCAATATAACTTACCTTAATTTTTAGAAGTTAACAATGTAATTGGATAATATACAATATAAAAAGATTTTTATAAATAAAATTTGAGTGGTTATAATAAATATTATACACTTAAATTTTAGTTATAAAAAGATTAACACAGGTAAATAGACTAAAAGGTTAATTGAATAATCTACCATATAAATGATGTTAAAGGAACTAAAAATAAATTAAAGCAGTTATAATAAGTGTAAGTATATTTAACATAGGTGATAAAATAGATTAAGGGGGATAAATTTAATTTTAATTAGGAATAAAGAGGAATTAAATTTATTAAGTACATTATGAGTATAATAAATGATTTTGCAAATCCATGATTTTTGAAATTGTTAGAATAAGAAAATTTAATGATAAGATAATGAAATTAGAGATAGTAAGGTTTATTTAACTTGTGTAAAATTAATTATCAATTTAAGCTGAAACCATGGAAATTTCAAACCTATTATCTTATTTTGTTTTTCAAACTTATTATCTTATTTTGTTTTCAAACTGTCTTTTGGTTGTCCTTATTTTCCTCATCTTGCTACAGACTGGTATAGGCATCTTTTTTATAATCTTTCTGTTTAGAAATCTTTCTATAAACTTTAATAATTTTTGGTACTCGATTTGAATCTGAGCATTGCATGCCATCCACCTTGTTAAACTTACCTATAACAATAGTTATCAGGTATAATTTCAATCTCCTTATCATCTTGTCTTAATCCTATTTCACTCTATTTTTTTTTCTTTTTCTGTGCTTTCCCATACCTCATTCCTTTTCGGGGACGAAAAGTTTTGAGTGGGGGAGAGTGTAACAACCCTACATTTTAGGCTTATTTTATTTTATATTTTATTTCTATTAAATTGAATTTCCTGATTTAAAAACTTTATTTTAATTTGAAATTATTTTAAACTTGATTTATTTCAAAAATTTCATTTCTAAATATAAATTTTGATTGTTATGTAAATTATAGTTTCAAACTAGTAAAAATTGGATATTTTACTGTAAAGTGAATTTCTGTTCAAACTGGTCAAACTTTGACTTTTAAACTTTAAATTTAAATATTTCAAATTCTTAAATTTTATCTTTTATTATGAAAATAGGTTTAATTCCATGAATACTGCTTTTCGTTTTGTTGAAAACGGACTTATATTGTAGAAGTTATGTAAGTTTCAATTTTGTGTATAAACTATTTATTTTGCAATATTATTTATTTTAAATTGTATAAATTATATTTCTTTGTCATATTTTATTTCAATATGTGTTAATATGCTATTTTATGTATATTTTTTATCTTTTAATAATTTTAAAGTGATGGTATAATTTTTCTAAAGTTTACTTGAATTTATTTCAATTTATAAAGCCTAGTTTCCATTTTTCTGCTATTTTCTTCATTAAAATTATATTTAATTTAAAACTTATTTATTTATTTCATGCATTCACTTTTATTTGCTGTGTTTTACTTTATTTATATTCATTTTTATATGTATTTAAATTAAAATAGATTTTTTCAAAGTGTACTGAAGTTATTTCTAACTTTTAAAGCCTAGTTTGCATTTTAAAGCCATTTTCTTAATTTAAATTCTATTTATTCAAAATTTAATTATTTATTTTATATATTTATTTTTATTTCTGAGTTGTTATCTTTATTTCTCAGTTTTTTTATGTATTTATAAATTACAAATATATATAAAAGAAATTGAAAAGGTTTGTGTCTCTTTAGTTGCTCTTGTCTCTTTGTTTTCCCGTCTCTTCATTTTCTCAACCTCCACCTTAAATTTTTTGGCCGTACCTTTACTCCTTTCTTTCAGCTGCACTTCACATTATTTTTCACGTGAATTATCTTTCTCATCATCAAAAATTTCGGCCATCTTCATTGTGGAAAAGTTTGGGTAAAATTCTTCTTCTTCCACTTGCATTTTCTATTGTTTTCTACTTGAATTTGCACTTGTTCTCATCTAGATTTGATTGGCTCCTCCTCCTCCAGCCCTTGGCCAACCTCCACCACCTGATGCTCCGACCAACTACCACCCTAGATCATCACCAACTCCAGGCCGAGCACCCCTATGGCATGCATCACCACAAAAACCCAAAAATCCATCACTTACATGAAAGCCTAGACCTAGTTTTGCATCATCACCTTTACCCACCACTTGCCGCCACTTCCTCCACCACCACCACCTCTGACCTGACCTCCACCCTCTGCCACATCATCCACCACCATCTGGACATCAAGCCTTACCCACATAGCCTCTGGTCGAGCCCATTCATAGCCTTGAAATGTTGATATTTGCCTTGTATTTGCCTTGTAGTGTAGATTTGTTGCACCTATACCTCTCTTCACCATCAAACCCATGCTAGGCCAACCCTATAGGGACCCAAACCAGACCTTAATTCATGCCTTTGCTGTGCTATTTCAGTCCATTACTGAAGTATGTGAAGTTGAGAACAAGTGCAAAACATTTGTCTTTGTTTTGGGCATTGATTTCTAACATTGTCTAGTGTTGAATTGTTTTGAAACTTATATAAATTGTATTGTTTTGTATAAATGTATTCAAGGCTATTAGCTTTGGCTCTCCACTTTCAAGTTGTATTCGAGTTGTCGTGCCTTCATTGTGTTTGTGTTATGTGCCTTGGTATTAATCTCCAGCTCAATACAGGTGAGTTATTCTCACCAGACAATATGTACCTATATAACTGATAAACCGACACCATTTGAATCTGTAATGTATATCATCATGTCATATATGTTTATATTATTATCATATGATGTTCACACCTGTTATTACACTTATTATATCATATGTTACTGTTATTTCATGCTATTCTGTTTATTTATATCAGTTTATCACACTGCAAGTTCCCTGTAGATTAGAATCACTATGGGTTGAAATGATACATACCCGAACGGACTTTAGAATAAGGAAAAATCATTATGGGCTGAAATGATAGGCCTGAACGGTTTTTATTTATTTATTTATATTACTTGGGATTACGGGTTTGAAATGATAAAACCCGGTTTTTCTTTGTAAACTGCGGATTGAAATGATACATATCCGTATCACTTGACCTAGGCTAGAAAATTATATACAGACCCGTGGTTTATATATTTTTCTGAAATTTTTAAAATACTTTTTTTTAATGTAAATATTATGGTATTTTGATTTAAATTTCATTAAAATGATTTCTATAAAGTATTTGTGATTTTCTACAAATTAAATAAGCGAATTAAGTAAATGGTGAAGTAGAATTTGAAATATAAGTTAATTTTGGAATTTATGATTTTGTTTATAAATGGAATTTTTGTAAAGTAAGAAAATATGACAAATTTGATTTTAAGATGAATTTAAGGATTTTTATTAAGTAATAATAATGTTTTAAAGGTGTTAATGATTTTGTATAAATTAAAATATGGAATAAATGAACATTTAAGCTGAATTTGGAAATATAACTTAAATTGAATTTTGTGAAATTTGTTTAAAAGTGAAATTTTAATTAAGTAAAATAAATGGAAATAAGCTATATTTTTGGAAATTTAAACTTAGTTGTTAAGTTAATAATTTAATTAAAGAAATGAAAATTTAATTGTTATTAAATTTGATTTTTGTATGGAAATTTGACTTTATAAAATCATAGAAATAAAGGTATTTAAATGATTGTGTTAAATGTGAAATATATGATTTTATAAGTTAAAATGATTTATATTAAAAGTTAATTATTTGTGGAATTGTAAATAAAACTCTGAATATGATTTAACAGCATTTTGAAATGTAATGTAAAGGATATTACAGCATTTTGTAAATGTTGTAGTGTTTTAAATGAACTAAAAGGTTAATTTGAAATAAAGGCTATTATAGCACTTTGTAAGTGCTATAGTGGTTAAACTTAACATGTAAGTTAATTGAAACTTAAAAGAAATCTATTACAGCATTTAACGCTGTCTTTTGTTAATTAACTGGTTTAAACTATAACTTTACGTATCATTTTATAAGTGCTACGGAAACTATATTTTGTTGTTTTAAATTAATTTTAATGAAAAATAATCTCTGGAAAATGATATAATTTTGGGAAATTAAATGTTAAATTTCTAAAGATAATGAAGAGATATTTAATAAAAAGAATTTGATTTCTAATGTGAGTTTAAAATGGTATTTCTAAAAGAATGGATTCAAATGGTATTTAAATGAAATATAAATGAATGATGTTTTGAATAATATTTTGATATTTTGAAATGTATATATATGATTTTGAATTTATGAAATGTGGGATATTTAAGCTTTGAAATATACTAAAGATTGAATATTGTATTTTGTGAATTAAACCTATATTTGAAATTTATAAGATTTGAAATGGTTTGTTAGTAAACTGAATTTGAGTTGAAAATGATGGTTTGAAATAAAAATTAAAATTTGGAATTTGGGTTTAATTTAATAAATTTGTAAATTTGTAGAATTAAAAGATGATTTCAAATATATGTTTTCGAAATGTTGTGATTTTTAAAGTATAATGATTTCAAATGTTTTAGTTTCAAAAGAATTATAACTTTGAAAGTATAGACTATTTGAAAGGTGAATATATGTTTGAAATGGAAATGATATTGTTTTGAAATGGGTATAGTTTTGAAATAAAAATGATTTTTGGTTTCGAAGTATAACTATCAAAGATATGATATTTTGATATTGAGATGATTTGAAATTTAAGTTTTGGAAGATATGATATTTTGGAATATTGAAATGATTTGGAAATGATAAATCTTTATTTTGATAAAGATATGGTTTGAAATGATATTTTATTTTGAAGTAAAGTATTGGTTTTAAAAGTTATAACCACGGGTTATAATAACGATTGGTTGGCAAAGAGACCGGGATCGGATATGGACATACTCTCTGTCGATACCGAAAACCACTTTGACAACCGTGTACGCGGTGGAGATTCCAGAATGAAGTAGGATGGTGGCGACGATCCTAAGGTATATACGTGGACCCAACTCCCGTGAGTTGGCATAAGGTGGCTAAAACAGGAGCGATTGACGGACCAATGAGGTAGCACCTCTGATCGGACACACTTCTTCGATACCATTCTATTACTTGTGATTGATTTGGTGGCCACCCTTGATTGGGAGTGTTGTTCGAGGTGGGCGGTAGTGGCTGCTATGCGTCACCACTAGTCCGGATGCGTAATTGGTATATCTACCCTGGCATTGCCTAGTTGTGCCGTGTCACCTACCATATCGAGCTTTACTACGATTATGATTTTAAGATCCGACCGCGTTAAGGTTCTCCATCCCCTTAGCGCTATTTTCTATATGATTATACTTTACTAATTAGACACTACTGTATATAGCGTATATTACTACATAGTAAATAGTTTAACGGATCCTTAAAGAATGGGCGATCCCAAGCATTCTTTAAGTTACTTGTACCTTATTACAGTTCACTTGAGTTGGTTTATACTATATAAGTATATATTGTCCTGACTCGAGTGTTTGTGTTTTGCTTTACGCTCGGGTCAGCCTGAGTATTCACAGATTTGGATTTCCACCTTCTGGAGATTTGAATCGCTGGAGATTATCTGCTAGTCTTGTTCTATCGACTTCAGTTATGTTGCTCTGTTCAGCTTGTACTTGGTTATCTTATTTATACTTCCGTTGTACTCTATTTCTTCTATTGTATTTTATGTACTCTGATATATTTATATAGTAGCTTCATGAACTACTATTTCTTTTACTTCCGCTGCATTATTTTACTCTGTGTCTGTGATCTGTGATTATATTTATTTACTGTATATTCTGAGATTTGCCAAATTTTAATTACAACGCGGTATTTTGAGCAATTCAACTCCGGCATGAGTGTCTACCTATACACTTATAATGGATGCGAATGGTTGAAAATATCGGGTCGTTACAGAAATATAGCTTTATAGAGTTTTCACTAGAAGCACTATATCCCTCTACATATATATAAAAGGTTCAATTATTTAAAAATGCCGCTTTTGAACTATTTAATGGATATAAATCAAAATGGAAGCTCTAACCAGTTTAGTGAAGTGGCTAGTATATTTAAAAGTGATGAAGATGCGATTGATTTAAGAGCTAATTTTAAAAAATTGAAAGCCTTAAAGATTATGGAGTAAGTAAGTCGGAATTGGAGAAATATCTCAATGAAGGAAATGAGATTGGTTCTATAGAGTTTGACATTTTGAAATATTAGAAAGAAAATTGTTTAAGATTTCCCATCCTTTTGAAAATGGCTCGTGATGTATTAGTTGTCCCGATATCTACGGTTACATCTAAATCTACATTTGGTAACAGCGGTCGCATTCTTGATCCATTTAGAAGTTCATTAACACCTAAGATTGTTTAATCTCTTGTATGCACCGAGGATTGGTTAAGAAATATTTTTTCAGCATCTAAAATTAACTATAATGAAGACTTAAGCACAATGGAGCGACTAGAATATGGTAAGTAAACGTGTATTATGTGATAATTTTTATTTGATTTGTATACATATGAAACATTTGGTGATTTTAATATTGTTCCCTTAGATACGAGCAAGCTGGCATTTGATTGTATATCAAATACGTGAATTCTGGCGTTTAGTCACTATGCACTAGCAGCTCGGTAAGTAACCAATTCATTTCCATGATCTTATTTTTATTTATTTATTTATTGCTTGAGAATTATATGTTACCTTATACTTAAAAATATTCATTTTGCTTGTTTAGAATATTTTTGCAAACAAGTAACTAAGACATTCTGATTTACTCAATATAGGATACAAGTAATAAATGAAGAACATATAAAAGAATGTGTTGCTTTCCTACTTTCCATCAGGTATCATTTCCCATGTTTTATACCAAAACTTTTTTATATATGTTCTTTTTCAGTTTTCCATTACATGGCTATATGCTTAGTTATATGAACTGTAAATTTAGCTTGAGGCAAAAAAATTTGAACTCAACCTGGGAAAATGTTTAAAAACATTCAATATGCAATGAAAAATAAATTATGCTTTTTTCATTTGTTCTTTTCTAATTTTCTATCATTCATACTCAAAACCAAAGTATTTATATTTTATATTTTAATATATGCATATTCATGATGATCTTCCATGTTTATTTCAGGTTTAGTTTTATAAAGTTTGGATGGGAATTGTTGTAGGTTTGCTCGGTAATCCAGAGATCATGGTTGATTCCAGTTTTGACCATGCACTACTTTTAGTGTTCATGTTTTGATCTTGAGTGAAGCTTCTATATGAACTTTAGATTTTGCTAGTTTGTACTGTTTTGTTGCTAATTTCTAATGATGTTTTGTAACTTTGTATTTCTGGTGATTCGGAAAATCAACTATGTACTATTTTATTGATAATTTATTGTTATCCCACCTTTTGGCAAGGCCGTGACACCAAGAACTTGACTAGAGGCCAAAGACAGTCCGTCTCGAAAATGGGTTATACGCAGGTTCACTATGGATATCGACGAATTTTGTCCGAGTTCGGATCGAGCCAAAATTGATATGACACGACAAGCGAAGCTATGAGAGTCAATCTTCCAAATTTTAGGTCAATCCGAGTTCGTATGCTCAAGTTACAACCGATGCAGAATTGGTTAAAAGCATCCTTCTTCGACTCGCTCAGTTCGCATCCCTCAGGAAAGCCCACTTCGACTCGCTCCACTTCGACTTCGTCTCAGGACCCCCATTCGACTCGATCGTCTAATGCCTACTTCGACTCACTCCGCTTCACAACCATCAGAAGTGCCTACTTCGACTCGCTCCGCTTCGAGCCATACTTCGACTCGCTCCGCTTTGAGCCGTACTTCGACTCGCTCCGCTTCGAGCCATACTTTGACTCGCTCCATTTCGACTCCAACACAGAACCGCTGTTCGACTCGCTCATCTTCGACTCC
Organism: Allium fistulosum; assembly: GCA_030737815.1. Lineage (NCBI taxonomy): Eukaryota > Viridiplantae > Streptophyta > Magnoliopsida > Asparagales > Amaryllidaceae > Allium > Allium fistulosum. The sequence continues at coordinate 57,465,002 of CM060906.1, forward strand.
ACCATAGAGCCATGCTCCGACTCGACCTACTTCACATCCACATAACAGAACATGGCAATCGATGCGAACAAAAGCATGGTCATCGATACGAACAGAAGGACTCGCATCGATACAAACTGGGCTAATTCGTCACCGAGTCGAACAAAGAGCGAGTCGAAACAAGAGCGAGTCGAACGAAACAGCCAACCGAGAATCCCAATTTGTATCGATCATATCTCCCAATCTACAAGTCCAAATGCTATGAGATTTTCACAGAAGACTACGCGCATGCTAAAGAATGTCCACGCCAAATTTCGACTCCATTGGATGAAATCTTGATTGATACGAAATCTGTTCGTATCGATCATGGATCGGGCCGAAGCTTCACGGGCTTGGGCGCGCGGGCCTGGTCACGTGCCAGAGAGGGTCTCCCGAGATCTGAGCGAAATACCAGCCTATTGCACCTAAAAATAGACCCCCAAAGCCAACAGAAAAGGGGGTTCTTCTTCCTCTTTGATATCTCCAAAGCCCAGACTCCGTCGGATCCAGATCTAAACTCCCTTGCTGCTGCCAACTACGAAATTCACTGCTGCAAATCCTAATTATCTGCTGTTGTACTCGAGTTTCAGAAATATAACTCAGTACAACCCATTGTAATCAATTGTAATCGACAAGTGAACATCAATAAAGTAATCTACTTCAAAGTGGATGTAGGCAAGATCGCCGAACCACTATAAACCTTGTGTCTCTGTCTATTTCTTTCCTTTTTAAGTCTATTATTCTTCACTTTTTATCCTCTACATTACTTAGATCTGTGATCTGTGATTATATACTACTTATTTGTGTTCATACACTGGTGCTTTCACGAAATTTGGGGTTTGTGACCAATTTTGGCGCAAACACTTTGGTGCTTTCACTAAGAGGGCTAATTCAGGATTCTATCATTTGGAAATTGAATTTGAAGGCTTAGAGGATTCAGATCTGAAAAGCTATGACAAGACAATCAAATCGAAGACAAAGGCCAAAGAGAAGTCAGCATGAAGGGAGTCAAGAGGCTTCTTCAGGTGCAAATCAGACATCAATCTTCATCACCAGGGATGAGATAGAGACAATGATGGAAAGACAAGAGGAAATGATCCAGAACTTGCTTCTTCAGATTGGGCAACTTGGAGCGCAAAATCAAGGAGCAACCAGAGTTCAGAACGGAGCGGGAACATCCAGCACAGCGCCAGAGCTAGGGGTCAATAACCCAGAGCATGTTGGCCTAATCCCGGGCGGGGTACCAAGTGGAACTGCGCAATGCGACATTGATAGAGAAATGGATGCTCAGCCAGGAGAGCAGATTCCAGGAATCCCTCGTGAACTCGGGGGGCAAATCGGAAACAACGGACAAGGACTACAACTTGGAGATAGTGATAGATTGGCGGAGATGGTCAGATGAGCCATGAGAGGAGGACTAATGAATAGAGATCTAGAGGATGTGAATAGGAGCCCCTTTGCTCCTACGATCAGGCAAGCCAGAAACCCACCAGAATTCAAGCTACCAACATTAGAGACGTACGATGGAAGGACAGATCCTGCAGTACATCTGACATGATACATGAGGCATATGGAGGTGTTGGGGGCATCAGAGGAGGTTATAGCCCAGTGCTTCCCATTATATTTGACAGACATCGCAGTGCTATGGTTTAGACAACTGGAAAGTGGCTCCATAGGAACATGGACCGATCTGACTGAGAGGTTTATGAGGCAATTCAGAGTTCACATTTCAAGACCCAAGAATGTGATGAGTCCGACAGCACTGAAGCAAAGAACCGGGGAGACTTTGAGGAACTTTCTAACGCGATTCAATGCAGCGGCAGCATCAGTGGATCGATCCGATCCATCCATGGTTTTGATGGCAGCTGTATCTGGCATAGCTGATGGCACAGAATTCAAGAATTCATTGACAAGGGATCCACCCATGGATCTGGGAGAATTTTATCACGAGGCTGAAGGTTTTTACGATTAGAGGATGCAAATGCTAAAAGGGAGGAAGGAGAAGGAGTTGATGTTTATGCAATCAAGGGTGAGAATCCTCCTAAAACAGATTCAGGAATTGGTAAAGGGAAACGAAAAGCTGAGGATAGTAGTGATGGACTGACGCAACCACGAAAGGATCCGAGATTCACATCTTATACGGAGCTGAATGGGACTTTGGAGCAAATTTACCAGGATACTAGGGGGCAGATTCCTTATCGAAAGCCAATGAGAAGGGATCCAACCAACAATGAATGAAGGTCAGACAAGTACTGCTTATTCCACGAGCTGAATGGTCATAGCATGAATGATTGTAGACACCTGAAAGATGAGGTTGAGGGACATATCCGGAATGGTCTGCTATCACAGTATGTAAGAAGGGGAACAACAACGGTGGAACGAGAGCAGCCACCACCTGCACCCACTGGAGACGGCTCAGGATCGAGGTGTCAGTTTGTCATCAATTGATTGGGTTAATGACGAATAAGTAGCAAACTCCACACCAACATGACTTAGTCTTTGTACACATGTACGGGACCGCGAACGATCCTCAAGCATGCTCTGATATGACTACTGATCGCAACGGTGTAGGTGTTTGCACTTTGACGTCCCTATTTTACTTTTATTTCCTATTTCTGATGTTTAAACTTGATTTCGTTGAACATTTCTATTGAAAAACTCATTTTGAATAAAAATATGCCATTTGGGATGCCATGACGGCTAAGCCACTTACACATGTAAGGGATCGCGAACGGTCCCTGGGCATGCTCTGAGATGGCGATAAACCGTCATAACAAATAGTTCAGAAACTCACTCGAACGTGAAATCTGACACCAATGATACCAAGTCCCTCCCCGGGCACACACAATTTGCCGCGAACGGCACCCGACCGCGAACGGTCACAATTCGCCTCGAACGGCACCCGACCGCGAACGGTCACAATTCGCCTCGAACGGCACCCGACCGCGAACGGTCACAATTCGCCTCGAACGACACCCGACCGCGAACGGTCACAATTTTCCTCGAACGGCACCCGACCGCGAGCGGTCACAATTCGCCTCGAACGGCACCTGATCGCGAACGATCACAAATCGCCTCAAACGACACCCCAACCGCGAACGGCATCCGACCGCGAACGGTCACATATCACCCCAAATGACATACGATCCCGAACGATCGTCATTCGTGGTCAAATAAAACTATCAATTCCTTTGCAGGTCATCAACAGGATATGAACATCCATCTCATGGCATTACAAAGCGAAAACTTTCATCGAAAAGACGATAACTATTCAGAGTAAAGATTGCAGCATTTCAAAGCACATCATGTTTCCACAAGGCATACTTTGGGAGGCAAATGTTATCCCACCTTTTGGCAAGGCCGTGACACCAAGAACTTGACTAGAGGCCAAAGACAGTCCGTCTAGAAAATCGGTTATACGCGGGTTCACTATGGATATCGACGAATTTTGTCCGAGTCCGGATCGAGCCAAAATTGATATGACACGACAATCGAAGCTATGAGAGTCAACGTTCCAAATTTCAGGTCAATTCGAGTTCGTATTCTCAAGTTACAACCGATGCAAAATTGGTTAAAAGCGGCCTTCTTCGACTCGCTCAGTTCGCATCCCTCAGGAAAGCCCACTTCGACTCGCTCCACTTCGACTCCATCTCAGGACCCCCGTTCGACTCGATCGTCTAATGCCTACTTCGACTCGCTCCGCTTTGCACCATCGGAAGTGCCTACTTCGACATGCTTCGCTTCGAGCCATACTTCGACTCGCTCCGCTTCGAGCCATACTTCGACTCTTTCCATTTCGACTCCAACACAGAACCGCTGTTTGACTCGCTCATCTTCGACTCCATCATAGAGCCACGCTCCGACTCGACCTACTTCACATCCACATAACAGAACATGGCAATCGATGCGAACAAAAGCATAGTCATCGATACGAACAGAGGGACTCGCATCGATACGAACTAGGCTAATTCGTCATTGAGTCGAACAAAGAGCGAGTCGAAACAAGAGCGAGTCGAACGAAATAGCCAACCGAGAATCCCAATTCGTATCGATCATATCTCCCAATCTACAAGTCCAAATGCTATGAGATTTTCACAGAAGACTACGTGCATGCTAAAGAATGTCCACGCCAAATTTCGACTCCATTGGATGAAATCTTGATCGATACGAAATCTGTTCTTATCGATCACGGATCGGACCGAAGCTTCACGAGCTTGGTCACGCGGGCCTGGTCACGTGCCAAAGAGGGTCTCCCGAGATCTGAGCGAAATACCAGCCTATTGCACCTAAAAATAGACCCCCAAAGCCAACAGAAAAGGGGGTTCTTCTTCCTCTTTGATATCTCCAAAGCCCAGACTCCGCCGGATCCAGATCTAAACTCCCTTGCTGCTGCCAACTACGAAATTCACTGCTGCAAATCCTAATTATCTGCTGTTGTACTCGAGTTTCAGAAATATAACTCAGTACAACCCATTGTAATCAATTGTAATCGACAAGTGAACATCAATAAAGTAATCTACTTCAAAGTGGATGTAGGCAAGATCGCCGAACCACTATAAACCTTGTGTCTCTGTCTATTTCTTTCCTTTTAAGTCTATTATTCTTCACATTTTATCCTCTACATTACTTAGACCTATGATCTGTGATTATATACTGCTGATTTGTGTTCATACACTAGTGCTTTCATGAAATTTGGGGTTTGTGACCAATTTTGGCGCAAACATTTATTATCACGTACTGCTTTGAAAATCTAGTTTTGATCATGCACTGCTTTTAGTGTTCATGATTTTGAATATCCAGTATGTATTGTTTCGTTGTCAATTCTTGAGATGTTTAGTAACTTTAGATTTTTCTATAATGTGAACTACATATCAATTTTATGGAAATTATCATAATAGATAAGTTAGTCTTTCTGCAATTTATATAAATTGGTTCTGTTGTTTATGGAAATTATCGTAATGTATATACACAACTGTTGTTCAGTATACATTTTTCATTACCATGTACTTTATTTTGTACAACAAATTTTTTTGGCCAACTTAAGCCCAACCAAATAAACCAACCGAACTGAACCGGTTATTTTTTGTTTGGTTATATTTGGTATTGAGATAAATTGGTTCGGTTTTTATTTATTGAATGGTTTTATTGGTTTTGATATTTTTGAAAAAATAATAAACCGAACCGACCAAACGTTCACCTCTAATTTGGACAGATTCATGTTAGTGTTTATAGATGACATTCCGATATATTTTAAAATTGAAGGAGATCATGAGATTCATCTCAAAATAATGCTAGAGACGTTGAGGCAACATCAACTAAAAGTGAAGTTTTCAAAATGCCATTTTTGGAAGAAAGAAGTGAAGTTCTTTGGTCTTGTAGTTCAGAGAATAGATTATCCGTAGATCCAGCTAAGATTGAAGCTATCAATAATTGGAAAAGACCCGAAACTGTGATCGAGATAAGAAGTTTTCTAGGGTAAGCTGGCTATTATCGAAGATTCATCAAGGACTTCTCTTGTATAGCAGGACCTATGAAAAACTAACAAGGAAGGATGTAAAGTATGTTTGGACTGATAAATGTGAAGAAGCATCCTAAAGGTAAAACATTTAATGACCAATGTGCCCGTGTTAGTTATTCCGGATGGAAATCGAGGTTTAATGGTGTATACCGAAGCATGTAGGACAGGGCTGGGAGCTGTGTTAATGTAGAAAGGTAAGATGATTGCCTTCGCTTTTCGATAGCTTCGACCACATGAAGTTAGATATTCGACTCATGATTTAGAGTTGGAAGCGGTAATGTTTGCTTTAAAAGTGTGTAGACACTATCTTTTAGGAGGACGATTCGAGTTATTTACGGATCATAAGTCTTTGAAGTATTAATTCTCTCAAAAGGAGTTGAATATTAGACACCAAAGATGGCCATGGTAGCTTATGGTTTTGATATTGAGTATGCACCAGGGAAAAGGAATAAAGTTGCAGATGCACTTAGCAAGAAAATATTAGAGTGTGATGTTCGCTATGTTAGCATAGTGAAAAGATTTAGAGGCATTGACTACTCGGGGTGTATGGTTAAGGTCGACGGCTAGTTCCGATTGGAATATTGCAATGTTGTCGTATTTGGAAGTTCAACCGGTAACGATCGAAAGAATTACTTCTAAGCATAAATATGATCTGTTACCAGTTAAATGGATTAGAAGACTTAAAGATGGAACTAAGATTGATAATTTAAGAGATTTTAGTCTTGACAGGAATGGATGGTTGAGGAAGAAAGGATGGTTGTGTGTTCTAGATGTTTACAACCTAAGGAAGGAAGTTCTTAGAGAGTGTCATCAATCGAAGTTTACTATTCATCCTGGAGGAACTAAAATGATCAGGATATGAAGAGGAGTTTCTTGTGGGAAGGAATGAAAAGAGATGTAAGCTGATTGGTGAGTGTCACTTTGGAAATGAGATTCTATATCCATGGATTTTATTGATGGGTTTCTAAGGTCGGATAGGGGAATGAAAGTATTTAGGTCATGGTAGATAGATTGACCAAGGGTGCACATTTTATTCTTGTTAAGTCGACAAGGACGACACCTACTCTGGCAAAATGTTGTTTATGAAGAATATTGTAAGACTAGATGAGATTCCTATTAATAGTCAGTGGTAGGGATACTTTGTTCACTAGTGACTTCTGGAAGAGTCTGCAAGAAGTGTTAGGTACCAAGCTGAAGATGAGTACCGCTTACCATCCACAAATGGATGAACAAACGGAAAGAGTTAACAAAGTTCTTGAAGATTTGTAAGGGCTTGTGTATTAGACTTTGGAGGGTCATGGAAAGACCATTTGCACTTAGTCGAATTTTTCTATAATAATAGTTATCAAACTGGCATAGGAATGACGCCTTTCAAAGCTCTCTATGAAAGGCCATGCAATCACCAGTATGTTGGCTAGAGACCGAAGACAGACTGGTTCTTGGCCGAGATAGTGAGAGAAGCTACAGAAAAGATTAAGTTGATCCGAAGAAGGATGAAAGAAGTTCGGTCTAGGTAGAAAAGTTACGTAGATAAGAGATGTAAAGATTAGAATTCTTGGTTGGAGACCATTTTTTTGTTAAAGTAACACCGATGAAGGGTGTGGTACGATTTGGAAAGTCAGAAAAGTTGGCATCATGATATGTTGGTCTGTTTCCTATCATATAAAGGATCGGGAAACTCGCTTATCAGATATATATACCGAATAGTTTGGCAGGAGTCCATAACATTTTTCATGTTTCTCATTCTAGAAAGCGTGTGCATGATCCAAAGACTACTATTGCACCGACTGTATTGGAAGATTTAGTAGTGGAAACGGATATGACTTTTGTTAGACAACTAGTTTGTTTTGTAGCAAGAGATGAGAAGAAATTAAGAAACAAGACCATCAAGTTAGTGAAAGTTCAATGGAGTGACAATGAGATGGACTATACTTGGGAGCAGAAGACATGATTAGAGATACTTATCCTGAGTTGTTTTGATAGTATGTTCTACATTTTTCATATATACTTGTTGCTAGTAGGATGTATTAGTATTGTTGTTATATGTTTGTCACACATGTTTGCATGATGGTTACACCTTTTGTTTTCCTTATCATAATTTCGAGGACGAAAACACCCATAACTTTTGTTTAACATTATTCAAGGAATTTAATTAGATAAATTAAATAGAATAATGTGAGGTGATAAAGGGATGAGATTTGTTAACTAATTTGGGTCGGGCTTTAATTAATCATAAATAAGATTGTTTTAAACATAAAATAGAAAGAGATTAATAAGAGGGGCATAATGGGAATAATTCCTTAATTCATTCCCTAAACCCTTCCTCTCTCGTTCGTTCTCATTTCATTTTCTAAAATAAAAACAAATCCTAAGTGGAGGTTGGCCATTACCCAGAGGAAATCTAAGGAATTCAAAGGGGAAAGCTTAAGGGAAATTAATCTACATTAAATCTCAATCTCTCTTATCGAATCCAAGATGAATAATAGTTAACCATCTCATTTGTTTATGTTTTGTTTTCAGATTTAGGAATGATTTCCGAATTGGTTGTGATAATATTTCATGCTTAGATTGATGGTATCATTATTGGATTGAATGATGGAATGTTGAAATTTTATTGAGTGGTTCTAATCGATTTTAAAGGCAAAACCCATATTTTTGATCTCCTATTGATATGAAATTTGAATATGTTGTAGAAAACATTGTTTCGGAGATGAATTTTCAATTTTATAATTTTCCAAGTTCATATCCATATTTTATGAATTTCCTAAGAGGAAAAACATGTATATTTTTGGGTTTCTAATTATTAAGAGACAATTAAATTAATATTTTAGTCCTAAAATTTTTGTATATGAAGAAGAAGGAATTCAGATTTTTGGTGATTTTTGAAGATTTTTCCCTAACTGTTTTAAATCAATATAAGTTAGTAATATTAATTATAAGGTTTTACAAAGTTAACTAAGAAGGTAGAACGTGATTTACCAGAATTTCTGTAATGAATATGAAAAATATTTGTGTTATCCAATGATAATTTGACATGAGGCAAGAGCTGGTGAAAATTTTTAATTTTAAAAAGAAATAAATTAGTTTTTAACTTATTTATAGAAATGTCATTGGCATAATAACTTAGAGGCTCGATACCTCTATTTCATAGAAGCTCGATAATTATAAGAGTCGATGCATGTGATGGATACTCAATATCTATGTGATTTATCCTCTTTCACAGGGACTCGACACCTTGTGTTTTAGAGGTTCGATACCCAATGTTTTATAAAGGTTCGATACCCAATCTTTTATAGAGGCTCGATAGCCAATGTTTTATAAAGGCTCGACAACCCCATGGTTTAGAGGCTCGACAACTTCTTTTTATAGCTCGACACCCTCAAGTTTTTAGAGGCTCGGTACCTTATGTTTTTAAGCACACGACCTCTCATGTATTGTAGTGATTCAATATCTTCAGTGTAGATATTCAACATCTATATTTTAGCGACTACACAGCCGTATGTTTACAAACTTGAAAGCTATGTTTTAGAGGCTCGATGGCCCACGTTATCTGGATGCTCGACATCCCTGTTTTGATAGAAAGTGTTTTCAAAGCTGTGTAAAGATGATTGTCCTTTGGCATAAGATTTTGGCTAAGTATTGGGCCATGCTTTCCTTATTTAAAGAATAATTTCAAGTGGTTTATCAATTCTAAAGATAAATGTTTTCAAGGAAATGAAATAGTGTTTTAGCCCAATTTATATGAATTTTGCCAAAGGAAAATATTACTTAAGTAATTTTGTTATGTATACGACTATTGATTGAACATATTTTGATGAATGATGTTATATGTTCTTGTTATCATTTGATCAATTAAATTTACATATTTTATCATTTGTCATACTCATATTTTCATTACCCAACGTTGCATGTTAGGATTTAGGAACGGAATCACCAGTTAGGTTGCTCTAGTAGTAAGTATGGTCAGACTAACCTCTGAGTGAGTATAATTGCATCCAAGAGATCAGATAGATCAATTGTGTTAGGATGCCTTGAACTAATCAAAACCTAATAAGCTACGACTTATAGATTTAGAACCAGATAAGATTTAGGTGGGATTGGTGTAGGGTTACGCCCTATGCTTCAACCAGTAGCCCTCAGTTGGTAAAGATCTGTAATTCCAGTGCGTAAGGCTTTGTTAGTAGTAAGACTAAAAGATGTATATGCACAGAAAGGAACTCATAGCTCTATATGCTGACTGTATTGTTTAAGTTGTTTTCCTCCCAACCGTATTTGGAGATTTTTGGACATCTGGTTATGTTTTAGCCTAAGTCATCCTGATAAGTTATTAGTTGGCCTGTGAAAACTAATAGGTTCATGGTTATCCTAGGAAAGCTATGATTTGAGACAGACAATAAATTTCATGGGATGGATTAACTTTGGGAATGCATGACCCTTTAATGATAGACAAGTCATATTTACCCATATTGCATGCATATGATCATATCATGTTTTGTTTTAACCATTATGGTTGTCGGTGCATGATTATGTTAAGTCTGACATATTTTGATAAAATACTAGTGAAAGGAAAACTCATTTCGTTCTACAGCATGGTCTCACTAAATATCTGTTTTGGTATGAGATGGTATATTATTATTCACACCGGACTTTTTGTCTGACTGAAAGTTTCCGTTTTTCCCCTTAAACTCTCGGGTACTCATTTGAGTAGATTGGGAGTATGGTTTTCTGATTAGGCGAATAAGCTTCAATGACATTTGTTTGAATGGATGTAGTGACAGAATTTGTAACTGTCAAGTAGTTAGACTCTGATCATCCAAGAGGCATCTTCATTTGTCGCTCCTTGAATACCATTTTATTTATATATTTTCTCTGAACTTGGAATCGATGGAATTATGTAAAGAATGTAAAAATTCATTAATGAAACGTGTTTTGAAAATTTCCATATTCATATGCTCTTGATATAGATACAATTGACTGATCTCATTTTGTCACTGGGAAATAACACTATGGATGATTGCAGCATCAATAGCGCTTATTTTCGAGCCTCAAATTAAGGGATATTACATTAATTATATTAATATATATATAAATATATATATTATATAAAAATTAGGTTTTAATTTTATAAAATTACAACAACACAAAACAAATTAATGCTCGACAAAAAATAAGAAATAAATATTTTATTATTATTTAAAAATATTTTAAATATAGGTTGAAATTCAATAATTAATTATAAAATTATTTTTAAATCATAAAATTATGAAATAAAATTTCTAAGTACAAAATATCATTCAGAAATTTAATGAAAAATTAAATTTCAAAATTTTGTACCGATATAATTTTAAGTTCAAACCATATAAAACTAACTAAAATATTATTTAAAATTTTAAAAAATTCTCCTGAGTTGTGCTCAGGCCAGGTATATGTATTTTATTAAAAATATCTTTTATGTATTTATAAGTATTAATTTATGTTTTTAATATATCATCGTACATTTATAAATAAGTAATTAATTTAATATATATATATAGTTTTATTTACGTATGTATGTATTGTTCTCGGTTTTATAAAAAAAATATTACTTTTATTTTATTTAATATATGATTGATTTAAATATATTCACATAATTAATTATATATATAATGCTAATATTTCATAACTATATTTATAAATATTTATATTTATAATTTTGTCTGCGTTTATGTTTAAATTTTTTTAATTAAAGTTTATATATATATTAAAAATATTTTATTTATGTAAATAAAAGTGTGTGTGTGTGTATGCATACATACATTTGGGCAATATATTTGCATATTGAATGCCTAACATGTCATTTGCGATGTAAATCTCAGCATCTATACACGAATATGTTATACCTTGCACGAATTGATATGGTACACACAGGCACACACGCATACACACATACACACATGCGCACAATTATATATATATATATATATATATTGAAAATTGGTTCGTTTTATTGACGTATAAGAACTCCAGGTGGCTCGACTCCTTAAAAAACCCTACTAGAGCAGTAGGGAAAAAGAGTATGGCACCACCCAGTAACGAAGTACATATCATAACATAATAGAGATGTACTGTTACAATAAACAAAACATAAATAAAAGAAGTGCTTCGAAGCCCAACCTGATTTTTGATCTACAAAGTTGTAAAATCACCATTCACTAGCAATTTAACAGCTGAATTTAGCAATTTTTGAATAAATGATTTGAACTTGGATTTATCTACCCGAATATTTTGGAAATGTTTTCCATATAACCATACAAGTATTTAAAGGTTTAGAGTCGATCAAATAACTTGACCACCTTATGGGTGACAAAGAGGTAGTCTCTAGGCTGGAGTGTGGGAAACCAGTTGTCAACTCCCCCTAGCTATCCGGACTGGCTCGACGGAGGGGATAGTTAATTTGATTTAGCCGGACCGCATTTTTCCTAAGATAAAAGAAAAGATATTAGGAGTTTTTTTTCCAAAATTTAACTAAGATTTAAAATAGAATTTTGATGATAAAGAGAACGTTCTAGTTAAACTCTGTATTAAATTCCGAGAAGGGAACCCATACTATCAGTGTGAATTTAAAAGGTGATTTCTCTGTTATTCGACGAATAGTACATGTTGAATACAAAAATTAGCATTGAGTACAATTAATCTAAAATCTATGAAATCTTTTTACTCGGTACTAATTGGTTTGAGTATACAGCAAACGATGTCTTAAATAACGTTGTTATTAACCCATTAAAAGATATGTTTTGAAAATAAGTAATCTCCATTAAGATTGAAATTATACCAATAATAGAAGATGAAAATATTTTTCCAAAGTAATTTAAAGGAAATGATTTAATATTTCCAAAGTTAAAAAAGAGGTTTATTAAATCTGTATATACCAAGAAGAAATGGTTTAAAATATAGCTCTAAAGATATTTTATTAGATATAAAGATATTAATTGATTGAATGATGATCACCAATCACCCACATACTTAACATCTTTTCTATCGATAATTGGTTCGGAGAGACCGGGATCAGATTACGGCAATTCCTATCTGAAAACCACTTCGAACCAATATACGCGTTCGAAAGTGAAGACATGTTGAAGACAATGATTTTGAAGACGAAGATCTTCATAATGTAAGGCTGCTTGCCACTAACCTCATGATTCCCATATTATTTACATATGGTGGCAGTAGTACCTTCCTTTTAAAATATTCAACGCAAGGACTGCTCACTTTTAATCCTAGGGGTGATTCCCAAACAGGATGCAGTATGAGTAATTTTGGTTTGTTCGGTTTCTGGATAACTTGTATGGACGAATGTCTGACATTGCATTTCTAAGACCACATACATTGGTTTTTACAAACATACATCTATTTAGTGGTGTAGAAAGTAACCCCTCTTACACTTAACACCCTTCCCTTAGGCGTATGAACTCGGGGGTTGTACTTTTGTGGAAACTAATTAGTGTGTCGTCGGAAATGGTAATATTGCATTCAAAGTAGGATTTGCCATGTGGAAGGTAAAATGTTACCTCAAGCCTCATACATCGAAAATGGAAAAAAAACAAGGTGGATGTGGCGGGGCTATGTGCGTCGCACTCATTAGGAGATGATCATCACCTTTCTAGATTTCCCTCTATATATCAGGCTTGTTGTATATACTGTGGCCACGGATAGGTCGTAAACAACTGGGGTGATGACATATTCGATCTACCTATGGTAGAGGTAGACCGGTTCTGTGTCGGTAGAGGGCAACGGGGTTGTGCCTCAGTACATTCCTCTAGAGATGTATTATACAAAAGGTAATCCCTTACCTTGTCATTATTGGAATCAATTCTCCAACACATGTCTTTAACGGACTTGATTGTATACCTAAATATGCCGTTGAATTTAACAAATGTAACAATTCCGACTATTTTAATATGTTATTTGAAAGGATTTTTAAAGCAATGACATTAGAAATGATATCAAATGATTTGATAAAAATGATTTAGTTATCATAAGGTAAAAACCTATCCCTGTTTATGTGCGGCGTGATCTTATGAGACACTCTTCCTTCCAAAGGTTTTGTTTGACATCAAAGTTGATCTATGACACTGTCATATATATTTATAATTCGTGTTTTACGCTGGTTCGCCAAGCCTGATCCTGGTATTTATAATACTTGGGTCAGATCCGAGTAGTTTTAGGATTAGTTGAAGACGCTTGGAGTTTTCAGAGGAGAACTGGAGATTTTCATCAACGTATGGACGTAGTTTATTTTTCCGCCAAGTTTGTTATTTTTAGCATCTGTAAGGATATGTATTTATTAACTGTCAGCTTAGGATAGACTCCGATATATGTATTTAAAAGTTTTTTCACTGTAAAGATTATTGAAATAATATATGTTATTCCATCCATGCGAGATTCTGTTCTGTCTTCTTTCTTTTTATCCTTAACCATCCGCATTTTCGTTCAATTTAGGTTGGACGTGTATGGTTTATTATCAACCTAAACTGTATGGAAGTGTGAGTCGTTACACGACCTATCCTGACTTTTCATGGGTGACAAGACATACCTAACCTCTTGCATTTTATGGGTGGCAAGAAACCTGACCTCTTAACTTTCCATGGGTGATCAAGATCACCTATATAATCCTTGCTTTCTACGAATGACAGAATACCACTTTATAAACAAATGGTAGTGTCATATCTACAGGAAATCAATATTGCAATCACAATTTCAAGTAGTATTCAATATAACTTCCTATAGACTTCCGGTAGCAATATATCTTTAATTTATCCGAGGAATATGATTAATAGAGAATTAAATGTAGACTCTCATGCTTTTTAGTAAACTGTAAATCCACGAAGAAATAGAGTAGATCTGCAAAGTATAAGTACATGTAAGCAATAATAATTTTCTACAAAATGGGAGAGTGGAGACAGCGAGAGAAATGGTAGAGAAGTCTGTTAAAAATTCGTCATCCAAAAGATGAAGAGAAGTGATTTTTTACGAAAGGTCAAAGGAAGCGTCCAATCATTTAAAATGAAAAGTTGCATCCAACGGCTTGTATGTTGACACATCTTCGTCGACATTTCCTAGTTTAAAATGACAATTCCTTTATAAAAATTGTTTTAACTTTTTACCTTATAAAACCAAAATAGAACTTTTATAAAGTGATTATGGAGAATAAAACAAAGAGTTTTGGAAGAGAAAATTTAAAGAATTGCTATGAGATCTTTAATAATTAATTATACGGCTCAATATATTTTAAAACCGACCGACTACTGTCTTGAACTCTACTGGCATTTGTTCCTTGAGTCTCCTGTGTTCTCTTAGCCTTCCCTTTGAATGTCCTTTGTTTCTTTTAATCTCCTTGATCTTCATGATTTCTCTTGATCTCTTTGATCTAATTAATTCATCTTGATCTCATTGATCTGTTTGATTCCCCTTGATCTACCCGATCTTATACTGGAGTTTTTGCATCGATATGCCTTGAGTAGTGTTCTGTATTTCTATCTGATTATCCTGCAATATATTTTGATAGATTCCTGCAATATATTTTGATAGATTCCTGTATTTTCTGTATTATATCATACATAAACTTGCAAAATTATAGTATTAATATTTATCCGGTTGTCATCATTCAAAATCAATACCTATGGTTCTAACACATAAGTCCTAATATACTCCTTTCAACTAAAGCATCCAAACCCAACATAAATTGTGCTAAAGCGTATCAAATCTAGGGAGCCTAATGGCACAAACCACAACTCTATCGGACTTTATATGCAAAAGTTAGGATGAATATAAATTTTAGGGTTTAAGTTACCATTTGAAAATTACCAAGTGATCAATGTAAATTTTATATCACTTTAATCTAACTTCGACCTCGCATTCGCCATGCCCCCCATTGAATCTTTAACTACCTACTACCCTCCCCATGGGCAAGATAGCTTCGCAGCCACTTCTCACCATGATCACCATCCAAAGGTGCATGTTCCTACAAAGTTCGATCGCCTCCAATGATCACCGTCACCACCCAAAAGTCCTAAGCTGAACCCTTAATCTGATTTTCCCGACCTAAGTTTTAGAAAATAGAGTATTCCTCAATTTTACACCTAACCTCAATTTTACACCCTTTAGGTTCTAAATTTTTACACATATAACATACCGTCATATTCCAATATAAACTTGGAAGATAATTAAACTTCTTTTGACAACAAGTTATTTTAAATAATTTTTGGATGAGATTTAAATAACAAGTTTTGAGTGAATAATGAAAAGTTAAACTTTTCAAATATATAACTTGAAATCGTGATTATAAAATTGAAATAAAGTATAAATAAGTATTTGCTACTTTTGATTTATCAACGTATTTATTACTACCGAATCATCAAGTTGTTGACAAACACTTCAAATCATGAACCTAATAAGTTATTGTTACTTTTAACTATTGCTATTGATATAAAAATATTAAGTCAACTAAGAACATCTTCAGTAGTAGATATAAAAAAAGAAACTTTTATAAAACACCTTTTTAAAGTTTTAAAATACATAGTTGTTACTCCTCGATAATATTTTTTTTTTTCGTTTTTAAGCTTTAACATACTTGTAGAAAAAACTGTAAATATTTGAAGTTTCTTGACCGCAAAATATTTACACTTTCTCAAAAAAATTAAAAAAATAGTAATCATGGAGACATGCGAATAAAATTCAGATTTAATTTTAGAAAAAATAATTTTTTTTAATCGAAAATAAAACATGAGTGTAATTTAATTTTTTTTTAAGAAGAGTTTTTCGCGTATGAAACTTGAAAATATGGGACAAACCCTAATTTCTATTGTAAAAAATTATTATTGATCCCACAAATTGGGTTGTCCACGCATTTTTATTCCCATAAGTAAATCCAAAACTATTATTGACCAACATAATTAAGTCTATCTTTTTTATTTTGAGGGGAAAAACTTTAAATGGGTATGAACTTTCCACGATTATTTTATAGATCCACCTAATTTATACACAACCACTTAGAAATTAAAAATGGTTTTAGGAATACAAAATTTAGGGTCCGTTTTTTACGAAACAAACACGGTATTTGAGAGAGGCATTTTAGCGGAGTATTTGAACGGAGAAGTTGATTGAAAATGGAACACGTTTGGCGATGTGAAAAGAATATTCGAGTGGATTATATGAGTGGAGTATTTGAAATGCGAAAAATGCGCAAACACACCAAATTCCTCCATTCAGCGCAACATGACATTTGGTCCAATGCCTGGGGAACGATGACGAGCCAAAATTTTGGAACAAATATCTAACATTTTTATTTGGTTTGCAAAGAGAAAAGGATGTACACAATTAGACAGAGGTGAGTAAATGGTTGGTTTGGTTTGAAACCAATCAAAAATATTGAAATCAAAATAACCATTCAAGAAACATAAACCAAACCAAACCGATATTTTTTAAAACCGAAACCAACCAAATCAATAATATTTGATTTGGTTTGGTTGGTTTATATGATTTATCTTAAAATGATTTATATCTTTTGATTATTGATATAATATTAGATTATAACAACTAATTAAGTCCATATGATGCAAACATTTTGAAAAACAAAATCTTCTTCTAAAAATATTATTATGAATTGATATAAAAACAATACTGTTATGAAAATATTGTAAATGATAGCATTGACCGCAGTAATTTTTTCATTTTAAACTAACTTAATTTTAAAGTTTGGTTTAATTGGTTGGTTCGGTTTTCAAATATTGAAAACCAAACCAGACCAATAAGCCAAAGAACTATGAAAACCAAAATAAATTAATTAACTTACAATACCGAATCAAACCGACTAAACTTAAATGGTTTGATTCGTTTATTCAGTTTTTACCCGTAAATGCTCACCACGCTTAATGTTTATTGGAATTGGACGTTGTTTTTGCCATATTAACATTTCGATTTCACGACTTCTTGGAAATAGAACACAAGTTAACAATGGCAAACGTAATTTTATTTTTGATTCACAGCAACCAAGCGCACTTTAGCCACCACCCCCAATCCAAACTCACCTGCTTCTACATGCTGCTGCATCTCTCACCTTATTCTTCGCGAATTATATCTTTTCTCTCTTTGGCTTCTCCTATTTTGTTGCTCCAATCTAGGATTTCGATTTCTTTGGAACCCTAGTCCTAATTTTTCAACCTCTTGGATTCATGGAACACAAAAACGGTATGTCGTATAAAAAGCTCTACAATCTCGAGGTAATTATTCTAGGATTTCGATTTTCGATTTTTGTTCTGAATATTTTGGGGATTCTGGTTAACTCGCGAATTTTTTTTTCCAGCGTTTATTAAGTTGAATATTGGATTTTGTGCAGCCTTTGATGAATTTTCCATTGCCCCGAGGGGATTTGGATAGTTCTGGGAATAGTAGCGAGGATGAAAGCACCAGCAGTCAAGGTATGATGATATTTTTGTTAGTTTCTGTATCTAGTGGTGAGTTTGGTACATAATGTTATACACAGAATATATGCACCCTTGGGTAGGAAAAATGCGAGTTTTGGTGTTGGGCATATTATGACACTGTAGACAAATGTGGGCAGGTGTGTGGAAGGACATTTTGGCCACAGCTTTTTCCTTGGGGCTCCGCTGGGAGTTTTGTAGTACCAACTAGCGGCTTTGATTGATATATACGAAAAGTTGTTACAACCAATTTTTGGGAGTTAAATATACCTCGGTTTTAAGAGTTCTCCACCAAAGTAATATTATATACATACACTCATACGTGTTTTATATGTATATATATATACACACACACATACATATACATGCATATATATATGTGTGTGTGTAAAATTCGGTTTTAACATTTCTCCACAAAAGTAACGTGTATTTATTATCTAATTCAGTTTTGAATGTGAACATTATTTTTTCAAATGTATACTAGGAGTATGAATGGGAAATAAATAAATGGAATCCATCAAAACAAAACAGTTTGATGAGTTGAGAATTATCACAAAATTATATTATACTGGTTTTCACATATATTATAACCAATAAGTATTGAGGAGAAAAAGAAAAACATAAAAGAAAGGGTTATGACAACATGACTCACACTGGAAGCAAGTTTATGTCCATAGTCAATTTGATTCCCGATTAACTGTTGAGAACAAATAAAAAAGTTGGTGGTATGAGCTATCCGATTTTGATTGTACTACACTTATTCAATAAGTAAATCAATATTATAATCATTGAAAATAAAATAAAATAAAATAATATAATATAATGACATTACATACATGCATAATGCATGCATGCATGCATGACTAGTGGTGATATAAGAGTAAACCATTAAATCTTTTTGAATTCACACCTAGCGAGATCCAACGATCAACATCGATTCTATCTCCATTTTGCATCCTAATACCAGCCTATATTTATGCATATAATCGACAATAATCTCACTTCTAGTCCTTTTCTTAAACCGATGTCAGATATACTTTTGCAAACTTACATCCATGAGCTTAAACTCGCAAACTTGTCCTCTAAAGCACCTTGCGTGCCTGTATTAATTTGAGTAATCTTATAGTAAATTGTGTAAGCAATATGTGTGTGTAGTTGTATTGTTTGCACTTACCAGCAGGAGTTCTAGTTACTTATTAAATATCTCTTTCTAATTTTTCTGCGTGCAATGAGACAATTGTGGTCATTGAGTATTTTTGTAAAACTGGAATGTCACTTGTGCTCTACGCGTGATAATTGGATAAAGTGAGAACGTAAGGTAAAATATAGTTGTTATAGTGAGTTGGTGATAGCAGGCTTTTGTCATACTATAATTTTGAAAACAAATGAACTATGATATGGCAAATATGTTCGTGAAATGACATTTTAACAAAGCCATTTGTAATCGTTTCTTTCAGAAAAAGAAAAGTTTAGAGGAATTGAATAAAATTATAAAATTGAACGTCCAAAATAGTATTTGTTCGTGACTTTAAGCGACATAATGCATACGTCCTACAATTTGTATGTGGTGGATATAAAAAAAACAAATAAGTTCGTTGCACTATTATTATCTATCTTAGATTTTCCTTAAACATGTTGCATGTGAACTTGCTAAGATAATAAAACAGGTTTTAGGAATTAGAAGTAAGGTTGTCAAATAATATAAATAATCATTCCATTTACCGTTGAAACAATGAAAAACATTATTCAACTATAATACAAATGTAAAATAGTTCACAAAATATTATGCAAATCAAGTTCATCTGACTTGGACACTGAAATATCGAATGTGCTGAGGCGGTTGATATTATGTTGCTAATGTTGATTAGATCTAATTATGGACATCAACAATAGTTTATATTTGAATGAAATTTAATAATAATTTGTTTATTTTATTTTATTCTAAATTTGGAACTATTTAGCAAGGTTCGAGAACTCGGTTTCGGTCAGTTGAAATTTTTTAAGTTTCGGAGGATTTCGGAAGTTTCGGAAGTTTCGTTTTAGGTTTCGGTTTCGGTCCCGTTTTTTATTTTTAATGATTTGTTAATGAAGATGTACCAATAATCATTGTAAATAAAATATAAAATATTGTATATAAAGAAATAGAATACAAAATAGTATATTATAAACAAGTAAACTGATTTTGGAAATTAATTGTACACCCAAACACAGTCCAAATCCAACACATGATTGTTATGCCCCAACTCATCAAAAAGCCCAATACAATGTAGCTCACAGGCTTTTGAAGTCTTTTACTGTAATCTGAAAATACAAGTCAAATAAAAAAGTTTGATCACTTAATAAAGAGGCCTGTAACATTTCAGCTCATCATCTTCTTCCAACGTTTCAGCTAAGCCTTAATTCTCATTCTTAGCTACACTGCACAAGACACAAACAAATCGACTACACAAAATAGAGACGAAACTAGTAAATCGACAAGCCCTAGCTCTATTCAATTAACAAAATCGACAGGTCGAATGCCGAATTAGGGTTCTTCAGGTATGTTTGTAAGTTCGGTTCATACTGATTTCAAATTAATGATTATTTTGTATTTTTCTTACGATTCTTCCTTCTCAAGTCTGATTTATTTGATTTTCCATTATAAAAATCGATTTTTACATAATGAATCAAACATTTTGACCGAAACGGCTTTAGCCTAGGGTTTCGTCTCGGCGATGGTCGGGACCGAACCGAGATGGTCGGAATTTCGAGGTTCCGGCCGAAATCTCAAACCATGCTATTTAGAGCTGGTAGAAAAGCAGAAAACATTTCCTTGAGAATTAGTAGGTATAGCCTAAAAAAATGTAAAATATGTAGATGAAAGCTGTATTTTTGGAGAAATATAGACCCTCACATCTGCTCTAGCTGATTATAGTATGATTACTATTGTACAGTAGATGGATAAATTCAAAGATGATATTTTTTAGTTTTTGTAGTATTTTTCTACCACAACTCTTCTTAATTTTTCTCTCCTTACTTTGACTTAGATTATCCAAAGTATGAAAAAAAGAGTTAGCAATTTAAAACCATTGAACTAAAATAATAATCGAATGCAGATGCGAGTTTTTTTTTTCCAAAAAAGAAAAAAGAAAAGAAAGATCTTGGTGCTAGAAACATTTGCAGTAGATGGAAGATGTAGTGCCTTTTCTTTTTCAAATGAATGTAGGATAAATGTGTGACGACCAACGTGTGACAACCTTTGATATATTTTATACATAATCTGTAACATGCACAATGTACAATATATCTTGTGATTTAATTGTTTCAGTTAAATATTTCTATTAACATGACGTTGTTTATTTATTTTGGAACTGAAAAAGTAAACAGTGTATGACATTTAGTTTGGACCACATAGATATTTATTCTCAAGCAAATAGTTTGGTTGAGCGAGTTTGCTTAATATTATATAATAGTTTAGTGAGAAAAAATATATTAAAATACATGATGATTTTGAGAAAGTCTAACAAACTGTGGATTGAAGAATTATAATTCATCGCGACATCATATTTGATTGGGTTATTATATTATTATATAATAAATTATGCACGTGATTTTATAATTTTATGAGTTAAGGAGCATAACTATATTTGCTCCTGCTTTTAAAAGGGAAAATGACCTCACGTACCATGGTTATTTCACCTTCTCAAAATAGGATGATCAAAATTGGAATCAACATTAAAAACGCCCTATAGACGTAAAAATTGTTGAATAGAATAAACATTTGTTGTTAAATAATCATTAATACCAAGGTACAAGGTTTCGGCCGGTACCCCGAAATTCCGGTGGTACCGGACCATTATCGACCTGCTCCGGTCCGAAACTGATGATGAAATTCGGTTTCGGGCTAGGGTAGTAAAAAAAAATCATTTTCAAAGCAAAAGTTGATTCTAAAGAGAAAAGGCACAAAAAACACAGAAAAATCAAAGTAGAAGAAAATTGATATCAATTACCTAAAAATCGCATTCTCTATTTCAACTTCCTAGCGCAAAGAAGCTTCGCAGGCTTCGATTGTCGACGAATATGATTGCTGTTCGTCTTCTCCTCCATTTTTTTTGATTGTCGACGAAAATTAGGACAAGTCTTCGATTTTGATTCTTGAAGTAAAGCGGTAATGATTTGGAGGAGGGATGCGTTTGATTAGGGTTAAACAGAACTAGTTTTTCATTTTGGTGGGCTGATTTTGAGAATTGAAGGGGACCTGTTGACTTGGTATAGTTTTAAGGGTTTGGTAATAAATAAAAGAATATAAATGTTGGGCTGGGCTAACCTAATTTCAAATGAAAACCTATGCCATTGAAAACAATATAAGTTGTAGGTGGGCTAGGCTGATTTAATTCCAAATTTTAGATGAAAATAACATATATGGTTTGTGGGTTAGACTGATTTAATTTCAAATTTCAAATGAAAACAATATAAATGCTAACTTAATATTACATTTCATTTGCAAATCATTGAAACCGAAACATGAACCGAAACCGAAATTTCCGAAACTTCCAAAATTGTCCGAAACTAAGAAAATTTCGAATGACCGAAACCGAGTTCTTGAAACTTGATTAATACCCACCATTGCACATAACAATCATCGTCACTTAAATATAAGCAAAATAAGCATTGCTAAGCTTTCAGTGTTCGTTGTTAGTTTTCAGTAGATACCGTAAAAAGTTCTGTTAATAAAAGAAATTTGGCCGGTTAGTTTTCAACATCTGTTTCTTGCCTTCTTGTTCGGATTCTTAGATAAATTTGTTTCTTCAGATGGTATTAAGAATATTTTGTTTGATATTTTGGTGCAGACTTTTGCGAACCATTGAGTTATTTGCATTTTGTTGTATTGTACAATGACTTTGTTGACATTGACGGCTAATAGATTGTTATATTGCTGTATGTCCTATATTAGGTCAGGGAGCAGTGTCGGGGTATGCTAATGGTGGATCAACAGATATATCTTCTGACCATTTAAAGAGACGGAATAGTCATGGAATGAACTCTTACACAAGTGGAGATGTTGATAGTGATGATCAAGACTATGAAGAGAATAATTATAGAATTTCAGAACAATATTACCATGAAATGGTTGGTGGTCATGCACAAAAATATAGAAAGATCAACTCTAACGATTCCACTGAAACTTCTGTGCGAATGACCATTCCTAATGCTAAACTAAATAATAGTTTGAAAGCTCATATAAAAAATGAGCCAATGTTTTGTGAGACAAATAACTTGCCTGAATATTACAAACCTAAGTTTGAGTCAAATTACAAGAAGTCAAATGCTTCCTCTATTGATGCTTCATATCTAGACATCGGTGATGGTATACGATATAAAATTCCTCCAACTTATGATAAACTTGCTAATTCTTTGAAATTGCCAAGTTATTCAGATATCAAGATAAGTGAGTACTTTCTTAAAGGAACGCTTGATGTGAGGTCTCTTTCAGCGTTTGTTGCTAGTGATAAAAGATTTGAGGCCAGAACTAAAGGAGGTATGCCTGAGCCACAACCACAATATGATTCACTTCAAGCTAGATTAAAGGCTCTTTATGCTAGCAACTCGAGTCAGAAGTTTACTCTTCAAGTATATGATGTTGGGCTCGATGCTATACCAGAAGGGGCACCAGGAAAAATAAGACGAACTATTATGTCTGAATCTGGCAATTTACAGGTTTATTATGTCAAAGTTCTGGAGAGAGGGGATACATATGAGGTTAGTTGTAGTTTGGTTCTCACCAAGCTGCTTTCTGCTGTTTGAGAGTTTGTGCATGGCTAAATTTTAAGAACCAGTAAAATCTGCTACTGTCAAATATGCTTACATGAAGTCTGATATCATCAGTTACCTACATACAATCTCATGATGCAACTTTCAATATGTTCATTTAACCTATCGTATTAGACACTCTCTTGAATCTGTTTTTTAATCTTCATGTACACTTATGTCTCCTTTTTCTTTGTTAGAATCATTATTCAAAGACTGACCTGTTTCAAAGAAATTCAATTGCTAATTAAGCAATTAATTGTTGGCAAGAAGATAGGTTTGATTTGGAATAAAATCTAACACGAAAACAGTGGGAGTCAAATGTTGTATGCTATTAAGTCGAGCTACGTAGAATTCACGAGTGTTAATATTCACATGAAACACTAAAATCTGTTAGCCTTTAATGCAACGATACATAGGTTTACATACATACGAACACACACATGCACCCCAAAATATTCAAAAAGTCTAACCGATTCAGTATATTTTAGCCCTGAAAAAAGATTTGCACAATTAACGCAACTTTGTTGACATTGTCTAACTTTGCTTGATTACAGATTATTGAAAGGAGCTTGCCTAAGAAGCAGACAGTGAACAGAGATCCTTCCGTCATAGAGAAAGAAGAGATGGATAAAATTGGGAAAATTTGGGTCAATATCGCTAGAAGGGACATTCCAAGGCATCATAGATCTTTTACCAATCTCCACAAGAAACAGATAGCTGATGCCAAGCGTTTTTCAGAAACTTGCCAAAGAGAGGTGTCTTTACTATTGTTATATGATTTTTAATGTTATTTTCTCCTCCTGATTCATGACTTTGTTCATGCAGGTAAAAATGAAAGTCGGTAGGTCGATTAAGCTGATGAGAGGTGCTGCGATTCGTACAAAGAAACTTGCTAGGGACATGCTTCTATATTGGAAGAGAGTAGATAGAGAGCAGGTACATATTTCAAAGCATTAGGAATAAATATTTGATTTACAACAATCAGGATTTGAAATGATTTGTTTTACCTATGCATGCTTATAATGTGCCAAAATTTGTCAATCCATGTCAAGAATATTATAATCAAAACATCGGTAAAACATTTTGTAGTCAGACGTGGTGAACCATGTGATTTTTATTCATTCTTTCGTTTTAAATCGAAGTGATTATCATTTTATGCGGATGACCTCATGATTCCATTA
Source organism: Allium fistulosum (assembly GCA_030737815.1). NCBI lineage: Eukaryota > Viridiplantae > Streptophyta > Magnoliopsida > Asparagales > Amaryllidaceae > Allium > Allium fistulosum. The sequence continues at coordinate 57,489,967 of CM060906.1, forward strand.
TATATTAATTGGGCTTCAATCAGTGTTGCGAATAAATTTAAAGATTTTAGCACTGTGTTTTGCAACAATAGAATTATAATTTTGTTGATCCTCATTAGTTGTTTGATCATTGATGTTATATTATTGTACAATGCAATTAATTAATTATTTTATTAGCATTTCATAGATATTCTTTAATTTGGAGTCTTACATGTTCGCTTCTCCCAAATATGCTAGTTACTATTTTTATTTTGGTGTTGGTTGATGATAGAAATCACAATGTAAACAGAGAACTGAATCTTCTTGGATTTTTATACTCAAGACCTATATATAGCCCCTGCTTGGTTAAATTTCTTAAGACTTCCACTTTATAATTCATTCCACAAAAGCTTTTAACTTGCACATCAAACATTGTATATGTAGGCAGAACAGAGAAAAATAAAAGAAAAAGAAGCGGCCGAAGCTTTGAAGCGTGAAGAAGAGCTTCGAGAAGCAAAGAGACAGAAACAAAGACTAAATTTCCTACTATCACAAACAGAGCTATACAGTCATTTCATGCAGAACAAGTCTTCACAACCCTCTGAAACTTTACCCATAGAAGATCATGATGTTGCTGAAGGACTATCTGCTTTTGATGAAGAAGATCCTGAAGAAGCTGAACTGAAAAGAGAAGCTTTATTAGCAGCTCAAAATGCTGTTTCACAACAGAAGAAGATAACTAATTTATTTGATGATGAAAGTTTGAAGCTCAGAAAGGCTGCTGAAACAACAGATGCTGCCAATGACCCAGAAATTTCAGGGGCAAGTAATATTGATCTATTGAATCCGTAAGCAACAGCTGCCTTCTCTCTTGCTCTTTTTCCTATATTTATTCATTTTTTTCCTTGGGATCCATTTGCATTTGAACTTCTGTGATCTTCAGTTCAACAATGCCAGCAACTTCATCTGTGCAAGCTCCAGAGTTATTTAAAGGCAACCTGAAAGATTATCAGTTGAAAGGGCTGCAATGGCTTGTTAATTGTTACGAACAGGTGATATGTTGGATAAATAAGTCCGAGAAAATTTCTTGAAACCAAGTTCAATTATTTTATCAGCTAATATATAGTAATTCCCTTTGTTCTTTATTCACACAGGGTTTAAATGGTATACTTGCTGATGAGATGGGTCTTGGAAAGACCATTCAGGCAATGGCATTCTTGGCCCATTTGGCTGAGGTTAGAGAGTTCCATTTTTTTTTACAGCTTTTCAATCGATCATTGCAATGTATGCATAAACCTATGTTATTTACTATCACTACGCTGGGTTTAGTAAAATATAGATTTCTAAGATCCCTCTTTATATTCTCCATTAAGTCTATAAGTAGTAACCACAAGTTACCATGTTGCTAGCGACTATGACAACTTAAACACATGTTATAACTTTTAAGTACTAAGGTAAAATTTTAACCTACTCTGATTTATACAATTTCTTATAAATTGGTGGGACCTGACCTGATCTTGAATATTGTCACTTTACACAATTTTTGAGTTCGGTAAGATAACCTACTTCATACTTTAGTTTGTTTGATTTCCTATTAATATTGCTGATTGTATCCGTTTTATCCGTACAAGCATTATAACTGTTTTTGTGCAGGAGAAAAATATATGGGGTCCATTTCTAGTGGTAGCACCATCATCTGTTTTGAACAACTGGAATGACGAAATTGGACGATTCATTCCTGATTTGAAAACACTCCCATATTGGGGAAGTTCTCATGATAGGAATAAACTTAGGAAGAAGATCAATCCGAAACGTTTATACAGGAGGTTAACTTCCTTTCATCCCCACACCAATAGGAAACAAAATTTTGTTACACATCCTTAATATTTTTGGTGATTGGTAACATGTTTTAAGCATTTCAGGGAGTCTGGATTTCACATACTCATTACTAGCTACCAGTTACTTGTTACGGATGAGAAGCTTTTAAAGCGTGTGAAATGGCAATATATGGTATTGGATGAAGCTCAGGCTATAAAAAGTTCAAACAGGTAACATGACCATTACTTTGTTCAAATAACAAAATAAAACCATCTACACAATAAGTGACAAAATCACTAAAATTCCCTGATCTTTTTAATTTTTCGTTCATCATCTTATTATTATTCATCTTCTTCTTCTTCTTCTTCTTCAAAAAAAAAAATAACACTCAAACTTAAAAAGTTATTTGATGCACTCAAGTAAAATTGTGGTTAGATTTTGTTCAACCTCTATTATATTTTTTCACCCTTGATTGCACATGTATTCTTAAATCTATGTTTATTTTGCTCACTGTAATGAGTGACACTCATAGATGTTTCTATCAAAATAAATTAATTTTGAACAAAATTAGCATTTATAATTCCCATCATTTTTTTGCATATTCTATCTAATGTCATGACCTTTCTAATTTTAGGTTGATACCCTTCATAGAAAACTTCAAAAATATATTTTCAGTGTCATGTTTTGGTGTCATGTTTTTTTATTTACTCAAGTAATATAATAGTTGAATTTTTGTTCAACTTCTGTTGTGTAATTTATCCATTAATTACATGCATCTATACGTCTACATTTATTCAGTGTATACAAGTGAATAACATTGATATTTCGAGGACATTTCAGTTGCAACTACCCTTCCAATAAACAAGCTCATATTTTTTCTTTCCTTTTGTGCAGTCAGAGATGGAAGACTTTGCTCACTTTTAACTGTAGGAATAGATTGCTTCTTACTGGTACACCTATACAAAATAATATGGCAGAGTTGTGGGCTCTTCTCCATTTTATCATGCCCACTCTTTTTGACAGCCATGAACAGTTTAATGAATGGTTTTCAAAAGGGTATTTTTTAATTACTATTATACTTTTTTCAACTTATATTGAAATAACTTATCGTTTCGTTTGCACCAGATTTCTTACTGTGTTTATTTATGCAGCATTGAAAGTCATGCAGAACATGGGGGAACATTAAATGAACATCAACTCAGTAGACTTGTAAGAGTTATAATTGGAAAGTTAAATTTTGTATCAGCGAAGTTTGTCATTAAGGCATCAAGACGATGCTTATCTCTTAAGTTTCGACCATAGTTTTACTCTACATAATTTACTTTTTTTTTTACAGCATGCTGTATTGAAGCCATTTATGTTGCGTCGGATTAAGAAAGATGTCATAGAAGAAATGACTACAAAGACGGAAATTATGGTTCATTGTAAATTAAGTTCCAGGCAGCAAGCATTTTATCAAGCTATAAAAAATAAATTTTCACTTGCTGAGTTCTTAGATAGCAGTCGTGGGCGCCTTAATGATAAGAAACTTGTTAACTTGATGAATATTGTTATCCAATTACGGAAGGTAAATAAATTTAGAAGTTTCACTGACACACTGAAATATGGAAATGAACAATTGTAAATATGGATTTATTATGTCCTTATAGGTTTGCAATCATCCAGAACTATTTGAACGCAACGAAGGAAGTTCTTTTTTCCACTTTGCTGAAATTCCAAATTCTCTTGTTCCTGCTCCATTTGGAGAGCTGGAAGATGTTCACTACTCGGGTCATTCTAATCCTATATCATATGAGGTAATTTATATCGTTTGTTTTTTAGCATTTGAGTTTTTTCTGGAATGTATATTATATTAAATACTTTCGCAGTTTACCTTCTCTGGCTGATGGGTTATTTTGGGTTTGGCGTAATTCTGAGATTAGATCATGATATGTTCAGTAGAGAGGCTGGATCCTAAAATTTATTTTGATATGTTCTTTTTTTGTTTTTTGATCATCAGTTTACCCTTTTATACACTTCTCAAATCTGAACATGAACTATATTACTATTATTGGTATCATCATTGTTATTATTACCACCACCACCACCACCACCATCATCTGCTTTCTTTTGTTTGTAGTAAGATTCTTCTGAAATAAACTTCAAGTAAGTAGTTGCTACAATGGATGGTTGATAATAATTATTTATCCTTTAATGTGATATCTCAAGTAGAAGACCCTTTTTTCCCTCTTTTTCGGTTTAATTAAAATCAGACAACGGCGGGAAAAATAACGTAGAGACTGTCAATGTAAAAATATCCATAAAAACCGATATGGATAGATATGGCAACATTCACATCTGAAAATTATCAGTTTGATTTTTATCAACATAATAGTTTATATTATGTTTTATTTTAGTATAAAACAAAATTTATTTGTTGCTTTATAAGGCAATAATTTATATTGTATAATAGTTTATATAAATGGATATTCGTTGCTCAAAACTACTTTTTATCATCACACTTTCTATTTTTTTCATTTTTATAAGAATGCTGAAACACTCTACGTTGAAATGATATATTCTTTTTAGATTCATTAATTATGGACTGATAAACAAAATCTCGATATTCTTCCACTATCCCTGATACAAGCATTTGCAATTTGAAAATGATTTTGAATATGGATGTGGATATATCATTATCCATTTTCTTTTGCATCCTTTGGTAGATCTACCAGCAGTAAAACACTTTTTTTGTGTGTTTCTGATTTTTTAAGCAAATGCAAACCTAATAAAAGTTTGAAGATGATTCTTTCTGATTTGGTTGATGATTTTGTAATGTTCGATCGTTGTATAATTAAGTTCATCAGAGGTGAATGAACTTGATTTAAATGACATTTTCTTCATCGACCGGTCTAGTTTATACATGTAAATGGGATTCCTCTGATAATATACCAATACTCAAACACTTGCAATGCATGTGTAGAAAACATATGATACATGTTATCAATGTTTAAGTCTAATATTAGACCATTGATTAATTTTTTACTTGTGAAGTTATTGTTTAGAAAGTAAATACATTATGCAGTTCAAATGACGTAATTCTTTCCCATTTTAAATATACAGGCATAACGAAAAACCACAACCACAACCGTATTTTTTTTGAAATAAATTCTTTTTTATATCCACACTAAAGCAAAACATAAAAATTCAGAGGGAGGGACGTAAAAGAAAAAAAACACTTCTGTTAAAATAAAGATGTAAACATTTATTTTTCAAGATTGAAAATTAAAAAATCTGTTAGAAATAACAAAAAACGAAAATTTTCAAATTAAAAACCAAAACAAATGGATATGGCTGCTAAACTTATAGGAGCTAAAGTTACTTGGCAAACATAATCAATGATCTTCTATATTTTACGTATTATACTAGTTTTTCAATACAGAACAAAATGGAATTTATAATTTCCAAGGTCAATGATATATGTTCAGAAACGTTTTTGTTACAAGACCTTTCTAGAAATTTTTGATGTTTCATAAAACATAAAACATAGCATATTTGATTCTTTCTAACAATATAAAATCTGTCGTGTTATATTGAATTCTTTTTAAATTCGATCTTTTTTATACGTTCGAAATTGCAAGGCAATAAAATTGTTGAGAAATGCGTAAGATAAGAGATTATTTTGAGTGCATCGTTTATTTAAAGGATTAGAGATATTTGCATAACCTATTGTATTGCATTGTCCCCCCCCCCCCCAACATATTATAGTTATATGTTATATGTTATATTAGATTAAATCATGTTAACCATCATAATTAATATTCATCAATAGCTACAAAATCTTTGTATATTATCTGCTTTATCTATTCTTTATATGTTTTTCTTTCTTAACTTGATAGTTAGATTTAATCTCCGGTAGGAAATAACAGTTATATTATATTGAAATCATATTTTTGTCTCTCTATTGTCTTTTATCAACATTGAAATTATTTCTGATAATCGTGTGATTAACTAATCAAAACGATAAATATTAATAATTTACCAAATTGTTTATATCTATGAAACAAGAATTTATTAGTAATACTTAAAAAAAGCTTATCTTAGAATTATCAATAATTTGAAGGTTTGTTAAGGAATCTTAATAATTTTGGAGAACTTATTTTTATAACAAATAATAAGTTCAAGGTATACAACTACAACGGTTATTGTGTTCTTGTAATTCTTTATGATTTTGAGTTAATTGGAACAAACTCGTATTTTACCTTATATATTGTAAAAGAAATAAAATTATTTGGTATCTCACATATGTACTGCGCGCTCATGTATACAATTATGCATATGTAATACTTGTGATTATAGAATCAATGTATTGTAGGTGTGCATCATAAAAAGCAAGTACATTTTAATAGTTATACTTTTATAGTTGGCATAATTTATTTAATAAATGTTAAAAGCTTAAAAGTATTTTTATCAAATTTTATGTTGCACGAAATGGTCAATACCAGTTGGATTATCCAAGTTAAAATATTTAGCTAAAATAATGTAAACAGTGAAATGTTTGAATATGTTCCGACCAACCGTTGAAAATGTAAGCAGAATTCTGAAGTTAGTATAGAAATATGATATCAATTTAAAAAATATGTGCGCAACCTAACAAATATGATTTTACAAAAAGTTTTGAGACAACTGTATATAATACATTGTCAATTTATCATCAGTTTTATAAGAGCAATTTAAATTTTGATTATTATTTTTAATTTGAAACTAAAAAAAATGAATTTTGTACACTCAATTTTTGAATCATTTCAGGCATGTGATAATCGTTCATAATAACTTGATGTAACATCCAATTAAAGAAATCATAATAATATAAATAAAACTTTAATTAGAGACGTCAAAAGAAAATCACATTAAAGAAATGGTAATTGAGTTAGCTTGTACCGTAAAAGAGCAGAAAAATAATCTTTGGATGCATGAGTTTATTTAGACAATTATGTGGAAGCAATTTCTTTATGTACATGCATTTAGTTTTATCAAAAAAATCATGAAAGAGACATTTGCTCATTCCATACCTAACATGGTTGGAATTTATATGCTTCTATTTTTCCCACGAGATATTATATTTGCATTTGTAGAGTGATTGATTATTTAAAGATCTGATAAATGAATTAAGTGCAGTCCTTTTGTTTGCTTGAGATACAGTTCTATTTATTTTTGCTTGCATTTGTCTTGCAGCTTAGCATTAGTTAATTTTTTAGATTCCTTTTGGATTTGCAATACATATTGTTGTATCTATAAGATATATCATTGTCATACACTGGTTGCATTTAATTTTGCTTCAACCTATACAAATTCTTTAGTACACGACTCCATAGATCAAATATTCAAATTCAATTGGTATTAGGCATATACCTAAGCATTTAGTTAAAAACTTACTATAACATTTGGATTAAGATACAACATAAGATTTGAGATTCTGATCGGCAAAAGAGCAAAATGAATAACAAAGTTTTATTTTAGTAACAACCTGAACTCGATCGAGTATCTATAAAGAGTAACCAGTTGAACTCTATAAAGAGTAACCAGTTGAACTCGAGTAATCAGGGCTTACACATGACAATGAAGGGATTTTAGTCTTTTAGTGATTATTCTGGAATGGAAAATGGATTTAGGGCTTGCTGAAGATGATGAAGGAGGCTTAAGATAGGAAACAATATGATATTTATCAAATTATTTCTTGGGTTGATATTGGGTTTGATATATTGGGTGTGTTTTTGTTTTAAAAAAAATCATGGTACTTAACTTTAGGGCAGAAATGGATTTCTAGTTTAATTACAAACTTGTAGTAAATTTTTTATTTAGTGCTATATAGCATCAAGAAGAAAATAGTTTTTTAGTGCCAAAAATGCGACTTTCAAATCTAAATACAAATTTATAGTATTGGTTAATACATCGCGTACATAAAAAACCAAGAATAGTAAAGAAATCCGGAACTGAAATGGAATTCCCAAAACAAAATCAAAATTTCAAAAAATTGAGTAATCCAAAACAGAACCAAAATTAAAATTTCAAACTGGCATAACATCTGAAATCAATAGAAATCATAATGTAAATCTTTTATCTGTGTTATATTAAACGCTAAGCAAGAGGAGATGCCAACACGATAATAGAACTCAAGTGTTGCTTAAGCAACACATAAACATCGCTTGATTTTTGAACCTGAAGATTATGAGTTTTAGGACTGAAATTTACTTGTATACTAGAATATAAATTTGTTATAATATCTGTATTAATTAAATGTACTCCATTAAACTTTTGCAAATCAGTTCATACTTGAATTTTCAATTTGGATTGATTATTTTTCCTTTAAAATGAGCAATGCAATATTATGCATTGCTTAAACGCACTGAAGCACTTTTCGCTTAATGTTTTTTGAGCATGAATAAAATAAGCATTAGACAATCAATGTATGCTTAAATGCCACTTACACACGCTTCCAAAACAATATTTAATTAGAAAAAAAATTAAACGAACCAATTACTATAAAAATAGAAGAAATCAATAAGTAGAAAATAAGTAAAAAGAAGTAAATTGTGTGAAATGCGAGAAAAGAAAGATGAGAATGCATACATGAAAAATATTCAGATATACCTAATTATATTCATTAACTTGGGTTTTAAAATTTTCATAATATTTTGATTATGTTTCCATGTTTCATAGATTTACGCTTTTCTGTTTTCTTTCTATTTTTCTTAAACTATTTTAGAAAATTAATCAAAAATATCTTAGATTCCTAAAATGTTCTTTCAATTCAATTAAAATATTTCATAATTTTAATTTTAAATTAGTTTTTTTGGACTATTACTTTAATTTGAAAAAGAACATACAAATATTTTAACTGTTTGAATATTTAATTCCAAATTATCTGTATATATAGGATTGACTTTTAAAGCTTTTCTAAGGTTTACACACACCTACATATTGTGTTTATTTTATCATTTCTAAAAATTCATTGACAATACTTTCTTTAAATCCATGGTTTTTCTAACTTTCCTTAAAAAATTTAATACCATGTTATAAGATAATACATATAATACAATATAATTTAATTTAGTCTAGTTATTATACGTTGTTATTTCTTTTTTGTTTAAATCTCCTTAAAGGTTTCCGTATATGTTTTAAAAACCATTTATCCATATATTTTTAGTTGTTTTGTGTACTATAATGTGTTAGTTGTCACATAATATTAATTTTTATTTTCACAATTTTTTTTCATTAATTTCTTTATAATGTAAATATATATGTAATTTGGCATGCTATTAAAATTTGAATTCTATCAAATAGTTTTAATTATTTAATTATATTTTGGTAATTGTTATGTAATTTTAAATTCTCTGAAATTTCTTATAAAAATTATCGAGGTATATGTTTAGAAGAAAGCATATAACGACTAATAATAACACTTTAACTTTAGTATTTATTACATTTTGTTAGTCTTATGTAATTTTTTTCTTGAAATTCACCTAAAAAATTACGCATAGTATAAGAAGTAGATCTTATTATTTGAAAAATATCAATTTTTTGTTTGTTCAATGATCTAAAGGTATTATTGAAAGTTTATGTTTACATTAAAATGCCGTGACAACAAAGGTGTTACAAATATTGTTAGAAATATAGAGATTCTGTAATGAAAATGTTATGCGACTTTTTAATGCAGTACATATGATCTGTTTCATGTTTTAAAGGGCATATTGGTAAAAGAAAGTTAATATGCACACACATAAAGAAATATTTATGGTTCAAAGATTCCAAACCATACAATTGGATAAGTTAAGAGTTAAACTCAAAATTTATCATAACTTGGGGGTTAATTTATTAGGCTCATGTGTAGTTAATTTATACACACAAAAAATTCAAATATGTTGAACAAATGCACATATATAAGCATATTTGACCATCATAGCCCTACAAAGGTTTTGAATCTCAACAATTTCTTTCTAGATTTTGTTTTTGGGTTAGGCAATTCAAAACAACAAATATCAGTTTCATCTCGGGTGGCCTAAATTTTGGTTGAAAATTTTCAATTTTCGGACGAAATCTTGCCCCAGATCTATTAGTGAGATCTTGGTCAAGTTGAGTATTTCCTATTTCTATTTTTTTGATTGGGCTAGGCCTAAAATTCATACCTTTACTTTTTCCATTATCTTAATATTAATATAACATTTCAATTTTCCTTTCATTTACTTGCGATTATTTACAAATCTTAATTTTTATATGCTTATGACTACTTAAATTTCTATATGCTAGTTTTATATTATATAAATAAAAAGGGTAACTGTTAAAGACCACTAGCCCAATTGGTTAGCAGTATGTTGCTCCAGACATAGATTTTAAAGGTCATGGGTTCGAACTATCGTTACACCAAGATGATTGCTTTGCTTAAATATAATATCACTCTAAAATAAATAAAAATGGGTAACTACTTCTAATTTTAGATAGCTATATAAATAATAGAAATAACTACGGTTAATTTTTGTGCATTTCTAACTAATTTTTCTTCCTACGTATATAGTTCTAGTAAGATGATTAGTTTACTGTACAGTTATTGATGATCCTTGTCTGAATATATAATGATCTTTGTCTGGATGTACTTTAATTTGCTAAAATGAAGAAAATAAAAGTTACTTTCATTTTTCATGATGTTTGCTTCACCCTGTTTTGATATTATATAACATGTTTATAATCCTCATTATTTGCGTGCATGTTTTTTTAAGCTACTAATGACAATAATGTTATTAATGCTAATCAAATAAGTTAAATTATTGTTTTAGTAATTAATATTTATAAATTTGGATGTATGCAAATCAATATTGAAGATAGAGAAAATTTATTGGAACACAAAATATTGACACAGTTGGTGACTCAATAGATCTCAATCATCATATTGTCTGCCGATAAACCCGAATTTGAACTCAGTGAGGTCCAACAGTCAAGATCTGTTGTGCCATATTTTGTATTCAAATAGCCGTCCACTTAAAGATATCTTATATTCTGAAAATTGTCCCGGGATGAACTTTATGATTTGAGATGGACAACCGAGATGCATTTCCCTCATCCGATAACTCGTTCGATACGAGATTATGTTTTTATCTTTGAGACGGGACTTGAATGCAATTTGAGATTTATAACCTTTTCATAGTTATGAGGCATGCTAAGGTGCGTGCCACGATTGTGCATTTTGCTATAAGACATGACACACATGAAAAGATGCACCGAATGATGCAAAATGCGCATAAAACGCACATGGCACACGATGCAAATTGTCTCGTTTTTCTGAATATTTTTTATTTTTCACAATTCAAAATGCATTGGGATTCATACGTATCACATGGTTATGTTTGTTTACTTATAGATTCTAATGATAACTTTTTTCTTCATTTTTTTTGCTTGAAGACAACAATATGTTGTGGTTGACGTGGAAAATCTATTTCTTTTTATATAGTATATATATTCTCAATGCAAGTTGTAACGTGAAATCTATTATGTGATACATGAATCATATTATTCGTTTATCAGTAATACATATTTTTTTGGCTTTTGGCTTTTAAAAGGCTAGTGTACCTGAAATTCTATGGTTATGTCATTATGTTTAATGATGTTTTTATGAAATGATTAAAAAGAATCTCTAGTGGATATGTTTCTAGTAAATAAATATTAATTATATTGGATTTTTTTTCTACTGTTTCTTATATATATATGAGGAGCGTTTAATGCCACCCTTGTTTTGCAGCACCCCTCTAGCCTCCTGATTTCCACCGCAAGTCCCGAATTAAATAATAGCACTTTCTCTCTCTTCCTACTAATGCTATTATTAAATTCGGAACTTGTGACAATCAGTGGGCTAATGGGGTGCTACACTATTTAGGGTGTCATTGAATGCTTCTCTCTCTCTATATATATACATATACATGCATGCATGCACACATATACACACATATATACACATACACACACACACATATATATAATATATCTCAAGGCACACTCCAAGACTCTAGGAAGGTTTGGCGCAATTTTGCATCTTGTGCCATTTATAACTATTAACCTTTTGCCTTATGCACTTCTATTTTTGCCAAAAGGAAAAATCAACTACAGTTTGTTCACCAATCGATCTTCAAGATAGCCAAATTAATATTGGCTATATATTTGGGCAAATGGGACTCCCTTTTGCAAATTGGAGTACATCTTCATCTTCAAGAAAATGGAAAATGATCGGGAAGCAAATGTAGTATGGCTCTTCACTTTATGGAGATTAAAAAAAAATGATTAGCACGATGGTTGTATGATATACTAATAATAATAATTGGTGTAAATAACATCACATATACTTATTTTTCACTTATTCACATTCTCTTTTAAGGTACCAAAATTGGTCTATGAAGATATCATCTGCAATGGTTTTATGATGGGGAAAGGCGTTCGGTGTAATACTTTTGAGAAGTTCTTCAGTATATTTTCTCCTCAGAATATACATCGTTCTTCACTCTTCCAACTATCACATGAAGGCGTTACTTCTGGGTCATTTGGCTTTGTTCGGTTAATGGACATATCACCTGTCGAGGCATCATTTATAGCCAAGTGCTCTATCCTTGAGAGGCTAATGTATTCAATAATAAGGTGGGAAAAACAGAGTAGATACGAGGCCCTCGACCTTTTCTTGGATTCTAAAGAATCAAAAGAACGAGCAGTTGCACGAATGTTGTTGATTCCTACCAAATCTGAGGCTAGCATACTCAGAAGAAAGCTCACAGCTGCATCAGATGTTGAACCTCTAGTGATATCACACGATGATAGATTCATATCCAATGTCAGGGTTCTCCGTTCATCTTATGGCTTTATTCCAAAAGTTAGAGCCCCACCAGTAAGTTCTATTTATGTTTTTAGTTCCAGATCTGCCAACATCCATGGATTTTTAGTAGCGCAAAGCACATTTTGGATTTAGTGAATGGTGGTACTATGTTAATGTGCTGTAATGGGGAAATTGTAGGCATAGCTGTTTATTTTAGTTTTTAAGCTCTATATATGAATTTCCCTTGATAAGCATGTGGCTGCAAGCTTTGATCATTTACTGACCACACTTAATTCATGGAGATTTGGAAAAATATTTAATTATGATTGTACCAAATCAACCATCAGATACATTCATATAGCTCATTATCAAGGTTTCATTTTATATTTATTCCCTCTGCATTTATACTTTATTATACTTCATAATGAGGTAGATGGTAAAACAAAAGTAAAAAAGTTTCTTAATTGACCACAGAGTTCAGTAAAACATTCGTATTGACCATAAAAAAACAATGAACACTTTTATATCATGATTCAGATCATGCATGATTGTTATTTCAATAGAATTATTATTTTACGTTACAGATAAGTGCCCAATGTTCAGACAGGGGCTTTGCATATCAAACCATTGAGTATTTGCACAATCCTTGGGCCAAAAAGTTGTTGGTCGGCTTTGCTCGCACATCCGATTTTAATGGTCCAGGAATGCCTATTGATTCTCATCATTTGATACATGAGGTCAATACTGAATCATCCCTTAAGCCCATACTCGAACTGCCCTATCAAATATTTGGTTCTTCTCCACCCATGCGAAGCTTTGATCCTGCAAAAATGCTGACGGTACTTGGTTTCTTCTACATCTTTATTTTAATAATATATACTCTGTGGTACTTTATTTACAGTATGCCCTCATGCAAAAGTTTTGTGATCAATATTAATTTATTGCTCTGCAGCTAATTACATAGAAATTAGTGATTTCCATTTGAGTAAAATTTGTTTTTGTAAGAGCATCACATCTAGTGAGGACGAAGTTTTGACTTTTAAAGCAAGTCGACATGGAAAGCATTGATCCCATGCTGATTCCCAACAAGTGGGAATGCACTAATATTAGGACAAGATCAAAGACTTATCAGAGCCTTTAATTTTTTATTTTATTTTATCATTTCCCATTCTTAATCGAATTTCATATATTTTGCCAAGAATTCAATTGTGTTAAAAGAAACAATTGTTTGAGGCACTTGGACTCCATACTCTTGATGATGGCGCAACATAAGTTCAAACTCCATACTCTTGTGTTGCTCCCCAGTGGTGTCTGCTCTTAGAATATTCTTTCAAACAAAGTTGTTTCCGCATTATAGGTAGTAGAAATAAATAAACATAATGCCATCATTTTTCTTGTATTAAAGAATCCTTATAAACTGAAAGAACATTGAAATGACACTAAGTTGAAAGAGCACTGAAATTAAGGAGCCAAATAACTTCTTGTATTCAGTTATTCAGCAATACGCATGAACGAGGCGAGGTACAATGGCATGAATAGAAAAATGGCATTGAATGGTGCTAACTACTTTTAGGCAACTGTTTAATTTCTTCAAAATTTCTATACCACAGACAGTTATCTCCTTGCGCTAGCAACTAAATTTTTGGTGGACTAAGTAGTGTCGTATAAACAATTAAATAAGACATTCCATAACATGTGTTATTCGGTGATGTAAAATAACCTTTTCCCAAGTTCTGGTGCATGGATTTTGAGTAGCTTTTACGTATAGAAATCTGATAAATTTTTGATGCTCTTTTATCAGGGATTATTGATGTTTCATAAACTCTCTAAACTATGTTCATGTAGTTAATTAATGTAATCACATATTATGGTGTGTACCTTTGTAAACAATCATGTCAGCATCAGATATTTCATCATTTCATGCAATCATTTGAATAACTGTACTTTATTTTTCTTTTATTCAGGATTCGGGGAAACTTCAAACGCTAGACATACTATTGAAACAACTTCGGGCTGGAAATCATCGTGTTCTTTTGTTTGCACAAATGACAAAGATGCTGAACATCATTGAGGTATGTTCCTTTATTCTTGCATTAGGACATAATTAGATCCATGCCAGATGAAATGTGCTCTTGAACATTTATGTATCATTTGGCCGAGTTGGGGCAATTTACCACTTTATATTCGACTCTTTCAAAGTTATTTCCTGGTGGTAAATCCGACAATTTTATAACATCTGTATTGGACCCTTGAGATATCAATAGACACTATAAAAAGCAGTCGTGATTTCCGTACTTTAGACATCTTAACCTTTTGTACAAGTACAGTTGTTTGACTATTTTCCTTTTAAGCTGTGGAATCCAAATATATTGAAAAAACTGCACATAGGTCGACTTATCTTAGCGATGGACTAGTATATATATCATGTACCCTACTAGCATCTGTGAACAAGTCTACATTACTGGCAATATTGAACCTAGTGATCTAAGTTGCAGGGTTCACTTTACACTTTTGAGTCCGTCTCTAGAATGAAGAAATTTTTATCCCGAATAAGCAATTGATGTTAAAATTCATTAGATAATTGCAGTCAGGAATAGATCAGTTTAAATTGGTTGGGAATTTGTTTATTATTGAAGTCTAGGTAATAATTGTCATAAATAGCTTAAGCCTAGCGAATGATGTTATTTGTGTGTGTGTGTGTAAATGGATAACTGGTGTTCGGGATTTTTGATCCGAAGGTCTCTAGATTCGTACTGTAGAAACCCTACCATTGAGGTAGTGGTCCTCAACAAGAAAACAAGTCGAAATACATAACAAGGAGGAAGGCACCTAATAAAGGTTAAACGACATAACATATAAGCAAGCCAGCTGTTTGACGCCTTGGTATATGAAATGATGCTCATTCTTATGTAGTATTTAATTTCAAATTTATTATGAAATGTCAAATTCTTTGTTTTCCAGGATTATATGAATTTTCGGAAATACAAATATTTTAGGCTTGATGGATCGTCCAGTATTACAGATAGGCGTGACATGGTTAGAGACTTTCAAGAAAGGTAACAAGCTGTTTGAATTTTATAGCTAATTCTTAGTAAACTTTTGGTAAATTTAACCTATTTTATTATTTGAATATATTTTATTATTAGGAACGACGTCTTTGTATTCTTGTTAAGCACTAGAGCTGGAGGTCTTGGTATCAATTTGACGGCTGCTGACACTGTCATCTTCTATGAAAGTGATTGGAATCCCACTTTAGACTTACAAGCAATGGATAGAGCTCACCGATTAGGTCAAACGAAAACGGTTAGAAAACTCTTTTTCCTGTATACGTATTTTTATACGCTTCCCTACATTTTGCTGTCAGACAACAGCTGAACAATTGAAGTATTTTGCGAATCTTTCACACTTCAGTAAAATAAACCTCAAAACTTTGCAAGACCTAAGCAACATCACCGTATGTGTCACATGTCTAATGCTAATTGGTTGACAAATTATTGTGGTGACATTAAGAGTGTGTTACATATTATAATTTGGGTTCTTTATTCATGCTATCTTTCACCCCCTTTTACATATTTTTATCAAAACATATTTACTGTAAAGGAGAGGATGTGATAAAGAGAGAGATGTCAGGATGTTTACCGTGCAAAACCAGAATTAAAAATAATAATAATAGTGATATGAATATGTTATCATTCCCCTAAAATAAACAATCTATTATCTTATATTAATAATTACATTGCACTGTTTGCTTTAGAAGCAGCATAGCATTTTTGTCAGCCCTGAATGAAATTATGTTACAGTGGAGTAATGGCAACTCTATAATAAATTGCGCTTATAAATTTTTGTAAATTACTTGCGAAATATGAAATTATATTACGTTTTAGGTTACCGTGTATCGCCTTATATGCAAGGAGACAGTTGAGGAGAAGATATTACAAAGAGCGAGCCAGAAAAATACAGTTCAGCAATTAGTAATGACTGGAGGACACGTTCAAGGCGATCTACTAAAGCCCGAAGATGTTGTTTCTTTACTTATCGATGATGCTCAGCTAGAGCAGAAAATACGAGAAATTCCTCTTCAGGTATTTTGATTATTATACTTTATAACCTTCAAATAATTTACCTTTGCATCTTCTCCATGTGATTATTTGGGAAGATAGTTATAATAATTGTTATGCATCTTTGATTTGGCAAGTAAATATAATTCAGTTCCATGAGAGATATAATTATCCTACCTACTACATAGAGCTACGTGCAGATTACTGTAACTAAGTACCACTACTTACAATTCTTGGTTTGAATAGGTTTTGTAATAAGCTGAATGCTAGCTGCCAAACCTTTGCGGATATTTCACCAATTCCTTATTTATAGCCTCTAAAATATCTGTTTCCATGTTCTCAGGTTAAGGACAGGCAAAGAAAGAAAAAATCAGCTAAAGGAATAAGAGTAGATGCTGATGGTGTTGTGTCGTTAGAGGATGTAGATAACCCTAATATATCACTAGATGCAGATCGTGGATCTTCTGGGCCAAATATTGGATCTTCTTCCAAGAAGGTACCATACGAATTTTACTGGCAATATTTCTTTTAGCACACATGCTTACATGTTGAGAATGTCAAGTTTTGTATCATAAATTGTCCTTGTCAGTACCGTGTTATATACATATGGTTTAAAGTTATTGCGCTCAACCTAGAATTGAGATAATATCGGTAAAAATATCGCCAATGCATCACATGTTGATCTTCAAACGAGATTTATTTCAAAATATCGGTCAATGATATGTTTATGATATATATGTGTGTATATCGGCGATATCGGACCAATATTCAACAATAATATCGCGAAAACAGGCAAATATTACCACGTTATGTAAAATGTGCATAAGTTTCTCATGTTTTAATTAAAATTTAGAGTTTGTGTGCATGTGTTTATATATATATTATATACACAATTTCCATGTAAACAATTTAACAATCGTTTAAAGTGGTAAATATGGATATTTACATCTTATTCTGTTACAATAATATTTTATAACATGCAAATACAAGCACCGAAAGTTTCTCATTATTTCCAAAATATCGCTTATTGACCCCTTCATGGGTATTTTATGGATTACTGATATCGATATTAACTTCTTGGAATTGATTTGTCCAAGATGCAACTTAAATGTTATAAACTAAAATATGGCATATACCAGACCCTTTGATTTTTTTAATATACTTTTCAAGGAATAATATTTTCAACATGATGTTACCCTTCGTTCTAAAATCAGTCATGCTTCTACTTAACACTTTTAGTTGCAGATTGTAACCTTTGCAACCATGAAATAAACTGTGTATGTTCAAACCAAGGTTTTAAACTCCGGCGATCCCGTTTTGATTCCGGCGTAAACCTGACCGGAATTTCCTTAGAATCTCGTTTTGGTATTGAACAAATAAAAAAGTTGGCATATAAACTAAAAAATGCCTACATCGAAGAATTCTTCCCCAATTCCCAGCAGCAGGGCGAAGTCGACTTGGATTCGAGCAGCAATTGTTGATGAATTTTTTTCTCATGACATGGATTTGTGACTTGTCGAATATTTGATTAGGGCATGGTTTCGTGAAATAAGAGAGGGGGAGAGAGAGAGAGATGGGTTTCCACTTTGCAACTGTGCGTTAGGGACCTGTGGTATTTTTTTGTTTGGTTTTACTTGGACTGGATTAGACTAATAAAACAGTAGATAAAATGGTTTCAAGTACATAATGTAATTTGTGTGTTTGTCCATCAAAGCATGTCGCATGCGAACAATACTAATAAAGTACTATAAATTTTTGTGAGTATCAAATATTTATTAGGGCCCATTTTTGGTGGACTTAAATAAGCTGCATTTCTGCTTCTTGAAAGACAAAATCTATTTGTTTTAGCTTTTTTTTAAAAAAAATAGTTTATTTAAATTGAAAGAAACAGGCCTTTGATGTATTTATAGAAAAATGCACCGGAATTCTCAAATCTGAATTAAAATAGAATTTTCGAAATTTTCGGAAACTTAACCGGAAACTCCAAATTTCTCGATGACTGAGACGGAAACGGAAAACATAACGATTTTGAACCGTGGTTCAAACTTAAGATTCATATACATATTACAAATTTGGGACTTGGTCTGGACAGGTTCGCTAACACAGCAACACATATGTACTTTTTATGCAAGTTTTTATTTAGGGAAATAAATACATTTCTAATGATTGTATTAAATTGCTATCCAGAGATCATCAAGGCCTGATAGCCAGTATCCTCCCAGGCAACGAAACCCTTCGAAGTCAAAAAACAGTGACATAGGACATGAATCATATACAATGGAATACAATGAAGACAATTCAGAACAGCAGAGAGCACCCAGATCAAAAAGATTGAAGAGCGTTAATGAAAATCTAGAACCTCCGTTTGGTTCTGTTCAATATAAACAGCAATCATCATATGATTATGGTGACGGTACTAACT
This sequence comes from Allium fistulosum, assembly GCA_030737815.1. Taxonomy (NCBI): domain Eukaryota; kingdom Viridiplantae; phylum Streptophyta; class Magnoliopsida; order Asparagales; family Amaryllidaceae; genus Allium; species Allium fistulosum. The sequence continues at coordinate 57,509,051 of CM060906.1, forward strand.
AGCTGATGTTAGTAATTTTGTAGTTGATGTTCCATAATGTTTGATATGAGATGTTATGCTAATAATCTCTTCTATGTATAGGGTATGATACCGATAGATACAATCAGTGTTTAATGTATTATATTTTAGGTTTAGATCTACTGATTGAATGAGCATTTATGTTATACGGGAGAGTATCCCCATTTAATATGACCATTCATGGTTTTATTTGAGTATGTAGCTTTGTATGTTATACTATGTAAATGAGCATTTGCTGGTTTATTATTCATAATTCGTGTTTTATTTCTCGTAAGCATACATGGAAAACGTTTGCATGGAAGGGGACTACACTTTAGTGATTGCCTACGTATTCTCGGAATAAAATTGTGCTGTATCAAGTCATTGTCGTAAATACATGCAATTTCATCACATACATCTATCATAGCGTAAGCATATTCAACATCAGACTATTTTGAACGTAGCATATTAGACATGCATGAAGTATTATCGTCTTATGTAAGTTCTATACTTTTTTTTGCCTTCTTTCTTTACCTTCATTATAATTGTTTTGAAAGTGGAAAGATCAATATTATAGATTTAATGTAGGGTTTAGTATGTTCATTTTGTAGTGGGACGCTTGTCATCTCATTTTCATGCAGTATGACACCTTAATCGACACGTATCGAGTGGAGACACCTTTATCTTCATTCATCGCCCGAGTCAAATAGAAGCCCACTTATTCCCATGTACAGACGCTTCATCATTATCTTATTCCTTTCCATACCGGTGACTCCAAGAGCCTTATGCGATGTACGATTCGGCTCCTTTAAAGTTTAATCTATGTTATACGGATACAATAAAACGCAAATTTATCATCAAAAGTCACTTAGTAGTAAACCAACAAACATCTCATGCCATAACTTTGATGGATACAAACCGATATCTTCTACATGGATTTTGATCGATTCATAACTTGAGCATACGAACTTCGATTGACCTGAAATTTGGAATATTGTCTTTCATAGCCTTGTTAGTCATACCATGCTAATTGTAGTGTGATCCGGACTTGGACAAAATTTGCCTGTATCCATCGTGGACTCACAGATAGCCGACCTTCGGGACGAACCGTCTTCAATCTCTAGTCAAGTCCTTAGTGTCACGGCCTTGCCAAAAGACGGGATAACATTTGCCCCCCAAAGTACGTCCTGTGTGAACATGACGTGCTTTGAAAAGTTGCATTCTTTATTCTGAAACTATTCGATTCGTTGAATAGTTGTTGTCTTTTTGTCAAGAGATGTAACCTTTGATTGATTTCCAGTAGTAGGAATGTTGAATTGTAGACTGCCAATGATCATGCAGTGTTTTGTTGTAACTAAAGGTTTAGTGCTAGCAATTTGTTGTTTACTGTTCTGATTGTCATCAGGTAAGCATTCAATTCCTGTTAACTTTGAAAATCAAATGTTAGTTTGTCATACATGCACATATGTTAACCTGACTCCTGTTCGCGTTTGCACGTTCACGGGTCGTTGTCAAGTTCTTTTGTTCTTTTTTGGATCGAGCTTCGTATCGATCCTCTCCTGGATTGATGTGAAACTCGAGTTATAACAACGATTGATGGTTGCTTTAATTCACTCCTTCGTATCGATCCTCTCCTGGATCGATCTAAGATGTTGGAATGTATGCTTCGTATCGATGGTTATCGATATGAAATAGGTAGTCCTTAGGGATGCTTCGTATTGATGGATACGAGGTTTTGGGTCTTCGAACAGATGGATACGAAATTGACGTTGCGTATCGATGAAGTTGAACGGTTCAAATATGATCTTGTAGTGACTTTCGTATCGATGGGTTTCGTATCGATGGGTACGAAATAGATGGCTGGTCATTGATGGATACAAAGTGCTAGACTCTGGATCGCTTTGAGTTGATGGATACGAAGGTCGTTCTTCGTATCAATGGATACGATCGTTCCAAATATGCTTGTACAGCGTCCTTCGTATCGATAGTATTTTGACCGCTTCTATCGGTTTTTGCCACTGGGATACGAAACGTTTTTCCTTTGGTTACGAAGGCATATATATAGTTTTTGTACTTGGATAAATTTTCTACTTGCCTTTGTTTTTTTACCTTCGCTTCGTATCGATCGGAAACACGAGAAAAAGAACTGTAAAGTCTTCGTCTTCACATAACCAGTCTTCGATCCCTAAACCAATTACTTTAAACTAGGTAAACGATCGATTAAAGCCACTTTAGAATGACGAGACTTGAGTCTTGATGCTATTTCGTCCAAGGTAACGGCCAGTTCCAGCGTTGTCGATGTTGGAATAGGGCTGGAGTGAGGTTGAGGAAGTATTTTAATGGCATCTTGGCAGCTTGGGGAAGAAGGAGAGCAACCGATGGAGACCAAAAAGTAACTGGCTTCCAATCTCTTGCTTCAAACTCGTATCGATACGAGGTGATGGAATCTGCTTAGCGTCGATATGGAATTATAGTAGTTTGTATCGATTCAAGATGGTGGATACGAAACCACAGGCTTTGGGATCGATACATAGAGCATCGGTCTGGGGTGATCGATACGAAGCCAAGGCTTTGGTATCGATACAAAGTGCGGTGACCTGTGGATCGATCGATACAAAATCTAACCCCTGGAATCGATATGAAGAAAGGCTTTAGTGGAACGATCTAAGTTGAACCTTGATGGATACGAACTAGTTGTCGTTTGCATACTCGAACATTTTACTCCGACGAGCTTTAGCCTTGCATAACTGGACTTGACCATTAAACTGCATATTTGATTATCCTTCAAAGCTCATTGATGGAACTGTAATATGACAACATAACGAACTTTAACATGGATCTCTTTGAAGTCAGGATGGCATGGTGGGGACGGTCAGTGATGACGGTCACTCCGGTCGAATCTCGAAGTCTTGTCGTTTTACCATCTTCCGAACTTGTAGAAATTTAAAGTATTATGTAGCACTACACTATACAACACGATCACTCACTTTACACCGAGGGGTGGGGGGGGGGGGTGGGGGGAGGGACATGGGTTTCTTGCCATCTAACAATGGTTTTTACCGAGTTCAATAGCTATGGATCCTGGAAGCTTAGGGCGGTAGGAAGTTCAGAGTTCTCCACTTCCCATTAGAGAAATACCAAAAATCGCGACTGATGTAGTAAGTCCTGCTCCAAATGAACTGCCGGGTGACTCTTTAGTTTTGAATCCGGAGGACTCAATTCGTTCCAAAATCTCCGAAGATATGCTAGGCAGAATCTGTCTCAGGCATGGATTATCTCTATAAGATGTTCTACTACCGGGGCCGGAAGACAGAGCGCACAACCCTTCGGAAGGGTTTACTGCTTGCAACAGATTTATGTGCATAGTTGGAACGTTGCCCCCGTTCCATCAATTTATCCGGTATGTGCTGTTCTTTTTGAGGATTGCGCCTTCTCAATTGCATCAGAATGGGTATGCGCTTCTCAACAGCTTATATATCATCTTTATGGAGCATCTATTCCGACCCCCGACCGTCGAAGAGATCAGATACTTGTTCAATGTCAAGGGTCGCGGGGACAATCCTTCTTTTACCTTCCTTGAAGCGGTCAGGAACTGCCAAGTAGTGGCATGTGTTTGGAGTAAATTGAGATACTTCAAGACTGAATGGTTCTTCGTTAGAAGTCCACCAGGATTTGCTAGACGGTGGCTAGTTAGACGTAAGTGCTCCAACTTTGTAACAACCCGTATATTTGGACCATTTAAATTGACAATAATCCACACATGTCAACTTAAATAATACAAAACACGAATCATTATGGGATTATGAATACATATATGTAAATGAGAATCAATACAATGTCATAGACACAGAATAGTCACAGAATAATGCAGCGGAAAAGTACATCATCATAATAGTAGTTCATGAAGCTACTACAGGAATACAACAATGTCTCAACATAAAGTGACAAATAGAAATACAAGATGTTCAATACATAAGTTCATCAAATACTAGAAAGGAAATAACTGATAAAGATAAATGCTAAGTCTTCAGCATCTTCAACCAACCTTGATCAGCAACTGGATAGCTTCAGACTGACCCGAGCATATACAAAAGAAACACTCGAGTCAGGACTCAAAATCTTATACAGGATAATCGGGTGCAAATAATAAAGTCCATAACTCAAAGATGAATGTGATACACATCTTTAAGGATCCGATAAACTATCTATATATACAATAGAATACGCTAAATAGATAAGGTCTAATCAGTAAAGTATGATATCAAAATAGCGTTAAGTCGTGGCCCATTCCACCCTTAACACATTTTTATTTCCAAAAGCATATACAAGACCGTAGTTTCCCCAAAACCGGAAGTCACCAGAGGGCAATCCATATACTAAAGGTACAAAACACAACGTAGTGGTCGCGAATAAGATAATCAGTATGACAAGGTACATGAGGCGATACCAACTAGGATACTAGTAGTTGCCTGATCCGGACTGATGTTGAGCATAGCAGCTACTATCTCAACACCGCGAAACAACACTCCCAAATCAAGGGGTGCACCCAAATCGAATCACAAAAGTAATAGATATGGTATCGAAGAAGTGTGTCCGCTAGAGATGGCGATCCTCAATGGCCCGACGCGGCTCCTGTTTTAGTCATGTCAGGGGTCATCCAAAATCGTTCTCTTTCTTCAGTCAACGCGTTCACCAAATCCATCCACTTCGTTCTGGATCAACACTCCGCGTATATTAGTTATTAAAGTGGTTTTCGGTATCGACAGAGAGTATGTCCATATCCGATCCCGGTCTCTTTAATAACTACGTATTAATTACCCGATGGTCATTTAATATTAAAGTTTAAAACAAATCAAAGTCCAAAGGTCAAGTTGCAAGTTTGACTTTCAAAATTTGACATTTCACAATTCAATTTATTTCAAACATTAAAATCATATTTCCAAATGGAGTTTTAGTTCAAGTCCTTGAGTTAATGATACTTAAGTATTCAATTTCAATTTAATTCCTATTCCCATTCATCGTTACATTAAATTTAATCAAAACTTTGATTTAATCAATTTCAACAGCTAAATCAACTTCTTAAATTTAGTTGGTTTACATTCCTTTAGGTCACTTTGTTACTTAATCTCAAATCAAATTTATAACAAATTCCAACTTAATTAAATTTATCCAAATTAGGTTTTATTTCGAACCTAATAAATTCAATTTATCAGATTCTACAACTTACTTATTCGAATCTTATTTCAATTAAATGTGTCCATCCGTTTATCTAATTAAATAGATTTATTAATCCGTTTCAATTTTCCATTAAGTTATTACAATTAAGTCCACCTATTAATTCATTATAATTAAATCCCTTAAATTATTACAATTAAGTCCATTAATTATTGCAATTAATCCTATGAATCTAATCCATTGATTTATTTCAACTAAATCCATTTATTCATTACAATTAAATTCATTCGTTTATTACAATTAAATCCATTGATTTATTACAATTAAATCTATTCATTTACTACAATTAAATTTATCGTTTTATTACAATTAAATCTATTGATTTATTACAATTAAATCTACTCATTTATTACAATTAAATCTTATTTATTTACTACAATTAAATCTATCGTTTATTACAATTAAATCCATTCATTCATTTCAATTAAATCTATAAATTTCGTTACTTACTTTCCAACAAATTTTTAAGTTCATTTCTTAACTTCAAATGGATTTTAATTCCAAAATGATTTTTGTTGACCAATCGGGTTTCTTATTTTTAATTATCTATCCTAGGCCAAAGTTGTTCAATTTGGGTATTTATCATTTCAACCCAATATAAATAAATACATAAAACAAAGCATAACAAAGGGAACTTGCAGTGTGATAACTGGGATGGTGTCAAAGTAAATAAACAATCAATAGCAACCATACATAACAATTTAACCGTTTATTTAAATAATCCCGAAATAATCGTATTTAATTCACATTTGTTATTTATGTAAATTAAATAAAATTATTCCTAGAATCCACACTATCATTTCATGCGGATTAAAGATCATTACATTATAGGTTTTCACTTGGCGTTTATTATCAAATTATTACAGCAATCATACATTCAATGGTTCAAAGTATAACTGATCCTATTTCTACGTGTCGTTTTATTTAACATTTAAAGGGACAAGTTCAACATATATAATCTATTTTGAATTTTAGACTATCCTATATCAATTCCAATTTCATATTAATTATCACTTATATTAACAACCAAGCATCACATAACAAATTAATGTCATAATTATTTTCATACCTAACTTCAAATCACAATTTAACATCAATTATTTTAACATTCAAATTAATACCAATAACATATATCACTTGATTATCATAGCATGATAGATTGAGTCGTGAATGAAATATTCACCTTGCGTGGTTAGAGAAGATGACGGCGAAGCACGAAAATGAATGGACTAGAATAGACGACACAAGCACGAATACAAACTATAAATCAACAAAAGGTTATTCAACAATAGCTTAATACGATGTATATATATTGATTTGTAAATATATATAAACCATACCAACGACTAGATGCAAATAAGGTGGATGGAAGCCTAGATCGCTGAATTAGCCTCAACTGGAACTGCGCGGACAAAGCATAAATGAGTCCATAAGTTACAAATTATAACTGATATATAATTTTATCAAAAGAAGAACAAATAAAATAAAATACAAAAAAAAATGGCAGCGGACTCGGTAGCGGGCTAAGCGGGCTCGACGCGGCGGGTCGGTGGGTCGAGGTAAGGTGGGTTTGGGCGGGCTGGGTCTGGGTTCGGGTCGGGCTGGGTCTGGGTTCGGGTCGGGCTGGGTGGCGTGGCGAAGCAGGGCGGAGGCTGCTGGGCGGAGGGCTGCTGGCGGTCGGGGATTGGGCGGAGCTGGCAGGCGGGTGGGGTCTGGGCGTGGGCTGGGGACGCGGGGTGGGGTCTGGGCGTGGGCTGGGGACGCGGGGTGGGGTCTGGGTGGCGCGGAGGGCGGGTGGCGGGCTGGGCGTGGGGCTAGGGTTGGTGGGTACGGGCGAAGGGGAGGCGGGCGAAGGCTGTCAGGGACTGGGTAGGCGGGTTGCTGGGGAGTGGGTTCGGGTCTGTTGAGGGCAGGCGGAGGGCAGGCGTGGTGGTGGGGTCTGGGTGGTGCGGAGGGCGGGCGGAGGGCAGGCGAAGGGGCAGTGGGGTTGGAGGGAGGCAGTGGGAATGAGGGAGGCAGTGGGAAGGAGGGTGTGGAGCTTCATTTTTCTGAGGCAAAGAAAATGAAAAAGAATGGAGGAGGAAGTGGAGTTACGTACCAGAATAATTTAGAGAATGCAAACCAAATGAATTATGAACGAGCTTGTTTATATAAAATAGTATAGGGATTTCAAAGGCCTCAATTTATTGTCTTGGTAACCGAAAGGCTGTTGGGTTTCTAGGCAACTGAATAGTCAAGGACCCTTAGAATTCTGAACTGAGTAGGCAATTGGGTACCGGTTTGGCTGCGTAACGGACCAGTTTGCAATCCGTTAAACAATTATAATTCGCAGCGCCGAACTCCGATTGACACAAACAAATATACCATTTTGATCAGCGCGACGAGGCGAACGCAATGGTATAAAGATATCAGTGGTACGATTAAATTATAAAATTCGAAAATTTTCCATTGTGAAAAATGCAGCAAAATCACCGAAGAATAAGATCGACGGAGCTGAAGATGTCCGAAATTTGAAAAACGAAAAATGACGTCTTGATCAGAAGATGGTTTAGAATTTTTTTATGTAAAAATATTTCGGTTCAGAAGATAAAAATTTTCGCGTTTAAAATGAACTGATGTGAAGTAAACGCGAACGAAATTTACTGCGGTATTTTTCCGTGAAACTTTTCCCATATCTATAACTATTTAGGCGCAATTTTTAAACAAAGTTTGGATGCTAATTGAAATCGTAAGAAAGTTCCATCATTTTATGTTAAAATAGTGGATTCAAAAATTTAAAATTGGGTCGAAATTTCAGGGTCGTTACATTCTCCCCCACTCAAAACTTTTCGTCCTCGAAAAGAACGAGATGGTGAAGTAAGAATGGAGAGAGCGGAAAAGTCAAGATAGATTTTTTTAAGAAAATTTGATTTATACCTGAAATCAGTAATTCGGGGTTTGAATCCCGGATACTATCCTCAGTTTCCCATGTGCAATCTCGCTCATCTTCACTCCATTGGACTTTGACGAGATTTATAGACTTCCTTCTGAGTTGCCTTGTTTCCCGATCGACTATCCGGAGTGGTCTTCTTTCGATAGTCAAATCTGGCTCAATATCTACTTCATCTAACTGAGCAATTGGGATGGTCATGGATGGATCACGCACGACTTTCCGGAGATGTGAAACATGGAATACGTTGTGCACGCCCTCAAACTTTTCTGGTAATGCAACTCTATAAGCCAGTGTGCCAATTCTTTCGGTGATAGTAAATGGTCCAACAAATCTTGGAGCAAGCTTCCCTCTACGACCAAATCGAATAACATTCTTCAAAGGTGATACTTTCAGAAATACCTGATCCCCAACCTGGAATTCCAAATCTCTTCTACGCCTATCTGCATAGCTCTTCTGCCTATCCTGTGCGGTCTTCATCTTTCTTCTGATCTCATTAACCTTCTCGAATGCTTCCATAATCATATCTGGGCCAAGAATTAATCGATCACCAGGATCAATCCAACAAGCTGGCGATTTGCATGGCCGTCCATATAAAGCTTCGAACGGTGCCATATCGATACTCGCCTGATAACTGTTATTATAAGTGAATTCAACCAAATGGAGATGGTCTTCCCAAGATCCACCGAAATCAATAATGCAGGCCCGGAGCAGATCCTCCAAAATCTGATTTACCCTTTCTGTTTGGCCATCTGTTTGAGGATGATAAGCTGTGCTCAGATTCAATTTAGTGCCCAAGACGTCCTGAAACGCCTTCCAGAATTTACTAGTGAATATAGGGTCTCGATCGCATACAATACTAGATGGAACCCCATGAAGTCTAACAATCTCTCTCATATATATCTCTGCCAAACTTGAAGCAGTACGAGTGGTCTTAACAGGAATAAAGTGAGCAGATTTTGTCAATCTATCAACGATCACCCATATACTCTCGTTACCTTTTCTGGTCCTTGGTAATCCATCGATGAAGTCCATAGAAATCTGATCCCATTTCCAACAAGGAATCTCTAGCGGTTGAAGTAAACCGGCAGTCTTCTGGTGATCGGCTTTGACTTGTTGGCAAGTGGTGCATCTACTAACATATATAGAAATATCTCTCTTCATCCCACTCCACCAATATAAACGCTTCATATTACGATACATCTTAGTGACACCAGGATGAAGTGAAAGTGATGACTGATGATTCTCCCTAAGTACTTCTTGTCTCAATCCATCGACATTAGGAACACAAATACGGTTGTCGATCCTTAGAATTCCATTACTATCAATATGCGCTCCTATTTTACTGTCGACATTTCCAACTCTACCAAGAACCAACTCCTTCATACGATAGAGCAAAGTGTCCTCGTATTGTTTAGCTTTTATGCGATCCATAAGAGATGGAGAGATGACAAGCTGAAATAACATGCCTTCAACAATATTACAGCAAGACAATGCTTTTCTACGACTCAATGCGTCGGCTACAACATTTGCTTTCCCAGGAGTATAAGTGATGTCAAGATCATATGCAGCTAAAAATTCGAGCCATCGGACTTGCCTCTGATTCAAATCTTTCTGGGAAAAGATATATCTCAAGGACTTATGATCAGTGAATAATTCGAATTTTGTTCCCAAAAGATGATGCCTCCATAGTTTCAGAGCAAATACAACGGCAAGAAGCTCTAGATCGTATGTGGCATAGTTTAATTCATGGGTCTTCAACTGACGACCAGCATAAGCAATAACCTTTCCATTTTGCATAAGAACAGCGCCTAAACCTTCTCGGCAAGCATCTGTATAAACAGTTAATCCTTCACTTCCATCGATTACCGCAAGAACAGGGGCTGAAGTTAACTTACGCTTCAACTCATTAAAAGCTGATTCGCACTTCTCACTCCAAATAAACTTAACATCCTTCCGAGTTAAAGCAGTAAGTGGGGCAGAAATCCGGGCAAAGTGCTCAATAAATCTGCGATAATAACCGGCTAAACCCAAGAAACTACGAATATCTGTAGGAGTTTTAGGAGTCTCCCAATCCTGTAGATAAATTTCAAATTAGAAAGGGATAAGAGGAATTGAATAGAAATAGCGAATGGGATAGAACTTACATTGATTACGGCGATCTTAACTGGATCGACCGAAATCCCATTTTCAGAAACTATGTGACCCAGGAATCTCACTTCATCTCGCCAGAAGTGGCATTTAGAGAATTTGGCCTTAAGTTGATGATTTCGGAGAGTTTCCAGAACATAAGCAAGGTGTGTCTCATGCTCCTTCTTGTCTTTAGAGAAGACGAGAATATCATCAATGAAAACAAGAACAAACTTGTTAAGCACATCACGGAAGACTCGATTCATCAAGTCGACGAAATAAGCAGGTGCGTTGGTCAAACCGAATGGCATAACCAACCATTCATAGAATCCATTCTCAGTACGGAAAGCTGTCTTATGGATACTATCTTCAGCAACTCTGAGTTGGTGGAATCCAGTAGCTAGATCAAGTTGTGAGAAAATTTTAGCTCCATGGAGCTGATCGAATAAATCGTTGATGCGAGGCATCAGATAACGATTCTTGAGAGTGCGTTTGTTCAGTTCTCGGTAATCAACACACATGCGAAGAGATCCATCTGATTTGGTGACAAATACAACTGCGGCGCCCCATTCAGAACAACTTCTCCTAATCAAGCCTTTAGCAAATAGATCATCAATTTGGGTTTTTAGTTCAGCTTTTTCTTTAGGAGCCATCCTTCGGTGTGGGAGAACTACGGGAGTAGCTTCAGGAATAAGATCAATACGGAAATCGATTTCCCGTTTAGGTGGTAGAGAGTTGACCTCTCCAAATACATCGGGAAATTTCTGAACAATAGGGGTAGTATTAAGATCATCTGGATGAGCATCAAGAGAGAATATGAAGCTTCCGGCATATTTCTAAGGTGATTTGCATTCAATGACAAGCGGCTGATCCATGTCGCTTACCAAAGAAACTAAACGAGTTTTGCAGGAAATAACAGCATCAAATTTGCTTAACCAATCCGCTCCTAAAAGAAAGTCGAATGCTTGGAATCCAAGTACATAGAAATCCCAAGTGAATCGAGAAAAATCATACATAAGTGCAACTCCCTTGCAAACACTTCAGAGGTAGGTGGGTCCTCCGATAGGATTTGAGACACATAAGGAGGTAGTAGCAAGAGTAGGTTCTAATTTGAGTTTATTACAAAGGTCTACTGATATAAAGCTATGTGAAGCACCAGTATCGAATAATACCCTAACAGGTGTAGCATGTAAATGAAAAATACTTCGTAAGGTACCTTGGTCATCCTGAGCAGGTGGTGGAGGTGGTGTAGGAGTGGTGATAGCAAATACTCCAGATGGTGTGCCACGCTTATACATTGGGCATTCTTTCTTGAAATGACCCGGCTGGAGGCAGACATAGCATAAATCTTTCCTAGTCGTAGAAGGTGGTGGAACAGCAGCTCCGGTAGATGGACAACTATTAGCATAATGGCCCTTCTTATCGCATTTGACGCAAGTGATATTATCAAGGTCGATTGGGCTTTTCTGAGCATATCCCAATCCTGTAGTCTTCTGCCAAGCTTTCTTTTGTTGATCAAAGTTCATCTTCCTTTTCCCGGTCTGGCTAGAAGAGGGCTGAGTAGGAATGGCCTTGGCAGTAGGTCCCTTAGGCTTCGCTTCATATCTAAGAGCATAGTCAACAAGCTCTGTGAAGGTGCAGTGAGTGTGGCCAGTAAGCAAGTCATAATATTCAGGTCTAGCTCCCAAAATGAATTTCTCGTTCTTCAGAAGTGGTGTATCGATCAAGCCAGGTCCAAATTTTGAGAGTTCGTTGAATTTCCTCTCATACTCAGAAAAAGTCATACTACCTTGCTTAAGATCCATGAAAGATCTATAAAGTTGGGTTTTCCCAGCAGCTGGCATCCATTGTGCCGAGAAAGTATCCCTAATCAAAAGATAGGCTAGATAAATAAAATTCCAAAGATTGAAAGAAAAGTTATGCTACGAAAACCAACGGATTTATACCTAAACTGGGCCCAAGTGATGGTGTCCTCCTCGATACGAGAAGTAACTGATTCCCACCAATCTTGCGCGGCATCCTGAAGTTGCCAGGCAGCAAGCTGACGCTTCTGAGCATAAGTGATCTCTAGACCCGAAAATATCTTCTTTAAGCTTTTAAGCCATTGCTGAGCCTCAATAATGTTCTCGGATCCAGAAAACTTAATACCTCCAAGCTGTGAATACTCTTTACTAAGAATGGTGAATCTGACAGGTGCTGGAGTGGCAGGTGCAGCCTGAGCAGGACCATTGCCTCTTCCACCCCTATTGTTTCTTCTGGCACTCATCCTGAAATACCAAAAGAAATTTAGGACCAAGGATAAAATCAGAGAACTCAAGAGGAAATTTAATCGACGAATCAAAAGAAGTTCGAATAGAAATGACTTGGATATTGAATCGATTCTCCTCATTCTAGGGTATTGCTACCCTATCTCTAATGAGTTTCATAATCCCGAACTAAGGTTTTTAGGGAAACCGAAGCTCTGATACCAACTGTAACAACCCGTATATTTGGACCATTTAAATTGACAATAATCCACACATGTCAACTTAAATAATACAAAACACGAATCATTATGGGATTATGAATACATATATGTAAATGAGAATCAATACAACGTCAAAGACACAAAATAGTCACATAATAATGCAGCGGAAAAGCACATCATCATAATAGTAGTTCATGAAGCTACTACAGGAATACAACAATGTCTCAACATAAAGTGACAAATATAAATACAAGATGTTCAATACATAAGTTCATCAAATACTAGAAAGGAAATAACTGATAAAGATAAATGCTAAGTCTTCAGCATCTTCAACCAACCTTGATCAGCAACTGGATAGCTTCAGACTGACCCGAGCATATACAAAAGAAACACTCGAGTCAGGACTCAAAATCTTATACAGGATAATCGGGTGCAAATAATAAAGTTCATAACTCAAAGATGAATGTGATACACATCTTTAAGGATCCGATAAACTATCTATATATACAATAGAATACGCTAAATAGATAAGATCTAATCAGTAAAGTATGATATCAAAATAGCGTTAAGTCGTGGCCCATTCCACCCTTAACACATTTTTATTCCCAAAAGCATATACAAGACCGTAGTTTCCCCAAAACCGGAAGTCACCAGAGGGCAATCCATATACTAAAGGTACAAAACACAACGTAGTGGTCGCGAATAGGATAATCAGTATGACAAGGTACATGAGGCGATACCAACTAGGATACTAGTAGTTGCCTGATCCGGACTGATGTTGAGCATAGCAGCTACTATCTCAACACCGCGAAACAACACTCCCAAATCAAGGGGTGCACCCAAATCGAATCACAAAAGTAATAGATATGGTATCGAAGAAGTGTGTCCGCTAGAGATGGCGATCCTCAATGGCCCGGCGCGGCTCCTATTTTAGTCATGTCAGGGGTCATCCAAAATCGTTCTCTTTCTTCAGTCAATGCGTTCATCTTTGGATCGTAATAGGTCACACGGTGAGAAGGTACTTCTAGTTCAACTGGAATAACAGCTTCGGAGCCATAGGAAAGTGCAAACGGAGTATAGCCGGTCGCGGACTTGTAGGTAATTCGATATGCCCATAGGTCCATGGGAAGTTCATCGACCCACTTGCCTCCAGCCTTCTCCAGTCGTTTCTTCAGAATGGATTTGATAACTTTGTTGACAGCTTCGACTTGTCCATTTGTTTGAGAGTGAGCTACTACTGAGAACTTCTTCTGGATGCGGCAGCATTAACAGAAATCTTTGAACTCGAAACTATCGAATTGGGTCCCGTTATCAGTTACAATGGCGTGTGGGAGACCAAAGCGACAGATGATGTTGCACACAACAAAGTTGATTACTTTCTTCGTCGTGATAGTTTCAAGGGGCTCAGCTTCCGCCTATTTAGTAAAGTACTCAACTACAATGATGACATACTTCGCACCACCCTTGGCTAAAGGTAGAGACCCTATTATATCAATACCCCATGTGGCGAACGACCATGGACTGACCATCTGAGTAATTTCGGTAGGTGGGGCTCTTGGAATCCTGGCATGCTTTTGGAAACTATCGCACTTCTTAGCGTAATCTGATGCATCTCGATTCACGGTTGGCCAGTAATATCCATATCTGAGTATTTTCTTCGCAAGGGCTTGCCCCCCAGTGTGATCGCCACACTCTCCCTCATGCATATCGTGTAACACTCATTTGATCTCGTCGTGGACGATACACCGGAGTAAAGGAACATAATATCCCCTCCTGTACAGGACTCCATTCTGGATAATAAATCACGAAGCTTTTAGGAGGACCTATCTTTTCTCATCTGCGCTTGGGTAAAGCTCCGTGCTCAAGATAGTTTCTGAATGGAGTCATCCATGACTCCTTCTCGGGCATTGCCTCGTACACCCAGTCTATCTCTATTTGATCGATACTCGGAGCAGTAAGTGTCTCGACGGTAACAAGTCCCATCCGTTGTGCTTCGCCAGTGCTGGCCAGTTTTGCTAAAGAATCGGCTTTCTGATTGTGCTCTCGGGGTATACAATGAATAGCATAATAGTCGAAATGATCCAACACTTCTTGAACCCGAGCAAGGTAAGTGGCTAATCTCCGGTCTCTGGCTTGATACTCCCCTCGAACCTGGCGTACGACCAATTGCAAATCACAGTAAATCTCCATAGTAATAACTCCCAAGTCTCAGGCAGGTCTTAGTCTAGCAAGCAAAGCTTCATACTCGGCTTCGTTGTTAGTTGCACGGAAGTCAAACTTTAAAGCATAGCATATGGATCGACCTTCTGGGATTTCGAGTACCATTCCAGCGCCTGAGAAACAGTCATTTGTTGCACCGTCAGTGTATAGCTTCCATGTATGCTTAGGAGATTCATTGGTTTCGGGCAAGTCCTCCGGTATGGTGAACTCAACTATGAAGTCCGCTAGAACTTGTCCTTGAATGGTTTGCTTCGGTGTATAAGCAATATCAAATTGACTCAACTCGATGTTCCACTTAAATAACCTACCAGACGTCTCAGGTCGTGTTAGGATCTGTCGCAACGGCTGGTCGATGTTGACAGTGATCGGATGAGCCTGGAAATATGGACGGAGCTTCCTCGAGGCTATGATGAGACAATAAACCAGCTTTTCCACCTTCGAGTAGTTTCTTTCTATCCTAGTTAGCCTTTTGCTGATATAATAGACCGGTCGTTGGATCCGATCCTCTTCTCGAATCAATGCAGCACCGATTGCATTTGCCGATATCGCCAGATAGACATATAATCTCTCGTGATCAACCGGCTTCGGCCAGATAGGTGGTGTCGCCAGATGTTGAATTAGTGCTTGGAATGCACCTTCGCACTCCTTTGTCCACTCGAAATTCCGTTTTCCTTTTCTGATCAGATCGAAGAAAGGAATGCACTTGTCCGTAGATCTAGAAATGAATCTGCTTAAGGCTGCCATCTTCCCGTTGAGGATTTGCACCTGCTTTATGGTTCTAGGAGTTTCGAGATTCCGAATTGCCCAGATTTTCTCAGGGTTAGCTTCAATTCCTCTGGCGTTGACGATGAATCCAAGGAATGTTCCTAACGCTACCCCGAAATGACACTTCAACGGATTGAGCTTCATTCTGTACTATCGGAGTATGTTAAACATTGTTTCCAAATCACTGACATGGTTGATGGAAAGTCGTGACTTCATGAGCATGTCATCCACATACACCTCCATGGTCTTTCTGATCTGGTTTGCGAACATTCGGTTCACGAGCCTTTGATAAATTGCTCCAGCGTTCCTGAGTCCGAACGACATCACCTTGTAACAATATAGTCCCAAATCAGTGATGAAGCTAGTATGTTCCTGGTCAGGTAGATGCATCGGTATTTGATTGTAGCCAGAATACGCGTCCATGAAAGATAAGAGCTTGTGTCCGGCTGTTGAATCCACCAGTTGATCAATTCTGGGAAGAGGGAAACTGTCTTTAAGGCAAGCTTTATTCAAATCTGAGTAGTCCACACACGTTTTCCATTTCTCGTTTGACTTTTCGACAAGCACTGGATTAGATACCCACTCCGGGTATAAAGCATCACGAATAAACCCATTCGACTTGAGTTTATTTGCTTCCTCCTTTAGGATGGTAGATCTCTCTGGATCCATACCACGCCTTTTTTGTTTGACCAGGACGTGCCACGGGTCAATATTTAATGTATGGCTCACAATGTCCGAGGAGATCCCACACATGTCTGAATGAGTCCAGGCAAACACATCAAGGTTTTCCTGGAGAAAATCAACCAATTCCTGTCTCATCTTTAGGCTAAGTTGAGATCCGACCTTTACCATTTTAGAATCGTCACTGTCGTGGATCGGAACATCAATCATCAACTCCACCGGGGAAGCCTGGTAGTCTTTGGCTTCCTCCTCATCATTATTGTCTCTGGGATTGAGGTCCTTAAGGAACTGGTTGTGGCGCCCGAGCCTAGGCCCAGGCGTTAGTTGTCAATTTTCTGAATAACAGACACAGAGAGATTCCTCTATGCCCTTCCCTTCCTCTTTCCGCTGCACATCCCGCAGCTCCACAACATAACAGGCGCGTCCAGCTGCCTGATCACTATGTACTACTTCGACCCCATTATCAGTTGGGAACTTCAGAGTTGAACACCATGGGGCAATCGCTGCCCTGAATTCCGCAAGGGCCAGTCGGCCCAAGAAAGCATTGTAAGGGGAGTGTATGTCTAACACCATAAGCTGCAACATCCGGACTCTCCGGCGATCTCTAATACCCAATTCAACGGGTAACTCTACCATGCTAGCTGGTATGGTTTCACTTCCGTTAAAACCATGTATGCATGACTGACATGGTTTTAGATATTTCGCCTCCATTCTGATTTGATCATAAGCTCACTTGAAATGTATATTGATAGAACTTCCGATGTCGACTAAGATCCTTTCCATCCAAGCAAGACCTACCTAAGCTGAAATAACCAACGGATCAATAGTGGGGGCCTCGACTCTGTCGGCATCTCAGTTCCTGAAAACGATGTCGTCTGTCATCATCCTCTGTTGTTTTTCCGAGGCCCCGTCATCAACATTACTACATCATTCAAAGTCCACATGCCTAATTGAACTGGCATATGACTCTATTTCCTTCCATCTCCGATCAGCCGGATGAGGACCACCACTCACAGTGTTTATTACCAACCTTCCGCCGGTATGCACGAGTTCTTCGGGCCTAGCTTGGCCTTGACCTTGATTTGGGTTAGATGGGCCCGCACCTCCATCTTGCGGAGCTCAAACAAACTTCTCTAACTTCCTTTCTCTAATTAACTTCTCTATGATGTCTTGTAAATGACGGCACTCATTAGTATTATGGCCGTAACAATCGTGGAACCTACAAAATTTCCCGGTTGAATTTGTATCTCAGATGATGGTTTCAGAGATGGCTATTTATACTGGCCGGTATTACAAGTCTGAAGGTAAACATTTTCCAGCGATGTGTTTAGGGGAGTATATCGATCAAACATGGGTGCTCTGTGTCTCGATCCGCGATTTGGATCTCTCTTCTTTCCCTGACCTCCATTACCCTTCTGTTGACCTTGCTTATTCTGAATATTCAATTGCACATTGCTGGAGTTCTCACCGGTCTTCTTCACGGCAACATTACTTTGAATGCCTTCATCACTAGCCCCGCTACGTTGCTTCCTAGATCGTCTATCGTCTTCTCTCCTCAAGAACTGGGTCGCCTTAGCATAGAAATGATCCAACTAAGTGGGGGGTTTCCCAGCCAACCAATCACCAAACTCAGAATCAGGATCGTTCCCTTTAGTCAATGCCATCAGAATAGAATTATCATTGGGGTTGCTGACCTCCGCACAAGCAGCATGGAACCTTTCCAAATAACGTCTAAGAGTCTCTCCTGGAGCTTGGGTAACACTGGACAAGGTGTTGACATCCTTTGGCCTCGTAGCATGCATACGAAATTGTTTGACAAACTCGGTAGCTAACCGATAAAAGCATGAGATGGATTTGGGTGGTAGATGAGTGAACCACATAGTTGCGATGCTCCCTAAGGAAATAGGAAAGCTTCTACACTTAACCGCATCGTCAGCTCGAGCGGCATTCATGAGCCATTCATACTTCAAGATATGTTGGTTCAGATCCGAATTTGCTTCATACACCGACAGAGTCGGCATCCTGAACCGACGGGGTGGCTCTGCGTAAAGAATGTCATTGGTGAACGGAGTGTGACTTCGGGAGATTCCCCAATCGTCATTCGTAAGGCCTTGACTTTCTCTAATCATCCGGCGTATCATGGTTGGAATGTCAGGCATGTGAATGTTCGGGGCCAAGGCATGGTCGGGTTCCATGTTGCGGGGACGGTCCGGTCGCTGTCTACGGTCCGTTCCTCGCCTCCTTGGCTCCCGATCTTTAGGGAAATGAGGATCATGAGCATGAACGTGTTAATGAAGGGCTGGATCTGGTTGGTTCTGCATCTCGGCTTCCAGATCAATAACGGCAGGAGCTGCGTTGTCATGAATGGTATGATAAGGAAGTGCCCCTCCTTGGGAGGAGGTCCAGCTTGGTGCCTTGTAGAAGGACCAATCCCGGCATGTCCGAGTTTCACGGCATGATGATGCCCGGAGGCTTCTGCATAGTTTCCATCCAGCCGATGGTGTGTAGATCTGTGATTAAAGTAGGATGAAGCCGAGCTTTCGGTCGTCAAATGAGAGACATGATCCCTTCTAGAGTCCTTTGCCTTTCTTTGTTCAGCTGGTTTGCGAGCTCCGTATTGGCACGGATCTGTTGAGTGAGCTCCTGACGGCTCTGAGTAAATTTTTGCATCAGGGTCTGGAACTCCTCTCTAGTCACAGGACCTTGTGGATCTAGAGCTCCAACTGATGTCTAGCCTGCTGTGGTCAGCTGCATGGGATTTTGCATATCCCATCCCTCTAGATATGCAGCATTTGAAGCGGTTATGGTAGTGCGTACCATGATGGATGTAGCTGTTTCCTAGATCTGGAGTAATCTGAGTAGAATGGAAGGAATCAAAATAAGATAGAGCTGGATCTCCTCCTTAGATTTTAGCAATCCAACAACGGTAGTAGATCCACTGAATCAGAGAAAAACGGAGTTTTCTTAGTGAAAGCACCAAAGTGTTTGTACCAAAATTGGGCACAGCACTCCTTGGATGTAATTGAAGAGATTAGAATGAAGAAATTAAATGGAAAAGGAGGCTAATCTAACAATCAAACCAATAAAATCAAACAGAAATAGAAAGAGACAAGAATTTATAGTGGTTCGACATTGTAGCCTACGTCTAGTTTGAATAGTTTTGCTGTTTATTGATGATTGACAACTGATTACAACAGTACAAATCACTAGCTCTCAAGTTACAATGGAGTTGCTGTAGAGTAACGGCATAGAAGCATCAAAAAGTCCTTTTTCTGTAGCATAGGGGTGCTATTTATAGGAGTGGGTCTGGAAGTATCTCCCCCAAACCTCGGAATACCTCTTCTCACATGAGGGTGGGCCCACCAGATCGATCTGGGGTCATTTGGGATAGATCAGGATCAATCCAAGTGCACTTCGTATCGATCAAGATTGGCTCCATTTGAGCTGCGATCGATCATGGTGGGTCTTCACGTGATAAGCAAGCTTCTATGAAAATTTAATAGCATTAAGACTAGTAGTTTTTGAGTTATGATCGATCCAAGGTTGATTTTGTAGGCAGGCTGATGGCTGCATATCGATGCTTTCGTATCGATACTTTTTCGTATCGATAAGCTGCGTATCGACCATTTGTGCATTGAAGACGTGGACCGACAATTATGCGGAGATCCATCTTTCATGCTTGCAGACCGATTCCTTTGGCTTGACTACTTCCTTTCGTATCCATCTAATGCCAAGCTTTTCGTATAGATGGATCCCCATTGTTTTCTGATGTGCACGTAAATGTGCATATATTTACATCCATATTTTATCTCTTTTTATTGAAATAAGCACTATATTTGGGCATTTGTACATGTTTAAAACCAAAATTCAATTAATTTCAAATCATCATAAATTCACCTTCATTCAGGGTAAAACAGTCATTTTTGTGCATGTGTCATTTGAGAATTTTTACTTGAACAATTTTTATTATTTTTATAGGATATTTTGATGCATATGGAAGAGGGATTCATGATGAAATATGCATGCACAAGGAAATACAAAGGAATGAAGAGAAAATAATTCAAGTTCAAGATCATGGAGGACCCCACCCACATACCTAAATGTACAATTAGAAGCTAATGGACAACTAAGTGGAGGTTAAAGCTTCATGCATTTTTAAAGAGATTAATTAGTGGCTAATAGTTACTTGGTGGCCACACTTCCTAAAGGGCATTTTGGGAAGCTCCCTAAAAATATAATTAGGGTTTTATCCATGTATAAATAGCCCTCTTATGTACATGTAAAGGATCTTCTACTCTTTCATTTTACTTAGAAAATTAAGAGATCAAATTGTAAGCTCAATTTTATATGAAATAAAAATGGATTCCAAGCCTCTTTTTCCTCTCTTTTCTACATGATTTTCTTTGTTTTCATGTTAATGCTTTTATTTATGTTCTTTTCTTTTCTTTGTAAGTAGAATAGTTTTACATTCATGCAAGTAGTGTAGCTTAATTCCTTTTGTTGTAAGTAGTTTAATTAAATTCTCTTCTTTGCTATTTTTCTATTTTCTTCTCTTTTTAATGTTGAAATTTACTTGTGTTGCTTCAATGCCACAAATGAGTAGCTAAACCCCTTCAATTTAGGGGTAATGAAGCTCTCAAATATTATGTAATTTCAACATTTTATGATTTATGATCTCATTTGGTTTATGCTTCATGAAGTGAGTTTTGATGCAAGTTTATACAAGTGGGTTTGATAGCTTATATTGTTTAAGCAAATGAGCTATTCTTATTCAACATAAACACAATTTGCATCATCATTTGCTAATCCATTTTTGATTGTGAAATTAAAGTAAAAATGAAATTTGATGATCTATATTACTAGTTACAATAGTAAATAGATCATACTTAAGATAGCTTTTGCTTTGGCTTCATTTTCATGAGAATTATAAGTGGTTTATTTGTTGTATTATAGTTGATGGTTTGAGTTATGTTAATTAATAACATAAACAAACCATACATATGGATAATACAACAATATTTCACTTAATATTAAAAGCTAGAGATCACAAATTGTTTGTTCGTTGATTTACAAAAATATGAGAGTGGATTTGCCTCTAAATTTTTCTCTAGTTCAGTAGTTTTTAAATCAAATTTTAATTCTAGTTTTAGCTTCATTTTATTTCTAGTTAACAATTTCTCCTCCATTTGGTCTAATTTGATTGAATAGATGTTTAAACTCTCACATTTCCCTACGGATCGACACTTACTCGCCACGTACTTCAATAGTACGCCGTGCGCTTGCGGTAAATTTTAATTTGAAATTTTTCGGCAAATTTCTAATCTGATAGATACTTTGTCGATTAACAAGTTTTTGGCGCCGTTGCCGAGGAATAGTGTTGATTTTGATTTTCTATTCTTTGAATTATTTTTGTTTGATTTTTGTTGTGTTTTATTTTGTTTTGTGTGTTACTTCACATTTAAAAAAAAATTAGTGTGTGTTGTTTGATTTTGTTTGCATTTTTGTTTGTGTGTTGTTTCTAGTTTTCTAGTATCATTTGCATTTCACATTAAAAAAAACATCACAAGTTCATTTCAAAAACAAAAACATTTTATTTCATTTCATTTTCATTTCATTTTACTATTTACATTTCATTTTACAATTTACATAAAAAAACAGTGCATTGCCACTATTTGCTCTCTGCCTCTCTGTTTTCTGCTGCATAACATCCACAACCCACAGCCATTAACAGCCAACTTGCATAACAACTGTTGTGTCAAAAACTGTCTGCCTTATCACATATATACCACTCTGACCACCCTGCCATACACCTCTGCTCACCAACCATTACTATGCACAATCAACTTCACCTCATCTACAACAAGTTGCACAGTGGTACAACAGCCTGTTCAACTACATAACCCCCAACTCGACATCAACCATGCTGCTGTCATCAACTGCTACACTTCATACCATTATCAAACTGCGTACTCTACCAGTCACACAGCAACTCAAAACCATCTCACTACCCAGAAACATCATTTACTTGCCTACCATCCACTGCCCACTGTTCATCGACTACAACATTCTTTGACATATACCACCATAAATCACCACACTAAAACATTCAACCATACTTGTCATACTCTACAAACTTGCATTTCACTGTCACAATCACCCTGCATACATATCACAAACCATATTTCAACAACATCATTTCAAACTGCAGTCCTCCCTAACCACCTCCTTCCACCTGACAGTGCAACAAACTGCCTTGTACACAACTACAACCACATCATTCCATAAAGCAAGTCACCACACCTCTTGACTTCAAAATAACTCTACTTCACAAAACAATTCGAGCCAAATACACTTCCTCTGTCAAAACTACACTACAACCCCCTACTTGCACTTCCAATTGCCATTCAAACTGCATTGCACTGCACGGTGTTTGGCCAAAACACACTACAGACCATCTCCACTTCCATGTAAGCCACTTACCAGCAATTCATCTTCCTCCTCAACATCACGACCAACTCAACAACCAATACATCGCCTTCATCAAATCGAACACCTCCCACAACCCGACTCCTCTAAGCAAATACCTCTCCAATGTCACCTGAATCGCCTGCAACCAACGCCTGCAATTCGACCTCACCATAGCAACCCAGCTACCCCAATTGCTTTTCTTCTATAGTACGAATCGTAACTTCCAATTACCCACCACAACATCAGAAACTCAACCGTGAAACAAACCACAACCTCATCGCCTGCTTGCCTCCACATTCAAACAACCTCACCACAACCCCCCTGCCAACAATTGAAACAGCAACTTGCCACCTGACAAACTGCTTCACTTCCCTACATCCACCCAGTTCCACTTCAACACTGAAGCCTCACCATCATCGCACGCAACTTCTATAACCACAGCATCTCCTCCTCACCGAGCAACAACAGCAATCGCGCACAAATTTCCTCAAATCCCCTCGAACCACGACCAACATCGCAAGTTCGAATCGTTACCTCGCCGAACATCCACCGAACCAACTCCGCCTCGAGCAACTCACTGCCCCAATTCCAATCGATTCAAAGCAACATCCCAAATTCCCTCGTCTCCAACATCACCAACTCGCCATCAATCGCCTCGCCTGCCTAGACCAGTTGCGGAATTTATTTTTTTGTGGAATTTTGGTTTTGAACTTGATAGTTTGAATCGCGAAAATCTGATTTGGGAGAATAAATGAATCGTATTAGAGCTATTTTCCTTTTCTTACTGGGCCGGGCCCGAGCTGTTGATTTGTTTTGCTTTTGGTTTTAGTTTGAGTTTGAGTTTTAGTTTAAGTAAAAAATAATTGCTTTAGTTTCAAATAGTTGTTAATTTCTCTTTAAAAAAAGGAGCCATTGAACATACCTGGTTCATTTGTTTGTTTGTTTTGTTTTGATTCCCATTTGTTTTAGTCTAAACAAAAAAAAACAAGTTCAACTTTGTTTAATTTTCATTTTTCATTTGTTTTCACTTGTTTTAGTTTTCATTTATTTTATTTTCAATTGTTTTGATTTTCACTTATTTTGTTTTTCATCTTTGATAAACATACAAAGAAAAAACTTTATTTATTTATTTTTAATTTCAGGTTGCAAAAGCAGAAATTCAGAAGAAGTGCTTGCCAAAAATAATTGCTTGCTTGCGAAAAAAAAAATCGCCGCTTAAAAATAAATTTGCTAATAATTCTGCACACATTGGTATCGTGCTCTTATCTCTAGTTTAATTTTGAAATTGCATTGTTGGTTGCTTGCATTTGCATTTATATATATAAAAAAAAATTCAAAATCCAAAAACAAAAACAAATTCATTTTAGTTGCATTGTAAATTCACGTTTAATTTCTGTTTTGCATTCATCTCATCTTATTTTCTTTTTTTAAGGGCAATACCCCAATTCACATAAGGTGAGGGATTTCATCACCCTTTCCTTAGCCCACAAACGCATTTCATCGTAGAATTTGACTAATAATAACGGTTAGACGTTGGACTTAAGGGTGTCACGAGCTCACTTAGGGCTTAATTGTATCTTCACAATTGTTTTCTTTGAAATTTTTTATTTCTTGGTGTCTAGGCTACTGCTTGTTCCTCTGAAGATACTTAAACCTTCGGTTGCATTGCTACGGTGATTCGTGGTGCACCGATAACCCCTGCCCGTTACCTGGTTGAGAAATATTTTTGTTGATTTAAAACAAAGTGATTATACAATTTTGGGTTAGGAGCTACTAAGGACAGAAAATTTGTAATTAAATCCTTTGCATTCATTTAGTTGCATTAGTTCATGCATATTTTAAAAAAAAAAATCAAAAATCCAAAAAAATTGTAAATTTTACTTAACTTGGTTTTTAATTCAAATAAAAATCTTTTTTTTTCCTTTAAAAATTTTCAATCAAAAAAAATATATAAAATCCTTTCAAAAAAAAAAAATTAAAATTCAAAAACAAAAACAAAAAAATCAAATTTCCATTTTTTAAAAAAATTATTTTTGAAAAAAAATCCTTTTGGTAAATATTTGAAAATTCAAAAAAAAAATAGAAAAACATATAAAAAAAATTTGGAAAAACCAAAAACAAAACAAAAATCAATCTTTTCTTTTGAAAATAAATCTCACTTGGTAAATAGTTTTCTTCCTTGTAAAAAAAAGAGGAAATTCAAAAACAAAAACAAATTTTCACTTCGTTTTTCAAATTTTCTTTCATTCTCTAAAGTCGACTCTAACTTCTTTCTCCTCTCTAATTTCACTTGTGCATGAGTACCTGGACTCGTGACACAACAACAAGTCGTTGGACTCGCGACGACAACTAACCGTTTAACTCGAACAGACGATCCTCCCGTGGAGAACGAAAACGCCCCTCTAACTCTTATGGATAGAATCTTTCACGATAGAGTTTCTATTCCATCTTGCATCATGTTACCCGCCCCTACGGGTAACCATTTCGAAATTCACTCGAACCATATTGCCACTCTTTCGAAATTTGGCAATTTCGAACACGATGATCCATACATCTTTTTGACTAAATTCGAACAAGTTTGTGCAACCATAAAACTCCAACAACTTTCCAATGACGGAATCAAACTTCGATTAATCCCATTCGCTCTTACGGATTACACTGAAAAATGGTTGTACAGCTTACCATCGAACTCGATTAAAACGTGGGAAGAATTTGTAAAAGCTTTCTTAAAAAAGTTCTACCCTTTGGAAAAAACGAGTAGAATCCAAAACGAAATTGTAAATTTCCGTCAATTCAAGGGAGAACCATTCGGAAATTATTTTGAAAGATTCAAAGAGCTTTTGATAAAATGTCCACACCATAACTTCGAAAAATGGACGATTTGCCAAATCTTATACGATGGACTCAAAAATAGCCCACGGACCATGCTCGAATCAATGTGCCAAGACAACTTTCTTGCCCAACATCACGACAATGCTTGGCAATTTCTTGAAAACCTCACCGAAAAATCATCCCAATGGGAACGATCGAAAGAAAAATCAATTTACTCACGATCGAGTGCACACTCGGTAGGATTTTCTTTTGCTTTGGTAGCTAAGATCGACGCAATGATTAAAAAATTCGATAACGTTTTCTCATTGAATCAAATGAACCAAGCTTCCCAACCGATGTGTTATAAATGCAACGATCCTAATCATATAGCCGATCAGTGTCCCAATTCTGTCGAACAAATCAATGCTTTCAATAAAGCCAAAAACGACCCGTTTTCTCCGACGTAGAATCCTGGTTGGAGAAATCATCCGAATTTTGCATGGAACCAAAACAATCCCAACACGAATACGATTCATCCCAATTTTCAAGCACTTCTGAATAATGCTTCGAATCCTCCCTTTCAGCCCAACAATTTTCGACCAAACTTTGCGGGTCCATCTCATAATCAACCGCAACAATCAAATTTTCAACCGAATTCTGCTCATCCTCCCCAAGACGATAAACGTTTAACTTCACTTGAGAAAACTCTTGAAACGTTGGCTAAGGCAACTACTCAAAGCCTTCAATCAAACAGCAATTTGCAAAATTTATTGACTTCATATATGCAAAACACAAACCAATCGATTGCAAAACTCGAAATGCAAATGAGTCAATTAGCCACTTCTGTAAGTGAACGCGAACGTGGAACATTCCCAAGCCAACCCATTTCAAATCCCAGAAATCAAAACGCAAATTCAAATCAAACCCATGTTGTTCAAGATAGCAACATCACCCAATTGAATGCTATCACAACTTTACATTCTGGTAAACAAATCGATAATCTATTCGTTAACCTAAACGATTTACCGAAAACCTCTCTAAACACTTCTAAAACAACGAACGAATCTGAACAGAACGTGGAGCCAAATGTTGAATCGAATGTCAATCAAAACTCTTCTTCTTCTACTCGAGTAGACCCGCCTACCGAGTATCGTGTCCCATTTCCACATCGTCTTCGACCAAAGAAATACTCGGACCAAATGGAAAAGATGTTGGAAATTTTTAAACAAATCAAAGTTAACATTCCTCTTCTTGACATTGTTCAACAAGTCCCCACTTACGCAAAATTTCTTAAGGACTTGTGCACCCAAAAGCGACACACTCAAGTGCCCAAAAAAGTCTTCTTAGCCGCCAGTTTGAGTGAAGTCTTGTCCCAATCCATGCCCGTCAAATACAAAGATCCTGGCTGCCCTACGATTTCGTGTACAATTGGAGACAAAACAATTAACAAATGTTTGATAGATTTAGGTGCGAGTGTCAACTTGATTCCATACTCTACGTACGAACAATTATGCTTAGGTGAGCTCAAACCCATAAAAGTTACGCTTCAATTCGCCGATCGTTCCATTAAGAAGCCCGTGGGAGAAATCGAGGACGTGCTCATTCGAGTAGGGCAATTCATTTTCCCCGTTGATTTTATCGTTCTCTAAACACAACCCGTGTCAAATCCCATGAGTCAAATTCCATTGATTTTAGGCCGACCATTCTTAGCCACCTCAAATGCCTTAATCAATTGTCGTAACGGTTCGATGAAATTTCTTTTGGAAACATGACTTTGGATCTCAACATTTTCAATCTTGAAAGCCAATCGAGCGAACCTCGTGACCAAACGTTGGAAGTTAGTGTCATTCACGGAAACTTCAAAAACGAGACACTTGACCTTAACGACGAACGCGAAGCCGAGTGTGAAAAATTGTTTCATGAAATTCCCAATGAAATTGAGTATACTCTTCCCTTTGAATCGGTTCCTGTTGAGTCCGAATCTCAACCCAACTCTTTGATCGAAAAACTACCGAAGCTGGACCTCAAACCACTTCCCGATCACCTTAAGTACGCATACTTGGGTGATAACAAAACATTGCCCATCATAATTTCCGCAACTCTTTCTCTTGACCAAGAAGTTTCTCTTCTCTCTATTCTTTCAAAAAACAAGGAAGCGATTGGATGGTCGATCTCCGATATTAAGGGAATTAGCCCTGCTATTGTTCAACATCGCATCCATTTAATCGACGATGCCAAGCCTGTTCGTGACGCACAACGAATGCTTAATCCAAAAATGAAAGATGCGGTGCGTGATGAAATTCTTAAACTTCTCGACAACGGAATCATTTACCCAATCTCTGATAGTTCATGGGTTAGCCCAATTCACGTTGTACCGAAAAAGTCTGGGCTAACCGTTGTCAAGAACGATTCAAACGAACTTATTCCAACTCGTACTCAAACGGGTTGGCGTGTTTGAATTGACTATCGAAAACTAAATGCCACAACACGAAAAGATCACTTCCCTCTTCCTTTCATTGACCAAATGCTCGAACGTTTAGCCGGCCATGAATTTTACTGCTTCCTAGATGGTTATTCCGGCTATAACCAAATTCCCATCGCTCCCGAAGATCAAGAGAAAACGACTTTCACGTGTCCATTCAGTACCTTTGCTTATCGACGTATGCCATTCAGACTTTGTAACGCTCCTGCGACTTTCCAACAATTTATGGTTGGGATCTTTTCCGACATGATTGAACGCTTTCTAGAAGTTTTTATGGACGATTTCTCAATCTTTGGCGATTCTTTTTCCCAATGTTCACATCATCTCGAATTGGTTCTAAATCAATGTAAAGAAAAACATTTGACTTTGAATTGGGAAAAATGCCACTTTATGGTCAAACAAGGCATAGTGCTTGGACATATCATCTCAAATAAAGGCATTGAGGTAGACAAAGCGAAAATCGATGTCATTGTAAATCTACCCATTCCCAAAACTGTTAAGGACATTCGATCCTTTCTAGGACATGTTGGCTTTTACCGACGCTTTGTGAAAGACTTTAGCAAAATCGCTTGTCCTTTGACGACTCTTCTTGGAAAAGACGTTCCGCGCACCCAATTAGGATCTTCCATTCAAAATAATGTGTGATGCTTCGAACTTTGCGGTTGGTGCTGTCTTAGGACAACACATCAACAAAATCCTTCATGTCATTTACTACGCGAGTATGACTTTGAACGACACTCAACTCAACTACACAACAACCGAAAAGGAGCTTCTAGCTATTGTTTTTGCTCTCGAAAAATTCCGACAATATTTGATAGGTTCATACATTACTGTGTACACGGACCACTCTGCGCTTCGATATCTCTTCGCTAAAAAGGATGCTAAATCCCATTTGATTCGTTGGATCCTTTTACTTTAAGAATTTGATCTTACAATCAAAGACAAAAAAGGATCCGATAACGTCATAGCCGATCACTTGTCTCCTCTTCCAAACGCACCATCTTCTTTGCCAATCAATGAAAACTTCCCCGATGAACAACTTCTTTCAATTTCGATCGATCCATGGTACATTGATATAGTGAACTACTTAGTCACTAAAGAAACTCCCTCATCGTGGTCCAAACAGAACAAATGCAAATTCATGTCCCAAGTGAAGTATTTCTATTGGGACGATCCATACTTGTTCAAATATTGTCCCGACCAAATCATCTGACGTTGCATTCCAGATAATGAGATCAGGAGTGTTCTTTCGTTTTGCCACGATCAAGCGTGTGGTGGACATTCCGGTCCTCGAAGAACTGCGGAAAAAGTGCTTCAATGTGGTTTCTATTGGCCTTCTCTTTTCAAAGACTCGTTTGAATTTTGCAAAACTTGCGATCGATGTCAAATGCTTGAAAGAATTTCTCGATGAGATATGATGCCTTTAAACCCCATTCTTACGATCGAAATCTTTGATGTTTGGGGTATAGACTTTATGGGACCTTTTCCCAATTCTTTTGGAAACTTATATATCCTTCTCGCTGTCGATTACGTTTCAAAATAGATCGAAGTCGTTCCTTGCAAAATCAACAACCATAAGATTGTTGTGAAATTTCTCAAAGAAAACATCTTTTCGAGGTTCGGCACACCTCGCACAATAATTAGTGATAACGGGACCCATTTTTGCAACCGTTCTTTTGAAACTTTAATGAAAAAATACTCGATAACCCATAAGTTATCCACTCCGTATCATCCTCAGACTTGTGGCCAAGTTGAAGTTTCAAATCGACAAATAAAACAAATCTTGGAGAAAACTGTCAATAAAAATCGAAAAGATTGGTCTCATAAATTGACCGACGCGCTTTGGGCTTACCGTACTGCTTTTAAAACTAACCTTGGGATGTCCCCATTTCATTTAATTTACGGTAAAGCTTGCCATTTATCCATTGAAATCGAACACAAAGCGCTGTGGGCAATTAAGAACTTAAACTTTGATCTTGAAAAAGCTGGCGAAAACCGAAAACTACAACTCAACGAACTAGAAGAACTTAGGAACGACGCATATGAAAACAAGAAAATTTACAAAGAAAAAACCAAAGTTTTTCATGACAAGTCAATCCTAAGGAAAACGTTTTCGCCTAACCTAAAAGTTCTTTTATATGACTCAAGACTTCATTTATTCCCTGGGAAACTTTAATCGAGATGGACCGGACGATTTGTGGTACGAATTGTTTTTCCACATAGTGCCATCGAAATAGAAAACCCCAGGGATGGATCGGTTTTCAAAGTCAATGGCCATCGTCTGAAACCTTTCTTGGAATTGCCAAATAACCAAGAGGAGGAGCTCAAGATCCTTCATGAGCCAAGCTACATCTAGTAAGAATGTTAACCCCCTTTTGTAAATATGTACATAGTTTTCCTCGTTACACTCATTATATCATGCATTGACTGTGGGGACATAGTCAAAATTAAGTGTGGGGGAGTCTCATTTTCATTTTAGTTTCATGGCATTTTTGAATTTTCATTTTTCTTTTAACTTAAAAAAAATCTCAATATTTCAAAATCTTAAAAACATTTTCTTTTTAGCATTTTGATTTATTTTTGAGAAAACACTATGGGATAAGTATAAGTTTTGGTTAATAAATTGAAATTTTTAAAATTTATTTGTCTTAACAAAAATAAAAATGACGTTTGATAACAAATAACAATGGTTTAACTAGTATATAGGAAGGTTCATATGTGTTAATTATGAAGTATGTTCTAATTGAAAATCTTTGTTTAAAAAAGTGGTAAATTTAAAGTAAAGGATATAATATTTTTATCTTCTAAGTTAAATGGTGCTAAGATGATTTTGCGAAACTCTCTCTTTCTAAAAAAAACATTTGTATATATGTATATATTTTTAACACCTAGAGTCATGTGTTCACACTTGTGTGTTCACTTGCCATGCCTTGTACCCTTCTCACGTAAGCCCGAAAGGCAGTGCACGATCGATATATTTGGCCTCGGTTTATCTGAGTTAGGTGTATGTATATAAAAATTCTTTTTAATAACGCCTATAGTCGATAAGTGTTCACACTTGTGTGTTCACTCACCACGCTCTGTATTCCCCTCACATCAGTCCGCAAGGCAGTGCATGGGTAATATATCTGGCCTCAGTCTACCTGAGTGGGTCATATGTAAATATTGTTAATATCAATGAAATTTTCAAGCAAGAGAGAGTAAGCAATTGAAATCCAAGCACCATTTTAACTTATTTGATTTAACTTGTTATTGAAAAGAAATGAGAATACCATTTTGACAAACTTTGATAATCAACTAAGAATTTATTTCATAGTTACACTTTGTTATTAACCGAAACAACGAGTTAAACTATTGTCTATTTGCTATGATAACTTGATTTTTGTTGGAAGTTTTGATGAGTAAATGACTTAAATTTTCAAGACAATGACCAAAACCTATATTTAACTTATGAGTGTCGAATTGAAAGGGAATCTTTCATTTGTAAATATTTTCAAAAACTTGCATTCATCCCATTATAAATAAATCTTGCACTTTGTAAATATTTTCACTTTGCATTAGGATTTTGTGGGTAGTATCCGCTGAAAACCCTCACGAGACAACACTCGTCCTACTGGGGACACCCAGAGGTTTAACGGCTTGTTGCATACGCTCAATGCAATCGTGCTCCCTACGAAAACGGATTTATCTTAGTTTTTCTTTATTCGAGGACGAATAAAATGATAAGTGTGGGGGTATTTGTTATGCACGTAAATGTGCATATATTTACATCCATATTTTATCTCTTTTTATTTAAATAAACATCATATTTGGGCATTTGTACATGTTTAAAACCAAAATTCAATTAATTTCAAATCATCATATATTCACCTTCATTCAGGGGCAAAACAGTCATTTTTGTGCATGGGTCATTTGAGAATTTTTACTTGGACAATTTTTATTATTTTTATAGGATATTCTGATGCATATGGAAGAGAGATTCATGATGATATATGCATGCACAAGGAAATACAAAGGAATGAAGAGGAAATAATTCAAGTTCAAGATCATGGAGGACCCCACCCACTTACCTAAATGTACAATTAGAAGCTAATGGACAACTAAGTGGAGGTTAAAACTTCATGCACTTTTAATAAGAGATTAATTAGTGGCTAATAGTTACTTGGTGGCCACACTTCCTAAAGGGCATTTTGGGAAGCTCCTTAAAAATATAATTAGGGTTTTATGCATGTATAAATAACCTTTTTATGTACATGTAAAGGATCTTCTACTCTTTCATTTTACTAAGGAAATTAAGAGATCAAATTGTAAGCTCAATGTTATATGAAATAAAAATGGCTTCCAAGCCTCTTTTTCCTCTCTTTTCTACATGCTTTTCTTTGTTTTCATGTTAATGCTTTTATTTATGTTCTTTTCTTTTCTTTGTTAGTAGAATAGTTTTACATTCATGCAAGTAGTGTAGCTTAATTCCTTTTGTTGTAAGTAGTTTAATTACATTCTCTTCTTTGCAATTTTTCTATTTTCTTCTCTTTTTAATGTTGAAATTTACTTGTGTTGCTTCAATGCCACAAATGAGTAGCTAAACCCCTTCAATTTAGGGGTAATGAAGCTCTCAAATATTATGTAATTTCAACATTTTACTATTTATGATATCAGTTGGTTTATGCTTCATGAAGTGAGTTTTGATGCAAATTTATACAAGTGGGTTTGATAGCTTATATTGTTTAAGCAAATGAGCTATTCTTATTCAACATAAACACAATTTGCATCATCATTTGCTAATCCATTTTTGATTTTGAAATTAAAGTAAAAATGAAATTTGATGATCTATATTACTAGTTACAATAGTAAATAGATCATACTTAAAATAGCTTTTGCTTTGGCTTCATTTTCATGAGAATTATAAGTGGTTTATTTGTTGTATTATAGTTTGATGGTTTGAGTTATGTTAATTAATAACATAAACAAACCATACTTATGATAAATACAACAATATTTCACTTAATATCAAAAGCTAGAGATCACAAATTGTTTGTTTGTTGATTTACAAAAATATGAGAGTGGATTTGCCTCTAAATTTTTCTCTAGTTCAATAGTTTTTAAATAAAATTTTAATTCTAGTTTTAGCTTCATTTTATTTCTAGTTAACAATTTCTCCTCCATTTGGTCTAATTTGATTGAATAGATTTTTAAACTCTCACAACTCCCTGCGGATCGACCCTTACTCGCCACGTACTTCAATAGTACGCCGTGCGCTTGCGGTAAATTTTAATTTGAAATTTTTCAGCAAATTTTTAATCCGATAGATACTTTGTCGATTAACACTTTCGTACCGATGTTCCTGGATGTTGCCTTTGTATCGATGCCTGGATGTTGCCTTCGTATCGATGCTTGGTTGATCGATACGAAATGGGGATTAGTGGGATCGATACGAATTGGGTAGTGGTTGAGTAGATGAACCCTGATCAATGCTATTGCTTGATGGATACGAAGGGGTTGGACACGAAGTTGATGGGTACGAATCTGGATGGATACGAAGTGGGATGGACTTTGATGGATATGAATCAATATCTTCTACATGGATTTTGATCGATCCATAACTTAGCATATGAACTCCGATTGACCCGAAATTTAGAATATTGTCTTTCACATCCTTCTTAGTCATACAATGCTAATTGTAGCTCTATCCAGACTCGGACCAAATTTTCCTGTATCCATCGTGGACTCATAGATAGCCGATCTTCAGGACGAACCGTCTTCAATCTCTAGTCAAGTACTTGGTGTCACGACCTTGCCAAAAGGCGGGATAACACTTGTCATCCATTATCTCTCATATGCTTGATTTATATATATCACATACCAAACACACATACATTTTATCTTTAAAATTTGATATATATTTATTATTACCAAATTAGAAATATTGTGTAATATTACAATTAATTTTATTGTATTTAATGTGTTTGTTTAGTGCCATATATTTATAGGATCCTGATTTCAATAAGAGATTTAATTGGATTCATTTGTACATGTCATTGATTAGAGTATCTTATATATATAGCAGAAAAACTTCTTGTTATTAATACATGGATTTCAAATCGTTCAAAAAATAAATATCGGGCAACAAATATCAAAATTGAGAAACATTATATGGGCTACAATATCTAAAGAGAAATCAAGTACTATATCTACATCAAAGGAGAATCATATCTCATAGAGAAACTGAATCATTCAACAACAACAAAAAGGGAAATGGATTACTTTTGAGTCGTTCAAATAAAAAAATGGAAAATATCTCACAAAATATATTTCAAATCAAAAGCAAATATCGTGGTAGAAACTTCCTGTCTCAAGCAAAGAATATTTTAGGCAAGCACAAGCCTATATAAATATCATGGTAGAAACTTCCTTTGATCAGATACAACAAAAGTTCTCTTAAGCCAAACTTTTCAATACATAGGATCTGAAAACTATTTCCTTCATCACACCATATAAAAGCTTTCCAATCAGCGCAAGAAAGGAGATCATCAAATTTATTGCCAACCAAAGGAGAATCAAAGAATGCTTTTTTTCTGGAATTGATTTCATGCTTCATCATCAACACCTTTATCATCATCATCAACTTCGTCATATCACAACATCAACCGCTGGCATTATATGATCGCTGACATCTCTATTAAACAAAACCTCATCGTAACTTCATCTTAGCCAAACAAAACAAACATCAATGTCTCAACCAACAACAACTTCCAGTCGATTTCAAATTTCAAACCTGACATAAACTGCACATATCACATACAAACTATGCACATCACAATCAATTTTGTTTTAACCATTAGAGAAACTCCATACACATTGCAGTTTGGATATACAAGCCATGAGCCTCAACTTTCAGCCTGAATTTTTTATTGCTATTTTGTTGTGGTGAAATTTTTATTCATTAATGATAGTACCTCAGACATTGACAGTAGTGACTCAGGAGGTGGCATCAGATCTGAATGCTTGAGTAGCAAGGCAATGTATTTTTCTTACCAGCGACAACTCATGATGCCAGCATCTGTACACTGCGATGGTATCTTTGTCACCAATGGAAACTTCACATATCTACGGCGGTGACCTCTCTTTCAACCATGACGTTCTTATGCTTTGGCAGCGACCTATCTTTTAACCATGATAGTATCATACGCCGACTTCGGTAACTCCGAAATCAGCATTAGAACTGAAAACAAAAACTCGAGCAATGGCAGCGCCATCTCCAGATAGCAAAGGCAGCGACTACGTGACCATCTGACAGTGATGTGATTTTGAGCATGGGGTAGCAGCGCGGTTTTGTTTGCCTGCGGGAATTTATTTTCTACTGAAGTTGATTAGTAGTGAAATCAATTTTTGAGGAAAGTTTCTTTCCCCATGGAAAAAATACTGGTAAAAACGAAAACATCCACGGAATTGCAAAATTAGCCAGATCAGTTTTAAAAACAAAAACATTACAAAATAAAATGACATAATCTTCGCCGTTTTATTTAAAACAACAAAGACTATGCACCATTTTATTTTGCCCAACCCTAATGGCCACTACCTCATTTTCTTCCTTCCTTCTTTCTCTCATTTTCTTCATCAACCGAGAGAAAAATTTTCCCCTTATCTCACCAATTCTGTACCACAAACCCTCAAATCCAAGCATCAATACGCAAATTAAACCTTATTTTCGAGATCTGCATGTGTTGAAATGTCTAGAATGCTCAAATTTTTTGTAAAAAAACTTATTCATGGAAAAAGTAGTAGAGGTGGCGGTAGCGATGATGGCAGTGGTTGTCATGAAAAAGACAATATGATTATGTAGTATGGACATGAGCATGGGATATAAGAGCTATTTGAGGCGCTGGAAATGTGGACGAGTAGGGAGGAGACGAAGGCGGTCACGGAGGTTGACGGGGTCATGGTGACCACAGAGGTGGTCGAGTGGGTAGGAGTTGTAGGGGTGTGGGGAAGGTTTCATCTATAGTTGTTGTGCTCAGTGATTTTGAGGATCCTAACTTGAGCACAGAGAAAATTCTTATCGATTTTCAGGTACTACCAAAAGGGTAAGTACACGTCAGCGCACATACAATCTTGGTTATAAGTATCTTTTTTTCACGGCACAGTTAAAGTAAATTATCATTTTAAAATGCATATTTACGAATTCGTAACTTAGACAGTCATGGAATATTCATTCGCGGGTCCGTTAGCTAATACGCTAAAATATTTTCACAAGCATTTGGTAAAATTCCTAGGGTTGTGTAGTGTTTCTACATAAGCTTGGTTTTCATCACATCTTAGCTACTTTAATCATTCGTTTAAGTTAAAAAATTCATCAATTTATTATGTTTAGTTTAACTTATTATGTAATTTAAAATTCTAGGCATCAACAATGTTAATAAATGCGATATTCAGTTATGTGCTGCTATTGCTTTACGGTGGCATAAAACCGTCCATACATTTTCTTTTCCTTACGGTGAGTTAGTGATGTGCATGTAAATGTGCATATTTTTACTTCCATATTTAATCTAATTAAATTAAATAAATGATCATATTGGATATTTTAACATGTTTAAACCAAAATTCAAATCATCATTTATTCATTTTCATTTAGGGGCAAAATGGTCATTTTTGTGTGTTAATTAATTTGAGAAAATTCACTTGCACATTTTATTTTTATTTGTAGAAAAATTGGATGAAAATTACAAGAGGCTTCATGAAAAAATGTGCATGCACAAGAGAAGGAAACAAATGAAGATGGAAATAATTCATTTCATAAAACATGGAGGACCCCCACCTACCCACTTACCTTGATGTACAATTAGGAGCTAATGCACAGCTAAATGGCCATTAAAGTTATATGCACATTTAATGGAGGATTATCTCATGCTAATGATAACTTGATGGCCACACTTCATCAAGGGTAGTTTGGGTAGTTCCCAAAAATAGGATTAGGGTTTAAAAGCTTGTATAAATACCCCATATGTTCATGTAATTAATCTCTGAGACTCCTTAGCCTCCATTTTAGTTTGTTTAGTTTGATGCGCTAAAAAATAAACAAAAAAATTCTCTTTTCTTTCTTTCATGGCTACTTAACCATTTTCTTTCATGTAATATTTTTTATGCAATTTTAATTCATGCACTTTCCTATTTACATGCTCTCTTTCCTCTTATGTTAGTAGCTTAGTTTCATTTCTTATGCAAGTAGATTAGCTTAGTTTTTATTTTAATTAGCTCTCTTTTTGCTTAGTTTGCATTTTCCGCTTGTTTTTATTTCATGCTGAATGCTACATTTGATGAAATGATAACAAATATGAGAGGCTAAACCCTTTGAATTTAGGGGTAACGAAGCTCTCTTAAACATGTAGATTCAACATTTGATAACTTGTGATCTCCTTTTGTGCTTAATGGCAATATTTGATGTGGTTTAACTTGTTGTTTTAGCTCTAAGTTTGATAGCCTATGTTGTTGACACCAAATAGGCTATGCTTAAACAAACAAAAACACAAATTACCTCTTCATCTACATATGATTATGGTAATGAAGTGAATATTAAAATCAAAATTTGATGGTCTATATTTCTAATCAATAGTAATAGATCATGCTTAGAATAAATTTTATTTTCAATTTCATTTTCATTTTCATGAGAGTTAAAAATTGATTTAGTGGGTGTGTTATAGTTTGATGGCTTATGTTGGGCTAATTAATAGCATAAATAGGCCATACTTATGATAATCGCATCAATTAAATTCACTAATGACAAAAAAAGATCATAATTTCTTATATGTTGATTTATGTGATCTTGAGAAGGACATTGCCTCTAAATTACCTTCTACTCTAATATTTTTATCCATTTTCTTTTGCTAGTTTATTTACATTTTTTTAGCTCAAAAACATTTCAAATATTGGTTTAATTTGATCGAATAGAAATTTTAAAATCTAAACAATTCCCTGCGGATCGACCCGTACTCGCCACGTACTAGAATTGTACGCCGTGCGCTTGCGGTAATTTTTATTTAAAATGTGATTGGCGGTTTTCTAATTCGATGGGAAATTTTCCGTCAAACAAGTTTTAAAATATGAACAATCAGTCACACTTCTTACTGCCATTTCACAACCCACAGCCTATTCACAACCCACAGCCTATTTACAACCCACAACTTATTCACAGCCTTATCACAGCCGTATCATAAACCTTCCTCAACACCTAATCCACTAACACCTACATCTAAACTTCATACATCCAACCTTCACAACAAGTTCCAAATACAAACCATCACAGTGCACCAATATACCCACTGATAACCACCATCAAGCCACAGACATCACATAACATACCCCCTGCTATATACATACCATTGCTTTCAACCATCACTTCACAGAACCACATCCATCAGTTGTAACGATCCCAAAATTTTAAACTATTTAAATTTATAATTGAATTAAATTTTGATTTAAAATTGTGAAATTGTTTGAATTTGTCAAGTTTAAAATATGAGGAATATATTTGAATTTAAAATTTGAGCTAGGAGTTTGAAATTGAATATTAAATTTGTATTTAAAATTCGAACTAATGACTTAGAAAAATAGTTTGGATATAAGAATTATTACTTATGTAAATTAATAAATTGATGGTTAGTTTTAATAACATTTTTTCTTCAACTTAAATTAAATGGAATAAATTTTATCAATGCAAA
This sequence comes from Allium fistulosum, assembly GCA_030737815.1. Classification (NCBI taxonomy): domain Eukaryota; kingdom Viridiplantae; phylum Streptophyta; class Magnoliopsida; order Asparagales; family Amaryllidaceae; genus Allium; species Allium fistulosum. The sequence continues at coordinate 57,547,948 of CM060906.1, forward strand.
CATATATATCATCACAACTTCATACCAGCTATTCCTGAAATCACGCCCTCCCCTTTAATTTAGCCTAAAATCACGCAACCATCATAATCAGAGGAATGGCCGTGTTATTTCAAGTACGTACCCGATCCCCTCATTTTAGTTAAAACCCTATACCCATTTCCTCCTTTACCCCATTCACTCGAAACCCTAGAAACAAATAAACGAAAGAGAGAAAAATAAATGGCGGCTCCATCTCGTTCGCATTCGTCTTCCTCTTCGCTCCGAAGCTAGAGTTTCGTTTTCGATCGCGCTCGTCCTTGCTTGGCTCTCGGCTGCTCCAATTCGTGGCAAAGGTGAGTGTTATCCACTCACATCTGATTCAAATGCCACGTTTAGATAGTTCGATTGTTTTGTTGATTGATGATTTTTGAGTGATTTAATTCGCTCACATCTACTTCAAAGTTTAATGATTTCGTGATTTTTTCTCGGCTTTGAACTCGCAGATATTTTGTTGAATTCGTCAGTTCATTTTTTGCTTGCAGTTCGATTTAAGTTGTTTTGTATTGATTTTGATCTGTTTGGTTTTCGTGGTTGTCACGGCTTCGACATTGAGTTGTTCGATCGTGTTCCTTGCTACCTTGGTTTTCACGATGTCGACTTATGACCTGTTCAACTTCAATTCGATTTGATTTCATAAAATTTTGATGGCTTCGGCTTCCACTTTGATTTTTCTAAAATGCTTTGCTGTTGCCCTTTGGTTTTACTGATGTGTTCTGAACTGCGGCTTGATATTGACTCTATTCTGGTGAATTTGGCATACCTTGGTTCGCACAGCAGTGACTTTGCACATTTCTCTGTTGATATCGGCCTTAAACTTGATTTTTGTGAAAACTATTTTGAGATAAAATTTCACTTTCATTTTTTTCTGATGACTTTGGCCCCTGTCTCGCTCAGTTTGAAATTATTGCTCTTTGTGTATTGATTTTGAAATTTGCACTTTGATCTCCTTCTGTTGAATCCTAGGTTAATGTTGAAATGAGTTTAAGTGGTTGTGATGAACTTGCACTTAGATCATAAATTGTATATAATTCTGGTTTGACTTGTTCATGCAATTCGATTTCGCCTTGCCTTAACAGTGGCTTCGGCTCTTGATATTGTTCGAACTTGTTTGGATATTTCGCCGTTGGCTTTACTTTTCGATATGAAACTGCGGTTCCATTTTCCCTGTAGCATACTGTGGCTTGTGATAATGTTGGCTTCGGCTTTGACAATTTTAAACTTGATTTTATAGTTTTCTACACTTACATGAGAATGTTGATGATGTTTTAAAAACAACCTGTATACCATATGGAGTTTGTTGTATTCATCCAGTATAGTAGCTTTTTGTAAATGATGCTTGTTGAACTATTATCGATTTGGCCTTCTGTCTTGAACATTTGCTATTGCCATGTCACCCTACATGTATATTCATGTATCATTAGCTTGCCCTTGTAACTGTGTCAAATTGCCTTCTCTGTTCACTGATGGGTTGCTACATTACTGTTTGGACATCCACTGTGTGGTTCATTTTTATAGCTCGACAGTTTTGGGAGCATGTACATTGCCACTTGGCCATCTTATTTCTTTCCAGTATAGTGGCCTTCACTATTCACTGCTTGGTGGTCTCGTGGCACTGCTTGCTGTCATGTTGAACTGAGTTTGATCATTGTAGTTAAGTTGAGTTGTAGACTTCATGTTGGTTTCATTGTTACCGTGTCACGGTCTTCTTTGTACACTTGAAATTCTTTGATGATTTTGCACTGCGTCATTTTGTATTTGCATCCTCAGATGACAATTCAACTGTGCTTTGTTCATTTTCAGCTTCATAAGATTTGGTATGTCTGCATCCATATATGTATACATCCTTGCACTGACCAGTTTTACAATTTCATATATGTCGTATCTTTCATGCACTGTTTGGTTCACATTGCATTCACTTGCATACTCGTTTAGTATTTAAACTGGGATAAGACTTGGCCTTGAATATTTGTGAAGGCTGCAGTTTTAATTTTGTATGAAGTTTTGCCTTGAAGTTGCACACGTCCCTGTGCCTTTTCCTTGGAAGTGGTTCATGTAAGCCTTCACATTGAAGGTATAGTCACGTATGCATGCCTGTTTGCATTTAATTTGCACTTATGCCTTTTTGTTCCATGTTGCTTCTATAGATACATTGTTTTGGTTCCTATGATGCTCTCAAATGCTTCAAGTTTCTGGAATTTTGAAATCTCACTTTGATGATTGAGTTTTGTGTCATTTACCCGTTTGGAAATGTTATCTGTGTTTGGTTGAGACTTGTTTTAGTCGTCTTGACTATTTTCCTATACTTGTACATGGGTTTGTACATTGAGTTGAATCCAGCCAAATCGCTCGGATTTGACCTAGTGCTTGTTTGTGAACTTTCATTGAGCTTTTGGAAAATTTATCACTGTAGTGGCGAGGCAGTGCACGCGTGCGTGTACTGCAGCCACACAGAATTGACAAATTTTAAATTGATATTTCTTTTGTTCCTGATTTATTGATCCGTTTCATATTTTCGTATGTCGTATTGGCGAGGCCGTACACGCGTGCGTGTACTGCAGCCAATCAGAACCGATGTTTTAAAGTGACAATTTCAACTGTTTAAATTGATTTTGGTTGATTTGATGATTTTTGTTGTTAATCGCCGTTTCGGCAATTTTGTTCTTTTCTAAATCATTTTCATTTAAAAAAAAATATTTTCATTTATCTCTGCTGATATTTTTAAATTTGCTGATTTGTTGTTTAACACTATTAAGTGTTATATCTACCGTTATCCGATTTCTTTATTAATAGGGTCGGATAGACGAGAATTATTGTGACTGTCGTCTATTTGATTATTTGATTATTACTGCCTCTATGCACTAATAACTGAGTTTGAATTAGACTGACCTGTGTATTATTTTCTTTTGAATGTAATACTCGGGTCAGACCGAGTATTCTACAGCTTGAAGATTTTTGGGCAGCGAAGTTAGAGAGACAGGGTAAACGCTCACTTTAGTTCAGGAATTTTGTACTTAATGAAATATTCCGCTGTATAAATTAAATAAATTGTATAAACTCTGATGTATGTAAAAAAGATTTATTGTTGTGAAATATTATTATTATTCTGTGATTCTGTGGCTGATTCTGTTTAAACTCTATAAACTAAATAACAATCCATCATTTTGAACGTTTCAAGTTGGTTTAATTACCGACTAGGGGCTGTCAAAATGCAGGATGTTACATCAGTATACCCTACTGCCAATCAAATACCCCACCTGAAACTAAACAAGCAAATATAGTACCACCCTCCATCTGCCCGTGTTTCAACACAACACCTCATATACTTGATCAACCACTGCAGATCTTCCCTTCAACCATTGTCACCTGACAGTTTAACCCCTCCTATGCCATACAATACTTGCTGCCACCATACCATCATACTCTCAATCACTCCTCACAACCATTACAACCTCACATCCTCCTTGTCATACAAATCCAACCATAGAGCAACTTCCTCCAACCACAACAGTCCCCTCTATTGCAACTGTGCCCGCAACCTCTGTTGCAACCTCTGCCACAAGCTTCAACTACAGCAAAACCCAACCACAAACTTGCAAAACCAAAACATCCACTTCTCTAGCAACTGTGCTACCCTCACATACATACATATCACCACTACTGCTAGTCTCAACCTTGCTGCTTCAAACGCCTGCTACCATCCTTTCAAACCAACTGCAATCGAACACCTCAGTAGCCATCGCCTCGCCCAAACCAATTCAGCCTACCAATCATCTCCTACAATCGCCGAACCACCTCCTCTTGAATCGCCACTACAATCGCCGACCATCGCCATCTCCTACAACCGCGACTTCAATCGCCACACCCAAACTCGCGACCAACCCAAGTCTTCGCAACAATCAAACCACGAATAGAAGCCCAAGCGGTTGCAAAATTTGAGAATTCATGAAGTGATTTGCAAAATTGAAAATTGATTTCTGAAAATTGATTGAGGAATTGGGTTGCGATGTGTTACTGATAATTCATGAATTCGTGAAGTTGAGGAGGATATGTTTTTTTCTTTTGTTTAACTGGGTCGGGCCCGTGATTAAAAAAAAGAGGAGATACATACATTTTTTTTGGGGTGTAGTGGGCTTGCTTGTGGAATTTTTTGTTTTAAAATTATTCTTTGTTTAACTTTCCTTTTCAACTTTTTTTAATAAAAAAAAGAGAAAAATTTGCTTTGTGTAGGGTCTTGTTTTCTTCAAAATTAAAAAAATGTGCTTTGTTTTATATATATATATATATATATATATATATATATATATTGTTCCACAATTTTCAAGTTACAGGAAATAAGCAGGAAGTGCTTGCTAAAACAAAACGGCTTGCTTGTTTATAAAAAAAATGCTGCTTAAAATAAAATTGCTAATAAATTCTGCATGCTCTAGTATTGTGTTCTAACCTCTAGTGTTAATCTGCATTGTTGGTTGCTTGCATTTGCATTTATATATATAAAAAATAAATTTCATTCGTAGTTGCATTGTTAATACACGTTTAATTTCAGTTTTGCATTTCATCTTAGAATTTTGATTAATAATAACTGTTAGACATTTGACTTAAGGGTGTCACGAGCTCAGCTAGGGCTTAACTGTATATTGATAAGTTGTCTTCATTGAACAATTTAAATTCTTAGTGTCTAGGCTACGCAGAGCAATAACCAGTTATAAATATTACGGTGATTCGTATATATTATAGCGGTTGTTTCTCTGAAGGTACTTAAACCTTCGACTGCATTGCTACAGTGATTCGTGGTGCACCGATAAATCATGTCCATTATCTAGCTGAGAACTATCTTGTTGAATTAAGACAATGTGTGATTATACAATTTTGGGTTAGGAGCTACTTAGGATAGAAAATTTGTAATTTGCCCTTGCATTTATTTAGTTGCATTAGTTCATGCATATTTAAAAAAAAAGAAAAAAAAATTCAGCTTTCAAAACTAAAAAAAATTAAATATTTCTTAACTTAGTTTTTAAATCCTTTCTTTTGAAATTTTTCAATCAAAATAAAAAATAAAAAAATTAAGTTAGTTTTTTTCAAAAAAAATCCAAAAAAATAAAAATAATAATCTTTTTAAAAGCAAAAATTTTTAAAAGAAAACCAAAAATCAAATTTCCCTTTTTAAATAAATCCCCTTTAGTAAATATTTTTTTTCTTTTTTTTTTAAAGAAAAACATCTTGAAAATCTCCGAATTTTCATACTCGTCGGAGTTTTTCAATAGTTGTGAAAATCAATATAATCCATATAATTCACACTCAATTCTTATGGATATTTAATGACAACTATTGACTTCTGTCAATATCTTAATCCAGATAAAGTTTTCATGGGCTAACTACAACCTATTGGCCCCTGCCAATATCAAATCATAGTTTTCATGGGCTAACCATGAATCTGTCTTCCTGACATCTTTGTTTATACATAGTTTTCATGGGCTTACTATGAACCAATTGGCCCCTTACAATATCTTTTCCTATACATAGTTTTCATGGGCTTACTGTGAACCTATTGGCCCCTGCCAATATCTTCTTTTAATATTTTAGCATCCTATACTCTGGTCTTCCTGAGCTCTTGGATGCAATTCTACTCATTCAGGAGTTAATTTAATTTATATTCCCTACTGGGTCAACCTAACTGGTTAATCTGCCCTTCCCCAAGGTACCGTTATAGGTTCATTACAATGTGAATATATTCAAATACATATATGAAGAAGCAAACACAATAATACCAACCCCTGTGGTTTAATATCCTTGAAATCATTTTATATAAAACTTGGTTAATCCCTTTAACCCATTAATCAAGGAAAACTTCTTCAAAAATTCCATTTCAAAACACTTTATTTATGCCATGGTTTTCTTTTAAAATGAGATTGGGTTATTTGTTTTGAAAACTAAGGTTTTGAAACCTTAAAACATTACTTTCGAAACCCCTGGATAACTTCCTTCGAGAGCATAGAAAACTTCTTTTCAAAACATTACATACAAACCTTTCGAAGCTCTTTAAATCATTTCTTTCAAAACCAAAATATACCTTTCGAAAGTATCAAAACATTACTTGACAATCCTTGGAAACATAGCTTCGAAACCAATGAAAGTACTCCATTCGAAACCATTGGGTTTGCTTTAAAACATCTTTTGGGTCAAAGTGAATATATATGAAAGTACCCCTTTCGAAACCATTCTTTATCATATTGAAGTGTTTAGGGAAAAACTTGTTGGAGTCGAAACCATCCTTTCAAAAGCTTAAACATTTAAGTAAAACATTTGAAACTTGGCTTCGAAACCCCTTTCGAAACCATTGCCTTAGAAACCCTTGATCCCTTTCGAAAGAATTTAGGAAGTGGCTTAGTACATCTTTAAAACTAACGATACCCTTCGAAAGCATTGATGACTTCAATACACTCGAAAGACAAAAGAACGGTAGCTGGGCTTCGACTAGGTTGGAACCCCTATTTTCGAAATCATTATTTTACAAATAAAGGAACTCATTCGAAAGCTCATACTTTTAAAACATAAAATGCAACCCCTTCGAAAGCTATTAGAAAACTCCTTTCAACAACATATGTTTCGACTCCTTCGAAAGCTTTAGTAAAACAAAGCAGGCACTTTTCTTTAGAAAACAAAACAAAGGTTTCGACCCCTATCGAAAGCATTGGCTTCGACACCATGCCTTCCACCCCTTTTCCAATTCACTACGCACCAATTTCATTGATGCCTTGTGTATTGGTTTCGGCATGGGTTGGTCTCGACTTGAATGGTTTCGACTTGGTCGAGGCGGAAGCATAGGGTCGAAAGGCAACTTCTAAAAGAGGCGAAATATACTTTTTCTGGGTAAAGGCTACATTAAAGCCAATAAAAGCAATTATTTGATAACTAACCTGCCTAGTCGTAAACTGTAACACCCCTAATTTTTGATAACATTATTCAGGAGATTTATTAGATAAATTAAATAGAATAATGTAAATGTTAAGTGATAAGGGGATTGAGACTTGAATTAATTAATTAAGGTCGTGCCTAATATAATAATTAATGGGCTAAAGAATGGTATTAGGTAAATTAAATTACATAAGGGTATAATTGGAATCCACCCATAACCCTTACCAATATAAATATTTCGTTCCTACCATTTCTTTCCATTCACGTCATTTTTGAAAACGCAAACTAAAAGATAGAGGAACGGCCGACCATTAAGGAAGAAGAAGAAATCCAAATTAAAGCTAGAAAATCAAGCTTAGGGGAAATCAATCTCAATCCATTCTCCTTATCTAGATCAAAGTGAATAATAATTCCATCTCCATTTTGTTTTAATTCATATATTTTTGGATTTAAGGGTAAATTCGTTTCTATGATATATTGGATGATGATATGCTTGATTCATGATTTATTTGGTTTAAACAAGATTGTTTAAAAGAGTTTTTGCACGGTTTTAGGTCAAAACCGAGATCAAATGATGTTTAAATGCCATGGTAAAATTTTATGTTAAGAGAAACATGATTTTGCAGTTGGGTTTCAATTTTGAGAATTTTCCAAGCTATGGAAAAATTATTATGAATTTTCAAAGGAAAATATGGTTATTTGGGTTTATAAATTTATTTTGGAAAATATATTGAGAATTTGGGTTTGGAATTTTGGTATTTTAGATAACATGATTAAAGTGAATTTCTGTAATTTTGGGGGATTTTTCCAAAGTGATTTGCTATGTAAAATAAATTGTTTTAGAAGAGGGACTTCTTTGCAAAAATTGAAAGGGCTTATTTGATTAACTTAACCATGGTTTAGATCTGGATTAGCAGCGGTTATTTTTGAAAATGAATTTATAAAGTTAAAGGAAACCAATCAGGAGTTGACATGTGGCAGATTAGTTAGAGAAATGTTTCCTTAAAGTAGTATATAACCTGGTTTACAACAGAAAAGTGATTCCTCCTACTTAGGAAAGCACCTTTCGACACAGTAGATTTCGCCTTCATCCTTGTCAAAACCAACTTTGCCAAAACCAATACACATGGTATCACTATGATGGTACGCAATGGATTGGATATAGGCGAAAGGTTAAGTGTCGAAAGCCTAGCTTCCGAAGGAGACGAAACCTTGGTTTGTTTTTAAAAGAAAAAGCGCCTGCTTTTGTTTTGTTCTAAGCCTTCGACAGGGTTGAAGCGTTTGGTTTCAAAAGAGTCTTTAAAAAGGTTTCGAAAGGGTTTCCATTGACTTAAGTTTGCTTTCGACTGGGTTCCTTTGTTTATAAAAGAATGTTTTGAAAGAAGGAGTTCCGACCTAGTCGAAACCTTGCTGCCATTCTATAGCCTTTCGATGGTGTTGAAGATATAATGCTGTTGGAAGGTACTTTGTTTATAAAGTTTAAGCCACTTCCTATAGCTTTCGAAAGAGGTTAGGGGTTTCAAAGGTAATGGTTTCAAAAGAGGTTTCGACACCAACCTTCCAATGTTTCATCCAGATGTTTTATGCTTTCGAAAGAGATGGTGCCGACGCCATCAAGTTTTCCCCACTATTTTTATAATGATTTTGAAACAGATGCTTCCGCCTATATTCACTTTGACCCAAATTATGTTTTAAGTATAAACCCAATGCTTTCAAAAGAGGTACTTTCAATGTTTTCGGAAGGGTTACTTCCAATGTTGTCGAAAGGGGTACTTTCAACTGGTTTCGAAGCTAAGCTTCTAAAGGTCAAATATTACTACTTTAATGTATTCGAAAGGTTACGAAAGGTAGATTTTAAAGTATTAAAAGACAGGAGCATACTGTTTTGAAGATAGATTTTTAAGGCTTTCGAAGGAGGCTATTCTATGAAGTTGAAAGCTAGGTTTCGAAGGTATCGAAAGGTTTTATGACCCAAATTCTATTTTTAAAGGAAAAATCCTCGGCAATATTAAAGTAGTTTTATAATGGTTTGAAGAAGAAGCTATCTTTGATATAGAAATAGGATAACGGGATTAATCATGTTTTATATTAAAACCACAGGAGTGGTATTGCTATGCTGTTATATTGCTTCTTCTAATATGAATATATTCACTTTATAATGGACCCATAACTGCATTTTGGGGATAAAGGGTGGGAGAACTAGTTAGATTAACCTAGTAGTGAATATAAATTGAATAAAATCCTGAAGGAGTAGATTTGCATCCAGGAGTTCAGGGAGACCAGAATATAGGATGCTAAAATATAAAAGAAAGATATTGGCAGGGGCCAATAGGTTCTTAGTAATCCCATGAAAACTGTGTAGGGGAAAAAATATTTTTAGGGGCCAATAGGTTCATATTTAGCCTATGAAAACTATGTATAAACGAAGATGTCAGAAAGACAGGTTCATAGTTAGCCCATGAAAACTATGTGTAAAGGAAGATGTCAGATAGACAGGTTGATAGTAAGCCCATGAAAACTATGATTGGATACTGGCAAGGGCCAATAGGTTTGTAGTTAGCCCATGAAAACTATATCCAGATGAAATATTGACAGATGTCAATAGGTTCCTAATCAACCCATGAAAACTAGGGTAAGAAGAAAGGATATTGGGGTTAACAATAGGTTCCTAGTCAACCCATGAAAACTAGGATACGAGTAAGATATTGGAGTTACCAATAGGTTCATAGTGATCCCATGAAAACTATGTAATTGGACAGGGAGTCCTTAAATGTTTAACTGGTTGCTAGTCAGCCCATGAAAACTAATAGGTTAATAGTAATCCTAGAAACTACAACTGAGACAGATAGTCCAAATTAAATGGGGATGGGTAATCCAGAATAAATTCAATTGTTTTGCATATCATCATATTATTTTGAATTGTTTTAACCATTGTGGATGCAGCGACACCGTATATGGTTTTATAAAGGTTTTGAGACACTAGTGAGGGAAAACCCATTCCGCTAAGCGGCGTGGTCTCACTAGATATCTAAATGATTGAGATGGTAGATTATTATTCATACCAGGCTTTATGTTTGACTCAAAGTTTATGTTTTCCCCTTAAACTCTCGGGTACTCAATTGATTTGAGTAGTTTGAGAGTTGAGATTTTCAGGTACCTCTTAAGACGAATAAGCTTCCAGAGACATGTGGTAGGCATGATAGCTATTTAGAGTTCTCTTTTTTTGGATTTTGCTGTGTTGTTTGTAATGGAAAATTTGTTATATTGCCTGTATATACTCTAATCATCCAAGGGGGCATCTTCATATGTCGCTCTTAGGCGTATGATGTAATAAACATATTTTCTCCGAACGAGATTTGCGAACATGGGGTTATGTAATGAATTGGAAATATTTTGAAATGATATGTGATTCTGTTTGAAGTTTAAATTTTTTCCATATTCATGTGTTTCTGTGTATCAATGAATCTAACACCGCCGTATTTTGTAATGCTCCCGAATTTTAATTAACATTATTCGGGATATTTAATTGGATAAATTAAATAGAATAATGTGAATAATTAGGGAGATGAGATTAATAAATCCAATGGCCGTGTCTTAATGAATGAACTAAAATAAGACTTAACTAAATTTAGGAGGAGGAATTTCCTAAGGGATAAACCTGGAAACGAGGCTACATTTCTTTGTATATATCTCTTCCTCCACCTGAATAAACTTCCACTTTCTCATTCTTAACTCCCACATATTTCGGCCGGTCATTAAAAAGCTCCAGAAAGAGTTTAAATTGAAGAATAAGCTAAGGAATTAAAGCTAGGGAAGTATCTCATTCTCCAATCAACTAATCAAGGTGAATAATCATGTTTATCATCTCGTTTTTTTCTATGTTTGGATCGGTTATGGGTTATACCCGATTCATGTTTGTGATTTTGGTTAGGATATAACCATTTAAACCTTTGTTTGGATAAGACATAGGTGTTTTAAAATGTTAATTGGCTAATTAACACGTTTTCATTCGGTTTCGGTTAAATTTCGAGTTGTTTTGATCTTCATATGCTTTGAAATTGTAATATGTTGAAGTATATGATTTGTCAGATTTTTGGTGATTTTTGAGGATTTTTCCTTAGTAATTTACTAAGGTAATTAAATTATTTAAGCCCAAGGGCTAAACCGAAAATTTGCTTTCGAAATTACTTAAATTCGGAAGGAAATTGCCTTTGGAAATATTTAAGGAAGAAGTACAGTGTTTTAAGAAAAAGGTTGACTTTTGTATACTTTTTACTATTTGGAAGTACGGGAGAAGGTTCCTCAGCCAATCAAAATTAGAAAAACAAGATAAAAACATCACTTCAGTGGGCCCAGTTCTGTCTTCGACTCCAACAAGCCCGCTTTTACCCTTTTGATGAAGTCGAAAGGTACCTTTCGTTTAAAACGGAAGGTAAACAGTTACCTTCCGCCCAAAGTCGAAAGGTAGGCATGAGGCCGAAGGGAAGAAAAGGGCGAAGGGATGGGGAGGCTGCTTCTCTTGCTTTCGGATAGAAATAAAAATTGCTTTCGAATAAGTTGAAGGGGGATCCTTCGACTCTAACATTTTATAAGAGATTTAATTTTTTATACATTCAAGAAGGGGTTTTGAAGGGGATCTTCGAAAGCTTCAACCTTCAAGAGTACTGTTTTAAAATGTTTTCTAAAAAGGTGTTTTAATACCTTTCGGCAAGGCGAAGGGCTAACCTTCCGACATGGTCGGAAGTATACTTTCAAAGGGTTAGTTCCAATACCAACACTTAATTGTTTTTGAATGATTGCAAAAGGATTGATTTTGAAAGGTTTTGATTTTGAAAGGTTTGACTTCGAAAGGTTTGATTTCGAAAGATTTTGAAGGGGTTATCTTTAATGATTGCGAAAGGTTTGATTTCGAAAGGTTTTGATTTCAAAAGGTTTTGACTTCGAAAGGTTTGACTTCAAAAAGTTTTGAAGGGGTTTTCTTCAATGATTACGAAAGGTTTGATTTCGAAAGGTTTTGAATTCGAAAGTTTTGACTTCGAAAGGTTTTGATTTCGAAAGGTTTTGAAGGGGTTATCGTCAATGATTGCAGAAAGTTTTGATTTCGAAAGGTTTGACTTCGAAAGGTTTGATTTTGAAAGGTTTTGAAGGGGTTATCTTCAATGATTGCGAAAGGTATTGATTTTGAAAGGTTTTGATTTCGAAAGGTTTCCGAAAAGGCTAACTTTGGATGTTTATTTGGTTTCGAATGGGACTTCATTCGAAGGGTTTTAAAGGGCTGTTTTTAGCCATTTTTCTTGAGTAAAGTTTTGCTAATTCGAAGGGGCTACTTCGAAGGGTTATAGCATAAAATACTCATCTTTGTTTGAATATATAAGGGGGATCCTTATTTAAATTGAATGTTATAAAACCTTGGGGACACCGGGGTGGGTTTAATGTTTTCGATACGTAGTTTGGGGATATAAACATAAATATGCTTTCGAAAATATACAATGGGGCTATCAATGTGTTTTTATTTAATTTAACCTAATTGAGCTACCAATGGGAATATGTTAAACAGGTGGTATGCTTGGAGAAAATAATTAATCATGGGGGTCATGAATTTTTATAATTAATCATGGGGATCATGGTATTTTAATTGGCTAAGTGATGGGTTCTTGGTTAACCTAGGAAAACCATGGAATGTGCGGTGGATAGCCCACATTAAATTTCTAAAGTAAAGAATGTTTTGCCAGAGGTGGTTAGCCTCGGGATTTGGCACCTAAGGGTTCATAGTCATCCTAGGAAAACTATGGAGTGTGCAGTGGATAACACATACCATCTTATATAAAACAATGTACGATGGATAATCTGCATTTATTTTGAATGGATTTGGGATGGATAGTCTTATTAAACTACGATGGATAGTCATTTTAATGATTTTAGAGGGGAACTCTAGTAAATTTATTTTGAGATGGGAATTCTAATAAATTGCTTTTAGATGGGATATCTAATAAATGGGTGGATGGGATATCCAATACATATGATTTATGGCTTTATTTCATATTATGTTAAGACTAATCATTTTGGGTGCAGGGGCATATTAAATGATTTGAATGTTTTATTTTGGATACTAGTGAGGGGAAAACATGTTCCTCTAAGCGGCGTGTTCTCACTGGCTATCTATTTATGATAAGAGATAATATGGGATTATTCATACCAGACTTATTGTCTGACTCGAAGTTTGTGTTTCTCCACAAACTCTCGGGTACTCAAAAATTAATTTGAGTAGTCTGAGAGTGGAAGACTTTTTGGTTTTTGGACGAATAAGCTTCCGGAGACGTTCAGGAGGCAATATTAGCTATATAGAAGCTATTTTGTGTATTCCGCTGTGATGTGCTAAGAACTGTAAAGTTCATATTTATTAGTTCTCTGATCATCATAAGGGGACATCTTCATATGTCGCTCTTATCGTATTTTGTACATGTATATGTGATCCGAACGTGATTAACGTCTAGGATTATGTAATTAAATCTTAAATTGAAATTCATAAGAAATGAGAAATTCTGTTTTGTTGAAGTTTAATTCTTTTTTTCATATTCTTGTGTTTTTGTGTTGCCAATAATTTCAAGATTCTGATGTTGGTCACTCAGAAATAACACCTATGGATGACTACAACATCCGTAGTAGTTAGTTTTGAGTCTCCGGAAGTGGGATATTACAAGTTGGTATCGGAGCATGGTTTATGTACTTAAAAGGAATTTAAACCTTAAAAGATTTTTTAAGCATAATCTAATGAATCTAAAATATGGTTAGGCTGGGGTAAGGGTTATAGTAACGTATGTGTACTTTGCTATAAATACCTAAGTATATATTCCCCACTCTCTTAGACCGTTCTTCTGTATCTTACCAAGATTGGATTTCAGGTAATAGGGAAGTAAGATATGGAGGCAGGAAACGGAAGAGTGAATCAAGGTGGGAGACGCACCGCAACACGTGGAAATGTTCGACCCAATACTAGGAGCAACCAGGGTCGACATGCAAATGCAAACCCAGATGCAAATGCCAATGTTGGTGCTGAGTTTCCTCCGGTTGATATGAGGATAATGCATCAGTTCTTTGTGAATATGATGCAAGCTGGAGCAGCTGCGGGAGTGGTTGTAGGGAATGTTGGAGGAGCTAATCTGATGGCCCCAGTTGGCAATAATTATGCCAAGCTGAGCAGGGATTACGCTAGTCTTGGAGGAAAGCCTTTTCTGGGAATCGAGGATGTAGTAGGAGTGGAGAACTGGCTATTGCATTGTGAGAGGATATTTGCAGATCTCAGCTTGACGGATATGCAGAAGAGGAGACTTTCTTCAAGGCAATTGCAGGGAGCATTATTGTTTTGGTAGAACGGAGTTACCATGGGAGAGCCAGAGGAAGATCTGACTTGGGCTGAATTTCGAAGGAGGTTCGAAGAAATATTTCTGTCATAAGTTGCCAAGTCAGCATTGTTAAGGAAGTTTGCAGATTTAGTCCAGGGTGATAGATCGGTGATTGAGTATGCTACAGAGTTTGATGAGCTGTCCCATTACGGATATGCTACTGTGGATACTATCATTCGGAGGAATGATAAGTTTATCACGGGGTTGAATCCTGAGATCGCCAGAGCAACCATGCCAAACCTCAGGGATACGTGTCATATTATTGTTAAGATGGCTATTCAGAATGAAGAGATGCTTTCTACTTTTGGAAAAGGGAAACCAGCCGAGATTCAGAATTTTCAGGGTAAGAAGCGAAACTTATTCAAGAAGAAAGGTGCCCAGTCGGGGGTAGTAGCTAAGAAGAGCAAGGCTGATATTGTTTGTTACAAGTGTGACAAGAAAGGGCACTACGTTAATGAGTGTCGCTCGGGTGATGGAATAGCAGTTGTAGTGAGGCCGAATGTGAAGTGTTACAACTGTGTCCAGATGGGGCATTACAAGGACAAGTGTCCCAAGGCTGCTAAGTCTGGAGGGAAAGGTCTTTGTGTTGGAACCATCATCCTCTAGACCAACGGCTGTTGAGAAAGGAAAAGCTATGATGGAAGGTATGCTTATGATTCATAGTACTCTGGTTTGGATACTATTTGATACCGGTGCATCACACTCATTTATATCTCGGTATTTGGTAGATTGCTTATGTCTAGAACCTTTATACCTTATTACTCCTTTAAGAGTTGTGAATTCTATAGGAGGGTATGCAACTCTAGGAATGAGAAATGATTAGTTAGAACTTGATTTGTTAGGTCATATGTTTGCATGCAGTTTATATGTTTTTGATTTCGTGGGTTTCGGGATCATATTGGGTATGGATTGGTTCGATAGATATGATGCTAGGATATTTTGCCAGGAGGGGGAAATATCATTGAAACACCCTAATAGCCATATCCGAGTCATTTACTCAGTAAGGAGTTCGGATGAAAATGCTTATGCGTTATTGGGTGCTATGGGAATGGAAGCAGAGTTGAAGCAGGTTTATGTAGCAAGAGAGTTTGCGGATGTGTTTGAACCAGTTTCGGGCTTGCCGTCGAAAAGGGCAATCGAGTTTCGGATAGATCTCGTACCGGAAGCTGAACCCGTAAGTAGGCCACCTAGTAGGATGTAACCAACCGAGATGATGGAATTGAAGGTGCAGCTAGTGGAATTGGAAGGAAAGAATTTCATCCGGCCAATCAGTTCGCCTTGGGGAACGGCCGCGGTATTCATGAAAAAGCCAGATGGGTTGTTAAGGATGTGTATCGACTATCGTATGTTGAACGAGAGGACGATCAAGAATAGGTATCCTTTGACGAGGATCGATGACTTATTCGATCAGTTGAGTGGAGCCAGAGTGTTTTTCCAGCTGGATTTGGCGATAGGTTTCCATCAGCTAAGGGTGGCAGAGGACAGTATTCCTTTGACGACGTTTAGGACCAGATATGGGTCTTACGAGTGGTTGGTTATGCCATTCGGGCTTACTAATGCGCCAGTTTTCTTCATGAATTTGATGAACCGGGTTTTCCGAGAGCACTTGCATAGGTTCGTGTTGGTTTTTATTGATGACATTTTGGTATATTCTAAGAATGAGAATGATCATGCGGATCATCTTAGAATAGTGTTGGAGACGCTAAGGCAACATCAGCTAAAGGCGAAGTTCTCCAAGTGTCATTTCTTGAAGAAGGAAGTGAAGTTCCTTGGTCATGTAGTTTCTGAGGAAGGTTTAGCAGTTGATCCGAATAAGATCGAGGCTGTTAACAATTGGAAGAGACCAGAAATGGTAAGTGAGATTAGAAGTTTTCTTGGTCTTGCAGGTTACTACCGAAGGTTCATTAAGGATTTCTTGTGGATAGCGGCATCCTTGACTATGCTAACCAGGAAGGACATGAAGTTTGTTTGGTTTGACAAATGTGAGGAGGCATTCCTTAAGTTGAAACATTTGTTAACCAATGTGCCCGTGTTAGTAGTTCCTAATGGGAATCGGGGGTTGGTAGTTTACACTGATGCATGTGAAACTGGGTTAGGTGTTGTGCTAATGTAGAATGGAAAGGTTATTGCCTACGCTTCTAGACAGCTTAGACCGCATGAAGTGAGATATCCTACTCATGATTTGGAGTTCGCAGCGGTAATCTTCGCATTGAAGGTATGGAGGCATTATTTTTTGGGAGAAAGGTTTGAGCTATTCACAGATCATAATTCTCTACGATATTTATTCTCTCAAAAGGAGTTGAACATGAGACAACAGAGATGGCTGGAGTTTGTTGCAGCTTATGATTTTAGCATCGAATATACACCGAGAAAAGGATATAAGGTGGCAGATGCGCTTAGCAGGAAACATCAGAATGTGGTGTTAGCTATGTTGGCGGAATGGAAAGACTTGGAAGCACTGGCTTCTTGCAGTGTGCAGTTGAGATCGACTGCTGGATCTAGTCGGAACATTTCCATGATGTCTTATTTGGAAGTTCGACCAGTGTTGATCGAACGAATTGATTCTAGGCAGAAAGATGATCCAGTGTTAGCCGAGAGGATTAGAAGGTTAGAAACTGGAGCCGAGATTGATGACTTAAAGGATTTTATTCTTGACCGCAGGGGTTGGTTGAGAAAGATGGAACAGTTATGTGTTCCGGATGTTAGAAACCTTAGGAAGGAAGTTTTTAGGGAATGTCATCGATCGAAGTTTACGATTCATCCTGGAGGAACCAAGATGTATCAGGATATGAAGAGAAGTTTCTTCTGGGAAGGAATGAAGAGGGATGTCGGCTTATGGGTAAAACAGTGTTTGAACTATCGGCAAGTAAAAGCCAAACATCAGAAGCCAAGTGGGTTGCTTCAGCCTTTGGATGTTCCAGTTTGGAAGTGGGACTCGATATCCATATATTTATTGACGGGTTTCCAAGGTCAAACTGGGGTAATGAAAGTATATGGGTCATAGTGGATAGATTGACCAAAAGTGCCCATTTCATTCTGGTAAGATCAACCAGGACGACACCTGTTTTGGCTAAGTTGTTCATGAAGAACCTCGTTAGACTGCATGGAATTTCTAGTAGTATCGTCAGTGATAGAGATACTTTGTTTACTAGCGAGTTTTGGAAGAGCCTGCAGAGTGTATTAGGCACTAAGCTCAAGATGAGTACCACATATCATCCTCAGACGGATGGGCAGACAGAGAGAGTCAACAAGGTAGTGGAAGATCTGTTGAGGGCTTGTGTGCTGGATTTTAGTTGTTCTTGGGAAGATCACTTGCACTCAGTGGAGTTTTCCTATAATAATACTTATCAGACTACTATAGGAATGTCGCCTTTTGAAGCTTTGTATGGAAGGCCATGTAAATCACCAGCATATTAGTTAGAGACCGAAGACAGGTTGGTCTTTGGTTCAGATTTGGTGAGAGAGGCGACGAAAAATATTGAGTAGATACGGGAAAGAATGAAGGAAGCTCAATCTAGGCAAAAGAGTTACGCAGACAAAAGGTGCAAGGACCTAGAGTTCTCAATTGGAGATAGAGTTTTCATCAAGGTATCGTCGATGAAAGGTGTAGTTCTGTTTAGGAAGACCGGGAACCTAGCACCGAGATATGTTGGACCATTTCCTATATCAGAGAGGATTGGGAGACTCGCATACCAAGTAGATTTACCAAGAAGTCAGGCCGGGGTCCACGATGTGTTTCATGTTTCTCATCTTAGGAAGTATGTTCATGATCCAGAAACTACTATCACTGCGATAGCACTATAGGACTTAGTGGTGGAACCAGATTTGACTTTTGCGAGGCAACCAGTTCGTGTTGTGGCAAAAGATGAGAAGAGGTTAAGGAAGACAGTCAGGTTGGTGAAAGTTCAGTGGAGCGACCACGTAAAGGACTGTACTTGGGAGACAGAAGACAGGATTAGGGCTACCATCCCTGGACTATTTTAGATGGTATGTTCTATATAGGGTTTATATATAATTTGGCTGGTAGGTTATACTAGCTTTGCTTGCATGGGCTATATGCTTGTTGTTTTGTCCTTACTGAAATTTCGAGGATGAAATTCTTTAAGGGGGAAGTCTGTAATGCCCCTGAATTTTAATTAACATTATTCGGGATATTTAATTGGATAAATTAAATAGAATAATGTGAATAATGTGAATAATTAGGGAGATGAGATTAATAAATCCAATGGCCGTGTCTTAATGAATGAACTAAAATAAGGCTTAACTAAATTTAGGAGGATGAATTTCCTAAGGGGTAAACTTGGAAATGAGGCTACATTTCTTTGTATATATCTCTTCCTCCACCTGAATAAACTTCCACTTTCTCATTCTTAACTCCCACATATTTCGGTCGACCATTAAAAAGCTCCAGGAAGAGTTTAAATTAAAGAATAAGCTAAGGAATTAAAGCTAGGGAAGTATCTCATTCTCCAATCAACTAATCAAGGTGAATAATCATGTCTATCATCTCGTTTTTCTATGTTTAGATCGGTTATGGGTTATACCCTATTCATGTTTGTGATTTTGGACCTTTGTTTGGATAAGACATAGGTGTTTAAAATGTTAATGGGCTAATTAACACGTTTTCATTCGGTTTTGGTTAAATTCCGAGTTGTTTTGATCTTCATATGCTTTGAAATTTTAATATGTTGAAGTATATGATTTGTCAGATTTTTGGAGATTTTTGAAGATTTTTCCTTAGTAATTTACTAAGATAATTAAATTATTTAAGCCCAAGGGCTAAACTGAAAATTTGCTTTCGAAATTACTTAAATTCGGAAGGAAATTGCCTTAGGAAATATTTGAGGAAGAAGTACAGTGTTTTAAGAAAAAGGTTGACTTTTGTATACTTTTTATTATTTGGAAGTACGAGAGAAGGTTCCTCAGCCAATCAAAATTAGACAAACAAGATAAAAACATCACTTTAGTGGGCCCAGTTCTGTCTTCGACTCCAACAGCCCGCTTTTATCCTTTTGATGAAGTCAAAAGGTACCTTTCGTCTAAAACGGAAGGTAAACAGTTACCTTCCACCCAAAGTCGAAAGGTAGGCACGGGGCCGAAGGGAAGAAAAGGGCGAAGGGATGGGGAGGCTGCTTCTTTTGCTTTAGCATAGAAATAAAAATTGCTTTCGTATAAGTTGAAGGGGGATCCTTCGACTCTAACATTTTATATGAGATTAAATTTTTTATATATTCAGGAAGGGGTTTCGAAGGGGATCGTCGAAAGCTTCAACCTTCAAGAGTACTGTTTTAAAATGTTTTCTGAAAATGTGTTTTAATACCTTTCGGCAAGCCGAAGGGTTTACCTTCCGACATGGTCGGAAGTATACTTTCGAAGGATTAGTTCCAATACCAACATCTCATTGTTTTTGAATGATTTCGAAAGGTTTAATTTCGAAAGGTTTTAATTTCGAAAGGTTTGACTTCGAAAGGTTTGATTTCGAAAGGTTTTGAAGGGGTTATCTTCAATGATTGCGAAAGTTTTGATTTCGAAAGGTTTGACATCGAAAGGTTTGATTTTTAAAGGTTGGAAGGGGTTATCTTCAATGGCGAAAGGTTTGATCGAAAGGTTTTGATTTCGAAAGGTTTGACTTCGAAAGGTTTGATTTCGAAAGGTTTTGAAGGGGTTATCTTCAATGATTGCGAAAGGTTTTGATTTCGAAAGGTTTTGATTTTGAAAGTTTGACTTTGAAAGTTTTGATTTCGAAAGGTTTTGAAGGGGTTATCTTCAATGATTGCGAAAGGTTTTGATTTCAAAAGGTTTGATTTCGAAAAGTTTCCGAAGGGGCTAACTTTGGATGTTTATTTGCTTTTGAATGGGACTTTATTCGAAGGGCTTTAAAGGGCTGTTTTTAGCCATTTTTCTTGAGTAAAGTTTTGCTAATTCGAAGGGTTATATCATAAAATACTTGTCTTTATTTGAATATATAAGGGGGATTCTTACTTAAATTGAATGTTATAAAACCTTGGGGACACCGGGGTGGGTTTAATGTTTTCAATATATAGTTTGGAGTTACAAACAAAAATATGCTTTTGAAAATATACATTGGGGCTATCAATGCGTTTTTATTTAATTTAACCTAATTAAGGCTATCAATGGGAATAGGTTAAACATGTGGTATACCTGGGGAAAATAATTAATCATGGGGATCATGGATTTTTATAAATAATCATAGGGATCATGGTATTTTAATTGGCTAAGTGATGGGTTCTTGGTTAACGTAGGAAAATCATGGAATGTGCGGTGAATAGTCCACATCAAATTTCTAAATTAAAGAATGTTTTGCCAGAGAATGTTTTGCCAGAGGTGGTTAGCCTCGGGATTTGGCACCCAAGGGTTCATAGTCATCCTAGGAAAACTATGGAGTGTGCGGTGGATAACCCACACCATCTTTTGTAAAACAATTTACGATGGATAATCTGCATTTATTTTGAATGGATTTGGGATGGATAGTCCTATTAAACTATGACAGATAGTCATTTTAAAGATTTTAGAAGGGAACTCTAATAAATTGATTTTTAGATGGGAAATCTAATAAATTGCTTTTAGATGGGATTTCTAATAAATGGGTGGATGAGATATCCAATACATATGATTTATGGCTTTATTTCATATTATGTTAAGACTAATCATTTTGGGTGCAGGGCATAGTAAATGATTTGCATGTTTTATTTTGGATACTAGTGAGGGGAAAACCCGTTCCGCTAAGCGGCATGTTCTCACTAGCTATCTATTTATGATAAGAGATAATAAGGGATTATTCATACCAGACTTATTGTTTGACTCGAAGTTTGTGTTACTCCACAAACTCTCGGGTACTCAAAAATTAATTTGAGTAATCTGAGAGTGGGAGACTTTCAGGTTTTTGGACGAATAAGCTTCTGGAGATGTGAATGATGCAAATTAGCTATATAGGAGCTATTTTGTGTATTCCGCTGTGATGTGCTAAGAACTGTAAAGTTCATATTTATTAGTTCTCGGATCATCATAAGGGGACATCTTCATATGTCGCTCTTATCGTATTTTGTACATGTATATGTGATCCGAACGTGGTTAACGTTTGGGATTATGTAATCAAATCTTAAATTGAAATTCATAAGAAATGAGAAATTCTGTTTTGTTGGAGTTTAATTTTTTTTTCATATTCTTGTGTTTCTGTGTTGCTAATAGTTTCAAGATTCCGATTTCGGTCACTCGGAAATAACACCTATGGATGACTGCAGCATCCATAGCAGTTAGTTTTGAGTCTCCGAAAGCGAGATGTAACATATTTGGTCGCCGAGGATTAATAACTATGGATGAATGCTGCATCCATAGTCGTTAGTTTTGGGCCTTCATGTAGGGGGATGTTATAAGTTCGTATCAGAGCATAGGTTTATGAAACTTTAAAAGAAAGTTAAACCTAAATTTTTTTGAAACATAATCTAATGAATTTGAAAATATGATCGGGGTTTGCGTTAACGTTATAGTAACGTACTTGTATTTGATATATATATATATGTATAAGTACGTGTTCCCCTCTCTTAGACCGTTCTTCTGTATCTTACTAAGGCCCATATGCAGATTTATGAGAAAGAAGATATGGAAGCACGAAACGGAAAAGGAAATCTAGGTGGAGGAAGCACCACAACCAATGGAAATGCTCGACCTAATACGAGGAGGAATCAAGGTCGACAAGCTAATGCTAATCCAAATGCTGAAGCCAATGTAGTTGCTGGAAATCCGCCAGTAGATGCGGGGATGGTGTATCGGTTGTTGGCCAATCTTTTACGAGCTAGAGTTGTCGGTAATGTTGGAGGAGCTAATCCTGTGGCTCCAATTGGGAATAACTATGCTAAGCTAAGCTAAGTAGAGACTACACCAGTTTGGGTGGAAAACCGTTTGTTGGAACGGAGGATGCAGTTGAGAATTGGCTAATGAGTTGTGAAAGGATCTATATTGATCTAGGCTTGGATGATGGGCAAAGGAGAAGGCTGGCCTCTAGATAGCTGCAAGGGGCAGCGCTTCACTGGTGGAATAGTGTGACCGCCGAGGTACCGAAGGAAGAGCTGACATGGGCTGATTTCAAGAGAAGGTTTGAGCAAAGGTTTTTGTTTGAGGTTGCTAAGTAGGCATTGATGAGAAATTTCATGGATCTGGTTCAGGTAGAGATGTCAGTGGTCGAGTATGATGCTAAGTTTGATGAGTTGTCTCGATATGGATATGCTTTGGTTGACAATGATGCCAGAAGGAATGAAAGGTTCATTCAAGGACTGAGACCTGATCTTGCTAGAATGACCATGACCCATATCCGAGAACTTAGTAATGGGGTGGTGGAGATGGCCATTCACCATGAAGAGATGCTTTCTATTTCAGCTAGAGAGAAGCTCGTTGAATCCCAAGGTCCTCAAGGAAAGAAGAGGAAATTCTTTAAGAAGAAGGGAGTCCAGAAGGGGATGCTGCCAAGAAGGCAAAGGTTGATTTGGTGTGCTATAAATGTGATAAGAAGGGTTATTATGCGAATGAGTGCCGGTCAGGCAAGGGAAAGAAGGCCGCAGACAAGAAGAATGTGAAATGCTTTAACTGTGATCAAGTTGGGCATTACAAGAACCAGTGTCCGGAGCCAGGGCAGACAAGGGAAAATTTTTGCTGTTGGAACACCAGCTAAGCCTACTGCAGCTGACAAAGGAAAGACTATGATGGAAGGTATGTTTTTGATTCAGAGTATATCAGTTAGGATACTTTTTGATACCATTGCATCACATTCATTTATATCCCAGTGTTTGGTTGATAATTTATGCTTATAACCCACATACTTTGTTACTTCCTTAAGGGTTGCGAATCCAATAGGAGGATATGCAACTTTGGGGATTAGATGTGACCAGTTAGAACTTGATTTGTTAGGTCATAAGTTTGCATGCAGTTTGTATTTACGATTTCGTAGATTTCAGAATCATTTTGGATATGGATTGGTTGAGGAGGTATGAGGCCAGGATATTCTACCAGGATGGGGAGATATCTTTGAGACACCCGCATAGTCATAACCGAATTATATTTTCAGTGGAGAGTTCTGATCGGAGTTGTTGTGCTTTTTTAAGTGCAATGGAAGTGGGTGAAGAGCTAAGCCATGTTCGAATTGCAAGAAAGTTTGCAGATGTCTTTGAGCTAGTCACAGAGCTACCACCGAAACGAGCTGTTGAGTTTTGGATAGATCTTGTGCCAGGAGCTAAACCTGTGAGTAGACCGCCTAGCAGGATGACACCGACTGAGATAAAGGAATTGAAGTTGCAGCTAGTGGATCTAGAAGGATGGAATATTATTAGACCAGTAGTTCACCTTGGGGAGCGGCCGTGGTATTCGTGAAGAAACCAGATGGGTCATTGAGGATGTGTATTGACTATCGCAAGCTGAACGAAAGGACGATAAAGAATAAGTACTCTTTACCGAGAATTTATGATCTGTTTGATCAGTTGAGTGGAGCCAAAGTGTTTTCCCAGTTGGATTTGGCGACGGGGTTCCATCAGTTGATAGTGGCAGAGGACTGTATTCCTTTGGCTGCATTTCAGACTAGATATGGTTTGTATGAGTGGTTAGTGATGCCATTCGGGTTGACGAATGCACCTGCTTTCTTTGTGGATTTGATGAATCGAGTCTTTCGAGAGTATTTGGATAGATTCATGTTGGTGTTTATAGATGACATTTTGGTATACTCTAAGGATGAGAGAGAGCATGAAGAACATCTTAGTGTTGTGCAAGAGACGCTGAGGCAGAATCAGCTAAAGGCAAAGTTTTCCAAGTGTCATTTTTGGAAGAAAGAGGTTAAGTTTCTTGGTCATGTGGTTTCAGAGAAGGGAAATTCAGTCGATCCAGATAAGATCGAAGCTGTGAACAATTGGAAGAGACCAGAGATGTTGACCGAGATTAAAAGTTTTCTTAGACTTGTTGGCTATTACCGTAGATTTATCAAGGATTTTTTGCAGATAGCAGCGCCTTTGACTAAGCTTACCAGGAAGGAAGTGATATTTGCTTGATCTGAAAAATGTGAGGAAGCATTCCTTAGGTTAAAGCATTTGTTGACCATTGCTCCAGTGTTAGTAGTTCTAAATGGTAATGAAGGGTTAGTAGTATACACCGATGCATGTGGAACTGGATTGGCATCATTGTTGATGCAGAAGGGAAAGGTCATTGCTTACGCATCTAGGCAGCTTAGACCGCATGGAGTAAGATATCCTACTCATGATTTAGAGTTGGCGGTGGAGATTTTTGCCTTGATGATTTGGGGGAATTATCTCTTGGGGGAGAGATTTGAGTTATATACCGATCATAAGTCTTTAAGATATCTATTCTCTCAGAAGGAGATGAATATGCGATAGCAGGGGCAGCTAGAATTTTTGACTGCTTATGATTTTTGTATAGAGTATACCCCAGGAAAAGGTAATAAAGTAGCAGATTCTCTCAACAGAAGACATCGGAATGTGGTGTTGGCTATGTTAGCAGAGTGGAAAGATCTAGAAGCTTTGGCCAGTTGTGGTGTGTAGTTAAGATCGATTGCTAGTTCTAGTCATAGTACTGCCATGTTGTCCTGTTTAGAAGTTCAACAAGTGTTGATCAAGAGAATTACTTCTAAACAGAAGGTGGATCCATTATTAGCTGAGAGGATCAGAAGGCTTGAGGTTGGAACTGAGATCGATGATTTGAAAGATTTTTGTCTTGACCAGAGAGGATGGTTGAGAAAGAACGGATGGTTATGTGTTCCAGATGTGGAGAACTTAAGAAAAGAAGTTCTTGAGGAATGTCAACAATCCAAATTTATGATTCATCCTGCAGGGACCAAGATGTATCAAGATATTAAGAGGAGCTTCTATTAAGAAGGCATGAAGAGGGATGTTGGCTTGTGGGTTAGGCAGTGTGTAAACTGTCAACAAGTTAAAGCCGAACATCAAAAGCCGAGTTGGTTGCTTTAGCCTTTAGAGATTCCAGTTTGGAAGTGAGATTCAATATTCATGGATTTTATAGATGAGTTGTCAAGGTCAAGGAGAGGAAATGAAAGCATATGGGTTATTGTGGACAGATTGACCAAGGTGCCCATTTCATTCCAGTAAAGTCGACCAGGACGACACCAGTTTTGACGAAGTTGTTCATGAAGAACATAGTTAGACTTCATGGAGTTCCTAGTAGCATAGTCAGCGATGGAGGTGCTTTATTCACTAGTGAATTCTGAAGAGTCTACAGAATGTGTTAGGCACTAAGCTCAAGATGGGTACTGAATATCACCCACAGACAGATGGGCAGACAAAGAGAGTCAATAAGGTGCTCAAAGATTTGTTGAGAGCTTGTGTGTTGGACTTTGGTGGATCTTGGAAGGATCACCTACATTTGGTTGAGTTTTACTATAACAATAGTTATCAAACTAATATAGGAATGGAGCCTTTTGAAGCTTTGTATGGAAGGCCATGCAAATCCCCTGCATGTTGGTTGGAGACTGTAGACAGATTGGTTTTAGGTCCAGATTCGGTAAGGGAGGCGTCAGAGAAGATTGAGTTAATCCAAGAACGGATGAAGGAAGCTCAATCAAGATAGAAGAGTTACGCAGATAAGACACGTAACGACCTAGAGTTCTCAGTGCGAGACAGGGTTTTCATTAAGGTATCACCGATGAAGGGTGTGGTAAAAACTAGCAAGTTCAAGAAAACTTCTGATCTCGGTCACCATTTCTAGTCTCTTCCAATTATTCACAGCTTCGATCTTATCTGGATCGACTGACAATCCCTTCTCTAAAACTACATGACCAAGAAACTTAACCTCTTTATTCCAAAAATGACACTTGAAAATTTTCGCCTTTAGCTGATTATGTCGTCTCCAACACCACTCTAAGATGAATCTCATGCTCTCTTTCATTTTTTGAGTATACTAAAATGTCATCTATGAATACCAATACGAACTTATCCAAGTGCTCTCTGAAAACCCGATTCATCAAATCAATGAAGAAAGCAGGTGCATTTGTCAATCCGAATGGCATTACTAACCATTCATATGATCCATATCTGGTTCGAAACGCCGTCAATGGAATACTGTCCTCTACCACTCTTAGCTGATGGAAACCTATCAGAAAGTCCAATTGGGAAAACACTTTGGCTCCACTCAACTGATCAAATAGGTCATCGATTCTCGGCAAAAGATACTTATTCTTGATCGTCCTCTCGTTTAGCTTACGGTAGTCGATACACATCCTTAATGATCCATCTGGTTTCTTTACAAATACCTCAGCCGCTCCCCAAGGCGAACTACTTGGTCTAATAAAATTCTTTCCTTCCATCACAGTTTTCTCTTTCTTTGCAGCAGTAGGTCAAGAAGAAGACGGTGGTCTAATAGCAAACACCTTCCCCCTGTCCGTCTAGACTGGCTCTGGACACTGGCTCTTATAATGCCCAACTTGGTCACAGTTGAAGCATTTCACATTCTTCTTCTCTATAGGCTTCTTTCCTTTACCAGTTCTACACTCGTGGGCATAATGGCCCTTCTTATCACACATACAAAACATTAAATCAGCCTTCGCCTTCTTGCCTACATCCCCTTTCTGGGCTCATTTCTTCTTAAAGAATTTCCTTTTCTTACCCTGAGAACCCTGATTCTCAATTGGTTTCTCTATTCTGAAAGTAGAAAGCATCTCCTCATTCCTGATGGCCATTTCCCCTACAACATCACTCGGATCTTGGAGATGTGGCATAGTCGCTCTAGCAATCTCGGGATTCGGTCCTCTAACAATCTTCTCATTCCTTTTGATGACGGTGTCAATGGTAGCATATCCATATCTGGATAACTCATCAAACTTTGTAGCATACTCAATTACCGACATCTCTCCCTACTTTAAGTCCATAAACTTTCTTAGCAATGCAGACTTGGAAACTTCGGACAAAAACTTCTCTTCGAATCTCCTTCAAAACTCTGCCTAAGTCAACTCTTCCTCGGGCACTCTAGTGGAAATTTCATTCCGCCAATAAAGCGCTGCTCCTTGCAATTATCTAGAAGCAAGCCTTCTCTTATGCTCATCATCCTTCGTTCCAACAACTGATACACCATCCCCGCATCTGCTAATGGATTTTCAGCACCTACATTGGCCTCAACACTTCGATTAGCATTAGCCTATCGACCTTAGTTCCTCCTGGTATTAGGTCGAGCATTACCATTTGTTGTGGTGCTTCCTCCACCTAGATTTCCTCTTCCGTTTCCTGCTTCCATATCTCCTTTCTCGTAAATCTGCCTACGAGCCATAGTAAGATACAGAAGAATGGTCTAAAAGAGAAGGGAATACATACTTATATATATATAGCAAATACAAGTATGTTACTATTACGTTAACCCAAACCCCAATCTTATTCTTTAATTCATTGGGATTATGCTTGAAAATGTTTGGTTTGTTTTATGTTTTATTGTAAAGCTATGCTCTGATACCAATTTGTAACATCCCCCTATTTGGAGGCGCAAAACTAACGGCTACAGATGCTGCAGTCATCCATAGTTATTATTCTTCGGCGACCAAATACGGCGGAGCTAGATTCATTGATACACAGATCATAAGAGTATGAAAAAATTTTACAATTCAAAAACATATTTCCACATTCCATTCAAAACATTTTATGTTCATTACATAAGCTCAAAACGTTACCCACGTTCAGCAAAATATAATTATTACACATACGCCAAGAGCGACATATGAAGATGCCCCCTTGGTTGATCAGAGTATATATTAAGGCTAATAAATCTGCCTTTACAAACTAAACACACAGCGGAAAAGACATCTCTAAATAACTAAATGCCTCATGCACGCCTCCGGAAGCTTTATTCGTCTAAGAAGAGAACCTGAAAACTCTAAACCTCAAACTACTAAAAATCAATTGAGTATCCGAGATTTTAAGGGGATAACAAAAACTTCAAGTCATACATAAAGCCTACTATGAATAATAGTCTATCATCTCAAACCAAATAGATATCTAGTGAGACCACGCCGCATAGTGGAATGGGTTTTCCCCTCACTATTATCCTAAAACCTTTATAAAACCATGTACTGTGCTCCTGCATCCACAATGGTTAAAAACATTATGACGATATGCAAAACAAGAAAATCAAATCTGGATTACCCATCCCCATTCATTCTTACTACCTGTCTCAATTATAGTTTCAAGGATTACTATTAAGCTATTAGTTTTCATGGGCTAACTGATAATCGGTTAAATGTTTATGGACTATTTGAATCGATTACATAGTTTTCATAGGATCACTAAGAACCTATTGGTAACTCCAATATCTTTCTGTTTATCCTAGTTTTTATGGGCTGACTAGGAACCTATTGACTATCTGTCAATGTCATAATCCGGGTATAGTTTTCATGGGCTAACTATAAACCTATTTTCCCCTGCCAGTATCAATCATAGTTTTCATGGGCTTACTATGAACCTGTCTATCTGACATCTTCCTTTACACATAGTTTTTATAGGCTTACTATAAACCTGTCTATCAGACATCTTCTCTTAACATAGTTTTCATGGGCTTACAATGAACCTATTGGCCCCTACCAATATCTTTCCTTTATATTTTAGCATCCTATGTTCTGGTCTTCCTGACCTCCTGGATGCAAATCTACTCATTTAGGAGTTTAATCAATTTATATTCACTACTGGGTTAACCTAGATGGTTCTTCTACCCTTTATCCCCAAAATGAAGTTATGGGTCCATTATACAGTGAATATATTCATATTTGAAGAAGCAACATAACAATTAACAATACCACTCCTATGGGTTTAAGGTCCTTGAAATACATTTCATATAAAACATAGTTGACTCCTTTAACTTATATTTTATCAAGGCAACACTTCTTCAAAATTACATATTTAAACTCATTACAAAACTCCTTTATTTATGCTGTGGGTTTTTCCTTCAAAAATTTGAGGTTGGGTTTTAAAACCTTTCGAAACTTAGCTTTCGACTTCATAGGATAACCTCCTTCGAAAGCTCTTAAAAACATTAGGCTCTTACCTTATAATACTTTAAATTCTACCTTTCGAAACCTTTTGAATATATTAAAGTATTAGCATTTGACTTTAGAAGCTTAGCTTCGAAACCAGTTGAAAGTACCCATTTCGAAAGTATAAAACTTGGTTAAAAGAAAACAATTTTACAACCCCTTCGAAAGTATCCCCTCTGAAGGCAAAGAAAACCAAGCAAACATATTCGAAAGCAAAGAAATCAACTCCTTCGGAAATATAAAACTATGTTTTAGCTATAACTTTTTATAGGTGTAGAACTAAGGTCTCTAACCTATTCCATTGTGTTCAAATGATGGTTTCCCTTCCGTAGAGTGGTCACAATAGAAAAACGGGCTTATGGTTAGAGAGTTATGCCTATTTGAAGTTTGCAAACAAAGCTGGAGAAAACTGCTACAAACGGGCGTCCGCTACATTTAAAACTGCAGTCGAAAGGTTCTTCCAAAAGTGCTATAGAAGGGTGCAGAACTGTTGTAGAATGATGCAGTTGAAAGGTTACTTAATCGAAAGGTTACTAAGTTGAAAGGTTCTCCCAAAAGTGCTGCAGAAGGGTCTAGAACTGCTGCAAAATTATGTGGTCTAAAGGTGATTTCGACAAGGTCGAATGATAGAGTCGTAAATAACTTGAAAACTGTTATTTTGCTAATTAAAGTATATTCTTTTCACCAACTCCTATTATTTTTCAAATTTCTATTAGTTAATGACATACTTTAACACTTTCTTTACAGAAAAACTGCTACAGATCATATTTTATTATTTTCAAAATTATTTTCAAAATAATTAATTATAGTAATATTTTAATATAATTATTAAGCGTTTTTAGCTTAGAAAATTCATAATAAATCGAAATCACTTGGAAAAAATCCCAAAAATTGACCAAAAATCCGAAATAAAATTTTCTAAATCATATAAAAACTTCGGAGAAGAATTCATTAATTTATTATTTTTAATAATTAAAACTCAAAATAAATACCTTTTTCAGCTTAGGAAATTCATAAAATATTCCTATTAACTCCGAAAATTATGAAATTAAAAACCCATCTCCAAAATTACGTTTTACACAACATATCCAAAAATCAAGTCGTTTGGAGATCATTTAATAAGGTTTTTACTTTAAACCCCATCATTTTAATTCCATAAAAATTCCAATAAATCACCATAAATCATTACTCTACCCAAACAATGATTATTAGATCCAAACATGATCAACACAGCAAAACACATTCGGTACTATCCATGACCGAACCAAAACAAGGAAAAATGAGATGATTTACACTATTATTCACCTTGATTAAGTTGTTGGAGTTTGAGATTTGCCTTAGCTTTAATCTTCTAGCTTTCTCTCTTAGATCTTCCAAGTTTGCTGATATCCTAAGGTGTTTTAATTGCTGGCTATAACTTCTCTTTTATGTGTATTTTGATTTATGTAATGGTAGGTGAGAATAAGGGAGGGTTTAAGGGTATATGGGTGTGACTATTCCCATATTGCCCTCCTTTTATTTTCCTAACTTATAAATTATAAACCATACTTATACATTCATTAGTTTAGCTATGTCCAAGTTAATTGACAATTAAATCTCAACTCCTTAATTAACCACATTATTCTATTTAATTTATCCAATTAAATGTCCTGAATAACATTAAACAAAAATTAGGGGTGTAACAGGCTCCCCCCTTAAAGAATTCCGTCCTCGAAATTCAGTAAGGACTGCAAACAAGCATAACAACCAAGCAAACAAAAGCTAGCATGTCCTACCAGCCAATAAGTCTATATAAAACAAATATAGAACATACCCTCAAAGCAGATCAGGATAAGCATCTCGAATCATGTCCTCTGTCTCTCAAGTACAGTCCTTCTCGTTGTCGCTCCACTGAACTTTCACCAACTTAACTGTCTTGGTCCTCAATCTTTTCTCATCTCTCGCTACAACCCGAACTGGTTGTCTAACAAAAGTCAAATCAGGCTCTACTACCAAGTCCTCTATCTCTGTCTGAGGAATAGTAGCCTTTGGATCATACACATACTTGCAAAGATCAGACACATGGAATATATTATGGACACCTACCATACTACTCGGAAACTCTACTCTATAAGCGAGTTTTACCATCCTTTCTAAAATCTGGAATGGTCCAACATATCTCGGGGCCAACTTTCCCGACTTTCCAAACTGTACCACACCCTTCATTGGTGATACTTTAATGAAAACCCTGTCTCTCACTGAGAACTCTAGGTCTTTATGCCTCTTATCTGCGTAACTCTTCTGCCTGGACTGAGCTTCTTTCATCCGTCCTAGGATTAACGCAATCTTTTCTGACGCCTCCCTAACCAAATCCGGACCTAAGACCAATCTGTCTCCACTCTCTAACCAACATGTTAGCGATTTGCATGGTCTTCCATACAAAGCTTCAAAAGGTGCCATTCCTATACTAGTCTGATAACTATTATTATAGGAAAACTCAATCAAATGTAGGTGGTCCTCCCAAGATCCACCAAAGTCCAATATACAAGCTCATAACAAGTCCTCAAGTACCTTGTTGACACTCTCTTTGTCTGACCATCCGTCTGTGGGTGATAATCTATACTCATCTTGAGCTTGGTACCGAACACATCCTGTAGACTCTTCCAGAACTCGCTAGTAAATAATGCATCTATGTCACTGAATATACTACTATGAATTCCATGAAGTCTACTATGTGCTTCATAAACAACTTTGCTAAGACAGATGTTGTTCTGGTTGACTTTACTGGAATGAAATGGGCACTCTTGGTCAACCTCTCCACAATGACCCATATACTTTCATTATCCCTATTCGTCCTTGGCAACCCGTCTATAAAATCCATCGATATCGAATCCCATTACCCAATAGAAGCTCCTCTTCATATCTTGATACATCTTGGTCTCTCCAGGATGAATCGTAAACTTGGATCGATGACATTCCTCAAGTTCTCCACATCTGGAACACATAACCATCCCTTCTTTCTCAACCATCTTCTCTAGTCAAGACAAAAATCTTTCAAATCATCGACCTCGGTTCCAACATCAAGCCTTATGATCCTCTCAGCTAATAATGGATCCTCCTTCTGTTTAGAAGCAATTCTCTCGATCAATACTAGTCGAACTTCTAAACAGGACAACATGGCAGTACTATGACTAGAACTAGCAGTCGATCTTAACTGCACACCACAACTATCCAAAGCTTCCAGATCTTTCCACTCTGCAAATATAGTCAACACCACATTCTGATGTCTTCTGCTGAGAGCATCTACTACTTTATTACCTTTCCCTGGGGTATATTCTATACCAAAATCATAAGCAGCCAAAAACTCCAAACACCTCTGCTGTCGCATATTCAACTCCTTCTGAGAGAATAGGTATCTCCAAGACTTATGATCGGTATACAATTCAAATCTCTCCCTCAAGAGTTAATGCCTCCAAATCTTAAAGGCAAAAATTACCGCTGCCAACTCCAAGTCATGAGTAGGATATCTTAGTTCCTGTGGTCTAAAATGCCTAGATGCGTAAGTAATAACTTTGCTTTTCTACATCAATACTGCTCCCAATCCAGTCCTACACGCATCTGTGTATACTACCAACCCTTGGTTACCATCTGGAAATACTTATACAGGAGCATTGGTCAACAAATGCTTTAACTTAAGGAATGCTTCCTTACATTTGTCAGACCAAACAAAATTCACTTCCTTTGTGGTAAGCTTAGTCAAAGGCGCTCCTATCTGCGAGAAATCCTTGATGAATCTCCGGTAATGGCCAGCAAGTCTAAGAAAACTTCTCATCTCGGTCACCATTTCTGGTCTCTTCCAATTGTTCACAGCTTCGATCTTATATGGATCGACTGAAAATCACTTCTTCGAAACCATATGACCAAGAAACTTAACCTCTTTCTTCCAAAAATGACACTTGGAAAATTTCACCTTTAGCTGGTTCTGCCTCAGCATCTCCAACACCACTCTAAGATGAATCTCATGCTCTCTTTCATCTTTTGAGTATAGTAAAATTTAATCTATGAATACCAATACGAAGCTATCCAAGTGCTCTCGATAAATCAGATTCATCAAATCAACGAAGAAAGCAGGTGCATTTGTCAATCCGAATGGCATTACTGACCATTCATATGATCCATATCTGGTTCGAAACGCCGCCAATGGGATACTATCCTCTGCCACTCTTAGCTGATGGAAACCTGTCACCAAGTCCAATTGGAAAAACACTCTGGCTCCACTCAGCTGATCAAATAAGTCATCGATTCTTGGCAAAGGACACTTATTCTTGATCGTCCTCTCATTTAGCTTACGGTATTCGATACACATCCTTAACGACCCATCTGGTTTCTTTACAAACACCACGGACGCTCCCTAAAGTGAACTGCTTGGTCCAATAAAATTATTTCCTTCCATCATAGTTTTTCCTTTCTTTGCGGCAGTAGGTCTAAAAGAAGACGGTGGTCCAATAGCAAACACCTTCCCTCTGTCTGCCCAGACTGGCTCTGGACACTGGCTCTTATAATGCCCAACTTGGTCACAGTTGAAACATTTCACATTATTCTTCTCTGCGGACTTCTTTCCCTTACCAGTTCTACACTCGTACGCATAATGGCCCTTCTTATCACACTTATAACACAGAAAATCAGCCTTCGCCTTCTTGGAAGCATCCCCTTTCTAGGCTCCTTTCTTCTTGAAGAATTTCCTTTTCTTACCCTGAGAACACTGATTCTCAGCTGGTTTCTCTATTCCGAAAGTTGAAAGCATCTCCTCATTCCGGATGGCCAATTCCCCTACAACATCACTCAGATCTCGGAGATGTGGCATAGTTGCCCTAGCAATCTCGAGATTCGGTCCTCTAATAAAATTCTCATTCCTTTTGATGACGATGTCAATGGTAGCATATCCATATCTGGATAACTCATCAAACTTTGTAGCATACTCAATTACCGACATCTCTCCCTGCAATAAGTCCATAAACATTCTCAGCAATGCAGACTTGGAAACTTCGGGCGAAAAATTCTCTTCGAATCTCCTTCGAAACTCTGCCCAAGTCAACTCTTCCTCAGGCACTCTAGTGGTAATTCCATTCCTCCAATAAAGCGTTGTTCCTTGCAATTGTCTAGAAGCAAGCCTTCGCTTCTGCTCATCATCCTTCATTCCAACAATTGATACACCATCCCCGCATCTACTGGTGGATTTCCAGCACCTAGCACTTGGATTAGCATAAGCCTGTGGACCTTGGTTCCTTCTGGTATTAGGTCGAGCATTACCATTTGTTGTGGTGCTTCCTCCACCTAGATTTCCTCTTCCGTTTCCTGCTTCCATATCTCCTTTCTCGTAAATCTTCCTACGAGCCTTAGTAAGACACAAAAGAACGGTCTAAGAGAGAGGGGAATACGTACTTATATATATAGCAAATACAAGTACGTTACTATTATGTTAACCCAAACCCCAATCTTATTCTTTAATTCATTGGTATTATGCTTGAAAACATTTGGTTTATTTTATGTTATATTATAAACCTATGCTCTGATACCAATTTGTAACATCCCCCTATTTGGAGGCCCAAAACTAACGGCTACGGATGATGCTGTCATCCATAGTTATTATTCTTCGACGACCAAATACGGCGGTGCTAGATTCAGTGATACACAGATCATAAGAGTATGGAAAAATTTTACAATTTAAAAACATATTTCCACATTCCATTCAAAACATTTTATGTTCATTACATAATCCCAAAACGTTGCCCACGTTTAGCAAAATATTTTTATAATGATTTCGAAACAAATGCTTTCGCCTATATTCACATTGACCCAAATTATGTTTTAAGTACAAACCCAATGCTTTCGAAAGAGGTACTTTCAATGTTTTCAAAAGGGTTACTTCCAATGTTGAAAGTGGTACTTTCAACTGGTTTCGAAGCTAAGCTTCTAAAGGTCAAATATTAAAACTTTATTGTATTCGAAAGGTTTCGAAAGGTGGATTTCAAACTATTAAAAGGCAGGAGCCTACTGTTTTGAAGATAGATTTTTAAGGCTTTCGAAGGAGGCTATCCTATGAAGTCGAAAGCTAGGTTTCAAAGGTATCGAAAGGTTTTATGACCCAAACTCTATTTTTAAAGGAAAACCCATGGCAATATTAAAGGATTTTTATAATGGTTTTAAGAGGAAGCTATCTTTGATAAAGAAATAGGTTAAAGGGATTAACCAAGTTTTATATTAAATCCATAGGAGTGGTATTGCTATGTTGTTATATTGCTTTTTATAATATGAATATATTTACTTTATAATGGACCCATAACTGCATTTTGTGAATAAAGGGTAGGAAAACCAGTTAGGTTAACCCAGTAGTGAATATAAATTGAATAAACTCTTGAATGAGTAGAATTGCATCTAGGAGGTCAGGAAGACCAGAATATAGGATGCTAAAATATAAAAGAAAGATATTGGTATGGGCCAATACGTTCTCAGTAAGCCCATGAAAACTGTGTAGGGGAAAAGATATTGGCAGGGGCCAATAGGTTTATAGTTAGCCTATGAAAACTATGTATAAATGAAGATGTCAGAAAGACAGGTTCATAGTTAGCCCATGAAAACTATGTGTAAAGGAAGATGTCCGATAGATAGGTTCATAGCAAGCCCATGAAAACTATGATTGGATACTGGCAGGAGCCAGTAAGTTTGTAGTTAGCCTAAGAAAATTATATCCGGATGAAATATTGACAGATGTCAATAGGTTTCTAGTCAACCCATGAAAACTAGGGTAAAAAGAAAGGTTATTAGGGTTACCAATAGATTCCTGGTCAACCCGTGAAAACTAGGATAAGTGTAAGATATTGGAGTTACTAATAGGTTGATAGTGATCCCATGAAACCTATGTAATTAGACAGGGAGTCCTTAAATGTTTAACCGGTTATTAGTCAGTCCATGAAAACTAATTGGTTAATAGTAATCATAGAAACTATAACTGAGACAAATAGTCCAAATTGAATGGGTATGGGTAATCCAGAATAAATTAAATTACTTTTCATATCATCATATTATACCGTTTTGAATTATTTTAACCATTGTGGATGCATGTGCACAGTATATGGTTTTATAAAGGTTTTGAGATACTAGTGAGGTGAAACCCGTTTCGCTAAGCGGCGTGGTCTCACTAGATATCTAAATGATTGAGATGGTAGATTATTATTTATACCAGGCCTTATGTCTGACTCGAAGTTTATGTTTTCCCCTTAAACTCTCGGGTACTCAATTGGTTTTGAGTAGTTTGAGAGTTGAGGTTTTTAGGTACCTCTTAAGACGAATAAGCTTCTGGAGACATGCATGAGGAATGATAGCTATTTAGAGTTCTCTTTTCTTTTGATTTTGTTATGTTGTTTGTATTATATTGCCTATATATACTCTGATCATCCAAGGGGGCATCTTCATATGTCGCTCTTAGGCATATGATGTAATAAATATATTTTCTCTGAACGTGATTTGAGAACATGAGATTATGTAACGAATCGAAAATATTTTGAAATGAAATGTGATTCTGTTTGAAGTTTAATTTTTTTCCATATTCATGTGATTTTGTGTATCAATGAATCTAACACCGCCGTATTTGGTCGCCGAGGATTAATAACTATGGATGACTGCAGCATCCGTAGCCGTTAGTTTTGGACCTCTAAGTAGTGGGATGTTACATAAACCTTTAATTGGTTGCCTTAACTTTTCAAATTCTTTCTCAAATTAATTGCTGCATAATTTCAAATCTAAACCAAGATTAATTTAACAAATAAGCCCTTCCATTAAGCAAAACCTAAATTGCACTTAAATCCTTCTTCTAAAATAATTTATTTTCCAAAGTAAATCTCTTAGGAAAAATCTTCAAAAATCATAGATATTCACTTTTAACATGTTATCTAACATATCCAAATTTCAAACCCAAATTCTCAATATAATTTTTGAAATAATTTTCTACACCCAATCAACCATATTTTCCTTTGAAAATTCATAATAACCTTTCCATAGCTTGGAAAATAATCAAAATTAAAACCCAACTCCAAAATCATGTTTTAAATAGCATATAATTTTTCCATGGCATTCGAAAATCAATTTCAATCGGTTTTTCCCTAAAACCACATAAATCCTCATTTAAAAAATCTTATTTAAATCAAACAAATTAAAATTCTAGCATATCATCATCCAAAACATCATAGAAACGAATTTAATCTTAAATCCGAAAACATATGTTCATAAAAAAAATAGAAATGGTATAAATTATTATTCACCTTCATTAAGATAAGGAGATTGGATTGAGATTGAGATTTATTCCCCTTGCTTGAATTTTCTCTTCTTTTCTTCCTAGTAATGACCGGCTCCTCTTCTTATGTTTGTGTTTTACGTTTTTGTGAAAATGAGAAATAATGTGAATGGATGGCAAGCCATGGATATATATAAGGATTATGGAATTAAGGTGCGGCTAATTCCCAATATACCCTTGTATAAACTAACTAGCCTATAAGCCATTCTTAAGCACATTTAATTAATTAATTAAGCACGACCTTCTTATCATTTATTCAAATCTCAATCTCCTTATCACTCTAATTATTTACATTATTCTATTTAATTTATCTAATTAAATCTTCTGAATAATGTTATCAAAAATTAGGGGTGTTACACCGTGGAACCACGCTCTCGAAGCACGAACTTCTCACGTTACCTGAAGAATGGCAACGTCGAGAAGTTCCAAACCATTCCGGATCGACAGGTCATACCGCTCTTATAAGCCGCACACTTCCATAAGCCTCGCATCACTTCTTGAGCCATAGAACCATGCTCTCGAAGCGCAAACTCCCCCCATTACTTAAAGATTGTCAACATCGAGAAGTTCCAAACCGTTCTAGATCAACCGGTGGTATCGATCTCATAAGTCACACACTGCCATAAGTCGCACGTTACTTCTTGAGCCGTGGAACCATGCTCTTAAAGCACGAACTCCTCACATTACTCTAAAGATTGGCAAGGTCGAGAAGTTCCAAACCATTCTGAATTGATGGGTCGTATCGATCTCATAAGCCACGCACTCCTATAAGTCACGCATCACTTCTTGAGTGGTAGAACCATGCTCTCGAAGCATGAACTTTTCACAGTGCCCGAAGATTGACAAGGTCAAGAAGTTCCAAACCATTTTGGATCAACATGTTGTATCAATCCCATAAGTCGCGCATCACTTTGGGGGCCGTGGAATCATGCTCTCGAACACGAACTACACACGTGCCGGAAAATTGGCAACGTCGAGAAGTTCCAAACCATTCCGGATCGATGGGTCATATCAATCTCATAAGACGCGCACTCCCATAAGCCACGCATCACTTCTTGAGCCATGGAACCACACTCTCGAAGCACGAACTCCTTACGTAACCCGAAGATTGGCAACATCTAGAAGTTCCAAACCATTTTGGATTGATGGGTCACATCAATCTCATAAGTTGTGCACTGCCATAAGCTGCGCATCACTTCTTGAGCAGTGGAACCATGCTCTCGAAGCACGAACTCCTTATGTTACCCGAAGATTGGCAATGTCATAAAGTTCCAAACCGTTCTGGATCGACAGGTCGTATCGATCACATAAGCCATGCAATCCCATAAGTGGCACATCATTTCTTCAACCGTGGAACTACGCTCTAAAAGCACGAACTCGTCATGTTATCCAAAGATTGGCAACATTAAGAAGTTCCAAACCATTTCGGATCGACTGGTCATAAGGATCCCATAAGTCGTGCACTGCCATAATCCACGCATCACTTCTTGAGCCGTGAAACCATGATCTCGAAACACGAACTCCTCATGTTACCCGAAGATTAGCAACGTCAAGAAGATCCAAACCATTCTGGATCGACGGGTCGTATTGATCCCATAAGCCATGCATTTCATAAGCCGCGAACTCTCATAAGCTACGCATTTTGTAAGCCGCGGACTCTCAAAAAGACGTGCATTTCGTAAACCGCTCACCCTCAAGAAGCCGCGCATTACGTAAGCCACGCACACTCAAAAAGCCACGCATTTCGTAAGCCGTGCACTCTTAAAAGCCTTGCATTTCATAAGTCGTGCACTCTTAAAAAGCCATGCATTTTGTAAGCCGCGCAATCTTGAAAGCCGCGCATTCCACGCAAGCACTACTTGATGTTGCTCTGGCATCATCAGCAAACCATTAAGATCTTATACCATTATTGTTTTGACAACACTGGGAAACTTGTCTATTATAGGACTAACAAGGATCCACTCCCACTATCAAAAGTAATTGACATGAGTCCAACAATGTCACAAATCTAGAGATCGGCAAAGAATTCTGATCGCTGACCGACAAAATCTCTAGAGTCGAGACATTCGATTCATAAGTTCCCAAAGATACAAACTTCAAAGTTGATTCGGCTACAGACATCCGGGGATCGCTCGGATAAACCGATCATTTATCAAGTGTTCGGAGAAAACAACCTTGTAAAGTAGGGGCACACACATATCAACATTTAGTTGAAAGGAAAACTACTCCACAATCCTGTTTTCGTCGAACAAAGAATTTTCGCAATCATAATAGATCTAGTTATAAAACTAAAAAAATGCATACATAATGCATGAAATCATGGAAATAAAGGCATCATAGACCACAAAACACGGCACACCATTGTGAAGTATAGAAATTGCAGAACAAGCAATCGTGTCATGTACACACATAAGTGGTATAAAAACAAGCTAAGTACGTGATAGATAAGAAAGAACATAGAAGTGATAAGAGTATGAACATTATTCATTTCTTATAACAGTTTCTACACAAAGTCAAAATGTGGGGGCCGTACCCACACAATATCGGCTAACAAAAGAAAAGTACAGATCCTACAACAACAAAAGTAATAAGTGCAGACTCTGCACTTGTACAAAATATATGTAGAACAAATCAGAATGTTACAAAGTCCAGCTCCACTGTCACTCGAGCCAGTCCGTGCTTCTTGCCGCCGCCTCAATTCCTGCCTTTGGTCGGAAGTTTATTCTTCACCTCAGCATCCTAATCGGGAATCGTATCACTACTAGAGATATCGATTATAGGCTCCATGCCCATGTCTCCTCCTTATTATTCGGCCCCTTTGGAAGACTCCCCCTTGGTCTTGCGCTTGCGAGACTTGCGGAAGCTTCTCGATGACTTTCTATCCTCGACCTTTATCTTCTTAACTACCACCATCTGCTGCTCAGTTTTACCTGGCTAGCTAGCTTGATCTGTCTACTCTCGAGTGTCAGCTGCTGCTAAATCTCCTTCTAGAGATACGGTGGGGTCGTCCTGGCTATGCAACGTGGCATCTTCTTAGGTTTCGGCCCTGGTTGCGAGCCAGACATGGGCGTAGTGATCACGGAAGCTACAGAAACAAGCGTTGAAGCAGTCAAAATAGAAGTAGGCCCCTGAGACTGGAGAAATTGGTAGTTCGATGGGCAAGGAAGACGAAGCTATAAGATCAAAAAGGAAATCATTCAATTCATCTTGTTTTTGTGACATGAGCTAGAAATCCTCAAACTCGGGAGAAACAAGAAAGTTACCTGCATCATAAGTGTGATCATGAATCTCAACTTCATACTTCCTACTGTTTCCTTCTTTTGGTTGCACAATCTTGGGTGAGGTTACAGGACCATCCATGGCTTCGAAGATAGCTGCTGAAGGGGCGGACAACAAAGCAGCACCTGCCGAAGCTGGAATGATTCCTATCTGATCATGAGGCTATTTGGATGATTCGCCAGGCTTAGAGTTAAAAGGCTCTGATAGTGCTTTAGCGGTTATAGTTGCAGTAGCATCGACGGCTTCTCGCTCCCTTTCAACCAGAATAATCTCTCAGCCCTCTACCAAAGCCTTCTTTGATTCTTTGTTAAGATAGGCATCCTCCAACTCTTGTTCAATGTACACATCCCCATCTTCTCTAAAATGGGCCAGGACTTCTTCCCAAACCACGGCAAGAGTATGCAGAAATTTGGGGCCCAAATAACAAACGCTGCCTTGATGCAACGGGGAGTTGATGTAGAAGTTCAAGATGGTGTGTTCCATCTTCGCCATCTTCCTTTTGAAGTCATCTTGCTTCTCCAAGTAATCCGCCGTCATAGCGGCCTTCTCGACTTCGACTTTGGTCTTTTCAATGTTGAGTTGCACAACGTTTTTTCAAAGCGAAG
Organism: Allium fistulosum; assembly: GCA_030737815.1. Taxonomy (NCBI): domain Eukaryota; kingdom Viridiplantae; phylum Streptophyta; class Magnoliopsida; order Asparagales; family Amaryllidaceae; genus Allium; species Allium fistulosum. The sequence goes on from CM060906.1 coordinate 57,589,555, forward strand.
CAATCACTTGAGCTTGGTTAGAGATGGTCTCTTCTGACCAACAATAGTTCTCTTATGAGCTTTGATGATTTCATCTTGAGTTTCAAGCTCCTTTTTAGCTTGACTTCATCACCATGGGCTTTCTTGATTTCATCTATAAACATGATCACAATTTTTGCATGAGCGTCTTTCAATTCCTTCAGCAAACTAGCATTTCTTTTACTATCTCGATTGGTAGCATCTCTCTCTTTTGTCAATTGATCAATTATGGCGTCATGTTCCATCAGCATCCTTTCGTAATCATCCTTTTTCGACTTGAAAGAAAGAATCTCTTCATACTTGTTACGGTTTGTGTCCGCCAGCTGCTTACATAATTTCTCCCATCCTTTTGCTTGATCCAAGTCGCTCTGAATCGTTTGGTAATGGGATATATAAGAATCCTTAAAATTGGACGTAGGTCCGATCGAATTTAACTCCCTTTAGGAAACATCCGTAGAGCGCATCTTCAAGCTTCGGTGGACCAGACGGGAGAATATAAGCAGACCTCCTGCGAGGGCATGAAAAACAAGAAGCAGGCTCAACATGAGTTGACGGAGTCTGGGTTGATGGAGCAACTTGAACAGTAGAAGTCGAAACCTCAATTCCGATAGAAACTAGAGCCGAGGCTGATGTATGGTGCTCGGAAGGATGAGGATCACTGTTTACTTTCGACTTTTCAGATGGCTCTTCTCGATCATCGGGAGTCTTCCTCTTCTCACAGCCACCCCTATAAACTCTTCCTCGGTCCCTGTCATCCCGACGATAAGCTTCAGTTTCCCGATCTTTTCTCCTCCTCCATTCTTCCTCAGTTTCTTGGGGCTAGTGGCGGCTTGAAGTCCATTTCAACCCACGTTGTGCATCTGTTAATTGTTCAAGATCTTCATAAAGTCCTCGACCTCCCATAGTACTTAATATATAAAAAAATGAAGTAACTTTAACTATAGAAAATGAGCCCAAATAATGCATATATGACTGTATGTGACCCAAGTGGAGTGTGTAACATGTCGTAGGTGGCTTAAAAGGACTTCACAAACCAAGTCGGGAAGCGACTATAGTGGGAGTCATGCTAGCTCTAGGAACAGCATGACCGAAGTGAGAAGACAATCCCTCAACCCAAAATCATCTCCTATGAGTTCTGCAATATCCACATAAACGTTGCTCAAGTCCCCAAAGTTGATATTGGTTTCCTTAGGCGGAGAACCATGAAGTCGATCGGCTGTTGGGGGAGCATCTTTAGCAATAATCTCTTGGGGTGGAAAATCCGGGAGAATGAGACTCATTCTCGGAGTTTCATCACACGATTCAAAATTTCCTTCACTTGAAATTGCATCAAATTCCTTATCGCTAGAGGAGGAATAATTGCCACTCTAACTCTCAATTTCACCTTCCTCCTTTTATGCGATCACCGTAGCCTTGCCTTCTCGCTGTTCGAACTCCTCATCCCCCTCCTCAGGATCTAAGGCATCCTGATTGGGCTACTAGTTTCGGTCGTAATGCCCTTTCCTTTACGAATTTCCTCAGTTGATTCACCGGATGGACCTTCTCCTCCTAGTACACTTCCCTCTTTGAAATTGTGCGAAGAAAGATGGAGCGTGTTTGAATCTTGGAATGGGTAGGGGACGGAACTTCAGTGGTGACGGCAGGTCTCCAGGCTGCAACAATCTGTACCGATAAAAATTCTCAACCATTAGCAAAAATTTGATTGATCTCTCTCTAGCATCTATGGCCTTTAGAGTATGGAAGATGGGATCAAGTGGTGCATCTTTATTTGGCCTTGGAATAACTACAAGAAGCATTCGGTCTATTAAAACTCTGCACCATCGTAATAAATCTCAAAGAGTAAAGAGGAAACTTATCCCCTGTCGTCCAAAGACGATTAAATCCTTTAGGACATCTAACGAAGAAATATTGGGTCTTGAACAGGGACAAGTTACTTTGGTGTTGCAGCACGATTTTTCGATTTCTTTGAGCCTCAATAATCACAAGGGACTGACATTCATCTCTCTTCTTGAATGAGAGGAAATATCTCAACTCGTCGAAGCTTGGGGCACGGTTGAATGTTCGCATAAACAAAACATGAAGACAAGTCAAAATTGCATATCCGTTGGGATGGATCTAAAATGGAGCTATTTCCAAATTCAGAAGAGTCTCTCTAAAGAAATGATTGAATGGGGGCACTGCACCATTCAAGCATATGTACCATGGCAGGCAGTGTACCCCAAAGGTGGCATGTGTGCAAACTCATTTTTCAGCGGAAGCCGCACATCATCATCCGGAATACCATGGTGTAAACAAATATTATGCAGAAATTTAGCAGAAATGATAGTAGAAGCTACCTCCCAAGGGTCAAGTAAAACTCTAAAGTTCAGAGGAGTTCGATCAACATCCGGACCGATCGACACCAATTGACTATATTGAGCCTGTGGTGCCGAAGAACAAGGCGCTACTGAAACTGTTTGCGCAGGCATAATTGATGTCGATACTGCTTCCAAGAGTGTCGGGCTTCCTCCATTGGATTTACGTTGGGATGAAGGACGCTTCATTCTATATAATAGAAGTTTTATCCAACGTGGTCAGCTAACTCTATTTTTAACTAGAAATCCCCATATGTTGAAACGTCTGGATTCCGAAAAGACGTTGACTTGTGCTAACTCATCGGATCTCAAGCATTGACTAAGGTAAATGTAGTAGGTTATCTATATGGGATGGGCTTGGTGTACTGAACACTACGAATGCTCTAGCCTGTGTAGATAGTTCACTCGCAGCAAAGAAAGGAAAAAGCTTTACATATCATTCATTGAAGTTATTCCTCCAACACTTACCCACTATCTGTCAACGATCGATAACGGATCCGTTGTCCATAGCGACATAGAAAGCTCATTCTATTCTCAGGTACACCGAGCGTGCAATAGTAAAATTAATCTAGGATGATCAAGTCCATAGTAAACCGCCTTGATGGAGCTATTGAGGCCATGCACTAATCGATTTTGATTTATTGAACGAAGATAGTAGAATACATCAAGTGCAAGGCACGAATCCACTATCTACCTCCAATAAATCGCAATCAGCCCACTTCATTCACCATTCTCATCAATCGCCCCAAACCTATTGGCAATCACCACCAACACGGTAACCACTTCATCACCAACCTCATATCAAAAGCAAATTCGTTCAACTTTGAGTTCATGGTGATCCAAGAAATGCAAGGTCGGTAGCGATTCAAGCAAGCGGCAATTCTGGCACTAGGGCTTGGCTCGAGTTGACGGTGAAGGTAGTTGAGGTCAGGGGCAGAAGGCTCCGACGATGGAGATCAACGGCAGCGGCGGTAAAGGCTAATACAAGGTTTGGTCGTGGTTGGCTCGGGTCGCAAGAAGAATGGCTCGGGTCACAAGAAGAACACGAGATGATGAGAAGGGTCAACTCAAGAAAAGCTAAATAGGAGATTGGTTGAAGAAAATTTGCTAGCGATCCATAGGCTATGGATCCCTAGCGATCCATCAAGTTGCAACCGATCTTCTCCAAACTTGCCAAGCATGATTTATATATTGTTTGCAAGCATCTTGAAAATTGTAGGGTCAAAATTGATTTGTTTTTACGAGCGACGACGATTCACATCGAAAACTAGAAAGACGACCAAATACCAACACAATCAATTAAATTTCACAAAGCGAAAACTCAAAAGCAGTTACTTCCAGAGCACACCTTGTTTCCAACGAAGGCGTACTCCAAGGGAAAATGTTAACCGGGTGTTTAACCCAGCAGAAATTCAATAGGAGTTAGAGCATCTAGGCCAAGTCAAAACAACTCAAAAATCAACTAAAAGGACAAGAAGAACATGGCAAGAAGGACTCAAGAGGAAGCATACAAAAATTAACTAAGGGGATGGATTACTAGCGATCCATAAGGACTCCTCATGGATCGTTCAAACCTCTTGCATCACGAACCAATATCTTTTCTAGGGATGTTTACCAAGTTTAATGATGTTCCAAGCAACCTAGTTTGAGAAGTGAGCATTCATCTGATTCAAGTTGCAGAACAATCTAATCCATGTGTGAACCATCATCAAAACAAGGCAACTAGCTACGAAATTACATGGAGAGCGCTTATATAAGACAAGGAGTGTAACCCAAAGGAAACAGTCCAAAATTCTCCTAAGTACATGGATCGCTAGCAATCCATCAGATTAAGTTGGATCGCTATGAAATTCTCGGAGCACCTTTGTATCATCGAGTGTAGGCTTCTTGCAAAGCGGCCTAGCCCAATAACTCTCCAACCCCTATAAACACAATCCTACTTGCAGCATAAAGAGGATCTGGTGGATTGGCTGCTGGAACTCCGTAGAGATTATTCTTCACTCTTCTCCTCCCACACAATAGTGATCTAGGGGTTCAGTGTGATTCTCCAGTGAACTCTTGCACTTGTGACTTGATCTAACTTAGAAGATTCAATCATATTGTAATCTGATTCAACTTTTAATAGCAGTCAAGTAATAGAAAGTTATAAAATGGATGTAGGCTTCATTAACAGCCGAACCACGATAAAAATCTTCTTGTCTTTTTACTATTTCTATTCTTTTTACATTTATCTTCTATATTATTGCTCTGTAAGAATAGGGCTGGTGCTTTCACACTCAATCCAGGGTGTTGATCCATTTTTTGGGTTAACAACATCGATTTGATACTAGCGACTCGATTGAGCTTGAGTTCGTGTAGTTAACTAGGATGCTCAACGTGCAGAGATTTCCCCTTATATCGTATCTCGTAGTGTTAAGTTCTTACTGGTACCTCGATGAGAGATGTTGGAGGCAGATGTTTGAATTTGACGCTATTCTCGATGATCCACACCCTCATGCATATCGACGTATGATTTATGATTCAGATAAACTTGTTGTCGCGAGAGCGATAAGATAGTGGCTAATAGAGGCATTTATTATTACCAGTCATTCACACATTAATTTCTAGCATAGATTATATACTGCAGTTGGTGATACTATTACTCATGCAGCGCCAATAGATTTGGTAGGGCCAGCTGCTTTATGTCATGGGATAGCACCTCCAGTTGTCGAGGATCTTACCCAGCCTAGTCGGGTGTATCGTGTACCATATCATATGACTACTGCTAGTCACTTTGGTTGGTCCATGGCAGTGCCCGCTCTTTTGGAGTTGACCGTTATGTTGACATGTATCACCCTCCTACGCATGACCAGTATCTGGATCACATCGAGATATCATACGGTGATCTATTCGACATGCATATGGGACTCCGCTATACCAGATATGTAAAGCACGAATGTAGCATTGATTTTTGTGAGGATGCGCTGCACCAACAGGCAAAGGAAACAACACGAGTATAGGATGAGCTAGTGGCAGAGCGGAAGGGATTCGTTGACTATGGTTTGTACTATGATATTTTATCTAGTAGAGACGATGACGACGAGACATGTCGCCACCGTAGTCCCCGTCCTTGTATGGATTAATATTCATAGTTTATGTACTGACTCTAATGTTATATTCAGTGTATTTACAGTTTATGTATGTGACTGATATTGTTTGCGCCAAAATTGGTCACAAACCCCAAGTGTTGTGAAAGCACCAGTATATGAATACAAATCAACAAATATTCACACACAAATCTCAGATCTAAGCAAGCAACAAACAGCAATCCAGAAATAATGAACAGTGACACACGATTTATAGTGGTTCGGCTATCTCCGGCCTACGTCCACTTCAAGGTTTTTATGATTTTATTGCTCGATGTTTGAAGATTACAATTTCTTATTGCGCAGTACCACAGACTTTATGATTATAATCTGAATCTAAGGCAGCAATGGTGATCTGGAGTAAATCTGGCAGAGTCTGGGCGCTCTTTAGCTCTCAAAATTGTCCGACCCCTTTCCTGAATGACCAGGGGCTCTATTTATAGGTGTAGGAGGCTGATATTTCGCCTAAATTTTGGGAGACCAGTTCTGGCACGTGAGGGGGCCCACATGCCCGCTTTTAGGAAATCCGGGCCCACTTTGGGATCGATTCGAAATCCATTCGAATCGATCAAGGAATTGCCCAATCGAGCTGAAATTTGGTGTGGACATTCTTCGACATGTGTTCAAGCTTCTGTTAAAATTTCATTGCATTTGGACTTGTAGATTGCGAGATATGGTCGATTCGAATGGCCATCCTTCGGCAGTTTGCTTGCTTCGACTCGATTCGTTCGAATCGATAGGCTCGACTCGATGGCCTTACGCGCCTTTGCGATGACGTGGTGCGCATTTCCTGGGTCAATGCACTTTTCACTCCGAGTCGACTAGGTCGACTCCATGTTTTCCGCCGCTTTGACTTAGTGGATTCGAGAAAATGAATTCGAAGGTGTGCTCGTTCGTATCGATCATGTTACGCTACAGCCAATCGATTCGAAGTCATTATAGTAGGATGGGTTCGAAACTAGGCCACTGGACGAACACGGAATGATTCGACTTCATGGATTCGAAGTGCCTCGTCCTGATGGATTCGAAGGTCTTCAATCTGAAGGTTACGAAGTGAAGTAGCTCCGTGGATTCGAGGTACTTTGTCTTGATGGATTCGAAGCAGATTGACTTCGTGGATTCGAAGGAGGGGAAATTTGATGGATTCGAACAAAGGCTTGGCTTATGGATTCGAACCTAGGGCCATTTCCTCCAACTTGCATCGATGATATCTTGAGCGTACGAACTCGGATTGACTTGAAAATTGGAACGTTGGATTCCCTGGCTTTGCTTGTCATGTCTTGTCAATTGTAGCCCGATCCGGACTCGGACAAAATTCATCGATATCCATGGTGAACCTGCGATGCACAATCGATGTTCATGACTAGTAATCATTGATTTTCAGTTAATCTTTGGGTATCTCGGCTTTGCCAAAAGGTGGGATAACAGATACCATATTTGTTATTATTCATGCTTTCCCTTCTAAGTCATGTTATATTTACTATCTATGCATTTTGAATATTGCTGTAAGAGTATATATTACTTCTATCAGTATATTACTATAGCAATTTTGGCTGATATCATTTAGTGAATTGTCTCATCACTATTGTAGCCACGTTGTGCATCTTTTGTCAGCGACTTGTCTTATCATCACTATTGTAGCCACATTGTTCTTGTGTATATGTGCTTTTTATTTTTCTGTGCAATCGGATTCATGGTTTAAAGTGAGTATTATTTTATGAGTGTATTACTGTAGCAATTTTAGCAGATATCATTCAGTGACTTGCCTCATCACTATTTTAGCCACGCTGTGAATCTTTTGTCAACGATTTGTTTTATCACCACTACTATATTCACGTTGTTCTAGTGTATATGTGCTTTTCATTTTTCTATGTAATTTGATTCATTATTTAAAGAGAGTATTATTTATGAGTATATTACTATAGCAATTTTGTCTGATATCATTCATTGACCTGTCTCGTCACTACTGTAGCCACGTTGTGCATCTTTTGTCAATGGCTTGTCTTATCACCACTACTACAGCCACATTGTTCTTGTGTATATGTGCTTTCATTTTTATTTGCACCAAAGTATTATAAATAGCATTCTCCTACCATTGAGTTATACATAAACTCTTCTTCCAAATTTGTATATAGTATATCAACATGGTGGACTATAGCCACATTTCTTTGCCTTCTTCATACTCATATGAAATTCCTTTAAGTCATGAATAACCAACAAATCCTTCTTCTCCTTAACCACTGACGGAGTGGTACATGGAAATGTAGGAAAGATACTACCAAGACCTAAGGGAGCATGAGAGAGAAACAAGAGCGTCGGTTAAGAGAAGAGAGAAGAAGACTTGGAGATCAGCGCTAAATCCAGTGTAGAAGTAGACAAGGAAGACATGAACTCCATAATTAACGGACTGAAAGAGAACAGGATGTCAACTCTCCTTTGATATTTTGTGTTTGTTGAGTTATGGTTACTTATTCTCTTGTAATAAGTAGAAATGACATTGGATGGCGCCATTATAGATGCTCCAACTTTCCAAACAGTTGTGGGTTATAGGAATGGATTGATGACTCATTCCCTGTTGAGCCGTAGATTGTACAACCAAACTTGAACAAGAAATAACAGCGTTCCTAATAGGCTAAGCTCACTAGAATTTCAGGTGGTCGTGGACATAACTGATATCTACAATCAAGCCTCGTTGATGTGCCTTAATGTTTGTCTATGTTTTTCCACTTGTGCTTATGTATTGTATGTTTAAGTATGTTAACGTGTGTGCCAATGTATGTCTATCTACGTTTAAGTTTGAATCTATTTGATATAACTATCTAATATAACTAACCCATAGAACAAATATAATCCATAAAATGACATTGAACAGTGAATTAGAAACACATAAAATACATGAAAAAATACAATCCATAAAAATACATGGAAAAATGACATAGAAATAGATAAAATGTACAAAACAAGTACAACTCATAGAAATACATGAAACGATGACATAGAAACACATAACATACACATAACAAACACAACTTATAGAAATATATGAAACAATGACATATAAACACATAACATACACAGAATAAATATAACACCTAGAGACATACAAAAATCACTCAAATTGTCTAATACAACTAACCCACAGATCATATGCAGCATGACTAACAAAGGTTGTCTAACGATCCATAAAATACAGAGAGTCAAATGTTGATCTAGACATGTCAAACACATTTTCTTGTTTCACTTCAGCTATAATTTTCCGGTACCTTTGACATGCTTTAGTAAACATAACATAAGTACTTCTGGTATCCAAATTTCTTCTTCTTAACCTACATTTGGATAGTTATTATAAGCTTCATTGACCCAAAAATCTTCATTGACCTCCTCTTCCGTACGTCTTTTATCGGTATGTATATAAGCTTTAATCAACACAAAATACTCATGGGTAGTTCAAGTATGATTTGCCATTTGGAATCCTATGAACTTCTCAAACTAACCCTCATTATAAATAGCAGTGTCGTAATCCGTATGACTTACAATAGCTTATTCTTAATATCCACCATTCCATCATCCATGTGCAAGTCTCATCGTACACTATAGCCATGTTGTGAAATCAATGACCATCTAATGTCGTGTCCATACATACACTATAGCCATGTTGTGCAATCCCTAACCATTCAATGCCTTGTCCAAATGTATACTGTAGCCATGTCTCTTCCTACACTATAGCCATGTAATCTGTAGACATGTCTCGTCGTACACTGTAGCTATGTTGTGCAATCTGTGACGATTCAATTCCTTATCCAAACGTACACTGTAGCGATGTTGTGCAATCCATAACCACTCAACGACATGTCTCGTTGTACACTGTAGTCATGCTGTTTAATCCCTAACCACCCAAAGACATGTCTCATCGTACACGAAGTCATGTTGTGCAATTCGTAACCATTCGATTCCTTGTCCAAACATACACCATAGCCATGCTATGCAATCCGTAACTACTTAATGACATGTCTCATCGTACACTGTAGCCATTTTGTGCAATTGTGACCATTTAGTGCCTTGTCCAAACGTATACTGTAGCCATGTTGTGTAATCCGTAAATACTTAATGACATATCCCATCGTACATCGTAGCCATGTTATGCAATCTATGACCATTCGATGCCTCATCCAAACATACATTATAGCCATACCGTGCAATCCATAACCACTCAATGACATGTCTCATTGCACACTGTAGCCATGCTGTGCAATCCATGACCAATCAATGCCCTCAATGACATGTCTCAGCGTACACTGTTGCCATTTTGTGTAATCAGTGACCATTCAATGCCTTGTCCAAACGTACATTATAGCCATGTTGTGCAAACCGTAACCACTAAATGACATGTCTCGTTGTACATTGTAACCATGTTGTGCAATCCATGACTATTCAATGCCCTCAATGACATGTCTCGTCATGCACTGTAGCTATGTTATGCAATCCATTACCATTCAATGCCTTGTCCAGACGTACACTGTAGTCATGTTGTGCAATCCGTAACAATTCAATGGCATGTCTCATAGTACGTTGTAGTCATGTTGTGCAATTCATAACCACTCAATGACAATGGCTTGTTATCCCCCACACCTATATTTACTCTGATTTTGAGCTACTCAAAACACAACTATGGAAAGATAAGCAAAGTAAGAATCAAGTTACAATGTTCTCTAAACAAAAATGGATCCTTACCTTTATAACTACAACCAAAACAGGAAACGATGAGAAAGAAGAGCAGGACAATCAAACAGTCGAGTTTGAAACGCAACAGCTCGCATAAGGGTTTTCTTATTATTTGGTTAAGGATCTACCAACAACTACAGTGGTAGCATACTAGGATGAATTAACTATCGTTATATAAGAGACTATAAAGATGGACATGAAAGAACGATGAAGGACTACTTCATTGACAATCCAACCTATGATATTACGTTGTTCCGTCATCGATTTTGCATGAGCCCGGACATTTTCAACAAAATTTACTTAAAAATCCATGAAAAAAAACACTATTTTACTTCATGTTAAATGGAGCACTTGAAATAGGAGTTTCACCACATATCAAAATCTCAGTTGCTTTGCAAATGCTGAGCTATGGAACGTCTAGTGATCAATTGATGAATATTTCATGATTGTATCATTAATAGCGATAGAGTGCATAAAGGAATTTTGTAAAATGGTAATCGCACAGTTTGATGACGAGTACTTATGTGCGTCGAGTCCAAATGATGTTGCCAGGTTGCTAGATAGAGGAGAATCTAGGAGATTTCCTGGTATGCTTGGTAGTTTGGACTGCATGCACTGGACATGGAAAAACTGTAGGACTGGTTGGAAAGGAATGTTCACCGTACATAAAATGGTGTCAACAATGATTTTAGAAGCTATAATATCCGATGATATATGGATTTGGCATGCATTTTTTGGAGTACCAGGTTTGTTAAATGATATTAATGTTTTAAAGCAATCGTACTTCTTTTCAGAACTGTCTAATGGGCTGCCAACAGATGTTGAATACAAAGTTGGTAATGTCATGCATAGGATGGGATTCTACCTTGTAGATGGCATATATCAAATTGGAGAACATTAATGCAAGGGTCTAGGGTCCCAACCAATGATAAGGAGAGGTATTTCATTGAGAAATTGGCAAGCTATAGAAGGGACATTGGACGTACATTCAGTGTTTTGTAAGCAAGGTTTCAGATTTTACGAAACCCTACCAGATTTCATGACGCAAGAGTTCTTTATGATATTATGTATGTATGTATATATATATATATATATCATAATTCACAACATGATTATGGAGTCTAAAAGAGGTGGGTACAAGAACCAAAATAATAATTATCCAAATGCGTTTAAGGGTTCAAATACTAGATCTAAAAGAAACATTAACTCAATGGAGGAATATATTTCAACAATAAAGCATATTGCAGATCAAGTAGCACTTTTTAACTACATGACGAACTTTGTTGACCACTTATGGGTGTACATAGGGAGGAACGCTAGGACTACTTAGTCATAAATATATAAGTAGTTTGTGAGCATGTTCAGTAAGATTGTTACCCAGTTTCCTGGCCCGACTATATTGGGCTTGTCATGGAAGGCAGATTCGACTATTGACGAGAAGAGTGACCACGAAGCCAAGACTACAAGACCCAAATGTAGAGTCCGGACAGTTATACGAAACTCGACCTAAACAGGGTTAATAGATAGACAACCCAGGATGTCGGAACTATGGAGATTAGTTTTAATGGAATAGGGATCGGCATGGTCATTTGTCAACTTGGATGAGATAACAAAGGGATCGGTATTGCAAAGTAAGATGATAAGGCATCGTCCTTCGTGATAATTCAATGGATCAGCATTTCTTTGTGGAATTAAGGAGTCGGCATGATTACCTGGCAGGGTAGTCAACTTGAATGGAAATATGAGGGATCAGTATAAGTTATAACGCTCTAGGGATCGGCATAGCATTCCATATATGAAGGGGTCGGTATACACATCTCTGGCACTGTAGGGTTCAGTGTAACAACCTAAAGCACTAGAGCTCGGCATAACACTCCAAGATGGATCGACATTGCATTCAATGTATGAAGGGATCGGTATAATGTTGCTTGTGAGAAGATGGGTCGGCGTAATGTGGCTCATGAGATATGGATCGGCATAGTGTGCTATGAACGGAGGGTTCGACTTAGCACGTAATGGATGGTTTGTCATATCATAAAACAATGAGAAGGATCAGCATTCTTCAAATTATCATGAAGCTGAGACAAGGATTGAAGAAAAGCAGGAGCTTCACACATCCAAACACCTTGGTATTTGAAGCACCATCATGTTGGAGCATGAGGGAGCTACCATAGGGATCGCTGGCCCAAAATCAACACGTGGAGGGATCGATACCGATCCCTATCCATTGAGAGTTGTGCCTAGCCCTCCCTATGGTGGGGTCATATGGCTGAGAAGGTCATGTTGCCGAAATTCCAGTCAGATTGGAGGTTGCCTTCATCATAAATAGAGACCGATGGGGTCATTCTGGGGACCCTTCCGTTGTTAGTTAAATACCACCATTATTTTAATCAACTTCCTCTATTCCTTTCTTATCTCTTACCGTTTCTTGCTGTTTGTAATTGTAATCAAGTTATTGAAAAGCAATAAAGAGAATATTCAAAGTAGACATAGGCAATCAACGCCGAACCACTATAAATCTTGTTTTTTCTGCTTTTTGCTGTGTTTTTCTTGTTATTTTCCTCTATTTTCATTTAGTTTCTTCATTTACTTCACTACTTAAACCTATTCTTGGGTGTCTGTGGCCAATTTGGTTGCAAACATTTTGGTGCTTTCATTGAGAACTTGATTCTCAATCTGTTAGGATCCCTTTTGTTGCTACTGGATTGAGGAAATCCCTCGAAGGTGATCCGGATTCATCTCCAAAAGCTTACAGATACTATTCAGATTTACTGGAATTTAGACAAAGAAATCCATAATGGTGAGGCGCACTAGATCTACTTCCCAGAATGTTGATGCAAACGAAACTACCAGTATCCAGCAAGGGGCTCCAAGAAACAAGCCTACTAATGTGAATGTGGAGCCCGCTGAAGTCCAGAATCCCACTGATTCCATAACTAGTGCTAAATTCAACAACCTAATGAGGGAGTTGATAGAGAGCTATAGGCAAATGAATGAGAAAATCCAGACTAATGCCAACTTGAGGAACCATATTGCTCAACAGCAGTGTCATAGCGCCAGAAGGGATCTTGCTTCTTACTCGGTGTCAAATAGTTCAGCCTCATCAGATGAGCATCACAAACGTAGGCATCGCAGAGTCAAAGCAACGCGAGCAAGGACATCAGAACAATGCTTGGAAGACCAACATGGTCTGCCAAGACGGATCGGTGTCGATCCCTCCCTAGGGATCAGTATCGATCCCTCAGCCAAAGGGGTTGCTCCTTAAGTGCAGTTGGGGGGTCATGCTCGAACTGGGCCCGGAAACTTGGATGTTGGAGTACGTTTGTTTATTGACCAACTACCTCTCCGGAACGACGATGAGGTGAACACTCAGAGTGCACATCAAGAGGATGGGTAGGCCAAGGAGGCGTGAGATGGCTCGTAGACATCGACCAGAACATCCATGCAAGGTGGAGCACGACCACCACTTGGCACCACCCATCTAGACATCGGACATATCAGCAATGGTCAGACGGCTGGTGAGGGAGAATTGAGGTTTGACGAATGATGATTGGGGAATCTCTAGAAGCTACACCTCATTTACCAACGGTGTTTTACATGCAGAGTATCCTAGAAGGTTTAACATGTTTATGATGTCTGCCTATAAGGGGAAAACCGACCCTAGGCAGCACATCATGAGGTACAAATGGTTGATGGACTCAGCCAGAGCAAATGATACTACCAAATGTAGATGCTTCCCTATAACTCTCTCTGGGATTGCTACGATGTGGTTTGCAAGATTACCCCCGCGATCAATCTTAAGATTTGGCGAACAGGCAACAAGGTTTGTGGAGCAGTTCCTGATCCACGCAACTCGCCCTAAAGATGTGATGTCATTGTTCAATGTAATTCAGGCTCCGGGGAATCACTGAAGGACTACTTGTAGATATTTCATGTTGCGGCCACTGAAGTCAGTAACCCAAAAGACCATGCGATACTCATGGTTGTGACAAGAGGGGTTGACCCGAAATCTGAATTCGGCGATTGTCTAGCTGGAAAATCGCCGGCTTTGCTGGAACGTTTCTATTCAAAGGCGGCCTAGTTTATGAGAAAGGAGGAAGCCAGATTGTCTAGATAGAGCAATGTTGCAAGGCCCAGTAGGGAAGCGGTGCAAAGCAACATCGCGATAAAGCAGTCTAATGAGAATTCTAGGAAGGTGTAGGTCAATGTTCAAAACAAGCCAAATTAACAGAAAAGATGTAATGAAGGGAATCTAGACCAGAAGAGGTAGCCTAGAAGGCCGAAGCCTAGGATTCCCATGTATAACAGCTACACACCTCTGAATGCATCTTTGGAATCTTTTCACCTGTAATACCATTCAATATAAGAAGCCGCGTCCGAAGGAGTCGATAGAGACACAAAAGCAAACTGGGAAGTATTGTCGGTTTCATGAATGTTACAGACACAACACAAACAAGTGCAGGTCTCCAGGATGCTATTGAGAAATTGATTCGGGAGAAGAAGTTACAGCAGTTTGTGAAAAATCCATAGGATGGCGAACAATGGACATCTAACCCCAATCGAGTGCAAGCTCCATGCAGGGCTGAGGAGCCTGCATGGACCGGAGGAAGATTGGTAATAAAATGATTGTCGGTGGACCGCATCCCACGGATAGAAGTTGGTAGGAAATGGAGCGCTATTCCAGTGCGATGAGACATGTGGATTTTGAATTTTGTTCAAATACGGAGGACGGAACTCCGGCCAAGCAACATCAGATGATAACTGATGATATAGTGTTCAGCAGAAGGGATGTCGATAGAGTAGAGGCCCTACTATTGATCCGATGGTCATTTCAGCCATGATTGGCCCTGCTTCGGTGAGAAGAATTTTGATTGATTGTGGAAATTCTGTAAACATTATCTTTAAGAAAGCTTTTGATCAAATGAGAATGGAGGCCAAGGATTTGAAACCATCTAAAGCTTGAATACACGGTTTTAACGGTGTAGTGACTGAGACAGTTGGTTATGTCAAATTACCGGTTGAGTTGGGGGAAGGTGAACGTAGGAGGGTGCGGATCCAACCGTTCATTGTTTTGGATCTTTAATCATTGTATAATGTTTTTCTGGGTCGTTCGGCCCCAGCTAAATTTCGGGCAGCACTTACCCCGGGGTGTTTGACACTGAAATTCCCGACTGATAATGGAGTAGGTGTTGTGAATGGTGATCAGGCGATTGGACGTGCCTGTTATGTGGCAGAGTTGAAAGAGGCTCAGCGTAAAGAGAAGAGAAAGGGTGTGGACAAGTCTGTCCGCATCCAAGTTACCGAAGGTTGACAAATGGGGCCTAAGCCTTGACTTGGGCACCACAGTCAGTTTTATAGAGATATAGACCCGAGGGACGTTGAGGAAGAGCCCTAGGAGACCAAGGCGATGCTAGTTGAGCTGATGATTGATATAACAGTAGGCCACGAGGACCCATCACGGTTGTTGAAAATTGGATCGCAACTCAGCTCTTCAATGGTGAGAGAACTTACTGATTTTCTCCGAGCGAATCTGGATGTATTCAATTGTCATTTTGACATGTGTAGGATCTCGCCTGCCATTGCGAGCCATGCATTGAACATTGACCCGAAGTATGTTTTAGTGAAGCAGAAGAGGCAAGGCATGGATCTGGAGAGGTCCGTTGCTCTTAAAGAGGAGGTGGATAAACTTAAAGTCAATGGGTTTATTCGTGACGCTCTCTATCTTGAATGAATATCTAATCCCATACTGGTGAAGAAGAAGGGGAATGGGAAGTGGAGAACGTGTATTGATTATTCAGACTTGAACAAGGCGTGCCCTAAAGATAGTTTTCCCCTTCCTAGAATTGATCAGCTAGTCGATTCAACTACAGGACATGAATTGTTGTCATTCATGGGTGCGTACTTGGGGTATAACCAAATCCCGATGCATGTCCCAGATCAGGAGCATACCAATTTTGTGTTGGATGTTGGGTTATACTGTTATGTAGTGATGCTGTTTGGATTAAAGAACGCTGGAGCAACCTATCAACGTCTGGTTAACCGAATGTTTAAGGGTTAGATTGGGAGAATGATGGAAGTCTATGTGGATGATATGCTTGTGAAGTCACGACGATCAAACGACCACATATGAAACTTGGCGGAAATGTTCAATATCCTTCGACTCTATAAAATGAAAATCAACCCTGTGAAGTGCTCATTCGGTGTTGCGTCAGGGAAGTTCTTGGGTTTTATTGTCAATGCTTGAGGAATTGAAGTTAATCCAAAGAAGAATCAAGCCATTCGGGAAATAAAAGCGCCTAGAACCATTATATAAGTACAGAGTTTGAACGGGAAGGGCGCTGCTTTGACTCGATTCATTTCTAGGGCAACTGATAAATGCATTCCTTTCTTTGACCTGATAAGGAGGGAAAAGAGGAATTTTGAGTGGATGCAAGATTATGAAGACGCGTTCTGAGCTCTGGTGGATCATTTGGAGAGACCCCCTGTCTTGTCGAAGCCGGTCGATCATAAGGAGTTGTATGTTTACTTGGATGTATCATCGCATGCTATAAGTGTCACCTTGATTCGTGAGGAGAACCGGATTCAGAGGTCAATGTATTACGTCAGTAAATGATTAACGGGTACAGAAAGAAACTACCCAAATATAGAGAAATTGGCATAATGCTTGCTGATCGCATCGTGCAAACTTCGCCCATACTTCCAGGCATATCCGATTAACATTTAAACCGACCAGCCATTATGACATGTCCTTCAACGACCTGAGACGTCTGGAAGTTTGCTTAAATGGAACATCGAGCTCAGCTAGTTCAACATTACATATCTTCCGCGAAGAGCAATCCAGGGGAAAGCATTGGCAGACTTCATAGCAGAGTTTACCGTGCAGGACGAGCCTCCAGAGAGTGGTGTAATCCCTACTGTGCGATGGAAGCTGTACACCGATAGGGCATCTAATGATGATCGTTCTGGAGCTGGGATTGTTCTTGTAACCCCTAAGAACCGATCAATTTGCTACACTTTGAAGCTTGATTTTCCGGCTAAAAACAACAAAGCCGAGTACGAAGCCGAGTATGAAGCATTGATCGCTGGGCTTAAACTCGCTAGAGAGCTCGAAGTAAAGTCTCTTGAAATCTTTTGCGGCTCACAACTGGTGGTGTATCAAGTTAGAGGAGATTATCAGGATAAGTACAATGACTTGCCCCGTATCTTACCCGAGTTTAGGAGCTGTTGGCGGACATTGAATACTATGAAGTTTCGCATATCCTACGTGAGTGGAACAGAGAAGCCGATTCATTGGGAAAGTTCGCGAGTACTGGTGCTGCACAACATATAGGATTGGTACCAGTTGAGACATTGCATACCCCAAGCATAAATATGATGTAAGTTGATCAAGTACTGGAAGCAGAGCCCGAAAGGGAGTCGTGGGTGACTCCATTTAAAGACTACCTATTGCATGGAATCTTGCCTGAGAGAAGAAACGAAAAGCGGCAAGTCCTTTGTAAAGCTTCACGGTATATTATGCAAGATGGAATTATGTATAGAAAAAGATTTTCTGTCCCCCTACTGCGGTGTCTCATGACGAGATAAAGCACATTTTGAAAGAAGTCCATGAGGGAGAATATGGCGAACACACTGGGGGGCAAAATTTAGCAAAAAAGATACTTCGTTACGGATTCTACTGGCCAACTGTGAACCAGGATGCTGTTGATTATGCTAGACGATGCGACAAGTGCCAGATATATCCAAAAGTCTCGAGGGTCCCGCCGGCAGAGATCACACAAATGGTTAGTCCATGGCCATTCGCTATATGGGGTATCGACATCATCGGCTCTTTAACAATATCCAAGGGTGGCGAAAAATACGTGATTGTCATGGTTGATTACTTTACCAAATAGGATGAAGTGGAGCCGTTATCTACGATCATAACCAAGAAAGTTATCAACTTCGTTGTTCGAAATATCATATGTCACTTCGGTCTTCCCCGGACTATCATGACAGATAATGGAACTCAATTCGATAGTCTTGAATTTAAAGAATTCTATCGGAGATATTGTATCGAAAAGAGGTTTGCGGCGGTCACTCACCCTCAAGCTAATGGACAGGTTAAAGTTGTAAACAAGATTATCAAGTCTATTTTGAAAAAAAATTTGGAGAAGGCTAGAGGCAAGTGGGTAGACGAACTTTCTACGGCACTTTGGGCCTATAAGACCACTCACAAGTCCACGATTGGCCATACTCCATTCGCTCTTGCTTACGGAGCCAAAGTAGTTATTCCAATAGAACTCGAAGTCCCTTCTCACCGAGTACAACCCCACACAAAACAAGATCTTCTCTTAGAATCTTTAGACTTTATCGATGAGAAATGCGAGGAAGCCGATTTGAGAGTGGCTGCCCACCGACGTCAAGTCGCCGGATATCACAACACGAAAGTCTGATCGAGAACCTTTGAAGTCGGCGATCTTGTCCTGAAGCGAGTTTTTCCGGTCCCATCGCACATGACTCCGACGTGGGAAGGACCGTACGTCATTAAACAAAGGCTTGGAGAAGGAACTTTCAAGCTAGCGACTGTTGATGGTGCGACACTTCCAAGAGCGCGGAATAGTAAGCATTTACGACGCTATTTCTCCTAGAACATTTCTTTTGTATTTCAATTCTAGTTACTCTCGACATTTGCTTTAGTATTTGATCTTTTGGATGTGCAATAAGACAAGTTAGTTTGTTCCTTTTCATGTGATGAATTTTGAACTTCTTTTGCATAAACGATTGTTATTGCATTTTATGTTAAGTATATAATGAAACTGATTGGTATCGATATATGCGAAGTGTGAACAAATTCACAGAGTTTGAAATCGATCAGTCGTACTAATCCCCGATGGGATCGAACAAGGTGAGCTCCGCAAATTTTTCCAGTTGACAACTCCTGTAGACGAACCCTAGAGCGGTGCTCACAATAAGGAACAAAGGTCGCCGACAATTTGGTAATTAGGAAAACTCTAAATCCCTGGAGTGCGGATTGGAGTATAAACCATTCGGCGGAAAAAAGATAGCCACGGGCGGAAACACGACTACCCATGAGAAAACTATAAATCCCCGGAGTGCGGATTGGAGTATAAACCATTCGGCGGAAAACGACTACCATGAGCAAAAACACGACTGCCCGCAAGAAAACTCTAAGTCCTCGGAGTGCGGATTGGAGTATAAATCATTTGGTGGAAAAATGACTGCCACAGGTGGAAACACGACTGCCCACGAGGAAAACTCTTAGTCCTCGGAGTGCGGATTGGAGTATAAGCCATTCAGTGGAAAAATGACTACCATGGGCAGAAACACGACTGCCCATGAGAAAAACTCTAAGTCCTCGGAGTGTGGACATAAGTGTATACCATACGGTGGAAAACAACTGGCTTGGGCAGAAACACGACTGCCCACGAGAAAAAATCTAAGTCCCGGGAGCACGGACTGGAGTATGAGCAATTCGGGTATGGTTGATCACCCATGGGAAATTCTATATCCCCAGAGTATGGAGTGAAGCAAGAACATAAGTTCAGCATGAACCGACCGCTCGCAAAATAACTCTAAGTACCCATATTGGACTAACTCTATACTTAATGGGTGGATGGACGGATCTTGACTATTCTCTATCCCATGAATTCCAACCTCAAATCGACAAAAGAAATTCAAATTGCTAAAGGTGGGATGTGATAGCTCATTACAATTCCGGCTTAGCACCTCTTACGACTTAAGGCAATGACTACAAAGAGGCCTTGAGATGGAGATAGTGAATTATTAACAAGACTGGTGAAAATTATTACAAGTACATGGAATGGAAAGTAATTATTCAACTATTGAAGTAATGATTCGCATGATGTCTAATCAAAAAACAAAGAAATTTATTCACTAGTCGTAAAAATCTACTACAAGTTATTCCAAAAGTTCAGGATTCATGCCCGTTCACCTACTACTAAAAAAACGAAACACGCATTCAAATTATTCAAGCTATATACAACAATGCAAAGTGGTAACTATTTCTTCGACCTTTTCTCCTTCTTCGGTTTCTCAAGAGTAGAATCAGTTGAGCGTCTTTTTCGGGACCCTTTGCCTCTCTTAGTTGGGACACTTGAAAAAGTAGGAGGAATTTAACCAAGGATCGACCCGCCGGGTAGAATGACCTGCAGAGGCACAAGATCGGGATCTCCGACCACCACCTCAGGGGGTTCGCTTTTGACTTCGCGGTTCGATTTCTCCTCCTCTTCAATTTTCTTCTTCATGCTAATTTTGGCAGTATGCTCCATGGCAGCCGTGATCATCACATCATCAAGTTCCTTAGAAGGAGACGGGTCTTCGGGCTTGTCTTTATCAATTTCCCCGATGACTTAAGCATCAAGCCCCGGAATATCTGCAGTAGCCAGAGCTTCGACCATTTTCTCTTATTGCTCCATGGCGACATCGCTCCTAGGAGTTTGTTCAGGACCGAAATGACCTGTAGAAATTCATTAAAACACGAGCATTATTCAATGGCCGTTATGCACCGGAAACAACGAATTTTTGAATTCGAAGAATTTCAGCACTATACCAGCATCTGTTTGACTCTCAGTGGTCATTGGGGTGCTCTCTTCGAAAATGGGAGATAACATCTATGGACCAAGGCCGGGTCTGTTCGGATCATAGCGATCTGTTGCTCCATGATTTGAGAAAATGATGTACCAGCTATTTGGGTAGGAGAAGGACCCTTGAGATTGGTTCTAGAAGATTCAATGACGTCTTCTCCTTCTATAGTCGGTGTAGGAGCCTTAAAGAATTGAAGTTTCGTGGCGGACAAATCAGACGGATCATTTCCTCGAAGCCCCTCTCGCATGAGTGCCTCTTCATTAAGCTCTGCTCCTCCCAATTCTTCCTTCTTGATTTTGGTAATGAGCTCCCAGGCTTCAGTGAGTGATTCAAGATAACCTTCGTCTAGAAATGTCAAGTAATGGTGAAGAATAACTTTCGCGTTATATTTGACGATAAGCGGATCGAACAAGTTCTTGTTCTCATTTCTACCGGACTTGGTGGCGTCATCTACCCGAGAGTTAATTTCTTCGAGCACTTCTTTCCTGCCCTCTTCGCGGGCCACTTCTTTTAAAGCTTCGATCTGGGCAAATTGTTCATCAAGCTTCGTTCTTAAGTTTCTTGCCTCAACGATCTCCTCGCAGTATCTCTGCGATTCTTCCTACGCCTCAATCTTTACCTCCCTCTTTTTATTTAATAATTTTTCAAGCTCATCAACACCACAAGCCAAGACCTCTTTCTCCTTTTGCAAGGAGTCCTTTTCGAAGTCCAAAGTGCCAATCCGATGAAGTGCCGCGTCCAATTCTTTTTTGTGCGAAGTCTCCAGGCGATTTACCGCCTCTGCCGTTTCTTTTGCATTCTTCTCTGCTTTGGCAAGTTGGGTTTTATACTTAAGCAGCTCTGTGTCCTGGTGTTTGATGATGTCCTTGTCATAAATAGCCTCCAACGTGAGGCAGTCGATTTCATGTTGGCGCTCGACGGAGACTTCAGAGATTTTCTAGGCCAAGTGAAAAAATGATTCATGCTGGACGTACACGTCATTCATGCATGCTAATGAGCTCTCTTTGGCACTTCTAGGAATGGCGTATATGGAAGGGACGAACTTAAGTCCATCAAAGCAGATTCTTGGAAAGGTAGCTTTATGTTCGACTAGCTTCTCCGCTGTTGTAGGGTCAGAAGCGAGAGCCGGCAGAGGTGGTTTAGAAGTGACAAGTGGGTGTTTGTCGGACGACGCTCGCACGACTGCCTCAAAATTGACGACCCAGAATGTTGGTCATGAAGTGCGGCAGCATGAGTGCCATGATGTGAAGACTTATCTCCGCTCTGAGCATGAATGTTTGAGGGATCATCATGACTAGGAGCATGTGATTGAGAATTCCGTTTGGATGAGGAAGAAGACTCTCATGAATAGTAATCTTTACTTCACCCGTCATCCATTTCTTTGCGTCTCTTAGATTTGGAATCTCAGCTTAAGCGATAGTAAGTAGAAGAACCCCTAAGACGGTCGAAGGCGTGGGAATGTGACATTGCACCTACGAAGAACAAAATAAGAGCACGATTAAAAGCTGTCAAACAAATAATTAATTACGTCTGTATAGTATGATGCAAGTATTAGTGTGTGTCCTAGTGCTCTCCCCGACGGACCGGTAATGGTGGCTTTACTCATCGAAGTATTCACCCCTCTGTTTGAAGGTTGGACTCCTTTGCCGCTTCTGGTGAGGGAGTTGAGCCCTTCGATGGTGATGTTAGGAAATTCATAAGTTAGTATATCGTCTGAAATTGGAAGGTCGGAGAATCCCTTCAATGAGCTTTCCATTTGTTGAGAAGACAACTCCTTTTTCAAGTGGGGTAATGACGAATTCTAGATTTTCCCCAGCTTTACTCTTTCGCAGCTTATACACCAACCTTTTCTTCCTTTTCGGGGGTGTTTGCATTTGCCCGACCTTCGGAGTTTCGACCACTGATGCCTTTCCAAGGCCTACATCTTCGTTTCTCAGCCTAACATCTTGAGATTCTTTGATCTCCCCTTCTTCGATGTCTTCCCGAGTCCCTTCGGCAGGGCGCACAATGGGGTTGCTTGTTTCTACTCTTTCTTTGGTAATAGTTTTCGAGGCTACTTTGCTCCCCAGGAGTCCGATTCTGCAACCGTCTTCCAACAGCCCGAATAATGAAAGCAGCTCATCAGTGACGAGGATTCTAATGTCCCGATCCTCAACGGGAGTAGCACGAATGGTAGTCACGGCCCTAGAATATTTGACACCCTCGGGTCGAGGACGAATACCTGAAAGAACAAGAGATGTTAGTATGTTTAAAGAATAAGTTGCAACGTGCCATCGAACTAAAGACGAAGGCAGGAGTAACACTTACGTCCTCCTAACCATCTCCTTGAGAAGCCAGGAGGACATTGTACATAAAACCACTCATGCTTGAATAGGGAGAGCTTGTTACATGCACCCGTTAGGACCTGACATTTAGGCGAGGGCTCGAGGAAGACATACGAGGGGCTCCCTGACCGTATTTTAAAAATGTAGATATATCTGATGTCTTCGGGGGTCGACGGACAGAACAGAACATTCATAAATAGAAGGAAGGTCCCATGAATGAAGGCATAGCTGTTGGGATGCAACTGGGTAGGAGCGATCCCTAGGTACTTCAGCATTTCCTGAACAAAGGAGTTGAAAGGTGGGATACATCCAGCCCAGCACATAAACTTATTGCAAGCGATAATATCCGGTTGAGGGCAAGTGGGGTCTGTCTTGCCTCGATGGAACTAAAACGTCTTTAAACAGAATTCCATGTATGGAGCACAATCGATGAAGGGCGTCTTTGCCAATTCTAGAAGCCTGTGAGTCGACAGGGTTATCTAGAACGATGGCACCATCGACGACATCGGGAGCCGGACTGATAGCTTCCGTTGGTAAGACCGGAATGTCGGTAAAGAGATCCATTTATGGGCTGAATGCCTCTGCTGGTTCTGTATGGTCGCTCGGAGAAGATTTTTCAGATATGGTGGCGGAGCATGATCTTGCCTCAAAACTAATGCATTTGCGACTGATCTAGAGGATATTATGATTGCACGCTCCGTGTAACTTGAGATCTATGTCAGTTATACTAAGTAGGTAATCAACGTTAGAAATAATAACCCGTTCCCCCCATGTCATGTGTGAACTAGTGCAGTGCAGTGCAGTATGAAACAAGTATGAACAGTTTGGAATCGTAAAAGCTAGAAATGACAAGGCTTAGAATTACATCCAGAGAGACCGACATCGCAGACCATCTCAATCAACAAGAAAGTTGATCGACAATGAGAGCTTCAAGATCGGCTATCGACATATAAATTTATGAAGTTTTTTATCCATTTTATTACTTTTTTCATGTCTAGAAGTCCATAAATATGTCCATTATAACATAAGTCTAGCAGTCCAAGTCATTTTATGTTCGGGAAAAGCAGTGTGCAGTTCAATTTGTGAATGATTTAAGTTAAGTTAGAACTCATCATCAAAGCCGATCCCTCAACTCCCTTTACCGATCCCTAACCTCCAACTTCTATGTCGATCCCTACTACCTAGCCTCTATTTTGATCCCTATGTTTAAACCTCTATACCGACCCCTTAAATAGTTAATGCCTACCGATCCCACATCCTAGCTTCGTTACCGAACCCTAGCTGCTAGCACTGATCCCTAAACTCGAGACCCACTACCTACCCCTTGCCTGATACGAGCTCCTACCGATCCCTCGTAGAGCCCTTCCCTACGCCGAACCCTAACATTAACAAATCTCCATCCTATCACCAAATTACTAGGTACCGAACCCTCTTCCTTCTTCCCTCTTCCTTCTTCCTTATTCTTTCTTCCTTCTTCCTTCTTTCTTCTTCTTCTTTCTCTAGCACCTTCATCTCCTCCTTCCATCTCGCCCGACTTAGCAAAACCCACCAAATTGTTCACCTAAAAACAACTCGAACATACGCAAACCCCAAATCGTGACTCGAGTGACACGATTATAAGAGGGAAGCATACCTATTTGAATTAAGTTAAAAGCACGTGGTTGAAACTTGGGATTAAGGGTGAGTTACTGGTGGTTTGAATCGAGAATGATGTTTCACGTTTGAATTTCAGTGTTAAAGGTAAAGATTTCTTCTTTCAATTGTTCGGCTATGTGCTTGTACAAAGAACAGGAAAAGGGTTAAGTGTTGTGAAGTATAAAGTGAAGAGAGGAAGGAAAGGGATGCGGGTTTATATATGAGCGATAAAAAGGGAGTCGAACCGGTCATTAAGGGTGACTAAGTCAAAGAAGGAAAAAAGAGAAGAGAAAGGGTCGACACTGAGGCATGCCAAACCCTATTCATGTATCTCTAACGATGGATCGGTAAGAGGGATACCGATCCCTTCAAAAAATAGAAAAAGGAAAAAAAATGAAGGTGAATGATAGGTATGAATGGAATAAAAAATGGAAAGGAAGAAGTGAAGAACGATTGGGAAGTGGTAGATGATCGTCGTCGTAAAGATCTAATTGTAGGCATAAGTGTACATGACACTATTAAACTTGGCAATAGCCTACGAACGTCCGAACGTGTCCGGGAGCCAACAATGGAAATGTGTATGTGAATGTGCACGAAAATGATTTAAGGATTCAACCTTTTGAAATTAACTGAAACTGTGGTCTAGCCTGAAACGATCAAGTTTGAAATCGAGTTGGAAGACTCCCAATAAATTTCACATGACCAAATCTATACATACAAATAGAGTACAACATCAGACTTGCATCATTGAAGATCGATAAAGGAATAGAAGTTAACCAGGTAGTTAGATGGACTTCTTTTAGGCAACTCGGACTTTTTTTTATTCAAAGCACGTAATGCTACTCACAAGACGTGCTTTAGGGGGCAAGTGTTACTCGGTACTCTGGCCCGGCTATATTGGGTTGGTCACGGAAGGTAGATTCGACTGTTGACGAGAAGAGTGACCGCGAAGCCACGACTACAGGACCCAAATGTAGAGTCCGAACAGTTATACGAAACCCAGACTGAACAGGGAAATAGACAGACAACGCAGGATGTCAAAACTATGGAGATTAGTTTGAATGAGATAGGGATCGGCATGGTCATTTGTCAACTTGGATGAGATTGCAGAGGGATCGGCATTGCAAATTAAGATGATAAGGCATCGGCCTTAGAGATAATTCAAGGGATCAGCATTCCTTTGAGGAGTTAAGGGTCGACCTGATTACTTCGCAGGATAGTCAACCTGAATGGAAATATGAAGGGATCGATATAAGTTATAACGCTATAGGGATCGGGGTAGCATTCCATATATGAAGGGGTCAGTATACACATCTCTGGCATGTAGGGTTCGGCATAACATCCTAAAGCACTAGGGCTCGGTGTAACACTCCAAGATGGATCAGCATTTGCATTTAATGTGCGAAAGGATCGGTATAATGTTGCTTGTGAGAAGATGGGTCGGTGTAATGTGGCTCGTGAGATATGGATCGGCATTGTGTTCCACAAACAGAGGGTTCGGTTTAGCACATAATGGATGGTTCGGCCTATCCTAGAACAATGAGAAGGATCGGCATTCTTCAGATTATCATGAAGCTGAGCCAAGGATTGAAGAAAAGCAGGAGCTCCACACATCCAAACACCTTGGTATTTGAAGCACCATCATGTTGGAGCATGAGGAAGCTACCATAGAGATCGCTGGCCCAAATTCAATAGGTGGAGGGATCGGTACCGATCCCTATCCATTGAGAGTTGGGCCTAGCCCTCCCTATGGTGGGCCCATATGGTTGAGAAGGTCATATTGCCGAAATTCCATTCAGATTGGAGGTCGCCTTCATCTATAAATAGAGGCCTAGGGGGTCATTCTGAGGACCCTTATGCTATTGGTTAAACACCACCGTTATTGTAATCAACTTCCTCCACTCCTCTTACTGTTTCTTGTTGTTTGTAATTGTAATCAAGTTGGTTGAAAAGCACTAAACAGAATATTCAAAGTGGATGTAGGCAATCAACGCCGAACCACTATAAATCTTGTTGTTTCTGCTTTCTGCTGTGTTTTTCTTATTATTTTGTAATTTTCATCTGTTTTCATTTATTTCACAACTTAAACCTATTCTTGGGTGTTTGTAGCCAATTTGGTTGCAAAAAAAGATGTTTACCGAAGTTTTTTATTGAAGTCATTGTGAAGTAGTTTGCTTAAGTGGTTTACTAAAGTTGTTTTGTAAAATTTTCTAAGCTTGTTTTTTGTGCAAGGTTATGAAGAACGTATGGCGAGGTAATTTTAATGTTATTTGTGAAATTGTTCCCTAAGTTGCTGTACGAAATTATTTGTGAATCAAACAAAGAGCTTTATCGAATATTTGCTTCTTACTAATGCAACAAATTTCATCAAAGATTTCTACTTAGTTAGAAATAAAAATCAGACAATAAAAACTAGTATCCATCCCTAGACGTGGCATGCCACTTCCTCTCTCTCTCTCTTATAAGATTCAAGTTGTTCATTTACTAGTTCTTGTTATAAAGGAGTAAGCTTGCTAAAATTGCAAGCTATCATTTTAATCAAGTTCTGCTCTCGCAACTGTAACGATACGGATTTTGCCCGCTCGAAAATCGACATCCATACTTTACATCATACTCGAATGCCGTAGATTCGACTGTTCAAATCCGAGTCGCCAGAGCTTATAACACCATTAAGTATAACAACATAGCGGAATAAAGAAATAGATGATATCATATACAACTCCATTGAATACAATATCCAGAATGATATACAACAATGATACCAATATGATACAACAATATCAGAGATAAATAATGATACAGCGGAAATAAAAATAATGGAAGAGATCACTCCAAATGATCTCCAAAAGAGAATGAGTCCAAACTCCAATAGAAAGCTCCAATCCATAGCTAGCGGAAAGTAAGGTCAGTCGTCCAAGGACTGACTAGCTCCAGAAAATCTACTCAACCTGAATATCTGAAAACCCCAACTCTAGACTGCTCGTGTAGAAAATTATGAGCACCCAGAGTTTAGGAAAGGAACAATAAACTCTGAGTCAGTCGTGGGACTGGTGTGAGTAACAAAAACAGTCTATCTTTAAAACAAAGTAAGATTGAATTTCGCAATGCTTTTGGAAAATGAAACTACCATAAGACCTCCCGCCAGACACACAATGCAAACGCAGAATTGGAGAAGATTTCTTCTTATGATAGTCAAACATGCTTACTACGCAAAACATTGGATTATTATTACTAGTGCATAGTGAAGAAAACATTTCAAAGTATAATATTAATCTTAGCCAGCATAGGAATTTCACGTTATGCCTACTATAGCTACTATGTTCAATAGCAGGTTACCGCCACATTCCATAGCAGGTTATACAATTGCAATCGTAAAGGTTCGTATTGTTTCTTTGGATTCCAACAAATGGTCAGGCTAAGGAACTTCCTTTCCTACTGCCGAATGGGATCACCTCTGGCTGGACGTCCCGAGAGACAAACTGCTCTCTGCCAACACAAGGCCGGGTTACCCCTGTACCAGGTAACTCACGAATATGACATCCCCCGGTCCTTTAGGACCTTTATCCGAGGCGCCTCGATCAAACACACAATCATAATAAATGAGATCGGAGTATCCACATAGGTTAAATACCAGGGCTCCATACCTGATACCACCCTTTTCCAGAAGGAAATGACATACCCTAAAGGGCGCGACCCTCATAACCTTGCCGCATATTCCAGTTTCGACCATTTCCGGGTTGTGAGGTCCGAAGAGGTCTCGTCCACAAAGCTACGCTTTGTCACAAAGCTATGCTTTGGGTCAACAGATGATCAAAGTAATGATCACAAAGATAAATGATCAAACAAATGATCATATCACAAATGATCAAACAATGATCTTCACACAGCAACACTCAGCATGCCACATTACCAAATTGGGAATATATCGTTGATAACCTTCAACTACATAACCTCTGAGCTCGTACGTCTTAGAGAAGGGTGTTAAGCTAAGAGAATAAATTCTCCGCCACCAACAGAAATGTATTTGAAAGAAATCTGCTTTATATCTCAAAGTGTAATGTCAGACATGTAACCATACAAGTCTGTTCCTGGTTCGAATAGAACCGAAGGCACTTCCAAAGAAGCCCTTGCAAATCCGGGTATTTACAATCCCGATCGGACTTCCCATCACTTAGGGGATCTCTATACTAGGAGCTACCCAGTGCAGAGACAATCGATAGGTTATCCTATCGTTTTCGCAAACAACCGGTCTTCAACACCGATCTTCAAATGCTATCCATATACGACGTATCACTTATTCGGAATGGGTTATTTGACACAAAGGTCCTCTCCCGGATAAACCGAATAATGAGCGCAAGGGGATCTCTATACCAAGAGCTACCCAGTGCAGAGACAATCGACAGGTTATCCTATCGTTTTCGCAAACACCCGGTCTTCAACACCGGTCTTCAAATGCTATCCATATACGACGTATCACTTATTCGGAATGGGTTATGTGACACAAAGGTCCTCTCCCGGCTAAACCGAATAATGAGCGCAATAATTAAAAATATATGGATATTGGGAATTCAGTTAAATCACAACTTAAACCCAAACTTTCTTTTCAAATGGTTTAACAAATTACCATTTCTAATCTTTAAACAAAAAGATTCATTTTTAACAATCTTCAAAGGTTTAAAATAATTTCCACATTTTTTTTCTTTTAAATAAAAGATTCATTCACAGATTTTCCAAATTAATTTCCATTTCAATTTAACTCGTTAAATCTTTAAATCAAAGATTTAACTTTTAGCTTTCAAAACAATTCCATTTCAAATGGTTTAAACAAATCATCATTTTAAATCTGTTAAAAATAAACAGATTTAGTTCATAGCTTTCTAAAAGAATTTATTCATACTTGGAAAATCATTTTTCAATTCAATCTTGAAATTCCTTTACTTAAATTGGAATTTCATTTCTTATCTGAAAAGCTTTTATTCTTCCAAAATAAACAGTTTTCATTTTGGAAATCTGATTCATTTATACGAGTTAAGGTTCTTGGGTTAAATTCGAATTCTCAAACCAATATTTTCAAAATGGTTTAAATTCATTTAAACATATTTATAACATCTTTAATCAAAATTCCAATCATTGAATTCAATTCCAAATATTGAATTCAAATTCAAGTTGAATTATTTAAATTTCAAAACTTAATCAAGTTATTCGAAAATAAGACTTATCTTTGAAATTCCATTTCAAAAGCTTTTCACTTTAAACCCAAATTTCCAATTTCAAAATCAATTGAAATTATAATTTCAATTTCAAAAACATCAAATTCAAATTATCTGTGACTTAACCGATTTCCACGTGAAATCCATATTTGTGTGTGTATAAGTGTGGTCTATGGTTTTACACAGTAGTGCAACATCATCAAATCATCACAGATCAAAATACAGAAATATAGTTGATAAGCAATATAAACTATAATGCTTATCGTTTATTCACAGATCACAGATATATATCACAGATAAGTAAATTACAGATCACATCATAAATCAGGGTATATCACAAAGCATCACATATTAGGGATATCAAACAATTCAATCATTCAACGAAATCCAAACATCCATAAGTAAGATCAATTAAATTGTTTGATAAATTCAAATCAGATTTATTTCTTATGAATTTCTAATCCTGGTTAATTTATATTAATAAATTACAAACCATTTTGATTAATTATTCTTTAATCATTTATTAATTAACCATTAATAATAAATTTACTAACCTTTAATTATTAATTGATCAATCTTTAATTATTAAATAATTAACCTTTAATTATTTAATTCACCATTTAATTAATTATCTTTAATTAATTGCTTTAATTAATTATTCCTCAATTAATTACCATTCTTAATTAATTACCATGAGTGATTACACCTTTTAAAATTGAATTTAAATTCCATTTCAAAATTAAACTTTTAAATAAAAGAATTTTATCAAAATCAAATTTAAACATTTGTTTTGAAACAATTTACTTTTAAACGCTATTTAATTTAAACTTGTTTTAAAAACCAAATTTCATTTTAAACTTTAAGATTCAAAGTTCATTTGAATCTAACTAAAACTGGATTTAACTTAGTTTAAATCTATTTTACAAATTTAAATTCCATTTAAATTTGCTTAAATTCAAATTTCAGACAGGTTTACAATAACTGTAACCGGACTAAACTGACTCGAGACAAACACATTTTGCTTCGAGTCCATCCCCTACATGCTTTGAGCAAGATGCAGAAATCACTCGAGTGAAACTCTAGTCCACTCTCCCTGCTTCAACCCAAATCCCACCAGAAATCAAAGTGCACGGTGCACATGCACCGTGACTATGCCCACCTCCGACCAACTTCGACGACTTCCCTCATCGACGATCGTCACTCAAACCAATCTCGATCATCAGATCGATGATAAAAACATCAAAACAAATTCGAGCGTTCAAGCTTGATACTACAACCCCAAAAAAACGAAACCTGGAAATCACCACGACCCACTTCTACGATCACCAGAACTCAGAACCTCCAGCCAAAACATTCGCCATCATCCAGACTTCAATATCCCAGAGTTCCATCGAACTCGATCACTCCTTGGTCTCGGAATGATCAAATTTCCAGCCATAGTCAAAAATAGGTCTAGAAAACAAAACTAGCCACCATCGTCACCTCCGGTCACAGATCAACTTCCTGCTAATTTTCCTGGCCTCACCATTCACTTCTCTTCCTCCAGAAGAAACTCCAACCCCTCCAATCCTTGAGATCACCAGATTTTTCCAAAAACCCCAAAAACAAACAACGCAGGTAAACTCTTTAAATACAAATCACAAAAATGTGATTATAGCTTTAAAAATCCTAATTACAGGCAAGAATTCAAGTTGTAAACTTGAATTGATATTTTAAAATGTTTGAAATTTTACTTATATTAAATATTGGCTGTTCTTTAAGTTTTTACAGAGCAGTTCTACTTGGTAAACTCACATTCAAATTTTAAATGTGTTTTATGATCAAACAAACCTATCTTGTTTGGATACCGAGTCCTAAAAATCAACAGATTAAGCAGGGTAGATTTTTGTTTTAAACCTGAGCTTCAAATTTTATAACAGAGATGTTTTCCAGACTATTAAACAGTCACGCATCAATACATTCAAAGAATTGCATAAATATATATTCATATAAACACACTTATTTCAGACATAAGAACATAAGTGAACATACTTACACAGAGTTTAAATTTAAGTTACTCACTTATTTTCCAGAGGAAGACAGAGCTGATGATGAAACAGGTTTTTGAAAGTTGCAAAACTGAAGTCTTCAATTTGATCTTTGCTAAGTTGTTGTTTGATTGAATTTTCTTTTTTTCTTCTTTTAGTTTTGAGCTGAAGCTCATTTCAAATTTTTCTCAGTTCTAAAATGATCGAACTGATGGAAGGGAAGATGATGTATAAATGGAAATGAGGTTACAGGGTGTGTTCATTTTGTACAGGTGATATAATATTTGTTTGTACAAAGTAATAAATTTTCTTTTGTACCAAGGTCAGAGATATTTGCTTTTGGAGGCTGATAACATTTCGAATTTGACTTTGTTTATGCTAGCATTAAATGCTTAAGTCCTTTATGTCTTCATATGTTTGTATGTGAATGTATTTGCACTGTCTTGTGGCTTCATAGATATGTTTACTTATTTATTTTACCTGCCTACACATGTTTGTTGTCTCCTTTCTTTTGCAAGTGTATATACATAACTATGTAGATTTGTTTACACTAGAATATACTTGGATGTATTTTTATTTGTTTCTATTTCCAGCTTAAGTATTTGTTTTATCTTCCTACATATATATGTGTTTTGTTCCTTCATTTGGTAAGTGTTCATACTTATATTTGTTTTGGTCCTGTTATTTTTGAAATATAAATGAAGTTCTATATTTTATTTTATTTTATAAGCTAATTCATGTATATATTTTTATCATATATATATTTGTATTATTTGTTTCATATTTGTCTACATTTATTCATATTTATATTTATCTTTAAACCATTTATATTAAGATTTAAATTCAATCATCAATATATACATATCATTTCAAATCTATTCATATAGGCACAACTATATAAATTCACATATATACAATTTCAAAATTTAAAATTATTTACACAGAATATATTCGAATTCGGGGAAACTCGCAATCAATTAATCGATTAATTTCACAGTTTTATTCAAAAATTCAATAAATTATCAATTTAAATTTAATAAAAATCCGGGGTCGTTACAGACTTCCCCCCTTAAAAGAATTTCGTCCTCGAAATTGCCAAGGAGACACAAAGATAGATGAAGAAGGTTTCATCAAATCAAACTGAATGTTTATTCTGCATTTCGCTTACCAAATCAGAATATCAATAACAGACATAAGAACGAATCTGTTTAACACTTCACAAAATAGTCGGGTTATCCATATCTACGAAATATACAGTGGCATCGGTCAGTTCGAAAGGATAACTAACCATTCGTAGAATATATTCGGAACCCAAAGAATAGACAGATATATTGATACAAATTTCAAAACTCTTAGTTTAAACTAAAGTATACCTATCAACCATAGCAATCAAAGCAAACAAGGCAACCAATATATTCAAACACAACTTTAGCTTATTTGGAGTTTATGTCCCATATTAATATATCGAATCTCCTTCCTGGATCTACCAGGAACTATCGAAGAATTCAAAAAAGATGACGAACAAAAGAGATTGATAGAGAAAAGATTTGCTTCCTCGTTGTTACAGAATATTGACCGATTATAGTTGTATTCCCCTGTCCCCTATCTCATCCTCTTCTTGCACCCATACTCACTATCAGTGGATAGTGAGAGAATTTACTGAGGCATACAGACAGATATCCGAGGAATACTCATTCTAGGGTATACTTCACCCTATCTCTAATGAGCTACTTAATGTGTTATACTCCTGAGCTAAAGTTTTACCCTCAGCTCTGATACCAAATGTAAAGACCCAAAAGTCGACCTTCGAAAATCGGCATCCGTACTTCACTTGTACTCAAAATGCCATAGATTCAAACGCCGAATCTGGTTCTCCGGAGCTTATAACACCATTAAGTATAACAACACAGCGGAATAAAGAAATAGATGACATCATATACAACTCCATTGAATACAATATCCATAATGATATACAACAATGATATCAATATGATACAACAACATCAGAGATAAATAATGATACAGCGGAAATAAAAATAATGGAAGAGATCACTCCAAATGATCTCCAAAAGAGAATGAGTCCAAACTCCAATAAAAAGCTCCAATCCATACATAGCGGAAAGCAAGGTCAGTCGTCCAAGGACTGACTAGCTCCAGAAAATCTACTCAACCTGAATATCTGAAAACCCCAACTCTAGACTGCTCGTGTAGAAAATTATGAGCACCCAGAGTTTAGGAAAGGAACAATAAACTCCGAGTCAGTCGTGGGACTGGTGTGAGTAACAAAAACAGTCTATCTTTAAAACAAAGTAAGATTGAATTTCGCAATGCTTTTGGAAAATGAAACTACCATAAGACCTCCCGCCAGACACACAATGCAAACGCAGAATTGGAGAAGATTTCTTCTTATGATAGTCAAACATGCTTACTACGCAAAACATTGGATTATTATTACTAGTGCATAGTGAAGAAAACATTTCGAAAGTATAATATTAATCTTAGCCAGCATAGGCATTTCACGTTATGCCTACTATAGCTACTATGTTCAATAGCAGGTTACCGCCACATTCCATAGCAGGTTATACAATTGCAATCGTAAAGGTTCGTATTGTTTCTTTGGATTTCCAACAAATGGTCAGGCTAAGGAACTTCCTTTCCTACTGCCGAATGGGATCGCCTCTGGCTGGACGTCCCGAGAGACAAACTGCTCTCTTCCAACACAAGGCCGGGTTACCCCTATACCAGGTAACTCACGAATATGCCATCCCCCGGTCCTTTGGGACCTTTATCCGAGGCACCTCGATCAAACACACAATCACAATAAATGAGATCGGAGTATCCACATAGGTTAAATACCAGGGCTCCATACCTGATACCACCCTTTTCCAGAAGGAAATGACATACCCTAAAGGGCGCGACCCTCATAACCTTGCCACATATTCCTGTTTCGACCATTTCCGGGTTGTGAGGTCCGAAGAGGTCTCGTCCACAAAGCTACGCTTTGTCACAAAGCTATGCTTTGGGTCAACAGATGATCAAAGTAATGATCACAAAGATAAATGATCAAACAAATGATCATATCACAAATGATCAAACAATGATCTTCACACAGCAACACTCAGCATGCCACATTACCAAATTGGGAATATATCGCTGATAACCTTCAACTACATAACCTCTGAGCTCGTACGTCTTAGAGAAGGGTGTTAAGCTAAGAGAATAAATTCTCCGCCACCAACAGAAATGTATTTGAAAGAAATCTGCTTTATATCTCAAAGTGTAATGTCAGACATGTAACCATACAAGTCTGTTCCTGGTTCGAATAGAACCGAAGGCACTTCCAAAGAAGCCCTTGCAAATCCGGGTATTTACAATCCCGATCGGACTTCCCATCACTTAGGGGATCTCTATACCAGGAGCTACCCAGTGCAGAGACAATCGATAGGTTATCCTATCGTTTTCTCAAACACCCGGTCTTCAACACCGGTCTTCAAATGCTATCCATATACGACGTATCACTTATTCGGAATGGGTTATGTGACACAAAGGTCCTCTCCCGGCTAAACCGAATAATGAGCGCAAGGGGATCTCTATACCAGGAGCTACCCAGTGCAGAGACAATCGATAGGTTATCCTATCGTTTTCGCAAACACCCGGTCTTCAACACCGGTCTTCAAATGCTATCCATATACGACGTATCACTTATTCGGAATGGGTTATGTGACACAAAGGTCCTCTCCCGGCTAAACCGAATAATGAGCGCAATAATAAAAAATATATGGATATTGGGATTTCAGTTAAATCACAACTTAAACCCAAACTTTCTTTTCAAATGGTTTAACAAATTACCATTTCTAATCTTTAAACAAAAAGATTCATTTTTAACAATCTTCAAAGGTTTAAAACAATTTCCACATTTTTTTTTCTTTTAAATAAATGATTCATTCGCAGATTTTCCAAATTAATTTCCATTCAATTTAACTCGTTAAATCTTTAAATCAAAGATTTAACTTTTAGCTTTCAAAACAATTCCATTTCAAATGGTTTAAACAAATCATCATTTTAAATCTGTTAAAAATAAACAGATTTAGTTCATAGCTTTCTAAAAGAATTCATTCATACTTGGAAAATCATTTTTCAATTCAATCTTGAAATTCCTTTACTTAAATTGGAATTTCATTTCTTATCTGAAAAGCTTTTATTCTTCCAAAATAAACAGTTTTCATTTTGGAAATCTGATTCATTTATACGAGTTAAGGTTCTTGGGTTAAATTCGAATTCTCAAACCAATATTTTCAAAATGGTTTAAATTCATTTAAACATATTTATAACATCTTTAATCAAAATTCCAATCATTGAATTCAATTCCAAATATTGAATTCAAATTCAAGTTGAATTATTTAAATTTCAAAACTTAATCAAGTTATTCGAAAATAAGACTTATCTTTGAAATTCCATTTCAAAAGCTTTTCACTTTAAACCCAAATTTCCAATTTCAAAATCAATTGAAATTATAATTTCAATTTCAAAAAAATCAAATTCAAATTATCTGTGACTTAACCGATTTCCACGTGAAATCCATATTTGTGTGTGTATAAGTGTGGTCTAGGGTTTTACACAGTAGTGCAACATCATCAAATCATCACAGATCAAAATACAGAAATATAGTTGATAAGCAATATAAACTATAATGCTTATCGTTTATTCACAGATCATAGATATATATATCACAGATAAGTAAATTACAGATCACATCATAAATCAGGGTATATCACAAAGCATCACATATCAGGGATATCAAACAATTCAATCATTCAACGAAATCCAAACATCCATAAGTAAGATCAATTAAATTGTCTGATAAATTCAAATCAGATTTATTTCTTATGAATTTCTAATCCTGGTTAATTTATATTAATAAATTACAAACCATTTTGATTAATTATTCTTTAATCATTTATTAATTAACCATTAATAATAAATTTACTAACCTTTAATTATTAATTGATCAATCTTTAATTATTAAATAATTAACCTTTAATTATTTAATTCACCATTTAATTAATTATCTTTAATTAATTGCTTTAATTAATTATTCCTCAATTAATTACCATTCTTAATTAATTACCATGAGTGATTACACCTTTTAAAATTGAATTTAAATTCCATTTCAAAATTAAACTTTTAAATAAAAGAATTTTATCAAAATCAAATTTAAACATTTGTTTTAAAAACCAAATTTCATTTTAAACTTTAAGATTCAAAGTTCATTCGAATCTAACTAAAACTGGATTTAACTTAGTTTAAATCTATTTTACAAATTTAAATTCCATTTAAATTTGCTTAAATTCAAATTTCAGACAGGTTTACAATAACTGTAACCAGACTAAACTGACTCGAGACAAACACATTTTGCTTTGAGTCCATCCCCTACATGCTTCGAGCAAGATGCAGGAATCACTCGAGTGAAACTCTAGTCCACTCTCCCTGCTTCAACCCAAATCCCACCAGAAATCAAAGTGCACGGTGCACATGCACCGTGACTATGCCCACCTCCGACCTACTTCGACGACTTCCCCTCATCGACGATCGTCACTCAAACCAATCTCGATCATCAGATCGATGATAAAAACATCAAAACAAATTCGAGCGTTCAGGCTCGATACTGCAACCCCAAAAAAACGAAACCTGGAAATCACCACGACCCACTTCTACGATCACCAGAACTCAGAACCTCCAGCCAAAACATTCGCCATCATCCAAACTTCAATATCCCAGAGTTCCATCGAACTTGATCACTCCTTGGTCTCGAAATGATCAAATTTCCAGCCATAGTCAAAACTAGGTCTAGAAAACAAAACTAGCCACCATCGTCACCTCCGGTCACAGATCAACTTCCTGCTAATTTTCCTGGCCTCACCATTCACTTCTCTTTCTCCAGAAGAAACTCCAACCCCTCCAATCCTTGAGATCACTAGATTTTTCCAAAAACCCCAAAAACAAACAACGCAGGTAAACTCTTTAAATACAAATCACAAAAATGTGATTATAGCTTTAAAAATCCTAATTACAGGCAAGAATTCAAGTTGTAAACTTGAATTGATATTTTAAAATGTTTGAAATTTTACTTATATTAAATATTGGCTGTTATTTAAGTTTTTACAGAGCAGTTCTACTTGGTAAACTCACATTCAAATTTTAAAATGTGTTTTATGATCAAACAAACCTATCTTGTTTGGATACCGAGTCCTAAAAATCAACAGATTAAGCAGGGTTGATTTTTGTTTTAAACCTGAGCTTCAAATTTTATAACAGAGATGTTTTCCAGACTATTAAACAGTCAGGCATCAATACATTCAAAGAATTGCATAAATATATACTCATATAAACACACTTATTTCAGACATAAGAACATAAGTGAACATACTTACACAGAGTTTAAATTTAAGTTACTCACTTATTTTCCAGAGGAAGACAGAGCTGATGATGAAACAGGTTTTCGAAAGTTGCAAAACTGAAGTCTTCAATTTGATCTTTGCTAAGTTGTTGTTTGATTGAATTTTCTTTTTTTCTTCTTTTAGTTTTGAGCTGAAGCTCATTTCAAATTTTTCTCAGTTTTAAAATGATCGAACTGATGGAAGGGAAGATGATGTATAAATGGAAATGAGGTTACAAGGTGTGTTCATTTTGTACAGGTGATATAATATTTGTTTGTACAAAGTAATAAATTTTCTTTTGTACCAAGGTCAGAGATATTTGCTTTTGGAGGCTGATAACATTTCGAATTTGACTTTGTTTATGCTAGCATTAAATGCTTAAGTCCTTTATGTCTTCATATGTTTGTATGTGAATGTATTTGCACTGTCTTGTGGCTTCATAGATATGTTTACTTATTTATTTTACCTGCCTACACATGTTTGTTGTCTCCTTTCTTTTGCAAGTGTATATACATAACTATATAGATTTGTTTACACTAGAATATACTTGGATGTATTTTTATTTGTTTCTATTTCCAGCTTAAGTATTTGTTTTATCTTCCTACATATATATGTGTTTTGTTCCTTCATTTGGTAAGTGTTCATACTTATATTTGTTTTGGTCCTGTTATTTTTGAAATATAAATGAAGTTCTATATTTTATTTTATTTTATAAGCTAATTCATGTATATATTTTTATCATATATATATATATATTT
The DNA here is from genome assembly GCA_030737815.1 of Allium fistulosum. Taxonomy (NCBI): domain Eukaryota; kingdom Viridiplantae; phylum Streptophyta; class Magnoliopsida; order Asparagales; family Amaryllidaceae; genus Allium; species Allium fistulosum. Next base: position 57,628,770 of record CM060906.1, read on the forward strand.
GTATTATTTGTTTCATATTTGTCTACATTTATTCATATTTATCTTTAAACCATTTATATTAAGATTTAAATTCAATCATCAATATATACATATCATTTCAAATCTATTCATATAGGCACAACTATATAAATTCACATATATACAATTTCAAAATTTAAAATGATTTACACAGAATATATTCGAATTCGGGGAAACTCGCAATCAATTAATCGATTAATTTCACAGTTTTATTCAAAAATTCAATAAATTATCAATTTAAATTTAATAAAAATCCGGGGTCGTTACACATCATAGTTTCCTTCCACGCTCGAGACTGTTGCTTAAACTCTTGATCTTGCGTAACAATTTACCTAAACTCTGAATCTGGTTACATCCTTTGTGATGATAACTTTTCACCGTTCTCTCTTATTTCACCAATAAACTTCTCTTGAGTTTCTAAGAATCTTGAAAATTTTGCATTTTACTATTCCAGTTGAATTGCTTTGTTTCTACCAAGGGAATGACCGTCAGCATTTCCAACATGAAGTTATTCTAGTGGCGATCTTTCATGAGAACTAGGATTGCTCTCTAGACGGGAATTGGAGTAGTTCATTCTTCTAACCTTATTCTGCGATGCAAACATGAAGTTGTTTGGGTTCTCCCATTTCGGTAGAGTGGAGAAAAGATCAAAGCGGTCTTGAAACTTGAACGGATGGCCATACTTTGCATGTTAAGCCTTGCACACTTCTTAATCTGTTGAACAGAACCAAAAGTGTATGAATAAACTATATAATTTGAAAACTAAATAACTAAACTAAAACCAAACTTACAATGTCATAAGGATCGCATTGCTTTGTTGTCTGTTCTTAAGTCTGGTTAGTATTGCTAAGTAGTTTTGGCATGTACGGTTCATTACCCGATAACCTCCTCTTAGAGAAACCCAAGTCCTCTTCATTGCCTCTAGACTATTATAGCAATCTGCAACCTTTTGCTAAAAAAATTCACCTTTAATGTTGTTGCCCATGATACAATCATTTGAAATTCGAATCCAAGATTTACCAAGCGAAATGTATTGTGATGGAGTAAAATTAACTTGCTCTTTCTGCCATAATTTGCTCCTGCATTATCTTCGGCGGTTTCAACTTTAATATCTTCTATTCCAATGTCAAATCCACTTGAAGTTGATCTCATATGAAGACCATCTAACATGCTGCTCAATGATTTCCACTTACTTTTCTTTTTGTTGAATTCTGGGCTTTGAGGCGCATGCATCTCCTTAACAGCTTCATCGTTGCATCCTTTAGTATTTTCTACATCCGCATCTTGCTCTTCTTCTTCTTCAGAACCGCTACCAACAACAACGTTGGTAGGTGCATTACGTGCATATGAAAACTTCCTTGAAAAATTCCATATAGCATCTCGATCGTGAGTCTCTAACTGTTTCTCACTAAGATGATGTTGTTGGTCACCTTGCATCATCAACGATATATACGAATAATGCTCTTCGTACGCGCCAACGAGGCAGTACTGGTAGTACGGCGGAGGAACAGTAGAATGGTAATAAGGTTGTTAATGACCAGGGAAGCTGGTAGGAACATGGGGAGGGAAAGGTTGACTGTAGTGCTTGTTTGAATATGACATATGGCTATATTTGTGTTGAGGTAAAAGAGTTTATTGTTAATTTGGGGGATAGACATTGGGGAAACCGGAATAAGGGTATGATGTATCAAATGGATGAGTTTGCAATGTGGAGATAGATTTTTTGCTCACTGTTTTTTGGCTAAGCGTTTTGGTGAAGAAGACATTGTGTAGTAGAAGTGAAAAAGTTTTGGTGCGAAGGAAGGAAGAAGAGAGGAATGTTGTATATAGAGGTGAAATAGCCGTTGCAAACTAGCCATTTGCATTAGAATGTTGACAATTTAAAACGGCGCAATGTTTGCCGTTTTAAAATTAAAACGGCAAAGACTTATTCATTTTAACCTTTAAATGGCAAAAACTATGCATTTTAAAATCCAATCCTCTGTTCACTCAATCAGCTACGAACTTAACTCAAACCGGCCATAGCACACTGAACAAGCCCTACCTGGTTGCGTGGTGGCTAGTTTTTCAACTGAACAAGCCATTGCTAGTGGTGCTCTATGCCTCGGCAGTTACACGAAGGAAGAAAAAGGGAAGTACTTTTTTTCAATTAGCCTTTTTAATTTTTGTTATTTGAACCCTAGATTGTGATTTATGGACTGGGTGTTATAGGTTTAGGGATTCTGATCTTAGGGTATTGAGTTCTGGCTGGGTTACTATGCAAATGGTGCGAGATTACAGGTGTAGTGAGTGATTGAATATATATTTCTATTAGTAACTTTGGGGTAGCAACATGTGCTAATGGGTTAATGGATGAAGCTAGGTATTTTTATGTGTTCTTTATTTTTTACATTTCTGTTTTCTTGTTTTATTTTATTTGTTTATCCATGAAATATTTAAATATCCTATTCAACTCCCTCTAGGTATATTGCATGATTCTAACAAGTGATATAAAATCAGGTTGTTAGGAAATATCTGATGTCATGTCTTACCCAAGTTGTAGATTTAGTGAGAGTCAATCCATTTTTAGTCCATCCACTTTTGATGGAACAAATTTTTTAGATTGAAAATCAAAAATGGAATTTTAGTTAAAATCTATTAATTTTTAAATTGTGGGATATCATTGAAAATGGCTATGATATGGTAGATAAGAATAATATTTCTTTTGATCCTAAAGTTATGAATATTCTTATCTCTTTAATTAACACGACTTAGTCTAACCATTTCTCTCATTGTTTAATTGGACAAGAAATTTAAAGCACTCTCAATGCAAAATATGGTGAAAAAGTTAATAATGAAGAAGGACTCCTAAACCTGATACAACGTAAGAGTATTATTCGATGGAATTAACAAAAGATGGTTCATACGATGATAGTGTACACAGCGATAATAATGACTAGACGGACGTTGAGATAAGTTATTTTTCATTTAAAGACTCAATCCTCATATGTCATAAATTAACTAAAACCGTTGATGACTTTGAACTAAAAAATAACGAGTTGAAAAGTGAGAAATCTAAACTACATCGAAAAAATGATAAATTGGAATGGGAGCTTGAATACTGTATGAAAATTGAGAATTTTGATTGAAAAAATGTTTGAACAATGAAAAAAATTGTTCACTTTAATGAAAATTTTCGAAAGCTTAAAAAGGAAAATTTGTTTTTGAAGAAAAGCGAAATCGAGCTGATTTTCAAGAATAACGCTTAGCAAAATAGTTGGAGAATTTTGAAAATTTTGAAAAATTCAAACGTGGAAAATGTGTAGATTTCGAAAAAAAATGATTGAAATCAAAAAAAATTTCAAAACCCTTGAAAACAAAAACATAATTTTGAAAAATAGTAAAAATGAAATTATTCTAATAAATCACGAGTTAGAAAAAGAGATCGAAAAAATAAAGGATTTTGAAAACTAGAATTTGAAAAAGGCCAACTTTTTTAAATTGAGACCAAAATATACGAGCTCAAGAACAAAAATATGGTTTTAAATAGCGATGGTTTTAAAAAGAGAGAAATTCCTATTAGTCGTTTTTCAAAGCTAACAAATAAAAGTAATCTTTTAAAATCTAAAGTTAATGAAACAGAGTTGAAATTTTCCACTAGAGAAAAATCATTTAACATGTTATTAGCAGATCAAATCTTTCAAAATAATATAAAAAGACTTGGATTTGAAAAGGTGTTAGTTTACAAGCAAATAACCAATAACACCGCTTGGGGGAGAAGTATGTTTTCCAAATGCGTGATGTGTGGCAATATTGGACATGATTATAATTATTGTCGAAAAAGAACGTAAATGAACAAGTCAAACAAATTTGGGTTTATTATGGTACAATTGTTAATATTAACGTTGTGCTATACAAATAAATTTGGATACCAAAGATTTCAAACATGAAAAAAGGTGTCTTGCATCATTTTCTAGACCCCTCTATTCTTAAACGTGTGGGTACAAAGATGGACTAAGGAGCAAATATGATAGAAGCAAATTTTGAGTTTTGTTTTTCTACACATTTGATGAGTGGTATTTCAACATTTCTTAGCCTAGGAAATGAATTGGAGATTCACGCACTTTAGATAACAATGGTTACACGTCTAAGGTAAGCAAATGTACGATCTCCAAAATCTACTTCCTAGTTTTCTCTCCTTGTTTTGAGTTTTGATTTTCTAACACTGCTATAGTAAAATTTTCATAACTTAAGCACTAAACCTTAGATTTGCAAAATTCAATTGTTCTAGAAAATAAATAGAAAATTCTATAGGTTTTAAGTTTTAAGTTTCTCCATATTTTGATCCTAAGTCATTGAAAATATACAATTAACCCGGTACAATGTTTGAAACATGTTGTGGAACTTTCTAACATACCCGTAGTATTTTGACTATAATTTTTGCCCTAGTATTCCAATTTATAAAATTGTAGATGTTTTAAAAACCATGCAGAAAATTCTATAATTTTCATCTTTTGAGCTTTATAAAATTCATTTCACAAATCCTTAAGAAATTGCTTTCATATCAGTACCATGGTTAGAAATCATTTCAAAATTATTTAACACGGTTGTAGTTAATTGATCATAACTTGAACATTGTAACTCCAATTTCTAAAATTATCGAAGTTATGGAAAGATAATAGATAACTATAACTTTCATGTTTACAGTTTTTTGTTGATTCATTATATAGAACTTTGAAAAAAAAAGTAATTAAATTAGTGCATTGTTTGATAAGTGTTTATGAGTTATTCAAATGAGCTGTAGTATTTTGGACATAACTTTTGGTTTGTTTATCAGTTTGACCTAAAACAAATTTTATTGATTAGAAACTTTAATTATATTAAATATTCATGTTGTATGCTAGATTAAATTCTAAACTTAATTTTTTTAATAATGGTTTCAAAACAGAGTGACTTTTCAAAACAGCAATGATCGATGTTTGAAGAAATGGAGAAAATGTTTTGATGTACATATGACTGTGATTTTTAAGGATAATGTTGTGGTTCTTGATTTGGATGATGACTAACAAATCATATGTTTGGGAATTTTTAGTTATGTGTGCTTCTATTTAACATAAGTGACTTTGCTAGAAAATTTAAGAGTTGGCGCCAATTCAATTAACATTATGGAGTATGTAGTGCGATTGTTTGATGGTGCTTGTTCTTAATGCTTGACTTTGATGATGAGAGTTCAAGAACACAAATTAGTCTCTGAGATACCGTTGTTTACTACCATATGCAACTTAGATAACAAGTGGTATCAGATACCATTGTTCACCACCATTGACACATCGAGAGTAACAAGTGGTATCTAAGCTATCATTGTTCGCAACATAGGCATCCCGGATGTCAAGTGGTATTAAAAAAGCGTGACTTTTTCTTTCTTGTCAAAACATCTGGTAAGACTTTAAATCTTTGTATTGCTCTAGTCTGATATTTTTGATAGCTTATAGGTCTCATGTATTGATTAATATTTCACACTTTTTATTTCATGCAAACATAGAGAGCTAGCATTTTTTCATTTTCAAAAATCCAAAAATATGTTTTTCCTTCTTAGAATTTTTATTTTGAAAAATTGAAAAACCCAAAATATGTATTTTGCTTTCTTAGGATTTTTTAATTCTCCATATTTGTTCATGAAGTGAATGTTTTGCCATGAGACATTTTTTGTTGAATTTGTGACATGAATTTTCGATGATTTTTTTATAAAAGAGTCTTGACTAAAATAAATTTTATGAAAGTTTGTGATGAAATCTTGAGACATGACCTTTTGTATTTCTGAATGCTTAACATAAGTTTTTGAAGATGAGCTTTTGAAATGAATATTTTGAACTTTAAGATGACATAGGTTGAGATGAGTTTTTGATATTCCACATCGGACATGATTTTGAGAAATGAATTTTGAAAATGAAACGTTTGAGTTTTTTTATGACTTTTTTGGAAATTTAATTTTTGATGTTTTTGAAATGTTAATGTTTATACCCTTAGACTATTTGCTCCTCTTTACCCAAATAGATTTAAAATAAATTCATATCGTATGTTTAAGAAAAGAAGATAAAATTGAAAATATTTTAAAGATATTTACATAGAATTTACTTTTGAAACCAAATTACGATCGATCAACCTTTCTTATGTGATTTTCAAAAGTTGATGGATGATTAAGGATATTGCATTTTGTACTTTATTAAATAATGTTATTATAATTTTTTTATAATCAAAAATACCTTAAAGTTTCTATTTTTGACTATTGCATATCCCACATCATCTCTGAATCTATCATTTGATACACATATTCTATCGACTTATATTTTTCAATGACATAAACCGAAATGTGGTAAAGGTTGCTTAGCTTAAAAGTGAGTATAGTGGACAAGTCATGTACATGCTCCATATGGAAAGTAAAACAATAATACTTTATAAAATTTAAATCTAAATGGCTAAAGGGTTATGCGTGAAAAATGGATGCGGTATGGCCGTAGAGTTATATCACTTAAAGGCATCCAGCATGTGCATAAATTTCTTTAGCATCAGCGTATATACAATTATCAAGCAATGCTTCTCCCTCATCTAACAGACTTCACGACAATGCATGGGTGTAGGCATCTTGATCTAATTTATAAAGAGCTAGGGAAAAATTGGCTCTACATAAATACTTCACTCGGTTTATTATTTGGATTGTGGCTCGAATGGTTGATTTTATTGTTATTTGAACCTAATTACATATATTTATACTTATTTTATCACCCTTTTTGAAGTCATGGGATATGACTTTAGTTAATATAGTAATTATGATATATGGTTGATGTTACCTACAAATTTTCCATAGTCTAAGAACATACTCAAACGGATAAACTGGACAAAAAAGTGATGAAGGAATAAGCCAAAAATCTTAAAAGATGTTGAGATGGAAGAAATCAAAGATTTGGTCAAACTTTGGGAATGCATAATTTGGTTGGACCGACCATAATTGTGATTGGTACAGACCGTAATTTGTTTCGTACCAACCATAATTAGGTTTGTACAGACATGATTGGTTGGTGCCAACTTGGTCTGGAAAACATCAAGAATGATAAATGGAAGGAGTGCAACAAATTTGACTAAGTTCTCCCGAGCAAAATATGGTTGGTGCCAAAATGATTTGGTCAGTTCCAAGTATTATCCACCCTTTGAATCGACATCTTCTAAGTGAATCTGAATATCGAGACAAAGACGAAATGAATCAGAACTTAGGGATACTTGGAATGGTGGTATAAAGCAACTCAGAAAGTTTGAAGTTGAATGGCGGCAATCAACATGGCCGATACTTGCCACAATCGTGGTCGATACCGAGTTGATAGTCGGGAAGCGGGTCCACCTTTGGACTTTAGAGATTTAAAACTTGGAAAAATATGAGGCAACTAGACTACCTTGGATGACCATTTTGGTCGGTACCACTTGTGCAATTAAAGCACTTAGCAGTTATGTAGCGCTAAAGGTGCAAAAAGTAATAGCAGGGATATAGTAGAAACTAAAAGAAGTGCAAAAAGCTTTACTAGTTATAAAACCAAATATTTAAAGTTACTCTTTCCTCATTATTACAACATTTGTGTAGGAAAAAGAAATATTGCTTAATCTTATATAACAAAGCTGAAGAATACCATGATTTATGTAGACTAGATTTGTGACAACAATAGATTTCTAAATTATTTTGAATACTTATGTCTTGCAATTAATTATTTACCCTAACTTTGCTAATTTTGTTTAAAAGAGAACTAGTCAAATCAACATTTGTATATTAATGTTGCTAAAGTAGTGCTAAAAAGCCTTAGCTTAGCAGATGTAGTGGGACTTAAAGCATATCTACTATTTAATAGCGTTAAATTGGAATACCGTAGCGGTCGAAGAGCGCTACGTGCTATAGCGGGAATTTAGCAGGTCTTTAACTACATAGGTATCAACCATAATTATGGTCTATACCAGCTTGATTTTTCTCCTCAGGAAACTTGTTCTTCCTACCTATTCTCCTAGATCTGGATTCTTACTTGGTCTTTTACGATCTGTTTAGTATGATGGGAGATTATGCTATAAATAAGAAAGCTTGAACAATGAATTAAGGATTTTTTTCCCTCCATACTCTTCATGTCTTCTTCTCCACTTTAACTATTGTCACTAGTGTTTGTTCTCTTGATTTTATAGATCGAAAATCATTGTAAACTCTTGTGCTTGTGACAAATCCAAATCTAAAAACATTAATGTGGATATAGGCATGAATTTTGGCCGAACAACTACAGAATATTTTGTATTTTTAATATTTTTGTTGATATTACAAAGATCTATCTTGTTTTCATTAAATTTGGGGTGTTGTGTCATCTTGTGTACAACATTTTTGGTGCTTTCACAAAGAAACACTTAGATTTGAGATTTGAAGTAGATGAACAGACTTACTACAAGTGCTATTGCTGGAGAAAGTCAACAAGGATATGGGGGCAGCCAGGAGGTGTCTTCGGTTTCAAACCTGCCTTCTATCTTTGTTACCAAAGAGGAGATGAAACAGACGTTGATGGAGTTATAACTAGATTGCTAGCACAACAAGAAGAGATGCTTATTGGATTCTTTTAAAGGATGGAATAGCAAAGGATAGCCGGAGCAGCTTGTGTGCAGAATCAAAGGCTGGAAGGCAGAGCAAATGTGTAGGAGAATGGAGTAAAATAAAATAGGGCCAACCCCCCAGCACCTGACCAAGTTGGTACCGACCACGATCAAGTCTGCAACGACCATAATGGTTAGAGGCATGTATAATATGGGTCTTGGACAAGCTAGGATTCCAAGAAGGGGCAATGCTAGGATTAGAGATGTGGACCACAATGCGAATGCACAACCATAAAAATTAGGACCAGAAGTTCTTCATAGGAATAGGGGGTAGGGTGAAGAAAACGATCAAGAGCGCACGGAGCCCTAGAGATTTTCATTAAACAACAATGATAGGATTGCTGATATGGTAAGACAACATCTAATCGAAGTTTGGAGGATGTTAACAGAACCCATATGCACAGAACATCAGATATGCATGGAACCCATATGATTTTAAGCTGCCATTGGAAATGTATAACAGAAAAATAGCCAACGGTCTACTTGATGAGATATATCCAACACATGGGAGTGTTGGGTGCTTCAAAGGAGGTGATGGGACAATATTTCCCATTGTACTTGATAGATTTAGCAGCAATGTGGTTTCATCGACTAGAGAATGGGTTCATCAACACATGGACCGAATTTGTAGAGAAGTTTATAAACTAGTTTAGAGTTCATATTGAGCGACCAAGGAATATGATGACACTTTCTAATGTAAAGTATACAGCCAGTGAGACCTAATGGAGTTACTTAACTAGATTCAATGCAGCAACCACTACAGTGCAAAAACCAGACCCATGAATAGTCCTTATGGCGTTATTTTCCAAGGTTGATAATAAGACTAATTTCAAGTTCACTTTGGAGAGAGATCCACTAGTGCATCTTGCGGATTTCTACTATCAAGTTGAAAGATTTATGTGCTAGGAGGAAGCCGAAGCCAAGAGTGCCGAAGTCAATGCCATGGAGGATGAAGGACCATCTAAGGCAGGATATGAGAATGATAAGGAAAATGAAAAACTAATGTTGTCTTTAGAGGATTGAAGTGAATGAAAAGGAAACCGAAGTTTTTATCTTACACTAAATTAACAAAGACCCCGAAGAGGATCTACTTGTATATCAGGGATAGATTCCTATCGAAAACCTATAAAGAGAGAACTTACAGATTAGGAAAGAAAGTCTGTAAAATACTGCATATTCGATGAGCTAAATGGGTACAAGACCAACGAGTGTAGACATCTACATGACTTGATTGAGAAGTAGGTTCGAAGTAACTGGCTATAGTAGTACGTAAGGAATCAAACCCAGTGGTGTAAGAAGATTGATCGCCATCTATGGAGGATGTATCCGATCGTAACCAAAGATTTAGGTTGAGTATCATAAACCCATGATCAGGATGGAATGGAATAAGGTATATTTTTGGTTCTTTACTTTTGTTTTGAATAAACAATGAAGGATTATTACTGGACCACTTACACATTCACGGGATCCCAAACTGTCCCATATGCATACTTTTGGTTAAGGTCCGAGGGTAATCCTTGATTAAATTAGACATTTTTGGTTAATGCATTTGATTTAAACTTTATGAGTAAATGATTGATAGATATTTTAATTTGAAAATCATTCGAATATGATAATTTATACTTATATTATTATGGGACATAAACAGAACTTGCTTATTCCTTAAAAACCTGATATATAAACTGATAAGACACGGTTCCCCCAACCGAAGGGATAGGGCATTGAACCATGAAGTTTAAGTCCCCTCGTTGGAGAGTGAGTGCATAGACTTGTACAGGATAGCAAGTTCCCTCATTGGGGAGTGTGTAGATGGACGAGCACGGATAGAAAGTCACCTCATCGGAGAGTGAGCGGATGGACGCACTTGGATATTGGATTCACTCGCTAGAGAGCGAGTGGATTAGGCTTATTATCCAGCCTTTTGACCAAACAATAACTAGACAGACTTAACGAATCGCACTTGAAAGATATCGATGCAAGAAAGCTAGAGAGATAGTCGTAGAGTTCAGAAACAAAGTACAATCAAGGTCACGAGATAAAGACAAGTCCATCCTAAAAAATTCTAGACCAATATCCATCCAAGTGATGGATCGGTACAGATCCATCTCCATGGATCGGTACCGATCCATAAAACTTCTCCAAAAACTCCCCATTTTCCTCCTACAACCAAGTCTTAATGCCAAAAGCGTATCACTAGCTCCATTGATCGATCACCCATTGTCTACTATCGAATGTCTCAAGCACTTGAAGTCAACAACTTCATATCTCCACTGATCCATCATAGCATTTCAGAAACAAGCTCATAATAGTGCAAACAAAGTGAAAACCATAAAGCAATTAACCAGTCAACGTCACACAAGACATTGAGGTCGACCCGATAGGTAAATCTTATGGATCGGTACCGATCCATAGCTGTTTGCTGACAAGGCCATGTTTTCTCAAGAGGAACCGCTGCTAGATAGCGGAGATCGTGGAGGAAGACATGGTGGAGCATTTTCCACCGACCTATAACTATAAATAGGAGTCTTGGTGCTCACTTTCAAGGATATTTTTGCTTGCAATTTTTACATATTTCTTTGTAATTGCCTATGGGGTGGTACAGAACTATAAGAACTGTACTTGTAAAATAGCAAGATAATAAATAGAAATCTCAAGTGGACCTAAGCAATGATTAGCCAAACCACTATAAACGTTTGGTGTCTTGTTTTTACTCGTTTTCTATTTATATTTCTTTATTTAATTCTCTACTCTAATTTATTAGGTGTTAGTGCCACTTTTTGGTGCTTTCTGTGAGAAACGTGATTCTCAATCTGTTTGGATCCATCATCCACTATTGGATTACCTAAATCCGAGAGATAGATCTAGTTTACTTCATTTTTGGAATTTTCAACTACTCAAGTTTTTAGAAATCAACACAAGTGCCTTTTACCATAGCCCCTAGAAGAGATCGATCCACCACTTCACGTGCTAGTGAAGACATTATGGATTTCGACCCTCAATAAGTTAAAGACGTTGCACAACCGGATGCTGTAGATGTTTAGAACCGAACGGATGTGGTCACCAGAGTTAAGATGGACCGCATGATGAAGCAAATGGAAGACATGCTCCAGGAAAGCCACAATGAATTGAATTGGCAAATGAAGTAGAGCTTGGATTTGTTGACTCAACTAATAAAAAGCTGCAAGAGAAGCAGGAGGGACATGACACCTTCTGGATCAAAATCTAACAGTTCCTCATCATTGAAACAATGGCAGAGGAATGGGAAATAGAAGATGGCTCAAAAGGAGACTAGAGCATCAAAGCAAAGGCCTGGACTCAGCTGGGGCAAAGGACTGCGGATCAGTACCCATCAATCGATAGGTATCACTGCCAAACCATCCAACTTTGGTTCTAGTCCTCGATTTTCGAATGATGGTATTGACTTGGCTTTTGATCGTGCTGCAGATGGCAAGAATGTAGGAAATCAGGCAGCTGTTGTGGACTCAACTCGGAGAAGTCATCAAACTATTATATGAATAGTTCTCCTAGTGTCAGGGGAAGCTAGGTATCATGAAACAAACCAAGAAAGTTTGCCAGGCCAAACACTTGGGGCGGATCATGATTATCGTCGTTCAACGGACCAACTTGAGTTGGATTTGACTGAAATGATAAGGAGACTCATAATAAAGAGCCAACATCAGACTAATGATGATTAGGGTTCCTCCCTGAGCCAAAACCTATTCACAGAAGATATCCAATGCTAGGAATACCTGAGGAGGTTTGTGATGCCGATGATGCCTTCGTATAACGGGAAGACGGATCCGGTGCAACAACTGATGAAGTACAACTAACATATGGATTCTACTAGAGCTACTAATGCTATTCGATGTTGTTATTTCCTAATTTTCCTAGAGGGAGTGGCAACGATGCGGTTCATCTGGCTGCCACCAAGATCCATATCATCTTTTGAGCAGTTGGCGCAGAAGTTCATTGAGCAATTATGTATGCATACTACCCATTTGAAGGACATCATGTCACTTTCTATCCTCTTCCAAGGAGCGAAAGAGTCTTTGAAAGATTTCTTGCATAGGTTCAATACTACAGTGATAGTGGTGGGCAATGCTTAAGAAGATATTGCGTTGATGGCACTGGTTAGAAGGATTCATCTTGAGACTGATCTCGGGAAGTGGTTGAAGATGAAACCCCCATCGACAATGGACATGTTCTATAGAAAGGCGAATCAGTTCTGGCGCTTGGAAGTGGCAAGTACTACCACCAGAAAGGCCGATGCCGGTCAATCGACCAAAATGATACAAAGCAATCTGGAGGGAATTCCGATAGTCTCGATGCTAATGTGAAAATAGGATTGGTTGATAGAGCAAGAATGACAATAAAGCTAAAGATAAGAAATCGATTTCACTACACTCCATTGAATAACTCGACTGAGAAAATATACTTGGTTACTTATGGCAAAAAAACGGTACAAAAAGCTGGCTCCGAGGGAGTCGACTGAAAAGGAGAAAAAGATCGGCAAGTTCTGTAGATTTCATGAAATGCATGGTCTCAACACCAACAAATGCAAGCATTTACATGATGTAATCGAAGAATTGATTCGTAAAAAGAAATTACAATAGTTTGTGCAAGCCCCGTAGGATGGCAGGAAAGGAACTTCGAACCCCTAAAAGGGGAAAGTCAGGCCCGGCGTTGACGAGCCCAAGCAGCATGAAAAACGTTTAGTAATCTATACTATTATCGGTGGACCGCATCAAGCTCAGAAGAGCTGGAATGAGATGTAGCGTTATGTGGGTGCTTTGAAACACGTAGTGAATGAATGTTGTTTCATCGTTGAAGATAATGTTCCGGAAAAGCAACTCATAACCATGATAGATGATATTCGAAATAGAGATGCTAATGGGGTAGAGGCCCCGACGATTGATCTGTTAGTGATATTAGCCATAATATGCTCTGCTATTGTAAGGAAGGTGCTGGTTGACTGTGAGAGTTCAGTCAACATTCTATTCAAGAAAGCCTTCGACCATATGCATCTAGAGGCCAAAGATTTAAAGCCACGTAAATCTAAATCCAGGGATTTAACAGGACTGCTATTGAGCCAGTGGGATGCGTAGATCTACCAGTGATACTTGAAGAGGGCAATCACAAGAGAGTGCAGATCATGCCTTTTGTTGTGTTGGACATTTATTCTGCTTACAATGCATTTTTGGCCGACTAGTCCTTGGTGAATTTAGAGTGACCATCGCTCAATGTTGCTTAATGACGAAGTTTCTGATCGAGAATGGTGTACGAATTGCTCAGGGAGATCAGGAGCTTGGCCGCGAATGTTATGTCACCGAGTTGAAAGAGGCAAGGCGAAGAGAGAAGGGGCGGGGTATGGAGATGACTCTTTGCATCAAGGCTCTAGATGCATAGCAACCACTGCCTGAGCCTTGGCTCGGGCAGCATAGTCGGTTCCATAAGGATATGGATCGGTGGAAAGAGCCAGAGGATGAAAGGGGTGCACCAACCGAGTTAATGATGAACATCTCGATCAGTCAGGATGATCCTACACGGGTCCTGAAAGTCGAATCATAGCTCGGTGTATAGATGATGAAAGAGTTGGTTGGTTTTCTCCGGACGAATCTGGGTGCGTTCGCTTGGACTCACTCAAACATGAGTGGAATATCGCTAGAGATAGCAAGCCATGCATTGAATATAAATCCTAAATGCATTCCTGTGAAACAGAAATGCCGTAGCTTAGGTCCGGAGAGATTGGCTGCACTCAAAGAAGAAGTGGAGAAGTTGAAAGATAACGGCTTCATCCGCAACACCCTATACCCGGAGTGGGTATCAATCCAGTCTTGGTGAAAAAGTAAAACGGGAAATGAGGACGTGCATCGACTATTCTAACCTAAATAAGGCATGCCCAGAGGATAGTTTCCCACTTTCGAGGATTGATCAGCTGGTAGACTCTACAGCCAGACATGAATTTCTCTCGTTCTTAGAAGCATACTTTGGATACAATCAGATTTCGATGCACGTCCCAGTCTAGAAACACACTAGCTTTATAACCGACTTAGGACTATACTACTATCTTGCCTTGCCCTTTGGATTGAAGAATGCCAAAGAGACTTACCAAAGTTTGGTGAAAACGATGTTTAAAGATCAGATTAGGCGCTCGATTTTTATATGGACAACATGCTCGTGAAGTCTTGGCAATTGAGAAACCACATTGATGACTTGAGGGAGATGTTAAGCGTTCTTCAGAAGTGTGGGATGAAGCTCAACCCTTTGAAATGCTCATTCAACGTTGTGTTAGGGAAATTCTTAGGCTTCAACTCCCGAGGAATCAAAGCCAGTCTGGAGAAGATCGAAGCACCGAGGAACATCAAAGCACCAGAAACGATCAAAGGCGATTAGAGCTTGAATGGAAAGGTCGTTGTCCAAAGTCGATTCATCTCCAAAGCCACTGACAAATGCATCGCTTTTTCTAATGTGATCGAGAATGGGAAGAGGAATTTCACTTGGATACAAGAGTGTATAAACGAATTCCAGGCTCTGGTGGATCACTTAGAGAGACACCCCATTCTGTCAAAGCCACCATATGATGAGGACCTATTTACTTATCTGGCAGCATCGGTACACGCTTTGACCGCCACACTAGTACGTGAAGATTCCCAGAGACTGGTGTACTACATTAGTAAGAAATTGATAATAGTAGAAAGAAACTATCCAAAACTGTAAAGGTCGCATACTACCTGTTGATTGCTTTAAGGAAACCCCGCCCCTACTTTCAGGCTCATCTGATCAAATTTCTGATCGTCCAGCCTTTGAGACAGGTCCTGTAACAACCCGAGGCTTCTAGAAGGCTGTTGAAATGGAACATTGAATTGAGCTAGTATGATATAATCTACCACTGTTGGAGAGCGATCCAGGGTCAAATTTTGGCATATTTTATTGCTGAATACAATACGCGCGATGACACTCCAAAGAGCAGTGGAGATCTGAATGCCATATGGAAGATGTACATGAATGGTGCATCTAACGAATGTTGTTCTGGTGTTGGAGTTGTATCGGTGACACCTAAGGAACATTTGACCTACTACGCCTCTAAAACTTGACTTTCCTACGACAAATAATGAAGCATGGAATGAGGCCTTGATCGCAGGGCTCAAGATTGCCAAGGAGCTAGGATTTAAAACTTTGCACATCTTCTGTGATTCCTAACTATTGCTATGCCAAGTGAGGAAAGAGTTTCAGATAAAGGGTATGAGGCTAGCTCCTTATCTCAACCGAGCCCTTGAGCTGCTTAGTGAAATTAAATATTAACCATAAAACATATTCCTAGAGAGAAAAATGTTAAGGCCGACTCAATGGCTAAGTTAGCCAGTTTCGGAGATGAGCAGCTCATGGGCTTGGTCCCATTGGAAGTTTTATCGACTCCAAGCATCGACTAGATGGAAATCGATTGGATCTTGGAGGCCGAATGTGAGGAGTCATTGATTCTGATAAAGAATTATCTACATAGAGGAGCCCTTCCTGATAGAAAAAGTGAGCGTAATCAACTCCTTCGTAAAGCTTCAAGATTTATCATACAAGAGGGAGTACTTTACAGGAAGGGATTCTCGGTTCTTATGCTTCGGTGTGTTGCCAACGATAAGGCCAAGCAAGCCCTAAGGAAAGTGCATGAAGGGGCCTGCGGTGACCATACCTAGGGGTAGACCCTAGCGAAGAAAGTCGTTACGGGTA
Organism: Allium fistulosum; assembly: GCA_030737815.1. Lineage (NCBI taxonomy): Eukaryota > Viridiplantae > Streptophyta > Magnoliopsida > Asparagales > Amaryllidaceae > Allium > Allium fistulosum. Next base: position 57,645,156 of record CM060906.1, read on the forward strand.
TTTATGGCTTACTGCCAATCGAGATGCGGCTGATTACACCAGAAAGTGTGACAAGTGCTAGAGATTCACTAAGATTCTAAGAGCCCCGTGACAAAGATGACTCAAAAGGTCAGTCCCTGGCCGTTAACAGCCTGAGGAATCAATATCATTGGTGTGGTGCCAATGTCCAAGGTGGTGCGAAGTACGCCATCATCGCAGTTGATTACTTCACCAAATGGGCTAAGGAAGAGCCGTTAGCCACAATCACCACAAAGAAAGTAATCAACTTCATGGTCAGAAATATCATTTGTCATTTTGGGGTTCCATAATTGATTATTTTCGACAATGGGACACAATTCAACAGTGCCAATTTCAAAGATTTCTGTCGTCGGTATCATATTGAGAAGAGATTTGCAGCAATGGCACACCCTTAAGCGAATGGACAGGTTGAAGCAGTGAACAAGATTATCAAGTACAATCTTAAGAAGAAGTTAGAGAAGGCCAAGGGTAAGTGGGTTGATGGAATTTCATTAGCACTATGGGCTTATCGTACGACCTATAAGTCAACGAATGGTCGCTCTCCATTCGCCCTGGCTTACGAATCAGAGGTTATGATCCCAATTGAACTTGAAGTACCTTCTCATAGAGTGACTCACCATAGTCCACAGACTAATGAGGAACTCCCATTGAAGTCTCTCAGTATGATTGATGAGAACCGTGATGAAGCTGACTTGAGGGCGGCTGCACATCGAAATCGAGTTGCAAGATACTGCAACACCAAGGTCAGGGCTCGGACTTTCGAAATTGGTGACCTCATTCTCAAACGAATCTTCCCAAGTCCTGGGAACTTGGGTCCGAGTTGGGAAGGTTCGTACGCAATTGAGAAAAATCTTGGAGATGGCACATTCAAGCTAGCAACAGTGGTTGGGATATTACTCCCACGGACATGGAATAGCAAGCACTTACGACACTATTTCACTTGCATGTAAATTAATCAAAGCTGTACAGCCAAACAGAATCTGCCATTTCTAATGTTTATAAAAGAAGTGACTTCCGGAGCTCTTGAATCTGTTTATACTTGATTTTACACTATGAACAGTGTTGTGTTTAAATGAACCTGCATATGCAAAATTCAGGTGTGCAGGTAGCCCACTTAGCTTTTGTAGTCCATAATCGGACGCAAGAAGCACGACCCCAATTGTTATCCGAAGATGGATACCCAAAAACTCCTCTAACCCATGACTTAGGGGCAGGAGTATAACATTCAAAGGCTGAGCGAGATAGTTAGCCTTTACGGCTCATGCCCAGAGTTTAGCAAAGCACCTATACCTTGCCCAGAGTAGGCAAGACAAAATATCTGCACCTGGAGTTAGGCGGGATCAACACCCAGATTTTGGCATGGTCAGAGCACGCATCCCGAAGTAGGATGCCCAAATTGCCATCTAGAAATGAATCATTTCGATTGATGTCAAAAGTTAGGCATGATCGCACTCAAGACATCCCTAAAAGGGATGTTTAAGTTATTACTCCAGGTGATCGAAATTCTGCCACATTCCATGGTTGGACATGGTCATGTGCAACATATGCGGATAAGCACTCTGATATTCTTCCCTTACCTACCTAAACAAAGAAATTGACTAATAACCTAGTTTGATAACAATGATGAGAAGTGGATGCAAACTTGTAGAATATAAAGCGCATTTCTCAAACACTTAATGATATCCACACAAGATTTGAGTGAAACAAAAAGTCTATATTATTCACAGTCGAAACAAGAGTTGGAAGAAAAGTTACAAGTGTTATTGACACCTAAACTAAAAACAAAAGCCTGGGCCAAACTCACACAAAGCCGGCCTAAAAACAAAAGAAAAACAGGTCCTATAGCTATATAACAAAAAACATGAAGGAGATAGATAATCAACTTCTTGGATTTCGTCTTCTTCTCCTCCTCCGCTAAAGACGGCACAGCGGACCCCTTTGGTTTCTTCCTTATTTTTCCTCTACTTCCTTTGCCCTTCGAAGGTGAGCTAAGCAATAATGCAGTAGACTTGCTTTGAGTGCTTTCGATCATAGATAGTGTGACTGAAGCAAAAATGGTCATATCAAGCAAAGCTATTGACAAAAGAGGAGGAAAAAAGTCGACCTGCTTTTGCTTAATCTCTGCAGCGGGTTTGAGTTGTTTGTCAAAAAGCTTGCTCGTAGAAAGCCCTTGAGCAAGATCAATCGATTTGTTGATCCGAACATCATCGTAAGCTTACAAACCCTAGAGATCACCAGGCCACTCTTCTTGCAAAGCAAGAATCATTTGCGCGCGAGGGCCTGGAGTGTTACCAACAGGAATGCTCGAGGTTGTCCCGAAAATAGTCACGACCGCTGAATCGATCACTGTTGCTAGTTGTTTCGATCGGGAGCCCTCCTTTGGGAGACTATAAATCGTAGGCTGACCTGAAATTTGAGAAAGACAAATAGAGAGATTAGCAACCTCGAACGGTGTCATGTGTGCCTTCTCAAATATTGGTTGGGTCAACGTTATACCTCCATCGGATTGAGATTCCATATAGGCAGGCGTACCGTCCAAATTCCCTTCTTAAATAGGAGACATCATGCTTGTTTTCTACATTTGCGGCGCATCCAGGTTATATGGAGGGACAAACGGAACAATAGATGTAGCTGGTGACCTAGAAGTGAGACTTGTAATGAGGCCTGGAGGAGTAGTGCCTTCGGCTTGATCCTTTTGAACTGTAATAGCCAACTCTGGGTGTAAGTTGCTCGCCTGCTATGAGCACCTTAATTTCTACTGGATTTAGAATCTGGCTCTCCTGCTCTATCAGATTTACTTCACCTCCTTCTGAATGTTCTTTCTCTTCCTGCACAATCTGCTCGCGGACCAACACTAGTGCTCGAGGATAACCCTTACCAAGCCATGCTAAATCTCAAAACTTGTATACATTGGCGTTGTAATTGGTGATGAGTGGCTCGAACTTGTCTTTAACCTAACTCTCTACAGTGGATACCAAATCATCCACTTTCTAGGCTTTGACCAATGCATCATTCCACTGCTTACGAGTATCAAGCATTTCTTCACAGTAGTTTTGAGCTATTTGAAAGGCCTTGTCTTTCTCCTTCTTTTCTTTTTCAAGTTATGCCTTCGGCTTCTTCACCTCTTCAGCCAGCTCAAAATTCCTGTGATGAACGGATTCAACTTGGCTTAAGTGGTCTTTTCTTTCCTGCTCAATCGCCACATTTAAGTCTTTAACTTCTGGTTAGCTTCCACTTTTTTCTTCTTTAGCTCGGTGACCTCTGCATCAAGATGAGTGATAATCTCATTGTTTTGATTTGCCATAAGTTGCAGTCCTGCAGCCTTAGTCCCCAAGCCCTTGGCATATTCAGAAATTTGCTCAACCAACCTCCTCCAAGTGAAGTATAGATCATAGGTGTCACCAACGTACGCTACAGTCTGGCCCTTGATATCATAAGGAATGTCTTTTAAATTAAGGACAAACTTATAACCTTTAAAGTTAATTTCTGAGAAGTGATATTGCAATTCAGCTACTTAAAGATTTCAAGTGATCGGCTTTTCTATTTCGATAACACCCTATTCAGTAGGTTGCTCGATAGGCGCTTTATCAGCTCTATGTCCATAGGAATCGAAAGTACCAGATTTTGAGGGATCATTAGAATTCCGAAAAGCATGAGACAGGGCTATTTGTTTAGCAGAGAGGGAAGCACGAGAGGGGTCATCGTAAGGAATGTTGTCGTGATGGCTAGAATGCCTTTCTAAACCCCTAGATGGGGCAGTCTGGATCTCGATCGATGCCTAAACGACAAGTCGTATGACCTGCAGTCCATCATTCTGCCCCATCATTCACAAGTTGAATGTCGGCTAGAACCAGAATCATGACTGGATTTGTGGGGTCGCACAGTTGGTTTGCATATCAGCTGATACGCCATTTGATCCTCTAGATCCTCATATAAACTGCATCGTTCCATAGAATTTGCAAATGAAACAAAGACGAATCAGCTTTAACACAATAAGAACACAACATAAGCTGAGTAAAGTGCAGTGCAAGTGTACATGCATGTGTATGTGCATACACTTAGGCAACTCCACAAGAATGTGCATATATATATATATATACATGTACATACACATATTCAACGTTCAATAACTGGAATCGGAACAAAGTAGATCCAAACTTGAAAATACAGAAAGGGAACCAGTTAGAAAATACCAAGTTCGGAATGACGGATCATAAGAGTACGCTCTAGTTTTATAGTTCTAGATGCTAGTGAAGCATCGTATCGAATAGCTAGAGACATGCTACTCTACCGAGAAGGTCTAAAAAAGGATATCAACTATTCAAAACAAGGATTGGAATCTGATATAGCAATCCCGACTTATCTCGATTCAAAGCACATCATATTGGAAACAAGATGTACTTTGGGGGGGGCAAATGTTATCTAGCCTTTTGACTAGACAGTATCTAGACAGGCTTAACGAATCGTACTTGAAAGCTATCAACGTAAGAAACCAGAGAGATAGCCGTAGAATCTAAAAACAAAGTACAACTAAGGTCACAAGATAAAGACAAGTCCATCCCAAAAAAATTTAGACCAATATCCATCCAAGTGATGGATCGGTACCGATCCTTCCCTTTGGATCGGTACCGATCCATAAAACTTCTCTAGAAACACCCCATTTTCCTCCTACTACCAAGTCCCCATATCAGAAGCTTATCACTAGCTCCATTGGTCAATTGCCTGTTGTTTACAATCATACGTCTCAAGCTCTTGAAGTCAACAACTTCATCTCTGCACTAATCCATCATATTAGTTCAAAAACAAGCTCATAACAGTGCAAACAAGGCAAAAACCAGGAAGCAATAAACTAGTCAACGTCACACTAGGCATTAAGATCGACCCATAAGTTAATCTTATGGATCGGTACCGATCCTGAACATTTTGCTGACAAGGCCATGTTTTCTTAAGAGGAACCGCTGCTAGATCGTGGAGGAAGATGTGGTGGAGCATTTCCCACCAACCTACGGTTATAAATAGGATTCTAAAGGCTCACTTTCAAGGATCTTTTTGCTTCCTTGCAATTTTTGCATATTTCTCTATAATCTCCTAAGGAGAGGTACCAACCATAAGAACCATACTTGTAAAATGGTAAAATAATCAATAGAAATCTAAGGTGGACATAGGCGAACCATTATAAATGTTTGGTGTATTGTTTTAACTCATTTTCCATTTATATTTCTTCATTTAATTCTCTACTATAATTTCTTGGGTGTTAGTGCCACTTTTTGGCACTAATAGGGCTCAATTTAAATTATTGATAATGCGATCCGAAGAGATCAAAACTTGAGCCTTAAGATTAAAATACCTTGTGATAATTTGATAACGATTATCTTATAAATAATTAAACCAAGATAGTTAACTTCTAGGAGAACACGGGATGATTTTAGTTTATGATATATGATAATCCCGAGGGAATGCTGGTTGATTATGATTATGACTAACACTTAAGCAACAATTTGAGTCCATAGCAACGATGGTTTAGAAAGACCTTTGGTCTGCAGGTGAATCTGAAAGAACTGTATGATTCGCCATTATTGGTCCAGTAGATAGCCAGAGAGCGCAAAGGATGAAAATTTTCTAGTCTCGAAGTTTGTTCTTAAGCAAAGCACACCATATATTCACAAGGCATACTTTGTGGGGGAAAATGTTAAAGGAAATTTTTCCATAGTCTCGGAACAAATTCAAACGAATAAACTGGACTATAAAATAATGAAGGAATAAGAAGCCATGATGATGCCAAGATTGAAGAAATCGAATATTTGGCTATATTTGGAATGCATAATTTGATTAGTACCGACCACAATTGTGGTTGGTATAGACATGATTTGGTTTGTGTCGACTTGGTTTGAAAACTATAAAGATTGATAAAAGGAATGAGTGCATCAAATTTGACTTAGTTTCATCAAGCAAAATATGGTTGGTACAAACATGATTTGGTCGGTATCAAGTGGTATCCATCCTTTAAACCCAGTGGTTTTTATGTGAATCTGAACGTCCAGATGAAGATGAAATGGATCAAGAACTTAGAGGCATATTTGGTGGTATGAAGCAACTCGAAAAGTTTGATCTAGAATGGAGGCAATCAACATAGTCGGTGCCGACCATAATTGTGGGCGGTACTAAGTTGATTGTCCTTAAGGGGGTCCACAATTAGACTTTAGAGATTCAAATATGGAAAATATAAGGCAACTAAACTACCTTAGACAACCATTATGGTCGGTACCAACCATTATTTTCCTCCTTAGGAAGACTTGTTATTCCTCCCTTATCCCGGATCTGGATTCTTACTTGGTCTTCTACTATTTAGTGACTATGGTGGGCGATTCTGCTATAAATAGGAAGGCTTGAGCAATGAATTAAGGAATTTTTGGCCTTTATACTCTTCGTGTCTTCTTCTCCTTCAACCTTTGTTAATAAGGGCTATTTTATAGATCTGAAATCGCCGTAAACCTTTTTTGCTAGTGACGAATCTGAATCTAATAACATTAAAGTGGACGTAGGCATGAATTTTGACCGAACCATTATAAAATTCTTTGTTTTTGTACTATTTTTTGATATTACTTAGATCTACCACGTTTTCATTCAATTGAGATGTTGTGCCACCTTTTGGTACAACAATTGATTTTTTAATAAATATTGTATGTCATATTTTGATCGAGTATCATTATTCACTATCACTTTCTCACCATGTTAATTTGATATTGACACTTTTGATTAAAAAAAGGAGTGGGAGTGATTTGGTGATATTGTGAATCCATTGTTAATATTGAATGGAATATTATTGGTTTAATATTATATTTTCGAACACATCTGCCACTTATATACGAGGAGCATATCAATAGAGGGCTCATGTTATATATATTGATGTGTTGTGCTATTACTTTGATTTTATGATATCGAGTGCATACTCAATATGCATTACACTTGTCAAATCTTGACATGTTTTGTTATCATCAACAAAGAGAGATTGCAGAGTATACGTATTATTTAATGATAACAAATATATTTTTATACTTGATTTTTTTAGAGTGTATTAAAATTTAAAAATCATCAAAGCACAATTTTGCTTTCAACTTATTTGTCATCTATTATCTCTCGTTCTTGATCTACATATATCGCGTACCAAACACATCTTCATTTTATCTATAAAATTTATATATTTGTTATTATCAAAATAGAAATATTGTGAAACATTGCAATTAATTTTAGTTTGATATTAATAAAAATAAATTATGTTTAATATACTATAAATTAATTACATAATTAATTATATCATAATATAATAAGCATATAATAGAAAGAAAACACTTTGTATTTTGAACAAGATTGGTTCAAGCTAGATATATGTAATAAATTACATAATTTCCTCTAGTCATACCCCTAACTTTATTAATTTCGTATATCGTTCACCATACAACTTTGTATGTGTTCAAATATGGATAATATGGGTAAATATCCGTATATTTTTTAGAAAATTGGTACATTATTACTATAAAATAATTCATATACTTCAATAATATTTCTGATTAAAGCCTTATAACCCCCGACATATTATTGAAGTATATGAATAATTTTATAGTAATAATGTGCCAATTTCATAAAAAAAATGTATCCATATTTGAACACATACAAAAGTTGTATGGTGAACAGTTGTGTTCATAGTATATGAAATTAATAGAATTAGGGGTATGCTTAAAGGCAATTTTGTAATATATTACATACACCTAACTCGAACCAACCTTGTTCAAAACACAAAGTGTTTTCTTTCTATTATATACTTGTTATATTATGATGTAATTAATTAAGTAATTAATTTAAAGTATATTATATACAATTTATGTTTACTAATATCAAACTAACATTAATTGCAATGTTTCACAATATTTCTATAATTGTAATTTACATTAAATATAATTTACATTTCAGTTTGATATAATTAATTAAGTAATTAATTTAAAGTATATTAAACATTTTACCTATAAAATTACAACCATGCAGAAGTTAATCCAATCAGCCCAAGAAAGGACATCATCACATTCATTGCCAACCAAAGGAGAATCAAAGAACAATTTTTTTATGGAACTGATTTTGCTCTTCATCATCAACAACTTTATCATCATCTCTATCATATCACACCATCAACCGGTGATATTATATGATCATTGAGATCTCCATTGAACAAAACCTCATCGGAATTTCATCCTAGCCAAACCAAACGAAAACAATATCTTAACTAACAACTACTTCCAGTCGATTTCAAATTTCAAGCCAAACATTAACTACACTGATCGGATATAAACACTATACACACATCATATTCAATTTCATTTTAATTATCATAACACCATACACATCACAGTTTGGGTTCGAGCATTCGATCCAAACCGCAACACAAGTTCCATACCAGACAACATCAAGCCATGATAGTAACTTAAGAGGTAGCTTCAGATCTAAAAGCTTGACCAGTAGTAGATTCGAGCGTTGGCGATGTATTTTTCTTACCAACAACAACTCATGACATTAGCATCTCTTCACGGTGGCAGAATCTCTGTCAACCACGGTCGCTTCACATATCAACGACAATGACCTCTCTTTTAATCATAACAGTATCAAACTCTGGTGCCATGAACTCAGAAATCAGCATTAGCTTTGAAAATAAAATCTCGAGCTACGACAGTGGCATCTCTACACAACAAAGGCATCAGTTACATGACTTTCTTGCAATGACATGATTCCGATTGCGAGGCGCCGGTGCAGTTTTGTTTGCCTGTGGGAATTTACTTTCTGGAAAAGTTGATTTTGGGTGAAGTCGATTTTTGAGGAAGGAACATAAAGGGTTGAGTTTTATTTGGATATTGCTATTGACACTCCAGTTTTGGATATAAGGGGTTCATTTTCTTTCAAAAAACTATAAGAGGTACTAATCAAACTAGCTCACTCGTAAAATTATAATAAAATTGACATAATCATCCTTTCTTTTATTTATCATAATTTTTCCTTAATCATCATTAAGTTTAATCCAAAATCATTAATCAAATGATGGAGAATTCAAACTCACCTCCAAACGAAATTGAAAATGAAAAAGAGACAATGTTGATTCTTACTTAAGAAAGCATTCAATATAGTAATTTTAATCCGTAACTTTTACCACTGTTAAAACGTGCAATAAATTAGGTTAAGAAATTACCTTTCCATCACATTTTCAGAAAAGTTTGGATCCGATTGCGAAGATCAAGATGAATTTTTCATTCTCATCATTATTTTCTTTTTTGAAAATGAAGGAGAAGAAGAAAGTAAATGAAATTGTTTAAGGTTTTGATGTTTAACTAAGAGTAAAAAAAGGTAAAAATATATGTTTTATTAATAGGATGTTTACCCCTCATAGCAATTTAATTTTGTATGGAGTGGTCATAAAATTTGGCCCCCTTGTATCCAAAACTAAAGTGTCAATAACAATACCCTCTTTTTTCTTAAGGGAAAAAAATATAAGAGTGGACAGTCACGTGAGGGGAGAAAATGGGAGTATTTGTTTTTATTTTTTGTTATTTAGACTTTAGATTGTGATTTATGGACCACGTGTCATAGTTCAGTGATTATGGTCTAAGGGTATTGAGTTCAAGCAGAGTTACTAAGCACACGATTAGTATATTCAGGTTAGTAGAGAGTGTGAGTTTACAAGTGTTTTAAGCATTCAAATGTATAATTCTTATAATTACCTTGGGGGTAGTATGCACTAATGAGTAAGTGGCTAAAGCTGGGTATATCCATGTATTATTTATTTTTCACATTTAATGCCTCATTTTGTTTTGTCTATTTATCTGCAAAAAAATTAAATACTCTATTCACCCCCGCTTAGGGTATATTGCACGATTCTAATAGTTATAACCCGAGTCACATACACATTATATTAAATTGTGATCAAAACATAACCTTAATAAATGGGCTTATTTTTGTGAAGTCTTAATTAAAACTTTATATTATATATACATTTTTTGTGTGGAGATATTTTATTAAAAATGAAAGGTGTATATTTTAATCGCATAGAGTGATTTGTCAAAAACATTACAAGGATAAGATAAAGCATTTAGTTTGAGAAATAAAAAAATTTTACAGCGATATTTGAGAAAGGAAAGAACATTTACTGTAAAAATATTTAATGTAGAAAGTATCTTTTTGAAAGGATATTTTTGGTGGAAAATACTTTGATTAGAAATTGGATTTTGTGTATAATATTTGAAGAAAGTATTGCTGATGGAAATATTTTGACTAGAAAATTATTCTTGTTTGGAAACATTTTCATGTGATAAAAATGCTTAACTAAAATAAGAATACTTTTAAGTTTGGAAACTTTTTGTTCGAAAATTAATTTTGGTTGTGAGCATTTTGACAAATATGTTTGGAAGAAAAAAAAATTAGGGTAAAGGACTTTTATCGCGAAATACCAGATTATAAAAAAATATAGGGAGTATGTTTGAAAGTATTTTTGCCGAAAAAGGATGTATTAAAGAATATCTAGTTTTAAAATACTTTGGGAAAATATTTTACCAAGATGGAAATGATTTGATTTGAAAGTGAATAGTTTAAAAAGTAAAATATTTTATTTGAATAACAAACTTTAAAGGTGTTTGTTAAATAGAATTTTATTAAAAGGATATTGTATAAAAAATTATTTTTAAAATTATGAGAGTAGACTGAGTTGTGTGGGATGGAACGATTGGATGATGTGAACTTTGAGTTTGTTCAAAATCCATCATGATGATGTAAATTATGTGTCTATTATGGGAAGCTTCACTAATATGTTGCATGGATGTCTAGCTATTCCTTTCCAAAGAAAGTGTAGGGATAGTGGTTATGGTTACCAATTTTGACATATGGGATAATGACTTTTTAATTTGCTTGTATTTGGTTGAATTGGTTGCGTTGTTCTATTATTTGTTAAGTTATTAATTATAATAATTTGACTGCTTGATTTGGTTGTTTTTTTAATGGTCTATGACATGATTGTTTGAATTATTGTTATTCTTTACTTATTGGATAATAATTATGTTTTGGTTGTTTGAGTTAATCCTTTATGCCTTCGTTATAGTTTTGTTTATTTTTTGTTTTGCTATGATCTATTTCAATGGATCACTTGCTTGCTTCTCATTTGCCTTGTTGTAGTTATGTATATTGTATGGTAGGATATATTGCCTCCTATTGTTTTATGATGAGGTAGCTATCCAATGTTGAAAAGTGAGATGTATATTGGAGAAACTACTAAGTTGATGAGGGATACTTGGTTTAGTCATACTGGGATAACATAGTTTACTAAGACAAGGAACGCTTGATATTTTGATTCATTAAGAAAATTGATGATTTTCATTGAGGATAAGTAATAATGGCTAAGTGTTTTGGTGACAAGAAGAGTTGGTGGATGCCACTGATGAATCATAGCAATGTTAGGAGGTTCATTATTTCATTAATAGAAATTTAGAGTTTTTACCAAATACGTGTTTTGAAATCCATTTTTGTACAAGCAATTACCAGCTTCTGTAAGTGTTTTTAGGTTATACATGGACTCATATTTTGATTTTTGAAAGAATTTATGTAGTTTGAAATTTTCTACAAAATGGTATTTCATTAGAAAAACTTAAACTTTTAAGCTGTTTTGAAGTTTGACGATAATATTTTGCAAAATTATTTTATGAAATGATAACGAAATTTTGAGGAAGAATATTAGTTTGAAATAGAACATGAAACTTTAATTTAAGAAATGAAAAATATTTTTGTTTTCACAGTAAATGGATGAACACCTCCAATCAATTTATAGTAGCAGAAAAGTAGAAACGAAAGAAAAATAAAATATACACAGATTTATAGTGGTTGAGCCACTATTCATTTTTATTTCATTCTTTATATATCAGCTTTACAATGATTTGAATGAAAAAGACAACAATTTGAAATGGTAGCGCTCCAAAGTAGTGCCCATTGCTGCTAGAAGCCTGGATATTTATGGAAGTGGACAGTTAGAGAGGTCAGACTGATAAGTTTGGCAATTTCCTTATATAACACATTCGATACGATTATCTCCATATACAGGAGGTATGATCCAAACTTCCACCTATCCAAGATTTTATTTCCTTGAATATGTTGTTTGGTTTGATGGTTGGTATTTGGTTCGGAAATAATTTGCTCGATAGGTGAACCTAGACAATTTTCTGACCATATTCAAAATTTACACCTTCTATGTTCGACCATCTCCCATGCACCGAACATGAAATCCTATCTAGTGATTTCAGTATCGGGCAAGGAATCATGTTCGTACTTCAACTACCGAACAGAAACTCCAATTCAGTATTGTGATTACCGAACAGAAATTCAAGTCTGCTAGTTTGCCTATCGGGCAAGCATAAAGGAAACCATTCTCCACTACCTCCACTTGCTTTGCTTCCAGAGCTTCTTGCCTCTTCAACTAGTGTCGTTCAAACGAGTTATGCTACGTATCTTAACATTCCTTATTTTGGCTTGACTAATTTACATCTGTGACTTTCTCGGTGGAAACATCCAACACTTATCCCCAAAGTACGCATTGTAAAATACGGAGTGTGCTTTGTTTATCACTCACTCTTGGGTTTGTCTTCATCTTGTATGTCTTTTTTAATGTCCTCTCTCACTTCTCTATTCCATACAAAGAATCTTGGTTTGGCCATATCCGTCAAACACACAACCCCTGGCCTATTATTCCCTTTGGTTTTGCATATGCTTCGGTCCGGCATTTGCCTTGGTTCGGTATATTCTTGTATGGTAGAAGCCTACCAAACAGAATATTATATCCAGTCATTGTTGATCCAACATCGGGTCATATAGGTTTCCTATAAATATAGCTAAGTCCCGTGCTGGCACTTTTCCTCATTTGTTTAGCCTCTCATAGTATCTACACCCGCTTGTCTTCCATTAAACCAGAGCTCTAGATCTGCCTTCAAATCCCCTCCAATTTCAATTTTCCCCAATCTCTTCTGTGATTTGTTAAGATGTGGTTTTCTCCTTATTAATTTAATGCCCAATAATTTAGTCGATGATCCTCTTAGCAGCCTAATTCCTTTGTTCGATGGAGTTTAGATGAGGGTTTTCTGATACTGTGGGTACTAAGAATCCACATAGTACATATCTTAGGAAGTTTTCGATCCTGGGTGTAAGAAATGCTCCTAGGAATCTTTGCAACTTTAATTTTTTGGTTCGGCTAGGACAGTTTATTACCAAATAACCATTGGCCAAACAGGAGGGCTATACTGGGTTACTGTTTCAAACCTTGTTCGAGGCTAAGATATTATTTGGCGCTAGGATGTGGTTTGTTTGGTGGTTTGGCTTATTGCTTTCTGAATATAACAGTTAAGAAAATTTCAAGGTCATAGGTTAATTACAACCAACCAAACCACCGTATCAAATACTTAGGCTTTCTAGATCTGTACTTTTCTTTTGCTTTCATATATTCTCTTAACATTCTATTTCATTGTTACTACATGCACACACATATAGATATATTCAGCAACAACACATGAGATAGGTTCACATATTGGGAAGGCATGTTGGGTCATCGCAATACTCATTCTTCGAGCGCTGCTAGAGACTAGGATCCTTCCTCTTCTGACCCTTCTTCTCTTGCACCATTGGGACGTAGGATTAGCCATCCCATCTCTATTGTGCACACAGATTCCATCAGGTCGAAGTTGGATTCTTTCAGTATTCAGCCCCATGTTGGTGGTTTTTCAAAATCTCTAAGGAAGTGGGTAGACGACGGTGTTGGTAGCAAGGCTACTGAGGAGGCGAGCCTAGTTCTCATGACAGTGACACAACCACCTTAGATCAGAGTGAAGCCCATTCTTTTAGGCAGATTAGCCTCGATTCCTTATCCAACTTTGATTTTGAGGAGGCTTCGAACAAAAATTTTAGGTCTGAGGATCATGAGGAGATTGTCCCAAGGGACATTACTATCCCTGGCTATTTGTAGTACCATGAACTAGGGATCACTTATAGGGACTCTGCCTTAATAGCTGAGATTCAACAACAGCTAGAGACACATGAGGACCCTAAAGGTTTGTTTAAATGTTGTGCACTCTTCAAACACACCCACTTTTCCTATATTTCCTTGATGGATTTCTTAGTATAGCATGATTTAAACACTTTATCCTTGTATTTTTATAGGGATATGAGCTCGATAAGAAGCAAGGTTCAGTCCAAATCTATGATATAATAAGCGTTAAGCGAGGCAAGGTGATTGAGGTCTCGCTCTACTTAATGTTGTTACGCGCTACTTAAATTTTTAGCATACTTTATCCATACTTATATAAATATATTATAAAGAGATTCTATTAAGTGTATGTTATATTTACAAGTGTACTATATAGGTATACACAAATTCATCACAAAGAACTAAAGTTTTACTTTGAAGTTAACTTATAAAGTCATAGGTTTAAAAAGTTAACTACAGGTGCACAAGTGTGTTATACGTGTACATTCAACCCTATTTAGGTAAGTTCTTAATTAATAGTCCTCTTCATTTTCATGTAGGTAATACGATCGTGACGGAACCTTCTGGAGCCATAGTGCCTTCTAAAGCCCCATAAGGGTTCATGCCCTTGGGACATCACAGCGGAGGAAAATCGTGACAAGATGATTACTGCTCTTAAGGAAGATATTGATGTTTAGATTACTGGCTACAATGAGTTGACCAAGAACTTCGATAGGGAAGAAGTTCTTAGGGAAAATATAATGTCTAGGTTTTCGAAGGAGATAGCCAGGGCTGAATTGGAGGTAATGAAGGAGCTTAAGATTATAAAGAAGAATCAGATTGAGTTTGTGCAGCTTTTATATCCAAGAATAAGGAAGATAAGAATGAGAAGCCGCCTATCGGACCCAAATAATCCAAGAAAGGTCATTCATCTAGGTCCAAGTGATGCTTATATGATTCAGTCTCTTCTGTTTGGAATAATTCACTTTTCAGTTTTTTGGTGCATTAAATTTTTTGACTGTACAGATCTAATTTTGACGACCTGTGTGAGGGTATGTGCATATTGTTTCTGATGGTCATGACTTTGTGTAGTAGATATTTTGTCGTTTGACGATGTCTAGATGTAGTGATCGTTTATAACTTGTTTCCCGCTATTTTTCATTATTCCTACTTGCTTGTTTTTATGTGTGTATTATGTGCATATTCTACACAAAATTTTATTAACTATGATGAATCGGTGGCCATCCCCTCTGGTGCCGAAGCTAATCGCAAGTGTCGAACCACTTAATCGGTGGTCATCCCTGACCACAAATAAGTTCGATACATCATTGTCGATAAAAGTTTCAAGGTCGATCGTCAGTGGCAAACTACTTAGTTGGGGGTCATGTCCTACTCACTTGTATGTCTAGTTCGCCATTGTCGGACCGAGTGATAGGGCCAATCATCTATGGCAAACTACTTAGTTGATGGTCATGTTCTAATAATGTGTAAGTCCGATTCGCCATTGTAGGGCAAAATAAAAGGGCCGATCATCAATTGCGAACTACCCAATCGACGGTCATTCCTGACCATGGGTAAGTCCGGTTCACATTACCGGCTAGAGTGTGTTGAAAACGATGGAAATTTCTATCGATTAGAAAACTGTCGTTAAAAATATTATCGTTATAAAACCGCAAGTGCACGGTGTACAATTGCAGTACGTATGTGAGTATGGGTTGTTCCCCCAGAAATGAATTAAATTCTAATAATACTCAATCAAATTAACCTAAAGTTTTTGAAATTGTAATAAACTAGAAACTTATAGAAAATAGGCTAGAGGAAAAGTAAATAAATTATGGTATTAAGGAACAATTTAGAGGCAAATCCACTTCCAATCATTCATATAAATCAACACAAAATTCATTTATAACATCTCTTTAAAATATTAAGTAAAAATGGTCGATGTGTTTATTATAAGTATGGTTTATTTGTGCTATCAGTTAGCACAACTTAAACCATCAAACTCTAACACACCATTCAAACCACTTATCAACTCTCATGAACATGACATGAAATTAAAAATAAAATCTATTTTAAATATGATCTATTTACAACTAATTAGTACTATAAACCATCAAATTTTGATTCTAGCTTAACTTTCACATCAAAATCACTTAGGCAAATGAACAAATGGTTTATGTTTACAATGGAATAAGTATAGCCTATTTGAGATGTCAACATAGACTATCAAAATTCACTAAAAAGAGACATAAACCATCATCATTCAAAGTTTCCATTAAGCACAAAAGATAGATTACAAATGAAATCATTATGTTAATTTACTATTTTCATGAGAGCTTCATTACCCCCTAAATTGAAGGAGTTTAGCTACTCATATTTGAAAACATGTTAACATAAATGATTTCAACATTAAAAACAAGGAAAATGAGAGCTAATTAAAATAAAAGAGAGCTAACTACTTGCATGAAATAAAACTAAACTAATTACAAGAACTAAATCTATGCTACTAACATGAAATAAGAGAAGCATAAACTAAGTAGGAGAGCATGAAATAAAAATAGCATGAAAATATAGCATAAAGTAAAAATTGCATGAAAGTGAAAATAAGGCTAAGAAGCCATCTAAGAAATTTTTATTTAACTTTGATTTGTGGCTACAATCTTGCATAAAAAGAAGAAAGATGATTACATGAAACATAAGGGGTATTTATACATGCTTAAAACCCTAATTCATATTTTAGGGAACTACCTAAAATGCCCTTGAGAAAGTGTAACCTCCAAGTACTCATTAGGGAAATAATTAATCCCCACAAACATGCCTTTAAGCCTCCATTAACATGTGCATATGCTTTTAATTATGGACCATATGTTAGTAGGTATGTGGGCACCTCCATGTTGCATGAATTCTTTTATTTTCCTTTCTTCATTAGCCTTCAACATATGTGCATGCATTCATCCATGAAACCTCTTCATATTTGAACTTCATTTCCTACAAAAAAATAAAAATGTGCAAATAAATTTTCTCAAAATTAAATCATACACAAAGTTACCATTTTACCCCCCAAATGAAGATGAATAAATGATGATTTGAAAACGATTTAAATGTTGGTTTAAACATGTAAAATACCCTAATATGCTGATTTATTTAAATAGAAATAGATTAAATATGGAAGTAAAAATATGCACTTTTACGTGCACATCAAATACCCCCACACTTATCTTTTTATTCGTCCTCGAATAAACTAAAACTAGGAAAAATCCGTTTTTGCAAGAAACACGATTGCATTGAGCGTATGCAACAAGCCGTTAAACCTCCAGGTGTCTCTAGTAGGACGAGTGTTGTCTCGTGAGGTTTTTCAGCAGATACTACCCACAAAATCCAAATGCGATATGCAGATTCTAATGCAACTACATGATGCAAGTTTCCAAACTATTTACAAATGAAGAATTTACTTTTAAACTAACACGAGTAAGTCAAATATAAGTTTTGGTCATTATTAAGAAATTTTAGTCCTTTTACTCATCGAAACTTCTAACAAAAATTAGATTATCATCACAATTAGACTCAAATTTGGCTAGTTATTTCGGTTGATATCATAATGCAACTATGAAATGGATCCTTTAGTTGATTATCAAAGTTTCGCAAAGTGGTACTTTTATTTCTTTTGAATAACAAGTCGAATCAAATAAGTGAAAATAGTGCTTGGATTTCAATTGCTTGCTCTCTCTATTTTTGAAAAGTATTAATATTCTTAATATTTACACACCTAACTCAGATAAACTAAGGCCAGATATACTGATCAAGCACTGCCTTTCGGGCTTACGTGAGATGAGTACAGAGCGTGGCGAGTGTACACACTTGCATATGAACACATGACTCTTGCATATGAACACATGATCTTAGTGCCTTATTGTTATTATTTTAAATTTACACACCTAACACAGAAAAACTGAGGCCAGATATACCAATCATGCACTGCCTTTCGGACTTACGTGAGAAGAGTACAGACCGTGACGAGTGTACACACTTTCGTGTTAATACATGATTCTAGGTGTTTCTTATTTTTTTAAAAACTTTTTTTTTAAAAGAGAGAGTTATGCAAAATCATCTTAGCACCACTTAACTTAGAAGATTGAATATGTTATCGTCTTTACTTTAAATCAACCACTCTTTTAAACGAAGATTACAATTAGGATATACTTCATAATTGTCACCATGAACCTTCCTATATACTAGTTAAATCATAGTTAATTGTAATTAAACTTTTGTTTTTAATTTTGTTAAGACAATTAAATTTTCAAAAATTTCAATTTAATAACCAAAACGTATACTTATCCTATCGCGTTTCTTCAAAAGCAAATCAATATTCTAAAAGTGAATTTGTTTTGGAATTTTTTTTAAATTTTTTGGAAAGAAAATGCAGAAAAATAAATCATGAAAAATTAAAATGAACATGAGACTCCCTCCCCCCCCCAACACTTGATTTTGACTGTGTTCCCACAGTCAATACATGGTATAATGAGTGAGACGGAGAAAAAAATGTACATATTTACAAGAGAGGATTAAAATTTCTTACTAGACGTGGTGTGGCTCATGAAGAATCACCAGCTCCTCCCTTTAATCACTTGCCAACTCCAAATAAGGTTTAAACGATAACCATTGACTTTAAAAATCGAACCATCTCTAGGGTTTTCTATTTCTATGGCACCATGTGGAAAAACAGTATATACAATGTATGGCCCTGTCCACCTTGATTTTAATTTCTAAGGGAACAAATGAAGTCGAGAGTCATACAAAAGAACCTTTTGATTTGGCAAAAATGTTTTCCTTAGGATTGATTTGTCATGAAAAACTTTTGTTCTTTCTTTGTAAATTTTCTCATTTTCATACGCGTCGTTCCTAATCTCCTCTATTTCATTGAGTTGCAATATTCTGTTTTCATCGGCTTTTTCATGATCAAAATTTATCTTCTTAATCACCCACAATGCTTTATGTTCAAGTTCAATGGGTAAATGGCATGCTTTACCCTATACAAGCCTAAAAGAAGACATCCCAAGATTGGTTTTATACGCAGTTCTGTAAGCCCAAAGAGCACTGTTAATTTTTGTGACCAATCTTTTCGATTTTTACTCATAGTTTTCTTCAAAAAAAATTGATTTGGAGATTTGAAACTTCAACTTAAGCACAAGTTTGCGGATGATACGGGGTGGATAACTTATGGGTTATCGGGTATTTCTTTATTAGAGTTTCAAATGAACGATTATAGAAATGGTTCAATTATCGCTTATTATTGTGCGAGGTGTTCCAAACCTCGAATAGATGTTTTATTTTATGAATTTCACAAAAAATTTGTGGTCGTTTGTTTTACAAAGAATGGCTTCAACCCATTTAGAGACGTAATCAACAGCAAGAAGAATGTAAAGATTTCCGAAAGAGTTGGGAAACAGTCCCATAAAATCAATACCCCAAACGTTAAAGATTTCGATCATTAGAATGGGGTTCAAAGGCATCATGTTTCGTCAAGAAATTTTTCCTAACATTTGGTAGCGATCGCAAGTTTTGAAAAACTCAAATGCATCTTTGAAAAGCCTAGGCCAGTAAAAACCACAATGAAGCACCCTTTCCGCTGTTTTCTTCGAATTGAAGTGACCACCACACACTTGGTCATGACAAAACGAAAGGACACTCTTTATTTCGCAATTCAGGATGCAATGCCGAATGATTTGGTCGGAATAGTACTTAAAAAGGTATGGATCATCCCTATAGAAGTACTTGACTTGGAAAAGAAATTTATTTCTATCTTGTTTCGACCAAAATGATGGAGTTTCCTTAGTGACTAAATAGTTCGCTATATCAGCATACCATGGACCGACGAAACGGAAAGGAGTTGTTCATCAGGAAAATTCTCGTTAATCGATAAGGAAGATGTTGCGTTTGGAAGATGTGATAGATGATCGGCAATGACATTATATGATCCTTTTTTGTCTTTGATTGTAAGGTCAAATTCTTAGAGTAAAAGGATCCAACGAATCAAGCGAGACTTACCATCCTTTTTAGCGAAAAGGTATTTAAGAGCGGAATGGTCAGTGTAAACAGTAATATGTGAGCCAATCAAATAAGGTAGGAATTTTTCGAGCACAAAGACTACCGCAAGAAGCTCTTTTTCAGTTGCCTTGTGATTGAGTTGAGCATCATTTAAAGTCATACTAGCATAGCAGATGACAAGAAGAATTTTGTTGATGCGTTGTCCTAAGATAGCACCAACTGCAAAGTTAGAAGCGTCGCAAATTATTTCAAAAGGAAGATCCCAATTTGGTGAGAAAATGATGGGAGCAGAAATGAGTTTATTTTTGAGACGTTCAAAAGCAGAAACACAATCAGAACTAAAGTCAAATGGAACTTCTTTTCCAAGAAGAGTTGTCAGTGGTTGAGCAATTTTACTAAAGTCCTTCACAAAGCGTCGATAAAAACTATGAATGAATGTCTTTGACAGACTTTGGAATGGGTAGATTCGTACGTCAACTTTAGCTTTATCTACCTCAGTGTCTTTATTTGAAATGACATGCCCAAGGACAATGCCACGTTTGACCATGTAATGACATTTTTCCCAATTTAAGGTTAACTGTTTTTCCTTACATCGATTCAGAACAAACTTAAGATGGTGTAAGCACGCGGAAAAAGAATTTCCAGAGATGGAAAAATCATCCATAAACACTTCAAGAAATCGTTCGATCATATCTAAAAAGATGCTAACCATGCTTCTTTGAAAAGTATCAGGAGCATTGCAAAGGCCAAATGGCATACGTCGATATGCAAAGGTGCCAAAGGGACACTGAAAGTCGTTTTCTCTTGATCTTCGGGAGCGATTGGAATTTGGTTATAACCGGAATAACCATAAAAAAAAATAGAATTAGTGGTTGGCTAAACGTTCAAGCATTTAGTCGATGAAGGGAAGAGGGAAGTAATCTTTACATGTTGTAGCATTTATTTTTCGATAATCAATGCAAACACGCCAGCCCTTTTGAGTACAAGTTGGATTGAGTTCATTTAAGTCGTTCTTGATAACGGTAAGTCCAGGCTTTTTAGGCACGACATGAATTAACCCATGAACTATCAAAAATGGGTATATGATCCCGTTATCGAGGAGTTTAAGAATTTCTTCATGAATCGCATCCTTTAATTTTTGGGTTAAGCCTTCATTGTGCGTCACGAACGAGCTTGGCATTGTCAACTAAATGGATAAGATGTTGAAGAAGAGCGAAACTAATTCCCTTTATATTAGCAATTGACCATCCAATTTCTTCTTTGTTTTTCGACAAAATTGAAAGAAGGGAAGCTTCTTGATCAAGAGAGAGAATTGAAGATATTATGATAGGAAACGTTTCGTTGTCACCTAAGTATGCGTACTTAAGGTGATCGGGAAGAGGTTTGAGTTCCAACCTAGGAGGTTGCTCAATCAAAGAATTTGGTTGAAGTTCTGACTCAACGATAAGGGGTTCAAATGGATGCACGTTTTCAATCTCGTTAGGCTCATCTTGAAACAGTTGTGTGTATTCGGTATCGCGTTCGTTGTTAAGGTCAACTATTTTATGGTCAAAATTTCTTAAATGGAGCTAACTTCCAACGTTTGGTCAAGTGATTTATTTAATTGATTTTCGAGATTGAAAATGTTAAGTCCAAAGTCATGTTTCCAAAAGAAATTTTCATCGAACCATTTCGAAAATTGATTAGAGAATTTGAAGTAGCCAAGAAAGGTCGTCCTAAAATCGACTCATCAAATTGTTCATAGGTTGTGTCACTAAAATGATGAAATCGACGAGGAATATAAATTGACCAATTTTGATGAGTACGTCCTCGATTTCTCCCACGGGTTTATTTATTGAACGATCGGCAAATTGAAGAGTTACTTTTGTCAGTTTTAGTTCACCCAAGCCAAGTTGTTGGTAAACTGAATAAGGAATCAAATTGACACTTGCACCCAAGTCTAGGAAGCACTTGTTAATCTTTTTGTCTCCTATCGTGCACGAGATTGTCGGATATTCAGGATCTTTGTATTTAATAGGAATTGATTGGGACAAGACTTTGCTAAGTCCAGCAACTAAGAAATCTTTCTTGGGTACATGAGTGTGTCGTTCTTGAGTACACAGGTCCTTTAGAAACTTAGCATAAGTTGGGACTTGTTGAACTATATCAAGAAGAGGAATGTTTACTTTCACTTGTTTGAAAATTTCCAACATCTTTTCCATTTGATCAGAATGTTTCTTGGGTCGAAGGCGATGTGGAAATGGAACACAATACTCAGTAGGTCGGTCTACTTGAGTAGAAGAAGAATTTGGATTGGCATTTGATTCAATGTTTGGCTCAATGTTTTGCTCTGAATTGCTTGACATTTTTGAAGTGTCAATAGGTGCTTCCGGTAAATCGTTTGGATTAACAACTTGGTTATAAATTTGTTTACCAGAATGCAAAGTCGTGATAGCATTCATTTGGTTTATGTCGCTGTCTTGAATGACATGGGCTTGATTCGAATTCGTGTTTTGATTTCTGGGATCCGGAATTGGCTGACTTGGGATTGTGCCGCATTCATGTTCACTTACAGACGTGGCTAATTGACTCATTTGCATTTCAAGTTTAGCAATCGATTGGCTCGTATTCTGCATGTACGAGGTTAATAAATTTTGCAAATTTCTATTTGATTGGAGGCTTTGAATGGTTGCTTTAGCCAAAGTTTCAAGACTTTTCTCAAATGAAGTCAAACGTTTATCGTCTTGGGGAACAAAAGATTGTTGCGGTTGATTTTAGGACGAACCCATAAAATTTTGTTGAAAGTGGTTGGACTGAAAGGGAGGATTCAAAGCATTGTTCGGAAATGCTTAAAAGTTGGGACGAACCAAATTCGTGTTGGAATTATTTTGGTTCCACGCAAAGTTAGGATGATTTCTCCAACCAGGATTGGAGAAAACAGGTCATTCTTAACCTTGTTAAAAGCATTGAGTTGTTCTATCGAGTTAGGACACAGATCGGCAATGTGATTCGGATCGTTGCATTTATAACACATTGCTTGGGAAGCTTGGTTCATTTAGTTGGATGAGAAAACATTTTCGAATTTATTGAGCATTGCATCGATTTTAGCTTCCAAAGCCAAAGATGATCCTATCGAGTGTGCGCTCAATCATGCGTAAATGGATTTTTCATTAGAATGTTCCCATTGAGATGATTTTTTGGCCAAGTTTTCAAGGAATCGCCAAGCATCGTCGTGATATTGGGTGAGAAAATTGCCTTGGCACATCGATTCAAGCATAGTTCGTGAGTTGTTTTCAAGTCCATCGTATAAGATTTGGCAAAGATTCCATTTTTCAAAATTATGGCATGGATATTTTATCAAAATCTCTTTAAATCTTTCAAAATATTTCCTGAAAGGTTCACCCCTGAATTGATGAAAATTCACAATTTCGTTTCGGATTTTAGCTGTTTTTCTCAAGGAGTAGAATTTTTTTAAGAAAACTTTAACAAATTCTTTCCAAGTTTTGATTGAGTTCGATGGTAAGCTATACAACCATTTTTCAGCATAATCGGTAGGGGAAAATGGAGTTAACCGAAGTTTGATTCCGTCATCACAAAGTTATTGAAGTTTAATGGTCGCACATACTTGTTCGAATTTCCTTAGAAAAATGTATAGATCATCGTGTTCAAAATTGCCAAAATTTGGGAGCGTGGCAATATGATTGGAATGAATTTCAAAGTGGTTACTCGTTGGGGCAGGTAATGTGATACAAAAAGGAATAGAAACTCTATCGAGAAAGATTCTATCCGTGAGAGTTCGTAGAGGGTTTTCGTTCACCATCGTTGGAGGGTTGTTCATTCGAATTAAATGATTTGTTGTTGTGTCATGAGTCCAAGTACACATGCATAAGAAAAGGTCAATGAGAGAAAGAAGTGAGAATCAAGTTTAAGAGAATGAAGAAAGGTTTAGAAAATAAAATAAAGTGAAAAAAAAAAATTTATAAAAACTTTTTTTTAAAAGGAAAAGTATTTACCAAAGAGAATTTATTTTTCGAAAGGGAGATCTGATTTTTGTTTTTTTTTTGGATTTTGGGTTTTCAAATTTTTTCTTTTATTTTATATGTTTTTGCTTTTTTTTGGGTTTTTGTTTTTGAAAAGATTTTTTTTGGATTTTTGTTTTTCTAAAAAAAACTAACTTAAGTAAAATGCTTGTTTTTGGATTTTTGATTTTGTTTGATTTTATTTCTTTTTTTTCAAAGGAAAAGATTTGAAAAGATTTTTTTGGAATTTAGAAAAACCTAAGTTAAGTAAAATGTAAAAAAAAACTGGATTTTGTATTTTTTTCTTTTTTTTAATTATGCATGAACTAATGCAGCTAAATGAATGCGAGGACTTAATTACAAATTTTCTATACTTAGTAGCTCCTAACCCAAAATTGTATAATCACACTTTGACTTAATTCAACAAAATAATTCTTAGCCAGGTAGCGGACATGAATTATCGGTGCACCACGAATCACCGTAGCAATGCAGCCAAAGGTTTAAGTACCTTTAAAGAAACAATCACTATAATATTTAAGAATCACCATAATATTTATAACTGATTATTGCTCTATCGTAGCCTAGACACCAAAAAGTCAGATTATCGAAAGAAGACAGCTTGTCAAGATACAATTAAGCCCTAGATGAGCTCGAGACACCCTTAAGTCCAACGTCTAACCGTTATTATTAGTCAAATTCTACAATGAAATGCAATCTGTGGGCCAAGGAAGGGGTGATGAAATCCCCCACCTTATGTGGATTTGGGTATTGCCCTTAGACAAGAAAATAAGATGAGACGATGCAAAACGTAAATTAAACGTGTGTTAACAATGCGACTACAAATGAATTTTTTTTATAAATGCAAGCAACCAATAATGCAATTAAAGTAAAATAGAAGATAAGTGCAAGATACCAGAGCGTGTAGAATTATTAGCAATTTATTTTAAGTAGCGATATTTTTTGAACATGCGCGGAGCAGACCAGTTGTTTTAGCGAGTAATTTCTTTTTCTTTTTGCAACCTGCAATTTGCAATCTGAAAAAGTTTTGAACAAGTATATACTTTTTTTAGAAGAGAACAAAAGTAAAGGCAACTTTTTTTATTTTTGGTAAAGAGAAAACAAAATCAACACAAAACGATTAAATAAAAAAAAACTCAAAAAACACAACAAACTTAACACTATCCAAAACAAATTTATAAACAATTTTTTTTTGAACTTTTTTTAAAATAAAAAACAAGGAGCTAGCACTATGAAAAAAAAATTATTAACCTCGGTCAGTTACAACCAAAGTCTAATATCCAACTCAACACACTCAAAATTCTAATCACGTTCGTATCTTCTCTGTTAAATCGCGAAATCTAAAGAAAAAATAAAAGCAAAATAAAAACGCGAACAATATTCTTTTAAAAAAAAATTGAAATCAACAGAAAACAGAAAACACGAACTAATTGTTGATTCAATGATAGGATTTTGGTCAGTCATGATTGATAATTTTGGGTCGTGGGTTGAGAAAGCAGAGATTGAATTTGGGTTGGGATAGTCGGGTTTTCTTGATGAATCGGAACTTATGAGGAGCTGAATGGCGACGGTAGGTGGTAAGGGCTTGATTATTGCGATGACGGTGTGTAGGATAATTTTTATTGCTAGAAATTTGTTTGATAAGGTGATGATCGGATTTGGGTGATTTAGGTGCGGTTGGTGGTGATCGTTGATTGGTTTTCGTGAAGAATAAAGGGTGATGGTTGCATGCTGGTCTAGGTTAGGGATTGCGTTGTCACGGTTTGATTTCGTTCATGAGGTAAGTAGTCGGAGGCAAATGTTTGGAAGGTGATGGGTTGTTCGATTTAGGAGATTGGTTTCTAGGTATTGACTGCGAAGTTGTGGTTTGGGGAATGAAGTTCCGAGGTGTTGTGGGTTTGACAGCAGTTTGTATAAGGAGGGGTGGGAGGTTGTTTTGCTGAAATTGGTGATGGAGGAGTTAGTGTTTGGTATAGAAGAAGTGTGGTTGGTTGCGGTTAGAGGGAGTTGCATGATTGTTTATGGAGGAGGTTGATTTGGTCATGGGCAGTTGTTGGTTGAAATGTTTAGGTAGTGATGTTGGTATTGGAAGTGGAAGTGTGCATGGATTCTTGGGTTGGTGACTGAAAGTAGGTTAATGGCTGGATGGAGTAGAAGTGTAGAAGTTAATGATGAAGGAGGAAAGATGCAGTTATTGTGGTTTGCAAGAAAATAGAAGTTTTGATTGCAGTTGCTGTGGAGGAACGGAGAATGGAAATAGGTTGGGCTATGGAGAAGTGTAGTAAGGTGATGCTTGGAGTTTTGATTGTAGTTGTTGATGCCGAAGGAGTGGCAATGTGTGGTCATGGTGAACTTGGCAGAGGAGTGTGATACTTTATGGTTGTAGTTTTGGTAGGTTGTAGGAGTGAAGGTTATAGGAGTGAGCAGGTAGTGTGGTGTTGTGAATTTCCAAGGTGGAATGTCGGTTGTTGCTTATGGTTGGTGAGGTGATGACAGTTGTTAAGAAGAAGAAGTTGTATACCTGTAGCTATGCATTGTAACAGAGAAGTATGCTAAATAGAAAAGAGAAGTATATGTAATGTAATAACAATTTCAAGGTAAAAGACACTAAAATGCATAGTTTGAAATTTGTAATTTGTTTGTTGTTGTTGTTTTTTAATTAAAAGAAAATGGACATGTAGAATTAACAAAGAATGGAAATGCAAATGTCACAATGCAAATGGAGATGCAAAAAGAAAATGGATGTGTTGATTTTCAATGTTGATAAATAGGAATGTAACAAAAGAAAATGAACACAACAAAGTGCACACAAATGAAAGGAACAACATGCATGCGACACAAATGAAATAAAGGCAATGAGAATTTTTTTTTAATGAAAATCAACACACAAAAATTGAACACACAATAAAATCAAACAAAAATAATTCGAAGAGTAGAATTAAAATCAAATTGCTTTTCCCGGCAATGGCGCCAAAAACGTTTTGAAAACGACGGAAATTTCTAACGATTAGAAAACTGTCGTTAAAAATACTATCGTTATAAAACCGCAAGCGCACGGCATACAATTGTAGTATGTATGCAAGTACGGGTCGATCCGCCAGAAATGAATTAAATTCTAAAAATACTCAATCAAATTAACTCAAAGTTTTTGAAATTGTTTTAAACTAGAAAATTGTAGAAAATAAGCTAGAGGAAAAGTAAATAAATTATGGTATTAAAGAACAATTTAGAGGCAAATCCACTTCCAATTATTCATATAAATCAACAGAAAATTCATTTATAACCTCTCTTTAAAATATTAAGTAGAAATGATTGATGTGTTTATTATAAATATGGTTTATTTGTGCTATTAATTAGCACAGCTTAAACCATCAAACTCTAACACACCATTCAAACCACTTATCAACTCTCATGAACATGATATGAAATTAAAAATAAAATCTATTTTAAGTATGATCTATTTACTACTAATTAGTAACATAGACCATCAAATTTTGATTCTAGCTTAACTTTCACATCAAAATAACTTAGGCAAATAAACAAATGGTTTATGTTTACAATGGAATAAGCATAGCCTATTTGAGATGTCAACATAGACTATCAAAACTCACTAGAAAAGAGACATAAACCATCATCATTCAAAGTTTCATTATTAAGTTAATTTAATATGTTTTATGGGAGCTTCATTACCCCTAAATTGAAGGGGTTTAGCTACTCATATTTGAAAACATGTTAACATTAAAATGATTTCAACATTAAAAACAAGGAAAATGAGAGCTTATTAAAATAAAAGAGAGATAACTACTTGTAAGAAATAAAACTAAACTAATTACAAGAATTAAATCTATGCTACTAACATGAAATAAGAGAAGCGTAAACTAAGTAGGAGAGCATGAAATAAAAATAGCATGAAAAAAGAGCATAAAATAAAAGTTGTATGAAAGTAAAAACAATGCTAAGAAGCCATTAAAGAAATTTTTATTTAACTTTGATTTGTAGCTACAATCTTGCATAAAAAGAAGGAAGATGATTACATGAAACATAAGGGGTATTTATACATGCTTAAAACCCTAATTCATATTTTAGGGGACTACCTAAAATGCCCTTGAGAAAGTGTAACCTCCAAGTAATCATTAGAGAAATAATTAATCCCCACTAACATGCCTTTAAGCCTCCATTAACATGTGCATGTGCTTTTAATTAGGGACCATATGTTAGTGGGTATGTGGGCTCCTCCATGTTGCTTGAATTCTTTTATTTTCCTTTCTTCATTAGCCTTCAACATATGTGCGTGCATTTATCCATGAAACCTCTTCACATTCGCACTTCATTTCCTACAAATAAAATAAAAAATGTGCAAATAAATTTTCTCACAATTAAATCATACACAAAATTACCATTTAACCCCCCGAATGAAGATGAATAAATGATGATTTGAAAACTATTTAAATTTTGGTTTAAACATGTAAAATACCCTAATATGCTCAAGTAAAAATATGCACTTTTACGTGCACATCAGAGTGGTAAGGCTGATCATCAATGGAAAAATACCCAAGCAGTGGTCATGTCTTAACCACGGGTAATTCCGATTTGCCATTACCGGCTAGAGTGTTAGGGCCGATTGTCAACGAAAAACTACCCAATTGAAGGTCATATCCTGACTACAGGTAAGTCCAGTATTCCATTATCGGCCAAAGAGATAAGGTCAATCTCCAATGATAAACTACCCAGTCGGTGGTCGTGTCCTAACCACGGGTAAGTCTGGTTTTCTATTGTTGTCCAAAGGGATATGGCCCATCGTCAGTGGCCAACTACCCAATCGGTGGTCATGTCCTGACCACGTGCAAGTCCAGTTTGCCACTGTCAACCAAAGCGATAGACCCAATCATCATTGGTGAACTACCCAATCGGTGGTCATGTCCTCACCACTAGTAAATCTGGTTTGTCGTTGCTGGCTAGAGTGAGGGGCCGATCGCAATGGCAAACTACCCCATCAGTGGTCATGCCCTGACCACGGGTAAGTCAAGTTCGCTATTGCCAACCAGGGCTTTTTTCTAAGGGTAAGATCACATTACGGTGATACAGTTCGTAAAGCTTTTACAATGTTCAGTTGGTAAAAATGCGAATTTGGTGAGTTTGGTCACTTAACTCATTCCTACCGTTCGTAGACAGGTGTTGGGTTTGTCGAGATGAAAGATAATATCTCATTCGTTAGCTTAGGTATTCACAATAATCCACGTATAATAAAGATACACTTATCATAATGATATTTCAAGAAATGCACATTTTATTAATAATCATCCCATAATTGTCTTGATTCCAAAATAGCAGTACTTGAATAGATAATAAAAAGGACAATAGAGATTAAGTAAAATAACGACGAAGGTTGTGTATGTTCCAAGCTTTTTTGAACTTAGCTCCGTCTACTATGTTAAGGATGTAAGCTCCATTGCTTAGATCTTTATGAATAACATATGCAAATTGGGTCGAGTGCCCCCGGTTTAGGGAATATCCATTTCAGCACTAAGTTCCCTTCCTTGAGTAGGTGGTGTTTAACTTTTGAGTTATACTGCTTAGCCACTCTTCACTTGTGTGGCGCAACCTTCGAAGCAGCTTCATAATGCCTCTTGCAGATTAAATCCAATGACATATTCAGAAATTCCTCATTCTTATTTGGATCATAATTAATCCTCTTATGGGATGGTACTGCTATTTCCATGGGTAACATGGCCTCTGACCTATAGGCCAAGGAAAATGAGGTATGTCCCGTCGTAGTCTTGAAAGAAGCGCGATAAGCCCATATTGCCAAAGGGAGTTTACCCACCCATGTTCCATTTTCCTTTTCAAGCCCCTTCTTTATGAGGGTCTTAAGAACCTTGTTAATCGCTTTCACCTATCCATTAACCTACGGGTACGCTACAGCAAAAAACTCTACTATATCCCTTGCTGCTGGCAGAAGTTGGTAAACTCCTCATTGTCAAATTGTAGTCCATTGTCAGAGATGATTTGAAGTGAAACCTAGTACCCACATGTTACATTCCTGAGAAAAATTTTATGGCCTTAGCTAAAGACACGTTAGTAAGTGGTTTAGCTTCGGCCCACTTAGTATAGTGGTCAAATGCCACTACGGCATACTTAGCTCCATCCATGGCTATGGGAAGTTAACCAATAAGATATATTCTCCAGGATGCAAAAGGCTAAGGGCTAACCACGTATGCCAGCTCGATAGAGGCAACCTTGGGATCTTGGCAAATCGTTGGCATTTGTCGCACCTCTTTGCATATTCCATCGCGTCATGATTTAACGTCGACCAAAAGTATCCCTATTGTGACACTTTCTTCGTTAGAGTTTGCCCTGCTAGTATGGTTTTTGCAACTACCATGATGTATGTTACCCAATACCTTTTGGGTTCCTTTCTGATTACACATCTTAAAAGTGGAATATAAAATCGCTTTTGGTACAATATACCATCCTGAATAATGAAAAGAGTTACCTTTCGCAAGACCTTTTTAGCTTCATTTCTGTTGTCTGGGAAGACCCTCTCGCTCAAATATCATACGATCTATGTTATCCAAGTTCCTCCCCATCAATAGTTGCAAGCAAATTCACCTCCTTAAAGCTAGGGCTTGGTAGGGTCATCATCGGTATTGATCCTAACAATGGCTCATCTCCTGAACTCACTAATTCTGCCAACTCATCTGCATCTCGGTTCTCTTCCCATGGAATGTGTTTGATCATATACTGCTCCATCTCGTTAAGCTATATCTTCACCTTTCTTAGGTAGGAAATCAAGTATTCTCCTTTAGCCTAAAACTCCCTGAATACTTGGTTCATAATCAGTTGAGAGTCACTATGCATGCACAGTGATTTTATTCCCAACTCCTCTACTATCTCTAGTCCTGCTATCAACACCTCATATTCGGCATCCTTGTTCATTACCTTAAATCCCATCTGCACTGCATAGTTTGCTTTCTCCCTTTGGGCAGTGTAAATATTACTCTAATGTCATAATCATGCTCATTCGATGCTCCATCCATGTACATTCGCCATTTAAGAGTCTTTTCTTCCCAACGTTTGGCTTCATTATCCCTTATAGTGAACTCGACCATGAAGTCCGACAAGGCCTGTCCTTTGATCGCCATCCGAGGATAATAGGTAACCTCGTACCGACTCAGCCTAACAATCCACTATGTAAACCTTCCTAACGTATTAGGCCATGTAGGACCTACCTCAATGGTTGATCCATCAACATTTAAATAGGAAGAGACTGCAAATAATGCCTTAATTTTTGGGATGCTATTAGGAGACAATACACCAATTTCTCCAGTTTTGGATATCTGGACTTTGGTCCAATGAAATGTTTACTTACATAATAGACTGGCCGTTGTATTTGATCTTCCTCTCAAACCAATGCCGCACTCAAGGCATGTGTTGATACCGCTAAGCATGGTTATATATCTTCCCCTTCCACTGGCATAAAAAGAACCAGCGGCTTCTGTAGGTGCTCCAATAGAGAAAGAAACACACCAGGCACTCATCTTTCCAAGTAAAATTTCCTTTCACTTTCTTTGATGCATCAAAAAATGGAACACACTTATCGGTAGCCTTAGATATGAACCTGCTCAATGCAGACACTTTTCCACTTTGCCTTAATCAATACAGCATGACCTTCTAACATAGAGCCCCTAGTCATAATAAAACTAGTGTGTTCTTGGTTTAGGACATAAATAGCGATCAGATTATACCCATAATATGCGTCCATAAAAGATGAAAGCTCATTTGTGGTAGTCCCATCTACCAGCCGGTCAATCTTCGAAAGTGGAAAACAATCATAAGGACACGTGTCGTTCAGTTCGGAAAAGTTAATATACGTTCACCATTTTCCATTCGGTTTGTTCACCAAGACCGAGTTAGCTGTCCATTATGGGTAGCGGGATTCCCTAATAAACCCATTTGCCAATAGAGTCTCCACCTCTTTATTAAGGGTTGTTGACCGTTCATGGCCCATAATCTTTTTCTTTTGTTTTACTAAGGTCTTCCTTTGGTCGATATTCAAGGCGTGGCAGGCAATAAAGGGAGAAATTCACACATGTTTGAATAAGACCAGGTGAACACATCTTGATTATCTCATGCGAATCCTACCAACTATATTTTCAGATCTTGCTCTAGCCTAGATCTAATCTTTATAAACTTTGTCGGGTCATTACTATCTACTTCCACAAATTCTACTGCCTCTCCTGGCTTCGATGTGGCCCCCACACCTTTGTCTCTTGAGTCAAATTCATTATAAGGACGACTTGTAAACCCGAGTCAAGGGGCCTCCTTCAATTGCTATGCAGTCACCTTTTTAGCATAAGAGTGTGACCTCTGCGATCTTTCTTTTTTCCAAACATTTATTCTCTTGGAGCTCTACCACAAAACATTCCCTGGTAGCATTTTAGTTTTCCTCTACTGCCCCCACTAAATGGGTTATGGGGAACTTCATTGTCAAACACCACTGGGATACCACTGCACAAAAATATGATATGGTAGGCCCTCCAATGAAGGCATTGTATGTAGAGAATCCGTCCACCAAGATGAAAGTTTACTTTCGTATGACTGATCGGGGACGCTTCCTAGCACAACAAACAAATCCAGCTTTCCTAAGGGCATTTTCCCCTCTCCTGTTAAGCCATGCAATTGTTGGTTGGATGGCATTACATCCTTCATGCACAATCCCATCCTATCGAACGCATCCTTGAATAGGATGTCAATCGAACTCTCGATGTCCACTAAAATCTGGTGTACTTCTGCTGCACCAACCATTGTTGAAATCACCATGGGGTCTGCATGCAGATACTACTTCCCATGCAAGTCATTATCACTGAAGATTATCTCGTCCTACTCCGAACGAGGGATTCAGCCTTATGCTCCTCGCCTATAGTGTACACTAAAGCTTTTCCATTCTTTAGGTATTTTGCATATCTTTCCATCTCAGCCCAACTTTTGTCCACTACATGAGTTCCTCCTATTATAGTGTTAATTACCAATCTCGCATCCTTCTCATGATTAGCACTATTTCCCTCTCCTTCACTTCCTAGGGGCGGCTGCTTTGGGGTCTATCACAGAGGAACGCGGGAAGCATTAGCATTTTAAAGGTACCGCTCCAACTTCTTCTTTCTTATATATTCCTTTATAATGTCCAGTAAGTGACAACATTCAATAGTCCCATGTCCGTGAGATTCATGAAATCTACAATGCTTTCCAATATTTATGCCCGCTTTAGTCTCCTTTCTTAGCTGAAGCCTATTGTGCTTATGATTTGCTTGCGTTGCAATATAGATGCTTTCCATGGTGTCATTAGATCCATGTAAGCATCGAACCTCGATCCAGGCTTGAATCTTCTATGTTCTACCTTCTTTCCGTCGGAGCCATTTTGGCCGGTATCCTTCTTCTTTTTGGCTAAATTGCTTCTGTTGCCCTTTACCAAATCATTTACACTATTAGATGCTTCTGCTGACTTGACTGCCATTTTAGTTAGACGTCCAGCTGCGGCTTCTTCCAACCTCATATACTTAGTTGCCTCATAGAAGAAATCCTATAGGGTGGTCGGTTTTTCCTTAATTAACCTCTGGGCCATCTTTGTGTCTAGGTGCACGCCTCCACATAGCGCAATCAGTGTTAGTCATTTATCAGCATTCTAGACCGTAGCCATTGTGGCATTTAAATAAGTTTACTGTTATCACAGTGTCTCAACCTCTCTCTACTTCATATCTGATAATGAATATGGATCCTTAGGTTATTCCACATGCACCCAAAATTGGCTGATAAACTTTTCCTTTAACATTGTCCATGAGTGGATTGAGCCAAGAGAAAGGCGGAAAACCACATTGTTGTTAGGTCTGCAAGGAATATGGGAAAACACTTGCATAAGACTTCGTTCATTGCTCCACTCATTAGCATATGCTATGTGTATTGCTATAGATGTACTATGGGGTCAGTCAAAACTTGATGAGGATCCACGGTGAGCATTTGGAAGCCCCTAGGGCTTTAGGCAGTCCCTATTTCTATGGAGAATGGGCTGCCAACTCTTGACCCAATACCTCATTCTACTGGCTCATGCTGTACACATTCTCTATGATCTACGCTATTTGGTCCTTTGGTTCAGTCGATGAGTAGTAATGTTCGACCTCTCCTTTGGCGCAAAAGACCTCTTTCACTTCTTTTATAATGACTTATCATGCAATCCCAGTCTGGATCCTAACTTTGGGCCCATTCACAATGATAGGATCGCCTTCCATCAGTTTCCATTTCAGCTAAGGTAGGGGAACGTCGCCTAGATCGAGGGGGTTCGGCCATAGCTGGCCCTTATTCAATACCTCCCATGGTTGGTTCAGTACCAAACCATTCCATAGGCACAGCTTCGGGTCGAATCCTCTATCAATTCTCTTTCTCAACGTTTACCCTTCCAGCTCTCCAATTCTCCCAATCAAATCCACTACTAGAATACGACCTCCTTTTCCTCCAAGATCCCCTGGATTGGGATTGCCCACACACTTCAGTGTTATGTCTGGGCATTTGCGTCTGCCCCAAGCATGTCATGGTCTTGTCCATAATAGCTTGTTGCTGGGCAGTAAGCTGGGTATTAAGTTTAACCATAACTTAATCCAAGTCACCTCTGGTGATAGTGTCTGGTCCTAGAGTGTTGGATGAATGGTAGCTCTGATTGGTAGCTGTTTGATTAGCATTTCCACTAGTGGTACCAACCTAGTCTTCGGTTTTGGAGGCATATTGAGAAGGCTCTCTATGAAAGAACCAAAAATGTTTGTATAGAAAATGGATAAACACCTTCAATCAATTTATAGTACAAAAAAGCAGAAAAGAAATCAAAGTAAAACACATGGATTTATAGTGGTTCAGTCTAAATGTGCCTATGTCCACCTCTCATTTTGATTTCCTTCTTTATATATTAGCTTTACAATGATTTGAATGCAAAATACAATAATTTGAAATGATATACAACTTCCCAATAGTTGTTCGATTATTTCTATTAGGCGGTATATAGTAGCTCCCAAAAGTTGTACCAATTGTTGTTGGAAGCTTAGATATTTACAGAAGTGAAGAGATAGGGAGGTTAGACCGATAATTTAAGCAGCTTCCTTGTATAACACGCATATTTAGTTGTTTCCACATACAGAAGATATGATCTGAAACTTCTAAATATCCAAGATATCTTTTTTTTTTAATATTATGTCTGGTTCAGTGGTTAGTACGGTATTTGATGTGCACGTTAATGTGCATATATTTACATCCATATTTTATCTATTTTTATTTAAATAAATATCAAATTTGGGCATTTTAACATGTTTAAAACCAAAATTCAATAATTTTCAAATCATCATATATTCATCTTCATTCAGGGGTAAAATGGTCAATTTTTGTGCATGTATCAATTTGAGAATTTTTACTTGGAAATTTTTATGATTTTTATAGGAAATTGTGATGCATATGGAAGAGGGATTCATGAAGATATATGCATGCACAAATGAATACAAAGGAATGAAGATGAAATAATTCAAGACCAAGATCATGGAGGACACCACCCACTTGCCTAAATCTACAATTAGAAGCTAATGGACAACTAAGTGGAGGTTAAAGCTTCATGCACTTTTAATGAGGGATTAATTAGTGGTTAATGGTTACTTGGTGGCCACACTTCCTAAATGGCATTTTGGGAAGCACCCTAAAAATGGAATTAGGGTTTTTTGCATGTATAAATAGCCCTCTTATGTACATGTAAATATCTTCTACTCTTTCACATTAGTTAGGAAATTAAAAGAGCATGTTGTAATGGCAATATTTCATGAAATAAAAATGGCTTCCAAGCCTCTTCCTCTTTTCTTTTCTACATGCTTTTCTTTGCTTTTATGTTAATGTTTATTTTTATGCTCTCTTTCTTTTAATATTCATAGCTTAGATTTACATTCATGCAAGTAGTGTAGCTTTAATTTTTATGCAAATAGTTAGTGGTTAATTTCTCTTTCTTCCTTTTCTTAGTTTTCATTTCTTTGCTTTTTAATGTTGAAATTTACAAGTGTTGATTTGATAACACAAATGAGTAGCAAAATCCCTTCAATTTAGGGGTAATGAAGCTCTCTAACTTTATGTAATTTCAACATTTTTATGATTTATGATTTTTTTTTTGTGCTTCATGAAAGTGAATCTTGATCTAAGTTTATAAAAGTGGGTTTGATAGCTTATATTGCTTATGAAAATGAGCTATTCTATTCAACATAAACACAATTTACATCATAATTTGCTAATTAATTTTTGATTTTGAAATGAAAGTAAAAATGAAATTTGATGATCTATATTACTAGTTACAATAGTAAATATATCATACTTAAAATAGCTTTTGCTTTGGCTTCATTTTCATGAGAATTTCTAAGTGGTATAACTGTTGTATTATAGTTTGATGGTTTGAGTTATGTTAATTAATAACATAAACAAACAATACTTATGATAAATACAACAATTATTTCACTTAATATCAAAGCTAGAGATCATAAATTATTTGTTTGTTGATTTACAAAAATATGAGAGTGAATTTTCCTCTAAATTGTTCTCTAGTCTAATAGTTTTTAAATCACATTTTAATTCTAGTTTTATCTTTATTTTGCTTGTAGTTAACAATTTCCTCTCACTTTGGTCTAATTTGATTGAATTGAAAATTTTAAAATCGTAAAAATTCTTTGCGGATCGACCCGTACTCGCCACGTACTAAAATGGTACGTCGTGCGCTTGCGGTTATTTTATTTTGAAATTTATCGGCCCTAATCGATAAAAACTTGTTCAACGACTAGTTTTCTATCGGTTTAGAAATAGTCAAGAAATTTCAAATTAAATTTACTACAAGTGCACGGCGTACAATTTTAGTACGTGGCAAGTACGGGTCGATCCGCAGGGAATTTTTAAAATTTTAAAATTTTCAATTCAATCAAATTAGACCAAAGTGAGAGGAAATTGTTAAATAAAAAAAAGAAGAAGCTAAAGCTAGAATTGAAATATGATTTAAAAACTATTAGACTAGAGAACAATTTAGAGGCAAATCCAATCTCATATTTTTGTAAATCAACAAACAAATAATTTATGATCTCTAACTTTGATATTAAGTGAAATATTGTTGTATTTATCATAAGTATGCTTTGTTTATGTTATTATTTAGCATAACTCAAATCATCAAACTATAATGCAACAAATAAACCACTTATAAAATCTCATGAAAATGAAGCCAAGGAAAAAGCTATTTTAAGTACGATCTATTTACTATTGTAATTAGTAAGATAGATCATCAAATTTCATTTTTACTTTCATTTCAAAATCAAAAATTAATTAGCAAATGATGATGTAAATTGTGTTTATGTTGAATAAGAATAGCTCATTTGTATAAGCAATATAAGCTATCAAACTCACTTGTATAAACTTACATCAAGATTCACTTTCATGAAGCACAAACATAGAGATCATAAATCATAAAAATATTGAAATTACATAGAGTTAGAAAGCTTCATTACCCCTAAATTGAAGGGGTTTAACTACTCATTTGTGTTATCAAATCAACACTTGTAAATTTCAACATTAAAAAGCAAAGAAATGAAAATTAAGGAAGAAAGAGAGATTAACTACAAACTATTTGCATAAAAATTAAAGCTACACTACTTGCATGAATGTAAATCTAAGCTATGAATATTAAAAGAAAGAGAGCATAAAAATAAACATTAACATAAAAGCAAAGAAAAGCATGTAGACAAGAAAAGAGGAAGAGGCTTTGAAGCCATTTTTATTTCATGAAATATTGCCATTACAACTTGCTCTTTTAATTTCCTAACTAATGTGAAAAAGTAGAAGATATTTACATGTACATAAGAGCGCTATTTATACATGCATAAAACCCTAATTCCATTTTTAGGGTGCTTCCCAAAATGCCCTTTAGGAAGTGTGGCCACCAAGTAACCATTATCCACTAATTAATCCCTCATTAAAAGTGCATGAAGCTTTAACATCCACTTAGTTGTCCATTAGCTTCTAATTGTAGATTTAGGCAAGTGGGTGGGGTCCTCCATGATCTTGGTCTTGAATTATTTCCTCTTCATTCATTTGTATTCATTTGTGCATGCATATATATTCATGAATCCCTCTTCCATATGCATCAAAATTTCCTATAAAAATCATAAAAATTTCCAAGTAAAAATAGAGCATGAATTAACAAATAGTTGAAGCTACATAATTAGAGAGCTTCATTACCCCTAAACTGAAGGGGTTTAGCCTCTCATATTTGTCATTTGATTAACAAATGTAGCTTGCAACATGAAAGCAAAATGAAAGAAAACTATTCTAATTGCATAAAAGAAAATCTACACTACTAGCATGAAAGGAAATGAACATGTAATTAAAAGGAAACAATAATTACATTGCATAAAAAAAAGGAATTACATAAGAGAATAAATGGCTAAGTAACCATGAAAAGAAAGAGAGCTTTGATTTATTTTCTAAGCTAAAAACTAACTAAAGAGAGACTAAGAAAGAAGAGGGTTACATGAAACATAAGGGGTACTTATACATGAGTTAAACCCTAATTCATATTTTTGGGGAATGCCCAAAATACCCTTGAGAAAGTGTGGAGGCCAAGTAATCATTAGCTTCTACTAATCATCATTTAAGTGTACATGAAGCCATTAATTCCATAAGCATGTGCATTAGCATCTAATTTGTACATTAAGGTAGGTGGGTAGGTGGGGTCCTCCATTATCATGCCTTTGAATTATTTCCATCTTCATTTCTTTATCTTCACTCTTGTGCATGCATACATCTTCATAAAACCACTTGTATATGAAGCCAAATTCCTAAATAATAATATAGAAATTTCCAATTAAATTTTGTCAAATTAATATGTGCACAAAAATGACCATTTTGCCCTTGGATGAAGATGAATATGTGACGATTTGAAAATAATATTAATTTTGATTTAAACAAGTTAAAATGCCCGATATGATCATTTATTTAATTTAAATAGATTAAATATGGTGGTAAAAATATACACATTTACGTGCACATCAAATACCCTCACACTTATCTTTTTATTCGTCCTCGAATAAAGAAAAACTAAGATAAATCTGTTTTCGTAGGGAGCACGATTGCATTGAGCGTATGCAACAAGCCGTTAAACCTCTGGGTGTCCCCAGTAGGACGAGTTTTGTCTCGTGAGGGTTTTCAGCGGATACTACCCACAAAATCCAAATGCAGGATGAAAATATTTACAAAGTGCGAGATTTATTTACAAAGAGATGAATGTGAGTTTTTACAAATGAAGGATTTACTTTTAAATCGACACAAATAAGTTAAATATAAGTTTTGGTCATTATTTTGAAAATTTAAGTCATTTACTCGTCAAAATTTCCAACAAAAATCAAGTTACCATAACAAATAGACAATAGTTTAACTCGTTGTTTCGGTTGATAATAAAGTGTAACTATGAATTAAATCTTTAGTTGATTATCAAAGTTTGTCAAAGTGGTATTCTCATTTCTTTTCAATAACAAGTTAAATCAAACAAGTTAAAATGGTGCTTGGATTTCAATTGCTTACTCTCTCTTACTTGAAAATTTCATTGATATTAACAGTATTTACATATGCCTAACTCAGGTAAACTGAGCCCAGATATATTACCCGTGCACTGCCTTGCGGACTGATGTGAGGGGAATATAGAGCGTGGCGAGTGAACACGCAAGTGCGAACACTTATCGACTGCAGGCGTTATTAAAAAGAATTTTTATATACACACACCTAACTCAGATAAACTAAGGCCAGATATACCGATCATGCACTGCCTTTCGGGCTTACGTGAGAAGGGTACAGAGCATGGCGAGTGAACACACGAGTGTGAACACATGACTCTAGGTGTTAAAAATATATATACATACATACAAAATTTGTTTTTTTTCTTTTTTTTTCTTTAGAAAGAGAGAGTTTTGCAAAAATCATCTTAGCACCATTTAACTTTGAAGATAAAAATGTTATATCCTTTACTTTAAATTTACCACTTTTTAAACAAAGATTTTCAATTAGAACATACTTCATAATTAACACATATGAACCTTCCTATATACTAGTTAAACCATTGTTATTTGTAATCGAACTTCATTTTTATTTTTGTTAAGACAAATAATTTTTTTTAAATTTCAATTTATTAACCAAAACTTAACTTATCCCATAGTGTTTCTTCAAAAATAAATCAAAATGCTAAAAAGAAAATGTTTTTGAGATTTAGAAATTTTGAGATTTTTTTTCAAGTTAAAAGAAAATGCCATGAAACTAAAAAAAATGAAAATGAGACTCCCCCCACACTTAGTTTTGACTGTGTCCCCACAGTCAATACACGATATAATGAGTGTAACGAGGCAAAATATGTACATATTTACAAAAGAGGATTAACATTCTTACTAGACGTAGCTTGGCTCATGAAGGATCATGAGCTCCTCCTCTTGGTTACTTGGCAATTCCAAGAAAGGTTTCAAATGATGACCGTTGACTTTGAAAATCGATCCATCCATGGAGTTTTCTATTTCTACGGTACCATGCGAAAAAACAGTTCGTACCACAAATGGTCGGGTCCATCTTGATTTAAGTTTCCTAGGGAATAAATGAAGTCTTGAGTCATATAAAAGAACTTTTTGGTTAGGCGAAAACGTTTTCCTTAGGATTGACTTGTCATGAAAAACTTTGGTTCTTTCTTTGTAAATTTTCTCGTTTTCATACGCATCGTTCCTAAGTTCTTCTAGTTCGTTGAGTTGTAGTTTTCGGTTTTCACCAACTTTCTCAAGATCAAAGTTTAAGTTCTTTATTGCCCACAACGATTTGTGTTCGATTTCAACGGGTAAATGGCAAACTTTATAGTAAACTAAACAAACTGGGGACATCCCAAGGTTAGTTTTAAAAGCATTACGGTAAGCCCAAAGCGCGTCGGTCAATTTCTAAGACCAATCTTTTTGATTTTTGTAATATTTTTTTCCAAGATTTGTTTTATTTGTCGATTTGAAACTGCAACTTGGACACAAGTCTGAGGATGATATGGAGTGGATAACTTGTGGGTTATCGAGTATTTTTTCATTAAAGTTTCAAAAGAAAGGTTGCAAAAATGGGTTCCGTTATCACTGATTATTGTGCGAGGTGTGCCGAACCTCGAAAATATGTTTTCTTTGAGAAATTTCACAACAATTCTATGATCGTTGGTTTTGCAAGGAACGGCTTCGACCCATTTTAAGACGTAATCGACAGCGAGAAGGATATACAAGTTTCCAAAAGAATTAGGAAAAGGTCCATAAAGTCGATACCCCAAACATTAAAGATTTCGATCGTAAGAATGGGGTTTAGAGGCATCATATCTCGTCGAGAAATTCGTCCAAGCATTTGACATCGATCGCAAGTTTTACAAAATTCAAACGAATCTTTGAAAAGAAGGCCAATAAAAACCACACTGAAGCACTTTTTTCG
Source organism: Allium fistulosum (assembly GCA_030737815.1). Taxonomy (NCBI): domain Eukaryota; kingdom Viridiplantae; phylum Streptophyta; class Magnoliopsida; order Asparagales; family Amaryllidaceae; genus Allium; species Allium fistulosum. The sequence goes on from CM060906.1 coordinate 57,686,793, forward strand.
CAGTTTTTCGAGGACCGAAATGTCCACCACACGCTTGATCATGGCAAAATGAAAGAACACTCCTGATCTCATTATCTAGAATGCAACGTCGGATGGTTTGGTCAGGGCAATATTTGAACAAGTATGGATCGTCCCAATAGAAATATTTCACTTGGGACATGAATTTGCATTTATCCTTTTTGGACCAAGATGAGGGAGTTTCTTTAGTGACTTAGTAGTTCACTATATCAGCATACCATGGATCGGTAGAAATTGAAAGAAGTTGTTCATCGGGGAAATTTTTATTGATTGGCAAAGAAGATGGTGTGTTCGGAAGACGAGACAAGTGATCGGCTATGACGTTATCGGATCCTTTTCTGTCTTTGATTGTAAGGTCAAACTCTTGAAGTAAAAGGATCCAACGAATCAAATGGGATTTAGCATCCTTTTTAGCGAAGAGATATCGAAGCGCAGAGTGGTCCATGTACACAGTAATGTGTGAACCTATCAAATAAGGTCGAAACTTTTCGAGCGCAAAAACGACAGCTAGAAGCTCTTTTTCGGTTGTTGTGTAGTTGAGCTAGACATATATTTATCAAGCGTTTCAATCCCATTCATAAAATCCACATAGTGATAAAACATGGATATATCTTATATACCATCTTATGCTTTTCCAATAACCGTGGGAGACAACTAGCGATTACAACCCAAAAACTCTAAAAGAAAATTTTGCTGGAAGCTGTCGTTTATCATCAGCTGGTGTAAGTGGTGTTGTGGTCCTAATACTCCTTACTAAATTAAGATGGACATTCCTAATATGTTATTCCACTATTGCCCACATTTCTTAATTTTCTTTCTTGGTTTCTAATAAATGCGGTCCATCTATTACTTCAACTAATATACCCATAAAAACTGATTATTAATGCCAAAATTGGACCATCTTTATTCAATCCTCGTTTAACCTTTAACAAATTTCAAAATCCATTTATTACTCTGAATAAATTCTTCCATAAATGCCATATTAAACTTTTCCTAATCAATCCCCTTATTAATTCCTTTTAACTTTCATTAATTACAATTTATTACCCTTTAAATTTGTAATCAATGTCTATAAATCTTAATCTGTTAATTACTAACTAATTCGTATATAATCGTAAATTATGATATATATATATATATATTCATTAGGTGTGGTTATATGTGTATGTATATTTCTAACTACTATTTCTAAACTATAACACTTATTTCCACATTATAATTTATCAGAGCTATCCTCCTAAAAAGGATTACCATTATAATTTGCCCTAAATTAACCGCAAATGATATTTTTGCTTCGTTTGAGATTACAAGGTATTATTTCTTTCTTTCATTGAAACAGACAGTGTAAACTATGAAAAATAATATTTATATCTTACACATCTCTTTCACTTTTTGGTATAACCCTTCTTAATTCAAACAACGCGCTTTCATACGTATTTTGAAATTGGATAATTTATGAAAATTACATGGAAACCGCTCAAAAATCGAAGTATATAAATTCACATTCTACGGGTTACCTAATTTACAACCCAATTACAAATCTAGAATATCTTAACAACTTTACGATCTTCTACAAATAAGGGTTTGGGACTGATTTAGAATTTCCAGATCAAGTTGTATATACTATTCCCATTTGTTCATATCCTAAAACATTTAAACTGTCTTACCTAAGTAGTGATCCCTATCTACCCAAAATAATTGGTTTAGCTCTAACCATTCCTTGTAAAACTAAAATTTCGCAATCATAAAGTGCTAAATCCGAAATCTTTCCTTTTGAAAATATAAACCTAGAAATATTTATCAATAATTCAAAATTACTTAGTTCCAAAAAGGAGCAAAATAATTTTCCTTCTCAAATACTTTCTACATCAAAGATTTTTTTTAAGTTGGATATTTCATTCATAACATTCAAAAATTAATAGGTTTTCAAAAAGGAACTATGAAAAAAATTCCTTCTTAATTACTTCTTATAACAAAGGCTTTCTTCTTTTGAAAGTATGATTTTTCGCCCAAAACACTCAAACACTCAATTATTATACCAAATAACCATTCATTTCAATTTTTCAAAAACATCTTGTATAACTTTAAACAATGAAAAGTGGAGTAGACAATGGTAACTTCCATCCTATTATTTTCCTCTTATATTATTTCTAACGAGATTATTAATCATACTTTATATAAATTTCTAATGCTGTTACTGTCTATCTCAACTATTATTCTCTGCAATTCCTTATACCAGAATATTCTTCCTACCTACCTATTGAGCATTCTTAACCTTCTATCCTTTCTATCTTATTTTAATCAAGTGTCCTTTCCATTTATACACCCCTTTAAAAGAATTTTAAGGAAAAGAGCTTTCAATTTTACAAAGTAGGAAAAATCATCAAGTCTAACCTAAGTTCTACAAAAAAAAATCCCTTTATCAAAATTCTTTAAACCAAAAACTTTTTGGCTCAATAAATTTTAAACCAAGAATTTCAAGAATGCAAAATCCTTTTAAGTTAGAGCTTTTTAATTCAACTAATTTATAGATTATGAATCTCCAGATTTTCTTGCACTTTCAAAATAACAACTTCCAAATTTATAAAGTGAGAAAAATCATTGGGTCCAATAAACGCCCTATTTTGCATTTATTATGAAAAAGAAGAATCTAGAAATTGAAAGCTATTTAACTCAATTACTTTTAAACCAAAGTTTTAAAAATGAAAAACCTCCTTTTTCAAATCTTCAAATTATCAGATTTACAATTTAAAATTTATCCACCATTTTATTTTTAAAATGTTCCACCACTTTTTAAATCATATCCTTTTTCCAAACTTTTCACAAAACAATTGGTAGCATATTTCCAAATCCGACTAAAATCACTTTCTTAAAAAAAATCAACTTATGATACATAAGATCTTTATCAAAACATTCCAAAAACCCTATCAAATTCTTTTTCATAGGGTTGTATTTAGAAATTGACTTTGATTATTCCTTCTTTTGAACTTTGCTACTTAATCTTTAAAAATCTAGTTATCTTCTTATGGTGTTTAATGTATACCTTCTTATGAAAACTTGCTCTATTCCTTGTTCACATCTTACTTTTGGATGTTAACAAATATATTGCCTTAAAATATTTAATTACTACCTAACATGTTATTTACTATTTCTATAAATGTAATTATTCATAATAAATGGTTATAATTTTAACGGACAATTCTTAAAGACATTTATTTATTCATTCTAATTTTACCTATTATGCCTTCCTTATCTCTCCATAATTTCTTTAATAATCTCTTTAATTTGTCCACTTATATCTTTATTTAATTCTTGTAACTCCCTATTTATTCCACATTTATTGCCTCATTAATCTTGAAGTTACAACCCTTTTCATTTACATTTTATATCCATATTATGTACTAGACGATTTATGTTAATGTTCTAATTAAACCTGATATGAACATCGACATGTATTATGCTTATAGAGTTCACAATTATAAGGAAGTTTAGGTCAAGAAAGGAGTTAAGTACCATTCAGCTTCTGGGGTGCTTCTATATGTCGTGCTCATGCTCTTCTTGTTCCACTCCTTATGATACGACCTTGGCCCCGTGGGTAATCAGGTAGGGGTATAAATTTAACATTATTTATTTTTCCAAACTCGTAGTCACTTTGCCCATCCTTTTGAAATATGGTCGCAATCACTTTGGAATTCATAGAATTAGGTGTATATTCAAAATAAGAATATATATTTATATATAGTGGGGTTTTAGAAAAATACTTCAAAAAATAACGAATAAACCACTCATATGTATACTTTTCCTCGTTGATTGGGTAACCTAATCTCTGATACCAAATGTAACCCCGAAATAGGCTTAAATTCTGACCTAGAAAAGGCCCATCAAAACTTAGACTCGGTCCAAAGTTGGTTGTTAGTTGGTAAAAAGAACGATACAGAGCTATTTATCTACTCATTCAAGCGGAAGGGTAAAATATAATAGCATAATCGGTACCCATTTTATTTAAAATTTCAAATGTAACAAAACGTAACATAATGTCAACAATAACCATTACATAATCATGTTCAAAAATACGTTGTCATCTTCAAACGGTTACATCAGAAAATAGCATAAATGGATAAATAGACCACTGCCACAAGCTCCTCTCATCGTTATCCCCATCTTGATCATCGTCTCCTTCCCTAACCTGTGTTGTAATGAGGAGGGAGTCAAAACTATAACGTCTGGTGAATAGAAATCTCGAGCCTTTCTATATCAGTACTTCGGTAGTATAATTTAAAAAAGAACATACCCTTCGCATTTAAACTGTATTCAAAACCATTTAATACTTCATATAAGGGAAAGAGGCAGGCCCTCAACCAACCACTTAATACCTTCAATCCTCGAAGCAGGTCCTTCGTATTATCCAATTCCATATTCAATAATCCATAACCATCGTTATTAATGTCTACCAATGCAAGAGATAGTGCCCAAGCCACTTAATACCTTTTAACAGAAAATGGGAAGACTTTAACCATTTAAGACCTCAATTGAGGTAGGCCTCATCATTTAATACATATTCCCAAGGCGGACTCCTTACAGGTACCTATATAGCTGACATTGCATGAAAAACTCTTCGGACACTTACTACTTCCATTGAAGTGGACCTTTCCAAGATATCCTTAACTGTGTCAAAACCCAATCTCGATCATTTAATACTTCATATTAGGGAAAGAGGTGGGCCCTCAAACAACCACTTAATACCTTCAATCCCAGAAGCAGGTCCTTCGTATCATGACCCATATGCCACGGAGATGTCTCACATTAGTCCGACTATTCGTAGGAACTGGTAGCAAGGTTAGCTGTGTAGATTTACCCTATCGAATTGGGACTAACCTCGCATCATCCGTAGTTACTTATTATAGGTGATGTCTCACATCAGCCCCAAAGTCACACTGTTGGTAACCAGAATAGCTGGATAGACTTCTGTCTGCATTGATTGACCTCGCATCCCTATAACTTATTCATATTTCATAACGCTCTTTAGGTATATTATCACACATCTCAACTTATTCATTATTTAGATGTTATAAGAAATCTTTCTTATTTCGCCTCTACAATTAATTATTTTCCCTAAAGGAGATCTAAATGATAATTATTAACCTAACGTAATTATGTCGTTAATACGTTATAATTGTACGTTATTTACGCCAGTTTATATACATATATATGTGTGTGTGTGTGTGTGTGTGTGTGTATGTATGTATGTATGTGTAAATACGCATTTATTAATTTCTATGCATGTGGAGATCACGTCCTAAACTAACGTTCAAATGACAAATCTTCCAAAATTGTACAAGTCTCATTTCCACTATAACATATATACCATAAATCCAATATTCCAAAATCAAATCAATAGACTTGTATATAGGATACAAATCCAACTTATTTCATATTAAAACAACAAAGTAAATCAATAACAGAACTTACAATTTAATTAACTTTACGTTTTATTCAACTTCTTTAGCAAGAAACTAGATGAGGAAATTTCTATTCAATTTGTAGAAATAGACGGTGCAAACTATGAATAAGAATTTGTACATTACACACCATTTCTTAATCAGATCCCTTAATCAGATCCAAAAAGAAAGAATAGGAAGTGGAATAGAAGGTAAAATGCATAAATTGCAAAATCCACACAAACTCCATTATTTTAATACAAAACAATTAAGATTCCAACCTAAGAATTGACATTTCGCTTTGGGTAAATTTTGGGAATTTTTCTAATGTGATGTTTTCATAATCCAAAACTCCCCAAGGCATATATAAAATCCAAAGTGCACTATTCAATTACCAAAATAGAAAAACTAAGGTTTCCACTCATAGAAGTCCATTTCCTTGCCTTCTAATGGATTTGACATGCCTTCTATGAACTCTTTTAGATCTCTTCTTTTTGATATATACAGCATGGGATTTGTATATATGTTAAATTCAAAATATTAAAGGTTTGGAGGAGAATAGGCTAAGATAATAAACAATAAACAAGGTAGTATATAGAATTTCTTACTTGAAACCCTAATGAGTTTTCTGAATCTATAAAGAGATGAACTGACAGAGATGCGCTAGTGTTCTCAAAATAATTTGTGAAGAAAGGTGAGGGGCTAGACTCTTATTTATAGTGGTTGGAACACACCAGAACCATCGGATCTAGGTCGATTAAAAACAATATAATCTAGAATGTTAAAGCACACAAACCCAAGCCATCATTCACCATCCACCGGTCAACTGCCTCCACCCATCAGTCGACTACTAGTGGTCGATCGGTCATAAGTCAGGGATCGATCTGTCTCCTATTTTGGGAAGTTTAATTGTTCTTCCATTGTAAATTTGTTTACTTCCCTAATTAACATTAATGTTAATTTGAACGATTCCTTAACCCTTATGTATAATTACTGTTAACTTTTAGATTTCAAATTTAGGAATCAATTATTTATTTGAATTTGAATTCCATTAAAATTATTTTGAATTCGATTTTTTTTTGTTTTGTTTTCTTTTTTGTTTTTTTTATAAATATGCAAATGAAAAACAAACAAAAAGAAAACAAGCACACAATCAAATAAACACAAAAATCAAACTAACACACAATAATTTTTTTTATTTTTTTTAATGTAATACACACAAAAGTTAACACACACAAAAATCAAACAAAAATAATTCGAAAAATAGAAAATCAAAATCAAAACATTTCCCCGGCAACGGCGCCAAAAACTTGTTTAATGACGGAAATTCTACCGAATTAGAAAACCGTCGAAAAATTTATACGCAAGCGCACGGCGTACTATCGTAGTACGTAGTGAGTACGGGTCGATCCATAGGGAATTGTTGATTTTAAATCTCTATTTAATCAAATTATACCGAAGTCGAGAGTGAATTAAATTAGAAATGTAAGAAAACGAACAAGAACTAGCAAAAGAAAAATAGATAAAAATATGAAAGTTAAATGACAATTTAGAGATAATTTCACTCTCTAGATCATATAGTTCAACAAAACATGAAATTATGATCTCTCTTTTTTGGTTATAAGTGAATTTAAATGATGTGTTTATCATAAGTGTGGCCTATTTGTGCTATTAATTAGCTTAACATAAGCCATCAAACTATAACACAACCCTTAAACCACTTTTAATTCTCATGAAAAATAACAAGAAGTTGAAAATGAAATCTATTTTAAGCATGGCCTATTAACTATTGATTAGAAATATAGACCATCAAATTTTGATTTAATTTCACTTCATTACCATAATCATATGTAGATGAAGAGGCAATTTGTGATTCATATGACTAAGCATAGCCTATTTGTTTTGAACAACATAGGCTATCAAACTCAATACTAAACATAAAATTACATAAACACCATTTTTCCATGAAGCACAAAACGAGAGCATTAATTATCAAACTATGTTGAAGCTACATAATTAGAGAGCTTCATTACCCCAAAATTGAAGGGGTTTAGCCTCTCATGTTTGTTATCAAATCAACAAATGTAGCTTGCAACATTAAATGAAAACAAGAGGAAAAAGAGAGCAAAATTAAAAGAAAATCTAAGTAAAGAAATAAACACTAATCTACTTGCATGAATAAATGAAACTACACTACTAGCATGAAAGGAAATAAACAAGAAAAGAGAAGAACATGTATTGAAATTGCATTAAAAAAATTACATAAAAGAAGAAATGGCTAAGTAGCCATGAAAAGAAAGAGAGCTCTCATATTATTTTTGATCTAAACTAACTAAGAGAAGAGAGCCCAAAGAAGAGACTAAAGAAGAGGGAGCTAATTACATGAAGATAAGGGGTATTTATACATGTGTGAAACCCTAATCCACTTTTTTAGGGAATTCCCAAAATACCCTCTTAGGAAGTGTAGAGGCTAAGTAATCATTAGCATCAAATAATCATCATTTAGATGTGCATTGTTAGCGCCAAAATTGGTCACTAACACCCAAATCCAGATGAAAGCACCAAATCACAGTCACAGATCATAGATAGAATGTATGTAGAGAATATGAATGTGAAGGACAGCGAAAATTAAAAAGAAAGCAGTAATAACACAGGATTTATAGTGGTTCGGCTGTCTCCGGCCTACGTCCACTCCAGAAATTTCCTTTCTACTGATGTATGAATCAATTACAGTTACAATCCAGAGTTTTTAAAGCAATAATGGCAGAGTAGCCTTAATGGGGAAGTAGGGGGAAAACAGAATGATGATCCTCTTTTCGGAAGCCCCTCCTGCTGTATTTATAGGCAAAACCCGAGTTACTATGCTTCTTGAGTGGTCCGGGCCCATTGAGACCATAGCCCAACCTACGCCCTTCATCACGACCGACCTTAAGCTTTGTACCTACTGACCTGAAGCATCCTGGGTATTAGCCCGAAGTAAGCCTATCCATAACTCAAAGCAAAGGAGTAGCCGACCCTATATAATCCTATACCGAACCCGAGTCACTCCAACATGCCGATCCACTTCGTCCTACCGACCCACACCATCCTGCCGAGCCACACCATCAAGACCGAGCCACTTCAGCATGACCAACCAATCCGTCCTACCGACCCACACCATCCTGCTGAGCCACACCATCAAGACCGAGTCACTTTAGCATGACTGAACCAGAACATGACGAACCACCAAGGCCGATCCCATCGAAACCGAACCACCAATGCCGATCCCATATAACCAGTTCACCAAGGCCGAACCACCAATGTCGATCCCATATAACCAGTCCACCAAGGCCGATCCTATCGAGGCCGAACCACCAATGCCGATCCTATATAACCAGTCCATCAAGGCCGAACCACCAATGTCGATCCCATATAACCAGTCCACCAAGGTCGATCCTATATATCCGAACCAAGGATAACCGACCCCCTACCAAGGGCCGACCCATGCATGAACTCCTCTCCTTGACCAAGCCATGTACGACCGAGCCACCTTGATCGAGCGACCCACACTGAACCGTCCATGACTGATCGTCTATCCATCCAGCTGCCTCAAACCTATTGTAGTCCAGTCTTGACAAATGAGCAGTCGTTTTTAGTTAAATCCGCCGGTCTACGGCCTTGCCAAAAGGCGGGTTAACATTTGCCCTCCAAAACATACCTTGCTATTGGAAGGTGTGTTTTGAATAGCCTCAAATCCGATATCCGAAGTCCATATGTTATCCATAGCCAGACCTTCTGATTCATAATCCAATCCATTTTATCCAAGTGCCATTGTCGTACCTTCATCCAAATCTACGACTGCTCCGAGTCGATATCCGATTCCTATCCAGTAACCAAATCCTTATCCAATTCCACATCCATCCGAACCCGATAACCGAGTTCTAATCCATCCATATCCAATAACCACATCCACGACCTCTCCGGGTTGATATCCAAATCCAAGACCGCTCTGGGTCCATACCCAAACCCTTAGCTGTTTATAGCCAATATCCAAATCTGTAACCTCTCCGGATTCTTGCCAAGCGCAGTCCATACTCCACGACCTGTGTTAAGTAATTCCATGGTGTTCCTGGTTCAGTGTCCCTGAACGCTTAGTAATGTCGTGGTTTAAGTCCTAAGCCGAATCCTGGTCGCTCTGGACCCTTGCCAAGCATAGTCCATCCTCGACGACCTGAAGTAGTAACCGATAAATAGTACGGGGCCTAAGTCCTAGGCCGAATCCTAATCTCTCCGGACCCTTGCCGAGCATAGTCCATGATCAACGACCTTTTAGCCAAAAACCAGAGGAAAATTCAATCTGAAATCCAAATCAAACCAGAAATCCAAATCAAACCAGAAACCCATATCAAAAATCCAAACCAAAAGACCAACGTCCAAACCGGAATCCAAAACAGAAAGCAACAAAACCAGGAGTTCAAACCAAACTCCAAAACCAAACCAGAAAAAGCAAGTGTCTAAACCAAAAAGAAAAAACAGATTTCACAAACCAAAGCATCATGATTTATCATTGTCTCAGAGCATGCCTAGGGGTTATCTCTATCCCCGTACATGAGTAAGTGACTTAGTCATTAGCCCAAAGTTTTTTACTTATTCCAAACCATCACGATTAGTAAATGACCAACCGACCACCATTCCTAGGCCTCGCACCACCGTCGTTCAAGGTAGGCGGTGGCTGCTCCTGTTCCACCGCCGCATTCCGAGTTTCGACATATTGCCGCAACTGACCATTTCTTACATGTTCCTCAATTATATCCTTTAGATGTCGGCAACTGTTAGTATCATGCCCGTCCAGGTCATGAAAGAGACAGTGCCTTCCTGATGCCCTTTCGCGTTCTGAGGGTTCCCTCCTTGCCGGCCTTCGATAAGGAAGGAGATCCCGAGTATCCAAGAATATCCGCTCCAATGTTGCATTCAATCCTGTGTAAGTGGAGAATTTTGGTTCTCCCTAGCGCTTCATCTTCCATTTATCCTTATCTTTACCCGAGCTTTCACCGGGCGGTTCTCCAGCCTTAACCATGTTTACTTCCTTTGACTTCATATCCAAACATGCATCCTCTTGTCGAAGAAATCTCTCAGCTTCGTGAAAGAATTCCCCGAGATCCATTGGTGGGTCTCGTATCAACGATACTTTGAAATCCGAATTATCCTTGACCCTTGATACTGCAGCCATTAGAACCATTGATGGATCCGACCGATCCACCGAAGCAACTGCTGCATTAAACCGAGTTAAGAAAGTTCTGAGCAATTCATCCGCCCTCTGCTTAACTGATGTCAATGTCATCACATTCTTCGGCCTTTTGATGTGAACTCGAAACTGTTTCAAAAACCTGTCCACCAATTCTGTCCATGTTTCGATTGATCCATCTTCCAGCTGTCTGAACCACATAGCAGCTATATCGGTTAAGTACATGGGGAAACATCGGGCCATAACCTCCTCTGATGCCCCCAACACTTCCATATGCCTTGTGTACCTCATCAAGTGGTCAGTGGGATCCATATTATCATTGTATACTTCCAGAGTGGGCAACTTGAAATTGGGTGGATTCCTAGCCATCCTAATGTTACGGGTAAATGAACTTTTGTTTACTCCCTCCAAATCCTTGTTTGTCAAACCTCCGCGAATAGTTCGCCTGATAATGTCGGCTAATCCGGTGTTATCTACTAAGGGTTGCCCCCCATCCACACTTCCTAACTGCTCTCCAAGTCCACGAGGAAATTCTGGCACATACTCCTCGTCACGTACTCCTATATTCCTATTGGCACCGGGCTGCACAGCGTCGTGTGGTATCCCTCCATGGATTGGTCCAGCATTACCTGGTGGTGTGCCCCCGAGTCTAGGTCCATCCAGATTGATAGTTGTTTGCTGATTAGGGGCTTCCCCCTGCTGAACCACTCCATCTACTTGTCGGTTGTGTCCTTTTGATCTAGCTCCATGGATCCGAGCTCCTGTAGTTCCTTCTTGTCCAAATTGTCTGAAAAGTGTCTGCATTGTTAGCGCCAAAATTGGTCACTAACACCCAAATCCAGATGAAAGCACCAAATCACAGTCACAGATCATAGATAGAATGTATGTAGAGAATATGAATGTGAAGAACAGTGAAAATTAAAAGAAAGCAGTAATAACACAGGATTTATAGTGGTTCGGCTGTCTCTGGCCTACGTCCACTCCAGAAATTTCCTTTTTATTGATGTCCGAATCAATTACAGTTACAATCCAGAGTTTTTAAAGCAATAATGGCAAAGTAGCCTTAATGGGGAAGTATGGGGAAAACAGAATGAAGATCCTCTTTTCTGAAGCCCCTCCTGCTGTATTTATAGGCAAAACCCGAGTTACTGGGCTTCTTGAGTGGTCCGGGCCCATTTAGACCATAGCCGAAGCTACGCCCTTCATCACGACCGACCTTAAGCTTTGTACATGCCAACCTTAAGCATCCTGGGTATTAGCCCGAAGTAAGCATATCCATAACTCGAAGCAAAGGAGCAGCCGACCCTATATAATCCTATACCGAACCCGAGCCACTCCAACATGCCGATCCACTTCGTCCTACCGACCCACACCATCCTACCAAGCCACACCATCAAGACCGAGCCACTTCAGCATGACCAACCAATCTGTCCTACCGACCCACACCATCCTGCTGAGCCACACCATCAAGACCGAGCCACTTCAGCATGACCGAACCAGAACATGATGAACCACCAAGGTCGATCCCATCGAGGCCAAACCACCAATGCTGATCCCATATAACCAGTCCACCAAGGCCGAACCACCAATGTCGATCCCATATAACCAGTCCACCATGGTCGATCCTATCGAGGCCGAACCACCAATGCTGATCCCATATAACCAGTCCACCAAGGTCGATCCTATATGGCCGAACCAAGGATAACCGACCCCCTACCAAGGTCTGACCCATGCATGAACTCCTCTCCTTGACCGAGCCATGTACGATCGAGCCACCTTGCTCGAGCGACCCACACCGAACCGTCCATGACTGATCGTCTATCCATCCAGCTGCGTCAAACCCATCGTAGTCCAATCTTGACAAACGAGCAGTCGTTTTTAGTTAAATCCGCCGGTCTACGGCCTTGCCAAAAGGCAGGTTAACATGCATGAAGCTTTAAACTCTATTAGCATGTGCATTAGCCTCTAATTTGTACATGAAGGTATGTGGGTAGGTGGGGTCCTCCATGATCCATGAAATGAATTATTTCCATCTCCATTCCTTTGTATTCACTCTTGTGCATGCATATATCTTCATGAAGCCGCTTGTATTTGCATTTAAATTAGTACAAAATAACATAGAAATTTTCAATTAAATTTTAGAAAATTAATATATGCACAAAAATGACCATTTTGCCCTTGGATGAAGATGAATATGTGACGATTCAAAATAATTTTAATTTTGGTTTAAACAAGTTAAAATACCCAATATGATCCTTTATTTAATTTAAATAGATTAAATATGATGGTAAAAATATGCACATTTACGTGCACATAATATATATAGAAATTGATCGAAAATTTTCCATAAACGCAACTATGTAACTTTCTTTGTTAGATTCTGAATTTTACAAAATTTTCATTTTTACCCTTTTCTTATTTGAATTAATTTATCTGATTTATTTATTTATGATTGATTTCATGGGGTGTTATAACCATCATGTAGTCTAGTTGACCCTTAGTGATAACTTCTTGCAGTTAAAAAATTTCTCCATGATTAACCTCATTATCATGTTAAGATACCTCTGGTTTATCAACAGTTGTTTCGGATTTACTTGATGGGCTTTTATAGAAGTCATTTCCTACAGACCTAAGCAAAGATTTTCTTCTAATCCTAGTAGCAATGAGATCTAACCCTAAATTCTCCTATTATAACCACATTTTCAACAGTCTTCGAACAGAATTAAATAAGCTAATTAAATAAACAAATAATGAAGGAATGACCCAAGAACTTTGGAAATATCATAAAAAGGGAAGAAAAAGGAACTGCTACAAAAAAATAGTTGAAAATTTTTGAAAAATTGGAAAGTCGCATTTTTGATCGAGGTCCTCTTGTCGATACTGACTAGAACTCGAGTCGGACACATAAAAATCTTGGATCGGACTCCAAGCAAGCAATGGAAAACTCAAAGCTCAACAACCCTAAGTCATGACTTGAAGAAAACACGCAAAACACTCGGGTCAGACACCAAGTAAGGTCGGTCCCAGTATGAAACTCATATTTTCACCGACATGATTCATTCCAACATGATTATATCTATCTAGAATGGCAATAGATGGATGAAAGGAAACTAAACATGAAAATAAAATAAACTTTGGATGTAAAAAATCAGTTTGTACTGACTACATTTAATGACCACCAACTTGAAATGAAGACTTGATTTGGCAAGAGGTCAATAAGGAGAGCTAAGATATGGAGAAAAAATTAAAGAATGATGGAAGAATCAGATCGGTACAAATTAGAAGTGGTCAGTACCAAGTTGATTTTCTACTTAGAGATAACGTCAGATGAATCGATCTTTATGCCAGGATTTGCAGATCTTGAAGACTTGGACGGATTCTAGCCCAATTTCGAGATTTCAGGAGGGAATCGCCTATAACTAGCTACCTAACTTCAACTAGAAAGGGACTTTTTCTTTTGGATTTTAGAAGGAGCATTTTCATATCTAAGTTTTATCTCCTTCTTCTTTAACTATAGGATTCCATTGTAAATCCGAGATTATGGTCGGATCTAGATTAATTCATTATAATCCGAAGAGAAAACAATCTATAACAAGGATTAAAGTGGACGTATGCCGGAGTATTCGTCGAACCGCTATAAAATGTATTGTTTGTTCTTGTTTTCTTTTTTTTTGTTTGATTTAGATTTATCTACTTTGGGGTGTTATGTCACTTTTTTGCACAACCGAGAAAAGGCTAGATTTGATAACCTAAAGCTTGGATCTGAAGTTTGGAAGAGATGAAGAGGTCTTCTACCAGAGCATGGGGTTAGATAGGAGGATCCCTCAAGTTCGAATCCATTCATACATATGATCAAAGCAGAGATAGGAAGGATGTTGCAAGATGGAATATTAGCTCGACAACAAGAAATGCAAGATGGATTTTTCGGAAGGATAGATCAATGAAGAACAGCCGAAGCAATTAGAGTTCGTAATCAAAGACCAAAATCCAATGTAGGAGCATCTGGAATTGAAGAAGAGCAAACTAGAATAGTGCCCCAAGACCAAAACGGGCTGGTACCGACATGAATTGGGTCGGTACTGAGATGAATTTACTTACGGACAACAGTGGTTTCAGCTTAGGGTGAGCTGGGATGCCGAGAGTGGACGATGCTGGAGCCAAAAATACAAATTTGAATGCGAATGCACAACAACCTGATGAGTATGTGCCAGAGTATCCCCATAGGAAAGAGGAGCAAAATGAAGCTAGAGGTGCAGATCAGAATGAAAAGGTGCAGCTATAGGAGTACGTGCCAGAGTTTCCTCGTAGGAATGGGAGCAAAATTTAGCTATGGATCGAAGACTTCCATTAGATGACAATGACCGAATCATTGAGATTATTAAAAGGATAGTGAGAGGTGGACCTCCAGACCAGAGGTTGGAAGACGTGGATAGGAATCCATTTACCACTAACATCTTGTATGCAAGGAGTCTACCCGATTTCATGCTACCGACGTTGGAACTATACAATGGAAGCACATATCCGATCGTTCATCTTATGAGATACATCTGACATATAGAGGTATTGGGAGCTTCTAAAGAAGTAATAGGACACTGTTTCCTATTGAACTTGATGGAGTCGGTTGCTTTTTATTTCTGGCAATTAAGGAATAGGTCCATAAGCATGTGGGTCGGATTGGTAGACAAATCCTTAAGATAGTTCATTGTTCATATCTCTCGACCAAAGAATGTGATAATGCTATCGAGTGCGAAGCAAAGGGTCGAAGAGACCTTAAGAAGTTATCAAATGAGATTTAACACAATAGGCACTGCAGTTGATATGCCGGATCCATCGATAGTCCTGATGAGGGCAGTGTTTGGAGTCGCGAGCAAAACCAATTTCAAAGTTGCATTGGAAAGGGATCCACCAATGAATTTTATGGAATTATATCATAAAGTTGAGAGATATTTGCATCAGGAGGAAATTAAAGCCGATAATCCTGAGGTTAATGTTGTGCATGACGGAGGGTCGTCCGTAGCAGGATATGGTAAAGACAAATGAAAGCGAAAATTTGATGACGGCTTTGGAGGACCGATTCGACAAAGGAGGGAACATAAATTCTTCTCTTACACCGATCTAAATGAAACCCTGGAGATGATTTATCTTGATACTAGGGGCATATCCCTAATCAGAATCCAGCTAAGAGGGAACCTACGGATCGGGAGAAAAGGTCCGAAAATTTTACTTTTTTCAATGAGATGAATGGGCATGAAACGAACGAGTGACGACACCTTCATGATTTAATAGGAGAGCGGGTTTGGAGTAACCAGCTACAATAGTGCGTAAGAAACCAAACTGTAGTGGTGCAGTCGGAACAGCCACCATCTGTAGCGAATACATCAAGGCACAACCATGGATCTGGGTCGAGGTTGGAAATCCCATAATCAGGTTGGATGGGCGTTTGGATCGATTCCTATTTTTTGAATTTTATTTTGGATAGATAAGACAATAATGACCGCTAGCCGCTTATACATGTACGAGACTTCAGTTGGTCTTTAAACACGCTCTGAGTTGGATGATTGAGATGAATGTTCAGGATAATTTTTTTGATGCTTTGATTTATATATTTGATTTTTAAAACCATTTGAATGTGATGATTGATATTGACTGAACATGGTAGTCCTATCTAGAAAGACAAAGCAATGACTATAAGGTACAAGTCCCCTAGCCGGAGAGCGAGTGGATTGGGCTTGTATGAAAGTAAGTCCCCTCACTGAAGGGTGAGTGGATGGACCTACTTGGACACTGAGTCCCCTTCCCAAAGAGCGAGCAAATTGGACTCAGCAATGATTTGGAGAGATTGAACCCTAGATTGGGTGTTAAATGAAATGGAGAGGTCAAATCCTAGATTCGATGTTAAACGTTCTAGAGAGATCAAACCCTAGATTGGATGTTAAACGATCCAAAAAGGTCGAACCTTAGATTGGATGTTAAGTGATCCGGAAAAATCGGACCCTAGAATGGATGTTGACTTGACCTTAGGATTTGAATACCTCATGAGTAGACTAGAATATATAAATCCCAAATAAACATGGGACGATTTTGATATGTGATATGATAACTCTAGACGAAAACGTTATAATTATGATTTATGTCTAACATTTAAGCAAGGACTAAAGTCCTTAGCTATAATGTTCTAGAATGACCTTTAGTTTTGTGGGTGTATCCAAAGAACTGAATGATTCACCACAACTTGGATCGATAGATAGCTAAAGAGCTTGACCGCCAATGAGTGATTGCTAATTCTGAAGCTTGCCCTTGAAAAAAGCACACCTTGCATTCATAAGTTGTACTTTGAAGGGCAAGTGCTATAGCCAAATTTTCCACAGTCTTCGAACAGACTTAAACGAGCGAATTAGCCAAACAAACGATGAAGAAATGACCCAAGGGCTTTGGAAACATCATAAAATGGCAAGGGAAAGGAAATATCAAAAAATAGTCAAAAAAAGTTGAAAATTTGGAAAGACGCATTTTTGGTCGGGGTCCTCTGGTCGGTATCGAATAGAACTCGAGTCGGACATACAAAAATATCGGTTCATACTCCAAGAGAGCATTGGAAAACTCAAAGCTCAACAACCCCAAGTCATGACTCGAAGCAAACACATAAAATACTTGGCTCGGACACTAAGTCAGGTCGGTACCGACTTGAAACTCATGACTTTTACCGATACGATTTTCACTGATATGATTATAACCATCTAGAATGGCAATAGATGGATGAAAGAAGCCTAATCATGAAGAGAAAAAGAACTTTGGATGCAAAAATTTAGGTTGATACCGACCGCTTTTGATGACAACCGACCTAAAATGAAGACTTGATTTGGCAAGAGATCAACGAGGAGAGCTGTGATATGGAGAAAAACTTGAAGAATGGCGGAATAAATAGATCGATACTAGCTAGAAGTGGTCGGTACATAGTTTATTTTCTACTTGGAGATCATGTTAGATGAATCCGTCATCATGCGTGGATTTGCGGATCTTGAAGACATGGATGAATTCTAGCCCAATTGCAAGATTTAAGGAGGGAATCACCTATAAATAGCAAGCTAACTTCAACTAGAGGGGGACCTTTTCATTTGGATTTTGGGGATGGGCATTTTCAGATCTAAGTGCTATCTCCTTCTTCTTTAATGCTATAAATTTCATTCTAAATCCGAGATCTACTGGATTGTGGTCAGATCTTATTGAATTCATTGCAATCTAGAGAGAACAATCTATAACAAGGATTAAAGTGGGTGTAGGCCAGAGTATTCATCGAATCCCTATAAAAAGTATTGTTTGTTCTTATTGTCTACTTGTTTTTTCTTATTTGATTTGGATTTATCTACTGTGGAACGTTGTGCCACTTTTTGGTGCAACACTCCTTATCGGTGAAAGCGACAAAAAAAGGTTTGTTTTTAAAACAGGTAAACACTGCTAATTGATCAAAAATGAATTAGAAAGTAAAGAAATAGAAAGAGAAAACGAGAACATACAAATTTTCAACCATTGTTTAGCCAAAATCAAGTACTTATGTCCATTATATCCTTTATTACTAATTTGATTTACAACTATAGCTGAATTGCCATAGGATATTAAGTCTCAGGTTTGTTGGTTTCAAATTGGAAGTAGCTCCGTGTAAAATTGATCAAAGTTCCTCATTTAGTTATTGTAGGATGTCGATTTATAGACGAATATCACTTCGAAATCATTGAATCATCAGTTGAATTGTTCAAACATGTAGATTCAGTTTCTAGCACGAAGATTTGTTTAAACTGCAAGTTTCCTAATAGTTTGATCATTCGGTACAGATCCAAATGGATCGATACTAACCAACATGGTTGATAATGTAACGATCTGTAATTTACATATCGAGGGACTATAAAATATTCATATTATTTTCATATTCTGTCGAATGATTCTTAAACTTTAGGTAATGTTGAGTGGTGAAATTTAACAACATTAGAAATATTACTTGCCCATTTTGATCTTGAAAACTTGTAAGGTCTATGACTTTTGTTAGGTGCCAAATCAGAATTTGAAACCACTTACTTGTGAAGATGTGATGGTTTCTCTTTCTATAGAGTGGTCATAATAGCTTTTTAGACTTATCATTTTGGAGATATGGCCAATTGAAGATAAATAGTTTTGGACTGATTACTGGGTAATTAAGGTTAAGTCCGGATAACATCCACTAATATATTTTGGGATTAGGGCATAACTAACTAATGTGACAGCAAGCCAAATCACTTTTCTCTCAAAAACATTCTAACTTCCATTAATCTCTTCCTTAAGCCAAAAGCTACCTAGATCTATACTTTTCTTAGCCTAATTAAGTAATTAAGAGGTAATTAGAAAGGGAATTGGCTATGGATCACTTTGTTCCATTGTGGATTGCTTTGGATTTTGGGTAGCTACTGTTCTATTCGAGATTTGTGCTAATGTGGATTGTTTGGACTTAGGTGAGTGGTTTGATTCATTTCACTTTACTATACATGTCATTATACGTTAAAAATGATGTTTTTATATGGGTTTCAACTTTAAAACATGATTAGCGATAGAACTAAACATACACCAAACTTTATAAACGAACTTAAAAGGAGCTTTGACATGTTTTTAAATCAGATGTATCATATGTTCTTATGGATGTAATATTTTATAATATTTAGATCTAGGCCACAATTTGATGTAAATCAATTTTTGATTGATATGTATGTGTCTTATATGATGTTTATATGCCCTGTTTGAATGGATGTATGTTTGTTGCAAATGTTGATCGATAGGCGATTTAGAATCAGGAGGTTATATCTGGTTTGGCCTTGTGCATGTTTGATGTTTGCATAAATCAACAGAACAAATGTTTAGAAGTAGGTTGGAGTTGCAAGGAATTCATTTGGAAGAATAAATGATTTAAAAATGACTAATAGTATCGATCAAAGATGATCGATCCAAAGTCACTCAAATCATATGCAATCGATATGAGGCACCAAGGAAGGCCTCATGAAGCAACATTCCCAATCTCAAGTGGAATGGAATTAATATGCATAAGTTATGGTGAATTGAAGATGGACTAGCTATGGAGTAGGGATCGATCATATCCAACTAGCCCAAGTCATCATATGGGCATGCGACCGATAGGGGGCGCATAGAAAGGTCCCTAGATGCCAAGTTTTAATTTCAAGTGATTGGAGTAGAAATAATGGATTGAAGTTGGGTTAACTATAGATTTAGGATGGATCGATACTAGAAAAACTTGGTAGAAAATTTGGGAAAAAGCTTAATGTAACTTAGGAAAAACCCGGTGCAACTTTAGGTAGAAAAATCTAAGAATGACATGAGAAAAATATGAACCCGACTTGGTGAAAAATTGAATTTTCTTTGCCGAACCAAGCTATCCCCCCACCTACTATGCTATTTGACTATCCATTGTGACTTTCTTCAATCATCTTCAAATTTTAGCTATGCTAGATGATGTGATGAGAAAGCTACATGTGAAATATGGTGGTAATCCAATGGACGGATCTTGAGATGTTTTGGGTGGAAGATCGATGGTGTATGGAAGTGTCCTGAATTTACTTGGAGTCGGACCTAGGATTTTTTGGAGTTTTCTCTAGGCCAAACCTATGATTTTGTTTGAACACTTTGGGACAAAATGATGGCACCTTACGACCTATGATGGATGTCTAGAGCTATTTCAGGCTTAATGACTCGATGATGGGAGTTGTATGATGATCAATAAGGAGAAGTCTAGAATGTTGGGCTTGTGATGTAGAGCTAAGATGCACTCTACTATGGATATGACATGTGTAAAGGGATTGTTGATATTCAGAGGTTTTGATGTGTACTCATAAAGCAGGGGTATATGAGGACGCTCATCAAGGCTAAGACATGCCTAGATCTTTTGACGCCAGATTTTTCATACCTTGGACTTCCAGGACATGGAGTCTAATTCCTAGCCCACTGAGTGGCATGAATTCGAGTATTGAGGAACCGAGATTTTGAGTAGTCTCTATCCTAGGATGGGGTAATACAAGTTATCGTATATCTAACGCAACGAGTGAGTGATGTGAGGATGGATGCTATGTTTGTTACAAGGGATGTCACATAACATAGGTACCAGTGGTGTAGATATCTATATAGCCCATAATACCTTGATATATAGTACACCTGTGATGATTATGATGTAGAGTAGCAAAAAGTATTATGTGCTAACTCTTTTTGGAAGTAGGGATGGGAAAGGTATGATTATCCATACCCTATGTCCAATTCTATTGATTTTTATAGTATTTTGAGATTTTATACTGCTCACACCAGATTGTTGTCTAACTAAGGATTTTATGCTTTGCTTCTTATTATTTCGTGTACTCCTAAATGACTAGGCTAGGGATAGTGGGTATGGTGAGCACAAGGAGCTGTACATGTGGTGAGAAGGAAGCTATGCTTTCCATATACTATATTTAGGCTTACCGCTGCTTATTATTCCGTTTTGCAGCACCATGGAGATTATCGGTGTTTTTATTTATGTAGAGGCAATTTACTTTAAGGTAATATTGATGTATAACTCTATCACTTATGTTGTACAACTTTGATGGATCTCTGCACTCTAATATGGTTTTGATTCATCTAGTTATATTTACTATCTTGCGTGTTTTATATTTATATGTGATATTACATTTTATCAGATGTGCCGTGAAATATATGACAAGTTCTGATTTAGAGATTGTAATGCTTTACCACTTGATAATTGTCCTACATCAACCGGGCACCGTGGCAATGCACTATACAATATATATTGGGTGTCAGAATTGTAGGGAAGTCGCCACATTTTGTATCATAGCTTATGTTGCATAGATAACCTAAGTTGATATCAGGATCCATTGGAGATAAGGATTTATCACCTTAGAGTTGATCAAGTGTATAAAAGAGAGAATACTTGTTATATTTTGATTTCAAAATTATATAGTATAAGCTGACTGATCACCCATATTAAAGATTGAGGGATGAGTAATCATACGAGGAATGTTGCTGAAAACACCATTTCTAGAGTAGTGGAAGGAGCTTTTCGACAGCCGCTAAATCCTAATTTGTTACTGATGTTTAATACTATGATAAGGAACATGCTGCAAAATGACCAAGTAGATGCTCCTAACATTGCGAATGTAGTGGTGATCAGGTGCAAGCATCCAGAGCCAATTTCGCTAAGCTGAATAAGGACTTTGCCGGTCTTAGTGACAAACTGTTCCAAGGAACAGAGTCAGCTATGGAATTCCAGGATTAGCTAGATATCTGTGAAAGAAGATTTTATGACTTAGAGGTGGTTGATGCTATGAGGAGAAGGTTGGCCTCCAAACAACTTCAACGAACGGCTATGAATTGGTAAATTAGTCTTAAAGCTGCGACTTCCAAGGATTAGTTCACTTGGGACCAGTTCAAAACCAGATTTGAAGAGAAGTTCATACCGGCAGCTCAAAAGTTAGTTTTACTCTGTAAGTTTGCAGATCTAAAGCAGGGAGACTTATCGATCTTCGAGTATGTAGTTGAGTTTGACGCTTTATCAAAGTACAGGATGTCTTTCATCAACACTCCTTTGAAGAAGAATGAGAAGTTCGTCATTTGCTTGAATGACTATTTGGGAGAGGGACTCATGGATTATATCGACAAGACCTTCGATAAGATAGTCAAAAAGTCTTTAAGACATGAGATCATTTATCTGAAACTAGAGTCTGTTTTTCCTAAAGAAGAACCAAGTCCCCAAGCGAGCAGGGGAGACAAGAGGAAATGGAACAAAAATAATATGAAGAAGTAGTTTTAAAATAAGGATGGCCAAGGAAGAGTAAAGGTGGACTAACTTGCTACAACTACTAAGAGAAAGGCCACGTTAGTAGAGACTGCAAGGCTGAAGGAAAGAAGTGTTTTAACTGCAATAGGCTTGGGCACATTCATAAGGACTGTCTAGACCCACTAATGCATAAGTTGATGGTGAAAGCATATGCTCTCAGTGTCGTTCTGACTTCATTGAGTGCTCCATCGGTGAAGGAGAAGGGGAAGGGCATCGTTATTCAAGGTATGCTTTCTATTTATGATGTTCACGTATGTGTTTTTTGATATTGGGGCTTCACATTCCACTATATCTAATGACTTGGTAGATAAATAGGATTGAAGCTTGAGATTGTTGATCGACCTTTGATTATTACGAACCCTATTGAAGGCTCTACTATCCTATGTATGATTTTTCGTGGTTTGGCCTTATCGAGTCCTGGATGTTCTTTTGCTTGCGATTGTTTTATGTTGGGTTTCGTAGGGTTTCGTATTATATTACAAATGGACTGGCTTTAGAGATATGGAGTAATGGTGGATTGTGAGAGGTTGTTGGTGACACTAGGGGCAGACGATGGATGGAAGATAGTGTTTCGCTTCCTACAGATGTCGAGGTGATGTTAAGCTTTTTGTATTCGCTCGATATCCTATATAATGAGTTATCATTGTCACCTATTGGTAGGGAGCACCCGAACATATTTGAGGATGTAAGAGGACTTCTGCCCCCACAGAGATATAGAGTTTCATATTTGATTTGGTGAAAGTTGCCAGACCAGTATTGATGTCTTTAAGGAGGACGACACCAAAAGAGCAAAAAGAGCGCTAGGTGCAAATGAATGACCTATTGAGGAAGGGTTCATTCGAACAAGTATTTCTGAGTGGGGAGTGTCCTTAGTATTTTCGATGAAGGATGATGATCCTCTTAGACTATGTGTCGATTTCCATGAACTATATAATGTGACAAAGAAAAACAAGTATCCACTCCCACATATTGATGACTTGTTCGATCAACTCTACGGTGGAAGACTATATTCTCGGTTAGATATTGTGATGGGATTTCAGGAACCGAGAGTGGCAAAGGAGAGTTTGCTGATTACAATGTTTTGTTTGCCATTTGGATTTTGTGAGTGGTTGGTTATTCGTTCGGGCTGACCAATACACCATCAAACTTTATTTATTTCAAGGACTGTGTTTTCAGGGATCAACTAAATAAATTCTTATGTTAGTTGATGATATTCTTGTTCTCTCACAGACAGAAGAGGAACACAAGATAAATTTGAAGATTGTGCTTAAGGTGTTTTGGAAGCATCGATTTAAGGCGAAATTTCCAAAATGTCACTTTTGGAGGAGGGAAGTGTGATTTATGGGCCATATTATTTCTGAGCAGGGTATTGTCGTAGATCCAATGAAAGTTGCATGTTTGATGATTGTTTACGCTTGACATGCTTATTTATTTTTGTTAGGCATGTCGAGTAACCTTGTTTGATTGTGTTTAGTGAATTTTAGGGGCGAAATTCCTAAAACAGGGGTAACGACCCGTATTTTATGTATTGGATGACCATAAAATATTAATATTATTTTCATACTGGGTCGAATGATTCTCAACCTTTGGGTAATGTTCAGTAGTAACATTTTGCAACATTAGAAATTTTATTTTAACATTTTGACCCTAAAAACTTGTATGGCCTATAACTTTTAATAAGCGCGCAATTAGGATATGAAACCACTTCCATGTGAAAGATACGATGGTTTTTCTTTTCGTAAACTGATCACAATAGTTTTTTGGACTGATTTTTGACCTTAGGGGTTATCAAAACTAACCCAGCCCTAGAATCATGGCCACTGGATGCTCCATTTACATATAGTTTCGATAAAGAAAGCTCAACCAATTCTTCTTCCACTTCATCATCCCAGATGATGAATTCAGCAATGAAATCCGTCAATGTCTATGCAAAAATCACCTTACTACGATGATAAGTAATCTCTTATCGACTCATCTCGATGTTCCACTTTACCAATCTCCCCGGAGTCTTGGGAAGATGTAATACTTGTCTGGTTGGTTGATCCGTCAATACCTTTATCGGACGAGCATGAAAATATGTCCTCATCTTTCTTGATGCTATCAACAAGTAGAACACCAGCTTCTCTAGTTCAGATGTTGTTTCTCCGCTCCGATGAATCGCATGATGATGTAGTATACTGGCCTTTGGATTCTACACTCCTCTCGCACCAATGCTACACTCAATACGTAAGTTGAGACTGCTAGTAGATATATAGATCTTCTCCCTATAAAGGCTTCGATAATATATGTGGCTTCTTCAAACCTCTAACAGATTCTAAAAGGTAAATTTGCATCGCTCATCAATTAGATTTCATTTTCTTTCTTGATGCATCAAAGAATGGTATACATTTATTGGTTGCTTTTGAGATGAAACAACTCAGAATGGTGACTTTACCATTCAAGCTCTGCATTTCCCTCTTAATTATAGAGAAATAACTAGTTTCAATGCTTTGATCTAATCTGGGCTAGCTTCCATGCGCCTTGAGTTTACAATAAATCCCAAAAACACATTGAGTGCTACTCCGAAGGAGCACCTTAGTAGCAACCCGGTGTTGAGAGGTAATTAATTGAAAATTAATGGTGCCAATTTAATTAACTAAAATAGATATTTAAAGATTAAATAAGAATAATTTTGGAAATTGTTTAGTAAATGGGGTTAAAATGTAAATATATGGTAATTAAATTAAAATGACTTAAAATATGGAAATGGTATTTTGTAAAATTATATATGGAATAAATAATATTGATTTGAGTAAGAAATGTTAAAATGGAAATTCGAATTAATTTGGGTTAATGAAATGAGTTTCAGTTAAATGAGCCAAATTGAATATTTTTGAATAAATGACGAAAATAAAAGGAATTTACGAGAAATAAATTCTATAAAATTCTACAATGATATGTATTGCTTAATTTATGTAAACATAATTTTTATTTGAGAATTATTAGTGATTTGTGTTAAATAGAAAATGGTTTTATGAAAGAAAATAAAGAGAAGAAGGGAATGTTTAGTAAAACATTTAACTCAAGCCAAACCCATTTAACTCAAGCCAAACCCATTTAGTTCAAGCCAAACTTTACCATCCCATTACTAGACTTTTCTAGTTCGATACATTTCTCTTCGTTCAGTAAATATGAGTTTATGTATTCTTCTTCCTTATCAATTTCTGACTCTACTTCCTTAAAACAAAATATGTCTTCACTCGATAATCAAATTAAAACCAAATAAGTTGTTATAATTACCAAATTCAACTATATGATTCTCAACACCTATCTATACTTATGGCAATGAAGAAGCTAGCATTTTGGATATGTTTTGGAGTTCTGGATATTGCTAACGAAAAGGAAAATCTAGCAAGAAACTTTCAAGTGAGTGTTTTCACTCACGAACCTATGTATAAATCATATTATTCTATATAAATGCTTTCTTTTGTCGTTGATATGATGAATATATTGTATGTGCATTAAATTGGTGGAGATAAAGCAAGAAGGAGAAGATAGGAGGCCTGAAATTGATCGAAAGGGAATGACCTGGCGTTGCACTGGTAGGGCAACCAGTCGACCGGTAGTGCCTTCGATTGCACAACCTGTGCATTCATAAATAAATAATTATATATAATATGATATATATATATAATAAAATAACATAAAAACATATATGTTATATGGAAAATAAAAGAAATAAGAATTTAGAATGTGATTTTATAATGAAAGCCGTAATTAAATTTAGTCAATAATATATATATTTGTGTGTGTGTATGTATGTATATGTATTTAAAAGTCATTTAAATTATTTAATTTGGGTTTCAAATAATTGTTTAAGAGTCTATACAAATTCTATAAAATAGGAAGTATTTTCTAATTAATAATTTGAGTATTTTAAAGTATAATTTGTAATCAATATATTTAATAATAATTATATAAGTATATTGTATGTATATTTAACTAATTTATTTTATTACTTTTATTTATTTATCTTCATTTATATTGATTTTGGATACATGAATGATTCGTCGTTGATACTAATTTGATTAGTAGTTTTAATATGATACGGTAATGACATCCTTCTATATAATTTCGTGATATTGTCATTTAGGATATTTCTATTGAATATATTTTAATTTTGTGTGACGAGAAATCGAATAAATGGAGTTATAATAACGTCTGGTACGAGACTTTCGGTAATATCTCTTCGGATGTTCTTTGAAATTGTTAAATATAATATTGAGGACATTGAGTGGAGTTCATGAGCAATGAATAAACAAATGAGTATCACGCGGTTGTATAGGATGTCGTTGTGATATTTTCTTGGTTATTCTTTTCTCATGGATGACTCTCATATAGGGATAAGCATGAAGAGACTATGATGTAGAGCTAGCTGCATGAGCTAAGCTTTATGCCTATTATCGTGTATCGGCATATTTATATGGCTGTGTGCATATTGCCGTGTGTCGGCATATTTAAATGGCTGTGTGCATATTTAGGTAGTTATGCGTTGACCAATATACATACTTATACACACACACACACACACATACATACATGCATATAGTATATGTTTGTTTATCGATGTCAAACTTTCATTATAATGCCGGAGTGAACCAGATTAGGCCAGTATCCACCCTAGCGGTCTGATTATAGGGTCATGG
This sequence comes from Allium fistulosum, assembly GCA_030737815.1. NCBI lineage: Eukaryota > Viridiplantae > Streptophyta > Magnoliopsida > Asparagales > Amaryllidaceae > Allium > Allium fistulosum. Next base: position 57,714,015 of record CM060906.1, read on the forward strand.
CCAGAATCCGCACATCGTTATATTTATATAGCTATGTGTTATTATTGTGTGCGTTCGCCTCTGTGTCACCTAGGCTAGCAGCCTGTTACCATAAGGCATGTGCCGGGTCGTGACTCTCGCATTGACGAGCACACTATAGGGGCTATGTTAGACAGACATGTGTGTAGTCTCCTGGAGAAAGTGTGTGCTGTCAGTTTCTCATCTATTTCTTATATGTGTGATGGATAGACATGTATTATTTATACACTTGGGTTGACACGATGAGCTGTGATTACACATGAGACTATGTCCAGCATATAGTCAACCCGTACCCTTCTTTGGTGTGCGTTGCCAACTATATTATTCATAGGCGCGTGGTGCCATTTATAAGCTTGGATATATTTATGATTCTTATTGCATTTTATGAATTCGACGGCCCCGAGTATGTCTACTTTATATTTATTAGTGCATTGTTGTGTGCTAACCAATCTCTCTTATTGATTTCTATGATTTAGTGATGATATTTTATTATTTGAGATTAAGAGGTATACTTAGGCATTGTTGAGTGATATCCTAACTATACTTGATGATATATCTAAAATTTATAATTTCTAGACTTAGATGAAGATTTTGATTTGGATGATTCACCCATCTGGCATTGATTTTGCAATTCCTTATTTGATGTGATTTTATGTGGGTGATGACATCTTTATGCATGGTTTCATGATGCATGTTGCCTAGAGTTATATTGATGCTATTTATCATATTATTATACCATGCATATATCATGATACATATATACATTGACACTTATATTTAAACATAGCCCAACCCGTGTCTTATTATGTAATTCTCAGGTCAGTGTGAGACATTTCAAGTTCAGGACCAATGAGATCAGCTTGTGCTTTTTGGGTATAAAGGAGGCTAATATTTAGTATTGTTGTTTATCATCTTGTATTATATAGTATCATGTATGTATATCCTTATGTTGTACATTGGACATACCTTGTATATTCTATATTATACATATTATAGCTGCGATATTGACTCTGTGTTCTCTATTATTCATTGTATATTGTGTATTGTTCTATCCTGAAGACACATGTGTTTATTGGTTTGTGTTGTTACTTAGTGCAAATAGATGAGTTATCTATATGATTTTGAATATGTACTAGTGTTAGCCTAAGGGAACATTCACGTGTGTAATGTTACTAAGTGTGTATAAGTGAGTTATCTATTTGATTTTGAATATGTACCAGTGTTAGCCTTGGGGGATATTCACATGTGTAACGTTATTGAGTGCATATAGGTGAGTTATCTATACGATTTTGAATTCGTACTAGTGTTAGCCTAAGGTGATATTCATGTGTGTATGCCCAATATCATCTCATTCTCCGTATTATCTTATCGTATTACTTAGTAGTACTCTTGGATAGTATGGGTATAGAGATGGGGTGTTTTAGTTGGTCTCGGAGCAAGTTCAAAATAATATGGTATATATTTTGAGACATGAGTCATGGCCTTAGTTGAGGCTTAGAGTCCCAATCACTTGGGTGTGTTGGGTAGTTACCATATAATGAGGAATAGTGTATATATAAGATGATTGCTGGGGTAATCATCAACGGATGTACTTGTCATTTTTATATATAATACAATATCTCTTATAGAGTATAAGATTATGAATGATAGACCTCCAACGATTTGGAATTTAACAGATGTATTTTGATTTGTTATTGATTAGAGTGCGCAGTGGAACTGATGAATGGTTTTTCCGCTGAGTGTACTGATCGTTATTTCTTATGTATGATTTTATGGTCGATGATTATTTGTATTGGATTTGTAATTATTTTTAAGAATAATATTGAGTATGAATTATTATTTAAAGGTTAGGAACCTACTCAAATAATGATAAATAGAACCTTGCATTGGCTTTAGTAGTGAAGTTATTGCCGGGGAAATTGAGGATTATATTTTTGTAAATAATAATATATTACTTATAAATATTAATTAAAAAATTTATGAAATGAATTTAATTTTGATGTTTACCTGTTGTTATGAATAAATGAGAATGGTGTTTATTTATTGCTATGTGATTTTTGATATTTTATGTCAAACTATTACAAGTGATTTTTTTTAATGTATGTTTGGAAAGCACCTGTAAATATTTCAATGTAGTAAGTATGTGTTTATACAAAATGCTGAAAATCTTCTCTCATATATATAATGTATTAGATAGTATTTTATGAAACAAAGATAATGTTGATAATGTGTATATATACATGGATTTTCAATTGGGATATGTTTTGAAATGAAATAAAATAATTATTCTTATAAAAGTAAGGCTATTAAAAGAATATATGTATTATTATTGGAAGAGATTTTCAAAGTGAAAATATATGTTGATCTCTGTGTTGAGTGCTTTAAGAATTCTAGTTGATGTATCTGGCAAGCTTTATCGATAGGGGTTCCTAAACGCTAGAACGAGACATATAGACATAAAGTTTTGTGAGGATTTTAGTGTTTTAAAAATATTAGAATATTTTGAAAGGTCTAAAATTAATTTTATATAATATTAAAAGCTATACTTTGAACAGAGGTATAATGTTTAGAAAAGTATTATGAAGTATATTTTGAAAGAAGAAATCGTAAATAGAATTGGATTAGATATGACTTGAATTGTGAATATTTTTACATAAAAGTATATTTATTATATTGATATAGATTGGATCGAAAAGATATTATATATAGTGTGTTGAAATAAAATTTTGTGAAACTTTTGGATTGTATATGACTTGAATTAGTTTCTAGGGATGTTTATATTTTGTGTGAATATGAGATGACCTATATAGCTTGAATACATTGGTTTGTGTGAATGAAATATATTAGAAAGGTATAATTATCTAAATTTAATATTATGGGATTAAGAAATTTTTTCTAAAGTGAGTGTGCATTATTATTAGTTTTAGTAAAGACTATATTATAGTGATATAAGGTATGTTATATACTAAGATGTATTCGCAAAGTCAATATGAAAAGAAACTTTGGAAATATTTCAAATTAATGTCGGCTGTAATAAAATATTTTAAGAAAATTAAAAGTTGAATAGTTATTATATTTAAATGATTTTTCATTTGAATGGAAATCGAAGATTAAATAGTAATTGGAATTTTAGCGATTTCTCTTTTCAATGGAAAAGATATTCTTTATGAAATAGATTTGATGATAAAATACTTTGAAGTTGTAAAGTTTACATTGTTTAACAAGGATATTTACCAGAGGGCCTGGTCTAGTAAAGAAAATATAAGTTTTCAACTTTACAACATGAAATTGTATGAAAATATTTAAGGTCCTCTATGGTATATAATTATATTTGGAAAATTTTGATAGGAAATTATATATTTAAACATCTTGAAATTTAAGTAATTTTAATTGAAATGGTGTTAGTTTTCTAAATATATAGAATGTACTTACGTGAACTAGTTTTCAAAATTTACGTAAGAGTTGTTTTGTTGATTAATATTAGTAAGTTTGAAAGGATTGTTCTGAGAAAAGTATTTACGTTGAATTGCAAAATGAAAATTTTGAGATTGGTTTTTGAAAAGAAATTTATTTAAGATTATGTATTTTGTAATTATAGAAAAGTAATTTTTGATTTTGGTAAATATATTTTGAAATAGAAAGGAATTTATAGAGTATCATTTGTTGATATCTTTGGAGGTTAACTAATAAGTTAAGTATTTTGAGATTTTGTAGATAATTGAGATATTTTTGTTTATTTCTAAATATAATAGAAGTAGTGTGATAGTTTCATATTGTTTTAAGAATTATGAATTTTGAGTCAGACTTCAAGCAATGAGATTATTCTGAAGCATCCCGGAATTATTAACATAAGTGTAATGTATTTTTGATTGTTTGTGTAGATATTGATATCTTTCAAATGAGTTCAATTGAACTCAAAGCCCATAGTTTTAGCGATGGACGAGGAAGATAAAATATGAGCTTTTTGATAAGCCACTGATGGAAGGTCTAATAATTGATTTTGTGTTGCTCTGTTTGATACTTGATGGGTCGATGCGGATCTCTATACTTGATACTCGAGATAGTAAAGCATAGTATTTTGCATTGTGGAATTTCCGTTGATGGTTGTTTATATTGTATTTAAATGTAAATGGTAAATGGTGTAGATAAGCTAGGAGTTACCAGCCTAGTTATAGATTTTCCCATGAAGGAATTGCGAAGATGAAATTTTATTAAGGGGGGAATTCTGTAACAACTCGATTTTGAGAGATGATTAATTAAAATTCATTAGTGATAATTCAATTAACTAAAATAGATTTTTAAAGGTTAAATGGGGATAATTTCAAAAATTATTTAATAAATGGGTTTAAAATGTAAATATGTGATAATTAAATTAAAATGGGTTAGAATATGGAAATAATATTTTATAAAATTATATATGGATTATTTGAGTAAGAACTGATATTAAATTGGAAATTTGAACTAATTTGGGTTAATTAAATGAATTTCAGTTGAACAGGCCAAATTTAATATTTTTGAGTAAACAATTAAAATAAAAAGAATTTGTGGGAAGTAAATTCTATAATGATATGTATTGCTTAACTAATGGAAATATAATTGTTATTTGAGAATTATTAGTGATTTGTGCTAAATAGATAATGGTTTTATAAAAGAAAAGAAAGAGACGAAGAAGGGAATGTTTAGTAAAGCATTCTCAAGCCCAAGCCGATTTAATTCAAGCCTAAACTTCACTATCCTATTATCTAGACTTTTCTAATTCGAGACATTTCTCTTCGTGCAGTAAATATCAGTTTATGTATACTTCTTCCTTATCAACTTCTGACTCTACTTCCTCAAAACAAAATATGGGGTAAACTCTCTTCATTCAATAATCACATTAAAATCAAATAAATTGTTATAAATTACTAAATTCAACTATATGATTCTCCACCCCTATTTATACCTATGGCAATGAAGAAGCTAGCATTTTGGTTATGTCTTGGAGTTCTAGATATTGCTAACGAAGAGGAAAATGTAGTAGGAAACTTTCACGTGAGTGTTTTCACTCATGAACCTATATTTAAATCAAATTATCCTATATAAATGCTTTATTTGGTTGATGATATAATGAATATATTGTGCATGCATTGAATTGGAGGAAATGAAGCAAGAAGGAGGAGATATGAGGCTTGAAATCGATCGACTAGGCGTTATGCCGGTAGGGCAACCAATCGACTGCTAGCGATCGATCGATGGTGCTTTCGGTTGCATAAACCGTGCATTCATAAATACACACACACAAATATATATATATAATAACATAAAAAAATAAAATACGTTTTATGGAAAACAAAAATGTTTTATGGAAAATAAAAGAGTTGAGAATTTAAAATGAAAATTTATAAAGAAAGATCATAATTAAATTTAGTCAATAATATATATATATATAAGTCATTTAAATTTGGTAAAAATAAATTCAATTTGGGTTTCAAATAATTATTTAAAAGTCTATATAAGTTCTATAAAATAGTAAGTATTTTCTAATTAATTATTTGAGTATTTTAAAGAATAATTTGTAATCAATATATTTAAATAAGAATAATAAAAGTATATTGTATATATATTTAACTAATTTATTTTATTACCTTTTTTTGATTTTCATCATTTATATGTTGATCTAGGATGTATACATGTTTCACCGTTGATATTGATTTGATTAGTAGTTTTGATGTGATACGATGATAATATCCTTCTACATAATTTCATGATATTGCCATTTCAGATATTAAGTTGAATATATTTTAATTTTGTGTAATGAGAAATCTGAATAAATGGAGTTATAATAACGTATTGTCAGAATCAAGTAACATACCCTAGAAGGGGGGTAAAAGGGTATTTAAAAATATTTCATAGATATGCTAATAAAATATAAAATAGAGTGCAGAAATGTAAATGTAGAAAATAAATAACAGAAGATATACCTAGCTTCTGCCCCCAAAGCAGTTATAAGAGTTAAATATTCAAATGCTTACAAACAGTAAACTCACAGACACTGCTAACAAATATTCTAACCCTATGCCTAATAACTCTACCTGAACCTAAACCCCTGAGATCAGAATCCTTGAACTACAAACCAAAGCTCAACCTATAAAATCTAGAGTTAGAATTTAAAAAGAAAATACATAAACAAAAACAAACTAAATAAACTAATGCCCCTTAATTAACAAAATATTCATACTACAAGAGAAATAAAATTGAGTTGAAAATAAAATGATCTTCTCCCTTGAAAATAACGTAAGCTTCCTTGGAAAATGTTTCTCTCTACCCAGTCAATAACACATATATCTTCCATTTTCAAAACTTCTGTCTTCATTGAAAAAGGAAAAAAAACATTCCCCTAATTTTAGTCACCAAATAAAAACTTACGTCCGCTGCCTTTAAACTGAACCCAGTGAATAGCTTCTCTCCTTCGTCGAATAGATATGCAGTCGAAATCACCAATGCCTGGACGAGTTGATGGATTTGGATCTAATAATGCTCATCATGATGCTTGGCATGATCTAGAAATTCACTTTGGTCGTGAACAGTGGTCGTTGCTTGACGTTTTGGTGGCTGTCTGATATTGATTCAGGTTGATGATGTCGCGGTTGCAGGTGTTTCTGACGATGATGATTTAAGACAAGAACGTGATGAAGTATGGAAAGTGATGCTTTGGTTGTATGGCCAAGATCTGAGATGCACCAATGCTTTGCCTGATGATGTTGTTTGAGTAGGTGATTTAGTGATTGGAACTAGATATGATTTGGCCGGTGTTAGGTGTGATATGTGTTGGTGGTAATTCTTTGATCTGGCAAAGACAATGGTTGTAATCTGCAAAGTAAGAGAGATCCTCCAAGGCACGTCGATGACGCTTTCCTTAAGACGTTATTTGCCCTCACCACTCGTTTAAACAAACAAATGGGTGTTGTGAGTTAAGGCAAATCGTCTTTCAAGATACAATGGAGCCAAGATGATTATTTTATTGATCGATTGCGATAGCACTGTCGAAATCGATTCAAACTATCTTTCGAATCGACTGTAGTGACAAGAATATCGAATTTGTGATCTGCAGTATCACAAACCCGAAATAGTTTTGAAAGAAATTATAGAGGAGAAAAGGATGGGAAACTTGGATTCACAACGCTTTTGGGCGTTTCTGATTTCAGGAAGAGGAAAGCATTTTGGAACACTTTCCATGCATTTCAAATTTAGGGAGAAGAAAAATAATCTGAAATAGTTTTAAGATGTTGCTATTTATAGTGTGGAAGAGGTGTCTATTTATTTGAAATGTTGCGTCTCCCGCTACTTACATACGTTTCAAACAGTCGCGTCTTTCTGCCAAACGACACTTCTGTTCGTTTAAATTTTCAAACGTACAGTTGTGTTTCCCGCCTGTTTGCAACATCCCAGTCTCCCGCCCTTTACGCCCATTCAAATTCAAATTCTGAGCTTGTTAACGGGTTCAAATCTGGTTTGTTTTAACTAGAATAATTATGTCCAAAAATATAGTTTGGACCCAGACCCGACCCATCGGTCGGAAGGACAGACCCGTCAGTCGGACGGACAGATGGTGGTGGCGCACTCGTGTGGTGGTTATGCATGACTTCCTTCCTTACGATAGAGCAAACATTTGGGTGCCCAAAGGGCCTAACCCTCTCTTGAGGAATCTATATTTAAGCAAATATAGTTCCTATTATTCCAAGATGTGGGACTAATCACAGTCTTTCTCTTCTCTTTCTCTTCTTCTCATTTAAAACAAAACTCACACAAAACAATTTTATAAAATTTTCACTAACAATATGATCGGAGTTTGGTGTGAGATAATAGTCAATGTACTGGCTAAGATGGTGATAAAGTTTGTGTCAATATACTTGCTGAGGTAATGAATAGAGGAGATGGTTGAGGTGGTGATGTACTGAACAAAGGAGCTTGTGATCGAATGATAGGATATCGAATGATGAACTGAAAATTTTGGTTTGGATAAAAATTCTGTTTGCATCCAATAGATTTTTTTTCTTTTAAGAACCTGAGTTTATATAGGCTCAAAGAGAAGGTGAGTATGTATGGAAAATATATGGAAGAAGATATTGATGAGGAATTGTGAGAGTTTGTTTCCCATGTTGAAAATAAAATCTGTATATAATGGGAAATAAACTCCATTGTATCTACCAAAATATATCGTTTGATTGGGTATACAATTCTTCGCTTTCAACCTTTATTTATTTCCATTTATTTGGATATACTGCCTTTGATTGCGTGCTGAAATATTCCCTGCTTTGGATTTTTAATTTGTTTCCTTTTCTTTGTATAAGCAACTTTTTATTACACTAAAAGGAAACTTCTCCACAAACCTGCAAATATACATCACTGGGCAAACACATTAAATATAATATATATTTATTAATTTCAAATGAAAATTAACTGTAATATCTGACAATATTTCCTTTTGATAATAATAAATATATATTATTTTACAAAATAAAAATATATGTGTCAGAAATGTAATATTTGTAAAACTGGCATTTGAGATGTAGTGGATGACAATTTAATTAGAAATAAAATTGTGGTATGATTGTTTTTAAACTGTAACACACTTTGTAAGAAAAAATCAAATATAAAAACATATTTGTTATCATCAAATAATACATATACTCCATAATCTCCCCATTTTGATGATAACAAACAACAAGTTAAAATTTGACAAGTGTAACTTGTGTTGAGTGTGCACTTGATATCATAAGATCAAAAGCATAACATAATTATTTCAATATATATAACATGCTCCCCTATTGATATGCTCCACCTACATATGTGGCATATGTGTTTGGCAATAAAATATTAAACCAATAATATTTCTTTCAATATTAAGAATGAATTTAAAATGTCACCAAATCTTAACCGTTCTCTTCCCCTTTTATTTTCATCAAAAGTACAAATATCAAATTAGCATATTGAGAAAGTGATACTGGATGAAACTCGATCAAAATATGACTATTAAATATTTAATGAAAAATCGACAATAAATCATAGCAACTATATTAATCAAAGTCATATCCCATGAGTGGAAAGAGAGTGACAAAATAAGTGTAGTTATATATAGTGAGGTTTAAATGACATTACCCGTAAGATGTTACGTAATTAAATAGCTTATTCTTAGATGAGAAAGAGTGTTGCTAATAAATATTATTTAAGTTAAAATAACTTATCCTTAACTCATCGTAGATGACAAGAACCTTCCATCCATACATTGCCATGAGGTCTCTTAGATGAGGATGGACGTTACTTGACGAATACTGACACACCTATTTCATAGGCATGTTGGGCTTAGGAAATCGTTACACTGTATGTGTAATTTTTGTTCTTTCTGTAGGCTTTCAACAATAAATTCTGGATATGTCAATTTAGCCAACTAATATAAGAACAAGAATAATAGTGAAAAGAAAGAAAGTAAAGGAGAATCGATAGAATATGATAGTCAAATGGTAGATTCAGAGATGGTATGGGATGTGCAATAGTCAAAAATAGAAACTAAAATGTATGCTTGATTATCAAAAATATCATAATGTCATTATGTAATTAAGTACAAAATGCAATATCCTTAATCATATATGTAACCAATATAAATACTTTTGAAAATCATATAAAAAAGTTCAATTGATCGTGATATGATGTCAAAAGTAAATTCTAGATAAATATCTCAAAAATATTTTCGGTTCTATATTATATCATTGAACATATAATGTGAATTGGTTTTAGAGCTATTTGTGTAAAAAGAATTACATGGTCTAAGGGTATATATATCAATATATTAAAAATAAAATCAAAGACTAATCTTAAAACATTTCATCATTAAGCTCAAAAAAAAATTCTCCAACAATCATCTCAAGTTTTGAATACCAATAAAGCATCTCAAAGAGTTCCTCGCAAAGTTCAAAATTTTCATTTTGCAAAAACATGCCAAATATGTAATATCAAAAGCTCATCTCACAAGAGATTTCATACCAACATTTTCTAGTCAAAGAGTTCTACCTAGCAGAAGAAATTTCTCATCACAAACTCATGTCCAAAATGTCTTATTTCAAAAACATTCACTTCATCAATAAATATAGAGAGAGGAAAAAAATCCTAGGAAAGTAAAAAAAACATATTTTTGGTTTTTTTCCAAAAACAAAATAAATTCTAAGAAAAAAACATGTTTTTCTAATTTTTGAAAATGAAATAAAAACAAAAGCAAATGCAAGCTCTCCACATATATGCGAAATAAAATGTGTGAAACATCAGTCCATCCGTGAGACATATGAGTTATCAATAATATCGTACTAGAGCAATCACAAAGGTTAAAAATCATACCACATGTCCTCACAAGAAAGAACAAAGTACGTTTTCACGATACCACTTGTTATATGGGCTGCCTATGGTGGTGAACAATGATACCATTTGTATTCTTATCATCAAGGTTAAGTATGAAAGATTTTCATAAGTATCATCAATAAGCGTATTGTATACTCCACAATGTTAATCGAAATGGCTCCAACATGTCAATTTCCTAGCAAAGTAATCTTTGAATTTGCATTTGTATTCACCAATTTTATCCAAAGTGTGTATCTCCACTTCATTTTCCTAGGCTAAGGAACATTGCAAGTATTTCTCATCAAATGTGTTAAACAACTTGAAATATGCTTCCATCGTAGTTGCTCCTTAGCCCATCTTCGTACCTACATGTTAGAAGAAGAAATGAGTGTCCTGGAAAGAGATGTAAGACCAAATTTGTTTACATTTGAAATCTTTGGTACTAAAATTTGTTTATATGACAAACCGTTAATATTAACAACTGTATCCTTAGGAATCCAAGTTTGTTTGACTCATTTATTTATGTTTCCAGTTTAACATTTTTTATAACTATGTCCAATATTGCCACACTTCACACATTTAGGAAACACACTTCTCCCCGTAGTGGTATAACTAGTCATTTGTTTATAAACTAACACTTTTTCAAATCCAAGTTCTTTTCTGTTACTCACGAAGAGTTGATTTCCTAATGACATATTAAACGATTTTTCAACAATGGAAATTTTTTGAATAATAAACTCTAGTTCATTAACTTTGGATTTCAAAAGATTGTTCTCATTTATTAGCTTAGAACAACGACCGATAGCATTCTCTCCCTTTTCAAAATCATTTTCTTTTTTAGACCGTATTTTCATTTTTGAGTTCATTAATTTTGGTCTTAGCCTCAAGCATTTATTTTCAAAGATTTGGCATTTTTCAAATTCAAGTTTTTCAAAAATCCTTGATGTTTCAATATCTTTTTCCAATTCATGATTTATTCGAATAATTTCAATTTTGCTATTTTTCAAAATCGCGTTTTTATTTTCAAGGATTTTGAAATTTACTTTAACTTTAATCAATTCCCTTTTAAAATTCACACATTTTCCATATTTGAAAATTTCAAAATTATCCAACTCCTTTGTAAAGCATTATTCTTGCAAATCAGCTCAGTTTCATTTTCCTTCAAAATATGAATTTCTTTTTCAAGCTTATTTTCCAATCTATCATTTTTTAAATGGGGTTTAAATTTTTTTCTTTTCAACTTGTTATTTTTCAATTCAAGATCATCAACTGTATTAGTTAATTTATGACATAAAAGAACTAAATCATTAAATGAAAAATCACTTATCTCATCATCCATTGAGTCGCTATCATTGTCGTCTTTACCATCATCTTCTGAATCTTCTTTTATGTATCCTGCCGAACAAAGTTCTGCTCACGTATCAGTTTTGAGAGGTTCTTCTTCATTGTTTACTTTACCACCATATTTCGCTTCGAGAGTGCTCCGAATTCTTGTGTAGTCAAACAATGAGAGATATGGTTAAATTCAACTCTATTAATAAAAGAGATAAGAATATCTGTAACTTTAGCATGAATGTAATATTATTCTTATCTACCATATTATAGCTATTTTCAACGATATCCCACATTTTAAAATCAATAGATTTTAAATAAATTTCCAGTCTAAATTTCCAATTTGAAAAATCTATTCCGTTAAAAATAGGTGGACTAACATTGGATTGACTTTCGCTAAAACTAATGCAGCAAGGGTAAGACATGATATCGGGTTTTTTTCTAATAACATGCTCCAATGCCACTTTTTAGGATCGAGTAATATACCCTAAAGGGGGGTGAATAGGGTATTTAAAAATATTTCGCAGGTATACTAATAAAATATAAAATAGAGTGCGGAGAAGTAAATGCAGAAAATAAATAACACAAGATATACCCAGGTTCGGCCTAATATCTTCTATTGCCCTAAAGCTATTACTAGAGTTAAATATTCCAACGCTTACAAATAGTAAACTCACAAACACTGCTAACAAATTTCTAACCCTATGCCTAATAACTATGCTTGAACTCAAACCCTTGAGATCATAATTCATGAACTACAAACCGTAGCTCAACCTAGAAAATCTAGAGCTCGAATTTAAAAGAAAATGCAGAAACAAAAACAAACTAAATAAACCAATGCCCTTTAGTTAACAAAATATTCCTACCGCAAGAGAAATAAAATTGAGTTGAAAATAAAAGGATCTCCTCCCTTGAAAATCGCGTGAGCTTCCATGGAAAATGTTTCTCTGTGCCTAGTCAAAATAACTTGTATCTTTCTTTTTCAAAACTTCTGCCTTCAATGAAAAAGGAAAAAAAACATTTCCCCTAATCACCAAATAAACACTTGACGTTTGTTGCCTTTAAACTGAACTCACTGAATAGCTCCTCTCTGCCGTCGAATGGATCTAGAGCCGAAATCACAAATGCGTGGATGAGTCGATGGATTCAGATCTAAGAATGCTCATTGTAACGCTTGGGTTGATCTAGAAATTCACTTTGGTCGTGAACGATGGTCGTTGCTTGACGTTTTGGTGGTTGTCTGATATTGATTCACATTGATGATGTCGCGGTTGCTGGTGTTGCTGACGATGATGATCTGAGACAAGAACGCGATGAAGTATGGAAAGTAATGTTATGGTTGCATGGCCGAGATCTGAGATGCACCAATGATTTGTCTAATTATGCTGTTTGAGTAGGTGAGATAGTGATTGGAATCGGATATGATATGGCCGGTGTTAGGTGTGATATGGCCGAAGTTTGGTGTGAGATGATAGTTGATGTACTAGCTGAGGTGGTGATAAAGTTTGCGTTGATATACTAGATGAGGTGATGAACAAAAGAGATGGTTGAGGTGGTGATATACTGAGCAAAGGAGCTTGTGATCGGATGATAGGATATTGAATGATGAATTGAAAATTTTGGTTAGAATAAAAATTCTGTTTATATCCGATAATTTTATTTCTTTGAGAACTTGAGTTTATATAGGCTCAAAAAGAAGGTGTGTATGCATGGAAAATACGTGGAAGAAGATATTGATGATGGTTTGTGAGATTTTGTTTCCCATGTTGAAAATAAAATTTGTATATAATAGGAAATAAACTCTGTTGTATTTTCCAAAATATATTGTCTGATTGTATATAGAATTCTTCGCTTTCAAACTTTATTTATTTCTCTTTCTTCGGATATACTGCCTATGATTGCATGATGATATATCTCTGCTTTAAAATTTTAATTTGTTTCCTTTCCTTTGTATAAGCAGCTTTTTATTGCACTGAAATGAAACTTCTCCACAAACCTATAAATATACAACACTAAACAAACTTATTAAATATAATATATATTTATTAATATCAAACGGAAGTTATCTGCAATATTTGACAATATTTCCTTTTTCATAATAATAAATATTTATTATTTTACAAAATAAAATTTTATGTGTTTGAAATGTAATACGTATAAAAAATAGGCACATGAGATGTAGTGGATGAGAATTTAATTAGAAACAAACTTGTGCTTTGATTATTTTTAAACTGTAACACACTCTGTAAGAAAAAATAAAATATAAAAATATATTTATTATCATCAAACAAGACATACACTCCACACGTATGGTATGAGACTTTCGGTAATATCTCTTCGGTTGTTCTTTGGAATTATTATATAGAATATTGAGGAAATTAAGTGTAGTTTATGAGCAGTGGATAAATGAATGAGTTTTATGCCACTGTATGAGGCGCCATTGTGATATTTACTCGGTTATTTTTTGCTCGTGGATGACACTCATATGGGGATAAGCGTGAAGAGACTATGATGTAGAGCTAGCTACAGTGAGTTAGGCTTTGTGCCTATTGCCATGTTTCGGCATATTTATATGGCTATGTGCTTATTGCCATATGTCGACATATTTAGATGGTTGTGTGTCGATAAGTAATATATGTCTGTCTATCTCTATCCAACTTCCATTATAATGTGGGAGTGAACCAAATTAGGCCAGTATCCACCCTGGCGGTTAGATTGCGGGGTCGCGTCCTGAATTCGTGACACCTTTATATTTATATAATTGTGTGTTATCGCTGTGTGCATTCGCCTCTGTGCCACCTAGGCCAGCAGTCTATTATCGTAGGGGCATATTGTTGATTCATGGGTTTTGATTCATGACACAAGCTTCAGAGATCATAAGACGAACTACAAAGAGAATACTATACAAAGGCGACAAAAAGAGAATAAATATATATTGTGCACTACAAAGGAGACAAGACTACAATCCAAAGATTAGTATGAATATTTTATTATATTGAGTCTTAGAATATTGTTAAAATCATTCCTCAAGTAGTCACACACACATACAAATAGTTATATATTGTTTTATACTTTAAAAAATGTGATCTGTGCACATAACATCAGGTCGGTCGACCGACCAGTAAGCTCGGCTGACCGAACCTGTGTTAGTGCACAAATATGCACTGTTTTGTGCACGATTATTAACTCATCTGATCGGCCAGAATTTTCAGTCAACCGACCTGGAAATAACGGCTAGTTTTCTGAAGAGTTGTGATCATTCGTGAAGAGGAATCACCTTCAATCCAAGAGATATGGTCACAACTTTTGATTGAAACTCTTCATAAAAGATTGTAACTATTCTACAACTATATAAACATGTTTAATTCACTTCTACAATCACCAATTCTTGTTTATAATTCTGTAATCTATTCTCTATTTATTTCTGCAAATAAAAGCATTCATTCTCATTCAATATCGCTAGAATCCCTGAATTAATTCATATACTTCGATTCTACGCGATTATCCTCCTTCTAAATCTTCACACACACTATATATTCTTGAGGATTTGATTATAGGAGAATTGTACTACAAGTGAAAAATCCGTGTTATCAAGAACACATTGAGTCAACTACTTTTGTATTTGTTGAAGTCATGTTCTGCTGCTCAGGCGTGTGAAGTCCTCTTCGGCTGCTGAGGCGAAATCCTGTTTTGCTACTTAGGTCCATGTTCGGCTGCTCAAGGGTTGTATAGACCTGTTCCTCCGGGTTAAGTGAGGGTATTGTTAGTTAAAGCCAGAAGTTAGTCTGGGACTGGACGTAGAACGGGAGTTCGAACCAGTATAAAAATTCCTGGTGTGCTTACTCTTATTTACTTTACTGCTATTAACTACTTCCGCACTTAGTTTAATATATATTCCATATCTGTCGATCCACACAAACTTTCATTTGGTATCAGAGCAAGGTTATCCTATAACTGTCACAAAGTTATTTGATATCTATTTTTAGTAATATGGCAACGACACATACTAACGATTTTGACACTAACACTAATACTAGTTTCACAGAGGGTCAATCAACTTCACGACCTCCACTTTTTAATGGTATAAATTATAATTATTGGTCAACTAGAATGAGAATCTATATGCAATCTAGTGGATTTGATATTTGGAATGTTATACAAAGTGAGTACACAACTCCTACTGGAGAATACTCAACTTGGAGTAACACACAAAAACTAGATGCTACATCAAATGCAAAGGCTATGAATATTTTATTTTGTGCATTAGATAGAAATGAATTCAATAGAGTTAGCATGTGCACTTCTGGTTATGAAATTTGGAGAACACTTAAGGTAACACATGAAGGAACGAACAAAGTTAAATTAAGCAAAATCTCTATGTTGAAAAATCAATTTGAAAATTTCAAAATGAGGCCAAATGAATCTATAAATGATATGTACTCTAGATTCCAGGATATTTATCATGCTCTACTATCATTAGAACAAACATTTACTGATTTTGATGTTGTCACAAAAATCTTAAATTCTTTAACGGACGAATGGGAAAGAAAAGTCCTAGCCATTGAAGAAGCAAATGATTTGTCAACATTAAAACCAGAAGAATTGATCGGTAATTTAATGTCCTACGAAGTAAATTTGCAGGCAAAGAGAAATGGAGCACAAGAAAAGAAGAATGTGGCATTTCAAGCAGAAAAAGATGAATCTGACTCAGAGAATGAAGATATGGCAATGATTGCTAAAAATTTCAAAAAGTTTTTGAAATTCAAAAGAAATAAATTCAGGGGAAACAAAAATAATCCCAACAACAATACCAACAGTAGCAAACCATCATCTTCAGCAATGGAATGTCGTGAATGTCACAAGAAAGGTCACATGAAGAAGGATTGTCCAGAACGTAAAAAGAGCAATTTTAGGAAGGACAGAACCAAACGAAGAGCTTTTTCAGTCACTTGGGACGACACAGACTCATCATCCTCATTAGAGAGTGAAAGTGACAATGAAAATGAACAAACAAATGTGTGCTTCATGGCTTCGTCAGACGATGTAAGTGATCTTAGTTTTGAAGATTTAATTGAAATTAATTCAGAATTAGTAGACTTAGCAAAGCAACTTAAAAAGAAAAATAAAGATTTACAAAGAAAATTAGATAGGACAGTCTTAGAAGTAGATATGCTGAAAGATGAGAAGAAAATATTAGAAGAAGAACTTGAAATTTCTCAACAATCAAATTCTAACTTATCTTCTCAAATTTCTTCAATATCTGAAGAACTAGAAATTCAGAAAAATAAAAATGATGTTTTATTTTTGGAAAATAATAGTTTAAATTCTAAAATTAAAGATTTAGATTTAGAAAAATCTAGTCTAAAAATAAAATTTGATGACATTTCTAAAAATGTCTCTAATTTCAATAAAGGAAGAGAGAATATTTCTAAAATACTTGAAAATTCTCAATCCACTAACAATAAATCTGGACTAGGATTTAAGAAATAGAATAATTTTGCTAAAAGTAGGATTAATAATGATATTAAAAAGGATATTAAGAAAACAGTTTGTTCAAACACTAAAACCATTAATATATGGATTCCAAAATCAAATAATGTTTTGATAAGGAATAAACATATCAAAATGTTCATGGAAACTGTTCATAATAACAAAAACTATGTTTATAAAGGGAATTCTGAATCCGTATGGGTTTGGCTTCCTAAGATCTAACTCTTAGGACCCTAAAAAGAAATGGGTACCAACTTTTTATAAAATTTTTGCAGGTACCACATAAAAGGAGAGGAAAATGGATTTTAGATAGCGGTTGCTCAAAACACATGACTGGAAACAAAGAAATGTTGTCAAATATTATCTACTCAAATGGAGGATCGGTCACTTTTGGAGATAACTCTAAAGGATATATCATCGGTAAAAGCAATGTCAGCAGCAACGAAACAGCAAAACTGGGCAAAACATCAGGGTCGGTCGATCGAAAATACTGAGTCGGTCAGCAGAACCCTTTCCCGAAAGTTTCATATGTATTGGCTAACAAAGTCGGTCAGCCGACCAGACACTTCGGTCGACCGAACGACATAGAATCTGCTGCTGCCTATTCAAATTTTTAACCCATCTATTCATTTTTTTCAACTACCTCTTAATTTTAACTTTCCCAATTTCAGATTTTTACCCCAAACTCCATTAAAATTTTCTCAAATTTTATACTTTTCCTAAAAATCAATGGCTCCTAGAAAGAAAACTAAAACTACCGCCGCTTCTTCATCAACTCCAGTGGATTCTCAAATAGCCTCATGGCTTGTGAGTGATAAAGCACTAGAAAGATGGATAAAGCTTCAAGATGCCAAGACCTTCGAGGAATCCTTCGTAAGTTACCCCGATTTCTCTTCCTACGGTATTGAACATGCCGCAATTGAAAGTGGGCTTGACACTTTTCTTGACCATAGAAAGAACAATTTGAAAATTAACCACATTATGGTCAAATTATTTCTTGCTAACCTAAACCTTGTTAATCCTCCTAGAAACACTGAAAATTGTGTTTGGACGTCGGTATGTGGTACGGCAATTTTCCTTTCACTCGATAGAATAAATCATACTTTGAATGCTCGACCGGGTGGAATATCGTTACATGATGTGGATTGCAATGTAATGAGACGCGACCAAATAAGCCATCTCTTTTTCGAAGATGATGCTATAGATTTAAGACAAACATCATCTCTTCGACCAAAAGCTAGACTTTTTCATCGATTCATGATGAAATCCATTGTTCCAAGAGGCGGCTCCTACCACTTAGTGTATCCTAAAAATTTTAAAGCATTATATGCTATATGTGGGAATGTTCGAGTCAATTGGGCACAATTACTTATGGATGAGTTTCTCTCATTTAACCAATGCAAGGTGCTTCATATTTACTATGGAGAATATATAATGAGATTAATCAATGACTTAGTCGTACATGCTCCAGAATCTGAAACTACCAAAGTTCATCATTTTGATTCAAGGACCATTAAATTAATGAAGTTGTCGGATGCTCCACCAAGATTTATAAAATTTGACCAATGGCGTGCTACTCCTAGAGATCAACTACGCCGTAGCCATTCCACACCACAACCAACCACTCATTCTACTGAACGCTTAACTCGCCAGTCCACAATTCAAAGACCAACTCCCAGACTTGGTACGGAAGCGGCTATTGATCTTTTGGCTCGAAATCAATTAGCTTTAGATGCCCGTCTACGGAAAATAGATGGAAGATTCAAGAAAATCAAAGGCTTCTTTGTTAATCTTTGGGATGCTTTGTCATGCACTTCTGAAGCCGGTGCCTCTCATCTTGCTCCCGAAAAAAGGCCAGCACCTAATTTCTCTTGGTCAACTTCGGAGAATACAAGTTCCGGAACAACAGGAACTCATACTTCTCATACTCAGCGTCGTGGTAAAGAACATGCTCCTCCTGATGAAAATATTCGTCCAGAATATTGGGATACCGACGAGGGTGAGGAGTGATCTTATTGTTTTTGTCTTGCTATTGGATTATTTCAAGTATTTTGTTTTTATTATGAACAATATCTCTATTTTATGACATTTTAAGTAATGGTATCATTAACATTTTATTTGGTTTCGGTATGTAAATTTAATTCTATGTTCCTAAATTTGATACATGTTCCGTATTGTTTTTTTTTCATTTTATGTATCTTAAGCATTCCTTTTTGTCGATGACAAAGGGGGAGAAATATATGAAAGCTAACAAGTTTTTTGCAGAAAAGTCGCCATATATTCAGGGGGAGAATTACAACATATATGTATATACTACTTCGTCACATAAGTATTATCATCAATCAAAATGGGGGAGAATGTTGATTCATGGGTTTTGATTCATGACACAAGCTTCAGAGATCATAAGACGAACTACAAAGAGAATACTATACAAAGGCGACAAAAAGAGAATAAATATATATTGTGCACTACAAAGGAGACAAGACTACAATCCAGAGATTGGTATGAATATTTTATTATATTGAGTCTTAGAATATTGTTAAAATCATTCCTCAAGTAGTCACACACACATACAAATAGTTATATATTGTTTTATACTTTAAAAAATGTGATCTGTGCACATAACATCAGGTCGGTCGACCGACCAGTAAGCTCGGCTGACCGAACCTGTGTTAGTGCACAAATATGCACTGTTTTGTGCACGATTTTTAACTCAGCTGACCGGCCAGAATTTTCAGTCAACCGACCTGGAAATAACGGCTAGTTTTCTAAAGTGTTGCGATCGTTCGTGAAGAGGAATCACCTTCAATCCAAGAGATATGGTCACAACTTTTGATTGAAACTCTTCATGAAAGATTGTAACTATTCTACAACTATATAAACATGTTTAATTCACTTCTACAATCACTGATTCTTGTTTATAATTCTGTAATCTATTCTCTATTTATTTCTGTAAATAAAAGCATTCATTCTCATTCAATATCGCTAGAATCCCTGAATTAATTCATATACTTCGATTCTACACGATTATCCTCCTTCTAAATCTTCACACACACTATATATTCTTGAGGATTTGATTATAGTAGAATTTTACTACAAGTGACAAATCCGTGTTATCAAGAACACATTGAGTCAACTACTTTTGTATTTGTTGAAGTCCTGTTCTGCTGCTCAGGCGTGTGAAGTCCTCTTCGGCTGCTGAGGCAAAATCCTGTTCTGCTGCTCAGGTCCTTGTTCGGCTGCTCAAGGGTTGTATAGACCTGTTCCTCCGGGTTAAGTGAGGGTATTGTTAGTTAAAGCCAGAAGTTAGTCTGGGACTGGACGTAGAACGGGAGTTCGAACCAGTATAAAAATTCCTGGTGTGCTTACTCTTATTTACTTTACTGCTATTAACTGCTTCCACACTTAGTTTAATATATATTCCATATCTGTCAATCCACACAAACTTTCACATATGCCGGGTCATGACCAAGTTGAGTCATCATGTTATTGAGCACGCCGGTGGATCTTTTCACGATACCGAGGGGACGTAACCAAAGATTATAATAGGCATGTTAGATGGAAACGTTTGTAGTCTCCCTAAGAAAGTATGTGCTGTCAATCTCCCATTTGATTCCGGTGTGTGTCGTGAATAGACATGGATTATTTATACACCTTGCTTGAGATGATAAGATGTGATTATACCTAAGACTATGCCCAGTGTATGGTCAATCCCCGTATCCTTCTTCGGTATGTTTCGCCAACTATATTTTTCATAGGCGTGCATCAACATTTGTATGTCTGGAAATATTTTTCTGGATACATTTATATATATATTCAAATATATTGATGATTCTTATTGCATTTTATGAGCTTAACTGGCCCAGGTATACCTACTTTATATTTATTAGTGCAACGATGTGTGCTTGCATAATCACTCTTGTTGATTTTTGTGATTTGATGATGATATTTTATTTTTTGGGATTGAGAGATATACATGGGCATTACTGAGTGATAGCCTAGTTATACTTGATGATATCTCTAGTATTAATGATTTTTAGACTTTGATGATGATTTTGATATGGATAATTCACCCATTTGGCATTGATTCTGTGATTCCTTATCTGATGTGATTTTGATATGGATGGTTCATTGTCTCCATCATGGAGGCATTGAAACTCTTAAAGAACTTTTCAAGGTCTCTCCAAACCATTGGTGCAAGTTTGCCAAGGACATCACATCCTTCGGCTGCATAGAATGCACCCTAAACTGCTTCAAAAACTTATCGGTAAGTTAATCAAAAGGTGATAGGGATTTAGGCTCAAGTCGGCAGAACCACATCGTAGCATGCCCCTCAAGATAGGGTAAACACTTACGTCTCACAAAATCTCCTGCACATGCACCATCCATATGCCATTCGTATTGCGTTAGATGCTATATAGGATTAGTCAAGCCATTGTAACTCTACACCGTTAGCATAACAAACTTCTTTAGATATTTAGATGCATAGCCCCTCTATTTTCTTTTGTGAACAGGCTCCGACTAGCTGTGGATAACCATTCGTCATCTTGCAGTTGCTGATTTTGATGCGATAGCCATTTATTGTCTTAGTTAGTAACTCGTTGTTTCCAACATTTCTCCTTGAACAACGATCATCATGGGTATCACTTGTATTTGCATAGAAAAATGCTCATGGTTTGTCTTATGAGATCTATGTCTCCCTACCTTTGGAGAGTCCACTCTCACAACTGTCTGGCAATGTCGGCGTGAACTGCATCCTCTTCTTATAGGCTCGATAATGTTCTCTTTAGCACCCCTATCCTAAAGACCAGTAGCTTTTCCCTCTCCATCAGCAAGCATCTCAAAGCTGCTCTTCAGAATCATCCAAATGGAGTCTATCCAGTCGATCGGTACCAATCCATCTGGGTTGGTTAATACAGATTGATGTCGAGGTTGGAATTATCACTCCAGCCTTTGCCTCTTACTTCTCACTCATCCCAGCACCTCCCTTTTGCATTTTCTTATTGCCTTCTTTGTGGTTTTACTCTGATGAAGAAGAACTCTCTTCATCTAAATCTAAAGACGAGTAATTCTTCTGCTCTTTCTATGCTTTTGGGTCTTCTTTTGCTGTTGGGGTTGGGACAACCATATCTTCATCTCTTTCATGATGAACATTTGATTCTCCATCATTTTCTTATTCATCTCTACCAGTAGGCAGTCCAAATCAGCCTTTATTGCAACATTTGGCGCACTTGAGGTATCCACATAAGTTGGTTGAGTAGTTTCATCTTCATGATGAGAGCCTTCATGCCCCCCTTCAACTATATCTCCATATCTGGTAGTTTTATCCTTCTTTAGAGCCATTTATTCCTTTAGATCTAAGTGAAGACTTTATCCAAATCCTAGTAGCAATTAAGCAATCGGATCTGACCTTAAATTCTTTATTCTCGGTGAAAGCACCAAAAAAACTTGACCAACAAGTTGGTTAATGCCGTCAATCGAATAAAAACGAAAATTAAACAAGAATCAAAGGGAAAGAGAGAAAGAACACAATTTTTAAATTTGTTCAACAAAAATTTTGTGCCTACGTCCACTGTCAGCTTCATTTCTATTAAGATTCACAATTACCCCCAAATTACAATCAATTTCAAGTCTTGAAATGGATATTTCAAATTTGGAAGTAGCTCTACATAGAATTTGAATGAAGATCCCAAAAGTCTTTTTCTAGTTGATCGGATCTCTATTTATATACGAATTTCAGCATGAAAACCATTAGGTCTAGTTTAAACGAGCAAATATTTCCAGATCGAAATTCTATCATGAAGAGCATGCCAAACGCACGAATTCCAACAATCAATATTGTTTGGTACCTATCGATATGGATCAGTACCGACCATACATTTGACTTCTCTTTACCCTTTCTTAGCACGGTCAAGTCTTCAAGCTTGAATATTTAAATCTTCAAGGACTCCACAAGGTTCGGTATCGACCTATATCAGATCTTTTGCTTGTCTCTTCTCCTTCAAGCTTTGATTTCCACAAGAGTAAGATCACCCCCCCCCCCGGCCTTATGGGATCGTTCGATACCGATCCATGTGGATCGGTATCGACCGATATGAGTTGCATATTTCTTGGTTGAGTTCTCCAATTTTGATGTTATCTAAGCTTCTTGATTCATTTCTATATCATTTCATAGTCTAGATTCATCGAAATATCGCTTGGTTCAAATAACATATAAGAATTCGCATGTCGGATTCGTTACTATACGAGACTATTTATGTACGAGATTTAATGTATTCTTTGCACTTTGGAGGATTACGTACTTAGCCTCTTATGTTTTATGTATGAAATTTTAGTATGCTCTGTACATGGAAATGTCATTATATTAAACTTTACCTTTTCAGTGCATGACATGACTTAACTATATTGTGTTCTTTTATGTTAAAGACTACCATTTGGGCATTCTATTCATTGTACTTGGAGTTCGAGCATCGATTGTGCATGCCGTTTAAGTATTACGGACAGCAGGTTGTTACACACATCTCTCCTACGTTTAACTTAATATCTTGTTTCTTTTTCAAATTACAACATTTTACTACATACAAAACAACAGGTCTAGCCGATCTTCTGTCTAGTACATACAAACCATTTGTTTAAGTAAATCGTATGCTTCTCGTGTTCTTGGACAGAAAAAGAAGCTTTATAAAACGTACGGCTCTGATGCGGACACAGCTGGAATTAGCGGAGTACAACTGTCTAGTACAGCGTCATATACGCTGCTCTCGTCGCCGTTTACCCGCCATTTTATTTTTTTTTCCTAATTTATCCCACTCGTTTCAATAATGCCCCCTGCCTTTTCCTTTAATATCGATAATGTCCTTGTAGTATGTTCGGATTTACGTCCTTGTCCTTGGTCAAGGGGCTGACATGTGCATCCAGGACAGCGAACATGGTGGCTTCATCGGTAATTATACATTGGATTAGTCGCTTTCGTTATGCCAACACAAGTCAAAAATGAGTCCACGTCTGATATCGGAGAATGTGTGCGTGGGGGTAGAATGGTCATTTCATGCTTTTTGAAAAGGCAACAGGCAAACCACATAGGTATCCAGCTCAGCAGCTAATATAATAATGTTTAGTCGTTTTGTTCCGAATCATGATGCATATTTTGCATTATGGTACTTGTACGTTCTGTATATTTGTTAGGTTGTTTCTGGTTTATATTTTATTTTGGAAAGTGATACCCTGCTTGAAAAGTTAATATAATCTTTTATCAAAAATGGAAAGTAAAACAAAAATATTTGATAGACGATGCATGATGTATATTACTAAGAAAACATCATGTTATATTATTTTCAAATTAAAGTAAACAAAAATTAAAATACTAATAATATTTTATTAAATAAAAGGTAGAAAGAAATATTGATGTTTAACAAAACATGTCCAAGCAATAAGATAACCATGTCATGTAGTTACGGTGCATTGGTTGAAAACGAAAATAATTTATAATTTTAGTTAGCAACACTAGGAGATTCAAATACGAGGTTACGTCTTACATCGCCCCAACAAAAGGTTTAATCATTCTGTGATGTTGATTAAGGGAGAACTGAGAGATACAACCTCCTTTTTTTTACTAGTTGTTGGACGGACACTAAAGTCATATATCGGTCAAACCATACCGTATGCAAATGCGTTTAGGTTTTGCTCGATAAAACACTCGAACGGATATGACCAAACAGTTTTAAGCTTAGACGCTGTTCAAACGGGCTGAAGAACAAACAGACAATAGAAAAACATCAACAATTTGGACGAACATGATTTCATATTTTTTATTGTCCCAACTAGGGTCTTAAATAAAAAAAATGGATGGACATACCTTTTTTGTTCTCGGGTTTAAATGAATAACAAACGCTCCTATAAATTATACATCCATGCTCTGCTCTTCAGTAGCATCCATATTAGATTACAAGTGCAGGTTGTTTTTTACTTTACTTTCATTGAATACTCGGTGTTTGTCTGAGTTCAACGTCATTTTAAGCCAAAGTTATTAACACGTATTTTAAGGTCGTGTTTTGGTTAATGTCACAGTATTTGTAATGTATCATAGTCTCTAAAGAAGCCATGATAGATGTTAACCTACATTTTAGCAAAACGGATTTCAATTGAGCTTAGGAGATTCAAACGAGGACGAAACGACTTGAAATCTAAAATGCGCGCTCAAATGAACTAAGGAAATAGCTTAGGAAAATTCCAACCAAAAATATGCTAAGTCCAAAACTCGGTACCGAGTTATCACCATAGGTTGGTACCGAATCATCACCAAAGCAGCTTTAGCTGGACTTAGAAGATTGAAACGGAACCGAAATGACTTGAAACTTGGCAAGAACACTTAGAAAAGGCAAAAGAAGGATTTAAAAAAAAATCACCATGATTGAGCTAAGCACCTTAACTCGGCCCCGAGTTAAGGCCATAGGTCAGGTCCGACCTATGGTTGCTTGTCCATTCACCTTCATTACTTCATACACTAATCATACTACTTCATTGATTCGTGATCAAGTGATTCTCCAAGGATTTGATGAATTCTAAGGATCAGCTAGGATGGAGCAAAGGAAAGCGGATATATAAGGGATTACAAAATGTAACTCGAAGACGATGAAAAAAGGTTCAGACAACTCAAGAAGAAGGTAGGAAAGTGGAGCAAGTGGAGAGTTGAACAAGACATTAAAATCCTTAACTTGGCTCCAAGTTAAGGTCCTTAACCTGGCACCAAGTTAAGGGTTTGACTCGGTTGGCTTGGGTCTTCTGGTGTGACTTCGTGCTATCTTCTGGACTTCGTTGCTATTGGGCTTCTGACTCGTACCTCCCCAATTCCTCTATAAATATCAACATACCCGCTACCAGAAGAGGATCTTCCTTTAGCTAGGTCTCCTTCAACACTCTTGGACTTTGAACTTCCACTACACTTTCCTCACTTCTATTCTCCCCAAATAATATTCTCAACTCCATTGTAAATCTGAGATCCACTAGATCGTGGTCAGATCGGATCTAACTAGTTGTAATCTATAGAGAGAATGAATAATAAAAGGTTAAAGTGGACGTAGGCCAGAGATTACGCCGAACTACTATAAAAAATATGTCTTCTTTTACCTCTTTTCTATTTATTTAATTTGAACCGGTGCTTTCATCTGATTTATGGGTATTGATCCAATTTTTGGATTAACATTTTGGTACTTTCACCTAGAACAAAGCTCGATATGAAAACTTGAAGATTGAATCTGAGATTTGGAGAAGACGAAGAAGCCTAATACTACCAAAGCAACCAAAGCCTGGGGGAGCCAAGAGATGTCCTTAAATTCTTATCAATCCATCTACGTGATCAGAGAAAAGATGAAGAGAATGATGAAAGAGATGCAGGATGGAGTAATAACTAGACAACGGGAAATGCTTGGAGGATTCTTCCAAAGGATGAGACAACAAGGAATAGCTAGAGTTGCTGGGATTCAGAGCCAAAGACAAGCATCTAATGTAGGAACCTTTGGGATTGGAGCGGAGCAAACTGGAACAATGCCCCACAAACAGAATAACTCGGTACCAACCTAAATCAACTTGGTACCGAAAGAACTACACTTCGAGGCAATGTTGATGTGACTTCTGGGATGCCGGGAATGGATAACACTAGAGCTAGAAACGCAAATCAGAATATGAATGCACAACAACCGAAAGAATATGTGCCAGAGCCACCCCATAGGAACAGAGGACAAAACGAAACCAAAGGAGCAAGACAAAACGCTAATGTGCAGCCGGTGGAATATGTGCTAGAGTATGTGCCGGAATTCCCTTATAGGAGTAGGGGATAGAATATCGTTTTTGGACGAAGACCCTCATTGGATGGTGAAAACCAAATTGAATTGGTAAGAAGAATAGCTAGAGGAGGACCCATAGATTAGGGTTTGAAGAATGTGAACAGAAATCCATTCACTTCTAATATCTAGAATGCAAGGAATCCTTCGGATTTCAAGCTTTCGTCGATGGAATGTATGATGAGAAGACAAATCTGATAATTTATCTGATGAGATACATCCAACATATGAAGGTGTTGGGTGCTTCTAAGGAGGTAATGAGGTGGTGTTTCCCATTATACTTAATCTACATGGCGGCAATGTGGTTCAGACGGCTAAAGAATGGGTCCATAAGCACATGGACCGACCTATTGAGTAGATTCTTGAGGTAATTCAGAGTTCATGTCTCACGACAAAAGAATGTACTGACACTATCAAGCGTGAAACAAAGGCACGAAGAGACCTTGAGAAGATATTTGATACGATTCAATGCAGCAGCGGTTGTAGTTGACAAGCCGGATCCATTACTAATACTAATGGGGGCAGTATCTAAAGTCAGGAGTAAGATTGACTTCAAGGGTGCACTAGAAAGGGATCTACCTATGGATCTTACAGAATTCTACTATGAAGTTGAAAGATATTTGCGTCAGGAAGACGCTGAAGCTGAGGATGAAGTTGAGGGTGCTGAAGTTAATGTTGTGGATAATAAGGGATTATCCGAAGTAGGAATCGGAAAAGACAAAGGGAAAAAAAGAGTTGATAATGACTTTGGAGAACCAAAACGACAAAGAAGGGAGCCAAAATTCTCTTCCTACACTGATCAGACTAAGACACCGATATATCTATACACTAGGAGGCAAATTCCTCATCAAAAGCCCGCAAGAAAAGAACCTACCGATCGGGAGGAAAAAATCTGGAAAATTCTGTATCATTCACGAGTTGAATTGACATAAAACGAACGAGTGTTGACACCTTCGTGATATGATAGAGGAACTGGTTTGGAGCAACCAGGTGCTACAGTACGCGAGGAATCGAACTACAATGGTGCGATCGGAGCAACTACCACATGCAGCGAATACATCAAAGGACGACCATGGATCTGGTTCGAGACTCGAAATCTCAAGATTAGGATGAAGGGGAATCGAATCTGATTCCTCTACTTTGCCTTTTCATTTCTTTTCTTGCATTTTCCTTTCCATATTTAGCAATAACGCATAGACATGTACAAAACCTAGATTGGTCCCCAATCACGCTCTAAGTCAGATGTCTGGGATGATTGTTTAGCATAATAATAACCTGAGACCGCTTATACATGTACGAGACCTGGGTTGGTCTCTATGCACGCTCTGAGTCGGATGTTTGAGATGAATACTTAGGATTCTTGCTTATTTGCCTTGATTTTATTTGAATATTTGAAGTTTGAAAAATCCACATTAAATGTGATGACTGATATCGATCGCTTTATGTCCCGTCCGAAAAGACGGAACCAAAGTGTAAGGTGCAAGCTTCCTTACCAGAGAGCTAGTGGACGGGCTTGTACAAAAAGCAAGTCTCCTCACTGGAAGGTGAGGGGATTGGTTTGCTTCAATGTTGAGTTCCTTTGTCGGAGAGCAAGCAGACTCAACAAGGATCCAGAGAGATCGAAACCTTAGATTGGACGATAGATGATCCGGAGAGATCAACCTCCTAAAATTAAACATTAAACAATCCATAGGGATCATCCTCTAAATTTAACGATAAACGATCCAAAGTGATCGCACGTTAAAATTAAATGAAAAAATGATCCAGAGAGATCAAACCTTAGAATGGAAACAAACTTGATAAAAGGATTTGAACGCCTTGTAATTAGAATAAACTGATAAATATCGGATAGACATGGGACGATTTTGGATATGTGATGTATTAACTTCGAATGAAATCATATATATCATGTAATAAGAGATATGTGATGTAATAACTCCGAGTGAAATCAAAATGATTGTGATGTATAAACTACACTTAGGCATGGTCTAGAGTCTTAGGCTGTAACAGGTTTGGAACGGCCCATGATTGACAAGAGAATCCAAAGGAACAACACGATTCACTAATATTGAAGCAGCTAGAAAGCTCATCTATCGAAGACTGGTGTATGGAACTTGTTCTTAAGCAAAGCACATCTCACATTCGAGAGGCGTGCATTGGGGGACAAGTGTTAACCCGCTTTTTAACAAAGCAAATTTCAATTGGGCTTAGGAGATTCAAACGAGGACGAAACGACTTAAAATCTGGAAGGCGCGCTCAAATGAACTAAGGAAACGGCTCGAGAAAATTCTAGCCAAAAATATGCCAAGTCCATAACTCAGTACCGAGTCATCACCATAGGTTGGTACCGAGTCATCACCAAAGCGGCTTTAACTATACTTAAAAGATTGAAATGGAATCGGAATGACCTGAAACTTGATAAAAGAACTTAAAAAAGGTAAAAGAAGGACTTGGAAAATTTTCACCATGATTGGTTAAGCACCTTAACTTGGCCCCGAGTTAAGGCCATAGGTCGGGTCCGACCTATGGTTACTTGTCTATTCACCTCCATGACTTCATACACTAATCATACTACTTCATTGATTCGTGATCAAGTGATTCTCCAAGGATTTTATGAGTTACTCTAAGGATCAACTAGGATGGACAAAGGAAAGCAGATACCTAAGAAAACACAAGACGCAACTCGAAGACGATGAAAAAAGGTTCAAACAACTCAAGAAGAAGATGGGGAAGTGGAGCAAGTGAAGAATCAAACAAAACATCAAAATCCTTAACTCAGCTCCGAGTTAAGGTCCTTAAATCGACACCGAGTTAAGGGTTTGACTCGGGTTGGCTTGGGTCTTCTGGTGTGACTCCACACTATCTTTTGGAGTTCGCTGCTATTGGACTTCTGACTCGTACCTCTCTAATTCCTCTATAAATACCAACATACCTGCTAATAGAAGAGGATCTTCCTTCTACTGGGTCTCCTTTAGCACTCTTGGGCTTGGAGCTTCCGTTACACTTTCCTCACTTCTATTCTCCCCAAATAACATTCTTAACTCCATTGTGAATATAGGATCTACTAGATTGTGGCCAGATCAGATCTAACTAATTGTAATCCAAAGAGAGAACAACAAATAAAAGATTAAAGTGAACGTACGCTAGAGATTACGTCTGAACCACTACAAAAACTATGTCTCCTTTTACCACTTTTTGTTTATTTAATCTGAACTAGTGCTTTTATCTAATTTTTTGGTGTTGATCCAATTTTTGGGTTAACAATAACTATGCTCAAATGCCAAAGGAACATCGACGACTACTTCTTAAAGCTCATCAAAGTTACGTCCAATATCAACTATCCATATAGAAGTGTGTCCTTCAGACCAAAGATCAATTATCTAAGATGCCACCGCCTATTGAGGCACTTCATGCCATCGTTTCATGTGAATCGGTCCTATTGTAAGATTGCAACACATGTCACTATACATACCCACCAACTTACTAAGTCAACAATCCATCCCAAGTGCTTGTTTTTTCCTTAACCTACAACCTCACCCCTTTATACGTTTCATCATAGTAATTTTGGCAACTCTGTTATGTCCTTAAAACCATTCAAACTAATCCCTTTACCTTCATCGTCCACCTTCTACCTATATATCTCCATCAATTCATCATTTTCGAACGTCATCATGTTATTTGTCACTCTAGAACATACCCCTTAAGCAAAATCAACTCGATACTCCATAACATTTGCATTTATTAACTGACCGACAAAACCTCTTCCAGAAAATCCAAGATCCGGTAATTCAACTTTGTCTTCATTAAATTAAAATGTTTTGTAGTCACTACAAAGCCAGCCTTTCGAGCCCATGCTATGTAAAAATTATTCATTACAACCTCTAAACATAACACAAAATCATTCTCAACAAAATGCATAACCCAACACCACAAATCCACCTTCCCCAAACTGTATTGTCTAATAACTACCACAAGACAAACTTTTGGAACCTAACTTGTAATCCAATCATCACATAATCCAAATATAACATCTATTTTGTTTCCAAAAAAGTGTGTAATTGCTCGATATAAACATAATCCACAAGCCAATCCAACGAACTCAATCTCAATGTGCAAGTTTTCATACATTCTGGTCTCGAACCTACTATTAGCGACCCAAATGACGTTATGTCATGTCCAAAGAATAAGATTCGCTTGTTTGAAACAAGAGATAAAATCTTGTTCCATCTCCTATATTCCAAAATGTAGTTGGTTGCATCTACAATTTATGTTAAATGTGCAGTTGATGGTTCTATTATAAATTACAAAGCACATTTAGTGGTCAAATGTTTCCATCGATACCCAAGCCTAAACTACCATGTCATTTTCAATTCAGTTATCAAACCGTCAATAACACGACTTGTTGTGTCTTTTGGAAATCACTAGTGGTATATTGCTAAGATCCAAGACAACTTGATAGCAATTATACCATTAGTCAAGGCTCATTTTCTAATAATTTTTCTACGACACGACCATAAGGGATTATTGACAAAAGCTATTTCCATTGTGTTTGTATAAACTACATAAAGTAATATGTGGTCTTATACAAGCTTCATGTGCATGGTACTAAGAACCACACTAGTATCTCATTGCTTTTGACTTTACTGGTTCTCACAATAATAATTATTTATCTATAATGCTTCTTATTATTTGATATACATATTTGTCCATGTTGATGATGTGATAATCATAGAAAATAGAAAATATAGCTATACAAAAGGTCTTCCATCTTCTCTATATCAAATTTCCTCATAAGAATCTTAGTCCATTTTCATATTTTCTTGGAGTATGAATGACAACGAGGTGGGTTAGGGCAGGTTTTTCATATCCCAGAACCACCTCAGGTTTTTAACCTCGCCATAGACCCACTCCATAGAACTGGTATGCGTTGTAGCTTTTTCCCCAACGTGGTACTCGTATGGGTCAATCGACCTAACCCAAGACCTGACATAACTCTGTATATTCTCTTCAAAATTTTCTCTAATTGACGCATGCTGATATTTTTTGGTATGAGAAAGATATTCGCTGAGTAATATATTAAACACAAAAACAATGAATATACAATGACAAAGAAAAATTATAAAAATTAAGCATTCAATCAAAGTCCAAAAATGCATATTTTTATACTCAATTGCAACGAAGTAGCTTAATAATACTAAAATAATAAAAAAATTCTAGTAAAATACAATACTATCTAAGGTAGTAGGTTTTGTTTAAACAAATCAACAAATAAATATTATTGTAATTAGATGATATTATGACATTTTCAAAATACAGTTTAGACTGAAACGTGTTTGCCAAACCCCAACCCGACTCTAGACTCGATACCTCTAAAGCATATTACATGTCTACTTGGCCCAAAAAACCAATGGGATGGGCCATGGCAATCCAAAATTATGGTGGATCCACCGAATTTAGACCTAAAGCCACCACATTGCCATCCCTATCTTGGAGTCAAAATCATCCCTTATTTGTAAGGCATCTTTCCTAAACAACGGAGATACATATGTGATCGCCTAACTCACATTTGTATGTTTAATGCCAACTTCATGTTTACATTAATTGTCACTGTAAGAAAATCTTTCACTTTGTCAGAAGAAGGCCATTTCACTTTGCAAAAGGAATGTCATAATGACATCTTCGTTATGTGACCATAAAATTATCTTTCGAAAGTCGTTTCATTTAATCACCTTTTAAAGTTAAACTAAAAATTGAAACTTAAATGTATTTAAGAGTCTTTCGATACATAAGTTAAATGGCCATGGTGAAATACCATTTCAAAATACCAAAGATCACTAGCTCAAGTGGTAAGTGATATGATGCCCTAGATAGAGGTTTTAGAGGTCATAAGTTTGAACCCTCGAGATATCAAATTGATTGTTCTACTTAAATAAAGTACCACTCTTATTTAGAAAAAAAGAAATACCATTTTAAAATTTATACAAAATAATATTTACAACAAAAATAACACCGTTAAAAACTTAAAAATATCATGTGACCACGGCGCTTATCACTATAATTTTTGATTTAATAGTGAAAACGTTTTCCCAATTCATCTTTCCTATAAAAAGTTTTTGCATTTTGTATATTAAGTGAGATGGCGGAAAATAAAAAGAATGGAAAAATTAGTAAATGAAAAATTATATTAGTAGATTGGTGCTAAGCCATCGGTGATTGTCGATAAAGAATCAACAGTTTATCTTGAAGACGATTAAATACATATGAAGGTTACTCTATAAAGGCATATTTAAGGTGCATTCATGAACATAGAGTTCAATGATGGTTCAATAAATAAAGGCTTAGTGAATTTACATCATTGGACACTGCAAAGGTTAACTTAAAACGTGATGCAAGGTTATGCTATTAATCAATTTAAATGGTTATTATATGCTTAATAAATTGAATTAAATAGATAACAGTAATTAAACCAATAAAGAATAAGTAATAATTTAAAATTAAAGATTAACATCTAATAGTTAATAGTTAATTGTTAATAATCAATAATTAATCATTAAATTTAATTTTCAATGATTCATAACTTGTAATAAACAAATGGCATTTTAGTTTTGATAGCTAGTAGTTTTATTGTAATAATTAATAATATAATTTTAATATTTAATAACTATCAATATTGATTAATTAATTAATGAAAAGGTATACAATAGAATAAAAATAAAAATTGATCACTATAATTTTATCGTGGAAATGAAATTAGTAATACATAAAACTGAATAATATGTATATATCAAACGTTCCGATCTACAGTGCATACTGGACGAGTAGGGGGGTCGCATGCGCCAACTCCTCGTAAGTTGAAAATCATGCGATACTCCAAACTTGTCGAGTCCGACAACACTCTAACAATAATAATTTGATGAATGTCTATATATTATATAAAGACATGTAAATTACTTGAAATAATCATTCGAAGCTGCCAATTTGCCAAAAGTAGAAGGCACATAAGCATAATTAGTGACAAAAGAAGCAAGTGTTAAGAACTGACATTAACACACCCTAAGTCTTGTCCTAGACGCTTGCAAGATATAGAAAAAATGTGTCGCGTACCATGCTCCGAGGACTCAACTCAACATCATCAAAAGTATGCACGTTTATCTCCATGTATCCCCAAAGTGCTTCCTCCATGCTTTCTCTCGTAATGGCTAGCAAGTCGACATCTTAACTTTTCCATATCTAGTAATCATGGAAACGTGAAGTGGATATCATCAACCATTCCCTAGCCAATCAACAATATACTGACTTGAATTCAAGTAACTGTCACTTTACTAGTGATTGCCTTTTATATTCCTAAATGCCCATTTCCAGCATGCAACATCACCAATGTCAAGCTCCGAGTTGGGATATGCACTCTATATTATGTAAAGCTCCCCAAAATCTTTGTACCCTCGAAAAGATTATCATACTAGACTTTTAACCTCATTGTTTGTGTCAACTATGTCGAAGAAACAAAATACGAAATCCTTGATCAAAATTAAAATCTATGCATATGAATATGACACATGACATGACGAAAGAAGAGAAGGAGAAATCTATAAAAATATATTTAATCTATGTCGATTGGTTTGTAAAATTGAAAAAAAGGGTAAACTATTTAAGACATTTCTTTTGATATGTTTTGCCTTATGTCGGCATAAGCCTCACGTCCTTCGATAGCTCTTCAATTTTCAATGGTGATACACACTCATCACCGACGTTGATCTAAACTTTACCTTCGAAGCGTTTATGTTTACGTCATGTGTATGAGGCTTGCCTTTGTTTAATAGGCATGTTCGGTGTGTTGAACCTATGTTTTTCTTGAATGACCAAATAAATTAGATATTGTTCATAAACTCTTTACGAAGTATATGCTAGCCCTATAAAACACATACTCTAGATTATTCAAAAAGAATTACGCCGTTGGAATTCGAATTTTCAACTACTTCATGTCTTTATTAATTTCCAACGACACAATCACCCTTCTTGACCTTAATTTTTTTACGAAGTGTTGATTGATATCAAGCTTAGTTGTTGAGTTCGGTTTTTCATTCCAATGACATCAAAGAACAAATTATGTAACCCTAGATCAAAATCTACAAATATGAAATATTTGTTTTTATTTCTTTTAATTACAAACAAATTCAATAAACGTTTTCATTATAGACTTGGGTTAAGGAATTTAATCATAATGGCGAATGATTTTGAATTTCAAAAATGGAATTTCCAGATCTAGGGTTCTTCCGTTCAATCACGTCGCCTTATCCGACCTTGCTTCGATCTTTCAATCATGTCTCCCTATCCGACCTTCTTATGTTCCAAAACGTGTCTTCCTTTTCCCACTTGTAGGTTTCAAATCGCGACCTTCGGTTCCATTCCTCTGTCTTCATCTTACGATTAACTCGAACGACTTCCTATTTTGGCTTGCGGCTATCATTAGGTTTCGATTTATGGCTCCTAATCTAGACGCAGTGGATGAGTTCCCCCTTTGGCCTTGAGCAAGCAAGCACGAGATAACAACTGTATGAAAACAAGATCTTTGAGGTGGGCGTTATTAATAGGTTGCAGTCAGGTTCCTCTCAAATATTAAGGTAACAGCTCTAGACTACTCTAGCTCAATATGTAATGATATCAGCCTTGGTCCCGAAAATGACTCTCATATGCCTAATCTGTTGGTGGGTGGTCATTTTTATTTAAAAGAAAGCCTGGGAATGTAGGCTCCTTTTTACTGATACAATATGCTATTAATTTTACTGACAAACCCATCCACCCTTCGAAGGGAATTAAATTATTGACGCTGGTATAGCCCTCTAGAAAGACTATCTAGTAGGTTTTTTTTGGATGGCGCTCCCTACTACTCCACTGTGCAAAAGCACGTCCTTAGTTTGTGGTGGTTGCGTGGATTGGTCGATGTTAGATGTGATAACTCAATGTTTTTTTTTTCAAATTCTCATGCCCTCAGGAGAGATCTCGTATTTTAGAATCTAACTATATCATTATTGAAGGAAAAATGTCTATCATTATCCGTTGGTGCCTTTAGTTGACCTGGCTCGTGAGCAAGTCTTATCTATTCCGGTTTGGGCGTATATCTCTAATATTCCTTATATTTCCAATCTCTAGAAGGAGGTAACTGGATGACCAACCATATTGGTCAGTTGATTTGCTTTGATTTAACCATTGAACAAAGATAGCTCCTCCATTTCGCAAAAGTCCTTATTGAGATTACCCTTGATATGCAGTTGCCCACTTGTATCCCTGTCTCTCTTTCCGATGACAGGATTGCATAGATTGATGTTTTGTACCAGTGGGAACCACCTATTTACGATTTCTATCACTCTTTTAGCCATGTTACATCGACGTGTCTTCATTGCGATTCCTCTTTAGATAACCCTAAGAATCTTCTTCAAAAGCCGCCATCTCGATGCTGGAAAGTCAAGGTCCCTCGGGCTCCTAGTTCTAACTCTGCTGACCCGACCTACCCTTCTTCGCCCTTGCACGATTGTCCAAATGAGCCTCCCACACTTATGTAGCCCCTACCCGCTCTTGCCGCCATTCCGTCACCTCCTCGTTCGCTTGTCCCTGCCCTACCTTCCACCGCCACCCTGGTCTGCCGTGCACCTGCACCACCTACCGTTGTTTCTCCTATTTCTAGCTTTAAAGAGAAATTGGTCATTGCTCTCCATTCCAACCCTCCTAGCATGGAAAGCTTAGCCATGGAGTTATCGGAAAAAATTTATCGAACGTATGAACTTGGTTTGGTGCAGTAAAGCTGGAACTTGGTCTCAAAAGGATGGTGGTTTATATTATCACTCGAAATGGATGATTTTCTCAAAGTGGATTTCATATGATGTGAAAGATGAGCGAGAACTCTATTACAGACTTATGGACGATGAATTTGTCCTTTGCAATGGCAGCGAATACGATGCTAACAATGAGGAGATTTTGGCTGCAACAGATTGTAATAGAAAATATATTTTCTCACCTCGCACTTCTGGGTATTGCCCTAAGCTTATTGGTTGGTTCCGTAGGTGTATAGGGTTTTAGGTTAGATAACTTTGGCATTTGACTCGATGGTTAGATATTTGATCGGTATGTCATAGCTCTTTCAGGTGCAATTGGACATGGCAGGATTGTTTTTGCTTACTCATTCATATTTGCTACTCGTCTAGGCATGTTGGTAGTGTATTTTCTATGATGTAGGCCTAGTGCCCGGGACTTGTGTATATATGTGTGTGTGTAACGAAGCTAGTGAAAAAGAGAAAAAGAAGGGTTAATTATATATGAACTTTTGGTGGAAATTAGGGAACAATTGGGGTACTGCACTGTTTGGGGTGCCATTGAACACTTTTTATACACACATGCGCGCGCGCACATACATACATATACAATGGTTGTATGATCTTCGGATCATGCATCTGTTACAACAGAAAAAACAAATAAATGCTTTCATCAATTCACGCATCTTGTAGAAATTGACACATGAATCGAGGAAACAATAAGGGGATAAAGCCATTGATTTTTTTGAAAAATGTTTTGTATGGATTTATTTGAATAATAAAAAAAACGAGTTATTTTAATAAATAAAAATATCAATATAAGTAAGATCATACTGCAAAAGCACCTTACGTCAAACATAAACGTTAGATCCATTATTAACTCTTTAATTCCCAATAGTAACACTTCCTTTTTAGATATGTTTACCTTATGTTTCGAAACGTTTACATTTACGTCTAACATATTAGATGAGCAGGTTTAATGTTTAGATGTTTTTCTTGAGTAACCGAGTAAATTGAATACTTTTTTTAAACATTTTAAGAGGTATAAGTTACCCATGATTCAGATTATTCAAAAAAACGTTACCGAATTGGAACTTTGGATTATTTATCTTTTCACAGGCCCGTGTCTTTCATTCATTTTTTTTTTCCTTTTTTTCCAGCGGGAAATATTTGGAAACTTCACATAGGAAAACATAAAAGCTAATTATAAACAATACAAGCGCCAAAGTGCAAAATACCCCGCCAATAAAACCACCGAAAACACCACCACCTAGCTCTTCTTCTCTCTTCCCTTCTCCTCATTAATTCGTAGTACATGTCTCGTTTAACTTTCGGCGCTGCTCTAACCTGCGCTGTGCTAACATGCGCAGTAGCAACAGTCCTAGTCACGAAAAGAATCAAAATCCATAAAAAGTGGCGCAAAGTTTTGCAGATAGTGAATGAATTCGAAGAGAGCTGTTCAACTCCATTCGTCAAACTGAAACACGTGGTTGATGCGATGGCCGTTGAGATGCACGCTGGCCTTGCGTCGGACGGTGCTAGCAAACTCAAGATGTTGCTCTCTTTTGTTGATAAGCTTCCTCTGGGGTATATTTTTTTTCTTTTTTCCTTTTCTGTACATTCCTTTTTTCTTTTGATCTCCTTTTGTGTTTTGTTGTTGGATGATTTTTTTGGTTAGCGATTCCTTTTTTTCCCCTTTTTTATTGTTTTTTGGGCAATGGCGCAGACGTAGTTTGGCGATTTATATTGAATGCGTTAACTGTAGGAAAGAAATTACAAGTTTGGGGATTGAGTCGATCCTTTATTTATTATTCGTGAATAGTGAATTATACTGCATAGGATTAAGATTATGGGTCTATTCTCTATTTCTCCGCACTATATGTAATTGTTCATTTTTGTGTATGGTATTAAAATGTACTACAGCGAAAAATAGATTGCAAAACAACAAAGTACATAATCCTTTTCCACTTGATTGTTATTGTTGGGACATAAATGGTAGAGTTTCTTTTCTAGATTGATGCATATTTTCACTGTCTATCTTATCATTCAATAGCTCTCATGAAATGGATTCAAGAGAGACAAGTGGTGCTTGATCAAAAAGATCAATGGATGTATACATGGTTTCATTTAGTGAACGATCCTAGGCTCAGACCCGTTAACAAAACTATTAAATGTTGAAATATTCTAACAGGACAAAATAAAGAAGAGAAGGGAAGGAAACAAATATCCAAAGATACTACATTTTATTGAATAACAAAAGATTACAAAGTTGTAATTGATTAAACTCCCTTACAAAGTAGGAAGTTTGATAGTCTTGAATATTTTTGAATATTCCCAAATATTTTCAACATGAGCTTGAACTTGTGCATTTTTCATGATTGGTCGAAAACATAAGACTACTCTAAGTCATTAATCAATTGATATATTTTGAAAGCTGTGTCATGTTTGAACCAATCAAAATGATTTTATACCCTACACTCCTCAAGTGCTTCACAGCGTTTAACGGGAGTGTTATTACTAGTAATCAGGCAAAATATACGTACTTTGAAGTTCATGAGTAAAAATCAATTTTTTTTGGTCTGACAAACAAATATTTTGTTAGATCGTTGTAGAGTCCTAATGGAAAAACATTTTATCCAGTAAAAATGATGATTTTTTATCATAATTGCTCTTGAATAAATGTAGAAGTTTTATGTTTTGAGGCAGTGATTTTAACTATGTTGTTCAGAAGTCGGGAATTGTTGCAATCATTGTTACTCTCATTGTTACTCTCATTTCAATCTATAGTTGAGTGTTTGAATACGGTGCATTTAACAACTTCCAATATGTACTGAGTATATCCTACGAACCATACTGATTTTTTATTTTTATTTTTTATAAGACGTTTGCACACAAATCATAAGGACAAACCCAGGTGATGTCTAGTCAGGTCTTTCATATATATGGTGTCAAATTAGTATTTTTGAATAAATATTTCTTTTGAAGACCCGGAAAATCAAACTTTTCTTGTAAACTCTGAGGGGTTGTGTACTGTGTTCCTGCCCATAATCCAAGTATATTCAAATATATATGTAGCTGGCGAAGATCAAACTCACAGATGGAACCCGGCTACCTCAATCAATTGCACTACCCATATGGGGCAGTATTTTTGAATAAATATTGAAGTATTTTACGAAGGATCCTTCCACCATTGAAACACATGTATAAATTGGCAATTGTATGGTACCAACGTGGGCTGTTAATAATTTCACTGCAATTTCATTAGTTGATTTGCAGCAAATTTTGTATTATAATTTGCAACTGTGAGTAGAAACCACAACAGTTTCCTGCTGATTTAGATGTATGTACCATAGGAAATATCCATGAAATTAGGCTGCAACATTACTTTATCAGTTTATTACTACCATCAAGTTCACTTCAATGTAGCGTCCTTATTTGATGCATAGTTTATGTTTGTAGAATCAAAAATACATAAAGCCCACATGCTCACTTATTGGAAGTATATTAATACTGTCGACATCTGTTTGCAACCGACAATTTTCACGACTATCAAATAATTCAAACATTATTCTTCTTTGTTTATCAAGTTCATACACATGTATACATACGTAAATATGGCAATTCATTATATACAATGTATGTTATTGTGATAAGTTGAAGGCCTATATGTTAGTACAATGTTGCTTTTCAAAAATTAATTATACTGCATGAGTTAGAACAATGTCGCGTCCAAAAAATTAAGTGTACTGTGGTTGCTAGAACAATGCTGCTTTTCAAAAATACCGACTGTCGGATATGTATGTGTGTGTGTATAATATGTATGTATGTATATGTATATATTACTTACTGGAAGATACAATTATTAATTTCTGGAGGCTTTAATATTTTCTGCAGCGATGAAAAAGGTACCTTTTATGCTCTTGATTTAGGAGGATCTGATTTTCGAATATTACATGTTCAATTTGGAGATGGAAAGATCATAAAGCAAGAGATCAAGCAGTTATCCATTCCTCAAAATTTGTTGACTGGCACTAGCAAGGTAATCACTTAGCTCCTCGCTTGTATTTGAATATTTTGCTTTCTTTTACAACATCATTGTGTATGCAAACAACTGTTAATTATATCTGTGCAGGATCTTTTTACCTATATTGCGACAAGCTTAAAAAAATTTGTTGATGAAGAGGAAGATAGTCGGAGTAAAAGCAAAGACCTTGGATTTACATTTTCATTTCCTGTTAAACACTTGTCAACCTCTTCTGGTGTTCTAATCAAATGGACAAAAGGATTTGATATTAAAGATTTAGTATGTATTCTCCTTTCAAATTTCTTTTGGTATGTCTGGTTTACTTGATAAATCCATCATGAACATGTTTTCTTTTTAATGCATTGTTACCAGCGTTATGTTGTTTAGGTACATTCACAAATATAATGCTGCTAACTAATTTCATGCCATCATATAATTCTAAGTACACCCATATTTCTTTTCAGTTGATATGTTGAAACTACAATTCACTTTTCATCTAGCAAAGTTTATTAAGTGTACGTCTTTTGGTGTTTAAGGTTGGTAGAGATGTTACTCAGTGCTTAGAGGAAGCCATGACTGAAAGCGGTTTGAATATGCGAGTGGCAACTTTGGTATGATTCAAGCTTCCTATTATTTGTTAAAGCCATTTTTCTAGTGTACTTTTTTTTGTTGCCAAAAGAATAAATCCTGAATTTGTGCATGTGTGGTATCACATGAATACAGAACTTGTGGATAGTTAGGCTATGTATAATGGTAATAGTGGTAAGACACCTGATTTGGATAACTAAAGTCTTGGGATTGATCCTTTAGAAATACATAATAACCAGTATTTAAAAAACAGAATTTACTTGTAGATAAAATAGATACATCAATTGTAAGTCTAATCACAAAGCAGATTTTAAGGTAGGGGGAATTTTCTTATGTTATATTACGCTCACCAACTAATACACCATCTGCTTGTCTCACCACAGTTAGTATGATGACAACAATTTTATTTATTTATTATTATTATTGTTATTGTTACTACTACTACTTTCGGTTGTCCTATTTTGAGGTTCTGTTCGGGAAACATTGTCACCACAGAACAGTTATGCAAAACTCACCAATAATAACCATATGATGCTTACAGTTCACACTATTCTGTACATAATATACAGAATATGATAAATGATGCTTTTTCTGCACAGTAATCTCTATGTAACTACTAGTACTGTATTGTGGGTTTATGTAGTAATCAACATAAGCAGGTTAATGATACAGTCGGAACATTAGCACTTGGCCATTATCATGATGCGGATACTGTTGCTGCAGTTATAATCGGATCTGGCACTAATGCTTGCTATATAGAGCACACTGATGCAATCATCAAATGTCAAGGGCTAGATACAATTACCGATAAAATGGTATATACTTTCTCGTTAGTCAATCTTTGTTCGTTTCTTCCGAAAACATTGAGGATCCTTTTTTTTGTGTGTATTAGGTTGTTAACATTGAGTGGGGAAACTTCTGGTCAGCACATCTTCCAAGAACTTCATATGACATAGACCTTTGCATGGCCAACCCAAATTATGATGAACAAGGTTTTGAGAAGTTGATATCAGGAATGTATTTAGGAGAAATTGTAAGAAGGGTGCTTTTCAGAATAGCTGAGGAGTCTGATATTTTTGGAACCAACATTGGTAATATATCTACTCCTTTTGTATTGAGGTATGTCTTACATGCATGGCTGTTCTACACATTCTTCATAGATGAAACCCATCAAATTGCATTTCAATTTCCAAATTAAACAGTATGATGTTTGCATGATGCTTCAGGGCAAATATGATAGCTGCCATGCACGAGGATGATTCTCCTGATCTCAATATAGTTAACAGAATACTGCAAGAGAATCTACAGGTATTTTTCTATCATCAATTTCAGTTGGAATTTTCATCCATTTAAAACAAATTACGCATTCAAACTACTTCTAAATCCATTTAGAAAAACAAGTCGCTTTTTTCCTACGTGACAAATGGTGCATTTGCATCGCAAGTTGTTTGAAACAATACATTTTTTTATTGCACTGGTGCTGTTTTAAATAGCTCCAGTACGAAACATTGTTTTTGCACGAAAGCAGAAAGCAATCTGTTTTTGTAAACAGTTTTGAAATTGATTCAGAAATATGATCTTGAAAGTAGTTTAACCGAGTAAAAAGTCATTTTCAGTTGGTATGAAGCATAGAGCTCTACATGCGTTCTTCATATATAACCTTTAGTACATTATGTTATCAAAGATTATTCAATATTAGCCTTATTGCATAACTAAATACAGATGCCAGAGATATCTATAAAAGCAAGAAAAGTAGTAGTAACAATTTGCGACATTGTCACACGAAGAGCTGCCCGACTGACTGCAGCTGGAATAATTGGAATATTGAAGAAAATAGGAAGAGATGGGAGTTGTGGTTTGGGAAGTTCAAGAAGGAAAGCTGAAGTAAAAAGAACAGTTGTCACAGTTGAAGGTGATCTATACACAGAGTATTCAATGTTTAGAGAGTATCTAAATG
Organism: Allium fistulosum; assembly: GCA_030737815.1. NCBI lineage: Eukaryota > Viridiplantae > Streptophyta > Magnoliopsida > Asparagales > Amaryllidaceae > Allium > Allium fistulosum. The sequence goes on from CM060906.1 coordinate 57,757,437, forward strand.
AAGCTGTAGTGGAAATATTAGGGGATGACATTGCAAGAAATGTTGTTCTGAGAGTGTCTGAGGATGGATCAGGAGTTGGAGCAGCTTTACTTGCTGCCTCATTTTCTGTAAATAGATAGATGTTCATATATTCATATACAGATTGTAAGATGTAATTTATCTTTCTTTTCTGTATGTATGTCTGTAACTGTTCATTTTCATATATCAATGTATAGGTTTGGGTATGAGTGATTGTGGTTCTTATCAGAATTTTTAGGTTTGGGTACAAGAACCTCTCATGTTAAATCATTATAAAGCACAATAAACAATAGACATAAACTGCAAGAGATGTATGTATTTCTTGTTGAATATGTGCTATTCAAATGCATTAAATCATGCCATGTTGTATAGAAGTTCTAGAGCTTCGTAACAAAAGAAAACGGAGGAGAATGAATCTACGGAGTTGTAACAATAACTACGTTTTTCTGATGAGATCCTTGTTCTTATATCATCGAGGTGAAGAAATTGAGGAATGCTTCGAAGGGTGTATATCATGACAAATTTCTCACCAACTGCATTATTCTTCAACTGCAACGTTGCACCTTTAAGATGGAGCCAAGTACTACATTTTATGCGCACTTGGATACTCCTAGTGCTTTAATCATAAATTTGAAGAAACACATGTGAATACTATTGGGACACATATAGTAATTTTGATGTGTTCTTACATTTAGAGCATGAAGTATTTTGTTCTGAAGTATTTGTTAACTCTATGATTTATGTAAGAGAATCCGCAAGCCTTTAGGATGTTAAGGTAATGTTGCATAATGAGGTGTTGAGGGGTGGGTTGGTTGGTTGTGAGAGTGCATATGGTGGCTCAGGCTTTATTGGTTCTGAAAGATGGTGTTAAAAACAAATCCAGGTCTTGGTTTAGAGGTCATGGAAGGGGTGCTTGTTGTTATTGTCAAGTGGAGGGGATTATATGCGTGAGTGTCTGGCTCATAGGACCAAGAGTACGAGAAGTAGAAAGCTTTAGTGTTAACAACGATTGTAGATAGTTCGGATAGTGACAGTGGTAATGATGCATGAGTGTATTCTGAAAGTCTAGGAGGTTGGGTCGATTCTATGGACAATTAAAATAAGCTAGTTCAGATACACTGAGTTAACTGGATATACTATATGTTAAGCTATTCAGAGCTATATCAACTATAATAGATTTAACGAAAATAAAGTAGGTAATCAGGAAGGGCACGTAACGAGTCGCCTTCTATAGCATCCATAATCCCCGCATACATGCAACCAGGTTCCATAAGCATCACGGAGGACGTTCCACTAAGTCTAGAATATGAAACAACAGCACAACATATCAATCTAACTATTATATGATTTCTTGGTGATTTACACTGGTTTGGACAAGGATTTTTCACTCGATTCTCGATGACAAACACTTGTAACAGATTCTTGACATAATCCCCAGGTTTTCTATCATAATATATGGCCACGTAACGGAAACATAGGTTTTTAATCAAGAAACCTGATCTGAGTCCACACTAGAGAGGTCAAGTAATCTATACTAGTTTGGAAGTGAAATTTATGTGATCGAGCAAGTGATCAGATCAGATATTGCGTACAAATGACTCATGCACATCGTATGGGCTTAAGTATATGTATATTTAGTTTTTGTTGGCTTAGGAGAGTTCAGGGAATGACTCTTTAATTTGTTCTAGAGAAGTTTGAATAGTCGTCTAAGTAATAACCTGAGGCTGTTGAGCGTAAGGTACGCTTAGTGGGCTATTTACCATCCTTGTGCGATGAGATGGTTTTTAAACCTGAGCAAACTGAGAGCTTTGTTTTCTAGTGATTTTTAATACTGTAAGGATTGTTCTGTGCTTGTTTCTTTTATTAATTGGTCGTGTTGGAATTTCGAGGAAGAAATATTTTAAGTGGGAGAGAATATAACGATCTGGAATTTTGAATACTTCGTATTTAAATATCTGAATTATTTATATATTTGAATCTTGGTTAAATGTGATTAAATTGGATTTATAACCTTGTTAACCGTCTTTTAATTAATAACTAATGAAGGTAAGCTTGTTTTTGAAATATGTTTACAAAAATAAATAGTTTGGAAAAACATCGATAATGTAATCGAAAATTGTTTTATTGATAAATGGCTTTCTACTCGATATAAGTTGTTCGAACTTGTTGTGCTTGCTTAGAATATTAGTTAGCAACTAAAAATATTTTGTGTAATATGGCTAACTAAATGTGATTAGTGGAAGATTAGCAAGTGGATTAAGGAGAAGATATTTTGGTGAATAGTAAGATATTTTGAGGTGAGAAGAAAATTTGGATAAGTGAGGTGTAAAGTTGTGCACATGGGAGGGGGTTGCTTTTGGCTGGCCAAGGAGGTTTTTAGGTGATATTTAACTCTTGTTAAATCTACATAATACATTTCATAAGTCCAGAAATGTATTTGCAAAAGTTATGAACAAAAATGCTAGGTCTTCATGCTCTTTCTTTTCGGTTTATCTTTCTCAAATCAATGCACATCAAGCCCAAACTCCTCCAAACTTTGGCTAAGACCCTAGCATAACATAGGAGACAAGAAAAGCAAGTCAAAGCATGAGTACGCGGGGGGGGGGGGGGGGGAGGGGATCAAATTCTGGCCGTGAGCAATTATGGAGAGGGAAGGGTGGCCGAGAGCATGTAGGAGCTAAAGGTGAAGTCTTTTGCTTGTTTGGTGATGGTAGGAAGTGTTCATGGGTTCATGAGGCTTGTGCTTGATGTTAGGATAGTTTTAGGGTTAGTTTACTCACCATTGAAGTGTATATATATGTTTGTTATGTAAATATAAAGTTAAGTAAGAACTAATGCAAGTTATCACTTTTGGACTCCTCTTGCTTTGGAAAGCAAGTGACAACTTTATATATAGTATATTCATTTCTATTATTCTACAACATGTATCATAGCATAGACTTTGTGTTTAGATATTTGGTGGGATTGTGTGTGATATAGAAGTGTGTATGCGTGAATGTTTGAAGCGAAAGAGTCGCTATAGAAGCACTTTGAATCCTTTGTGTTTTATCTTGCTTTGAAATGATTATATGTGAATATATTATGAAAGAATATATTTTGGTTGTGCTCTACACTTATAGTAGTGTATTGGATAGTGAGGAATTTTTTTGAAAAATCATAGAAAAGGTTGAACAAAGTTGCAAAAGTTATAGCGAAAAGGTCGTTATTTGAGCACTTTGTAAATGGCCTTGTTTTGGGAATTTTTAATATGATTTCGAAAGACATCCTTAGGAGTTTATTTGCTGTTTTATTAAGTACTATATGTTTAGTGCTTACTGTAAAAAAATAGAGTTTAAATCATTTCATAACTAGTTGAACAAAGTGGAAAAAGTTAGGAGTGAAAATGTTGCTATATGACTTTGAAAGGCCGTGTTTTGGGAATTTTTAATATAATTTTGAAAGATATGCCTAGGGGTTTCTTCACATAATTTCAAAGTACTCTAAGTAGAGTACTTAGTGTAAAAACTTCAGATCTTAAATCATTTATTTGAATGGAGAAAACTGATCACAAATTTCATGCTTTTTCTAACATTCTCCCTGTCTAGTATCTTTGTTAGCACTTATAAATGCTTTCTTTGACCTACAGTAGCATTTCTAGGCCCTTTTTAAAGCGCCGTTGTGTTGTTTTAAGCTATTTTGGCGATTTAAAATGAGTTCAAATGATATTTAAATTAAGTATTTTTCTAAAATCTTTTTAGAGGTGTTTAATAACATGTATTATAGTATTTTAAAAGTGGTTTGAAGTTTAAATATATTTTTAATAATTATTTATGAATTTTTAAAGTAAAAAGTTTATATATATGAAACATGTTTTTTTAATGGTTTTTGTTAAATTTTCAGTTAGTTTTTTTTAAGTAATATTTTTTATGGATATTTAAAATGTATTTATAAGTATTTTAAAAGTTATTATATATAAATTTGAAAAAGTAAGTTAAATATTTTATAAAAGGTGATTTTGGTTATAACACTTAGTTATAATAAATGGTTTTGAGAAGTTACTAAAAAGTTTATTACTTAGTTAAATAAGTGTAAATAAGATATTTAAAATGAGTATTTTAAAGATAATGTCAAGTATAAAATGGTATTGGGTTAATAGTAAATAATGTTTTAGTATTTGTTTCTAACCCATTTAAGTATACTTTTGAATATAATTGAATCTTTAAAAAGAATGTTTTAAAGATAATGATAAGTGTGAAGTGTTTTGGGTTTATAGTGAAAATGTTTAAGTAACATTTGTTTTTAAACCTATTGATTATATTTTTAAAGTGGAAAATTTTGTTAAATGATTTGTGAATATTCTTATACCTTTGAGATAAATATATGAATGTATTTTGAAGAATGAAAAGTGTACAAATGAAAAGCGAAATAGTAGTATACATGCATATATCTTTTGTAAAGGTACTTTAAATATATATACAAGTATAAAAAGGAAGTGAATGAACGCATCATGGATCTATATGGTTTGAGATCCTCTACGGAGGACTCATTTGAATGAAACGTCTCTTGCTTTTAGAATGTATATTCAAGATCCCCCATGGAGGACTTCTATATATGGTTCACTTACTTTTGAAGGAAGTATTATTTGATAAAAGAAACTTTAATTAATAAAAGAATTAATGAAATAAAAGGGGATTAGAAGTCGCTTATCTGACTTAATCGTGCTTTGTATGTTTACTTGTCTATAGAAAGTATTTAATCCTATACTTAGTACTAAAAGCCAACAAAGTAGGCTTGTTCTATTCGCGAGAGCTAAGAATGATGCTCGAGCAGGGCTTGGAAGTAAACGGTGCTCTAACTTGTCAGCTTCACTCTTAAGTCTTAACAGAGGGATAGTGTAAGTTGAGAAGGCCGAAGACATGATAAGTATACGAGACTTGGTTTCCATATGTGATCGTTCTTATTGCTATCTGAATTTGACCAAAATTAACTTAGGAAATATCTAGAAGAACCATGAGAATTATACGGTACTGTTATCATCGTAGTGACGCTATACCTTATGCATAAACTCGTCTTGCTCTTCTAGGACAAGAGATATGGAAATACATCTGGATAGGAGATGATTTCCACCCATATGCACTGTCTATTTATTTCTGAAAGAACCGGAGTTGAGTTAAGCGAAAATTTATCGATTGGTTTTGCAGAGTCCGGTAAGTAGGAGAGTGTACTTATGTGAGATGCTCAAAACCGTAACCACCTCAATATCGATATATGTGCTCTATGTTTTGGAAGCGGTTATGAAGCGAAATGTTATATAGTTGCACTATCTATCTTGAGCGTAACTCCAAGGGAGATGCCAGCTTAACATTTCGAATGATGCTATCATGTTGTACTGCCTATTTTAAGGGTTATTCCAAGAGAGAGGACAACATCGGTATTCATCAGACGACTTATGATAGAATCCATATAGAGATTCGTAAACCGTTTGAGATGCTAGAATCCATGTAGAGATAGGAGATCTTTTCGAGATGCTGGATCCATGGAGATCTGTTCGTGTGATGAAGACTCGTGTGATGAGATGCTAAATGTGACTTCACCATTAGTAATGATAGAAACCAAAGTAGGATGCATATTCAATAGGTTTAGATAACCCAAGGATATATTTTTTCTATATCTAGAGATGCTTATGAATATGCATGTTGGGGTGATGATATTCGATATCACGTGTTACAGGTGGGGACCAGCTATGTTTACCTTAAGGTATATTTTATCTAGAGATATATGCTGCTCGGAAGATTATTCTAATCCTTGTCAGGAGGCCTATCCTTGATGTACTGAGGGCACTTCCAATGGAAATCCATATACAAACGTAGCATAGTGGTTTTGATTGTATACTTAATATTGCTGTGTTGTACACGTAGCACATCTATTTTATGATTTATATTCTACACCCTAAACATTATCTATTATATCGCCATATGTACTTATTAGATTGTCTGGTTGTTTTAAGGGGAAAACCATTTCGATGATTCAATTGGTCTCTAAAGATACTATTATATGAGGCCTCGTATTTCTTGAGTTTCTCACACTAGTCTTATGTCCGACTCATGGTTTTATCTTTTCCTTAATTCCTCGGATGCTCTTTCAAGTAGTTTGAGAAAGATATGTTTTCGTTGGATATTCTTTGAAGCTCTTGGAGATGAGCTAGATGCTTTCACCTACCGTAATATTCTTATTTCCACTACACTATTAGTATGCATATATCAGCATTTGTGAGGACATGCTGGTATAACTGTTCAGGCTGATGATAATAGTAAGGAATGTAACTTTGAAATGCTATGTATCTTGGAGTGACACTTTGTACTGTCTTTTTAATATTATATGTTAAAGTTCCATTGTGAGAATCAAATGGTTTGTTCCCTTCTTTCTTGCTCCTTTTAAATTTATTTTTATTTTACTCTAACAATCCGTATTTCCGACACTTGAGTGTTCGACATATGAATACCATGTATATATTAATGTCATCATTTGGAGGTCGTAAAGGCATATTGTTACAGGTCGATTCTATGGAAAATTAAAATAACCAGTTCAGATATTCTAAGTTAACTAGATATATTATATGTTAAGCTATTAAGAGCTCTGTCAAGTATAGTAGATTCAACGAAAATAAAGTAGGTAATTAAGAAATGCATGTAACGACTCGCCTTTCGTAACATCCATAATCCACACATACAAGCAATTGGGTGCCATAAGTATCATGGAGGACATTCCATTAAGGCTAGAATATGAAACAACAACCCAACATATCAATCTAACTATTACTAAACTAAATCTCACAATAGAAGGAATGAAATATAAGATTAGCATAATCATGTAATAGACTAAAGCATATCGTATCAAGAGACCTAATATTTAATCATCATAATACAACATGAAAATGGTACATTAAATCTCATATACGACATGTCCCAAATGAATATAGTACATATGTAAATATTCCAAAATACTGGATAGATATAACCATAGCAGTAAAATAACTATGACTTTATAGATTGCCTCTAGCTAGCATAAATCTTCATCTTTAAGCCAACATACTCAAAGAATAGATAACAAAAAATACAACAAATGAGAGGGTCGGACATAAAGTATGGTGAAAAGGAAATAACACCAATATGCATGATTACTAACTATATCGTGAACAATACCAAATGGTAATATACAAGGTAATGAAACAATACATCAATCGGCATCTTCACCTATATCAATGAATTAACACATTTCGACTATAGAGCTACGCACTATCATATACTAATCATCATGGCATCGATGTTGACTCAACCATCACACAGTAGGCTAGCGGGCCTTGGGTTTTTTTGTAAGGCCAAGGCCCACTAAGCACAATAATGTAAGATCAATACTTTGACACTTCAACGTATCATCCACCACCTACGATCGTATCGAACCCGAATCGATATATACGTGCACAACCGCTACCATTTGTTTACCCTAAGGGCTAGGAAGGCAACCCGGGGTCAATAACCTTTGCTATAACGTAGCCCGAGTTCTATTACCTATGTTACCAAGGTAGAACATTTTGTGTATGTGTAACGATATCGGCCTAAAAATCACAATCGACACAATAACACCTCTTGGAATAAATGGTCTATAAATATCAAATTCCAAAGCTGTAGCTAAGGGATATAGACTTAATCTGCATACACAATATCGTATAGAATCATATATCGCAATGCCCTAGTCATCACATCTCAAAACCACTGGATGACTCTATAAAAGCCGCCATACGAATCGAATCGCATCCCAAACCATTGTCTCTATATAGTCCAATATCAACCACATGTTTCTCGAGACAAGGCATACTAACCTCGAACTCATCATCTTGCTCTATAGCCACTCGAGACCTTACAGGTAATGACCCATACTTTTATATATTGGCATGTAAGTAAAATATTATTTACATAACCAAATGAACTTCAAATAAGCTAAAACTTTAGGTAATAGGGTATTTTTACATTTTTGGGATTTAGAATAAAATGTGGATGTTTTCATCTAAGAAAACTTATACTGGCCATAACTTTTGGTAGACTTTGAATTTGGACACGATTCTTGTTTCAAGTAGAAGACTTATTAGTTTCCCATTCTTTAAAGCGATCATAATAATAATTTGGCCCGGTCGTTTGAAAGATACTATTTTTTTAAGTTTAGATAGATTTAGTACTAAGTCCTAAAAGCCTATATTTTGTCCTAGTTTAGGTATTTTGAGGAGTATGCTAATACTAGGGTTAGAGCAACCACTAAAACACTATTTTCAAAATTAAAATTGTCATAAACCACCACTAATCATTTCTCTACCTAAATCCACATAGAAACATATTATTTTAGGCTAAAATCAAGGAATTAAGGGAATAAAGCTTAGGAGATCCACTAAAGATCATCAAATCATCATTTTGGGAAGGGAATTTGCTGTCTTTGGTGTTTGGTTCAGATTTGCATTGATTTGGAATGATTTGATCATTTTACGATCGATAGGTGAGCGGTTTATAACCTCTTGCTATAGTATTATGTTATATATGATTAGAATTTGTTTTGGATCCATTTTTCAACATAAAACCATGATTTTGGTTTTCGAATTGATTTGAAAACGAGTTTCAAATGGTAATTTGACGATTTTAAATGTTTTAAATCATATATTTAGATGATATATGCTAATGTACGCATGCCAAGTGTATACTGTAGCTTGTATGACTTGTTTGGCTTGATATGATGATGTTTGTTGTATGTTATGTTTGGATGTATGTTTGACTGAATAGTTGCATGGAAATCGAGGGATTGAGATGAGAAGAGTAAGTCTATGGATGGGGGGCTCTTGAGTGTGTAAGGAGTGGACTCTAGGGAGAAGTCCTTACATAATAGAATGAAGCTTGGATCATAGAATGAATCAGTGGATTGGCATAGAGATGGAGCTAATCAATTTTGTTTTAGAGTTTGCATGACAAGGAAAAGAAATCAAAGATGGATTGATTGCTAGAGTGAAGTAAGAAAAGACTTAGCCAAATTTGGCTAAGTAATGGATCAACACCGATCCATATTGATCGGTACCGATCCATACTAAGGTGAATACTTAACATTTTCGGGGGCTAGAAGGCACGTGGAATGGATCACAAGGGAAAGATGAGGAATTTTAGTTAAGCGTATGGCTCGAAATCGATCCATGATGGATTAATAATGACCCATCAAGATGGCTTACTTGGATATTTTGAGATATGGAATGAAGAGAGGAACTAATTTTGGCTAAGTACATGGACCAATACTAATTTCCATATCGTATTACTCTTATTTATGATATATCAAATAAACATATATCTATTATTTTAGGATTATAGGCCACACATACCAGAACGTTATTTGACTTGAGGTTATTTGCAATGCTTCTTGTAGCGACCTGCCTTTTCGACCCCCGGGTTCAACACCCGAACAAATTTCAACATTTGGAGAATCGAAAATGACGAGCCATTGGGGGTAAGATAAAATAAACAGATACAGATCTAAACAATAACTTCAAAGTCTCACAGAAGAAAGAAACAAAGTATAATACAGAAATAATCATTATCAGATCATATCACCATAACATATCCAACTATTAGATACATATGTTTGTACAATACAAATCTGTATACATAATCAAATTCAGGCTATAATTATTTACATCATATACAATATATATACAAAATGAATCCATGTCTCCCGTACCATCTCATCTCCAAACTCCATCAACCTAGGTATACAAACAAAGGGAAAAAATAGGAGTAGGATAGATGTAAGTCCGGTGAGTGAGCCATACTTTGCTCTACATATACTACTAAAATGATAGTATAGCATGATACGAGTCTAATGCTCAGCCACCTCGCGTCCTGCTAGTTACACCATGCCTAAACATCCTATATATCTAGCTGTATCACATCACATCTATGTGGACTCAATTCCATAAACTCACCTCGTGCACTACAAGGTCGACTGTTATCCACTGTCACGTCAATCACATGTAGGAATCACTTCCCTAGACTAGCCTTGGGCCCTATAGGGTCACATGTTGTCCTCGTACAAAAATTAGGCTCATGCCCTAGAGTTTCCTCTTGCACTACAGGGTCACTTAAGATCCATCCTCCACACTGGTCCGTTGAAGCACTATAGTGGAGCAACACAATATCTTTTTTTTTGAAAGGCAAGAGCAAAAAGCTCATTTTATTGACTTAAGTATCATTACAAACACAGTTACATAGCCACAGACTTACAACTAGTTACAACTTAATCTTGACTGTTATCAATAGCAATAATACAAACAAATACATAAACTGACAACAACATCACAAAATAAACTGAAACAAGCAAGTGTCACTACAAATCTATAGCAGATAATCCTCAAATGGACTTGAACTCATATGCAAGTTTAGACAAAGGAATTAGACTATCCAGCAGTTCTCATGGCAGCATTGAATGATGCCTTCTAACTTTAATTATTTTCAGTCTTCAAGTATCTGAGTATATTGCCATGAATCAGGTTATATAGCTGAGAAGAATTCTTAGTTCCTATACCAAATATTCTGTTGTTCCTTTCTTGCCAAACAGCATAAATCAGCCTCTTAAGTAACTTTAGCAAAAGCCTAGTCATACGAGACTTCCATCTTGTTGCTTTAAAAACATTAAACCATTCAATAGAACTCACAGGTGAAGGCTTATAAAATCCACCATTAGATAATAGCCTATACCATATTTGAAATACAAATGGACACTCAAAAAATAAATGAGTATTGCTTTCAGTTTCAGATTTACAAAAAACACATAAGTCCTCTGAAATAATACCCATTCTACAAAGTTTATCCTTGGTATTTAAAGCATTAGCCATGACTTTCCATAGTAACAAATTTTCTTTTGCACTACAGCCTGTCTTCCAAATTCTAGAGTGCCAGGGAAACTGTGAACCATTTTGACAGAGGTAATTATAAACAAGCCTAATAGAATGATTATTATTCTTCCCTGACCAGATTAGAGCATTGTCAGAATTTATAATACGATTATTAATAATGAGATTCCATAAATTCCTTAGTTGAAAGGAGCTGGAATATGGTAAAACTATACAGTCATCATGTATAAACTCATCAACTTTAGCCTCTTCTGAAATTCCAGAATTTCTTCTCAGATTATAATCAACTAAAGTACTTAAAATCAAACCCTGTTTAGCCCATGGAGAATGCCAGAAAGACAATCCTTTTATCAGTACATAATTGCATTGTATGAAGGGTATAAATGATTCTCTAAGCTTAAGAATACACCTCCAACTCCAACTACAATTTTGTGGTATTGGCATAGTCCAGAAATTTCTCTTACCAATAAGATTGTGATTAACCCATTGAGACCATAAGTTCTTATCAGTTGCAAAAATCTTATTGAAGTACACTGAAATAGCAGCTTTATTCCATTGAAAAATATTAGTAATTCCAAGACCTCCATGCTTTTTAGCATCAAACAGTTTATAGAAAGATATAAAAATAAGCTTTCTAGAGAAAGGATCACCATGCCATAGAAATTTATTAAGTGCACTAGAAATCATATTAATCAGCTTAATTGGAAGAATGTAATGTCTAGTCCAATAAGTTGTCATAGCCACAACAATTGATTGAATAATTGTTAGCCTACCAGCTTGTGACAATTTATCAGTCGGCCATATCTGAAGCTTTTCAATAATCCTTTCAAAGAGTGGCAAATAGTTTTGTTTGGTAATTCTAGAGCTAATCATTGGCAGACCTAAATAGAAAGAATTTTTAGATAATTCTTGAAGACCCGAGTATTTGATGATATCATCCTTCTGCAAAGTATTCAATCCAGCAACCAAAATATTAGATTTAGAAAGATTTATCTAGAGGCCAGTGATGGAATAGAAGAGTTGCAAATAAGAAATAATGCACTGAATATTATTATAAGTAGGCTTTGTAAAAATGATCAAATCATCAGCAAAGAGAAGATGAGTGATTAGTGGTTGTTTACATTTGGGATGTAGCTGAAGGGCTTTTTTAACAACAAGATATCTATATCACCTACTTGTGTCACATGTCCATATCCATATCCTGGGCCACTCCTTGCGCCACATGCCCATTCACATTCAAATCACCATCATATCATGTTTCCATATCATGAACATAGGTGAATCCATTACAAATAATAATCGACCATCACATACATATACTTGAATTCGTAACGTCATCACTTTCCTCGTCAATACCCTCCAAATGCCTTCAAAAAAAGGAACAAGACTTGAATCAAAAAATGTTATTTTATATAGGCCCATACAGGTCCAGATTCAAACCTGATCCCGAAATAAGCCATCGATGGATCGGTTGGTATGACTGATGGACAGATGCATGTGAAAAGTGAGGAATTTCGAGCCATGAATTTACCATTTCACCACATCATTTCGCTCTTAGTCGCCTCCATTCTACCTTCGGACACATGAGAACTTCCCTAGCACCTAACCCTACATTTCTAAGTCCGGTTTACACTTTATTCATCAAATTAAAATAATTAAGTTAAACCTAGTCTCTAATCTACTATTTATAACAAATTCTCTCCCAAACCCCTATTCAATCCGAATTTAGATGTTTGTAAACATTTAGCTACACTAATATAGCCTACATATTACATTTATAGGATCAAAATTACATTATACAAAGAGGAAACTAAAAATCACTCACAGAAAGTGCCCCTCACTACCTAGATCTCTAATGTACGACCTGCATTACCTCCTTGCTTCAGAATTTCATCTCCGAATCATGACAGATATGTACCAATTTCCAATAGCTTTGTGATGCAACTAATATCGTGTAATTTCGTTAATATTTGAGGAAGATATGGTGGTTTGATTCTATGCATGTAAAAAAGAAATTAAGAAGACAAAGTTGTGTCGATTAATGGAAACCTGAAAGAAGGGTATGTGATCTTTGTTTAAATAGAAGAAGGGAAACAACTGTCGTTTAAAATTATAAAATTTGACGCCCGCTCGACGTGACACAGTTTCGGTCATAAATCCTTTATACAGACTCCAAACATGACAAACAAAAATACTGCGTGAATCCAAAAATTGAGACGATCGCAACGGTGCTGGTTCCATTGTCAAACTCCAAAGTTGATAAAATGACCATTTTGCCTTTCTTTATTTTTATTTTATTTTAATAACGCATTAAATTCAATTATTTTCACATTATTACTAATAAAATTTATCGAATTTTCAAAGTATTACATTCTCTCCTTAAAAGAATTTCATCTCCAAAATTCCTAAGGAACGAAAATTGTAATATAACGCTCACCCATTCGCCAAACATGTATCAATCATGTGAACAACATATAAACAGAAAGATATGAATAATATGTAGATTTGAATGATACCATGAACTTACAGTTTCGTGTAGAAATATAGCTAATGCAACTTATATGAATGCAGTGAGATGACATATCATACATGGATGCATAAGACCCTAATATATACATATACATTTACATACATACATATACATATGCATACATATATAGCTAGCATCTTTTCTTCAGACTCCCACGTACTCTCAGCTGGGCCGTTCCCCCATTGCACTCTATCCAATTTGAGCACTTTGTTCCTAAGTCGTTTCAATCCATGTTCTACAATGCAGGTTGGACCAAGGAATGAGCTCGGCTCAGGTTCTAACTCTACCTCCTCTAATTGATTAGGTGTAACTATAGTCATTTGATCGTGCATACATTTTTGCATACATGGAATACGTTATAGACTCCGGCCATCTTCTCTGGAAGTTCCACCCTATGTGCTAACCTCCATATCCTCTCTAGCACTGGAAATGATGCCAATAAATCCGGGTGCCAACTTTCTCGAACTTTCGAACCTTACCACCCTCTTCAATGGAGAAAGCTGAATAAATACCAAATCTTCCACCTTGATTTCCAAATCTTTCCTCCTCCTAACAGCATATGACTTTTTTCGATATTGTGCCGCTTTCATCCTCTTCCTTATAAGCTCCACCTTCTCCGCAATATCTCTAATCATCTCTGGTCTCAAAACAATCTTATCCGTAAACCCCTACCAACATGAAGGCGACTTACACAGTCTCATATATAATGCTTCAAATGGCGCCATGCCTATACAATCCTAGTAGCTATTATTGTATGTGAACTCCACATAAGGTAGATGATCCTCCCAAGATCCCACAAAATACAATATGCAAGCCCTCAACAAGTCCTCCAACACCCTATTTTCTCTCTTAGTCTGCCCATCAGTTTGTGGGTGGTATGCCATGCTCAAATTCAGCTCAGTCCCTAATGCCTCCTGTAGACTCCTCCAGAATTCACTCATGAATAATTGATCTTGGTCACTCACTATACTAACTGGAACTCCATGTAGTCGAACTACTTCTTTAATATATTGTGTCGCTAACTTCATCGTCGTTCATGAACTCTTCACAAGAATAAAGTGAACGCTTTTTATGATACGATCTACTATAACCCATATGCTCTCATTTTCTCTTCTACTTGGAGGTAATCCATCCACAAAATCCATAGATACACACTCCTACTTCCACCGCGGTACATCTAATGGAACTAGTAGCCTACTCCACTTCTTCTGTTCCGCCTTCACCCTTTGGCATGTTATATACTTCGCTACATATTCAACTACCCACCTCTTCATCCATGGCCAATATAATATCCTCATCCCATCCTGATACACCTTATCTCCTCGTGGATGAATAGTAATCCTAGAATGGTGACATTCACCTAAAACTTCTTCTGAAACACCCCATACCCCTTAATATACCCAAAAGGACACATTAAAAGGCGTGGTGCATTGTAGGTATAACTGAAACTAACAGAGACTAAAATTCACAAGACAAAAATAGGTAAAAATAGTGGAAACTAAAATAATAACTTATTCAAAACAAAAACTTCATAATTGCTTCATAAACCAAATAAGTCAAATACCAAATACAACATACATGTCTCAAAACCCAATATGTCTCATGAAATAAAAACTCGTAGTCTCAACAAAAATCAGAGTATAAATATCCCTCAATATAAGCTAGTACACAGAAAAAGCTAAGGCTAGAATAAAAGAAATACATGGTAGAAATCTTCTCCAAGAATCCTCCGAGCACTGAAATCCACTGCCCTCTTCCGTGATTTTCTATGGAGGGAAGGGGAAAATAGAAGAGTGGGTCAAACTAAAAGTCTGGTGAGTGATAGTAACTACTAGAATCTTAATGCAAAGTAAAAGTAATAGACTCTTCAATAGTTCTAGTATATACAAAAGGAAACAAAGGAAATAGAAAAGAGAGAAACTGAAAATAAATACGAATAAACTATTGCTCAACTAGTAAAATAGGTTAACTTTGATTGTTTGCCCTTGTCCTTGATAGCTGTATAACTCCCTACACAGTAGCCAATGGTAACTACGAAAGATACACAAAGCACCCACTGTGGACTAGACGATACATAGCTCCCTACACAAAAGGCAATGGTGTCTACGAAAGACACAAATACTAAGCGCTTGGAACTCATAGCGATTACTGAGCACCGAAATGAAAGTCGCACGCGTAACTGCCACCATGCCCATAATACCTGTTGCTCCCTCTTTTGACTTTTTATTTACCCTAGCCAGCATAAGCGCGCCCCTCGCCTCACTTCAGGATTATGTGAAGCACCTCGTCTCACTTCAGGGTTATGTGAAACACCGTGTCCATAGAAAAATAGGGGAAATGCTGTCGGTACTGGTCCCTATCAAACAATAATCTAGTTGCACCCCTTGTTCAAACCCCCTTGATTTGAACTACCATAGATTGACCATTTACTACCACTATAGCCATAAGCATACCCCTCGCCTCACTTCAGGATTATGTGAAGCACCTCGTCTCACTTCAGGATTATGTGAAACACCATAACCATAGAAATATTAGGGGAATGCTATTTGGTACAGGTCCTACTCTTATCTTTGCTTATTAACTTATATAAATTATTTAAATAAGCCTT
The DNA here is from genome assembly GCA_030737815.1 of Allium fistulosum. Classification (NCBI taxonomy): domain Eukaryota; kingdom Viridiplantae; phylum Streptophyta; class Magnoliopsida; order Asparagales; family Amaryllidaceae; genus Allium; species Allium fistulosum. The sequence goes on from CM060906.1 coordinate 57,773,508, forward strand.
TATTTTTATCAATTACTATTGTTGCTTATTAATTTATCCTAAGCCTTAAAATAAGCACCATAGTTTCCATAGTTTACCATAGTATATCAATTTATAACTTACGTTATAATCATTCTTATTACTTAACCAAGGTCTGTGAAAATAAGCTTCTTTCTTCTTTTATTCTTTTTAGTTATAATTCTAAGTTATAACTAGGCCGATCTTATTAATTCAGTCCAATTAATATCATAATTAGGCATGATGGTCCATTGAGTGACTATAGTTGGGTCTAAGTTAAAGCATTAGAAGTGAAGAACTATTCAATAGAGAATTCACCTCCTCTGTTTTATAAGGTTAGTATCACAGTCAACTATTGCTAACTCTTCAAAGTCAAACTCTCTGGATATAGTACAACAGTTAATAATAAACGTTATCATTGAACCGAAGACTTTTTTATGGAATAATCGAGTTGATTATGGATTATATTGGAGTTTTGGCTAATACTTGACTCCATAAATCTTAATGTGATATAGTGTTGGCGAAGAGAACATATGTGAATTATTGTAACTATTGGCACCACTCAAGATAATATAAGACATGACATTTATTGAAAAGGTCCGTAAGCATTGAAGCCAGTCAGACTGCTACACAACTAGCCAAGGTGACGTGTGAATGTTGATGTTTGAATTATTCAATATTAATCACTAACTGAAGTCACATCTCTAGGTTATACAACTACATTTGTGCATTCTCCAAAAAACCACATGATTTAATTAGCTTATAAAGTGTTATGAATTAATTAAATTAATTAATATTGGGAAAATGTTAATTATTGATGTTTTTGGCATTGTTGGTAATTATTTGGATGTGTGTATAAAAGTTATACATGCATGCATTGATATACGATATCATTATTTATTTACATGGGTTATAAATACAAATAATTACTTAACGGGCTTTTGCAAAAAAAATCCATGCATGGTTTTGTCATAGCCGACCATACATAGGAGAGAGAAGGGATTGGTTTGATTGAGAATTAATTGGAAATTAAAAATGTAGGTTTTAAAGAGAATAAGAAAGGTTTCTATTATCTACATAAAACATTACTCACATTTATTCTTCGATTCCGTTTTTCCACTTTTCTTTTGTCTTCCATAGCCGCCACCTCTTCTCTCTATTATAGCCTATTTTTTCTTTCTTCTACCCAGTATTAAGATAATAAAATAAAACAATGTGGTTCATTCGATTCTAGCAAGATTGGATGATGGTTTAAGCGATCATAGAGAGGATTTGCAAATCAAGCTGTTACAAAGGGCAAGACTCTCTCAGTTTCAATTTCATTTTGTCTTATTAATTTACGATATTTAATGCTGACCCAAATTCACTCATATGTATATTGTATTTCCTCTTGTTTGAATTTAATATTAAACTATATGTGTATCATTATTTAAACATAAAATCAATTTTATGTTTGATTTTAAATTTGTATATTGTTAATGTTCATTGGATCTAATATGGATATTAATGTGAATTTGAGTTTGCTACAATAATATTTATATATTTTTCACAATTGAATTTAATACGATTGTGGATTTTATCTTCAAATAGTTGATTTTTGCATGTTTGTGTATGTGTATGCTATTCAATTAGTAAAAGAATGTTAAGTTAAATCTTTTGGTTATGTTAATTTTATTTTCAAACTAATATATTCAATATTTTATTAACTATTCAAATATATGTATTTAAAATTTAAAATTTAAATTATAGTATATATATGGAATGTTTTAATTAATTTGTTGGAGCTATATATTAATTATGACAATGCTTTGTAATAATCTTATTTTCATATACATACATACATATACATACATACATACGTACATACGTACATACATACATACATACATACATACGTACATACATACATACATACATACATACATATATATATATATATATATATATATATAAATGTGTGTGCGCGCGCGCGTGTGTGTATGTGTGTGTGTTCTTTAGATCTCAACTATTACTGTTAAGATAATTTTGATAATGGATAAGTATAGAATCATTTTTTAGAGATTAGATATAGCATTAATTGGGTGTTTGTAAAAAAGGAAGGTGGAACCAATGAAAATGTTACTTTTTTCTCTTTAGATCCTAATTTGATTAGAGCTACATCTAATATATATTTTTCCCATCTTCTCTTAAACACTTGACATCCACCAATTTTGAAGAGATTTGTTTTTATTATATGAATTTGTTTTCATACATACATACATACATAGATATATATATTTATATATAAGTTGCAATATAGGTATTACATATATGTATAAATATGTCTAAACTATATATACGTACGTATATACGTACGTACGTATATACGTACGTACGTATACGTGTGTGTGTGGTACTATAAATATCTATATACAAATAATATACACATATTATAGTATATTTATGTGTACACACACATATACTTAGACATTCATGTTCTCGATATTCATATGAAATTGTCATACACATATGTAACGACCCGTAAATTTTCAATAATTTAAGTTCCAATTTAATAAGATTTTGGTAAATAAATTTGAAAGAAATAAGAACTTTGTAATTTAATAATGAAATGAATGCCAAAATGAAATGTAACAATGTATTTAAAAACTAATCATTAACAATTGAAATGACATTACAATTTATTGATGTAATGTAAATTGCTATACTTGGCTATAAATTCATGTAAGAAAACAAATGCAAACATTAAAATTTATAAATGATTTAGTATGAAATAAATGACCATTGAATAAAGATTGGGTATATAAGAATGGTAACATGTGTTTGTGAACAATGAATTCAAAAGTGTGATTAAAAGTTATGGTAACGGTTGTAAGTTACTATTTAATTGGTCTATTAATCTAGTTGTAAATGTTACAATTGGGTATAAAACTGAATATAAGTAAATAAATGTAAGTGTTGTATGGATAAATGAATTAGTATATAATTTGTGGTAATTGAATGAATTAAACATTTGTAAGCAATTATGATAATTAGTGGACATAATAAACTTGAGTGTAATATAAAGATAATGATAACATTTATTGCAAGTTACATCTTATTTAGGCTGCTAAATTTAAAGTAGGAAATCAATTACATTTAAATGTAAGTAAATGTTCATTAATATGAGATAAGATAGTAATTGTAAAGTGTGAATGTAATGAAATATATGGAAATGTATATTTTATTCATAGATAAAAATAAAAGAATGAAACCAAGTTGAATAAATTGATTAAGGTTTTAATTATAATAAATGTAAGTTTGGAATTTGTTGTAATTTATTTTCCAAATACAATTTAATATACATTTTCTGTAAATTTTATATTTTGGTCAAATTTTGAATTTCAGTTTAAATTTTTTAAAATTTGAAATTTTAAATTTTAATCTTTTTATTTGAAGCTGGATATAATTTTTATATTAGTCATGCTTTTCGTTTCGTAAAATTCTGATGTATACATTTTAAATTGGATAAATTACAGTGTTTTACATGCAATAAATTTCTGTATATATACTTTATATTTTTCATATATATCCATCTCTATTTTATCTCTCTACTTTTTCTTATTTTGTTTAGACATTCATTTTATTATTTGGATGGTTATGTGTTTATATCTTTTATTTATGGCTTGGAGAAATAAACAGGTATACGTTATATTGTCTTAAAGGCTTGGCTTTTTTAAAAAATTTATTTATTAGATGTTTCTTGTGTATATCTTTTATATATTTTTATTTATTGAATGTTTCTTATGTATATATCTTTTATTTAATGGCTAGAAAACAAATCAATTAGGCGTATGTTACTTTGCTTTAATTTGGCATACGTTACATTCGCTTTATTTCTTGCCTCTTTATATGCCTATCTATTTAATTTCCTACCACAGCCATTCACTATTTTTAGCCGTTCTAACCTTCTTTCGCCGTGTATTCCCTTCCAAATTATGCCAAAATCTTCTCCATATATCTCTTCCTCTGATTGAAAGACTTTTGCATACGTTTCTTTTATTAAATAGGAATTAAATCCCCTTTATTATTTTCCTACCATTTATTCTTTTAGCCGTTCTACCACTAAACCCTGGCCGCCACTTCATGTTGTAATTCACGTACAAAAGAAAAGTTTCTCATCTCTCAAATTCATTTGCGTCCGGAGGAAAATACAGTGAGTTTTCATGGCTTCTCTTCCTCTTTCTTTTTCTTTTTTTTTTCTTTTGTTATCTTCATCTAGTGCTCGGCCTCCACCATATTTCCGACCATCTTCCTCCATCCACCACTTGATGGGTAAAGCAAGTTATGTCATTTAAATCATTATCTTTTTCCTTGTTTCAATTTCTATTCTTTTGTATTGAATTATATTCTTATGTATGTAATATTTGTTTGCATACAAGATTTGGATTTGACTCTTCATTCACTCAAGTTTACATTGTGCTTTGTCGTGCTTTTTCGTGCTTTGCGGAGTTTGGATTTTTATTCTGAATTTTTCAATTCTAGTTTAAAAAGGTGAGTTTTATCACTCTAGACATATGTACTTATATTATTGTGAAATGATGACAAGTGAATATGTACAAATTGATATGTTATTCATATATGCCTGTGATATATTATATGATGTTAAATGCTGTTTATATACCTGTTACTTTACCTGATATGTTATTATATGTTATACTGTTCATTTAATTACTGTATCTCACATTGCAAGTTCCCTATCACTATGGGTTGAAATGATACATATCTGAACGGACATTAGAATAAGGAAAAATCATTATGGGCTGAAATGATAGGCTTGAGTGATTTTATCGTAATTTATTTGACTTGGGATTGCGGGTTTGAAATGATAGAACCGGGATTTTCTTTTTAAATTACGGATTGAAATGATACATATTCCTATCACTTGACCTAGGTTAGAAAATATTATACAGGCCCATGGTTAAATTTTAAATAATATTTTCCTAAAAATTTATTAAGTGTTCTAATTATTTTCTGAAAAATTATTAAGTATTCTGAAATTATATATATATGAAATTTAACTTAAATTTGATTTAAGGCTTTAATTATAAAGGCGTATTGTTTTCTATAAGTTAAATTTTATAAGCTAATAATTGGTTTAAATGGAATTTAAAGAATTTTATTTACGATAAATAACTTAATAATGAAATGTTGATTTAATATGGAATGTTAAATCTAACCTGGTAATTGTAATGAATTTTATTTTATGAAATAGACATGTTTGAATAATAAAGAGTGTATTTTAAATTGATAAAATAAAATACAGTTTTGCTTGGACTTTGGAAATAAAATTTGTTTAACTGAAATTCATAGTTATTTGATGTCAAATGAATATATTTATAAGGAAATTTGATTGTTATATTAACAATGGTAAGATATTCTATTTATGAATATGTTTGTAAAATAAATAATTAGGATTTAAATGGAAGGAAATTGTAATATAAAATACGACTTAACTTGATAATTGGAAAATTTGGTTCTAACTGAAATTGTTAAGTTAAGTAAATAAATGGGAATTTAGTTTTATTTATGAAGTGGGTATTTTAAAATAAAAAGTTAGGTTATTTGTTGAAATAAAAGTTAAGTAAAAGAATGTGCTTTTGACTTAATAAATGAATTATAGTTTAATTTGGATATTTATTTATAAAAGTTTATCTTATTGAATCATAAGTTTAATGATATCCAAATGAATAATTTCTGAAGTGGAAGATGTAATTTTATAGGTTAAAAATGGCTAGAATTGGAGTTTTAATGTTTCTGAAAGTTAAGCAATTTATAAAGGATTGACTAACAAATGAAATTAATTTAAATTCGACATTTATTAATAAAAATGTTGTTTTATTAAAATTTATAAGTTAAGTAATATCCAAATAAATTTTTTTGGAAAGTGGAATGAGTTTAATAAGTTAAAAATGAGAAAAATTAAAGATATATTGTTTTAAGGGTATAACAGAAATTATAGCGTTTCTGAAATGCTATGGTTAAATGAACTATGGCTGAAAATATACTAAAAAGACCTATAACAACATTTCTGAAGTGCTGTAATTTCTGTAAATTGAACTATGGTTGAAAATATACTAAAAGGACCTATAACAGCATTTCTGAAGTGCTGTAACTTTTGAAAATTTGAACTATATGCTGAAATTTCTAAATAAACCTATAACATCATTTCTGAAATGCTGTAGTTTCTTGATTTTGAACTATGTTTTGATATATACTAAATATACCTACCGCAACACTTTATAAATGCTGCTGTTTTGAAATTTCAATGTCTGAAATAATTGAACGAATGAACTTAGAAATGTTACAACTTTGAAATGAATATTATTTGACATTGAATTTAAATGGTTTGGAAATGAATTTATTTGAAATAGTATTTAATTAAGAATTGTCTTTAAATATATTAGCTTGAAGCTTATTGGAATTGAAGATTTAAGAATGTGACCTTATAAAGTGGTTTGGTGTAAGATGATTTAAAGGAATATTTGAAGTTAAATAAATTTAAAGAAATATTCAGTGATATGGAAATTTGGGTTTTATTTAAATAATATATTGATTTGGTTTTTGGAATTTAAATGATATATTATGGCTTTGGTTTTTGAATATGATATTTTGGTTTGAAGTAGAAACTAGTTTTGAATATGATATTTTGGTTTGAAGTAGAAACTAGTTTTGAATATGATATTTTGGTTTGAAGTAGAAACTAGTTTTGAATATGATGTTTTGGTTTTGAAGTATAAACTAGTTTTGAAATGGATAATGATATTTTGGCTTTGAAGTATAAATTATTTCGAAATAAACATCCATGGGTTATAATAACGATTGGTTGGCAAAGAGACCGGGATCAGATATGGGCATACTCTCTGTCGATACCGAAAACCACTTTGACAACCGTGTACGCGGTGGAGATTCCAGAATGAAGTAGGATGGTGGCGACGATCCTATTGAGGTATGAACGTGGACCTGACTCCCGTGAGTTGGCATAAGGTGGCTAAAACAGGAGCGATTCTCGAGCCAATGAGGTAGCACCTCTGATCGGACGCATTTCTTCGATACTATTCTATTACTTTGTGATTTATTTGGTGGCCACCCTTCGATTTTTGATTTGGGAGTGTGTTCTGAGGTGGGCGGTAGTGGCTGCTATGCGTTTCCACCAGCCCGGATTCATAATTGGTATATTTACCCTGGCATTGCCTAGTTGTGCCGTGTCACCTACCATATCGAGCTTTACTACGAGTTTGGATTTGTGCCGTAGCCTGTGGAGTATTGAGGGTAGCTCCCAATCCGAGGGTATGCTGATACTGGATAGACTACTGGGACTATTATGTGTTAAGGGGAATATTGGGTCACTCCTTAACGTTATTTAAAAGTAAGTTTATTTTATTATAGACATTATTATAATAGCAAATATTACTACATAGTAGATAGTTTAACGGATCCTTAAAGAATGGGCGATCCCAAGCATTCTTTAAGTTACTTGTACCTTTATATTACAGTTCACTTGAGTTGGTTTACATTGTATAAGTATGTATGTCCTGACTCGAGTGTTTTGTGTTTTGCTTTACGCTCGGGTCAGACTGAGTGATACAGCATTCGAGACTCACCTTTGGAGTTGGAGCTTTTCTTGGAGATCCAGCTATCTATTTCGCTTTCAGATATTCAGTTGATTCCAGTGTTGTATTCAGATCTTCTTGTATTTGATTATTGTATTGAGACATCTTTGTATTCGTGATTTCTGTTGTATCTTGTTTAACTCTGGTATACTTATATAGTAGCTTCATGAACTACTATTCTTTGCTTCCGTTGCATTATTATATACTCTGTTGTGATCTGTGATTTATTTACTGTATATTTCGAGTTTTGCCAAATTTTATTTACAATATATTGTTTTGAATTATTCAAGTCCGACATGTGTGGATTTATTGTCGATTTGAATGGTCCAAAATAATGGGTCGTTACAACATATATATAAGTATGATATGTATGTATGTGTGTATATATATATGTATGTATGTATATGCATAGACTATAGGTATAAATCCCAATATCTATAAGTGTATACATACAATTATACACATGTACGTACTTCATTGTACTATCTTGTCATGTTGTTGAATATATACATAATATATTTGAATAAAAATTTAATTAAATTAATTAATACGATTAATTAATAAATATAAAATAATTTTAAATAATTTTAAATAAAATTAGATTTTATTTAATGAATAGATTGGATGTAATGCAACTTAAAAAACTTCATAAGCCTAATATGATCCAAATAAGGATTTTTTTTTGAAATATACCCATTTCACCCACTACCAAGGCGAGTTGGACCCAACTAAGTGCACCCATGTTAGTCTTTCCAAATGGGAATGAGGGGTTGACAATATACACATACTCATGTGGTACTGGACTTACCACGGTATTGATGCAAAGAATTAAGGGTTATCACTTATGTGGGTAGGCAACTAAAACCGCATGAGAAGAGATAACCAACCTAAGATTTAGAATTAGTGATATAGTATCTGCATTGAAGGCGTGGAGACATTAATTGCTAGGAGAAGGTTTGAACTATTCACTGACCATAAATCGTTGGAATACCTTATCTCATAGAAGGACTTAATCCACGACAACAAAGATGGTTAGAATTCTTAGCCTCCTATGATTTTGATATTTCCTATATGCTCGGTAAAGGAAGTGCAGTCATGAATGCAATGAGTATGAGACATTCTAGCTTAGGAGCTATGTTTATAGAGTAGACCAAGTTAGACTATATAACTGGATATGATTATCGACCAAAATATGAGTTTAAGATAGAGATATTGGCTAGCTTGATGATTAGACCTACTCTTATAGAGTGGATTGGCTCTAGTCAAAGGCATAATGCAATGCTAGTAGTGATTATTTCTAAGCTCAAGGCAGGAGTAATATCTGATGAGATGAAGCGGTACATATTTGATCGAGATGGTTGGCTCATTAAAGACGGAAGATTATATGTACCTGATATAGATTAACATAGAGATGAGGTGCTACATGGGTAATATTATTCAAAGTTGACTATCCATTATGAAGGTAATAAGATGTATAGAGATATAAAACAGAATTTTTATTGGGAAAGAATAAAGAGAAGTAATGACCCACATTTTATGTATCGAAGGATCGCAAAATATTATTTTTAAATTTATATTAAGTTGTATAATACTATAAATTTGCGAAATGTTTAGTAGTGACATTTATGTCCTTTAGTAATTTTATTGGATGATTTTGACCCTAAAAACTTGTAAGTCCTATAACTTTTGATAGGACCCAAATTAGGGGTCGAGACCGCTTCTATTAGAAAGATATGATGGTTTATCTTTCTATAGACCTGTTATAGTAGCTTTTGGGACTTACCATTTAGAAGATATGGCTATTTGAAGATTGGACAGTTTTGGGCAATTAAGTGGGTAATTAGTGAGATATAGATTGGTCCAAGACCCATTTCGAGAATTGCGCTAAGTATGGCAGATTGGACATTCTCTTCCTCGTTACACACTTTCCAAAAGCAGTAAAACCTCCATTAAGCCACTTCTTAGCAAAAACAACTATTTTCCTATTTTAATTAGCTTAAACACATCATTAAGGGATTAACACTAGAAATTAGAGATTTACTATTGGAACCATCTTAGGATTCGCGCATCCTGTTCTACCTCGGATTTATCTCGAGATTCGTGTATTTTGGTATTAGGTGAATGATTTTGCATCTCTTACTATTCTATGCATGTTGATATAATAAAATGACAATTTTAAGATGATTTTTGATGTTAAAATGTTTATAAACCTAGATTTAACTTTAGTAAGATCTTTAAACCGAGTTTAAAAAGATAGGTATGTAATTTGATTCATTTTTGACCATTTTTCAAATCAAGTCGTCATTTTTTGCATGCTAAGATTTACGACAATATATATATATATATATATATGAATTGGATTTGGATTGCTTGTATATAATGTATGGATTATGTTTGCAGCTTGTATGTGCTTGTTTGTTGTGTTCTTCACTCGCTTTGGTGTAGTTAGAGAGTGGTCGTCGTCGAGTGAAATTGATGACTCAAAACATGATGTGACCGCAGTATGTTGTTCTTTAAGACCTAAAGGAGCTACAAAAAAGTTTATGGGGTTTGGAAGAGATTAGTGGAGTTCTGGTGAAGCTGAAACCATGTAAGTGGTGGTGTAAAAACATGTCGGTGGTGGGTGGACGTAACGCCTTGCTTCGTGAAAGTGATGTAGAAAACTCGGGCATATGGGAACTTAGCTTTAAGAAAAAGGCAAATGACAAGAGATTTCCATTTTAGGATTTAGAAATCTTTTGGCCTGGCAAGAGATCTTGTTGCTGACATGATGGCCGTGAGGAATTCACGTGGCCGCTTTAGATCTTGGATTAGAAAACTTTGAGGAAGACTTGGCTCGACGTGAGGTTCTGGAGTGTGGACTTAAAGCAAAATTTAGGTTAAGACAACATGTCGGCACCAACATTTGAACCGAGAACTCAATGTGGCTACTTTAGGGTGGCAAAGGAAGGACTTTGGGCTATTAATGCAAGGGGAATCTCAAGTTAAAAGACGTAACCACTTTTGGGTTAGGTTAATTATGTCGGCATTGACAAGATTGAATTTTAGATGGTGCTTGAGGGTCCATGGGGTCGAGGCATCAACTTCAAGATGTGGGCCAAGTGTGTTTGTTTGCTTAACATTTGATTTTGATGTTACAATGCGATGAAGAATGACGTTGATAGTGAAGTGGTGACATGACGGTTTAGTATGATGATTTCAGAACTTTTACGAGATGACTCTATGACTTATGAGGGGTATCTAGAGATGTTTCGATGATGATGACTTGATGATGGGAGTCGAAATGATGATCCAAAAGGTGGGTTGAATGATAGGGACACATGAGTAGAGTTATGATTGTGTTCTACAGTGGATATGTATGGAATATGACATTATCTATCTTTTATTATGAGGATGTGCGCAAGGGTATTGTCGATAGTCAAAGGTTTCCAGTGTGATCGTACAAAGGAGGAATGTGGGGATGTCTACCTGGATTATGATTGTGTCTAGTTCTTATGATGTGGATTACCTTGGAGCTTATGATTATGGGTCTATTTGCTAACCTTACGAAGTGGCATGGATTGAGCACTATGAAACTATGATTTGTTCAAGTCTTTGGTTAATGGTTGAGCTATATGAATAATCTTATATCCAAAGTACTCGAGTTATATGAGGATTGTTTGATGGATCATGTGTTTGCTATGTTTGTTATATTTATTTCATCACCCTAGGGCTGTCACGTGACATAGGTATTACGACTTGGATACCCAGACACCCGACATTGTACTTAAATTGTAGTACACCCATATGACGATGATACTAGATTAGCATATATTGATGTTATGTGCTGTTTGCACAAAAAATGGACAAACACCTCAAAGTTGTATGATTTAGTAGATCTTATGTTGTTCTTAGTGATTTGGGTGATTTATGCAAATATATGAAAAGAAGGGGCTAAACTGTAAAAAGACACGCAGATTTATAGTGGTTCAGCCAGAATGTGCCTACGTCCACTTTATATGTTATTTCTCTTCTCTTGTTTTGATTACAAGTACAAAGCTTTGATACAAGTAAAAGAAAGTTGTTTGAAAGTTCTCTCCGTGCTTGAGCTCTCAAACTTGTCCCCATTGTTGTACCCCTGCCCCTCTATTTATAGAGTGAGGCTGGGGGTAGGGGTCTTGGATGTATACAGCTGCTGATGGGCCTGGGCTGACGCGATCTGGCCTGGTAGTGTTGGTTCGGAATGTCTTGGTCCAGTAGCAGGTGGTCCGGTAGGAGCTTGGTTCGGTGGCAGTGGTAGGAGTAGGTTGGTCCGGCAGTGGTAGGAGACGATTGGTCCGGTAGTGGTAGGAGACGATTGGTCCGGTAAAGGTAGGAGTAGGCTGGTCCGGTAGTAGTAGGAGTAGGCTGGTCCGACAGTGGTAGGAGTAGGCTGGTCCGGCAGTGGTAGGAGTAGGTTGGTCCGGCAGTGGTAGGAGTAGGTTGGTCCGGTAGTGGTAGGAAACCGAATGGAGCTTAGGCAAGCCTGAACGAATCAAGGTTCTTGGTCTTGAGATCTTCTGGGTGAGAACACGCCCAACATTTGCCCCCCAAAGTGGGGCATATGCCGTGCTTTGTTTTAAAACCAACGACGTTAGCTTGGATGCTTTCGCCGAATCAGCCGGTCCAGTCGTCTATGCTCGCCTATAAATAAGGGCCTAGGGCTTTCGTTACCTTCTACCGAACGAGACAGCCGAGCCAAATCAGTCACATAGCCGAATCAGATTTTATCCTACTGCCGAACCGCTTTAGCCTGCCGAATCAGGTACTTAACTTCCCTTTGCCGAATGAAACTTGTGTGTCCTACGTACCGAATGAACTTTAGTTGTGAATGCCGAATGAGCCTTTACTGAGAAATGCCAGATGAATTTTTCGAGATGAGAATGCCGAATGGGCTTTCGAGAATGAGAATGCCAAATGGGCTTGTAGTCTGGGTGCCGAATGAACTTTATACACTTGATTTTTTCACTTTTCATATCACGAGCGAAATTCCGGGCTACGTGTACTTGCTTGTTTATATCCTCTGTTTTAACAACATGTTTTTCCGATGTTGCAGATAATGTCTCGCAAAGCAGAAACTCGATCGGATAAAAAGAAGTCCCAGGGCGGAGGAGAATCTTCCACAGTGCCCCTTGCTCAGCCAGGACCGGAACGTCACGAAACTGCCCCGAGATCACTGGTGGACGGGTACGGCCCTCAGGAGCTTCTGAACTCCCCGCCCGATTGCTTTCCCAGCTCCCTCAAGGAGGAGCAGCTTGATGTCATCTCCCGTTCTTTCGGAATCGATAGAGCGCGCATGCTGTTGCCAGGGAGAGAAGTTATGCCATATGACCCTCCTGAAGGGTACTTTGCCTACAGCAGATACCACTGCATGTGTGGTGCCATCCCGCCTCTTAATGCTTGGGTAGTCAGCTTTCTTACATATCTAAAGGTGGCCCCATTCCAGCTTCAACCCAACTCTTATGCCATTCTGGTGAGTCTCTTCGTCATCTTCCAGAGGAGATATGGGCGTCCTCCTTCCAACCGGGAGATCCGGTATTTGTACAACTTGAGAGGCTACAAGAAGGGGTCTCCCTATATCAGCTTGGAATCTGCCGTATCCTTTAAGCCCGTCCTGGACTTATACTCGAAGTTCAGTATGTTCAAGAAAGAATGGTTCTTCATCAGGGGTGACTCTGTTTCCATTCGTCGCTTCACCTCCGGCTGTAAGTGTGAAGCTTTATTTATAATTTCCGTTACAACTGCAGTGCTTTATCTTACGTGCTTTTATCTTGCTAGTGACAGGTGGTTTTGCGGTTGTGGAGAATGACCGCCTGGTTCAGACGGCGGCCGAGATAGAAGCTATCCCCGGGAGAGATAGATCGGCTGCTTACCTAATCAGAAATGCGACTCTTCTGGAGTATAATTTGATCCTTCCACAGCAGTCAGTAGTCAAGCAGAGGGAAACGGCGGAGGAGAGGGCGGCTGCTCAAGCTAAGGGAGGTGCCACAGTAGAGAGTGGCAAGAGGAAACCTTTCTCAAAATCTCCAGTGGTCGGAGGTAAGAAGCTTAAGAAGTCGGATGGTCCTTCACCCAGCACTTGTCCACTTACTCCGGGGAAGGAAGATGTGGAGGAGGAGAGAGGTGAGGGTGGAGATGACCGGGAAGGTGGTGATGGTGGCGATGGCCTTGGGGCCTTGCTTTCTGGGCAAGCAGGCGAGATTCAGGAGTGGACGGATGATGCATTCCACCAAGCTTTCGAGGGGTTGGACGGAGAACCGGCTTTGGTAGAGAAATCCGAGAAAGCTGACAAGGCCGGGACCGGTGCAAGCGAGTCTTCTCAGACTATTCCAGCCAAGGTGGCTCCGACGACTCAAGGTGAAATTTTGAATCCTGCAGGCTCCATTTATGATAGGGACTTAGGAATATTTTATGATCCGCTCCCGTCCTGGAATGAAATCCAGGACTCATTGCAGTATCCTACTCCTCCCCAGGGTTTGTATAACTAATGTGTTTCCTTTCTTCTTTTAACTTTTAATTTACCGCGTTTCTCGAATTATGGATCAATGTAAGCTTGTGACACTTGTTCTTCATATCAGGAGCAGGTAAAACGGCCAAGGCCTCAAATCTTCGGCACAGGCTTGAACAATACAAGCTCTCCAAAGCTTCCGCCAAGCCGAAGCCTTCGACCCACCGTTCCGGGGATGTAGTCGGCTACCGTCCTCTTCTCGGGGTTATTGAAGAGGGTATTCAAAAGAGAAAAAGGAGTCATCCCTTATCCGAACCTTCACTTGGTCCTCAGCCCCCAGTTCAGCCTCTTCATGATATCACGGAGGAGGATACTGAGTTCGCACTCTCCCCGCACCCGTCTGAAAATCCTACCGTTACTCAGATTGATCGTCCTGGCTTGGCTCGTAATCCATTTGCGGGTCATCCTGATCTGGATCCAAGTTCCCATGATATTACCTTTGACGAGGTTACCGGTGAGCACCTTCTTCCCCGCAATCCCATGGTACGGGTGCTTGATGAGGCCAAGTCCTTAGATCTCGATTTACTTACTACTCGGATAGTTACCATGGGAGACGAGGCCAAGGCTAATATTGATCGGGTGGCGGAGGAGACTAGGAAGCTGATGGGGCATCATGCCCGGCTGGTTAAGGCTGGAGAGGAGATTGGGAGTGCCAACATCCGATTACGATTGATGGTTTCGGACCAGGCCAAACAACTTGCTGATCAGGCCATTCAGATTTCTCAGCATGAGGCTGCCTCCGGGCGGTTGAGGAAGACTATGAAGGAGGCTAGTAAGGCGGAATTGCGGAAGATGGAGGCTGCCTGCAAGGAGCAGATAAATATGGCCATCTCGACAGTGGACGAGGTTCAGAGGGCGGATCTTGAGCAGGTAGAGGAGCTGTCGGGGAAGCTTGAAGCTGCAGAGCTTGCTCAGGTCAGGCTAAAGGAGGAGATGGAGGCGATGAGGAGGTCCCTTCAAACTGACTGCTCGCGATACCGACTGGAGAGGGATGCTGCCATTGCAAGGCTATCAGTTTCTGAGGCTCGTATGAGGGAGTTTGAGGAAAATAAGGGGATGATGGATGATATGCTCCAGGATATGTACTTTTGCATTTGGAAGCAGGGCAGCTTATCTTGGATGGACGACTACCCCCGGGTTATGGCTAGGATTTACCTCAGGGCTTTAGAGGAGGCCAAGGATGAGGCGGATAAGGAGGGTGGAGCGGCCATTAGGATGGATGCGGTAACCGCTCAGTTCACCAAGGAGGAGAAGATAGCGGTGAAGGAGGGGATGCGGTTGTTTGCAGCTGAGGAGGCAGGCGTGGAAGTAGGGGATGACGACCAAGATGATCAAGGGGAAGTTGCTGGTAACCTTTTCTTCTTTAGTTTCTTCTTTTGTTAACTCTGTTTGCTTATCACTAATGATTCCATTCTCTGACCGAACAGGTGGGCAACAGGATAAGGTCAATACTCCGACGCAGCCGGCTCCTTGATTGGACTTGGAAAATTCTTTTTGTGGACTTGACATGGTTGTATATGTTAGTCTTAAAACAGTAGAGTAACTCTTAGGTTGTAATTTTTGTTACTTGTAATAAATAGCTCTATTCTTGATGTGTAATTCTTTAACTTAAGCTGATTTTGTCGTCTTTTGAATGTTTCTGTTATTTTGACATGTCGTATGAGAAATATAGCTATGCATATTCTTGTAATTAAATTGTGTTTGATGTCATAATTTCATGACTTGCAATGTTAGCGTGAGGTGTGAATAAATTATAGTCATATATGAAAGAAGGAAATACCGCCCTTTATATTTTGCTTGTAGATGGAAGCTTTGACTATCCTGTGTGACCGAGTAAGGGACGCGGTCCAGTATCTTGCTGTGAGTATCTGCTTCTATTAGCGAGCGTCTCTTGTTCTGTGTCCTGTACTTCAGGGATTGTTACAGAGGATAGGAGAAAAGTTTCTCAAGTAAAATTGAAATATGTGAAATAGTAAAACTTCCAATCACGGAAGGCCTTCGATGTGCTTAAGTTCGTGGCAAACGGGCTTTGTAGTCACTTTCCCTAGCTGTGGGTCTTGGAGACATTTGTCACCCATCTTACGCCTCTGCGGGGAGTTAATTCTTTTTTACCACAGCCGCACTTAAGACACATCGGAGCCGAGATCATGCACAGTAACTATCCGGGCCATTATGGCCCGTAATCGTGGGTATTATTCGATTTACTGTGGCCGGCTAGCGTGGGTGCCGATCGTCAACTGTGAACTGCCCCTGGCTGGCCACACCTTATGTTGGGGCTTATAGTCAGTTCATAGTTGCCGGCGAGCCGAACGCCGTAATGAGCTACCTCGGCTATAGTCGGCCTTCTCGGTGGCTTATAATCGGCTCATTACAGTTGGCTTTAAGGGCCGTCGCGAGCAATGAGTTAACCCGCAGCAGAGGGATGCCGGAGCAAAAGTGTCTCATTGGCGAGGGCATAGATTCGCATAGTACCTGTTAGGTCTTGTCCAGGTGAAGTTGTGCCGTGGAGTGCTCTGAGTGGAATTGCTATATGCGTAGGATTTTGTTCAACAGAAAAGGATAACATTAACAAGCATCCAAGATATAAAAGGAACAAGTTAAAAAAAAGAGACAAGGTTTTTTAAAGTGGTTCGACACGAAAAGGCCTACGTCCACTGATTCTCTTTGTTAATTCACTTCATATGGGCAGTACAAGTTAAGAAAAGTATCGACGGAGGTGTTGGATGTTCCATGCCCTCTGGAACACCTCTCCGTCCACTGTTGACAAAATATAAGCTCCATTGTGGAGATCTTTATGAATTACATATGGTCCATCCTAGATTGGGTCTAGTGCTCCGGGGCGAGGGAAGATTCGCTTGAGGACAAGATCCCCTTCTTGTAAGGTACGATGCTTGACTTTGGAGTTGTATTGTGCTGCCACTTTTTGCTTGTGGGCTGCTGCTTTAAGGACTGCATCATTTCTTCTCTCCTCAACTTGATCCAAAGACATGTGAAGGAGTTCTTCGTTCTCTTCTGGGTTATAGTGGATCCTACGGTGGGAAGGCACAATGGTTTCAACTGGGAGCATAGCCTCCGATCCGTATGCCAAAGAGAAAGGAGTATGCCCCGTTGATGTTCTGAAGGATGTGCGATAGGCCCACAGTGCCGTAGGGAGTTCATCCACCCAAGCGCCCTTTGACTTTTCGAGCTTCTTTTTGATTAGAGTTTTCAGAATTTTGTTGACGGCTTTGACTTGTCCGTTTGCCTGGGGATACGCTACGGATGAGAAGCTTTTGTGAATTCCGTGCTCTTGGCACCAGTTGGCGAATTCCTCGCTGTCAAACTGAAGTCCATTGTCTGATATGATTTTGAGTGGGACTCCGTACCTGCACAGAACATTTTTGATCAAGAAGTTAATAACTTTTTCTGAAGATACTTTATTCAGAGGTTCCGCTTCCACCCATTTGGTGAAATAGTCGTCTGCCACTATAGCATATTTGGCCCCGCCTTGGCCCATTGGTAGCTCGCCGATTAAGTCAATTCCCCGTATTGCGAAGGGCCAAGGGCTGGTCATTTGAGTAATGTCAGTTGTTGGTAGCCGCGGAATCTTAGCAAACTTCTGGCATCTGTCACACTTTTTGACAAAATCTAAGGCGTCCTTGCTTAAGGTGGGCCAGAAATATCCATACCGGAGTATCTTTTTTGCTAATGTTTGCCCTCCGGTGTGATCTCCGCAGCTTCCCTGATGAATGTTGAATAAGATTTTCTTGGCTTCCCTTCCAGCGACACACCTTAATAACGGGTTAGAGAATCCGCGCCGATAGAGGATGTCTTCTTGTATTGTGTAGCGGGAAGCTTTCCTCAAGATTTTCTTGACTTCGTTACGCCCGTTGGGTAGTGTGCCACTTTGTAGGTAGTCTCGGATGGGAGTCATCCAAGTTGCTTCTTCGGTTGCAGCTATCAGATTTACTTGCTCAAAACTTGGGGTCAGTTGCTTTGAGATGGTTACTGCTCCGAAGATGGCGATGTCTCTCATACTTGCTTGCTTTGCCAATTCGTCGGCCTCTTGGTTCTCTTCCCGAGGGATGTGTTTTACTAAGTAGTGGTCCAATCGGCTGAGAAGTAACTTGGTCTTCTTTAAATATGCTATGAGTCGTTCTTCTCGAGCTTGGAATTCTCCTAGTATTTGATTAACAATAAGTTGAGAATCGCTATGAAGGCACAAAGAATTGGCTCCGATTTCTATGGCAAGTTCTAATCCAACTATCACTGCTTCATATTCTGCATCGTTGTTGGTGGCAGTGAATTCCAACCTTATAGCATAGTGCAGCTTATTTCCCCTGGGAGTGATTATTACCACACCTGCCCCCGAGCCTTGTTCGTTTGATGCACCATCCACAAAGAGATTCCACTTGATGTCTTCTGCTATTTCCAATTGCTCCTTATCTTCGTTGGTAGTGAATTCGGCAATGAAATCAGCCATGGCTTGTCCCTTGATGGCGGTGCGACGGTGATAGGTGATATCATACTGACTTAGTTCAATGCACCATTTAAGTAGTCGCCCGGAAGTGTCGGGACGATGGAGTACCTGCCTCAGTGGTTGATCGGTCAGAACCTTGATGGAATGGGACTGGAAGTAGTGACGCAGTTTCCGTGATGTGATTAGTAAACAATATGCTAGCTTCTCAAGTTTAGGATATCTGACTTCTGCCCCCGTAAACCTCTTACTGACGAAGTAAACTGGCACCTGCGTGCGGTTGTCTTCCCTTACCAAGGCAGCGCTTAGGGCGTGAGATGACACAGCAAGGTACATGTATAATTCTTCGCCTTCGCTTGGAGTTGAGAGTACCGGTGGTTTCTGGAGGTGTTCGATTAAGTTAAGGAAAGCGGTCAGGCATTCGTTGGTCCATTCGAACTTCCCTTTGTCTTTCTTTAGAGCTTCGAAAAAGGGGACACACTTGTCCGTTGCTTTGGAGATGAATCGGCTTAGGGCGGCCACTTTTCCATTCAGGCTTTGCATTTCCTTCCGAGTGGAAGGTATCTTGATATCCCTTAGCGCTCGGACTTGTTCAGGGTTTGCTTCAATCCCTCTGGCATGGACGATGAATCCTAAGAACTTTCCCGATGACACTCCGAAGGAGCATATTAGAGGATTCAGCTTCATTCCATACTGTCGAAGTACTTGGAACATCTCGCCTAGGTGGCTTATGTGATCGTCAGCTTTACTTGACTTTACCAGCATGTCATCCACGTACACTTCCTTAGTTTGCCCTATTAGCCCCGCAAACATCATGTTGACGAGGCGCTGGTAGGTGGCTCCTGCATTTTTAAGTCCGAAAGGCATTACCTTATAGCAGTATAAACCCCGGTCGATGATGAAACTAGTGTGGTCTTGGTCGGGAGCATGCATTGGAATTTGGTTATACCCTGAGTATGCATCCATAAAAGATAAGAGCTCATGCCCGGCTGTGCTGTCTACAAGTTGGTCGATTCGGGGAAGTGGGAAGCAATCCTTTAGGCAGGCGTCGTTTAGGTTGGAGAAGTCAATGCATGTTCGCCACTTCCCATTAGCCTTCTTTACCAGCACCGGGTTAGCGATCCATTCCGGGTAGATGGCTTCTCATATGAAGTCATTGGCGAGTAGATTCTTTACTTCTTCATCGAGGGCTGCCGATCGCTCTGCCCCCATACTTCTCTTTCTTTGTTTTACGGGCGCCTTGGTAGGATCAATGTTTAGTATGTGGCATGCTACGTTGGGGGAGATTCCGGTCATATCAACATGTGACCATGCGAATACATCCAAGTTGTGGCGGAGAAAGTCAATGAGTTGCTCCTTCAACTCTGCTTTCAGTTGGGACCCAATTTTTAATAGTCTACTTGAGTCGTGCTTGTCTACAGATATAAACTCCATAGCTTCTGCAGGCTCGGCGGTGGCCTCCTCCTCTTTGTCTCTAGGGTCTAATTCATTGAAAGGGTCGCTGGTATATCGAAGAGGAGAGGCTTTCTTTAGTTGCTATGCTTCTAGACTTTTTGTGCAGAGGGCAATCTCTACACCCTTCCCTTTATCCTTCCTATGGTTGTTGCGAAGTTCAGTCACATAGCAGTCTCGAGCAACGTCCTGGGCTCCTTCTACTTCCCCTATTCCATTGTCCGTTGGAAACTTCATCTTTAGGCACCATGGGGCTAGGACAATTTGGAAGTCAGACAAGGCTGGTCTTCCTCAGAAGGCGTTGTAGGCCGAATGGTTTTCTATTAGCACAAACGTCTGCCTCCATGCAACGGAGTGGGGATGGCTTCCAATCTCAACAAAGAGGTCCAGTTGCCCGAGGGGCATCTTTGCATCCCCAGTGAAACCGTGTAGTGGTTTATCGCAGGGAGATACATCCTTCATTGATAGCTTCATTTTGTCGAATGCATGCTTGAACAGGATGTTTACTGAGCTTCCAGTGTCTACTGGGATTCGGTAAACTTCGGCGGGACCGAGCCGGGCAGAGATAACCATGGGATCCATGTGAGGGTATTGCCTTCCTTCTAGGTCACGCTTACCGAATGTGATGTCATCGCTTTCCTTCCGTCTCGGGTGGCGTTCTTCTATAACCGTATTGACACAGTATTTACTGTCTCTAAGCGACTTTCCGTATCTTTCCATCTCTTTCCAGCTTTTGCCTGCGATGTGCGGTCCTCCTGAGATGGTATGGACCACTATCTTCTCTTGACTAGAGCCGCTAGTGTTGCGGTTTTCTCTGCCGGTGTCCGGTGAGGGTAGCCTTGGGTTTTCATTGGCAGGAGCTGGAGTCCTGTCCTGACCTTTTACATAGCGTTCCAGCTTCTTCCTTCTGATGTGTTCCTCAATCAAATCCCGGAGATGATGGCATTCATTGGTATCATGCCCGTGAGATTCGTGGAAGCGGCAGAACTTTCCAGACTTCTGCGCGTTATCTGATTCCTTCTTGTATGGTGGGCGTTTGTATCTAACTTCGCCTTGGGTGGCAAGGAAGATATTTTCGATGGTCTCGTTCAAAGGAGTGTAAGTGTCAAATCTCGGTCCAGGCCGATATAGGCGCTTTTCTCCCTTCTTGCCCCCAGTATTGTCTCTGGAATCATTTCTTCGAACATCCCTTGCCGCGGCAGGGGCATTGCTGTGAGTTGCCTTATTTTTCTGTCCTGACTGCCCCTCAACGGCAGCATCCTCGAGCCTCATATATTTCCCGGCTTCATGGAAGAAATCGGGTAAAGTTGCTGGTTTTTCTTTTGTCAACCTTCTAGCAAATTTAGTGTCCGGATGCACACCACTACAGAGGGCCATTAGGATAAGCTTCTCATCGGCATCTTGGACTGCGGCTGCTGCGGCGTTGAATCAGGTTAGGTATTGCTGCAGCTTCTCTCCAGGTTTCTGTTTGACGCTGGATAAGGAATAAGCGTCCTTAGGTTGCTCCACATGAATGCGGAACTGACTGATAAATTTTTCTTTCAACATTTCCCACGAGCTGATGGATCCCTGGGGTAGATGACAAAACCAGGAGGTAGCGAGATCTGCTAAGAAGTGCGGAAAACATTTGCACAGTACTCCCTCTGTTGCTCCACTCATGAGCATATGTTGTGTGTATCTCTGTAAGTGTACAACAGGGTCGGAGGTTCCTTTGTAAGGTTCCATTGTTGGCATCTTCCATTCTCGGGGGGTGATAGCAATTTCGATGTTGCGGGCGAAAGGGCTGGTTACCC
This sequence comes from Allium fistulosum, assembly GCA_030737815.1. Lineage (NCBI taxonomy): Eukaryota > Viridiplantae > Streptophyta > Magnoliopsida > Asparagales > Amaryllidaceae > Allium > Allium fistulosum. Next base: position 57,795,381 of record CM060906.1, read on the forward strand.
TAGCGCCTATCCCTCGATCTCTTTGCTCCCATTGGACGCACTCTCTGAATAAGCGTGCCATCCTTTCATCAGAATTTGGAGCAGATAGAAACGAATTTGGCTCTGTTATGTGGGATTGATCCCGTCCAGATGATCTGTAGGGTTGGTATCGTCTATCATTCCTCATATTTTCCAGTGGCTGCCTTTGGTCTTCTGGGAGCATGCTAGGGTCAGTCATAGTTGGCCCTTGCCTTGATCTTCCCCTGCTGGGTTCTGATCTAAGCACTTCCTCGGGTCCAACTTCGGGCTGGACTCTAGCTCGGCCCCGGTCACTGGCGTTTCCGTGGTTAGGCAGTATGACAGGCTCAGCTACAGTTGACCTCCGCCCTGTACCTCCCCCGTGGGGTTCGGTTCCAAGCATTTCTTCAGGCCTAACTTCGGGCTGTGCTCGATCTCGACTCCTACCATGGCTGCTTCTGCCGTTAGCTCCTTCGAAGAAGGAAGATCCTTGTTGTCTCCGAGACCCTCCAGATTGGGACTCGCCCCATGATTCAGTGTTGCGGTTGGACTCTTCAGCATCCCTTAAGCGTGACATGAGATGGTCCACTAAGGCTTCCTGCTGGGACGTGAAGCGATTAGTTACTTCAACCACAACCCTGTCTAGATCTGCCCTAGTAATTGCTGCGGGCTATTCTACGGTAGGAGTGGTCGGATTAGCCTGTCCTTCATTCGGTACTGCCGCTAGAGGAGGACGATTTACTTGATCCGTAACCGCTGGATCTGGAAGACTGCTGGAAGCAATGTTTTTTCCTTTGTTAACATCTTTTTTCTGCTTGGGAGGCATGTTTTCTGAACGGTGGATGATGCTGTTAGGAAAAAAGTTAAGTGGAAGAAGCTGAAGCTTCGAGCTTCTAGTTCTCAATGAAAGCACCAAAAATGTTTGCACAAAAAATGGACAAACACCTCAAAGTCGTATGATTTAGTAGATCTTATGTTGTTCTTAGTGATTTGGGTGATTTATGCAAATATATGAAAAGCAGGGGCTAAACTGTAAAATGACACGCAAATTTATAGTGGTTCAGCCAGAATGTGCCTACGTCCACTTTATATGTTATTTCTCTTCTCTTGTTTTGATCACAAGTACAAAGCTTTGATACAAGTAAAAGAAAGTTGTTTGAAAGTTCTCTCCGTGCTTGAGCTCTCAAACTTGTCCCCATTGTTGTACCCCTGCCCCTCTATTTATAGAGTGAGGCTGGGGGTAGGGGTCTTGGATGTATACAGCTGCTAATGGGCCTAGGCTGACGCGATCTGGCCTGGTAGTGTTGGTTCGGAATGTCTTAGTCCGGTAGCAGGTGGTCCGGTAGGAGCTTGGTTCGGTGGCAGTGGTAGGAGTAGGTTGGTCCGGCAGTGGTAGGAGACGATTGGTCCGGTAGTGGTATGAGACGATTGGTCCAGTAGTGGTAGGAGTAGGCTGGTCCGGTAGTGGTAGGTTGGTCCGATAGTGGTAGGAGTAGGTTGATCCGGTAGTGGTCGGAAACCGAATGGAGCTTAGGCAAGCCTGAACGAATCAAGCTTCTTGGTCTTGAGATCTTCTGGGTGAGAACACGCCCAACATGTGCTAACTCTTTGGATGCAGGGACATGCTAGGTATGATTCTCCATACCCTATGTCCTATACTATATTGTCTTTCATAGTATTTTGAGATTGCTTATCGCTCACACCAGACTGTTGTGTGACTCGAGGTTATATACTTTGCTTCCTTTTATCTCAAGTAATCGTAAGCGAGTAGACTAAATAGTAGGTGTGGGATGGTACATGAGTTGTGTAGAAAGACTAGTAGGAGGCTACGCTTTCATATACTATTACTTGAGCGTATTATTGATATTATTCTACCATGTAACACTGTAGAGCCTAGTCAATATTTGACTTTTATTTAGAGACTGTTTATAATTTGAGTTATTATTTAATGTATAAAACACTATGATCAGTGTTGTATATAGCTACTATGAACCTATGCACTTTGATTATGTGGTACATTTAGTTATTACCGTCTCACCTGTTTAATATTGCAATGATTATTGTATTTTATTCGATTCACTGTGAGACATATGATAGGTTATCTATTGGAGAATTATTACTTTACCACTTAACAGTTGTTCTACATTGGTCAGGTATCATTACAGCGCACCATATAGGTATATTAGGTACCAGAGGTATAAGGCAGTCATCACAAAGGATGTTGGGACATTCATCTCTAAATGCACGAATTATTAGTTAGTTAAAGCCGAGAAAAAGAAACAAAGTGGTTTTTTGCATCCACTTGAAGTTCAACAGTGGAAGTGTGAGCTGATATAGATGGACTACATCAATGGATTGCCGAGGACTAGAGGAAGGTAAGATAACACTTGGGTTATAGTCTATAGATTGACAAAGATCTCCTGATTCATACCTTTAAAATCCAATAGAATGAAAATAAAACTGGCTGAGTTGTATGTACGTTAGATAGCACAATTCCTTAAAGTACCGAATAACATTAGGGGCAATAGAGACCCATTATTCATGAGTTGATTTTGGAAGAGATTATAAAAGGGCATTAAGGATGGAACTAAATTTGAGCACATCTTTACACCCACAGACCGATGGTCAGACTGAGAGAGTGAATCATATACTTGAGGATATTTTATGAGCTCGCATACATGACTTTGGATGCTCATGGTAAGGTCATTTGCACTCAGTAGAATTTAGATACAACAATAGCTATCAATTGAGCATTGGTATGACACAGTTTGAAGATTTATATGATCAACCATGCAATACTCCTTTATGTTGGTGGGAAATAAGGGAAACTGACACTTGGGCCAGATATGATTAGAGTGTCTTCAGAGAAGATAAAGATCATTCCAAAACGAATGAAAGCTGCACAAGACAGACAAAAAAGCTAGGCTGATAAGAGACACTGTGACCTAGAGTTCTTTGTTGGCAATATAATGTTGTTTAATATTTATCCATTAAGTAATGCAGTTCAATTTGGTAATAAGGGGAAGTTGTCATCAAGATTTGTAAGACCTTTTTTGATACTCGAGTTGTATATTGAGTCGACTCAGCTCAAAAATGGTAGTTGTGCACAACGTCATCTTAGGAAGTTTGTGCATAACTCAGGCTTGACAGTTACATCGGATCAACTTGATCACTTAGTAGTCGAAACTGAAGTGGCAAGACCTTGTAAGAATATTTATATAATGAATAGAGGACGAAACAACTTTAGAGGAAGACCATAAATCTTGTAATGGTCAATGGAGCGAGAATGAAGGTGATATCACTTTGGAGACTGAGGAGTGCATGAGGACCCCTTATGTCAAGCTCTTTGACTAGTAAGATTACGTTTAATGCATTAGCTATCACACTTAGTATTCTATATACTTGCTAGTATTATATGCATGATAGGATGTTAGTATATTCTGGTTGCTATGCTTTAATGTTGTGCATGTTCGGCTGCTTACTGTTTTTGTTATGTTTTGTTGACAAGGGAATTTCAGAGGAAAAATTCTTAAAGGCCAATGGGGGATGTAATAAACCACAGTTTTATATACTGATAGATAAGTAAAATATTATTTACATAACCAAATATACTTAAAATGAGCTAAAACTTTCGATAACATGATATTTTGACATTTTTGGGCTTTGAAATAAAATGTAGACGTGTTCCGCCCAGAAAATATGTTTGAATTAAATATACCTAAGTGTATACATATGTTTGAATATACTATAATATGTGCATACAGTTTGTATACAGATATTCATAGTACCATATAAATACATATATAGTTTAGACATATATATATACATCTATGTGATATTTAGTTGCCACTTGTATATATTTAGTATATATACATATAAGTAAAATTATGAAAACAAATCTACATAATTGTATTGACCGCCCATTTTGACCCCCGAATGTCGACACTAATACATCTGCGGTATTCATGTGCCGAGCATCCAAGTGTTAGAAAGACCGATTATTAGGGTAAAGAAAAAGAAGATAAGGAAAAAGAACAAGAAAGAGGAGAACAAAAACATTAGAATCTCACATATGGAATGATATCATATAATATCAGAAGGCAGTATAATTACTCTAATATACATAGCATTTTAAAGTTACTAAACAAGTACTATCATCAGCCTGGATAGTTATAACATCTTGTCCTTATAATTGCTGATATATACATAATGTAATGCAGTAGAAATAAATACTATGTTAGTTAAATATCCAGCTCCACTCCAAGAACTCTAGTGAACTCAACGAAGACCCACTTTCCTCAAATTGCTCGAAAGAGCATTCGAGTAATTAAGGGAAAAATAAAACCATAGGTCAAATAAAAGTATGGTGTGAGAAACTTAAGAAATATGTATGACATATAATCATCGGGTTGGTATTCCTCTCAAAAGAGCCAACCATCTAATAAGCACATATTTCGATATAATAGATAATGCCTAGGGTGTAGAATATAAGTAAGAAATAGCTGTGCTGTGCCACATCAATATTAGGTATACAACCAAAACTGCTAAGGCGCGTTCACATAGTTGTGTAGGATTTCCATGGAGATGCCCTCAGTGCATTGAGCATGGTCCTCCTGACAAGGGTCAGAGATATCCTTCCGAGTAGTATATACCTCCAGTGAATATACCATAGGAAAAACATAACTGGTCCACGCGTACGTGGCACCAAGTGACATCACTCCCACATGCCTATCCGTAGGAAACACTAGAATGGAGTCGCCTGCAACCTTAGATTAGCTAAACTCCTTGGCTATGCATCCTATCTCTGGTTTCTATCATTACCGATGGTGAAGTCGCGTTCAGCATCCCAACGCACGAGCCACAACTTAAACAAATCATGAATCCCCATGTGGATGGGGGGCGGGGCCAAGCCCAGAATGTATGGGTGACAGATCGGCCATAGGAGTACTCCGGGATATACACCAGGGCCCAACATCTCGAACAGATCATGAACCTCTACACTGATTCAAGCATCTCTAATAGATCTCGAACATCCAGAAAAATTCCAACATCTTGAAAAGATCCACTTCCTAGAGATAGAACACGTATCTCAGCCTTTAAATTGATTTTGGTATGTATTACCTAAGTATGCTTTTATGATCCCAGTCTCTTCAAGACCGAATCGATAAATTTTCGGTTAATTTGACTCCGATTCTTTCAGAAATAAACAAACAACGATAAGGGTGGAGATCATCTCCTATTTGAATGGATTTCTTTATCACCTGTCCTAAAAGAGAAAGATGAGTTTATACGTAGGTTATATCATTACCGAGTGAATAACCCTACCGTGTAGTTCTCATGTTTCTTCTAGATATTCCCTAAGTTAATTTGGTCATATTCAACAACAATGAAACAATCGCATATGGAAACCATGTCTCATATAATTATCACATTTCTGACCTTTTCAACTTATGCTATCCCTCGACCAAGAGAGAAGCCTGGTAGGTAGAGCACTATTGCTTCTATACCATACTCGAATCATTAATCTTAACTCTCATAAATATAACAAGTCTACTTCGTCAGCTTTTAGTGCTAAGTACATGACTAAATACTTTCCACAGACAAGTAAACACACAAAGCATGATCATCTCACGCAAAGCACGATTTAGTCACATAAACAACTTTTAATCTCCTTTTTATTTAATTAATACTTTATTAATTAAAACCTCTTTTATTGGTAAAACTCCTTTTTATGTAATAAAACTTCTTTCATTAATTAAAACTTCCTATATTTAATTAAACTTCCTTCATCAATTAATAGTTCTCTTATTTAATTAAAACTCCTAATTAATTAAACTCCTAATTAATTAAAACTTCCCTTATTAATTAATACTCCTTTATCAATTAAAACTCCTAATTAATTAAAACTTCCTTTTGTTAATTAATACTCCTTTTAATACTTCAAAAAGTATTTATATACTTATCTCAATGGTATAAGTTTATTCGCAAATCACTTAACAAGATTTAATCACTTTAAAATAGAATCAAAGAGGTTAAAAACAAATGTAACTTAAAAATTGTTACTATTAACCCCTTATCTCTTTTATACTTTAATCATATAGTTCTTATATCTTTTTTCGAAAGATTCCATACTAGTCATTATCTTTAAAATTCCATTTTCAAAGATCTAAGTATATTCATAATCATTCAATAATATTTTTTCCACTTTAAAATAATTCAAGGGTTTAAAAACAAATATTACTAAAGCATTGTTTACTACAAATCCAACACACTTCATATTTAATCATTTTTTTAAAACTCTCTTTTAAAGATCTAATTACATTTATAAGGGTTTAAGACAAGTGTTACTTAAACATATCACATAAAACCTAAAACATTTCATACTTTAAACATTATCGGTAAAACTCTCTTTTTGAAGATTTAGTTATACTTACAATGGTTAAAGACAAATGTTACTCAAACATTGTCACAACAAATCCAAAACATTTCATTTATAATTATCCTTAAAAGTATTTCTTATTAAAGTCCTATATATATTCCTAAGTGTAATTAATAAGGTTAAATACAAATGTTACTTAAACATTATTTACTACAACCCAAATCCATTTACTTATATTACTTGGTCAAGTTTGATAATCGACTATTTAGTTCTAAAAACGATTACCTATAGATATCAAGGTTGGTATACTTAACACGTTTCCCCCTTCCCAACTTAACTATTCCTCGGTCAAAGTGAAGCCGGTAGAATAGAGAACTATTGCTTTTATCCCTACTCGAACATCAATCTTAACTCTCACAAATAGATAAGTCTACTTCATCGGCTTTTATTGTTAAGTATAGTATTAATGACTTTCCATAAACAAGTTAAACAAACATACACACTTAGGCCACTAAGCACTCTTAAACCATTTTGTAAAACATTTGTTTATAGTTTGAAAACATTTTAAGAATGATATATATATATAAACTAATTTAGTCATAAGAAAAAATATTTGATAATAAAAGCAATTCAAGAAGATATTATATTGCATAAGCTTCTATTTATTTTAATAAGTTATTTAACTAATTTTCTAACAAACTATTATTTGAACCAAAAATGGCCCAAAAACCCAAATGAATGTAGTAGAGAATAAAAGTGAAGAAAGTAAAGTTAAATATATAAAAAAGAATGCATAAAGTTTTATAGTGGTTCGGCAAACTCTGGCCTACGTCCACTTAATGATTTTATTACTTATTTCTGACTTGGGGGCGGAAGTTCTTAGGACTCGGTACAACTTCCACACTTAGATTTTTAGAGTTATAAGAATATAGAGTAGAGAAGAGTTAGAGCCAAAAGATCCTTAAAAATGAGCCCTACTCCTCTACTTATAGAGGTAGGGAGCTAAATCTCGCTCAGAAATATCTCTAAGCCATTGTACTTGATTTAGATTAGTTCTCCTAAAAGAATAGGCGCCATATCAGCAAAAACTGGGAGTCGGTCCCGATCCCTAGGATCCCTAGGGGGTTCGGTACCGATCCCCAACTTTGTTGTATTTACTGTCTTCGACTCTTCACCTGAGATCGCTTTGTGGTCAGCTTTGAGATTTCATAGTTGTTTGCATCAATAATAACTTGTTTCGGAGCCCAAATAATGGATTTGCAGAAGAGCAAATTTGTAGTTTCAAGTATTCGTCGAGTTCGATGAAGAATTTCATTCAACAAAACGAATTTGAAAATAGGGCCTTGGCATTAAGATAGACATGTAGGCAGAAGATGGAGTCCACCCTAGTTGTTTTTAGGAGTTAGTGCCGATCCTCACATAGGAGCCGGTATTGATCCCCACATAGGAGTCGATACCGATCCCCAACTTTGGGGATCCCACAGTTGTGTTGTTTTGAGTTGTTTTGGCTTTTGTCCTGCGAGCACTTGGCTTCTAGACTCCTATGCTATCTCTCTAGGTTTCCTACCTCGATAACCTCGAAGTCTGACTTGCCAGGTTTGTCTGTATACTACCTGATCAAAAGGCGGTATAACATTTGCCCCTCAAAGCACACATTCCAAATGGAAGGTGTGCTTTGTTTAAGAATATATGTAATGTCAATCTTCAACTATTAAGCTCTCCGGCTACTTCAATCTTGATGAATCATCCAATTCCTTCGGACTCTTTTGTCAATCACGGGTCATTCAGACCTGCTATAGCCTAAGATTCTAGACATTGTCTACGTGTAATCTATACATCATCACAATTCCGATTTCATTCGAAGTTATTACATCACATATCCAAAATCATCCTATGTTCATCTTGAACTTACCAATCCAGTTTCGATTATAGGGCATTCAAATCCTTTTATTAAATCAAATATCTATTCAAAGGTTTGAGTTGAAGGGATTATCTTTCTGGATCATTAATTAACTCCATGGCCGTTTGAGGCCGATAATTAAGTTCGTAATCTCTCTGGATCGCTTTATATTAGTTTAATGTGTGATCTCTCTGGATTGGTAATCAAATTCGTGACTATTCAGGGTCAATAGTTAAATCCATAGCCGTTCAAGGCTGATAATAAAATTTATGGTCATTCGAGACCAATAAAGCCGTTCGAGGCGGATGATGGTCGTTCAGGACTGACAGCCATTCGAGGCGGATGATGGTCATTCGAGATCGATAGAGCCTTTCGAGGCGGATGACCGTTGAGGTCAATATAGAATTCGAGGTAGATGATGGTCGTTCGGGACCGATAGCCATTCGAGGGGTCTTTTGGGACCGATGGTCGTTCGAGGCAAACGATGGTCGTTTGGGACCAATAGCTGTTCGACGTAGATGGTGGTTGTTTGAAACTGATATTTAAATTCATAGCCATTAGAGGCTGATGGCCATTCGAGGCCCTTGTCGAGCCCAATCAGCTCGCTCTCTGGCGAAGGGACTTGATGGCAAGCAAGCCCATCTGCTCACTCTCCGGAGAGGGGACTTCTTGCACTCTGGTCCTGTCTTTTCGAACGGGACTTAAAGCAATCAATGTGAGTTTTCACATTCAAGTGGGTTTTATAATAAAATGTTCATCTAACAAAATAAAAGTTCAAACACAAAAACACAAAAACACAAAGTCTAATATCTAGGTAGTTGCCACTCCGGGCATTACTACCTAGCATCCAGCTCAGAGCGTGCCTAGGGACCGTTCGGGATCCCATACATGTGTAAGAGTCTAGGTTGTATTATTGCGTGGCTTATTGAAAAAGGAAACTAGAGTACGAGAATCGAACCTGATTCCCTGCAATCCGATCAAGAGATGACCAGCCTTGCCCCTGATCCAGGGCCATTTCTATTTACCGCGGCTAATGGCTGCTCCCGTTCACCGCAATTCAATTTATAACATACTATTGTAACTGGTTATCCTTGACATGTTCCTCTATCAGATCCCGTAGATTCTTGTAGTCATTTGTAGTGTGCCCATCCAGCTCAGGGAATAGGCAGTATTTTCCTGACTTTCTTTCATTGTCAGTAGGCTCTCTTCTTGCCGGCCTTCGATAGGGGATTTGTCCCCTAATATCCAGATAAATCCGATCCTGAGTCTCATTTAAATCAGTGTAAGAAGTGAATCTCGGTTCTCTCTTTTGTTGTTTTGATCCTTCAAAGCTATCGTCCGTCTTTTGCTTTCCTTTATCCTTGCTGGATCCTGTTTCGGATGGTCCTTCGCCACCCACAGCAATAAGCTCTTCCTTGTCAGCTTCAGCATCTTCCTTCCGTAGAACCTTTTAGCCTCATGATAAAATTCCACGAGATCCATAGGTGGATCTCGTTCTAAAACAATTTAAAAGTCAGTCTTCGCGGCAATTACTTAAACCGCTGCCATCAAAACCATTGAAGGATCAGGTTTATCTTCCGCAGCTGCCGCCATGTTGAATCTGGTCAGAAAACTCCCAAGGGTCTCTCCATTCCTCTGGTTCATGCTTGCCAATGTTATTACATTCTTCAGTCGTGAGATATGGACCCTAAATTACTTCACAAATCTGTTCACCAACCCGGCCCACGTACTAATGGATCCATTTTCCAACTGCCTAAACCATTGTGCTGCCAAACCTAGAAGATATAAACCGTCCCATGACTTCCTCAGATGCCCCTAGCACCTCGAAGTGCGTGATGTACCTATCAAATGAACTACTGCAGGGTCTAACGTCCCGTCATATGTCTCCAATGTTGGTAATCTGAATTCTGATGGATTCCTTGCATATCGGATGTTTGGAGTAAACAGACTTCTATTTACATCTTCTATGCTCCAATGAGGCAATCCACCCCTCATAACTCGTCTCACTATCTCAACAAGCCTATTGTTGTCATCCAAAGGAACTCCCAAGTTTCCATTTCCAGTCGCCCTATGACTCCACGTGGGAATTCTAGTACATACTCCTCCGGTTGATTCCCTACGTTCTGATCCGCATTCGGACATTCTGCACCAATTTTAGGAAATACATCATTTCTACCTAGGGCAGGACGACCCGTGCCTTCAAGTTCATGGGGGTCGGTACCGACTCCTACTCGAGGATCAGTACCGATCACTAAGTTTGGCTTGGGGTTCACCCCGCATTGTTCTGCCTCATTTCCAGCTATCCGTGTTCCAGCTTTCGGTCCATGTTTTTGCAATTCCAACCAATCATGCTTGTCCTATCCTTCTGAAGAAGTTTTCCATCATCTCCTCCTGACAAACCATCATCCTCTCCAGCAGTCCATTCATCATAGTTTCTATCTCATCCCAAGTTACGTAGATTGATGGGGGGTGAGATCTTGAGGATGTCTCCTGGCCGCCCCCTTGTTGATTTCCTGCAGTCACACCCTTCCTAGTTATTTGTCTAACCATCTTCAATATCTAAGCTCTTAGATCAGCGAGTTTAAGTGTCCCCCTACTTGGCGTGCCAAAATGTTTGAACCAAAAATAGCCCAAACACCCAAATGAATGTAGTAGAGAATAAAAGTAAGAAAGTAAAGTCAAACAGGTGAGAAAAGAACACTAAAAGTTTTATAGTCGTTCGGCAAACTCTGGCCTACGTCCACTTAATGATTTTATTGCTTACTTCTAAATGGGGGGGGGGTGGAAGTTCTTAGGACTCAGTACAACTTCCTCATTTAGATTTTCAGAGTTACAAGAATATAGAGTAGAGAAGAGTTAGAGCCAAAAGATCCTGAAAAATGAGCCCTACCCTCTATTTATAAAGGTAGGGATCTAAAATCTCACTAAGAAATATCTTTAAACCATTGTACCTGATTTAGACTAGTTCTCCCAAAAGAACATGCGCCATATCAGCAAAAACTAGGAGTTGGTACCGATCCCTAGGCGGGGGTCAGTACCGATCCCCAACTTTGCCCTATTCAGTGTCATCGACTCTTCACCTTAGATCATCTTGTGGTTAGCTTTGAAACTCCATAGTTGTTTGCATCAATAATAACTAGTTTCGGAGCCCAAATGATGGAGTTGTAGAAGAGCAAAGTTGTAGTTTCAAGTGTTCGTGGAGATTGATGAAGAATAGCATTGATTCAACAAAATGACTTTGGAAATAGGGCCTTGGCATTAAGATAGACATGTAGGCAGAAGATGGGGTCCACCTTAGTTGTTTTTGGGAGTCGGCATCGATCCCCACATAGGAGTAGTACTGATCCCGAACTTTGGGGATCCCATAGTTGTGTTGTCTTGAGTTGTTTTGGCTTTTTTCCTGCGACTCCATCTACACTTGATTTATGGACTCCTAGGCTATCTCTCTGGGCTTCCTGCCTCGATAACTTCGAAGTCTGACTTGCCGGGTTTGTCCGTATAACACCTGTTCAAAATGTGGGATAGCAACTATATATACTTAAAAATACTTATAATATTGTTTAGAACATTTATTTAAAATATTACATAAATTACTTATTTTATAATTCATTTTAAAACTTCAAAAAGACATGTTTTCATTTTTATTTAAAAATAAACCACTTACTTTAATAATTCATAGTAAATTATTTAAAATTCAAAAAAAATTCCAAACCACTTTTAAAATTCTCCAATATATGTTAGAAAATACCTGTAAAAAGATTGAAGTAAAACACTTAAGTTTAAAGTCGTTTCAAAACAATTTGAACTCTAAAATAGAAAAGATAGCATTTCCAGAATGCATAAAAAATGGTACAAGTAAAAGATGGGGTTTTTAAAGTGTTGTGGCGTACTGTTGCCAATGACTATGACCTGGGTTGGGTCAGTTTTGTACATTCAAGCGTTTTGATATTTTTCAATATGCTCACAATCGTTTTAACATCCAATCTTTTTACAGTAGCTCATATACAAATGATACATTACAACCATGATGAGAAACACCTAAGGATCTCTCTATAAAAATTCATAGAAAATGACGAACATAAGGCATTTTCGAAGTACGTTTGAAGTGACTATCACTATAAAACCAAAACCAAATCAAGTCCGAATCAAATCGTTGTTCAACCAAACCCTATCTGTTTTGTTTGAAGACTATGTACAACTCATAAGAAGTCATACAAGTTCAAACACATCAATTACATATGTCATTTTCTTTCCAAAGAAAAAATCAAAAAAAATATCACAACATAAATTCAAGCAACATATATATGGTTTAAACAACAACATAAGCACTTAATATTCAATTAAATGGTAAGTAAACTCACCCATCAACAAGTAACAACCATGCTCAAACCTCTACCAAGCTTCAATCTTCCTACCTCAACCACACAAGCATCAAAATCTCCTACCTTCACCCCCCTTGCTCTCGGCCTTGCCTTGAAAATGCCTCCAGTGCTCATGGCCCATAGATGTAGGGGCTAGTATGATCTAAATATTTCAAATTTGAGTTGCTAGATGGTGTTTTTATGTTGTCCTAAGGATTATACCAAAGTTTGGTAAGTTTTTGAGTTGATTTTCTTTGCCTTTTGTTTAGGAATTTATGAAGAGAAGAGTAGTGAAGAGCTAGTTTAACTTTGCTAAAATTATGAAAGGGGTTCTATGAGAAATGTGTGCACTTATATAGGCTTTAAAATGGTAGCTTCACCCCCTCCCTTCACCCCTTTGGCTAGCCAAGAAGGCTCACCCCCATGTGCCTTTGCTTTACACACCATGCCTTTGAGAAAGTCTTCCTTTATTCCCTCCTTCAATCACTCACCGTTGTCCCCTACTAGATGCTTCTAGAAACTCATTAATTTCTCAAGAAATAAAATGAATTTCTTAGTTACTAGTGTCTTTATTATTTGATTAGATAAGCGCAAAAGAGTTCGAACAACTTATATTGAATAAAAAGCCGTTTATCGATAAAACGATTTTCGGTCACATTATCGATGTTTCTTCGAAATATTTATTTTTGTAAACATTTTTCAAAAACAAGGTTGACATCATTAGTTGTTAATTAAAGGGGGTTAATAAGGTTATTAACTCAATTTAATTACATTAAATTCAAGACTCAAATAATTCAGATGTTTAAATACGAAATGTTCGAAATTCTAAGTCATTATAATAATAGTGTCAAATAATTTAAAAATAAGAGAATGCTCGATTGAAAGTGAAGTAGGAAATAAAGTTTCACATTAAATCTATATCTAATCAAATTAGAATTAAAAGGAAACAGAGTAAGATGCTATTTTGAATTTCCTCTTTTACAAAAAATAATTGATTTCCAAACTTTTAAAATTACAGATCCAAAAAATACATATTCAACATGTAAATAAAATAGTACAATAGTATTGTCATAATTATATATATATATATATATATATATATCTGTGTGTGTAACTTCAATGACACAATTAATTTTGAAGCATTGGATATATACATATACATATACATATACACATACATAAATATTTATATTTTAATTTAATATTGTAATTTAAAAACTATACATTTGACTAAAGAACAAACTTGAGTGTGTTAATTTAATAAAGTTAACCTAACCAAAGGATTTGACTTGATGTCGGTTTACAATTTTAAAGACAGTAAATTGAGGCATATATATAGGCACAACTCAATTAATTAAATTTTAAATCCATGTTTATATGTGAATTAAATTGTGATAACAAAAGTAAAATTTTATTACAGTAAATTTTGTCAATATTAAACAATAATCTTAGATCTAGCAAACAATATTAATATGCAAAATAAATCAAACACAATCTGATTTTAAATCAATTAATCAATTTAATTGTGAAAACAAAAATAAATTTTGCAGTAAATAAAATATATATTTACTACTATAAAAATAGCAATACATAAAACAAATCGTGCACTGGATAGATTTTATATTTAGATGACAATACACAAGAGCTTTAAAACACATTCAATAAGAGGAAATTCAATATACATATAGCCCAGAGACAAGGGAATTCCTGTCATTGCAAAGGCTACTGACTATACATATCAAGGCAATCTCCAACTTCCTTACACTTCAAATCAGCAGCTTAAAGTTGTCTGGAACCAGATCCAAGGTGTCAGTATTGAATCTGTGGAAGCTGACCAAATTTTTTGGAGAGATAGTCTCCATTCTGTCTCTCATGCTTACAGTTTAATTTATGGATTGAGCAGTGTTCCCAATTGCAGGTGGCTGAGGATAATATGGAATGATGACTCCAGCCCGAAGGAAAACTTTATGTTATGGAAAATGGTTCATAATGCATTGCTTACAAGAACTGTCATGCTTAATATGGGCTTGAATCATGGGAACATGTGTCTATTATGTTCAAGCAATCCTGGAAGTGTTGAGCACATTTTCTTTGAATGTGATGCAAACCTTACCATGTGGAGAAGAATGATGATGGTTGCGGGATGTAGTGCCTTGGCAACCCCTTCAACTATTGATTTGAACATAATCTACAAAGCAACAAGATGGAGAACCATGAAATCTCGACTGATAACCCTATGCATGAAGAAATACTTCTACGTGCACTGGAAAGAACATAATAGAATTTGTTTTGAAAAGAAGAGGAGAGCTGGTGAAGTATTATGGAAGGACATGAAAAGTGAAATTTATGAAGCAATTCTAAGACATCATGTGTTTCCGCCTGCTTTGAGTCTGTCTTGGAGATAGGTGAGTCTGTGTTCGGGTAGCTTGTGTGTCTCCTCATCTTTGTTTCTCCTTGTTTATCCTTGTGTGTTTGTCTTCTTCTATTGTTCAGCCTTGTGTGGTTTACTTTTTTGAGGCTTGAAGTATGTTTCGAGTCTCTTCCTTTTATTGTTCCTTGCAATAAAACAGGTAGGGGTCCTATCAACCCCGCTAGCCTTTGCTAAAAAAAATATACATATATGTGAGTTAAGTCAGTGTCAACATCATGAACTAAAATAAATAAAATGAAAACAAACCTTTAAACACTTGCACTTTGTAACACATTGATTTGAGATTTCTCCTAAGATCTCAAAGTAGATCCACATCCAACTTTGCAAAAGAAGAACAAACCCCTTAGCTTTTATTTTATAAGATATTTTCATTTGATTTGGTGTTGATTTTTTTAGAGGGAATAAATAAATTTTCGGCTATGGTTATGGATAGGAGAGGAGAAAAATGAAAATGAGTGAAAAAATAAATGAGAATAAAATTAATGAATTTGTTTTATTTGAAATAATGAAACCTTTCCCTTTCTTTTAGTTAAAACTTCCTTAATTAATCCTTTAATTTTCTTTCACCCCACCTCTCTCTCTCCTCAAGATATGGCCAGCAAAACATGTCATCAAATGACACAAAATTTCTTTAAATCCCTTCATGCAATTATCTTTTATGTAAATCTATTCAAAGTTATACTTAAATTGTACATCGATGCAAACGAATATACTTTTATATATGCACTCAAATAATACAAAAAAATCCTAAACATAAAGTAAACTAAATAATATTTAATAATTCTTAAATATTAATTAAGTTAATTAATTTACAATATTTTATAAATTAATTAAACCGCGTGTTTTTTTAGAGAATTCATAAATACGTTTGCGTGACTTAGAGGTGTGAACACCATCAGTAATTAATATTGAACAATTCAAAATATTAACGTTCACACTTCTCTTTAGCTAATTATGCGATAGTTTGGCCAAATTCATCGTTTATAGACCTTTACAATAAACTCATATATCACATTTTCTTAAGTGGTATCGTCTAGCAATGATTATTTATACACATTCTCTTCGTCAATTGTATATCGCATTAGGATTTATGGAATTTAGTTTTGGTCGAAATTCCAGTATCACCCTTATTTAACTTAGTTATTCAATAAACAAAGTCATTGGTTTAATGATAACATTTATTGTTAACCGTGTTACTCTGGCCAGAGTTTTTGACTTTTAATTGACTATAGTTAACAGTGGTACTAACCATGTACAACTAAGGAAATGAATTCTCTACTGAAGAGTGCTTCACTTTCAATATTTCAACTCAGACCCAACTACTGTTTCTTGATGGGTTTCCATGCCATGATTTAACTATAATCAAAATTGAGTATGCAGATTGAAGTTCCACATTATTCTCAAGTCGAGGGAACTGCGAAAAATTGTGTAACATCCCCCACTTGGAGGCCTAAAACTAACGGCTACGGATGTTGCAGTCATCCATAGTTATTAATCCCCGGCGACCAAAAACTAACAACTTTCGCATTCCATTCCAAAAACCCATTTCAACATTCTTTACATAATCCCACAACGTTAACCACGTTCAGAAAAATATAATTATTATAATATACTTCAAGAGTGACGCATGAAGATGCCCCCTTGGTGATCAGAGTATATAATAGGCAATAAACAACTTTGGCTTAACAAAACAACACAACGGAATCGTATGAGAGAGAACCCAAATAACTACATGCCTCGTGCACGACTTCGGAAACTTATTCATCTTAAGAGGTACCTGAAAACCTCCAATCTCAAGCTACTCAAAATCAATTGAGTACACGAGAGTTTAAGGGGAAAACATAAACTTCGAGTTAGACATAAAGCCTGGTATGAATAATAATCTACCATCTCAAATCATTTAGATATCTAGTGAGACCACGCCGCTTAGCAGAACGGGTTTCCCTTCACTAGTATCTTAAAAACCTTTATAAACCATTTTCTATGCTCCTGCATCCACAATGGTTAAATCAGTTCAAAACATTGTCATGTGATGATATGCAAAACAATTGAATCAATTTTGGATTACCCATCCCCTTTCATTATGACTATCTGCCATAGATATACTTTCTAGGATTACTATTAACCTAATAGTTTTCATGGGCTGACTAATAACCGGTTAAACATTTATGGACTCCCTATCCACATATATAGTTTTCATGGGATCACCATGAACCTATTGGTAACGCCAATATCATTTCTTTTATCCTAGTTTTCATGGGCTGACCAGGAACCTATTGACTAACTGTCAATGTCTTTCTTCTACCCTAGTTTTCATGGGCTAACTAGGAACCTATTGACTACTTGTCAATATTTCATTTTCTTATCCGGATATAGTTTTATGGGCTAACTATAAATCTTCTAACTGACGTTTACAATTATACACAGTTTTATGGGCTAACTATGAACCTATTGGCCCTGGCCAATATCATTTCCCTTACACAGTTTTAATGGGCTTACTGTGAACCTATTGGCCCAAGCCAATATCTTTAATTTATATTCACTACTGGGTCAATCTAACTAGTTAACCTTTTCCAAAAGTACCATTTCACGTTCATTACAAAGTGAATATATACATATATGGAGAAGCAAACAATATAACTTGGTTAATTCTTTTAACCCATTAAGACTTCTTCAAAAATTCCTTTTTAAAATACTTTGATCATTAATATGCCATGGTTTTTGTTGCAATCCAAAATTCAGCCTTCGAAAATCGGCACCCGTACTTCACTTGTACTCAAAATGCCGCAGATTCAAACGCCGAATCTGGTTCACCGGAGCTTATAACACCATTAAGTATAACAACACAGCGGAAGAAAGAAATAGATGATATCATATACAACTCCAATGAATACAATATCCAGTGTGATATACAACAATGATATCAATATGATACAACAATATCAGAGATAAATAATGATACAGCGGAAATAACAATAATGGAAGAGATCACTCCAAATGATCTACAAAAGAGAATGACTCCAACAACTCCAACATCCAGCTCGAACACCAAGAGAAGCAAGTGCAGTCATGAATGAACTCCAACACTGAACTAGCTTTAGATAATCTACTGAACCTGACTATCTGAAAAACCCAACTCTAGACTGCCCGTGTGGAAAATTATAGGCACCCAGAGTTTAGGAAGGGAACAATAAACTCCGAGTCAGTCGTGGGACTGGTGTGAGTAACAAAAAATAGTTTATCTTTAAAACAAACACAAAAGGATTTTAAACATTGAAACCCGCAATGTTTTTGGAAAATGAAACTACCATAAGACCTCCCGCCACACACACACAATGCAAACGCAGACTTGGAGGAGATTTCTTCTTATGATAGCCAAAAATGCTTACTACGCAAGAAAACTCTTTTGATATTATTACTAGTGCATAGTGTACAAAATCATTTCGAAAATACAATATTAATCTTAGCCAGCATAGGTACCATTATATTATGCCTACTATAGCTGCAATGTTAAATACCAGGTTCTACAACTAATACCGTACAAGGTTCGTATTGGAAGATGGATTTCCAACAAATGGTCAGGCTAAGGAACTTCCTACTGCCACATGGGATCGCCTCTGGCTGGACGTCCCGAGAACTAACTAGCTCTCTGCCAACATAAGGCCGGGTTACCCCTGTAACAGGTAACTCACGAATATGCCATTCCCCGGTCCTTTGGGACCTTTATCCGAGGCCTCGGTAACCAACATCACACATAATAAATAAAGTGTGTCCACATGAGTAAGTATCTGGGCTCCATACCATGATACCACCCTTTTCCAGAAGGAAATGACATACCCTAAAGGGCGCGACCCTCATAACCTTGCTGCATGTTCCTGTTTCGACCATTTCCGGTCTGTGAGGTTCGATGAGGTCTTGTCCACAAAGCTACGCTTTTTCACAAAGCCATGCTTTGATCACAAATGATCAGTAAATGATCAACACACAGCAACACTCAGCATTCCACATTACCAAATTGGGAGTATATCGCTGATGACCTTCAACTACATAACCTCTGAGCTCGTACGTCTCAGAGAAGGGTGTTAAGCTAAGAGAATAAATTCTCCGCCACCAACATAAATGTATTTGAAAGAAATCAGCTTTATATCTCAAAGTGTAATGTCAGACATGTAACCATACAAGTCTGTTCCGGATTCGAACAGAACCGAAGGCACTTCCGAAGAAGCCCTTGCAATCCGGGTATTCACAATCCCGATCGGATTTCCCATCACTTAGGAAATCTCTATACCGACACGACTCAGTGCAGAGACAATCGATAAGTTATCCTATCGTTCTCGCAAATATCCGGTCTTCAACACCGGTCTTCAAATGCCATCCATATACGACGTATCATTATTCGGAATGGGTTATATGACACAAAGGTCCTCTCCCGGTTAAACCGAATAATGAGCGCAATATTTAAAAACATATGGATAATGGATTTCAATTAAGTCACAATTTATTTCCCGAAACTTTTCTTCAAATGGTTTAAACACAGTACAATTTCAAATCTTTCAAATAAAAGATTCATCTCACAAAGTTCACTCAGTTTCACAAAGATTCATTCACAGATTTTCCAAATCAATTTCCATTTCAATTTGATTAACTCGTTAAATCTTTAAATCAAAGATTTAACTTATAGCTTTCAAAACAATTTCATTTCGAATGGTTTAAACAAATCACTATTTTAAATTTGTTAAAAATAAACAGATTCAATTCATAGTTTTCAAAAAGAATTCATTCATAACTTGGGAAACCATTTTTCAATTCAAACTTGAAATTCCTTTAATTCAAATTGGAATTTCATTTCTTATATGAAAGCTTTTATCATTTGAAAACAAACAGTTTTCATTTCAGAAAATCTGATTCATTTATACAAGTTAAAATCTTTTGGGTTAATTTCAAATTCTCAAAACCATACCTTTAAAATGGTTTAAATTCATAGATACACATTTATAACATCTTTAACCAAAATTTCCAAACATGGAATTCAATTCCAAATTTTGAATTCAAAATTCAAATTAAATTATTTAAATTAGAAAACTTATCAAGTTATTCAAAATAACTTTTATCTTAAAAACTCCTTTTCAAAAGCTTTAATATTTAACCCAAATCCATTTTCAAAATCAATTGAAATTAAATTTTTTATTTCAAAAATATTAACTTTAAATCATCTGTGACTTAACCGATTTCCACATGAAATCCATATTTGTGTGTGTAAAGATGTAGTCCAGGGGTTTCACACAGTAGTGCAACATCATTCAATCATCACAGATTAAAATACAGAATATAGCTGATAAGCGGTATAAACTATAACGCTTATCTTTTCATTCACAGATCACAGATATATGAATATTACAGATAGTAATTTACATTCATCCCAGATAAATAGCTACAATACAGATCACACACAAATCAGAATATGTCACAAAGCATAACATATCAAGGATATTACACAATTGAATCATTCAGTTAAGTCCAAACATTCACAAATAAACTGATTGATCAACTGATTAATTTAATTCAGATGTATTATTTATTAATCCGGGTTAATTATCATAAGTTATTTACAAAATTATTTGAAATAAATACTCCTTTCAAATTTATTAGCTAACCCTTAATTATTAACTAATCAATTTTTAATTGATGGATCAATTAATCTTTAATTATTAAATTAATCTTAATTAATCACAATTATTTAATTAATCCTTTAATTTATTAACAAATAATTTACTCAAATTTCAAATTAATTACATTCAGTAATTATCTATTTATTACTTCTCTAAGTAATTATATTTTTAAAATTATCTAATGATTATTCTGAATTAACTTAAGAGATTTAATTTGAACAATTTCGATTAACTCAATAATTACATCGAATATTTAATTTCACAATTATTGTCATTAAGTAATTATACTTAATAGTTTTACAATTGATTATTATTAACTTAATCAATCTAAATTTATTGTTAAAATTTATCACATTAATTAATTATCCAAATAACCTTAGTTAATGATTTCATTAACTATTAAATTTCTTTAATCACCTTTTAAAGAAAATTTCTTATATTAATCATTTTTGATTATAATTTGATTAACTATTAAGAACTCATTAATTCAAGTTATTTAATTTATTACTTGTTAATTGTGAATAAATTAGTTCTTGATTACAAATTAATCAATTTCCAATCATTTATTAACTTAAACCTTTCTTAATAAATTTAAAACTTATAATCACCAATTAACTTAATACAATCATTAATTATCATGATTAATTAACTTAATAAATAAATGAATTACAATTCATTAAATCTTCATTTATTTAAGATAAACTCATCTTTTTATTTATGATTTAATTATCACTTATAAATATGGTTGAAACCATTCATTTCAAATTTTCATTTTAAAATTTAAAACTACTGACAGGTTTAAACCTGTAACAGTAAATGACCCGAGCCACCAAAAATACTTCGAGTCGAATACTCGAATTACTCGAGAGAAACTCGAGTTTTCTCACTTTTTTTCCCCAGGTTCTATCTTTCATCAATTTTTCTTAACTAAGTAAAAATTTAAACTGTGTTTTATTTCCACGCGCACTCGAATTTCACTTCGGGTCAAGAAGTCTTCCCGCTCGAGAACTACCCGAGTCACTCACGAACCCATCACTAGACGCAAAATTCTCACCGTGCACGTGCACCCACGTTCGCCAGCGCTCCGGCGACCTTCACCCCTTCCGACCAGTTGCATATTGACTCAACAATCGATTTAAGTGATCGATTCTAAAACATATAGCCAAAATCGAAATCGAGGAATCCAGTTCAAACCTGGAACTCGACATCACCAGAAAATCCCCTCGACCACACGATTTTAACCACCAGAGTACCAGTGCCTTCGGCCACGACATCGTCCACATTCCTCCTATCATTCCCCAGGATTCTATCACGCTCGATCGAGCATTGAAGGCGAACTAATCAAATTTCACTACCTCACCAAAAATAGGTCTAAAAACTTCACGAGCTCGCCGCCGTCACCTCGATGAACTGGAACTACTCCAGCTATTTTTCCCAACCTCATTGGTCACTCCTCTACCTCCAGTCTCCAACTCAATGACCAACTCCTCGTTATTCGCCTAGAATTGATGAATTTAACAAATCTGATCATCTCACGAATTCCCATCATACCCAATTTTAAAAATTATGATATATACATCAAAAATCATATTTTCCTCATGCGAATCAAGTTATAAAATCAAAACAAGGATTTAAGTCATTTGATTTTCTCGTTTTTAAAAGATTTTTACTGTTATTTCATATTTTCAAATAGTTACTAAACATTTCAACTTGAAACCATTTTTAAAATTGAGTTCAAGGTCAAACAAACATCTTTGATTTTGACCCTAAGTCCAAACATCAAGTGGATTGGGCAGAAATGATTTTTTGAAAGCAAAATTTTGTTTTCAGAGTATCAGACAGTAAGCCTGTCCCAAAACACTTCTAGCTTTCAATTTAGATTTAGAGAATCATGTATATACATACAAGCTTATTCACAGATATATATATAGATAGATAACAGATTTATACTCTTAAAATTTAAAGAAAAATGCTACTCACCTTACTTTCCAGAAAGAACAAAGTTTCCCAGATTTTTGAACAGGCTGAAGAACTGCTAGTTGAAACTCTATTTTTTTCTTCTGATCTCTGGGTTTGAGTTCGATTTGTTTGATGTTTTTAAATTGAAGTTTGTTCAAGTTTGAATGATATTAACTTTAGTTAATTCTCAGCTTTGATGGACGAACTGATGAATTGAAGAAATGATGGAGATATGGAAAATGAAGTTTACAGGAGATGTATTATTTTGTACAAATTAGTTCAGAGATTTTTTTCTCAAGTGATGGCTGAAGTACCTTGCATTAATTAACATGTACAAACATACTTATTTTTCTTTCTTCGGCTGTACACACATGAAAATAGTTTGGTGGCTTTCCTTGCAAGCTTCATTTGTTTACATACTTATCTAATTTTGCTTATACAAGTCTACACTTATCTTTTATTTTTGGTGGCTGATAGAATACAATTTAGGCTAACATTTATTACTTTGCTTTGTTCCAGGTTGTATCTTGCTTTTATATATTTGTTTTGCAATTCGGTTTGTACATTTTTCTTTATATTCATATGTTTTTCTTTAGTTCGGCTGATATGATATGGCATCAGTTATCATTGTTTTGTTTAAGTGTACATAGATAGATATATATATTTGTTTACACTTGAATATATGCTTTCTTTTGCAAGTGTATATACATAGCTATGTATATTTATTCACACTAGAATATACTTGAATGTATATGTTTGTTTCCTTTTTAACTTGTCTTTATAATGCTACTTTATAAATAAAGCTTTGTTGTTAGATTTCATTTATTTTTCATTCGTTTATTTTATCACTTTTATATCGTATATATTTTTTCATTTTTATATAATTCTAGAATTATTTAATATGTTCATTTCACATTTTATATAACTATAAATTTATTTGAAATATTTGTTTAACATCAACACTTATTTGAATTCTATAAATATATTTTTATAAACTCAAATTATTATTATTAAACCATTTATTTTAGATTTAAACTCGAGTTCAATATATATATATATATATATTAATTTCAAATTTTCTCATATATCATGTATACATTTATATTCACATATATGTACAATATTTACAATACTTTTAAATTTTAAATGATTTATACAAAATTTATCTGTATTTGGGTAAACTCGCTTAAATTTCCAATTAACTATACAATTTTAATT
Source organism: Allium fistulosum (assembly GCA_030737815.1). Taxonomy (NCBI): domain Eukaryota; kingdom Viridiplantae; phylum Streptophyta; class Magnoliopsida; order Asparagales; family Amaryllidaceae; genus Allium; species Allium fistulosum. The sequence goes on from CM060906.1 coordinate 57,819,295, forward strand.
CAAAAATTAAATAAATTATCAATTTAAATTTATATAAAATTCGGGGTCGTTACAAACTTCCCCCCTTAAAAGAATTTCGTCCTCGAAATTGCCAAGGAGACACAAAGATAGATGAAAAATATTTTATCAATCAACTGAATATTTATTCTGCATTTGGCTCACCAAATCAGAATATCAATAATGGATATAAGAACGAATCTGTTTAACACTCCATAAAATACTCAGGTTATCCGGATCTACGAAGTATGTAGGGGCATCAGTTAGTTCGAAAGGATAACCAACCATCCATAGAATAAATCAGAATCCCAAAGAATAGACAGATATATGGATACTATTCCAAAACTTTTAGTTTAGAACTAAAGTATACCTATCAACCATAGCAACCAATGCAACCAATTCATCCAAACAAACAATTTTGGTCCATCCGGAGTTTATGTCCCATATTAATATATCGAATTTCCTCTTCCTGAATCTATCAGGAATTATTGAAGAATTTGAGAAAAGATGACGAACAAAAGAGACTGATAGAGAAAAGATTGTTTCCTTGTTGTTACAGGGTATTGACCATTTATAGTCGTATTTCCCTGTCCCCTATCTCATCCTTTTCTCGCATTCATACTTATTATCAGTGGATAGTAAGAGAATTTACTGAGACATTCGAACGGATATATGAGGAATACTCATTCTAGGGTATACTTCACCCTATCTCTAATGAGCTACTTAATGTGTTATACTCCTGAGCTAAAGTTTTACCCTCAGCTCTAATACCACGTTGTAGCGATCCAAAATTCAGCCTTCGAAAATCGGCACCGTACTTCACTTGTACTCAAAATGCCGCAGATTCAAACGCCGAATCTGGTTCACCGGAGCTTATAACACCATTAAGTATAACAACACAGCGGAAGAAAGAAATAGATGATATCATATACAACTCCAATGAATACAATATCCAGTGTGATATACAACAATGATATCAATATGATACAACAATATCAGAGATAAATAATGATACAGCGGAAATAGCAATAATGGAAGAGATCACTCCAAATGATCTACAAAAGAGAATGACTCCAACAACTCCAACATCCAGCTCGAACACCAAGAGAAGCAAGTGCAGTCATGAATGAACTCCAACACTGAACTAGCTCCAGATAATCTACTGAACCTGACTATCTGAAAAACCCAACTCTAGACTGCCCGTGTGGAAAATTATGGGCACCCAGAGTTTAGGAAGGGAACAATAAACTCCGAGTCAGTCGTGGGACTGGTGTGAGTAACAAAAAAACAGTATCTTTAAAATAAACACAAAAGGATTTTAAACATTAAAACCCGCAATGCTTTTGGAAAATGAAACTACCATAAGACCTCCCGCCACACACACAATGCAAATGCAGACTTGGAGGAGATTTCTTCTTATGATAGCCAAAAATGCTTACTACGCAAGAAAACTCTTTTGATATTATTACTAGTGCATAGTGTACAAAATCATTTCAAAAATACAATATTAATCTTAGCCAGCATAGGTACCATTGTATTATGCCTACTATAGCTGCTATGTTAAATACCAGGTTCTACAACTAATACCGTACAAGGTTCGTATTGGAAGATGGATTTCCAACAAATGGTCAGGCTAAGGAACTTCCTACTGCCACATGGGATCGCCTCTGGCTGGACGTCCCGAGAACTAACTAGCTCTCTGCCAACACAAGGCCGGGTTACCCCTGTAACAGGTAACTCACGAATATGCCATTCCCCGGTCCTTTGGGACCTTTATCCGAGGCCTCGGTAACCAACATCACACATAATAAATAAAGTGTGTCCACATGAGTAAGTATCTGAGCTCCATACTATGATACCACCCTTTTCCAGAAGGAAATGACATACCCTAAAGGGCACGACCCTCATAACCTTGCTGCATATTCCTGTTTCGACCATTTCCGGTCTGTGAGGTTCGATGAGGTCTTATCCACAAAGCTACGCTTTTTCACAAAGCCGTGCTTTGATCACAAATGATCAGTAAATGATCAACACACAACAACACTCAGCATTCCACATTACCAAATTGGGAGTATATCGCTGATGACCTTCAACTACATAACCTCTGAGCTCGTACGTCTCAGAGAAGGGTGTTAAGCTAAGAGAATAAATTCTCCGCCACCAACAGAAATGTATTTGAAAGAAATCAGCTTTATATCTCAAAGTGTAATGTCAGACATGTAACCATACAAGTCTGTTCCGGATTCGAACAGAACCGAAGGCACTTCCGAAGAAGCCCTTGCAATCCGGGTATTCACAATCCCGATCGGATTTCCCATCACTTAGGAAATCTCTATACCGACGCGACTCAGTGCAGAGACAATCGATAGGTTATCCTATCGTTCTCGCAAATATCCGGTCTTCAACACCGGTCTTCAAATGCCATCCATATACGATGTATCATTATTCGGAATGGGTTATATGACACAAAGGTCCTCTCCCGGTTAAACCGAATAATGAGCACGATATTTAAAAACATATGGATAATGGATTTCAATTAAGTCACAATTTATTTCCCGAAACTTTTCTTCAAATGGTTTAAACACAGTACAATTTCAAATCTTTCAAATAAAAGATTCATCTCACAAAGTTCACTCAGTTTCACAAAGATTCATTCACAGATTTTCCAAATCAATTTCCATTTCAATTTGATTAACTCGTTAAATCTTTAAATCAAAGATTTAACTAATAGGTTTCAAAACAATTTCATTTCGAATGGTTTAAACAAATCACTATTTTAAATCTGTTAAAAATAAACAGATTCAATTCATAGTTTTCAAAATAATTCATTCATAACTTGGGAAACCATTTTTCAATTCAAACTTGAAATTCCTTTAATTCAAATTGGAATTTCATTTCTTATATGTAAGCTTTTATCATTTGGAAACAAACAGTTTTCATTTCAGAAAATCTGATTCATTTATACAAGTTAAAATCTTTTGGGTTAATTTCAAATTCTCAAAACTTTACCTTTAAAATGGTTTAAATTCATAGAAACACATTTATAACATCTTTAACCAAAATTTCCAGACATGGAATTCAATTCCAAATTTTGAATTCAAAATTCAAATTAAATTATTCAAATTAGGAAACTTATCAAGTTATTCAAAATAACTTTTATCTTAAAAACTCCTTTTCAAAAGCTTTAATATTTAACCCAAATCCATTTTCAAAATCAATTGAAATTAAAATTTTAATTTCAAAAATATTAACTTTAAATCATCTGTGACTTAATCGATTTCCACATGAAATCCATATTTGTGTGTGTAAAGATGTAGTCCAGGGGTTTCACACAGTAGTGCAACATCATTCAATCATCACAGATTAAAATACAGAATATAGCTGATAAGCGGTATAAACTATAACGCTTATCTTTTCATTCACAGATCACAGATATATGAATATTACATATAATAATTTACATTCATCCCAGATAAATAGCTACAGTACAGATCACACACAAATCAGAATATGTCACAAAGCATAACATATCAAGGATATTACACAATTGAATCATTCAGTTAAGTCCAAACATTCACAAATAAACTGATTGATCAACTGATTAATTTAATTCAGATGTATTATTTATTAATCTGGGTTAATTATCATAAGTTAATTATAAAATTATTTGAAATAAATACTCCTTTCAAATTTATTAGTTAACCCTTAATTATTAACTAATCAATTTTTAATTGATGGATCAATTAATCTTTAATTATTAAATTAATCTTAATTAATCACAATTATTTAATTAATCCTTTAATTTATTAACAAATAATTTACTCATTCAAATTAATTACATTCAGTAGTTATCTGCTTATTACTTCTCTAAGTAATTATATTTTTAAAATTATCAAATGATTATTCTGAATTAACTTAAGAGATTTAATTTGAACAATTTTGATTAACTCAATAATTACATCGAATATTTAATTTCACAATTATTGTCATTAAGTAATTATACTTAATAGTTTTACAATTGATTATTATTAACTTAATCAATCTAAATTTATTGTTAAAATTTATCACATTAATTAATTATCCAAATAACCTTAGTTAATGATTTCATTAACTATTAAATTTCTTTAATCACCTTTTAAAGAAAATTTCTTATATTAATCATTTTTGATTATAATTTGATTAACTATTAAGAACTCATTAATTCAAGTTATTTAATTTATTAAATGTTAATTGTGAATAAATTAGTTCTTGATTACAAATTAATCAATTTCCAATCATTTATTAACTTAAACCTTTCTTAATAAATTTAAAACTTATAATCACCAATTAACTTAATACAATCATTAATTATCATGATTAATTAACTTAATAAATAAATGAATTACAATTCATTAAATCTTCATTTACTTAAGATAAACTCATCTTTTTATTTATGATTTAATTATCACCTATAAATATGGTTGAAACTATTCATTTCAAATTTTCATTTTAAAATTTAAAACTACTGACAGGTTTAAACCTGTAACAGTAAATGACCCGAGCCACCAAAAATACTTCGAGGCGAATACTCGAATTACTCGAGAGAAACTCGAGTTTTCTCACTTTTTTTCCCCAGGTTCTATCTTTCATCAAATTTTCTTAACTAAGTAAAAATTTAAACTGTATTTTATTCCCACGCGCACTCGAATTTCACTTCGGGTCAAGAAGTCTTCCCACTCGAGAACTACCCGAGTCACTCACGAACCCATCACTAGACGCAAAATTCTCACCGTGCACGTGCACCCACATTCGCTAGCGCTCCGGCGACCTTCACCCCTTCCGACCAGTTGCATATTGACTCAGCAATCGATTCAAGTGATCGATTCTAAAACATATAGCCAAAATCGAAATCGAGTAATCCAGTTCAAACCTGGAACTCGACATCACCAGAAAATCCCCTCGACCACACGATTTTGACCACCAGAGTACCAGTGCCTCCGGCCACGACTTCGTCCATGTTCCTCCTATCATTCCCTAGGATTCTATCATGCTCGATCGAGCATTGAAGGCGAACGAATCAAATTTCACTACCTCACCAAAGCTAGGTCTAAAAACTTCACGAGCTCGCCGCCGTCACCTCGATGAACTGGAACTACTCCAGCTATTTTTCCCAACCTCATTGGTCACTCCTCTACCTCCAGTCTCCAACTCAATGACCAACTCCTCGTTATTCGCCTAGAATTGATGAATTTAACAAATCTGATCATCTCACGAATTCCCATCATACCCAATTTTAAAAATTATGATATATACATCAAAAATCATATTTTCCTCATGCGAATCAAGTTATAAAATCAATACAAGGATTTAAGTCATTTGATTTTCTCGTTTTTAAAAGATTTTTACTGTTATTTCATATTTTCAAATAGTTACTAAACATTTCAACTTGAAACCATTTTTAAAATTGAGTTCAAGGTCAAACAAACATCTTTGATTTTGACCCTAAGTCCAAACATCAAGTGGATTGGGCAGAAATGATTTTTTGAAAGCAAAATTTTGTTTTCAGAGTATCAGACAGTAAGCCTGTCCCAAAACACTTCTAGCTTTCAATTTAGATTCAGAGAATCATGTATATAATTACAAGCTTATTCACAGATATATATATAGATAGATAACAGATTTATACTCTTAAAATTTAAAGAAAAATGCTACTCACCTTACTTTCCAGAAAGAACAAAGTTTCCCAGATTTTTGAACAGGCTGAAGAACTGCTAGTTGAAACTCTATTTTTTTCTTCCGATCTCTGGGTTTTAGTTTGATTTGTTTGATGTTTTTAAATTGAAGTTTGTTCAAGTTTGAATGATATTAACTTTAGTTAATTCTCAGCTTTGATGGACGAACTGATGAATTGAAGAAATGATGGAGATATGGAAATGAAGTTTACAGGAGATGTATTATTTTGTACAAATTAGTTCAGAGATTTTTTTCTCAAGTGATGGCTGAAGTACCTTGCATTAATTAACATGTACAAACATACTTATTTTTCTTTCTTCGGCTGTATACACATGAAAATAGTTTGGTGGCTTTCCTTGCAAGCTTTATTTTGTTTACATACTTATCTAATTTTGCTTGTACAAGTCTACACTTACCTTTTATTTTTGGTGGCTGATAGAATACAATTTAGGCTAACATTTATTACTTTGCTTTGTTCTAGGTTGTATCTTGCTTTTATATATTTGTTTTGCAATTCAGTTTGTACATTTTTCTTTATATTCATATGTTTTTCTTTAGTTCGGTTGATATGATATGGCATTAGTTATCATTGTTTTGTTTAAGTGTACATAGATAGATATATATTTGTTTACACTTGAATATATGCTTTCTTTTGCAAGTGTATATACATAGCTATGTATATTTATTCACACTAGAATATACTTGAATGTATATGTTTGTTTCCTTTTTAATTTGTCTTCATAATGCTACTTTATAAATAAAGCTTTGTTGTTAGATTTCATTTATTTTTCATTCGTTTATTTTATCACTTCTATATCGTATATATATTTTCATTTTTATATAATTCTAGAATTATTTAATATGTTCATTTCACATTTTATATAACTATAAATTTATTTGAAATATTTGTTTAACATCAACACTTATTTGAATTCTTTAAATATATTTTTATAAACTCAAATTATTATTATTAAACCATTTATTTTAGATTTAAACTCGAGTTCAATATATATATATATATATTAATTTCAAATTTTCTCATATATCACATATACATATATATTCACATATATGTACAATATTTACAATACTTTTAAATTTTAAATGATTTATACAAAATTTATCTGTATTTGGGGAAACTCGCTTAAATTTCCAATTAACTATACAATTTTAATTCAAAAATTAAATAAATTATCAATTTAAATTTATATAAAATTCGGGGTCGTTACAGTTTTGCTTTTAAATGAGATTGGGTTATTTGTTTTGAAAACTATACTTTCGAAATCTTCGAAACCTTGCTTTCGACCTCACTGGATAGCCTCCTTCGCAAAACATATATCTCTTTTCAAAACATTAGACTCCTGCTTTTTAAAACACTTTAAAATCCTTCTTTCGAAACCTTTCGAATATAATAAAGTGTTACTTATTAATTATTAAAATCATAGCTTCGAAATCATTGGAAGTATCTCTTCTTAAAGTATTGAAAGTCCCCCTTTCGACATCATTGGCTTTACCTTTTAAAATATCATTTGGGTTAATATAAATGAAAGTATCTCTTTCAAAACCATTCTTTACCATATAAAAATGTTGGGGAATTTATGATGGTGTCGGAACCATCACTTTCGACAGAGTCGAAAGCATATATTAAAAATACTGAAGGATAACTTCGAAACCCCTTCCAAAGCCATTGCCTTTGAAACCTATAACCCTTTCGAAAGCATTTAGGAAGCGGCTTAATACATCTTTAAAACAACACTATCTTTCGACAGCATGGATGACTTTAATACACTCGAAAGGCAAAAGAATCGGCGGTAGGGTTTCGACTATGTCAGAACCCCCTCTTTCAAAAACATTGATTCATAATTAAAGGAACTTCTTAGAAAGCCCTTTTTCTTTTAAAACAACATGGCAACCCCTTCGAAAGCCATTATAAAACTCCTTCCGAAAACATATATATCGACTAAGTCGAAAGCTTAGTAAAACAAAGGCAAGCGCTTAACTTTTTAAAACAAACTAAGGTATCGACTTCATCAGAAGCATGCTTTCGACACCATAACTTCCGCCTTTTTTCAATCCACTACGTACCACCTAGATGATACCCTATGATTGGTTAGGGCTTAATGGTTTCGACTTTGTCGTAGGCGAAAGAATAAGGGACGAAAGGTACCCTTAATAGAGGTGTAACCTGTTTTTCTTGGATAAATGTCAAATTAAGCAACTTATATCAACTAACCTGCCTACGTGCAAACTTCTTATTGGTTGGCTTAACTTTTTCCATGCTTTTCAAAACTAACCGCCTTATTATTTTGGATAAGTATCAAGCTTAGAATTTTACAGATAAAACCTTCTATTGCAAATACAATTAAATCATTTAGATCCTCTTCTCAAAATTATTAGATTTGTATATCAAATCACTTAAGAAAAATCCCCAAAAATCATAGAAATTTACTTTGATCATGTTATATAACATATCAAAATTTCAAACCCAAATTCTCAATATCGATCACTATGAAGTAGTTTGCTTTATTGATCTTTCTTTGACGTTTACAATTGATTTCAGCAAATTACAGCGAATACCAATGATTTGCAACAGTGAAATTCGTTGGTAGCAGCAGCAATGGAGTTCAGATCTGGATCCGGCAGAGTCTGGGCGTTGGAGATCTCAAGGAAGAAGAAGAACCCCTTTTCTGTTGGCTTTGGGGGTCTATTTATAGGTGTAGGAGGCTGGTATTTCGCTCAGATCTCGGGAGACCCTTTCTGGCATGTGACCAGGCCCGCGCGCCCAAGCCTGTGAAGTTTCGGTCCAATCCGTGATCGATACAAACGGATTTCATATCGATCAAGATTTTGTCCAATGGAGTCGAAATTTGGCGTGGAAATTCTTTAGCATGTACGTAAGCTTCTGCGAAAATTTCATAGCATTTGGACTTGTAGATCAGGAGATATGATCGATACGAAATGGGATTTTCGGTTGGCTGTTTCGTTCGACTCGCTCTTATTCGACTCGCTCTTCGACTCAACCACTTCGAATCGGTTCAGCAGCAGTCCCCTTCGTATCGAGGCATTTGTGTTGTTTTGTTCGAATCGATAGGAGGTGGCCTTATTCGTATCGATAAGAGTGACCCACCTAGATGGATTCGAACAAAGGCTTTTCATATATGGACACGAACTGGGCATTGGATGATCGAGTCGAAATGTGGCTCTCTGATGGATGCGAAGCGGAGCGAGTCGAAGTAGGCATCCCTGATGGATGCGAAGCGGAGCGAGTCGAAGTAGGCATTCCTGATGGATTCGAAGTAGGCATTAGTTGATCGAGTCGAACTATTGTTTTTTGAAGGATGCGGATCGGGTCGAACAAAGGTTCTGAGTTGGAGTTGAAGTGGAGCGAGTCGAACGGAGGTTGGTTTTCACCCAATTTTGCATCGATCGTAACTTGAGCATACGAACTCGGATTGACTTGAAATTTGGAACGTTGACTCTCATAGCTTAGCTTGTCATGTTATATTAATTTAAGCTCGATCCGGACTTGGACAAAATTTGTCGATATCCATAGTGAGCCTGTGTATAACCGATCTCTGGGATGGATCGTCATTGGTTTACTAGTCAATTCCTTAGTGTCATGGCCTTGCCAAAAGGCGGGATAACATTTGCCCCCCAAAGTACGTCTTGTGGAAACATGATGTGCTTTGAAATGCTGCAATCTTCATTCTGAATAGTTATCGTCTTTTCGATGAAAGCTGTAGCCTTCGACTGATTTTCTCGAAAATGTAAACTGTTGACTGTTAACCGCTGTACCCTGTATTGTTGCAACTAATTGCTGTATGCTAGTGATTAACCGTTTGTTGTTGTAATTGTTATCAGACGAGTTTCCAATTCCAGTGAATCTGGAATATTGAATATTAGTCCGTCATACATGCATATAGGTTAATCTGACTCTTGCTGACGTTTATACGTTCATGAGTCGTTGTCAGTTTATTTTATATTGAATTTCGTATCGATCCTCTCCTGAACCGACGTGAAATTCGTTGTAACAACGCTCGATGGTTGTTTTTGAATGCTCCTTCATATTGATCCTCTCCTGAATCGATGTAGAAGGTTAAAACATTGTTTTTGCATCAGTATTCGTTGCATTGATGGATACGAAATGGTCGTTTGTATCGATAGAGTTCAATGCCTTCTGAACAACCCCTGCTGCACACTTCGAATCGATTGATTTGGAGTCATTAGATACGAAAAAACAATTCGTATCGATGGAGTTGGCTTCTAAGAGCCGTGATTTGATGGATTCAAACTGCATAGGAGATGGAGTCAAAGGTGACCGATACGAACTGTGGTTTCGTATCGATGGAGTTGGCCTCTGAGAGCTATGATTTTATGGATTCGAACTGTTCGTTCGTATCGATGCGCTAGAGACGGAGTCGAAGATGACCGATTCAAACTATGGTTTCGCATCGATGTAGACTCGAGTCCATGGAGTCGAACAGCTTGTTCGAATCTATGCGTAGGCGACACGTTGTAACCGGTCGTGTTTACTGGAATGCGTATTGTTTTTTCACTTCACCTTCGAATCCATATAAATATCGTGGACTTAGCCATTTTTTCACTTTTTACCTTTTGTTTTCCTGCCTTGCTTACGTATCGCTCCAGAGCCTCTCAAAAGAAAGAAAAACCTTTGCCTCGGAATCGATTCAGAAACTTTCAATTCCTTCAATCATTTATTGAAATCAGGTAACCAATTGAACAAATCCAGTCGTAACACGAAGAGATCCAAATTCTCATGCCGTTCTATTTGAATCTGTGTTTGAACATTGCTCGAGGAAGAAGACAACGTGCGAGGTCGAGAAAGGACAGAATGGAGTTCGAATCGATCTGGGGAAGAGGGAGTGTTGAGGAAGATAGCTTGATCCTCGTTTTCGTGTCGATCTGGAGTCAGGGCTTCGAGATGATGAGATGGAGGCCTTCGTATCGATCGATTGCTAAGTTTTTGCATCGAGTCTTGATGATCGATGCGAATACCTCGAGCATGTTGATCGATACGAAGGGGCTGCATCTGATGGATTCGAAACTTAGAGTTTTTTGATCAAGTCGAATTACGCGCCAGGGGACCGATACTAAAGCGACCAAGTTGATCGATACGAAAGTGTTGCGCTCCGATCGATTCGAAATCCCCAGCCTTTTGACCAAGTCAAACTTGCACGCCAGCCTTTTGACTGAGTCGAACTCGTACGCCGATGACCATGATTTATCGATGCGAACAAGGCTCTTGTGAGCGATACGAATTGGACGTTAAAAAAATTGTAATTCCTTGCACACTTGAACAACTAACTCCGACGAGCTTCAAACTTGCATAACTGGACTTAATCATTTCACCGCATATCTGATTGCCTATCGAAGCTCGTTGACGAAACTGGAACTTATCAAAATGATAACAAACTTTAACTTGGACTGATAGCTAATAATTGGATGGCACGGTTGTGACGGTCAGCGATGACGGTCCTTCCGACTGAATTCCGAAGTCTCGTCGTTTTCATGTTTTCTTCAATCCTGTAGATCTTCTCAAGTGATATACAGTACCGCACTGCACAACACACTCACACACTTTACACTGGGGGATGCACGAGCGTTATTGTCTGTTTAAGAATGATTTGTCATAAGCTAGCTAGTCATGGAACCTTCAAGTTCTCAGCAACAGGAACTCCCGAGTTCAATTCCTTCAACCGTCGAAATACCGGTTATTGAAGCCGAAGTGATAGATCCAGCTCCGGACGAGCGTCTAGGTGCCCGGTTCATTTGTCGTCTACAAGATTCTGTGCATCTGGTATCTCCAAAGATATGCTGGGACGGATTTGTTTAAGACACGGCTTGTCATTCGATGACGTGCTACTGCCTGGGCCAGATGATAGGCCGCATGATCCCCCGGAGGGGTTTACTGCTTTTAACCGTCATGCCTGTACGGCGGGAACACTTCCTCCTTTCTTTAAGCCCATTTTTATTAATAAGTACGACCACTTAAATTTATTCAAATCTCAATCCCCTTATCACTTAACATTTAGATTATTCTATTTAATTTATCTAATTAAATATCCTTAATAATGTTATTTAAAAATTAGGGATGTTACACATCGTCACTCTAAGATTTTTTGTTTGATCTAGTTATTATTAACCAACTGGAAACTCTCGGATGCATCATTCCAAATTTATCTGATAACCCCGAGTATGTAATCCCTTGGTGCCCCATTAGCCATGAGTAACATATTACCAATCTGTGGACTCAATGAATTTATCGATATTTTTTTCGAAACTTCTTGATCAAGATATCTAAAACAATATGTTATTCTATAGTGTGATAAGTTTCTCATGATTATAACAATTTGTAACTATTATCACATAACATATTATTTGAGGATTTTTTGTTTATATACTTTAGTTTAATCACTTAATTAATTATATCACTATATAACAAAGTATGAAATAGAAATTAGACACCTTAATTATGAATAAGATACACTATAGAGTTAGATATGGAGTTAGATATGTATAACAAATTACATAATTGCACCTATGGCATACCCTATCTCTCTCAATATGCTAATGTAAGCCTGTCAATTATATGATATAATGCTTGTATGACTTGTTTGGCTTGATATGATGATGTTTATTGTATGTTGTGTTTTGATGTATGTTTGAATAAATAATACTTTGGAAATTGAGAGATTGGTATGAGAAGAGTTGGTTCTATGGATGTTGGGCTCCTGAATATATATGGAGTGAAATATATATAAAAAAGTACTATATATTAAAGAATGACGCTCAAATCATGGAATGACCAGTTGCTTGGCATAGAGATGAAGCTAACCAATGCTGTTTGGAGTTCGCATAACCCCCGGGGAAAAGGAGCTAGAGATGGATTGATTGCTTGAGTAAAGTTAGAAAATAATTAGTCAAATTTGGCTAAGTGATGGATCGACACCAATTCATGCCAAAGTGAAGACTTGGCATTTTCGGAGATTAGAGGCATGGGGAATGTATCACAAGGAAAAGATTAATAATTTTGGCTAAGTGTATGGATCGACTTCGATCAATGATGGATCAGTACAGTCCATCAAGATGGTCAATTTGGGCATTTTAGCTATTGAATGAAGAGAGAAGCTAATTTTGGCCAAGTACAATGACCGATACTGATCCATGATGGATCGGTATCCATCCATGTTCCAATGGAAGATTGATGTTGATTTCTTGAGGAGCTAGCTGAAGCATTGGGGTTGTTCTGGTTGGAAATTCTATCTTAGGGTGACTTGTAGGGGGAATAACATGTGTTATTCCGCCTTTTGGCAAGGCCATGATATCGTAGATTTAGCTAAAACGTGTGGTTACCAACTTTGAGAATCAATGATATACAAGACTATGGACGATGGTCGAGCAGAATCATACCGGAATCCGATCAAGATGAAATCAATATGAAATGACAAGGAAGGCCCCATGAGGCTACCTTTCAAATTTCAAGTCAATCGAAGTTCGTACGCTCGAGTTATGGACAAATGAAAAATTTATATGGATCGATCTAGAACGATCCGCAAAACATCATAAATTAACGATGATCGATCAATATACCAAAATCTACAAAGGCAATGCACTTGAAACTTTTAGAGCATCAATATATTAAAGAGTGGAGCCCACAAAAATGATCGCATGATAAAACTCCCATGTCTTGGAAAGACATACCGATCGTTCTATAACTATCGTACAAAATTAGCTAGAACGATCCATAGCTTCACGGAAAATGCGATATCTCACAAATTGTACGTCGTAATTGCATGAAATTTGGAGAGCAAGTATCTTACAACATGAAGAGCTTACACTATCGGTCGCACATCAATCAGAGGCCAAAATAACGATCGATGTAATTATGACCGACCGTTCCCAAATATCGAGTTAGGGCCACTGATCATTTTGGTGGGCCCCTACGTATCTAGAAACTCTTCTTACAAAATTTCAGTCCAATCCATGCCTGTCTTCTTCTATAAGTTCAACAACCATTCTCTATAAAGAGGATCCTTCTTTCTACTGCCTAGGCTCTGCCATTTTTATTCTTTACTCTTGTACTAATGGATCCTAGTTGATCGAAACATCTTTGTAATCCTAATCAGGTGCAAGACCAATAAAAATATGAAGTGGATGTAGGCCAAGATTGCCGAACCACAATAAAAATCTGTGTGTTCATTTATTTTTTCTGCTATGTTTTATTTCATTCATCATTTAGTCTCTACGAGATTCTATTGGGTGTTGATGCCCATTTTTGGCATCAACAACATACATGTACAACTATCATTATCCAAGTGAGGAAAGGGGTTGATATGCAGGAATTTAGAGTTAGATTACCTTAAGGGAAACATATCACTAGGTAAGGACGCTTCCCAATGAGCAACTGTTAGTGACACGACTAAGTGTGCCATTAGTAGGTTGACCCGACCATTACCAGGTAAGGGCTCTTACCAGCGAGCGGCTGCTAGAAACATGTCCGTAGGTGTTAACATGTAGCGTCATTTGAGTTCTATTTCCATTAGACCAATAAAAGCCATCACATCCCTAAACAACTTGAGATGCGATATGAGTTTTGATTGATGATTTCTATGGTTATCTTTGTTAATGATAGGTACTATCGAGTCTAATATGCCCACACCTTACTACATGCTGAGAAAGTGTAGCATACCCATTATTATAGTAGTTTAGCCCCGATGTTTATATGTGCTAACTTGTTGGATATAGGACTAGGTAAGATATGACTTTTCCGTACCATATTACTCTTTTTGTGATATATCGAGTATGTATCTATTATTTTAGGCTTATAAACCACTCATACTCGACCGTTGTTTGACTCGAGGTTATTTGCATTACTTCTGATATTTTTAGATACTCCTAAATGAGTAGACTGAAATATATGTATGAGGATAGCCCATGGACATGTGTGGAGTATGAGCAGAAGGAATATGCTTGCTCATATATACTACTTTATAGAGTTACTACCGCTTATTTCTGTTGTGCATTGCATGAAGCTATTAACACGTTATTGTATTTATAGATAGTTTTATATTACATAGTTTATGATGTATCAGAGTTGTGTAAGCTCATATATATACACATATATATTCATGTATAATCTAATGAACCTATGATGTGCTTTGATGATGTCTTTGGTTTATTTGATTATGCCACTGTCATGGTTGTTTTATATCTATGTTTGATATTGTATTTTGTCAATGCACTGTGAGATATATGATCGGTCATCGTTTTATTTCATTATAACTTGACGGTTTCCCTCTATTGGCTTGGTACCACTACAGTTGCAACAACTGATACATTTGACACATAATTATTAGTTATTTATTAATTTCCATTTAAAATTAAATTGGCGATAAAATACAATTTTGAGCAGGGTTGTCTTTTTGTGAATGTTGATAATTGATTTCCATTTGGAATGTTCAAGAAACAAATTTTGATATATAATATGTTATGCTTTGGACACATTGACAGAAATGGGTATTTATAGGCCCAGAATTGCTTTAGACTCGAAATACCCAAAATTTTTGTTATAAATATAAGTCTTTCCAAACCCTAGCCACCACCATGCCACACTCTCTTCCGTAATCCCAAAATTTCTTCTTAATCACTTGCCATTGGAGGACAACTTTCCCTAACCAAAATTGTTTCCAAACTCAAAGTGTCTAAATACCATCAAATTGTATATCAAATTGATCCTCTCGATGAGATGAAGAAACATCAATTGTTCTTTTTGGATATGAAGCCTGATGTGTATGTAAATCTTAACTAGAGGATCCGAGTAGAATCAGTGTTAATCAATTATGGCATTTTTTATTGGGATGAATATTGAATAAATTGAAAGCATGAGGTTATAGACCTCGACATGGGGAGTTTGGAGGTGGTATCGATTGCATGAATAGTCCTATTGTCAACTGGAATTTTCTCAAGAAGATGATGACGATGTGTATAGGGAGGTGGCGACGAGCATGATAGCATATTAGACATGTTCGAAACTGTAGGTGGAGTGCATTGAGTTGAACACAAGTGGTTGAATAACGTATGATGCTTGGAGTTTGAGTTAATCGATAGTCTAAGTTTAGAACTCGACAATTGATGTGGAGGAGATGGTAATTTTATAATTTAATCCCTAAAATTTGTTATTTACATTTCAGACTTTGAATCTTCTAATCAGTATATCTTTTGCATACAACCTCAGTTTCACATGAAGTGTGTTTCATTGGGTTTGTGGAAAAATTCTAGATAGTTTGGCTTGTGGTTTGATGAATTTTACAGCTATTTGGAAAAATGTGTTGGTAGAATTAAATGGTTATAAGTATTTATAATTTTAAAAAATATAAAATAAATATTCATCGATAGATACACATATATTAATATGCATTATGCCTTTTTATAATTGCTTGATTGTTATGATGTTTTAATGTTATTTGGTTGTTTATCTATTTAATTGCTGCATTGTTGGATGTTGAGTTTTTACCGTAATTAATTTACAGATTTAGGAAAATAATCAATTAATAGAAAAGAAGTTTTTTTTGAAATGGTACCTAGATACAACATGTCACTGGAACAACATAACGCAGATCACATGTCAATATATGTTCGAATCACGCTATGCAAGTTTCGAACTTGTGACCTCTCACACCAACGTCGAATCACTTAACCACTGGGACAATGGTGCTTGTCATTAATAGAAAAGAAGTTAAATTATGTAATTTTAGAAAAATAGATAAATTAATGGAAAATAATAATATTTATAAATTTTGAGTGATATTTGTACATAAAAGTGATTTAGCAATTTATAATAAAATCGATGTTAAAATTTAATAGGGTCATTATTATGAATATCTAGGGAAACTCATAAATAATAATGAAAAGTCTATTTTAAAGTGAATTGGGAGAATTTATTATCATTTATAAAGTGAAGTATAATTCAAATGTGATTTTTGGGGAAGATTGTATTATTTTTGAATAACATAACTATACGACTGTTTTATAGAGTTCGTGGAAAATATTATTATTATTATTATTATTATTATTATTTGAGTAATAGAAATAAGAGATGTTTTGAGGATAGTATTAATGAAAATAAAGGTGTGTTTTTAGGAATGTTCCATTACATATTTTTGAGATAAATTGCAATAAAAGGATTTTTGAGATTTAAAGTGGAATATTATTATTTTGAGTTAAATATTAATAAATTAGTTATGATGATAATAAAGAGATTTGAGTGTGTGTGTGTATGTTTGATGAAAAGTGATACTATTATAATTTTTAAAAGTAATTTAACGTAAATTACTATTTTGATTAAATAATGATGTTATGAGATATTTAAAGTGATTAATGTAATATGAAGGATTTCTGTTGTATATTACTATTTTGAGAAATTATTGTTGTTTTGAGATAAAATAAATAAATATGTTTTTATACTAAATAATAATAAGATGATTTTATACTTAAAGGAAATAATATGTGTAAATACATTACTTTGAATTGTCGTGACATATATGATTTATTATTGTTTTAATTTACAATATGTGTTTGTTGTTTGAAGATGGAATCACGTTAGGATGAGTTGTGAGATATATACCATTGTTACCATGCGGATGTTGTGTAATCAATTATGGTTTTATCGTGTTGATGTCATTGGTGTTTTTCTTACTATTAAAGAGTAGTCAGTACACATTTGATGAATTTGATGTTTCTGTTGCCAGTATAGAGTACTTAGTGCACGTTTGATGAATTTGAAGTTTTGTTACTAATATGGAGTGGTTAGTACACATTTGGTTTATTTACACTTGCATTTGTTCTATTGATGTTGTGTTAGTGATTGATGAATCAGTACA
The DNA here is from genome assembly GCA_030737815.1 of Allium fistulosum. Classification (NCBI taxonomy): domain Eukaryota; kingdom Viridiplantae; phylum Streptophyta; class Magnoliopsida; order Asparagales; family Amaryllidaceae; genus Allium; species Allium fistulosum. The sequence continues at coordinate 57,836,904 of CM060906.1, forward strand.
CATTTGACAATATCTACCATTGTTGATTTATTTGATGTTTGGTGTTAACGTTGAATATTTTTGGATTTGTGTGATGTTTAATAGGTCTGTATTTCTATTATTGTTGTTATCCCATATTTATGATGATTGATTTTGGTGACATAGTAGAATATGAAGTTTTCTACTTGCATTGGTTGCTTGGTAGTTATTGTTGTGCAATGTAATCTACTAACAAGTATTTAATGCAGGAAAAGAGTAGGAAATAGAACCACACGGGCTTAATTCCAAAAGGACATGTAGGTAGTCTTTTTCTATGCAACAACCACAAATCCCTTTGGGCCAAGGTATATAGCTTTAGGCGTAGCCCAAACATAGTTGATCAACTTTTCATTTTTACGATATATATATATGTATATATATCTCTCTCACTCTACGCGTGTGTGTCTACGCATATATATATATATATATATATATATATCTTTGTGTGTGTGTATTTGTAAAGATTGCAGGGGAAGCAAAGTAGGGATAATATGCTTGGACATATGAGAATTATACCGACTAAACAATACAACGTTAATAATTTTGGAAATATACATCACTATTAAATTGAGAATATCTTGTTGAGTAAGCTATGCGAGGAACATTTTTATTTGAGAAATATTTTTTATTTTTGAATTTGAAAATCTTTTGTTTGGAATTAATTTTGGTCGTAAGTATTTTTACTTAAAAAATACTTTTGAGAAACAATGTTTTGGGAGGAAAACATTTTTTGGGTAAAGTATTTTGGTCCAAAACACTCAATGTGGAAAAAATATTTTATTGGGAATATATATTAAAACATTTTACTTAAAGAATAAGTTATATATATATATCTAGTATTTAAAGTACTTTAGAAAATATTTACTAAAAATAGAATACTTTGATTCAAAAATATATAGTTGGAATAGTAATTATCTTATTTGAGAAACAAAAATTAGATGTGTTTGTTAATAAGTATTTTATTAGAGAGATATTTGATTTTTAAGAGAATTTTATTGAAGAAATTTTGAGAACTATAAAAGTAGACTGAGTGGCATGGGTGTAAGATGATTTGATAATATGAGTTTTGAGTTTGGCCAATATCCATTATGGATATAATCTTTATGCTTATTATGTGTGACATTCCCTTAAGAGTTTTAGGTATGTCTAGTTATTCAATTCCATAGTGTAAGAGAGAGTTGGGTTATGAGGTTGTGCTTACCCATTTCGATGTATGGAATAGTACATTTTACTTTAGTTGTATTTGCTTACTTCGGTTGAATTGATTGCATCATTTTTATGTTTTTAAAGTGATTAGTTATGTTAGGAAAATTGTACTATTTTGATTGACATGTTTGTTTTATTTTCTATGACATGTTTGTTTGAATTAATTTAGTTCTGCATGCATTGTATTGTTGCTTATTTTTCTATGATCCTGTTTTGTATACTTGTTTTTTTTTTGTTTTCCTTACTTTGATTGTTTCTGTTATATCCCATGTTTTATTGCTTGCTATGTATGATAATTATATGACGAGGGTAGTTATCCAATGTTGACTTTTAGTGGGGTGCACATTGCAGTAACTAGTGCGGGTAGGGACATAATTGGTTTAATCACGTGGGATGACATAGTTTCATAAGCCGAGGAAGACTAGATATTCAAATTGACTAAAAGATACGATAATGTTTCTTAAGGATGAGCAATAGCGACTGAATTGTTTTGGTGACTAAAGGCTTGGTGGGTACCATTGAGGGATCAAAGTAATAGTTGGGATGTTCATTATACCTTTAATAAAATAGAGTTTTATCATATGTATGTTTCGATATCTATTTTTATATCAGTAATTACCAACTTCCGTAAGTGTTTTTAATATTTGTAGAGACTCATATTTTGATTTTTGAAGAGGCTAATACAGTTTGAAATTTTTGTAAAATATTGTTCTCTAATTTTTTTTTAATTAAACTGATTTTAAAGAAAAATGATAATATTTTTAATAAGAATTTTTTGTTGGTTTGAAGAGAGCATGGAAGCTTTGATTTAAAAGTGAAAATATTCTAGTATAAATGTTTTGGTTTGAAGATGTATTAGAACTCTCATTGCTAGCGATAATGAACTAGTAGATCCCTCTTGATTTTTTGGTTGGGTCTTCCCTATCATCAAACGAAGGAATTACTATAAGAGGATTTTGGAATCATATTTTTGACGTGATCAAAATGTTGGAACATGATGGGTTCCTATATGGATGCATTTCTGAGGATACAACCATGAGTGGCAATGCTCATCATTTTGAGGGTGTAACCATAAGTAGGTGCACATAATATTTTGGAGGGTGCAAGTATGATATAATACACCAATTGTTTTTAAAGTGATCTATAAGGAAGTTCATTAATGATTTTGGAGGATACACGTATTATAGTGGATGTGCAGTCAGTATAGGAGTTGGAACACATGTGTTATTTGTTGGTATGTTAGTGCGATGATAATACCTTATTATTTTGAGTATATGTGCTTTATTTTGATGAGCTATATTGATTGTTGGTTTATATATTTATAGTGCATGCATTTTTGGACTAACCTTAATTTTTGTCATGGACTTTTGTTTATGGGCCCTTATGGTTAGATTATTAACACATATGACATGACTTGTGAACGAAGTAAATCTGTAATTGAGATTATTTCACTTTCGTTGATGGAGTATTATTTATACATGAGATAGTTTTTATTGCAAGGTTATGGAAATATATGTATTGTTATAGTGTATGTGGAAAATTTTATTCATTATTATGAATGGATTTGATTGTGTCATAATCGGTAGTGTTATACAGTTGTCGTATACCACTTTAGAAGTGGTTAGTGATTAGTATACTTCCCCATATTTTGAGGTTAAGCATATGATGATGCTTTATCGATTGGGTTGAGGGTTGTTTTTAGAGAATTGCACGGACACAATTCTTTAAGGGGGAGAATGTAATGACCTGCGACTTTGATAATTAATTATTAATCAATTATTAATAGCCGTTTAAAATTGAATTGATGATAAAAGACAAATTTGAGCAGTGTTGTCTTTTTAGGAATTTTGATAATTCCATTGCATCGGAATGTTCGAGAAACAACTTTTAGTATATTGGACACATTGACCAAAATGGGGATTTTTAGATCCAGAATTACTTTAGATCTAAAATACCCAAATTTTTGCTATAAATGCGAGCCTTTCCAAACTCTTGCCACCACCAGACCACTCTCTCTTGCTTCATCTAGAAATTTCTCCTTAATCACTTTCTAATGGCGGTCAACTGTTCGTAATCAAAATTGTTTCAAAATTCAAAGTGTCTAAATACCATCAAATTAAATATCAAATTGATCCCCTCGATGAGACGAACATATGTCTGGTATTTTTTTTAGATGGAGCTAGGCACGGCCGAAAATCATGTCAAGGTGTCTAGCCGGAATTAGGGTCAATTCGGGTGTTTTTTATTGCGATGATTATTGGCAAAATTGAAAGCATGGGATTGTAGATCTCCATAAAGTGAGTCCAGGGATGGTTTCGATTGCATTAAATAGTCCCAGAATCAAATGGAATTTGCACTAATGTTGAATGGCGGTGGGTAGAAGGAGGTGACAGTGAACATGATAGGGCATCAGACTTGTTTGAAACTGTAGGGGGAGGCACGATGAGTCGAGCGTTAATGGTCTCATGGAGTATGGTGGTCAGAGGTAGAGTTAATCGATGATCAAATTTTAGATCTCGGTGGTTGACATGATTTGGGGGTAGATGGTAATTTTATAATTTAATCCTTAGAATATATTATTTACATTTTAAACCTTGAACCTTCTATTCATCATATCTTTTGCATACGACCTTCGTTTCAAGTGCGGTTTGTTCCGTTGGGTTTTAGGTGAAATTCTGAACAATTTGGTTGTAGTTTGATGACTTTTGGATGTATTTGGGAAAATATGTTGGCAAGATTAATGGTCATAAGTATTTATATTTAAAAACTATTAAATAAATATTATCGATAAAAATACATATTTGTTGATATGTGTTGTCTTTTATGATTTGTTGATTATTGAAGTGTTTTGATGTGATTTAATTGTTTATCTATTTAATTGTTACATTTTTGGAATTTATATTTTACAGATTTAGGAAAGTAATTAACTAACATAAATGTAAAATTGTATTTTTTTTAAATTAGATAAATTAATGGAAAATAAGACTATTTACAAAATTTGAGTTATATTTGTAAATAATAGCGATTTAACAATTTATATTGAAATTGATGTGAAAATTTAATGTTGATATTATTTATGAATCTATTGGCAAATTCATCAATAATAACGAAAAATCTATTTTAAAGTGAATTAGGAGAATTTATTATTATTTATAAAGTAAAGTTTAATCTAATAAATAATAATGTGATTTTTTGGGACAACTATATTATTTTTGAATAGAATAATAGTACAACTGTTATTATGGAGTTTGTGGAAAATATTATTATAATTATTATATGAGTACTAGAAATAAGAGATGTTTTTAGGATAGAAATAATCATGACAAGGTGTGTTCTTCAAAAGTATTTTGGGTTAAGTATTACTATTTTTGTTATAAATAGCAATAAAAGGACTTTTGAGAATTAAAGTCGAATATTATTATTTTTGAGTTAAATCGTAGCAAACTGGCTGTGATATTTAATAAAGAGAATTGACTTATGCGATATTTTTCCATTATTATGGCGGATGTTATATGGTTAATTATAATTTTATTATCATGACATTGATGTTTGTGTTACTTACACAAAGTATTTAGTACACACCGAACAAGTTTGATGCTTATGTTACTAATATAGAGTAGTTAGTATATATTTAACGAATTTAATGTTGTGTTACTAACATGGAGTGGTAAGGTCACATTTGGTGGATTTATATTTGTGTTTGTGATATTAATGTTGTGTTAAGGTGATGGGTGAATGAGTACACATTTGATGGTATCTATTTTTGTGATTTATTTGATTTTGGGGTTGACATTGAATATTATTGAATTTGTGTGATGTTTAATGGCTTTGTATTGTTACTACTGTTGTTACCCTGTATTTATGATGATTAATTATAATAGCATGGTAGAATATACGATGTTTTCTACTTATATTGGTTCTTATTGTTATTCAATGTTATATTCTAACAAGTATTTGATGTAGGAGAAGAGTAGGAAATATAACTGCATGGGCTTAATCCCAAATGGGTATATGGGTCGTCTTTTCTTATGTAATAGCCCATGGATTCCTTGAGGTCTAGGTGAATAGTTTTAGTCACGATCGAAACATAGTTGACCACCTTTTTTGTTATTATTTATTCATTTATAAAGTTTGTAGGAAGAAGCAAAGAAGGGAAAATAGGCCTGGACGTAGGCTATATCTACAAGTTGTTTAGTTGGCATACTTCTCTCATGTCATAGTATAAATTTAATAATGATGTACACAAAGTTGTAGATGTTTATTTGATGAACTAGGTCTTGTGTAGTATTCATTTGATTCCATTGTGAGGATTTTTTTTCCTTTTGTTCATAAATTTTAAAATTTGAATTATACAACCAATAACCCACTGCCTTTTATGTTTAAGGTCATTATGCAAGTGTATTTGGACGTTGTTTGTCACTAATTTTGGGTGTTAGAAATACTAGGGCATCACGCTTGGTATCAGTGCCTAGCTTTAGCGATTTCCTTAGCCTTGGATAGATTTAACTATTTATATTAGATTAATTTACACCTTAGGTTGGGTTAAATATACGATGAGAGAGCATTCTTATTGATGATTGGATGCTTTGTATGTATATGGGATGTATGTGTAACCACCATTACCTCACCCTAAGATGATGTTTATTTACGACGACCTTTGTGTAGGAAATTTATAAAGTAAGAATGTGGTAGGATGTGCATTTTTATGAGGGATTGACTGCTGGTGATGACCCGGGTAACACACACGTGAAGATAAATTTTTGTACTTGAAATCTAACCTGAATAAATGAGCTTATTATTTGATTTTACAGAGTCTTAAATGAAAAGGTATTTTGCCAAACAGTTATATAAAAGGGGATTTTCACTTCAAGGGCTTATTTGTGCAGGGTAATAAGTTTTAAGGACACTACTTCTGAAAAATTAGTTTTAAGGACATTTTACAGGAAAAAGATAAAAGAATTTATCATTTTCAGTTATATAGAAATAATGATAAAAGGATTTATCATTTTCCTGTATAACTTAAAAAGATAAATAAATTTATCATTATACTGTAAATTGTCCTTAAAACTAATTATTCAGAAGTGCTGTCCTTAAAACTTATTACCCTGCAAATAAAAGCCCTTCAACCTAATTTCCACTATATAAAAAATATACATTTTTGGTTTTAAAGCTATTTTATTAAAAAGGGAAACATACGTTCTTGGATTAAAAGAGATTTATGGAAATTTTACACTAGTACAAAATCATTTAATTTGAGAAGAAAGATATTTCTTAAAATGAGGATATTTTTATAAGGAAAACAATTAGTGTAAAATGATTTGATTTAAAAGCATTTTATGAAAGGGTATTTAGTTTAAAGAATTTATAAAAATATTTCATTAATTTTTTTTAAGTTCAAAACATTGTTTGAAAAAGGATAGAGTGAAAAGTATTTTGTGGAATGTATCCTGATTTGATTTTTTTTGGAGTATTGTAATGAGGAACATTTTGGTGGAAACTCTTATTTGAAGGAGAAAATGGTTTTGTTGAAAAGTACTTTACATTAAATATTATATGGTTGAGAAGTATTTATTTTAAAGATATCTTATGAAAGAACTATTTACGTTGAAATTTTTTTGGTTTTATTTAAGTGGATATCCAAAAAATCATTTTATTAAAGAAAATGTTCAAAAATATTTTGATTTGAAAATACCTATTGAGTAAGTTGAGTGAGGAGCATTTTTATCTGAGAAAAACATTTTATTTTCAAATTTTAAAAGCTCTTGTTTGGAATTAATTGTGGTTATAAGTATTTTTGCTTAAAGAATACTTTTGAGGAACAATGTTTTAGGAAAATTTTTTTTCGGATAAAGTAATTTTATTGGAAACTACTTGATTTTGAGAAAATATTTTGTTGGGAATATATTCAAATTTTATCGAGAAAGGATTAGTTATACATATCTAGTTTTTAAAATACCTTTAAAAATATTTTACTAAAATGAGAATACTTTGATTTGAAAATATATAATTGGAAAACTAAAATTTTGATTTGACAAAAAACATTAGATGTGTTTGTTAAAATGTATTTCATTCGAGTGACGTGTTATTTTGGGAGAATTTTATTAGAGAACATTTTGAGAACTATGAGACGGGACCGAGTGGAATGGGTATGAGATGGCTGAATGATATGATTTTTGAGTTTACCCAACATCCATTATGGTAGTGTATCCTTTATGCTTATTATCCGTGACTTTACCTAATGAGTCGTAGGGATGTCTAGATATTCCCTTCCAGAGGGAGTTTCCTTATGATGTTGCGGTTGCCCATTTACACGTTTGGGACAGAGCCGCTTTATTTAGTTGTATTTGCTTACTTTTGTTGAGTTGATTGCATTATTTTTATGTTTAGTAAGTGAACGGTTATATTAGGAAAATTGTACCGCTTTTTAGTGACTAAGTCTGTTTTATTGTTCAAGACATATTTGTTGGAATTAATTTCTTCTATTTGCATTATATTGTTATTGTTCGCTCATTTAGCTATGGTCTTGTTTAGTTTGCTTATTTGTTTATTTATATGCCTTATTATGATTGTTTCTCTAGTATGCTAGGTTATATTGCTTGTATTTTGTAATAATTATATGATAGGTGTATTTATCTAGTATTAACTTTTAGTGGGGTGTACATTGGAGAAAATAGTAGGGTACTCAGGAACATTTTGATTTAGTCATAGTACGACAACATAGTTTCCTATACCAAGGAAGACTAGGTATTCAGATTGACTAAGAGATATGATGGCCTTCCTTAAGGATGAGTAGTAGCGATTGGAGAGTTTTCGTGACTAAAGGCTTGATGGGTCCTGTAACAACCCTATATTTTAGGCTTATTTTATTTTATATTTTATTTCTGTTAAATTGAATTTTCTGATTTAAAAACTTTATTTTATTTTGAAATCATTTTAAACTTGTTTTATTTCAATCTAAATATAAATTTTGATTGTTATGTGAAGTATAATTTCATTTCTATTTATTTTGAGTATTTTCCTGAAATATTGATTTTAGTCAAACTAGTCAAACTTTGACTTTTAAATTTTAAATTTAAATATTTAAATTCTTAAATTTTATCTTTTATTATGAAAATAGATTTAATAACTTGAATACTGCTTTTCGTTTCGTTAAAATCCGATTTATATTGTGAAAGTTATGCTTTTTCTAATATTGTATGTACATTGTTTTATTTAACAAAATTGTTTATTTTAATTTATATAAATAATATTTTTATTTGTCAAAACATGTTCTAATATGTGTAATATGTCATGTTATGTATTTTTTTTAGAACATTTTAAAAGTGTGATTTTAATTTTCTTAAGCTTATTTTATTTTATCTACAATTTTTCACCCTAGTTTCTATTATTGTGCTATTTTCTTAATTATTTTATATTTTTCTAAAAAAATATTTATTTATTTTCTTTTTCATTTTATTTTGTTCAGTATTTTATTTTATTTTCTGAATTTATTTAGTTACTTTGATTAAAAGAAAAAGGAAATTCAAATGGACAAAACCTTTTCATTTTCTAGTCTTTTCATCTCCTTGTCTTTTCATTTGCTTTTGCCTTTTCCTCTTCTTTCTTTTAGCTGTACCTTTTTATTGCTTAGCAGTGTATCTCCCTTCAAAATTCACGTGAGAAAACATCTATCTTCACTTAAACTCACAGCATTTCAACTTGAGAAAAAAAATGGTAAGTTTATGGCTCCTTCTTTTTCACTTTTTCCTCCTATTTTACATTGATTTTTCACCTTGTTTCCTCTTGTGCTTTGCTAGGCCACTACACCACCATCTCCTCTGACCATCACCACCACCATCTACAGCAGCAACCACCACCTATCCCCTCCTCCAGATCTGGCCGTGACCATTGGATGAAGCCATCACCACAAAACTCCACAAAACATGCAAGCCAAGCCACATATCTTCACCTACCCTCCATACATCACTTTGGCCACCCCTTAGCCACCACCTCCAGCCATCACATCACCTCTGACATCAGTTCTAGACCTGTACCTGACATGACCAGACCTGTACCTGACATGACCAGACCTGTAGCAATGATGGCCGAACCCAAACATGACCATAGGTCGAGCCTATGTTGTACCAAAACCACTTTGCCTTGACCTTTAGCATTCTTTGCCTTATAACTTACCATACCCCTTCTCATTTCCATTGTAGCCATGCCTTTCCGAGTCCAAACCTGACCTATATGATGCCATACCTGAGCCAAATCATCATTATGGCCAAGCTAAAGAGTCCCTTAGGCTAAGCATTGAAGTGATTAAGGCATGGTAAAATCATCTTGTTCATTGTTGCTTTTATTTCAATCTGTTTCAATGTTGTTTTGTATTAGAAATTCATGTGTTATATTTTGTTTTGTTTTGGGTTGTAACACAAGTTATAAGCTTGGATCTCTTCCCACTTGAGCCTATTGTTGTGTCATTGTGCCTTCTGGAATCCGTTGTGTCATTTGTATTGCAGTCTCCAGCACCAAAAAGGTGAGTAATTCTCACCAGACGATGTGTACTTATATAACTAGTAAACTGACACCTTTTGAATCTGTAAAATTATATCATCATGTTATAACTGTTATATTATGATCATATAATGTTTACCCCTGTTATTACATATGTTATATCATCTATTACTGTTATATGATGTTATTTTGTTCATTTTATCAGTTTGTCACACTGCAAGTTCCCTGTAGATTAGGTTCACTATGGGTTGAAATGATACATACCCGAACGGACTTTAGAATAGGGAAAAATCGTTATGGGCTGAAATGATAAGCTTGAACGGTTTTTATTTATTTATTATATCACTTGGGATTTCGGGTTTGAAATGATAAAACCCGGTTTTTCTTTGTAAACTGCGGATTGAAATGATACATATCCGTATCACTTGACCTAGGCTAGAAAATTATATACAGACCCGTGGTTTATATATTTTTCTAAAATTTTTATAATATTTTAAAAATGTAAATATTATGATATTTTGATTTAAACTTTAATAAAATGATTTTAATAAAATATTTGTGATTTTCTACAAATTAAATAAATGAATTAAGTAAAGGGTGAAGTAGAATTTGAAATATAAGTTAATTTTGAAATTTATGATTTTGTTTATAAATGGAATTTATGTAAAGTAAGAATATATGACAAATTTGATTTAAAAATGAATTTAATGATTTTATTAAGAAATAATGATTTTATAAAGTGTTAATGATTTTGTATAACAGGAAAATAGGCACAAGGAAGAAGTTGCACAAAATTTAGTCTCAGGGACAACAAGTTTGCTTTTTAGTATGAAGGACACTTTCTAGTGTAACCATAAAATGATAGTTATAACTATCATTCTGTGATTTACACTAGAAAGTGTCCTTCAGCCTAAAAATCAAACTTCTTGTCCCTAAAACTAATTTTTTCTTCAACTTTTTCCTTGAACCTAAAAACCCCTTTGTATAACTTAAAATATGAAATAAATGAATATTTAAGCTGAATTTGGAAATATAACTTAAATTGAATTTTTGTGAAATTTGTTTTAAAAGTGAAATATTAATTAAGTAAAATAAATGGAAATAAGTTATATTTTGGAAATTTAAACTTAGTTGTTAAGTTAAGAATTTAATTAAAGAAATGAAAATTTAATTGTTATTTAATTTGATTTTTGTATGGAAATTTGACTTTATAAAATCATAGAAATATAGACATTTAAATGATTGTTTTTAATATAAAAATATATGATTTTATAAGTTAAATGATTTATATTAAAAGTTAATTATGTGTGAAATTGTAAATAAAACTCTGAATTTGATTTGACAGCATTTTTGAAATGTAATGTAAAGATATTACAGCATTGGAAAATGCTGTAGTTGTTTTAAATGAACCAAATAGCAAATTTGAACTAAGGATTATTATAGCACTTTGTTAGTGCTATAGTGGTTAAATTAAACTAAGATTTTAATTGAAACTAAGTTAAGATATTACAACATTTTAAATGCTATCTTTTGTTAATGAATTATTTTAAAACATAACATTTCATAGCATTTTCTAAGTGCTGCGAAAGTTGAATTTTCTTTGTTTAATAAATTCAGATGAATAAATGATCTTTTAAAAAGATTAAATTTTGGAAATTAAATATTTAATTATTAAATATAATAAATTGACTTTAAATGATTTAAATGAAATAGTTGATTTGGGAAATACAACTATTTTGAAATGTGACTAAATGGTATTTAAATTTAAATTAAATAAATGATATTTTGATATTTTGAAATGAATTTGAAATGATATTAAATCTTGGAATAAATAATTGAAGTTTATATTAGTATGAAAAATATTTGGTCTACTTGTAATTTTAATCTATTTAAAAGATATTGGACTTATGAAATATAGGATAATAAAGCTTTGGAATTTATTTTATAATTTGAATAGTTATTTTGTGGATTAAATCTATATTTGAAATTTATAAGATTTGAAATGGTCTATGGAAATTTAATTGAAATAAATGATTGACTTGAATTGAAACTTTGGAAATTTTAATACTTGATTTGAAAGTACAATAATTACACTTTTAAATGGTTTAAATGAATTATTTTGATTGAAATATAAACTATTTAAAAGGTGACTTGAAATGATAATAAATGAATGATATCTTTGAATTTAAAAAGGTATTTAAAGTTGAATACTTGGATTTGAACTCAAATGATGATTTGAAATGAAGTTTTGGAAAGATTTGATATTTTGATATATTAAAATGATTTGAAATGAAGTTTTGGAATGATTTGATATTTTGATATATTAAAATGATTTGAAATGAAGTTTTGGAAAGATATGATATTTTAAATATATTGAAATGGTTTGGAATTGATTTAATCTTTATTTTGATAAAGATTTGGATTTGAAATGATATTCTATTTTGAAGTATAAACTGTTTTTAAATTTTAACCACGGGTTATAATAACGATTGGTTGTTAAAGAGACCGGGATCGGATATGGACATACTCTCTGTCGATACCGAAAACCACTTTGACAACTGTGTACGCGGTGGAGTTTCCAGAATGAAGTAGGATGGTGACGACGATCCTAAGGTATATATACGTGGACCCAACTCCCGTGAGTTGGCATAAGGTGGCTAAAACAGGAGCGATTGACGGACCAAGGAGGTAGCACCTCTGATCGGACACACTTCTTCGATACCATTCTATTACTTGTGATTTGATTTGGTGCGCACCCTTGATTTGGGAGTGTTGTTCGAGGTGGGCGGTAGTGGTTGCTATGCGTCACCACCAGTCCGGATGCGTAATTGGTATATCTACCCTGGCATTGCCTTGTGTGCCGTGTCACCTACCATATCGAGCCCACTACGATTTTGGTTTAAAGATCCGACCGCGTTAAGGTTCACCATCCCCTTAACGCTATTTTCTATATGATTATACATTACTAATTAGACACTACTGTATATAGCGTATATTACTACATAGTAAATAGTTTAACGGATCCTTAAAGAATGAGCGATCCCAAGCATTCTTTAAGTTACTTGTACCTTTATTACAGTTCACTTGAGTTGGTTTACATTATATAAGTATATAATGTCCTGACTCGAGTGTTTTGTGTTTTGCTTTACGCTCGGGTCAGCCTGAGTTATTCACAGATTTGGATTTCCACACTCTTGGAGATTTGAATCGCTGGAGATTATCTGCTTGTCTTGTCCTATCTATTTCAGTTCCGTTGTTCTACTCAGCTTGTACTTGGTTATTGTATTTAGACTTCTGTTGTACTCTATTTCTTCTGTTGTATCTTGTGTAACTCTGTTATATTTATATAGTAGCTTCATGAACTACTATTTCTTTTACTTCCACTGCATTATTTTACTCTGTGTCTGTGATCTGTGATTATATTTATTTACTGTATATTCTGAGATTTGCCATATTTTATTTACAATGCGGTATTTTGAGCAATTCAATTCCGGCATGAGTGTCTACTTATACACTTATAATGGATGCGAATGGTTGAAAATATCGGGTCGTTACAGGTCCCATTAAGCAATCAAAATGACGAGTAGGAGGTTCATTACATCCTTAATAAAATATGGAGTTTTGATATACGTATGTTTCGAAATCTATTTTATACGAGCGATTACCAACTTCCTTAAATGTTTTAATTTCAATAAAGACTCCTATTTTGAATTTTAAAAATGTTATAGTTTGAAATTCTTATAAAATAATGTTCTTTCAAAAAATTATTTTAAGACGATTTTAAAGAAAAAAGGAAATTTTGATTTGAAGAGAACATGGAAGCTTTGATTTGAAAATGGAAATATTTTCGTATAATGTTTTGATTTGAAGATGTATCAGTACTCTCATCGCTAGCGATGAGCTAGCAAATCCCTCTTTGGTATTTTAGATGAGTCATCCCTGTCATCTAATGAAGGAATCACTATAAGAGGATTGTGGCATCATATTTTCGACGTGATTTGAAAGTTGGAACAAAATGGGCTCTAATGTGGATGCATCCCAAGGAATCATTGATGACCAAAGGCTTTGATGTATGCTCATAAGAAAGGGCATGTGTGACTAACACTCTACACCTCCGGTACCAAGTATAATAAGTGGTGTATTGCAACGGTACCCGAACGATGCAGAGTGGTACTAAAGGATAAGGCAATAACAATATAAAGAAGAACCTATCATATATCTCAAAGCACATAGGATAAAATATAATAATCACATGGATATAAAATAAGTGAGACGGTAATATAACTAAATGAACTAAACGAAATAAGAGTGCAGGAGGTCCCATTACAGTTATAAAAAAGAAAATGCAATTGAGTTCATAAACCTAAATAATAAACTCCAAATAGAAAACTATCTTTAATGGATAAGTAGTACTAGTAGCATAGTACTGCATAACTAAATACAACGATAATAGCTCCTAAAGTAGATATATGAAAGCATAATCCACCCGCTCATCCTCCATACAGCTCTATGTGCTATCTTGTACCTTCTATCTCTAGTCTACTCATTTAAGATTTCTTTTGATTATAAGAAGAAAAGTAAATAACCTTGAGTCAGACATAAGCCTAGTATGAGCTATCTATGATCTCAAAATAAATAGAAAACCAATATATTATAAGTCGAAACGTCGAGTACGAAGGATCATACCTAACTTATCCCTGCATCAAAAAAGTTAGCACATAACTCTACATATACTAAACTATCATTATTTGGGCATACTTTTACCCAAGGTACAATATAAGTGTTGGGGTACCTATCTCACTAGTGCCTACATCACATGACGTCCATCCCAAAACTCAACAATCATAGTAGTTATAAAAATCACAGGAAACATAACTATCATCAACCACATCTCGCATCAACCACTAAGTTTCCATTGATATAACAACTCATATTACCCACTTAAATTGCCATTGACTACTCAACGTAGCATGTACTCAATGGTCAATGCTCGAGCTCATGTGACAATCAGACTGGCTAGGAACTTGGACACACTTAGACATCCAACCGAGGGGTACAATCAGACTACACTGCGTACACTCAGACTACGCTAGGTGAGCATCCTCACCTATTCCTATTTATGAGCACAAATTTCACCCATGGATTTATCTAATGGTCCATCGACATACACACTAATAGTAGAACCACCTCTTGTCATACTCCATAAGCTATTACTCAAAACTTGTCCACTCAGTCGATCTCTTGATGCCATAACTGCTTTCCTCGTAAAGTACTTAATCTACATCACTTAAAATATCCAATCATCATACCTAAAGTCAGATTGTGCTTGCCCCAAAGAAACTCACATTTTCCTCACATTTGGCTCATGTAGAACCCATCATCTCCATCAGTAGGTAGCAGCTTATATCACTCGTACCACTCATCCAAATGCTATGCGATCGATCATGCATATTCCACTCTTGGTAATTATCTATCTACCTCAAGACTTAGCCAAAATTTAGCTAAGTCCAATTCTCTTGCTCTAAGCTTGAAGTCATCCAAGCACGCCAAAAAGGAAGTTATTACCGATATAACTTTCCATAAACTATCTAAAAGTGGGACTTTTGCTCTGTTTGAAGTTACAATAAATTATCTCATTTCATTTTTATTAAAATAGATAGTGGAAACTACAGAGAAGGACAGCCGTACTTTACACATCTCTTTCTTTTTGGCATATTCCTAATTATTCCAACGATGCACTTTTTATATGTAGTTATGAAGTTAGGCAGTCTATGGAAATTTACATAGAAATAAATACAACTAAATTGTACATTCAACGCTCCCAATAAATTAAAACATAGGAATTTACATTTCAAGTCAAACTAGGGCATTCTTAACGAATGCTAAACAATTTGCAACCCATTAAAATAAACCTGGAATAAACTTTACAACCTGATCAAAATCATACTTTCAAATTTTTAGGGACTAATTTCCCAAAATTTCTAGATTAGTGTTTATATGAAATTCCTTCACAATTACATAACTTACAGAATATATGGCGAGATTTCACATTCATTTTAGGCCTACAATTCAATGGATTTTGCATAAGTATAATAATTAAAGAAAATTCAATGATATAAATTTCAGTGTTATATGTAAATTATATAATTTTTCACTCATCTTTCTAGTTTTTTAAATCTCCAAACCCGAATTCAATCCTTTAATGAACTCCGTTTTCCTTTCAAACCCAAAAATATGTGTAAAAAGATATACAGATACCCATTAGAGTTACATATCCGAGAGGAGATTTTAGTTAAGTGGAATTTTGATTTATAATTATAGAGCTTACATTTTTTGCAGAATTGATTCACTCCTCTTCTTCTCTTTTATTTTCTTCCCTTCTTCGATATATGTATGTATGTAATATAGTTTTTTTATAATTTCTAGAAATAGTGGAGAAGGGAAATGGCGGAGCTATGCTGCTCCGTTCAGAAAATATGAAAAGAAAAGTGTGGGGCTAAGCTTATATTTATAGATGTTGGAACCGATTCTATCCGTTGGATTAATGTTTATTAAATCCGAGGAGGTTCACACCCTGCTGCCACAACCTGAACCGGTCGATCGCTCCCTATTGGCGGTCGACTGGCCCAATGGGGCTGTTGACCGATGGTAGTTTGGCATTTAATATTATTTATTTCCTTAATTCCTTTTTAATTATTTTTGATCCGAAACCTAGAAACATCGACAACTTCTTCATTTGAATTCCGACCGCGAAAATTTATATATGAAAATTGCTTAGAAAATTACCACGAACAGAATGGTGTAAGTTTCATGGAAAAACTTTGATGTTTTCTCAAACTCCATTTCCGACCCTTAGTTAATTATTTACTATTAATTTTATGGGGTGTTATATTCTCCTCCTTAAAAGAATTTTGACTTCGTAATTCTTCAAGGATTGAATTATGTAACATAGCGTGCAACCTTTCTAAACTATCCAATCAATTAATGTACAACCAATTTTGCAGCCAATCGTGTACAAGTGAACGGTGTGTCACAACACATATGATATGTATATTGTATAATACTAAATCGGTGCCTCTTATATGTATGCATTCTTTAAAATGATTTTTGAAAATATGATGCAAAAAACCTACACATAATGGTATTTTGTATGTATGTAAATTTTCAAAAATAAGAAATCTTTGTTTTCATATAACAAATTCCACACTCCTGCGAATAGAAGTATGGCTAAACCAATTTTGCCTCCAATCTCTACCATCTAATACCTAACACATAATTTCTAACATCTAAAATTTTGAATATTCAGTTTTCCTAAATCTATACCCTTATGCCGAAAAAGGAATTTAGATGGAGAATTTTATATTTCCATCCTTCTTTTGGATAACAATTTCGTTGTACCTTGGAACTTTCTCTTTGGCCCCTAATTCTTTTTTCCAGTTTTTCCAAGTACAATTCGCATAAGGAGGTTTATTTTTAAATTTTAAAATAGAATTACTTTAAAAACAAGTTTTGTTACTATCAATAAGGCATGGGAATAGAAATTCCAAAGCTAAAATAGCCTTTTCCCTTTTTATTATCTATGTTTTGTACACTGTCACCCTTGCTGAACAGTAAAATTCATATTCACTAACACATCAACCCTCCCTACACTAAGCATGTGGCATTTAAAAATCTGAAATTTTGTCATTTTTCGTAAAAAATCTTTTTCCCCTTTTAATCAAATTATAATAGTTTGAAAATTAAAATTTTCAGTAGCATTTAAATGCAATTTTTTAAAAGCATTTGCCTTCACATCTTTAAAATAAATCATGTCACTTCTTAAAGTTGTCGAGATTTAGTCCATGAGTTAATGCATATGATTGACTCTAGCATTGCATAATTTGTCTTAGATTTTGAAAACCGTTTCTTTTATTAAAAAACAACAAACAACACACAAACATATTTATAAATTTTAGCTTTTAAGGCATAGGGATAGTGACCCGTGGTTTGGCAACAAGCCTTCCTAATCCTACGCTTGCTAAAATTTATTTTATAAACTTCATATTTTACTTTGCATTTGTTGTTATTTAAGTGTCTATAAGGGATTTCTATATTTGTACTCTTTTTCTCCAACATATTATATAGGTTAAACACATACAAAAAACCAGCACAGTATATAAATATGAACACATCTCATAATATATCATACACATTTTTTTACAATTGAGACAACTAACAGTTACAACCCAAACAACATAAGGGAAAAAATGCTGGAAAAAAGATAACAACCACTACAACTACTGTTGGTGAGATTTTTCGTTACACAAACACCCAAGTATTTTTGCGAGGTAATCACGATGTTGGATGCTTCTATGATTATGAATCAACAAAATTAAGTGATTTTAATTTTGCCTTAATAAGGAGTTAATATATTATTTTAATGCATACAATGTTATTGGGACACAAATGTGAAGGACACAAAATCAATTTGTTATATCGATATTAGAGCTGATGGAATGATAAACTGATAAGTAATATATTGAAAAATAAGAGGACATAGAGAATTTATGTGGTTTGGATGTTAAGGAATCCTACGTCCACAGGTAAAATATCACTTTCTTCTCTTTATATTCTTAATATAGAAAATATAGCAGAGAGTGCATTGTTTTCGTTTTGCATGCCTAAAAGAGTAAAAAGTGGAAAAGATCTTTTTCTTGCTACAGTGCCTTTTCTATTTATAGTACACGGGGGCTCGTATGGATTGCAACATCATTCTTCTTCTCTCCATTTTCTGCCGTTGGATTGCGCCACATTTGAACATCCATCTTGCCTTTTCGATATGCATGGATTACTACCATGAATTTTGGTGGGAGATCGTGATTTGAGTGGTTGAATAGTGGGCTTTAGCGGGAAACTTGAAACTGAAGTAGGAACACTTTGGAATTGGTGCGGGAAATCAAAAATTGAATGGACTGTGCCTTCTTAATTCCTACAAAGTAAAATGCTCATGGACTGCACATGCGTATAAATAAAGCTGTCTGGGGAGAAGCTCTTATCTCAGGGAGAGCTACATTATTGTTAGCGCCTTTGGGCATTGTTTTCACTCTACTGGGAATTGTGCCTTTGCTATGCCCAAGGCAGTAGCGCTGTATAGTTTTTGTGCTGCGCCCCTACTTCTGAAACTGTACTACATGGTCCCACTTGAGGGTATCAACATGGCATAGTGTTGGAAATAGTTGGATTTGGGCTGCATAGTCAAGTAGAAGAGATTGAACCGTTGTTCTGGAGGATGATTTCTCTACATGAACTGGTTCTGAGCTATTCTCAATCATTGGAGGGCTGCACCCTCGCTTTTGTCTTTGAGTCAGTTCTAATGATCTAGGGGATGAAGTTCGGTCTTCTTGATTTGCCTTTGTGGTGTAAGGTTTGATCTCTAGTTGCAGAGCAGTCTCTTCCCCTCGTTCCATCCTTTGTGTTTACGGGTCAGAGTTTGCAGGATTGTGGCGTAGTGTTTATTCATTGGATATCGATATAGGATTATAGCGCTATTCTGTCACATCAAGATGGAGGCGCCACCCTATTGTACTTTTTATACCAAATTGAGGCGTAGACATGCCAGCACTAGTTGTTAGTTCAAGATTACGGGGCATCGCCATTAGCATATAAATGCTTAAGAGGGTGTGCCGCAGTTTTACATTTTTAGGTTAGGCTTTTGGACTAGCCTTCATACCTTATGGGTGTTTCCAATTTTCGATGCAGTATTATAATATCGAATATATACTTAATAGGGAATGCGATTGTGTTTCTCCTTTAGGGCCTTTGCGCATAATCATCTGGGTTTTGTCATCGCGTTCTTTTCATAGCTGGACTTTTATTACGGGCGCAGTCGCTTTATCTTGCCACAGCTTCGTATTATCTCGATGCAACACCATCTAGACTTAGTTTTTGTTTTTTCTTACTTTGATTCTTGTCATGAGAGTAGTTCTTCCAGCTCGTTAGTTGTGTTAAGTTTCATTTGACAGTGTTTGAGAAATTGGGTGTAACACTTGCCTCCTAAGTCTGCAATCATTGTAGATGGGCGTGGAATTATCTCTATTCTCGCCTATCACTTCTACCTCTTCCTTTCCTTCCTTTTAAAGAAGGAAATAGTCTTAATAGCCATTTTGCATTTAATTCTCTAATACATATGTCATCCTTCCATTGGCCAAGTCTCTAAAAAGCTGTTAGTTTAGTCACTTTGTTTTCTATGTAAATCCATCTTGACTCTTGCGCTTATTATTCTTGTTGCCAATCAACTGATGTTTAGAATATTTTTCATCATTCTAATTATGAGGCTGTAATTTGAATTGAGGTACGCATATATTTTCTTCTTCTTCTTCTTCTTTCATTTCTTTTACGTGTTCCTAAAGAGAAAAGGTAAAAAAAGGACCCTTGTTGCTAATTTTGTTTTCCCCAAGTCTTGTTCTTCTTTCAAATTGAAGTAAGGATTTTCTTTCTTTTGATGTTCCCTTTGTACTTTTAGTAGTAGTTGGTGATTTACCTTGTAATTTTGATAGGGCATCTTCTCCCCCTTCTCCCATACCTTTGTAGTCCAAGATAATTCAATTAAAAGACATAAAGAATATCATAAATCATTTTGGGTTCAAGGGTCACGGGGCTAGAGTCCCTAAGCCTTATGAATGCATCCATACCCCTCCCGATGGGTTCATTTCTGTCACTTTTGAGAATATATGATGTGGGCTTTATCTTCTCATGAATTCAGTTCTTCATGAATGGATAACCACTATCGATCTTGTTCCTACCCAACTTGCTCCCCTTTCTTATTCCCTTATTATTGCTATGTTTATTCTTTACATGGAGAACTGTTCCCCTCCTTCTTGTGAGGAGCTCCAATTTTTGTTCGACATTCACAATAGTCCTTCAGGAAGGATGTTGGGTTCTATTATGCTTAAGCTAAAAAAATGATCCTTACATCCGTTCCTCGCAAGACCAGAAATGGATCGACAAACATTTCTTTATTTCAAATTTCGATAAATTCCCTTCTTCCTTCCATCCACACCCTAATCGGCATATTTTTTTCGGACCATGCTACCGAGTCATATGAGTCCCACAAAAACTGCATTTTGGGTTTACTTGAGGATGAGAGGAGAATTTTTCACTGATTTGATGTTGCAAAAACATGGCTTTCTACACCCTAATCATAATTTTTCTCATTTCATTTTTATGTTTTTCTCGATTTCGGATGAACCTAGACTATAATTTGTTAAAAATCGATTATAGAATTATTACTTTATGCTCTTTATCCTCGTGAGGACTTTTACTGACCTTGGAATATCTTTTATGTACAGGTGAAATGGCAGGTAATTTTGCTACCGCGTTTCTTGATTCTAAGAAGTTGGCTGCGGCGAAGAAGAAAAATCAGAAGAGAAAACCAGACCGAAGTGAGGTTTTTGGCCAACCTCTCAAGAAATCTATTATGCCTCCTTTTGCCTCTTCTTTAGGAGCACTTTCTATCCCGCTCGTTCCGTCCCTCTAAGACCCTCGCACTCGATATTTGCCCCGCCTGAGGATGCTGTTACCGACCATGCTTAGAGATTGGTAAGGGTTGCTCTGGATAACTTATCCAGTATTGCTTTGTCTTTCCCTTCTCCTTATTCCCTTCCACTTCTTGAGCTCTCCTTGCTAAGATCGTGGCTGAACTAGAGAGGTCTTGGACTTACGTAAGTGTTTTCCTTTCCTTCTTCGTTAACGGTGGCTCACTTAATTATTCATCACTTTTGGTGGTTCTTTCTTTCTTTCTTTTTTTATAGCTTAGAGCCTTGGCGATTGAGGTTCAAAAGAAGTGGGAAGGCGACCAAGTCATAGCCCTTGTCCATGTTGCTAAACTCAAAGTAGATCTTACTTCAACCGCTTCTGAGAAATCTAAAGTTAAGGAAGATTTTAAGGCATATCGAGTCAAAGCTAAAAGGGAGGCAAAGGCTGCGAAAGAGGCTTTAGAGGAGAAAGAGAAGGTTCGGAAGGCATCCTAGGATGACCTCGACCAGATTACTTATTGCATGCTTTATCAGCTATATGCCTTAGTTCAGCGTTATTTCTCCATTGAGGTTGACCTTAGCTTCCTAGGTGACCTCGGGAAGATCATAAATGCTTTTGACTACTGCAGAGCTTAGTGGGCTGAGGAGCTAGCTATAGAGAATGCCTCCCCCTTTTGCTTCTTTGTAAATTAATAAAGATGCAGCATCCAAGGAAGTTGCTGCATCTAAGTAAACCGAGGACACCTCAACCCTTCACGTTCATATAATCGCCTAATCTTTTGTATTTGATTTTAAACTTTTGAACATGTAATAAAAATTGGCTCGTTACTTAGTTTTGTTATGGTTAATTTCTCTTATTGTCATTATGCTTTGTTACTATCCTATGAATGGCCGTGTTGCCTTTGTTATTTTTTTATAATCTTTTGAGGAAGTTTTGTTTACTAAACTTCTGAAGGAAAGCGTGGAAAAACTCCAAACTCAACCATAGATCATCTTGGTCTTAGTGCAACGGAAATTTGTAGGCATGAAATAGTGTTAGATGAGTCGTTTTCGCAACTTAGAGAGGAAACCCAAGGGTTGCTCTCCAAGATTAATCAAATAGTTAAAGAAAAGGAGACGCTTAGTGATTTTGTATTGCGTCAATGGCGGTATACTTTAGAAATTTGCTCTTTCCCACTTGATAGCCCTTACTTGGAATGGTTTAGGCATAGGCTTAGAAATTTACATAGAGATTGAGTGGTACTTACCATTATTATTCCTTGTATATGGATTTGTTGGACTTACCATATAACAATGTTCTTTATGATATATATTTTTATTTAATCTTAACCTTGTGCGTTTTGATTTCCTTTGAATCGAATTTCAATTACTACCAACTAAAATGATTCTCCCGAGCCTCCATCCGAGTTTATCAGAGCTTTTGATTCCAACATACCATTAGTCCCTATCATTAATGGCCCAGGTGACTCTAGTGTGCCCGAGTTTGAGGTCGCGGCCATGACTTCCACTATGGCATTGGAAGAGGAGAATATCCTTCTAACACTTAACAATGAAAGACTTGAGAAAGACTTTAAGGAAGTTCTTTTAGAGCTTAAAGAGGCTAAAGATATGCTTGATCGTCGATATTAACTTAATGTTAAGTTGCACGTAGGGGTTGAGGCCGCCGAATTAAAGTTGGATAAACGACAGCAATCCTTGAAAGACAGCAAAGCACTTTATGGGATTATCTATGAGGCAGAAATAAAGAAGCTGCAAAAAAATATAGAGGATATGTCTGCTCATACTAGCCATCAAATTAAAGAGAAGGAGGATGTCAAAGCAGGAGAGAGGGTAGTGGGGCTTAGTCTAGACACGGTCCATGCTCCCTCCATGGGCATAGACCCCTTATTGATGGATGAATGGAAGCAGAAAGTGGAGATGCACTTCTAGGGTAAACTTAATGGGATTGAAGCTCACTATATGTAGCAACTGGAGCACCAAGGACCAAAGGTGCTTCTTAGTCGTGGAGGAATGAGTGGAGGGTAGATGTCTTTTAATACTTTGGTGGCTTTTTTATGAATACAAAGAAGACTGGGACTGAACTGATTGATACTTTAGAGAAAACTATGGAAGATGTCGTGCTCAATATCTATAAGCTTGAAGATTTACAATGGAATGCTTAGGCCACTCCTAATACCATAGAAGCACCTGCCAACATGCCTGAGCAGGATCAGATTGTTTACCTCATAGAGAAACTAAACAAGGAGAATGTCAATGGCAAGATAGGATAAATCGCCATATAGTGCGCCAAGGACGTTTTTTCCGACTTTTACCCCACTCCTGACTTAAGCTTTCTTTGTAACAAGGAAGGTTTTGTGATGACTCCGAAGGCTCTACTGGACCATTGGGTAGGTTCTAATTATGATCCTAAGAAGACCTTATGCCTTAGGATGGAACAACCTTTGGCCAGCATTCTTTAGATCAGTGTTTTATTATTAACACATTATTTTAGGATCCTATAACTTGGGGTAATTTTGTAGACCTATATCGTAGGTTATGTTCTGTTTGGGTTGTATAATTATTTTGTAAAGGCATTGTATAGACTGAACTCTTTTATGAAATATTATAAATACTTTATGATTTTCAGTTTCGATCACAGTTTCTTCTGATTTTTTTGTTTGTTTGAGCTCACTTTATTTTCAGTCCACTCTTATTGATCAAAGTCCAGAGATAGTTGTCTTGGAAGAAGATGATCCTATTGTGCCCTTGGCTCCTGATGTTATGTCAAAGCCTGGTATTGCTGCCTCGTCTCCGCTAGGTGCTGATCCTCATGTCATTTTCCAATGGAAGAAGTTTAAACAAGGCTTAAAGGACTATTACCAGACCAAGTTCTATGAATTAGAGGATCATTACGAATGGGGCTTGGTTCCTACTTCTCAGGCCAGTAGTGGTTCTGGTTAACGTTCTTCACTAGGCGACCGCAAATCACGTTGCTATGAGTGATAAATAAACGATGATTCTTCCGAGGACCGCAACCTTTTTAATTCATGTGTATGGTTTTTTGTACTGGTTCAAGCCATCTAATGTCTTTACATCCAATATAATTATTTTGGCTTAGAAGCAGAGTTGTGTATAATACAACCCAATGTTATTAGCTATGTTAGTGAGATTAACATAGAGAGATTTTTATATTGGATCGAGCCATTTAATATCCCTATATTCAGTTCATTGTATTACTAATTTTCATAATAATTTCAATGTTTACTACATAAGCAACGCTGATCATACAAAATAAGACCCAAGGTGCTTCGAATTCCATGCTCTCGAAACTATATTTCCATTAGGTTTTGATAGTCGTTACGTCTGGTTTGCTAAGACTTCCTTTATAATCAAGGGGCCTTCCCAATTTAGCCTAGATCTCTATCTTCTAGGTCCCCGGTGTTGGTCATTACTCATCGCAGTAGCAAATCTCCCTTGTAGAGGTTTCTCTCTTTGAGTCTGTTGTTGTAGTGTTTTTTCCATCCTCTATCGATATGTAGTGGATACGATTGCGCCTTGTCTTTTTTTTCTTGAATAAGGTCGAGTGCAGCTTGTTTCAACTACTTGTTTTGTTCTGCCACATATGATATTCTTTTATATGATGGGACCTGTATTTCGATGGGGAGCATGGCTTCATAGCCATAAGTCAGGAAGAAGGGGGTATGTCTAGTTGGAGATCTAGTTGAGGTCCTATAGTCTAACACCCCTAGCTCTATACCTATACTACCCAAGAGTATTACAAAGTAATACTGTCGAGTAATATAGAGAATACGGTGATATGGGGTACACACATGAATATTCACTTGGACTAACACCGGTACGTATTAAAACATCGTATAAATAAGTGACCTAATGGTACACAGTATCGACACAAAACAATAAATACATGTGCCTCCAAGATAGAACAATACATAATGTACAATGTATACCAGAGAACATAGGGTCAATCGCAATGATAAAATATAACATATAAATATACAAGGCCAATATACATAGCAAAAATATACATACAAGAAGAAATACAATACTTGATGGTAAACAACTATACTGAATTCTAGTCTCCACTATGCCTAAAACACAAGCTGATCTCATTGTCCCTGTACTTGAAATGTCCCCGACTAGATCAAGTATTACATAAAAAATACATAAGTCAGACTATGTCTAAATTATGAATCTATCAATATAGATGACACAATATATAATAGGAACAATAATAAGATAATACTATTAGAGTAACTTAAAATGACAATTACAGTGTCAATATATGCATATATAAATATATGGAAACACATGTGTGTTATTTAATAATATCACAGACAACATGCAAAATTATTACATCTCACAAATCCATACACAAAGATGTCATCACCCTTATAGAAATACATCAAATTAGAAATCAAAGAATTAATAACAAACTAGTGAATCATCCATATCTAAAAATCATCACCAGAATCCAAAAATTAACAAAAAGGTTTATGCTAGCACATGGCAATGCCTAAGTAAAATCAATAATGAATAGGCCGTCTTCCTAAAGAGAATAGGCCGTTTGCCTATAATGGAATAGGCCGTCTGCCCATCAATCACATAAAGGTAAGATACATGGATTTACAATATCCTGGACATAGTCTCAGGAGGAATATAAATAGTATATGTCTATCTATCATACACACACACACCGGAATCAGACGGGAGACTAATGGCAAGTCTACCTGCTCCAAAAACCTCACATGTGTTCATCTGACGCTGCTCCTATAGTTATTGGTTATATTCCCCTTAGTATCATGACAATATCCACTGCATGTCATCAACACGCTGCAAGATTACGCTATGCAATGATCACCACCCAACACATTGCCTTTATAGGTAACTAATTGTTGGAAATGTGACATATGGTCAAATGCTCACAACAAAGGCACACAGCAATAAAAGGTGTCATGGATTCGGGCCACGACCACCACGATTAGGCCGCTAGGGGGTACTGGCTAATCTGATTCACTTCTGAAACAAAAAGGGAGCTGGACAAGATAGATAGACACATAGTATCTATATTCGATAGCTAACACATAGCTCCATATAAATGCCGACACATGACTCTATAAGTTGCCGGCATATGGCTATACTATTGCTGACACAAAGCTATACAATCATCAACAAATGGCTCTCTATATCGCTACCACATAGCTTGATACTATTGCTGACACATGACTATATATGATTGCTGACACATGGAAATACACATGACTCACTATAGCAAGCCTCCACAAATCCCCGTCACGTGAGTGTCATTTACTTATAATGAATAATCAAATAAATATCACAACAACGAGTCTCCAAAAAATCCCGTCACATGATTATCATCTACTTATAATGAATAACCAAATAAATATCATAATAATGTCCCATACCATTGCATGATACTCAAATGTTTATTCACAGCTTATAAACTCCACTCAATCACCGAAATATTTTATATAACGAGTCCAAAGACTAGTTGAAGAAATATTATCAAATGCCCCAACTCAAATGATATTATAACTCTGTTTATTTAGATTCCTCATCGCATAGAATTAAAATCATCAAAAATATCATATATAAGGATGTTATCATCGTATAATATCAAATCACTAAACAAATCCATATCAACGGTAAATCATTTATATAATACAATTCAATATAAAAGGAAGTAGAAATCACAAAAGTAAGATAAAATATACTAATAAAACACACACACACACATATATATGGAGAAAATAAATCAATAATTAATAATAAATCGACCACAACATAAAACTTTAATATAACAAAATTCTGTACTAGAGAAATGGACTAAAAATATACTTTAAGATTAAACCGAATAACCTGGACATAGTTTGAGGTAGGAATATGTATAGTATATGTCTACCTACCACACGCACACCTAAACTAGATGTGAGATTAATAGCACGTCTTCCAGCTACAAGAGACTCACATGTGTCCATCTAACACTACACCTACAATCATCAGTTACCTTCCCTTCCGTATCATGCCAATATCCCCCATAATTCATAAACACGCTGTAAGACTACACTATGCATCAATCACGACCCGACACGTTTCCCCTATATGCAACTGATGTTAGTCCTTGAGAAGTTGGTTTTGATGACAACAACCATAGAATAAGATTATAAAATATAAATACTAACATTATTGTTTAGATATATATGTATATGCAAGATATATATACAAGTACCAAAGAATGAAGACTGTACAGTATAGTGATTCAAGAACTGATGAACTCAAGATCGAAGATATCAAGATTCAAGACTCATGAGTATCAAGATTATCAAGAGTTCAAGATTTCAAGATAAGTAATTTAGTTAGGAATTTTGTTAAAACTCCTAGAAAAGCACTGACATCTTAAAATCCATTTTATTCGTGGAATGGAATCCACTTCGAGCCCGTTAAAGGGATGGAACCCTAAGTAGGATGGAACCTACGAAAAATCTAGTGGAACATTGTTTTGTATCCACTAACTTTTATTCAAATGTTTTACAAAATTATATCTTGTTTTCAAAATGATTTCAAAATCTTCCTTTTTAAATCAAAAACATCTATCCTAGTTTTAAAATACTTTTAGCCTCAAAATAATCTTTATTTTCAATATCAAATTATACTTGGTTTTAAATTATCTTTTAATTATAATTTATTTAACTTTTAATATTTATACTTAGATTTAAATATAAAATTATAGCAAAATTTTATATATACCAAAATATTATTCTCTATACTTATTTATGTATTTTAACTATAGTTAAGTATATTTATAAAGTTTAAAATAGTTTTAATACAAGATAGAAGTTATTTTCGAAGAAAAACAAATTACCAAAAATAACTTAGGCTTGTGGACAACCCCAAGGAACCCTTGTCGACAAGGTGATAGTTTATTTCAAAAGTTTGAATTTCAAAGGAAGTGTCTATTCGTCATATCCTTTCACGAATGGATATGGCTGTTGTTCTACTATAAATAGGGGCTATTTTAAAAGAATTTACAATCATATTTTCTCTGATTTCACTCCTTTTCTTCTTCCACATTTCTTTATATACATTTTTACCACTACTCTGCCGAAATCATCATTGAATCTAACTAGATCATCTCTGGTTTGATTCTCTATCACTATCTCAACAAGATCCCAGTGCTATTCAGAGTTATAGACTTCTTTGTATTCAATCGAGCGAGAAAAGGTGTGATTATAGCCTGGAAAATCAATCGGGTGAACCTGTTGCCCGTAAAATCAAGTATCTCTACCCAAAGGATTGTGAATCTGGAGCGGTGTACCTCGTGGCCTTGAAATCGAGGGTGTAATTGTATGAACTGATTTTGAAAGGAAATCCGTACTTGTGTTGCGAAACTGGATGTAGAGTAACTCCGAACCAGTATAACATCCGGTGTATTCTTTCCTTTATTGTTTTTACTTTATATCTGCATCTGTGTTTGATTCTGTAATCATATCTGTGTCTGAATATTGCATACATTTGTGTTCAAATTAATATAAACTCAAAAACAATTAGTAATTCCTTAAAACACTATTCACCCCCCTCTAGTGTTAATTCTAGCCTAAAGATCCGTAATCCGCATTTCTCACATTTGGTATCAGAGCAAGGTTTTCAAAGTTTCATAATATGAATTTTGAAAAATCTTTTAAAATGGCTATGTTTGAAAAACTTGTTAATACTAGTTTAGAAATATTCAGATCATCACTGTCTCATGGGTCTGCATATAATCTATATTCAAATTCAAGTTGTCTACCAAAATTGTATGATGTGCAGGAAACATGTTTTATGGGTGTTGAGGAATCTATCCACAATGGAAAAATTGTGAAGATCAAAAAGAATAATGGATACTCGATAGTGGATGCTCTAGACACATGATTGGTAAGTCGGATATGCTGAATGATATAAGATACAAAGACGGAGGACTGGTTAACTTTGGAGACAACTCAAAAGGATATGTGATTGGCATCGGCAATGTCGGTAACTCTGAAACTCCTATTATTACTAATGTTTTGCTAGTTAAGAATCTGAAACATAATCTGCTAATTATTAGTCAACTTTGTGATAAAGGATATAAAATTAAATTTGAAAAAGATAAGTGTCACATTGAAGATAATAACTCAACCATAATATTTGAGGGAATTGGAAAAAGAATATTTATATTCTTAGTATGAAAGTTTCAAATGATAACCCGTGTCTTTTGGCAAATACAATTGACCCTTGTATTTGGCATAAGAGATTTGGGCATTTGAATTTCAAACTCTTATCTAGACCGTCAAAACATGATCTAGTAAAAGGTCTCCCTAAAATGAATTTTAAAGTAGATAGTTTATGTGATGCATGTCAATTAGGAAAACTTAGAAAAAGTTACTTTAAATTAAAAGATATGATTTCAACTTCAAAACCTCTTGAATTACTTCATCTTGATTTATTTGGTCCATCTCAAATTCATTCAATAAATCATAGTAAATATGTTTTTGTAATTGTAGATGATTATTCTAGATTTACATAGACAATATTTTTGAAACATAAAAGTGATACTTTTGAAAGTTTTAAGAACTTTACAAAAAGGATTCAAAATCAACTTTCTATAAAAATTATAACTATCCGTAGTGATCACGGTGGTGAATTTGAAAATGAAAAGTTTGAGGAATTCTGCAATAAAAAGGGGAATAACTCACAATTTTTCATTTCCAAGAACTCCACAACAAAACGGAGTAGTAGAACGTAAAAATAGGGCGATTCAAGAGTGTGCGAGAACTATGTTTTCAGATAGTAAATTACCAAAACATTTTTGGGCAGAAGCAGTTGCTACCGCCTGTTATATTTTAAATAGAATTTTAATTAGACCTTTAACTGATAAGACATCTTATGAACTTCTTCACGGAAAGAAACCTAAGGTATCTTATTTTAGAATTTTTGGAAGTAAATGTTTTATTTTAAATACAAAAGGTAACTTAGATAAATTTGATCCTAAATTCGACAAAGGTATCTTTATCGGATATTCTAATAGAAGTAAAGCATACAGAGTGTTTAATTTAAGAACTAACACCATCGAAGAAATAATGCATGTTTCATTCGATGAAAATCTTAAAAATTTTGAAGATACAAATGATGAAGAGGATTTAATTACTCAAAATCAGGAGTCAACTGAAACTAATAATGAAATTAATCATCCTAATAAAAAGATTAAACTTTTAAAAGATCATCCTGTAGAAAATATACTAGGAGATATGCAATCTGTTGTTACAACTAGAAATCAACTAAGTAAAATGAGCAATGTAGCCTTTATATCAACTATTGAACCCAAAAATCCAAAAGAGGCATCAACTGATGATTCATGGATTTTGGCTATGCAAGAAGAACTAAATCAATTCACTAGAAATGATGTTTGGGAACTTGTTCCTAGACCTGAAAATAAAACTATAATTGGAACTAAATGGGTTTATAAAAATAAAATGAATGAACAAGGTGAGGTCGTTAGAAATAAAGCCCGGTTAGTCGCTCAAGGTTATTGTCAAGAAGAAGGAATAGATTGTGATGAAACCTTTGCTCCCGTAGCAAGATTAGAAGCCATTAGGATTCTACTTGCTTTCGCAAATCATAATAATTTCAAATGGATGTTAAAAGTGCCTTTTTAAATGGATTTGTAAAAGAGGAAGTATATGTTGAACAACCACCACTTTTTAAAGATGAAAAATTACCAAATCATGTTTACAAACTTAAGAAAACTCTATATGGTCTAAAACAAGCTCCTAGAGCCTGGTATGATAGACTAAGATCTTACTTATTAAAATCAAACTTTGAAATTGGTAAAGTAGATAATACTCTTTTTACTAAAAGAAATAAAAATGATATTCAACTAGTACAAGTTTACGTAGATGATATCATTTTCGGATCAACTAATTTTGAAATGAATAAAGAATTTTCTGAAATAATGAAAAAAGAGTTTGAGATGAGTCATATGGGTGAATTAAACTTCTTTCTAGGATTGCAAATAAAACAATTAGATAATGGTATCTTTATCAGTCAAGAAAAATATGCTAAAGACCTAGTTAGTAAATTTGGTTTGACTACTGCAAGTGGAAAACCCACTCCCATGGCAACCAATGAGTACCTAAGTAAAGAAGATCTCTCGAAAGATGTAGATCAAAAATTATATTGAGGAATGATTAGATCACTACTCTATATCACTGCTAGTAGACCTAATATCATGCATAGTGTTTGTCTCTGTGCAAGATATCAATCCCAAGCTAAAGAGACCCACTTAAAAGCTATAAAACATATCATAAGATATGTTAAACACACCTTTGATTATGGCTTATTTTATCCTAAAAATGATTCTTTTGAATTAATATCTTACTGTGATGCTAACTATGCTGGTTGTAAATCAGACCGAAAAAGTACAAGTGGAACTTGTCACTTTTGGGGGCATTCTCTGGTTTCCTGGTTTAGTAAAAAGCAAAACACAGTTTCTTTATCAACAACCGAAGCAGAGTATATTTCTGCTGCTTTGGCTTGTTCTCAAGTAATATATATGCAACAATATTTAAAAGGTTTTGGTTTAAATATCTCAAAATCTCCAATTTATTGTGATAATACTAGTGCAATAAATTTATCCAAAAATCCTACTCATCATGCTTGAACTAAACATATTGATATCAGACATCATTTTCTCAGAGATAATATAAGTAAGGAAGTAATTACTCTCGATTATATCAATTTCGAGAATCAAATTGCTGATATCTTAAAAAAACCCTTAAATGAATCTATATTTACTAAATTAATAAGAGAATTAGGTATTTGTTCAATAACTGAAATATAGAATATAAATATATAACAAGTATAATTAAAATTAAATTAAATTAAATCAAATAGCAAAAATATAAGTACCTTGTCAACAACCCTCCTTTACCCCTGTCAACATATAACGAATTTTTTTCTTTTGAAATTTTCCCACCAAATTTCAAATGGGTGGTTATATATTCTTCTTATTTCGAAATTTTGTTCATTCTTTCTGTTCTTTCTCTATTCTAACTTCTGAAAACATTAAAACAATGGCCTCCTCCTCCAAATCAAACAAAAATTCAACATTTTCGTTCCCTTCTCCTTCTACCAGATCATTTCAATGAACTACGCTTGCATGAGTGATGAAAATGGAGGTTTCTTTGAAGGATGCACTGCAACTTATGACTGAAATTCAAGTGGTGCAAATCAGAATGGCCAAAGAACATGAACGGCAAGGCAAAATCCTTAGAAACTTGTAAAAGTTTCTAATGGACAATCACGCCAAACCCATCTTGATCGATGAAGAATCCTCAAGTATTCAAGTGCAAGAGGACAGCGAGGAAGAAGAAGAAGCCCACATGGAAGAAGAGCACGCTGAAGATGATGACAAAGTTGTTTGCGTTGGCGAAGTGTGCTTTGACAAGGATGGAAATTTAGTCGAACAATGTGGAAATTTCTGTTTCCACTACCCAAATTGCTCGGTTCATAGATCTCCCATTGTCAAGGATACACATTAGTTTCTTTTCTCTCTTTCTTATCATTATTTGTATATGATCTTACTTACGTTTTCTACGCAAATGTAAATATAACATTATATAATTAATAAATGATTTGTGTTCTCATATTTGAATTCTCACATTATCATTATTATAAATATTATCATATATGGATTCTTAGTTAGGAGAGTTAGTTATTAAGGGCTAAGTTTTAGTTTCAGAATTAAGTGTTGATTATTTATGATAATACTATCATTATAATCACATGTAATATAGTATTAGATTAAGGGGGAGTTGTATAGATTTAAACTTTGTTTTTGTTGATGACAAAGGGGGAGAAGTATAAAATAGGATAGTTAAGCATAGATTAAGGGGGAGTTATTAGTTTTAGGGGGAGTTATTAGGATAGAAGTAATATTTTACAAACAAAGGTTATCATCATCAAAAGGGGGAGATTGTTAGTCCCTGAGAAGTTGGTTTTGATGACAACAACCTTAGAATAAGATTATAAAATATAAATACTAACATTATTGTTTAGATATATATGTATATGCATGATATATATACAGGTACCAAAGAATGAAGACTGTACAGTATAGAGATTCAAGATTGATGAACTCAAGATCGAAGATATCAAGATTCAAGACTCATGAGTATCAAGATTATCAAGAGTTCAAGATTTTAAGATAAGTAATTTAGTTAGGAATTTTGTTAAAACTCCTAGAAAAGCACTGACATCTTAAAATCCATTTTATTCAAGGAATGGAATCCACTTCGAGCCCGTTAAAGGGATGGAACCCTAAGTAGGATGGAACCTACGAAAAATCTAGTGGAACATTGTTTTGTATCCACTAACATTTATTCAAATGTTTGACAAAATTATATCTTGTTTTCAAAATGATTTTAAAATCTTCCTTTTTAAATCAAAAACATCTATCCTGGTTATAAAATACTTTTAGCCTCAAAATAATCTTTATTTTCAATATCAAATTATCCTTGGTTTTAAACTATCTTTTAATTATAATATATTTAACTTTTAATATTTATACTTAGATTTAAATATAAAATTATAGTAAAATTTTATATATACCAAAATATTATTCTCTATACTTATTTATGTATTTTAACTATAGTTAAGTATATTTATAAAGTTTAAAATAGTTTTAATATAAGATAGAAGTTATTTTCAAAGAAAAACAAATTACCAAAAATAACTTAGGCTTGTCGACAACCCCAAGGAACCCTTGTCGACAAGGTGACAATTTATTTCAAAAGTTTGAATTTCAAAGGAAGTGTCTATTTGTCATATCCTTTCACGAATGGACATGGCTGTTGTTCTACTATAAATAGGGGCTGTTTTAAATGAATTTTCAATCATATTTTCTCTGATTTCACTCCTCTTCTTCTTCCACATTTCTTTATATACATTTTAACCATTACTCTGTCGAAATCACCATTGAATCTAACTAGATCATCTCTGGTTTGATTCTCTATCACTATCTCAACAAGATCCCAGTGCTATTCAGAGTTATAGACTTCTTTGTATTCAATCGAGCGAGAAAAGGTGTGATTGTAGCCTGGAAAATCAATCGGGTGAACTTGTTGCCCGTAAAATCAAGTATCTCTACCTAGAGGATTGTGAATCTGGAGCGGTGTACCTTGTGGCCTTGAAATCGAGGGTGTAATTGTAAGAATTGATTTTGAAAGGAAATCCGTACTTGTGTTGCGGGACTGGATGTAGGGTAACTTCGAACCAGTATAAAATCCGGTGTGTTCTTTCCTTTATTGTTTTTACTTTATATCTGCATCTGTGTTTGATTCTGTGATCATATCTATGTCTGAATATTGCATACATTTGTGTTCAAATTAATATAAACTCAAAAAGAATTAGTAATTCCTTAAAACACTATTCACCCCCTATAGTGTTAATTCTAGCCTTAAGATCCGTAATCCGCATTTCTCACAACTGACTGCCGGCCTATATGACACTGGGGAAAACACATACAGTAAAGGCATACGGTAATATGGGTGTCACGGATCTTAAGTCACCAGGGTGGATACAAGCCAATATGGTTCACTCCCAAAGGGAGCTGGGCAAGATAGATATACACATAGCTAACAAATAGCTTTGCATAAACATGGCTCTATAAGTTACCGGTACATGACTATACAATTGCCATCACATAGCGATACAATCATCGACGCACGGCTCTTTATATCGCTGCCACATAGCTCGATACTATTGCTAGCACATGGCTATATATGATTGCCGACACATGGCAATACACATGACTCGCTGCAACGAGTCTTCATAAATCCCCGTCACGTGAGTGTCATCTACTTATAATGAATAACCGAATAAATATCACAATAATGTCCTATATCACTGCGTGATACTCGAACGTTTATTCACTGCATATAAACTCCACTCAATCACCACAATATTCTATATAATAAGTCAAAAGAATAACCGAATGCCCCATCCCAAATGGTATTATATCTCTGTGTATTCAGATTCCTCGTCACATAGAATTAAAATCCTCAAAAAATTATATATAAAGATGTCATCACTATATAATATCAAATCACTAAACAAATGCATATCAATGGTGAATCATTCATACAATCCAATTCAATATAAAAGGAAGTAGAAATCAGAAAAGTAAGATAAAATAGATCAATAAAAATTTAACAACCCTAGTCGGAATTACCTAGAATTTAAATACGATTAGTTAATAAATTAATCAAATAAAGTTGGGGAATTTATGACTATTATGCTTTAAAATTTAAAAGGGACTTGGAATGAGAATAAATTGAGAGTTTATTGAATTCTATTTTTGTAGTTAATTATTATATTTAATAATATAAGAACAATTTGGAGAAAATAAATAAATAAATTGCATGGAAATAATTTCATTGTTGAAATATGATTTCTCAATTAATGGTTCATTTTACAAAAGTTGTATTTAATTTTGATAAAATATTTCCATATTGATAGATTTTGACATATTATTCATTTGGTAAATAATTGTAGAAATCAATGTTGGTTAAATCGTAACATTGTTTAAATCAAATTAGTGTTTATAAAGTGTTAAAATGAAACAATGCAAATCAGCAACACTTTTGTTTTAAGAAAATTAGTAACACTTGGCTAGTGGATCCATACCTTAACCCATTTAGCCCAAACTAGAGAAACAAGAGAAATAGAAACATACATATTTTTTTCTCTCATTATCATTTCATCACCGAACCAGAAAATCAAAATTTCTCCAAGTCCAAAACCCTAATTCCCAAATTTCCAAATTTCCAAATTAAAGATTTTAATCAAGGGGCTTTTAATCAATTCTAGTGAATATTGATAAGAGGTAATCTCTTCTACCTTTATATGCATCTAACTAGGGATTTAATTCAATTTTTATTTCTGATTTTGATCAATTCCTATCCAATCTTTATTTATAGCCTAGATTGAAGTTGAATTAGAAAGGCATAGGAGATTCTAAGCTCTAATCTTCCATTCCGGATTTGTTTAGGTGAGTTTATATCATAATTTCTAGTCTAATATGGATGTTTGCTACTGTTATATAAATTTGGTTGAATATCTAATGTATACGATCTCAATATGAATCCTTTGTCTAATTGAATTTGATTCTCTTTTTGGTGAAAACTCTTTTATGAAATCATTATTTTCATTCAATTATACATGTATATATGCTTGCATGTTTGCTAATTCAAGTACCCCGGGTCATTAGAGAAGCAACACAGAGGAATTCAGCGGAATTCGATCATTGGAGAGCCACCAGAATCGCTTGGGAGTCAGCCTAGGCAAACAACCGATGGACCGGTATGACCTACCGATGCATTGATCGTAGCCTGGACTTGACTCCCAGTCTATGTTTTGGTGTACTCCGATCAACCCATTCTCCACTTATTTACCCAGTAGAGTCCCTAAGATTGATTACTTGATTTTGGTGTTGTATTTCATATCTGTTTGATCAATTTTTCTAGATCGGATTTTTTTATCGATGAATTTAATTTTTGTCTTTTTATACCATGGAGATGTTCTATGGATCTTGGAGCAATACACACTTTTGATGCACGTTTTCAAATCGAATTTACAAATGGCTGATTTCAAAACCAAATCATTTTATACAAATCTTTTTAGGTGCAAATGTTATTTCTATATAAACGGGTTCAAATAATGTATATGTATATGTATGTGTGTGTATACATAGTATTATCCTCTTTGACAATGGTTTTAAAAATGATTTGAAGTAATGGTTTGACAAGTGTACTTATATATATATTTCCACCATAAATCAATGTTTGTTAAAAGTGGTTTTTAAAGAGAAATATTTTCATAAAATTGCACGAAATTGATCGAATGAGGAATTAATTTAAACGGCTAAATAAAATGAGTGGTATAGCACACTCATGTTTGTTTTACCGGTTAATTCATAGATTTGTTCGACCGAACTATTGCTACACACAAGTGGAGTTTACTATTATATAGTAAACGTTTTTGTAAACCTTTATGGTATGGGACACATGGTCATTATCTGTTCGGTTGCCACATGAAAATATTTTAACACTTTTATCGATGAGTTTATGACTCGCCTTCAGAGTTTATAGGACTTGTTCCTATCTTGATGTTTATAGGTCTCATACTTATTTTGATGTTTATAGGTCTCATACCTATTTCGGAGATTATAGGACTTGTTCCCATTTTGATGTTTATAGGTCTCATACCTATTTCAGAGATTATAGGACTTGTTCCCATTTTGATGTTTATAGGTCTCGTACATATCCTGATGTTCATAGACTTATACGTCTATCTTGGAGTTGCATGCATGCAGTTGAATTTACTTAACCAATCTTGGAGTTTGGTGCCTTCCCCCTTTTATTTGTGAGATTTCTGGGATTCTCTTTGTTAGATTTCTAGATTTGATGCTGTTTGAATTATCACCAAATCATTTCGAGGATTTTTGCTTTTAATAAGCTATCGTGAGTTTTAGTATTTAGTGATTTGAAGTTATCGTTGCATGTTTGATATTTATTGACATATGACTACATTTGAGATCTAGTTCACTTTATCTATCATTCGTTTTTGCTAACTCATTTATCTTAGTCTAGACTGACCCGTTTATTATTTCTATAATACTCGGGTCAGACCGAGATGTTTTAGGTCCTCCAGCTTGATGCTTTAGATTGGATGCCCTATTTGTTATCTAGTATTTACTTTTGTAATCTATGTATTATATATGTGATGCTATGTTGTATCTTATGTCGAGCTAGACTCTTTTTGTGTGCATATTGATATTTTGAGATGTAACACTTCGTATATGTGTAGTCTACATCATGTATCTATTTTAGGCCAGTTCAGACTTGTATCTATTTGTATTCCACTATGCCTGTGCCTGATACATGATTCTGCGATCTGTATTTATTATATGTTGTTATGGATTTATTATAGCCACCGTCGTTTTGTTTTATAGCCACTGAGTAGATTATGGAACTCGTTAGGAATAGTCAGCCTTTTGGACCTCCTCTGGATCTTTCTTTTCATAAGTCGAGTTTTGCACACATGTGCAGCGACTTTGAGCAGCTTGGTGGTAATCCCATTAGAGGTTCTAAGAGTATGATTGAGGTGCAGGCATGGCTTAGGACATGCGAGCGGATATTTTCTCGCATGGAACTTTCTAATTAGATAGAGTTTAGGTAGCATCAAGTCAGTTTCAGGAGTGAGCTCTAGATTGGTATGCGCTTCTTATGGCAGAGGTGGATGAGTCTACCTTATCTTGGGAGTAGTTTAGGGAGCATTTTGAGTTGAAGTTCATTCCCAAATCCAGAAGGCCTCGTTGGCTAAGAGATTTATTAAGTTGAAGCGAGGGAAGTCTTCTGTAGTGGAATATATGCTGGCCTTCGAATCCCTTTCCAAATACGGGGTCGAGCACATCGGTACATCGCTAAAGAAGAATCAAAAATTTATGAAGGAGTTAAGAAAGCATCTTAGGAAGGTGTTGTTGTTGCAGTTGAAGGTTTCTTTTGAAGAATTAGTTGATTCTGCCCTTAAGCTTGAGGCGGTTGAGAAAGATAGTAGTGAAGAAGGTGTAACGGATAAGAAGAGCTTTCAACCTAAGAAGAAGCAACCTTTCTACAAGTCCAAGCCTTTTCATCCTAATAAGAAGATCAAGAAGCAAGGTTCTAGTTCCACTCCTACACAACCATCTCGAGGAGAATGATAAATTTGTCATTCCAAAGGGCATTTCATTAAGGATTTCCCTAAAGCTCCAATTTATCGTTATTGCAAGAAGGAAGGTCATCTTGCAGCATCTTGTAGCATCTTGTCCTCAAGCGGTTAAAGGACTTACTTCTGGGAAGCTTAGTTTTGTGCAAGCTTTTGGTGGAGCTTCTCAGTGTCGACATATATCTCCTTCTATTCTTGAAGGTGTTATTGTTTTTCAAAATCTTCCCATTTGGTTTCTCTTCGATGCAGGTGCATCTCACTCATTCGTATCAAAGGAACTTGTTGATGCTCTTTCTTTAGATGTTGTGCGCTTAGTGACTTCGCTAAAAACTATGAACCTGATTGGAGAGTCTGCAACCCTCAGTATTCTTTGTAAAGGTGTTGAAATTATCTTATGTGGCCATTCTTTTCATGCCGATCTTCATGTGATGAATTATCTTAGATTTGGAATAATTTTGGGAATGGATTGGCTTAACCGTTATGAAGCCCATATCCTATGTCCTAAAAGAACTATTCACCTTCGACATCCAGAATTGTTTGAGCGCATTACTATTATTCTTCACGCCATTGGTTCTGATTCGATATTATCCTTATTTTCTCTTGAGCCTCGGGAAGACGATGATATTTCCCAAATCCATATTGTTTGTAATTATCCTAATATCTTTGAACCCGTTTCGAGGTTGCCTCCCAATGGAGCTATTGAGTTCCGATCTTATCCCTGGAGCTCAACCAGTTAGTTGTCGTCCTCCCTATCGGATGTCTGCCAAGGAGAATGAAGAGTTGAGGAAGCAATGTTGGATTTGGAAGCGAAGCAGTTTATCTAGTCTAGTTCTTCTCCTTGGGGAGCTTCTGTCGTGTTTGTGAAGAAAGTTGATGGTACTATTAGGACTTGCATAGATTATCATAAGCTTAGCGAGCTTACCATTAAAAAAAGTGTCCCTTGCCTAAGATCGATGATTTTTTGATCAGCTTTGCAATGCTAAGGTCTTTTCCCAGTTAGACTTAGCGACCGGTTTTCATTAATTTCATGTGGCAAAGGATGGTATTACTCTAACTTCATTTCGTACCCATTATGGTTCTTATGAGTGGTTTGTTATGCCCTTTGGATTAACAGATGCTCCAGCTTATTTTATCGATCTCATGAATCATATTTTCTAATAATTTCTCGATCGAATTCATTCTTATATTCATTGATGATATTTTTCTTTATTCTAAATCTGAGGAAGAGCATACAGAGCATTTTAGGATTGTTTTGGAGACACTTAGATGGAATAAGTTGAAACAAAATTTTCTAAGTGTCATTTCTGGCAGAGGCAAGTGAAGTTTTTGGGGCATGTAGTTTCTGAAGAAGGCATTTCTATTTATCAATCGAAGATTGAAGCTATTCGGAACTGGAAGAGGATTGATAATGTATCGGAGATTCGCAATTTTCTTAGATTGGTAGGCTATTGTCGTCGATTCATAAAGGACTTTTCCAAGATAGTCTTACCTCTTACTTCTTTGACTCGGAAAGGAGTTAAGTATATTTGGTCAGATAAGTGTGAAACTTCTTTTTAGAAGTTGAAGGAACTCCTTTCCAATGCTTCCGTTCTTGTGGTTCCGGATGGGAACCTAGATCTTGTGGTCTACATGGATGCTAGTAGATTTGGTTTGGATTCTATTCTTATGCAGCGAGACCGTGTTGTTGCTTTTGCCTCGAGACAGTTGAAGCCGAATGAGGTTAGATATGCCACTCACGATTTGAAGCTCACAACTATTGTCTTTGCTTTGAAAATCTGGCGTCGTTATTTATTGGGTGGCCGATTTGTACTTTATACCGACCATAAGTTGTTAAAGTACTTATTCACTCAGAAGGAGCTTAACATGCAACAATAGAGGTAGCTTGAATTCCTTGCTTCTTACGATATTGATATTCAGTACACTCGGGGAAGGGGAATCGAGTAGCAAATGCTCTTAGTCGCAAGCAGCAGGCTAATGTCCCTTTGATGTTAGCTGAGTGGATGGATCTTGAGATTTTATCTTCTTGTGAGATTAGAGATCGTATTTTAGATTCTAGTTCTTCCATCTTATTGCTTAGCATGGAGGCTCGTCCTAGTCTTTCAGATCAGATTGTGGAAGCCTAGAAGCATGATCCCGATCTATCTCATCTTTTTCAGCAGTGTGATGGCATTTCCCGAAGTGCTGAGTTATGGGATTTTGTTATTGATGCTCGTGGTTGTCTTCGTAGGAGAGGTAGGCTTGTAGTTCTTGATGTTGATGATCTTAGGAGAGATATTCTTAAGGAGTGCCATCACTCCAAGTATACTATTCATCCCGGTAGTAGTAAGATGTATGCCGATATGAAGCATCTTTATTATTAGGAAG
Source organism: Allium fistulosum (assembly GCA_030737815.1). Classification (NCBI taxonomy): domain Eukaryota; kingdom Viridiplantae; phylum Streptophyta; class Magnoliopsida; order Asparagales; family Amaryllidaceae; genus Allium; species Allium fistulosum. The sequence continues at coordinate 57,878,297 of CM060906.1, forward strand.
GTATGAAGTGGGACATGAAGGAGTTTGTGAAGCGTTGCTTGACTTGTTAGCTTGTTAAGGTCGAGCATTAGCGTCCCAATGGTCTTTTGCAACCATTAGAGGTCCTGATGTGGAAACGAAATCAGGTATTATGCGCTTACTTTCATAAGTTCATAATTGAATCCTCTTTAATGTCATCTTGTAATGATCGTAATCTTGTTCTTCCTTTTTCCTTTTTAGGTTTCTATGGATTTTGTCGATGGTTATCCTCATTCAAGTACTGGCTGTGATAGCTTGTGGGTGATTGTTGATCGTTTGACCAAATCAGTCCACGTTTTCCTGTTAATTCTAACCGGACTGTTTCTCTACTTGCCAAGATCTATGTTAAGGAGATCGTAATACTTCATGGCGTACCTAGTGCCATTGTATGTGACCAAGATCCCTTGTTTATAAACAGATTCTGGAAAGGTCTCCAAAAAGCTTTGGGTTTGAAGCTTAATTTCTGCACTGCTAATCATCTGTAGACAAAGCGAGTTAATAAGATATTGGAAAAATTGCTTCATGCTTGTATTTTCGACTTCGGTGGGAGTTGGGAATATCATATATACCTTGTTGAGTTTTCTTATAACAATAGTTTCCAATCTAGTATCGGTATGGAACCTTTCGAGGCCCTTTACGGAAGGCCATGTCAATCACCTTCTTGTTGGCTCGAGTCAGGGGAGAAACTCAATTTAGGCCTCGACTCTATTCATGAAGCTTCTGAGAAGATCGATCTTATTCGATAGAGAATGAAAGAGGCACAGAGCAGGCAAAAATCCTACGTGGATAATAGAATTATAGCATTAGAATTCTAAGTAGGAGATCAAATCTTCATTCATGTATCTCACTGAAGAGTGTGATACGGTTCAGTCATTCCGGTAAGTTGGCTCCGAGATATATTGGACCATACCCTATCACTAAACATATCGGCCCTGTTGCTTATCAGATATCTCTTCCAGCCTAGTTCTTCGGAATTCATGCTGTTTTGCATGTTTCTTAGTTTCGGAAGTGTCTTTGTGATTCAGATTCTATTCTTGAGCCAAGAATTCTTGAGGAGCTTGAGTTTTCACCCGACCTTACTTATGAGCAATGACCTACCTATATTGTTGCATCGGAGGTTAAACACCTTTGAAATAAGGATGTTCCGCTCGTTAAAGTCAAATGGTCTAGCAATCCAAAGGACTGTTCGTGGGAGACTAGAGAGTTTGTCGAGCGAACACATCCTGAGTTATTTTCTCATGCTCATTAGTGATGAGACTCTTGCTATGAATTATTTCATTCTTATGATTTTATCCTCTTTGATAGATGCATCGTTGCAATGTTATTGACTTTCACAAGGATGCAATTTTTATAAGGGGGAGTCTGTAACAACCATGGTCGAAATTACCTAGAATTTAAAATGTGATTAATTAATTAATTAAAGTTGAAGAATTTATGACAATTGTGTTTACAAATTTAAAAGGGACTTGAAATGAGAACAAGCTGAGAGTTTACTGAATTTTCCGTTTTGTAGTTAATTCTTATATTAATTTATATAAGAACAATATGGAGTAAATGAATAAATAAATTATGTGGAAATAATTTCATTGTTTGAAATATGATTTCTTAATTAATGGTTCATTTTATAAAAGTTGTATTTAATTTTGATAAAATATTTCAATATTGATACAAATGAGATTTTAACGTATTATTCATTTTGGAATATTTTTTTGTAGAAATCAATATTGGTTAAATCTTAATCTTATTTAAATCAAATTATTGTTTATAAAGTGTTAAAATGAAACAATGCAAATTAGCAACACTTTTTTTTAAGAAAATTAGTAATGCTTGGCTAATGGATCCATACCTTAACTCATTTAGCCCAAACTAGAGAAATAGAAACATACATATTTTTTTTCTCATTCTCATTTCATTACCGAACTAGAAATCAAAATTACTCTAAGTCTAAAACCCTAATATCCAAATTTCAAAATTAAAAATTTCAATCAAGGGGCTTTTAATTAATTCTAGTGAATATTGACAAGAGGTAATCTCTTTTACCTTTCTATGCATCTAATTAGGGATTTAATTTAGTTTGTATTTCTGAATTTGATCAGTTCCTATTCAATCTTTGTTCATAACCTAGTTGAGGTTGAATTAGAATGGAATAAGAGATTCTAAGCTTTAATCTTCCATTCCAGGTTTTTTTAGGTAAGTTTATCTAACAATTTCTAGTCTAATATGGATGTTATCTGCTGTTATATGAATTTGGCAAAATCCCTAGTGTATATGATCTCAATATAGTGATGAATCCTTTGTCCAATTTAATTTGATTCTCTATTTGTTGAAAACCCATTTATGAAATCATGATTTTCATTCAATTATACATGTATATATGCTTGCATGTTCTCTTGTTCAAGTACCCCAGTTCATTAGAGAAGCAACATAGAGGAATTGAGCGGAATCCGATCATTGAAGGGCCATCGGAATCGCCTGGGAGTCCGCCTAAGCGAAGCAACCGGTGGACTGGTATGACCTACTGGTGCACCGGTTATAGCCTAGACTTGACTCCCAGGCTATATTCTGGTGTACTTCGATCGACCCAATCGCTTGCTTATTTTCCCTGTTGAGTCCCTAAGATTGGTTACTTGGTTTTGGTATTTTATTTCATATCAATTTCATCGATGTTTCTGGATTTTGGATTTTTGAATTGATGAATTCAATTTTTGATGTTTTATACCATGGAGATGTTCTATGGACCTTGGAGCAATACACACTTTTAATGCACGTTTTCAACTCGGATTTACAAATGGCTGATTATGAAACCAAATCGTTTTATACAAATCTTTTTAAGTGCAAATCTAATTTTTATATAATCAGGTTTTAAAAAAAGTTTTATCGACTTTGACAATGGTTTTAAAAACTATTAGAAGTAATATTTTGAAAAGTGTACTTATATATTATATTTCCACCATAAATCAATATTTTTTTAGAAAATGGTTTTTAAAGAGAAATATTTTCATAAAATTGCACGAATCGATCGAATGAGGAGTTGATTTAAACGGTTAAATAAAATGAGTGGTATGGAACGCTTGCGTTTTTTACCAGTTAATTCCCAGACTTATACGACTGGACTATTGCTACACACAAGTGGAGTTTACTATTGTACATTAAATGTTTGGGTTTACTCGTGTGGTATGTGATACATGGTCGTTATCTATTCGGTTTCTATATAAAAGTATTTAACACTTTTATCGATGAGTTTTTGACTCGCCTTCAGAGTTTATAGGACTTATTCCTATCTTGATGTTTATAGGGCTTGTACCTATTTTGATGTTTATAGGTCTCGTACCTATTTTAGAGATTATAGGACTCGTTCCTATTTTCATGTTTATAGGTCTCGTACCTATCCTAATGTTTATAGACTTATACGTCTATCTTGGAGTTACATGCATGTAGGTGAATCTATTTCACTAATCTTGCAGTTTGGTGCCTTAAACCTTTTATTTCTGGATTATTATTTGTGAGATTTCTAGATTTGATGTTGTTTGAACTATCACCGAATTATTTCGGAGATTTTTGCTTTTAATAAGCTATCGTGAGTTTTAGTATTAGGTGATTTGAAGTTATTGATGCATGTTTAATATTTATCGATATATGACTATACTTAAGATATAGTTCACTTTATCTATCATTCATTTTTGCTAACTTATTTATCTTAGTATAGACTGACCCGTTTATTATTTTTATAATACTTGGGTCCGACCAAGATGTTTCAGGTCCTTCAGCTTGATGCTTTAGAGTGGATGCCCTATTTGCTAGCTAGTAGTTACTTTTGTCATCTATGTATATATATGTGATGCTATGCTGTATCTTATGTCGAGCTAGACTCTTTTTGTGTCCATATCCATAATTTGAGATGTAGCACTTTGTATATGTGTCGTCTACATCATGTATCTAATTTGGGACAGTTCAGACTTGTATCTATTTGTACTCGTTATGTCTGATCTATGATTCTGTGATCTGTATTTATTATATGTTGTTATGGATTTATTATAGCCACCATAGTTTTGTTTTAAGCCTGAATTGTATACGTCGATGCTACTTAATTTAAGAAAATGTATAACATATTAATCAACGTCTCGATGCAGGCTTAAAGTAAAATTCACGGATGGTCGCTCCTAAACAGCCCTATTCTGTGCACTAGCCAATAATATTACTTTGTAATATTCTTTGTTAGTGTGGGTCTCGGGGTGAGGCGTCACAAAAAATACACACATATATGTATAGATTAAAAAATCAATAATTAATAATAAATCAATCATAATATAGAACTTTAATATAACAAAATTCTGTACTTTAGAAATGGATTATAAATATACTCTAAGATTAAACTGAATAACCAACAAAAATCAAGTATAAAAGTTTTTTGCAAATAAATGACTAATTCCTTTTCTTTTTATTAATTCAAATAATAATTTAATATTCACCAATAACATTAGAAAATTCTTTTCTTTCTTTTGACAATCCAAAAATAGTTTGTAAAATACTATGCATAAGAATTATTTCATAATTTTCTATAATTAAATACCACTTTTAAATAATCATAAAACATCCAAATAAATTTTATATATTCATTATCAATTAAATTCGTTTTCAAAACTTCAATTATATATTAAAATTTCATTAGATATACTTGACAACTGTAGAATATCAGTTAAGGACCATTCCCTATTTTTTCATTTTAAATAATACTATTAAATTCACTTTATTAATTTATTAAACATTAAATTATATTTACATTCACATGTAATATCTAGTGTGTATGTATATTAGAATTTAAGTATATTTATTTTAGTTTATTTTAAATGTAAAAATATATATTCTAATTGTAAATAGCCGGTGCTTGCACACATAGAGGGTTGCATGCACACACATACAAAAGTTGCACACATGCATACTGGGTTGCATGCACACACAGCTCCATCGGTGCACCGGTCATCTATGACCTGTACACCGGTCGGACCTTGCCTGGGGCAGCTACACTCCCAGTAGTGCACCCTTTAGTCCATTTCGAGTTGGTTCGACAGCTTAATTCCCCTCTGCTCAACTCTTACATTAGCACTACGTATCATATGTAAAGAATAAAATTGATATAAATATAGATTGATGAGTTCATATACTCACCTGTTCTCGCTTCTTCCTCCTCCCTGTACATGTTCTATCAAACCCATGGCATCAACGAAACTCAAATCACTTATGTACATAGGTGTACTTCGATGTCTTGATGCTCGTGCCCAACTTTGGAAATTTATAGAATTTATTCGAATTTGTAAAGAGGTAGGGTTTAGGTGTTGAGATCATTTTCTAAAAGTCAAGAAAGTGAACGTAAAGGTTTGGTTGATAGATTGTGAAGAAGAATCTAGAGAAGTGAATTATCTGGAGTTTGGGAACATCAGAAAACTTGATTCTTAGGGTTTTGATTTGTTGGCTTGGGTTGAAATATTGGGCTTTGGTTTACTTTCTCCTACTTCTTCTCTTTCTTTAGCTTGTATAACAATTCTAATTCAAGCCCAAATACAAAATCAATTCTTTCACAAAATTACTTTCTAAATAATTACAACATTATTATTTATTTTACAAAATTATTTTCTATGATTTTAATTAGTCATTTTATTTAAATCATTTATTAATTAATTTCTAAACTATGCTATTAAATTTATTCTCTTATCAGAATAAACATTATATTTTAATTTTTTTAAATTTATCATTATTTCCAAAATAATTCATTTATATTTCTATATTCCAAATTATTAAATCACTATTCTTTTTATATACGATTCATACTGTTTTATTAAAATATTTCTTATCATACTCTAAATCGTCACTATAATTCCAAATAAAAATTATACTAACCACACTTAATTATTTATCCAACATTATAAAATTTTCTAGAATTTATTTACTGATTTTAATTCATTTAAATTTAAATATCCAATATTCTCATTTTAATTCCAATTTTAGGTACTTTTCAAATTAATTTATTTTAAAATTTTTTAACAAATATTTATTCTCAAAACTATTTAATTTCATCACTAATTAACTTGTTATAAAATTACAATATTTTAAAATAAATTCAAAAATCTATTTTTATTTATTTATTATTTAGATATTTATTATTACTTACCCCTAAAAACTGGCTTGTTAGATATATGCCTACAGTACCAAAGACAATTCCTCCGCCCACTTCTCTTTTGCCTTCTATAGTCTTTTCTTAACCAATTTCTTAATAGTTTTGTTTGCTGCTTCGACTTGTCGTTTGCTTGTGGATGTGCTATAAAGGAAATTTTTTTAACTATACTATTCTTTTTGCAGAGTTTGCTAAACTTCTTGCTTTCAAACTGGGCCTCATTATTTGAAGTTATTTTGTAAGGAATCTCCAATCTGGTGATTATGTTAGAAACGTGACTATTTTCTTTGCGGTGATCGTAGCCAGAGGTTTTGCTTCTACCCTACCACTACAACATACCTTGCCCTTCCCTTTGACATGGGAAGTGGACCTATCAAATCTATACCCCACACATCGATCATCCATGGTCTGGCTAATGGGATGAGCTTGTGGGAAGGCTGCATCGGGTTACTTGTGAATTTTTAACATCTTTCACATCTTCTAACGCACTCCTTAGTATCTTAAAGCATAGTGGTCTAGTAGTAACCGTGCCTCCATACCTTTTTTTGCTAATTTGGCCCCTTTGGAATGATCCCTGCACTGCTTCTCGTGCACTTCGTTCATGACCCGTATTCCTTCCTCTTTGGAAACACAACTATGATCAGGGGTACATTACTCTCCCTTGTATAATATGCCATCAAAGAAAAAGTAATACAGTGCTTGATATTTTATCTTCCAGGCCTCTTTTCTGTTTTGGGGTATGATTCCATTTATCAAGAACTTTTCATAGAGGTCATCCATGTGTTTTCTTCTTTTCATTGATGCGTAAGCGTAGTTTGACACTGCCCTGGATTTTCATTTGTTTCTTGATCCTGAGCTTCCTAAATTATGGCCCATTAGGCCTTAGTCAGGATCAATATTTGGTTATCTTTAGTGATTCTTTGTTCAACTTGATGTCCTATTAGAATAACTTTCGTTTCATTTGCTGCTTTCGTGCTAGAGAGCTAGGCTAACGAATTATCATACGAGTTTTTCTCACATGGAATTTTCTTTATGTCAAACTGCTCCAATAATTTTCTAAAAAGTTCCACGAACTTAGCTAAAGTTGGCTCCTTCACTTGGTAATTGCCCTACACTAGGTTCACAACTAATTGGGAATCATTGTGAATTTCAATATGGGTTACCTTCATTACCTAGGCCATCCTTAAGCCTACAAGTAGATCCTTATATTCTATCATATTATTGGTAGCTTTGAATCCAAGCTGCACTGCTCCATATAACTTCTGCTTATCTGGGGTAATTAGCACATATCCAATTGCCACCTCCTATTCATTTGAAGCTCTATCTATAAATAGTTGCTAAGACTGTGGAGTAACTGCTTCTTCCTCTAGTTGGGATTTGGTAGGTAGTGTGCATTCCATGATGAAATCTTCAAGTGCCAGTCTTTTGATTTATTTTCTTGAACAGTAGGTGATATCATATTGACTGAGCTCCATTGCCCATTTTAGCAGGCGGCCTAAAGTTTTTGGTTTTTGCAGTATTTTCCTTAGTGGTTTGTTTGTGAGGACTTTGATGGGACATGCTTGAAAATAAGGCCGCGGTTTCCTTGTTATGAGGAGCATGTTGTAAGCTAGCTTTTAAGTGACTGTGTAGTTGAGTTATGCTTCTGACAGGCATTTGCTCGTGAAGTAGATAGGCCTTTAGGTTCCCTTATCTTCTCGAACTACTGTAGCACTTATAGCTTTATTAGTTATAGCATATATAAGTCATCACTTATTATCGGTTTTGATAGGATAAGGATACTGATCAAATGATCCTTCAGGTTCAGGAATGCAAATTTGCATTCCTCTGTCCATTTGAAATTTCGCCCATTCTTTACTTGGTCGAAGATGGTATGCACTTGTTAGTTGCTTTGGAGATGAACCTACTCAAAGCGACCACCCTGTCATTTAAGCTCATAATATCTTTTGGTTTTGTTGGGACTCCCATCTTCTTTATAGCTTTAATCTGCTTAGGGTTTGCTTCAATGCCGTGAGTGCTCACTATGTATCCTAGGAAGTTTCCTGATTGAATAGAAAAAGTACATTTTAAGGGGTTCAATTTCATATTATACCACCTGAGAACTGCAAACATCTCTTCCAAATCTTGCATGTGATTCTCCCTCACTTTTGACTTGACTAACTTGTCATCTACATACACTTTGACATTCTTGCCAATCTGATCTGCAAACATCATAATTATTGGCCTTTGGTATGTAGCTTCTATATTCTTCAAACCGAATGGCATTACTTTGTAGTAGTATATTTCCTTGTCTGTTATGAAACTGATGTGTTCCTGATCTGGTTCAGACATGGTTGTTTGATTGTAACCTAAATACACATCCATGAACGGTAACAGCTCATGACCATTGGTTTGTCCATCAATTGGTTAATTCTTGGTAACGAAAAGCTGTCCTTTGGGTAAGCCTTGTTGAAGTTGGCATAATCTATGTAGGTTCTCCATTTTCCATTGGGTTTCTCCACAATGACTGGGTTTGCTATCCATTTTGGATAGTATACTTCTCTAACGAATTCATTTTCTTTCAGCTTCTTATCCTCTTCGGGCAGAGCATTATATCTTTCCAATCCCGGGTTCTGCACTTCTGCCTAATCGGCTGAGCTTCAGGATCGATGTTGAGTGCATGGCGGATGATGGCTAGATCTATTCCTACCATATCTAAGTGTTCCTTGGCAAAAACATTCGCTAATTTCTTCAACTATTAATTCAGTTCTAGCTTCCGCGCCGATGTTCTTCCTTATCTTGAGAACTTTTGTGGAGTCTTTAGGATCTATTTTTACTTCTTCAATATCATCCACTAGCTTCAACTCTCTTTTTCGTTGCCTCTAATCGTGGATCTATTTCGCTTTCTTCTTTTCTTTTGGCTTGAGAAGCAGTGGAGAGGATCTGCTTCTGTGCTTCCTTAGAAAAGTGCTATGCATAAACCACATTATATTTATCAATGGCGATCAAATGCATGTACTCTCTCCTTTTCTTTCTTATTGACACTATAGCCATAGAAATGTTTGTTTCAGTATTAGCCTTAGTACTATGTACTGACACAGTTCTAGGAACTAGCTATATTTGTATTTCATTACTATTATCATAGATATTAGAAGAGACATTAGAGTAGTTTTGAGAAATTTTATTGCTAGAGTTAAGGTTTACATTATATAATTCCCTAGCTAAAAACTGTTCCCTCTTATCAACCCTTTCCCTTCAGGGGTGGTAAACTTCATAAGCAGGTCTTTTTGAGGGATAACTGCCCATATGTCTATTAGCGTGGGTTTTCCTATGACGGCATTGTATGATGAAGGCTAGTCAACGATTAAAATGCTCGTAGATAATGATTTGTGAAGTGGTGCAATTTCGATGGTAACAAGTAGGCATGCTGATCCCACAGGGAAAGTTTTAGTGTCATTGAAGCTGTAGATTGGCTCAGGGCTAGGTTTCAAAACTTCAGTTGGATGCTTCATTTAGTCGTACGTAGATTTAAAGATGACATCGACTGAACTTCCATAATCTACAAAGATTTTTTTCATGGTGTAGTTTGAAATCTACACCATGATAATGAGCAGATCCTGATGTTGGAATATAACCCCAGCGACGTCAGCTACTGTAAATATTATTTCCTATGCCGACCTTTGCTTAACATGGAAGACTGTCCTTTGTTGTACCTTGGCTTCTTGCATGTACCTCTCCTTCACTTTTTTGCTCTTCTTGGCATGGTGTGGTCCTCCATGGACTGAGGCTATGAGGTTGGAGGGGTTTCCTGTTGGGTTTTCATTGGGTCTGGAGTGTGATCCTTAGTTCTTTCAACATTGTTTTCTTTCTGAAAGCTGCCCAAGTACCCTTTTTTGATCAACCTCTTTATTTCATTCTTTAGGTTCTTGCAATTGTCTATGTGGTGTCTGTTTGCTTTATGGAAGTGGCAGTATGCTCCGCCTTTATTCTACTTTACCATTTTCCCTTTGTTTGGTACATTATAAGCAAGCTTAGTCCTGTTCATTGCATATATATGCCCATGAGAGTGGGTATGGGGAGTCTTTGCTATGAAGTTGAGTTCCTAATGCCACCTTGTGGGCCAATTGAACCCTTCTGCCCCCCTTTTCTTCTCATAGTATGGGACATTAGTTCTTTGAGACTGTACTGTAGATCCAGCTTCTTCCTAATGTAGTCTTTGGCCCTCTCATTGAAGGCCTTCATGCTTTGACACGAGTTTTTACTGTTTTTGTCGCGTATACCTCTTCTAATTCCGACGTGAGCTTCCATTAGCAGCGCTTCTTCACTAGCTACCCCGATCCGCAGCGTCTCAAATTTGAAGTGTTTGACGGAGTTGCGCAGGCTCTCATTTTCACCATACTTAACACAGGACATAGTTTTCACATCCGGGGAGGCCTCTCTTCTTAAATTAAACTGTCTCAAAAAATCTGCGGACTGCTAATGCCAAGAATGAACTTCCCCTGACCGTACGTCCTAAACCATCTAGAGGCTACTCCAGCCAGATAAACTGGGAAGAGTTTACATCGAGCCATTCTTCCTACCTTCAAAATGTCCATATAATATTTGAAAGTGTAGATGTGATCATCTGGGTTTGTGGTCCCATCGACTTTGTCAATTGATGGGGCTTTAAAGTTGTCAGGAAAATCTACCTCTATAATGGTCTCACTGAAAGCAGAAAACTTCCCTTATTTTTCTCCAGCATTTTGCTGGCATAACTTTGCCAAATGCTTTACACGATATTTTTACTGATGGATCTCATCTTCTCTAGGATCCATCTAGGACGAATTGTCCTTGTACAGTGAGATTACATCGTCGTCATCAGGGGTAGTTTGTACCTGCTTTTTCAACAGTAATGGGTTTATGTTTGCAATTTTTGATTTAATCAGGGGATTGTTTAGTACCTTTCCCTTGAGCTTGGCGTTGGTTTTGAGGCCATTTTCACCATTCTCATTACTAAGAGTGTCATTATCATTTACACGCTGCATAGTCAGTGCAGTTGGTAAATGATGGCAGTGAGCTGTGGATGGTTGTGAGGAGGTTTCCCTAAGAGAAATATATTGGGTCCAGGATTTCTCTAACCTCTCCACGCGTTGGTTCATTTGGTTAGTGAAGGCCTGAAGTGTGAGCAGGATAGGGTTTGGGTAAGGCTCTACAGAGGTACCCATCTCAGATTTTTTTATGGAAGGGAGGAATGGCTTTTGGGGATTTTTGGGGGTAAAGTGGAGTTGTTCTTAGGGAGGAGGCATAGTAGAATCTGCAAGATTCATAATATCGTTATGGTATGTAAAGAAAATGCAAGGAAGTTTTACCAGAGAAGGAGATCTACCCTCCTAGCGCTAAAGATGTTGGTGAGATTTTTCGTCTCATAAACACCCAAGTATTTTCACGAAGTAATCACAGAGTTGAATGCTTCCTGATTATGAATCAACAAAATTAAGTGATTTTAATTTTGCCTTAATGAGGATATAATATATTACTTTAATGTATACAAGGTTGCTGAGGCACAAAGTTGAAGCATACAAATCAATTCGTTATATCGATATTAGAGCTGATGAATGATTAATTATAGAGTAATGTATTGAAAAATAAAAGGACACAAATAATTTACGTGATACATATGTTAAGGAATCCTACATCCACGAGTAAAATAGCACTTTCTTCTCTTTATATTCTTAGTACAAACCATAATGGCAGGGAATACAGAGTCTTCGTTTTGTGTGCCAAAAGAGTAAAAAGTGGAAAAGGTCCATTTCTTGCTATATTGCCTTTTCTATTATAGTACACACGGTCTTATGTGGATTGCCAACATCATTCTTCTGCTCTCTTGATTATGTCGTGGATTGTGCCATGTGTCGAACATCCATCTTGCCTTTTCAATATGCATGGATTGCTGACGTGGATTTTGGCAGGATGAGCGGCTGAATGGTGGGCTATAGCTGGAAACTTGAAATTGAAGTGGGAACGCTTTGGAATTGAGGCGAGAAGTCGAAAATTGAATGGACTATGCATTCCTGATTCCTGCAAAATGACAAGCTCATGGACTGCACACATGCATAGATGAAGCTATTAGGGGAGCTTCTCTTCATCTCAAGGAGACCTACATCATTGTTAGTGCCTTGGCCATTGTTTTCACTCTGCTAAGAATTGTGCCTTTGCTACACCTAAGGAAATAGCACTATATAGTTTTTGTGCTACGCCCATACTTTTGAAGATGTACTATATGGTCCCACTTGCTGTTTTAGCATGACATAGTGTTGGAAATAGTTGGAGTTGGGCTGCATGGTCTAGCAGAAGAGATTGAACCACTATTTTGGAGGGTGACTGCTCCTCGTGAACTGGTTCTGAGCTATTCTCGATCATTGGAGGACTGCACCCTCTCTTTTGTCTTTGAGTCAGATCTAACGACCTTGGGGATGAAGTTGGTATTCTTGATTTTCCTTTGTGTTGTAAGGTTCAGCCCCTGGTTGCGAAGCAGTCTCTTTCCCTTGTTCCATCTCTTATGTTTGCGGTAGAAGTTTGTAGGATTGCGACACAATCTTTATTAACTAGATATCAATATAGGAATGTAGCGCTAATCTGTCACATCAAGATGGCGACACCTCCCTATTGTCTTTTTGATACCAAATTGTGGCGCATACCTTCCACCATTAGTTGTTAGTTCAAGATTGCGGTGCATCCCCAGTAGCATATAAATGCTTAAGAGGATATGTCGCAGTTTTTCATTATTAGTTTAAGTTTATGGATTAGCCTTCATACCATATGAGTGTTTTCAGTTTTCGACGTAATATTATCATATTGAATCTATACTTGATGGGGAGTGCAGTTGTGTTTCTATATTTGGGGCATTGATGCAATATCACTTGGGTTTTGTCATTGTGTTCTTTTCATAGCTAGACTATTATTACGGGTGTAGTCCATTTATCTTGCTACAGCTTCGTATTATCTTGGTGCAACACCATCTGGACTTAGTTTTTATTTTTTTACTTATTTTGACTCTTGTTGTGAGAGCAGTTCTTCCAACTCAATAGCTGCGTCGAGATTCATTGGGATGGTTCCGATCCCCTATGGGAGTTCGAGCGATACTGCAACCCCTGAATTGGTGCAGCATGGAAGCTATACACCCAAGCTAGCGGCCCTAGCTCTACTGCTCGGCTTAAATCTCTCATAGTCCAGCCTCGATCTAGAGCTGTTCATCATGGATCTTCTTAAGCTCAGGGCTTTAAAACCCTACAACCTCCTAACCTTGCCCTGCACTTGCCCTACGACCTCCTATGCTCCTGCCTTAGCTGCCACCTCTCTAATCCCTATTCCCCTAACAGATGACCCATCCAATAGAGTGAGGGCCTTCTTCCGCACTTGCTTTCCTCGGAGTTTCACCCCGAACTGTCTAAAAACGTGAGTGAAGAGGCGACAGTACGAGATGTAGCTCTTAGAAGTCCTAACTCTATGGCCAATATGCTGGCTCATAATAGCCTTCGCCTAGCTCACCGTAATACCACCTATAGTGATGAAGGAGACCTTCTACACCAAAGAATGTATCTGGTCGAAGTTCCTCGTCATAGGATGATATTGTGCTAGATAATGCTAGTAACGAGACAAGCTTGGTCTCACATGTTGTCTGCTCTCCAGACACCTACTCCTCTATGGAAAATCCACTGCAAAATCTCAGGGTCGGTAGTCTCAATCTTGTCTAAATCTACTCCGACCACAGGAATGCCCAAAACGCTCCCAAAAACCTCATCTATCAATGTGATCCTCATCCCCTTCACCTCCGATGTGAATTGGCTGTTATCCTCATTGAACTCATACTCCAGGTTGGCATCCAACAGCCACATGCATCTCATATAACATTTCCGCTCAAAAGTCTCATGGCTTAGGATCATTGCTAATCCTGGGGTAATGAATAGCTCTTAAAATTCGCACGTGGCAAAGTCCTCGAATTTCATCGGTCTCCCTTGCAAAAATGTGAAATTCACTGAAGCCTCGTAGCTTGAAATCTTTTCATCATCCCCCTTGAAGTTAGGCGATTTCTTCAGGGGGTGAGAGTTGGATGGCACGAGGATCCGCCAGCTTGGCATTAGGGTGCCAAAATTTGGTCGGAGGGGGATGTGGCTTGGGGTTTAAGAATAGATTCGGTAGGGCGTGCTTATTCTAATCACGTGGGGGACTAGAGAGGGAGGGAGGGGTATAGCATCACTCATGGAGGGGGGTTCCATGGTGGTTATTTAAGAGGAGGTGGGAAACGATGGATTGAGAAGAGGAGAGGAAGATGAAAGAATGGAGGGCTGGATCCTGGACGTGGCTATATGTCGCGTTTGAGGTACAGGTTGCACATAAAACTCGAGGACTGGTCGACCTCCAATGATTTATCGGTCGACCGCTTCTAGTCGACCACCTACTCGTGGGCTGTTGACCAGTTGTGGTATTCAGGCCCAGGTTGAACCTGGGTCCTATACAAGCTTGGTTAAAATTTGTAATTCTTTTTTCATTCTAACTCCGTCTTCTTCAATCCGATTCGACAGCTACTGTTATGATAAAATCCCTATCTACTTCCCTCATCTACTTGTCTCCTATAAATTTCCTTTTATAGTTCTCCCTTCTTGTTCAATTATTACAGTGCATTCACATACTTCTTTATCCATGACCTTTTCTCTATATCATAAAATGTTTCAGTTGTTTTTCTTTGTATTTTTCTTATATTGGAATATTCTTCTTCACTATCGGGCATTACCACCCTTCTATTCTACTTTGCCCATTTAAATAAATTACCACTTCCATTATCCATCCCTTAAAAAGAACTTTAAAACTTTGGATTGACAAAAATAGAGAAATCATCGAGCCAAACATACGCTTTATTTTCATTTACTTCAAAAATGAAAATTCTCCTTACCAAAAACCTTTAAATTGAAAATTTTGTAATCCAACCAGTTTAAATTTCACTAGAAATCTCTAAATAGCTCCTTAATTTAAAATTTCCAAATTTTTCTGGCTTTTTTAGAACAACTTTCCACTGATAGGGTCGTTTATTTTTAAATAGATTCTTTTAAAACTATTTCAAATATTTTCGAAAAATATAAAATCTTTCATTTAATTCTTTCACATGGGGTCAAACTTAGAAATGGATTTTTAATTTTCCTTTCATTTAGACTTTTCTTCTTTCTCCATTATTCTTAACCTCTTCTTATTAAGAATATATATTTAAAATCCGGCTATTATCTTTGGTGGTTATGCACATCCTCTTGCGGGAACTTGCTCATCCCTATCTATATATACCTTCGGATATTTGCAGCATATAGGTTCTTACCTCCCATATGTTTGGATGAAATATATGTCATCAGTCGGCAATCCAGCAAAATTCAAAATCATAGGGCGACCAAGGCCTAACATATGAGTTAAGTAGCATCTACCTTCAGGGATTCTTCCTTATGTAGCTCTCATGCTCTTCTTAATCAATGCCTTATGGTACGGCCTGCACCATGTGGGGGTAATCAGGGTAGGTGCATAAATTTAACTCTATTTATTGTTCTAACCCATGATTGCCCTATCCTTCTTTTTAGGAAATGGTCGTAACTACTTTTATACTAGGAGTTTATAGAGTTTAGCATATAATATATATATATATAATTAAGGTAAAAAATACAAATACGTTCACTCAACATATCCTTAATTCCTATGATCGACTAACCTAAGCTCTAATACCAAACACAACAACCCGTACCTTAATTTGATCGAATTTCAACTAAATCGAAACCCAAGTCCATTATGGTACAGATCTTTGGTGTTAGTAACCTAAAATAAACATATGTATATGAAAAAGCTATCTACATGAACTCACAGTAGAATAAAAAATATATAATAGAATATGGTAAGGCTAATACCTATTATTCTTAGGATATCTAATTGCCTTGTCAGTGCCATGAATGAATGAGAAAACCTATCCACCTAATATTCCTGTCTTGCACTAGTATCTTGTCCCTTTAAGTCTATTACATGGGCTGTAATGAGGAGGGATCAAAACATTTTAGTGAATGGTTAAGTACGTACTTTATACATAACACTAGTTTATGCCAATTGATTTTTATTTAAGTGTTATGTCTATTATTCATGGTTTATCCATTCATTTCTTTATGCGCGTATGATATATCCAACCTTCTCTGAGGTATAACTATGTATAAGCGTATGAATATATATAAGCATTGTACTACCCAAAAGGAAACCCCGACCACCTAATACTTCTTGAATAAGGAGGAGGAAGACCCAATGGCAATTTAATACCTTAACCCTGAAGTGGGACCTCCTTAACATAATTGATAGTCAAACAACCCTAGCTATGAAGGTCGATGATCTCTAAATATGGCTTTATAATTTCATTAGCTGTATTACTAACACATCTCAAAGACTTATCTAAGGGTTAACTAGCCTACCTCCAATAAATAAACAATTATTTAAATTTTAAGATACATGCGTATCCCATATGGATTCTACACTAGTAGGTAGCGAAATCCATTAGGGCATAACTCAAGTCTTTACTAATGACTGCTCGAGAACGTTGGTGGTCAAAGCCTATATGTCAGCTGTTTGCACCAATATTCGTCACAAACACTCAACTAATATGATAATGCCGCAGATTCAATGTCCAAATCCAAACAGAATGAAGTCGAGAATAAAATATAAAGAAATAAAATTCAAATAGTTAGAATATAAACATAAGATAATTTATAGTGGTTCAGCTGACTCCGTCTTACGTCCACTCCAAAAGTTTTCCTTTGATTTATACGGGTGGTTACAGTTACAATCCATGAAATTCAAGAATAAAAATAGCAAAGTTCAGCTAAGAGAGAAGAAGAAGAGAGCCAGAAAGAAGATCCCTTTCCTTGAACCAATGATCCGGTATTTATAGGAGAAGACGACGAAATATCCAGTTGAAAATCCACGGGCAGAAGGCCAAGGGCCAGACGAACCGATCCAAAAAAAATGGGACCCATCTGGGCTGTTTTGACCGATCGGCACCGATCCTTATAGAGGGATTAGCATCGATCCCTATAGGAGGATCGACACTAATCAGTGAAGACCATGGATATGGGTTCGACGATCCCCATGGAAGGTCCCCCTCTGCTTCCTCTTCATGTTTCCATAGTTCCCCTGGCATTTGTTGAGATATTGACCGAGTTCAATTGAGTTGATCTGTTAAGTTGAATATCTATATCCATAGTGATCCAATCCGATACCCTACTTAGGGGAAGTTATCCGATCTGATCCCCTGCCTTGGTGTCAATCCATACTTAGCCAATTCTGTGATGTCATTCGCTTGAATCCGCTTGACTATCATCCATAACCTTGCTTATATCTGATGTCCTAACCTAATAATCATCTCTATAGGCTTCCTACCTTGATGATCAAAAATCCATTTAGCCAACTCCATGGCATCACAGCCTTGCAAAAGGCGGGATAACATTAGCCCTACTTCTAAATATCAGTTTATCGACAACACTGACATAGTCTACAGACCCCCACAGCCGAAATCCAGTTTTGACTTACCTAATGTAAGTCAAGGAATATGCCCACTCCAGTTACTTAATATCTCTTATTTAGAAATAAAGCATACCCCATTTTCCAATTAAGCATCGTTATAGGTTATTTAAGACTTCTCAATTAAGGAGGATGCAGAACCAACACCCATTTAATACCTTAATCCTCAAAGTAAACGCCTTGACATCCCTGAAGATACCGAGCCATTTATTATTTCAAATCCGAGGCAAAACCCTAGTATATTTTCCCCAAAACCTATACATGAACGTATATTTTCACCTCATGGGTCCTATAGTTAGAGATGTCCCACATCAATAGTAAGTATCAAACTGCTGGTAGACTCTAGGTGAATAGAGGAGACTTCTGTTGTGTAACTCTACTGACCCTGCATCCTAACTCATACTAAACCAAGCCATTTATATCTAACCTAAATATTGGGCTAGACCCACTAATTCACGCCTATCATAACGTATTATTGAGGCCATATAATTTTCACTATGGAAATCATTATGCCTCTTAAATTCATTTATTAGTATTTATTTTTTTACTTGCTATAAACTTATTCCTATCATATACGCTTATTTCCTTTATTATTTATTTCCTAAATGTCATTTATTTTTGTGCTCCCAATTAATTATCCTTTATAAATGGTCATCATTATTCGAATTGGACAATCATTAATGACATTTATTTATTCGTTTCCAATCTAACTTGTTATGCAGATTCCGTTTTCTTCATAAATATCATGTTTAATTATGTAATTAATCCCATTAAACACATTTATGTCCCCATTTGATTTTTGTAACTCCTTTTTAACTGCACATGAATTCATTGCCCATTAATATTGCAATCATTATTTGTTAATGTTGAAGTTATTACCCTTTTTCATTACAACCTCATAACCCTATGATTTATTATGTTATTAACATTTAAACGTTCTAATTGTAATTAATGCGAGTACGGACATATATTTATTTATTATGCTTTATGTATGTATGTATGTATATAATTAGTAGATGCGTTATACGCGTGTGTGTGTATAATTTCTATTTTTAACTCTTTAATTTCTATGTTTAGAAATCTCAGAATATACACTTATGTGTAGATTCTACAAAGAATTTTCATTTTCATATTTTAATATATTGGATATATAACATCCATATCCTAATCTAGAACTCATACAAACAATTATGATATGAAAATGCATGAAAAAATCCATTTAAATCGTTAAATTTGTTTACAAAACATTTATAAATCAAAATAAATCAAAGATCTTGATATTGACTTTAAAATGGTTTTTAAAACACATTTTTAAATAGATAAATATTTAAAAAGGATTACAAGATGATATGTCACTCACATATCGATGTAAAATCTATTAATTTCACCTAAACAAGGTAGGTCTACCATGGATAGCCAAGATATAAATCCCAATGCACCTAAATCTGAAATATTCCCCTTGCTAATCCCTTTGCTAATATCTCTTTAATTGCTTAATTAGGATAGTTTTAATGATGATTTAGGTAGGTTTTGATAATATGAGGTTTAAACAGAGGTGGGCATAAACCGTACCGTTATACAGAAACCACCCGCATAGGACCGCAAAAATGGAGCGGAAACCCGAACTAAATTTCCTAACCAAAGCAAATACCCCAAACCGGACCGACCCATATTGATACGGTTCCATAGCGGTTTGGACAATTGAACCGTCCATATTAAACCGGATCGAATCAAAAATCTACAGTAGTAATCTTATGATAAAAATATAAGCACCTCATATCTCATTTTAGATGCTAACGATGTATATTCTATTTTCAGCGTATGTTGTTGTTATATTAATAATAACCATTGTCACAAAGGAAGAAGTTATAGTTTTGGTATAATAATTTTCATCTTATTTTTTGAATAAATCCTAATTATAATCTTGTTCTAGTCATTTTACTTAATGATTATGCATTGATTAACGCTGATGTTTGGTTAATCTACTAAAAAAATCTCACCTGTAGCTAAATATCAAATTGAAATATTCATATAATTAAGAACTAATTTTTCATTTCAGTGTAACATTCTGTGTTTTAATCTTTAAATGAAAAGGCTTCATACAGTTGCCTTCGTAAATTGATTATTGATAGAAGTAATTCTCTTATTTTATATATAATATGGGTTTAAACCAGAACAGACCAAAACCAGACTGTATTACATTAAAGCGAACCGAAACCGAGCTGTTTTAAAAATTTATATAATGGTTTGTATTTTTGATCAATCGTTTGATGCGGTGTGGATGCGATTTGAGCTCCAAACCGACCCACATCCATCCCTAGGTTTAATGGAGGTTATATAATGTTTTTGGAAGATGAAAAAGTGATTAGGGCTATCCTCTCTACTATAATTAGCTCCAATCCCAAAATAGGTTAGTATGCTAATTATGAGCTTAGTCTAATTACTTGCTAGTCCAAAATGGTCTAACTTAAAATGACCAGATCTCTTAACTTAATGCCAAAAATCTATTATGATCACTCTATGGAAAGGTAAAGCATCAATTCTTTCAGTTTAAGTGGTTTTAGACATAATTTGGCTTTTATCAAAAGTTATAGCTCTTATAAGTTTTCAAGATCAAAACTGTCAAGAGTTTATTCTAACGGGAAAAAATGTCAATAGTCAACATCCCCAAAGTTATCGCAAAATCAGACCCTATTTGGTAATGAAAATGATATTTTTATGATCTGTGGATACATAAAAATGTGGATCGTTCCATTCTTCCACCCTTTAGGAATTTCTCCCTTGAAATTCCACTGAAACTAAACATAACCAACACAATATAGATACTAATCGTTCCTAACAATAAAACATGCATAACAACAAACAATCATGCATACAAACAGGTACTAATCCTATGCAAATATCCTAACATGCAAGGTACTAAACTAAGCAAATAAAATCCTATATGTGAAAGCTAATGATAAAATGGAATATTACCAAGTATAGAGATCCGGATACACAGCCCTCATGCTCTCCTCGGTCTCCCAAGTACCATTGCCTTTGCTTCCACTCCATCAAACCTTTACTAACTTCATCATATTCCTCCTAAGTTGCTTCGTACTCTACTCGATTATACAAATAGGCTTCGGAGGTCTCGAGGCTTAAGGTTTAACTTTAATATCATCAAGTTGATCCGATGCCATAATCACGACCGAGTCGTGCAAAAACTTCCTAAAATGTGAAACATGGAATATGTTGCGCATACCCACCATCTTTATAGGCAAGTCAACCCTTTAGCTAGGTTTCCAATCCCCTTGAGTATCGGAAAAGAACCTACAATATTGGTGCCAACTTCTTTTTTCTACTAAATCAAACTATATTCTTCGATGGAGAAACCTTGATAAACACCATATCGACGATAGAGAACTCAAGATCACGATATCTTTTATCAACATAACTCTTTTGTCTATCCTGCGCAGCTTTCATTCATTTTCGAATGGTTTCAATCTTCTCTAAAGTATCCTTAATCATATCTAGCCTAAGTATCAGTTTCTCACATACTTCCCACTATCTTGAAGGGGCATTGAATGGCCGGCTATATAACACCACAAATGGTGCCATACCAATGCTTGAATGACAACTGTTGTTGTATGCAAATTGAACTAAATGCAAATGATCATCCCATGAGCCTCCAGTCAAGAATAACAGTTTGTGAGAGATCCTCTAATATACGATTCACTCTTGCGGTCTGACCATCAGTTTGTGGGTGATAAGCTGTACTCAAACACGCATCTATTGTTAACACCTCTTATAAGCTCATCCAAAATCTTCTCGTGATAACGGGTCTCGATTACTTATAGTGATCTTTGACACACCATGGAATCGTACAATCCATTTCACATAAAACTTGGCCAGTTTCTATGCCATTCTATTGGACTTTACTATATAAATAGGGCGCTCTTTGTCAGTTTATCGACTATGATCCATATGATATCGTACCCTTAGTTAGTCTTCGACAAACTATTAATGAAGTCCATCGATATCTATTCCCACTTCCACTGGGGAGCTACATGCAGTTGCAATAAACCGCTTGGCTTCTTTTACCCAGCTTTCACTAGTTGACAATTCATACACTTGGAAATAGATGTCTTGATGTCCTTCTTTATCTTTTTCTAACAAAATGTTTGCTTCATATCTCGATATGTTTTATTGCCTTCAGGGTGTACAATTAATCTTGAATGGTGGCACTCTCGTACCACCTCATTTCTAAGTCTATCAACATTAAGGACATAAAATCAACCATCCTTATGAATCCAACCATCTTGGTCTAGTCTTTACTGCTTCATCTCCTCAGAGTCTACTCATGTCTCAAGCTTAGCATTAATCTCTTATAACTGGCATCATACATAGCACCAATCAGCTCTATCAGAGTAGGTCTAATAGTCAAGTTTGTCAACATCTCTGGCTCTAGCTCACTTCTAGACTGGAAACCATAACCAGCAATATACTCTACATGCATCCACTCGAGGAATATAGCTCCTAAGATGGAATATCTCCAACTCAGAGCATTTACGATGGCATTTCCCTTACCAAGAGTATAGGAAGTGTCAAAGTCATGGAAGGCTAAGAACTCTAACCATTTCTACTATTGAAGGTTAAGGTCCTTTTTTAAGAAAAGGTATTTCAACAATTTATGTTTAACGAACAACTCAAACCTTTCTCATAGCAAGTAATTCCTCAATATCTTCAATGCAAACACTCTCAGTGCTAACTCTAAATCATAGATGGGGTATTTCTTTACATGAGGTTTCAATTGTCGACTAGCATAAGTGACAACTTTACCTCTCTATATCAATACTGCCACAATCTAGTATCACATGCATCTATGTATAATGTCAATTCCTCATTCCTACTCGAAATGACTAACACTCGTGCACTTGTTAACCTCTCCTTCAGAGTCATAAACGAACGCTTACACCTTGCATCCCAAACAATGGTTTGATTCTTCTTAGTCAAGTTAGTTAAATGTGTTGCTACCTTTGAGAAACTGTATGGATCGCTTGTAGTATCCTACTAAGACAAGGAAATTTCTTACATCTATAGTATTCTTAGGTCTTTCCCAATCTTTGACTACTGCTACATTGGCAAGATCCATAGCAAAGCCCTTCTCCGAAAAACATAACCTAAGAACTGTAGTACCCTCCTTTAGAAGTGACAGTTTGAAAACTTCACTTTCAAATGGTGCTTTCCCAACACCTCTGGCATAATCCTCAAGTGCATCTTGTGTTATTCTTCTATCTAAAAATAGACAAGGATATAATCGACGAACACAAGTATAAACTTATTTAGTTGATCTCTGAACATGGTTCATCATATCAACAAAGTATGTCAGCGCATTGGTTAGACCGAATGACATAACTAACCACTCATAAAACCTAAGAGCACACAAAATGCAATAATCCGCACACTCTTCTTTTCCTTTCTCAACTGGTGGAACATCGTTGCTAAATCCAACTAAGAAAAAAGCTTGCACCGTAGAGATAATCGAACAAGTTATCAATATGTGAGTGGATATTTGTTCTTCCTCATCAACATATTCAGTTCACGTAATTAACAAAAAGTCTCAAAGTGCCATCTACCTTTATGGAGAACACTATAAGTTCTCCCAACTAAAATATACTCGTACGAATGAACCCCTTTTTCAACAGGTCATTCACTTGCACCTTTAGTTAATGTTTCTCTTTGGATACCATATGCTCCAATGACATAACTAATGGCCTAACATCCTTCACTAAATTGATGTTGAACCCAATCCCCCCATGTGGTGGTAATCCAGTCACCTCCACAAATATGTTCGGATACTCTCTAGTAATGGGTACCAAAGGCAACCCATCGTGTACAATCTTGAGCGAATACACAAAGCTAACCATAACTGCATCCTCATACATGCTTCTCAACTCTAACCAACACTCACTGTCTATCACTATTGTCATCAACACCTCTCACAATCAACCATTACTTTGTTTTTCATAGCATGTCCATCCCTAATATGTTACCAAACCCAAAATAACTAAGCGCCAAATAATCACAAGCAAATACACATCCATGACTCGATAGCACTATGTCATGATAAACCATACTCAAACTAGCCAAACCACCTATAGGATTCGCTACTACAGTCTGTTTGCAAGTCAAGTCTTAATCCTACCTATCTATTGAGCCACTAGATATAAAGGAATAGATGCATCAGTATCAAATAAAACATGAATATGTATACCGTAAACATAAGCATACCTTGAATAATTATGCCCTTCCCCTTCTGTTTCATCGATGGAGCACTCAATGAAGTTGGAACAACATTCAAAGCATAAGCTTTCATAATTTGCTCATTCTTCATGAATTTGGACAATTCCACTTTATATGCTCAGTTTTATCATAGTTAAAGGACTTCTTCCCTACCCTCTTCCATCTACTGCTAAGATGACCCTTCTCTCCATACTGATAACATGTAGGCTCCCATTTTCCCTTCTTTTGGCTACCCTTGCCTTGGAACACGTTTTGTCTTTGTTTTTCTACTTTCTTTTACCACCCCCACTCACTTGCGGGTTAGGCTCCTTCTTTGGAACAACACCGACTTTAAACTTCGGACACATACTATCACGTCTCGAAGCCTTTATAACCAGTTTCTCAGAGCTATCATCTATATGACCCACTAGCCTCTCTCTGAGATATTCATCTAGGCCCATAACAAACTTCTCATTTTTCTTCGAAGGTGTATCATTGAAAGTCTAATGATCTACCTTTTTGACTACTAAAGACGACACTTAACACATTGTTGGTATTCATGTGCCGATCATTTAGCCATCCGAAAGACATATTATTAGGGGTGAAAAGAAGAAAAAAAGATAGAACAGAATCTCACAAATCATGGTGAATAATATATAATATAAAATCAAGTCCGTAGAAAAGAAATAACTTTAATTTACATACACACATCAGAGTACAACACTAACCTATCAACATACTTGAATAGTTGTAACAACATGCCTTTACAATTGTCAAAGAATACAATAATAATACAATGAAAATAAAAAGAAAATACGAAAGTACGTCTTGGGCATCCAACTCATCTCTTGAGCTCCAAAGCGTCCAAAGCTAATCCAAACACATGCTCGGTCTGACCTGAGCATTATAAGAAAACAATGCCCGTGTCAGTTTGGTAAAACCAGCGTGAGAAACTCAAATCACAAGGAATTTTATTATAACTTATAAAATCCTTTAAAACCGAAGGTTTCTCGTAAGACCACGCCACACATAAACACAGACATGTTTTTACCTTACGATAACCAAAACATTTTCTATAGAAAATTCAGTGATATTATAATAGGGTCTAGGGTTTAAAGTAAATATATCAAGTAGCTGCGATGTGTGTACATAACAACAATAATAGGTATACAATCAAAAACCGTAGGCGCTTATTGAAGAATGGATTTCCAATAAATGGCAAGGTAAGGGACTACCTTCCGAAAGTCTATACACCTCTAGATAAAAAGTACAGCTGAGATCAAAAACCTTTCGACCTCAGCATGACAAGACCGGCCTACGCCTTACTAGATAGTATGAATATGATCACCCCTTAGCTGTGATTAAAAACTAAAAATGGGTCCCGAGGTATATGTAGAGATATCGACTCTAGATCTTGGGATGATGATACCCTAATGGGTGCGACCCACATAGCCTTGCGACCTACCCTATTTTTGCCATTCCAGGGGTGTGAGGATTTGAGAGGCCACAATAACCTTTTCCTCATAGTAGACCATCTTGGAATGCTAACACTTCTCTCCACGCAGAAATGCAATGCCAGCATTCATCCATACAAGTTGTTTCGGGATCAAACAAACATTCAACATTTACCATCTTCCATTTTGGAATGACCTTTGGGAAGAATAATATAGCTCCATAGCATACTTGCATACTTCATAAAGATCCATCATGACGTTATTAGTTTGAAGTGGTTCAGATAAATCATACTTATTCGAAACTGGTGTCTCTCAACTAAGTGGTAATTCCCAGCTAAAATCAATTCCGTTTCCTTGGAAGTATGCAATAAATTCGAGTCCTCACTGGGGAACTCAAATATACACAACATATTTCCTGAGTTAAAACATGTCAAGATTTGACAGTCGGTTATTTAACTATCAAATAAACAAACAAGCAACAATTCAAAGATTTAATTACCGATAGAAATCACTAAGTCTTAAAATAAATTTTCATTCATTTAAATCTCTTTTAAGAATATTTATCAAAATATTCATATACTTATCACACTGGAATAAGTATATTCACAAAACATTACTACAGATTTCATATTTCAAAATCATATTAAAAGGATCAAATAAATGTTATTTAAATTAGAGATAAGGATAACCCCAAACACTATTCCTCTAGTGTTAAGCATGGAACAATTGTCCACACCACCATAATTAAGAAGGTTAGTTAAGGGAAATCCCATCTCTTATTCTTTTATAAATTCCTTCAATAAATCCTTTTAATAAATCATTTCCATTTATGAAATCTCCTTTTGCTTAAATTCTAAATCCCTTTATAAAACTCTTTTATAAATATCCGAAAATCATTTATAAAACAGTTTTATAAATATCCAAAAGTCATTTATAAAACTCTTTTGTAAACCTTCATTTATAATTCCCTTTTTAAAAAGTATCATCTAAAAATATCATTCGTAAATCTCCTTTAAATAAACCCTTTATAAAATATTGTTTACAAAATATCATTTGTAAATACCTTTATCAAAATAATTTGTGCTTCTTACAAAATCATTTAAAAACAATTAACCTCAAATTGATATAGAATTAAAGTCAATTTAAAAACTATAAATTTACAAATTTGAAAGGAGGCTTAGTAACCACAATGGTACTAGATCAGGTTACCATTTATTTAAATTTGTCTTCCAGGTCACATAACAATTATTCATAGCCCAACATATATGCAAATACAACTCATAACAAATTAGTGAATAATATGTCAATATAAACCAACTAGTAGATGCATATCCAAACAACATAATAGTAGGATGATGGTTTGTCTTGCTAAATAATGTCCACACAATGTATATAGTTCAATTATAGCAGAATGTTGATTTGTTCTGCTAAAACATGTCCGAACAATAAATTCAATTAAGTTATAGCAGAATGGGGATTTATTCTACTAACAAATGTCAAAGTTTAGTACAACCTATTTACATTTGTAAGGTTACTTAATGGTATCGACAATAGAATCCCTTGTGTTCAAAGCTATTCTTTGTAAAAGAAATTTGCCTTTAAACAAATTGATCCTTGGAAAACAAAGTAATTAGGAACTTAAACCTCTTTTTAAATAATAAATTACAAGTTAAATCCTTTTTAAAAACATAATTAAATCTTAATTAAGTCTTAAATTAACTTAATTATTAATTAAGAAATAATTAACCACTAATAAATAATTTGTTTATAAATTAAACCCTGAATTAATTTATAATTAGCACTTAATAATTAATTAATAATTAACCCTATACTTAATTAATAATTAAAATCATGTAATTAATTCATAATTAATTAAAAATAAATCTTACTAAATCAAAGATTTACTAAAATCAATCTCACTTTTTAAAAGATAACTAATTAGAAATTAATCTCACCTTAATTATAATTAATAAATCTTAGTTTGGTAATTGGTTATTAATTACCAAACTTAAAAAAAATGAATTATGAATTAATTAATAAACCTTTAACTAACTTATTAATCATTATTAATTAAGTTTTATAAAACATTTTCAAAGTGTTTTAAGGGTAAAAAACGTAATTTGTAAAAAGTGGACTTTTTAGCGAAACTGCATCCATAACAACTATCGCTATGAATACCATAACTAGAAAATGTTTCTTAGCTTTCTCTTCTGTAAACTTAACATTACAAAGCTTACTAGATTTTCCAAACATAAGTTTGTTTTTTATAAAAAGTAAAACAAAGTTTAGAACTTGAAAATATTTTGATTTTTGAAAACAATTTAACATAACTTCCACAAGGAATCCAAGTCGCCAATACCATACAAGGCGCTAACTTCCTTAACATATTATCACATATTCATGCCTATAACACACAATAACATATCACAACTACAAACCTAACCAAAGCTCACAACTTTACCACAAACAAAGCAAAGGTCTAACCTTTACATCAATCGCAACACCTTTTAACTTCTTTATCAAGTCAAAGTTTTATTCACAAACAAATACAAATATATTCACATACAAACAACACAACAAGTCAACACACAAGCATATTTACATACAAAAAGAAGTATAAGATAAAGGTGTAAACTTTTTCCAAAAAGAGCGAGTTTATACTCACCAAAAGTAACCTAAACAAAGCAACTTGAACTAGAACTTTGGTAAACACCTAGATCTTGGATTCTACAATATAAAAGTTTGGATTTTTGGACCATGGAAGTGCTTATTGGGCTCAACCATAATGTGATGGGGCTCAGCCATGATGTAGGAGGTGAGTATGGGCTAGTGTTGAGAAGAAGGAGGTAGTAGGAAAGAAAGGAAGGTGTTTAAATGGATTTTTAAGCATTTAAAGTGGAAAAGGAAAAGAATTTTTTAACTTTGAAATTTTGGAAGCCATTAACATGGTTTTGAAAGCTTAAAAGAAGATGTGATTTTTTTTAGAAAAAGCAGAAAACAAAATGGTGGAGGAGAGAGTTGAATTCGTTTATATAAAATGGAATTATAAAATTACCAAAATGCCCCCAAGTACCGTTGCCCTCTACTAGATTCATGCCACATCATCAACCCATCACCTCCTCCTCTCCTTTACATGTTTTCCTATGGGTAAAATCTTTTACCCACCATGCAAAGCCCTTAAGTGTTATGCTGTGAAATGATGTGTGACATTTCATAATTTACCTTTTTTTAAATTTAAATCTTCATCTATTTCTTATCATAAGTAAACATATATTTATACTTTTACACACTCAATTAAGTACTCATTATTTATATAAGTGTGTGATTAAATATATTAAGTGTTTTACAATCTTTTAAACAACTTTTAAATGAACAAAAATGGGAATTTCAAAATAGCTTTCTGGTCATAGTTCCTAATTTTCTTTTAACTAAATACTTTTGTAAACAAAATTCAAAAATGAATTTTCTATCATTGATTATAATTAAAAGAAGGCTATTTTAATTATTCAAACCATTATTAAATATTTAAAATTAATTAAATATTTAAAATTAATTAAATATTCATAAATCAAAGCGATATGATTCTGTGTCGTTACAGAAAGACATCCCATACTTCAAAAACATGTCAAACTCAGCTACATATTCTAAAACTAACATCTCGCTATGTTTCAGGTCAGCAGACTTCCTGAATAAGAACGACTTCTATGAAGTCGGAATAACTTTCTTTTCGAATTGAGCCTTGAATTTATCGCCAGTAAAATGGTCCTCAGGAGTAGCAACCTTAAGGGCATTTCACCAGCCCATGCTCTTTCCTTGAAAATCCCTGGAAGCCAACTTCCACTCTTTTGCATCTTCCAACATAAAACTTCAAAGATGTGTTCACAGGTGCTAATCCAATCCTATACTTTAATCATTGATTTCATTCCCATCCATTGCACTATTTAACACCTCTAACCCTAATTGAAAATTATGATTACTTCAAATATACATGTATAAAGATATATGTTCAATTATTACAATGAAATGATGTCATAATTAAATAAACGCCATATAAGTATAATTAAATGATATATTTATATGTATATATTAATTAATAAAATAATTATTGTTATAATTAAAATATTCGGTTGTGCATATCCGATCTATATGTGAAAAATTGTTTTTTTAAATGATTACCTACATATGGCCAATCAAGTATGTGACAGTATCAATACATATAAGAATCGTCACCTAACTAATAATATAATAATAATATATATGAATAATAAAACATTGTTCGGAAATTCTATACTATATAATACAATAAAAACATACCTGAAACCATTGGCTTGAAGCACACCTTGTAATGATGAACTCTCTCTCCTTTGAAAGCTTTTCGATTCGGCAGACTGCTAATCCTTGAACCATAAACCTTTTATTATTAAATAACATCATTTTCAAATTGATTTGAGTTTGATTTATTTGAGCTCCTAAGGGATGAAGTCGGCCAACAATGGATGAGAATAATGGCAGCCTAAAGATCTTTTTTCAATTAGGGTTAGAGGTATTTAAATAGTGGATGGAAGAAAGAAAATAATGGATTATATCTCATACCAATTCTCATTAAATCTAAGTCATCCAATTCTAACATCTCTAACCTATTTTAGCTGCCCCTATAACACTCATTACAGCCGAAAATACCAACCTACCTCATGGGCTAGTATCCCATTTAAGCCCAAAGACATATCATTTAATTAAGTCTAATTTAATTGCTTATCGATATCGTATATTGATAAATATATTATAACTATTATAAATACAAGTATGGTGGCACGTCCGTTGGACGTGTGCAAAGAAGGAAATGACGTATTTTGTCTTTGTTACAATTATGATATTGTGAGAGATTATAGTAATATTTTCGTTAATTACGGGAAAAAAGAGGAAGATGATATGACAAATAAACAGAAATAAGATGTTGTAAGAAAGACGATAGGTAAACCCGATAATGCTGAAATCTAGTCCATCGTTGATTCTGAATGTTTGATATTGTATCTTGATTTTGATTCAATATCATAACATGAGCTTTGGAACCAAGGATTATGTTTTCTGTATCTCATGCCATTTTTGTCATCTTTTTTTGGCACTGTACTATCAAGTCGCATAATTTGCATAATAAATACTTTAAAACTATATTCTTTTAATCAAGTTGAGCATAATTTCCTTTAAATTTAACATGAAACAAATCAAAATTAAATCAGTCTTTCCAAATTCCATCTATACTCGAAAAGTGAGTGAATAACCTATAGAAGCAAAGTTTCTATACAGCATCAGTATTCATGCACGTCCGATGGACGTATGCATAGAAAATTTTGACATAGAGGGGAATGAATTTTAAAACTGGAATGTTGTTGCTGTATCTCTTGTTTATTGGTTCATAGTTCAGTCAAAATTTAGTATATACATAGATTGTTTATAACAGGTGGCTTGTTCAAGTATAATGCATAGATGTATAAATAGTTTATTTAAATAGTAAAAAAGAGAGTACATAGATTGCTTCTACAATTGTAATGTACCGTGTACCTTCCATGTTTCATGCATATTGACAAATGGCCTGTATTAGTGTTGTAGTTTGGCCCAAATATAGAATACTTTGGAACCTAGTGCTTGTGAGTGAACAGAGAACTATATTTTTATCTGTGTACAATTAAAGTTTTTATTACCACCGAACAGTATACAAACAGTAAAGTAAAACCGTATGATTCACTTTTCACATTGGTCAAATTATTTTATTTCATTTATGCAATTTCTAAGAAGTAAAGAGGAAATAATATACACATCCTAAATTATTAAAGCACAAATAGTACCATGAAGTTTTACAGGGAGAATTTTAAGATGTCAGTGTTATTCAAGGGAAAATATTTGGTAGACGCTAGCGTTCAATGTCCGATGTTATCATCATGATCATTATCATCTTAAACTTTTTAAAAGTGATCAAATACATGCATTCGTCCAGGTTCAGGACATGGTAAAAAAAAGTTAACCTATCAGGCATAAACAATATAAGAACCCTACTAATTAGGTATCTTTATTTTGCTGCTCGAAATATGAAAATTATGACTTGCTATATTAAAATATTGACTATGCTATTTGCTTTACTTGCGGATGGAAATATCATGGAATCCTTGGATGTAATGGACAATTGGTCTGACAATATTTTATAAGCAAGTAAGTTTGGTAGTTGCAATAGTAATATACTACTAAACAATATGAATTTATAGTGCTAATGTATTATTAAATTCATGTTTTGTTGCGTACTACATGAGAAGTTTGAATCATGGAGTAGTAGATTTTAAAGATAGAGCGTAGTGTATTTTTATTCCACCAACCTTAACTTTCAAATGTAAGCACACAACTATAAGAGTACAACAGTATAAGCATATTGAGTGATAGGTGGAACTGTTATATGTTCATTTTACAACAAACATCAAAACAAATTCATGAGACAACATATGTCAAACCATCATAAAAAATTCACTAGAATTCCAGAAAATTAAACGGTGACACTTTCTAATAGGTTATACCATTCATGTGTGATCTCTGTATATGACCTATGTAGTAAAAAAAATAAGTCATATATATGTACTTGGTCAACCCATTTGAATGGACTCTACTACAACATTGGAAAATAGAGTAAATTACACACGTGTACTTATTGAAGTAGATGTAGATTTCAATTATCCTCCTAATATACAATTATAGTTATATAATGGAGTTTCAGACAGTGTATATGTTGAATATGAACATAAAATCATACCATGCTCCATATGCAAACTCTACGGCCACTCAGATTCTACATGTAACAGATCTCTTAAGAAGGAATGGAAACGAAAAATTATTACAACATCAAATGAAAGTGTTTTACAGTACTCATCAACAGACACAAAAAATACAAAACAGACTTCTGATGGTGAACCTATGGCAATATTGCGGCCGAACCCAGTTTAAGCATTCCACTTCACAATTCGTTTACCGTTTTACTGCAACATTCTGACCTTCCAGCCAATACGGCAGATGAACTTGAATTACCTTGCTCTACATCCACATCAGCAGCTCCTTCCCATACATTGAAGCTACCTGTACCTGAATCCGAATCATCAAAAAGTATATTGCAAGCTAATGAAAGTAAATATGAAGAAACCGAAGATAGTGCCAACTTTATTAAGAACATAGCACATCAAATTCAAGAGACTGGTACCAAAACAGATCCAGTAATTAATGTTTCCCCCATGGCATCGAAGAAACCCATGTATTTGAATCCATGCACATGCATTTACTTGTACAAAAACAGGTATATGCTCAAAATTTATATACATTTGATGTCCACTATTCTATAGTTTTTATTTAGAAAATGCCAATTAGTACTAAAAGATGATGATTTGCAAGACTACTATATTGAGCAGGAAATAGAGGAAAGTTTACTCAAAAAAGCTGTAGTTGCTTGCAATCTCAAGATTGCTCGGCTTATTTTCAAAACGTTGCCCAACTTTGTGGTCTGTTGATGAATTCAATCTTTCCATTCTCAAATACCGAAAATAAGGAATGACTCTTGCGAAACAATCATTAAACAAAAAGTGGAAAGAATGCATAATTTTTTACTTAATATAAATAAAAAAATGGGCAAAAATAAAATTCCATATGGCAAGAAGATGGTAATATGAGTGAACCAAGGAGAGA
This sequence comes from Allium fistulosum, assembly GCA_030737815.1. NCBI lineage: Eukaryota > Viridiplantae > Streptophyta > Magnoliopsida > Asparagales > Amaryllidaceae > Allium > Allium fistulosum. Next base: position 57,911,462 of record CM060906.1, read on the forward strand.
ACTGGATAAGAAAGGTCATTATATTCATTTTTCATGTTGTATAATGATGCATGCTTAAGGTATTGGATTATTTTATGTGGTTGCATAAGCATATGTACATATTATCGTGGATTCATCAATCTGTCTAAAAGGGCTCTTTCGAACCAAGCATTAGGAAAAGTGTAGCTCTAACAAAGATTAAATAATCTTTTTACTGGAAAATGAAAATAAAAAACATGGCTAATTAAGTATCATGGATGACAATGTATAAAAGTGGCCTAAATATTGACCATTTAACAACTGTAATTTTAATTTAAGAATAGTAGTATATGTTAAAAATATCCTCAAATAATCATCTTATTGCATACGTTTATACCCCACCGCTGTTAATGAACTAAATGACTGATGGTTACAGTCCACCACTGTTAATGAACTAAATATAACTATAGAGATTTTCAATTTTAAATATATATGTATGTGTGTAAATGGATATAGTCCACCGCTATTAATGAACTAAATATAACTACAGAGATTTTTAATTATATATATATATATATATATATAATTTACGAACTGCATAGGTCCAAGAAATTTAGATAGTTTACCGATTCAGAAGATTTTGAATAAAAATTATAAAAATTTCAATTTTCAATGGATTAAAAAAATCTAAAATCCGATAAAATTAAACAATTCAATATTATTTCAAAATTTAGAACTTCAGAAGAAAATTCGAACATCGATATTATTTAAATTGGAAAACGTCAGAAATCTAAAACTCAAAATATGTTAAAAAAATCTTGAATAGTCTAATTTTTTTCAAAAGTTAAAAATAAAATAGAAAATTCAAGAAACTGATAGTTCTAAAAATGTCATAATTTTAGAAATTCACCAAAACGAAATCGAAAAACTGGAAGAAATATTGCATTCTTTTTCTGTAAGCAAAGTTATTATGAAAGGATAAAAACTTCAACACGTAGGCAATAATATAAAATATATAGTACGTAATTAACCATCAAACTAATATACTTGGAAATTTTGAAGTAACATTATATTCATTTTGGTTGCTTAGTTGACTAAAAGTAGCAAAGAGATAGAATTTGACGCTACTGCCACTAAGAAAAATTATTTAGAGATAATGCCTTGATAAAATAATCAATGGAGTTCCTATACTTTGAATTTTATGGACATTGCAGTTGCAACCCAAGACAATTTAACATCCCAAAAGGTATAAAAAACTAACACCCAATTGTGTGTATGCATCAATTTAGGTTTTTAAAGATCATAATCAACTCCGGTTTATCAATCATGCAATCAAATGGTTACAAATTAGAAAGCTGAATTATATAAGATACAAATTAAGAATATCTATAAATGCATATAACCTTATACAACCTTAATCATGAATAAATTTTTTTTATGCATTCTTAGATGATACAATATAAGAAATTATAAAAGCTATAGGATTATAAAAGCAATCAAGCCATTAACCCAGTAAAAATATGTAAAAAAAATCTATGGGTACCTTCTTTAACAAAAAGTCCATCATCACTTCTGACTTTAGTGATAGAGAGTTGAATCTCAATCGTAATATAAAATTATGCATTTTTTGTTCGATTAAAAAAGATATAAATTACAGTCAATGATTTTAAATAGTGTAGTCGCAGTTTTAAATATCCGACTTGAACTTGGTTCCACTTGAAAGATAGATGTGATCTTGTGATCGAAAAGAAGAAATGGCAGTAAATAGAGTAAACATATACCTCTTAACAACATCGGAATCGATCGACAAACCACTTGGAACAACTCTAATCTTCTCCTCAACTTTTGAAGGATCGACCAACTCATAAGCATTTCCATTCACATCCGCCTGAATCTTCTTCCCTATATCAGATTTCTAAAACATCCTTCTGTCAAAAAAAATGCACACTTAAAATAGGAATATCTAAATTCAACTGGTTAATAAAGCTAAAATAAAATAAATAAAGTACAATGATTTCTTAACCTCTGGTTATGTTTAAATAAAGAACAGTGAATCAAGTTATAAGACAGTTAATGTACGATTTAGAAGACTTTAAATCAAAAAATGTAAAAGATGGAAGGTGTATTATCTATTCTTTTCTATTCACTATTTAAGAAAGGACATTTATATATAAGCAGTACACAAAGGGAATATCAGTGTACATTACTTTTCTAAGTCAAATTCATTAAAAAAAGCATGAGGTTCATGCTTACTAATTTGTATATAATCAAACATTCAAAAATATAAAATGGAAGGAAAAGAGGAAAACTAATAAATTAGTTATTAATCATATCGAGGATATAGGTTACCATCACATATAAGTTTAGATTAAATATATATAAAAAAGGAAGAAAGATGGGAAAATGTTACGCCTTTCTATAGAGCAAAAGAATTTGCAATCATATTATTTGTTAAATCACTCATCAAATTATGTAACATATGTAAATAATTCTTGAAGCATCAGCATTAATTATATAGAGGAGTACTGGGAAACAATAGCGACATAAGAATTACCTGTAAATTTAAGACATGGGAAACTCAAAAGATGCCAAGATGGGAGAGACCCAAGATTATTGGTTTAATTTAAAATCAATTTATTGCATATTAGTCAAATTAAAACATGGATCATTTCCACTCATAATTAATTACGCATTAACTTGTACATCCAAAAATCACAGATTCACTTAATTGGAGTGTTTCTTTTCTAAAAGATCTATATGTACTTTTATATTTTCAATTGAATTAGTTATCATTGTAATATTATCTTAGCTAATTTTAATTGTAAAAGCACCTGAAAATTAAAATTAAACAACAGAAGAACACAAACGTTGAAAATAACCAAATCGCATTGGTAAAATAATTCCAAAAGAAGCAACAACTAAAATTGCATGCATCTAGATCTATTACCAACTATTTTACATTACAATATGGACTTGAATCAAAAGTATCAAAATTTTCATATTACACAAAACATATTCAATGTAGATAGTTATAATAAATTTAATGTAAATGATATCATATTGTTGAGTAACAATTACTATTCGTATAAATGATATAGTACGTCAAATACCTCAGCTTTTGTGGCTCAGACATTGCTTCAAACACCTTGCGCCCATGTGTGTGAAAAATCATACCATGGAACTGTAATAAGCTTCTCCACATAATTCAGGTATTTTAACCCAAATTCTTCATCATTATCCCGTTGAACCAATTTATTTCATTTTTCTATAAGAATTGTAACGAACATTAGCAGATTCTAGAATTTGTTGGAAGGATTAATAAAACTTGAAATTTTATGACAGAAATCTTGGAAAGTTGGTAAACACAAACTATAATGAAGCATCAAACTAAACTAACAAATTAGTAAACTGAAAAGAATCACTTACATAGCAGTTGAAAGATAAAGAAATACCGAATTGGAAATAGCTCTCTTCGGTTACTGATCTGCGAGCCTATGTCTCTTAGCGAGGAATTAGAGATCTGTAATGTAGTAGGCGTTTTCCTTTTTCTTAATTAAGCAACATGCCGTTTGCAGATTCCTTGGATGCTTAAAATTGTGCAATTTAAATTTTTATATCTGTTCCCAATGCATGAGTTCTGCGATTCTGTAATTCAAATAAAACAAATTTGTTAGAATTTACAGTTAGCCAAATCGAAGGCAAATTATAGAAAACATTGTTTTCAAAACCGCTTTTTTAACATGTGATTAAACAAATCGCACACAACATCTAAAACATGAATAGGAATACGAAGTCAGGTAAAGGAGGTGAAGCAGGGAAAGGCAAAAATGGTATTTGAGGCGGACTGAAGTAGAGTTAGGGAGGGGGTGTAAAATCAGAGGAAATCAAAAAATCAAAAGTGAAAGAAAGGGCGAGATCTTACCTGGGGAAAGAAAGTTGGCCGCTGGTGGAAGCTTTGAGCAGTAATTGATCACCGAGTTGGTGGCTACGTATGGCGGTTGAAGGAAGAGAGTGCTCCGCTGATGGTCGACCGAGACGGCGGGGATTACTGTCGTTGGCACTGACTGTTAGGGCAGGCGGTTTTATTGAAGCGTAGGTGGGGAGTTGCCAATTTTTCGCGGTTGAGATGAAAGTGGAAGAGGATGGGAAAAGAGGACGCAAAGGAGAAGGGGAGAAAGAGGGAAGAGGTAGGTAAGAAGACGTGCGAACTGTAAGGGTGGAAAACGTGGGATGCGGTCGGGGAAAGACAAAATTGCCCTGCGTGAATTATTTGTATGTTCGATGAACGGTGGGCAGCATGGGAAGTCCGAAAAAGGCTTCACTTTGACCGGTTTGACCAGGGTTTTTTATTATAGTATAGATATTCAATAATATTTATTCCTCAAATCATATTCAAAACTTTATAACTAGTATTTCATAAATATTAATTAATTTATAACAATTATAAACTAATTTAATCATTTGGTCAAGAGAGAATTCATCATTTCGTTTGTGCTGACCTAAGTTGACCTTGATACTAACCCTATATAACTAATTTCATAAATTCCAACATCGTCCATATTCAACTCTATAGTCCAAACATAAAGTCCTTGGTTCAATAATAATAATTATTATCAACCAAACTGTTTGACTAGAGAATTTGGCTTTGAATTGACATAATTTGACCGTGATACTAATCCCATATAACTAAGGAGATGAATCCTCCCTTGAATAGTGCTTCCATTCGACCCAACTATAGTCACTCGATAGATGCCGTGTCATGGTTTAACTATAATCAAAGCCGAGCTTTCATATTGAAGATCCACATTATTCTCAAGACGAAGAAACTGTGTAAATCAGTCACATCAATATTTTCTGTTTGACCTTAATTATATTAATCAATAGAAAACAATCGGGTGAGTCATTCCATAGTTGTTCAATAACTATCAATACGTAACCACTTGGTTCCCTCAGCAGTCATGGGTAATACACTACCCAACATTTGGAGAGCTTTATGTACTCTAGTCTTAACAGATATACCGATATCCGATCTCGATGCATCTTGAATAAGAACATTTAAAATGGTATATTTATTTTTACTGTGATAAATTAGTCATGGTTACAACACTTTGGAACTACTATCACAAAACATACCAAATATGGATTTTCTATTATACATACTTTAATTAAATTAATTAATCACATAACACATTATATCAAGTATATAATAAAAATAAAACACCTTTTATTTCAAACAAGATTGGTTTTCGAGTCAGATATATATATAAAATACATAATTGCCCCCTTGGACATACCTCTAACTCTATCAATCTTCCACTTGCACTTGGGGTCAATTATGGTATCTTATTCCAACTTCTCCAGTCGGTTTCTCAAAATCAATCGGGTTAGTCCCTCAGTGAACCGGTATGCTATTACGTTTCAATTATCTACTATATCAATCAACTCTCTCCAACTTTGATAAACTACCTTTTATCATGTGGAACAATTCAGAGTATGTCTCTCAACTTCTAGTGAGCTCTAATTTCTATTATGAATTATATTGCGACATTGTTATCGTATAACAATGTTATGAGATTCTCAACATTTGGAATCACCCTCGGCTCAGTTATAAATTTGTTCATTTATATTATATACATTGCTTTTATTGTGGTGCTATTCAAGGCGATGTACTTAGCCATTTCATTGAATCAGCCACAATATTTCATTTGGAACATTTCCAACTTAAAGATTCTTAACATGAATTATTATTGACATATTATACTCAATATCACTTATGAAAGTTTGAGTTTGAACACTCCTCCATAAGGAGTTCGTTTTTTTTTCTATAAACAATTCTCTAATATTTCGTAAATACACGAGAACACTCCAACTACCATTTAGTGATATTAATTTGGATTTGATATTTGTTTCATGTATCAAATACATAAATAAATCACGATATCGTAGATAATATAACATGTATGATAATTCCTATTGCCAATGCATAAGGAATCCATCTTACATGTATAGTATTAAACATTTTAATAAGGTGTCGTTACATATCGTTTTAGGATATTCCCTATGTCTTTTTTACTTGCTATAATAGACATTATTTAGAAATCCAACATTGAGTATTAAAACAACTAAAACTGATTTGAACACAATTACATCTTTAACAATCGACAGTGTATTTTTTACATATGGTTTCGAAATTTCTATGTACCTTTTAAAATTCTTTCTTATGAGCACACGCTTCCTATCCATTTTGATTGACAACCAATCTATTTTATATTTCTATCAAAACACTTGTTTAATTTTTAGCTTGTTGAATGACACTTCTGTATCCGTTCTTGGATCATACCCAAAAACTTACAAACCCAAATATCGCCTACACTGACTTCGAGACACTTTTGTTGTTATTGCAAACAATCTATTCTAAATCATTATTTATAATTTTCCTTTTTTGCTTATATGTACCAAAGACAAAGTCATACCAAGTAATAATTTTATAAGTAAATCCGAACCAACTTGAGCACATCGAATTGTAAATCTATTACATAATTTCAGCAATTGAAATTTACTGTATTATTCTCATCAATGTGGCTCACTATACACCAACTGCATTTGCCTTTCTCTTAAAGATATATTTGTGGCAAATTGATCATATCCCTTTGAGTACAAAAATCAAAATCATATTTTGATAATGTACTTAGATTCTCTTCGGATTTGTGCATCGTATCATATCATAGATTCAATACTCTTACTGGCTTTATTGACAACTGAGGATTATCAATTCTTGATAAGGATAAGAAACTCAGATTCTCTTAGATGTGTGAGAATACTGTAACACCCCTAATTTTTGATAACATTATTCAAGAGATTTGATTAGATAAATTAAATAGAACAATGTAAATAATTAGAGTGATAAGGGGATTGAGATTTGAATAAATGATAAGAAGGTCGTGCTTAATTAATTAATTAAATGGGCTTAATAATGGCTTATAGGCTAATTAGTTTACACAAGGGTATATTGGGAAATAGCCGCACATAACCCCATACCCTTATATATTCTCGTTCCTTATAGTTTCATTTCCCATTTACATCATTTTGCTAAAACAAACTAAAACCGCAAAAATAAAAGAGGAGCCGACCATTGTTAAGGAAGAGAAATTCAAATCAAGCTAAGGAACTAAAGAAGGGGAATCAATCTCAATCTCAATCCAATCTCCTTATCATATTCAAGGTGAATAATAATATATACCATCTCTATTTGCTTTATGAACAAATGTTTTTGGATTTAAGATTAAATTCGATTCTGTGATGTTTTGGATGACGATATGCTTGAATTATAATTTGTTTGATTTAAACAAGATTGTTTAAATGGGGATTTATGCGGTTTTAGGGCAAACCCGATTGAAATTGATTTTTGAATGCCATGGAAAATTATATGTTATGTAAAACATGATTTTGGAGTTGGGTTTCATTTTTGATAATTTTCCAAGCTGTGGAAATATTATTATAATTTTTCGAAGGAAAATATGGTTAATTGGGTTTAGAAATTTATTTCAGAAATTACATTGAGAATTTGGATCTGAAATTTAGATATGTTAGATAACATATTAAAAGTGAATTTCTATAATTTTTGGGATTTTTCTTAAGTGATTTGCTGTGAGAATTAAATTATATTGAAAGGAGTACCTAAATGATTTAATTGTTTTACTTAATGGAAGGGCATATTTATTAAATTAATCTTGATTTAGATCTAAAGTTATGCAGCGGTTATTTTTCTAAAGAATTTGAAAAGTTAAGGCAACCATGTTTTGAAGAAGTTTTCCTTGATTAATGGGTTAAAGTGATTAACCATGTTTTATATAAAATGATTTCAAGGATATTAAACCACATGGGTTGGTATTATTATATTTACTTCTTCATATATGTATTTGATTATATATTCACATTGCAATGGACCCATAACTGTAATTTGGGGAAGGGAAGAATAATAAGTTAGTTTGACGCAGTAGTGAATATAAATTAAATTAACTTCTGAATGAGTAGAATTGCATCCAGGAGGTCAGGAAGACTAGAGTCTAGGATGCTAAAATATTAAAAGAAGATATTGGTAGGGGCCAATAGGTTCATAGTAAGCCCATGAAAACTGTGTATAGGAAAAAGATATTGGCAGAAGCCAATAGGTTCATAGCCAGCCCATGAAAACTATGTATAAATGAAGATGTCAGGAAGAAAAGTTCATAGTTAGCCCATGAAAACTATGATTTGATATTGGTAGGGGCCAATAGGTTTGTAGTGAACCCATAAAAACTATATCTGAATTAAGATATTGACAGAAGCCAATAGGTTCCTAGTCAACCTATGAAAACTAGGATAAGAGGAAAGATATTGGAGTTACCAATAGGTTCAGGAAGAACCCATGAAACAATGATGATATTGGCAGGGGCCAATAGGTTCTTAGTGATCCCATGAAAACTATGAAATAGGACAGGGAGTCCAAAAACATTTAACAGGTTATTAGTCAGCCCATGAAAACTAATAGGTTTATAGTGATCCTAGAACTATAAATGAGACAGTTAGTCAGAAATGAATGGGGATGGGAAATCCAGAATTGATTTACTTGTTTTGCATATCATCATATTATTTTGAGATGTTTTAACCATTGTGGATGCAGGAGCACAGTATATGGTTTTATAAAGGTTTTAGGATACTAGTGAGGGGAAAACCCGTTCCGCTAAGCAGCGTGGTCTCACTAGATATCTAAATGGTTTGAGATGGTAGATTATTATTCATACCAGGCTTTATGTCTGATTCAAAGTTTATGTTTTCCCCTTAAACTCTCGGGTACTCAATTGATTTTGAGTAGTTTGAGAGTTGAGGTTTTTAAGTACCTCTTTAGACGAATAAGCTTCCGGAGACGTGCAGGAGGCATGATAGCTACTTAGAGTTCTCATTTATTTTGATTCTACTGTGTGGTTGTTCTAAAGGAAAAGTTGTTAAATTGCCTATATATATATACTCTGATCGTCCAAGGGGGAATCTTTATATGTCGCTCTTGGCGTATGTTGTAATAAGAATATTTTCTCTGAATGTGGTTAATGATTGTGGGATTATGTAATGAATTTGAAATGCTTTGAAATGGAATGTGGAACTTGTTTGATGTTTTAAACTTTTTTCATATTCATGTGTTACCATATTTGGTCGCCGATGATTAATAACTATGGATGACTGCAGCATCCGTAGCCGTTAGTTTTGGGCCTCTAAGTAGGGGATGGTACTAGTTAGTATCAAAGCATAGATTTATGAATCTTAAAATAAATTTAAACCTAAAAGATTTTCAAAACATAATCCAATGAATCAGAAAACAAGATTGGGGTTTGGGTTAACGCTATATCAACGTATTTGTATTTGATATATATATATATAAGTACATATTCCCCTCTCTCTTAGACCATTCTTCTATATCTTACTAAGGCTCGTATGCAGATTTATGAGAAAGAAGATATGAAAGCAGGAAAAGAAAGAGGAAATCTCGGTGGAGGAAGCACCACAACTAACAGAAATGTTAGACCTAATACCAGGAGGATCCAAGGTCGATAGGCTAATGCTAACAAAAATGCTGATGCCAATGTGGGTGATGAAAATACACAGTGGATATGGGGGCAATGTATCAGTTCTTCGTCAATATGATGCAACCAGGAGTTGTTGCCGGTGTTGCTGGTAATGTTGAAGGAGCTACTCCTGTGACTCTAGTTAGGAATAATTATGCTAAGCTGAGAGGAGATTACAACAGTCTAGGTGCGAAACCGTTTATGGGAACGAAGGATGCTATAGAAGTTGAGGATTGGCTGTTACATTACCAGAGAATATTTGCTGATTTGGGTTTAGATGATGTGCAGAAGAGGAGGCTGGCCTCTAGGTAGTTGCAAGGGACAGCACTTCATTTGGTGGAATATTGTTACTCCTGGGGTTCCAGAGGAGGAGTTGACTTGGGCAGATTTTAGAGGAAGATTTGAACAGAGGTTTTTATCTGAAGTTGCTAAGTCAGCATTGTTGAGAAATTTTATGGATTTGGTGTAGGGGGAAATGTCGGTAATTGAGTTTGCTACTAAGTTTGATGAGCTATCCCAATATGGACATACTACTATAGACACTAACATCAGGAGAAATGAGAGGTTCATTCGAGGATTGAGACCTGAGCTTGCTAGGGCGACCCTGACAGATATCCTGATCCTTGTAATGTAGGGGTGGAGATAGCAACTCGCCATGAAGAGATGCTTGTTGTTGTGCCAGGGAGAAGCCAGTTGAAACCCAGGGTTATCAGAGAAAGAGGGGAAAGTTCTTTAAGAAGAAGGGACCCCAGAAGGGAGATGCTGCCAAGAAGGCAAAGGCTGATTTAGTTTGCTTTAAGTGTGACAAGAAGGGTCATTATGTAAATGAGTGCTGGTCAGGTAAGGGGAAGAAGGATGCAGATAAGAAGAATTTGAAGTGCTTCAACTGTGATCAAGTTGGGCATTATAAGTATTGGTGTCCAGAACCAGTTATGGCAGACAAGGGAAAGGTTTTTGCTGTTGGACCATCATCTGCTAAGCCAACTACAACTGATAAAGGGAGGACTGTGATGGAAGGTATGTTTTTTATTCAGAGTATACCAGTTAGGATACTATTTGATACCGGTGCATCACATTTATTTATATCCCATTGTTTGGTTGATAGGTTATGCTTAGAACCCACATACCTTGTTACTTCTTATGAATCCAATAGGAGGGTATGCAACTTTGGGGATGAGATGCGACCAGTTAGAACTTGATTTGTTAGGACATAAGTTTGCATGCAGTCTGTATGTTTTTTATTTCGTAGATTTCAGAATCATTTTGGGTATGGATTGGTTGAGAAGGTATGAGGTTAGGATATTTTGCCAGGATGAGGAGATATCACTAAGACAACCTAATAGTTATAACCGAATTATATTCTCAGTGGAGAATTCTGACCTGAGCTGTTGTGCTTTGTTAAGTGCAATGGAAGTGGGAGAAGAGCTAAGTCAGGATCGAGTAGCAAGAGATTTTGCAGATGTCTTTGAGCCAGTCACAGGACTACCACCGAAACGAGCTGTTGAGTTTCGGATAGATCTTGTACCAAAAGATGAACCTGTAAGTAGACCACATAGCAGGATGACACTGACTGAGATGAAGGAATTGAAGGTGCGGCTAGTGGATCTAGAAGGAAGGAATTTTATTAGACCAAATAGTTCACCTTTGGGAGCGGCCGCGATGTTCGTGAAGAAACCAAATGGGTCATTGAGGATGTGTATCGACTATCGTAAGTTGAACGAAAGGATGATCAAGAATAAGTATCCTTTGCCAAGAATTGATGATCTATTTGATGAGTTGTGTGGAGCCAGAGTGTTTTCCTAGTTGGATTTGGCGATAGGTTTCCATCAGTTAAGAGTGGCAGAGATTAGTATTCCTTTGACAGCATTTCGGACTAGGTATGGTTCGTACGAGTGGTTAGTAATGTCATTTGGGGTTAATGAATGTACCTACTTTCTTCGTGGATCTGATGAACCGAGTCTTCCAAGAGTATATGGATAGATTCGTGTTGGTGTTTATAGATGACATTTTGGTATACTCTAAGAATGAAAGGGAGCAAGAAGATCATCTTAGAGTAGTGCTTGAGATGCTGAGTCATCATCAGCTAAAGGCGAAGTTTTCCAAATGTCATTTTTGGAAGAAAGAGGTGAAGTTTCTTGGTCACGTGGTTTCAGAGAAGGGCTTATCCGTCGATCCAGATAAGATCGAAGTTGTTAATAATCGGAAAAGAAGGTGACTGAGATTAGAAGTTTTCTTGGACTTGCTGGCTATTACCGAAGATTCATTAAGGATTTCTCGCGAATAGCAGCGCCTTTGACTAAGCTAACCAGGAAGGAGGTGAAGTTTGTCTGGCCCGACAAATGTGAGGAAGCATTCCTTAAGTTAAAGAATTTGTTGACCAATGCACCAGTGTTTGTAGTTGGTGTATACTGATGCATGTGGGACTAGATTAGGAGCTGCATTAATGCAGAATGATAAGGTGATTGCCTACGCTTCACGATAGCTTAGACCATATGAAGTGAGATATCCTACTCATGATTTGGAGTTGGCTGCAGTGATCTTCGCATTGAAGATTTGGAGGCATTATCTCTTAGGGGAGAGATTTGAGCTATACACGGATCATAAGTCTTTAAGGTACTTATTCTCTTAGAAGGAGTTGAATATGAGATAACAGAGGTGATTGGAGTTTTTGGCTGCTTATGATTTTAGTATAGAGTATGCTCCTAGGAAAGGAAATAAGGTAGCGGATGGTCTTAGCAGAAAACATCAGAATATGGTGTTAGCTATGTTGGCAGAATGGAAGGATTTAGAAGCTTTGACTACTTGTAGTGTGTAGTTAAGATTGACTGCTGGTTCTAGTTAGAGTACTGCAATGTTGTCATGTTTAGAAGTTCAACCAGTATTGATCGAAAGGATTACTTCTAAACAGAAGGAGGATCCAGTATTAGCCGAGAAGATTAAAAGGCTTGAGGTTGGAACTAAGATCGATGATATGAAAGATTTTAGTCTTGACCAAAGAGGATGGTTGAGACAGAAGGGACGGTTGTGTGTTCCAAATGTTGAGGAATTGAGGAAAGAAGTTCTTGAAGAATGTCATCGGTCCAAGTTTATGACTCATCCTGGAGGGACCAAGATGTATCAAGATATGAAGAGGAGCTTCTATTGGGAAGGTATGAAGAAAGATGTTGGCTTGTGTGTTAGGCAGTGTGCAAACTGTCAATAGTGAAAGCCGAACATCAGAAGCCGAGTGGATTGCTTCAACCTTAAGAGATTACAGTTTGGAAATGGGATTCGATATCCATGGATTTTATTGATGGGTTGCCAAGGTCAAATAAGGGAAATGAGAGTATATGGGTCATAGTGGACAGATTGACCAAGAGTGCCCATTTCATTCCAGTTAAGTCAACTAGGACGACACCTTTTTTAGCTAAGTTGTTCATGAAGAACATAGTTAGACTTCATGGAGTTCCTAGTAGCATAGTCAGTGTCAGAGATGCTTTGTTCACTAGCAAATTCTGGAAGAGTCTTCAGTATGTGTTAGGCACTAAGCTCAGGATGAGTACCGCATATCACCCTCGGATGGATGGGCAGATAGAGAGGTCAACAAGGTACTCGAGGATTTACTAAGAGCTTGTGTATTGGACTTTGGTGGATCTTGGGAAAATCATCTACATTCGGTTGAGTTTTCCTATAATAATAGTTATCAAACTAGTATAGGAATAGCGCCTTTTGAAGCTTTGTATGGAAGGCCATGAAAATCGCCAGCATGTTGGTTGGAGACTGGAGACAGATTAGTCTTAGGTCCAAATTTGGTTAGAGAGGCGTCAGAGAAGATTGAGTTGATCCGAGAAAGGATGAAGGAAGCTCAGTCCAGACAGAAGAGTTACGCAGATAAGAGGTGTAAAGAACTAGAATTATAAGTTGGAGATAAGGTTTTCAATAAGGTATCACCGATGAAGGGTGTGGTACGGTTCGAGAAGTCGGGGAAACTGGCACCGAGATATGTTGGTCCATTCCAGATTATAGAAAGGATTGGAAAGCTCGCATACAGAGTAGAGTTACCGAGCAGTATGGCAGGCATCCATAATTCGCAAGTATGTGCATGATCCAGAGACTACTATTCCTCCGACAGGGTTGGAAGATTTGGTAGTAGCGCCTAATTTGACTTTTTGTTAGACAACCAGTTCGGGTTGTAGCGAGAGATGAGAAAAGATTGAGGAAAAAGACAGTCAAGTTGGTGAAAGTTCAGTGGAGCGACAACGAGAAGGACTATACTTAGGAGACAGATGGCCGGATTTCAGATGCTTAACATGATTTGCTTTGAGGATATGTCTATATTAGATTTATATAGATAATTTCTAGTCAGGTAGACTACAATGGTTGTTAGGAGTCGTTACAGATGATTGCTATGTTTAATATTTAGTCCTTACTGAATTTCGAGGACGAAATTCTTTAAGGAGCGGAGCCTGAAACACCCTTAATTTTTTATAACATTATTCAGTATATTTAATTTGATAAATTAAATAGAATAATGTAAATAATTAGAGTGATAAGGAGATTGAGATTTGAATAAATGAAAAGAAGGCCGTGCTTAATTAATTAATTAAATGGGCTTAAGAATGACTTATAGGCTAATTAGTTTACACAAGGGTATATTGGGAAATATCCGTGCATAACCCTTTACCCTTATATATTCTCATTCCTTATAGTTTTATAGAAATATGCAGCCAAACTTTGATTCGGAGCATGCTTTTGCCCAGATTTTTACAGTGAAAACACTGCCTGGGTTCAACTTTGAGACATCATAACATTCTCATACCTTGTCTAAATTGCGTGATTCTTTTTGCAGTTTAAAGTATAGTTATTGAGCCTTATGCATGTTAAATTTCAGGCCATTCCGACCTTGTAGCCTATAGAAACGTGCTATCAAACTTTAAATTGGAGCATGTTTTGCTCCAGCTGTTGACAGTGAAATCTGGCTGCAAGTCCAACTTCGAGAGATTATATCTCTCTCGTTTCTTGTCCGATTGTATCCATTCTTTTTATTATTTAAAGTAGAGTTGTTGAACTCTATGCCTGCAAAATTTCAAAGCTTTTAAACCTTTATAACTAGTTGAAAATTTGCTTGGAACTTTGAATCGGAGCATGTTTTGCTCCAACTGAACATATTTGAATTGTTTTACATTGATTTCCCATTCATGTCATTTTGTTAAAACAAACAAAAAACGCAAACATAAAAGAGGAGCTGGCCATTGTTAAGGAAGATAGATTCAAATCGAGCTAAGGAATTAAAGAAGGGGAATTAATCTCAATCTCAATCCAATCTCCTTATCATATTCAAGGTGAATAATAATTTATACCATCTCTATTTTGTTTTATGAACATATGTTTTCGGATTTAAGATTAAATTCATTTCTATGATGTTTTAGATGATGATATGCTTGAATTATAATTTGATTGATTTAAATAAGATTGTTTAAATGAGGATTTATACGGTTTTAGGGCAAAACCGATTGAAATTGATTTTTGAATGCCATGGAAAATTATATGTTATGTAAAACATTATTTTGGAGTTGGGTTTCAATTTTGATAATTTTACAAGCTATGGAAAGATTTTTATGAATTTTCAAAGGAAACTATGATTAATTGGGTTAGAAATTTATTTCAGAAATTATATTGAAATTTGGGTCTGAAATTTAGATATGTTAAATAACATATTAAAAGTGAATTTCTGTAATTTTTGGAGATTTTTCTTAAGTGATTTGCTATGAGAATTAAATTATATTGAAAGGAGGACCTAAATGATTTAATTGTTTTACTTAATAAAAGGGCTTATTTGTTAAATTAATCTTGATTTAGATCTGAAATTATGCGGCGGTTATTTTTGTAAAGAATTTGAAAAGTTGAAGTAACCAATCACATGTTTACACGTGGGCTTGTTAGTTAGAAAGTGTTTACTTTAATTAGCATTAAATCAGTTTTACCCAGAAAAGTGAGTCCCGCCTCCTTTAGAAGCGCCTTTCGACTCCAATGCTTCTGCTTCGACTCAGTCAAAACCAATACCCAAGGTATCACTTAGATGGTACATAGTAGATTGGAGGAAAAACGGAAGGCATGGTGTCGAAAGCATCGGTCCCGATAGGGTCGAAACCTTTGCCTTGTTTTCAAGTGTTAAGCTCCTGCCTTGTTTTCATAAAAGCTTTCGAAGGTGTTGAAACATATGCTTTTGAAGGGGTTTTCTAAACAGCTTTCGAAGAGGGTTGCCATCTTATGTTTTAAAGCATAAGCTTTCGAATGGGTTCTTTATTTATGAAATCATGCTTTCGAAAGTAGTGGTTTCGACCTAGTCGAAACCCAACAGCCGTTCTTTTTCCTTTCGAGTGTATTGAAGTCATCAATACTTTCGAAGGGTAGTGTTTGTTTTAAATATGTACTAAGCCAATTCTTAAATGCTTTCGAAAGGGATTAAGGGTTTCGAAGGCAATGGCTTCGAAAGGGGTTTCGAAATTAACCTTCAAATGTTTTACTCATATGGTTTAAGCTTTCGAAAGGATGGTTCCGATGCCATCAAGTTTTCCCCCAAACACTTTTATATGATAAAGAATGGTTTCGAAAGAGATACTTTCGTATGTATTCACTTTGACCCAAAAGATGTTTTTGAGTAAACCCAATGGTTTCAAAAGGGGTACTTTCATTGGTTTCGAAGCTATGTTTCTAAGGATTGTTAAGTAATGTTTTGTTACTTTCGAAAGGTATATTTTGGTTTCAAGGAGATGATTTAAAGAGCTTCAAAAAGGTTTATATGTAATGTTTTGAAAAGAAGTTTTCTTTTCTTTCGAAGGAGGGTATCTAGGGGTTTCGAAAGTGATGTATTAAGGTTTCGAAAGCCTTAGTTTTCAAAACAAATAACTCAATCTCATTTTTAAGGAAAACCATGGCATAAATAAATAAAATATTTCGGAAATGGAGTTTTAAAGAAGTTTTCCTTGATTAATGGGTTAAAGTGATTAACCATGTTTTATATAAAATGATTTCAAGGATATTAAACCACAGGGGTTGGTATTATTATATTTACTTCTTCATATATGTATTTGAATATATTCACATTGCAATGGACCCATAACTGTAATTTGGGGAAGGGCAGAATAATTAGTTAGGTTGACCCAGTAGTGAATATAAATTAAATTAACTCCCGAATGAGTAGAATTGCATCCAGAAGGTTAGGAAGACCAGAGTCTAGGATGCTAAAATATTAAAAGAAGATATTGGCAAGGGCTAATAGGTTCACAGTAAGCCCATGAAAACTGTGTATAGGAAAAAGATATTGGCAGAAGCCAATAGGTTCATAGTCAGCCCATGAAAACTATGTATAAATGAAGATGTCAGGAAGACAAGTTCATATTTAGCCCATGAAAACTATGATTTGATATTGGTAGGTGCCAATAGGTTTGTAGCGAACCCATAAAAACTATATCTGAATTAAGATATTGACAGAAGTCAATAGATTCCTAGTCAACCTATGAAAACTAGGATAAGAGGAAAGATATTGGAGTCACCAATAGGTTCAGGAAGAACCCATGAAACAATGATGATATTGGTAGGGGCCAATAGGTTCTTAGTGATCCCATGAAAACTATGAAATAGGACAGGGAGTCCAAAAACATTTAACAGGTTATTAGTTAGCCCATGAAAACTAATAGGTTAATAGTGATCTTAGAACTACAAATGAGACAGTTAGTCAGAAATGAATGGGGATGGGAAATCCAGAATTGATTTACTTGTTTTGCATATCATCATATTATTTTGAGATGTTTTAACCATTGTGGATGCAGGAGCACAGTATATGGTTTTATAAAGGTTTTAGGATATTAGTGAGGGGAAAACCCGTTCCGCTAAGCAGCGTGGTCTCACTAGATATCTAAATGGTTTGAGATGGTAGATTATTATTCATACTAGGCTTTATGTCTGATTCAAAGTTTATTTTTTCCCCTTAAACTCTCGGGTACTCAATTGATTTTGAGTAGTTTGAGAGTTGAGGTTTTCAGGTACCTCTTTAGACGAATAAGCTTCCGGAGACGTGCAAGAGGCATGATAGCTACTTAGAGTTCTCTTTTATTTTGATTCCGTTGTGTGGTTTTTGTAAAGGAAAAGTTGTTAAATTGCCTATATATATACTCTGATCATCCAAGGGGGCATCTTCATATGTCGCTCTTGGCATATGTTGTAATAAAAATATTTTCTCTGAACGTGGTTAACGATTGTGGGATTATGTAATGAATTTGAATGTTTTGAAATGGAATGTGGAACTTGTTTGATGTTTTGAATTTTTTCCATAATCATATGTTTCTGTGTATCAATGCATCTAACATTACGTATTTGGTCGCCGAGGATTAATAACTATGGATGACTGCAGCATCCATAGCCATTAGTTTTGGGCCTCCAAGTAGGGGATGTTACAAATACTTGTTAGACACCCTAGTGTGATGTGTTCATTTAGGTTTGGTTAATTTCATTTCATCCCACGTAATCGGTTTCATCTTTGGATCATATCCAAATCCATTATAATTCCAATAATTTCTCAATGAAACTCCTTCAATATGAAGTTGGTATTTCTTGAAACAATAGTTGTTTCTTAGTGCAATGAGGGTATTCATAAACACTTTACGAATTTCCTTATATATAAAACTGATTTGATTTTAGTTTACGGTACTTATGTTCACAACATAAGTTAGTCATCCAATTACTATTGTATTCAAAATTCTTTCGGGCATATTCATACAAGATCAATTATGTAAAATTATTACATGCAGTCTTTCAACTCATATAATCTGCCAACTCTTTAGCACAAGACATGATGGGGTTTCTTATAAACCCATATCTTGTATGATTTTGTGAACTATTCTTCGGATGATATTAATTTTAACCATGTGTACTACTCTTAAGTACACACCTTATAAAAAAGAGTTTATTTCAACTTCACTCATCATTAATCGTACTTTGTCCAACAAAGTTCGACTACTCCTTATCAATACATCATTATGTAATATAGGGATAATTTGTTGTTGAAAATGAATCTTTATTCATTTTAGTTACATTTGGAACTCTTTCCGGTATACTTACATACATGATCAAATAGAATTAATTCTTTTGCATGTTATATTATTTAATTCCATTTTATTTTCTATAAACTTATCATAGAGTTATACATGTGTATCAAATACACACGTTCATGAACTCATCGGTGAATATGACGAAGTATGAGTTTTTGTATTAATAGACTTACGATTGCATACATCTATGTGTATCAATCTTAAGAGTTCATTAACTCTTATGATGCTCCCACTAAATGGGTGTAGAACCCTTAATTGTTTGAGATATAATTAACTAGTATCATGTGATGCATATATTCATATAATAAAAGTTATTTCTTAAAACTACGGTTTAGTTTGTAATTCCAAAATAATTGTAAATAATATTAGATTCTTTAGTGTTTTCAATGCATCACTTCTGTTGTAGAAAGAAATTCCATATTATAATTTTATTTCATAATGAATATTCATAATATTCACACTGAAATATAATCACGTCTATTTTTCAGTCGACACCGAAAAATAGTCATTATTTCATAAATAATATTCGGTATGTTTTACGAATACAATTTTCGTAATTTGATACGGTTAATAAGTGCTATATGACATGCTTCCATTATTTCCACCATTACTATAATAGCGTACTAAATTAGGAGGTCCATCATTCACTTAATATATATTATTTATTTCATACACTGTAACTAGTTTATAGCGGAGAGTTCTTTGATCAAATATTTTGAACTGATAGAAATAAATCTCATAGAAAACAATTTTCTATATGAAAATAAATTTCAAGATAGAAATTATATTTCTTATTCCAATACTAACTATCAATTATAATTTTACAATTCATGTTTCCGATGTTTCTTTATGAAGCAGAAGTGACCATTCACTCTCTTTATCCCTACTATACATTTAATCACATTTACTCTTATAAATTTTTTCCTTTTGAATGGTCGAAAGATCCAAAAAAAATCCTTACTACAAAATCATAACAAACTCTTTTCCAAAGTGTACTCGAACATCCTTAACATTTGAGGACATCAAATATGTTGCACTTTGCGTAAACTGATCAAGTTGACATTTTAGTGATCGAATTCTTAGATATTTCTTGTAGTATTGGTCCAGTGTTATATTTAACACAATTCGATCCTATTTGTAATCAATCAAATCGAATACTTGATCTTATAGTATTGTTTATTAGCATATTTCAAATGAACTAACTTCATCAAAGTATCGTACATTGTGAACTATGACCGTTCCCCATATAACACTTATATATGATAGTATATGGATCAAATATCTATAGTCTTGTATTGCTTTTAAGTTCATAACTCACTAAATGCAATACACGGGTTCAACCAAATAAACATGTAAGCGATCAAATTACGAATGCATTTAGTAGTTTTAAAATTAGGTACTTCCATAGGTATAGAAAACATTAACATGCAATAAGTATTTAGTAGCAAGTATATATATTATCTTTCTATTTGCCAATCTTCAATTCAATTTATTTGTATCTCTTAATTGATAAACATTTTATCAATCATATTAAATGCATAAATTTATCAATGTAGATTATCATAACATTATATAACATATGTTCTTACAATATTATAAAGGTTAAATGTTATCATTTCATTTTTATAAAAAGGCTCCCACCGGTCTTTTATGATTCACCAAACCCTAAGTCAAAACTTAGAAGACTTTCAACTTCACTAGTAGGTATTAGGACTCACCCGTCTTGGAATTCTGTCCTTGAGTCTGCTTAACAAGTCATAGCTCCACGAACGATGGATAATTCCTTATCGGTTGTATCATATACAAATCCTAACCCTTTGGTACCTTGTCCTAATTCTGCGTCGACCTTGAGTCTGCTCAACAAATCGAAACTAAATTATTCACTCATACCTACCAAATTGCGATGGCCTAAGTATAGTATATATACCTTGAGTCTACTAAACAAATACATATAGTTATCTTACCTCGTTTATTCAATATATTAATAATACTATACATAACATCCCCAACATGAGTCTACTCAACAACTAACGAGTATGTAAGTAATTTATTTGTATATATATGGTAGTGGACAACGATATATTAAAGGTTCATAATCTTTAATATTTAATATTGAGTGATATCAACTTATGGAATAATACAATTTTTATGAATTGCTCTCATCATTCAAGTGTCAGACACATCGGAAATCATAGTATAGGTACATTTATGTATGTATTTATTCCTTAAGTCTATTTAGGGTTTCTTTAATGTTCCACCTTTATGCATTCATATAATATAAGTTTTATATTTCATATTACTTATATAATAGTCTTATGTATAACATTATATTAATTAAATCTTATTTAATTAATTAACAATTTAATTAATTTCATGTTAATATAACATTTATATTCATTAATTACTATGTGCTATAACTTTATAGTATTACACATTTGTCTTATATATATATGTATATTCATTTAATTAATTATCCTTTAATTAATGTATTTAATTAATTAACCTTTAATTAATTTTATTTAATTAAACAATTTTAATTAAATTATATTAAGTTTGAAATTCATTTATATACATACATGTATACTTATGTTAATTTAACATTTTAAAACAACATAACATATATCATAATATACAATACATGTACATATATTTATTAATTAATTAACTTACTTAATCAACATATTTTATTAATTTTATTAATAAATTTTAAATTTTGAAATTAATTTATATTGATTTTAAAATATTTTTTAAACAAATTATATTATAACTTTTACAATATATGTTTTATTTTAAAATTAAATTTTGAATTAAAAATTTTATTTTAATTTTAAAACAATTTGAAATGCTATATTATAAGATTTATATTATTTTTCTTATTTTATATTTAACTTTCAAATTTAAAATTTTATTTTAATTTCAAAACAATTTTGAAATTAGTCGAAGTCCCAATTCAAATTTGAGCCTTTTCTTTTAGGGATAACCTTTTGGGCTTACGTCGTCATTTTAGGCTAGGCTAGTAGCCAGGTAGGATAAAGTACTTGATTACCCAAAATCTAACCTTACATACTACTTTCTTAGACACCCTACTATATGGGTAGGCTTTAATTATTTAATCCTAACATGACTAATTTAGACTGCATAGACTATTGGACTTTGATATTATTATTGGACCTGGGCCAGCCTATAGTGTAAGTTTTGGGTGAATATCAAAAATAACAAGTATAGCAAACAACCTTAGGTCAAACTTAAGCCTGGTAGGAGCGTTCTATAATCTCAAAATAGGTAGATAACTGATATATCATAAGTAGGGACATTGAGTATGAAGGATCATACCTAACCTATCCCTAAATCCAACAAGTAAGTATATAACATGATGCAGCCCAGCCTGAGCCTGATTTTCCAATCCAAGATTTGAAGCTTAACTTAGGTCGCGAGCGACCTAACGAACTCATAAGTCGCCAGCGACCTAATAAATTACGAGCTAACGAGATACAAAGGGATGTAATAAACTGCGCTGAGTCATATGCCTTAGGTCGCCAACGACCTAACAGGAAGCCGCCTTATCTTAGGTCGCTACAAACCAGCGTGTTACGACCTAGTAAGTTGGTAGGTCGTCCAAGCGACCTAGTGAATCATGGGAACCGGTCCAGCGAGCTAAACAAGTCAGTGCGTATTACCTTAAGTCGCGAGCGACCTAAATACTTGCGACCTAACGAGGAAGATAACAAGTTAAGTCACGATAAGTCGTTGGAGCGACCTAACGATCTAAGTCAAATATGATAAGTCGCTGGAACGACCTAGCGAGTTAAGCCGCAGTTTATACCACCATGATAGGTCGCTGACTTAAGTCGCTCATCCAAGGTCGCATTCTTCTCTAAGTCGTTCATCTCTTAGGTCGCTTCCGCATTCTGCTCTAAGCCGTTGTTTTCTTAAGTCGCATGAAGGAAGTATGTCGCTGAAGCCTACCAGAGTTAGGTCGCTCAATCCCTAGGTCGCATGAAGATCATGATGTGTTGTGTCGTTATGTGTAATTTGTTGAGTCGCTTATGTGTTGTAACTTGTGTTTGTAACTCGTATATGTGGTATTGTATTTGTTTGTTTCCTTTTAAGTCACGTCTGTTAGGTCGTAGGTCGTCTATTTTTAGGTCGTAGGGTGTTAGGTCGTTCACGACCTATGTGTTGGAAGGTGTTGAGTCGTGTGAGTTGTAACCCTATAAATAGGGATGTTGTGTCATTTGTAATGGTAAGTTGATTTTGAATAAAAACTTGTTTGTGTGCTTTGTGCCACTTCTCAAATTGGTAGTTGAGTGTGATCTCCTATCTCCACTTTCGGCATTCGAGTGCGCTCGAATCAACGATCGATGAAGCCGATTCACGGAATCTAGTGCGCTAGATCAACGTTCGAAGAATCGTAGATCTTTTAACACGGTATCGTGCGCGATCAACGTGTTAGAGATAGCTAGAATCCGGCATCTTTGGATTAACAGATTTGGGCCTTTGGTATTTTTCAATCCACTGATTGCTACTTTCATCGTTTCATCATTTCAGTTATCCACTGCTGCGTCATTTGGTATCGGAGCGAGGTTTAGCCAATCATAGCTAAGTTGAGTCTTGGAGCCAATTCTTATTGAAGAGTTAAAGTCAAGGCCGAGAGTTGAAGTGTAGATCCGAGCTTAGTGAAGAAGCCGTACATCATTTTGAAATCCAAGGCCGAAAGTTTAAAGTTGAAGTTTGTTGAAGATTTAATCATGCCTCCGAGAAGAGCTAATCGTCATCAAAATGTTGAAGATTTGTACAAAAGAGAAGATGCTGAACAAATGGAACAACACATTAGCAACAAATTCAATGAGAAGTTGGATGAAGGTATTGGGAGGTTAGAGAAATTGATGATAGATATGAATCAAAGTCAAAGGAGAAGGTCGCCAGTCTCGAACCATGGAGGAAACAGAGTTTCACCATCGGTTACGGAAGCGAGGAGGGTGTCGCCACAATCATTCCGAGATAGAAGAGAATCATCAGTTTCAACGAGAAGAGATCACCATGAATATAGACATGAAGAGAGAAGAACTCCACGTGAGTTTGGAGATGAGCCATATCATGATGATGAAAGACATAGTAGAAGAGACATGCGTGATCGAAGAGATGTTGATGGTCGAGATCGATACCGTAATACACGTGATTATGATGAAGAGAGTGATAGAAGTAATATTCATTATCGAGATCGAGACCAAGTACGAAATGCATATCGGGATGTTGAAGATGATCGTAGATGGGAGTCGGGGATGAAAACTGAAATTCCAGAATTCAAGGGTGGAATGATAGCGGAAGAATTTTTGGATTGGTTGTCTAATGTGGAAGAAAATTTTGACTTCAAAGAAGTACCCGAGCATCGAAGAGTGAAGTTGGTTGCTACTCGTTTGAAAGGGAGAGCTATGGCATGGTGGCAACAAACTAAACTTACACGGGAGAGAATGGGAAAGTCAAAGATTGAATCATGGGAGAAGATGAAGAAGTTGATGAAAGCTACATTCTTACCTTACAATTATCAATCTCTTATGTATCAACGTTTGCAGAACTTGAGATAGGGAACAAAGTCAGTGAATGATTATGCGGATGAATTTTATCAATTGATTGCGAGGAATGATATCATGGAGACAGAAGAACAGTTGTCCACGAGATTTGTTGGTGGGTTGAGAATGCAGATTCAAGATATGGTGAATATGTTTGATCCGAGATCTGTCACCGAAGCACATCAGAAAGCACTTGCTTGGGAGAGACAAGGGAGACGAGGAGGTGGTGTGTTTACAAATTCCAACAACCAGAACAAGGATGTTAGTAGTAGTGCGGATGTTTCCAAAGTCGTCAGTAAGCCGATTATTGATGAAGCCAACAAAGCAAAGGTCAATTGTAGTCTCAAATGCTTTAATTGTCAAGAGTTGGGCCACAAAAGCAATGAATGTACAAAGCCAAAGAAGCGAGCAATGATTGCGGAGATTGAGAATGAAAATGCGGAGGTAGAGTGTGTCAATTCAATACCAGTTGAAGAAGAAGAATTATTGTCTGGAGATGAGGGTTGTAGTTTGTTGATGAGGAGATCTTGTTTAACGCCAAAGCAAGAAGATGATTCTAGTTGGTTGAGGAGCAATATTTTCCAGTCCACATGCACTATTCTGGGAAAGGTTTGTAAATTTGTCATCGATGCAGGAAGCTGTGATAATATCATTTCTTCAGAAGCTGTAAAGAAGTTGTCATTGAAAACAGAGAAACATCCAAACCCCTACAAATTAGCTTGGTTGAGGAAAGGAGGGGAAGTGAAGGTTAATCGAAGAGCTTGTGTTAATTTTTCCATTGGGAAGAAATACAAAGACGAAATTTGGTGCGATGTGGTTGATATGGATGTATGCCATCTGTTGTTGGGGAGACCATGGCAATATGATAGAGCTGTGCAACATGATGGTCGAACCAATAACTACAGTTTTATGTTCGAGGATACACGAATCATTTTGGTTCCAAAAAGGCGTCAACAGAGTGAAAACAAATTGGAGGAAATCGAGGAACTAAAGACTTTGTTGTCTTTAAAGGAATTTGTTGATGTGGAAGATGAAGTCGCTTGTTTTCAACCACCAAAGTTTGATAAAAATGAAGTTGATAATTTTCAACCAACGAAATCTGATGAACATGAGGTTGAAAATTCACAATCAGCAAAGTTGGATGAGGATGAAGAAAGTAAGTCAGGAGATGAAGAGGGTAATTCATTGGTGAAGGAAGAAGATTCGACTAGTCTACAATCTACAAGAGAGTTTGTTAAAGAAGTGGGGGTAGCACAGAAGTATTCTTGTTGAATGAAAATGAAACCAGTGAAAGTGTTGAAATTATCGAAGAAGTTAAGCCAGTGGTGAATGAACATGAAGATGTAGCTCCTACAGAGTTGTCCAAGGAATTACTACCACTGAGGGACGTACAACATCATGTTGATCAAGTGTCAAGTGCTATTGTACCGTATATGCCATGTAATCATATGTGTCCGACAGAGCAGGTAGAGTTGAGAAGGCTGGTTGATGGGATTCTGTTCAAAGGAAGGCAGTTGTATACTCCTGATCGAAGTTGGCAAATAAAAGTTATCAAAGATGTACGTGTTGAAAGACACGTGGGCCATGATCATACCATGCAGTTGGTTACAATGTTTTGTTTTGGGCCGTCAATAAGGAAAGGGGTTGAAAGGCTTGTTCAGAAGAGTCAGAGTTATCAAATTTCAAAAGTGACCGCGACGAAGTCAGGATTATGTATGTCATTACCTATACATACTAGATCATGGGTGGACGTAAGTATAGACTCTGTATTGGATTTGATGAAGACACAAAGTGGTAACGAATCTATCTACTTGATGGTTGAACGATTTCTTGTTGGTACGTACAACAAGCTAGATGCCGGAGGAATGGGTCGCTTGGAAATTATGAAGGAAATTGGTGAGAATGATTGTAAGTTGAGCTTGCCGGATTATCGTCCTATAACTAAAGTTGACAATATCAAACACTTGGTTCTGTTTCATGAGGATGAGAGTGTCGAAGACGAAGCAACTGTAAATTCGAGGACGAATTTCTATCAACCGGGGGAGGATGATGCAGCCCAGCCTGAGCCTGATTTTCCAATCCAAGATTTGAAGCTTAACTTAGGTCGCGAGCGACCTAACGAACTCATAAGTCGCCAGCGACCTAATAAATTACGAGCTAACGAGATACAAAGGGATGTAATAAACCGCGCTGAGTCATATGCCTTAGGTCGCCAACAACCTAACAGGAAGCCGCCTTATCTTAGGTCGCTACAAACCAGCGTGTTACGACCTAGTAAGTTGGTAGGTCGTCCAAGCGACCTAGTGAATCATGGGAACCGGTCCAGCGAGGTAAACAAGTCAGTGCGTATTACCTTAAGTCGCGAGTGACCTAAATACTTGCGACCTGACGAGGAAGATAACAAGTTAAGTCACGATAAGTCGCTGGAGCGACCTAACGATCTAAGTCAAATATGATAAGTCGCTGGAACGACATAGCGAGTTAAGCCGCAGTTTATACAACCATGATAGGTCGCTGACTTAAGTCGCTCATCCAAGGTCGCATTCTTCTCTAAGTCGTTCATCTCTTGGGTCGCTGCCGCATTCTGCTCTAAGCCGTTGTTTTCTTAAGTCGCATGAAGGAAGTATGTC
This sequence comes from Allium fistulosum, assembly GCA_030737815.1. Lineage (NCBI taxonomy): Eukaryota > Viridiplantae > Streptophyta > Magnoliopsida > Asparagales > Amaryllidaceae > Allium > Allium fistulosum. Next base: position 57,938,308 of record CM060906.1, read on the forward strand.
GCTGAAGCCTACCAGAGTTAGGTCGCTCAATCCCTAGGTCGCGTGAAGATCATGATGTGTTGTGTCGTTATGTGTAATTTGTTGAGTCGCTTATGTGTTGTAACTTGTGTTTGTAACTCGTATATGTGGTATTGTATTTGTTTGTTTCCTTTTAAGTCACGTCTGTTAGGTCGTAGGTCGTCTATTTTTAGGTCGCAGGGTGTTAGGTCGTTCACGACCTATGTGTTGGAAGGTGTTGAGTCGTGTGAGTTGTAACCCTATAAATAGGGATGTTGTGTCATTTGTAATGGTAAGTTGATTTTGAATAAAAACTTGTTTGTGTGCTTTGTGCCACTTCTCAAATTGGTAGTTGAGTGTGATCTCCTATCTCCACTTTCGACATTCGAGTGCGCTCGAATCAACGATCGCTTAAGCCGATTCATGGAATCTAGTGCGCTAGATCAACGTTCGAAGAATCGTAGATCTTTTAACACGGTATCGTGCGCGATCAACATGTTAGAGATAGCTAGAATCCGGCATCTTTGGATCAACGGATTTGGGCCTTTGGTATTTTTCAATCCACCGATTGCTACTTTCATCGTTTCATCATTTCAGTTATCCGCTGCTGCGTCATAACACAACATATGTCAAACTATCATCATGTAGGTGCACTACTACCTAAAGTATAGTATAGGGTGTCAGATACCTAACTCACTAGTACCTACAGCACATGACATCCATCACAAATCATAGCGGTTATAGGAATCATGGTAAACATATCAATCATCAACCAAATCTCGAATCACCCACAAAGATGTTGTTTGCATCAAAAATTGGCACAAACACCTAATTGAAGTTTTGAAGAGAAATAAATAAAGAATAAAATGAAAATAGAGGAAAAAAGCACTTAAATAGCAGAAAATCAAAGCAATAACATGAACACAACGATTTATAGTGGTTCGGCGTTGTTTGCCTACATCCACTTTGAATAGATAGCGTTATTAATCACTTTGTAAACTGAATACGATAGGGATTAGATGAAAATCCTTAGTTACAATAGAGTACAAAGCAAATAGGAACGTAAAGCCCCAAAAATGAACAACCATGCCTGTATTTATAGAGGAAGATGGCGAAATATCTCGTTGAAAATTTTGTAGAAGGATCTCCAAAACCATATGGACCCATCAGAGGGATCGCCTGGCCCAAATCCCAAGGAATATGGATTGGTGTCGATCCCTAATTTGGAGGAATTTAGGGGTGCAATCCCTGTGGGAGCTTTCCCATGTTGTAATATGCTTAGCCTCCCAGTTTCATGCCAATTGAATTAGTAGAATTTGAGTTATTGCTCGATCTTTGCTGCAATTTGAGTTGTTACCTAATTCTAACTAATCCCTATTGAGGAAAGAGGGCCGATCCCTCTTGCTTCATCCTTTGAGGGTTTGTTCCCTTGGGTTGGCTCCTTAGAGTCCCCACATCTTGCTCACAAAATTTCATATGCATTGGACTAACGGATTTTGAGATATTGATTGTTTCCAATTGACTTGCACTTACTTAGCTGAAATATGCCGATCCTTTAGATTGAGAGGGATTATTGCCGATCCCTTTCCTATGTTAAACTATATTCCATACTTTAAACATTCTGCATTGCATATCTCTTTATTCTGTTTGATCACGGCTTCATATTGTCATATGTACTCGACTTCTGGACCCCACAATCATCGGTCTGGACTTACTGGCCTTGACGACAGTCAAATCTAACTTGTCCAACAGTTTGAATATAGCCAAGTCAAAATGCCGGATAACACTTGCCCCCAAAGTACATCTTGTGCTGAACATGACGTGCTTTGAATCAAAGCAAGTTAGAGTCGTCTGAAAGAAATCCTTCCAGTTTTCTAAATAGTCACTATCCATTCATCGAAATATTTTTCCAAAGTGTCGTGTCTCCCTTTGATCGTCATGGCGCTTGGTCGATTTCCAATAGTATAAATTTAGGATTATATTTCGTCAGTTGCTATCTACGTCCGGTTCTACAAGGCTAGTAAGCTTTGGCTATCTGATCCAATCTCGACCTTAAAAGCTTTAGGTTTGAATTCAATTTCCGTTGATTATAAAAAATTGAGATTTTAGAATGTACACGTGCATGTTTAGGTACACGTTCATGTCGTTGGCTCCCGAGTGTGTTTGCACGCTCACGGATCATTGCCAATTTTCATTGAATTAAATGCAATTTCATTGAATTTTTTATATATGTACTTTATATAATTTTCATGTCCATGTTTGCATGCATATAGGGTTTGTAACCGATCCCTTTTTTCTCTCATTTTATCTTTTTTTCCTTTCATGTTCAAAGGGATCGGCGTTCTCCTAGCCGATCCCCCTCCTTTTTTTGACATTGGACCAATCCCTTCTATTTCCTTTTTTGTTCATAAGGATCGGCATTCTTCTAGCCGATCCCCCCTTTATCTCTTTTTTTAGGGTTGATAGGGATCAGATGGATCCCCAAGTCAAGGGATTGTACCCGACCCTCCTTATGCTGGGAACCCAATCTTCTGGCTTCGTGGAGAATGAAAAGGCGGGCCGAACTCTCATCCCTCATATATAAGCCAACACTCTCCTTTCCATCCCTTAATTCATTTCATTTCGTTGTCGTTCGTCTTTATTTTCTTCACGACCAAACTCTCCTTCCCATTTCTTTCGAACTCGCCTCTGAACCCTCTCCTTCAATTTAAACTCTGATCCCTTCCCTTACAATCACATACCGCCTTTATCCTTAAACTCGCGATTCTCTCTTGTTTTAGATCACCACTTCATCTTCAATTTGATTGAAATCCAATATCTCCTCTTGAGAAACTCGTTTTTTTACACACTTAGGTAGGTTTTCTTGCATATGACTTCGATTTGTGATGAGACAATGGGTTTTGTTTACGTTAACCATGGGTTAAATTTGGAGGAGATGAGTTGAACGACGGTGATGCAGGGTTCGACGAAGTAGTAGAGGAGGAGAAAGAAAAGTATAAAGCACGTAGGAGGCATAGGGATCGGTCGTGCATTGTGTGTGAAGCTTGGAGGGGTCAGTTGGAATGTAGATGAAGGAGAGGGATCAGAGTGAATGTTTTAGGGAAGTGTGATAATGTTGAAGTAGAGGGATTGGTATTGAAGTTCGAAGAGGGATCAATTATGTTGGTTTAGGCATAGGGGCTGGTTTCATTGCTCAGTGGAGGGATCGATCATTCGTGAAGTGAAGAGGGATCGGCTGTTACTTTAGAAGGAGTGTGAAAGCGGCTAAGTAAAGGGATCGGTGGTTTTGTGTATGAGAATGGAGGGGTTAGTTGTTTTGCTTCATAAAAGGGATCGGTTGTAGGCTTTCTAATAGGGATCATCTATTTTTATATAGAGGGACCGGCTATGGGTACTCAGCCGATTCTAAGCTTTAAACTGAACTTAAACACTTTAGCAAACCAATCCAAATTCACTTGCATGAACAATTAGAACTAATCCCATCTTAGCAAACTTGAACATATGATGATAATGAACAACATGACTTGCATATCTAATAGAACTCGAAATTGAAAGACCAAACTCTGGGACTTAGAATATGAAACAAAACTCAACATATGGACTTTAATAATGGACTTCACACTTCGACATGTCGATGGTCGATCCCAAAGCTTACATAATCGATCAATCTAAATGCCAGTTGAGACGGTCAACGATGACGGTCACTCTGGTTGGAATCCAAAGTCTCATCGCTTACTTTTGTTTTTGTTTTTGAACTGTTTATCTTTGCACTGCACAACACTGCACCACATTAGTTTACACTTAGCATGGAAGGATAGGAAAAATTTTCTATTCTCAATTATCTATCGAGTTTAGTTGATATGGGCTTCAGACGTTCAAAGTGCTTAGCTGTAATGCCTTCTGGACAACCTTCACAACTTAGCAATCCTAGAGTCGAGTAAAGTTATGCAACGGTGTCCGGTAGACTTTCCCCTGATCATCAAATTGAGCAACTGGAGGTTTCCGGCCCATTGATCGGCCTTTTCTCTAATGTTCCATCCTTCCAGTGGAAGATATAAGTCCTGCCCCCGACGCTGTAGAAGGTGTTGTATTTCTAGATAACTCGAAGGATTCCTAGGCCTCCAGAGTTGGCGAGGCTACTCTTCGAAGACTATGCTGTAAACATGGGATTCTGTTTGGAGATGTTTTAGCCCCTTCAGTGAATGATATGGCTCATTTTCCTCTGGAGGGATATACGACATGCAATAAATTCATGTGCTGGGCGGGATATGTGCTGCCTTTTAATTCTTTTATCTGAGAGATGCTAAATTATCATGGAATAGCTCCCGCTCAACTACACCCGAATAACTATGCTTTTCTTCATGGCACTTTCTTGTTATTTATGGATGTTCTGTTCTGCCTGCCATCTCCTGAGGACATCTGGTTCATTTACAATTTCAAACGACGAACATGAAGCCTTTCTTACACTTTCCTTGAGCCTCCGCCCAAGTCAAGTTCTAACTGGCGCTCAGAATAAGCTCAGCATCTTTAAACACGAATGGTTCTACATTCGCTATTCTCCTGGCTTCATGAGGCAATGGTTGGAAGGACGTAAGTGTTGTCCCCACTTTATTCTCAAATTCTTTAGTCCAAGTTGTACCCTGAACTAACTAATACTTTAAAACTTTTTAGGTGCCCATCCACATCCAGAAGGTGAAAGTTTTTCAAGGGCAGTTTCTACAATCCGTGCCACCCCAATTGAGGACAGGGACATCAGATCCCTCGTGACCGATGGACGGTTATCTCTCTTTAGTCTGTTAGAAGAAGGTCACATCATCGGGCTTCCAAGAAGCGTTGCACCTCCAAGGAATGCTGCAGAACAAGAAGATGGTACCAATAGCCTTATCGTGCCCTCAGTCGATGGAGCTCAGGACGACACCGAAGAAGGCGAAATTAGAGGTGTTGAAACCAACAAGCCTGGCGATGCTGATGCAGGTCTCTGTAATGCGCCTTTGGTCGAACCATCACAAGGCGCACAATCTCACATGCCAACAACGAGAGGAAAAGAGCTCGCATATAAACTCCGTAAGAGAAAATCCGCTAAAGAGCCCAAGTTTATTAACACCTCCGTTAAAGAAGAGTCTTCCTCTCAATATTTAGAATGCTCAATGGAAGGGTTCTCGAATTTCCTGATCCTTAATGATATCATGACTTACGACTTCCCCAATGTCAGTATTGGAGGGCTCAATTTCCCACCCGGAGTAGAGACGACATTCCTCCCACTAGCAATGGGGAGAACACTCTTACGAGCAAGGCTACAACAACTGGTCTATCAAGGGGACACTAGGACACTCACAATCATGTACACTTCACTGCATGATTTTCGTCAATCTTCTGTTCGATGGTCACTTATACACTCTTTTTTGGTTTGCAGGTGCTATGTCTCAATCCCATGCCTTCGATCGCTTGAGGTGCTCCTCAACACAATATGGATCCAATCGCGGTTCAGACTTGGGTAGGCGTCGAGAGAGAGATGACAGCCGGGGAAAAAGTCATCATTCAAGAGAGTCTTCATCTTCTAAACATAAGCCCTAATTTCAATTGTCTCATCAGGAAGTTCAACCCAATCTTCTTGTACATAACAGTGATCAGACTTCTTTCCGTGCTCCTCAAATTGCAGTGCCACCTGAGTAGTATTCTGGTTCATCTGGTACCAGACAGCCCCACGATCGTAGGTCGAGCAAATGCCTAATTATTACCAGCTTTACCTACTGCAACTCATAACGCTTTCACGGTAGAAAAATTGGGCAAATTTAAGCTCAAATTTTCAAAATTTTGCTTCGATGGGATTAAATTCCTTCCTTCCATCCATTCAATTCCAGGGAGTGCTAAAGCGAGTACCCTTGCATGCGTCAATGATGTTTTTGTGCAGCACGAAGCACTCCAGCATTTAGTCAAAAAAAATCTTTGAGCTGTCTATCGAGAGACAACATGAAATCGGCCGTCTCAAGCTAGAGGCAATCCATGATAAAGACATAATTAAACATTAAGATAATGAGATATCAGAGTTGACAACGAAGCTAACCGTGATAGAAAAGAGTGTTAAAGAAACATCCAAGGCAGTTAGTCATCTAGAAGCATTGAGGAAATCGAAGAACTCCTTAAAAAAGAGAAGGAATAAAAACTCGAAGCTGAGGAGGATTCGCAAAGATATCTCGAAGAGGTCATCAAAGCCCGGGGATTGAAAATTAAACTTGACGAGCAACTCGCTCAAATTGAAGTCCTCAAGGAAGAGGTAAAAGAAGCGGGCCGTAATGAGGTTAAAGAGCAGATCGAGGCCCAGTTAGAAGATACTAAAGAAGCTGGTTGGAAAGAGATTAAGGACATGTTTGATCCTTTAATTGTTGAATATAATGCTAAAGTCCTCATCCATCATGATTTGAGTTGAGAGGGCTATCTTGAATCGCTCACCGAGGCTTGGGAGTATATTGTTGAAATGAAGAAGAAAGCCCTCGGTGAAGCTGATTTAGATGAAGAGAAACTGGTATGGGAGATTCTTAGTTGGGGTGAACCTTTCGACCTTGCTGCTGCGAGACTTTGATACTTTGATATTTTAGCACCCTCCGGCAAAGGAAAAAACAATGTTGAGTATCCCAAAGGTCCCCTTCACTTCAAACAACCGAAGCGTCAGATTCTCTTTGCCTGAGACAGGATCTTAGCTATGATCCAGACATACCCGGCTATCAATCAAAGGTGCCAACTCCTATTCTAGAGTGTAGCACTCCGGCAACAATTGAAAATCAGTCGGACACACATATCCTGCTTTACTCTCCATTATTCAAGAGATTTCATTCCTCATCCCAATTGTTATGGGCTTATTTTCAAGTATTTGTGAATCTGCAGGTCTTCCGGGTCCCAGTCAAACTCCAGGAAGCTGTGCCGCTACGGAACAGCAATGGAAATTCACTAAAACTCCATTGGCTATCGACATTCCAGGGCCCAACGCTCAAGTTATCGAAGCACCTGATGATGAAAAAGCCGACGACCAGCCGCTACTTGATGAATCAAATGATGTTGTGATCAGTAGTGCAACTGAACATACCAGTAAGCTCGGCTTAAAAGAGAGCATCAAGAGAGTGGGGTTATTGAAGAAAAAAGCTAAGGCTGAACCCGCTGATGTTGACATCGACGATCCAAATCTCATCCTATTACAAGTCATTCTATCTGGCGATTCGGTTCTCGAAGAAATCCCTCCAACCTTTGAAAGCTCTCCTACCAAGGGCGGCAAAGGATCAAAAAGAAGAACAGGCGGAAGCTCGGGTGGCGCCACTCATAAAAAATCCAAAAGAGAAAAGGGGCAAAAGAAATAGCCGACACTTGGGCTTAGTTTGTACATAGCTTGTATGGATGCTTTTCTCTTTTTGTTGGTTATGACGGAGCGGGTATGACCCTTCCTTTTGTATAGACTTATACCACAATTTTCAAATTTAATATGCAAATAAAAGTTATTTGTTTTCTGTCAAACTTTTATGCGAATTTTTTCAAAGTAGTCGAGCTATTACTTTTCCATTCAATGTACTTGTAATTCGTTGCTCGTTAGTTCGAACAATCGTCCATTAATTTTTACTTAAGGCCTCCATGTAGTCATGACCTTAAGTTGTATCAAACAGTGGGCTTGAGCCCTAATGTTATGCCGTCATTCAGTGGTTTAATTGATTACACTCCTGCCCCCAGTCTCAGGTTAGCGGAGTTAGATAGTGGATGGCCGAACTCCATCCTTAGTGATTTTATACTCCTATCGGTTTCAGGCCGGAATTCATGGAAAAGTGAGTGATCAAACCGCAATCATCTATTTGTTTATACTCATATCCACACTTTGGGGATAAGAGTTAGTTGGCGGGTGGTCAAATCGCACCCAACTCCTAATTAAACTCCAATCCACACTCTGGTGACTTAGAGTTATTTTGGAAAACAGTCGGACTGTACTTTCCTTAATTGGTTGATTTCCCTCCAAATCAGGGGTTTAACTTAGCGGGCGATTGGTTGTATCATGATCGCTTTTGGTTCATGTTTGTCCCATCACTCAATCGGATTAACATGGTTATCCGATGGTTGAGTCACATCCATTTCTCGTTAGGTATTCCATCGATCGGGTTGTAAGCGAGAATCCTAAAATGGACAGTCGGACCATTCTCATTTTGTTTAGTTTAATCGTGAACTTATGTAATCAACTATCTCCAAACTCTGGGAACTACTCGCACACATCAATGTTAGTTAGTCGGGTATCATAACTAATACGCAATGCTACAACAATCACATATATAAAGGAAATTTCAAAGTTTATTTGCCAAATGAAAAGAAATGACATAATTTGTCTTATTACATATCTGGAAAATCAAATGCTAAAGAAAATTCGGAAATTGAATACAAATAAATGAAAAAGAATAAACTAAGTGAAACAGCATCATAAATGCTCGCTATTTTACGCTCTTGAGAGTGTGACACCATCAACAGTTGCTAGCTTGAAAGTTCCATCTCCAAGCCTCTGTTCAATGACATATGGTCTATCCTAGTAGGATTCATGTGTAACGGGGCAGGAAAAACCCATTTCAAGACGAGATCATCGATTTCAAAGGTTCTAGGTCGAACTTTAGTGTTTTAGTATCGGGCGACTCAGTGTCGATATGCAGCTGCCCTTAAATCAGCTTCTACGCGCTTCTCATCTACAAAATATAGAGATTCCAAGAGGAGATCTCTATTCGTTCTGGGATCATAGTAGGTCACTCGATGAGAAGGGACTTCGAGTTCAACAGGAATGACGGCTTCGGAGCCGTAAGCAAGGGCGAATGGAGTATGACCAGTCGCAGACTTGTGGGTGGTTCTGTAAGCCCATAATGCCGCCGGGAGTTCATCCACCCGCTTGTCTCTAGCCTTTTCCAAACGCTTCTTCAGAATGTACTTTATGATTTTGTTCACAGCTTTAACTTGTCCATTTGCTTGAGGGTGAGCAATTGCGGCAAATCTCTTCTCAATATGATGCCGACGACAGAAGTCTTTGAATTCAACAATGTCGAATTGGGTTCCATTATCAGTAACAATGGTTCGTGGAAGGCCAAAATGACAAATGATGTTTCAGACAATGAAGTTGATTACTTTCTTTGTCATGATCATGGCTAAAGGTTCCACTTCGGCCCATTGGGTAAAGTAATCAACTGCGACGATGGCGTACTTCGCGCCACCTTTAGAGATTGGTAAGGAACCAATAATATCAATGCCCCATATTGCAAACGGCCTTGGACTAACCATTTGCATGATTTCTGTCAATGGAGCTCTTGGAACTTTTGCATACATCTGGCACTTGTCACATCGCCTAGCATAATCAGCAGCATTTCGGTTCATAGTCGGCCAATAATACCCCTAACGAAGTATTTTCTTTACTAAGGTCTGCCCCCGTACCCCTACCCCCATGTGATCGACACATTCCCCTTTATGAACTTCCTTTAGGACTCATTTTATTTCATTATGAGTGATACATCGGAGTAGGGGAACAGAAAAACCCTTTCTATACATGACTCATTCCTGAATGATACATCGTGAAGCTTTGCGAAGGACATGTTGCCTTTCATTCCTCTATTCGAGAAGGACTCCTTGTAGGAAATAGTTTTTAATCAGAGTCATCCTTGATTCCTTATCAGGCTCCGTCTCTATTACCCAGTCAATTTCCATATGATTTATGCTCGGAGTGTGTAGTACTTTGATTGGAACCAAGCTAATTTGTTGTGCATCCCCGGTGCTAGCAAACTTTGCCAACGAGTCAGCCTCTCTTTTTTGATCTTAGGGAATATGCTTGACGTTATAATACTCAAAGCCAGTCAACAGGTCTTAGACTTGGGTAAGGTACGGAGTGAGTCATTTTCCTTTAGCCTGGTAATCTCCCCTGACTTGATATACTACCAACTGGGAATCGCAAAAGATTTCAAGAGATTTTATGCCCAGTTTTCTGGCAAGTTTGTGTCCAACAATCAGAGCTTCATACTTAGCTTCATTGTTCATTGTAGGGAAGTCAAGCTTCAAAGTGTAGCAAATTGATCGATCCTCTGGAGTCACTAGCATGATTCTGGCTCTAGAACAACGATCATTGGATGCTCCATCCATATACATTTTCCACCAAATGGTAGGGGCTCCACCACTTTCTAGGAGATCATCTTGTGCAGTGAATTCTGCTACAAAGTCCGCCAGTGCCTGTCCCTGGATGGCTTTTCAAGTGGAGATAAGTGATGTCGATTTGACTCAGTTTGATGTTCCACTTGAGTAACCTTCCAGACATCTCAGGCCATTGTAGGACCTGTCGTAACGGTTGATCGATGTAAACAGTGATGGGATGAGCCTGAAAATATGGCGGAGCTTTCATGAAGCAATCAACAAGTAATACGCAAATTTCTCTATCTTCGGATAATTCCTTTCAGCTCCTATTAATAGCTTGCTAAATAATAGACTGATCTGTGGATCCGATTCTCCTCGTGCAGCAGTACAACACTTATAGCGTGTATCGATAAGGCCAAGTAAATATATCAGCCTTTGTGATCTCCCGGGTTCGACAAGATGGAAGGCCTCTCTATGTGGTTCACCAAAGCTTGGAATGCACCTTCACAATCCTGTGTCCATTTGAAGTTCCTTTTCCCTCTTCTAGTCAAATCAAAGAAAGGAATGCATTTATCGGTGGCTCTGGAAATAAATCGACTTAGGGCAAGAATCTTTCCATTTAGACTATGTACTTGCTGGATAGCCTTCGGCACTAGGATGCTGCGAATTGCTTGAATCTTTTCGGGATTAGTTTCGATTCCGTGAGCATTGATGATGAAACCCAAGAAATTTCCTTACACAATGCCAAAAGAACACTTCAGAGGATTGATTTTCATTTTGTAATATCGCAGAATATCACTGCTAAGTCCTTTATGTAATTGCTTGATCGTCGTGACTTCACGAGCATATCATCCACGTATACCATCGTCGTTTTTCCAATTTGATCTTTAAACGTTCTACTGACTAGGCGCTGATAGGTCGCTCCGGCATACTTCAATCCAAATGGCATTACCACATAACAGTACAATCTAATGTCACTAATGAAGCTGGTGTGCTCCTGGTCAGGAATGTGCATCGGGATTCGGTTATATCCGAAGTATGCATCCATGAATGATAACAGCTCGTGTCTTGCGGTTGAATCTACTAGCTGGTCGATCCTTGGAAGGGGAAAACTATCTTTTGAACATGCCTTATTAAGTCTGAATAGTCAACACATGTCCGCCACTTTTCATTTGCCTTTCTCACAAGTACATGATCAGATACCCATTTAGGGTAGAGGGCATCGCGAATAAACCCATTGCCTTTGAGCCTATCCACCTCCTCTTTAATGGCAGTAGATCTCTGTGGATCCATGCCACACCTTTTCTGTTTCACCGTGACATGCCTCGGGTCGATATTTAATGTGTGGCTCATAATGGCAGGTGAGATCGCACACATGTCAGAATGAGTCCAAGCAAACACATCAAGATTCTCTTGGAGAAAACCATCAATTTTTTTCAACGTCGGGGGGCTGAGAGGTGATCCGATCTTTAGGACTCATAAAGGGTCGTCGTGGCCGACCGTGATGTCAATTGTCAGCTCAGCCGATGCAGCCTTGGTCTCTTTGGGCTCCTCCTCGTCATGTCTCGGGTCTATGTTTTTATAGAACCAATTGTGGCACCCGAGTCAAGGCCTAGACACTGGTTTCAATCTTCACTAGTTTGGATGTGGAGAGACTTTTCCATACCCTTACATTTCTCCTTCCATTGAGCGTCTCTCAATTCAGCCACATAGTAGGCACGTTCGGTCGCCTGATCACCATGCACAACTCCAACACCGTTATCAGTTGGGAACTTCAAAGTTAAACATCACGGGGCAAGAGTTGCTCGGAATTTAACTAAGGTTGGTCGGCCCAGAAAAGCATTATATGGAGAGTCAACATCCAAGACAACAAATGGAAAAATCTACAATCTCTTACTGTCATTTTCTCCTAACTCCACGGGCAATTCGACATATCCGATAGCTTCGGTCGCCACACCGTTCAAGCCATGAATGCGTGCTTTTGATGGTTTCAGGTCCTTGGCTTCCATCCTCATCCAATCGTAAGCCTTTTTGAAAATTATATTTATGGAACTTCCACAATCAACCAAAATCCTCTTTACTAAGGTGGGGCCGACCATGGTCGAAATGACCATTGGGTCGATCGTCGGTGCCTACACCTTGTCTACATCTCTGTTTCTGAATACAATGTCATCTGCCATTATACGCTGCTGTTTTTCCAGAGCTCCATCTTCTGTACCCGAACAACATTCAAAATTCATATGCTTGATCGTGCTAGCATATTGGTCCATCTCATGCCAACTCTTATCGGCTGGATGAGGTCATTCGACTATTGTATCGATCACTAATCTTCCACCAGTGGCACTTGTCCTCGGTTGGGGTCGGATGTCCCCTGCCCACCATCCCGTGGGGCTTTAACAAACTGCTGTAACTTTATTTCCCAAATTAGTTTCTCTATAATATCTCGGAGATGCCTACACTCATTCGTGTTATGACCATAACATTCATGGAACCAGCAATACTTTCCAATTTGTTTCTGTTTCTTCGTCGATTCTTTCGGAGGTGGCTTCCTATACTGCATGGTATTGCATGTAGATAAGTAAATGATCTCTAGAGATGTATTCAGTGGTGTGTAGGTATCATACATTGGAATCCTAGGCTTTCCTCTTCCAAAATCCCTCTTTCGCTCACGGTTCCAATCATCGCCTTTCTTTTGCTAGTTCGGTTTATTTTTGGACTTTCCTGGAACTCTCCCCAGCTGCAATTCCTCTCCCCTTGATCCCATAACATTCTTCTTCCTAGAGCATCTAGCTTCCTCTTTTCTTAAATACTGAGCTGCTTTTGCATAGAAATGTTCCAATGTTGCAGGTGGTTTGCCAGCTAACCAATCGCCAAAGTTAGATTCTAGGTCAATCCATCTTGTTACCGCCATCAATATTGAATGGTCATTCAAATTACTGAATTCTGTGACAACTGTATAAAATCTCTCCAAATAACCTTTCAACGATTCTCCCGGAGCCTAGATCATACTGAATAGGGACATTACATTTTTTAGGCGAGTTGCGTGCATACGGAACTGCTCCATAAACTTCATTGCTAAATCATCAAATCTAGAGATTGACCATCGGGGTAATCTCGTAAACCACATTGTTGCTATTATAGAGAGAGTGATATGAAAACATCTACACTTGGATGCATCATTAGCTCATGCAGAATCCATCAGCCATTCATATCTCATGATGTGCTGTCCGGAGTTGGTTTTTCCCTCGTAGGCAGGCATCGACGGCATACTAATCCTCCTTGGATACTCTGTATGTAAGATATTGTCAGTGAACGGAGTATGGCTTCTCAAGATCCTCCAATCATCATTGGTCATCCTTGGCTTTCTCTCACTAGCTGTCTAACCATAGCCGACAAGTTCGATGTTTGGATAGCTGGAGCTAAGCGGCAGTCGTGCTCTACCTCACGTGAATGGTCAAGTCAATGTCTACGGACCGTTCCACGCCTTCTTAGCTCAACATCCTCTTGATGTATATCACGTTTCACTCACTTCATTGTCATTCCGGGGAGGTAATTGGTCTGTATCCATCTGAACTCCAACATCCAAATCAATTGTAGCAGCTCCAACTTATGCTCCAATATGAAGAGGCAGGCTTCCTCCTCTGGAGGAGAGATCGACCCCGATCCCTATAGAGAGATCGGTACCGATCGGTCTCGGCAAGCCTGGTTGGTTTGCTTGCTAATGTCTAGAAGCTTCTACGTGATATCTGTTAATTCTACGATGTCTGCGTCTGTGATAATCATTTAATGAACTAGAACTCTTCGATGTAGTATAAGGGGTTGGCTCCCTCCTAGCTTTCCCGCACTGTTTTTGCCTGAGTTGGTTCATTAGATCGATATTGGCTTGAATCTGCTGATTCTTAAAATCAGCTCTTGTGATGGAATCAGTCGGATTCTGGACATCAACTAGATTGGTAGCATTCACATCTACTGGTGGATTGCTCGGTCCTCCTTGCTGGATGCTAATGTTCTCGTTTTCTTCTGCATTTTGAGATGTAGATCTGGTATTCCTAACCATTATTGATAGTTTCCTTAGATTTTTGCATATTTGAATAGAATTGATAAGCTTTTTGAAGATAATTATGGATCTCTTCAAGGGATTTATGCAATCCAGTAGCAGCAAAGGGATCCAAATAGTACTGAGAATCTCTTTCTCAGTGAAAGCATCAACATGTCTGCACTAAAAATTGGCACAAACACCAAATAGAAAGAAACAAAATGAAGAATATAAAATGAAAACAGAGGAAATAAGCAATTAAATAGTAGAAAATCAAAGCAATAACACGAACCAACGATTTATGGTGGTTCGGCGTTGTTTGCCTACGTCCATTATGAATAGATAGCTTTATTAATCACTTTGTAAACTAAGTACAATAGGGATCGGATGAAAATCCTTAGTTACAATAGAGTACACAGCAACTAGCAGCGTAAATTCCCAAAAATGAACAACGAAGCATGTATTTATAGAGGAAGATGGTGAAATATCTCCCTGAAAATTCGGCAGAAAGGATCTCCAAAACCATATGGACCTATAAGAGGGATTGCGTGGCCCAAATCCCAAGGAATGGGGATCAGTATTGATCCCTATTTTGGAGGAATTTTGGGGTGCGATCCCTATAGGAGCTTTCCCATGTTGTAATATGCTTAGCCTCCAAGTTTCATGCCAATTGGATTAGTAGAACTTGATTTATTGCTCGATCTTTGCTGCAATGTGAGATGTTACCTGATTCTAACCGATCCCTATTGAGGGAAATGGGCCGATCCCTCTTGCTTCATCCTTTTGGCATGTGATCCCTAGGGTAGGCTCCCTAGGATCCCTACATCTTGCTTACAAAATTTCATATGCATTGGACTTACGAATTTTGAGATGCTGATTGTTTCCCATTGACTTGCACTTGCTTAGCTGAAATATGCCGATCCCTATGCTTGAGAGGGATTATAGCTGATCCCTTTCCTATGTTAAACTATATTCCATACTTTGAACATTTTGCATTACATATCTCTCTATTATGTTTGATCATGGCTTTATATTGTCATATATACTCGACTTCTAGACCCCACAATCATCGCTCCAAACTTACTGGCCTTGACGACAGTCGAATCTAACTTGTCCAATCAGTTCGAATATAGTCGGGTCAAAATGTCAGATAACATATGCCCTTGGTTATAATAACGCATACGGCCCACTCAAATGGTCAGCGACTACTCAACATCACGTATACTCTTTAATTAGTGGATTTGACTCTAAATAGTAAGGATTTAAGATGTTATTGGCAAAGGAGATGATTAACAGAGATCAAGAATAGTTTTTAGAAAGTGTGATAATGATTTGGGCTTGTTCCATTAAGTCTAATTAGCTCAAATTCTGAAATGGATTAATGGGCTAGTTATGGGTTTAGTCAAATGACCCGCTAATCTATCTAAAAATTATCTAACTTCAAATGGCCATATCTTCTAGAATTTAAGGCCAAAAATCTATTACGACTAATCTATGGAAAGAGTGGCCATCACGTCTTTCACTTGGATGTGGTTTCAGACCCTAATTAGGCTCCTATCAAAGGTTTTAGGCCTTACAATTTTTTATATTATAAGGGTGATACTTTATTTAAGTAGAGCATTCATTAGGCCTTACAAATTTTCATAGTTGAAACCGTCCAATAAAATTTCTAAGGGTGTAAAATGTCACCACCAAACATTACCAATAGCCTCATACAACCCAATTTGGATTTTAAAATAAAATTTTATAATCCTCTAATACATAAAATACAGGTCATTACATTCTTCCCACTTTCGAAAATTCACCCCCGAAATCACATCAACAAGGTATGGTTAAACAACATAGCTACCCCGCATGCCTAGCACCCATGTGTAAGCCTAATAACCACCAAAATGTATACACACAAGCAATTAAATTTAACCTATGCCAACCCTAGTGTGTAAGGTACTAAACTACTCTACATGATATCAAAAGTGAAAGTAAATGCGATGAAAATAAAGTTTTACCATGTAAAAATCTCCGGATAAGCAGTGCTCATGCTTTTCTTGGTCTCCCAAATGATATCTCTCTCGCTTTCACCCTATTACATCACCATATTCCTCCTATGCTGCTTTTAATCATGTCCAACTATACGAATAGGCTTACAAGGTCTCCAAGCTTCTAGTTCAATCTTAATGTCCTCCAACTGATCTGGCATCACCATTGCTCCTAAGCCATGCACAAACTTCCATAAATGAGAAATATGGAACACATTGTGCACATCCGCCATCTTTTGAGGTAAGTCGACTATGAAACCTAGGTTCCGAATTCTCTTGAGTATCGGAAAATGATCTACAAACCTTAATATAAATTCCCCTTCCTACCGAATTGAGTTGCATTCTTTAATGGAGAGATCTTGACAATCACATAATCACCGGTAGAGTAATCAATATCATGTCCTTTTTTACTAGCATAGCTCTTCTATATATCCTGGGAGGCTTTCGTTCATTGCTGAATGATCTCAATCTTCTCTGTTATCTCCCCCATCATTTCTGGCCCAAGCATTATATTTTCTCTAGCTTCCCACTAACATGAAGGATCATTACATGGTCGGCCATGTAATGCTTCAAATGGTGTTATACCAATGCTAGCCTGATTACTATTATTGTATGCAAACTCAACAAGATGCAAATGATCATCCCACAAGCATCCAATGTTAAGTATGCATGCTCACAAGAGATCCACTAATATATGATTCACTCAAATGCAGCTCCATTCCTAACACATCTTGTAAGCTCTTCCAAAATATGCTTGTAAATAATGGGTCTCGATTACTTACAACGCTCTTTGGCACACCATGGAATTGTGCTCTTAACTTCATATATAACTCAACCGGTTTGAATATCGTCCGATTAGAATTATCAGGTATGAATCAAGAACTCTTTGTTAATACCAACTATGACCCAAATGTTATCGTGCCCTCCTCTGGTCCCTAACAATCCAATAATGAAGTCCATAAATATCTGTTTCCACTTCCACTGGGAACTTCAAGCGGTTGCAGCAAACCACTTGACCTCTTCTGCTCAAATTTCACTAGGTGACACTTCATACACTTTGAGATGAATTTCTTGACGTCTTTCTTCATCCCTTCCCAATAAATGTCTACTTCATATCATGGTACATTTCATTGCCTTCGAAATGTACAGTCAATCTCTAATGACTGCACTCATGTAGTACATCATCTCTCAACCCATCGACATTAGGCACAAACAATCTACCATCCTTACAGAGCCAACCATCATGGTCAGGTTCGTACTGCTTCATCTCTTCAGACTCTACTCCCGTCTTTATCTTAGCAAGATCACTACTAGCTTAGCATCATATCTCTGACTAGTACTGATCCGCTCTATCAGAGTAGGTCTGATATTTAAGCTCGCAAATGCATCTGGCTCTATCTCACATCAAGCTCGGAAGTCATTACCATCAGTATATTGTAATTGCACCTACTTTAGGAACATAGCTCCTACGTTGGCATGTTTCCACCTCAAAGCATCAGCGACAAAATTTCCCTTGCCAGATGTATAGTAAACGTCATGGTCATAGGGGGTCAAGAACTCTAATCATTTCTATTGATGAAGGTTAAGTTCCTAATTTGAGAAGAGGTACTTCAATGATTTGTAGTCGATGAATAACTCAAACCTCTCTCTAAACAAGTAATGCCTCCAAATGTTTAGTGCAAATACTATCGTTGCTAACTCCAAATCGTGTGTCAGGAATTTCCTCACATGCGATTTTAGCTACCGACAAGCATATGTGATAATCTTACTCCTTTGATCAATACCATGCCTAGTCCAGTACCATAGCAATCTAGGTATACTATTAAAGTCTCATTCCCACTCGAAATAACACACTAGTGCACCTGTTAAACTCTGCTTCAGATTTAAGAATGCATACTAACATCTTATGTCCAAAATAATGGTCCAATTCTTATTCGTTAAGTTGGCTAACAGTGCTGCTACCTTTGAGAAGTCCTTTATGAATCATTTGTAATATCCTGCTAATCGAAGGAAACTACTCACTCCTTTAGCATTCTTAGGTAGATCCTAATCTCAAACTATCGCTACCTTGGTAGGATCTATAATGATTCTCATCTCAGAAACCACATGACGTAAGAATCACATTTCCCTCCTCTAAAAGTGACACATCAAAAACTTTGCTTTTCGGCTATTACTTCCTCAAAGACTCTAGTACAATCCCTAAGTGTCATGTGTTCCTCCTCTATCCGGGAAAAGTCGAGAATATCATCAAAGAACACAAGCACAAACTTATTTAGTTGATCATTGAAACACGACTCATGAGATCGATAAAATATGTCGGTGCATTGTTTAACCCAAATGGTATAACTAACCACCAATATAATCTTGATGGCACATGGAACATGATAATCGAGACACTCTATCTCGCTACTCTCAGCTGGTGGAATTCCATCACTAAATCCACCGAGAAAACACTTAAGCATCGTGAAGCCAGTCGAACAAGTCATCAATACGCGAAAGTGTACTTGTTCCCTTTTGTCACTTTATTTAGCTCTTGGTAATCAAAAAAGTCTTTGGGAGTCATCCACCTTCGGGGCACACTCTCCACTCAGGTATACGTCTACAAGTGAACCCTTTCCCCAATAGGTCATTCACTTGTTCCTCAAGCTCACGTTGCTTTCTAGGTGTCATATGATGGAAATGCGGATTATGGATCTTAAAACTGGATTAACACTAGAGGGGGGTGAATAGTGTTTAATGGATTTTATGGAATTTTTGAAATCTTTTCAAATTAAACACAAACATATGCAATTCACAAACAAAGAGACAATCACAGAACCAGACACAAATGCAAATAGTAAATAAAAGCAGTAAAGGAAAGAACACACCGGAATTTTATACTGGTTCGGAGTTACCCTACATCCAGTCACATACAATTTCTTGTGTAGATTTCTTTTCAAATATAATGTCGATATTACAACCTCGATTTCAAGGCCACGAGATACACCCTCCGAGTCCAAGGCAAACTCTCTTGATTTAACCAGGCTACAAGATCACCTAATTGATTTATGGGCTACAATCACACCCAATTGATTTATGGGCCACAATCACACCATTTCCAATCACACTTTGATAGAGAGAGACTCGATACACTTCTTTGATTACAAATGATCCTATAACTCTGAATACCACCGAGATCTTTGAGAGAGAGTGGCAGAGAATCAAACTAGAGATGATCGAGTTTGATTCACTTAGAATTTCGGCAGATTTTTATTAAAGCATTTGAAATATAAGAGAATATTTGAGTGGAGAAAAAGGAGTGAAGAAATGAAGAAAAACTAACTTAAAATTCATTGAAAACAACTGGTATTTATAGGAGAACAACGATCATGTCCATTCGCGAAAGGTTATGATGAATAAACACTTCTTTTGAAATTTTGAATTTTAAATTCTACTACTACCATGTCGACATGGGGGGATGAGGGATGTCGACATGCCTATGTTATTTTTGAAAATAGATTTTGCTTTAAAATGATTTCTATTCTAAAACTTGTCAAACAATTTCAAAACTTTGTAAACCATTTTGAATATAGTTTAAACTTATAAAAGACTTTTAGAAAGTAATATTAAAATATATAATCTATAATATAGAAGTAATAATACAAAAACTAAATATAGATTTCTTAAAAAATATTAAAATCAAGAGATAGTTTAAAAAACAAGAGATGATTTTGAAATTAATATGATTAAAAATAGTTTTTGAATTAAGGCTAAAATAATTAAATTGATAGAGATGACTTTAAAAAGATAGTTTTGAAAAAATAAATCATTTTGAAAATTTCGTGGATTCCATTCCACTAGAGAAGGTCGTGGGTTCCATCCCACTAAAGAGGTCGTGGGTTCCATCCCACTATTAAAGCGAGAAGGTGGATTCCATTCCACAATTAAAATTCGAATAAAGATTTTAGTGCTATTATGAAGTTTTAACATAAATCTAGACTCTATTACTTATCTTGATATCTTGAACTCTTGAACTCCTTATACTCACGAGTCTTTAGTCTTGATTTCTTCAATCTTGAATTCGTCGGTCTTGATCTCTATACTCGGTCTTAAATCTTTACAATGTACAGTCTTTATTCTCAGTACCTGCATATATATATATATGGATATATATATATATATATCCTGCACAAACATATACATCTAGACAAGAATATTAGTATTTATATTTTATGACAAGTCGAACCTTTGTTGTCATCAAAACCATCATCTTAGGAACTAACAATCACCCCCTTTTGATGATGACAACCTTTGTTTATAAAATCTACTCCAACAAACTTCGATTCTACTCTGACTCCCCTTAATCTAAGCCTAACAAACCTATTTTATAATTCTCCCCCTTTGTCATCAACAAAAACTAATCCTAAACTACATAACTCCCCATAAATCTTATACTATTACACTGTATAGGATAATAACACAGTATAGTAGAATATAAATGAGACGGATAATAATATAAAATATAGTAAGGTAAATGTGAGAGATGTGAAAATTTCAAACATAATCAATCAATATATACATCATGTTCTTATCAAACCACACCATGTTCAATCATATATTACACACCATATTCAAATCAATCCAAACCATACCAAATCAAACCAAACAATTCAAACCAAATCAAAGTAAATCAAACCACATATGTTAAATCAAACATTTCTTGGAACTTGAACCCATCCTTCTTCACCGAAGATAGGATCTGCCTTTATAGCATCCCATGCTTCATTATCTTTGTTCGGAGTTCCTTCTGGATTCACTTCAAGTTCTTCTTTGTTAAGGGTTGAGACCGTCCATCGAATGGCATCGAAATGCCTTTCTTGTTCTTTTATCATCTGCATTTGGCTTAACTCTAAGTGACGTTGATTGCGAAGGATAAAAGTAAGTATGTTCTTGAAGGAATTGAGAGTTTCTTCAAGATTCTCACTTAGATTACGAATAGGAGAGGCTATTTTGCGATAAAATATGAAGAAATTCAATAGAAAATAAAGAGAATTAAAAGTATGCATTTTTCTAGAAGAAACAGGTATTTAAAGAGTTAGAAAGTTGTTTGAAATGAAAAGACACAAGGTAGTTATGTCAATTTCAACTTCAAAACAAAAAACAGTTTCTGGCCATTACATGTCGACATGGGGGGTAGGGGGATGTCGACATGCCCCTGTTAATTTTGGCAATTTGCTTTGTTTCTTTTTATTATGCACAAGTCTGTATATATAAACTTATATAACAAGCATTCCACAGGTATTTTAGAGTTAATAAACAGAAATAAAGGATTTTCATTGATAATTTTAGTTAACATTACATAAAACGATACATAACATTAACTAAAGAGAGATACAAACTAATACAACATGAAATGAAACTAGTATTTGTTAGAGGATGGTGAAGATGATGATAATCTAAGCTTGCGACTCACTTTCCCAAAGAACTTGTTCATTTTGGTGGAAATCTTGTCCAACTTTTTACTACCGAATCTTTTGAGAATCCGTTGGTTTTCCACGATAATCTTTTGGTTCTTGAGAAGCATTTTGTTGGATGGATTGGTAGGAGTGATAGGGTATTCGATGATTTCCAATGAAGTCTCTTCCTCCTCCTCTCCTTCTTCTTCAGTTTCCATCTCCTCCCCTTCTTCCTCCTCCTTCTCCTCTTCTTCCCTCTCTTCATGAGCCAATCTCTCATCCTTTTCGGCAAGTGTTTCATATGGTTGAAACATGAGTGGAATTTTCGTGAGAGAGATGTTCGCATGGTTAAACACTTTTCTAGAAATGAACTCCTCTCCCTTATAATCAACACCAAAGTAGTTGAAAATCCAAGTGAGGTAAATTCCATGGTATAAAGTTTTTTCATCTAAAGTAAAAATTTTGGGACGAAGTTCATCCAAAATCACTTGCGCCCAATTAATGTCATAGTGCCAAAAAATAGCAAAACGAGCCTTAAAAACTTTTAAAGCAGGGTGATTGAAATTTCCCGATCTTGAAGTTATGGTATGTTGCAAAAGAAGGTTTATAGTTATAGCTTTAGGATGGAAATTTTGTTTTATAAACTCAAAGTTATCATCCCCTTCAAAAATGTGATGAAATGTATCACGATCATGTTCATTGATTTTAAAAGCCGAATGATCCATTCTCGTACTCTTACAACCAAGAATGTTACCCAAAATCTCACTATTTAAAACAATACGCGTTCCTTTAACACTACTCCACACTACCCCTTTATTTCCTTCATAAAAACCACGATTCAAATTTGCATAAAACATTTTGACAAGGTTCAGATAACAAACAAAATCATTTTGAGTATCATCAATTAAGCTAAGAATTTGATTCTCCTCAAAAAGAACATTGATTTCAAAGGAAGAAAAATCATTAAAGATAGCAAATTTTCCCGTATGGGCCTTTCCAAATTTACATAGCTTATGTAATCTTTGATAGCTTCTGGATCATTGTAGAGGAACTCTTTGGTGGCCTTCGACAGTCTTATGGTGGATGGAGTGCTTGAGAAAGCCATTTTTGAAGAAAGTAACGAGCTTGAGAGTTTGAAAGAGAGTTTGAATTTTGAAATGAAAGTGAAAAGATAGGATAAAGTTAAGAAGATAAATAGATATTTAAGAGCCATGTTCTATGGTCAAAAGACACCTTTTCAGAGCTTTGGAGTTGGTGAAAAGGTGGAGGGAAATTCAAAGTTTTGAATTCAAATTTGAATTTCAAATTCCTGGAGGGATGTCGACATGGGGGGTAGGGTCTTGTCGACATAGGTCCCTAAACTCATGTGACTTATTTTTCTTATTTTATTTAATATATATATATATATATCCTATAATCTAGTTTATATTTTATCTGAAATAATATTAAATATAATAACACTTTAAAAATAATATTTTAATATTAAAATAATATTATTTTGAAAATCAGAAATTTTAAATTCAAACAACAAGCAATTTCAAAACATGCAAACAATTAAACATTCAAGTATTCAAACAAGCAATTTTAATCAATATAATTTAAATGCTTACCTACTTTTAGATCCATATTTCTGAGATCATCAAAATCATGAATAGCTGTAAAGCACATGTTTGAATTTTCCGTCTCTCGATCTTCATCACTAGAGGATGAGTCTGAATCGTCCAGTGTAGCAGTATATGCTCTCTTTCTTTTCTTTGACGAATCATTACTTGGAGAAAATTTCTGTTTATACGGATGCAAACAATCTCTTTTTAAGTGGCCTTGCTCATCACAATTGTAGCATCTGCCGTTGTTTTGAGTTTCACTATTATTTCCAGAATTCTTGTGATCATTTCTCTTGTAATTGTTCAACTTTCTGTATTTCAGAAACTTTCTAAAATTCCTTATCATCAAGGCTATTTCTTCATCGTCGTCACTGTTTGAGTCTGAACCATCTGTTATTGCATTGAACGCTATTGACTTCTTTTCTGAGGCCTTGCTTTCTCTTCTCCCTTGCATTTGTACTTCGAACGACATCAAATTCCTAATCAATTCTTCAATTTTCAGAGTACTAATATCATTAGCCACTTCAATTGCTAGAGTCTTCTGATCCCATTTCGGAGTGAGTGAATTCAGAATTTTTCTAACTTGATCTTCTTTGGATAAGTTCTTTCCTAATGCAATTAATGAGTGCACAATGTCTTGAAACCTACTGTACATGTCTGAAATGGACTCATTTGGATTCATCTTGAATAATTGAAACTGATTGGTCAAGATAGATATTTTGGTGTATTTAACTTTGCTTGTTCCTCCATGAGTAACTTGCAAAGTTTTCCAGATCTCATATGTAGACTTATAGACAGACACTCTATTAAACTCATTCCTATCAAGTGAACAGAATAGAATATTCATGGCTTTGGAATTGTTTTGTGCAACAGTCTTTTGCACAACAATCCACTGTTCAAAATTAGTTGTGGGTTCAATGTACTCGGTTTGTGTGATATTCCAAGTGTCAAATCCTATTAATTGTAAATAGATTTTCATCCTACATGCCCAATATGCATAGTTACTACCACTAAAAAGTGGTGGTCTGTTAGTAGAAGGACCCTCTACAAATGAACTAGTGATAGTGTTGACATTACTAGTGTTGGCAGCCATTTGAAAACTTTTCAAAAATCAGAGTATGAAAACTTCAAAAACTAATGCTCTGATACTAAATGATGGAAATGCGAATTACGGATCTTAAGGCTGGATTAACACTAGAGGGAGGGTGAATAGTGTTTAATGGATTTTATGCAAATTTTGAAATCTTTTCAAATTAAACACAAACAGATGCAATTCACAAACACAGAGACAATCACAGAACCAGACACAAATGCAAATAGTAAATTAAAGTAGTAAAGGAAAGAACACGCCATAATTTTATACTAGTTCGGAGTTACCCTACATTCAGTCCCACACAATTTCTTGTGCAGATTTCTTTTCAAATATAATGTCGATATTACAACCTCGATTTCAAGGCCACGAGATACACCCTCCTGTCTCCAAGTCTAGGGCAAACTCTCTTGATTTAACTAGGCTACAAGATCACCTAACCGATTAACGGGATATAATCACACCTAATTGATTTACGGGCCACAATCACACTGTTTCCAATCACACTTTGATAGAGAGAGACCGATACACATCTTAGATTACAAATGATCCTATAACTCTGAATAGCACTGAGATCTTTGAGAGAGAGTGGTAGAGAATCAAACTAGAGATCATCGAGTTTGATTCATTTAGAATTTCGACAGAGTTTTGTTAAAGCATTTGAAATATAAGAGAATATTTGAGTGGAGAAGAAGGAGTGAAGAAATGAAGAAAAACTAACTTAAAATTCGTTGAAAACAACTGGTATTTATAGGAGAACAACGGTCATGTCCATTCGTGAAAGGTTATAACGAATAGACACTTCTTTTAAAAATTTGAATTTTAAATTCTACGGCTACCATGTCAACATGGGGGGATGAGGGATGTCGACATGCTTATGTTATTTTTGAAAATAGATTTTGCTTTAAAATGATTTCTATTCTAAAACTTTTCAAAACAATTTCTAAACTTTGTAAACCATTTTGAATATAGTTTAAACTTATAAAAGAGTTTTACAAAGTAATCTTAAAATATATAATCTATAATATAAAAGTAATATTAAAAAAACTAAATATAGATTTCTTTAAAAAATATTAAAATCAAGAGATAGATTAAAAAAACAAGAGATGATTTTGAAATTAATATGATTAAAAATAGTTTTTGAATTAAGGCTAAAATATTTAAATTGATAGTGATGACTTTAAAAAGATAGTTTTGAAAAAAATAAATCATTTTGAAAATTTCATGGATTCCATTCCATAAGAGAAGGTCGTGGGTTCCATCCCTTTATTAAAGCGAGAAGGTGGATTCCATTCCACAATTGAATTCCGAATAAAGATTTTAGTGCTATTATGAAGTTTTAACATAAATCTAGACTCTATTACTTAACTTGATACCTTGAACTCTTGATGCTCATGAGTCTTTAGTCTTGATTTCTTCAATCTTGAATTCATCAGTCTTGAATCTCTATACTCAGTCTTGAATCTTTATATTGTATAGTCTTCATTCTCAATAGCTGCATATATATATCCTGCATATACATATATATCTAGACAAGAATATTAGTATTTATATTTTATAACAAGTCCTAAGGTTGTTGTCATCAAAACCATCATCTCAGGAACTAACATCATATGCCTCTGTGGCATAAATATTGACTTGACATTCTTCGCTAAATCAATGCAGAATTCAATCTCCCATTGCAAAGGTAATCCGATCACCTCCTCAAATATGTCTAGATATTCCCTTTCTGTTAAATAACTTAATAATTTGCTAAGAAAGGCTAAGAGATTGGAATCAGGAAGTTTGATGGAAATCGATGCTAAGTATACCACTTGGTACCGAGAGGAACCTCTTAGTACCGAAAGGTTTTTCTTCCACTTGGCACCCTCCAAAACCCTCTACACTACAAGTACAACCTCAATCACTTGTCATCATGTGCTTTCCTCGAAGACTAGATAATCAATTCTTAAAGATTGATGAGAAGAAAGCAAGATAACACAATAGGAGATTCGTCAGATTAAATTCAAAGTCTATGGAAAAAGCTTGAAACGCATCGAATTAGAGATAGAATAATATGGCAACTGAAGGAAGTGGATTAGCACTAGGCAAAACCAATTGGTACAAAGAGGAACCTCTCGGTATCGAGAGTTATATATTGCCCCAAGGTCCCAATTGCTCAATTTTACGACATTGGGCTTGTTTCTGTACATTGATGCAAGCAGGCTCCTGAACCCATAAAGTTGTTTCTCTATAAATATTAGTCCTACTGCAATTAAAGAAGGATCTTCACATTGATCTGAGATTCACACTCTACATCTTCTTCACTCTTATCTTCTTCTCCAAATATACTCTTGAAACTCCATTGTAAATCTAAGATCGACTAGATTGTGGTTAAATTGATTAAATTTGTTGTAATTCGAGGAGAAAACAACTAATAACAAAGATTAAAGTGGATGTGGGCTAGGGATTGTCGAATCACAATAAAAATTATGTCTCCTTTTCCAATTTTACCTTATCTTATTAGAACTGCTGCTTTCATTTGATATTTGGGTATTGGTGCCATTTTTGGCATTAACATTTTGGTGTTTTCACTAAGAAAGAGCTAGATTTCACAACCTAAAGCTTGGATCCAATGTTTGGAGAAGACGAAGAGGCCTAACACTAGATCTAGGATTGGAGGGAGTCAAGCAGAGCATGCGGGCAGCCATGAGGTATCTTCAAATTTTAACCATTCCATCTACATAACTGAAGAGGAGATGGAGGGAATAATGAAAGAAATGCAAGATGGAATAATGACTCGGTAATAGAAGATGCTAGATGGATTTTTCCAAAGGTTAGGATAACAAGGAATAGCTGGAGCTACTGGAATTCAGAACCAAGGACCAGGAATTGATGCAGGAACATCTGGAGTTGGAGCGGAGCAAACTGGAACAATGCTCCCATGACCAGAACCAGTTGGTACCGACCACAATCCTCTTGGTACCGAGAGGTATTCACTAGAGGCATGGTCGATTTGGATCTAAGATGAGCTCGAATGCATGGAACGGGTGATTTTGGGGCCAGAAAGGCAGTTTGAAATGCAAATTCATAACAAGAGGAGCTCACCATAGGAATGGAGAGGTGGGAGGGGTCAGAATGTAGCTATGGATCAGAGACTTCCATTGGATGATAATCTCGTAATCGTGATGGATTGGAGTCAGGATCGATTCCCCTATCTCACATTTCATTTGAAATAAATGATGCAATATCACTTTCAGACTGCTTACACGTGTACAGAACCTGATTGGTCCCTAGGCACGCTTTAAGTTGGAAATCTGAAGGTGATCCTTGATAGGATTAGATGTTTTGATGTTTGCTAGATTCCCTGACTTAGGCTTCATTAGTGATGAACGACACCGATTAGGAAACACCAGTCATTTTTGACTTCAAGAAAGTAATAATCGAAATATATCCCCAATTAATATACTGGGTGTACTGGATAGCAAGATTCTAGTAAATTTGAGAGACTTCCCTGGGGCCCCGATTCGAACCTCCTTTCTCGTCTTTTTTCATCCGTTTCATTAGCAGCGACTTTCTATCAGTTAAGAGATTGGATTGGCAAATCAGTCAATCCAGGCTAATTTGATCGAAAGTTTATGCGGAGCTATTTTTTACTAAAATTTAGTTCACCGTGATTAATGATACTCGAAAATTGATTAGGATTTTATAAACCACTTGAACGTAATGACTAATATTGATCTTGGCAGTCCTATCCAAAGAGATGGGGCATTGACAGTAAGAAATAAGTCCCCTTATCATAGAGTAATTGGATGGACTTGCTTGTTGTTGAGTCCCCTCGCCAGGAAGTGAGCAGTTTGGGCTCGGCAAGGATCCATAGAGATCAAATGTAAGTTCCCTCACCAGAGGGTGAGTGGATTGACTTTCTTGTCGTTGAGTCCCTTTGTCGAAGAGCGATCAAATTGGACTCAGCCAAATCCGGAGAGATCGAGCCCTAGATTGGATGTTAAATGATCCGGAGAGATCAAGCCCAAGATTGGATGACAAACGATCCCGAGAGATCAAGCCCTAGATTGGATGACAAACGATCCGAAGAGATTGAACCCTATATTAGGTGAGACCATAGATTGGATGAGACCTTAGATTGGATGCAACCAAGATTGGATGTTAGACGATCAGGAGAGATCGAATCCTAGAATGGACATTAACTTGACCTTAGGATTTGAACCTCTTGTGATTAGACCAGAATAGGTAAATCTTGGAAGAATATGGGACAATTTTGACATATGATATGATAACTCTAAATGAAAATGGATTGATTGTGATTTATGACTGACACTTAAGCAAGGGCTAGAGTCCTTAGCTATGATAGTCTAGAATGACCTTTAATTTGCAGGTGAATCCAAAGGAACTGGATGAACCAAGTTCATGATTGATGGATAGCCGAAGGGCTCAACTACCAAAGATTGACTACTGCTGAAACTTGTTCTTGAGCAAAGCACACCTTACATTCATAAGACGTACTTTGGGGGCAAATGTGTTAACCAACTTGACTAAGCCAATTTCAACTAGACTTAGAAGGCCAAAATGAAGATGACATAATTCACGAACTTGGACACATGCTTAGAAAGGCAAGGAGATTGGACTCAGGAAGTTTGATGGAAAGCAGAGCTAAGTAGACCACTCGGTACTAAGAGGAACCTCTCGGTACCGAGAGGTTTTTCTTCCACTTGGCAGCCTCCTAAACCCTATACACTTCAAGTATAACCTCAACCACTCATCATTAAGTGCTTTTCTCAGAAAGTAGATGAGAAATTCTCAAGATTGATGAGAAGAAAGCGAAGAAAGCAGGATAATACAAGTGTTATCAGGATAATAATTGGAATCAACTCAAAGTTTGTGGAAAAGAGCTTAAAACACATCAAATTAAAGATAGAAGAATATGGCAAGTGAAGGAAGTGGATTAGCACAAGGCAAAACCAATCGGTACCAAGAGGTTTATATTGCCCCTCGGTCCTACGTGCTCACTTATACAACATTGGGCTGGTTTCTGGACTTCGATGCAAGTAGGCTTCCGAACCCATACAACTGTTTCTCTATGAATATCAACCTTACTACAACTAAAGAAGGATCACTCTGATATGAGATTCACACTTTGCATCTTTTTCACTCTTATCACTTCTCCCAAAATAAACTATAGGAACTCCATTATAAATCAAAGATCAACTAGATTATCATCAGATCGGATAAAATTAGTTGTAATACGGAGAGTAAAACAACTAATAACAAATATTAAAGTGGACATAAGACAGAGATTGCCGAACCACTATAAAAATTATATCTCCTATTTTGCTTTTGCCTTTACCTTATTAGAACTTGTGCTTTCATCTGATATTCGGTTGTTGGTGCCATTTTTGGCGTCAACTCTTACCATGGTTACAGATGACAACTCTGAAGGAACCAGACCAGTCAGAAGTGGGTGAAATAGGTGAATTTCAATTTTTTCCTATTTTTGATCTATTGGACCTATGAAGTCTAAAGAGATTTTACATCCAGTCTAAAATTTGTTTTAAATAAAATCTTATTTTATATAATTCTATTTAAAAGAATTTAATTATTTATATTTTAATCAGTATGAAATTTGTACAAAATAGAGTACAACAAATATACTCTTATGTGTATGTGTGAGCAACAATTACTTGTTTAATATATTTTAGAGAAGAAAACCTTTTGTTTTCTCTCTTAATTTTCTTTAATTAATTGAGAGTAGATTTTGTTTTATTTAAATAGAGAAACCTTTCATTTCTCTCTTTAATTAAATTATAGACTTATTAATTGACATTAATAACCAAATTATACTTGTGATACATTGCAAGTGTTATGGACAAATTCACCCACGTAGGTGAAGGCATCAGAGAGCTCAGGAATAGCCAAACGAAGGTGACTTGGAAGAAGGCAAGCCAGTGGGAAGAGCAAAAGAGAAAAGAGGAGGCAACCCCCCTCCCTCGTTCGGTACCCAGGATACCAAACAGAATTTCTTGTTTGGTACCCAAGGGTACCGAATAGGAGTTCTTATTCGGTACCTCAGGGTACCAAATTGAATCTCTTATTCGGTACCCCAAGGTACTGAACAAGATACATGTTTAACAAGGGGAGTGACAAAGCTGGTGGCATCTACCGAAACAAAAAACCATGGAGACCATCAAACATAGGAAGAATGCGTTCATCGAACCAAGCAGCTATGGATCCCTTTGGACCAAGGAAGAGTGCACATACCAGGCCATGCACTTAGGAGGCCCATCGAGTCATGCACCAATGGAACCCACCGAACTAGGGGAGTTAAAGTAGTAAGAACTAGCCAACAACCTATCCATATGCATGAAGTCGAACCACCAGCCACCCAAGCCAAAGCTCTGGCCGAACCGAGCAATGTATATATGGAAGGAAATCTGCATATAATTGGAAGTTATCAAGCATATTCCAAATACCCAGGAATATTCTATTTGGGCAAGGTATACAAGAAAATATCCTAATTTTCCAAATTAACCGCACCTTATCTTCACCCTAATAAATATCCAAGCATTTGGCATTCAAACAATAATTTTTTGGGATATACAAGACTCCGAGCTACAGAGTCAATTGCACGGAGCATCCGGATCACTATTTTTTGCTACAAATCATTATACCCCATACCTAATTTAAATATCCGAAGTATAAAATAGAGGAATAAAAATGAACAGTAGATGTAGGCCCATTATGGTTGAACCAATACAAACTCTGGTGTACTCTACTTTTTTCTACATTTTGTCTTCATTTAATCTATTATGAAAAATCGATTGGAGGTGTTTGCCCATTTTTCATGCAAACATTTTTGGTGCTTTTACTGAGAACTAAACATTTTCAACATGCCTCCTAAATCTAAGAGAAGGATCATTAGTGCCAATATGGGTGTCAATTGTGATACTATAGAGCAGGATAATGATTCTTCTAGTACTCCATCCCAAAACACCATCACTAGAGGCAACTTAGACAAAGTTGTGGCGGATCATGATACTCATTTCGCTGCCCAATAGCAAGCCATTGTGGATCAAATCATGGCAGCTTAGGAAAGACGTAGCCAACCATGCATAACACTGAAACTAGAGGGAGGACCCAGTCCCGGGGGCCCAAGAGGCAAAGACAGTCGCACTGTGGTGATGGATCAAATCAAGAAAATCGAGGAGCTAGACGAGCCAACACTGAGGAAGTAGATCGAGCAGAAGCTCAACTGCACGCCCCATCTGAGGATCGGTTTGAAATCAAACCAAACGGGAGAGACAACGAGCCGGGGGCAGACACTGCTGAACCTACTCGACCTAGGCCATGCTCTCTAGAATTGAATAAAGTAGGTGCCGATGGTGGGCAGGCCCATCATCGTAAACGATCCCGAAGCCGGTATCATAGATCAAGTCATCATAGAAGGTAGGAGAGAAGTATCTTGCCTTGATGGGATAGGTCAACCCAACTCCGCTCATCCCCCGAGCTAGAAGACCGCATGGCATGACTTATAAGGGAATGTGTTCTTCGGTAGCAGGTAAAGTGCGAAATCGGTACAAGAGTTGACAGCCTGCTTTCTTTGGAAATAGAGACTACTCGGAATCCAAGGATCTTTTGGATGTCTACTATGGCTCCTTACCAATGCTTGACTGATCCCATAGTATATCTATAACGATATACGCAGCATATGCTAATGTGTGGAGCTATAGAGGAAGTAGCATGCAAGTGTTTTCCATTCTTCTTTACAGATTTAGCGACTGTGTGGTTCTACCGTATTCCCCTTGGCACGATCCATTTACAGGAAATGCTGAAGGAAAAATTCATCAGTCCATTCCAAGTCCACATAGAACAACCTAAGGGGCCGTACTCTTTTCCGAATGTAAAATAATGGGAGGATGAGACTCTATAGTAGTATTTGACTTGCTTCAACGCTGCAGCCGCCAGCATCCAGAACGTTGGTGAATGATTGACTCTAATGGCATTATGTGGAGTTGTACATCTCGAGATGGAGATGGCTTGGAGATTAACTAAGAAGAAACTAGCTACACTTCAGGATTTCTTCTATGAAGTTGCAAAGCACATGCGATTATAGGAAGCCGCATCAGGGTAGCAGACTAACACCATCACCAAACCACCGGGAGCTTCAAGTAGTGTAAATGTTATGGTCAAGAATGGTAAAGGTGGTAGTGCAGAGAAAAAGAAAAACAACGGCTCTAGTAATTCCGACGGGATGAAAATTGATCGAAGGAAGTTTAAACCTAGCAATAAGTTTGACACCTACATAGACTTGAATGAAACAATCAAAAACATCTATCTCACCACATAAGCGAGACTCAATATAATAGGCCTATTCCAAAAAAAGAGACTAAAGCTCAAATGAATGGGAAGTATAGCAGATTCCATGAATCTCATGGGCATAACACTAACGAATGTTGCCATTTATGGGACATAATTAAAGAACATATCAGAAGGAGGAAGCTGGAGCGGTACGTCAAGAGCCCGAAGGCTCTCCCTACCCCTGAGAAGCAAGCCCCAAGGAAGCCCCTACCAGGGCATAGAGGAGAGGGGTCTAGTACCAACCCAGGGAGGGATGGGAGACTGGTGATCAACACGATAATAGGAGGACTGCATGTGGCGGACAGGAGTTGGGCCAAAATGGAGAGATACACAAAGTCTTCAAAGAATGGAGGGGCCTATGTATGTGCTATAGACGAGGAACAGAGAGCTAAGACTCTACATCGAGAATAGGAGACAACGACCTTTTACAATAATGACTTGCAAAGGAAGCAATACCCATACATGGTTCCGATGGTGATTCTAGCCATGCTTAGTCCGAAAGAGGTATATCGAATTTTGGCAGATAATGGAAGTTCAATGAACATTCTATTCAAAGATGCATTTGACACGATAGGATTTTCTATGGAGGATGTCACACCTTGCAACCAATAGCTACATGGTTTAACAAGAGAAGGCACTATGTGCATAGGAAGGTTGGATTTGTTTATTGAGATAGAAACCCACCCTCGATTAGCCATACGAAAGCAAGCTTTCGTTCTGATAGATGGATTCTTGGCTTACAACGCTTTCCTCGTACGTCAAGCTTTATCTGACTTTCATGTAGTAGTGGCTCCATGGTGTTTAACCATGAAGTTTGCAACAGCCAACGGATAGGAGTAATGGAAGGAAACCAAGACACGACCTAGGAATGCTATATTGCAGAGCTTCGAAAAAGCAAAAGGAGGGAAAAAGGAAGGACAAAGTAATCACTTTTTATGCCAAAGAGCTCCATTACATAGCAATTAAAGGAGGGCCTGCCTCTTAGGTTCACAAGTGATCCTCATAACGAGCTAGACCATAAAGATGGAGGAGAGGGGGCCACAGCCGAGCTCGAAGTGGCGATAGAGTTTAAGGAAATCGATGATAGTAATCCTAAAAACTTATGAAAATTGGATCTGATTTCAAATGGGATCTTAGGATACAATTGATCGGGTTTCTATGGGACAAACAAGACGTGTTCGTCTGGTCACACATGGATATGTGCGGAATAACTCCCTCGATTGCTTGTCATACTCTAAATATTGACTCAAGGAAACCCCTAGTGTAACAAAAAAGAGGAGTATGGGCCCGGAGTAGTCTGCAGCACTAAACGAAGAATTGAAAACCTTGCTAGGAAATGGCTTCATCCGAGAATCGTTGTACCCAAAGTGGATTTCAAACCCGACTCTTGTTAAGAAGTCAAATGGAAAATGGAAGAACCTACACTAACTTCTCTAACTTGAATGATGCATGCCCTAAAGACTATTTCCTGCTCCTAAGAATTGATTAGTTGGTTGATGGAACTGTTGGGCATGAGCTTTTATCCTTTATGGACGCATACTACTGATATAACCAAATCGCAATGCACGTCCCCAATTAGGAGCACACCAGTTTCATCATCGATTCGGGGATCAACTGTTACAAGGTCATGCCATTTGGAATCGAAAATAAAGGAGCAATATACCAACGTCTGGTAAACATGATGTTCATCGAGCGGATTAGGAAATCCATGGAGGTGTACATCGATGACATGCTGGTGAAATCAAAAAGGGCCGAAGACCACATCTCGCACTTGGAGAGAATGTTTTAAATTCTATGGAGAGACGAGATAAAGTTGAACTCTCTGAAATGTTCTTTGGAGCGGCTTCTAGAAAATTCCTAGGATTTATCGTACGTATTAGGGGAATTGAGGTTAATCCAAAATACGTCCGAGCTTTAAGAGACATCAAAATCCCCGAAACTAGGAAGGTGATGCAAAGTTTAAATGGTAAGGTAATAGCTTGAGTAGGTTCATAATTAAAGCAACAGGCAAATGCGTCCCTTTCTTCGAAGCACTCAAAAAGGAGAAAGAAAAATTCATATTGACAGACAGATCCCTGGCCATACTGCCGGTTCTCTCTACACCAATCGAAGGGGAAGATATTTTCCTATACTTAACAGTATCACACCACGCACTCAGCGTAACATTGGTTAAGGAGGAAGACCGAGTGCAACGTCCAGTGTATTACGTAAGCAAATGCTTTACCAGGCCGGAGTCTAGATATCCTAAGTTAGAGAAGTTGGGGTACTGTCTATTGATTATATACCGGAAACTAAGGCATTACTTCTAGTCACATCCTATCTAAGTAGTCATAGATCAGACCTTGAGGCAAGTTCTACATTGGCCGAAAATTTCGGGGAGGCTTACCAAATGGAGCATTAAGCTAAGCCAGTATGAGATAACCTACCACCAATGGACTGCGATCAAGAGGCAGGCTCTAACGGACTTTCTTGTTGAGTTTACTATTCAAAATGATGATGTAAAGCCCCAGGAGGAGGAATCCCCCAAGTAGGGAGTGTATGTTGATGGAGCATCCAATGATCATAACTGGTGCGGGGGTAGTATTGCTGACACCTGAAGGAAGGAAGCTAAGTTATGCAATTCGACTTGGATTCAAAGCAACGAACAATGAGGCGGAATACGAGGCGTTGATAGCAGGGTTGGAGATAGCAAAGGAGCTAAGGATCTAGTCGTTGTTCATGCACAGTGACTCACAATTGGTTATGCACCAGGTACTTGGAAAATTCCAAGCCAAGGGAGAACGTTTGAAATATTGCCTGGGAAAGGTGAAAGTCCCGCTTAATGGGATGGGGCACTACATGATCAAACATATTACATGGGAGGAGAATCAGGATGTGGACAAGTTGGCGAAGTTAGCAAGTTCAAGAGATGGGCCTTTGTTAGGATCGGTACCTATTACAACTCTACCTAGGCCCAACTTCAAGGAGGTGAATTCGATTATGGCTATTGATGGTGAGGAAACCAGAATGACATCGTTAGTAAGATATCTTAGTGAAGGAGTACACCTAGAAGCGGGAATGATGCCTAACAGATTCTACAAAAGGCACCCTATTTTGTTATCCAAGAGGGAATCCTATATCGAAGAAGATTTTCGAGCCGCTTGCTGAGGTGTGTTGCTGGGAACGAAGCTGAAAAGTTGTTAAAGGATGTGCATCAAGGGAGCTCCAGAGACCATACAGGGGGAAGACTCTAGCAAAAAAGATGTTGCAATATGTATACTTCTAGCTGCTCTGAATCATGATGCAATGGAGTACGCGAAGAGAAGTGATAAGTGCCAGTAGTTCGCCAAGATCCTTAGGTTGCCCCCAACTAAGTTAACTCATATGGTCAGTACATGGCCATTTGCGATATGGGGGATAGACTTGACCGGAGAGCTTATAATGGCGTGAGGAGGAGCTAGGTATGCCATAGTGGCGGTTGACTACTTTACTAAGTGGGTGAAAGCGAAGCCCCTTACTACGGTGTCAAGGGCTAAGGTCACAAAGTTTTTAATAAGGAATATGATATGTAGGTATGGAGTTCCCCTTTAGATCATCCTGGATAATGGATTACAGTTCGACGGTGAGGAGTTTCTTGACTTCTGTGAGCAACATAGGATAAATAAGTATTTTTCAGCTGTAGCATACCCACAAGGTAACGGGCAGGTGGAAGCAGTCAATAAGGTTCTGAAAACTCTTATAAAGAAGTGACTAGAAACTAGAAAAAGGAGCATGGGTGGACAAGCTTCCTCAAGCATTATGGGCCTATCATACTTCTTTCAAAACAAGAACATGTCATACTCCTTTCTTGTTGGCTTACGAGTCGGAAGAGATGTTGCCAGTAGGGACGACAGTGCCATCACACTAGAGGATTTACTATAACCCAAATGAGAACAAAGCCGCTTTAAAAGCCGAAGCACACAAGCAGAGGATAGCTGCACAATACAAATCTAAGGTCAAACACTGCCCACTTAAGGAAGGGGACTTGGTGCTAAAAAGAATATTTCCCTACTCGGGGGCACTTGATCCAATCTGGAAAGAATCGTATGTCATTCACAAGGATTTGGAAAATAAGCTTTCATTCTTATTACCGTAGATGGATCCATAATCAAAAGGCTTGGAATGCACATCAACTCTATCGCTATTTTACTTGAACTTTTATCACATTCCTTGTATTACAACTTTGTAATTGAAATAATTATGAAACATATTCTAATAAAGTGTGTTTTCCTTAATCTTTTGTCATGTCAGGTACATAACTAGTTGGAAACGTAACCTTATATCACCACATGAACATGATACACTAATGATAGCACCTTGAAGGAGCGTCACCTGAGTCTCAGGAGCTGACCTGGGGGCAAATCCGCATTGTGCATGGCATCAGCCCTCAACCTTCTTAGCCGATAGTGGTGGATCAAAGTGATCCCTATTTAGGTGTCTATAGATGGTGATCGAATCGACCTTCTTAGCGGCAACGATGGACCAGAGTGATCCCTATTTGGGTGTCCATAACTGACGATTGGCTCAACCTTCTTAGACGCAGTGGTAGATCGAAGTGATCCCTATTTCGGTGTCTACAGCTGATGATAGGCTCAACCTTCTTATTAGTCAGTGGTGGATTGGCGTGATCCCTTTTTGCATGTCCATGGTTAATGTTCGGCTTAACCTTCTTAATCGGTAGTGGTGGATGGAGTGATCCCTATTCGAGCGTCCATGGCTAACGATTGGCTTAACCTTCTTAGTAGGCAGTGGTGGACCGAAGCGATCCCTATTTGGGTGTCCAAAGCTGACGATCGGCTCAACCTTCTTAGCCAATAGTGGTGGAACAGAGTGATCCATATTCGAATGTCCACAGTTGTCGATTGGCTTAACCTTCTTAGCCGACAGTAGTGGATCGGAGTGATCCCTTTCTGGGAGTCCACAGTTGACGATCGGCTCACCTTCTAAGCCGACAGTGGTGGACCAGGGTGATCCCTATTCAGGTGTCAACAACTGATGATCGGCTCAACCTTCTTAGCCGACAATGGCGACCGGAGTGATCCTTATTTGGGCGTCTATAGCCAACGATCGGCTTAACCATCTCAGCCGGCAATGGGGGACCAGTGTGATACCTATGCGGACATCTAAAGTTGGCAATTGGCTTAATTTCTTTCATCAACAATTCTAAGCTAGAGTAAAACTACTTCGGCGTTCACTATTGTCGATGGCCTTGAATTTATAAAGGGTTAACAAGAACCCAACTTACTTGCAGTCAGGACATGACATCCGCCTAGGTGGTTCTTCCTTAGCATATGAATGAGTTCGATGACAACAAATGGCAACTAACAGTTCAAATTTTCCTAAGGCACTTGAAGGTTGCATCATATGTAATAAAAGACAGAAAGGAAACTAAAATCCACAAGGATAATAACAGATACAAAATCATGCATTTAGGTCATACTCATTAGACATTCAAATTATTTTAAGTCAAGAAACCACAAAGCATCGGGAAATAAAACATGCTCGACCTCAATAACACATCAAAACTGGTCTAGCGCGAGTGGGAATGTTTAATACAAAAAATATGTATACACAGCGAGTTTGTTTCAAAAACGAAAAGACTTAGAGAGAATATGGATGTGGCATCATTTGGAACTGGACATAGAGGACACAGACTTGGAAATGGTCTTTTTGCAGTGATGCCTTGAGCCCTTGTGTTTATCCTCCTTTCTCTCCTCTTCCTTCTCGATAGTGGCAGCCGTGTCAAGTTCTGCGTGTTTCTTATACATTTATTTCAGCTCCTCGTGGGCTGCAAGCTTAACCCTTGCCAAGTCACCAGGATATTTCAGCAAGACTTGTTGTCTCAGCGCTTTCTCCCTATCAAAATTCTCTATAGGATCGGAAGCACTCATGATCTCAATGTCAATGTCCTCTTGGAGAGCAGTAATCATCTCATGGTGGACTTCTCTGATCGAAGGGTTCGACAGGCCAGGGTGCATGGTACCTGATGGTGGAATATCAGAAGTAATCATAGGACCAGTAGGATCTGTCATGAGTTCACCACTTGGAAGGTAGTAAGGAGGGTAATCGGGCATAGGTTTGCTAAAACGAGCTCGAACGTATTGGGCAATGACCTATTTACCGTAGAGGATAACCTTACCTCCCTTAGAAGATCTAAAGGCATCAGTGGAAGGTTGAATGTGAGCTGAAGTGGGAGATGTTCTTAAAGGTTGGCTCTTGGCCGATGGATCTAAAGAAACGTGGAAAATAGTTGGTAGAACATCGTGAATGGGGGAATAAACAACCGGTTTCAAAATCTAACCTTGCATCGCCGCTTCATAGGTTAAGCCATTATTCTTCCCTTTCTCTGCTTCTTCCTTCCAGGCCTTCTCAACTTTAGTTAATTTAACGTAAATCAAGAAAACGGCTTCCATTTTGTCTGTTAAAAAGCGAGCCTCAATGGCCTCGAGATTGAATGGCGGGTCTCCTTGTTTACCAGCAGCTTTAGCTTCTTGGATTAGCCGCTTGTGGATAGAAGCCATAACCTCCTGGTAATCGTTCATCCAAGCTAGAATTTTCTATTTAAATTATGTAACAGATCGCATCCAGGAGCCCTTCCACCAGATCTAGTTGACTATTCAGCTCATCACACTCGGTATGTAGCTTATCGTCCTAGAGGTTTCACCAGTCTTGCCCATAGTCAAGGCCTTAGTTTCTTCTTGGAGGGAGACTCTCACGGCTCTCCACTCCACTACTTTCTTTTTTATGTCGGCAATGTCAGGCTCCACCCTCTTAGCCACCTTTTTAAATCTCCTCCAACATCTTAGTCATATTGGCCTTGACATTTTGTAGTCGTCAATTAACCGAGTAGTCTTCTCATTATATTCCTTCTTGGCATTCTTAATGTTCATAGCGCACTCCTTTTTCAACCACTCTGCTCTTTAATGTGAGAGGCCTTAAGCTTTTTGATCTCCTTGACATGCCTATTAGTCTCATTAGTTTGAGATCGCTCTTGTGCTTCCACCACTATCTTATGGTTTAAGTCCTCCTCATACAGTTACTTCCTCAAGTCAAAAATTCTTAGGTTCTACTTAATATTCTTTTTACTAATCTCTTCCTCCGCCTTGACAACTTTGTCATGATACTCTAATAAGGCCTTAAAACTATCCAAACCGTCTGCAAGGAGATTTATTAACCCTACAAAAGAAAGAGGAGGTGCATCGGCGAGCAGGCGGGCCAGGGCGTCTCTTGGCTGGTAAGGTTGTTGGAACTCATTAAAATTTGGGTCCGCTGGGTTGGTAATGATAGTGGCTCCTTCCTTCCCTTTCCCCTTATCCTTACCCCAAGAAGCAAGGACTATCGCTCCTCTTCTGTCCACCTTCTATTATTGCTTGGAGGCCTCTGAGTCAGATAAATGGAAAGGTGACAGTCCAGGAGATTTCGAAGGACGAACAAGGGTTTGGGATCTCGACATTGTGCCGGGAGAGCGATGCCTTTTGTGCGAACCATCTTTGGGATCTTGGTCTCCCATATGCCCAACTGGGCGGTACCGAACAGTCTCCCTCATTTTCAGCTTTATTGGTGGCTGCCTACTATTTACACTTGGATCAAATAGAGATGCTACCCCTTTCACATCCTTGGGAGGTGCTTTTGGCCCAATCTGCTTCATCTTAGAGAGCAACTTTTCCCTTCTCGAGCTCATGCTACCTGCAATGGCAAAACATATCGGATTATAACTAGAACAGACGTTGGAAAGATGCATGATGGTGACATGGACATGTGATTGTGCAAGTGTAAAAGCAAGAGGCATAGCTACTACACGAAAGCCTTGAGGTCCTCAAGGGTCTCTAATTGTCATTGGATTTCTGCTATAGATGCGAAGTCCCCATAATCAATCCCAAGCTATGGGTCTTAAAGGTCTTCTGAAACATTTATATCCCAGGGAGGAAAGTTCCTTCCTCCTCGCGACCAAAAACATGGTGCAAGGCCTCATCCACCTTTGAGTTAATCAGGGTAGCTAAATTGATATTTCTAGAGGAATGCTCTTTGTCACGGTCAGAAGTGGAACGGTCGCTATCATGGGAGCTTGCCTCTCCTACTGTCTTCGTGTAGATGTTGTTGTCCTCCAACTCCCTTAAAGTCCTAAGCTGACTACTTTTATGAGGTTCAACTCTGAAGTAAGGATGGTAGAAGTGGCACCATATAGGTCCGTAGTTAAGAGGGCACCAGAAACAGAAGGCTAAGAGGAAGGCATGTCACTTGTTTTGCTAGTAGCTGAATCATTTTCTTTCTCTTTCTTGGTAGCCTTCTACATAGAAATTTTCCTACCTCTCCCAATTGAGCGACCAGCCGTAAGCAGTCCAAGCTACCTCAAATTATCGTTGGTGACTAGTCGAGGAACCTCTCAATGCTCCTTTAGGATTTGCTATAGTCTGCTCAAAATCTCTTCCATGTCATCTCTAGCTGATGCTTTCAACACACCTGCAAATAAATCCAAAGAAAGAAAAGTTTTCCTCCAGCATGGGATTCTTTTGGAATGTTAAAGGAAGACAAATGAGAGGAGAAACTTACATCCCGAGTGCCATTAATGGAAACATGGAGAGTTGTCTTGAATGAAGAAGTATTCCTGCTTAAACATACTGTACTTAGAATATAGATTCTCAATCGATTTGAATTTTCTCCCCGCCTCAAGATAAATAAAGGGAGAACCCTCCATCTTTCTCTTTATAGCATATAGAAATCTGATCTGGCGATGAGTCGAGAGCACCTGGAACTCCCTCATAAAGGTGGTGTACAAGCTAGCAAGGATATCATCTCTGTTGGGATGCAACTGAAATAGAGCAATTTTCAAGTATACAAGAAACCTAGCCATCCACTAAGGAAGAGGAGGTGGAGCTCTGGTTGTGCGATGGTAGCGAGAGTAGGCCGTATACCCTTCAGGCGGGGTATGCACTCATTGTTCTGGAGCAGGCAGTAGGAGGTCCTCCCTTGAGATACCATAGGTGGCAATAATGAGGTCTAGCTATTTGGCGATTAAGCTCGAAGTTTCTGAGTCGATGGGGATCACTAGCAATGACTACAGTCTTTATATGTGCATGAGAGAATGAGTAGAGCTGGGCTGATTAGAGCGACACCCCAACTGCACAAAACCTGGAGGTGCAGAAGAAGGAGCCTAATCTCTAGAAGCAGTAAGGAAGTGGGTCTGATGACGGACCGACATAACTATCTAACATTATAGATCGTCTCGCACATTATCGCAAAGGATGGAAGTGTTCACGTGTGTGCATGTGTGTATGCATGTCCATTATAAAAAAACAAAGTGACTCTAACACTTCTGTTCGGCTATCGAACGACCTAAATCCTAACCCCAACCCAAGAGCCGAACAAAGCAAAGCATGGTCAATCCACTCAAATTATGGCAAGCAAATTGATGGAACTGATGCTGATTTAAAAGAGAGTGCTCACCATATCACGAAGC
Organism: Allium fistulosum; assembly: GCA_030737815.1. Classification (NCBI taxonomy): domain Eukaryota; kingdom Viridiplantae; phylum Streptophyta; class Magnoliopsida; order Asparagales; family Amaryllidaceae; genus Allium; species Allium fistulosum. Next base: position 57,980,455 of record CM060906.1, read on the forward strand.
CTCTTTGACTTAAAATGGAGATTGGATTGGAAACTTGAAAGCTAAGCATGGAAAGTTGGTTCGGGGAGACAAAGGGTCATGGAGATTTGAAGGATCGGGAAAGTGAATGCATGAGTTCGGAGGTAGTTGCCACAGTAGCTTATATAAGGGTTTTGGGTGTCCGGTGCCGAGTCGGATTCAGGCTGGATAGAGTGCATGCCAGACCAACCTCTAGCCACTCAACTTTTACTACCGAACAAGAATATGCACCGGCCATGGAGGGAGAAGGAAAGATACCGACACATGTTCATTGAAGTACTCCTTCAAGGACTTATTCAAACAAAGACCACCTCGTAATCTACGAGATGGACTTTGGGGGGAAAATGTTATGGACAAATTGGCCCATGTAGGTCAAGGCATCAGAGAGCTTAGGAATAGCCAAACGAAGGTGATTTGGGAGAAGGTTAGTCGTAGGAAGTGCAAAGGAGAAAAGAGGAGGCAACCCTCCATGTTCGGTACCTAGGATACGAAACATAATTTCTTGTTTGATACCTCAGGGTACCGAACATAAGTTCTTGTTCAATACCTCAGGATACCAAGCCGAATCTCTTGTTCAGTACCCCTGGGTACTGAACAAGATACACCTTCAACAAGGGGGAGTGCTAAGGCTGGATGCATCTACCGAACTAAACACCCATGAAGCCCACCAAACCAAGGATGAATGCATTCACCGAACCAAGCAGCTATGGATCCTTTCGGACCAAGGAAGAGTGCATATACTAGGCCAAGAACTTGGTAGGCCCATCAAGCCATGCACCAATGGAACCGACCGAACCAGGAGAGTAGAAGCAGTAAGGACCTAGCCAATAACCTATCCACATGCATGAAGCCAAACCACCAGCCACCCGAACCAAGCTCTCAGCCGAACCGAGAAGTGTATATATGGAAGGAAATCTACATATATTTGGAAGTTATCAACCATTTGGACCAGGAAAATTCCATTTGAGCGTGATTATAAGGAAATATCCTAATTTTCCGAATGAATCACACCTCATATTCGCAATTATAAATATCCTAACATTTGGCATTCAAACAACAGCTTTTTGGGGACTTTAAGACTCCAAGCTACAGAGTCAATTGCATGGAGCATCCAGATCACCATTTTTCCACTACAAATCATTGTAATCCACACCAAATTCTTGTAATAACCAAAGTATAAAAGAAAGGAATAAAACTGAACGGTTGATGTAGGCCCATTATAGCTGAACCACTATAAACTCTGTATACCTTACTTTTTTTGCATTTCGTCTTCATTTAAATTATTGTGAAAAATCAATTCGAGGTGTTTGCCCATTTTTCATGCAAACAGTAAGTATATCCAAATATATTCTAATGTATATTGTGTAAGTGCAAAATATCATGTTAGGAAGAATTATGGAATAAATGAAAGAGAGTTTGTCTTAAAGGAAATATTGAAACTCTTCAATTCCTTCCTTTAAAACCTTCCCTATTTAATTCCTCATTAAATCTCATCAAATCCTCTTCTCCTATAGCATTCATGGCCGACCGTAGATGGTGCCACATAGGACCTTAAAAATTTTCAAAACCACTTAGCAATTAATTTAACTAAATTCATTTTAAATATTCTATCAATATCGTATATCGATACGTGCATGTATAACCCTTATAAGCACACTTCATTAAATATTAATGGTATTCAAACAAATCAAATAAAATTTAATAGTTATTTTTTGATAAATATTTATTATTTTAGTTAATTTGCAATGATTATAAATTAATTAAATCGTGTGGTTTTTTGAAGTATTCATCATCATGGTTGTGCGACTCAAATTTGTAAATCCAATCAATGATTAATATCGAACTATTCCAATATTAATGTTCATACATCACCATAGCTAGCTGTGTGACATTTTGGTTGAATTTATCACTTACACATCTTTTCAGTAAAATTTGATTTTATATTATAAGTGGTACCAAGTAGTAACGGTTATTTACACCAATTCTCTTTGTCAACACTATATCATATTAGGACTTATGGAATTTGGATTTAGTAAAAATTCCAACATCTTCCATATTCAAATTGATTAGCCCAAACGTAAATTCCTTGGTGTAATAACAACTTTTATTGTTAACCGTACTACTTTGGCCAAACTCTTTGACTTTGAGTTGACTACATTTGACCGTGATACTAACCTCATATAGCCGAGGAGATGGATTATCAATTGAATTTCACTTCTAATGCTTTAATTTGAAACCAACTATAGTCATCATGATTTAACTATAATCAAAGTGGGGCGTCCACATTGAAGTTCAACAGTATTCCTAAGTCGAAAGAACTGAGTAATATTGTCAGTTTAAGATTCTCTATTTGACCTTAGTTATATTAATCAACATAAAACTCTCGAGCGAGTCATTCTACATTATCCAATAACTATCAGTATGTAACCCCTTGGTGCCCTTAGTAGTCATGATAAATATACTACCCTACAATGGACAACGTTACGAACTCTAGTCTCAATGGATTTATCGATATCCTATCTTGAAACATCTTGACTAAGAATTTAAAATAATATGTTATTTTTAATGAGATAAATTTCACATGATTGCAACACATTGTAATTACTATCACATAACATATGATTTTACCATTTTCTATTTAATATACTTTAAATTAATTACTTATTATATCATAATATAACAAATATATAATTTAAAGAAATCCTTTTATTTTGAACAAGATTGGTTATTGAGTTAGATATATGTAACAATTTACATATTGCCCTAGGGCATTCCCCTAACTCTATCAATCTCCTACTAGCAATTGGGTTCAATTATGGAATCTTATTCCAACTCCATTGATCAGTTTTATAAAAAATTGATCAAGCTATTCCATTAATAAATGGGTATGGTATATTGTTTTAAACCTCTATTTTGTCAATCAACTCTCTTCGACTTTGATAAACTTCTTTTATCATATGGAACCTTTTGGAGTATGCTTTCGGACTTCTAGTCAGCTCTAGTTTCTTTTGCGATGTATCACAACATTGTTATTATATAACAATGTCATGGGATTCTCAATATTTGGAATCATCCCTAGCTTGGTTAAGAATTCGTGCATATATATAGTCCTTTTATTGCGGCACAATTCAAGGTGATGTACTTAACCTTTTGATTGAATCAGCAACAAACTCTTCTTTTGGAACATTTCCAACTTAAAGCTTCCTTAACTAGGTTTGAACACAAATCAAGATTGACACACAGTACTCGATATCACTTATGAAGTTCGAGTTTGCACACTCCTTTATAAGGAGTTCATTGTTTCTATATACAATTCTCTAGTATTTCATAAATATTTAAAAACACTCCCAATTTTCATATAGTAATATTAATTCGGATATGTTACTTGCTTTACGTAAAATACATAAGAGAAGTGTGATATTGCAGATATTAAATCATATATGATAATCCTATTTCCAATGTATAAATACCCATCCTACATGCTTCATATTAAACAATTTAAAATAGCGTCTGTCTGTACCGTTTTGGGTTTTGGGACATTCCCAAAATCATGTTATACTGATTATAAAGGTATCTTTTCAAATCCTCTACCATGAATTAAACAACAAAACTAAAATTATTTTTAACACAAAAACGCCATCAACAATCATAAGTTTGTTATTTACTTACGGTATTAGAAATATCTTAGCATCTATAAATTTTTCTTTCTTATAGACACATGCTTCCATTGCATTTTGACTGAAAATCAAACTATTTGATTTCCCTATCAAAATACTTTCTCATATAAAGTATAAAAGTCGTGTCAAGGTCCACTAGCTCAAGTGGTGAGAGAACTCTAGATTGTGGGTCTAGAGGTTTTGGGTTCAATCCCCCGAGACACCACAATGAGTGTTCTTCTTAAATTTTGTATCATCCTTGTTATGAAAAAACTCACATGCCATACTACACATTCAAACTATTCTGTTAGATATGTCATTGTATTCCAACCTTAAGGAACATCAAAAATCATAGGCCCACATGTAATGGATAACACCTTATTGGTTTTATCAGATACAACTCCTAACCTATGGTCTTTGTCCTAATATAATCTCGACCTTGAAAAAAATTAACAATTCGAAAAAGATTATTCACTCATACCTACCATATCGCGATGGCTTAAGTATAATGCACGTACCTTAAGGAAGATCAACAAATACAAGCATGTAACATCTTTTAGTCAATATAATAGTTGTACTACACATGCATCTCTAGCTTATGGAAGATCAACGACTAAATAGTATGCAAGCATTCTATTAATATATAAATTGTAGAGGACAACTTATATTAGAGATTCATAACCTTTAATATGTATATTTTAAGTGGTATTGATTTAGGGAATAATGTATTTCTTATGAAATACCCTCGTGATTCAAGTGCCAAATACGTCTGAAATCACAATATACATACCACATGTATGTATTTATTTCTTAAGCCTAAGTGAGGTTTCTTATGGTTCCATCTTATGTAAATCAAATCAAATCATATTTAATTCAATTTTATTAATTAAATCATATTTATTTAACTTATTTAATAATTTGATAAATAATTTAATTAACACTAGTAAATTTTGACTTAAATTTCAACTACGGAATTTTAATCCATTCATCCTTCATAACTTAAAGATGAATATCGATTATAACATTTGTAGTAATTTTATACATACATCATTATGCATGTATATTATTTATTAATTAACTTTTAATTACTTTAAAAAATTATGTTTAATTAAATATTTTATATAATTTGAAAATACATTTAATTTATCATAAATAATTTTAGGATAAATAACTATAATAATTATAGTTACACACATATCAACATATATGTTTTAATCAATTAACATTTAATTAATTATTTTATTTAATTCAAATAATCATATTAATTAAATTTTAAATTTCAAAATCTTCAAAATTAATTATTTAATTCTCTAAAACAATTTTGAAAATTTTAAATGCATTATATAACTTTTATAAAATTTCCCTTTTATATTTAAATTTAACTTTTAAATCTAAGATATAACTTCTAAATTTTCAAATAAATGTTTGAAAATTAGCCCAAGGCCCAAAGCAATTTAGGACTTTATGTTAGGGATAACCATTAGGCATACTTTATCCTCCGAGCCAGGCCAGTAGCTAAGTAGGGTAAAGTTCTTATTACCTGAACCCAACCTTTGATACTACCTTTCTAGAAACCATACTAAATGAGTAGGTTTTAACCAGTTAGTCCCAACATTGCTAATTTAGACCACATAGACCCTTAAGGCTCTGATACATTGAAGGAACCAAGTAAAGTAGGTAGATTTTAATTTTTTCCTATTTTGGGTCTTTTGGGCCTATGAAGTCTAAAGAGATTTTAGATCCAATCTAAAATTTATTTTAAATAAAATCGTTTGTTTAAAAGAAGTTTTGATTATTTATATTTTAATCAATATGAGATTTGTATAAAATTGAGTATATCAACTATACTCTTGTGTATATGTGTGAGTAACAGTTACTTGTTTAATTTAATTTAGAGAAGAAACCTTTTATAACAACCAAAGGAAAGCAAGCAATCATAAATCAAAGCTATCATAAGATGATAAAGTTGATATCTTGAGGCTATTGCTGGTTAAAATGATCAAAGCCATCACAAATTGATGTGAATAAGCTATCGCAAGTTAAGCCATCATAGATTGATGTGAATAAGCTATTACAAGTTGAAATGACTAAAGCCATCGTAGGTTGAATACAATAAAGCCATCGCAAGTTGATGTGACCGAACCATCATAAGCTGGTAAAGCCAAAGCTAATGGAAGATAATATAAACAAGCTATCTCATGTTTAGAAAGTTAAAGCCATTGCAAGATAACGAAGTCAAGCCATTGCAAATTGATGCAATCAAGTAATTGGAGGTTGATAAATGTTGTTGCATGATGAAGCCGAGAGAAGTTATCGCATACCAAAAGAGCTAGAACTATAAAATGTTGATCTTGTAAACTCTCATAGGATATCGCATATTGATCCAATAAAGAGTTATCACATATTAACAACATCAAAGCCATTGCCGGTTGAAGCAATTGAGTTATCACACATTAACAACATCAAAAACATTGCAGATTGAAGCAATTGCGCTATCGCAAGTTGAAACAACCTGGCCATCACAAACAACCCAGTTTTGAGAGGTAATTAATAAAAAATTATTAATGGTTGTATAATTAATTAAAATAGATTTTTTACGATTAAACAAGAATATTTTGAATTGTTGAATAAATGGGGTTGAAATGTAAATATAGGGTAATTAAATAAAAATAAGTTAAAATATGAAGATAATATTTTGTAAAATTATATATGGAATAAATAATATTGATTTGAGTAAGAAATAATTTTAAAGTGAAAATTAGAATTAATTTGAGTTAACTAAAAGAAATTTAGTTAAATGGGCCAAATTGAATATTTTTGAATAAATAATTGAATAAAAAGAATTTATGGGAAATAAATTCTATAAAATACCAAAATGTTGTATAATTACCTAATTAATGAAAAATATAATGTTTATTTTGGAATTTGGTTTTTGTTTGGTATTAAGTAAAAATTAGTAGAATGGATACTAAAAAAGGAAAAGAAAAGAAATAGTCTTAGCCTAAACGTGAAGCCCAAGCCCATATAACCTAAACCTAATTCTTTCTTTCATGATATCTAAATCACTCTTGGTCCAGAATTTTCTCCAATCTATTCACAAGCAATTCATGAAGTCTCCTCTTCCACCTTTCTTACTTCTGGCTTCAAGAAAACAAAGTATGAAATACTTTCTCTTCCTTTTAAATTCGGAATATAATGAAATGAAATTATATAATTTTTCAAATTAAGAAAATAAGTTTCTCAACACTATATCAATCATTTGATATAGAGGAATCAAAGCATCCATCGTTATTTCTTTGGATAAGAATTTTCTGTAAGAGGAAGCAATAAAAGAGAAGAAAAAAAGGATGCGCTACTGCTTCCAGGTGAGTATTATACTCACAAAATCTATGTCTAATATAGAATAATTAGATCTGTATATTTTTCTAACGTGCACAACATTATAATGTACTTCGAATTGCTATGATGCTTGAGATTTGATTGAATTTGGATTGAATCTATGCTTCAGAAGTTCGATATCGGTAGGGCAACCGGTCGACTGCTAGCGGTTAACCGATGGTGCCTCCAGCTGTGCAAACCATACATTTCGTTTAATAAATATATAATATATAACATATATATATATATATCTATATATATATTATATAGAAATTAAAATTTAGTTTTTGTATAATGATGTGATTTTATTGAAGAGTGGTTTTTACTATAAATTCATATTTATATATGAATATTTAAAATTAGTAATTTATTGAAAGAAAATCCATTTTTGGCTTTAAGTAATCATTTGAAAGCTGTATATAATTTCATAAATTAAGAAGTACTAAGTATTTAAAAGTATATTTTATAATTAATAAGTTTAATTAAGAATTATAAAATTATGTTATATATTTAATTGAAGAAAATATATAATTTATATCTCAACATTTATTTAATTAACCTGATTAATTCAAGAAATTCATGGGATGATTCTAAAGTGACATTAAGTGATTTTATGTGTTATTAATGATTTTGCAAAGTAAAGATTTTTTAGATTATATTTTATGGTTTAGAGATAAAAGAAGTTATATTGAAGTTTAAGAATTTATTTTAATATAGTATATAAATATGGAAAATAAAGAAAATCTAGTTGAATTTTATCGCTAGTTTATTTATAAATTAAATTAGATTTTATCCATAATTTCTACGTTCTTGGATTTCTCATCTCTTCTATACTGATTTTGGATGACAAGAATGAGTCACCATTAGATACTGGTTGGATCAGTTGCTTTTGATGTGTTTTCATACGGTGATGACATCCGTCTACTTAGTCCTGTGATATTTAGTTCTATGTAACGAGGAATCTGAATAAATGGAGTTATAATACCATCTAGTATGAGACTTTCGATAATATTTCTCTAGTTATTCTTTGGACTCGTTATATAGAATATTGCGGAGATTGAGTGTAGTTTATGAGTAGTGAATAAACGATTAAGTATCACATGGTGGAATGGGACGCCGATGTGATATTTATTCGGTTAGTCATTGTAAGAAGATGTTACTCATGTGATGGGATCAGTGATACTGGGATAATACTTACGTGATGTGAAGCCCATGGATTTGAGTTAGGTAGGATACTTATATATGTAGATACTATGTGTTTATCTTTCATGAAGTACTCTTGGTTATTGTATTGGAGTGAACCAGATGGCTAACACCCATCCTAGCGGCGTAATCATAGGATCGTGCCTCAGAACTGTGACACACTATAGTATTCACGACAGGGTGGTTAACCCTAGCCCCTTGTGTCCCTAGGCCAGCAGTTTGTTACCATAAAGGTCAGAATCGGGTCATGATTGGAAGTCTTCACGTTGACTAGCACACTGGTGGATATGATTCAACTTAGGAACTTGTGCCTGTCGTACAGTCTATTCCCGTCACGTTCTAGTATGTTTTTTTTATATGAGGATATGAGATTATATTTGCAATAGATGTCTAGAGTATAGTGGATTCTCTTACGATTATTATATATGATTTTACTTATAGGCAACCTACATTCAATATTAATGCTGATATTTTATTATATATGATTGAGAGATATATTTGGGCACAGTTGTGTGGTAACCAGGTTATACTTGATGATATCTCATTTATTGGTGATTTCTGGATCTTGATGATGATTTTGATATGGATGATTCACTCATTCGTTATTGATTCCATGATTCCTTCTTTGATATGATTTTTGATGATTAATTATTATTATGAATAATTGAATTTGGTATTTGTTGAAATTGAATGAAGTTTATGTTATTGAAGTGGTTTATTATTTATACACACACACACACTTTAAGACCATTTGTAAATATTAGAATGTATGTAAGCATATGTATTAGATAAAGATTTTAGATTTATCTATAAATATATAATTTATAAGAAATGTTTTTGTAAAACTAAGAAAATGTTTTCATAAAGGATATTTTGATAAAACATATGTTATAAATATCGTGCTTGGTTAAGTTTTATAATGAGTTAATAATTATTCTTTAAAAGTAAGTGTACTGAAGGATATGTATAAATAATAATTTAGAATTCATGAAATAAATTTGTGTTAATTTGTCCACTGGGTGGTTTAAGAATTCTTGTCGATGTGTCTGGCCAACATTATCGATAGGGATTCCAAAGCACTAGAATGAGACATATGGACACAACATTCTGTAAGGAATTTAATGTTTTGAAATGATTTGATTATTTTGGAAGGACAAAAATATTTTTATACAATATTAAAAGGGGAATTTCACCAGAAGGACAAACTTTGTAGTCCAATTAGTTTCTAGGACACACATTCAAAGAAATTACTTTCAAGGCCAAAGTCAGCAGAATAATTATTTTCAAGGACAAAGTCAGCAGTTTAATTACTTTCAAGGACATAATTTCATAGGTTTTTAGACCCTAAAAACTAATTATTTTACGTTTTGTCCTTGAAAGTAATTATTTAAATTGTGTGTCCTAGAAACTAATTTCACTTACTAAAGAGGCCCTTGTGGCTAATTTCCACATATTAAAATATATACTTTGAAGAGTAGTATAATATTTAGAAAGGTGTTATAAATTATATTTAAAGGGAAAATAAGTGTTTTGGAAAAGGAAAGTATTAGTTGCTAAAATATTCTAGTAAATTGTAACAACCCAGGATTTGCATTACCAATTAATAAATAAAAGTTAGGTTTTTTATTTATTTTAATGAAGCATAAAAGGATTTGGAATAATAAAATTTATTATTTGAAAAGGCTATTTTAATTAAATGGGAAATATGGGATTTTAAAATGAGGATAAAATGTTATTTTTCGAAAGTTAAATATTTAAGGAGAGATTTTAAAATGGGTTTGGATAAGAAAAAATGAGTTTTATAAACATATATGAACACTTAGACTAATTTTTGGAAACATGTAAATAACTCTCTTCTTATTGGGTTACAAAACCTAACCCAATAACCCACCCTAAACCTCCTCTATAAATTATCTTATACTCTCATAACCTCATTCATTCAACCCTAATCAAAACCCTAATCATTTCCTAAAGCTTTCATAACAAAAATGACCTCCATGCTTAGGAAAGCTCCATCCTCTCTTATATTGGCTTAAGCTAGTTAAAGTAAGGGAAGGTAATGCAAGAAACCCTCTTGTAATCCATTTCTAACTCTCTTTAATTTCTGGAAATCATGTTGTAACTCTTGGTTTTATGTGTTTTGGTATTTTTCTAGCTCCTTGATCATCATCTCTTAGCTTTGGTTAGTGCCATATAGGTGTTTGTTCTTTTGCTTGAGAGGAATACTAGGTAAACCCTCTCCTAATCTATGTATAAGCATCTCTTAATTTCTGAAATTATTTTGTAATACTCCTTTTTTGTGCATTTAGATTGTGAAACTCTTTAATCTTCTTTTCATTGCTTGGGAAAGAGGTAATATATGCTAGCTGAAATTATAATTAGTTTATTGCTGTTAGTAAATTAGGCATATCTCATTCATCTTAAATCGGAATTAAGATTTTCTTGAAGTTCTGCAAAGCTTATTCTGTACCCTATAACTTTTATGTTTTGTGCTTTGCCTAATTTGAGGTTTGAATGGTCGAAATCATGCTTGTTTGTCGCTGACCTGACAACAAACTACAGGGTTGATAAAATAAAAACCTGAAATTGATTTGGCCATAAGTTACTCGTTTCTTATCCAAATCTAATAATTTTGGATGTTCTGGAAAGCTTAGATTTAGAGCTAAAACTTTCATGTTTTTAGTTTCATGAAATTTCGAAGTTAATTTGGTCAAAACTGTGCATTCTTACAACTGTCCCGAGAGCACAACGACAGTGATAAAATTTAGATCTGAGAATTGTTTTAGTCATAGAATTTTCATCTCTGGTCGGAATTTGACGATCTTGGTCATTCCGGAAAGCTTAGAAACTAAGCTACAACTTTCATTTTATTCATTTTGCCAGAATTTGAAGTTTACTATGCCAAAATTGTGGTTTTTCATCTCTGGCCAGTTAGTGCATAGCTATAGGCCTTAAGTCTCTTTTCTCCCGTTGTTTTCAGCGTAGAACCCCGACTTTGCGACGCCATCCCGGGCTCGTCCTTTGTCGGATTTCATCGTTTTTGGTCTTGTTAAAAAGATGAGATCGAGATCTTTAACCATGCAAAGTTTGGTTTAGATCTGGGTGCATTAGATACTTCGTTTCTATTTCCGAAGTAGCACCCAGAAACTGTTTTACAATAGTGATCATTTTCAGTTATCGTCGGACCAACTTTGAAACATTGTCGTTTCTTCGTTTCAAGTCGAAACCAAAAGATTCTTGTTGCATATCAAAGTAGGAGTACTTTCCTACGCTCCTGCAAATTTTTATCAAGATCTGAGTTCATGTGACCCTTCGACCATGTCGTCGAAGTGGGACCTTTACACTGTTTTGACACAGTAAAGTTTTGTGATTTTTGTCCGACTTTGAGACGACGCCGTTTCTTCGTTTCAAGTCGGAATTTCCCGATTCTTTTTGCAGTTTGGAGCAGGGATGTTGGAATATATGCCTACCAACTTTCATGCCATTCGGATTCAGTTTGCTGGTCCGAATAATTTTCCGAACTTGGGTTCGCGTCATTTTTGGACTATTTTCCAACACTTAGAATATTTTCAGTGATTTTCTGGTTTTATTGATTTCTTTGAGATTTGTGTCTAGATTTCATACACGGGTTTTATGAATTATTTTCAAAGGATTTTTCACTTCTAAATGGCTTTTGAAATTATTATATAATATTATTTTTAATTATTAAATTAATTACTCCATAATAGGAGAGTTTTCAAAAGCTGTTTTAAAGTGATTTCAAAATCAATTATAAATCCGTTTCGCACCATTATTTTCTATAATAAAAATCTCACACTCACTTTTTAGCACGTCGAGCGAAGTGGAAAGGTGCTTAAACGGTTAGGAAATCTCCGGCCTATGGAACCGTGTGTATTTTCTTTCCGGTTAATCCCCGACCTATTCGATTGATCGTTTTGACCTTTGGGTCTAGTTTACCGATGATACGAGGTGGACTTTTTATTGTTTGGAGTGCGAGCTTGCTATTGGTTAGTAAACCGTTTAGTGCGAACGTGGGGTATGCGACTCATTGTTAACACTTTACGGGTTCCTCTCCAAGAAGTTTGTGACACATTAGCCTCTGGGCGGCCAGTACTGGACCTCTGGGTCACCACGCTTCTGGGCAACCATCTCTGGACACCTGCTCTATGGAGCAGTTTATTTTTTGGCATGCGCCTCTGGGCCTTTATCCTTCTGGGAAGGATCTCGCCGTCTCGCGAGTTCCGCATCTGTGCGAGTGATCGATTACAACTCTACAGTACTTGGCAATAACGACTTCGGTCGGTGCACGTGCTATACTTGTATTATCTGATGATTTTTATATCCATTCGAGTACCGCCATTCGATGTTGATTCTATGGAACCATACGATGTAAGTGCGATTACCTTGTGGATTCATAGTGTCTCTAGACACTGCTTTTCAGTGTTTGATTTCATTGCCTTTTCAGTATATCCTCATTGCTCTTTGGAGCATCGATCTTTGCTTGGGCATTGATTACAGACTCTGGTCACTCTTGGGATTATTGCCTATGGGCAACTTTATATAGCTTTGGCTACGCCGATGATATGAGGCGATTTTATTTATTCATCACTTTGGTGCTGATATTCGCTTTGGAGATTTTTACTATTGATTGATGATTAGGGACCGTCATTATATTCATGTGGTCCAGAATACTCTTCTCTTAGGAAAAGTACTGTTTTATTTATGTACTGCATTATTATATATCTCAGTTATTACTGATTGTTTAGCTAGCCTGACCCGAGTGTTTTCGCTCGGGTCAGACCGAGTTGTTTCAGGTTAGGTCTCTGGAGTTAGCTTCTGTGCTTCCGCTTGGACATTATCTGCTATGCTGATAGATAGCGCTTTTATTTGTCCACTATTCCGCTACTCTGTTATTATTCAGACTTTGATATGTACATATTTTTGACCCACATGTGTGGGCAGTGGCTTTGTACCCACTTATAGTATTTGGATCTGTATTGACGATGTATTGTCCTGGGATTTTATATCTGTTATGTGATTCTGTTCTGTGATGCTATTTCATTATGTTATTATGCTTTGTCCTGATAGAACTTTAGCCATTTGTAATTTCGTTATAAGTATTTACCGAATATGTCGAACCACCTGATTGAGAAAAATTTAAATAGATTCCACCTTTCGACGTATTCAGTAGATAATTATAGCTTGATTACAAATGGTCGCTTCCACTATACTCTATTCTCCGCTTTAACAGACAGTATTACTCCCGTAATACTCTTTGTTGCAGTGGGTCTCAGAGTGGGGCGTTACAGCTTGGTATCAGAGCCTGGTTTCAGGAATAAGCATAATAAACACAGAACATATACACTTAGTACAATACATTTTAATTAGATCCGAATTAAATCAAATCCCTTCCTTATGTTATTGATAGATAAGTTAGGAATATGTATAGGAATCCGTTATATTCCGTAGTATTCCTTAATTAATTATCTATCATTGAATCATGGCTACTCTGCTGGATTGGCTCGCTCAGTACGACGCCAAAATCATTTGTTTGGAGCGGATATTATTCATTCATCACCCTGACTCGTCCTCTCCGTTAGCTATTGTTCTTCAAGATGTTGGGCTTTCTGATGATTACTTTATTTTCTCTCGATTCACGAGATGAGGATTTGAACTTATCTCGTATTCCTGTTGTTCGGGATTTCCCCGACGTTTTCGAGCCAGTATCCGGACTGCCGCCAAAGCGAGCTATTGAGTTCTGCATCGATCTCATCCCAGGCTCTCATCCAGTTGGGCATCCTCCCAAGAGGATGTCTACTAAAGAGAATGAGGAACTCAGGAAGCAGTTAGTTGAGCTTGAAGCGAAGCAGTTCATCCGGTCCAGTTCTTCGCCATGGGGTGCTGCTGTGGTCTTCGTTAAGAAGCCCGATGGCTCTCTTAGGCTTTGCATTGACTATCTCAAGCTTAATGAGTTGACCATCAGAAATCGTTATCCATTGCCACGGATAGACGACATGTTTGACCAATTGAGCGGTGCGAAGGTCTTCTCTCAGCTTGACCTTGCCACCGGATTCCATCAGCTACGAGTCGCGGAAGACAGCATTCCTCTTACAGCATTTCGCACTCGTTATGGTTCTTTTGAGTGGTTGGTCATGCCGTTCGGCTTGACGAACGCTCCGGCTTTCTTTGTCGATCTTATGAATCGAGTATTCCGGGAATACATCGATAGATTCGTTCTGGTTTTCATTGACGATATTCTTATTTATTCTAGATCCGAGGCAGAGCATGCTCATCATTTGCGGATCGTCTTGGATACTCTTCGTCAGCATCAGCTTAAGGCCAAGCTCTCCAAGTGCCATTTTTGGGAGAGCAAGGTCAAGTTCTTGGGCCATATTGTATCATCTAAGGGTATTTCTGTCGATCCTGCCAAGATCGAAGCTATTCAGAATTGGAAGCAGCCCGAGAACGTTCATGATATACGCAGCTTCCTTGGGCTGGCGGGTTATTACCGTCGATTTATCAAGGATTTCTCTCGTGTTGCACTTCCCCTCACGACTCTAACTCGTAAGGGGGTTCGCTTTATTTGGTCTGATAAGTGTGAAGTTTCTTTCCAGCGATTGAAGGAACTCCTCACTCATGCTCCTATCCTTGTAGTTCCTGAGAGTAAACAGGATCTTGTTGTTTACACCGACGCTTGTGGTAGCGGCCTTGGTGCTGTGCTTATGCAGAAAGATCGGGTAGTTGCTTACGCTTCTAGGCAGCTACGTCCGAATGAGGTTCGCTATCCGACTCATGATCTTGAGTTGGCAGCTATCGTCTTTGCTTTGAAGACGTGGCATCACTTTCTATTAGGCGAACGCTTCACTCTTTACACCGATCACAAGTCTCTGAAGTATTTATTTAGCCAGAAGGATCTCAATATGAGGCAGCAGCGATGGCTCGAGTTTCTCGCCTCATATGACTTAGACATTCAGTATACCCCTGGCAAGGGTAATCGTGTGGCTGATGCACTCAGTCGCAAACACTCGGCAGTAGTTTCTATGATGATAGCCGAGTGGGATATTCTTGAGACTCTTTCTATGTGTGATATTCGAAATCGAGCTCCGTCTTCTGATCCTCAGATCTTGTTATTCAGCATGGAAGCTCGACCTATTCTATTGGATCGCATTGCCCATGCTCAGCGGCATGATCCATACTTGTTGCGATATATTCATCTCCTTGAGTCGGGATCCAGTGATGAGACATTGCTGGATAATTCTATTGATTCTCATCGGTGTCTTCGCAGGAAGAACCGTATTTTGGTACCATCTAATTTATCACTTAGGCATGACATTCTGGACGAGTGTCATCGCACTAAGTACACCATCCATCCCGGCTCGAGCAAGATGTATGCCGATATGTATCGGGTATATTATTGAGAAGGGTTGAAGAGTGATGTTGCAAGTTATGTAAGCCGTTGCATGACTTGTCAACAGATCAAAGTTGAGCATCAGCGTCCATCTGGTCTTCTTCAACCGCTAGAGATTCCATTGTGGAAATGGGATCAGATATCCATGGATTTTATTGACGGTCTGCCTCGATCAAGGTCAGGCCATACTTCTATTTGGGTCATAGTCGATCGCTTGACCAAATCAGCTCATTTCATTCCTATTAAGTCCACTCGGACTGCTCCTCAGCTTGCCAAGCTATATGTGAAGGAAGTCGTTCGACTTCATGGTATCCTAGCTCTATCGTCTGTGATCGAGACATTATCTTTACTAGTCACTTCTGGAAGTGCCTGCAGTCAGCTTTGGGCTCAAAGCTGAATCTCTCGACTGCTTATCATCCTCAGACCGACGGTCAGACGGAGAGGGTGAATCGTGTTTTAGAGGATCTTTTGCGCTGTTGTATTCTGGATTTCGGAGGTAGTTGGGAGGATCACTTACCGCTTGTAGAGTTCTCCTACAACAACAGCTTTCAGTCTAATATTGGCATGGCTCCTTTCGAGGCTCTTTACGGAAGGCCATGTCGTTCTCCTGCGTGTTGGTTAGAATCTGGTGAGAAGCTCCTTCTTGGTCCAGATTAAGTTCGGGAATCTTCGGAGAAGATTATTCTTATTCGTCAGAGAATGAAAGAGGCGTAGAACCGCCAGAAATCCTACGCGGACAACCATAGGAAGCCTCTTGAGTTCTCCATTGGCGATTCTGTCTTTATCCGGGTCTCTCCCATAAAGGGGGTTGTGCATTTCAGCTCTACCGGGAAGTTGGCTTCTCGCTATGTTGGACCATTTCCTATTACGGAACGCATTGGCCCCGTTGCTTATCGTGTGGATCTACCTGCTCACTTCTCTGGAATACACGACGTGTTCCATGTTTCCCAGCTTCGCATGTGTGTCCGCGATCCTGATTCTATCATTGAGCCACATGCTGTGCCTGATTTAGAGATCTTACCTGATTTATCTTTGGAGCAGCAACCTTTTCGTGTGCTTGATTCGGAGGTTAGATGCCTTCGCAACAAAGAGGATCCACTCGTGAAGATTCAATGGTCACCGAATCCTAAGGACTGCACTTGGGAGACCAGAGAATCTATCGAACGCTCTTATCCTGGCTTTCTCCCATCTTCTTCTGCAGGTGAGAATTCTCTATAGTATCTCTATCACTTCTTTTGTGGATTTGACGTTATAGACAACATCTATCTTAAGGAATTGCGGGGACGCAAATTTCTTAAGGGGGGGAGTCTGTAACAACCCGGGATTTGCATTACCAATTAATAAATAAAAGTTAGGTTTTTTATTTATTTTAATGAAGCATAAAAGGATTTGGAATAATAAAATTTATTATTTGAAAAGGCTATTTTAATTAAATGGGAAATATGGGATTTTAAAATGAGGATAAAATGTTATTTTTGGAAAGTTAAATATTTGAGGAGAGATTTTAAAATGGGTTTGGATAAGAAAAAATGAGTTTTATAAACATATATGAACACTTAGACTAATTTTTGGAAATATGTAAATAACTCTCTTCTTATTGGGTTACAAAACCTAACCCAATAACTCACCCTAAACCTCCTCTATAAATTATCTCATACTCTCATAACCTCATTCATTCAACCCTAATCAAAATCCTAATCATTTCCTAAAGCTTTCATAACAAAAATGGCCTCCATGCTTAGGAAACTCCATCCTCTCTTATATTGGCTTAAGCTAGTTAAAGTAAGGGAAGGTAATGCAAAAAACCCTCTTGTAATCCATTTCTAACTCTCTTTAATTTCTGGAAATCATATTGTAACTCTTGGTTTTATGTGTTTTGGTATTTTTCTAGCTCCTTGATCATCATCTCTTAGCTTTGGTTAGTGCCATATAGGTGTTTGTTCTTTTGCTTGAGAGGAATACTAGGTAAACCCTCTTCTAATCTATGTATAAACATCTCTTAATTTTTGAAATTATTTTGTAATCCTCTTTTTTTGTGCATTTAGATTGTGAAACTCTTTGATCTTCTTTTCATTGCTTGGGAAAGAGGTAATATATGCTAGCTGAAATTATAATTAGTTTATTCTTGTTAGTAAATTAGGCATATCTCATTCATCTTAAATCGGAATTAAGATTTTCTTGAAGTTATGGAAAGCTTATTCTATACCCTATAACTTTTATGTTTTGTTCTTTGCCCAACTTTGAGGTTTGAATGGTCGAAATCATGCTTGTTTGTCGCTGACCTGACAACAAACTACAGGGTTGATAAAATAAAAACCTGAAATTGATTTGGCCATAAGTTACTCGTTTCTTATCCAAATCTAATAATTTTGGATGTTCTGGAAAGCTTAGATTTAGGGCTAAAACTTTCATGTTTTTAATTTCATGAAATTTCGAAGTTAATTTGGTCAAAACTATGCATTCTTACAACTGTCCCGAGAGCACAACAACAGTGATATAAAATTTAGATCTGAGAATTGTTTTAGTCATAGAATTTTCATCTCTGGTCGGAATTTGACGATCTTGGTCATTCCGGAAAGCTTAGAAACTAAGCTACAACTTTCATTTTATTCATTTTGCCAGAATTTGAAGTTTACTATTCCAAAATTGTGGTTTTTCATCTCTGGCCAGTTAGTGCATAGCTATAGGTCTTAGTCTCTTTTCTCCCGTTGTTTTCAGCGTAGAACCCCGACTTTGCGACGCCATCCCGGGCTCGTCCTTTGTCGGATTTCATCGTTTTTGGTCTCGTTAAAAAGATGAGATCGAGATCTTTAACCATGCAAAGTTTGGTTTAGATCTGGGTGCAGTAGATACTTCGTTTCTATTGCCGAAGTAGCACCCAGAAACTGTTTTACAATAGTGATCATTTTCAGTTATCGTCGGACCAACTTTGAAACATTGTCGTTTCTTCGTTTCAAGTCGAAACCGAACGATTCTTGTTGCATATCAAAGTAGGAGTACTTTCCTATGCTCCTGAAAATTTTCATCAAGATCTGAGTTCATGTGACCCTTCGACCATGTCGTCGAAGTGGGACCTTTACACTGTTTTGACACAGTAAAGTTTTGTGATTTTTGTCCGACTTTGAGACGACGCCGTTTCTTCATTTCAAGTCAGAATTTCCCGATTCTTTTTGCAGTTTGGAGCAGGGATGTTGGACTATATGCCTATTAATTTTCATTCCATTCAGATTCAGTTTGCTGGTCCGAATAATTTTCCGAACTTGGGTTCGCATCATTTTTGGACTATTTTCCAACACTTGGAATATTTTCAGTGATTTTCTGGTTTTATTGATTTCTTTGAGATTTGTCTCTAGATTTCGTACACGGGTTTTATGAATTATTTTCAAAGGATTTTTCACTCCTAAATGGCTTTCGAAATTATTATATAATATTATTTTTAATTATTAAATTAATTACTCCATAATAGGAGAGTTTTCAAAAGCTGTTTTAAAGTGATTTCAAAATCAATTATAAGTCCGTTTCGCACCATTATTTTCTATAATAAAAATCTCACACTCACTTTTTAGCACGTCGAGCGAAGTGGAAAGGTGCTTAAACGGTTAGGAAATCTCCGGCCTATGGAACCGTGTGTATTTTCTTTCCGGTTAATCCCCGACCTATTCGATTGATTGTTTTGACCTTTGGGTCTAGTTTACCGATGATACGAGGTGGACTTTTTATTGTTTGGAGTGCGAGCTTGCTATTGGTTAGTAAACCGTTTAGTGCGAACGTGGGGTATGAGACTCATTGTTAACACTTTACGGGTTCCTCTCCAAGAAGTTTGTGACACATTATCCTCTGGGCGGCCAGTACTGGACCTCTGGGTCACCACGCCTCTGGGCAACCGTCTCTGGACACCTGCTCTATGGAGCAGTTTATTTTTTGGCATGCGCCTCTGGGTCTTTATCCTTCTGGGAAGGATCTCGCCGTCTCACGCGTTCCGCATTTGTGCGAGTGATCGATCACAACTCTACAGTACTTGGCAATAACGACTCCAGTCGGTGCACGTGCTATACTTGTATTATCTGATGATTTTTATATCCATTCGAGTACCGCCATTCGGTGTTGGTTCTATGGAACCATATGATGTAAGTGCGATTACCTTGTGGATTCACAGTGTCTCTGGATATTGCTTTTCAGTGTTTGATTTCATTGACTTTTCAGTATATCCCCATTGCTCTTTGGAGCATCGATCTTTGCTTGGGCATTGATTACAGACTCTGGTCACTCTTGGGATTATTGCCTATGGGCAACTTTATATAGCTTTGGCTACGCCGATGATATGAGGCGATTTTATTTATTCATCACTTTGGTGCTGATATTATCTTTGGAGATTTTTACTGTTGATTGATGATTAGGGACCGTCATTATATTCATGTGGTCCAAAATACTCTTCTCTTAGGAAAAGTACTGTTTTATTTATGTACCGCATTATTATATATCTCAGTTATTACTGATTGTTTAGCTAGCCTGACCCGAGTGTTTTCGCTCGGGTCAGACCGAGTTGTTTCAGGTTAGGTCTCTGGACTTTCTGTGCTTCCGCTTGGACATTATCTGCTATGCTGATAGATAGCGCTTTTATTTGTCCACTATTCCGCTACTATGTTATTATTCAAACTTTGATATGTACATATTTTTGACCCACATGTGTGGGCAGTGGCTTTGTACCCACTTATAGTATTTGGATCTGTATTGACGATGTATTGTCCTGGGATTTTATATCTGTTATGTGATTCTGTTCTGTGTTGCTATTTCATTATGTTATTATGCTTTGTCCTGATAGAACTTTAGCCATTTGTAATTTCGTTATAAGTATTTACCAAATATGTCGAACCACCTGATTGAGAAAAATTTAAATAGATTCCACCTTTCGACGTATTCAGTAGATAGTTATAGCTTGATTACAAATGGTCGCTTCCACTATACTCTATTCTCCGCTTTAACAGACAGTATTACTCCCGTAATACTCTTTGTTACAGTGGGTCTAAGAGTGGGGCGTTACATAAATGTGTTAAGATGAGAAATTATTAATTATTATTTTTATATAGTGAATAGTTGTTTAAAATGATAAAGATATTTTGTAATTATATATATATATATATATATATATATCTGTGTGTGTGTAGTGAATGTTAGGTTATATCATGTTTGAAGTTTTTTGATATATAAGTAGGACATGAGTTGATTGCTACGGATGTTAGAATACAAATATAATAATGGATGGTAAGAAATGTAAATTTAAGTTATATATATATGTGTGTGTGTGTGTGTGTTTGCAATAAATTATAATTTATTTATATTTTGAATAAAATTACGGAGCCTTGGATATTTCAATTTATGTAAAGATGAAATATTTTAAATGGCTTGAATATTTTGATTGACTAAATATAAATATTTTAGAGAGGTATAATTTCCGAAATTTAGTATTTTAGGTTAAGAAAATTTGTATAAAGATAGTGTGCATTATTATAAGTATTAGTAAAGACTATATTAACATAATATAAGATATGTTGTATACTAAAATGGATTTGCAAAGTCAAAATGAAATGAAGCTTTGGGAATGTGTTTGAATTAAAGTGTTTTATAATAAAAATAATTTATGGAAAACAAATTTTCTTTTGTCTATGTATATTACTAATTTCTAGAAGAAAGAATTTGTTTGACTTTGATTTCAAACTGAAAAGTTAAGTTTAAAATTAATGTTTTGAAAAGTACTTACATTAAATATTGAATGGATTTTTGATATATTTTTTTGGAATTGAAAGAAAATTTTTATCGAATAAATTTTTGTGATAAAATATTTTAAATATTGTGAAGCTAATATATTTATAGAAGATATTTATTAAAGGATTTAGTTTAATAAGAAGTATAATTCCTACTTTGGAAATGTTGAATTTTATAAATATGATTAAAGTTCTATATGAATATATTTGAATTTTGGCGAAGAATTGAAAGAATATATAATTAAAAGATTTAACACTTTGAAAGGTAAAATGGTGTTTGTTTATAAATGAATGTGAAGATATAAAGGCGAATTACTTGCAAATTATGAGTAGTAGGTATTTGGAAAAAATGATAATAATAATAAGTTTAGTAAAATAAATTATGAAATTTTGAAGAATGTTTTAAAAATATTGATGTGTATTAATAAAGGATATTTAGCATATAATGAAAGGTAGTGTTATCCGGCTTTTAACTAAATCATCTTAAGATAAATTTGGATGTCAGGACGAAGACGAAATGATTCACGGACTCGGGAACATGCTCAGAAGGACAATGGAAATAAGATCAGGAATTTGGTGCAAGTTTGGATTCTAGGAAACAAGTCGGTACCGACCACTTTCAGGTCAGTACTGATCGCTTTCTATGCCTTGTATGGAACTCTGGGGCGATGATCTATCAATTACTCGAAATAGTGATCGTCTTGGAGCCTATTTTTGGAAGAATAAGTAAGAAACTTCAAGGAAGTTCTGAACGAAAGAAGACAAGTACAGGTGATACCATAAACTCTTGGAAACAACATGATCTCTAAGGAAAAGTGCTTGAAGCTCACTGAATCGAAGATAGAAGATCAAAGAAGGGAAAGAGTAACTCCCACTCTAAAAATCAGGTCATAACCGAGCTGTTTTTATGGCTTTGGGGACTCCATATTCCCCTTAAAATTCTCAGATCTGAAGTAAGATTTGGTATATTGAGATTTGGTGATTCTACTGGACGATTTCCCTGTAAATACATCACTTATGGCATTGGGAAAAAGGCTTTTGGCACTTTACTTTCTTCATCATCCATCTGTCCTTAACCATAATCACTAAGGAAGCTACTCTTGGTTGTTTTAGGCTATTAGATCTACCAAACCTTTGTACTAGTGACTAATAATTTGTAATCAATAACAAAACAGTGGACATAGGCTATAGATCTACCAAAACACAGTAAAAATTCTAGTGTTGTCTATGATTTACTTATTGTTTTCTACTAGATCTTTCTTTATTACATTTTGCTTTGGGTGTTGTGCCATTTTCAAGCTCAACAGATAGAGTGTGTGTAAATATATAATAATGAAAAAAAAAATATCGAGAAAGCATGGAAGATAATTTTGTTTAAACCTAAAGAATTTTGAGATTTTGAAGATGAATAAGGTGTTAGCATCTAAAAATATAAGAGCATTTGTTATAGTGAGTAGAATATAAATTTAAATTGTGTTGTAAATTTTAGGATGTCTTTGTGCCATAGAGATTGCTCTGAAGCATCCCGAAAGTCTCAATATATGGGATGTATATATTTGGATTATTATACAAATATTGAAATCTTCCAAATGAGTTGATTCAAACTCAAAGTCCATAGCTATAGATATTGGGCAAGGAAGATAGAATCTAAGTCTTACAGCAAGCCACTGATGAAAGGTCTAACCATTGATTTTGGTAAGACATGGAGTCCCATACCAAACGAAACGTCCCACCTCTATACTCATAATATCCAAGAGTATTACTAAGTAATACTGTTAGATAATATGAAAAATGAGGTTATATGGGGTACACACATGAATATTCCCTTAGGCTAACACTGGTGCATATTTAAATATCAAATAAATATCTTACTTATACGTACACAGTATCAACGCAAAGCAATAAACACATGCATCTCCAGGATATAATAATACACAATATACAATAAATAATAGAGAATACAGAGTAAGACTCGTAGAGATAACATATAATATAAAATATACAAGATACTGTTAGAACCTCAGTTCCTAATATTTTGATAATAACAATTATATGTGTTTATCTAACCAAGTTTTACAGGAAAATATTGATGACCAAATTCCAGATTGATGGACGTAATCGTTTACAGGTTATAGAGTCTGTGTCTAGTTAGTAATATATGTTAAAATCTCTCCTAATTCGTATAGATGCACAAGCCACACTTGTTTTCAAAAGAAGTTTTAAAGATGTCTGATTAACAGAATTCAGACGTCTGAATCATAAATTCAAACGTCTGACTGCTGAAGCAAATATTTTTTTCAACAGCAAAATCAGACGTCTGAACATAATATTCAGACATCTGAATAAGGTCTAAAATGAACTATTTCGGCGCTGCCTTATTATTTCCTACATTCAGAAGGCTGAATTTTAAATTCAGAAGTCTGAGTTAAAATTAACGGCTAGTTTTTTAAAGGTTGCTTCTCTTCCCTGAACAGAAACAATGTTAATTTCAACAGTTGCTTCTATTCTGATTCATGGCAACTCTTCACTAATCATTGCAACCTTTAACAACTATAAATAGCAAGCAATTTCAACACTATTCTTCACTGATTCTTATTTTGATTTCTAAACTCTATATTCTTGCTATTTACTTTCTAGTGTTACAAATCAAACTATTTGATCACCAAACACTCAAGCATACTCTTGTGTGGTCAACTAGACTTCCTTTCTTCACAAATTACACTATATACCATAAAGGAGAAGATTATAGGAAGGGTGTACTTATATTGACTTATCAGTGCTATTACAGAGCATATTTATTCAGAAACATTTCCACTTGTATTTGAAGTCCTGTTGTAGTATTCTCAGGCAGTAGAAGTCCTATTCGGTTGTCTAGGCGGGAAAGTCCTATTCGGTTGTTCAGGCGGTGTAATACATATTCCTCCGGGTGAAGCGAGGGTATCAATTGAATTCCAGAAGGAGTCTGGGACTGGACGTAGAGCGAGAAGTTCGAACCAGTATAAAAACCTCTGGTGTCTTTTATTATTGCTTATATTTTTATATTCATATTCTGCTCAAGCAAGTAATTTAGTTAACTTTCATATTACACGATCCTATAGCACATAGTAACTTTCATTTGGTATCAGAGCTAGTAATCTTATAACCGTAACACGGTTATTTGATATTTTTAGTAATATGGAAAATAACACCAACACCATTTTTACTGAAGGTCAGTCCACTGCACGACCACCACTTTTCAATGGTTTGAACTATAACTATTGCGCTACTAGGATGAGAATCTATATGCAAGCTAATGGTTATGACACATGGAATATCTGTCAAACTGAACATCACATACCTACTACTGAATATTCACAATGGTCTAACACACAAAAACTAGATGCTACTGCAAATGCTAAAGCTATGAATATGTTATTTTGTGCACTAGATAAAAATGAGTTTAATAGAGTTAGCATGTGTACTACTACTTATGAAATATGGCGCACATTGAAAGTTACACATGAAGGCACTAACAAAGTTAAACAAAGCAAGATCTCTATTCTTAAGAATCAGTTCCAAAACTTTAGAATGAAGCAAGATGAATCTATAAATGACATGTATTCTAGATTTCAAGACATATATCATTCACTTTTGGTATTAGGAGAAAAATTCACTGATTTTGATATCGTCTCAAAAATCCTAAATTCTCTAACGGATGAATGGGAACGAAAAGTCTTAGCAATTGAAGAAGTTAATGACATTTCAACCATAAAACCGGAAGGGTTGATAGAAAATCTAATGTCTTATGAAGTTAATCTCCAGGCTAAACGAGTACAGGCACAAGATAAAAAGACAATAGCATTCAAGGCTGAAAAGGAAGAATCCGATTCCGATGGAGAAGATATGGCTCTTATCGCAAAAAAATTCAAGAAGTTTTTGAAGTTCAAAAAGAACAATAGATTTGGAAATAATAAAAGCACTTCAACAACAGTAATAACAAGCCATCGACTTCAACTATCGAGTGCTATGAATGTCACAAGAAAGGTCATATAAAGAAAGATTGTCCTGATCAAAAGAAAGACAAATTCAAAAACAGAAGAGAGAAATTTAAAAAGAAACAAGCATTCTCAGTAACATGGGATGATTCAAAATCCTCTTCATCAGACAACGATAGTGACACTGAACAAGCAAACGTGTGTTTTATGGCCACGAATGATGAGGTAAGTGATTTAACTTTTGATGATTTAATTGAGACAAATTCAGTTTTATTAGATAAAATGAAAAACATCAAAAGGAAATATAAAGAGGCTAGTGAAAAGTTAAACAGAACCGAACTTGAAGTTGAAATGCTAAGGGATGAAAAGAATGTTTTAGAAGAAGAACTTCAAGCTTCTCAAGGATCTTATTCTAATACAACTTCTCAAATTTCTATGCTGAGTCAAGAAATCGAAACTCAAAAAGAGAAGAATGACTCTCTCCAAGTTGAAAATCATGATTTAAAATCAAATGTTAAAATATTAGAATTAGATATCTCTAGTCTCAAAACACAGTTAGAAGGAATTACCAAGAATGTTTCAAATTTTAATAAAGGAAGAGAAAATCTCTCTAAAATTTTGGAAAATTCTCAAATTGTGTCAGATAAAAAGGGTTTAGGCCATAAGAAAGCTTCAAATAGTTCACCTAAGAAAAGGAATTCTTTTGAAAATCATGTTCAGAAAAGAAATCATGATATTATTGATAGTATTTCAAAAAGTCCAAAACATTCTAAGAACATTAAAATTTGGGTTCCTAAAACCAACAATTATTTAATTAGGAACAAGTACATAAAATCTTTTATGGAAAATGTTCACAATAATAAAGATTTTATTTACAAAGGGAATGCTGAATCTGCTTGGGTTTGGTTTCCTAAGACCTAACTCTTAGGACCCTAACAAAATGTGGGTACCAATATCATTTTCATATTTCTTACAGGTACCACTTAAGAAAAGAGGGAAATGGATATTAGACGGTGGTTGCTCAAAACATATGACAGGAAATAAAGACATGTTGACTAACATTATCTACTCTGATGGAGGTTCTGTCACTTTTGGAGATAATTCCAAAGGATACATCATCTGCAAAGGCGATGTGAGCAATAACGGTACATCTAATTTACCTCTTATCACAAATGTTTTATTAGTTAAAAATTTGAAACATAATTTACTTAGTATCAGTCAACTTTGTGACAAAGGTTTTAATATCTCTTTCTCTGAAGATAAGTGTAGCATTTTTGATAAAAATAAAAATATTATTTTTGAAGGTAACAGAGATAGAAATATATATGTTTTAAATATGAAAATTATTCATGACTCAAATATATGCTTAATAGCCAAAGAAAATGATCCTTGGTTATGGCACAAAAGATTTAGTCACATAAATTTCAAAGCAATTAGTAAACTTTCTCAAAATGATTTGGTAAAAGGTTTACCTAAAATGAATTTTAAAGTAAAAAGTATTTGTGATGCTTGTCAATTAGGAAAATTATCAAAATCATCTTTTAAATCAAAGAAAAACATTTCTACATTATAGCCACTTAAATTATTGCATTTGGATCTTTTTGGACCAACGCAAATTCAATCTATTAATCATAACAAATATGTGTTCGTAATAGTAGATGATTTTTCAAGATATACTTGGACTATCTTAAAAAAAGTGATACTTTTGAAAATTTAAAAATATTTGCGAAAAGAATTCAAAATCTCAAAAGTTTGAAAATTAAGAACATTAGAAGTGATCATGGAGGTGAATTTGAAAATGAGAATTTTGAACATTTTTGTAATAAAAAGGGAATTTCACATAACTTTTCTTTCCTTGAACACCACAACAAAATGGAGTTGTAGAAAGGAAAAATAGAACTTTACAGGAATGTGCAAGAACTCTTTTAAATGGAAGCATTTTACCAAAGTATTTTTGGGCAGAAGCTGTAGCAACTGCTTGTTATGTTTTAAATCGTGTCTCCATTCGACCACTAACAAAACATACACCATATGAACTTTTTAATGGAAGAAAACCAAATATATCTTATTTTAAAGTTTTTGGTTCAAAATGTTTTATTCTTAATACAAAAGATCAGCTTGGTAAATTCGATCTAAAATCCGATGAAGGAATATTCATAGGATATTCGGAACGAAGCAAAGCTTATCGAATTTTCAATAAAAGAACTAAAATAACCGAAGAAACACCTCATGTTTCATTCGATGAGAATTTCAAAATTAATAACAAAATTAATGATGATGAGATAATTACTAAGACTGTCGCAGATACTAATACGGAAAAATCTTTTGATAATTCCATTACTCAAAATGAAAACATTACTAATCATGAAAATGAGTTAAGACCTCCTCCTAGGAAATTAAAAGATCACCCTCTTGAAAATGTTATTGGAGAAATTAATTCAAATGTTAGGACTAGAAGTCAACTTAATCAAATGGGCCATGTAGCATTCCTTTCAAATATTGAACCTAAAAATGCTAAAGAAGCCTCTACTGATGACTATTGGATTGTAGCTATGCAAGAAGAGTTAAACCAATTTGAACGAAACGAAGTTTGGGATTTAGTTCCTAGACCAAGTAATCAAACTGTCATTGGTACGAAATGGGTTTTCAAAAATAAGTATGATGAACAAGGTAATATAACTAGGAATAAAGCTAGATTAGTTGCACAAGGATATAATCAGGAGGAAGGAATTGACTATGAAGAAACGTTTGCTCCAGTCACCGGACTAGAAGCAATACGAATCGTACTGGCCTTTGCATGTTTTCATAATCTTAAAATTTATCAAATGGATGTTAAAAGTGCATTTTTAAATGGATATATTAAAGAAAATGTTTTTGTTGAACAACCACCCCTATTTACACATGAAAAATTTCCAGACCATGTTTATAAACTTAAGAAAGCTTTATATGGTTTGAAACAAGCACCATGTGCTTGGTACGAACGACTTAAAAGCTATCTTATAAATTTTGGTTTTGAAATAGGGAAAGTTGACCAAACACTTTTTATTAAGAAAACTAAAAAGAATATTTTAATTTTTCAAATTTATGTTGATGATATTATTTTTGGTTCTACAAATAATAAATTATGTTAGGATTTTTCTAACATAATGACCAAAGAATTTGAAATGTCACATATGGGAGAATTATCATATTTTCTTGGATTACAGATTAAACAATTGGAAAATGGAATTTTTATTAACCAAGAAAAATATTGTAGCAATCTAATTAAACGCTTTGGTATGGAAAATACTTCGGCCAAAACAACTCCAATGAGTACAACAGTACATCTTGAACGAGATGAAGATGTCAAAAGTGTTGACCAAAAATTACATCGAAGTATGATTGGATCACTACTTTATTTAACTGCTAGTAGACCTGACATAATGATGAGTGTTTGTCTGTGTGCTCGATTTCAAGCAAATCCTAAAGAATCACATATGCGAGCAATGAAACGAATATTACGATATCTTAGCAAAACCAAAGATTTCGGATTATTTTATCCGAAAGAATGTCCTTATGAATTAGTATCATACAGTGATGCTTATTTTGGAGGATGTTGGACGGATAGAAAACGTACGAGTGGGATGTGTCACTTCATTGTACATTCCTTAGTATCGTGGTTTAGCAAGAAACAAAACTGTGTTTCACTCTCGACCTATGAAGCAGAATATATTTCTGCTGCTTTAGCATGTGCTCAAGTCATATACGTGCAACAAACACTTCAAGATTTTAGAATAAATTTATCTAAATCTACTATTTTCTGTGATAATACTAGTGCTATAAACTTATCTAAAAATCCAGTCAATCATTCATGAACAAAACATATCGACATTCGTCATCATTTTCTTCGTGATAATATTGAAAAGGATTTAATAAAATTAGAATTTGTTTCATTTGAAAATCAATTGGCTGATATATTTACAAAACCTTTGAATGAAAATATTTTTATAAAATTAAGAAGAGAATTATGTATTATTTCTCAAAAATATTTGTAATTTTTTTTAAAAAAAAGTCCAGGGATTTGGTCTCTGCACTATTGGCTGAAAGTTCCATGTAATTACCATTTTGCTATTTGTATCTTTTGTTTATAGATTATACTTCAGTTGATTTTATAGATTTTATTATTATCTATTTTTATCAAGATGATTGTTATACAAAATTGTCTTTCAACCAGAAATTTCACTAGTTGTGCGTTTAATTGGTTATAATCATTTCTACCAGAAACATCTTGTTATTTTAAGCTATATATATTCACTATATATTTGGCTTCAAAAATTATTTCATATTCAATTCTTTTAATTTTCAAACCAAAATTTTTTTTATTCTCAAATATGTCTTCTCATGAAGACTCTGAATATTCTTCTGGCTATTCATCAATCAACTTTGAATCTCCTAGTTCGGGATCATTGTCATTACCTACTCCTACTCCTTATCATGAAAAGCTTCGATTAACCATAGTGGTTACACTCCAGAACCAAAACGACCAAGGAAACTTCACTTTGGTTCTCCATTAACCAAAGAAAAGATTAATGATATCCATCATTATCAACAGGAAACTTTGAATATTCAGAGAGAACTTTACTATGAACAAAAAATTCAAGGACAAAAACTAAATTGGTTGGAGAAAATGGCTGTCAAATTCTATGGCTCCACTCCGGTTCAAAATCACACAATCGTCCATTCACCTCGACGTCCTCATGTGTCACCAAACTCATGGGAACGTGGACAACCGGTTGGATCACCGGCTCGTCAGAACCACTGGTCTCCTCTCAAACCACTCAAAGAAAACACTAAAGTCGAACCAAGGAATTTTGATGACTCTCCTTCCAACTATTAGCTTCTGTTTTATTCTCTTATTTTGCATGTTGAATTTTACAAAAAATCTTGTCTGTTGTTTATTTTTATCATGTTTTATAAAAAGTTGAATACTTTTTTTTTATATAAACAGAACTGATATTAGCATCCTGTGCTAATTCAGACGTCTAATTTGTTAATCTGGAACAAAATTTTACCCAGATTCAGACGACTATTTCTATATTTCAGGCATCTGAATCAAGCCCAAAATACACTATTTTCTTGCTGCTTGACAAAATTGATCAAAACAGAAGTCTGATTTATAAATAGACGTCTGTTTTAACCCAGGCATCTTTTTTTACAAAACTGTTACGGGGCCTACATCTTGTCATTCACCTACTTTTTCATCTTTCCTCTCTTATCTACTCATTTTCTTACCGCATTCCTTCATTATTTACTTCATCAACCCATTCTCAAAACCCTAAAACTCGATTAAAATTCCCAAAATCTTCCTCCATAAAATGCCTCCTAAAACCAAGAGATCAAGAGAATCATCAACCGGACCATCCGAAGCACAAATTAGATCATGGCTTCACAATGAGACGGCTATTGCAAGATTTAACACAATGAAGAACTCCAAAATCTTTGAAGGAGCTTTTATGCAATTTCCAG
This sequence comes from Allium fistulosum, assembly GCA_030737815.1. NCBI lineage: Eukaryota > Viridiplantae > Streptophyta > Magnoliopsida > Asparagales > Amaryllidaceae > Allium > Allium fistulosum. Next base: position 58,011,359 of record CM060906.1, read on the forward strand.
AATTCAACGGCTATAGAATTAGAGAAATGGCTAAATCAAATCACTTCGATTCATTAATTGGGTATGATTTCAATAACTTGAAAATCAATCATCTACTTATCAAGTTATTTTATGCAAATATGAATTTAGATCACCACAGTCCCCAAAATATAGAAGATTGTGTTTAGATGATGGTATGTGGTGTCAAAATCTTTCTACCATTACAAAGATTAGGTTATATTTTAAGATGTCCTTACAAAGGATTAGACATTGACCATGTTGATGCGGATATGTATTAACGATACGAAGTATCTCATAGATTTCTTTTCGACGACATGACAAATTTGATTTCCACAAAGTTACGTCCATAAGCTTGAATAATCCATCGTGCTCTCATCCGATCTCTTCAACCCCGAACCAGTAGCTATGAGAAAATTTACAAAAGGGATTTCCAAGCACTCTATGCTATCTATTCTAACCAACAAGTCAATTGGGGGAAAATTATATTAGACGAATTTCAAAATGTGACAATTCATAAGAAATATAAGACTTTGCATTATAGGGCTTATATCATGAGGATATTAATGCAATGTGGAGTTTCGATACCCGATTCTGAATGCTCATCCATAAGTGTGCTTGGCTCTAAAACTTTAGGGCTAATGCAATTACCAAAGCGACCGCCATCTCATGATATCATTCCCTTTCAACAATGGATTGAAAACCGAAATCGTAGTATTCGTCAACCGTCTTATCCAAACATAGCTTCATCATCTTCATCTCAACCGCATCAACAACAAGAAGAAGAAGAAGACTATAATGAAATTCAAGAAATCCGAGAGGATGCTACACTAAAACAAGCCTTACGAACTCTTTCACAAAATCAAAAGAGGCTTCAAAAGCAAATGATGAGCATGGAAAGAAACACGAACAAGAAATTCAACTCCATCAAAGGTTTCTTAAACAAAATTTGGGATAAGCTTGCGTGTGTATCTTCTTCATCTACCAACGTGCAACATAATCCGGCACTATTCACTTGGTCTTCCGACCAAGAAGAGGAAGAAGAAGGTGATGAACAAGACGAGGATAGTGAGGATTTCTGAAGTGGTATGGATGCTTTTTCTATTTTGTTATATTGTGTTATCTTATTACTGAAATGGTATGGATGTTTTTCTATTATTTTTTTGTTATGTTGTGTTTTGAGTTTTATGTTATGTTCTGTGATATTGTCACTTGAAACGTTGTGTTCTACTTTAAATTAGCTGTATGTTTCTCACCAATCATTCTCTGTGATGTTATCGTATTCTATATATTTCTTTGCTACTTTAATCACTAATTCCTTTTAGTAATGACAAAGGGGGAGAAAAAGGTAAAAATATTGATGCATAAATTCTTTTATTCAAGGGGAGAAATTTTATATTTTCATACTAACCAAGTTTTAATGACAGAAGAAGTTATTATTTACTAACCAATATCATTATAATTGTCATTATCAAAAAGGGGGAGAATGTTAGAACCTCAATTCCTAATATTTTGATAATAACAATTATATGTGTTTATCTAACCAAGTTTTACAGGAAAATATTGATGACCAAATTCCAGATTGATGGACGTAATCGTTTACATGTTATAGAGTCTGTGTCTAGTTAGTAATATATGTTAAAATCTCTCCTGATTCGTATAGATGCACAAGCCACACTTGTTTTCAAAAGAAGTTTTAAAGATGTCTGATTAACAGAATTCAGACGTTTGAATCATAAATACAGACGTCTGACTGCTGAAGCAAATATTTTTTTCAACAGCAAAATCAAACGTCTGAACATAATATTCAGACGTCTGAATAAGGTCTAAAATGAAATATTTCGGCACTGCCTTATTATTTCCTACATTCAGAAGGCTGAATTTTAAATTCAGAAGTCTGAGTTAAAATTAACGGCTAGTTTTTTAAAGGTTGCTTCTCTTCCCTGAACAGAAACAATGTTAATTTCAACAGTTGCTTCTATTCTGATTCATGGCAACTCTTCACTAATCATTGCAACCTTTAACAACTATAAATAGCAAGCAATTTCAACACTATTCTTCACTGATTCTTATTTTGATTTCTAAACTCTATATTCTTGCTATTTACTTTCTAGTGTTACAAATCAAACTATTTGATCACCAAACACTCAAGCATACTCTTGTGTGGTCAACTAGACTTCCTTTCTTCACAAATTACACTATATACCATAAAGGAGAAGATTATAGGAAGGGTGTACTTATATTGACTTATCAGTGCTATTATAGAGCATATTTATTAAGAAACATTTCCACTTGTATTTGAAGTCCTGTTGTAGTATTCTCAGGTAGTAGAAGTCCTATTCGGTTGTCTAGGCGGGAAAGTCCTATTCGGTTGTTCAGGCGGTGTAATACATATTCCTCCGGGTGAAGCGAGGGTATCAATTGAATTCCAGAAGGAGTCTGGGACTGGACGTAGAGCGAGAAGTTCGAACCAGTATAAAAATCTCTGGTGTCTTTTATTATTGCTTATATTTTTATATTCATATTCCGCTCAAGCAAGTAATTTAGTTAACTTTCATATTACACGATCCTATAGCACATAGTAACTTTCAAATACATCCAGTATACAACACAAGGATATCAATACATGAGACTATACAATAAAAGGTGATATACAACAATACTGAATACTAGCCACCTCTATGCCTAAAAAATACAAGCTGGTCTCATTATCTTTGAACCTGAAATGTCTCGGATTGATCCGAGTATTACATAAATAACACATGGGTCAGGCTATGTTTAAATAAAGAGGTAACTCATACACACACACATTCAAGATGAAGGCAAAATGATTCATGAACTTGGAAACACACTCGGTGGGCAAGAAAATAGCATTCAACAAGTTTGAAGCAAAATGGGGCTAAGTGGACCTCTCGATACCAAGAGGTATTTCTTCCACTTAGCACCCTCAAATTCCTAATACTTGATGCAAAACCTCTAGCTGGAGAGCAAGCAGATTGGGCTCAGCAAGGATCCGGAGATATTGAACCCTAGATTAGATGATAAACGATCCGGAGAGATCGAACCCTAGATCGGATGATAAACGATCGGGAGAGATCGAACCTAAGATTGGATGATAAACGAAACAGTGATATTGAACCCTAGATTAGATGATAAATAATCCGGAGAGATCGAACCCTAGTTTGGATGAGACGCTAGATCGAAAGTTAAATGATCCAGAGAGATCAGACCCTAGAATGGACATTGCCTGACCTTAGGATTTAAGCGCCTTGTGATTAGACTAGAATAGATAAATCTTGAATGAACACAGGATGATTTTGATATATGATATGGATAAAACAAACTGATTATGATTTATGACTAACACTTAACCAAGGACTAGAGTTTTTAGCTATGATGGTCTGGAATAACCATGGATTTGCAGGAGAATCCAAAGGAACCGGATGATTCGCCACAACTTGAATTCGTGGATGGCCGGAGGGCTCAACTAATGAAGATTGACTATTGCTGAAACTTGTTCTTGAGCAAAGCACACCTTACATTCATAAGGCATACTTTGGAGGGCAAGTGTTAACTGGCTTTTTGACCAAGCGGATTTTCAACCAAAATGAGAATGTCAAGATGAAGGCAAAATGATTCATGAACTTGAAAACACATTCGAAAGGGCAAGAAGATGACATTCAACAAATTTGAAGAAAAATAGGGCTAAGTGAACCTCTCGGTACCAAGAGGTATTTCTTCCACTTTGCACCCTCCAAATCCCTCATACTTGATGTACAACCTCTAGCGATCATAGTAAAGTACTTTCTTCATAGAATAGAAGAGCAATTATAAGGATTGAAGAGAAGAAAGCAAAGGAAACATGTTGAGATAAGCGGAATCAGGGAAATCGTCAGGAATGACTCAACCTTCAAGGAAAAGAGTTTGGAATACATCGATTTAGAGATAGCAGAGCAAAGTAAATGAGAAAGAGAGATTTTCTCCAACACAAACCTCTCGATACCGAGAAGTCCATATTGGGAATTGGGCCGGCGTGCGCTCTCCTCCACCTATAGGATTGCATCTGGACCTTGTACTACTCGAGCCTATGGATCTATAGAGTTGTTTCCCCTATAAATATCAACCCTATAGCAACTAAAGGAGGAATTTTTTTGGACCTTTGGCATTTCTCCTTCTTCATCCCCCATCTCTCTTCACAACAGTCACCAAGGTATACATTTTTTGCAGTTCTTGGCTTAAGAACCTGCCAATTCCTTGTACTTGTGATTTCAATCTCTCTCGAATCTTTGATAAATAAAATATAAAGAGGAGTAAGCCAGAAATTGCCGAACCGCTATAAAAATTCTTAGTGTTCTCTACTTTCTTGTTATTTTCCACTAGACTTCTATATTTCAATAGAACTTTGGGTGTTGTGCCATTTTTAGGGTTAACATTTTGGTGTTGTCATTGAGAAATAGTTAGATTTTACAACCTAAAGTTTAGATCTGAAGTTTGGAGAAGATGAAGAGGCATATCACCATATCTAGGATTGGAGGGAGTCAACCAAAGCATGGGGCAGGCAGGTGGTGTCCTTAAATTTTAATCATTCCATATTCGTGACTAAAGAGGAGACGCTATATGGATTTTTCTAAAGGTTGGGACAACGAAGAACAGCCGGAGTAGTTAGAATTCAGAACCCAAGGCCATAAACCAATGCAGGAACATTTGGAGTTGGAAAAAAGTGAACTGGAGTAATGCCCCCATAAGCAGGACCAGTCGGTACTAACCTGAATTGAGTCGATACCGAGAGGAATTTACTCGCAGGCACGATTGATTTAGATCTATGATGAGCTCTAATGCCTGGAATGGTCAATGCTGGAACTAAAGAGATAGATCAGAATGCAAATGCTCAATGGTAGAAGCTAGAACCAGAAGCTCGTGGTAGGAACATGGTCAGAATGAAGTTAAGGATCAGAGACTTCCACTGGGTGATAACCCCATAATTGGGACGGATTGGAGAAAGGTTCGTTTCCCATGATTTTTTTTAGTTTTGAATAGTTAAGACAATAATAACCTTGAACTACTTAAACGTCTACAAGACTTCGATTGGTCTCAAGGCATGCTTTGAGTTGGATGTCTAAGATGAATAATTAGGATGTTTGAGATGAATATTTAGGATGTCTACTTGCTTGCTTTGATTTGGATATTTGATTTTTGAAATCCACTTGTATGTGATGACTAATTTTAATCGTGGTAGTCCCATCCAGAGAGATGGGCAGTGACTTCAAGAAATAAGTTTCCTTACTGAAGAGTAAGTAGATGGACTTGCTTGTTGTTGAGTCCCCTCGTCGAAGCACGAGCGGATTGGGCTTAATAAGGATTCGGAGAGAACAGAAGTAAGTCCCTCACTAGAGAGTGAGAAAATGGACTTGCTTGTCATTGAGTTCCCTTGCTGGAGACCAAGCGGATTGGGCTTAATAAGGATCTGGAGATATCGAGCCCTAGATTAGATGATAAACGATCCGGAGAGATCGAACCCTAGATCGAATGATAAACGATCGGGAGAGATCGAACCTAAGATTGGATGATAAACGATACAGAGAGATTGAACCCTGATTAGATGATAAATAATCCAGAGAGATCGAACCCTAGATAGGATGAGACTCTAGATCGAAAGTTAAATAATCCAGAGAGATCAGACCCTAGAATGGACATTGACCGACCTTAGGATTTGAGCGCCTTGTGATTAGACTAGAATAGATAAATCCTGAATGAACACAGGATGATTTTGATATATGATATGATAATTTTGGATAAAACAGACTGATTATGATTTATGACTAACACTTAACCAAGGTCTAGAGTCCTTAGCTATGATGGTCTGGAATAACCATAGATTTGCAGGAGAATCCAAAGGAACTAGGTGATTCGCCGCAACTTGAATTCATGGATGGTCGAAGGGCTCAACTAACGAAGATTGACTATTGCTGAAATTTGTTCTCGAGCAAAGCACAACTTACATTCAAAAGGCATACTTTGGAGGGCAAGTGTTGACCGGCTTTTTGACCAAGCAGATTTTCAACTGGAATCAGAATGTCAAGATGAAGGCAAAATGATTCATGAACTTGAAAACACATTCGAAAGGGCAAGAAGATGACATTCAACAAATTTGAAGAAAAATATGGCTAAGTGGACCTCTCGGTACCAAGAGGTATTTCTTCCACTTAGCACCCTCCAAATCCCTCATACTTGATGTACAACCTCTAGCGATCATCGTAAAGTACTTTCTTCAGAGAATAGAAGAGCAATTGTAAGGATTGCAAAGAAGAAAGCAAAGGAAACATGATGAGATAAGCGGAATAAGGGAAATCGTCAGGAATGACTTAACCTTCAAGGAAAATAGTTTGGATTACATCAAATTAGAGATAGGAGAGCAAAGCAAATGAGAAGGAGTGGTTTTTACCAACATAAACCTCTCGGTAGCGAGTAGAACCTCTCGGTACTGAAAGGTCCATACTGGGAATTGGACTGGCGTGCTCTCTCCTCCACCTGTTTCTTGCTTCTATATTTGTACAACTCAAGCCTATGGATCTGTAGAACAAATATCAATCTTATAGCAACTAAAGGAGGATCTTTTCTGGACATTTGGCACTTCTCCTTTTTCATCCACTATCTCTCTTTACAATAGTCACTATAATAGATATTGTTGGCATTTCTAGCCTTAAGAACCTGCCAATTCCTTGTACATGTGATTTCAATTGTTATCTTGCCTTTTGGCAAGGCCGTGACACCAAGGAATTGACTAGTAACCAATGACGGTCCGTCCTAGAAATCAGTTATACACAAGCTCACTATGGATATCGACGAATTTTGTCCGAGTCCGGATCAAGCTTAAATTGATATGACACAACAAGCGAAGCTATGAGAGTCAACGATCCAAATCTCAAGTCAATCCGAGTTCGTATGTTCAAGTTACGAACGATACAAAAGTGGATGAAAACCAACTACACTTCGACTCGCTCCATTCGAATCCATCTGGGAAGCCTACTTCGACTCGCTCCACTTCGACTTGCTCTGCTTCATGTCCATCAGAAAACCACTAATCGACTCGCTCCACTTCGATTCGCTCCGCTTCACGTCCATCGGATAGCCTATGTTCGACTCCACCTAGTTCGACTCGCTTCGTGCTCATCAGGTAGCCCATGTTCGACTCCATCTAGTTCGACTCCATCAGAGACCACATTTCGACTCGCTCCACTTCGTCAACTTTGCATCCATCCGAAGACTTCTACTTTGTGCCCATCAATGCGAAGCAAGGCACAGCAGTCAATACGAATAAACGCCACGTCACCGAGTCAGACAGAACCGAGTCGAACAAAGAGCGAGTCGAAACAAAAGCGAGTCGAACGAAACAGCCAACTGAGAATCCCAATTCGTATCGATCATATCTCCTAATCTACATGTCCAAATGATATGAAATTTTCACAGAAGACTACGTGCATGCTAAGGAATGTCCACGCCAAATTTCATCTCCATTGGATGAAATCTTAAGCGATACGAAATCTGTTCGTATCGATCACGGATCGAACCGAAACTTCACGAGCTTGGGCGCGTGGGCCTGGTCACGTGCCAGAGAGGGTCTCTCGAGATCTGAGCGAAATACCAGCCTCCTACACCTATAAATAGACCCCCAAAGCCAACAGAAAAGGGGTTCTTCTTCTTCTTTGAGATCTCCAACGCCCAGACTCTGCCGGATCCAGATCTGAACTCCATTGCTGCTGCTACAAACGAATTTTACTGTTGCAAATCATAATTACCTGCTATAATTCATTGAATTCACTTGTAATCTTCAAATAAAGATCAATAAAGCTATCAACTTCATAGTGGACGTAGGCGATACGCCGAACCACTCTAAATTCTTATGTTTCCTTGCATTTTACTTAGTTTCATATCTGAGATTTGGAGTTTTGTTAGATAATTCCTCTTTTTCCATTTAATTTCTTCACTTTATCTCTTTAAAAACTTCCGAAGAGTGTTGTGCCCAATTTTGGTACAAACACTTGGTGCTTTCACTGAGAAAAACCTAATTTTTCTCCTGCTCTTTGGATCTCCTATCTATATCGGATTGCATAAATCCAAGAAGAAGATCCAGATCTAGAACTTTGAAGCCCTTCCATTCTATTCAGATTTGCATCGGATCTAGGAAAGGACTTTCATCACCTCACCATGGTAAGTACACGGACTACCTCTACAACTGCTGATCAAGGAGGACGGGACAGGCAGAATCCCGCGCAATTGCCTCCATCAAACCAAGATGCCGCCGAACCTTCAGATCCAACAGGTCCGGTTACCAGACAAGAGTTCCAGACGCTGTTCCAAGAATTGACCCAGAGTCGACAACAGCTAACTGAACAACCGCGCGCCAACGCAGAGTTGACCAACCAGCTAAATCGCCAAAGGCGAAGAAGATCCAGAAGAGACCAAGGTTCCTATTCTTCCACAGAGAGTTCAGCCTCCTCAAATGGCCAAACCAGATCCACACGTCCACGGCTAGGTGTAAGCTACACCCAAGCCATGGGACACCAACCTGCTTCGAATCTTGGGCAACCTAGAGCTGGACCATCCGCTAGTCTCCGTACAGAACCTTCAACTCGAGGAGGTGCTGCTCCTTACCATGTCACCGACAACATTGCTACTACCACCACTACCGGACGGGGAGGTGATGCTAGAAACCAAGCTGATCCTTAACGTAACCAACGAGAGAAGACTCCTGAGCCTTATGTCCCCGAGGATGTTGAACCAAGGAGGCGAGGCACGGACCGTCGACCGCGTCCGGTCCAGACTCGTGCTGTGGAACCCGACCACACCTTGGCACAACATGCTCCAAGTATCCGAATGCCGGATATACCAACGATGATCCGCCAAATGATCCGTGAAAGTCAGGGTCTCTCTAATGATGATTGGGGAATCTCCCGGAGTCATACCCCTTTCACCGATGACATATTGTATGCTGAACCACCTCGGTGTTTCAGGATGCCAACTTTTCCAGTTTACGAAGGGAGTTCTGATCCCAATCAACACATCCTGAAGTACGAATGGCTGATGAATGCTGCAAGAGCTGATGATGCAGTAAAATGTCATAGTTTACCCATTTCCCTGGGAGGCATTGCAACCATGTGGTTTACTTGTTTGCCACCACGATCCATTTCTAGTTTTGATCAGATGGCCACCAAGTTTGTTGAACAATTCCGTATGCACGTAGCGAGGCCTAAAGATGTCAACACTCTGTCTAGTGTTACACAAGTTCCCGGAGAAACACTTAGACATTACTTGGAGCGATTCCATGTTGCGTGTGCAGAAATAAGCAATCCCAACGATAACTCTATCCTGATGGCATTGACTAAGGGGATTGATGCTAATTCTGAGTTCGGAAATTGGTTAGCTGGAAAACCACCTGCATCATTGGACCGTTTCTATTCCAAGGCAGCCCAATTCCTGAGAAGGGAGGATGTGAAACAGTCTAGGAAGCAGGATGACGCAGGGACCAACATCGAAGGAATCCAAAGTAACATCGCTATTAAACAGTCCGGAGGTAGTTCTGGAAAAGTTCAGTTGAACGTACAAAATAAACAGAATCAGCAAAGGGACAATGGAAATCAAAGCAAAAAATGCGATCAGAATTGTGGTCCACGGCGTAGAGCTTCCATGTACGATACTTACACTCCATTGAACATGACATTGGAAAATGTGTATTTGCAGACCTGCAATACCATGCAATACAAGAAACCTGCCCCGAAACCACCGACTAAAAGACAAATCCAAACAGGAAAATTCTGTAGATTCCATGAGAGTTATGACCACAACACCAATGAGTGTCTTCACTTACAAGACCTCATTGAAAAACTGAAACGTGAATGGAAGTTGGATCAGTATGTGCGGGCGCCGCAGTCTGGTGGTGCGGGCCCATCAAATCAGAATCGTGCGTCGAATCAGGAAAGACAGGAGGAACCCGCTCGTACAGGCGGGAGGTTGGTTATCAATACAATAAGTGGTGGTCCTCACCCAGCGGATCGAAGCTGGAAGGAAATGGAGTCGTATTCCAGTTCTATCAGGCATGCAGACTTCGAGTGTTGTAGTAGTTTTGATGAAGGGGCTCCGGCCAAGCAACATAAAACGATGACAGATGACATCGTATTTAGGAATAGAGATGCTGATAAAGTCGAAGCCCCCACTATCGATCCACTGGTCATCTCAGCTCAAGTAGGTCCTGCTTGGATGAAGAGAATCTTAGTTGACAGTGAGAGCTTTGTGAATATTTTGTTTAAGCGAGCCTACGATCAAATGAGAATGGAAGCCATGGACTTGAAACCTTGTCAATCCCGAATCCACGGATTCAACAGGAGTGCTACTATACCCACTGGAATGGTGGAACTTCCAGTGGAGTTGGGAGTTGGAGAACGACGAAGAGTACGGATGTTACAGTTCATTGTTTTGGACATAGACTCCCCTTACAATGCTTTCTTGGGCTGACCGGCCCTCGCTGAATTCAGGGCAGCCATCGCCCCGTGGTCTTTGACTTTAAAGTTTCCCACTGATCATGGAGTAGGAATCATTCAAGGAGATCAGGCTGCTGCCAGGGCCTGTTATGTTGCTGAGCTGCGAGAGGCGCAGCAAAAGAAGAAAGGAAAGGGCGTAGAGGAATCTCTCTGCGTCCGTTTTGCCGATAATTGACAACTAACGCCCGGGCCTAGGCCCGGGAGGCCCGGGCACCCCAGCCAATTCCTTAAGGATCTTGACCCAAGAGAAACTGAAGACGAAGGAGAATCAAAAGAAAGTCAAGCATCCCCGGCCGAACTGACGATCGATGTCCCAATTGACAATGACAATGACTCAAAAATGATAAAGATTGGGTCTTAGCTAAGCCAGAAAACTCAAGAGGAATTGGTTGAATTTCTACGGGAGAATCTTGACGTATTCGCCTGGATGCATTCTGACATGTGTGGGATCTCGCCGGACATCGCGAGCCACACCCTGAACATTGATCCGCGGCATGTCCCGGTCAAACAGAAAAGGCGTGGTATGGATCCAGAGAGATCTGCCGCCCTTAAAGAAGAAGTAGAAAAGCTTAAAGCAAACGGGTTCATTCGGGATGCTCTATATCCTGAATGGGTTTCAAATCCTGTGCTCGTCCGAAAGCCAAATGGAAAGTGGAGAACATGTGTCGATTATTCCGATCTGAATAAAGCATGTCCCAAAGACAGTTTCCCGCTTCCCAGAATTGACCAGCTAGTAGATTCGACAGCGGGGCATGAACTCTTATCCTTCATGGATGCGTATTCTAGCTATAATCAGATACCAATGCATTTACCCGATCAGGAACATACCAGCTTCGCAACCAATCTGGGACTTTACTGTTACAAAGTTATGCCATTCGGACTCAAGAATGTCGGGGCTACTTATCAACGATTGGGCAATCGGATGTTTGCCAATCAAATCGGGAAAACAATTGAAGTATATGTAGACGACATGCTTGTGAAGTCACGACTCTCCACCGACCATGTTAAAGACCTGGAAACTATGTTCAATATACTTCGAGAATACAAAATGAAGCTAAACCCACTGAAATGTCATTTTGGAGTTGCGTCCGGAAAATTCCTTGGATTCATCGTCAACGCTCGAGGGATCAAAGCTAATCCTGAAAAGATCTGGGCTATCAGAAATCTTAAAACTCCGAAAACCATAAAACAAGTCCAAAGTCTCAATGGAAAGGTAGCGGCATTGAGCAGGTTCATTTCAAAGTCAACTGACAAATGCATTCCTTTCTTCGATCTGATCCGAAAAGGGAAACGAAACTTTGAATGGACCACGGAGTGTGAGGGCACTTTCCAAGCGCTAGTTCAACATCTATCCACACCACCTATCCTGTCGAAGCCTATTGATCACGAGAAGTTGTTCGTATATTTGGCAATATCAGAAAACGCTATCAGCGCTGCATTAATTCGAGAAGAAGACAAGGTACAGAAGCCAGTATACTACGTCAGCAAGCGGTTGACTGGGGCCGAAAGGAATTATCCAAAGCTAGAAAAGTTGGCTTATTGCCTGGTTATTGCGTCAAGAAAGCTCCGACCGTATTTCCAAGCACATCCCATTATTGTTTACACCAACCAGCCGTTACGACAGGTCCTCTTGTGGCCTGAGATGTCTGGTAGGTTACTCAAGTGGAACATCGAACTGAGCCAATTTGACATTACTTACACTCCAAGACGATCCATTCAAGGACAAGTCCTAGCCGATTTTATAGCTGAGTTTACCATTCCAGAGGACTTGCTCAAAACCAGTAAATCCCCTGAATACGTCTGGAAGCTTTATACCGACGGTGCATCTAACGATCGGTGTTCGGGCGCTGGTGTTGTACTTGAAACTCCCGAAGGTTGATCCATATGCTATGCTTTGAAGTTCGATTTTCATGCGACTAATAACGAAGCTGAATATGAAGCCCTCTTAGTTGGCTTGAAACTTGCTAGAGATTTGAGAATTATCGCAGTGGAAGTTTATTGTGATTCACAACTAGTTGTGTGTCAAGTACAGGGAGAGTATCAAGCAAGAGATCGAAGGTGGGCTGCTTACTTAGCTCGAGTTCAAGAAGTACTAAATCAGTTTGATTACTATGCCATTTATTGTATACCTGGAGAACGCAACCAAAAAGCCGATTCGTTGGCAAAGCTGGCCAGCACAGGTGAAGCTCAGCAAATAGGACTCGTTCCCGTAGAAATGCTATCCTCCCCAAGCATTGACCAGGCAGAAATAGACTGGGTATGCGAAACCGTCCTCGAAAAGGACTCATGGATGACTCCACTCAGAAATTACATTGAGCACAGAACCCTGCCGGAGCGCAGGAGTGAAAAGAGACAAGTCCTACGGAAGGCCTCACGCTTTACCATCCAGAATGGAATCATGTACAGAAGAGGGTACTCAGTCCCTCTACTCCGGTGTATTGCTCACGATGAAATTAAACGAGTATTGCACGATGTGCACGAGGGAGAATGTGGCGATCTCACCGGGGGGCAAGCACTTGCCAAGAAAATACATCGATACGGATATTACTGGCCGACCGTGAATCGCGATGCGTCGGATTATGCAAAGAAATGTGATAGGTGCCAGAAATATGCTCAAATTCCTAGAGCTCTTCCTACTGAGATAACACAAATGGTCAGCCCATGGCCGTTCGCAATGTGGGGCATCGACATCATCGGTGCTCTACCACTTGCAAAAGGCGGTGCGAAATACGCCATCGTCGCAGTTGATTACTTTACAAAGTGGGCTGAAGCCGAAGCCCTTGCTACCATAACAACGAAGAAAGTAATCAACTTTGTAGTTCGCAACATCATCTGTCGATTCGGTCTCCCACACACCATTATTACGGACAACGGAACCTAATTCGACAGTGCTGAATTTAAAGATTTCTGCAAACAATTTCACATCCAAAAGAAATTCTCTGCAGTTGCACACCCTCAGGCAAACGGACAGGTCGAAGCAGTTAATAAAGTTATAAAATCCATTCTGAAAAAACGACTGGAAAAGGTCGGGGGCAAGTGGGTCGATGAACTTCCTATGGCTTTATGAGCTTACCGAACATCCCACAAGACCACGACCGACCACACTCCATTCTCTCTCTCATATGGTTCAGAAGCCGTTATTCCAGTCGAACTAGAAGTACCTTCTCATCGTGTGACATACTATGATCCGAAGACAAATGCTATATTACTTGCTGAATCTCTCGATCTATTAGATGAGAAGCGTGAAGAAGCCGATTTGAGGGCAGCTGCGCATTGAAGTCGAGTCGCCCGATTGTATAACACCAAGGTCCGTCCACGAACCTTCGAACTAGGCGATCTCGTCTTGAAAAGAATTTATCCGGTTCCTTCGTATATGAAGCCGACATGGGAAGGACCGTATGTTATTGAACGAAGGCTCGGAGATGGCACATTCAAATTATCGACCGTCGACAGTCTTACTCTGCCAAGAGCCTGGAATAGCGAGAGCCTTCGCCGCTATTACACATGACAGGCTATCTTTACCCATTTAGATTAATTTCCATTTTGCAATTTGTTTCTGCATTTCGAAATTAGAATTTGTAATAAGGCAACTGACTTTGCCATATTTTCTTATTTCAGCAATAAAATGCAATCTCTTCGAGCCAGAGCTGTGATTTACTTGAAATGCTTCATATGATCATCACTATGCACGGAGAGCTATGTTCCACCATACGGTGGGATTTATTCAAATAGGGAGTGACTGCGATGCGACCAATCACTCGCTAAGTGAAACCCGAGCTCGGGGACCAGCCATCACATCAAAGTCAAGAAAGGATTGTTACACGACAATCCTTTATTCAACTCCAAATTCCCAGAGTGCGAATTGGAGTATAAACATCAACTCTGAACTCGCAGAGTGTGAGGCGGAGTATAAACACCAACTCCGAACTCCCAGAGTGTGAGGCGGAATATAAACATCAACTCCGGATTCCCAGAGTGCGAAACGGAGTATAAACATCAACTCCGAACTCCCAGAGCGTGAGTCGGAGTATAAACGTCAACTCCAGATTCCCAGAGTGTGAACTGGAGTATAAAGATACGTCTACGGAAAGGATGGATCTGTCCGCCCAACGACTTCGTCCGTATCCGCACCAAGTTTGAGGAGGATGGACCCGTCCATCTAATGACCTCGCTTGTTAACTCAGGGTGGATGTTATCCGACCGTCCACGATCCTGATACACCTTTCATTCCCAGAGTGCGAACAAAATCCAAAAAACATATAGCAGATGTGACTGACCGTCTGCTCATCAACTCCTAACTCCTAGAGTGCAAGTCGGAGTATAAACATCGACTCCGGATTCCCAGAGTGCGAAACAGAGCGTAAAACCAACTTCAAGTTCCCGAAGCATGAATCGAAGTATAAATATGTTATCCCCCTTTTGGCAAGGCCGTGACACCAAAAAGTTGACTGGAAAACTAAAGACAGTTCGTCGTAAAAGTTCGTTATACACTGTTTCACCATGGATATCAATGAATTTTGTCCGAGTCCGGATCGAGCCACAATTAACAAGACATAGCAAGCAAAGCCAGGGCAGCCAACGTCCCAAGTTTCAAGTCGATCCGAGTACGTATGCTCAAATTATGATCTATGCAAGTTAGGAGAGAAGCAATGATTCGAATCCATCTATTCGAATCCATCAGGATCGAATCGATCAACAGGCTGGGCTAGGTCATGTGCTTCATATTCGCATCCATCATTAAGACATGGTTCGACTCGATTTGGGTCCTTGACCATCACACATGTTCGAATCCATCAGGTTTCCCTTACTTCGAATCCATAGGTGTCACTGCGCTTCGAACCCATAGAGTGACCTTGCTTCGAATCCACCCTGTTGAGGCAGCTTCGAATCGATCAACTATGAGATACCTCGATCGATTCAAATGAACATCTCCTCGAATCCATTCCCTCGAATCCACTAATTAAAGGCGGCTAAAACCATGGATTCGACCCAGTAAACTCGGAGAAAAAGCTGGATCAACCCGAGAAGCGTGCGCGACACGTCACCATTCACACGCGCAAACCATCGATTCGACCTTATCGATTCGAAGGGGATCGATTCGAACCAAGCATGTCAACCGGAAATGCAATCTTGAATCGATCATAACTTGAGATCTACAAGTCCAAATGCTATGAAATTTTCACAGTTACGTACACGCTGAAGAATGTCCACACCAAATTTCAGCTCGATTGGATGATTTCTTGATCGATTCGAATGGACTTCGAATCGATCCCAAAGTGGGCCGGGATTTCCTGAGAGCGGGCATGTGGGCCCCCTCACGTGCCAGAACTGGTCTCCCGAGATTTAGGTGAAATATCAGCCTCCTACACCTATAAATAGAGCCCCTGGTCATTCAGAAAAAGGGTCGGACAATTTTAAGAGCTAAAGAGCGCCCAGACTCTGCCAAATTTACTCAGAATCACCACTGCTTCCATAGATTCAGACTTAGCTCAGAAAATCAGTTGTGCTACATTATAAGAAATTGTAATCTTCAAGTGAACATCAATAAAATCATCAACTTCAGAGTGGACGTAAGCAAGATCACCGAACCACTATAAATTCTGTGTTGTTTCTTGCTTTCATCTAATTTTTCTAAGAGTTCTTCATTTTTATTTCTTTACATATTTGATATCTGTGATCTGTGATTGGGAACTGGTGCTTTCACAACATTTGGGGTTTCTGACCAATTTTGGCACAAACACTTTGGTGCTTTCATTGAGAGGGACTAGCACCCGCTACATAAGATTTGAAGTTCAGATCTGAAAGCTTGAAGATTTGAAAGACAATGACCCGACAAACAAGTAGAAGGAAAAGAGCTGAGAGAAGTCAGCACGAAGGAAGTCAAGAGGCTTCCTCAGGAGCAAACCAAACTTCAGCCTTCATCACTAGGGATGAGATGGAGGCAATGATGAGAAGACAAGAAGAAATGATACAGAACTTGCTTCAATAGATTGGGCAACTTGGAGCACAAAATCAAGGACCAATCAGAGCCCAGAACAGAGCAGGACCATCTAGCGCAGTGCCGGAGCTGGGGGGCCCACACTTAGGACATGTTGATCCGAACCTGGGAAGAGAGACAAAGACATCCGAGCAACCTGACAGCGATAGTGGGATGAACGCTCAGCCAAGGGGGCAGACACCCGAAAGCTCACACGGACTCGGGAGGCAGATCGAAGATAGTGAACGAGGACTACAGCTTGGAGACAACGATAGATTGGCAGAGATGGCGAGCCATGAGAGGCGGATTAGTAAACAGAGATCTTGAAGATGTGAACAGGAGTCCCTTTTCTCCTGCGATTAGGTTGGCTAGGAACCCACCAAAATTCAAACTGCCAACAATGGATAGGTATGATGGGAGGACGGATCCTACGGTCCATCTAACGAGGTATATAAGGCACATGGAAGTGCTGGGGGCATCACAGGAAGTCATGGCCCGGTGCTTTCCATTGTATTTAACAGACATAGCAACTTTATGGTTCAGACAGCTAGAGAGCGGCTCCATTAGGACATGGACCGATTTGATTGAGAAATTTATGAGGCAATTCAGGGTTCACATTTCAAGACCCAAGAATGTGATGAGTTTGGCAACGCTAAAGCAGAAAGTTGGGGAGTCTTTGAGGAATTTCCTGACGCGATTCAATGCGGCAGCGGCATCGGTGGATCGGCCAGATCCATCCATGGTTATGATGGCAGCTGTGTCCGGAGTAGCTGACGGCACAGAATTCAAAAATTCATTAACTAAGGATCCGCCTATGGACCTAGGAGAATTCTATCACGAGGCAGAAAAGTTTTTGCGATTGGAAGACGCTAATGCTGAAAGAGAAGAAGGAGAGGGAATAGAAGTTTATGCAATTAAAGACAAAAAGCCTCTCGAAAAGGACTCATGCAAGGATAAAGGAAAACGAAAGGCTGAGGATAGTGGTGACGGGCCAAAGCGACTGCGGAGAGAGCCACGATTCACCACCTACTCAGAGCTGAATGAGAGTTTGGAGCGAATCTACCGAGATACACGAGAGCAAGTTCCCTACCGTAGGCCAATACGAAGGGACCCCACTGTTGACGAGAGGAAATCAGATAGATATTTCTTGTTCCACGAACTGAACGGTCATAACACTAACGACTGTAGACATCTGAAGGATGAGGTGGAAGGGCACATCAGGAACAGTATGCTACTTCAGTATGTGAGAAGGCGAGCTCCAGCAGTGGAGCCAGAGCGACCACCGTCTACATCAGCTAGGGGTGACCCTGAGCCGGGACACCGTATGGTTATCAATTAATTGAAATAACGATGAACAAGTCGTAAACCTCTCACCAACACGGGTAAGTCATTTACACATGTGCGAGATCACGAGCGGTCCATAGGCATGCTCTGAATGACTATTAACCCTATCGTTGTGGGAGTTTACACTTTGACATCCTTGCTTTGCTTTTGTTTCATCTTGATTTGAACATTTGAACTTGATTTTGTTTAACATTTCTGCTAAAAACTTATTTTCAATAAAAGAATGCTACCTGTGATTCCATAACGGCTAAACTACTTATGCATGTACGGGATCGCGAACGGTCCCTAGGCATGCTCTGAGATAGTGATGAACCGCCCTGACAAACGATCCAGGAACCCACTCGAACATGAACCTGGTATCGATGATACAAAGTCCCCCTCGGGCACACACAATTCGCCCCGAATGGCACCCGACCTCGAACGGTCACCATTCGCCTCGAACGGCACCCGACCTCGAACGGCACCCGATCGCGAACGATCACAATTAGCCTCGAACGGCACCCGACCTCGAACGGTCACAATCTGCCTCGTACGGCACCCGACCGTGAATGGTCACACTTCATCTAGTATAACATTCGATCGTGAACGATCACATTCTGCCTCGTGCGGCATCCGATCG
The DNA here is from genome assembly GCA_030737815.1 of Allium fistulosum. Classification (NCBI taxonomy): domain Eukaryota; kingdom Viridiplantae; phylum Streptophyta; class Magnoliopsida; order Asparagales; family Amaryllidaceae; genus Allium; species Allium fistulosum. Next base: position 58,029,831 of record CM060906.1, read on the forward strand.
CGAACGATCACATTTTATCTCGTGCACCATACAACCACAAACAGTCACAATCCATCATAATTCGTCTAGAACGACACCCGATCGCGAACGGTCACAACTCGTCTAGAACGACATCCGACCGCGAATGGTCCCATTTCTTTATTTACCGTAAACGACATCCGACCTCGAACGGTCCCATATTACCTCAAATGACATACGGTCGCGAACGATCGTCATTCATGGTCAGGAAAGGCTATCAAGTCCTTTACAGGTCAATGATAGGATATGAACATCCAACTTATGGAACTACAAAACACACCTTCTTATCGCAAGGCATGTTCTGGGGGGCAAATGTTATCCCACCTTTTGGCAAGGCCGTGACACCAAAAAGTTGACTGGAAAACTAAAGACAGTTCGTCGTAAAAGTTCGTTATACACTGTTTCACCATGGATATCAATGAATTTTGTCCGAGTCCGGATCGAGCCACAATTAACAAGACATAGCAAGCAAAGCCAGGGCAGCCAACGTCCCAAGTTTCAAGTCGATCCGAGTATGTATGCTCAAATTATGATCTACGCAAGTTAGGAGAGAAGCAATGATTCGAATCCATCTATTCGAATCCATCAGGATCGAATCGATCAACAGGCTGGGCTAGGTCATGTGCTTCATATTCACATCCATTATTAAGACATGGTTCGACTCGATTTGGGTCCTTGACCATCACACATGTTCGAATCCATCAGGTTTCCCCTACTTCGAATCCATAGGTGTCACTGCGCTTCGAACCCATAGAGTGACCTTGCTTCGAATCCACCCTGTTGAGGCAGCTTCGAATCGATCAACTATGAGATACCTCGATCGATTCGAACGAACATCTCCTCGAATCCATTCCCTCGAATCCACTAATTAAAGGCGGCTAAAACCATAGATTCGACCCAGTAAACTCGGAGAAAAAGCTGGATCAACCCGAGAAGCGCGCGCGACACGTCACCATTCACACGCGCAAACCATCGATTCGACCTTATCGATTCGAAGGGGATCGATTCGAACCAAGCATGTCAACCGGAAATGCAATCTTGAATCGATCATAACTTGAGATCTACAAGTCCAAATGCTATGAAATTTTCACAGTTACGTACACGCTGAAGAATGTCCACACCAAATTTCAGCTCGATTGGATGATTTCTTGATCGATTCGAATGGACTTCGAATCGATCCCAAAGTGGGCCCGGATTTCCTGAGAGCGGGCATGTGGGCCCCCTTACGTGCCAGAACTGGTCTCCCGAGATTTAGGTGAAATATCAGCCTCCTACACCTATAAATAGAGCCCCTGGTCATTCAGAAAAAGGGTCGGATAATTTTAAGAGCTAAAGAGCGCCCAGACTCTGCCAAATTTACTCAGAATCACCACTACTTCCATAGATTCAGACTTAGCTCAAAAAATCAGTTGTGCTACATTATAAGAAATTGTAATCTTCAAGTGAACATCAATAAAATCATCAACTTCAGAGTGGACGTAAGCAAGATCACCGAACCACTATAAATTCTGTGTTGTTTCCTGCTTTCATCTAATTTTTCTGAGAGTTCTTCATTTTTATTTCTTTACATATTTGATATCTGTGATCTGTGATTGGGAACTGGTGCTTTCACAACATTTGGGGTTTGTGACCAATTTTGGCGCAAACAAAATATCAACTCCAAACTCCCAGAGCGCGAGTCGGAGTACAAATGTCAATTCCAAGTCCCCAAATCGCAGACATATGATTGAAACTTAAGCCGGCATGACCAACCGCCGATAAATGAATGGGAATCCCCGGAGTGCGGATATGATCATCGACAATCAAACAAACATGGAAGAGCCGCTCAGTCTCCACTTGACTCAGGCATCCGTTCTGTGGCCGTAGACTCAGCGTGATGCAAGCAAGAAGCAACCAATGATTGATGTTCAACTACTCACCCCCAAGACCGGGGGGCAGGACTTAAGCATCGACCATTGACTGAAGCGATGCGACGTAGAAAATCCAGCTCGCTTCCCGGTCGCAAACCATGTCCACAGTACCCAAACTTGACGAACAAAGACAAACTTTATTCGGAAGCTGAAACTTCACAAGCGCACTTCAGATATTGAAACACTTAGGCAAATACACAATGACAGAAAATAAGTCAAAAAAGAGAAGTTTCATTTCTATTGTTTATAATAGAAGTTCGTGTACAAGTTTCCAAAAATTCCTGCTAGCAGGGGCCGAACCCGCATCTATACACGGCCAACAAAATGCAAGTCAAAATAAACCGGGGAAGCATATTTAATCATTCTTCTTCCTTGGCTTCCTTCTCGGTGTAGACCCGCTGGAGCCACCGCTAATCTTCCTCTTCGAGCCTTTGCTTTTCGGTGGTTGGTCTTCAGGCGAGGGCATTATATCAACATCCTCCTCCGAACTCGAGTGGATAGGAATGCTCCCTGCGGGCGGAGTCGGAGGAATAGGATCAAGTACAAAAGGTGGAATGGGCACGCTGGTGATGAAAACAGTACCACCAGGAGATATCATTCCAAGCAGAGCAGCTCCCGGTGCTGCCATCCCACCTCCAAAACCGCCACCATGAGCCGCTGCTACCATTTCAGCGTCGATTTGAGCGAACATCTCCTCTTCAGTTACTGCTCGAGCCTCGCTGGGGGCATCAGCAGTCGGCATTGAAGAACTTGTAGCAGGATCAGTTCCACTCATGATAGATGACAAGTCAGCGAGAGGATCGCCGTGGCGGCGAAAGAGTTCATCCATCAGCTGCTCATCAAACACAATCGTACTCCCCTGCATATCGTCAAGCGGGGCAGCTGTACTCACGGTTATTGCTTCGGTCACGATAGCTTCCTGCGTTTGATATGATTCTTGAGTAGCAGGAGGCATGGCCGGTGTAGCATCAATCACTGGACAAAGAATAAGAGAACTGTTAGAACTTAACTCGAACAAAGATTTCAACTTAAGAAAGATATGTGAAATGTTCAGAATACCTTCCTCAGTTTGACTCGTAGGTGGTAGGGCGGCTTCAGTAACTTGCACTACGACCGGAGACATCTGCGGTTGATCCGGATTATAGGCAGGAACAGCTTGGGGATCAACCGCAGATGATGATTCAGGCTGGGTTGATGTTGGAACTTCAAGACTCGCCTCATGATGTTAAACCCCTGAACCCTCTCCTATTTCAAAGTGTTAGGCACCGTCGAGTCTTTCATTTTCATGTAGAATCATTGACTCATGAAGAATCTTCCTTTCATCTTCAATCAGAATACGATTCTCGAGTTCAAATTCATCCACAGACTCACCTAGATGCGCCTTCTTCTCTTCCTCAACCAATCGGCCCCAAGCTTTGTAAAGATGCATCGGGAAATCATCGAGCCAGGCTAGACCCCTGTGCCTCAGCACGTTAGCGTTGTAAACAACGAGAAGGTCTTCGATGTCAGCCTCTAGCCTGGACTCGGCCGACTTCACTTTCTCCTCAACCTCAGCCTCCACCTTGTGGACTTTAGCCACGGCCGCATCCCGTTCATCCCTGAGCAGGATAGCTTGTTCGCACACCTCCTGGGCTGCGTTGTTCGCGTCATCTTTTTCCTTGGCCATATCGGCGAATTTGGCCTTGAGTTCATTGAGTTCCTTGACTGCCGCATCCCGCTCGACGGTGACTGTAGTGTTCCGGTGGCCCATCTCCTCCACCAGGGCAACATGTGTCTGCCCCAACCTCTCCATTGCCGCCTTCGCTTCGTCAGCTTTTTTGGTGGCCTCAATTTCCGATTTTCGAGAAGATTCGGCCTCAGCAGTCAGCACTTGAATGATCCGATCCCTTTGAGCGAGTTCGGTCTCCAGTTTCTCAAGTGCTTTAGCTCGCTCGAAGGCCACCTTGGAAGCTTTCTCCGTAGCCTTTACCCACTCTCGATACTGGGTGTATATGTCATGAACGTAATCGTGCACCGTGTTTTCCACCCCTGATGGAATTCTTTTTAAGTGTGGTGGGAAGACGTAGCCATCGAAGCAAATGTTCGGAAAGTCCTTCCTCATCTGAGCCAGTTTAAGGGCCCCTTCTCCTGTGGGTTCAGCTGGGACCTGCTCTGTAATTATAGAGGCCGTGGTCTCGACTCTCTGGAGATGAGTCTCGGATCTAGAAGTATGAGAAGATGGCCTATGACGGGGAGGCTCTGGCGGGTGTGGAACAAAGACGGTAGGTGGAGATGGAAGTCTAGGAGGAGGAGAGTGTGATCTAGACCGATGTCTGTATTCCCTGTCCCTATCACGCCCATACCTATCTTAGTTAGAGTACTCGCGATCGCGATCTCTATCCGAGTCTCTCCTACGGGACTCATAATAGGAAGAAGCCTTTCGGGCCGGGCGAAGATTTCCGAGCATTGATCCTTTTCCAAACATAGTACCTGAAAATGAGAAACGAAGAAAGAGTTAGCGATTTCCTAAGTTGGACGATTTACAGTTGTGAATCATGTAGTGTAGTGAAGTGTATGCATGTGCAACCCCCCGACCAACCGGAAATGTCGGTCGCACTCATAGCAAGCGACCCGCTCAGTTCAAGAGCATTATCAAGCTCCTCCATCCCGGCGTCGTGTTGAGACGACACAAAATCCGGAATCGGAATTTTAGCAAGCCCTGCAAAAGGACTCTCTACTTGCGGGCGAGGAGCCTCCGAAATTCTAATCCCCGAGAAGGGTAAGGACACGACCACGGATTTAAATCTCTCGGATTTAGAGCATTTGTGAGCAACAGCCTTGCCTTTTCTCTTTCCTCCTGAATCCTGGACATCGGAAGAAGGCCCAGCTGGGAGCTCGGTATCGGTAGGCGTTCTTTTTGGATCAACTTCTTCGGTTATCACGACTGCGGGCGCTTTGCGCTTCACTCGTTTCTTCGGGACCACTCTAAGTGTCCCTTCCAGCCGTACGCTCTGCCTCCATTCTATCAGCCCGACAGTCCTCAAGTTTCTGTCGGTCAGAACCAAGTCAATATGCCTCTCTTCTCCCGGATACGCTTGGAGGATCCGAACTAGCTCTCTGAAGTATGCACCGTCAGGTCGAGAGATTGCGGCTGTAAAAGAGGAGAAGTGTATCAGTTTTGAAATCGGTTATTATTATCTCAATGACTCAAGAGAAAGATTGCAGCGCTTACGTCTACCCAACCATCGCCTAGCATATCCAGGGGGCACCAAACATAGAACCATTCGGTTTTAAAGTAACTTAGCCTTCCCTAGGAGCCCATTACAACGTGGCAGTTTCTGACCGCTTCCAGGAAGGTGAAAGAAGGGCTATCTCCACGGCTCTTAACATTAAATAAATATATGATCTCGATCGGCTTTGGTGGTCGAAAGAGAATCTCCATAAACAGAATAAAGGTGCTGTTCAACAAAGCATGCCCGTTGGGGTGCAGTTGGGATGGAGCTATCCCAAGGAATGATAATATCTCCCTTATATATTGGTTGAAAGGAGGAAGCGTTCCCGCCGTACAGGCATGACGGTTAAAGGCAGTAAACCCCTCCGGGGGATCATGAGGCTTGTCATTTGGCCCAGGAAGTAGCACGTCATCGAGCGACAAGCCGTGCCTTAAACAAATCTATCCCAGCATATCTTCGGAAATACCAGACGGCGTAGAATCTTGCGGACGACAAATGAACCGAGCACCTGGACGCTTGTTCGGAGCTGGGTCTATAACTTCGGCTTCAATAACCGGTATCTCTATGGTTGGAGGAATAGAACTCGGGAGTTCCGGCTGCTGAGAACTTGAAGGTTCCATGACTAGCTAGCTTATAAAAAATCATTGTTAAACTGACAATAACGCTCGTGCATCCCCTAGTGTAAAGTATGTGAGTGTGTTGTGCAGTGCAGTACTGTATATCATTTGAGAAGATCTACAGGATTAAAGAAAGCATGTAAACGACGAGACTTCGAAATTCAGTCGGAAGGACCGTCATCGCTGACCATCACAACCGTGCCATCCAGCTATTAACTATCATTCCAAGTTAAAGTTTGTTATCATTTTGATAAGTTCCAGTTTCACCGACGAGCTTCGATAGACAATCAGATATGCGGTGAAACGATTAAGTCCAGTTATGCAAGTTTGAAGCTCGTCAGAGTCAATTGTTCAAATGTGCAAGGAGTTTCAAAATTTTTAATGTTTAATTCGTATCGCTCATGAGAGTCGTGTTCGCGTCGATAAGTCATGGTCATCTGCGTATGAGTTAGACTCGGTTAGAAGGTTGGCGTGCAAGTTTGACTCGATCAAGAGGCTGGGGATTTCGAATCGATCGGAGCGCAACACTTCGAATCGATTAAAAGCCTCCAGTTCGAGTCGATCCGAAGGCTGTGCAGTTCGACTCGTTCCAAGGCCTCCCCTTCGACTCGTTCCCGGGCCTCCACTTTGACTCATTCCCGGGCCTCCACTTCGACTCATTCTAAGGCCACCGCTTCGAATCGATCCAAAGCCATCCTTTTCGACTCGATCCAAGACCATCATTCTGAATCCATCAGACACAACCCCTTCGTATCGATCAACCTGCTCAAGACACTCATCGATACTAATCGACTCGATGCCACAGCTTAACCATCGATCGATACGAAGGCCTCCATCTTATCTCGAAACCCTGACTCCCGATCAATGCGAAAGCGATACAAAATAATCATTTTATCTCCACGCTCCTTCTTCCCCAAACCGATTCGAACAACATCTTTCTTCACCTTTGACCTCACACAAGACCTACTTCCTCGAACAACGATCAGGCGCGAAGTTCAAATGGAATGGCATAAGAATCCGATTCTCATCGTTTTAGGGCTGGTGTTATTCGATTGATTACCTTATGTTCGATAACTAGTTTAAGGAATTGAAGGATTGGAGTCGATTCAAGTCGAGCAGTTTTTCTTCTTCTAAGTCTTTTAAGCGATACGAAGACAATGCGCCAGAATAGAAAAGTGAAAAGTGAAAAAATGGTTAAGTACAAAGTATTTATATGAACTCGAGCACAAAGGTAAAAAACGATTCGCCTCCCCAGTGAGTTCAACTGGCTACGAAGTGTCACCACAAAATCGAGTCGAACAAGCAGTTTGAATCCATCAGGAAGCCTACTTCGACTCGCTCAGTCCGCATCCATCATGGAAGCCTACTTCGACTCGCTCCACTTCGACTCGCTCAGTTCGCATCCATCAGGAATGCCTACTTCGACTCATTCAGTTCGAATCCATCATCGAGTCGAACAAGCGCTTTGTGCCCATCATCAAGTCGAACAAGCACTTCGTATCCATTGAACCCTGCATCCATCGATACAAAATCTTTGTTCGTATCAATAGTTTCCAACTCCTTTCCCAGAGCATCGATATGAACAGTCAGTTCGAATCCATCAAATCATGGCTTCCAGAGGCCAACTCCATCGACTCGAAATGCTCACTTCGCATCCATAAATTCAATGAAAATCGTCTTCAATGTTTTGACTCTTCACATCGATTCAGGAGAGGATCGTTGCGAAGGAACATTCAAAAACAACCATCGAGCGTTGTTACAATGAATTTCACATCGGTTCAGGAGAGGGTCGATATGGAATTCAATATGAAATAAACTGACAACGACTCGTGAACGTACGAACGTCAACGAGAGTCAAATTACATATATGCGTGTATGTCAGACTAATATTCAATATTCCAGATTTCCAGGAATTGGAAACTCATTTGATAGCGATTACAACAAACAGCTAATCGCTAGCATATAGCAATCAGTTTCAATAATACAGGGTACAGCAGCCGACAGTCAACGGTTTACATTGTCAAGAAAATCAATCGAAGATTACAGCTTTCATCGAAAAGACAATAACTATTCAGAATAAAGATCGCAGCATTTCAAAGCACATCATGTTCCCACAAGACGTACTTTGGGGGGCAAATGTTATCCTGCCTTTTGGCAAGGCCGTGACACCAAGGAATTGACTAGTAACCAATGACGGTCCGTCCTAGAAATCAGTTATACACAAGCCCACTATGGATATCGACGAATTTTGTCCGAGTCCGGATCAAGCTTAAATTGATATGACACAACAAGCGAAGCTATGAGAGTCAACGTTCCAAATCTCAAGTCAATCCGAGTTCGTATGTTCAAGTTACGAATGATACAAAAGTGGATGAAAACCAACTACACTTCGACTCGCTCCGTTCGAATCCATCTGGGAAGCCTACTTCGACTCGCTCCACTTCGACTCGCTCCGCTTCGTGTCCATCAGAAAACCACTAATCGACTCACTCCACTTTGACTCGCTCCGCTTCGCGTCCATCAGATAGCCTATGTTCGACTCCACCTAGTTCGACTCGCTTCGCGCCCATTAGGTAGCCCATGTTCGACTCCATCTAGTTCGACTCCATCAGAGAGCCACATTTCGACTCGCTCCACTTCGTCAACTTCGCATCCATCCGAAGACTTCTACTTCGTGCCCATCAATGCGAAGCAAGGCACAACAGTCAATACGAATAAACACCACATCACCGAGTCAGACAGAACCGAGTCGAACAAATAGCGAGTCGAAACAAGAGCGAGTCGAACGAAACATCCAACCGAGAATCCCAATTCATATCGATCATATCTCCTAATCTACATGTCCAAATGCTATGAAATTTTCACAGAAGACTACGTGCATGCTAAGGAATGTCCACGCCAAATTTCGTCTCCATTGGATGAAATCTTGAGCGATACGAAATATGTTCGTATCGATCAGGGATCGGACCGAAACTTCACAGGCTTGGGCTCGCGGGCCTGGTCACATGCCAGAGAGGGTCTCCCAAGATCTGAGCGAAATACCAGCCTCCTACACCTATAAATAGACCCCCAAAGCAAACAGAAAAGGGGTTCTTCTTCTTCTTTGAGATCTCCAACGCCCAGACTCTGTCGGATCCAGATTTGAACTCCATTGCTGCTGCTACAAACGAATTTCACTACTGCAAATCATAATTACCTGCTGTAATTCATTGAATTCACTTGTAATCTTAATAGAAAGATCAATAAAGCTATCAACTTCATAGTGGACGTAGGCGATACGCCGAACCACTCTAAATTCTTGTGTCTCCTTGCATTTTACTTAGTTTCATATATGAGATTTGGAGTTTTTGTTAGATAATTCCTCTTTTTCCATTTAATTTCTTCACTTTATCTCTTCAAAAACTTCCGAAGAGTGTTGTGCCCAATTTTGGTACAAACATCAATATCTCTCAAATCTTTGATGAATAAAATATAAGTTGGACATAGGCCAAAGATTGCCGAACCACTATAAAAATTCTTATATGTTCTTTACTTTCTTATTATTTTCTGCTCGATTCTATATTTCAACAGGTTTTTGGGTGTTTTGCCATTTTTTGGCGTCAACACATATAATGTGCATAAAGAATAACAATATCATAACTAACTATAGTATATTAGAAAGGCAGCCATCGAAAAACACGTGTCAATGTTTTTGTATATAGTAATAAATACATGGTATATATAATTATGATATCATAAACAATCCCCAAAATATCACAATACGTCGAGTATCTCAAAACCATACATAAAGATGTCATCACTGATATAAAATCATATCAAATAAGGAATCATAGAATAAATGATGAATGGGTGAATCATCATCAAGATCCAGATATTACAAATAAATGAGCTATCATCAAGTATAACCAAGTTAGCATATAGCAATTCCCAGATATATCTCTCAATCTAACATAATAAAATATCAACATCAATATTAAATATAGGCTGCCTATCAGCAAAATCATATATAATAAATTAAATGAGGATCCACTATACTTTAGATATCTATCATAGGTATAATCTCGTCACCTTATATAAAACTAACACATACTAAATAGTGATGGGAATAGACTGTACGATAGACATAAGGTCCCAAGTAGAGTAATATATCAACATGTGAATCAAATGGCTATCTGCCTACTCCATAAGCATACGGGTTATCCACCCTATAGAATATAACATTTTATGATTTTTGTTTGATGATGATAAACATATATATATATGTTATATATATATGTGTATATATATGTATATATATATATGTATGTATATATATATATATGTTTATATATATGCATATATGTATATATGTATATATGTATATATATATATATGTTTATATATATATATATGTATGTATATGCATATATATATATATATGTAATGATCCTAATTTTAGTTAACATTATTTGGAACATTTAATTGGGTAAATTAAATAAATAATGTAGAAAGTTAAGAGATTGAGATTTGTAAATTAAGGAGGAGCCATGCCTTAATGAATGTGTTAACAAAAGGGAAACTAAACATAATTAAGAAGGAGGAATATGATGAGGGTAAAATGGGAATAGCATTTATTCCTATACCCTGAACCCTTCCATTCTCTCCACTTCCTCATTCATTCTACATTCATAAACTAAACAAAAACAATACTAAGCTTAGGTCGGCTGCCATTAAGAAGATTTAAAGAGAAGATAAGCTAGGATTCAAGTAGAAAGCTTGAAAAATCAATCTAAGGGCAAAGCTCAAACCTCTTAACATGAAGCCAACGTGAATAATATCTACCATCTCATGTTTTGATAATGATTTCGGTTTTAAAGGATAAATTCATTTATTTGCAAGTATATGCCATGTTATAGTGATTAAATGATTATATGCTTTAAGTTATGATTGATAGAGATTTAATAATAATTTTATGATATGCTTAGATTAGAAAACCTATCATATGACATCCAAATGATTTGCGTGTTTTATAAATGGTCAAAAATATTATTTAGAAGTGGGTTTCAAATTTCATAATTTTGTAAGTAATTATGGACTTATAATGAATTTTCTCTGATAAAAATAGTTAATTTTGGGTTTTAATTATTTAAGGCAATTAAATAATGTTTTCGGGTCTGAAATTTATAAATGTTGTAAAACATATTAAATGTGAATTATTGTAATTTTTGGAAATTTTTCCTAAGTATTTTACTATGGTTAATAAATTATTTAAGTTAGAGGACTTAAATGTTTTAAAAGTTTTATTAAGAAGAATTGCTTATTTACCTAATTAAAATGGGTTAAAGTGTAAAATTGTTTGATATTTAAATTTCTGACTTGCGGCAGTAAATTTCATAAAGAAATTGGTAAAGCAATTGTCAACCAATCACGTGTTGACAAATAGTGAAAGTTAGGTGAAAATGTGTTACTTTATAAAGCAAAAAAAATCAGTTTTGCAATAATTTACCTTTTCGCCACTTCCATATGTTGACTTCCATCACCATACTCCCACTTGTAGACCTTCCGCAGCCATTTGAAACCAAAACACTTGGTACCAATTCATTGGTATGTAGGGTGTTGGAGATAGGTGGAAGGTAAGATGGTGTCGAAGGCATGCATTCGAAAGGGGTGAAGTTGTCTTTCAAAGCTTCCGAACCTTTAGTCCTGCCTTTGTTTAAAAGTGTCTCGAAAGGGTTGACGTTTTGAACCCCTTTAATACCCTAGCTGCCACACTTATACTTTTACCTTAGTCAATGAGTGCGAAAGGTAGGTTTCAAGCCAATACCCTCCGCAACCATTGAGCCGCTTTCCTTTTAACCCATCCATGCAAAAGGGAAGGTGTCGCATCTATACCTTCCAGCGTGGTAAGACCGCTTTAATTAAGACATAAGTATACATGCAGAAGCATGTTGTCATCACCCTAGGTCTTTCGAAATGATAGCTTTCGAATGTGTCCCCTTTTTACCTTGTAGTTTGTTTTGTTTTCAAACTATAGTTTTGAAAGAAGTACTTTTAATAGGTTTTGAAGCTATCTCTTCCGCTATCCTTTTACTAGAAACCATTGCTTTTGAAAGTGATGCTTTCTCCTCTGTTCCCTTAGACCCTATATTTTTATTAAATGTTGAACTCAATGATTTTGAAAGGGATGCTTACAATGATTTGGAAAGGGATTGTTTAAGGTTTTAAACAATGGTTTTGAAGGTATTGTTTGGGCTTTATAACCTAATGTTTTCTAAGTTAAAAAGGGCTTTAACTTATTTTAAAGGGATAGATATCCCTATTGATTTTAGGTTTTCATCAATATTATTTTGTATAAAGCATATATCATGGCATAGATATTTTGAGTAAAGCAAAGAGTATATTTTCCTTGTTTAAGTATGATTTAAAATGGTTAAATCAATTTGGAAGAAATGTTTTCAAGGAAAATTGAATAGGGTGGTTAGCCCTAAGTATATGACCTAAATATTAGAATACCGGATGGGACTGTTGTGGGGTCATGCCCTATACTTTATCTAGTAGCCCTTAACTAATATAAGTCCAAAATTCTAGTGTGTAGGGCTTTGTCACAGGTAAGACTAAAATGATATTACACACGGAAAGGAATAACTAGAGTAGAGAATAGGTTATTGGTGAGCCTGCAAAATTATTAGGATTAGTTGACCCTAGAAAAAGTAAGTTAAGGATAGACCATCCAGTATTGTGTCTAACAGAAATTAGAATATTTATTATGTTTGGTACGCTCGAGTCAGCTAGTGGTTATTAGCCAGCCAGATAAATTATAATGTTAGGACAGATGGTCCATTAATTACCTGATTTATATGAATATATGTTATTGCTATTATTGTTATAATCGGCTTGATTGCAGGATTTTAATTTGCAAAAGATATGATTTTAAAAGAATATTAGTGAGGGGAAACCCGTTCCGCTAAGCGGCATGGTCTCATTTAATATCAATAGACCGAGATGTAATAGAATTATTCACTCCAGGCTTTATGTCTGACCCGAAGTTTATGTTTTCCCCTTAAACTCTTGGGTGCTCAAATTAAATTTGAGTAGACTGAGAGTTAAGGACTTTTCAGGTTTAGTAGGTTGGACGAATAAGCTTCTAAAGACATGCAGGAGGCAAAGCCAGCTATGTAGGAGTTATTTAGTAGTATTTCCGATGTTATGTATTTATGACTGATATGTCTATCTATCTAGTACTCTAATCATCCAAGGTGGCATCTTCATATGTTGCTCTTGGCTTATTTTATAATAATTGTATTTATCTAAACCTAGGAATCATTTTGAGATTATGTAATTGAATATGAAATATTGATTTGAAATGTAACCAGAAAAGCTGTTTTGTAATCTATGTTGACTTTATTTCATATTCATGTGCTTCAGATATTATGGATAACATTAACATTACCGTATTTTATCACCGGAAGTTAATACTATAGATGACTGCAGCATCTAAAGCGGTTGGCTTCGGGCCTCAAAATAGGGGATGTTACAACTTGGTATCAGAGCATATGTTTATGAAAACTTAAAAAAAAAATTAAACCTAAAATGATTTTTGAAAACATAATCCTAAGGAATTAGAGAAAACATTGGGATATGGGATAACGCTATAGTAACGTACTTGTATTTGCTATATATAAGTATATGCTTTATCTCTATTCTCCCCTCTTTCTTAGGTTATCCTTTCGTATCTTACAAAGATTCGAATGCATATTTAAAGGAAGTAAGATATGGGTGCTAGGAATGGAAGAACTAACCTTGATGGAGGAATCACTATAACTAATGGAAATGCCAGACCGAATACTCGAAGGAATCTAGGCCGGGCACAAGCTGCTAATGTTGGTGCTGGAGCACCGCAAGTTGATATGGAAGGTAATCGGGAAGCTCCGGTGGCTAACAACTATGCAGTATTTAGTAGGGACTATGCTAGGCTTGGAGGGAAGCCGTTTATCGGGACTGAGGATGCAATTGAATAGGAGAATTGATTGCTTCATTCTGAAAGTATTTTTGCTAATTTAGGACTTAACGATGAGCAGAAAAGGAGATTAGCATCCGGACAGTTGCAAGGAGCAGCACTGTACTGGTGGAACAGTGTTACTATGGGAGTAGCTGAGGAGGCTATGACTTGGGTAGAATTCAAAAGGAGGTTTGAGGAAATATTCATGTCAGATATCGCTAAGTCAACTCTTCTCATGAAGTTTGCTGAATTGGTGTAGGGAGACATGACAGTGCTTGAGTATGTTATCAGATTTGAGGAATTATCGAGATACGGATATGCTACGGTTGATATAGTATCAAAAGGAATGAGAAGTTCATCCGTGGATTGAGACCCGAGCTTGCTGAAGAAACTTTACCGTGTATTAGGGATCCATGTGATGTAGTTGTTGAGATGGCTTTGAGGAATGAGGAGATGCTTACTTTCCTTAATGGTAACAAAGCAGTGGAAATTCAAGGTGGGAAAAACCAGAAGAGAAATTTTTTCCACGAGAAGTGAGCTCAAAAGAGAGGAGCTGCCAAGAAAGGAAAGATAGAAGTTATCTGCTACAAGTGTGATAAGAACATTTCGCTAATGAATTTCGCTCAGGGAATGGAAAGAAGGTGATCGGGAAGAAGAATATCAAATGTTTCAACTATGATCAGATTGGACATTATAAGAACCATTGCAAGGAACCAGCCAAGGATGGAAAGGGCAGAGTGTTTACAATGGAACTAGCTACCTAAAAACCAATAGCAGAGGAGAAAGGAAAAGCTGTGCTGGGAGGTACGCTTTTGATTCATGGTATGTCAGTTATATTTCTATTTGATACTGGTGCATCACATTCTTTTATATCTCATTGTTCGGTATATAACCTTAACCTAGAACCCTCATACCTAGTTACATCCTTAAGGGTTGCGAATTCGATAGGAGGGTATGCGACTCTTGGGATGAGATGTGACCACTTAGAGCTTGAATTGTTAGGTCATATATTTGCTTGCAGTTTGCATGTGTTTGACTTTGTAGGTTTCAAAATTATTTTGGGTATGGATTGGTTAATTAAGTATGATGCTAGGATATTTTGCTATGATAGAAAAATATCACTTAGGCACTCTAGTTATAGTGATTGGATTATATACACAGTAGAAAACCCAAATTTAGATTATTGCGCTCTGTTAGGAATTATGGACGAAGAAGCCGAGTTGAACCGAGTTTTCGTTGTTAGAGAATTCACAAATGTCTTTGAGCCTGTGATAGGACTACTGCCGAAATGAGCAATTAAGTTTCAGATAGATTTAGTACTAGGAGCTGAACCTATGAGTAGACCACCACGTAGAATGACACCTACCGAGATGAAGGAGCTAAAGGTGCAGTTGGTGGATTTAGAAGGTAAGAATTTTATTAGACCAAGCAGTTCATCTTGGGGAGCAGCCGCAGTGTTTGCAAGGAAGCCGTATGAATCGTTAAGGTTGTGTATCGATTAACATAAGCTGAATGAGAAGATGATAAAGAACTGATTTCTGTTACCTAGAATTAATGATTTGTTCGACCAGTTGAGTGGAGCCAAAGTATTCTCTCACTTAGATTTGGCAATAGGGTTCCATCAACTTAGAGTAGCAGAGGATAGTATTCCTTTGACGGCGTTTAGGAAAAGATATGGATCATATGAATGGTTAGTAATGCTGTTTGAACTAACTAATGCGCCAGCATTCTTTATGGAATTGTTGAATAGAATCTTCCAAGAGCATCTGGACAGATTTGTGTTAGTATTCATAGACAACATTTTGATATATTCCAAGGACGAGAGAGAGCACGAAATTCATCTTAGGTTAGTGTTAGAAACACCGAGATAGCATCTGTTGAAAGCAAAATTTTCAAACATGTCACTTTTGGAAGAAGGAAGTGAAGTTTCTTGGTCATGTAGTCTTAGAGAAAGGGTTGTCAATAGATCCGGCTGAGATTGAGGCAGTGGATAGTTGGAAGAGACCCGAGACAGTGACTGAGATAAAGAGTTTTCTTGGATTAGCTGGCTATTACCGGATATTCATTAAGGATTTTTCATGGATAGCAGCACGGATGACTAAGCTAACTCAAAAAAATGTGAAGTTAGTTTGGATTGGTAAGTGTGAGGAGGCATTCCAAAAACTGAAACATTTGTTGATTAATGCACCCATGTTAGTTATTCTAGAGGGGAATCATGACATAGTGGTATACACGGATGCATGTGGAATAGGATTAGGAGTTGTGCTAAAGCAAAGGGGTAAAGTGATTGCCTATGCTTCTCGATAGCTAAGACCGCGTGAAGTTAGATGTTTCTTGGAGATTTGACCAGGCAACTAGTGCTCGACATCAGGTAGCACTCGGCATCAGAGAGTGTCCGGCATCCAGGAGTGTTCGGCGAAGAACTTGGCACCCAGGAGTGTTCGGCGAAGCACACGGCATCCAGTGGGACTCGGCATCCATAGCGTCCGGCATCCCAAGGTACTCGGCGTAGTACTCGGCAACGGGAGTACTCGGCATCCCAAGGTACTCGGCGTAGTACTCGGCAACGGGAGTACTCGGCATCCCAAGGTACTCGGCGTAGTACTCAGCAACAAGAGTACTCGACATCCCAAGGTACTCGGCGTAGTACTCAGCAACAGGAGTACTCGGCATCCCAAGGTACTCGGCGTAGTACTCGGCAACGGGAGTACTCGGCATCCCAAGGTATTCGGCGTAGTACTCGGCAACGGGAGTACTCAGCATCCAGAAGACATTCAGCATGCACAACTACTCAAGGTAACAATGTCGTTCGGCCTGCATGCATTGTTCGTTCAAGGGCTTCAAATAGAGACACGTTCGGCCTCAACTGACAACCATCCTGCACTTCCCACACATCCAACGTACCGTTCGGCATAGGAAGGACTGTTCGGCATTAGAGCGTTCAGCATACCAGGTTCGGCATGCAGCGACCACAACACCTGGGCTAGAGCGATCAGCCACCAAGCCCACTTGGGAAGTCCAGCCCATATTTGCCTATAAATAGAGGGGCAGGGTCACAATGAAAGGGATCCTTTTTTGGGAGAGAACACTGGGGAGACTCTGCCATTTTCGAGACTCATCTTCTCTACTTAAACAACTTCATGCAAGCATTTGATTCACGAATTGTATTTGTAATCAACTATAAAGAAGATCAATAAAGTTTAACCTCAAAGTGGACGTAGGCAATTACGCTGAACCACTATAAATTTGGTGTTCTTACTTTCTGCAGTTAGATTAGCATTGTCTTCTCTATTTAATTTACTTTCATCACTTATATCTCTACACAATCTTTCTCTACGAGGTTAGTGACCAATTTTGGTGCTAACACTTTGGTGCTTTCACTGAGAATTGAATTCTCAGACCTCAAGGATCTGCTTTGAAGCTACTGGATTGAACAAATCCCCCAAAGAAGATCCGACTCACTGATAGGACATCCGTTGATTCTACTCAGAGTTCATACCGATAACTCTACAATGGTAAGATCACGTACCAGGTCAGCTTCTCATAATGCGGATGCCCACGAAACTGCTAGTGTGCAACAAGCAGGACCTAGCAATCAACCAGCGATTCCGAGTGCAGGAATTGCCGCTCAAGAACAGACTCCAGTTGTCACCAGAATAGAGTTCAATGACTTGATGAGAACTCAGGGAAAGCAGGAGACAACTAGGAGAGCAGATGCAAGCTAACGCCAACCTGATGGCACAACTCACTCAACAGCAGCAACAGAATGATGGGGGCAATCCCGCTCCTTACTCTTCATCCGACAGCTCAACTTCCTCTGATGAACCTCCCAGGCGCAGACGCCGCAAGACTGACGTTGCACGAGCAGAAGCTGCTGTTCAAACAACTGGAGACCGTGACCAAGCAAGATCTGGAAACTTCAGGACCGGGGTACAGACGGAGGATAGAGGCCCGGATCATCAAAATGCTAACGATGTCGAACCTCAAGACGCACGATTGGCAGACCGCCAGGAGAGGAGGCATCAGCATGGACAGGCGCGTAGAACAGACACTAACCTTCCGCCTTCCATACAGACACCAGATCTGACAGCCATGATCAGGCAGTTGATGAAGGAAAATCAGGGGTTATCGAATGATGATTGGGGAGTGTCAAGAAGTCATACTCCATTCACAGATGTTGTGTTGCAAGCGGCGTACCCCAGGAAGTTTAGTATGCCTACTATCCCTGCGTATGAAGGGAGGACTGACCCCAGGCAGCATGTCATGAGGTATGAATGGATGATGGATTCAGCTAGAGCGAATGATGCCACCAAGTGTAGGTGCTTTCCGATTACTCTATCTGGGATCGCTACTATGTGGTTCACCCGACTTCCTCCGCGATCCGTATCAAATTTCGAGGAGTTGGCAAAGAAGTTTATTGAGAAGTTCAGGATACACACTACGCGCCCAAAGGATGTGATGTCTCTGTCAAGTGTAATCCAAAATCCCGGGGAGTCGTTGAAGGAATATTTACAAAGATTCCACGTAGCAGCAACTGAAGTCAGTAATCCCAATGACCATGCAATTCTGATGGCTGTAATGAGAGGTGTGGATCCAGACTCTGAGTTTGGAGACTGGCTGGCAGGAAAACCTCCGGCTACACTAGAGCGTTCTACTCAAAGGCACACCAGTTCATAAGAAGAGAGGAAGCTAGGTGGGTACGGCGAGATAAGGCGCCAGGACCTGTCCAAGAGTCAATAAAGAGCAACATTGCTGTGAAGCAGTCTGGAGACAGCTCGGGAAAGGTCCAAGTCAATGTCCAGAACAAGCCTGGGCAACCCAAGGAGTCCGGCGGAAGGAGTCAAGGGAAAAAGAGAGAAGCGGGGAAATGGAAGTCGAGAATCCCAAGCTACAGCGAGTATACTCCGCTGAACGCACCGCTTGAGAACATTTACTTATCCACCTGCAATACATTTCAATACAGAAAGCCACGTCCGAAAGAATCAACTGAGGAACAGAAGCGGACCGGGAAATATTGTTGCTTCCATGAGACTTATGGGCACAATACGGAGGAGTGCAGACACCTACACGACGCTATTGAGAAGTTGATCAGGCAGAAGAAATTGCAAGAATTTGTGAAGGATCCATAAGAAGGAGGACAGGGAACGTCCAACCCAGGTCGTGCACCAGCTCCGCGTCATCCCGAGGAGCCTGCCCGAACCGTAGGTAGACTAGTCATAAATACAATTATCGGCGGACCTCACCCCGCGGATAAGAATTGGCAAGAGATGGAGCGATATGCAAGTTCCCTGAAGCATGCCGATTTTGAGTGCTGTTCGAACATGGAGGACGGGGCCCCTGCTAAGCAGCAGCGCGTAATGACAGACGATATTGTGTTCAGAAGTAGAGACGCTGATCAGATAGAGGCTCCGACCATCGACCCCATGGTCATATCTGCAACGATCGGACCAGCATATGTAAAACGAATTCTGATTGATTGCGGGAGTTCAGTCAACATCATCTTCAAGAAGGCTTACGACCAAATGAAACTGGAAACAAAAGACCTGAAACCGTCCAAGGCTCGTATACACGGCTTTAACGGCGCGGCAACCGACGCCGTGGGGTACGTTGAGTTACCAGTTGAACTGGGACAAGGCGAGCGTCGGAGGGTGCGGATTCTACCCTTCGTAGTTTTGGATGTGGATTCTCCATACAACGTTTTCTTGGGCCGGCCGGCCCTGGCTGAGTTTAGGGCAGCGTTAGCCCCTTGGTGTTTAACTTTGAAGTTCCCGACTGACAAAGGAGTAGGTATTGTTCATGGCGATCAAGCGGCTGGTCGTTCCTGTTATATGGCTGAGCTCCGAGAAGCCCATCGGAGGGAGAAGGGAAAGGTTGCGGACAATCCCGTCCGCATCCTTAATGCGGATAATTGACAAGTAGTGCCCGAGCCCTGGCTCGGGCATAGTTCTCGGATCTTCGGAGATATAGATCCGAGAGACGACGATGAGAAACCCAAGGAAGAGAAGGCGGCACCGGCTGAATTAACAATTGACATCTCAATTAGCCGTGACGACCCTTCGCGAATTCTGAAAATCGGATCACAGCTTGGTCCCGCGATGACTGAAGACCTTAGCGACTTCCTCCGGGCGAATCTTGATGTTTTCGCCTGGACGCATTCTGATATGTGTGGGATTTCTCCCGCCATCACGAGTCATATGTTGAACATAGACCCGAAATACGTCCCAGTTAAACAAAAAAGGAGAGGAATGGATCCGGAGAGATCCGCCGCTCTTGGAGAGGAGGTGGACAAACTCAAAGCAAATGGGTTCGTCCGCGACGCCCTTTACCCTGAATGGGTATCCAACCCCGTGCTCGTAAAAAAGGCGAATGGGAAATGGAGGACTTGCGTAGATTATTCCGACTTGAACAAAGCGTGCCCTAAGGACAGTTTCCCGTTGCCTAGGATCGATCAGTTGGTCGACTCCACCGTAGGACACGAGCTGCTGTCATTCATGGACGCGTACTCAGGGTACAACCAAATCCCGATGCATATTCCGAACCAAGAACACACCAGCTTCGTTACAAATGTCGGACTGTATTGCTATGTAGTGATGCCCTTTGGATTGAAGAATGCAGGAGCAACTTACCAGCGTTTAGTGAATCGAATGTTCAAGGACCAGCTGGGTAGAACGATGGAAGTCTATGTGGATGACATGCTCGTGAAGTCACGACGGTCAAACGACCACATTCGAGACTTGGCTGAAATGTTCGACATACTCAGGTTTTATGGGATGAAGATCAACCCTCTGAAGTGTTCCTTGGCGTTGCATCAGGGAAGTTTTTGGGATTCATCGTCAATGCTAGGGGAATTGAAGCCAACCCAGAAAAGATCCAAGCTATTCGAGATGTGCAAGCGCCCAGGACTATAAAACAAGTACAGAGCTTGAATGGAAAAGTAGCTGCGTTGAGTCGATTTATATCCAGGGAAACTGACAAGTGCATCCCATTTTTTGATATAATAAAGAAAGGGAAGAGAAATTTTGAATGGACGGCTAGTTGTGAGGAAGCATTCCAGAATCTGGTGAGGCATCTGGAGAGCCCACCAATGCTGTCAAAACCAGTTGACCACGAAATGTTATATGTATACTTGGCTGTATCCCCACATGCGATAAGTGCGGCTTTGGTTCGTGAGGAGGATCGAGTCCAGAAGCCGGTGTACTATGTTAGCAAGCGTTTAACAGGGGCAGAGAGGAATTACCCTAAGATCGAGAAATTGGCTTATTGCTTGGTGATTGCATCACGTAAGCTGCGCCCATACTTTCAAGCACATTCAATCGGCGTTTATACCGATCAACCCCTGAGGCAAGTACTCCAACGGCCGGAAACTTCTGGAAGGTTGCTAAAATGGAACATCGAGTTGAGCCAATTCGATATCGCCTACTTACCACGGAGAGCCATCCGAGGGCAAGCGTTAGCAGATTTCATCGCTGAGTTTACCATACCCATCAAACTGGATGATCACCACATCATTCCCCCTGTTCGATGGAAATTATACACTGACGGTGCCTCAAACGACCGTTGCTCCGGCGCGGGCATAGTTCTCATGACTCCGGAAAACCGATCAATCTGTTATGCCGTGAAGCTTGATTTCCCGGCTACAAATAACGAAGCATAATATGAGGCACTGCTCGCTGGCTTGAAGCTCATCAGAGAACTCGGGATCAAATCAATCGAAATCTTTTGCGACTCACAGTTGGTGGTTTACCAAGTACGGGGAGACTACCAAGCAAAGGGACGAAAGCTCACTCCATACCTCGTTCAGGTCCAAGAACTACTATCAAATCTTGAGCGTTATGACATTTCACATATCCCGCACGAACAGAACAAAGAAGCCGACTTATTGGCTAAGTTTGCAAGTACCGGCGATGCGCAGCAAATGGGATTGTATCCCGTCGAAGTCTTGCATGCCCCGAGCATAGACGGGATGAAAGTCGATCGCGTGTTGGAAACAGAAATCGAGAAGGAATCGTGGATAACCCCATTCAAACTGTACCTAACGACCGGGGCTTTACCAGAAAAAAGAAGCGAAAGACGGCAGGTCCTTCGAAAGGCCGCGCGATACGTAATGCAGGATGGGTCGATGTACCGAAGAGGATTCTCAGTCCCATTATTGCGATGCATCGCTGATGATGAGACAAAGCAGGTCTTAAGAGAGGTTCACGAAGGGGAATGTGGCGACCATACTAGGGGGCAAACGCTAGCAAAGAAGATCCTCCGCTATGGATATTACTGGCCCACTGTAAACCGGGACGCCGCGGACTACGCAAGAAAATGCGACAAGTGTCAAAGATATGCGAAAATCCCGAGGGCTCCATCAACGGAACTCACACAAATGATTAGTCCTTGGCCATTTGCGATCTGGGGAATCGACATAATCGGCTCTTTGCCTATATCCAAAGGTGGCGCGAAATATGCGATAGTTGCAGTCGACTATTTCACAAAATGGGCTGAGGCAGAACCTTTGGCCACAATCACCTCTAAGAAGGTCATTAACTTCGTTGTACGAAACATTATATGCCGCTTTGGCCTTCCACGCACCATCATTACGGACAACGGGACGCAATTTGAAAGCAGAGAGTTCAAAGAGTTCTGTTTAAAGTATGGCATCGAGAAGAAGTTCGCCGCCGTGGCACACCCGAAAGCTAACGGGCAAGTCGAGGCCGTCAACAAAATAATCAAGTCCATACTGAAGAAGCGTCTGGAGAAGGTTGGAGGCAAGTGGGTAGATGAACTCCCGACAGCATTATGGGCATATAGAACTACCCACAAGTCCACGACCGGCCACACTCCATTCGCCTTGGCATACGGCTCTGAAGCCGTTATACCCGTGGAACTTGAAGTTCCATCGCACCGAGTGACATACTATGATCCCAAGACGAACCAGAATCTCTTGTTGGAATCACTGGACTGCATCGATGAAAAGCATGAAGAAGCCGAATTAAGGGCGACAACGCATAGACACCGAGTCAAGCGCTACTACGACGGCAGAGTCCGCCCAAGGACCTTTGATGTGGGTGATCTCGTTCTGAAACGAGTTTTCCCGGTACCATCACGTATGAATCCCAGCTGGGAAGGTCCGTACGCCATTGAACGGAAGCTTGGAGAGGGAACATTCAAGCTAGCGACCGTTGATGGCACGACACTCCCCCGAGCATGGAACAGTGAACATCTGCGGCACTATTACATTTAGCATGTTTCCTTTCTTGTTTTAGGCACTGTTATTTCCTGCATCTTTCCATTCAGTAATAACTTAGTTTCTTTTTAAAAGTTGTAATCGAGCAGTTTAGTTGATTTTCATTAATAAAGGCTTGAAGTCGTACCTTCCATGAATCACTAACGTTTCTATATCTCGTAATTGAATGACGAACTACATTATCTTGTACGACGTACGGACTCGTATAAACGATTTCAAATCTCCGAATCCCCAGAGTGCGGAGCGGAGTACTCTAAGTCCCCAGAGTGCGGACTAAAGTATAAACGATTTCAAATCTCCGAATCCCCAGAGTGCGGAGCGGAGTACTCTAAGTCCCTAGAGCGCGGACTAGAGTATAAACGATTTCAAATCTCCGAATCCCCAGAGTGCGGAGCGGAGTACTCTAAGTCCCCAGAGCGCGGACTAGAGTATAAACGATTTCAAATCTCTGAATCCCCAGAGTGCGGAGCGGAGTACTCTAAGTCCCCAGAGCGCGGACTAGAGTATAAACGATTTCAAATCTCCGAATCCCCAGAGTGCGGAGCGGAGTACTCTAAGTCCCCAAAGCGCGGACTAGAGTATAAACGATTTCAAATCTTCGAATCCCCAGAGTGCGGAGCGGAGTACTCTAAGTCCCCAGAGCGCGGACTAGAGTATAAACGATTTCAAATCTCCGAATCCCCAGAGTGCGAAGCAGAGTACTCTAAGTCCCCAGAGCGTGGACTAGAGTATAAACGATTTCAAATCTCCGAATCCCCAGAGCGCGGATCGGAGTACTCTAAGTCCCCAGAGCGCGGACTAGAGTATAAACGATTTCAAATCTTCGAATCCCCAGAGTGCAGAGCGGAGTACTCTAAGTCCCCAGAGCGCGGACTAGAGTATAAACGATTTCAAATCTCCGAATCCCCAGAGTGCGGAGCGAAGTACTCTAAGTCCCCAGAGCGCGGACTAGAGTATAAACGATTTCAAATCTTCGAATCCCCAGAGTGCGGAGCGGAGTACTCTAAGTCCCCAGAGCGCGGACTAGAGTATAAACGATTTCAAATCTCCGAATCCCCAGAGTGCGGAGCAGAGTACTCTAAGTCCCCAGAGCGCGGACTAGAGTATAAACGATTTCAAATCTCCGAATCCCCAGAGCGCGGATCGGAGTACTCTAAGTCCCCAGAGCGTGGACTAGAGTATAAACGATTTCAAATCTTCGAATCCCCAGAGTGCGGAGTGGAGTACTCTAAGTCCCCAGAGCGCGGACTAGAGTATAAATGATTTCAAATCTCCGAATCCCCAGAGTGCGGAGCGGAGTACTCTAAGTCCCCAGAGCGCGGACTAGAGTATAAACGATTTCAAATCTCCGAATCCCCAGAGTGCGGAGCGGAGTACTCTAAGTCCCCAGAGCGCGGGCTAGAGTATAAACGATTTCAAATCTCTGAATCCCCAGAGCGCGGATCGGAGTACTCTAAGTCCCCAGAGCGCGGACTAGAGTATAAACGATTTCGAACCTCCGAATCCCCTGAACGCGGATCAACTTACTCTAAATCTCCGGAGCGCAGATTTAGAAAAAAGGTCCAAGTACTCGAGAAATGTGGAATAAGGAGTATGCCACGTCCGGAGATGTTTGAACAACATGAAAATGGACTGGGAGATAAGGCAACTCATAAGAACTTGAGTTATGGCTGCAATTAGTCATCAAACCAAAGAAAAGCAAGAGAAATCATTCGAACGAAAAAGAAACTAAAATATTTATTCGATCAGTCCAAAATGGGGTTACATGATCACTCCTACAAAATTCAGACCTGTCTATACAAACTACAAGCTACGGAAGATAAAAGCAATTACAAGACTTAAGCAAGAAGCTCGTTGAATGAGTGTATCGATTATTTCTTCGATTTCTTCTTCTTGTCTTCCTTTGTCTTTTCCGATGACTCCTCTCCCTCACGCTTTTTCTTGGACTTCTTGCTTGCTAAGGAAGCGGAGTTAGGAGTAGGAGACGGAACATCTAGTGGTTTGGACCTGCCCGGGAGGATGATTTTCAAAGGTCTGTTCCGCGGGTCGGTAAGTTCCAGGATTCCAGGTTCAACTTTGACCTCGGCCTTTTTCTTCTCCTCTTCGGCGAGGCGGTCCTTCATGCTCATTTGCGAGGTATGCTCAGAGGCACCGGTGATTTCAATTTCATCATTCCCTTCGGCAGGAGATGAAGTGTCGAGCTTATCATCATCCAGCGCCCCGATCACCTGAGCATCGGGACCAGGGAGTACTCCCGCATGGACAGCGTCGCTTGTTTTCCCTGCCTCCTCCTTGGCGTCATCGCTCCTCGGAGTTTGCTCGGCATCAGAACAACCTGCACGAAAACATAAAGAATGAGCGTTAGAACGAGTTGCCACTGCTGAAAAATGACGGGATCTTTCAACTTTTAGAGAAAGGAGAATTTCCTACCAGGTTCCGGTTGGCTATCGGTGGCGCGTGCGGTTTCACCCTCCAGGATAGGGGATAGCACATGAGCACCAAGCCCGGGATCTTCGGGGTCATAACCAACATGCTGCTCGAATGGATCAAGTGTCGGCCGACCGACCAATTGAGCAGCGGGAGGAGCAGCAGTATGAGGAGCAGATGTACTGACCCCGGACGGGCCGGCTTCATCATTTTTCTCTTGTGGAAGGGGAGAGCCTTTGATGTAAAGTGCCAATGCTGCGGATAAATCCGATGGCTCATTCCCCCTAAGGAACTCCTTCACCAAGGCCTCATCATCGACCTCTTCGGATCCCGACTCGATCTTCCTGATCCTTATCAAAGTTTCCCAGGCCTCAGCTAGGGATTCGAGATAGCCGTCGCCCAAAAACATTAAGTCGCGATGCATGAGGACGCGGGCTCCGTATTCGGCAATCAACGGGTCAAACATGCACTTGACCTCTTCCCTGCCGGCCTCTGCGGCAGCCTCGAGGCGAGAATCAATCTCCTCCGCAGCCACTCTTTTGCCCTCCTCACGGGCCTCATCCTTCATTTTCTCAACCCCGGCAAGTTCGTCATCGAGCTTCGCTTTCAAGAGATGAGTGGCGACGATTTCATCACAGTATCGCTGCGATTCTTCTTGAGCAGCTACCTTGTCCTCCTTCTCCTTGGAGAGTAATTCTTTCAGCTCTCTGACTTGCACGACGAGCGCATCCCTCTCTTTTTGGACAGAGTCTTTCTCTAGGGCGAGGGCACCGCTGCGCTGGACTGCTTCGTCAAGCTCTTTTTTGTGAGCCGCCTTTAAACGAGTAACTGCCTCGGCAGTATCTTTTGCGCTTGTTCAGCGGCTTCCAGCTTCGACTTGTACGAAGCGAGCTCTACGTCTTGGTGCTCGATGATGTTTTTGTCGCAGCCAGCCTCCAGTTTCAGGCGATCAATCTCATGTTGGCGCTCAACGGATACCTCTGAGATCTTCTCCACCAAGTGCACAAATGCATCATGTTGAACATAGACGTCGTTATTGCAGGCAATGGCACTCTGTTTCACATGCCCGGGAATATGATGAATGGCTGGGAGGAACTTCAGACCGTCGAAGCAAATTTTCGGAAACTTGGCCTTAAGATCGACCATCTTTTCCGCAATAGTCGGGTCCACCGCAGGAGTAGGAGGAGGAGGCTTTGAAAGTTCCACTCTTTTTCGTTGCTCCCGGACTTGCCTCGTACTCGATGAACCGGAGTGTTGTTCTCGAGGAGCATCAGAGTGGTAACCCTTCTGTGAAGTTTTATCTTTATCCGACACAGTTGGAGGAAGGGGATCACGAGACTGCGAAGATTGAGAATGTGCCTTCTTGCGGTGAGACGACTCACGGGGACGGTTGTCTCTATCTTCATAATTGTCTCTGCCCCTGCGTCTGCCGGAACCAGAGTCTTGTCCATAGTGATGAAATATGGAAGAGCCATGAAGGCGATCGAGTCCGTGAGAACGCCCCATATCACCTGCAAAGAATGGAAATAACAACGAGTTAAGAAAAATCCATAAGATAAGAAAATACTTGAAGTGTATGATGGAATGCGTATGTGCGTGTGTGTCCTAGTGCTCCCCCCGACAGACCAGTTCGTTTATCTTTACTAATCGGAGTGTTGTCTCCTTGGATCGGGAGTTGAACTCCCTCATGGCCTCTAGCTGGTGAAGAAAATTTGAGGGCTTCAGGATCATCAAACCCGTAATTAAGTATGTCTTCGGGAATAGAAAGGTTCGATAGACCCCTCAAGGAACTTTCCAGATGTTGCGAGGAAGCCTCTTTCTCAGGCGGGATAGGCGTAACTTTTGAAGTGCCACCAACTTTCTCCTTTTGAACTGTATATTTTAACTTCTTCTTCCCCTTCGAAGGGGAGGATGACGTCTTAATATCTTGAACCTCGATTGCCGGATTCCAAGCGGGACCCACGTTCTCGCCCTGAGTCTCGGGAGCTTCGTCTTCTTTGCGCTCGCTGTCTTCATGCATATCGGGAATGCGGCGCGACGACAACCCGGCCTGTTTTTTCCCTTTACCGGACGGAGGTTTGGGAATGGCGACACCTTCTGGAAGGCTAATCCGACGACCAGGAGCTAGCAAGCCAAACCCCGACAGTGATTCATTTGAAATGATAGTCCGGATGTCTCGTTCCTCGGCAGGAAGAGCTCTAATGGCTTCAACAGCCTCAGAATATCCTCGGCCTTCCGGACGCGGGTTGATACCTAAAAAGATGAAACGAAGAATTAGGAAAAGCATGACTCCGGTTAAATACGAATAGTGACTCAGCAGAGAGACTTACTGCCTTCAACCCATCTCCTCACGAAACCAGAAGGGCAGCGCACATAGAACCATTCCTGTTTGTACAGGGCGAATTTACTACATGCCCCTGTCAAGATCTGGCATTTGTGGTACGGCTCGAGGAACATAAAGGAAGGACTGTCTTTCCGTCTCTTGATCATATAGATGTATCTGATATCACCGGCGGTTGGAGGTCTGGAGAAGACGGCCATGAAAAGTAGGTCCCGTATAGAAACGCGTGGTCGTTCGGGTGCAGCTGCGACGGAGCTATGTCAACATACTACAATACATCCCGGAGAAACAAATTGAACGGAGGCACGCTGCCCATCCAACACATGAACTTGTTACAGGAGGTATACCCGACTGGAGGCAGATGAGGGCGATCGTATCACGAAGGGACCAACACATCGGCGAAAGGGATCCCATGAATGGAGCATATCCATCGGAGAGCGGCTTCGTTGATCTTTGAAGCTTGTGAATCGATCGGATTGTCTAGAAGAATTGCTGCCTCCAGGGCATCAGGTGCTAAATTATGAGCAGGAGAAGTTGACGGATTAGAAGTATCAGCGGCTTCTCGCCTTGATGACGGCCCAGGCCTGTCGGATATAGTAGCGGAGCTAGACTTTCTCGACATTCCCGATAAATAACGAACCTGGCTAAGTGCTTGAGAGAACTATACTTAAAAAACGTTGAACGTTAGAATTAGCAACACGAGTTTTCCCCCCGCGAAGTGTGTGAACTAGTGCAAGCATTCGTGTACAAGCAATAAGAATCTAAAGATTTCAAAGATATAAGAAAGAACTTCGAATCGACGCCTTCGAAGACGGTCATCGCTGACCGTCTCAAAGAGCCCACCTGGTGGTGATTACAGTTCCAGGTTCAAAAAACATATGATTTATAAAGTAACCGGCCTAAGTGTAGTTTGACATTTATACTGTTCGGCATTTAAATGTTGTTCGGCAATTGTATTGTTCATCCTAAGTATAGGTCAGCATGTATGTTTGTTCGGCATGCCACAGTGTTCGGCTAAAGGCCTTGTTCGGCTAAGTCTGTGTTCGGCTATAGAACTGATACTAATTAGGAGAAATCTGATACTATAGAAGTGATCACTTGGTTTGGAAAAAAAAAAATCTCAACAGTAAATCACTGAAAAATAACAATCAAAAGAAGTGGGTCACTTCAGTTAGTTCTATTCGGCATTCAGAATGTTCGGCCTAAGTACAATGTTCGGTTTTGTTTTGCTCGGTCTAAGTTCTGTTCGGCAATTGTATTGTTCGGCCTAAACATGGTTCGGCATGTCAGTTGCTTAATATTTGTGACGTTCGGCATTGATACAGTTCGGCGTCTAAGTGTGCTCGGCTCGAGTTCGATTCGGCTAAATTATTGTTCGGCATTTGCGTTTGGCTTTGGTTTGTTTGGCTAGGTTATCGTTCGGCATTCCTTATCAGATAAAATACTGTTCGACAGCCTCCACCATTCGGCGCATGACAACATACGCCGAACCAGAGCTGTGCCATCCAACACCCTTACCACCTTCAACGCTTTCCTTTTCCTTTTTCAACTAGAGTTCGGCACGATGAAGCTAAATACAGTGACCACATGTGTAAACACCCCGAATCCTTCCTCCTCGCCTCGCATTATCGTTCGGCAATATACTCGAAAGCTTTCTACGTGACACACTTCCGTCTCGGTTGAAACCTATTCGAGTTATACGAGGAATAGTACCTAGTTTGCAGAATTGGAGAGTATGAAGGAATGTTCAGGTTTTAAATCTGATCGTCTAGCGAAAATTGCTAATCTTTGAAGTGTGGCAGAAGTGAAAAGGTAAAGGAGAGAAGACGGGGAGGACCTGGTTATATAGGGGGAAGGTAGAAGTTGAAAAGGCTATACCCGGTAGAACCGGTCAATACCAGAGTGTTCGGCATCGTAGCAAAGTGACGTTCGGCACACGAGGATTGTTTGGCTTCGAACGTATCGTTCGACATCCAGGCCACGCTCGCCACGCACCTCCGTCACAGGCATTCTCGAGAAGGCATCATCAAGGGAAATCGAAACAGATTCAAAGCGCATCACGTTCGGTCACATAATACACTTTGGGGGGCAAGTGTTTCCTGGAGATTTGACCAGGCAACTAGTGCTCGGCATCAGGTAGCACTCGGCATCAGAGAGTGTCCGGCATCCAGGAGTGTTCGGCGAAGCACTTGGCACCCAGGAGTGTTCGGCGAAGCACACGGCATCCAGTGGGACTCGGCATCCATAGCGTCCGGCATCCCAAGGTACTCGGCGTAGTACTCGGCAATAGGAGTACTCGGCATCCCAAGGTACTCGGCGTAGTACTCGGCAACGGGAGTACTCGGCATCCCAAGGTACTCGGCGTAGTACTCGGCAACGGGAGTACTCGGCATCCAGAAGACATTCAGCATGCACAACTACTCAAGGTAACAATGTCGTTCGGCCTGCATGCATTGTTCGTTCAAGGGCTTCAGATAGAGACACGTTCGGCCTCAACTGACAACCATCCTGCACTTCCCACACATCCAACATACCGTTCGGCATAGGAAGGACTATTCGGCATCAGAGCGTTCGGCATACCAGGTTCGGCATGCAGCGACCACAACACCTGGGCTAGAGCGATCAGCCACCAAGACCACTTGGGAAGTCCAGCCCATATTTGCCTATAAATAAAGGGGCAGGTTCACAATGAAAGGGATCCTTTTTTGGGAGAGAACACTGGGGAGACTCTGCCATTTTCGAGACTCATCTTCTCTACTTAAACAACTTCATGCAAGCATTTGATTCACGAATTGTATTTGTAATCAACTATAAAGAAGATCAATAAAGTTTAACCTCAAAGTGGACGTAGGCAATTACGCTGAACCACTATAAATTTGGTGTTCTTACTTTCTGCCATTAGATTAGCATTGTCTTCTCTGTTTAATTTACTTTCATCACTTATATCTCTACACAATCTTTCTCTACGAGTTTAGTGACCAATTTTGGTGCTAACATTAGATATCCAACTCATAATTTGGAATTAGCTGCAGTAATTTTCGCATTGAAGGTGTGGAGACATTACCTTTGGGAGAAAGATTCGATCTGTTTACGGATCATAAGTCACTAAGATATTTATTCTCCCAAAAGGAGTTGAATATGAAACAGAGGGGTGGATAGAGTGCATAGCTGCATATGACTTCGGTATTGAGTACACACCGGGAAAATGAAATAAGTTGTAGATGCACTTAACAGAAGACATTAGAATGCAATATTGGCAATGATAGTTGAGTACAAAGATTTAGAAGCATTGACTACATGCAGAGTACAATAGAGATCCGAGGATAGTTCTAGTCGAGAAACCGCCATGTTATCATGTTTAGAAGTTCAACCGATGATGATCGAAAGAATTGCTTCTAAACAAGGAGAAGATCCATTATTAGCTGAGCGGATCTGAAGGTTTAGGAATGGAACAGAGAGTGATGACTTGAAAAAATTCAGTCTTGACCAGAATGGGTGGTTGAGGAAGAAAGGACGACTATGTGTTCCGAGTGTGGGAAACATTAGGAAGGAAGTTCTTAGAGAATTCCATCATTTGAAGTACACTATTCATCCGAGAGGAACTAAGATGTATCAGGATATGAAAAGGAGTTTCTTCCGGGAAGGTATGAAGAGAGATGTAGGCCTATGGGTGAATCAATGTTTGAACTATCAATAGGTAAAGGTCGAGCATCAGAAACCGAGTGGATTACTTCAGCCTTTGGATGTTTCAGTCTGGAAATGGAATTCTATCGCAATGGGTTTCACAGATGGATTGCCAAGGTTAAATAGAGGAAATGAGAGTATATAATTTATAGTGGATAGATTGATTAAGAGTGCACATTTTATACCCATTAAGTCGATCAGGACAGCACCAGATTTGGCTAAGTTATTCATGAGGAATATAGTTAGACTACATGAAATTCCTAGTAGTATAGTAAGTGATAGAGATTTCTTATTCACTAGTGAGTTTCTACAAGATACTTTAGGTACCAAGCTCAAGATGAGTACTGCTTACCATCCGCAGACAGATGGGCAAACGGAGAGAGTTAACAAAGTTTTAAAGGATTTGTTAAGAGCTTGTGTGCTAGATTTCGGAGGATCATGAGAAGACCATCTACACTTAGTCGAGTTTTGTATAACAACAGTTATAAGGCTAGTATAGGGATGGCATCATTTGAAGCTTTGTATGGAAGGCCATGCAAATCTCCAGTTTGTTGGTTAGAGACCGGGGATAAATTAGTTCTTGGTCCGGATTTGGTTAAAGAAGCAGTAGAAAAGATTGAGTTAATTCGTGCTAGAATAAAGGAAGCTCGGTCAAAGTAGAAGAGTTATGTTGATAAGAGACAGAAAGACTTAGAGTTCTCAGTTGGAGATCATGTTTTCGTAAAAGTGTCACCAATGAAAGGTGTGATCAGATTTGGAAAGTCAGGATAATTGGCACCAAGATTCGTTGGACCATTTCCTATTATAGAAAGGATCGGGAAACTCACGGATAGGGTAGAGTTACCGAATAGTTTGACAGGTGTCCACAATGTTTTCCATATTTCTCATCTAAGGAAGTGTATTCGAGGTCTAGAGACTACTATTACATCGGCTGTGTTAGAAGATATAGTGGTGGAACCAGATACGATAATAGTTAGAAAACCAGTTCGTATAATTGCGAAAAATGAGAAGAGACTAAGGAACAAGACCGTCAGATTAGTCAAATTCTAGTGGAGTGGCGATGAGAGAGACAGTACTTAGGAAATCGAGAGCAGGATTAGGGACACTTATCCTGACTTGTTTGATGGTATGTTTTACCTTTAGGTTTGATTGTTGTGTGTAACTTATCGTAATTTCAAGGATGAAATTCTTTAAGGAGGGGAGTCTGTAATGACCCTAATTTTAGTTAACATTATTTAGAACATTTAATTGGGTAAATTAAATAAAATAATATAGAAAGTTAAGGGATTGAGATTTGTAAATTAAGAAAGAGCTGTGCCTTAATGAATGTGTTAACAAAAGGGAAACTAAACATAATTAAGAAGGAGGAATATGATGAGGCTAAATGGGAATAGCTTTTATTCCTATGCCATAAACCCTTCCTTCTTTCCACTTCCTCATTCATTCTACATTCAAAAACAAATCAATAATAATACGAAGCTTAGGCTGGCCACTATTAAGAAGAATTAAAGGGAAGATAAGCTAGGATTCAAGTAGAAAGCTAGAAGAAATCAATCTAAGGGCAAATCTCAACCTTCTTAACACAAAGCCAAGGTGAATAATATCTACCATCTCATGTTTTAATAATGATTTAAGTTTTAAAGGATAAATTCGTTTATTTGCAATTATGTCATATTATAGTGATTAAATGATTATATGCTTTAAGTTGATGATTTATAGAGATTTAATAAGAATTTTTATGATATGTTTACATTAGAAAACATATCATATGACATCCAAATGAGTTCCATTTTTGATATATGGTCAAAAATATTATTTTAGAAGTGGGTTTCAAGTTTTATAATTTTCTAAATAATTATGGATTTATTATGAAATTTCTATGAGAGAAAATAGTTAATTTTGGGTTTTAATTATTTAAGGCAATTAAATAATGTTTTCGGGTCTAAAATTTATATATATTAGAAAACATATTTAATGTGAATTATTAAAAATTTTGGTAATTTTTCGTAAGTGTTTTACTATGGCTAATAAATTATTTAAGTTAGAGGACTTAAATGTTTTAAACGTTTTATTAAGGAGAAGGACTTATTTACCAAATTAAAATAGGTTAAAGTGTAAAATTGTTTAATATTTAAATTTCCGACTTGCGGTAGTAAATTTATAAAGAAATTGGTAAAGCAATTGTCAACTAATCCCATGTTGACAAATAGTGAAAGTTAGGTGAAAATTTGTTACTCTATAAAGCAAAAAATCAGTTTTGCAATAATTTACCTTTTCGCCACTTCCATATGCTGGCTTCCGTCACCATACTCCCACTTGTAGACCATCTGCATCCATTCGAAACCAACACATAACGTATCAATTCATTGGTATGTAGTTTGTTGGAGTAGGTGGAAGGTAAGATGGTGTCGAAGGCATGCATTTGAAAGGGGTGAAGTTGTCTTTCAAAGCTTCCGAACTTTTAGCCCTGCCTTTGTTTAAAAGAGTGTCTCGAAAGGGTTGCCGCTTTGAACTCCTTCGATACCCTAGCTATCGCACAAATACTTTTACCTTGGATCAATAAGTGTAAAAAGTAGGTTTCAAACCAATACCCTTCTACAAACAATGAGCCGCTTTCCTTTTAACCCTTCCATGCGAAAGGGAAGGTGACACATCTATACCTTCTAACATGGTTAAGACCGCTTTACTTGAAACCAATGCTTTCGAAAGTGACGCTTTCGCCCATGTTCCATTAGACCCTATATTTTTATTAAATGTTGTACTCAATGATTTCGAAATGGATGCTTTCAATGATTTTGAAAGGGATTGTTTAAGGTTTTAAACAATGGTTTTGAAGGTATTATTTTGGCTTTGTAGTCTAATGTTTTCTAATTTAAAAAGGGCTTTAACTTATTTTAAAGGGATAGATAACCCTATTGATTTTAGGATTTCATCAACATTGTTTTTTATAAAGCATATATCATGTCATAGATATATTGAGTAAAGAAAAGAGTATATTTTCCTTGTTTAAGTATGATTTAAAAGGGTTAAATCAATTTGGAAGAAATGTTTTCAAGGAAAATTGAATAGGGTGGTTAGCCCTAAGTATATGACTCGGATATTAGAAAACCAGATGGGACCGATGTGGGGTCGCGCCCTATACTTTAGCTAGTAGCCCCTAGCTAATATAAGTTCAAAATTCCATTGTGTAAGGCTTTGTCACAGGTAAGACTAAAATGATATTACACGCAGAAACGAATACCCAGAGTAGAGATAGGTTATCGGTGAGCCTGCAAAACCATTAGGATCAGTTTATCCTAGGAGAAGTAAGTTAAGGATGGACCGTCCAGTATTGTGTCTAACTAAAGTTAGAATATTTATTATGTCTGGTAGGCCCGAGTCAGCCAGTGGTTAATAGTCGGCCAAATAAAATAATAATATTCAGATAGTCCATTGATTACCTGATTTATATGCATATATGTTATTTCTATTGTTGTTATAATCAGCTTGATTGCAGGATTTTGATTTGCAAAAGATATGATTTTAAAAGGATATTAGTAAGGGGAAACTCATTCCGCTAAGTGGCGTGGTCTCACTTAATATCAGTAAACCGAGATGTAATAGAATTATTCACACTAGGCTTTATATCCGACTCGAAGTTTATGTTTTCCCCTTAAACTCTCAGGTGCTCAAATTAAATTTTAGTAGACTGAGAGTTAAGGACTTTTTAGGTTTAGTAGGTTGGACGAATAAGCTTCCGAAGACGTGCAGGAGGCAAAGCTAGCTATGTAGGAGTTATTTAATAGTATTTTCGCTGTGATGTATTTATGATTGATATGTCTATCTATCTAGTACTCTGACTATCCAAGGAGGTATCTTCATATGTCGCTCTTGGCATATTTTATAATAGTTATATTTATCTAAACTTAGGAATCGTTTTGGAATTATGTAATTGAATATGAAATATTAATTTGAAATAATCAGAAAACCTGTTTTGAAATCTGTGTTGATTTTATTTCATATTCATGTGCTTCTGATATTATGGATACCATTAACATTACCGTATTTTGTCAGTGGAAGTTAATACTATAGATGACTGCAGTATCTGTAGCCATTAGCTTTGGACCTCAAAATAGGGGATGCTATAATATATTTCTAAATGTATTTAATATAGTAATATTGCAAAATCATATATAGAAATTAACAAATGAAATTTTATCTCAACAAACGGTTTATTTTAATACAATTTCAAGTAGTACACAATTAGAACATAGCTTCCACTATATTTTATCATTTTCACTCTCATATACAACACAGTCTTATATACAATACACTCACTCATTCACTCGAATTCAATCTTTTCTATCTACTTGCTCCAACTGTCTTTTCTCCAATCATCTGCTTTGCCTTTAAAATAACAACGCCGTAAAAGGCAAAAAAGAAACAAAATCAAACTGCAAAAATATAAATAGTTTTTGAACTTGACATTGCCTCAATCTATTAGTTTTATTCTTTTCATATTTTGAAATAGGCATCAAAAATATCAATAATGTACACAAGAAACCTACGGACATGCATACGTATCACTGTACATGCCATAAGCCCGAACACATACACAAAACACATTTGCACCAGTTCAATTACGGGCACAAATGCAAGGTCAAGCTAAATAGCTCAACACAAGCAAAGTGAAGCAGTAAATCAAAATCATGAACAGAACACACAATGCAATGTACAAAAGCATGCACAAGCATACAAGTGAATACAATAGGGAAGTACATGCACTTAGTATGCACATATATTGTACATGCATAAGCCAGACTGGGAAATAGGCGCACACACTCAAGCAACCAAATCAGGCACAAACATGCAACAAAATAGAAACTAGAAAAATAACACAAAGAGAAGAGAAGACCAGCAAATACAATAGTACATAAGAGCATGTGCACGGATACATGTGTCAGGCATTGAAAAAAAGTCAGGTTTGGAAATACAAAGGTTAGAACAAATTCAAATTGAGTGAAATGGTGCAACACAGCACAGGCATGACAACAAAACACAGTACACAGGGTACACAAGGAACACACACAACAACACAGAATCAAATTTCTCTAGCAACTTTGCCATAACACCTAGCCATTGAACAACCTAAATCGCAACAACAACTGACACAATTTCAAATGCAACAACTAGCCATTGTACAACCAAAAAATGCAACAACACCAATACCATCAGATTCAAGCTGTCATCTCATTCTATAGTCAACAAGGATCATCAACAACTACTATATCTAGACATAGTTAGACACGTAGGTTGAAAAAGTACAGTGTCCCAAAAGGGAAAATGGTCAGAAAACAACAAAGAAAAATATACACACGTTGAAATATTCAACCAAAATTTTTGAAATATATCAGAGAATTGAACAAGTCAGAGATCATATAAACATCAACCAAAAAATCAACAGCCAAGCATATCAAGTGGAAAGATTCAAACCAAAAAATCAAAACAAGAATTATTCGAAATATGTGGAATCAATCTACTATAAAAACCAAATCGTCATTAGTAATTCCACATTGAGTTCAAATTAGCACAAAAGCCCAAATCAAAGAAATCATGCCAAATCATTCCAAATTGAGATATCGAAGAACTCGGCTAAAGGGAGACATCGAATTCATCTGGCAATACACTCAATCAATTGAGTTAAGAAGAAGGCACGAATTCATCAATTAAATTTTTGATCACATCTAGAGATAAAACACTAATTCGTGAACGAAGAGGAAAGAGGAATGACCTAGAACGAAAAAGGATGTAGGCTATGAAAATTTTATGTTGTGTTTATTTATTTTTGAGTCCGTACTTTGGTAATCAATTTAAGGTGGTAAAAATTAGGGTTTGGTTTTTTATTTTATTATAGTTTACCGTATAATCGTAAAACTCTAGTTTTAATTAGGATCAAACTACGGGGCATAATTCGAGAGAATTGTCAACTCAGGGATAGAGTGAAGGCAAGGTTTTGAGTGTAGGTTTAGAACAATCAGGTTAGCAATAGTCACAAGTTTACAGGGTTTGTAAGCACAGTCGATTGTTTAAATCTAGTAGAACCTCGAGGGCAGCAGTAGGTAGGTATTATCGAAGCTGGGTAAAATTATGTGTTGCTTTTATCCGCATTTACTCCCTTATTATATGTGCTGCAATTTTTATTATTCTGTAAATTTATTATAAACCTTATTCACCTCCTCTAGGGTTAATTCGATTCTACAAGTGGTACCAGATATAGGTAGTCAAATTCACTTTTTTTTAACTATGTCTAGTTTTAATAATGCTTTTTCTGAAATATAATCTATTGATAGGCCACCCATGTTTAGCGGTGCTGATTATTCATATTGGAAAACTAGGATGAAAGTTTGTCTAAATACCATAGATGCATGAGATATAGTTAAAACTGGTTATAGTCTGCTTACGGTAAATATAGATGGTCACGAAGTTCCTAAGGCAAAAGATAAGTGCGATGCTAATGAGCTTAGTTTATATCGGTCTAACGCAAAAGCAACGAATTCTATTATTTCTGTCTTGGATAAAATTGAATACAATCGTGTTTTTCACTGTGTGACTGTGCAAAAAACTTGGCATACGCTTGAGATGACTCATAAAGGTACATCGTAGGTCAAAGAATCTCATCTAGTCGTACTCAATAATGAATATGAGAATTTCATGATGACAAAAGATGAGCATATAAAGGAGATGTATGAATGATTTTCAAATATTGTATTCAAATCCAAAACGTTGGGAAAAGCTTACATAGAATTGGTGATGGTTCAAAAATTCTAAGAACCCTCCCGAGAAGTTTAGAAGCAAAAGTGACGGTAATTTAGGAATCCAAAGACTTAAAACATCTTAAATTGGAGGAACTAATAGGAAATCTCATCACTTATGAGATGGAACTGAAGGTCAAAGAAGAACGTGAAAGCGAAAATTCAAAACAGAAATCAATTGCCCTAAAAAGTACAACTGATAGTGATGATGATGACAATGCCATGGCTGAGTTAGCACTACTGATGAAGCAATTCAAAAGGTGGACACGAAAGCATGATAATCCAATAATAAACCAATGAATAAAAGCCAAAATAGTCAAATTTCTAGAAGATTCTAAAGAGAAAGAAATCATATGTCATAGATGTAAGAAGCAGGTCACATCAAGCCAAATTGTCTGTAGAATCGAGTCGGGGGAGCAAAGAAACAAACGAGGAGTTTCGCAGCCACTTGGGATGAGAGTGAACAAGAAGGCAGGGAGACCATCGATAGTGAGAAAGAAGAAGCCAATATATGCCTGATGGTAGAATCAAGTGAAAGCGACGATTAACCTGGTGATGATTTACTTTTGGTATATCACCATTTAAATGCAATCATAAATGGATTGTAACAATGATATAATAAAATAAAATCTAAGAAAAATAGTCTACTTGGTATAAATAATGAGTTAGAACTGATATTTGAAAATGTTAAAAATTTTAACTCGGAATGAGAGAAGTGTCAGTCTCTAGAGGAAGAAATTAATAGGTATAAGACTAAAATTGAAATCCTCGAAAATGAAATTTTGACACCGAAAAACAAAGATGAAACTAAAAGAGAAAATTCCATTAAAAGATGCACTTCACTTTTAAATGAAAACAATGCTCTTAGATCTAAGGTTCAACAACCTGAATTGACAGTGGAAAATTTTTTTAAGGAAGAAAAATCACTAAATATGTTATTAGGAAGTCAGATTATCACCGACAAAAGAAATGGTCTTGGATATGATAGAGTTAAACAAGTTTTATAATATTTTTAAAATTAGTACATATTCCATGATTGTTCCTATCACTATCATCCTCTATGCAATCCATCCATCAAAATTTAATATAGTGTGCAGAAGATGGTATTTCAAAAGGAAGAATTTTTTTTAAGTGTAATTTATAATTCTATCCCAAAATATTCACTCTCATTTAAAAGTCCTTATGGTTATGCATGGATGAATAACTTTAATATCTAGATACGTCCTTCCATTCTCACTTAAAAGTCCTTATGGTTATGTATGAGTGGAACTCGTATACAAGAGAGGGATAAATATTCAAGTAGTTTCTAACCTCATTTAAAGTCCTCACAGTTACACATGGTTAGAAAATGCTTGTAATTCTGTTTAAGTGACTATTAACCTCATTTAAAAGTCCTAATGTTTATGAATGGTTAAAAAGTGCATAACATTTTTTTTGTATAATATTTAAAAAGAGTAATTCACAAAATTTTCCTTTATTAAAAATACTACATTGTTGTCATGTATAAATTTCCCCTAAACCATTATCCAATCGTCACTTTAAAGTAGAACTTGTGCATAATAAATAAAATATTATCATTTTTGTTTGATTAGTTATAATTTGCAATATGTATTTCTCTCTATATGATTTACGGTTTTCAATCAAAATTCATCACTATTTCAGTTATTATTACTATTTTGATGATAACAAAAGGGGAAGAGAGGTTAAGATTTTGGTGGTTGGGTAATAAACCTACTGATATTCAAAAGTTTTTATTTTTTTAGAAGTTCTTTTTGCAATTAATTTGACAATCAATTTTTAATTGTATGCATCTGTGCAGGGAGAGTCTATTTGTGGGGAAGTATGTAAATAGGGGAAGCTTGATTACAACACATCAAACACAATTGGTAGGCACAAAATTTTAATATATATTTATTATCATAAAAAATGGGAGATTATAGAATATAACAGTTTATGTTTTTTGTTTAATGATTATAAACACACACACACACACATATATATATATATATATATATATTATATATAAATCTGTGAGTGTGTGCACACGTGCGTGCGTGTGTGTTTGATATAGTATTATTGCAAAATCATGGATAGAAGTAAACAAATGAAATTATATTTCAACAAAAAGTTTATTTCAATACAATTTCAAATAGTACACAATTAGAACATAGCTTCCACTATATTTTACATTTTCATTTTCACTCTCATATACAATACAGAATACACTCACTCACTCGAATTCAATCTTTTCTATCTACTTCTAATAGTCTTTTCTCCAATCATCTACTCTGCCTATTAAATAACAACGTAGTAAAAAGCAAAATGAAACAAATTCAAACTGCAAAAATATAAATAGTTTTTGAACTTGACCTTGCCTCGGTCTATTGGTTTTAGTCTTTTGAAAATTTGAATTAGGCACCAAAAATATCAATAATGTACTCAAGCAACCTACCACATGCATAGTGTATCACTGTACATGATATAAAGCCGAACACATACACAAAACACATTTGCACCAATCGATTGCAAGCATAAATGCAAGGTCAATTTAAATAGCTCAACACAAGCAAAGTGAAGCAGCACATCGGAATCATGAGCAGAACACACAATGCAATGTACAATAACATGCATAAGCACATAAGTGAATACAACAGGGAAGTACGTGCACTCGGGCATGCATATACACAGTACATGCATAAGCTAGACCAGGATATAAGCACTCACACTCAAGCAACCAGGTTAGGCATAAACATGCAACAAACCAGAAAAACATCTTAGAGAGAAGACAAAAGCAGCAAATACACAAGTAAACAAGAGCATGTGCATGGATACATGTACTGGGCAATGAAACAAAGCCAAGTTCAGAAATACAATGGCTAGTACAAATTCAAGTGGAGTGAAATGGTGCAACACAGCACAGGCATGCACAACAATACATAGTACACATGCTACACAAGGCGCGCACACACAACAACACATAATAAATTTCTCCAACAACTCCATCATCAACGTCTAGCCACTGAATAACCTAAATCACAACAACAACTAACATAGTTTCAAATGCAGCAAATAGCTATTGTATAACCAACAAATGCAACAACACTAATACCATCAGATTTCAGCTGTCGTCTCATTCTATAGTCAACGGTGATCATTAACAGCTATTATATCTAGACACAGCTAACCACGCGGATGAAAAAGTACAGTGTTGCAAAAGGGAAAACGGTTATAAAGCAGCAAAGGAAAAATACAGACATTGAAATATTCAATCGAGACTTTTGAAATATATCAGAGAATTGAACAAGTTAGGGATCATATGACCATCAATCAAAAAATCAATAGCCAAGCATATCAAGTGAAAAGATTCAAACCAAAAAATAAAAACCCGAATTATTTGAAATATGTGGAATCAATCCACTATAAAAACTAGATCATCATTGGTAATTCCACGTCGAGTTGAAATTAGCATAAAAACCCAACAAAAAATATACCAAATCATTCCAAATCGAGACATCGAAGTACTCGGCCAAAGGAAGAGATTGAATTCATCTGGCAAGGCACTCAATCAATTATGACATGAAGAAGGCGTGAATTCGTCGATTGAATTTTCGATCGCCTCTGGAGACAAAACCCAAATCCATGAATGAAGAGGAAAGAGCAACGGCTTGGAACAAAAAAGGATAGGGGCTAAGAAAATTTATATCTGCTTATTAATTTTTAGGCCCATACTTTTGTAATCAATTTAAGGTTGTAAAATTTAGGGTTTAGTTTTTAATTTTACTATAATTTACTTTTTAATTATAAAACTCTAGTTTTTAACTAGGATCGAACTACGGGACATAGCTCAAGAAATTCTCAACTCGGAGATTGAGTTGAGTTAGAGTTTTGAGAGTAGGGTTAGAATAATCAGGTTAGCGATAGTCGCAAGTTTACCGGGTCTGTAAGCGGTCGATTATTTAATTCTAGTAGAAACCTTAGAGGAAGTAGTGGGCAGATTTTTACAAAGCTAGGTAAAATTGTGTGTTGCTTTTATTTCCGCATTTACTTTGTTATTTCCCGTGCCACAATTTTTATACTCTATAAATTTATTATAAATCCTATTCATCCCCCACTAGGGTTAATTCAATCCTACAAGTGGTATCAGAGATAGGTAGTCAAATTCACTTTTTTAACTATGGCTTGTTTTAATAATGCTTTTTCTAAAGGACAATCTACTGCTAGGCTACCCATATTTAACGGTGCTAATTATTCGTATTGGAAAAGTCGTATGAAATTTTTTCTAGATACTATAGATGCATGAGATATTGTTGAAACTAG
Organism: Allium fistulosum; assembly: GCA_030737815.1. NCBI lineage: Eukaryota > Viridiplantae > Streptophyta > Magnoliopsida > Asparagales > Amaryllidaceae > Allium > Allium fistulosum. The sequence goes on from CM060906.1 coordinate 58,072,358, forward strand.
TTATAGTCTACCTACGGTAAATATAGGTGGTCATGAAGTTCTAAGGCAAAAGATAAGTGCGACGCTAATGAGCTTAGTTTATATCAGTCTTGTGCAAAAGCTATGAATTCTATTATTTGTGCCTTAGATAAAATTGAATATGATTGTGTATCTCACTGTGTGACTGTGTAGGAAATTTGGCATACGCTTGAGGTGACTCATGAAGGTACATCGCAGGTCAAGGAATCTCATTTAGTCATGCTTAGCAATGAATACGAGAAATTCACAATGAAAAAGGATGATAATATAAAGGAGATGTATGGACGGTTTTCAAATATTGTATTCAAATTCAAAACGTTGGGAAAAGCTTACACAAAATTGGAGATGGTCTAAAAAATTCTGAGAATTCACCGAGAAGCTTTAAAGCAAAAGTGACAGCAATTCAGGAATCCAAAGACTTAAAACAGTTTAAATTGGAGGAACTAATAGGAAATCTCATTGTTTATAAGATAGAACTGAAGATCAGAGAAGAACATGAAAGGAAAAATTCAGAAAAGAAATCAATTGCCCTAAAAGGTACAACCGATAGTGATAATGATGACAATGCCGCAGTTGAGCTAGCACTATTGATGAAGCGATTCAAAAGGTGGACCCGAAAGCATGGAAATCCAATAGTAAAACAACGAATAAAAACCAAAATTGTCAAAGTTCTGGATGATTCTGAAGAGGAAGAAATACCATGTCGTAGATGTAAGAAGCTAGGTCACACAACCAAATTGTCCATAGAATCGACTCGACAAAGCAAAGAAACAAAAGAGAAGGAGTTTCACAGCCACTTAGGACGAAAGTGAAGAAGAAGGCGAGGAGAACAGTGATAGTGAGAAAGAAGAAGCCAATATGTGCCTAATGGTAGAACCAATTGACAGCCACGATGAACCAAATAAGGTACCACACTTATCATGTGATGATTTACTTTTGGTATATGTTACTATGAATAAAGATGTCGAACACCTAGGGAAAGCATGTTGAATTCTAGAATAAAAAAGAGGGACTAAACCAGGCATTTAATAATGGGTAGCGAACTTCAAGTATCCCCAAGAAGGTGTAGAGCTTCTATAGTCAAGAGATGTCTAGTGCTTAAGTAAAGAAGGAATGTCAAGTCTCTAAAAGTGTTGAGTTCCAAGCAGATGATGAGTATAAATGATATTGAAAATGAACACAGCAAAGGATTAATATCGAGCTTCTACGACACAAAGAGTTATCGAGCCAAAGTGTAAATGGAGTGTCGAACCTCTCCAATGCATAGCATTATGGAATGAGAAACAAAAGAAAGACACGAAGCTATAATGAGATATTGAGTATCTAGTTGTAAAAGGGACATATCGAGTACCAAGTATTTCTGGGCATCAAGCTGCTACTACTTGAAACGTTATGGAATAGGAGGATGCCGCATCTAATCAAAGAATGGGGATATCAAGCCTCTAAGATATATTGAGCTTGTGATATATCAACTACTATTGATCCACTACTTCAATACTACTGTCGATTACCTACCATAATGAATGTTATCGAGTAGTACAAAATGGAATAGTACGTTGTCAAATTTGTAAGAGTGAGTAACGTCAAATTTCATTAATGTTGAGAAGATATTGAGTCTTTAAGCAGTATTGAGCCTTTATAACCATAGCTGTCGTAAAGCATATAAAAGTGACAATGGGGTTTCGAACTTCTATAAGCGGCAAGGAATGACGAATATCAAGAATATACAAAAGGGGTAACGAATATCAACAATGCATAGAAGATGTCAAATATATAGCAGATAGACACATGGCGGTCATGTTGCTTACCTCTATTAATAGACCCCGTTGGCCATTCAAATCGGGGCAATTAACTTCTTTTTTATTTCTCAAAATTTAAAGTTGCAAACCCTAAATTGATTTAGGGATTTTGAGAGTCTATTGCACTCTTGTGACATTTGCACATAAGACCTTAGATATTTAACAATTGCATAGCATGTTTCTTTGAAGGATTGTAACTCTCGAATTTGACGCATAAGGACTTGGGTAATAAACTTTTTGCATAGCATACTTCTTTTGGATAACTACATTTGACTATTCTTGAATTATGGACAAGCATATGACTATATTCCAGACTTGAGTTTGAATAGCGAACAAGCATATGACTTCACTTTGACTGGAACTGGGCTTGCATAGTTTTTCCAAGCTTGCATAAGGCTCCTTAAGCCCTTATCAAAACCAATCCCAACCCGCCCTACATATTTGATTATCAAAGAAATTTGTCAACATTTTGGCACTAGAAGGAGGGCTCGAACCTTCGATCTCATGCAAATTCCAATAAAGGATTTTCCTACCTCCCCACATATCCTTATAGAGCACTTTAGGGACTTTCGATTTTCTGCATATCCCTATAGAGGACTTTAGGGATTTTATATTTTCTACATATCCCTATAGAGAACTTTAGGGACTTTCCATATCCAACATATTATCGTTGAGCACTTTCTGAATCCTGCATAAATCGTTGAACTACATAATGACCATTTCAAGACAAGGATCTTCCAAGCATTACTTTTCCAAGTCAACTTATCAAGTGACCCATAATTTCATGAGGAACAAGTGTGAAGAGAACTGGCACTAATGACTTTAGTTGAAAAAAATGAGTAATTCCATATGACCCGGATAACCGGACTATAAATCCATTCTATATAGGATCTACCTCGATCTTTGCTTATTACCGTACTCCAAGAAAAGAAACTAAGAAAAGGAATGATTCGTGCTAAGAAATGAGAAAAACTATACAGCTCCAAGCTAAAGGAACTATTTTCGAAAATGAAATAATAAAGGATTTCAATAAGTTTGCCCAAAAGTGGAAGAGAATAATCGAACGCTCTCCTTCTCCAATCAGAACTTAATAACTTTCAAAGAGAAAACTAGTCGTTAGAACTGAAAGCCTATCCAAAGTTATAAGAAAGCCAAACAGGGACCGAAGTCATGATTCCTTGAGAATTCCCGAAATATTAAAGCCCGTTCCCTTACCACCTCCTATAAATACATCTATCTCCTAACTAAAGAGAGGTTGAATAATTGGCCTTCAAAGAAGAAGTAACCAGGAAATGAAAGAAAACTCGGGGGAGCTTATTGCCAATATCACTGAAGGAATGGACACGAAACCAATCATTGTCAAGCCTTTAAAGGAGTGATTGAGAATTTCTTAGGGAATGAGAATTCAAGAATTTGTTAACAAGATTTAAGCAAAAGGAAAATGTATCTACAAAGATCAAGTGATTAATAAAGAGAAATGCTTCCTAACCAGGAATAATAAAAAAAGGAAAAATCATTTGATCTTGCCGAGATGGCTTGATCAAAGAACTTCCTAGATGGAGGTTAGAGTACGCCTCTGGTCCCACCTATAAAGCCTGGCTAGAGCACTGCAAGCCTTTGATCCTGCCTACATGGCTTGGCCGAAGTGCCTCCTAGAGGGAGGAAGGAGTAAGCTTTTGGTCATGTCTAAGTTGGCCTAGCCAAAGCGCCGACTAGCATTTGGTTCCACCTATGAGGCATGAAGCTCCTCCTAAAGGGAGGATGTGTAAGACTTTGGTCTTGCTTAAGATGGCTAAGCAAATGCACCTATCAGCCTAAATCATTACCTATAAGGTAATAAAGGGCTCAAGCCTAAATTATCACCCAAAGAGTGATAAGGGACAGAAAAAATCAAAGCCAAAATCATCACCCAAAGAGTGATAAGGGGCAAAAGAAATCAAGCGAACAAGTTTAAATCTACCCAAAAGATAGGTCAAAGTAATCTTCTAGAGTAAGAATAGTCAAATACATTTAGTTTTACACCAAGGCAAAGTTAACGTAACCTTCAAAGGAAGGATCAAGAACTATTTATTATCCAGAACCAAGGGTTTTAGTGTCAAATATGAACATCTGGGAAATTTTGAATCTTCTCATCAAAATTATTATTTTAGTCTAGGGCTTCATTCTCTGAAATAATGAATTAGCTCTCAATCTTTTATTCCGGGATTTGGAATTCTAATTTTCTATCGACTAATCAGAATCTTCATTATTAGACGGATTTATGGTTTCCTATTAAAAGAAGGAGTGTTCTTTCATTAAAATAGGAGTTTATAGTCTCCTTCCCAAACGGGATTCTAAGCCTTTAATCCGTAAGATTTTTGGTCTTCTTGTCAAGTGGGTTTTTGGTCTATGTATCAAAGCTTGTATCAAGAAAACAAGTCTACATTCAATCAAAGATCATGAATCAAACTAAATCAAGTAAGAACTTTGAAATAAGTTGCAGATCTTAAACAAAAATAAAGGATAAAATACAAGGTCAATTCAAGGTACCAATCATTCAGGTATGAATTTATTTACCGTTTTACATTTTACATATCATATGCAAAAGTTACAGATATCAAGAAAGGTTAATAGGTAAGAGAGTCCAATCAAGAGTTTCTAGACGACATCACCTCAGTTATTTTCAGTTGAGACTTGAGGTCTTGCACTTCTTTCTTTAGAGCTTTGGCAGCTAAAGAAGGTTCAATGATGTAATGAATTGCCACGTCTAATAATTGTTTATGCTTCTTTCTTTCTTTCTTTTAGATGATGTTTGTATTATCAATAGAGCCAATCTGAGTCTTTAATGCATGATCAAGTGTTTTATTGTCTCCCTTTAAAGTTTTAACTTCACCCTATAATTCTTTAACCTTTTGCTCAAGGTGCTTCTTGCATCTCAGTTCCTCAACTTGACTTTGATACTTATTAAGATGCTCCAAAACTTTTTTATCCCATTTTCTTTTTAGAAACGGATACATTCATATTTGAACGCTCGACGCCTCCTTGAAATCTCTCAATCATCCAAACCTGGAGGCGGGTTTTCCAAAGAGGAAAATTTCTTTCTACTGGCCAAGGATTGAGATCGAGTTGTCCTTGTAGGGATAGGAGTAGGAAGGCTATATTTTCCCCCACTTGTGATAAGTTCCAGAGATTGACACAATACCTAGCTTTTCAGCAGATCAACTTCAAGATTCTAGATTCTCTTATATAGACAAGCAAGGTCTGCATCGATTTTGATTCCTTGGTCGTGGGGTCTGGATCGACCTACCTCTTCGATCTCTTTATCTTTTTCTTTGATTTTCTCCTCTAAACTCGAGGACATTTCGTTTACATTACTTAATGTGGATCTCAACTTATAATAATTGTTATATCATTTACATGCTTTTGAGTTGTCCGAAAATGGTGTGGCTGAAGCATCTTGAGAGGAGTACTTCCTAATATTTAATATTAGTTTGGCCTTAAGTCTATCCAATTAAGAAGGGAGGTCAGAGTCACTTCATATAAGTATGAGTTGACATTCCTAGTAAGAATAGATAAAAGAAAAACCAACACGTGGGGTTAATATAATCTTTTATTAATAACAACAAGCCTTACAAGCATGAACAAGTTCAAATTACATTAACAATTCAAGTTTTATACATTCAATCCTTAAGTTTAGAAGCAGTAGTTTAAGCCTTTTTGAATGAACCTACGGACATAGGGAAAGTAGAGTCAAAGGAGATATTAAACTCGAAAGGAGTAATAGCTGGGGGAAATTGATGATAGTTCCATCTCTTAGCGGGGTACTAGAATCATGGCATAACATTTAGCATAATTAGACCGGATTTCTTTAAGTAAACTATCTTTTTCATCACCTAAGAAATCAAAATAAAAGTGGGGAAGTTGTGTATAAACTTCCTCAAGGTCCTTGAGAAGCAGTATTTTGCTAGTCGAGAGGTTCTAAGGGTTATTGTTTTCTCATTAAAATCTCTTTTTAGCTTGACAAATTTACTTAAGAGTTCTTTTGAAATGGAAGTGCCCAATGATTCCTTAGCATGTGTATTTCAGGAAAAACAAACCAAGCTGCAAAGAAATGAGAATTTTAATGCTTATAAGGGCTATTTGAATTACATAATACAACAACAAAATCATTCGAGTTCATAAAATATAGACCCTTTGTAAAATTCAGAGATAAAATTTTCTTTATTGAACTTGACTTTTTCGGGAGGAAGAGTGCATGAGAACAGTGGAGCAGCCTCGATCCTAGGAAGGTTCCACCATTCCCCAAGATGAGGATTAGACCCATGATCATTCAAATATCTATTATGTAAACACCTAAGTAACCCTCCACTCTCTTTCCCTAGAAAAGAAAATTCAATAAAAAGGTTCTTAGAATAAACTTTATAAAGGAACTCTACTAAAGTGTCCCTATCTTCAATAAGCATCCAAAAGAGTATAGTTAGATCTGCATTCTCTTTTATGACTCTTTCTCGATGTAGGTTGGATTTTTTCAAGAGCTGAGCTGCTTGTTTTTCTTTAAAATCTTTCAGCCGACTGGCACAAATGAGAAGAAGTCTATACTTGTTAGATAAATTGTTGTTCCCCTCAATTAGCTTCCCAATTTCTTTATTTAATCACAGCACTTCCCTTTCGCCTTTCTTCTGCAAGATCTCAAAATGGTATTTGTTTCTTTTCCTTATCTAAAATAAGTGAACTTATTAACTAAAGCTAACATGTAATTATAAGCATTTAAGAAATGGTAAATTTCACACCTGCGTTGTGAGAGCTTGAGAAACTGAAGCTTGATTTTTCTATTTTACTTGATGGATGGGAGGAGAGGCATCTTTTGATGGAATGTCTTCATGAGGAACGTTTTGAGATCCAAGGGGATCAAGAAATCCTTTGTCATGGGCAAACGGGCCTAAGTCTTGGCAACCCGATCCACTACCACCATTTCCTAGTCTTTTAGGATCCTTGTTATGATCACCCCCATCCTCATCATCTTTGTTACCATTGTCGTCGTCATCGTTTTCATCTTCTGCGTCATCCTCCCCTTCATCAATTTCATCTTCATCAAGTGGAGGATCATCAAAAGATAACAGCTCTTTATAGTTGATAGGAGCCTCTCTTGGGAATTCATCTTAAAGTGACACAGAAACTCATCCTAACTTGAGGTTAAATTTCCTTTAAAAAATTTCATTTGAATTCGAGAGTGAAGGAAAGTCTAACCCTAGATACTCCCTTATGTTATCAAAGTATGCGATATAGAGGGCATTTTCATAGCATTGTTCCCTAAAATTGGGGAGGGCCTGATTGATAAAGTTGGAAACTTTTCATTTGACATCTTTGATAATTTTGTTCAAGTAGATGGGGGCGGCATCTTTGGTTTCCATCTGATTAACTATTTGAGCCTTTTCTTTTCTGATTTGCTCAATCTCTGTCTCCAGAGCCTTCTCCCTTTCTTCGGCTGCTAGCTTAGTCTTCCTCTCCTCTCCTAGGATGGAGGAAAGATTATCCTTTTCTGAGATAGCATCATTCCACTCTACTGCATCATAAAACAATTAGTCCTCAAGGAACTTAACTTTAGTTGTCAGTGAAGAGATTTGCTTTTTAAGATCTGGAACTTGCTTACAGATTCTCGAGAAGATTATTAGAGGAAAATCATATGTTTGGAAACCTAAAATAGGTAACATGCATATAATAAATAAAGGTATATTGAATTGAAAATCTGTGCATAAAGAAACATACCACAAGGAGTTGTTGAAAGAGGATATGGAGATGATTCTTAGAGAAGGTAAAAGATTGCAATGGCATTAGGGAAGCCTTGAATATAGATTGAATAACTAAGAGAATTAAACCCTCAAAATTGGAAGGAATATTTTGAACTAGAACTTCGAAGGGAAGAGATTCAGGAGGAGAAGGAGTAACACCTAGATCCTAATATGGATGTAGTATGACATCTGTGGGCGAAGGAATTGAAATATCAACTGCAGGATTTGGAGTGTGAGTAGCATCTGTTTTGCTTTGAGGATTTTGATCTAGCATGCTTAAGTCAATAAAACTAGAACTGTGATTAACTGTGGCCACATCTATATTTGACTCTTCTTTGATGGCAATGAGAGTTTTGGCCTTCTCCAAGGCAAGGCCTCTTGTTTGGCAAAGAACTTAAGTCACCGGATAAATCGTCGGAGCCCCCTTTTCCTTTATAATTCTCAATGTCAATATCTTCGAGCGCTTCAGTAATGGAGTCCTCGATGGAGGCGGAGTAGTAAGGAAGTCGATGCAGAAATGCAAGTCTTAGCCTTTTTGGATTTAGAGGCTACAACCATATGAGCAGAACCTAAATCAGAGGAAAAATCATAAGATAGTGATGCATGAGGCTTTGTTAGAAATCATAGTAAGAACTTACCAAAAAAGTCACGGTGAATGGGGGAAGATTTAGAAAAAGAAATTTGTATACGGGCAACCAGGGCTTGTCTCCCATGAGCATCTTTCTTCACTATATAGTGTTCTTGAAGCATCTTGTGGTTCTCTAGGATCAAGTAGTATTTCTAAGATTGACCTCGGTTAAGATCCTACGTCTGTCTCTATTGTTTAAGATACCAAACTCAGAGTACCCTAATTGTTTTAGCAATGGAAGGATTTGTTCCTCTGGAAGTAAATTCTGAGAAAGGTATAACTACTGTAAGACAATAACAGAATATAGTATAAGTAATAAAGGAAAAAGCGACAAGATTTACCAGGAGCGGAGAACGACCCTTTAATTTTAGAAGTGGCTCTTAACATAGAAAAATTGGTTCTTCCGGTCTTTAGATCTATTGATCAAATTGGTGATCAGACTTTTCTAAGGGAGAAGACGAAACATAGTACCTGCTGGCTGATTAGCCACTTTGATAGGAGTTACTAATGAGCGAAGGGTATTAACATTGAGAGAAGGAAGTTTAGCTTCTCTAGCTAAGATCTCGAGACAGCTTAGATAAGTGTAGGAATTGAGTAACAATTGTATTGGGGCAATGCCTAGGTGATCTAAGTATCATACAAGGAAGTCAGAAAGAGGAAGATAGCTAGAATGCCAAATGTGAATCGGCGTTAAAGCAAAGAAACCATCTGAAGGATTATGCATCCTACCGGATGGTCCTGCAACTCTGGGCTTTACATCAGTAATCCTAAATTGTTGCAGGATGGTATTGACTTCATCCTTGGTGGTTATAAGAGATGGGACAAGCCTATTATCTTTTTTTCTGAGACCAAAGAAGGTTTGGAACCTTTGTCAGCTTTCTTGCTAGCCATTTATCTACCAGATGATATTACACAAGATCAAGAAAGTATTACATATTTTATAAGAAGTTTGAAATTCTTAAGAAAATGCTAAGGATAGGTGGAATTCCTAAATATAGGTCCAAAAAATGATAAACAATCAGATGTCTAGCCCATAAATGCTTAATTAAATGAAAACTATTTAGTTCATAATAAAATGCCAAGACCATGAATGGTTATCAAATTTATAACTGCTGATAGTTCACTAAGTAGTCCATTGCTAGATATCGAACCTATAATGAGATGATGAACTCGTAGCTACCTAGCACCTTTTTAATAAATCAAAAACTCATTATTGAATTCATAGCGAGATATTAAGTTCGCAACTAGCCATTGGGTTCGTAACAAAGATTCAACCTTATATCATGTTGTTGAATTTACACAGGGCTGATGAACTTGTGATCAGTTATCGGGTCCATGGCAAGGTATTGATCTCGTATATTATTAACGAGTTCGAAGTCATTTAATGGCACTTTAACTAATTATCGAGTTTAATGTCGAATGTATAAACCATTGATGAATTCACAGCTAACTAAAAATGCTATAACTGCTTTCCGAAACCATAGTGAGACGTCTACTTATACAAAATTTCGAGTTTGTAACTATATGACAACCCTTCTAAGTAGCTACCGAATTTATAGAAGGATAATGACTCACTATAAGGTTGTCGAGTTTATAGTCGAATAACAATCCTCTAAACAGTTATCTGATTCATAACCGATTATCGAATTTCTAGATAGCTGTTTATTTTTTAACTTATTGACGAGTTTATAACTAGTTAGTAAGACCTTAAAAGGATGCCAAAATTCAAATTAGTTGTCGAGTTCTAAATATGACTGATGAATTTGTAAACTAGTAACTAATTAGCAATAGATTGTCGAATTTAAGTGGATATCGAGTTTTTAACAATCAACTAAATTTCTAATTAAGTGTCGAATTTTTAAATAGGTAACATTGAAGCTTCATAAAGTTATCAAAATTCCAGAAAGTTGTCGAATACACAATAACCATCAAATTATCAAAAAATAAGGTATTGCAATTTACATTTGAATCCAAACACTAAAATTTCTCAAAATTACAAAAGTACACAAATGCAATCGCCTCAAAACCCTAATTTCAAAACTGAAAATCCCCTCTTTTATCTTTCGTTTAAATTGATTAAAAATAGAAGCCGCACCTTAAAATCGAGCTTAAACGCTAAGAAGATCTAAATTTTTTGATTAAAATGAGGAAATTAAAATTGTTGTTTCTAGTTTAGCTTGTAGGTAAAAGCTTGAAGAAGGAGGAGAGAAAAGAATTTATAGAAAAAGGGTAAATAATCTGGAGCGTTGATTTCAATTTAAACGGACAAATGAGATCAAAGCGGAAAATTATAGGTGGCATATGGATATCGAGGCGGCAATGTGGATATCAAGGCGGCAAATGTCAATATCAAGGTGGTAAATTGAAAAGGCAGATTATACTAAAGTATAATGTATCTCTTCCACAGAAGGTGTGGTAAATGTTACTACAAATGAAGATGTCAAACACCTAGGGAAAGAATGTCAAATTCTAGAATAAAGAAGGAAGAGTAAATCAGGTATTCAATAAAGGGTAGCGAACTTCATGCAGCCCTAAGAAGGTGTCGAACTTCTACATTCAAGGGATGTTGAGTGCTTAAGAAAAGGAATGCCAAGTCTCTAAAGGTGTCGAGTTCCAAGAAGATGACGAGTATAAAGGATATTGAATATGAACACAACAAAGGGGCAATATCGAGCTTCTATGACACAAAGAGTTGTCGAGCCTAAGTGTAACGAGAGTGTCGAACCTCTCCAACCATAGCATTATGGAATGAGAAATAAGAGAAGAACGAAGCTATAATGAGATATCGAATATCTAGTTGTAAAAGGGAGATGTCGAGTACCAAGTACTTCTGGACATCGAGCTACTACAATTTGAAGCATTATGGAACAGGAGGATGTCGCATCTAATCAAAGAACGGGAATATCGAGCTTCTAAGAGATATTGAGCTTGTGATATATAAACTACTATCAAGCCACTACCTTAATACTAATATCGATTGCCTACCATAATGAATGCTATCGAGTAGACAGAAAAAGGAAGAGTACGTTGTCAAAATTATAAGAGTGAGTAATGTCGAGCTTCATCAATGTTATGAAGATATCGAGTCTATAAACTGTATCGAGCCTTTATAACCATAGCTGTTGTAAAACATATAAAGCAACAATGAGGTTTCAAACTTCTACAAGCGGCAAGGGATGATGAATATTAACAATACAAAGGGGATGACGAATATCAATAACACATAGGAGATATCGAATTTATAGCAGATAGATACATGGAAGCCATGTTGCCTACCTCTATAAGTAGACCCCATTGGCCATTCAAATAGGGGGCGATTAACTTCTTTTCTATTTCTCAAATTTTAAAGTTGCAAACCCTAAATTGATTTGGGGATTTTTAGAGCCTATTTTGCTATTGTAACATTTGCACACAAGACCTTGGATATTTAACAATTGCATAGCATATTCCTTTGAAGGATTGTAACTCTCGAATTTGATACATAAGGACTTAGATAATAAACATTTTACACAGCATACTTCTTTTGGATAACTACACTTGACTATTCTTGAATTATGGACAAGCATATGATTATATTCCAGACTTGAGCTTGAATAGCAAACAAGCATATGACTTCACTTGAACTCGAACTAGGCTGGCATATTTTTCCTAAGCTTACATAAGGCTACTTAAGCCCTTATCCAAACCAATCCTAGCTTGCATACAAACTTGGTTAGCAAAGAAATTTTTTATTGGTATATCACCGGTTAAAAGCAACCATAGATAAACTTCGACAATGATATAATAAACTAGAATCTGAGAAAAATACACTACTTGGTATAAATAATGAGGTAGAACTGATGATTGAAAACGTTAAAAAGTTTAACTCAGAATGTGAGAAGTGTCAGTCTCTAGTGGAAGAAATTAATGGGTCTAAGACTAAAATTGAAATCCCCGAAAATGAAATTTGACTCTGAAAAAAAAGATGAAACTAAAAGAGAAAATTCCACTAAAAGATGCACCTCACTTTTAAATGAAAACAATGCTCTTAGATCTAAGATTCAATAACTTGAATTAACAATAGAAAAATTTTCTGAAGGAGAAAAATCACTAAATATGTTGTTAGAAAGTCAGACTATCACCGACAAAAGAAATTGTCTTGGATATGATAAAGTTGAACAAATTAAGAGAAAGAATTATGATTATATAAAATTTCAAAAGGAATTTTTAAAGTGTTTAATTTGTGGAAAATTGGACATAAACAAAATAGATGTTGGTATAGAAACAAACACAAAATCGTTAAACAAATTTCGGTTATAAAAGGTACAAATTAAAATGTTCGTAAATTTAAACAAGTTTGGGTTCCCAAGGGTGTAAATGCTAAGTGTTTGTTACGTAGACAAATTTGAGTACTAAAGGCTACAAATGAAATTAAGAGTGATCCTACATCCTTTATTAGACCACTCGACTCCTTTAATATTTAGGTAGAAAATGGGCTTAGAAACAACTACGATGATGTGACTTCGAGTTGTCCTATGCATGGGTGAATAACTTTAAGTTGTAATTATATTTTTAAGTGTAATTTATAATTATATCCTAAAGTATTCACTCTCATTTAAGTCATCACGGTTATGCATGGGTGAATAAATTTAATCTCTAGATACGTGCTTCCATTCTCATTTAAAAGTCCTCACTGTTATGCATGGATGGAACTCGTATACAATAGAGGGATAATATCCAAGTAGTTTCTAACCTCATTTAAAAGTCCTCAGGTTATGCATGGTTAGAAAATGCTTGACATTCTTTTTAAGTAACTACTAACCTCATTTGAAAGTCCTAACAGTAATGCATGTTAGAAGTGCTTAAAAAAAATTGTATAATATTTAAAAAGTAATTCACAAAATTTTCCTTTATTAGAAAAACTACACCGTTGTCACTGTATAAATTTCCCCTATAGCATAATCCAATCATCACTCTAGAGTGGAATTTGTGCCTAATAATAAAATATTATGATTTTTGTTTGATTAATTGGAATTTGCAATATATATTTCTCTCTATATGATCTATGGTTTTTAATCAAAATTCATCACTATTTCAATTATTATTATTATTTTGATGATAACAAAAGGGGGAGAGAGGTTAAGATTTTGGTGGTTGAGTAATAACCCTACTGATATTCAAGTGTTGTTTTTATTTTTTCAAAGTTGTTTTTGCAGTTCTTTTGACAATCAATTTTTAATTACATGAATTTGTGTAGGAGAAGTCTAGTTGTAGGGGGGTATATAAATAGGGAGGGCTTGATCACAACACATCAAACGCATTGCCAGGCACAGAATCTTAATGTACATTTGTTATCACCAAAAGGGAGAGATTGTAGAATATAACAGTTATGATTATTTTTGATGATAACACACACACACACATACACACATGTGTGTGTGTGTATTTCCAAATGTGTTTGATACAGTACTATTGCAAAATCATAGATAGAAGTAAACAAATAAATTATATTTCAACAAACAGTTTATTTCAATACAATTTCAAATTGTTATAATTAGAACATAGCTTCCACTATATTTTAAGTTTTCATTTTCACTCTCATATACACTACACTTACTCACTTGAATTCATTCTTTTCTATCTACTTGCTTCAACTGTCTTTTCTTCATTTATCTTCTTTGCCTGTCAAATAACAACGCAGTAAAAAGAAAAAAAAACAAATTCAAACTGCAAAAATATAAATAGTTGTTGAACTCGACATTTCCTCAGTCTATTGGTTTTATTCTTTTCATAATTTGAAATAGTCACCAAAATAATCAATAATGTACTCAAGCAACCTACGACATGCAAAGTGTATCATTGTAAATATCATTAGATCGAACATATACACAAAACACATTTCACCAATTCAATTGTAGGCACAAATGCAATGTCAAACTAAATAGTCAACACAAGCAAAGTGAAGCAGCAAATCAAAATCATGAATAGAATACACAATGCAATGTACAACAACATGCACAAGCACACAAGTGAATACAGCAGTGAAGTACATGCACTCAGGCATGCACATACATAGTACATGCATAAGTCAGACCAGGAAATAGGCACACACTCAAGCAACCAGGTCAGGCACAAACATGCAACAACCTAGAAAAACAACAATTCAGAGAGAAGACAAGACCAGAAAATACACAAGTAAACAAGAGCATGTGCACGAATACATGTATTAGAATATGCAACAAAGTCCGGTTCAAAATTACGAAGGCTAGTACAAATTCAAGTGGAGTGAAATGGTGCAACACAACATAGGTATGCACCAAAACACACGGTACACAGGCTATACAAGGCGCATACATAACAACATAGAGTCAAATTTCTCCAGCAACTTTATCATCAACATCTAGCCACTGAACAATATAAATCGCAACAACAACTGACACAGTTTCAAATGCAACAACTACCCATTGTACAACCAACAAATGCAACAACACCAATACCATCGAACTCAAGCTGTTATCTCATTCTACAGCCAACAAGGATCATCAACAACTACTGTAACTAAACACAGCTAAAAATGCAGGTTGAAAAAGTACAGTGTTACAAAAGGAAAAACGGTCAGAAAACAACAAAGGAAAATACACACACGTTAAAATATTCAACCAAAACTTTCAAAATATATCAGATAATTGAGCAAGTCAAAGATCATATAACCATCAATCAAAAAATTAACGGCCAAGCATATCAAGTGGAAAGATTCAAACTGAAAAATCTAAACCAGAATTATTCGAAATATGTGGAATCAATTCAATATAAAATCCAAATCATCATTGCCAATTCCGCGTCGAGTTCAAATTAGCTAAGAACCCAAATCTGAAAAATCATTCAAAATCAAGACATCGAAGAACTCGGCTAAAGGGAGCGACCGAATTCATCTGGCAAGGCACTCAATCAATTGAGACAAGAAGAAAGCGTGAATTCATCGATTAAATTTTCAATCACCACTTGAGATAAAACCCTAATTCATGAACGAAGAGGAAAGAGGAACGACCTGGAACGAAAAGGGATACCGGCTAAGAAAATTTTATTTCGTGTTTATTTATTTTAGGGCCCGTACTTTTGTAATCAATTTAAGGCTGTAAAATTAGGCTTTGGTTTTTTTTTGTAATTTACCTTTTAATTTTAAAACTCTAGTTTTTTAAATAGGACCGAACTATAGGGCGCAGTTTGAAAAATTCTCGACTTGGAGATAGAGTTGAGGCAGAGTTTTGAGCGTATGGTTAAAAAAATCATGATATTCACAAGTTTACAGGGTCATTAAGCGGTCGATTGTTTAATTTTAGTAGAAATCTTGAGGGTAGCAGTAGGCAAGTTTTTCCAAAGCTGGGTAAAACTATGTGCTGTTTTTATTTCTGCATTTACTCTATTATTATATGTGCTACAACTTTTATTATTCTGTAAATTTATTATAAATCTTATTCATCTCCCCTCTAGGGTCAATTCGATTCTACACACTCGGATCCCTTCCTAATAGTTAGGTGAGGGTACAAATATATATATCCATCTATCACTCCGTTAGAACCAGAATGGAGACTGATGGTCGTTTGCCTGCTCCAGGAGCACATGGGCTATCCACCCAGGTCCATTCCTACACTCTTCCGTCACCTTCATGGTAATCGTGACAGTATCCACCGGTCTGCTCGTCAACATGAAGGCTTTCAGTCACGAAACGGTTCCGACCCCTATGGTAACAGACTTCTACCCTAGGTGGCACAAAGGGCTAGGGTTAGCCACTCTGCCGTGAATACTATAGTGTGTCACAGGTCTGGGACATGACCCCATGATCAGACTGCTAGGATGGATGCTAGCCATCTGCTTCACTCCAATACAATAACAACCACCCTTATACCCATACCATCCAAGAGCATTACTGTGTATACTGTCGGATAATATGGAGAATGAAGTGATATTGGGCTTACACACATGAATATTCCCTTGAGCTAACAATGGTACATATTTAAACATCGTATATAAATAACTCACATATACATACACAGTATTAGCCTAAGGCAATAAACATGTGCATCTCTAGGGTAGAACAATACACAATATATAAATGATAGAGAACATAGAGTCACCATCGCAGCGATCAATATATAATAGAGTATATACATAGGTCTGATATACATCACAATGTCATGTATACAATGAGATTATATAAAAAATGATATTCTACACCACAGAATAACTAGTCTCCACCATGTCCAGAAAACACAAGCTGGTCTCATCGTCTCTGTACTTGAAATGTCTCGAACTAACCCGAGTATTGCATAAATAACACATGGGTTAGACTATGTCTAAATCAAAGGGTCTACACATCTATATTTATATATAAACTATGCATAGTAAATAAAGATATCACAAATAACATAAGTATATCAAATAGCAATTACTCTTATCATGTGTACACACCAACTAGCTCAGACCCCAAAATTAGACATGATCAAACAAAGCATATATCAATCAAAATAAGAAAAATTATATCATCGCCTATATAAAAGCACAAAAATAGGAAATCATAAAACCATCAATCATTGGGTGAACCATTCATATCCAGAATCATCATCAAGATCCAAAAATCATCAATATTGAGATATCATCAAGTATAATTAGACTAGCACAAAACATTGCCTAAAATATCTCTCGATCTCAGATAATAAAAACACCATCATTAACATATAGGATAAGCTGCTTATCTATAAAACCATATACCATAAGTGGATATGAGAATTCACTATACTCCGGACACCTATCACAAGTATAATCAATCATTTTATGTAAGTATTGCTCCTACCCCTTATCCACTGGAAGCACACTCTATCATGAATAGTTGCTCAAACTATAACACTGCTAAGACTAAGGGTTTAATCAACCGTTGCTTAAGTTGCCCAAATGCTTGTTTGGCTTCACCGCTCCATTTAAAAGCATCATTTTTTAACATTTTTATAAGGGGCTTAGCAGTTAGACAATAATTTCTAGTAAACTTCCTATAGTACCAATTAACCCAAGAAATCGTCTTAATGCTAAAAAAAATTCTAGCATTGTCCACTCTAATACGATTGTACTTTGTTGGGGTCAACATCTACAGCTTCAATTAGATGATATGCCCCAAATATTCTATTGATTCTTTGACAAAATGGCAGTGGGAGAGCTTAATTACCAAACTATTCTTCCTTAGCACAGAAAGTAAGTTTAAGATGTTCTAAATGCTCAAACCATGTCTGATTGTAAATTAGTAAATCATCAAAAAATACTAACACGCTTACTTAAATAGGGTCTACATAATTCATTCATAAGAGCTTGAAAGAATAGAGTAGGCACTAACTAAACCAAAGGGCATAACGACAAATTCATAGTGGTGATCATGTGTTCTAAAGGGAGTTTGATGTATATCATCTTCATTCATTCTAATTGATGCTAACCAGACTTTAAATCTAGCTAAAATATTTTTAAACCATGTAATTCACCAAATAAATCATCGATTAAGGGTATGGGGAACTTACCTTTGATGGTTTTTGATTCGAGACTTCTGTAGCTAATGCAAAGTCTTCAAGAACCATCTTTTTTTCTTAGCATAACCACTGGGGAAGAATATGAGCTACAACTTGGTCTGGTGGTTCCATCTTTTACCAATTCTTTGATGATTTTTTCTAGCTCATTTTTAATGTGGAATGAATGCCTATATAGTTTGATGCATTGGCTTAGCACATGAAATTAAAGGTATCTTATGAACATGCATTCTTTTAAGTGGTAGAGAGGTGTTATTTTTTTGTAAAATCAGGCAACTATTGAAGATCATCATTCTCTAGTGGTAAAGTCTTGATGCTTTCTAGTTCAGGAAGATGTTGCCAATAAAACACCATGGTTAGTTGTCCTTAAGCACATTTTTTGTCTATGATCTTCCTATTGACCACTTTTAACTCTTCTTGTTTCAAGCCTTGCCATGTACAGATTTTTTTTATTATATGTGAATTTCACTCGCGGATTTTCCAAATTCAGTGCTACTCCCTAAGTTTTTCATCCACTGTGTACCAAGAACCACTTGACAACCCTCTAGTGGAAGTGAGAGTAGGTCAATAAGCATTCTGCACCCTTAACATTTGAGAATTACATTGCTACATATACCAGAATCTAATAATTTTTCACCATTGACCACTACACTTCATAGGATCTGAACCCATCCACTTTAAGACCTAATTTCTTTGCTAATTGATTATTAATGAAGCTATGAGTAGACCCAAAATCAATGAGGATTTGCATTGGTTTACCATGAATTATTCCCTTCGCATTGATTGTAGATAAAGCGGTTATGGTACGCATAGCAATAAAGTAATAGATGGAGTTTCTTCCATTGCACCTTCATTTTATGTTTTTCATATATCACCTGTTGGTATTTCATTAATGTCATCCTCATCTTTGAGTGACATTACACCCTTTAAAATGTACACTAGTAGGTGTATACATTTATAATCCTTGTGCCACTTTTCCTTGCACCCATAACATAATTTCTACCTCCTCATTTCAATGAGTTGATTGGACGTCGAGCCGTTGCTTCTGCTAATATTTTCTAGTGTACTCCCTTCCTAACTTATGGAATGATTATTAGCAGATGATGTAGAAGAGTTTTATGAAAACCACGAGGTAATGGGATTATTGACGTGGGGTTGATATTGCAAGTTTTGTTGTTGTTCTTAGTATGTAACCACTTACTTTCAAACTTTCTGGCTAAAGAGACTCTCTCTTTAAAGTCAACGGGTTAAGATGTCAACACATCATATATGATTTCCTCTCTTAACCCATCAATGAATTTGTCCATAAGAAATTTAGGAGGTAATGTATCAAGAATCGCTTGCGATTGTTCAAACTTGTTGAAGTAAGCTAGCATGGTGGTGGTTTGTTTTAGACTGATTAGGGCTTCATAAGGTCTCCCCATCTCTTTTGGATTAAAATTTATCAGTCTCCTTCTTGAACTTTTGCCAACTACCATGGCCTTATACAATGGTAGTGTACCAATGATACTATTGTAATGCTTCTTCCTTTAGATAGAAAGAGCATATGCCTACCTAGAATTGCTCTTCAATACGGTGAAATTTGAAGAATTGTTCTACTTGTCTAATCCAATCAGTTCTACTTGTCTAATTCAATTTTAAAGAGTGAAGAGGAGAAATTTGGAAGCATTATCGGTATTATTGGGTAGGTGGTGGGGTTTCTTTGTGTCTAAGATATTTCTTAGAAGTTGTGTCGACTAAACTTAGGGTTATTGAGAGTATTTGGCACATTTCTTGGTGGTGATATCTCATTTCTAGAATTTGAATGGGACTGATACTATTGATATGGATTTGGGGAATTATTAGTATTAGGATTTGGTAGCAATGGTTCTATGTTATTGGCAGTTTAAAGGTTTGGTGTTGTTTTCACTTTTACTTGTTGAGGATCATTAACCTATGCAGTCAAAACATTATGAATTCCATCAAATTTGGTGGTAGATCATAAGTGGTGTTGTAGCGATCTAGAAATTCAAACACTTCGTCTTCGAATATCGATATATTTTAGGATATGTTTAAGTGTTATAAATATGATTTTATAACCTTATTTAACATCATTTAATTGATTGAAAATAATAAGAAACTTGTTTTTGAAAAGTGTTTACAAAAATATATCCTTCAAAGAAAAATCGATAATGTGACCGGGTATCGGTTTATCGATAAACAGCTTTTCGATCGATATAAGTTGTTTTCTTGTGCACTTAACTAATGATCAAATAATCATATTAGCAACTAATTAACGCACTCTCCTCTTCATAAAGCATGGAATGTTCTAGAAAGTTCTATTAGGATAAGAGATATTACATGGTAAGGGTAAAATGGTAAAATGAATAAAGGAGAAGTGACATAAAGTTGTCATGATAAGAAGCAATTAATGTCATTAGGGTTTTGAGGAGTTTTTGGTCTTTTTCCATTATCATTCCTAAGCCTATATAAGGAGGTACACCCTTAGGAAATATATCATAAAATTCCTAAGCTTTGAGCTAAAATTTCAATGTCTTCATTATCTTCTTCTTCTTAACTTTCTAAAACAAATAGTTTGCAAATCAATTCCAAATTACCTCAAATTTGGTGTGAGACCTTACCACTACATAACAACACCTTCTACCTAGTTAGATTGTCAAAAAAGCAAGCCAAACTCTCCCCCCCCCCAATATTAAGTCCGTGAGCATTAGGAGGCTAGAGGAGGCTTGGAGCAAGGGAAAACAAGGAAAGGAAGGAAAGGAAAGGAGGTTGCTAGCTTTAGTTTGAACTTGAGTGCTTAGGCTTGGTTGTTTGTTAGGTTTAAGGTGAGCTAACTCACCACTTGGATTGATAATATTACTCATATGTGATTATATTTTGTTGTGTTAATGTTGTTTGAATTGTTAAGTGACATGTTAAAACATTGATTTGGATTTTTGTTTTGAAAACAAGTGGCACATAGGATCCATATGTGAACTTGTATAACATATGACTAGACCTTGGAATAGAGCACATAGGTTGTAGTTGAATATATGTTGAAATATGACTTGGATTTTGAAAGTGCACTTATAGCGATAGTCGCTATGGATGCAGTTCGAAATTGCCTTGGTTTTGGCAATTGTTATGGAACTTTGTAGAGAGATCCATAGGGATTTCTCGCCATATTTATGATGTTTTATATGTATGTTTGTTGCTATCAAAAGCTTGAACGGTAAAAAGTTAGGTAACATCTCGAAAACGGCCAAAACATCACTAGTTCAAAACTGCCCTGTTTAACCTTGATTTTTGGACTTCAATTGTTTCAAAAAGGACTTTAAGTTTGAGCGATTTGTTTCATTCTTTTTAAAAGTATTTCCTAACTCATATTAGGGTATTTTAAAAGTTGTTTGAGATATTTATGAATTTTTAAGAATTAGTTATGAATTTTTAAAGAAATTTTAGAATAAAACATGTTCTTTTCCAAGTTTTGTTGATTTTTCAAACTTGTTATTTTAAGTAATATTTTGGATAAATGTTTTAAAACCTATTATAAGTATTTTAAATGTTTTCGAAAAAGGGTTAGTAATTGCTTAATGGCCAAATAGATAATTGTTTAAATTACTTATTTGAAAATTGATTAATTATGCTTAACACTAATAAGCCGACGAAGTAATCTTATCTATTTGTGAGAGTTAAGATTGATGTCGAGTAGGGACAGCAATATAGCTCTAACCTATCGGGTTTCCCTCTTAACCAAAGATAGGTAAGTAGAAAATGTCGAAAACGTGCTACTCGTGTTGATTTCTTATTGTTTATGGAAATTATTAATATTATATTTAACACTAAAAGCCAACGAGGTAGACTTATATGTTTGTGATTCAAGAATGAAGTGTCTAGGCAAGGCTTGGAGCAACCAGTGCCCAAACTTACCTGGCTTCACTCTTGGACATGGAAAGTTAAGTTGGAATGTCAGAACAAGTTAAGCGTACGAATCGTGATTTGTATAAGCAACTGTTTTGACTGGATAATCGATTGGTCGATTATCGAATTCGACCTAATATTTACTTAGGAAGTAATCAAAAGGCATCGAGATTTTATACCAATAAGAACCCCCGGGGAGGAGTATTAGTATGAAATGTCTCTAGATTTCACTTACTTCTGAAAGAACCTGAATTGAGTTTATCGAACATTCATCGATTAGTTTGGAAGAGTCTGGAATCGGTAAGTGTTCTACTTACCAAATACCACTTCAAAACTAGTATACGAGCTCTATATTTTGGAAGCGGTTGAAGAAAAAGAATCTATGTGAAGATTCGAGATCTGTTCAAGATGCTCGAATCCATTTAGTGATTCGTGATCTGTTCGAGATATGGAAATTCATTTGGGGATTCATGTTCTGTTCAAGTAATGAAGACTCAAGTGAAAGATGTCGAACGTAACCTCAACATCGAAAATGACAGAAAACATAGTAGGACGCACAACCTGGGTTTTGCTGACCCACGATGGGGTATATCAACTTTATTATCTAGAGTATGTTTATCGATGTTGTGCGCGGAAGTTGATGGTATTTGGTTCCATGTGGTTTTATAGGTTCATGTATAAGCTAGTTGTGTTTACCTTAATGGTATATTTTATCTAGAGATATACGACGCTCGAAAGATACTTTTTGGACCCTTGTCAGGAGGCTAGCCACAGTTTATCTAGGGATGTCTTCAATGGAAATCCAGTATGCGAACATACCTTAGCGGTCTTAAATGTAACCTAAATATGTTGTGGTGTGACCAACGTAAGCATCGCAACTATTTGATATGATTATATCCTACATCTAGACATTATTTATCATATCACTATATTAAACTTAATGAATGGTTGGTTTCTTTTGAAGGGAAAACCGTTACAAGAATTCATACGGTCTCAATAGTTACTGCTACATATATTCATGTATCTCGAATTTTCTCATACCGGACTTATGTCTGACACTCTGTTTTTTCTTAACCTAAATTCCTTGCGTACTCTTTCGAGTAGGCTGAGTATGAGGTTTTACCTTGGATGCTTCAGAGTTCGGAAGACGAGCCGGAGGCTTCCATTATCTATCTATTTCTATTTTTTGTTTCGTATTAGCTGTGTACATATATCAGCATTGTAAGGACATGTAATTATAACTGTCCAGGCCGATGATAGTACTTAGGTTTTGTAACTTTAAAAATGTTGTATTCAGAGTAACCCTTTATATTGTTCTTTTGATATTATAAATTATCGTTCCGCTATGAGATTCTGATGTTGTGTTCTTCTTTTCTTGCTATATTTTTTTCTTTTATTTTATCCTAACTTTCTGTCTTTTCGGCACTTGGATGCTCGACACACGAATACCTTAGATGTATTAGTGTCGATGTTCGATGATCGAAAAGTCCGATCGTTACCGGTGTACTCCAAATTTCTCAATGATAGGGTGAATCTATTTGTGATCTCCACTTTTCTTGCCCGGTTGCCCATGCTTCTTTATATAAGATAGATGTTTGTAAATTATCTACAGTTGGATCCAAATGAGAGTCTGAATCATGCTCATCTTCAAGCATTGATACCACATTGGAATCACATGCATTTTATAAAGGGTTCTTCGTGGTGTAATGGTCCAAGAATTGATGAACGATGGTCAAGCAATGGAGTAAGAACCATTGACACTGGAAAACAAAGAGAAAAAGAAAAGAGGAATGAGAGTGAGGAGTGAACTATCATGAATAATGTGATCAAAGAAAGATGAATGAGATGGTCGAAAATGGAAGAAATTCAAGCAAGAAGAAGATGTTTCAGACTGGAGAGCCACGAATACACAAATTGCTAAAATAAAAGAAGAATAAATTTGCTTTATTATTTGAAACCTGCTTTATTACATTAATTCAACATACATTTATATACATAATTCTCATGCATTGGCTCAATACTCTTTACTGCGAGCAAAAATTAATTATTTGTAACCCTATTTTCCTTATCCCCAATTGTCAATGCGCACAGGAAATATATCACTGTGCACATGCACACTGATACACGCCATTATCTCTTAATCCCTTCCTCTCTTCTCCATTGTCAAGTCACCATCATCACTCTAGCAACCCTCTCCGCCTCTCTTGATGTCTTATGGTCGAACCCTGACGAACTTGACCAGATTTCTGATCAACATCCAACCTAGAGCTTTTCATAATAGAAAATAGGGTTTGGTTGTTACAGGATTAATGTTCTTAGAGAAGATTACAATGAAAAATAGGAAAATAAACAAAGTGACAAACTTTAAATATAATCCTAAAATAAGATCCAAACCAAAAGGGTGAATTTTTAGGTAGCCTATAAGGGTTTTACATCTAAATTCTTCATGTACAAGTTAGGGGAAGTTTTGGAGACTAAATGATTGTCTTATTTTAAATCACAAATTAGTATGGATGATTCAAATGCAAATTAATCTTTTTCAATACTTTCTAAGATTGGGTATTTATATACATTTAGATCCCTACATGTCCAGGCTATACAGTTTGAGGTGGAACGGAACGCAGCGCTAGGCGCTAAGAACATCTTTAGAGTCCAGACAGAGTCTAAGCGGAGCCTCGACTAAAAAGCAATCGTCATATAATTTGGTATAAATTTTTTGTTTTCATTTTTTTAATTACAGTAACAGTGTAACTGCATAAAGTGAAACTTAATTTATGATGATTAGACTGTCACTATTTCTTATTTTTACAAGAGTGATGATATACATAGACAATTTAAGTTTATCATCAATAAATAAAAGCCGAGATACTATTATATAGTAATAAAATTTATACATAATATAGTTTATACATAATGAAATTTATGTCATAATTATAACCAAATATTCATGTACCTAATAATGATGACTTTATAGAAAAACACAATAATTGTGAACGACTTAGTTTTTATTTATAGTAGATTGCTTTAGGTTATACTCCAAAAATATTTTAAAAAGGAAAAAAAGAATAAGAAAGTACCATGAAGAACCATTAAAACCAAATTTCGAAGAATGAAAAGTTAATGAGTAATTATTATTTTACTTTTATTTTTTTGAGTCAAACAACCAATTAAGTAAAATTTAAGAAACATAAATATTGTATGTTTATTTTGAACTGTAAAAAAAGAATATTTATTGAATGATTTTCTATATATTTTGAAATGAAGTATATAAAGTGTAAACAAACTTTGAATTATATTAGAAGATGAAGAGCATCAATAAATAAATAAAGTAATTGGATTTTTTAGTGTATTGTATTAATCTAGTCAAAGTAAAAAAATGCTATATCAAAAATACCTATTTTCTTAGTGTTCTAAAAACTTACAGCACTGACGGCGTTTCAAACAAGGAGCGGAATAAAGCACCAAAGCAAAAATGTGGAGCAGAAAAATTACAAAATAGTTTCTAAATGGCCTCGACGGTGCCTTGACAACGTAGTGCGCAGGCTAGTCCGTCAGCTGCCAGAAATCTCCTTCAACATAACATACTCTTAATTTTTCCATAAAGATCGAGTATTTTGGAAATTCCTATAAATTTGATATACATTTAAAAAAATTTAAGATTAAATGATCTAAATTTTAACCCACACCTTCTCGTAACAATTGCTCCAAATCTCCATCAATTCAATATATTTGTAATTTGTTGCCACGGTTAAGTAGTCTCAATCACGTATGCATGCGCATATCCATTTCATTTTATTTTAACATGGGGGACTCCTCGTTTCATGCTTCAAATCATCACATCACACCAACGAAGCTACAAATGACTGTCATTTTAGTCACATAAATTCTTATCATGCCGTCTTTTCTCAACAGTTACCTAAAACAAGAAAATAGATTGAGGGAAATAGTTTAAGGACTTTTTTAAGCCACGGACACAGGTCAAAAAATTTAGTTGAAGGAAAAAGTAATGTTATATGTATATAGCATGTAAAGTAATGCTATATTTATATACGAATTGCTGTAAATATAGTGTTTTTCAAGTAAGTATATGCTAATTTAATTTAGCATTTACACAAATACTATTATATTAATATAGTGTTTTTTTGATTGTTTTTCCTTCAGATTAAACGTTTGAGGTGGTGCTCTTGGTTTAAATTATTTTTCCAACTTTGTCCTTTTAACTACTTCGTTCTATTTAATGAGGCATATTGTGAAAGTATATGCGTTCTTGTTTTGTTAATAAAGTACCTTCTTCAGAAAAGAAAAAAAGACACTGCGTAGTACTATTTATATAAAATAAAAGTACATGGAATAAAATGCATAAATTGAGGTATAATCTAATGCCCTATGGTATTCATCCCCTTCTCCAAACTACCACTCAACAAACAAACTCTAACTACTACCAGCTCCACCGCTATTGTCACACAATTCTTTCAACCAATTATGCAACACCCCACTAAGAAGACCAACTTTGACATCACTAAGGGTTAGAGTATCTCTATTGTAGATATGGATAACACAGGGTACTGCTCCCGTGGCGAGCACAACAAAAAAATAGTCTTCTACTCTTCATCAACGTTTAAATCAAATGTTTTCATCTTCATCAACAAACCATCAAAGATGTTGAGATGGATAACATTTAATGAACTTCATTCATCTTATAGATAAAGAAAATTTGAAACAAACCCAAACAGTTAGTTATTAACTTCCTTATAGAGAGCTCTTTCAAGTTTTCCCAAATTTCTTTGGTGGTTGTCTCAACACTAATTTTGAAAATTACATTCTTCCCTGTAGCCAGTTCAGTTGAAGTATAGTAAAAATCCATTGTTCCGTCTCTTCCTTCTCAACCTTTAAGATATCATCAGACAAGTGAGTATCAAATACTACCATATGAGTGTGATTTCTCTCCAACGCCGTCTTAATCTTCCATTGTCACTTTTCAAAATTATTATCCTCGTTCCTCTCTTCTATCTCAAACGGTGAAGTATGAACCAGACACCACATATGTACTTCTTACATATGGAGCAACAACAAAACTAAAATTGATCTTTGATGGGATATCCTCCAACTTTGTCATCTCAACAAGCGCTCTAATACCGGTTATTGGGAAAATTTGAGGTTTCCAATTGATAGGAAATCCCCAAATCAACCCACACTATGGAAGCGATGGATCACTATAGGCATGCTACAACAGATGGGTAATAAATTGATAGTAACCAACAACTTCCTGCTCCACAATTTTGCAATCACAGAATGTCGATAAACAAGTAAACAAGAAATAATGGCAACACAAGATTTATAATGCTTTGATTATTGATGCGATAGTGTATGTCCACTTTGAAAATAGCAAATTTTAGTGAACTTTGAAAATAGAGAATTTAGCGAAAATAATAATTGTGGAGATAACACATAAGACCCCAGTGATTTCCATTGAGAGATAGTGTGTGCGCGCACGCGCGTACGTGTATAAGCGTTCGATAGCACTCCAAATAGTGCGGCATCCCTGACTTTCACCGTAAGATCCGAATTAAATAATATGAGT
Organism: Allium fistulosum; assembly: GCA_030737815.1. NCBI lineage: Eukaryota > Viridiplantae > Streptophyta > Magnoliopsida > Asparagales > Amaryllidaceae > Allium > Allium fistulosum. The sequence continues at coordinate 58,099,597 of CM060906.1, forward strand.
AGTGGGAAGAAAGAGAAAGTATTATTATTTAATTCAAAACTCGTGTTGGAAATCAAGGGACCATAAGCTAAAGTAGATCGCAACGGTCAATTAAGTCGTAGGTAGACCCACCATCAAAATAGAGAAGACTGGACCCGAAAAGCATTAACCGGGCCGACTGCGATATGACACCTTAACGGTCAACCATTAGGGGTTAATGGGTCAATCATTTTTTCTTTGGAATGTGTAAAACAACTTAGCAATCCACTAATTCTGGCCTAAGAGATATTGCAATCTTCATGCACGGCGCACACAAAAGTTGCTGCACTTTATTTTGCTTATGAACTTCCAACCTTGGTAACTTAAAAATTACAGCTTCAAATGACAAACCATTTTCGCCATTGCGATTGCAACAAATTCTCTTCGATATGATATCACTTATTCAACACTCACCGTTTCGCGTTGAACATGCTCCACACCATGTTTGGATGCTTGGGTCTGACTTTGTGTAGTGACAAAACCTAAGGCAAGCAAGCCCTTAATACCATAACAATACTGCATGCATAATAAGGTCCAGTTTGCAAGTTATTGAAAAAGGTATTGGAACAGCGTTTTTGAGCAAAGTAAAAGAATGATGTGAGCAAAAATAATAATCCAGGATTGTTGTATTTTTTAAATGTTGTAATTTTATTTTATTAAAAATAAAATAATTAATTAATTAACTAACACACACATATTTTCATTCATTTGAACAGTGCTACAAATAAAATAGTTTCAGATACAGATGCTACAGTTCATCCTGGTGCGATCAATTCATCATATGTGATATCTATAGTACTCAGCCATTTTATTAGAAGCTTTTATCATTTAGCTCCCTTTTCAAAACTGATAACAAGTTTAGGCTTTGTTTTACAACATATGCGAGGAAAATGTTGGACCTTATTTGGTTTGCATATTTCAAATTTGAGTTTTGTTGAACAATCGAAATGCATTTGATTTTCAGAACGGTCAATTTGAAAAGTGATTTTAACATATAAAATTGAGCAACTTGTTTTCCACATTTTCTTACTTTTATCTTCTCCTATTTTGTTGTAATGGCTAGAACCACCAGGCTTTTTCATGGAATAAGTTTCCTTGGTTTGGAAGTTATGTTTGATTAATTATACAAACCCTTGTTTGGGACTATATAGAACATTAACTGGCTTTATGACCACTATAGAGGGGGAATTTCAAAAATTCATTACATAACTCAATGCATTTTGGGTTTTCCAACTTTATCTTATTACGGGCATAAATTTTACAAGCCTATCTCTATAATCAGTGAAGTACAAGATTTTAGCATCAAGTATAAAATAAAGCAAAAAACTACTTACCAGTATTGCTAATGATTAAAAAAATTCATGAACTCTTCAAGGCTGATAATGCCTCTTTTGTGGTTGCAGAGATGACAGCATCAGAAGCATTTGGCAGATAATAATATTTTCCTGGAAAAAACCGAAAGTGAGTAATTTGGAAATTCCTGCCCAGAATAGAAAAGAAAATTTCGAGGAAGAGTATGGAAATTAGCCACAAGGGCCTCTTTAGCAAGTGGAATTAGTTTCTAGGACACACAACTGAAATAATTACTTTCAAGGACAAAACATAAAATAATTAGTTTCTAAGGCCTAAAACCTATGAAATTATGTCCTTGAAAGTAGTTAGACTGCTGACTTTGTCCTTGAAAGTAATTATTCTGCTGATTTTGGCCTTGAAATTAATTTCTTTGAATGTGTGTCCTAGAAATTAATTGGACCGCAAAGTTTGTCCTTCTAGTGAAATTCCCCGAAATATAATATATATATATACCTTGAGCTACTCTTGCGATTTCCTTTGCAAAACCCGTCGATACAAACTTGTTTTCAGTATCAATGACTAGAAGCGACATTCCTGACTTGTATATTTTTCCAGCCACATCCAATATTTCATCCTTAAAGAACATAATTTTCAATCAGAATCTTGACATTATTTGATAATTATACGTTACCATTTGTTAAGCAGTAGTTCCCAGAATAGACTTCCCGGTTCTTGTATTCTCACTTATAAAGAAAACCACTATGTTCTAATTAGCCAGTATCCCTTATAATATTCCCGAAAAAGAAAAGGATAATGTGCATTATTAACGGGCAAAATTACAAGTTACAGATTTACTTTGAACTTTGAAAAGATAAGTTAAGAGAAGGCCAACATGTCAATGTTTAAAAAACATTATACGACTCTAATTTATTGTCCGCTTTACTAAGTATACATGATTGTATATCTACAAATATGTATCATGACACTTCATATGCAAGAATAACCATGAAATCATATTTTATATATTTGAATAATAAAGGTGTAAGTATGGCAACTCTTTGATAGAAAATGTTTTTAAGGATGTCTCTTGACACTTCTGCCTACACATGATTAACTATGAGTTGTAAAGTCCAATATATAACTATTAATACTCCTACCATCAAAGGATGTCATAAAATATGAAGCAAGCAAAAAGTGGTACTAATCATGATTTTCATATATCTATTAATTATATAAAATGTATGGTACTGCAAAGGCAATATAACATATATGTATAACAGCATTTGTGATTAGAATGTACATGAGTTTATTATGTTCGTAAATTATATCATTATGTTTAAAGTGATTATATCCCTTTCATCAAAGAATATCATTGTATGAAGTAGCCAAAATATGGCAGCCTGTAATCATGCTCCCATTCTACTAACTAAATTGTAGGGTAAGTGCAAAGTGATATAGCATACATGTATTATTACATTCATGTTTAATATGTACATGAGTTTATTTTGTTTGTTAAGCATAGAAGTATGCTATACTATGTTTTGATAATGTTTATTATTTCTCACATAGCACATACTATTATATATTTTTATTAGGAAGCACAACAAAGCATACTCTTGTCAAGACTATGTATTAAACTGTAAGAACCCTAAACAGTATCAGGTATAGTACATCATCGACAAATTCCATATAGGAGCTAATTTATTCTAAGAAATTTTTTCAAGCAAGAAAATCATTTAGGGCAGACTAAAGAGTGACTTGGCAAACTCAAACAACTTTACCTGAGCTTATTATTAATTTACTGAGAAGAAAATAGACACAATATTTAAGTTGAAACTATAATTGAACCTTTAGTTCCTGAGAAGTAGGCTTAGGAGCATCTGATGCAGCAGCAGCTTCCGGATCATTGGATCTTTTAAGTGATATGTTAGCCCTACCATCAGTAAGCACAACAATCATAATACGACCAACATCTCCACTCTTTTCGGCATTAAGTCCAACTCTGACTGCCTGCATTAATAGTTGACAATTAAAGAACATTCGATGAAACATAGCAAGAAAATATCACTGAACAGATTGCAAGTTCAATAATTTATATATATCACAATGGCCATATAATACAAGCCATATTTAGTGCCATGTTATAACAAGGTACTGCTGTTATAAAAGTTGGACAAGCAAGGTGGACATTTGTCTCATTGCCAACCGCACAATTCTCGACTTCAAACAACATCGAGACGCATGGAAAGCCATCTACAAAAGGAGATCGTAGCTAAAGCATAGAAGGTTAACTCACATTTTGGGCCAAATCTTTTGAGAACCAAACCACGTGACCTGACCCATGTGATGGGATGCTTAAGTAAGATACAATATTTATGTTACAGTTGTGGTAAGTAGTGTAATTATGTGACCATGAAATTATCTAAGGATTTTCACAGACCTATTTCCCTAAATTCTTATGTTTGCACACCGATAAGATCTCCATTTCTGTTCCCCCATGCATCATCCATCCCACAAATTTGTAACATAGTTCATTTCCTCGTTTATATGAAAGCCATTTTCTAAGACAATATAAATCTACAGAGTAATAGGATGATGCTACAAAGTTAACAGTTTAACATAAAGTCAGACAATAAAATAGCACCTACCGTGCTAAGGCCATGAGCTAATGGTGAACCGCCACCACAAGGAAGTCTTTCAAGACGATTTCTAGCCATTGCAATTGATCTTGATGGAGGAAGTAAAACTTCTGCACAATCCCCACGGAAAGGAATGATAGAAACCTGAAAAGTATATGGACATATTATTTAAGATATTTTGATAATGTTTAAAAATATTTGTAATCTAGTTTATTAAATGCTGAGGAATCATACAATTGCAGTTATCTAACCTGATCTCTGCTCGTATAACTTTCTGCTAGTAGTTTTAAGGCTGCACCCTTCGCATTTTGCATGCGGTTTAGTGCCATACTGCCGCTAGCATCAACCAAAAATATAACCTGATTATACAAAAGTATTTCTATCATTATAGTCTAGTAAACCGACACACACGATGTGCATAAACATACATCACTTGCTATCATTGTTTTAAAAAAATCTGCCTCCATACTCGCCTCAAGGAGTGCCTCAAGGAAATGAGAGATAAAACACCTTGAGGATTTCTTCTAAATGCTTTTTACCTCTAAAGCTTACGCCTCAACAACTTGAGACATACGAAACATACAAAGCACATGCCTTGTACGTCTCAAACTGCCGACGCATGCGACTCAAGAATCTTTTTTCCCTTACTTGCAAATACTGCAACTAACAAAAGTTATTGAACTTCAATTATTTAATGGAAAACAAAAAAAGAACAAAATTTAAGATGGAAATTGGTGTTTTTTACTTTTCAATTTCAATATCGATATGATCAAGTAACATTGTTTCTGAACAACGATCAAGAGCTATGTAATGGATTTTGCCACTGCTATTTAAAGAAAAATTCTAATAGGCTTCATTAAATCTCCAAATAAATTTTGCGGATCGATTTGAATTGGTGGAAGGAGCCAAAACCTGTTGTGGAATCTCCAAAAAAAATTGCAGAATCGAAACTGGAATGATATGGATTCAAAATTTATTTTTAATCTTTAAAATATAAATAAGAAATGTATACATGTTCAGAGTCAGACCTGAATGATTTGTTTTTCATTTTCTGCATATGCTAATTTAAAATGTCAAATTTCATTATATGTTTTGCAAGCGATAGAAAATGCACTTTGAAGAGGGGTGAGAGTAAGTAATATTGGCCTCTTTCAATCCTTCATCTTCTTATGAGTAGCTGGTTGTCGCCGGCTCTGGAAGATTATAGGGAAGAGATGCACATATGAGTCCGATGAGACAGGAATAATGGGGGAGTGAGTTACCTGCTTGGGAAGTAGCTTACTTGCTCCGTCCTTCTGTCTATTGATAACAAACACTTAGGTAAAGAGCATCTCCGCTACGCACCTATGGTTCTCCGATACAGCATCAGTCTAGGGAACCTGGGGCGAGCGAAGTGGGGAGACTACCAACGGGGGACCTGGTATATGAATAGGTGGTTGGGTACGAACTCTGTTTTTAGGTGAGTGACCTGGCCGGTCCGGTTGCTTAGCCGGAGTTAGGTATACAGGCTTTCTGTTGTCTAAGGCAGGCCGTATGAGGTAAAATACATCTCTTCCTCTTCCCTTATTTACTGATTGGGACATCTCAGGGGTTACCGGCGTCGGGGAGTCGGTTGCAGGGCCGGAGTCTTGGGAAGTAGGTTGCTTAGCCGGAGTCTGTAAGTAGGTTGCCGGGTCCGCCCCTCTTAGCTATGAGTTCCTTCGCCCTGTAAGTAATCAAGCTCTTCTTCCTGACGTCGACTTATGATTCCTGCTTGATCTGCGGAGTTGTAGCTTGCTGGAGCCCTTGTTAAGAGTGAATCCCGTCTAGCTTCCTAAAATGGTTGTTGATCTTTCGCTTGTAGCTGGGTTGCCTGTCCCTGACATAGTTCTTGCTTGTTGTGAGGTGCGCCAGTATATTAATTGGGAGCGATTGATAATAGATTTAGCTGCTCCTTAGGCTTAGGTTAGATAAGGATACTCCCCTAGGTCTTAGGTGCGTTCTTCTTCCCCAGAGTGAGAGTGAACTTCCCTACCCGGAGGCCAGGGATGCAAGCCCCATTTCTGTCAATTGAACAATACCTACCTGTGGAAAGAGACTCTCCCCTCCGTTAGTAGCTTAAAGATTGGACAGAATGAATGAGAAGAGTTTCTGTGTTGCTCCGGTGATGCGAACATATGGGACAGAGAGTGCACAGGACTGAAGGTATTAAGGGTTACCGGCGTCGGTGAGTAGGTTGCTGGGCCCCCCCATGAATTCGGGTGTAAAGGCTTTCTGTTGCTCTATTGCAAGCAGACAGGTGCGTAGCGAATAAATCTCTTCCCTGGGTTTGTTAGGAATCAGACAGAATGGGAAGCTGGAGGCGGGTGCTTAGGCGGACTTTTCTTTGTGTGAGGCGACCGAAGGGAGCAGGACCTGAAAACTTACGCCTCGCCTCACGGACCTGAAAACGCCTTATGTACGCTTTTGCGTTTTAAAACAATGCTTGCTATACGCGATTAAAATTAACTTTATAAATCATGTGTAAAACAGATACTAATAAACAAATATTTGTATAATTTCAAATAATATTTAATTATCTAGTTTTGTTTCATATATAATTTTCATTTTAAGTGGTAGACTTATTAAAAAAATGATTAACAAATTTTGTGAATAGAATAAAATTTATCATACGTTTAACTAAGTGTAGAAAATAGATAGTACATCATATTAAAAAATAAGTAACAATGAGTGAAGTTCAAATAGCTTCTTGGAAGACTGAAATTCATTTTAAAGTTACAATTGACATAAATAAAGGTAGAGTAACAGAAGGTATAAAGGATAACTTTGTCGTTTCAAAAAGGCATCAAAATCTTATGAGATTAACTTCAGAAGAGATAATTATATTGCAGTAAGAAGGAAAGAAATCCATGAGTATTTATTTAATTTATCTCATATTGTACCAGAGCACCCGCTTTTCGTGCCATTCTTTTTGCTCTCATATCAGTTTTTTCCACAAAGACTTTTCTGGTTTTCAGAGTGTCCTTTTCTCTTCGTAGCTTTTGATAAGGTGCAGCTGCTCTGAGCGTTGCATCAACTGCCAGCCTTTTTACAGGACCCTGCTCAAAAATGAAAAAAAAAATAAGAAAAAACATCTAGAAAATTTGAGAAACTCTAGTAGGAATGAAATATCTGATCACAGTGATTTTTCTGATATAGTAATATACATGATTATGTATGATACAAGTGAAGCCATCACATGCTTTGCTTACACACAGGGATGCTAACAATGAAATTTTGCACAAAATAGGTCATGAGAATTGAGCATCTAGCTTAATAATTAAATTTGTGACTACAAATACTATTGTGTAACCAACCTTCTTATTATATTCATTAACAAGTACAAAATTAAGGTTTAAGACATGATAACTAATATGCTAGCATAAATTCTACTATTAATAACTAGAACATGTAATTTCAATCATGGTCCGTGCAATGACATTGATACCCCTACACATTTCTACTATTAATAAAGAGAGTTGATTGTATAGGATTCATCTGTGTTCGTCGTTTCAAATGTTGTCAAAGTTACATAAATATTCATTCACTTTTTAGTTTATCTACATCATATGCATATGGGCACACATCGTATGTATCATACACTAGTTGCGTAGAAAAGAAACCAAACTATGGGGAAAAAAGATAGGGAAAACATCTACTGAAGAGATGAAAAAGGGCAGAGGGCTCCCTTCTCATTAAGGTCAGGGATGAGAGTCTCAAAGAGTAGGCTTTCCGATAAATAAAGGACAAAAATTAAATTTTGGCTTCAAAGAAAATTTTATTTCAATAAATAGGCTCCATTCGAAACTTATTACAAAAATAAGCTTGTTTAAAGTGTACCAATAAACTTATTACAAATATCAGGTCAACTTTTGTACTCGCGCATTTTTAAAGTGTACCAATAAACTGTCCCCTGCTAGCAACAAATTGGTTCATCTCTTACAAAAAAAGCATTGATAATTAAAGGGGATTGTTAAAGAGGCCCCAAAATTGGCTAATAGTCGAGTTTATCCTCTTGTTAAAGAGATTCCAAAATTGGCTTAGAGTAGAGTTTATCTTCATCAATTGATAATACTCTTATTTTTGTCTTACTGTCTAATACCCTTCCAAATTTGGGATTCTTTTTTCTTTCTGATTTAGAATTTTCTGATGGCGGCCTGATTTAATTTGAAGTTTGAAATCGAGAGGGGGGCAATCATGTAAGGATGCTGAAGAGGGTTAATTTTGTCAATAATTAAATTAATAATTGAAATAATAATTAAAAGTGATTAATATTACTCAACTCTTTTAAGTTTTAACGATCCCATAATAAGATTATAATGTTAAACTGCAATATTAACAATATTAAGTTATGATTAGATATTGCAATAGAATAAGAGACCTTAATTAAACAGGTCAGGAATTATATATTAATCTATGAATAATAAGACCTTGCTTCATTGCTCCCAAGAGGTTATTACTTTTTTCTTGGTATGTTACTTCCAATGTTTGTGGAGTTTATTAGTACTGTATGTTAAAGCAAAGAAAATAATAATGATTCTATGAGCACGTGTAGACCTTTGGGAGCATTGGCTTTATGTATCGACCTCTATCTTCAGAAAATATAATATTTTTAGCTCGTCCAGCTTTTCCTTTCTTTCTCTGTGCTTGTTGTGCAAAGAAAAGAAGTTTTTCATCAACAAGACCTCCCTCAGCGTCAAAAATGAACTCTTCAGGTATCTGCGGCTCTTGTTCCTCATTTTCATCCTGATCCTCTTTATCATCATCTTCCTGTTTGTGTATAAATCAGCTTGAGCAAATAGTAGGTCCATTATGTATAAAATATATCCCCAAGGTGATAGAATGCAATATTGAATCATGATACTGGAGAAATTTTCCTCTCAAATGATATTTTTATTGCTTGACACTGCAGATCATAAACCACATCAGACTAAATTTTGAATAAAATATAATTTCTGAAAAACTAACTCCTTGCATTTTTTACTTTTAAAAAACAATTCTTAATTATGATTTCTAAACGACAAGTTTTAAAATACACCAAATTTCATTTAATGATCTTACATTTGAAAACATGTTATGCGAAGATTTAAAAGGATAATTTTCCTCTCAAATTAGATTTTTATTTCTTGACACTGCAGATCATAAACCACATCAGACTAAATTTTGAATAAAATATAACTTCTGAAAAACTAACTCCTTGCATTTTTTACTTTTAAAAAACAGTTCTTAATTATGATTTCTAAACACAAGTTTAAAAATACACCAAATTTCATTTAATGGTTGTACATTAAAAAAATGTTATGCAAAGATCTAAAAGTATAATTTTGACTCACTTTATCATCTTCTTTTTCTTCATTTTGATCTTCAGAGGAGTCTTGATTTTGTGGTGGTGGTGGAGGAGGAGGAGGAGGTGGTTGATTTTGTTGATCTTCTTGGTTTTCTTTGAATGTTGAGCGAGGGAGAATGACCAGCTCTACCTATAATATTGATTCATGAGTGAACTATCTGAAATGAGGTTAATATTAAGATTTCATATTTGCAGTGTGGTATATCTGCTAGACATTACATGGGAGCTGAATATACTAGAGAAAACGTAAGACTAATTTATTATCCATTTGGTGCACTACAAAATAGGGAACATACACAGATTTAGATGGAGTCCACGCAAGAGTAGAAAATAGTTTCCACAAAAAATAATAATGCATGGCAAGAAGCATTGGTAAAAATAGATGATAACTGTGATTCATTTATTACCACATCCATAACATATCAAAGGAGTTTGATTTTCTATATTTGAAATTAATTCACTGTAAGAAGAAGAAGAAAATTGACTCTGAAATATCTCACCAGACACATAACCATAAACAATCACATTTCTCCCTTAATACGCTAGCATAATACGCTAGCATATTAATAAACAATCGCATTTCTCCCATAATACACTAGCAGATTAAGCTGATGTATTCCATAAATACTAGACTTTGTATGAAATGTGCACATGTGTGTGCGCGCGTGCATATGTTTTGATGAAGCGCTCACCTCAGTCGAAGATCACCGGCTTTCTTTAGGTCGTGGACGACCTATCCAAAATCGCTCCTCTCTAGGTCGCGGCGAAGAGGAAGATTTAGGTCGCGTGCGACTTATGCTAGGTCGCGGAGGCGAAACCCTAGATCACTCCACTTGCGATGCAGTGCTCCTTCGATCGCGCGTACGAGAAGCATCCCTAGGTCGCGAACGACCTTATCTAAATCGTTTTCCCTCCTCCAGCCTAGCTCGCGAACGAACTTCGCAGCGCCTCCACCTTAAATCAAGCAAACAAACCCTGCTGCGAGCTCCAGAAGGTCGCTATCTCAAAGTCGCGAACAACCTAATCCTTCACCGCGAGCTAAATCAAAGTCGCGAATGACTTACGACCTAAATCAAAATCGCTCCGCCTGAGTCGCTCCTCTCTAAGTCGCGATTGTTTTTAGGTCGTTCATTGTTTTTAGGTCGTGAACGACCTACCTTAGGTCGCGATTGGTTACAGAAGGTCGCGAGAAGCTCCAGATATCTTAGGTCGTTGATTGTTCACTGTAGTTCGCAAGAGGTTAAGTCGCGTGATGCTTGATTGTAATTTTCTTAAGTCGCGTGAGTTGTACTTAAGGTCATTATGTTGTAAATATGTTAAGTCGTGTATCTGTGTTGTAAAAATCCTATAAATAGCGGGTGAGTTGTATCATTTGGGTTGTTGAATTTGAATAAAATTTCTTTTGTGTGCTCTTGTGCCACCATTAAAATTGGTAGTTGAGTGTTATCTCCTATCTCCACTTTCGGCATTCGAGTGCGCTCGAATCAACGATTGTTGAAGCCGATTCACGGAATCTAGTGCGCTAGATCAACGTTCGAAGAATCGTAGATCTTCTCTCACGGCATCGTGCGCGATCAATGTGTCGAAGATAGCTTAAGTCCAGCGTCTCGCTAGATCAACGGATTAGAGCATTTTGGTATCATCAATCCATCGATTCATATTGCTTCATCTAATCGTTTCATCGATTAGTTTGACACGAAATCTTCAGTTCGCTGTCATCCGTTATTTCCGCTGCGTCATTTGGTATCAGAGCTAGATCGCAAGGAGTTTGCGTAGATTTTTGAAGTTTGTGCAAGATTTGCATCATTTGGAGAAGTGGGTTCTCGAGATTTTGAAGAGATTTGTTCGTTTGGTGATTTTTGAAGATTTCAACAAGTGGGTAGTTTTGATTTGAAGATTTTTAGATCGAAGTGAAGTTTTTGTTGGAATTTGTTGAAGAGTGATCATGCCTCCGAGAAGAGCTAACCGTTATCGCAACATTGATGCTTTGTATGAGAGAGAAGAAGCCGATGAGATGGAGCAAAGAATTAACGAAAACTTTAATGAGAAGCTTAATGAAGGGATTAGTCGATTAGAGAGAATGATGTTGGAGATGAATCAAAATCAGAGAAGGGTTTCACCAGAATCGAGCCATGGGAGAAGTAGAGTTTCACCACATTCAAATCGAAAGAGAAGTGTTGATAGTGATCATAGAAGTGTGGATCGAGATAATGATAGAAATATTGATGATCGAAATCGTGATAGAAATGTGAATGATCGTGATCGGAGAAATGTAGATAGAAGGGATGTTGGTGGTAGAAATGGTGGTGGTAGAGATGTTGGTGGCCATGATCGACATCGATATGCTTCGGATTTTGATGAGGATTTTGATGTTGGTAGTGTTCATAGTCGAAATCGAAACCAAGTAAGAAATCATTCAGAGTATGATCACAAATGGGAGTCCGGGATGAAAACTGAAATACCGGAGTTCAAGGGAGGTATGCAGGCCGAGGAATTTCTTGATTGGCTAGCTTATGTTGAGGAAATTTTTGACTTCAAGGAGGTTCCGGAAGATCGTAAATTGAAGTTGGTTGCTACTAGGTTGAGGGGGAGAGCTATGGCGTGGTGGCAGCAAACCAAACTTACTAGAGAACGGATGGGAAAGTCAAAAATTGTTGCTTGGGAGAAGATGAAGAAGTTAATGAAGGCTACGTTCTTACCTTATAATTATCAGTCGCTTATGTATCAACATTTACAGAATTTGAGACAGGGGACGAAGACTGTTACTGATTATGCAGATGAGTTCTACCAGTTGATTGCTCGAAATGACATTATGGAGACAGAAGAACAATTGACCGCTAGGTTTGTTGGTGGACTTAGAACACAGATCCAGGATATGGTGAACCTGTTCGACCCTAGATCTGCGGCAGAAGCACATCAAAAGGCGTTGGCTTGGGAGAAACAAGGTAGACGTGGGGGAGGTGTGTTTCCAAGTTTTACAGGGCAGAACAAAGGAGCGGGTAGTAGTTTTAATGTTCCTAAAACATCGAGTAAGCCGGTTGTTCATGAAGTGGCAAAACCAAAAGTCAACACCAATTTCAAATGCTATAATTGCCAGGAAGTGGGTCACAAGAGCAACGAATGTCCGAAACCGAAGAAGAGAACTATGATTGCTGAAGTGGAAGATGAGGATGTAAAAGAAGATCTCAATTCACATCGTGATGAGAAGGAAGAAGAGGTGTCGGAAGACGAGGGATGTAATCTGATGCTACGGAGATCTTGTTTAACCCCGAAGCAAGAAGAAGAGTCGAGTTGGTTGAGGAGTAACATTTTTCAGTCAACGTGCACTATTTTGGGGAAGGTCTGTAAATTTGTCATTGACGCTGGGAATTGTGATAATATCATTTCAATGGAAGCTGTGAGGAAGTTGAAGTTGAAAACGGAGAAGCATCCTAGTCCTTATAAACTTGCTTGGTTGAGGAAAGGAGGAAAAGTGAAGGTAGAGAGGCGAGCTCATGTTCCATTTTCTATTGGGAAGAAATACAAAGATGAGATTTGGTGTGACGTGGTTGACATGGATATTTGCCATTTGCTGTTGGGAAGGCCGTGGCAGTACGATCGAGAGGTACAGCATAATGGTCGAACAAATAGCTACAGTTTCTTGTTCGAGGGCACGAAAATCACTTTAGTTCCGAAGAAGCGACCGCAGAATGAGAACAAGCTAGAGGAGATTGAGGAATTGAAGACTTTGTAGTCCTTGAAGGAATTCGTGGAAGAGGTAGATGAGAGTCTTGAAGTTTTTATGTTGATTGGGCATGAAAGCAGTGAAGTTACTGAAATTCCAGAGGGAGTGAAGCCAGTTTTGGAGGAATTCAAAGATGTGTTTCCAGAAGAGTTGCCGAAGGAGTTACCACCGCTTAGAGACATACAGCATCAGATTGACTTGGTGCCAGGTGTTGCATTGCCTCATAGACCGCACTATCGGATGAGTCCAAAAGAACACGAGGAGTTGAGAAGACAAGTGGAGGAATTACTGGAACAAGGGCGTGTTCAGAAGAGTTTGAGTCCTTGTGCAGTTCCAGCTTTGTTGGTACCAAAGAAGGATGGAACGTGGAGAATGTGCACAGATAGTAGAGCATTGAATAAGATTACAGTGAGATATCGATTTCCTATGCCGAGACTGGATGATCTGTTGGATCAGTTGAGCAGTGCTGTTGTGTTTTCGAAGATTGACTTGAAAAGTGGATACCATCAGATTCGTATTAAACCGGGTGACGAGTGGAAGACTGCTTTTAAAACTCGGGAGGGACTGTACGAATGGTTGGTGATGCCGTTTGGCTTATCAAATGCTCCGAATACATTCATGAGAGTCATGAACCAGATTTTTCGACCATTTATCGGGAAGTTCGTAGTGGTATATTTTGATGACATCTTGATCTACAGTGGAAGCACTGAAGAACAATGTTTTCAAAACGGGATTTAAATCGTAAATCGTAAAATTCAAACTTTAAATCGAAACGAGATTCAAATCGTAAATCGGAGATTCAAAAGATTCGTATTTGAAGGTTTGCACACAATTTGAAATTGATTTTGATATTTGAACTTCTACAATTAAACATAAAACTCAATTTCCTCTCTTATTATATTTTTGTTCAATGTTTTCAAAACGGGATTTAAATCGTAAATCGTAAAGTTCAAACTTTAAATCGAAACGAGATTCAAATCGTAAATCGTAGATTCAAAAGATTCGTATTTGAAGGTTTGCATACAATTTGAAATTGATTTTGATGTTTGAACTTCTACAATTAAACTTAAAACTCAATTTCCTCACTTATTATAATTTTATTTTATTTTGAAAACATTGTATTTTGAATTTTGAATCCAAATAAACATATTAAGTATGTTAGTATATAAATATAATGTTTTTTTATTTGCGGTTTTGACTAAGTTTAGATCGGAATGTAAATCGAATCGTTAAAGGAGAGATCCGATCCGAATCGGGATTTAAATCGTAGGATTTTAGGATTCTTGACAACAATGTTTTTGTTATATTTTGAAAACATTGTATTTTGAATTTTGAATCCAAATAAACATATTAAGTATGTTAGTATATAAATAGAATGCTTTTTTATTTGCGGTTTTGACTAAGTTTGGATCGGAATGTAAATCGAATCGTTAAGGGAGAGATCCGATCCGAATCGGGATTTAAATCGTAGGATTTTAGGATTTTTGACAACAATGCTGAAGAACATCTACAGCATTTGCGGGAAGTATTTGGTTTTACGACGAGAGGAATTTTATGCTGCAACGAAGAAGTGTACCTTCATGACTACAAGCATTCTATTCTTGGGCTATATTGTGTCGAAGGATGGTATTCAAGTTGATCAGAGTAAAGTTGAAGCTATTCGAAATTGGCCACAACCTAAGACAATAACAGAAGTGAGGAGTTTTCATGGTTTAGCATCATTCTACCGAAGATTCATTCCACTCTTCAGTAGCGTGATGGCACCAGTTACGGAATGTATGAAAGGAAAGAAGTTTGTTTGGACTGAAGAGGCTGATTCTGCTTTTCAGAGAATCAAGACACTCTTGACCACAACGCACATTCTTAGATACTCAAACTTTCAGTTACTCTTTGAGCTACATACTGATGCATCCAAGGTTGGAATTGGGGGAACGTTGAGTCAAAGGGGTCATCCTATTGCTTACTTTAGTGAGAAACTGACGGGAGCTAAAACGAGATACAGTACTTATGACTTGGAATTCTATGCTATAGTCCAAGCCATAAAGCATTGGAGACACTATCTATTTCATAAAGAATTTGTGCTATACACTGACCATGAAGCTTTGAAACATTTGCAGGGGCAAGATAAAATATCAACAAGGCATGCTTCGTGGGTTGCTTATTTACAGCAGTTTACTTTCGTTGTGAAGCACAAATCAAGAGTTACTAACCGAGTTGCCGATGCATTGAGCCGTAGAAATCATTTGCTGACAACTATGCGAGTGGAAGTAGTGGGACTTGATTTGTTACCAGAATTGCTTATTTCATATTTTTATTTTGCGAAAGTGCTGGATCAGGTGCAGAAAGGGAGTTCTGATGATTTTGTGATGAAAGATGGATTCTTGTTCAGAGGAAACCGATTGTGTATTCCGGATTGTAGCTTGAGGTTGAAGATTGTCAAAGAACTGCATGAAGAGGGTCACGTGGGCAAAGATCGTACACTGCAGTTGATTTCACAATCATATTTTTGGCCTTCTATGAGAAAAGAAGTTGAAAGATTTGTGGAGAGATGTCATATTTGTCAAGTTTCAAAAGGAACCGCTACAAATGCTGGGTTATATATGCTGTTACCTGTGCCTACTAGACCGTGGGTTGATGTGAGCATGGATTTTGTTTTGGGTTTGCCAAGAACTCAAAGGGGAAATGATTCTATATTTGTTGTGGTTGATCGGTTTTCGAAAATGGCACATTTCATAGCGTGTAAGAAGACAGCAGATGCCGTCCGTGTTGCACAGTTATTCTTTAAAGAAATCTATCATTTACATGGGTTACCTGAATCTATTATTTCTGACCGAGATACTCGATTTCTGAGTTATTTTTGGTTGAGTTTGTGGAAGATGGTGGGAACGAAGCTGAAATTCAGTAGCGCTTATCATCCACAGACAGATGGACAGACTGAAGTTGTGAACAGATCCCTGGGAAATTTGTTGCGGTGTCTTGTAAAGGATAATCTGAAGAGTTGGGATGTGAAGTTATGTCAAGCGGAGTTTGCTCATAATCATGCTATCAACCGTAGTACGGGTTTCAGTCCATTTCAGATTGTATATTCAAGCTTGCCAAAGGGGCCGTTGGATTTAACGATAGTGCCACAACCGAAGGGGACAGTGAAGCGAGCTGCTGATTTTGTTGATGGGCTGACAGAATGCCATAGAATCGTTCAGGAACGATTGGAGAAGACGAATGAGAAATATAAACAATCTGCAGATATTAAACGACGACATGTTGACTTCAAAGAAGGAGATTTTGTATATGCAGTATTGACCAAGGATCGTTTTCCTGTTGGTACTTACAACAAACTGGCTGCTAGAAAGATCGGTCCTTTGGAAATTATAAAGAAGATCAATGATAATGCGTATCAGTTAAGGTTGCCGGGAAATATTCATACTTCTGATGTTTTCAATGTCAAACACTTAATTCCGTATTATGGGGAGGAACTTGTCGAAGATGACGAGAGTGTGAATTCGAGGACGAATTCCTTCTAACAAGGGGATGATGATGAAGCGCTCACCTCAGTCGAAGATCGCCGGCTTTCTTTAGGTCATGGACGACCTATCCAAAATCGCTCCCCTCTAGGTCGCGGCGAAGAGGAAGATTTAGGTCGCGTGCGACTTATGCTAGGTCGCGGAGGCGAAACCCTAGATCACTCCACTTGCGATGCAGTGCTCCTTCGATCGCGCGTACGAGAAGCATCCCTAGGTCGCGAACGACCTTATCTAAATCGTTTTCCCTCCTCCAGCCTAGCTCGCGAACGAACTTCACAGCGCCTCCACTTTAAATCGAGCAAATAAACCCTGCTGCGAGCTCCAGTAGGTCGCTATCTCAAAGTTGCAAACGACATAATCCTTCACCGCGAGCTAAATCAAAGTCGCGAATGACTTACGACCTAAATCAAAATCGCTCCGCCTGAGTCGCTCCTCTCTAAGTCGCGATTGTTTTTAGGTCGTTCATTGTTTTTAGGTCGTGAACGACCTACCTTAGGTCGCGATTGGTTACAGAAGGTCGCAAGAAGCTCCAGATATCTTAGGTCGTTGATTGTTCACTGTAGTTCGCAAGAGGTTAAGTCGCGTGATGCTTGATTGTAATTTTCTTAAGTCGCGTGAGTTGTACTTAAGGTCATTGTGTTGTAAATATGTTAAGTCGTGTACCTGTGTTGTAAAAATCCTATAAATAACGGGTGAGTTGTATTATTTGGGTTGTTGAATTTGAATAAAATTTCTTTTGTGTGCTCTTGTGCCACCATTAAAATTGGTATTTGAGTGTTCTCCTATCTCCACTTTCGGCATTCGAGTGCGCTCGAATCAACGATTGTTGAAGCCGATTCACGGAATCTAGTGCGCTAGATCAACGTTCGAAGAATCGCGGATCTTCTCTCACGGCATCGTGCGCGATCATAGTGTCGAAGATAGCTTAAGTCCGGCATCTCGCTAGATCAACGGATTAGAGCATTTTGGTATCATCAATCTATCGATTCATATTGCTTCATCTAATCGTTTCATCGATTAGTTTGACACGAAATCTTCAATTCGTTGTCATCCGTTATTTCCGCTGCGTCATGTTTCTAAATGCATGAATTTGTATATCTATATGTAAACATATATATATGTACACATAATATGTATGTATGTATCTATGTATGTATGTACGTGTGTATGTCTGTGTGCGTATTTATATACACCTGTGTCTGTGTATACTGTATATACATGCGTAAGTATACGTGTGTATAGATATTCTGTATATACATGTGTATGTATACATGCGTATTTATATACATGCGTATTTATATATCGAATCCCCCGAGCGTCTATTACCTATCTTCATCATATACATGTATACTAATATACATAGGAGGAAGGTTCGATGACATCCCTGTTTTGAAGCACCATTATCATATTTTGAGTTAAAAAAATTTAATGCCACAAAATTTTGTAGATATGTTATTATCATACTCATGATCTTCTCCACAAAAACATGATGAGTTTGATATTTCAAAACAGCAGCTAAAATAAATGTTACGGTTGATGTTAACTTATTATTTTAAAGAGCTTACCATTTTCAAAATATGATGGAGTGTTGAAGGGGGCTCCAAAAGAGTGGTATCGTTGAAACTTCCTTGTGTGTGTATTTGATAATAGTTGTAATACCTTTGGTGTCATAGTTTTTCGGTATCGGCATGAACTATCAAAAAAAAACCTCTACGAATATTATCAAATCTTAATATCACTTAAAATATGATCAAACAATTAAATTTCTTTTACAAATTCAAAATGTCTCTCTACAAATATTACCAAATCTTAATATTATTAACACTGGTTGTAATAACTTTGGTGTCACACTTTTTTGATGTCAGCGTAAACAAAAAAACCTCTATAGATATAATCAAATATTGATATCACTTAAAAAAATATGATATAACAATTAAACCTCCTTTAAAATTCAAAACGTTCATCTACAAATATTACCAAATCTTAATATCACTTAATAATAAAATTTAACAAACAAACTTCCTTTACAAATTCGTTCTTTATTAATTAATAATATAATAAAAGTTCAAACTAACAAAAAATTAGACATTACAATCTAGAAATAAAAATAAAAATTCAAACTAATTACACATAATTTTAACATAATAATATGGTTAAATATTTATGCAAATTATTTTCACTTGAATGTGTTAAACATAAACAATTTGTAGAAAAATAATTCACGAGCGAAACATGTATCATCATCACATGCGAAGTGTGGGTCATCATCACGCGCGAAGCGCATGTCGTAATGCTCGTATATATGTATATATGTATGAGCAATATGAGTGCACACGGAGTGCAGCTAATTATCTATGTTTTCTTTGTTGTGGACAAAAATGTCTTGAATTAATTGGGTTAAATTGGAATTCAGGTAGTACAATGGGGGTTAAAGTTGTCTTCTTCTATCCTTGGCACAACTAACACAGTAAAACCATGTACATAGTCCTTTAGTTGTATATGTATGTACATACGTTTATAATGAGGCCTCCACATTTTCTTAATCAGATCCTCCTTGAATCCCCTATTCGCTTTATCATATAAAAAGATGTTAGAATGAGCTATATTTTGGTAGATGTGATGGTCTTGTTGTCAATATCTTCCTTGCAAAAATAGTATCGTTTCTAAACTTTTATCTCATTCTAAACAATGAATCAGTATGAGCCATCACAAATATATGTTTTAGCCATCAACTTGAAATGCGTTTTAGAATGTGTTAAAAGTTTGACATATAAGAAAGATATGGGGCCCCACTATATAATAAGGTGTATGTATGTATGTCTGTATATGCAAACACACATACACATTCATAACTATATGTATACGTATGTATATGTATATGTATATATACGTATGTATATATGTATATATACGTATGTATATATGTATGTATATGTATGTGTGTATATGTATGTGTGTTTGTGTGAGTGGCTATTGAGACACAAAGAAACATAAGAATCGACGCCATTTATCTTGACCGTTGTATCTCATTGTGCTTACATTTGAGGTTGAAATCAGAAGAAGGTCTAACAACTAAGATTAATTGTGTCGAATCTTATGTGTGCATACACGTGCACATGCGCTTGCGCACATATACACACACATCGCTTAAGCTCAAACAGAGAAGTATGTTTACATAAATGATACTTAACTGCTTTCTTGAGGTCATCAACATAGACTTTTTCACGTCCTTCCAAAGCAGCTAGACATTTTGCAACTCGAGATGCGTACAGTTCAGCTCGATGACCCTGTTTGCAATTTAAATGCTATATAAAAAAATGGTATTGCACATTTTTATCATCACAAATTAACAGATCGGTTTCTTTTGCCATAGCCATTGTCTTAAAATGTACTACCTAGACTCAACTTGGACATCCACCTAGCAATACAAGTCTATATCCATCTTGCCTAGGGCTAGACCAAAATTTTAGAGACCGTATCTTTGTTTAATCAAAATTTTCCTGATATTTTGATTAAAAAGCTAGGTATACCACACATTTAGTACCAACTTGAAGGAAAATTTTAATAACAAGAATTATTGAGAAGGTATTGGTAAAAATACAGATCTCGTGGGCGTTGATGAATTTGGAAGGTTTGAGGGGTGTACATAAATTAGTTTGAAAAACCATGTAATATTTGCTGGTATACATGTATTTATTCATATATTACAGAATCGATAATAAAGAAAAAATGCCTAATTTTTTCCTATGCCACTAGGGAGTTGCTGATGGCCTACTTCCACCCTAGCATTTTTGTAACAATGGCAATAGTTCAGGCATTTGTAGCATACAGTGATATTGACAATTTGCAAATGATTGCAAGTTTTATGTCACATCTTATAAATCAAAGTGATAGCAAAACACCAAATAATCAATCTGGAAAAAAGATACGTGATATGTTGTTCACTGCTAAATGATAATATTTTCACAATCTTCGTAATAATCTGGAAAGGGAAGACAAATCTTAATTTTAGATCAACAAGCTTTGACTAGGCATATAAATTTACATCCTATAACTAAAAACAAATCGGTCTGGATCGCTTGCTCTAGTTTTAATCTAAACAGATGTTTACTCATTACTCTAAGCTGCTAAATCAATGATCTAGTTCACATTAATCTCTGCATTTTATCATACTTGATATTTTAAGAAATTGTTACTGAAAAAGTATCTATTGATTTAAACCACATCATCTTTGATCCAGTTGCCCATATCTATTAGCTAACTTCTGACTTTCAATCAAAGAAATTCTAAATAGAAAATATTTTGATTAAGTTCAGGCTACAAAGTACAAACTAGAGAAAATACGTCTTCAAAAATAATACTGAAATAAAGGAAAATCGTTAACTGAGATAGATACATAGTGGTCAGAAAGTAAAATCATGTCTAAAGTTCAATAGTAAAAACCTGGCAGCCACCTCGAAGCGCTTCCAAGACCAAGTATTTTAGTTGGTCTCTGCTGATGCTAACATCCTTCAGATATTCTCTTGCCAAGATAATCTGACATGGAAATATATTTTTTTTTATGTTATCCTCCAGTCATGCTAGTTTAGTTCAATATTAATAAGAGCACGATAAAGCAATAAGAAAAAAAAATCAGACAAATACAAGTTTTGGAGTTGTTTTGTCCATCTAACAATAAATCTCTTGATGGTAAATTGAGATAACATGTATCAACTAAATGTAGAAAAGACTCTGAACAGATTATGTATTACTAATGTACATGCCTTTTATATGCTTTTGCAATAGATAGGAACTAGAATTTTTTATGATTAAGAGTAAATCATATTTCTCCAAAAAAAGATCATTATTAGACAGTTCTAAACTTTATTTCTGCTTATGTTTTAAACAAGTATGCAGAGCCTTCCCTTAGTTGTGGAGGTTAAATGAATATCCTTGTAAACCGGTTACGAACAACCATGTAAACTGATATTCTGGTGACCTATAAAAATGAATACTTCAATTCGAGGTGTTAATCCTAATTAGCGA
Organism: Allium fistulosum; assembly: GCA_030737815.1. NCBI lineage: Eukaryota > Viridiplantae > Streptophyta > Magnoliopsida > Asparagales > Amaryllidaceae > Allium > Allium fistulosum. The sequence goes on from CM060906.1 coordinate 58,121,182, forward strand.
CTATAGACCAGATTTACATATTATCCTAATTATACACCAGATATACATATTATCCTAATTAAGTAAGAATCATAGTTAACGATTGTACACAAGATTTACAATGATTTTATAGCCCTCCTCAAGTCGTCTATCATGCCCGACTTTTCAATTGAGTTGTCGAGCACATTTCTAAATACTTCTTTAATAAAAACTACAGTGGCTACAAACGAAAAGCAATTGATATTTTGGAAGATTTTCATCAACAAAATGACGACCAACCTCCACATATTTTGTCGGTCATGATACACTCTGCACTATATGCAATCATGGTGCCAGTGTATCAACACAATGCAAGTTCATAGACCTTTTAAGCTTGTTTCCCAGTTCTTTTAGGACATAACGAACCCACAACGTTTCAAGAACTCCATGTGTTATACCTTAAAATTCTGCTTTTGCACTTGATCTGGCAACAACTTGTTGCTTTTACGACATCAAGTGACAAGGTTTCCTCCAACAAAAGTGATACCCAGATGTAAAATGTTCGTTAGTTTTATCATCAATCCGGTTTGCATCTGTACACCAAGAAACTTTCTATTCAATCTTTTACTCAAAAAGTGACCATTTATTTGACTCATCTTCAAATATTTCAAGGTATAAAAGACTGGATTCATATACGTCACCAAGGCCAAGGACCACTTTCCCAAGTAGTAAGGTATCTAAATTATAATTCTAGAGTTCTTAGGTACGAACCGTTGGGACATCAAAATGAGTGTTCTCCTTAAATGGACGACCACTCTTATTCTCAAAAAAGTATATCATCATCAGAACAATGCATAAATGGACTAACACCACTCGGAGCATAAGCAATATCAAATCTGATATGAGGAAGATAAATTAACCTTTCTACAAGTTATTGATACCTTCCTTTATCAGTTGGACCGTGATAAGAATAAATAGTGAGTTTGCGATTCATCTAAATGGGTGTCTGATTGGTTTGCCATCCTACATCTTTATTTCACCAGTAAATCTAATGCATATTTGTTCTGTGAATGTGAAATCTCTTTATTAGACCTTGTAATTTCAATACCAAAATAAAATAAAATGAAAAGATACTTCATTTGGTTTAGGCCCTTCATTTTAGAATCCTTTTGCATGTACTTTTGGAATTCATTCATATCACTTTACAATCATTCTCTGTAACGATAATATCAACATACACAATCAGGGTTGTTATCTTTTCGTTCTTGTATTTGATAAATAAGTATGGTCAAGATTAGTCATCGGTATCCAAAGGCTTGAACTTTATAGACCTTCCAAACCAAGCTCTTGGGGAATGCTTCAGAACATAAAAAGATTTCTTCAGTCTGCACTTTGCTGACATCACATGGGTTGTCTTAGCACACACAAACGCATATTTGTATACTTTAATTTCACATTGAGAACCCATTCTTCGCGGTGCAAGGGCCAATCTTTATGTGCTACGGTTAAAATTAGAATTCGCGCAATATTGAAGTTCGCTGAAGGAGCAAAAGTTTCGTCATAATCAAATTGTAAGGGTTGTAACCAACCTCGCCTTGCATCAGTCAATTGACTCATCTGTATTAAGCTTCTTTCTAGACATCCACGACATCCTACAATTGTCTTCTCAATGGACATGGATATAAGCTTCCATGTCGCATTCTTCTGAAGAGCTTCCAATTATTTGCCGTTTTGTCCATTTTGGATCTACTAAAGCAAGTAGCACGCTAGTAGACACAATAGATTATAATTGATCAACAAGTGCATGTGAGTCGAAAAGCCTAAGGTTAGACATAGTCACTGTAAGGTGCTTAGCCTTGGTTTTGATGTCATTCATATTGTTTCTTAGGAAGTCCATTGGTAAACCACTACGATTTCCTAGTTCAATGCCTTCTATCTTAGAAGATCAATTAAAGTTAGGGTGTCTTAGGTGGGTCGCTATATGCAAGTCTTCAGTTTGTGGTGTAGAAGGGGAAACATCTTGTTTGTAAACTTCAGATATGTCTTGATTTTAATCCAGACTTTTCAAAAAAATCACCTCAGCAAACAATGGATTATGACGAAACCAATTAATCGTTTGGCTATTAGAAGGATATGTCTTATGAAACTATCGATCAATGGATCCAAATGGCCAAACTTTCCATCTATTCAAAATTATCCACTCTCCAGACAATCAATCACTATGTTCAACCGATCAATGGTTTTCGAATTCATACAAACTGTGCTATCAGATTGTTCCTCGATGTCTTCCAAGTTTCGAAAATACCAAATTCAACAATTAAACAAGGATTCCCTTCAAAGTCTCACTCCCTTGAAGAGAAGATTAAATTCACGGATGAGATATCAGGAGATATATGCTCAGCGATGGTGAGTGGTCATAGCACATGTAACCCTAGTGGTACTCCAGATAACCTACAAAATACACGTCAGGGCACAAGGGTCAATCTTGTCCTATTGTGGCTTTGATATATAGACATAAGAAGTGCCACAAATACTTGAGGCTCCGAATTAGGCATAGATGGGACAGACAAAAGTGTGTGAAGTTTCTGGTGATGATTCTCGAACTCAATTACCTGTGAAGGAGTACGGTTAATGAGATATGCTGTTGATTTCATTACTTCTCCCCAATAGGATCAAGGTATATTCATGCCCAAAGGAGTAATCACAAACAATTTCCACCAACTGTTTGTTCTTCCGTACCACTAAATCATTTCATTGGGGAGTATAAGAATTGAAGGTTTTATGATGAATTCCTTGTGACTGTCAAAAATCAGTCATACGGCCATTTACAAACTCTTTGCCAATGTCAAACTGAAAAACTCTGATGCAGCGTTGATACCTGAGTCGGCATCATTTTGTGAAATTCAGTAAACATTCCAAATTCATTTCTTTTATTCTTTAGTAATCACACCAAGTCATGCGAGGGCAATCATGAAAGAAAGCCACATGATACCGAGATTGAGAAGAAATTTTCAAAGGATCCCAAACAACGGAAGTAATTTTCACAAAAGGAACGTGACTTTTATTTAGACTTGGCAAATATGAAATAAAGTGGCTTTTGGCCACTTTATAGATGTCACGATGAAAAGCTAAATCACTGTCAACAGGTTGCAGCTTCTTAAGATTACTAAAAGATGGATAGCATAACCATACAACTTTTTTCCCAATCTATATCCAAATTGTATGGATATCATAACCATACAACTTTATTTAGACTTGGCAAGTATGAAATAAAGTGGCTCTTGGCCAGTTAATAGATATCACGATGAAAAGCTAAATCACTGACGATAGGTTGCAGCTTCTTAAGATTACTAAAAGATGGATAGCATAACCATACAACCTTTTTTCCCAATCTATATATAAGTGGCCAGATTAGCTAGCCCCAAAAGATGCTTTTGTTTCTGTCAAGTCTCTATCAGATTCAGGTAGGATACTTTCCCCTTTCTAACACCGTAACCAAGAATCCACTGAGTCAAAATGTCATGAAATGCACGAAAAATGAGTAGATGTTAACAATACATGCAAGTGCTAGACTAATTTGACCAACAAAAGATAGGTCATAATCAAGTGAGAGAACAACTAAAACAGATTTAAGATTTGACAAACAGATAACACAATAGAACCTTCTTTGACAATCAGAGTTGGAGTACCATCAATCATATAGTCAACACTTTTAGGGGAATGTCTAAGATTTTTCATAAGGTTAGGGTCATTCTCATATGATCAGAGGCACCTACATCAATTACCCATGTATTATTCAAAGTAGCTTTACCCATCATACTTGACTGCCTACATTGGGGAAAGCACTATTAGATGTTTTTCATCCATAGTAGCAACGTTAACTTTGCTCAGGTTACATAACTGCTCAGGTTACATAACATAGCTCCTTGCTATAACTTATTTCTCCAAAGTAAGTGCACTTGTTGTTTGTATATGGATTATGCTTGTCTAAAGAACGACATGATGGACGACCAAAGAAGCCTGGAGGATGACCCTACTCCTTTGAATAGCTAAAACATAGGGTTTGATAAATGTGTATCGCTTCATAGCCTGTTTCTCCAATTGCACCTTGCAAATGTATGCATAGCTCTAATCCAAGGCGAATTTAGGTTCCTTCTGCAGCACATCTCAAATCACCTGATCATATTCTGAGTCAAATCAACTCAAAAACATCTGGACATACAATCTGGACATTGTTGAAGTCTTTCGAACTACAACTGCAATGTTATAATTCTGGGAGGCAACCCTCTGATCAGTCTTTTGGAACATGGCCATTAATACACTGTAGTAGGTAGGAATAGATTGAACACACCCAGCTTTGCTTCAAAGCACTTTTTGTTCAATTCAAAGATTCAAGTTTCGTCAGAGTAATCATATAACTTCTCATATAACTTTCTGAATATCTTTTATTATAGAAAGACAAATATATCAGTTCATAATAGAGAACTCCATGGAGTCAATGAGGCAACTTTTCATTGTTTGTGGCCCAAGCTTCGTATTATGCAGAATTCATGGCAGGTTCAGCTTTCACTCTTATCAGATAGACAACCTTATGCTCCGTTGCACATCAGCATAAGGGAAGCCAATAATGGTGTAGCTCGATTCATTCATGACATCACTGGTTAGTAGCGCAAAGTTGTCTTATTGAGTGGTGTGAAGATGATGGATAACTTATGAGGATGGTTGATTCTCTGGCACCATCGCCTTCTCGGGATTTGAATGATTACCTTCAAGCATAGGTCCTACTATTGATGAATTCAGAGTTTTGCAACATAGGGTTTTGTGGAGTTTTTCGCAATTCAGGAATTAAAGTGTGCAAAGCAAGTTCAAAGTACTGAATCTGCTCTAATACCAAGTAGAAAAAAGTACTTCGCTTTTGATGATTCTATTCATCCCGCAATGGGCATATATATACAAGTACAAAGGAGTAGTCGAACTTTAATAGGAAACAATCTCCAATGATTATGAAAGATCCAAATTGAGTTAGATTATGGAAGATACAAACTGAGTAAGAATTCTGTTTAACAATTATACACTAGATCTAATACTATCCTAAAAAAGTAGTTGTAGCTAGCATGTATACACAATTTAAAGCGATTCAATACTATTCTCTTAGCTTAACAACCATGTACGCTTACATTGAGTTGGGCTATAAAACTTACCATAGGAATTAAAAGTAAAAGGCGAATAAAATAGCACAACTACACAGCCCTTACTTTGAGTTGGGTCATCAAAGTTACCATTGAGGTTAAAAGCGAAAAGTAAATACGAGAGCACGATCATACAACGCTTACTTTGAGTTGGGTTACTGGACTTACCATAGGGGCTAAAAATGAATATTTTAAGAGAGCACAATTATACACAGCTTACTTTGAGTTGGGTTTTAAATTTACCGTGTAGGTTAATAAAAAGTGAATTAAGAGAGCACGATTAAAAAACAGAGGAATTCCGAAAGGACCATAAAATAGTTTATTAGCAAGTTTTTTCCTCATAACCACCAAGAATGTACCACCTACATAACCATTAAGAAGGTGCCAGTGTACACATACATCATAAATTACCTGAGTTTTAGCCAGTTCTGTTTCTTCTTCAACCATTTCAAATACCTCGTTGCTGGCTTCTTGAAATTTTGTGGCAATTCCAACAGCTGCAACCCTATCATCGAAATTCATAGGAAGGTCTGCACTGCATAAGATAGGTTCTCAACAGTTAAGGCCAAAGAAATGGAAAAAACAAAATCTAAGCATACATGACAGATTCGTAAAATCTTGCATATTATGGATACATATATCTGATTCAAAATGTCAATAATTAATAATCGTTTTACAAAATAACTTCAATGCATACTGCATATAATTGATAATGTTTGCCTGCTATAACAAAGCTACAGCTACCCTATCAACGGATATTTTCGGAAGCGGATAGTGTCATATCCGCATTAGCATCCAAAATCATTTTCTGATATCAGATTCCGCATCCGAAATCATTTTCGGCTATCGTATATTTGCATCTGCTGATAGGACATATATTGGATAATTATTTTATCCACCGACGATCGATAAATCAAGAAATATAAATAGAAAATTTTGATTTTACATAAAAAAAAAAATTAACCCATTATTATAAAAGTAGGTAAAATAAATAAATATGATGATAATAAATAGCTTTGAACAGTTAATATGCATTAAATGCATATAATACAAACCGTGAACTCAATAAAACGGTACTAAAAACACATAAATGAACTATAATCTTGGCGAAAAGCGGACGGATAATTTTCGAATGCTATCTGTTTTTCTGAATATCGAATATTGATCAGCTTTTCGGATACAGATGCAGACGGATTTCGGATTTTTCGGGTATCCATCGACAGGCTTAGCTACAGCTACCAATACTGGTTAAGAATCATTCATATAGTGTGAGGGATTCCATAAGCTGTAAACTTGGTATATTTTTGTCACAGTAGCCCATAACCTACTCGCACATATTCATGCATACCAGTCCACACACTCGCATACTCACATGCCCAAAGGAATAAACATGATCTGCCGGACGCATTAACTTGTGTGTTTAGTACCTTTCAATGGCCTCAGCCTGCTAGGACCTACAACTTCATATAGGTCCTAAAGTGCACTGCTCATAAGAGGATTCCAACTTGTGATCTGTTCTAGTCGAGAGATGCAATTGCTAAGTGAGCTAAGGCTTGTGTGCAGCAAACTTTATGTTATACTAGACCCATTTCAACCGATTAAAACCCAAGTGTTCAATGAAAATTTAAGCAATTCCAGTAATCAAGTACCTCAGATTAATTGCAATTCGATCGAGTAAATGTTCACGCACAGACCCTTCATCAGGATTGTAAGTACAAATTAGAAGTGGTTTACATGGATGGCGAAAGCTTATCCCTTCTCTTTCCACAATATTAACCCCCTCTGTGAGCACATTAAGGAGCAAATTACTAATACCCTCATCTAATAAGTTAATCTCATCGACATATAATACTCCTCTATGTGCTTCAGCAAGTAATCCTGGTTGAAATACGGTCGTTCCAGTTTTTACTGACTCTTCAACATCAACCGATCCTATTAATCTATCTTCCGTGACACCAAGTGGAATCTGTAATATACTGATTATTGATAATTGATAATGTATAAACGTAAATTGTATAAAAAAAAATGTACCTGAACGAAAGGTGATTTTACAATTTCAGTCTTGACGTTGCCAAAGGAATCGTATTTTGCTCGTTCTGCTAGCTTGTCTTCCCACCTAGAGTTAAAAAAGAAATAATACCTTAAATAAGCCTATTTATTTGATTAAATGGTAGCTGGCACTTAAAGCGAACAAAGTTGATGACATCAACTATCATCTTAACTCTTCAGGTACATTGGGATCAGCATTCGATATAGAGCCAGCAACCACTTCTATAGGAGGAAGGATAGCATGCAACCCACGTGCCATTATTGTCTTTGCAGTTCCCCTTTTACCAGAGATAGCAATCCCACCAATCTCTCGATCAATAGCACCAAGAAGTAAAGCTGTTTTAATAGCATCCTACAAAATGTGCAGCATAGAAGCATCTCAATAGAGCATAACTTAAAAAAGCTTATGAGTTTGTCTAATATCATGTCAAGTAAATGATTACAAAGTTATGTAAGGAAAATAAACGAAGTCTTCAATAAGATACAGTATTATTATGCAGCAGATATGTGAACTCTTGGATGCTCTGCACCACCGAATGTTCACAGTCAGAAAAGTAAATATAAGCCAGCAAGCCACGTTATATCTTTCTTGTGAATTTATGGAATCACTTCCTAATGTCATGCCTATATAGGGATGTTGCTCTTACAGTACTGGTTAACATGCTGCCGCTCCTAGTAATATGAGAAAAATGTTCCAACTCTATAGAATAGGAAATTTATATGCTCAAATTTAAGTTTGTAGTTAAGCATATGTCATACTGATCTGAGATGGTATTGAATATTAGAAAATAAATTCTAAAAGGACCAACTAATCATTCTTGCATTTGTAGGAAATACAATAAAGTATCAGATAAAGGACTATTAATTTGTTAATTATTCACCTAATGAAAAATGATAAGGAGGCGAATCAAAAATAACTTCATCCCATGTAAAAAATTACTACGGGTACAAACTGTTTGCAAATCATAAAACAAAACTCCCCTCTAATAAAATGGAAATCTTCAATATTCTCGCACTAATAGTTTTCTCCTAAGCCGACGACCTTGTTGAATTGCTAGTTTAAGCAGTGATATGTGCAAATTTTAGAAATTCATTATGGCTTAAACTCATTTGATTTTATCTGCATACATATCAGAAACAACCATACATCCCTAAGTCTTAAAAGATACCTTCTTTCCTAATTTCACTTTCAAAAAAAAAAGTCTCAAGAAATCAGTTGAAATTGCTGAAAGATTTTAATTTGTATCTTACTAATATCAGCTAAGAATATCCAACAGCATTGAATATCAAATGTAGGTTATGCCCATCGAAATCAACATTCATTAAATATGGAAAACTTTATTGATAAACGTTTTTAAATTTTGAAATATACTATTGAGTGGGAAGAAAAACACAAACTTTTGGGTAAAACACTCTTTATCATAGCCTTACAATGATGTTCAAAAACCACGAACCGATAGTGAAATAAGTCACTTAACAAAATTTGAAAAAAGATAATAGATAAACTTTCAATTGAATATCAAAAGTTTAATGTCTGGTCTCAATTTGCATTATGATGTATAACATAAAGTATTGAAATATATATTGATAATCATTGATATGCTGTATATATCTTTTGAATTAATTGGTCTTAACAAAAATTAAACTAATGTGATTCTCCTTAGTCAATAGAGAATTGTTGGGATTTCTCCAAGCTTCCATACACAGTTAGATTCTTGAAGAGATAAAAGTGGAAAAAAACAATGACAAACAAATTCCTCCAAACGAAACCTTTATTAATTCACCAAATGATTACAAGAGAAAGCGTAAAAATTAAAAAGATATCTCAATCCCCAAAACCCAAAAAAACAATTTTTTTCTCACACATCTAATGAACCATATACATGCATATTTATAATAGTCTTGATTAAATGTCTTCTTTAATCAGCCGTTGATTATTTCTATCTTCCAAAATAAATCCTCCTCATGTAGATAATTAATTGTCCTTTTTATTGCATTAAAAAGGGCAAAGAATTATCTCCAAAATCTACAAAACCATAAAGAGGCAATGTATTTAAGTCACAATTCCATCTTAACTTAAATATCTCCAAAATCTACTTAAATATAGAATATTGTATCACCAAAATCTAATAAGAATTAGTGTCTAAAGTATCAATTTAGTTAAGACAACCTTAATCCATTAATTTGTAACAAAAGGTAAAATTGTAAGAGGACAGACTAAAAAGGTAATGTCTAGTCGAAGTTCTTATCTAAAGGACAGGCCATCTTTTTCTCATCTTTTCCTTGTTCTAGCCCAAAAAAAAATTAAAACATGCATGATTGATGAAGTATTTTACCAATTTTAGTAGAAGTGGAGTTGGTGTTTTAAAACATCAACCAACTAATAAACATTGTAGTCTAGGCACCCTATGGCCGAGTCATGCAAACTTAATACTATCCTTGCATAAATAAGATTTGGGCTGAGAACCAAGGAGTAAAAATATAAGAAGTTCTTTGTTTTAATAATATAATCAACTTATTTGCTCAAACATACTTATGAAATTTTTAAGAGTATTAATAGTAATTAGTAACTCTTTTTAACACGCAATATGATTTCGTACATTATCTAGATACTGATAACCAAAATATGAAGAAGTAGAATTATGCTCGTTGCCTAAATTAAAATATGATTCAAATAGTAGTTCCCTTTTGAACTTGATCTTTCTGGTATAGTACCAAATAAAATAAATTGTTGATTTCATTTTTAGAAATCATGTACTGCATCAGTCTCGTCAGTCTCCCTTGTAAAAATAACTCGCACTCAGGTTCAGGTTTGGCTAAGCAAATTCGACATAATTGGGGAATGAGATAAACTGTATCATCACTAAAATCAAATGTAAATACAATGTTTGATATCTTTTAAAGTTAGATACCATCACAAAGCAACTAAACTTTTTTATTCTATTTCATCGCACATTTTATCCTGAAATCCATCTTTTCAAATTTAAAACATGGATTAAGAAGAAGAAACTTTACTAGCAATTTAACACTTACTAAGATCAATATTTTCTTTTAATCACAAATATGACTATTTGCAGCAACTTGTTAGCCAACTCTATGGACCTGGTAATCCATGTTGAACTTATATTATTTCATATATTTAAGATTTGAAGATCCCATTATGGTCATTCTGAGTTTGACATTATTCTTTTGACGATATCGATAATGGTCATCATTCTTACGGAAAAGGAAAATTCATATCGCTAGTGGCACAGTTCAAGCAGTACCTACCAATCATGCCGTCAGCGTTCAAACCAACTCTGGATTAGTGTGCCATACAGATCAAGTGAATATAGCAGTCAATGACTATTAATGGAGTTAGTATCCTTGAATGTTATTAATGCTTTTCACATCATAAACACTCACCAAAAAAACACCAAAACAAAAGCAAAACAGAACAAGAACTGATTAACATTCAATTTCAAACACTTGGTTTTCATATTCTAACAAACGCAGCCTTAGTTGGAACAATGAACAATTCGATAGAAATATCTGGCAAGTACAAATAGATGTATCCATAACATAATGCAGAAAACTCTAACAAAAAAGTACTATATCATCAAAGTTTAATTTCAATCATTAGTTACAACCATAAACAGTCACCAAAATATATAGATTACGGAGTGTAGATAAATTAGCTATTATCATCGCGAACCGAACCTTTGACCTCTATTACATCAAAAAAAAATTGAATAACAAAAGAACCAAACTCGTAGGGGATATGCACCAACCTCACGGCATATTCCAAGTAATTCAAAAGGATCACTGGGTTCAAACTAGTGATCGAGCACTCATCTCCCAACAGGACCTCTCACCACACCTAACATATTCAATAATACTTGGGGCTACAAATATTTTATTTATATTGTGGAAATTTCATTCATTTCACCAAATTATATCTTATTTACTCCATAATGGATTGCTGAACAAGAAGAAATTAAATTATTTGAGAATGTTTTTCCAAATAGATTTTTATTCATTCGGCAATTAATTACTAAATAAAATAGATATGTGTAAATATACAAATTGTCTGCAACTATTTATCTGGAAAAGATAAATGTGATGCTTTCTAAAAAAGGAAGTTCTTAGGTACGTTAATACTGTATAAGGAAGATGCCAAAGCCAGTTACATTAATCACTTATCCAAAAATACATACATAATGTGCCTACCTGGCCAACAACAGCGGCCAAGGGGAAGAACTGCCTGCCGTAATTAGAACTCTTCTGAGAATCTTGTGGAGTTTGTTTGGTGGCAGCTCCATTGCTGGATTCCATTGTCGCACTTTCCGTAGCTACTGCTGCGCGAATTTGTTGAGGTTTCCGACTGAATTTGCCGTGTTTTGAAGCAATGTTATGAGGGGAAGATGATGATGATGAGAACTTAGGGTTTGGGCTGAGCATAGAAAGAGTGGATAAGTGGAGAGGTGGTTTAATTAGAGAGAATGAAAGAGACGCCATTGAAAGGAAATTTTATTTAGGAGCGAAGAACATGCAGGTCCGTAGCTTGTTTCTTTATATTATCTTTATCTTCCTACCTGTATCCCCGTTCCTTGTTTAAATAATGTTAAACAAAAACAGACATTTTCAGCTATGAAAAACGGATTTTCTAAAAACATGTGTTAAATTATGTTCATATTATCGTTTTTGGTATAAAAAACTAGTAGTAACAAAAAACTTTTTTTTGATTTTATTTCGAACTTTAATCGCATTTTTCTATGATTAGAGTGTTACCCCGTTGCATACGGTATGTTGTAGAAAAATAATATTTTAACTATTTTTTAAGAATAGAATTTATTATGCAATATCTCATGGATTTGTTAAGATAAATGAATTATAAAATGAAATTACCATATTATAAGTGTGTATTTCTAATGAGATTCGTATATTTTTATATTTGAATAAAAATTAAATTATCATTTTTGTTGATAAAAATGAGTTATATATTAATTTATTATTTTTTAGAATTCATTAAACAAATAAATGAAAATAATTATTCTTAATAAATTTTAAAATTAAATTTTTATAAAATTTCATAAATAAATATTCATGTACATATATTTTGAAATTGACATTTAGTTTTTGATACATTTGACTAAAAGATAAATGGTGTATACAGTAAAAATAGAAGTGTAATACCAAAGACTCGATATATTTGTATGCATTTAAAGTTCTTGCAGCACATATTTATAAAAATATTTATTTAACTAGTAAAAGGAATATTAAGTGAAAATAATACCTGAAACGTTTCAAATCACATTGTTTCGCGTCTTACTATTTTTATTTTATAATAAAACTTTTCAAAAAATATTTAACATTTATGTAAAAAAAAAAAAAATATGAAAGAAAAATATTTCTAATCAAAATATGGTATATTTTTTGTTCATTGATTAACTCATATTACGAATATAAATAATCAAGTTGTAACTTTTTGTACAAAAACATACTAATTGAAAATATTTATTCTTTTTTCAATAATACAAAATACAAACATTCATCAATTATCATTAACTGTAATGTTATTCTTCATAAAATATAATTTAATAATGATAAAGAGTCCATTTGATGTACCAATTTTAGAAAGGAAAAACGTTATATATGTTTGTAATTATGCACCAATTTGAAAAGATTTTTTTTGTATATATTTGTCTGTAATGAAATAACAACTTTAGAAAGAAAAAATTATGCATATATTTCTTTGCATTAAATAACTAATTTTAGAAAGAAAGAAAATTTATGAACTTAAATGTAGAAAAATGTAAATGTATCAAAGATAATTTTGTATATAATTATGAAAATATTAGATTATACGAACCTGAATGAAAAAAATATTTACCATATATCAGTACAAATGTGGTATACATATTGAATTATCATTTTTTATGATTTATTAAATCAATTAATAAATGTTTGTTAATTGGATTTAGTTAAAAAGTTTAAATTCAAGATCAATTAATAAATTCAAATATATGGACTTGAATGTAAAATAATATAGGAAAATTTAGGAGAAATCTGTAAATAATTGTAAAAATTATAGAATGTTGGCATTTAAATGCAAAATGATAGAAGATAATATTAGTAGAACATTTTATAATTTGTATATAGTTGTGGAAAATTAAAACTATGTGGACTTGAATAAAAAATTAGTTTTACCATTTTTGCCAATATGAATGCGGTACGAATGTTGAATTGTTATTTTTCAAAATTTATTAGATCAATTAATGAATATTCGTTAATTGTATTTATTTAAAAAGCTTAAATTTAAGATCATTTGACTAAATTAAATATATATGGACTTAAATGTAAAAATAACAGAAAAAACTTGGAAGAAATATGTAAATAATTATAGAAATTAGTATTAATTTTAATGGTGGAAAAGAGAACCAATAAAAATACTGTAATAATTATAATAAAATAAATTGCGAGGATGTGAAAATAAAATATTTGGAGAGAATTAAGGATAGAGGAGGAAATTTTTAGAATCAATAAGAGAGCTTTAAATTCTTCCGCTTTACTATTATTTAATAGATTTAAACTAAATTATGTATTTATTTATATTTTTTGTATATTTTTATTTTTGCAAATATGCAAAACTTACAAACGTGGTTTTTTTAAAATTTGTTTTTGATGAGAGTCGGCTGTGTATTTTAAAATTTAAAAGAGAGTGTTTTACAAGAGTTCTTCTGTCATTTATCTTTTTGGTGTATCATTTAATTTTCATGCAATTATTGAATCAAAAAAAACCAGTAAATTGTACAAGAAAATATTATCAAGAACGTTTTTAAAGGTTTGTTTAAGGTTTAGGATGGTCCAGTAATATTTTTGCATCAATGACAAAAACATTTAAATTTCCATTCTACCCCTAACGGCAGAGCGCTCGTTCTTCTTGTTCTTCTTCTACTTTATGTGCTCGTTCTTCTTGTTCTTCTTCTGCTTTGCATGTTGAAATTTTAGTTCTCTTCTTCATCTTTCTCTATTCTCGTGCACAAATTTGTTCGTCTTGTTGATTTCATTTCTCGTTTCTTTCATCGGCCTTGTTATTTTCATATTTCAGTATGATTCTTTGACTCGATTTTTACACTTTCTTCTATCGGAGTTTGATTTAGGTAATTTCTTCTTATCTTTTTATTTAAACATGAAATTCATCTTTATCGTTGTGCTTGATTCTTTAATATTCTGTGGAAAATTTGGAAAGCGGTAGCAGGTATCTTTTATTTTTCTTTTTTATGCAGCATTGTTTTCTTATGTGTTTTAAATTGACTGGTATTTAGTTTTTGTTCAGTGATGTATATCTCATGGTAAATTTGGTTTGAAAGAAAATATATTGTTATTGAACTGTAGTATCTCTATTTTGTATGAATTTGTATTGGTGTTGGTATCATTTTTAGTTTTTGTTATTATCATTTTTCACAATTATGCAATCTGGAATAGTTTTAATGTTTTATCTGTTTGAGTATATATAAAAAATGAAGTTGTTACAGAGTAAATATGATGATATGCATCAAACATTAAACGAATTAAAGAAGGTTTGCTTTGTACAACATTTATCTTTTTGCTATTGTGATTAAGTTATTAGAATTGTTTATGTTCTATTTAATTTTGCTTAATTTATTATGTATATAAGAAGTATACGGTATGGTATCAGTTTTAAGTATCTTTTTAGTATCAATCAGTTTTAATGTCAGTAGGTATCATTTTTAATATTTTTATATTTGTTTCTGATTTTGGTTATATAAAGAAAATGATATTGTTCTAGAATAAAATGACAATCTGAAGCAAAAAAAAATTTGTTGATGTTTTTTTGCAGTGGTGACAATAGCTTTCTTGTTATGTTTGTATTTTGTGATAATACTTTCAGCACTCGATTGTCCGTTGATTTTTTTTTCTATGATTTGAAGAATGAAACTGGTCGTTGCTGGTCTCACTTACTCCTTTGTCCATTGAGATTTCATACGTGCTTGAGAATGAAGTTATCGTGGTTGATACTGATTTCAATCTTCAAGGTATAATTTGTTTTCAATTGTATAAGAAGAGCGCATCCTTTCCTTTTACTGTTAAGGTTGAGAGGTCTTTATTGGAAAATGATGGTGGTAGTTCTATTTTAATTTCATCTAATCTTCATAGTTATTCATCTTTTAGTGGATTTTTGTGTTTCGATGTTGTTGTTCATAATAAAAGTTATTTAAAGGATATGTTGAAGAGATGTTCAAAATTATCAATTTCTGATTTTGTTGGTTTTTGTTTTGGGGGAGCTGGTGATTTTAGAGAACTTTTGATGGCATACCAAATTCAAAAAGGATATGAATTAGTGTTTTTGAAGAATTGTCCTGTGAGAATTATTGTTATTTACCCTTCATCCAAGGGTGGTTGTTTTTTTAAAGTGCATGGTTCTTGTGATTATGGACAACTTAATAGGTTTTTTATTAGACGTTTGGTTAGTGATCATTCTTGTAGGATGGCGGGTCTTAGGGATGTGAATAATCCACGTATTTCTAGTGGATTTGTTAAATCGTTGATCAATGACGAGATTCGTGATTGTCCTAGTAAAAATCCTAAAGATATAATAGATGATTTTAGAAGAGAATACAATTTTCATCTGTCGTACTCTTTTATTTACTATGGGAAACAACTTGCTTTGATGGAATTGCAAGATAATGATGTTATGTCCTACAATAATATGAGTTGGTATTTAGAAGCATTGAAGAAGTATAATCCACGTAGTTATGTCGATATGGATGTTAATCCCTGCGGTAATCAACTTGAGAGGGTGTTTATTGGTTTTGGTGCTTGTTTACTTGGTTTCAAGCATTGTCGAGCTATAGTATTTTTAGATGCTACTCGTTTAAGGGACGTCCAGATGTTTTGATGGGTGCCGCTGCAAAAATGGTAATCAAGGTATGTTTTTATTTTATTTTAACGTAGTTGTATTGTTATTTTAATTATTGTATAGAAGATTTAGTTTAGGTTTTTGTTATATTTTAGTATCAGAATTTTGTATACAGTATTAGAATTTGAAAATAGTTATATTGTGTTGTATCAGAATTTAATTACTTTGTGTTATGAAAATTTAGTTAACATTTGATATCAGGATTTGAAAAAAGTTATATTAAGTAGTATTGGAGTTTTGGTAATGCTATGTATTAAATTTTACTTTATGGTTGGTATCGGATTTTTTAAAAAAAAATTATTGTGTAGTATTAGATTTTAGTTAATATTTGGTATCAGAATTTAGATAACAGTTGGTATCAGAATTTAAAAAAAGTTATACTGTATAGTATCAGAATTTAGTTCATATGTGGTATCGGTTTTTAAGTGTTGACTTGTATCAAAATTAAGTAAACATTTGATTAAATTTTGTTTTAATGTATATTTTTTATTTGTAGGTTTTTTCCCTTTAGCAATGGATATGGCTTCTTTAGGAAATGGTTTTTGAATCATTTAAAATAAATTCTTCAAGAAGATCATGATTTGGTTTTTATGTTGGATCGCCATCGGTTTGATTTTAGGTGTTTGTGATGTTTTTCCTTACCTTTCATAGTAATTGCTATCTTCATATGGAACAAAATCTTCTTTCAGCAGCAAAGGCAAAAAATGCGAATTTGTCTAATGTTGATTTATTCAAAATGTGTTCTAGAGCTTCTAATATATATGAATTTGAAGAAGCAAGTTTTAAATTTTTTGAAATTGATGGTATTGCTGCTGTGAATTTTTTGAAGGATAAGCCTTATGGTAAGTGGGTTGATTTGTTTTTTCTGGTTAAACGTTATGGTGAATATAGTTCAAATGTTGTTGAAAGTTTTAATATTTGGAATTTAGATGAACGGGCCTTGTCTATTCCTACATGTTTAGATGGAATTTATGTTAAATTTATGGAACAAATGGCTAGAAGGAGAGAGGAGTGTCGTTTGTGGAACACTACCCTTTGTCCTTCTATTAAGTTTCATTTAGGCGAATTGATTGAAGGAGGATTTGGATGGGTTGTATTCATGTCTTCAGAGTTTGTTTTTGAAGTGAAATTGCCAAACTTTCATCATGTTGATCTTAAAGAACGGAATTGTAGTTGCAACCGATGGAAAGTTATAGGATTTCCTTGTGCTCATGCTATTAAGTGCATGAACAAGTCAAAATTGTTTGTTTATAATTTTATTGAGTATTGTTTCACCATCGATGTCTATCATTGTGTATTATCCACATATTTTCTCACTATTATATCAAGAGAATAAACAAGAGGATATGGAGACCATGGAAGATGGTGTTACTACAAATGCGTATATCAATTATCTAAAGAAAGTATATCGAGCTTATAAATGAATGTCCTGTTAATAAATCTATGATGAAGATATCGAGTCTCGACCTTTGGAAAGGTTGTCGAGTTCCTAAAGCAAGAAGGAAAGCCAAAACTCTACAATAAGCTGAGATGTTGAAGATCTAAACAGAGCTGAAGATGTATCGAGCCTCTATGGGGTGGCAAGTATCAAAGGAACGCTAAGCATTATCAAGTATTCACAAGTAAGATGCAACGTCGAAGCCTCAATAATAAATAAAAGCATACCGAGCATTTAATACCCAAAAGGTGCCGAGATTTAAGGAAGGATAAGAATGTCGAGTTTATACAACATAAGGTGTCGAGTATATACAACAAAGGAAGAAAGCCATGCCAATAAAGCATGTCGAGCGTTTACTCGTAAAGAAAAGATGCCAATCCTCTATAACGTTAATTGTTGCAGAGAACCTATAAGCAGCAAGTGGTCTCGAGTTCTTACAAACAGTAAGGGATGCCAAACCTCAAAGGAAAGAGTGGTGTCGAGTGTCGTTAATTATATAAATTATCAAGTATCTACCATAATACGAGATATCGAACATCAACAACAAAAGGAGGGTATCAAGCACCAACACCTAGAAGGTGTCGAGTTCCTAAAAGATAAAGGAGATATCGAAATATCATGACACAGAGTACCGTAAAGCATAGAGGAAAAAGGAAAATTCCGAACAATAAGAGACATGGAGGCTACCGAGTATCATCAATTATACAAGCTATTGAATACCTATCTTCATGCAAGCCATTAAATAATTATCATAACATAAGGTGTCGAATGTCAACCGATGTAGGGGTTGCCGAGTTTCTTTGCATGATATTAAGTTTCGACAAAAAGCACCACTAAAGCACAGTCAAGAAGGAGTAGCAGAACCCTCCGATTTGAATCTAAAACACGTGTCAACCAACCCGCACGGTTGACACCTCTATAAATAGACCCCCTCAGCCATTCAAGTGGAGGTGAATCATTTCTTTCCCTATTTCTCAAATTACAAAGTTGTAAACCCTAAATTGAATTAGATATTTCTTGATACAATTGTAACTTTTAACACATAAGGACTTGGACAATAAACTTTGCATAGCATAACGCCTTTGATATATGTATCTTTGACTATTATCGAGAGAATGGACTTGCATATAGCTTACCTTTTGACTTGGATTTGAATTTGGACTTGCATAATGAATATTTGAACAAGGCCATTTAAGCCCTTACCTGAATTAAAGTTTATTTTTCATAATAACTATAATGCCCATTGGCATATAAACAAAGGATTGAACCATATGTAAATCGCCTATGTAGTCCCTTACACGAGTTATGGACTATTGCACAATTATGCGATTTGCCTACTTTACCCTTGAACATGTGACATGAACTTTTGAATAGCCTCATGATGGTATTAAAGCTCATGGGCATTACTGGGACCATTTCAGATAATACTATCTTATGCATCATCTCAAATGTTGAACCATTTTTTGTTTAATATTTTGGCGGGAGAAGGAGGGCATGAACCTCTGACTCGTTATTTCCTTACTTAGAAACTAATTATGTAAAGTTTTGTTATAAGAAATGGTGAGAACTAGGAAAGCAAATATTCTGAATGAGAAATAATACAACAAGCGACCTTGGAAGAAAATGTCACTCCAAGCTTCAATCCAGAGAATACAGAAGTTGGATAACCTTCCATACTAGGAAAGCCGACAAATAGTGAACCTAAAACCCAAGATTTAACATAATAGGTTACAACAATGCAGGAGATTCTAGAGAAAGTTCTCTCTTAAAAGTCCTCTAAAATAGCAAAGCTTATTGAAGGAGGAGAGGAAGTTGAATCTTCAAGAAGAAATTTGGAAACCTCAATACTCAAAAGCAAGGAGAAGGGCAAAAGCATATTGGGCCCACCAAGAAAAGGAGGAATCCAAGATAAGGAACCGACAATATATTCTCCAAAGTCGTAAGCAGATAATAAAATCAAAGCGGATCATCGAAGAGAAAACCAGGAAAATCTAGTGGAAAGGTCTATCGAACGATCAAATAGCTCAATCTCGCATAAAGAATACAAGGTTTATAGAGGGGATTACCTTGATGACGAAGCCTGCTTGGAGATATAGCTAATAAAATGGTGAAAGACATGCTTGATCTTAAAGGGAAAAGGACCCTTGACCCTAGGGTTAATAACAATTTCCATGAGGCTCCGTTTACAGAGGAGATAATGTCCTTTAAAATTTCATCACACATCAAAATCCCATTATTGAAGAATAAAGAAACACCGATCTTAATGACCATCTTTTGGTTTTTGAAAGCCAAATGGATTTGCATAATGCTTCTAGGGCGGTATGTTGCAAACTCTTTCCTACAAATTTTCAAGGAGCGGTTGCCAAATGCTACAGGCACTAAGGAGAGAAAACTATTTACTCTTGGGAACAGTTTTCTTATGAGTTCTCAGCACAATTCTGCATATGCAAAGAACCTACTGGTAGCTCTAGTGTACTGGCAAATGTTAAGCAAAGACCAGGAGAGCTGCTCGGCGAATATCTGAAGAGGTTCAACACTAAGGTATTAAAGGCGGAAAACATGACTGATAGAGAAAAGTTGATGGCAGTGCGCTCAGGGTTAATCAAACAGACTCCCTTTTGGAAGGAACTCTATATCCATGGGTGTAGGGATTTACAATATTTTGATTTCTAGGCTGATAGGTTTATCCATATAGATGAAATGTACCATGCTAATAAGAAATCTTAGCCAAAGAAAGAAGGAGGAAAATTTGGCTATGATCTCCACAATAAAAGGCCGAGATGGGATGAAAATAAAAGAAGAAGATGGAGGGAAATACCTAAATCCAACTATGTGGCTTTGAATAAACCCATTTCCTATATTTTTGTCATGGTTAAGGTAGAGGAAACTTCCCTACATCCTACAAGGCAAGAAATAATCAAGAATCAAAGAAGGAGTGGAGATTATTGCGCTTACCATAAGGTGAACTGACATAAAACTGATGAATGTCGTGTTTTGTCTGAAATAATCTAGAACATGATTAGATCTGGATCTTTGAAGGAATTTTTCAAGGAGAATCAAAAACCTCCAATTCTGAAGGGAACAATTAGAGGCCCCCAAGCAATACTACAAATTTCATGGAGAACAATTCTGTGACAGCCCATAGTTTAAGCATATATATATAATTTAAATATTTTGTAAAAGAAAGCTAGTTAGTTGAAAACAAATTTTTTCTTTTTCTCTGAAAAACAATTGTGTGTAAATAAGTATGCATGCCCTTGTGCATGTGCACACTGTTCCAGCATACTACCTGAGCAAGGTAAATTAGTGAGTAAAGGCCCTGTAGGTAAATGCAAAGTAAATGAGTGCATGACCTATTAGTGTAGCTATATTAACCTAATTATAATGCATAAGTAACATAGGCAGTTTTAGTCCTAATTCCCATAAATTAAAATGAGCATAGCTGCATGTATGGGTAGAAAATGCATGAATGTAAGTTGTGCAAAATAATAGATTGGCACACACACAAATTTAGTTAGACACATAAGTTTATATGCATGATTAAAACCAGAAAAGACAAACAATGCCCGAGCCAAAGTCATGCATATAATGTGTGGAGAAATTTGCCGAAAGTGGTTAAGACAAGGGAAAAGGGAGAAATGGTGGGAAAAGGAAAGTGGAGAGGATGAACTATGGGTGAAACCAGAAATGGTGATGGGATTTCTGATGAAAATAAATTACTTAACTAACCTTAAAACCCTAGTAACTCCCTTATATACATCATTGTCTCCTACGGTTACATGTTAGAACCAGAAAACAAATATAGAAAAAAAAGAAAATAGGCAGCAGTTTAGAAAATCAATGGCAGACCTGAACCAAGATTTGGGAAGGAGAACTTTGGTGAGTAAACCCTCACTTGGCAAGGCATTAAGACCTATGAAAGGCAGCCATTTAACCTTTAGTTTATTTTAACTTCTGTTTGATGTTTTGCATGCATTTTTAGTTTAGCAATTTTCTGTTGCTTCTAAGATTTTGTGACTTGCATTGCTTTATTGTCACTTAACCTATGCTTGTTTATATATGATAATTTAATGAAGGAATAACAACTGATTTATTTATATGTTTATGAACTTGAGAAATATTTTTAGTTAAAGCATGAATTAATAAGAAAAGTAGGGTGCAAGGCAGTAAGAGGAAGGGGTTCTCTGGCTTATGTCTTGCAACTGAAAAGATGGTTAGGGTGCAATGGAATTTCCATGTGCTGAGTCTTAATCCATCAATAAGTATTCTCTGGAAATAGGGTTGAGTAACAAGCAAACACACTTTAATGTGTGGATTGATTGTGAGAACCATATTGTTGGAAACCACAGTAGCATTTCACTCTCTGAAAGTGCTTTAATCTATGCTTTAACCAAGGATATATCTCTGTGTAAAAATGACTTGAAGTGATATACAAGTATAATTGACTAGTTGTTGAATGCATGAATGGATGAAGGATTGATGGATGTATGAAATCTGTTAGCATATATTGGTCAAGTATACAACAGTCTTGGGTATGACACTGCATAGACCATATTGAGTCATAAGAAAAAAAACTTAGTAATTAAACTAAGGAACTGGGTCACCTCTATCAGGTTGGGTATGAGGGAAGTGGGTATGACATAGTGGTTGGCTTGCATCAAGGTTGGGGTGTGAGTTTGCACATGACATGGTTATGCCCAAATAGCTTGTAGTGTACTGGAAATTAGGTAGTAGTTCCAGGCAGTGTGCACCAGTGCAACCATGAATGTAGTATTGGATCCTTAAAAATGACATGAAGTGATCATACATGCAAGGGTAAGTAGGCTAGAAGTATGTAGGAGTCCTAACATGTAGACTCAGGATTGATACTTTAGCTCAGTTCCATGAAAACTGAATGTGTATGTTGTGCAAAATCTGGGTGTTAACATCAACCTATGTGATTTGTATGATGACTGTCATGATTTATTAAACTAGAATTCCTGATGAAAAATTAGTCTAAGCATATATACATGTATTTAGCAGTACATTCACTCCACTGTTATAATACTTAGTAATTTGAGCATGAGAAAGTAATTTGATTAATTTAAGTAAAACACTTAACCTCTGAAAAACAAAAAAGGAATAATGGAACCTGTCTCATTAGTCTTTATGCATTAGCAAATGATTTTACTTACACCAGACATAAGTCTGACCTGTTTGTTGCTTGCATCAAATGGGTGCTTCATATGCATTGTGGAGCAGTTCATGTGATGTCTGTAGGAAAGGAGGAAGCTAAGTAATAAGGAGCAGAAGTATGTTGCTAAGGAGAAATTGCTAATTAACTCAACTATGACTTTTGTAGGAGAATGGCTCTTATGTTTTATTTTAGCTGAAAGACTTCTATGTAATGATATTTGCAGTGTGCTAAACTTTGATTGTGATGTAATGAATGGTTTAAAAAGATTACAATGTGATGGAACTATTTTCAGTAGAAAAAGATAAAAGTATTTAGCTTTATATTATAACCTGTATGCATACAATTTTCAGGAATTGAGAAGTAAAGTTAGTAGTAGAACTTGGGCATATGTGAACTAGTAATGTATACATATGTATTAGAAGCTAGAACCTATTTACAAATTAACTGCAAATATTATAAAGTAAGGATAAACACATAGGCAGAGAAAAAAAACATAAGAAGTATGAACCCAGATTTACATGAGTTCTATGTTTAAATGAATGAGCAAAGCTAGTAAATTATAACAAGACAGTATAGGGATCTAACCTAATCAAGTTGATCAACCTGAAAACTCAGGTGTAGTAAATAGCAGTTGTACATGTTTATGTGCACACAGATGCACAGAAGCATGCACAACCTCCTGTTTTGCTATTTGAAAAACAATTTTGCAAAAGTTTAAATGTTATTAGGTAACTCTCATGTTCTATTAAATATACAAAGGTTAAACACAAGTAAACAAATAGGAATTGGATAGTAGATTTGCACAAAGATTCAAATAGGAGAGGGCCTTTCCCAATCCTTTTTACTATGGCTGAAACATAGTTATTTTAGATTAAAATAAATTGAGTTATTCTAAAAGAAAAAAAAACTCTGATATTAGAATTAAAATGATTTGTATTTTTATATGCACATACAAATAATTTTACAAAGAAGTATATCAATATTTCTATATTGATCAGATTGGATCTTGGGAAAAATAAATAAATAAATAAAAAGGAAAAAAAATAGTTGGTCTTGGAAGTAAGTAACCCTGAATTTAGCATAAACCAAATTGAGCCCTTCAAATAGAATGGCAAGTTAGAGAGGGTTGCTTCAAATTCTTAACCAAACTTCATCCTCCTATCAACAACATAGATGTCATCCATGGAGGTCCCATCTCATTGGAAGCAGCAAAGGGGCCAAGAGCAGATATATAAGGGAGGTGAGAGATGGAGTCTTTTTTATTCTAGAGGAGCCTAACTTAATAATAACCTCACAAGAGCCGAGGGAAATCTGTCACCCACATAATGATCCGTTGATGATAACTTCACAAATTGGGCTCTCTGTGGTAACAAAGATCTTAGTGGATACTGGAAGTGCAGTAAACGTCATCTTCAAACACACTTTCGATCAAATAGGTATTCCAAAGTAGAAGTTGGAGCTAAGCTTTAAGCCAATCTCTGGGTTCAACAATAAAGTATCTACTCCAACAGGATAGATTAAGCTCCTGGTGCAGAAGGGAATTCCTCCACATTCTAGGACTTTTTAAACCATGTTCGCAATAATGGACCAACCTTCCTACTATAACTTTTCTTAGAAAGACTATCCCTAAATGAAGTGGATTCGTTTGTTTCACCAAAATATATAATGGTGAAATTTTTGACTAAGAATGGTCGGGGAACAATAACGGGAAGCACTTTAGCTTTCGGGAATTGTATTTCACTACACTTGAGCAATTCAAAAGAGACGATGTTTCCTGTTATGATTCAGAGAGAAGCAAATTAAGTAAAACTGATGTTGAGAAGCTCTTGGATGATAGTCCTTCAAACCAGCTATCCAAAGCAAATAAGAAGATGAGAATAACTAAAAAGCCCAAGAATGTACTGAGAAGATTCAACTTTTTCGAAAGGAAAAGAAAACAAAGGGAGGAAAACCAAGTAGACAATGAAATAGATGGTGAAAATTACTGAATTCGATATAGTTATGAGAAAGAAAGAATAAAGCCTGCCAAAGACCTAGAAGAGGCAACCTTAGATTCACTTGACCCAACAAGAACGATAAATATCGAAAAAAGAGTTGGGCAATAAGCTCAGAGAACTTATCCAATTTCTCCAGTCAAGCAAGAATGTATTTGCACGGGCCCACTCGGACATGGTCGAAATAGATGCAATGGTCATGAGCCACGCTCTAAATATAGATCCAAATATTGTCCCCATTCGGTAAAAGAAAAGGCAATTTGATAAAGTTCATGCTAATGCATTAAAAGAAGAAATTGAAAGATTAATTGAGAATGGGTTTATCAGGGAAGTGTTTTACCCCAAATGGCTAGCCAATCCCGTGTTAGTTAAATGTTCAATGGAAAATGGAGGACGTCTGTCGATTACACCGATCTAAACAAAGCATGCCCTAAGGATTGTTATCCTTTTCCCTGAATAGACCAGTTGATTGATGCCACAAGCAGACATAAGCTATTATCTTTTATAGATGCATACTCGGGTTATAATCAAATTCGCATGTTTAAACCAAATGAAGAGCATACAAGTTTTATAATAGATTGGGGAATTTACTGCTGCAAAGTTATGCCTTTCCGGCTGAAGAATGCAGGGGCTACATGTCAAGGTTTGTAAACAGAATGTTTAAAGAACAATTGGATAGAACATGGAAGTATATATAGATGATATGCTAGTGAAATCTCCATAGGAAACCAACCACTTAAAGAATCTCGAAGAAATGTTTGAAGTACTAAGAAAGTATAAAATGAAACTAAATCCGCAAAAGTGCTCCTTTGGGATATGATCAGGGAAGTTTCAAGGATACATTATCAGTGCTCGGGGAATCGAGGCTAATCCTAATCAAATTAAAGCCATTAAGGATATGGCAGACCAAAAAACAAGTAAAGATGTGATGAGCCTAAACGGAAGAGTGGTAGCTTTGAACAGGTTTACCTCTAAAGCCACTAATAAGTGCATTCCTTTCTTTGATGTGATCAAGGAAAAATAAGAACTTTAAATGAGGAGAGGATTGCCAAAGGGCCTTCAAAGAATTAAAGGACCATATTGAAAAACCTTTGATCCTATCAAGCCCTATAGAAGGGAAGAATTCATATCACTACATGGCGGTTTCCGAATTTGCAGTAAATTCGATTTTAGTAAGAGAGGAGAATAAAACTCAACTCCAAATATATTATACTAGTAAAATGCTTAAAGATGTAGATGTTAGGTACCCAGTTATAGAGAAGTTGGCATACTTTTTAATTCTCACCACTCGAATGGCATACTTTTTAATTCTCACCACTCAAAAGTTAACGGCCTACTTTCAAGCATACCCAATTAAGTTCTTAACCAAATTTCCACTTAAACAAGTTTACAGTAAACCCAAGGCATTGGGAAGACTAGTAATGTGAAGAATAGAGCTTAGCCAATATGATATTGAATTCCAACCCCGAGTGGCGATTAAAGGATAGGCCCTAGCCGATTTTGTTAACGAATGTATAAGGTTCATTCAAGAACAATCGGAAAAGGAGAAGGATTTAAAACTAAATGACAATTGTTTGTTGACAGGGCCTAAGATGAACAAGGGGTTGGCATAAGATACGAATCATTACCCCTGATGGACATCGATTGCATTATGCAATAAAGTTAGGTTATCCTGCCACTAATAATGTAGCTGAGTATGAATATATGGTGGCGGAATTTAGCTTATCCCTTCAGTTGAAAATCCCAAGAATAGAAATTTTCAACGATTCTCATTTAATGGTTAACCAGCTGAACCAGACATATCAAACGAAAGATGCCAAATCGATCCTTTATGCTAAAAAAGTACTAAAGATGTGAACTCAATTTGAAGATTTTTCAATACACAAGTACCTAGAGGGAAAAATTCCCAACCCGATCTTTTAGCCAAACTGGCTAATTCACGAGGAGCACCAGAGATCCAAACTGTACCAGTAGAGTTCCAACAAAGTCCCGGTACTGAAGAAAAAACCCCCAAGTCGAAGAATAATGCAATGGTATTGACTAGATCTTAAGATCTCATGCACACAAAAAAAGGAAAAGAAATGGGAGGTGGAAGTGATGCTAGCCAAGAAGGAACCACTCATACAGAAATGAGCAACTAGTATGAGAGCAATTGGATGATGCCTATTGTTAAATACCTGGTAGAAGAAAAACTACCAGAGGATAAAAGAGAAGCTAGAAGGATAAGACATCGGGCTCTAACTTTTATTATGATGGAAGGGACACTTTACAAGAAATGATACTTGCTTTCATACTTGAGATGTGTTAATTTATAAAATAGCACAAATTTGTTGAGAGAAACCCATGAAGGATTCTGTGGAGACCATAAAATAACATAAAATTGGCTAAAAAGGTCATGAGGCAAGGTTTTTATTGGCCCCATATGACAAACAATGCGATGAATTATGTAAAGAGATGTGAGAAATGTCAAAGATTTTCAACAATTCTACATGTGCCCCCAAGTGAGTTAACCCCAATCTCAAGTCCATGGCCCTTTGATGTGTGGGGAATCGACTTAATTTGGACCATTGCCTATATCTAAGGGCGGATCAAAGTTTGTAGTCATAGTTATCAACTACTTTACCAAATGGGTAAAAGCAGAACCATTACCAAATATAACATCAGGAAAAGTACTAAGTTTGTGACTAAGACCATAGTCACCCGGTTTGGAATATCACATAAAATAATATCCGACAATGGAACTCAATTTGAAAGCGAGGAATCCACCAGATTTTGCAACAAGAATGGAATAATCATAAGTTTTTCATCGGTAGCTCACCTTAAGGCAAATGGAGCCGTTAAAACTACCAACAAAACCATTAAGGCTATCCTCAAGAAATGACTGGACAAAGCAAAAGGAAAGTGGATGGAAGAATTACCACCCGTGCTTTGAGCATACCGAACTTATGCAAAAACTGCAATAGGACTTACTACATTCTCTTTGCATATGGATGTGAGGCAATGCTTTCAATTGAAATTGAGATACCATCTAACCGAAGAATTGCATATGCTTTTAACCCTAATCAAGAGCTAAGAAAGGAATCCTCGGAGTTGATTAATGAATTGAGGGATGAAGTGGCCATACGGATAGTCGAATATCAGCGAATGATATCAAAATACTATAATTCCAAGGTTAATCAAAGATCATTTCAAAAAGGAGAATTGGTATTCTGAAAGGTCATGGAAAATACTAAAAATCCAATGGATGGGCCGCTTGGACCACACTGGAAAAGACCCCTCGTTATCCACAAAGTAATCCCTCCAGGGACCTATCGACTATGCCGACCTGATGGCAATGTAATAACAAGAACATGGAATGCCAAACATTTGAGACCATACTTTCCTACAATAGATAAATAAAGAGATTAAGGCAAGTATATCTACATAGTCGATAATCGAATGAAGGAAATGAATTATAACACTACAACAAACAGATCTTTTTGTAGCGTTTAAAAACTGCTATTAAAGCATTCTATAGCGTTTCTATAAACACCATAGATCAACAAGTAGTAATAAGTTTGATAGAAATAATAGCGTTTCAAACTTGCAATGGAAAACTGACTTTTAACAGTGTTTTAGTTGCCATCTTAGACTATATGTATCAGTTCCACTACCTTTCTATAGCATTTTGAAACTTGCTATAGAAATGTTACATAGAGTTGTGTTTTATGATACTAACAATTATGACAATATTTAATTGCTATAATATGTTGACATGCCATATTATTATTACATCTAGAAACGTTGCAGAAATCTTATTTTAATCTTTTATTACGCATTGAAACACTTTAGAAAGTTATTACCATCTATTATAACATTGTTTTTTGCTATAAAAACTGTTTAGTCCAGAATATTTTGTATAACACTAGCATAATGCTATAGTATATGAAAGGTGTAACAAATTTTCTTTTCGTACCATATATAAAACCCTATAAAAAAAATTCCATTGCATTTTTTTCTTGCCATATACATTCAAGCTTATAATTCAATTCTACCAGACAATATTTCAACTAATATATTATAACAATTCAAAAAACCACATTTATCACATTATAATATACGTAATCAAATGGAGTCATAAGTCAAACCACAAAATATATGTAACCATAATATTTCATACACGAAGTACTAAGCATATAAATATTTGTGACCAAAAGTAATAGTACATACAACCATTGTTAATCAAAACGATACATACTAAAAACAAAGATATATGAACGTCGATAGACAATACATTAATGCAAGCATGATCGATTTGAAGAAAAACGAGTGCGACGACATATAGTAACTTCAAAAGCATCATACAACACCTGTCAAAAAGAAGCACATACATACATATGTTAGTCATAAATCTAAAAATGTATAAGTACTAAACATCATAGTTTCAAACAGAAAGTATTCCTGAAAATGAAAAATTATACTTGGTAGAATACAATTTCGTAATAATATATAACAATTAACTAGGATAAGTGCTTTGAATGTGAACACTCCTATGTAAATACAAGTTGCACTGCAGGTTATAGGTACCAACATGCAAGACAGTGAAGCATCAAGGTTAATGTAGGTTTCAACCTAAATTGCACATGCTTCACAGCAAACCACTCAGTCAGGTCAGAGACATATACAAAACAACATAGCAGGAGAGGAAATGCAAAAACAAGTTTCAGGTCAGAAGAACAAGCATAGGTCCCAAGACATAAAGGCCTGAATATAAACAATCCCAACCACGCAAGGCTCATGCAGGCAAGAGAAACTCAAAGACCATCAAGATAACACTACTTTAGCAACACCATCCAAACTCCTTCAGGAAATACCAAACTCAGCAGTAACTACACCATCCAAACACCCTGGCCATCTTCATTATCATTATTATATTATTATTATAAACTTAATTTAATTTTATAAATCTTAGTTAACCTAGTTAATTATATTATTATAAACTTAGTTAATTTTTATAAACTTAATTAATTTTTATAAAACTTAGTTAACTTATTTAATTTGCTATTATTATATTATTATTATTATAAATTTAGTTAATTTTATAACTTAGTTAACTTAGTTAATTTTTATAAAAAATAAATAATTTTTATAAAACTTAGTCAGTTTTATTATATTATTATTATAAACTTAGTTAATTTTCACAGTCTTGGTTATTATTTATATAACTTAGTTAACTTATTTAATTTATTATTATTATTATAAACTTAGTTATTTTTTATAAACTTAATTAATTTTTATATCTTAGTAAACTTAGGTACTGAGTTACTTATTCTAAACTTAGTTAATTTATTTAATCCATGTTTGCTATTAATATAACATTTTCTTGTAGTGCCCCATGATACCAAAAGGAAATATCAGTATTTGTATTTCTCCCAAGCATGTAGAAAACTGAATACCAACACATATCAAGTGCCCCCCATACTTCTTAGAGTTACACAATTCAACATGAAATCAAAAGTTGTATATCCATTGTTTTATATCACTAAATATGATCTTCATGAAAATCTGTATATACATTGGTTTCATAGGAAACATATGCATGTAATAATTTGGGATAAGAACATCATATCGATGAATGGTGGGATCACATTTAGTGCTGCTAATCTATGGGTGCATTTCCAGATTTCGAAATAGAAAATAGATTACAAAGAATAAATTGAAATTGTTAAAATAATCATGTAGAGGGCAATTGTCAATGCGAATGTAACAATTAAGAGAAATACTGAATCGTTTGATTTAATTACCACTCAGACAAAGTAACATCAGCTCCACTTATCATATTAGGGAATTTAAAGGGTGTATATGTGTGTATACCTTCAAAGAAGCACCTCCGACCAAACATCCATCAATGTCTTCTTGCTTGGCAAGCTCAGCACTGTTACCACCATTCACTGAACCTGTAGTAAGATAAAGAATAACAAAAATCAACATTACATCAGCCATTAGGTGAATTCTTGAAACCATGAATACAACTTGAGGCTGTAAAATCAGGTTAGGTGTCCATATTCATTAGTTGTGATTCATAAATGGGCTGACCCATGGCCTCGTCTTAAGTTCATCATGACATAATTGTGTATACAATACAATGGAAAAGTATTCAATAGCTTATGCATTACCTCAAGTGTTCTAGTAAGTTAGCTTAGATGAACGGAAGAAATTACATGTTAAACATGCACATACTTATATTCAATAGCTTAGGTTTCATGCCAATATCGAATAAGAGAAGTAAAATGCAATTTGCACATAGGAATACAAAAACAAGTACTTCTCAACAAGTTGTTCCTTGGTTATGCCTGCATTATGACATAATAAATGGATGCACTCATGATGAAAGATATTACCTCCATATATAATACGTGTTGCAGAAGAAACTTCAGGGGAGATGTTTTTCTTGAGCCAATCACGAACAACCAAGTGGTCTTCCTGAGCCTGCCGAGGTAATGCTACTTTACCTGTTCCAATTACCCATACAGGCTCATATGCTATGACAACATCATCCCAACTTGTGATATTATTTGCATAAAAGCAACAACTTCTAAGATACATATATTAACATAAACTAAAGTGGAGTTATCCCATAGAGATTATCTACAAAGATCTAACTTCTAAGGCTGATAAACTACACAAATTTATTCATCAGGGTATTTTGAAAACAACTCGCATGTATTTTCATGTAAAGAAGATGTCTCAGATGAATAAAAAGAAGAGAAAAAGGATTTCTTTTTCTTGCCTACAAAAGCCTTCAACTGCTGGGAACAAACATCAAACGCTTTTCCTGATTCTCTTTCCTCTAGTTTCTCTCCAATACATGCAATGACCTTGCGATTCTGACTCAAAGCATATGTAGCTTTCTTTTCAATAAACTGTGAGAAAAAAGAAAAGAAAGAACATTATATACACGAGTATATATGCATGTCCAAATGGACCTGCTTTTGATCGTTGAATCATATTTTTACAAT
Source organism: Allium fistulosum (assembly GCA_030737815.1). NCBI lineage: Eukaryota > Viridiplantae > Streptophyta > Magnoliopsida > Asparagales > Amaryllidaceae > Allium > Allium fistulosum. The sequence goes on from CM060906.1 coordinate 58,152,907, forward strand.
GTAGCTATTACAACACAAAGATAATAAGTCGATGTAGCAACCATTTTCACTATTTCAAATTTTCTTAAGTTCATAGCACTAAAATACCAACTACGATAGCATTACAATGGTTTTTTGAGCTTTGATAATGACTATCATTGTTACTACAGTTGTAATAAATGATTGAGAACTTGACATCTCTAACTACATATGTTCAAGCCTCAATTATCTTTCAGAATGTACCAATTTTGAAGTCATGACATATCTTTTATAAAATTAGCAAATATACTAACTGAATCATGTAGTTGAATACTTCATATTTAATTAGTTCTACTTTGCTATTAGGAAAACATGTGTTCCAATACTTAGATACTTGTGTTCGTTGCATCATGCAATTTGCATGCCAAAAATGTTAATTCATTTTTTAGCAAGTTTTAAATGTTGATGACTCATTTTGTTCAAGTAAAATTGAAAAACTTGCATTCTTTTAAGTAGCAAATATCGAAGGCCAATGTCTGAATCCAACTTTCAAACTGATAGCTGGTAGGATGTGTATCTCATATATCTCATATACACGGACCCCTAGAATAATCTCATGTCTTAACAATATGTACTTTTGAGTCTATGCACAAAGCGCTCATGTAAAAATATTTTACTATATTCTCTACACAATCCATTTTAACATTCTAAATTGTCCAAGTATCGAGTTAAGACGCATTACACGATCCATTGACCAGGTCTAATATATGTTTGTACAAATGATCCACTGACTAGGACTAAAATACTTTTGCTATAAAACAGAAACATATGTAAACTCTACCATATAACATTTACAAATTGGTGTAATATCTTTATTTCGTTATTCAATTAAAAATTTAAATAGAAAAATTTTCAAAAGATGAACCAACTAAATGTTTTGATATGACATTTTTCATTGTACATTTCATCCCAGTTAAGGTCATCAACAGTTAGCTTTGACCATGTGTGTAAATTTGCTATGGCTTTAAAAGCTTTACGATCTTTGAAATTTTTGGTACACATATCCTTGTACAAATATCAGAATCATCTATCGAATTTCTAAACCATGTACGTGTCCAAAGGTCGCTATTGTGAGCATGACTCGCTTAGGTAACCGAAAGCCAATCGTTTTCCCAATCCCAAGCCTTACAATGAGGTGCTTTATGCTTGGAGTACCATCGTACCTTTTAGTTTTCATTTTGTTGTACTTTGTCTTTTTTCTATCATTCTTTAGCATCGCCTTTTAGGCATGCATAATCTTATAATCACGTAGCTACACACTCACCTCGGTATCAAGTCATGTTGCAGCTCTCCCCATCAGCACAATCTACAACTCGCCGTTACCGAATATTTGTATTCCTATGCTCAAAGAGGTCAAGTCTGCAGCTTCATGTCAATAGAATATGTTCCATTTCAGCAAATTTGCCTATAGTTTCATGGCTCCAAAACCCGATCCAATAAGTTTTTTTGCAACTTCCTCAACGGAGCTTGGAAATGATCCTTGCCTCTTTGCATCAGATCATGCTTCAGCCTGCTCAAACTTCATATCATCAAATTATCACCCTTTTCAGCCCGCTTAGATCAGACTGCATCAGATCGACAAAGCCTACACGGACCCATTCTTTTCAGCCTACTCAGACTACAGCCTCGTTTCTCATTAGATCATGCTTCATTGTTAATTCAACAATATTTAACACAACATTGCATTTTCTCAAACGAATACATCACAGCCTACCTCACAGCAATCATTCACGTATGCAGTTAAGTTTTGCAGCTGATCATTATGTTTCTCTCAGTCAAGCACAAAGTTTTTCCAATCACTTTGCAACTCAAATTAGTTTCTTGCAATTATACACGACATGGTAATCTTAGTGAATGTTTCAAAAGGGTACAAAAGGCTTTGTGTAGATTTGAATCATTAGTAGCTACACCATTTTTTTCTACTTCGGTTTTATTATTCTCCACAGCTATTAAATCATTTGCTTCAATAGACATCTCAATACAATAAATGGTCTGCCACATTATCCTTTCTTCTTGAAACATCCTGCAATCTATAAAATGATCTTAGAGAAAATACATATCTTCTTTTTTTTAACTGCATCTCTAGACCATTTATCTTCGTACGAAAAAAATAGTCTTCAAATGTGCACGCGTGTATAATCACTTTTTTGGATCGTAAGTATATATTCTTCAATGTAAAACTGAAAGTTAGTCTTCAAATGCGCGCTTGTGTATAATCACTTTTTTGGATCATAAGTATATACTCTTAAATGTAAAATTTAAAGTGGTACTAAATGTTAACATTTAAAAATAATACAGAGAAATTAAATTCAAAGCTAAAAAACTTGTGTAATACACATATCACATCATGCACTCAATGCTCTCAAGTAGGTTTTATAACATGATTTTTATTTTAATCTCAAACTAAAGCTACATAAAAATATCTCAAAGCATTAGTTGATGCTCGGATTAAAGTCAGATATAGCGTCACGTGTTTTATTTCTTAGTTTAGGCAATACAGTTTAATTGATATTTTAGACAGTAATTAAATCAAAATCGTTACTAAATATTTGTATAATCAGTAACCACAACGACTATAGTATTTCATTAAAAATTTGTATGAATAACAAATCAAATGTAAAAAATTTCTTCATAGGTTCACAAATCAAATCAGAACCAAAAATCGAATTAGAAAAATTGTGTTCGGCATTCACAAATCAGATCAATCGGAACAAAAAATAATGAGTAATGATGTTAGAAGCTGAAGCAAATCAAAACATATATTCATGATAAAAAATTATACCTTCAAGAAAAAGCAAAAGGTGATAACACGTGTGAGCAATGCCTGGAGATCCATCCAATCGCCTATCGTGGACGCTACGTCTTTGGTGACGCTGCCATTGTTGATTCACAAGTAAGTGAAACAATTTTTTGAGATCAGATTATGATGATGAGTGGAATCGGGGTTTTGAGGAATAGAGTGTAGGATTTAGAGAGAAAGAATTAGGTTTTATGAATCGATAATGGAAACAGGAGGTTCATATGCAGGCTAATGGAAGATCTAAGGGCATTTTGGGTATTTCAGAAAGACGCGGTTGAAATTAGTGCAATGAATTTACATTATTAGCAGTAGAGATTAGCATAAACTGCACGTACGTGCATCTAATAGATAGATGTATAAACTGCATGTATGTCATGCATCTAAATGTGTGAAAAAGATTGTTATTTGACTGAATAAAGTAGAAGGAAACTGTAGTAGCATAAGTGTGCCAAAAAGAAGCATGGAGATAAGTCAGTTCACCTTTGCTGCTATGTGCTCATACTACAAGACTTCGAAACTCAAATGATTATTGATGTAATACTTGCCATCCTTGCTTTAAAACCTTCAATAAGAAATTATGAAAATGCATCTTACTTTAAAACCAACAAGATAACCATTATCTTTACTTGGTAGACTGTCCAACGACCTATGAATAATGCATTATTTGTGTGACTGAAAAGAAAATAATAGATAAATCTAAAAAACATTTAGAAGGCGAAGAAAATATATTGCATTTACATGCTGACTTGATATTTATCCTTAACCATCCCTCGGAATTTCCTTGTAGATTTTGTACCGAGTACTTTAGAACAAGCCACTTAGCATGTCTCGTCAATTTTCATTCTAATCTGCAAACACAGTGCACATCAAATAAAAATGGACAATGATACAATCAAAACTAAAAATGTAAAGCTTATCAAAAGTGGGGAACTTCTTATGAAGATATACATAAGCAACTCTTAGATATATTGAAAGTGGCAGCCTGACAATGATACAATCAAAACTGAAAATGTATTACTTCACACCAATAACTAAGATCAATTCCAATGTCCCTTTTATAGCTACTCTAGCATAGCTGCAACGTAGCAAATACATGAACATAGCCTACATTCGAAGAAATAAAGAATTTCCATGAGATGGATCATCTACCCCCAAATGGTTATCAATGTGCTCATGTCACCTTATTCACTTAATCATTTTTTTAAGCTTTAGTTATTTCATTTAGTTAATGACTAAGTGGTGTAGATGAGGAAAGACATGGAACACCTGAAATTAGGGAGAGAGGATTATATCTCAACTTCAATTAATAATTAATCAATAATTTCTAACAATAATAAACAAACAATCATGAAAGTATGTATTGTTTAAAGTATAGTCACTAAAATAATTATTTTACCAAGTTAGTCTTCTCCATTTTAATTTAAAATAACCATGAAGTTTCTTTCATCATCATCTGGATTTGTTTACCCTTAATTTTGGCCGTTGGGCAGGATCAAATTTTGCTTAAGAAACATGTAACAGTGTTAATTATTTGTATGAAACAGACTTGCCAACAAAAAGAGAATAACAGTTTTGTTACTGAGTTGGACCAGTCACAAATTTTCCTTGCCCAACAAATTAAGTTCAAGTATAGGTTGATAAAAAAACAGTCATAAATGAATATTACAATGGAGCTGGATGAAAATTTGTAATCAACAATACCTATACATAATAAAACAGGACATATATAAGTTTAAAAATTATGTTGTGCTTACATGCATCTATGTAAATCTCCACATGGACGAAAATTAAGAACGATTACACTGTTTAGGTACTCATTGGTAAATAATCATGAAAAAAGTTGAAAATATTGCAAAACTGCATATGTAGGATGACTGAGCAAAATGATTCAAAAATTAGTACAGAAATAGTTTCACCTTACCTCATCACGAACATCAAGCTTTATCCAGAAGTTTTCAAAGATATGCATCAAAAAAATGAAATCCAACTGGTTTGCATCATCGAAAGATGAAATTAATATTAAGAGCCTGGCAACCTTTCAACCCAACATTTATGAAATGTTTAGCCAAGACTTAAGACATGTCAATGACTGATGAAAGATGCCTGCTGTTAAGAAGGATTAAATTACCAAAAAGATGACAATATGAAATTTATAAAAAGGGACTGCAAGAAACTACACTATAAATAGAGAAAAAAATGAACAGTTAGTAAATAACTTTGTACATCGGGAAAAGGAATTTTAAAAATAATAATACGTACATTAAATAATTTGCATGGAAATGTTAAATAAGCTTGTACAATGGTTGATCTTCAATTAATTTGTGAAATGGCCCTTCTTTCATTTTTGTTCTCATCTTAATTTTATTCATAAGATGATGTTAAACACAGATATGCATGAAATTAAAACTTATATAAAAATTAATATATAGTAATTTGAAATTAATAATTACTATTAAATGATTAATAATTAATAATTACGATTATTATTTAATATTTAATAATTAACATGTAATATTTAAGAATCAAGAATTTACCTTTTAGCATTTAATATTTAATTATAATTAATGTTTCAAATAAAAATTAAATTTTTAAATTTTTTTAAAATAAATTTAAAAATATTCGTAGAACTAGTTTTTTGAAAAGGATTTTTCTAAAATTCAAAAATACAAGTTTATGGTAATATTTATTACTGTTCTTATTTTGGTTAGCAGACCACTTTTGCTCGCTTGCCTTCCGAAATTTTCATTTCCCGCTTTCCCTTTTTATTAACCCTAAATTTCAATTTCCATCCCTAAACAAGGGGCTGAACATTTATCACAGGAAGTTGCCGTTCTTTTTCATCCCTAATCTCGTTCCTTTCCCCTCTATCTCCTGAGGAGAGATCGAAATCAAAACTCTCTCATCATGAAGAAATAAATTAGGTGGAGGGCTTCTTCAAAATTGCAGAATTAGTTTCCCTTCCTTCCCCTTATAGGGTTCGAAACCAGGAATCAGAAGCAAATAAAGATAAAACTTGTATAATAAGGGGAATCGATTCACGTTTTCAGGGATTTGTTCGATTGCGGAAAACCAAATCGCGAGCTTCATTTTGCGAGGTGTACGTGGGTTGAGCGACAGATCTGAGAGGCTCGAAGTCGTGACTTCGCGATGAGGAGTTTGAGCACGAGCGATTGAAGATAGCGACTAAGGGCGCGAGACGATGGAGGTTGGAATCGCGATTCTGGGCGGCGACTCGCGTGACAGCAGCAGATCGGAGGGGGGGGTTCGTCGTCGAGCTGCAGTGGATTGAGAGGGGTTGTGTGGGCAACCGGTGTTGGCGATCGATTTGGAGAAGGTTTTTGCAGTGAAGGTAAAATTTCTATTTTTAATTTAAATGTAATAAGTATATTTATAAACAGAAAGAGAAAAAGTATATATATATAACAGTAAGTTTATAAAAAAGTTGATTTATATATGCATATATGATATATATATAGTAAAGAAAATTACTATTGTTATTACATAAAAAGGAAACAAATTTTTACACACACATATTTTAATATATATATGGGAAAACAGAAATTATTTTATATGGATAAAGTTTGGGTAAAATAATAATAGGAATTTTAAATTGTTATAAAACAGTTCTATATAATTATCCTTATTGATGCAGCTCAACTGTGGATTTTATATCAAGTTTCCCTATACTGAATAAACTTACCATTATCAATATGATGACTTTATATTTAATAATTATTTCTATTATGCTGTTATAGTGGAAGACTCACGTAGGAGCAGGTTTCGAAGCTCCAAAAGGAGTATTTGGCCCTTTATAGTTCTCTCATTGAAATTGGATGGGAGTCAGTCAACGATGGAAGTCAACAAAGAAATAAAAAAAATAGGCCGGTAGCTTGATACTGAAGTTATTATTGTAGCAATGTTATTTTATTTTCATGAAGGGAATTGGTTACTTTGCATTAATAACAGTGGTTATGTTCCATGAAATGTAGCTGTAGTCTTATTTTTAAACGAATACCATTTGGCTGAATGTTTCACTAAATTCTAGTATCTTAACATTAAATACAACATACTTCTATTTAATGGTGAATGTCGTGAAATATATTACCATTTGGAGTGAGCATGGTATCATTAATTTGTTGGCACTTAGCTATCTCATTATTGACTAGTTTTCTATTTCTGCTATACAGGATGTTGGCACACAAGTTTACGAAGCAGTTAATAGATTTTGATGCTTATTGGAATAAACAGAAGGCTAAGAAATCTTGGTGGTCATTCGTATAAGGATAATTATTTTATAACAGTAAGTTTACAAAACTGTTTTTATGCCTATTTGCTTGCGCATTCATTTTTATAATATATGCATGAAACACTTGAAAACTAATCCGAACCCAAATGTAAACTAGTTCGTTTAGGAGTTTAAAATTAAATAACGAATTTGAACATATTTTCTAATGGGTACTCAACGGGGCATTGAGAGCCATGTTTGTGCAATCTTAAGTGAATATCAAATATAAAGTTTTTGGAGTCTTCTTCACCTATAAACGATGTCATATTGCATTACTTTCTACAGAAGTATTGCTGTGGTAATTTGTCCATCTTTTTAACAGAAAATCTATTGAATATATAGGTGCTTCTTTTCTTGTTGTGATCGGCGTATGATCATTTCCTTAGTGAATAGCATGTTATGTAAACCAAAGGCAAGAATAAGGTTGCTTAAAACTAGTCACGTTTTTTTTGCATACGTATACTTTGCCTTCAAGAGTAATGAATTCATACAACCTACCTAAACAGAGATATATTCTTACAATGTATTAATGAAGCTTCTTTATAACCAAAGGCAAAAGGATGAACTGGTATTTGTTCCCAGTTTGGTTTAATAGCGGACATGATGACTACATTGTGCTGATGTTTTTGAAGCCTGATATGGTTGATAAATAATCAAATAATAAATATAATCTGAATTGATTTTTGGATAACTATTAGCATTGATTTGTTTTTTTATACCAAATTTGACATTTCTCACTGAATTGCTTTGCTGTATTTGGTCACTGTTCTAGCTGAGTTTTTATGGTTCCACTTTTTAAGGAAATTTTTTTATGCACACAGATTACAAACATAATCTTCGTATTATCATTCAATACACTCTAAATGTTAATACGGATAAAAACATTTCGATGTATACATAAAAATATCTGAAGTACATTGATACCAAATCAACAGCGGATTATGTGCTGCTTAGAGGGGTTGCTTTAAGCAAAGCAATTAATTAAAAATAAATATCCATTGACAAATTAGTTTTTGTTATTAATTACCTTTTATTTACAGTTATATAGTTGAAATGAATATGTTGTTTATTTACACTTCAAAGCGTATTTTCTTCTGCCTATGTTTGCTCAAACTTATCTCATATTTACACTTCATAGTATCACTACATACAGTTTAACTATTGATGCTTTTTGTAAAGAGGGGATGATCACAGAAGAATATTTGATATTGGATGAAATGTTTCAAAAGGGCATAGAGACTAATTTAGTTGCATACAATTCTTTTATAGCCAGATATTTTCTTTTATGCAAAACGTGAGAGGGAGCGAAGATGTTTAATTTAATTGTTGCATGATTTGCAAGTGTCGCTACCGCTTCTACGTCAATACTCTTATAAATCTATAAAATAAGTAAACACATAAATGAACTTTGAAGACTTCAAGGAGGAAAACTTCAATATATAGCTTCATAAGGCTGCAAGCAAACTATGGAACTTTCACAATTTCAATGTCTTACTCTTACCGCTTAAGGGCACGTACATGGTTTTAATGTGGATAAATATCATCTTTGTTAAAAGTAGTTTCGCTTTTTTCTGATGTAAAAAAATATTGTTGCAATATTTTTGTTATTTCCAAGAAACACGTAATTTGAACTAAAAAAGGGCTCTGTTGTTATAGGTGCTACTGGATCAAGAACCTGGTAAATAATACAACAGATTGTCGATGGTAGCATGAGGAATTTTTCCATCTGGTTCAATAATCCTTGGAATCAGTCATCTATTACTGTTTAAAAATAAGCTTCTTTCCAGTGCTTAAAATGCTAATGTTTGAGGTTCTGCTACTTTGCTTTTGGGATGCTGATTGTAGAAATGGAGGTCAGTCATAGTATTAATGTATTATTGGTTCTTGCTGGTATTTTTTGGATTGTTATTGTGAATTATTTTGGAATGTTTGTAAGTACATGTGGCTAAGCACTTGACATTTTATTTATTAGTTATCTAAATAGAATGCATTTCGGTAGTTTGTATATGTTAGGAGTGTTGTATGGTATGAAAAAATGACTCTGAGAAGGGATGTTGTATATAGCAGTTGTAAGGTGCATGAAAATGATGTTTGTACTGTTGTGGTTTGTATGAAATGTGAAGTATTAGTATGGATGGTGCTGTAATTTTTTTTAAAATTTGCATTTATTTTGCAACGGGCAATGTGCGTTGTTAAATATGCTTTTTACAACGGGCAATGTGCGTTGTTAAATATGCTTTTTACAACGGGCAATGTGCGTTGTTAAATATGCTTTTTACAACGGGCAATGCATGTTGTAAAATGTGGTAGATCTATTACAACAAGGCCTATTACAACGGACACATGCCCGTTGCGAAAACCATATTACAACGGGCATTGCCCGTTGTAAAAAGACTGTTTTGTTGTCGTGATATAATTTGATTTAACTTTGTATTTGGTTTGAAATGAGAGGAGAAGAGAGAAATAATGCTCATGGCCATGGGATAAGAGAGGGAATGGAGAAAGTCAACTGCTAATAAAAGAGGGTGATGGGTTTAAATAAGAAGAGAGAAGGAGGGAAAAGAGGAGATCTGAATCTGATCTTTTACCATTTCTTTCTACACCAACTGAAACATTAATATAAAAAACATCTCACCCCCTTTTTCCCTATTGCATGGCCGACCATAGCTAGGCTTTATGGGCCTGCATGCAACTTCAAACCAAAGTAGTAAATCCAAATTAAACTCAAATGTACATCGACACCGTATACCGATACGTGTGTATATAACACTTTCATATGCATTATTTTCAATACCGATCAAATTAAATCAAATAATATTTTATGATTATCATTTCATAAATATTAATTAATTTAATTAATTTACAACAATTATAATTTAATTAAATCGGGTGGTATTCAGAGTATTCAATATTTCGGTTGTGTGACTCATACGTGTAAATTCGGTCAACGATTTGTAACGACCCACTATTTTGGACCATTCAAATCGACAATAATCCACACATGTCTGACTTAAATAATTCAAAATAACAGATTGTAATAAAATTTAGAGCAAATAAAATCAAATACAGAATCACGGACACAGAATATCAGAATAACTCGCAGCGGAAATTAAAATACCATAGTAGTTCATGAAGCTACTATAACAAACTCTCAAAACAAAATACATAATATCAGTCTGAAACATATACAATAGAAATCTCAAATACATAGAAGTTTATAATACCAGAGCTGAAATAGAACAACTGAAACTGAAATGGATAGATAACTAGATAAGCAGAATCTCCAACGATTCCTAGCTCCAGAAAGAGATCCAAAGCTAAGCTGTAAATACTCAGGCTGACCCGAGCGTAAAGCAATATACAAAACACTCGAGTCAGGACAATATATACTTATATAATATAAACCAACTCAAGTGAACTGTAGCGGTAATGTATAATAACTTAAAGGATGCTTGGGACCGCCCATCCTTTAAGGATCAAGTAAACTATAAATTTAATACATCCCGAGGTTAAAATTTCAAAAATAGTATTTGTACTCATAAATCAAATATCATCTCAAAATTCAATATCATTCAAAAATCCATTTCAAATTATCACAATATCATATCTTTCAAAACTCCATTCATTTTATTTAAAATACCATTTCAACACACATTTTAAAATAGTTTATACTTCTAACAAATTACTTCATTTTTAAATCATTAAAAATGAAGTTATTTATTTAATAATTAAATTATTAAATTTTCAAAATTTAAATATTTCAAAGTTTATTTATTCACTTAAACTTATCAAAACAATGAAAATTCACCTTTCGCAGCATTTGGAAAAATGCTACAGAAAGTTACTTTCAAAACAGTTCCATTTACAAAAGACAACATTAACAACACTGTAATAGGGTAACATTAGTTCAGTTAAAACCTTAGTTAAATTCCACAATTATAGCACTTACAAAGTGCTATAATATCCATTTATTAAAATTTAGCCATTTGGTTCATTTATATCAACTACAACATTTATAATTGTTGTAATATCCTTTACCATAGAAATAATAGCATTATAGAATTGCTGTTAATTAAAATTCAGGTTTTTCAATACAGTTTCACAAACAATTATATTTTAATATAAATCATTTTTAACTTATAAAATCATAATTTCTCACTTAAAACAATCATTTGAATACCCGTATATTCATGACTTTACAAAGTTAAATTTCTATTCAAAAGTCCATATTTAATAATAATTCACCTATTAAATTCAAACATTAAATTTCAATTCTTTATAATTAAATTTTAACTTAACAATTAAGTTTAAATCTCCCATATAGCTTATTTTCATTTTATTTACTTACCTTCAAAATTTTACTTTTAACAAAATTCATAAATTCCAATTTAAGCTATATTTCAAAAAAAAATTCAACTTAATATTCATTCATTTCACATTTTTAACTTTATTCAAAAATCATTAATATATTATAAAATCAATTTAAATTCATTTTAATTCAAAATATCATAAATTTATCATATTTCATATTAAATTTAAATTCCAATTTATCACCAAATTAGAATTTCCAAAAATACTTACATTACAAATTTCTAACTTTACCAGTTATTTATTTCACTTATAAATTCTCAGAAAATCAATGATACTTTACAAAAATCATTGTTAATTAAGTTTAAATCAAAATATTATAATATTTACATTTCTAAAATATTTTAGAAATTTTAGAAAAACAAAATTTTACCCACGGGTCTGTATATCATTTTCTAGCCTAGGTAAAGTAATACGGATAATATATCGTTTCAATCCGAAATTTACAAATGAAAAATCTAGTTTTGATCATTTCAAACCCGCAATCCCAAGTAAGAATGAAGTGAAAACCGCTCAGGCCTATCATTTCAGCCTATAACGATTTTCCCCTATTCTAAAGTCCGTTCGGGTATGTATCATTTCAACCCATAGTGATCCTAGTCTATAGGGAACTTGCAATGGTAATAACTGATATAAATAACAGAACAACATAAAATAACAGTGACATGTGATATAACAGGTGTGAACATCATATGATAATAATATAGCAGTTATAACAGGATGAAATGCATTACAGATTCAAGCGAAGTCAGTTTATAACTATACAAGTACATATTAGTCTGGTGAGATTTACTCACATGTTCAAAGCTGGAGATCGCTACCAAAGCGCACACACTGACACAACGAAGGCACGATACTACGGACAAGACTTGAGAGTGGAGAGCCAAAGCTATATGGCTTGATAATATATACACACAACAATACATACATACATACATAAGTTACAACACAAATATAACATCAAACAACATAGAATTCAACACCCAAAACAACAACAACTTCTTTGCACTTGCTGTCTACCTCATGTACTTCAGTCATGTAGGTGTTTAGCTCAGACTAGGGGTGTTATAGGTCTGGTTTGGGTGTGCAAGTGGTCGTCCAACATTTGTTTTGAAGGTGGGTTTAGTCTAGGTGCATAAAACTAGGTGTACATGGCTAAAACTATGCAACATACATCATTTGTTTGCTCTTGTTTGGTACGGCCAGAAGTTATGGTTCACGGCCAGTGGCTCCAGGAGGTGGTGGGTGACATGGAAGAGGGTGGAGGTCAGGCCAGAGGTGGTGGTGGTGGAGGTAGTGGCGGCTAGAGGTGGTAGAAGGTGATGGAACAAGAGATGGCTTAGTTTATGTATAAAGTGATGGTTTAAGTGGATTTTGGTGGTGCTCCTTGCCATGGATGGGCTCGGCCTGCCTTGGTGGGGTACTAGGGTGGGTGATGATCAAAGAAAGGGGGTGGTGGAGGTCAGCCTAGATCTGGTTGAGGAGGAGCCAAGCCATGAAGTAGAGAACAAGTTGCAAAAATCAATAGAAAACAAAGAAAACAAAGAAGAAAAGAAGATGAAATTTACCCAAACTCTACAACAATGGCCGTATGATTTTTTTTGTGTTTTGAAAAATGTTTTTCTCATGAAAAAAGTGAAGAATGCAGCTGAAAGAAAGAAGGAAAGGTACGGCCAAAAATCATAAAGAATGGAGTTGAGAAAATGAAAAGGCGGAAGGTAAAAGGACTTTGGAATATAAAGAGTTTAAAACTTTTCATATTTCCACTAATTTCTTTTGAAATTTTAAATAACTGAAATATATATAAATTCAGATAAAAATACGAAAATTTAGTAAATAAACAAAAATAAATAAATAAAATTTAATTAATAAAAACAGCAAAAATTGCAAACTAGTCTTGAAAATATGATAATAAATGCAATAAACTTTGGAAAATTTTTATGTACTTGAAAAATATTTATAAACAAAGATAATAACACAAAATAAAAATGAATTCACAAAAATAAATAAATAAATTTTAATTAAATATAATTTAATGTAGAAAATAGCAGAAAAATAGAAACTAGCCTTAAAAATAGAAAATAAATGCAATAAATTTTGAAATTTTTTTATTATCACACAAAAAATATTAAAAGACAAAAATATACATAAAATAACATATTAACACATATTAAAATAAAATATAACAAAGAAAAAAAATTATATAATTTAAAATAGACAAAATTGCAAAATAAAACAAATTGCACTCAAAATTGAAATATACATAACTTTAACAATTTAACTCCGTTTTCAACGAAACGAAAAGCAGTATTCATGTTATTAAATCTATTTTCATAATAAAAGATAAAATTTAAGAATTTAAATAATTTAAATTTGAAGTTTAAAAGTCAAAGTTTGAACAGTTTGACCAGAAATTCACTTACAGTAAAATATTCAAATTATACTAGCTTGAACTATAAATCACTTAATAATCAACATTTATATTTAAAAATGAAATATTTGAAATAAACCATTTTAAAAATAATTTAAAATAAAAGAAAGTCAAATTTAAAATATATACAAAAATCTAGGGCTGTTACACGATTAATATCGAATAGTTCGAATATTAACATTCACACATCACTTTAGCTAATGGTGTGATAATCTGGCTGAATTTACCACTTACGCAGTTACTATTTTAAACGGTCCCTGGTAATGACAATTATTTACACCCATTCTCTTCGTCAAGACTATATCACATTAGGACTTATTGAATGTGGTATTAGTCAAAATTCCAATATTATCCACATTCAACTTATATAATCTAAACACAAGTCCTTGGTTCAACGACAACAATTATTATTAACCAAACTACACTAGCAAGACACTTTGACCTTGAGTTGACTTTATTTGATCATGATACTAACCTCACACAACCGAGGAGACGAATTTTCTTTTGAATAGTGCTTCACTTCCAATGCTTTAACTCAGACCCAACTATAGTCGTTCGATGAACGCTACACCACGATTTAACTATAATCAAAGTGGAGTAGCCACATTGAATTCAACAGTATTCTCAAGTCAAGAGAACTATGTAATATTGTCACTTTGATATTTTCTATTTGACCTTAGTTTTATTAAACTAACATAAAATTATCGAGTGAGTCATACCTTATTTATCTAATAACTATCAATACGTAACTACTTGGTGCCCCCAACAACCATAAGTAATACACTACCCAACATTTGAAGAGCGTTACGTACACCAGTCTCAATGGATGTATCGGTATCCAGTCTCGATACAACTTGACTAGAAATATTTAAAACAATATGTTCATTTTCATTATGATAAATTTCTCATGATTACAAAACATTGTAATTACTATCACAAAACATACCATTTATTGATTTTCTATTCAATATACTTAAATTTAATAAATAATTGATATAACATATTATATCAAGTATATAATAGAAAGAAATTTACATTTTATTTCGAATGGGATTTTACTATAGAGCTAATAATTTAAAGTAAATTACAAAATTTCCCATAGGGCATACCTCTAACTCTATCAATCTCCCACTTGCACTTGGGGCCAACTATCAAATCTTTATCCCATCGCTTAGATCATTTTGATAAGAACTGATCGAGTTAGTCCCTTCGTGAATGGATCTGCTATGTTGTTTTAATTATCTACTATGTCGAATAACTCTCTTCGATGATGATAAACTACTTTTAACATACAAAACTATTAGGAGTATGTTTCTCAACTTCTAGTGAGCTTTTATCATTATATTGTTATCATATAACAATGATGTAGTATTATGAATACTTGGAAACCCCCCTTAGCTTCGTTATAATTATATTTATACATTGCTTTTATTACGGTGCTATTTAAGGCAATGTACTTAGCCTTTTCGTTGAGTTAATCATAACCTTTTATTTGAGATAATTCCAACTTAAAAGCTCCTTAATTAAGGTTCGAGCATGAATATAATATGAGCGTATTATACTTGATATCACTTTTGAATTTCGAGTCCAAATATTCATTCATAAGGAGTTTACTGTTTGTATAAACAATTCTAGTATTTCATAAATAGTCGAGAACACTCTAAACTACCATTTAGTAATCTTTATTTCGATTTGATATTTTCTTCATGTATTAAATACATTAGCTAAATACGATACTGTAAGCAATACATCATGCGTGATAATTCATACTGCCAATGCATAAGGAATTCATCTAACATGCTCCATATTAAACATTTTAACGTGGTATATGCGCATTTCATTCAGGACATTCCCAACACCCTTTATACTTATTATAAAAGATATCATTTACAAATTCAATATAGAGTGTTGAACAACCAAACTAGTATCGATTTTAACATAGATGCATCGTTAACAATTAGTAGTACGTTGTTTACTTATAGTTTAGAAATATCTATGTACCTTAATATTCTTTCTTATAGGCACATGCTTCCTCTGCATTTTGACTGAAAATCAAACTTTTCATATTTCTATGAAAATACTTGTTCAACTCTGATGCTTTTCGAATGATACTTTCATATATGTTCTTGGATCATATCCAAAATCCCACAAACTCAATATCGCTCCCGATGTGCTTCGAGACACTTTGGTCGTTATGTGCAAACAGTCTATTCTAAATCATTATTTAAAATTTTTGTTTCAACACATATGTACCAAAACACGAATTCATACCATGCAATAATTTTGTGAGTAAAATCCGAATTAACTTGAGCACGTTGAATAATGAATCTATTACACTAATTTTCAACAATTGAAATCGACGATGTTATTCTTGTTAATGTTGCTCACTATATTCATTAGTCTTTCTCATGAAGACACATTAACATACTGTATTCATTAGTCTCCAGCTCCCCTCCAAGATCTCCATATCACCAAAGCCAACCTGGGTAAATACTCGGTCTGACCCGAGCATTATAATAAATAACACCCGGATCAGTCTGGAAATACCAATGTGAGATAACTCGAATGATGGGGATCATATAAAAGTTCTGTGAGACCACGCCGCTAACGCGGAATGGGTTTCTACCTCACAAGAATAACATCCATACAGGAAAGAGCGGAAAATAAATATCAAGAACAAATCCAAATATGAATGAGTATAATTAATATTAAACCAGACTTGAAAGAATGGAAATGAACCGAGTAAAATCCAAACTGGATAGAATGGATAGAACAAGGAAAACAGTCCAACTTCTAATGGCGTAAATAAGATTGGTTTAATTAAATTGAATTAGAATTGTTATTCAATTTCTAATGGTAGAAAAGGTTAATTGAATAAATTCAGAATATGTTACTTGAATAAAATTGTGGTTTTGATTGGTATAATTACATAATTTTGAATATGGTTTTGGAACAAAATTGGAAGTCTAATTGGCATAATTGTTTGTTTCATATGTGGCCTAAAAATGTAAAAGTGGAATTTTGTGTAATTAAATGGTTTGTGGCTATTAGATAAAAATTTTGTATAGATTAAATCTCTAAAAGGAGAACGTAAATTAGGATGGAAAAAAATGTAAATTAAATGGACCCTAAAGGCTAGTGTAAATCTGTAGCAAAACGGTATATAAATTACAGACAAACCCTACGGACTGAACGGAAATTGAAACACCATTTAGGTAAGGACAGCAGGTCCGACAAGCCGATTGACGTTTAGTATCACTGCATGGTTGACTTCTCTAGAGTAACCATGGGCTTTGGCTTCTTAGGAACTGTATCTAAGAAGGATTCAGTGCATTATATTATTCACCCTCTGCGATATCCGGGGAAGACCTGGAATTAAACTATATTATTCTTTCTGCTTCATCTTATTTCTCATTCACCAGACTTTATGTCTGACCCTTCCTATTTTCCCCAAATCACAGGAGGGCAGGTCTATGTTGCAGTTCTTTGCAGCTTGGAGGGTCATTGGAGCAGTTGTTATCTTCAGCTTTTGTTTCTTTTGTTTCATGTACTTCATTTCTCTTTTCCGTACTTTACTCTATATATGGGGACATATATTGTAAACTTTGTTACGTTTTATGTTTTAGTGGAGACTACTTGGTACTTTTGGTTTCAAAAATAAATTTGGGATAACGTTATTTTTAATAAAGTTGTTTTGCTATTAATTTATAATTAGTGAAAGTTTTCTTCCGCTGTAATATTTTAATCATTTTATGTTGTTGCCTTAGTCTATGTGCTATGTTATGGATTTTTATTTCACCCGACCACCCGTGCTTCTAGTCACTTCCGATTTTCGGGGTGCCTAGAGGTGCGAGGTGTCACACCATCCAAACCAATTCCATCGTGAAGCTCTTGACGACATGAGTCCAACGCAAAAACGGCGTTCGAATCCGACCTCGTACGAGTGAGATATGAGTTTTATAAGTTATTGATAATTTAAAATTATAATATAAAAAAACTTATCAATATTTACAAAATTGCCCCACTCCACTACCTTTCATCTTCCCCAAAATGAAGCCGTGCACAGAGACACAGCCAAGACCCATTTTCGCTTGCATGTAGATCAATGACTCAAAGCATCGCTCCGCTAAACGATGAACCGACTTCGCCATTAGCTTTCTCTCGCCGAACACGACTCAATGGCTACTCTAACTTTACGACTGCACCTTCCTTGAAGAACACGACCTGCTCCTCAACATCGCCGACAACATCAGGTCGCGCAACCCAAACCTCCAGCAAACCTCGTAAAAATTTGCGCCTAGGTGATAAACTCGTCCCCGAATCCAAATCTAAGCTCTGTTCGTCGAATCGTCGACCGCACACCACAAAACGGCAAACCCTAGTTGCTGCCCCAAAACTGACTTTGACCAAAACTTCATCGTTCTCCAATTCGAGGCTATAGCATCGAAGCCAAGACCAAAATAAACTCGATGGACTTTGTTTTGGAATTTTTCATTGAATATATATTTAGTTTTTTTATTTTTGAAGTTTTATTTCAAAGAGGGAAAGCTCAAATTTATTCACAGGCAAGGTTAAATAGAGGAAAAAGGTATGGGGGAAGTATGGGCTAAGAAATGATGGGGTATGGGCTAATGGCATGGGCTGATATGGTGGGTATGAACATATATATATTATCTTAATTTTTATTTAATAAAATATTCAACATAACATACCCAAAAATCTCGAGCTCCAAACGAGGCGTGCTGTCTGGCGTTCTATATGTTATACCCTTATTCCGAACGCAATGGAACTTGTTTCGAGACCTGATTCGATCGTATCTAGAAGATATGTTTTTAAACCCGGTTAAAATATTAAATTTCCGATATAAATTTCAACACGTTTCGATCTCGCACGACCAAATGATATATCCAATCGTCACAAAAGTCGATAGCGTAATATAATTCACTATTATGGATCCAATGAAACCGATTTCCATCGAAATACGAGACTGTGAACCGAAAGGCTGATTTCATAGATTTAAATATCGTTTTTATATTTAATTATCGATATTTATTCGATCTGTTTTTATTTTAAATCAATTTACAAATTGAATTCATCAATATAATTTATTAAATAAAATGAGTCAATTTTTTTTGTTAAATCCATTTAATTAACATTAAATTCATAATTCAATTATCTTAAACATCCACTGTATTTGAATTATAAGTTATTAAATTCTAAAATTAAATTATTTAAATATTTAAAATTAATTAAACATTTAAAATCAAATGACCAGAATTTTGAGTTGTTATAGCATCTGTGTAGTTAAAACTCTTGGCAAATTTAATGCGGCGAAAGTGCAAAAATCATAGCGGGGATACAGCGAGTTTATAGCGGGATATAGTGGATTACTCTAAAATAGCATATAAAACTCGTACTTAATGTTTCTACAAATATATAAATCGTAATTAAATGAAAAATTAACATTCAATTGAATTATAATTAATACATAAATAATTTTAAATAAAAACATGTGCGAATATACTGTAAATAAACCTAAAACTGTTATATAACATAATTAAATTTAGTAGAATATTAGAGTATTTTCATTTCTGAAAATATATTAAAAATTCAATTAAATAAATTAATTTCATAATTTTTATAATGTATAAATCTCATTTTTCAATTCATTCCTTTCAAAGAAGATATAACTGAAATAGCGGAATATAGCGGGAATAACGGGATATAGCGGGACTTAAAGTGGAAAGGCTATATTTGGGGCAATATGGAAAAATCGCAACGGTAGAAATCCGCTATGAGATATAGTAGGGTTATAGCAGGGTAATAACGGGGCATTAACTGCACAGAGGTGGATCATATCTCTTCGTGTACAACTATCGAATTCATATTTTGATAGCGTACTTGAAATCCTTTCGGATTTATGCATCATACTATATGGAAAAGTCAATATTCTTAATGGTTTTATTGACAGTTGAGGATTATCTATTCTCTACATTGATAAGAAACTCATAGTTTCTTTTTAATATGCGAGAGTGCTTATTAGACACTAATGCATTGTGTCTGTTTAAGTTTTGTTAATTTCATTTCATCCTACATAATCAGTTTCATCTTTGGATCGTATCCAAATTCATTTTATTACCAATAATTTTTTAAAGAAATTCCTTTGCTATAAAGTTGGTATTCCTTGAAACAACAATTGTTTCTCAGTGCAACGGAATAGATATTCATAAACATTTTATGAATTTCCTTATATACATAACTGATATGGTTTTAGTTTATGAAACTTATGTTCAAATCATAAATTGGTCATCCAATGACGATCATTTCCAAATTCCTTTTGGGGTGATCCATACAAGATCCTTTATGTACAATTATTATATGTAATCCTTCTACTCCCACAAAATACCAACTCATTGACGTAGGATATGTTGGGGTTTCTTATAAACCCTTGTCTTGTATGTTTTGTAAATTATTTTTTAGATGTAATTAATTTTAACCTTGTGTGCCATTCTTAAGTACACGATCTTACAGAAAGAAGTTATCTCGACTTCACTCATCACTAATCGTACTTTGCCTCATAAATTCCGATTAACCTTTATCAATACATCATTATGTATCATAGGAACGAGTGACTTTGAGGTCAAATATTTATTCATTTTTAGGTACATTTGGAACTCTTTCCACTATAATCACCTATTTGATCAAATCGAATCATTTTATTTTCGTTTGCATGTTATGTTATTTATTTCTGTTTTATATTATGTGAATTTATCATAGACATACTACATGTGTATCAAATACACATATTCTTATTTGTGATAACTCATCGGTAAATTTAACAAAGTATGTGGAACCATTTTAGTATTATTAGACTTACGATGGCATACATTTATATGTATCAATCCGAAGAGTTCGTCAACTCTTATGTCATTCGCACTAGGTGTTGTGCCCTTAATCGTATGAGATACAGTTCACCAATTCCATATGATTCATAATCATATGGTTAAAGAATTATTTCTCAAAACTGTGGCTTAGTCAATAATTGTAATATTTCTGATATTTCTGTATTTTATAGCACATCATTTGTTGCAAAAACAAATACCATTATTATAGTTTTATCTTATAACAATATTCATAATATTCATATTGAAATAAAACTACGTCTATTTTTCAGTCAATACTGAAAAACAATCATTATTTCAAAAATAATGTTTGGTATATTTTATGAAAACAATTTTTTTAACTTGATGCGACCAAGAAGTGTTATATGGCATGCTCCCATTATTTTCGACATTACTATCATAGCATACAAAATACAAAACTTCATTCAACCACTTAGTATATGCTATTTATTCCATCTACTATAACCAGTTTACAAATGAGAGTTTTTAGATCAACCATCTTAAGCTCAAGAAATAAATCTCATAGAAAATAATTTTCCATAAGAAAATACATTTTTCTCATTCCACGTTAAGTATCTATTATTATTTTATAATTCTCTTTTCTGATGTCTTCATGAAGCAAAAGTGACCTTTTACTCTTCATCCCAACTGTTCCTTAAGTTACATCCACTTTCGTACATCCACTTTCCTTTCCAAATGGTCGAACCATTCAAAAGGAAACCCTTACTACACAGTCACACAAAACTCTTTACAAAAATGCATTTGATCATCCTTAACATTTAAGAATATCGTATAAGTTGCATTTTACGTTAACTGATTAAACCGACTTTTCAATGATCGAATCCTCAGATCCATCTTATAGCTCTTGGTCTAGTGTTACATCTAACACAAAAAGAACCTTACTATAATCAATCATATTGAATACATGATCTGCCACTCCTGTTTACTTGCTCGCTTCGACTGAACAAATTTCATCGAGGTTTCGTATATTATGAATTACGATCGTTTACCATATAACATTTATATGTGATTGAATATAGATCGAATATACATATACTTGTATTGTTATTAGAGTTTGAAACTCATAAAAGAGAATACATAATCTAAGTTAAATTAACACGTAAGTGATTAAGTTATGAACATATTTAGTTGTTGTATAATCAGGCGCTTGCATATGGCTTGAATTGACAACGTGCAAAATTTATTGGTAAGTATATTTTTTTGTTTCTATTTGTCGCTCTTAATTCAGTTCATTAGTATATTTTAGTTAATAAACATTTTATCAATAATATTAATCGTACAAATTTATCATTGCAGTTTGGTTTAATTTATACATACCATATGTTCTTACAATATTAGAAAGGTTAAATATTATCATTTCATTTTCCTAGAAGGCCCCTACTATATTTGTATGTCTCTCGAAACCTTAAGAAAAACATAGAAAATTTTCAATTTTCTAGTCGGCATCGGGACTCGCTTGCCGTGGGATTCCAGCCTTGAGGAATATCAACAAATCATAGACCTGCATGCAATGGATAACACTTTATCGATAGTATCATATATAAATCC
Organism: Allium fistulosum; assembly: GCA_030737815.1. Lineage (NCBI taxonomy): Eukaryota > Viridiplantae > Streptophyta > Magnoliopsida > Asparagales > Amaryllidaceae > Allium > Allium fistulosum. The sequence continues at coordinate 58,175,280 of CM060906.1, forward strand.
TAATCCATGGTCTTTGTCTTAATCTAATTCCAGCCTTGAGTTTGCTTAATAAATCAGTAGAGATTATTCACATGTACCCCCCATTTCGCGACGAGCTAAGTATATATGTACCTTGAGTTTGCTCAACAAATACACATAGTTATCTTAGCTCGTTTAGTCTATATATTGATAATACTACACATAACATCTCTAGTTTGAGTTTGCTCAACAACCAGAGAGTGTGCAAGTAATTTATTAATATATAAATGATAAATGACAACTCTTATATTAAAGATACATAATATTTAATATACTTAATCAAGTGATATCGACTTATATAATAATATATTTCTTATGAAATACCTTCGTGCTTCAAGTATCAAACACATCTGAAATCATGGTATACGTAGTATACATATGTATTTATTCCTTAAATCTAATTGGGTTTCTTACCGTTCCACATTTTATTATACATTCATATTATATAAGTTTAATTCTTGTATGACATTTTATAATTAATTAACTTAGATAATCATCTTATACTAGTTTTATTAATTTAACCTTAATTAATTAATTAACTAATTTTATTCATCTTAAATATTTTATATTGAATATGTGTCGTATAATATTTACAGATATACACATATATCTTATATATATATGTGTATTATATTATTTATTAATTAACATTTAGTTAATTTATTTAATTAAAATAATTTTAATTAATTATAATTAATTTTGAAACATATATATATATATATATGTATATAAGTACATATTAGCTTAACATTTTAAGATAATGTTACATATATCAATGTATATATATGTTATTTAATTTAGTTAATTATATTTTATTTATTTATTTAATCTAATTAATTATTAATGATTTTCAAAAATAAGTATTTTATTTTCTATAATAGTTTGAAATTATTTGACAACATTTATAAAATCATTATTTATTCTAAATTTTACCTTTTAAATTTAAATACTATTTTTATTTATTTTAAATTTTAAATATTATTTTAATTTCAAACCTTATTTTGAAAATTAGCCGGAGGCCCAAAATCAATTTGGGCCTTTATATTGGTGATAACCTTTGGGCTTACCTCATCCTTTCGGGCTAGACCAGGTAGGTAAAGTACTTGATTACCCAAACCCAATGTTAGATACTACTTTTCTAAAGACCCTACTATATGGGTAGGGTTTAATAAGTTAAACATAATACTGCTAATTTAGACCAGATAGGCCATTGGCCTTTGATACCATTGTTGAAACTGAGCCAATATGCAATTGGTTAATCAGATGAATTTTAATTTTTTTAACCATTTTTTAACCATTTTGGATCTTTTTAACCATTTTAAATTTAGACCGGATAAGCCATTGGCCTTTGATACCATTGTTGAAACTGAGCCAATATGCCATTGCTAAATATTACCCTATTTTTGTTTAATAATTTTTGTTATTGCTTCCCTCCTACAATATCTAACCATAAGAACCTAAAACTCTTTTTACTGCTGCTTTTTTCATCTGCATATGTATTATCAAACCAAAAACATAAAATTTAGTGTACTGTTGCTGTTTTCATCTGCATATGCGTTATCAAACCAAGAACATTAAATTCAGTGTACTACTGCTGTTTTCATCTACATATGTATTATCAAACCAAGAACATAAAATTCGGTGTACGACTGTTGTTTTCATCTGCATATGTATTATCAAACTAAGAACTTAAAGTTTAGTTGAAATACATAGAGACACACTGAAAACACACCAGATTCAATATATATATGTATGTATGTATGTGTGTGTGTGTGTATCCACAGTCCCCTCTATTTAGCCCCCAAACCTAGTCCCCTGATTTTAGCCACTCATTCTGATTTAAATAATAATACATTCTCTCTCTCTTGTCACACCATACTATTATTTAAATTGAAATGAATGGATGAAATCAGAGGGCTTGATTGGGGGCTAAGCTGAGGGGGCTGGGGATCCTAGCTCTAAATATATTTGTCTCTGTGTGTGTGTGTGCATGTATATGTCTCTCTCTCTCTATATATATCACTAAAATGAATGTGAATACTAAGTAGATAGTTAACTATCTACTTAGTATCCACATTCATTTTAGTTGCACAAATTCTCGTTAAAGAGAGAAAAAAGGTATGAAAAATGAAAAATAGGTGCAACAATATTGAACAGTCTTAGATATTCCAACAACTGCAACTTTCAGGCCCCGCCTTTGAGTTTCTTGCAAATAAATGAATATAATGTATTGTCAATTTCTCAAATTCAAAGCAAGAAAATATAATTATGGACTAGAATGTCTCCGGTACCATTAGAGCAAATTCTTAACGGTGACAAAATAGTCTTTTTCAATATCAAAAAGGTCCAAACTATAAACACATATATGAGACTTTTATGTTATTATAGCTCTATATAGCGCATTCGGTTACTATACTGAAACTCTATACAAACTGTAAAGAATTATTTTCATGCTTCAAAACTACCATGCATTGCCCTGTTCTTGCATAACTATACTGCAAAGAATTTTGCCAATAAGCCCCAACAAGAAGGGACAGTGAAACAAAATCTGTGGAATTAAGCATGATCTAATTTTCTTAATATCTATACTTGTTAAAATGCCTAAAAATAATTCGGAACTTTAGTATTATTGTACCATATAAAGGAATTATTATATTCTCCCATGCATTCGCACATATGCACTGATACAAATAAAACCTATTTTGTCCAAATACCTCATAAGCACCCTTCTGAGTACCATCATCTCCAATAATGTACACCCGAGACAAAAAATATTGACATTTTCACCCAAATGTACTACATATCATTCATATGCATGAAAAAACCATTAATTAGTTTAAGTTCATTGCATAGCATTTAAAGGGAAAAACAAAACAAAAGATACCTGATTGATCCCATGATCTTGAATGCTATCGAAAATTTTATAAGTATCATGTCCACCTCTCGATGTACTTAGAATAGTACAACCTCTTTTATGAATATCATTTACCCTTTTGGGTGTTAATGGAATTGTGTTTCCGGAATAGAAATCTTTGTATCCACCCTATAATTTCAACATTGCACATTAATTTTCAGTGATTATCAAACCATAAAAAATGATATAAAATCAATACAACTCACCTCAATACCAAATACTTTGGTAACACCATACGTATATGATACGATTTGTCTAATACAGTGTTAAGCCCAGGGTATAAAATCATAGTGTTAAGCCCAGAGCATAAATCTCCGCAAGCTACAATGCATGTACCTCATATGATTCAAAATATACATGGAATTTTCTTAGCATTTTTATGTATATGTGTGTGTATTTGAATTTAACTCCCCAATATATAATATAAACATACAGATTGCTGTAGCGAAAAATTAGAGTTTTGGGCAACGGAAGCAGAACACCCAGCAATCTAGTCTGTGGACAATCTCAAAAATTCCAATCCAACAAAGAGAATAAAAAGAAAATCAAAGAGCGCAAATTATAGACAAAAGACAGAAAGAAAGAACATACCGATATAACGAGGTTCGGCTATGCCCACGTCCTCGGACTCAACAACCTTTATTCTTCTTCACTTCAAGAGGGATTACAACATGAGAAATATATAAATCACTCGATATAAATTTATCATCCTACAATAGATGCATAAATAGGGATCTTATTGAAGTTATTTTATGGAGAACTTTCTTGTCGTGTTGTGTTGAAAAGATGAACAAATGTCTTCATATATATAGGTAGAAGGATGAAGACTGCCTTAAAGATAAGGAGAAATCTTTTCAGGTTTACTTGATTTTATTTCAACGCAAATTTAGCATATTGAATTTTTTTTCCACATATATCCTTATTTGATTGATTCCTCAATTAATATATCTTCTGACATTAATTGATTATCTTTTTTTATTAATTTCCCATATTTGACTGATTGCGAGAATCAATCAATATCTTCTCTCTGTTAAATATTTGGAATAGATTTAAATTGTCCAAATTTAACACTCCATCTCGATTTAAATATATCAATCAATCAACTAAACTGGTTGTTGGGTCAGCGCCCCATGGCGCTAAGTAGCTCGTACCACACTAATAAAGTTTGAGCAATGCTTAAACTTGTCCTTTGGAATTGACTTTGTTAGCATATTAGCCGGATTGTCTTTTATGTTATCTTCGATAGATTTATCTTATTTCTCTCTTCTTCAAGCATAAGAAAGAAACTCCTAACATCGATGTGCTTTATCTGTGAGCAGTAGGCTTGATTCTCAATAAGGTTAATGGCGCTTCGACTATCTGAAAACAACTCTACCGTCTTTTGCATCATTGATAAATCCTCCAAAATCTGCAACAAATACAATCCTTCCTTGGTCGCTTCCACGATAGAAATAAGCTCTGCCTCTGTAGTTGATAAAGCTACAATGGATTGTAGCTTGGATCTTCAAGAAATCGGGCCTATGCCAAGTGTATAAACATAATCCGAAATTGATTTCCTACCACCTCTATCCCTAACATAATCAAAATCACAATAACCCCATAGAGTTATGTTGCTACCTCCAAACAACAAACCAATATCAGAAGTGCCTCTCAAATATCGTAGAATCCACTTTACTGCTTGTCAATGAGTCTTTCCTGGGTTAGACATGTATCTGCTAACAACACCAACTGCATAAGCTAAATCAGGTCTTATGCATACCATAGCATACATACGGCTTCAAACTGCACTAGAGTAAGGAATATTAGCCACATCCCTTTTGTCTTCATTCGATGTGCGACATAAATCTTTCGATATCTAAAATTGATTCTCCATACCAAATCGAGATAGAACTTTCTCGATATACTGAGTTTGAGTAAGCCTCAAAACTCTTTACTTTCTATCACTCTGAATCTCCAACCTCAAAATTCTCTGTGCTTTTCACAAATCTTTCATATCAAACTTCTTGCCGAGCTCCGTCTTCAACTCTAAAATTCTAGTCATGCTCTTAGAAGCTATCAACATATCATCAACATAAAGCAACAAATAGATGATGTCTTCATTACACTTCTTAAAATAGACGCATTGGTCCTTAAAGCTTTTAGAGTAACCATGTGAGATCATAAACTTATCAAATTTCTTATACCACTATCTAGGAGACTATTTTAAACCATAAAGAGATTTGATAAGCTTACAAACATAACTGGGCTTTCTACTGTCAATGAACCCCTCTGGCTGCTATAGGTAAATGTCCTCCTCAAGGTCACTATGAAAGAATGTTGTCTTGGCATCTAATTGTTCCAACTCCATGTCAAATGAGTAATCAATACCAAAAGAATGTGAATGGGAGTGTGTCTGACAACTGTAGGAAAAATATCATGGAACTCCACACCTTTCCTCTAAACGTAACCCTTCGTCAAAAATCTCACCATATACCTCAAGTTACCATTACTGCCGTCTTTCATCCTATAGATCCACTTACACCCAATTGCTCTCTTGTCGGAAGGACATGGAACTAAATTCAAAGTGCGATTTTTGTGCAAAGAATCAATTTCCTCCTCCATAGCTACTAACCAAATGGAACTACCAACTGATCTAATGACATCTCTATAGTCTCTAGGCTCATCATGAAATATTCTTAATGCATAGGCTGCCATGTCATCAAAGTCAATGTCTTCAATGCTCAATCCCATAAAATTATCAAGCCATCTTGGTCTTTTCCTCTCTCTGAATGGTCGAGTTTGAATTTGAGTTCCACCTTGAGATTGATCATCTGTACTCTCCTCATCAACCACGATGTTATCGAAAACATCATTTTTACTTGTATGGAAGTCCGATGATCTACTTTGTGTCTGGTACTCCGAATTTGTCCTCTCAACATCATCATTAACTGAAGAAGAAGGCTCCACCCTCAACATAGTCTTTTCATCAAATGTAACATACCTGCTAGTAACAATCTTCTGGGTAGTAGGACAACATAACTTATACCCTTATCTCATCTCCTATAGCTAAGAAAAATATGCTTGCACGATCTTGGATCCAACTTTCCTTTTCTCTCATGCACATAAGCTGGACGACCAAACACTATGAGAAAGGAATATGAAATAGGCTCTCCCTTCTGTACTTCTTCAGAAATCTTCATATCTATGACAGTAGAAGGTGTACGGTTGATGAGGAAAACCGCCGTAGATAAAGCTTCTGGCCAAAATCTCTTCTTTAATCCAGCAGTCATACATAAGCAACGAGTTCTTTCTAACAAAGTTGATTCATCCTCTCCGCAACCCCATTTGACCGAGGGTTCCCTGGTGTGGTGTAGTACCTTTTAGTTCTATCGGATTAACAAAATTTGGTAAAATTTTGAGAAGTGAATTCATTACCATTATTTGAACGAAGAACCTTCATTTTCTTCCCGACTATTTCTCAACAAGAGATTTCCAACTGTGAAACTTATCAAAAGTTTCGTCTTTGGACTTCATAAAGTAAACACATACCTTTCTAGAAAAATCATCAATAAATAAATAAAAATACCCAACTCCTCTAAAAGATAGGCATGGTGCAGGGCCCCAAACATTAGTGTGAATATACTCCAAAACATCTTCAGACTTATGCTCTACAATGCCTAAAGAAACATTTGTTCGATTTCCAAGTACGCATCCCTCACAAAAGCTAAGTTTTGAATGATGAATACCGCCAATCAAACCTCGCTTTCTCAACACTTCCAAACTGCACTCTCCAATGTGTCCCATACAAAAATTCCACAATCTGGTAGAATTAAAATCAATGGAATCAACAACCGAAGAAGACTCCGCAACATCAGTGGTACCCTTCAGCAAATATAAATTTTCAGCTTTTACCCCTTTCATCACTATCAATGAGCCATTTGTAATTTTCAATGAATCTTTTTCTATTACACAATTCAAGCCAAGATTTAACAATGCTCCAACGGAGATCAAACTACGTCTCAAATCCTGACATCACATAAAGTACGAACAACACCATCAAACATCCTGACTTCACTATTCCAATACTAATCATGCGACAAGTAGCATTATTTCCCATGAGAACCTCACGGTAAGTGGAAAAAGAGTGTCTATATGGTGTTATATGATAGAATGCTCTAGAATCAATAATTCGCATAGTACTCCAGAAGAGGTAGAAGCTGTAAAAATGCCCGGGTTACTCTCTGAATATGATGTCTTCGTTGTAGAAGCTGAAGCCTTTTTGGTAATGGTTTTGTTTTTATTCTTCAACTTGGGGAAACTTGCAATATAATGTCCATGCCTTCTACAATAATGATTAACTTCCTTTGGAGCTCCTATCGACTGAGATCCTGAGTTGATTCTATCTCCACCATATTTGGGTCTACTCTTACTTCTTTCACTTTGCACAATAAGTCCTTCAAAATCATTCTCCATGCTCATGTTTGCTAACTTTCCCCTCAACATCTCGTTATGCAAATTTGTCTTCACATCCTTCAAGCAAATAGAAGAGCGTCCATAGATCATAGAGATAACAAAAGTGTTATACCCCGCAGGCAAAGAACATAAAAGAATGACAGGTTGCGCTTAATCCTTAACTTTTACTTCAGCTGCTCGAAGATTCATAACAAATGTAATTAGGGCATCCACATGAGCTAATACATCGGTTCCAGGCTTATCTTAAACGAGTAAAGTAGTTGTTGTAGGATGATGTGGCTGGTGAGAAACTTATCGTAAAACTTTTTCTGAAGAGCATCCCATAATTCCTTTGCAGTTTTCACATGAGAAAACTCACTAATTACTTCATCAGAAAGGCTAAGCTGGATGGTAATAAGAGAATCCTCTTCCAATTCCTCAATCTCTACATGTGCTAATTTCTTCAGTTTCTGTAGATCCGAGACAATTTTAAAAGTCCACTCTTTCTTTAATACCGCTTCCGTCTTTATCTTCCATTTTCCAAAATCTCTCTTTCCATCAAATCTAACGACTCCATAATTTGTAGAGCTTCTACCAATGCTATTCTTTGTAGAATTAGACATAGCTGAAATAGTCTTCAAATAGAACAACAAGCTTCGATATCAAACTGTAGTGAAAAGTCAGAGTTTTGGACAACAGAAGTAGAACACCCAATAATTTAGTCCGTGGACAATCTCAACAATTCCAATCTAACAAAGAGAATAAAATGAAAATCAAAGAGCACAAACTATAGATAAAAGACAAAAAGAAAGAACACACCGATATAACTAGGTTTGGCTATACCTACGTCCTCGGATCCAACAACCTTTATTCTTCTTCACTTCAAGAGGGAGTACGTACAACATGAGAAGAATATAAATCACTCAACATAAATTTCTCACCCTACAATATATACAGAAATAGGGATCTTATTGAAGATATTTTGTGGACAATTCTCTTGTCGTGTTGTGTTGAGAAGATGAACAAATGTTTTCATATATATAGGTAGAAGGATGAAGACTGCCTTGGAGTTAAGGATGAAATCTTTACGGATTTATTTGATTTGATTTCAAAACAAATTTAATATATTGGTATTTGTTTCCACATATATCTTTATTTGATTGATTCATTAAATCAATTAATATATCTTCCGACAATAATTGATTATCTTTCTATTTGTTTTCCATATTTGGTTGATTGCGGAAATCAATTAATATCTTCTCTCTGCTAAATATGTGGAATAGATTTAAATCGTTCGAATTTAGCAATTGCAAGATGGAGCAGTCTATCGATAGACGTAAACCTAGCCCTAATCTTCTCTCTTAATTACTACTCCAAGTTCGACAGGATGAACTGCTTGGTAGAAGAAGGGCTGGCAACATCATTCCTGACTCTTCCGCTAAAAGCTTCACAGCGCGGTTACATATCAGTAATCTCCTGATTCATAAACAGAGGCTGCACCAACATGGAGCTTTACCTTGCGCTCACATCTTCCGCCTCATCCAATCTGCTCGAAACTGCCACCCACATCCTTCCAACAGTGCCCTTAAACGTCCTTCACCTTCAGCTCCGAAATAATAAAAACAACCGCTGAAAGAGGAGTTGGTTCCCTTAACGGCGGCGCCTTCCTTCTCTCTTCGAACTTTCTAGGCTCACCTGAAAGCAGGCACGCATTAGTAGAGAAGCTCATCGCTGATGAAGATGAAGCAATCGTGCCTGAACTTGCAGCGTATCTGAAGAGTGACTGGTCACTGGCGTCGTTCTTTGAAGGGGTCAAAGTTGCCGATGATCATTATGTTCATGTGATGAGGGTGCTGAGAAGTGGCCTCTCGGATTGCGATAGCTTTGACCATATCACATTGCAATAACTTTATATAGCAATGGAGAATCGAAAACTATGCAACATACCAAAACTTTCTGAAGACGGCAGTTGATTAGAAAGAGTTTGGTCAGCAGAAACTTGATCCAATTGTAATTGGCAATGGAAAACTTTCGAAGAAAGGTTTGGCAAGGGAAATCTAAGCGACTGAAGATGAATTATCCATGTTATGTCATCTGCAAGTTTGCAACAGCAGGTAGTAGTCTCGTGACTCAGCAAGTAATCTTTTGATACGATTTTTTCTAGATTATGAGTCTTAGTTTATACACAATATTAACCATCAAAAAACATATATTACTTTCCAAAAAGGAAGAGAGAAAAAAAGAACAGTGCACTCATCCAACTGATACACGTAATTGCAACCTTTCAAAGTTCAGACTTCAGACAGTTGAATTTTTAGTATATGTATTATTCACAGATTGAAGGCGACTGAAACTTCTCATAACAAAGTATAATTGAGCAGTCACCAAGAAGCTAGCTAAAATGTGCTTAGGACATTCTTCAGTATATGTATACACACAAAGTTGTATTGCATCTCCCTAGCATGATTTTTTGGAGTAAAACAATTTACTATCCTACATAAGTCCTACAGCCGAGAGCAAATCTTCTGTATCCAAACCCCTTTGTCCCTCTGTCCCTAACCAATAGGGAACGCCGATTTTCAACCATTTTGCAATTAAACCCCCTTTCTCTTTCCTGTTGTTGGAGGTTTAATTGCAAAATGGTTGAAAATCGCGTCTCCAATTGGTATAGGAGAACATGGGATTTGGGTATAGAGGATTTGCTCTCCCTACAGCTATCTCCCACTCCACTTTAATCCTTGACTCAAACACTTGATTTCCAAGGTTTCGTTTTTCCTTTCTGTCTAATCCTTTAATCATTCATTTATGTTTTGTACAGAAAAAGGTATAGTAAGTGATATTTTTAACAGCTATTTTGAATAAATAATATCAATATGACAAAGTTCAAATATATTAGGAGGGTGGGTTTAATATATCTAAGTGATATGTACAGTTGAGTGACAACCAAATGTTGTCAAAGATCTTGGGTTTGGTATATCTAAGTTGGTTGAGTGACAACCTAATGTAAGTATTACTCACGCTAAGATGTTCTTGAAAATGGTAGTTAACATTGAAATTGAACCCTTACAGGCTATCAACATTAATAGAAATGTATCCTATTTCTACTAAATTATGAGCATGTATTACTCACCATGCTTTCATTGATAATGAGGTTATGACGGTTGATATTAACAGCAAGAATTTTATGTATACTAACAATCATCAAGCCAAGAAGACAAATGCTGAAAGTTTTATAATTACAATGTATAATAAATTTGAAATGCTGTAAGTAATGTTAATGATTATGAAAGGACAGTTGAAGACGAAGATGAAGCAATTGAGTGTGAAATTAATGAGCAAATAGAATCTGTAATGGAAATGCAAGATTCTCAGGCCGTTAGAAGTGAGTTTGTTTCATACACAGAAGACACAGAAGATAGGCGCATGGGTACACGCACAGAAGGTAATGGTGGTATTGCATGCAAAGAAGCATCAGTTTCAAGCATTCATACAACTAATAACCCACTCTTGGGATAAATTTTTCTTCAAATCGCAAATTACATCTTTTCTTCATCAACAAACCCAACAAAAGCATCAAACTAAGTGCAAAAATGATCAAAACTTAGTGGTGGTTTGGAATACTGTGTACTAAGAATCTTAGTGGCCACAAACGCATTAGCAGCCTCAGTGTAATGAACTCCATCCCAGCTCACATACTTGGAACCAACTGGACAGACCTGGCTTCCTATAGCGCCACATCTTTTGCTTGAGTTGAAGTTATTTGGCGGTCCTCCAAAGCCACAACACACAAGTTCCGGACTTTCAAATCCTGTATAAGTTTCAATGAATTACATCATGTAATTTACATGCCTTTCACAAACAAGTAAACAAGTATATTGTTTTTTTAATCATTTATCAGTCTGTACGGACTCACCGTACTCAGAATAATTGGCAATGATATCATATTTAATGGAGTATACGTCCGTGTAGACTACGGTTGCATTTTGCAAGTCTGAGTTTAGTTCATCGCATGCCACGCTTAGTTTTTCATTTAATATTTTAGCGCCCTTGTTAGGAGTTGAAAGGCATCCATGTTGGTCAAGATCCGTATCGTTTCTCTTCATTGAGAGTCTTTCGGGTAAGCAACCGAATGGGCCTGTGTTGTGAACCCAGAAGTTTTTACCTCCTTCCTTATGTATTGTCTGCATTTTAATTATCCAGCAAAGTTGAGATTTGAATAACTCGTAAATATATAAATATTTTTATAAGGGAAGTAAAAGACTTGCCTGAATGGCATTTTTTATTTCTGAAACTACGAAATCTGTTCGACTGGTGAAATTATAAGCAAATGCACCATATAGATCATTCTGACCAATATCAAATGTGTAGAGGGCACTGTTAAATCCTTCCTCATCAATTAATTGTTTATCACAATAGCCTGTGATGAAAAAAAAGAAAGTGCAAATGACTTAAGTGCTCTACATTGCTTTTACACCAATTTTGTACGTAATAATAATATATCATGCATAATAGTGTATAATGGACATCAGCCTTCAAATATTTATTTTGTATGTAATAATCAGATATCATGCATAATGGTGTTATTTTGGAAAACACGAAATAAGGCAAGTTATTTCCATATGGAATATAGACATCTCAATATACATCAAAAAGTGCAATGGCTTATAATGGACCAAATATTAATGGCAGGCAAGAATAAAATTATTTTAAGATATTTACCAAGATTAAGTAGCTTGAGTGACCTAGATCTAAACTCAAGAAACTGAAGCACTTGAACGTGCAAAGAGAATGGATGTGTAGCATCAGCCTGTGTTGATGCCCCAGCAATAGCAAAATTTGCACCATGCTCAAAATCTGGCTCTAAGGCATCCAAGTATGGACTCAAGTAGCTCATGTTCAACTTCTCACCTATACAATAAATCAAGGTCAGTGCTAAATGTTTTAGGAAACATATATATTGAATATACCCCGGTAACAATAAAATCAAACTACATACATAAAAAGTCGATTACATGGTGACCATCGCAGTATCGACCACTGGGTTGCCGAGTATCAGAAATGAAGTATCACACAAACACACTATTGCTTTAACCCTACCGTTTACATATATGTTATCTGGACCATCCAACCACTGGAGATCCAACGGCAACCACAAGACACAGAATGTTGATGCGGATTACCAAGAGACTTTGGGCCTAGCCCGTTTATTCTATTTTACATATAAATACAACTTTGTACCATTCGTTCTGTATGGACATTTTATCAATTGTTTCAATCAATACAGTTTATTCTTCTATTCAATACAAATAATATCTCTTTCTATTATGGTATCAGAGCATCAAGCCTAACGGCATATAAAATCATCCTGCATATCAAGAAAGGAGATATTCTCAGAGGCAGCACTAAATTTCAGATCGTCATCAGGGTGGTGCTTCATTCGATCTCTCCTCAGAAAGGTTTCATCACCGGAGAAGGTACCCTTCAGATCTGTAGTCTGTCCTATCAGTTCTTGTTTTTCCCTTTTGCATCTCTGTGCCGCGCCACAAGAAGCATACACAAGCATACTTCTTGGCTGCATCAGAGATACCCCTCTCTCCTCCGAACATTTTTTCATCATTGGAGTTGTTTTTCCCACTTTTCTTGGACTGTTTCCTGATTGTGCCTCGCCAAGACTCATCTTCTTGGCTGCATCAATCTTTCCTATTGATTCCACACCTGCATTGAAAAAAAAAAAATTAAAATCATCCATCAGTTCTTGAAATATGGCCGGAAGCAGAAATAGTGATGAAGAAAATTCATCAACCACCACAAAAAATGAATCCACAAATTCCCAGAATATCATTCTCATAAAACCAAAGGGTCATGTCATAACCATTCCTCTCGACGAGGATAATTATCTACTCTGGAAATACCAAGTTTTAACAGCACTAAGGGGATATGATTTGCAAGAATACATCAAAGGCACTATGCCTATTCCTGCAATGATGATAGAAGACAAGGAAGGCAAAACCATAACCAACCCAGACTACACAAATTATCAAAAGCAAGACAGTTTGCTCGCATCATGGTTACTATCCTCAATCAGTGCTGGATTACTATCGCAAGTTGTTGGGTGTGACACCTCTTATGAAATATGGACAAGTATCGAGCAGATTTTCAATTCTCAATCTGCTGCTAGGATAATGCACTACAAGCGACAACTACAAAGTGCAAGAAAACAAGAAACAAGCATGAGAGACTACCTTGCTAAAATTAAAAATTTGTGCGATAAACTGAATGCTGTTGGTCACAAAATATCCGAGAGTGAACAGATTCTCACTATAACTAATGGACTCGATGAAGAGTACGAGTCAGTAGTGACTTTTATTGCATCACAAAAGACACTTCCAGATTTGCAATATGTTCAGTCTACCCTTCTCGCTCATGAAGGAAGGGTAGAGCAAAAGATGGCTATGCAATCAGATCTGTCAATCAACTATGCATCTGGTTTCAATTCAAGAAACAAAACTCAACAAAAATTCACACAAAACCAATACTCAAGGCCTGACAATCAGCAAAGAGGCAGTCAACCACAAAGAGGAAGGGGCAGAGGTAGGAACAACTACAGCAACAGAGTGAAGTGCCAAATTTGTGAAAAATTCGGCCACATAGCCAACAAATGTTACTTCAGGTTTAATTCTGAATTTAACATAGGACAGTCAAGTCAAAAAGGGCCTAGTGCTAACATGGCTCAAATGGATCAACAACAAAAGACCAACAGTGATGGTTGCAAGACACAGGGCAACAATGGTGATGACTCAATTAAAGCAGATGACCTAAATATAGAGGACTGGTACCCAGACTCGGGGGCAACAAACCACATCACCAACAATCTCTAGAACTTGAATCTTGGCAACAAAAATTACTCAGGTACGCAAGCCATACATATGGGTAACGGTGAAGCTATAAGTATATCTCATGTCGGAAAAGGCAGCATTATAGGTAAAAGGGTTTTATTTTTAAACAACTTATTAAGAGTACCTAGAATCAAGAAAAACTTGATAAGTGTTTCTCAATTTGCCAACGACAATAACGTATACTTTGAGTTTCACCCCAATTTTTGTTTAGTTAGGGATTTACTTAACAAAAACATTTTATTACAGGGTAGTTTGGACAAAGGCCTGTACAAATTCACTTCCATCAAGTCGAATAAAGACCATATAGGGAGAAATTGGTGTAATCAAATCAATGTTAGCACATTAAATAAAAGAAATGTTCTTGAATTCTGGCATAGGAAGCTAGGTCATCCCAGTAATGACATTGTAAAGAAAATTCTGAATGATAATAAAGTGTTTTTTGATGATATACCTATTTCTGAAGTTTGCACACACTGCCAAATCGGCAAAATACACAAATTACCATTCACTAGATCTGAAACAGTGCACAGTCAGCCATTGGATCTGATTGCAGCAGACCTGTGGGGCCCAGCACCACATAATTCTCCTCCTGGACACAGGTATTATCTTTCTTTAGTTGATGCTCATTTAAGGTATGCTTGGATATTCTTTCTTAAGTTTAAATCTGAAACTTACAACATAGTAAAACAGTTTATCACACTTATCGAAAGGCAAACTAATCATGTTGTAAAAAAATTTCAAAGTGATGGGGGTAAAGAGTTTTAACCTCTTAAGAATTTTTTCCAAGAAAAAGGCATCTTACATAGAGTCACATGTCCTCATACCTCAGAACAAAACGGGTTAATCGAAGGAAAGCATAGACATATAGTTGATACTGGGCTAACACTAATGTCACAAGCTTCTATACCCATGAAATATTGGAATGAGGCTTTTGCCACATCTGTTTATCTTATAAACAGAATGCCCACTAATGTTTTAAAAGGGGTATGCCCCTATGAAAAATTTTATGGTATGAAACCCAACTATGAATTTCTGAAAACTTTTAGGTGTCTTTGTTTCCCGTATCTTAGACCTTACAACAAACACAAGCTAAGTTTAAGGTCAAGTCCTTGCACCTTTTTGGGTTATGCAAATAACCAGAAAGGCTACAAATGCTTAGACAACAAGGGAAGAATTTACATTTCAAGACACGTTGTTTTTAATGAACACATATTCCCTTTTGCAGAGAAAGGCGCTATAGCAAAAGGAAAGTCAGATACAACCAATACAGCTGTTCAATCCATTCCAGTTTTAACTGAGCACATCATCACAAACAAATATGATAAAGATCAAGTTACTAGAGAAAAATCTGCATCAGATACAAGGTCAGAGTGCAGTTCAGACAACTCATGCTCAAACATGCTACCACAACTACATGAAGATACTCATCAATTTGACAGCAATGAAGACAATACATCAAATGGCAACGAAAACATATCAAATGAAAGTGATCAGGAACAACAACAACCAACCATGACAGCAACAGGTCATCGTATGACAACAAGGTCGAAAAGTGGCATTTTTAAGCCAAAGTTATACACTGCATCTATCAACAATGAAGAGCCACAAAATTATGCTCAAGCCATCAAACATATTGAATGGAAAAATGCCATGAATGAGGAATATAACGCACTCATAAGAAATCAAACATGGAGCTTAGTTGACAGACCAAGACACAAAAATATTGTGGGATGTAAATGGACCTACAAGATCAAGAAAAATGCTGATGGCAGCATAGCCAAACACAAGGCAAGGTTAGTCGCGAAAGGCTATTCACAACAGTTTGGGTTCGACTTTAATGAGACCTTTTCTCCCGTAGTAAAACCTACCACTATTCGAATCATACTAACCCTAGCATTATGCAACAATTGGAAAATCAGACAACTAGACGTATGCAATGCCTTCTTAAATGGGGATCTTCATGAAGAAGTTTTTATACAGCAACCAGAAGGTTACATATCAGAAAACAATCAGGATAAAGTATGCAGACTACACAAGGCCATATATGGTTTAAAACAGGCATCCAGATCATGGCATGAGAAACTGAAGGCCACTCTTTTAAAACTTGGATTTACTCCCACCAAATCAGACAACTCTTTATACATGAAAAATGATGGCAAGTGTGTCATTTATCTACTCGTTTACGTGGATGACATTATCATTACTGGAAGTAATGATAATGACATCACCAACACAATTCAACTACTTGATAAAACATTTGCCATCAAGGATTTAGGGGATGTGAACTACTTTCTAGGTATACAAGTCATAAAGAGATCCAAGTCAGAACTGTTTTTGTCTCAAAAGAAATACATCGGTGAAATTCTCAAAAAGGCCAACATGAATGAAGCAAAACCGTTACCCACTCCTATGATTAGTAACTTGCACTTATCAAAACACAAAGGTGAAGCTATCGAGAATACCAAGCAATACAGAAGTATAGTGGGTGCCCTACAATACGTCACTATAACTAGGCCTGACATCTGCTACAGCGTGAATAAAGTTTGTCAACACATGCAAAACCCCCTCGATGAACATTGGAAGGCCGTCAAACGTATTCTCAGATACTTAAAGGGGACTCAAAATCATGGTTTATTACTCAAAGCATGCAACGACATAAACATAAACGCTTACAGTGATGCAGATTGGGCTAGCGACGTGGACGACCGCAGATCTACCTCCGGCTACTGTATATTTCTCGGACCGAACCCCATTTCATGGTGTGCGAAGAAACAAACCACCACGTCTCGTTCAAGCACGGAGGCAGAATACAGATCTCTTGCCAGCGCCACTGCTGAAGTTGCATGGATAGAAACCCTAATGTCAGAATTAGGGTTTAGCACTCGAAGAAAGCCGATCGTTTGGTGCGATAATCTGAGTACCATTTCTCTCTCCGCCAACCCCGTACAGTACTCACGTACAAAGCACATTGAGATTGATTTGCACTTTGTACGTGAGCGGACAGTCGCTGGAAAATTGGAGGTGAGGCACGTTCCAACCTACTATCAGCGCGCCGACATCTTAACCAAGGCTCTTTCAGCTAAAAACTTTGTTAGATTAAAGGAGGAGCTGAAGGTTTTTCGGGATAAAGATGAGAAAAGAGAAAATGAAGAAAACCCAAATCGAATTGAGGGCGGCTATCAGAAATGAAGTATCACACAAACACACTATTGCTTTAACCCTACCGTTTACATATATGCTATCTGGACCATCCAACCACTGGAGATCCAACGGCAACCACAAGACACAGAATGTTGATGCGGATTACCAAGAGACTCTGGGCCTAGCCCGTTTATTCTATTTTACATATAAATACAACTTTGTACCATTCGTTCTGTATGGACATTTTATCAATTGTTTCAATCAATACAGTTTATTCTTCTATTCAATACAAATAATATCTCTTTCTATTACCGAGGGAAAATTTGACCAATTGGAAGAGGTGTATTGATACCCAGACCAGCCATTGCTCCTCCTGTGTCAGAATTTGAATCGCCAAAATTGAATATTATCGGTTTATTCCTGCATTCTGAAAATACTAGTGCTGGAACAGCAACAAGTAATACAAAGAACAAGTTGAATTTCATTGTAGAAGATTCTCGATGTACAGAGAGCTGAGATTCAGTGTCTTGTAAACTTCTAATTTATAGTGTGTTCTATGTGTGCATTGTTGAAAAGCAAACACAATCAACGTGTCTTTTAGTGAAAAGTCGTATATCTATTCAAATGAAAAGTCATGTCTATTAAATAAAAAGTTGTGTCTATTGAATTCGTATCTGTTCAGTGAACAGTCATGTTAAAAGTTGTTTATTTAGAGAGCTGATGTCTATTTGTAAAGGTACCCAGTCTAATATAAATATGTGGTCATTTTCTTGTATTTTGATTGATGCAAATTAAATTAAAGTGATAAAAAAAGAAATAAATTTCCACCGCTCTTTCTCTGTTAATTTTAAAAATATAATTCTCCTTATCTTTTTAACATGCATTAAACTTTTAAGCCAACTTGTTTATAGAATGAAAAAGATTGTAGACATGCGATGTTATCATAAGCCTGACATTCTGTGATAAATTTTGGAATGAGGGTGGAGTGCAAATGCAATAATATGAAGTTATATTTGTCTAAACAGAGAATAATAAGTGGTGTATACATGTATGGGTTGGATTCAGTTGCCATCAAGAATATACATGATTGTGTTCTTATGAGAATCCACTAGTGTGACAATTCCAGGACCTGTCTTCGTAGATCCAGCGAGGAGAATAACAGAGACAGCGTATTAATAGAAATTCGGAGAATTTATTTTTATATCAGTGTTCAAATATTACAACTAAAGTATTGCTAGACTAATTATAGTATATATCATCATCTCTGCACTCTCGTAACTTCTTGCTTTCAATACAGCATGGGAACATGGAAACCTGAAAATCAAACCAAACAAAAAGAAAACATTAGTTAAGTGTTCAAAATAAAAAAAAAGCTAAAAATAAATGAGATGAAAACATATATTGGTGTACTTCCACACTGAGTTCCATGAGCGATGGGACGACCACATTTAGTCATTACAAACAACGCTTTATTCATATCGACAATCTTCTCAACTTCTTTAGTAACATGGCTGCATACGCATTTAGTATCCAAATTTTTAATCACGTTGCAGCATTCTTTTGAAACTTTACTTGGATCGGATCCATGTTGAATGTAAGTCGTGCATTTGGCGATGAGAGCAAGTATCTGATCGTCACATGATCCAGATAATATGGAATCCGAGAAACTAGTACTATTTAGCATCAGCATGCTCAATATAATGATCGACACTGTTTTACCGATGTATGACATTGCCAGGTTGTGATGGTATTGAATTTCTTGGGTTATGTTATTATATGTAGTGGGTATATATGTATATAAGTTCATGTTTGTTTTACATGCAGATCATACAAATCTTGTTTCTGGGATAATGGATAACTTGCATGCAAGTTTTGTGACACCATGCGTGTATTAGCAGTTGTGTTATTAGCTGTCAACTGTTTTAGGCATGCATTTGACGATTACATATTATGCCATATCACTAGGTATAGCTCAAGATTTCAAACTAGTCGGTTGCACAAAGATAATTATCGCCCTTGCTATCCTTCAGAATGAGTGATTCTCTATGTTGTTTCTTACTGGAGAGAGCCGTAATCTCTAAGAGTGGCATATGGTAGATGCCACAAACAGCCTCAGGACTGCTCTCGAGTGTCATTGGTTTACGTGGAGTTCTGGTGAAAAAGTCATCGGAAATATACCAAAAAGATCTAGATTTGACGGTGGTAATCAAGTTTTCTTTTCTACTGTTTTTTTCCTTTCAGAAAAGCACTAAACAACAAGTGAAGTTGATAAAAATAAAAGTAGGGAACAAAAGAATTTAACTTAGTTCGACCAAATAACCAGCGTACACGTGTCCAACAACATTTGCTAATTCATTGAAGTGATATACATCATAGAATGCAAGAGGGAAGATAAATTAAGAAAATGAAACCTTGTGAATACGAGGATTTCGGGGATTAAACAGCCTAACCACGTAAATTTCTTTAACCCACTCTATATCCCCTTGTGCCCACTCAAATCCGGTCCACTCATTATTTATAAATAATAATAATTTATGGGACCCACCTTCAAAACGAAGAAGTTTGATTAATTGGAGATGGAAGCACATGAATTTGCACTACAAGAATTACTGTATATAGCAACAGGGGGATATATAGCAACGGGGGAGCAACGGCCTCCAACGGCCATTGACCAACGGCTTCCAACGGCGAGCAACGGCAAGCTGTTTTCCGGAAATTTTTAATAACAAAAAACACATGCCGTTGGAAGCCGTTGGAATATTACCGTTGGCGGTCGTTGCTCGCCGTTGGAAATCCGCGACTAACCTGCAGTCCAACCTTCTTCTTCCTCATTCAGTTTTTACACGAAATTTTTCTCAAATTTCCCAATTTCCCCCCTACAAAATTTCCAACCTCATTTTATCCCTTCTACACGTTCTAGCATCCCCATCTTCGTTTGCAAGCTCCACAACCTCCTAAATCAAGTATTATTTGCTAAAACCCTAATTTTGGTAAATTTTTAATTTAAGTTAAATTGATAATTTTTGTGTATGTATTATGCTATTGTTTGTGTAGTGTAGTGTATTGGACCTTAATTATTGTTATTAAACTAATTATTGCATGTTTAACTATGATTGTTAAATTAAGATTATTATTAAATTAGTGTCAAACTTAATAATTGTTACCAACCTAAGCATGAACCTCACTTGTTATTATATTAGTTGATTGAATTGCGTAAAATTGTACGTAGAAAGTGATGATATTGACCTATAAATTGTTCACTTTTGACATGTTATGATACGATATATACGTGATACATTTTGTGCATGACTGGATGTGATTTGTGATGCGATTATATGTATACCATTGTTTGTTTATTTTATACGTTGCACGCACACACTGGATTTTTTTTTGTTTTAGGAAAAAATCATTATATATGCGTTGATTCAACATATTGTTTATTGATATATAAAAGTTTATATTTTATGAAAATAAAATTTAAGCTTTTGTATCGTTAATTTTAAAATTTAAACCCTTAGATTGTTTTTGGCCCCGTCTGATAAGTATTGTATACGATTGTTGTGTGGATATTCATTTTTTTTAACAGAACGGACATCTATATTCATCGTATACAGTATTTGTTGGATTTGTCCATGTATTGGACAAGTTACAAAAACAATAACGTAATTAAATCTCGTAAATCATTTCAGTTTAAACGGTTCGCAAAATTTCGGCAGCGCTTCTCTTTATGTTCCCTGTGTACACGCAATTGTGTACTGTTCAGGGAACTAAAGCGAAGTGCTGTCGAAATTTTGTTGAATCGTTTAAATTGAAATGATTTATGCGATTTAATTACGTTATTGTATTTGTAATGGGAGGTAGGATGACCCATCAACAAAGTGTCAATGATCAATTAATATCAAATTCGCTAATAAAATTGTTTAAATAGAATATAATGTTCATTTCAAAATAAGCTTTAAGTATTATTTTAACAGATATAACACAAACAAGAAGAATGTTTATAAAATTGTTTTAATAAAAAATATCAATGCAAATTTATATCGTACTTTTTAATTATATACGTAGGTAAATGGACAATTATTTTACCGATCGGAGCTAGATGTACAAAAAACGAAGGGTCGATATTGAAGGCTCAACAAGCGAACATTTTAATAATGGTGTTAGCGTATTTATGGATTTTGCTTTACGTACTAACAGAAACTACAAAGAAATCTGTTGTCCATGTAGTAAATGCAAGCTGTTAAAGCATTTGATACCTCAAATGGTTAGAGTTCATTTGCGTCAGTACGGTTTCGTGTCGAACTATTTAATTTGGGATCGTCATGGGGAACAGTTAGCATCTAATCCCGTACAAGATGAGGAGGTGGTGAGTAATGAAATTGGTACGACAAATCTTGTAGAACATATGGTTGAAGATGCTGCACGTTCAATGTTTCCTGTTCCGCAATTAATTGATGACGATGGTAATGTTGAAGAAGAACCAAATATTGGGGCAAAAAAAATATATGATTTGTTAGATGCCGCGAAAAAACCCCTTTGGGAAGGCTGCACAAGCGGAACCCAATTATCAGTAACTGCTGAATACATTGTGAAGAAATCCAAATACAACCTCACAGAATCTGGATTTACGGCTGTTGTACAAGCTGTGAAACGACATATGCCTCCTAATAATCTAATGTGTGAAAATCATTACGAAGTAAAAAAACTGATGTCGGCTTTCGGTTTACCGTATCAAAAAATAGATACATGTCTAAAGGGTTGCATGTTGTTTTGGAAAGAAGATATCAACCTTAAAAATTGTAAAATATGTAATCAGGAAAGATACAAACCAAGAAAGAAAAAGGGAAAGGAAGTCCCGTATAAGCGTATGCATTATTTACCAATTACTCCTAGACTTCAAAGGTTATATGCATCTTCTGTAACTGCGCAACATATGAGATGGCAGGGTGTGAGAACACAGGAAGAAGGTACGTTAACACATCCAGCTGATGGGGAAGCATGGAAGCATTTTGACCAGAAATATCCTGATTTTGCATCCGAAATTCGTAATGTTAGACTTGGTTTATGTACGGATGGATTTTCCCCATTCTCTCAATTTGGTTCGAAATATTCGTCATGGCTTATAATTGTCACACCTTATAATTTACCTCCTTGGATGTGTATGAAAACTCCATATATGTTTCTTACAGTTGTCGTACTTGGTCCCGATGATCCGACACAAGGAATCGATGTTTATTTACAACCATTGATTGATGAATTAAAAAAATTATGGTACGAGGGAGTAGAGACATATGATATTTTCCAAAAAAAAAAACTTTCGGATGTATGCTTCTTTATTGTGGACAATCAGCGATTTTCCTGCATATGCAATGCTTTCAGGTTGGAGTACGGCCGGTCGTCTAGCTTGTCCTTATTGCATGGAAGAAACACGAGCAATTTATTTACCTCATGGAAAGAAAGTTTCATGGTTTGACTGTCATCGATGTTTTCTTCATATTAATCATCCTTTTCGAAGAGATAAAAAAAACTTTACAGCTAATAGACATGAAACTTTGAGACCACCTACGGTTTGGTCAAGCGAAGAAATTTATGAACTTGTAAAGGATTATCCAAAGATACATGAAACCGGAGAACAAATTGAAATTCAAGGTAAATCATCGATTCATAACTGGTGCAAACAGAGCATATTTTGGGAATTGCCTTATTGGAAAAATCTCTTGATTCGTCATAATATTGACGTGATGCATAATGAGAAAAACGTGTTTGATAATCTGTTTAATACAATTTTGAATGTTAAAGGGAAGACGAAAGATGATTTGAAATCAAGACGTGATATCGAAGTAATATGTAATCGTCCTGAGCTTCATATAAAACCAAATGACACAAAAAAGCCAAAAGCTTGCTATGAGCTAGACAATAATCAAGTTAAATTACTTTTAAAATGGATGGAAGGATTAAGATTCCCAGATGGCATATCTTCTAATCTTCGTAGATGTGTTGACTATAAGAACAATAAACTTAGCGGGATGAAAAGTCATGATTGTCATGTTATGATGGTTTTCTAACTACGTTTTTGATACAACAAATTGTGTTGTAGATGAAGGATTGAAACATTTAGCTATGGGACCAAAAAGGATAGTCAAAACATATCCAATATTCTTTGTCAACGGATATAAATTTAATACCAAAGATTACGGAGCCGAAAAATCAACTAACAATACTGGTGTATTTGTCAAAGGTAGTGATGATCCAAATGATCACATAAATGACTTTTATGGCATGCTGACCCAGATTTTGCAGTTGACATATTTCACCCGACCCGCAGAAGAAGTTTTTTTGTTCAAATGCAACTGGTTCAGCAACGTTCCAGGTTCTGGAATAAACGTGGATCCAAAATATAATCTTATAGAAATAAAACATACTTCGAGGTATTATAAGTACGATCCTTTTGTACTTGCCAAACAAGCTCTTCAAGTTTATTATGCTCCTTACCCATCTTTAAGAAGAGATAAAATAGATTGGTCGGCTGTTTTTAAAACCAAACCAAGGTTTACATTTGATGGAAGGAATATTCCTGAACAACAAGCTTACCAAGCAGATATCGAGGAAAATAGAGGAATAATAGTAACCGACGATCAAATAGATTTTGGACCTCTAAACGATGAATCAAATGCATTAATTGAAGCATTTGAGAGTATAGAGGAACAAAATATAGAGTGAGAAGAAGAGTCTGAATCCGAAAGCGATGAGGATTGATCACTAATCAATATTTTGAGAAGTTAATTTTTTTTCATTTTTCTGTTTCCAAAGTAATTTTATATGATATGTATCACATAGTCTCTTTTATGCTACGCCATAATGTATGTTACGCCATTTGCATACTAAATTAATCAATGTTATTCTTGCTTTTCTTTATACTATGATTTCATATAGGTATGTCGGGACATAGACGTTCACACTCCGGATCTTCCAGCTCACAGAGAGGTGATGATGCTGGTCCTTCACAGCCGAGTGTTCGGCCTACGGTATGGCTGAAACCCAAAGCCGATGGCAGGTAAGTATAAAAGTTTCAAAATTAAATTTTATTTCATACAATCTTTTATCAAATATATATAGTACTAACGGAATATTAAATGCTTTTTTCCTGTTTTACACAGCGGTGGGTTTACATTGGAGCCTTCCAACATAGTGCTCACGATCTCTCGACGGGCGTATATGGCTCGTATGACCTCGTGTTGGCCGAGGTGGACTGCGATACCAGATGGGGTGAGGGAGGCTATCTGGTAGGACTTTTTGGTATGTGTGGTATATCAATTATTGCATTGTGGTCATGTACATTATGTCAATTCATGTTTCCACTATTTGTAGCAACTGTATAACTCATATTTTTTCAAACGTGCAGGGGGAAGTGGACTTGGCCGATGCTGATGTTTCTGTTGTCCGGCGCCATTGGAGCAGCAAAATTGCTAAAAACTATCGCGAAACAATAAACAGCATCAAAACATCAGGAAAGAGGCCTCATTGGATGAGTGAAGCTGTCATTGATGAGTTCGCCACCTGGTGGAGCAACGAGGATTTTGTGGTAAATCTATCATATATTTAATTTAAATTGTTTGAGGCAAATAATATATAAATAATTAAAACTGTCAAAACAATTTTTGTTTTCAATTTAAATTTGCAGAGGCAGTCCGAGAGGAATTCTACAAACAGGAGCAGGAACCCCGTTACACATCACGGTGGTTCCAAGTCTTTCCAGCATCACCGGGAAGATTTGGTATAATTATTAAATAAGATAAATAGTTAATTATTTTAAGTTTTAATTTGTTAAAATATAAATAATGTATATTTATATGTGCATATTTCAGGAGAGACAACGGGGGGGGGGGGGGGGGGCTGTTAGTTATTGGGATGTGTTTATCCATACACATGCCTTGACTCAGGTTGATGATTCCGGCGCAGTTTCTTACTCTTGGGACCACGATGACAAAGCGCGTGCTGCCTATGTAAATATAACATAAGTAACTAAAATTTACAAGTTAATTGAAATAACGTTAACTAAATTCAATTATATTTTGCATGACAGCAAAAGTTCCAGGAAGCGCGGACAGCTTTACTTGAGGATACGGGACGAGCTCACTTGACCCCCGATGAGGAGGACGCCATTTTTGAGTCTATCATGGATCCAGTGACCCGCGGCAGATGCTACGGATATGGAAGTCAATCGGTAATTTTAAGTTAAATTTTAAGTTAGTAAATATCCTTATACTAGTGTATTCCAGTCATATTTTGAACTATTCTTATACCCGCGGCAGACGCTTCCATATCCGTAGTTTGTTTTATGAATTTGTTAGTGAATATATATAGGTTAGTTAATTTGCAATTATTTTAATACTAATTTTTTTAGTGTAGTTGATAATTTAAATTTGTTTACAGGCTCAGACAGCGCAAAGAGAATATCAAAAGGCTCAAGATAAGGAAGAGATTGCGCAGCTACGAGCCGAGCTTGCCGAGATGCGGGAATGCAATTTGCAGCATGAAGCAAGAACGGAGGAGATGAACCAGCGTATGGCGGAGTTCATCGCACAATATGGACAGCCTCCTTCATCTGGTGGTTCTGGTGCGGAGTGATTTAGGTATGTTCTGTTATTGTCATGTATATTTTGGAGTTGGTGAGAATTTGATATATTCTGATGATTTCTGTGTATATTTGGAGTTGATACATTCTGATGGTTTGGTTGTGGATGTTGGTGTGGATTTTTTGATGTTGGTTATGTTTGGATATTGGTTGATGTTGAAAAATATGCATGATTTGGTTATATCTATATGTTTGGAAATGTTTTGGTATAGCTGTTATATATATATGCTCGAAATGGAGCTGTTTTGATATAATTGTGGTTGTGTGTGGCTGGAAACAAGCATTGCTGGTTGGAGGTAAAAAATATACCCAGATTTCCAACGGCTTCCAACGGCGAGCAACGGCTAAGTGGTCACTTACTTCCAACGGCGACCAACGGCAATTTCCAATGCTTTCCAACGGCTTTCCAACGGCAATTTGGTCAACAGGATTTGCCACGTTGGCAAACTTGTCGTTGGAGGCCGTTGGTACAACCCCGTTGAAGCCGTTCGAGGCCGTTGAAACGTATACCAACGGCATTTCCAACGGCGAGCAACGGCTTTCCAACGGCCTCCAATGGCTTTCCACCGTTGGAAACAGCCCTTTCTCTTGTAGTGTTGGGAATAGATGAATAACACCCTAAACTAAATGGCTAGCTTCAATTATATAGAAGCATGTAGCTTAGGGTTGGAAAAAAATTCAAAAGAAAGTAAGGAGTTGATTAAGACAAGATAACTACTATATTAATTTGTCATTTTATGGTAAATTTATTTCAAACGTGTTCCAGAATGTTCCTTAAAGAAAATTGTTAACATGAACCAAAGTTGCATATGAATGATTAGCGGACTCGGTTGAAGTCTTATTCAAAGCCTAAGAGCTTCATCATCAATCATTATCCGTGAACTCATCAAAAATAGCATTCAAATGTAATATTGTAACCACTTATCTAGAATAAGTTAACCCCACTAGCGGTTTTATACTGATAGAGTTAAGGATATGCTCCAAGCAATTATGCTATTATATTACTTATGACAAATCTTATTCAAAATAAAAGTATGATTTTAGTTTTGTTCTTGTTGTATTTAATTGTCTACACACATATAGCACATTATAATTATACAAGCAGAAATACCTAGGACAAAGTACATAGCTATTCACTGTTATATATGAATTCGTAACCATGAGTTTTAAATCATACGAATCAACACTTATTCTAATATGTTCCTAGTCAAAGCTGTTTCGAGAATGGGATATAAACAAACCAACTATTAATCTTGTTCAAAATAAAATTGTGGTTTTAGTTATATTTCTTTTGTATTTAATAGTGTGTGTGTAAAATATTTTGACAGCACATTATAATCGTACAAGAAAAAATAACCTGGACAAAGTAATAAGCCATTCACAGTTATATATGAATTCATAACCATTAGCATATGAATTCATAACCATGTGCATCGGACCATACGAGTAATCACTTATTCTAATATGTTCCCAATTAAATTTCAAGAAAGTAATATTAACACACCAACTGTTGAATCTGGCCAGGTTGGCAATGGGTGAAATGGATAAATCTAAAAAATTCCTACTTGGATCGTAATCACTAAAAAAACATAGCATTTTACCCACGCCAAAATGGCGTCGGTTTGGCGTCGATCGGTAAAGGACTTATCGATGCCATATATGGCGTCGGTATATTTAAGGTAGGAAAATATTTTTTGACACCTTGTAGACATCTTGCATAAAGTATTTATCAACGCCTAACCAACGTCCTTTTCCAACATCTTATTGACACCATGTTTCTGACGCTATTGCGACGCCCTTCTAACTAAAATTGAAATTGTGTAACTTGAATTTTCAGACGCCCTACCGATGCTTTATCGACACTTAGTCGACGCCTTGTTAAATTGTCAAATTCCAATTTTCTGAAAGCCTTATCGACGCCTTACCGACGTCGCAACTGAAACAAATTCGTAGCATTTTTACTGCATTTCCAACCTCAATCACACATTCAAATATATATAATATATAATCACCGCACTATCATCACAATACCAACCAAATATCATCAATATCACCTTAGTAACATCACAATATAATACATATTACCCAACATAATAGTATCATAAACATTATCCAGCATCATAATATCCAAATAATATCATCACAATACAAATAAAATATTCAACCAATATCATCGAAGTACAAAACAAATATCCAATCTGTATCATCATAATATATACAAACCAAACATTCAAACAATAACAATACAAATACTCCTTACTCCCCTGAACGTGCCCACCATCACCATCACCATCATCGGAATGTCCTGGTTCGAAAAGCATCGCAAAATTGCATCCATACGCAATCTAAGCTTCTTCTCTAGCTTACCAACGCGTGCCTTCAACCGTCGGTTTTCTTCTTCTACAGTATTACTAACTGTAGCAGCTCTATCTAATGATGATCTCTACATTTTAATTAAATTTATTTATTAATAATGAGCAATATTTTATTTCAACTACTATATCTATTTAAATGACAATTTTCAATTTGTGTTAATCATATATTTGTTTAATTAATTGAGTGACATTTGTTTAATTAATTGAGTGACATTTGTTTAATTAATTGAGTGACATTTGTTTAATTAATTGAGTGATTTAACTCATATCATTGTTTAATTTATTGTGTGATTTAAAAGCATCTATAATTTAATTCGGATAAACTCTTGTATACTCTATTGAAACAAAATTTATAATTTAACCTAATTATATATAAATATATAAGTGTATATATATATATATATTATTGAGTTATTTAACTTATACAAACATACTCTTTTTTAATTTATTTAAATAAAATTTATAATTTAACTTAACTATTTATATATTTGTTTAATTAACAAAGTGATTTCATTAATTTATAATTTAACTCAATTTAAATAATATTATTAATTTTATTATTATTTTAAACAACATTATTAATTTTATTATTATGTAATTTCATTAATTTTATTAATACATTCAATAACATTTATAATTTAGTTATAAAACAATGGAATTCACAAACAATCTCAAAGCAATGATATTTATGTTTCGTAAATCATTTCACATCGAAGGACTAACAAATTCCGATAGCATACCCCTTTATTCTCTGTACATACGCAAAAAAGCATATACGGGGAACAAGAAGGAAATGTCATCGAAATTTCATTAATCGTTCGATTTGAAATATTGATTTATGAAACATAAATAACATTGCATTAATAACTTGTCCAATAATGGTACAAATCCGACTAATAATGTTTCAAATAAATATCGATTTTTGTTTTATTTAAAAAAAATGAATATCTATATAACGATCATATATGGTACTTGTCAAACAGAGCTAAATGAAACACATCTACGGGATTTCATTAATAATAACATATCGATAAAAATGACTTTATCTAATAATTTCATAACAATACCAACGATATCTTAAAACACATACGAATTATCATACCAACAACTTATGTCAACAACCATATATCAACAAATATAAACCAACGAATCTATATCATATACGAAGCTAATCAAATCATTGTATTGCATCAAAATTGAATCGGAGAAATAAATCAAACCGGCGGAGCTTTGAGCGGGAACTAGCAGGAGGGGATATGCGCCTTGGGATTTGCAGTGACATCGATTAAGGAGGAGGTGACGACATTCGAATTCGATGGGGATTGGGGCTTGCATAGTCGAACGGAAGGCCGAGGGACAGGTTGGAGGCTGGATTTGCATGGACGAGGGGGAGGCCGAAGGGAAGGGTGGTGGCAGGCGTACGTGGTCGAGGGGGATGCCAAGGGGGAGGCTAGAGACTGGGGATTGCATGGTCGAAGGGGAGGCTGGATGTTAGAGACCGGCATGCACGAGGAGGGGGAGGGCTGGAGGTTGGAGGAGGAGGAGGAGGAAATTGTGTGGGTGAGGTGGCTTTTTTCCATGAATTGATTTGTATGCATAATGGGGAAAGAGAAGACGTATTAGGTGGTTATGAAGGGGGCATCAGCCAAGCGTCGACAACGTCAAGTAGGTAAATAAATAGTTTTCTAGTAGTGAATGGGTCTATGAGATTTACCAGTTAAAACATATTTCATTTTTGATATTTTATATTTTATTTAATTAATCTTATTAACTAAATATATTTAATGGATACTTATGAACAAATCAAATATATTCAGAAATAGAAGTGATGGTACAAAAATGCGATGTATGGATATTATTAGATCTATGTTGGTGTACAAACCTAACTTATTTTTTCTCCAAAATTAATATTGGGATAATCTTTTATTTTTGAGGAATACTAAGCTAATCCAGAAAAAATTAATACTCATATTTTGGACTTATTATTACCTAAAAGACAATATTTTTATATTCCCTCTTTTTTTTATAATGACAAAGAGGGAGAAATACATATGCATATTGAGAGGGGGAGATATTATACTTAGGGGGAGTTTTAATTATATTATAATATCTTTTATACAAAATAAATATTTTCAAAAATTTTTATAGTTGTTAGGGGGAGTTTTAATTATATTATAATATCTTTTATACAAAATAAATATTTTCAAAAAATTGTATAGTTGTCATCATCAAAAAGGGAAAGAATGTTAGAACCACCTTTGTTGTGTTTTATCGACAACAACTATACAATTATTGCAAAGAATCTCTAAGTTATATTTCAGGTACAATATTATCAAAAAGAAGCTAAACAAACATGGATTCAGGCTTTTAACGTGACGATGCACAAGCCAAATGAAGATTCAAGCATGCACATGCACAAGGACATGCATAAAACATGCACGAGGACATGCATAAAACATGCACAAGCTAAAACAATGCAAAACGTTGAGTAAGAGTCATAACTCTAAGTATCATGTCCTAGATTTATTGTACAATCTCCCATGAATGATTTGAGAACCCAAACTTGGGTCTCTAGTTTTCACATAAAAGTTTACCACTCATATTTTATGTGAAAATCAAGTTTTCAAAAATGCAAAGGAGCAAGACTCGAACTCGGGTCTCTAGTTTAAAAAGCAAGTGCTCTAACCACTAAACTACAGATGCTATTGATACAAGGTTTCAGATGTTTGAATTTTTAATTCAGACGTCTGAATAACTGGAAATTAAAATACACTTATAAAAAGTGTATTTCAGCAATCTGAAATTAATTTCAGCCGTCTGAAATACAATTTCGAACGTCTTAAATACACATTTTTTGTACGTGTTTGTTTCCGCCTTTCTCTATATATTTTCAGCCTTCTGAATTTTTAAAATCAGCCATCCGACTTTCACGAACAGAAGTGTCTCTTCACAAAAATTTATATGCCTACGATTTAAAAAGCATTTAATTCTTCAACCTATATCAACACATTCAAATCATCATATTACGAAGATTATTGGAAGGGTGTACTATATTGACTCTTACGTGTTATTCAAGAACACACAAAGTCAGATTTATTTTATTATATTGTATCAAGTCCTATTGGAGATCTTCAAGCACAAGCTCAAGACGATTTGTGCTATACCTATTCCTCTGGGTTAAGCGAGGACGTGGCTAGTGAAACTCCGTAGAGGTGCTTACAGACTGGACATAGGAGAGATGCTCTGAACCAATATAAAATCTTGGTATGTTTCCTTTATTTACTTTACTTTGCATAATTACTATTAATAGCTTAGTTCAGTTAGCCATACTTGTACTATATGATCCACTAGTACTTTTCATGGTATAAATCCGACAGTGATTACAGGAAACTAGAGTTAGGGGAAGCAAGAGCCAAAAGGTCCTTAGAAATGAGCCATGCCCCTCTGTTTATAGATTTTGGAAGCCTAGAATCTCGCTCAAAAGATCTCCACCTCGTTTTCCTTGCCATAGACTATTTCTCTAAAGGAATAGGAGGACAGTTGATCCATTATCATGGATTGGTACCGATCCATGGGCTTGGATCGGTACCAATCCATAAGTTGATCATATGGATTATTTTGGCCTTCTTGTCTTGGCTCGATTAGTGGTTAGCTTTGTGCTTCCAAACTTGTTTGCACCAATATTAGCTTGTTTCTGAGTTCAAATGATGGATTCATCGAAGAACAAAGTTGTCGAGTCAAGTGCTCATGAAGATCGATAGAGAATCGCTTTAAATCAACGAAATGTCACTTGAAATAGGCTGTGGGATCATCACTAGTATGTAATAGAAGTGGGGGCAACTTTGGGGGATAAAACTTGGATCGATACCGATCCAGGAGGTTGGATCGGTAATGATCCACCATTTGGGTGGATACGGTTCCTTTTCTCTTGTGTCGGCTTCATTTTTTCCTAATGGCTCTGTTTGTACTTGGTTCCTAGACTCTAGGGCTATCTCTCCGGGCTTCCTTCCTTGATTACTCCAAGTTTGACTCGTCTAGTTTGTCCGAATATTGCTTAGTCAAAAGACTGGTTAATACTTGCCTCCCAAAGTACATTTTGTTTCAAACATAATGTACTTTGAGTCGAGACAAGTTGAGATTGCTATTAAGTGCTCCACTTTATGTTCTGAATGGTCGTTATCCTTCTTGTGAATCGATTCTGTGAAAGGTCATATCTATGGCCATTCTTCACGATGCTCCACTAGCATCTAGCATTATAAAATCTGGAGTTTTCTCTCATGATCTTTTATTCTGAGCTCTATAATTTTGAACTAATTCCTTTCATGGATTTTCTAGGTTTTAATCCAATTGCCTTTGACTTTAGTCATCGGTTCTAATAGGTTCACATACACGCATACATGATTCTTGCATAGCTTCATTATCCACTGCATGTAGCCATATGGGCATAAATATATATAGTTTGTGTCCATAATCCACTTTTTCCTTTTTTTTAAGTATCGTGGATCAGTACCAATCCAAATCCATGGATCGATATAGCCCCAGGATTTAGGCAAGTCCTGTTTTGTTACCTGGAAAATAGATGTTATTGGGTTATATAACCCACTTCCTTCCACTCTCTTTCTTACTTTCATTCCCACCAGTCCAAAGCTCCTAAGCTCTAACATTAGCAACCTCATTTTTTCCAATTGAGACCTACCTTTGAACCGCCGCCTCTCCATGCTTGTAACCACCGTCGATCAGCACCTCCTACCCCAACCTTGACACTGCCAATGCCGCCTCCTTGGCTTAGCCTTAAACGTACCCACTGATCCATGACTCAAACTTTCAAACCCGAATCTCCATTTGAATTATTATCAAAGTAGAAGCCTTCGAGTTAGGTGGAGGAGTTTGAGACCACATATTAATAGAGGTGGACATGCATATGGATGAGGACCTGCGTGGATGGTCGTGGTTTGGGATTGGTAGAGGATGGAGAAGAGGGATGGAAATTCCCTAAGTAGTTGGATCAGCATAAATCCAACACTTAGGTGAATTTCAATAAATCCAAGTTCAAAAGTAAACTTCGCCTTGTGGATTTGTGTTGAATTCCTCCTTAGTCTCAAAACATTTCCAAAGCATGGCTGATAACATGATGCTCTTCGGGACAATCAACGATGACGGTCACCTCGGGTGATATCCAAAATTTAAAAAAAATAGTTAAATAATATCGGAAATCTGCACTAACCCCATGACACCACATTAGGTTTCACTTTAGCACGAGTGGCACAACTTATAATTTATCTGATGTTGACTTTCTATTGAGTTTTTTTTATAGAAATGGAGCATAAACGTTCTGAGCATCTTGTCGCTCAAGCTACAGGTCCATCTGCTTCCAAATACATTGAACCCGATGTCGAGTCAAGTTCAACTATGACTCTACTTGCACATCAAACCCTAGCACAGAAGGTGCATCAATAAGAAAACCCATATGTTGAACAGCAAGTTCTTGAAAATCCAAGAGAGCCCACGGTAGGGCCAAAGGTTGAACCTGCTTCTGATACTCTCGAAGATGTTGTTCTTTTAGATGATCCTATCGATTCCTTTGCTTCAAAGATCGATGAGGGATCTCTTCGTAGAATTTGCGATAAGCACGAAATTCCATTCGATGGCGTATTAGTCCCCTCTCACCATCAGAGAGCTTATAGTCCCCTAGAAGGCTACACTGCTTGCAATAGATATATGTTTTTTGGGGATGCGTTCTACTATTCAATCTATTTATTCATCAATTTCTAAATTTTATGAGGTTAGCTCTGATGCGAGACAAAAGAGACGATGATGCTCTCCAACAAGCTCGGGACTATTGCGAAGAGTTACTTGCTGCTCATCGTGAAAGAGATAATGTAGTTGAACATGCTAAAGATGTGGATGCACTTGTCAAGGAGGTTGAAGCTGTGGAACAGTGGATAGTGGAGAAATTCAAACAATTACATAACAAGTATAATGCTAACATGCTCAAATTCTACAACTTGGAGTGGTTCAACAATGATTACCCTAGAATTCTTGCCCTCACTTGGGAACAAATTATCGCGGAAGAAAAGGAATTTCTTAATGGCGGTGAGGTGGATCTAGCTTAGCTAGAGAAAGAAATCTTGATTGGTGATGATCCCAAGGTGCTGAAAGAGGGTTAGCTTATTCTGCATCCGAAGCTAGCCGCTATAGTGCAGAAAGACTTAGGCGAAGGCTCTGGATCATTGCCTCAAGATGCTGCTATTGGGATACCCTCGGGCCCAAAACTATTCCTGATCCATCTTTGATCCCAGGATACAATCCATATCAGCCTCAAATGCACAAGCCTACTATCCTTTCTCCCATTTTGGAGGGGAACTCTAACGGCACTCTGACCCACACAGAGACTTAAACTGAAGGAGGTATCTCATTAACCTCACCTGTATTTTAGAAAGTCCATATGTCGTTGATTGACATTGCTAATATATGCTTTTATATCTCTCAAGTTTTAGGTTAACTTCTTGTCATCCTGCTTCCCAACCAAAGTCTCCAGCCGGGTCAACAAGTGATTACAGTAGAATCGGTGACCATGACTATTTCGACGATGGTGTCGACTATTCCGAATAGTGAGACTCCTAGGCCTAGCGAGCAGATGATATATGCTGATTAGGATGAAGGGACCGGTGAACATTCATCTTTTTTCTGTTTTCTGATTGTATAACAGTACTTAGGCTCTTTTTAATCGATTGCTTTTGTTTTCTCGCTCGGTATTTGTGCAGATTCGGCCTTCGCTTTTGCTTTTTGTTTAGGCGTAAATAAAACCTATACTTATCTTTCCAAGTTCTATGTGAATAACAAAGGTTTTTTTGTTAAGTCTTTGCATGAATTTTTCCTAAGTTATTCAAGAGATGGACTTTCCATTCAATGGACTCATGATCCATATCTTTTCACGGTCATTATCGGGCTAAGTCATTAGTCCATTCCGTGATTTGTCAGAATTTTAACGCTGTAGGGAAAGCAAGGTAACCGTTGGAGTGCTAAGCTTTAGGCATCGAATAGGTAAACCATTCAGTGTAACAGTTACGGTATCCTTTTCTAGGATAATGGCATTCGGTCGCGCTAAGATTCGGGCACTAGTTTGAGCTAACTATGCAATCTTGTTGTTTACATATCCTCATCCAGGATGTTTATTTTCAATCACGCCTAAATTTGGGCATAGACTAATGTTTATAGGTATGATCCCACCTTACATCGGACATGGATATTTGGCCTTGCCTACTCCGGGCAAGATGTTAGTGATCGGATGGTCCCATCACATACAATTCAAGATATACTCCTTCCCCCATATAAAGAGCGAGAGTATATGGATGAACAATCATATCGCATTTATTTTGATTTATATTCCTGCCCCCATGTCCACTTAGGTGTATACTATTATCCTTAATCCAAGGTCAATAATTAATAGATGAACGATCATATCACATTCTTTTGATTTATACTCCGGCCCCCATGTTAGCGTATGGATGGTCGTATCATGTCCATTTTGAGTTTATACACTTCCCTTCATGTCTGGTGCAAGAGTTAGCTTGTATCAATCTCCGAAGATCGAGAGTGATTGAACATCAAGGGTCCGATCATGGACCATGGAAGTTTGGTTGGCATCTATCTTTGGGTACCGACACACCTGCATTACACGCATTTAGATTCATTCGAGTCGATCGCATTTCACAACTCTTAAGCAATGTAAAGACAAATCTGTAAAGCCATTTATTGAAAATGGGAAATGACATATTCTGTCTTATTACATGGCTTCATTCAATTATGTACTAATTTATTTCTATGTGAAATAGCGTCGTAAATGCTCGCTATTCCATGCCATCGGGAGTGAGAACCCGTCAACCCTCGCAAGCCTGATAGTGCCATCTCCAAGCTTTTGTTGTATTGCGTATGGATCTTCCCAAGTCGGGCCTAAGTTTGCAAGGCTTAGGAAGATTCGTTTGAGGACTAGGCCACTGATTTCGAAGGTCTGATTCCTGACCTTGGCATGCTAATACCGAGCGACTAGGTTACGGTGCGCACATGCTCCCAAGTCAGCTTTATCTCGTTTCCCATCGATCAACTCAATTGACTCCTAAAGGAGTTGCTCATTCGTTTGTTGATTGTAATGAATTACCTGATGAGAAGGTACTTCCAGTTCAACTGGAATCATAGCCTTCGATCTGTAGGCTAGGGCGAATGGAGAATGGCCCGCCGTAGACTTATGAGTTATTCGATAAGCCCAAAGTACTAATGGAAGTTCATCGACCCATTTGCCTTTAGACTTTTCTAATCGTTTCTTAAGAATGGACTCGATAATCTTGTTTATAACTTTAACCTATCTTTCGTCTGGGGTGGCTACCGCAACAAATCTCTTCTCTATGCGTTGTCGGCGGTAGAAATCCTTAAACTCAGTGCTGTTGAATTGGGTTACGTTATCAGTAACAATCACGTGTGGAACTCCAAAATGACAGATAATATTCCATACTACAAATTTGGCCACTTTCTTCATGGTAATCATGGCTAATTGCACCACCTCGGCCCATATGGTAAAGCAATCAACTGCAACGATGGCATATTTCATGCCACCTTCAGATATCGCCAACACATCGATAATAGCAATCCCCTAAATGCAAACAGCCTAGGATTGACCATTTGAGTAATTTCAATCGATGGAGCTCTCAAAATCTTGGCAAACCTCTGGCACTTGTCGCACATTCTAGTGTAATCAGCTACGTCTTGTTTGACAGTTGGCAAGAAGTACCCATAGCAGAGAATCTTCTTTGCCAGGGTTTGTCCCCCAACGTGGTCGCTGCAGGCCTCTTCGTGCACTTCTCTTAGGACTTGTTTAGCCTTATAATGAGTGACCCATCGAAGCATAGGGACATAAAAACCCTTCTTGTATAGCAATCCTTCCTATATGATATATTTCGGAGTTTGGTGAAGGAGTTTCCGTCACTCATTACTCCTTTCGGGAAGGATTACTCTTTTCAAGTAATCTTTTATCGAGGTTATCCATGTCTCTCTTTCAGGTTTAGCCTCTAAGATACAATTAACATCCATCTAGTCGATGCTTGGTGCTAACAATATTTCCACTAGAACCAAGCCCATGGGTTGATACATCTTTGGAACCAGCCAGCTTAGACAGTGAGTTTGCATTCACATTTTCCTCTCAGGGAATATACATTGCTTTATAATATTCAATGCCATTAATCAGCTCAAGGACTCGGTTTAGATAAGGGGCTAGCCTTGCTCCTTTTTCCTGAAATACACTTGACACACCACTAGTTGAGAACCACAGAAAATATGTAAAGTCTTTATCCTTAGTTTTTGGCAAACTTGAGTCCTGCAATTAAAGCTTCGTACTTTGCTTTGTTGTTTGTTGTAAGAAAATCAAGTCTTAGGGCATAACAGATTGAATGTTCCTCGGGAGTGACACTCCAGCACCGAAATAGCATTTATTGATGCACCATCCGTGTACTTCTTCCACCTAGCATTTTTTTCACCACTGCTCTCCGGAGTATCGTCTCGTACAGTGAATTCAGCTATGAAATCCGCCAAAGCTTGACCCTAGATAGCTCTCCGAGGGTGATAGGTTATATCCTATTGGCTCAACTCGGTGTTCCATTGCAACAGCCTTTCCAGAACTCTTGGGTCATTGCAAGACTTGTCATAAAGGCTGGTTGGTACGAACTTTGATCGGATGAGCTTGAAAGTAGAGGTGGAGCTTCCTTGAAGCATTCAATAGGCAGTATGAAAGCTTTTTCGACTTTGGTTAATTTCTTTCCACTCCTACCAATTTCTTACTGATGTAATAGACCGATCGTTTGATGCGGGCTTCCTCACGTATAAGTGCGGGGCTCAAAGCTTGCACCAACACTGCCAGATATTTAAACAAGTCCTTGTCATCCACCGGCATCGAGAGGATAGGGGTCTCTCCAAGTGATCACCCAGAGCTTAGAATGTGTTTCCGCACTCCTACGTCTAAGCAAAAGTTCTTTTTCCCTTCATACTTTTACCGTTCTTAATCATGTCAAAGAAAGGGATGCATTTGTCAGTGGCTCTGGAGATGAACCGAATTAAAGAGGGACCTTTTCATTTAAACTTTTGACCTCCTTGATTGCCTTCGGGGCCTCCATGTCACTTAATGCCTTTAACTCCCCAGGTTGGCTTCAATTCCACGGGAATTCACAATGAACCCCAAGAACTTCCTTGATGCAATGACATGAGAGCATTTCAAAGGGTTGGGCTTCATCTTGTATTTTTTGAAAACGTTGAACATATCTTCCAAATAGTCAATGTGGTTTCTCGAATGCCATGAATTCACAAGCATGTCATCAACATGGACCTCCATCAAACATCCGATCTGATCTTTGAACATCCTATTTACCAGTCTCTGGTAGGTTGCTCTAGCGTTCTTCGACCTAAATGGCAAAACCAGATAACAATACATTCCCAAGTCGGTAATAAAGCTCGAATGTTCCTAGTCCGGGACGTGCATTGGAATCTGGTTCTATCCAAAGTACGCTTCCATAAATGAAAGCAATTCATGTCCAGCTTTTGAGTCCACCAATAGATCAATCCTTGGAACCGAGAAGCTGTCCTTCGGGCACGCCTTATTCAAGTCAGAATAATCGATCATGTCCTCCAGTTCCATTAGCCTTCTTCACCAAGACTGGATTTGATACGCATTTCGGGTATAAGGCATCGTGGATAAAGCCTTGTCCTTCAGCTTCTCCATTTCTTCTTTGAGTGCAGCGGATCTCTCTGTACCCAGGCTGTGGTGCTTCTATTTCACAGGAACACATTTTAGATTTATGTTTAATGCATGGCTCACTATCTTTGGCGAGATCCCACACATTTTAGAGTGCATCCAAGCGAACACATCCAGTTTTGCCTGGAGAAAACCAATAAACTCCTTCATCATCCTGACACCAAGCTGTGATCCGACTTTAAGGATCCATGTTGTGTCATCCCAACTGACCAGGATATTAATCGTTAGCTCGGCTGGAGCTACTCTTCCAACCAGTGGCTCTTTTCATGGATCTATATCATTTTGGAACCGACTATGCTGCTCTAGCCAGGGCTTAGGCATTGGTTGCTATAAGTCCAAATCCTTGATGCATGAGTCCCCTCTACACCTTTTCCTTTTTCCCTTCGCCTCGCCTCTCTTAGCTCGGCGACATAACATTCACGGTCAAGCCCTTGATCTTCGTGAACCACTCCTACACCGTTCCCCATAAGAAATTTAAGCCTCAAACACTAGGGAGCTATAGCCGCTCTAACCTCAGCCAAGGCATGTCGACCCGAAAATGAATTATAAGAAGAATAAATATCCAACACAACAAAATGCACGACCCGTACTCGCCTACGGTCACCCTCTCCAAGCACCATCGATAATTCCAGATATTCGACTGGCTTCGTAACTGTCTCATTAAATCCCTAGATCTGAGAGTTACATGGTTTTAAGTCCTTGCTCTCTAGAAATATCTTATCGTAGGCTCTTTTGAACAAAATGTTGACCGAACTCGCATAGTCAACAACCACATTTCGTACAATAGCAGGACCAATCGTGGCCATTATAACCAACTAGTCAATCATCGAGTCTTCAACCCCATCAGCATCTTTATCTCATAAAACAATGTCATCTGTCATAGTTCTGAATTGCTTTGCCAGAGTTCCATCCTCAACTACCGAACAGCTCTTATACTCGGTATGGTACAAAGCACCAGCATACCTGTCTATCTCATCAAACTCTTGTTGGTTGGATGCGGTCCATCAATAATTGTGTTTATCACCAAACGTGTTTCAAGTCGCCTATCCTCCTGACCACTAGGACTAGCTTAGTCCTGTTAGGATGTCAATCCAGAGGGATTAGAATTTCCTTGCCCATCGTTCTATGGGACTTCATAAATTGTTTCAAAAAAATTTGATTCAGCACTTCAATCATATCGTGCAAGTGCCTGCATTCATTGGAATTATGATTGTGTGTCGCATGAAACCTACAGAAGTGTTGGATCTCTTCTCCTTCTCAGTCAACTCTCTCGGAGTCGGATTCTTGTACTATTCGGTACCTTCAATTGCCAAATAGATGTTCTTGATTGAGTTATTTTGTTCGGTATAATTAACGTATTTAGGAATCCTAGGACGATTCCTATTATCTGGCTTTCGTTTCTTGGCCCTATTATTGCTCTTTTTCTGGCTATCTCTCTTATTGCAAACATTCACATCCTCGTTTGCAGAACTCCCTCCAGATTTCTTTACAACAATGTTGCTTTATATCACTTCATCTAAATTTCCAACGTCGTTTCTCCAGAGACGATTACATGCTTCTTCTAAGCGTAAGTACTAATTATCCTTTCTATTGCAAGCATCCTTTGTCGATGGGGGTTTCCTCTCCAACCATTCCCCAAAATCTGTCTCGGGATGAATCCCCCTAATCAACGCCATCAATACTATGTCATTATTGGGATTTGTTACTTCCGTCAGAGCTGTATGGAACCGATTCAAGAAATCTTTTAATGACTCTCCGCTCTATGGAAGAGGTTTGATAATGACATCACATCTTTTGGATGTGCAGTGTGTAAATGGAATTGCTCCAGAAAGTTTCGTGACAACTCAACAAAAGAGGATATGGATATCGGTAGGAGCCGAGTGAAACACATAATCACTACTCTTCTAGGAAAATTAGAAAACAATGACATCTCACGGCATCAGACGCTCTGGCAGAGTCTATATGCCATTCGAACTTCATCAAGTGCTGCCTAGGATTCATCTTTCCACTATATAGCGGCATCGTTGGCATTACAAATATCTATGGATATTTCTAACGCAGAACGTTTTCAGTAAATGGATTTTGACTAGAAGAAGTACCCCATTCATCATTGCTTCCGAATTGGTTTTCACTCACGAGTTTCCTGACCATATCCTCCAAGTACTCCAGGTCCATAGGTTCAGCTGAATGGTGGTGATCGAGATCTATTCCGAATGTTCGGCCTGCCGAACACTCTCATGCATACTCCCGATAGTTGGGTTCTCCAGACTTTGGGAGATCCGTTCATCCAGTAGTATGAAAGAGTCTATGCAGTAGGATCGTATAATATGGAATAGTAAAATGGTCTAGATAGATAGTAATAAGCAGTAAGTAAAGTAGACACCAAGACTTTATACTGGTTCGGACCTCTTGTCCTACGTCCAGTCCCTAAGCTCCTCTTAGGAATTCAACTAACCAACAACCCTCACTTAACCCGGAGGAATAGGTTTACAACTTACCCGAACAACCGAACGGGATTTCTTGCCTCAACTACCGAAGAGGACTTCAAATTGGATATAAAAAGTATTTCTGACTTGTTGTGTTCTTGATAACACTAATGAGTCAAATTTAGTACAACTTTCCTATAATCTTATCCTCGAGAGTATACAAAGTGTTTGTGAAGATTTAGGAAATGTGAATTGCTATGAATCAAGAGGTGTTATAGTTAAAACAGGGATTCAAGAAATTGGTTTGTGATTGCTTTTGAAAACTTAAAAGAATCTGAAAGTATGTTCAAGTAAATAGAAAGATTAAAGCAAGTAGAATTGGTAATTTGCAAATGTTAAAACCATGTATTTATACTTGTAGAAGAGGTGCATTTGTTTGCTAGAGGTGCAGGCAAGAGATGCTTCCATTTCCATTGGAGAATGGTTGCAACTCTTGGGAGGAAGAAGGTGTCTATTCAGAGAAAATTCGCAGTTACAGATTCAGTCGAATGAGCAGTAAATTCAATCGACTGAAAATATAAAGGAAAATTTTCAGGAATGCTTTCAGTCGACTGCACAGTAAATTCAGTCGACTGAAACTGTGCATATTTGTAATTCTGTGCCAGTTTCAGTCGACTGGCCATGCCTGTTCAGTCGACTGAACTATAAAAATCTGCACAGTGAATGTGTGCATAAAAATGTAGTTTTACGGATGTGTTTTAATGTTCGTGCAAATCTCTTGAGGATAGATTTTAACAAATAATCTAGACTTTAGACCTATAAAAATCATACTCATGTTTACACTTTGGTCTTCATCGATCTTCCTCTGATTTTGCATATATCTCTTCCTTTTTGTTGAAGTACATTGTCATTGATCAAAATCTTCGTGTATCAACATTCTCCCCCTTTTTGGTTGATGACAACACTAATGTGTTATAGAGATGTATCTACTAATCTTCTCCTCCTAAATGTATGCACTTATCTTTCCTACAAAACAAAGTTAGCTACATAGATTTCTCCCCCTTTGTCAGCGATAAAAAGGAAGTAATAATCATAGATATATACACACAATGACTGAGCAATAGAATTCTAAGATTATCAGAGAATATCATAGTCAAATAATAAAACAAAGTTGCATAAGTAGAACAGATACAAGGTTTTAATCATCATAGAACAACAAACCATTAAAAATTACTCATCTTTATCCCAATCATAAGAACCTTCTCTCTCTCTAGGTTCTCGAATGACTGGTCCTCCTGTTGGTGGTCTACAGGCTCTTCCTCCTTGACCACTACTAGTTCCGCTTGTGTTGCTACTTGTATGTTCTTCGGATGTCGTTCATGTAAAAGTAGGTGTCGGACGTTTTCCACGTGATGTCGAAGCGGTAGTAGTGCTTGAACACGAGATTGCATCCCATAGCTTGTTGAAGAATCCTTTAATTTTGTCAAGCTTTTGATCTACCTTCTTGAGGCGATTATCAAGAATTTGTTGATTTCTTGATAAAATCCCCAAAGATTGATTGGTATTATAACCGGGCTCAATGATACGAATTTCTTCTTCTTGATCTGAAGGTTCTTCATGTGGAACT
This sequence comes from Allium fistulosum, assembly GCA_030737815.1. Lineage (NCBI taxonomy): Eukaryota > Viridiplantae > Streptophyta > Magnoliopsida > Asparagales > Amaryllidaceae > Allium > Allium fistulosum. The sequence goes on from CM060906.1 coordinate 58,218,538, forward strand.
TGTGGAGGTTGTTGAGGTCCTTGATTCCTAGCTTCCCATTCGGCAAGAGATATGATGCGAGGTGGTCTTGCCGGAAGTTGCATTAGGCTTATGGTCCGATTGTTTATGTGGTGCACCATTGTATTCTCGGACTCAACTAATGGCGTATCAACATTGAGAAGTAATCGCATGATATACTCACCAAAATAGATTGTCCTCATTTTTCCATTATTGAATGTTAGGAATTCATCAAGAATCAATTGAACCCAATTAACTTGATAATTACCCCAAAGTGCATAGAGTGCGCGATATTTGTTAGGGTATACAAGTTCATATGAACCCGTTCTTGGGGTGATTGTTCTCATAAGAGCTTTGTGGAGAACTCTAGCTCTAGGACGCAAGGAAGTGGATTTAATATCCCCAATGTTGATGTTATCATCCAAAAATTGATGATTGATGTTGTCGCGAATACGAGGATTAAAGTCTATTTCTTCAAGCTTGCTACCAAAGTTTGGAGAACCTAAAATGTGTGAAATGCAGTCAAGGGAGAACCAAACTTTCTTTCCACATACCATACTCCAAACACTATTATTTGGTTTTCTTGGAGTTTGGTGTCCAAGATTAAGGTTAGCATAAAATAATTTTACCATAATGTGATTTATTGCATGATTGTTTCTTTTCAAACCCAAGAGAGAAGTTAGACCTACTTGATCCGTTAATGCTTGGATGTTGTACGTCTGAAGACTTTGAAAATCAACAAAAGAATGCTCGAAGATACGGGAATTCTTCATCTTATTCCATCTAGTGACGGCTACTCCATCGTAAAGCCATTGTGCTATTTGAGCGTCAATTGGCTCGGAGGATGAAGAAGAAGAAGCTCTAGATCTCTTTGGAGCCATTTGTATATAATTTGAATGAGATTGGAGCAATTTGAGAGCTAGGGTTTTGAAACTAATTTGGGGAAGAGGATGTTGAAGGTAAAAAAGTGAGTGGATAGGTAAAAAACTGGTGGTTAAAAAGGAAAAAGCTATCTGGGAATTGGCGTTCAGTCGACTGAATTAAAGTACGAAATATTTCTATGTTAGATTCAGTCGACTGAACAGTATTTTTAGTCGACTGAATTTCTAGCTGAAATTTTCTGTTGAATATTCAATCGACTGTGCAGATGATTCCAATCGACTGAGCTATGTATATTTTGTTTTCTGTCTATAGTTCAGTCGACTAAATAGTGAGTTTCAGTCGACTGACAATGAATTTTTGTTGTTTCTCCTGATATAAAAGTAAATAATTTATATAAAAAAACAAATTACAATTATATAGATGTAACATTATGAAAAACATATTAAAATTGACTATTTCTTCGGGGATGGACTTGGAGTTTTTTCTTCGTTCTTCCCATAATTTATTTCCCATGAATTTGGAGTATACTGAGGAGTTTTTGGGGAAGTTCAAGGATTCAAGGGATCAGCTGGTGTACGGTAAGATGAGGATGGATCGAACACATTACTTGGTCGAGGTAAGGGTTCGCTCACCTCATTTTTCTTTGAACTACAAAAATGTAAAATAATTTTCTCCAGAAAACTTAGTCGTCGTGCCGTTACTTTCTATTCAAAATATAATTCTCTTTGGAGATTAATTTGTTGTTGTTGAAAATGATGAATCTCGTCAATCTTTCTTTTTATATCAGGGGAGGTAAAAAGACCACGTTTTGCCTTCTTTGATTCTGGTGTGTAACCAGTGCGATAGTTTTCCCACTTATACACTGGTTCATGTGTTGGTGTTGGCGTTGGAAGTTTTGGTGATGCAGGAGTGTTTTCGACTGAGGAGGTAATGTTGATATGAGAGTTTGAGCTATCGTAAGACATTTTTATTTTAATTCTTTTATATGTGAAATGAATTGTTGAAAAGAATTTTGTTTAGGAGTATATTTATAGTAGGAAATTTCTAAATATATATTGGTTATATTGTTTAAACGTTTTCCAACCACTTAATGATTTAATGATTAATATAAGTTAGTTAAGAATGTATGGTAAATAACTTTTATATGTGAGAATAAATTGAAATTCCCATATAATGTTAGTTGATAAAATTGTGTAGATTTTTCTTTTAATTTTCTTTATATGATATCTTTAAAAGACAATATCCCTAATTCTCGTCGTAATTTTATATAGGAGTTTTCTAAAAGAGGTTTAGTAAATATATCGGCAATTTGATTTTCGGTAGAAATATGTTCTAAGTTTATGATTCCTTTTTCGATATTATCACGTAAAAAGTGATGACGAATATCTATATGTTTTGTACGAGAGTGATTAACTGGATTTTTAGATAAATTTATTGTACTTGTATTATCACAATATATTGTAGAGTTTGATAAATTTATATTAAAATCCTTAAGTGTTTGTTGCATGTAGATAACTTGAGTACAAGCTAAAGCGGCTGATATATATATTCTGCTTCACAGGTTGAAAGCGAGACACAATTTTGTTTCTTACTAAACCAAGATACAAGTGATTTTCCAATGAAATGGCACGTACCACTTGTACTTTTTCTATCTGTTCGAGATCCACCAAAATCAGCATCACTGAATGATACTAACTCAAATGGACATTCTTTTGGATAGAAAAGACCAAAATCTTTAGTATTGTTAAGATATCGTATAATTCGTTTTACCGCTCTTAAATGTGATTCTTTAGGATTAGACTGAAACCATGCACATAAACATACACTCATCATTATGTCTGGTCTACTAGCGGTTAAGTAGAGTAAGGAACCTATCATACTTCTAAACAATTTTTGATCGATACTTTTACCATTTTCATCTCGATCGAGATGAGTTGTAGTACTCATAGGAGTAGGCTTTCCATAAGTGTTTTCCATTCCAAAACGTTTAATTAGATTAGCACAATATTTTTCTTGATTTAGGAAAATTCCATTTGTTAATTGTTTAATTTGTAACCCGAGAAAATAAGATAATTCTCCCATGTGTGACATTTCGAACTCTTTTGTCATTATATTTGAAAATTCTTTACATAAGTTTTCATTAGTTGAACCAAATATGATGTCATCTACATATATTTGAATTATTAGAATGTCATTAGTAGTGTTTTTAATGAATAGAGTTTGGTCTACTTTTCCGATTTGAAATCTCGAATCTAGTAGATAGCTTTTAAGTCTTTCATACCAAGCACGAGGTGCTTGTTTAAGACCATATAGGGCTTTCTTTAACTTATATACATGATCTGGATATTTTTCGTGTATGAATAAAGGAGGTTGTTCTACGTACACATTTTCTTTTATAAAACCATTTAGAGAAGCACTTTTAACATCCATTTGATAAAGTTTAAAATTATGAAAACACGCGAAGGCTAATAAAATACGTATTGCTTCAAGTCGTGCAACGGGTGCAAATGTTTCTTCAAAGTCAATACCTTCTTCTTGATTATATCCTTGTGCTACTAGTCTAGCTTTATTCCTAATTATATTTCCTTGTTCGTCTATTTTTTTTTTGTAAACCCATTTTGTTCCTATAACAGATTGATTATTAGGACGAGAAACTAAATCCCAAACATCGTTACGTTCGAATTGATTTAATTCTTCTTGCATAGCAACAATCCAGTAGTCATCTGTTGATGCTTCTTTAGGATTTTTAGGTTCTATTATAGAAATAAAAGAAACATGTCCCATTTGGTTTAGTTGACTTCTAGTTTTAACTTGAGAATCTATTTCACCGATTATGTTTTGTACAGGGTGATCTCGTAAGATTTTAGGTGGAGATCTAAGTTCGGTATTATTTATATTTTCAATATTTGTATTATCTGTATTTATTATAAATTCATCATCATCTTTTGTGCTCAATTTTTTATTAAAGTTTTCATCAAAAGATACATGTAAAGTTTCTTCAATTGTATTTGTTCGTTTATTAAAAACTCGATATGCCTTACTTCGTTCTGAGTATCCTACAAAAGTTCCTTCATCAGCTTTTGGATCAAATTTTCCTAGTTGGTCTTTTGTATTTAGAATAAAACATTTTGATCCAAATATTTTAAAATAAGAGATATTTGGTTTTCTATTGTTAAAAAGTTCATATGAAGTATTCTTAGTTAATGGTCTAATAGAAATATGATTTAATACATAACATGCAGTAGCTACGGCTTCTGTCCAAAAATGTTTTGGTAAATAACTTCCATTTAATAATGTTCTTGCACATTCTTGTAATGTTCTATTCTTTCTTTCCACTACTCCATTTTGTTGAGGAGTTCTAGGAAATGAGAAGTTATGATTTATTCCTTTCTTTTTACAGAAAGATTTAAAAGCTTCATTTTCGAATTCGCCACCATGATCACTTCGAATATTCTTAATTTTCAAATTTTTAGTGTTTTGAATTCTTTTGACAAAAGTTTTAAAGTTCTCAAATGTATCACTTTTATTTTTCATAAAAAATGGTCCATGTGTATCTTGAAAAATCATCAACTATTACAAATACATATCGATTATGATTAATGGATTGAACTTGTGTTGGTCCGAAAAGATCCATATGAAGTAATTCTAATGGTTGTAAAGTTGAAATATTTTTCTTAGATTTGAAAGATGATTTTGTTAATTTTCCTATTTGACAATCATCACAAAGATTTTTTATCTTAAAGTTTATCTTAGGTAATCCTCTTACTAATTCATTTTTAGAAAGTTTTCTAATAGTTTTGAAATTAATATGACAAAATCTTTTGTGCCATAACCAAGGATCATTATCTTTGGCTAGTAAACAAATATTCGTATTATGATTTATTTTCATATTTAAAACATAAATATTCCTATCTCTATTTCCCTCAAAAACAAGATTTTGGTTTTGATCAGAAATACTACATTTATTTTCCGAAAACGTTATTCTAAAACCTTTGTCATAAAGTTGACTTATGCTTAGTAGAGTATGTTTTAGATTTTTAACTAATGAAACATTTGTAATAAAAGGTAAATTTGATGTACCGTAATTGCTCATATCTCCTTTGCCAATGATATAGCCTTTTGAGTTGTCTCCGAAGGTAACCGAGCCACCATCAAAGTATGTGATGTTTGTAAGCATATCTTTGTCACCGGTCATGTGTTTTGAGAAACCACTGTCTAATATCCGTTTCTTCTTTTTGTGTGGGACCTGAAAATAAATATAAAATTATTGGTACCCACCTTTCAATAGGGTCCTAAAAAGTTAGAACTTAGGAAACCAAACCCAATTTGGTTCAGTATCCTTTTTATAAATATAATTTTTATTATTATGAACACTATCCATAAATGTTTTAACATATTTATTTCTAATCAAAATATTATTAGTCTTTGGAACCCAAATTTTAACACACTTAGTTTCTTCTTTTGTTCTAATAGGTTCTCTTAATAACACTTGTTGTTTAGAGTAAATATTCCTCTTAAAATTTGTTTTTATCTTTTTAGGAATTTTTGGCTCCTTTTTATATCCTAATCCATGTTTATTTGAGGAAGATTGAGAATTTTCTAAAATCTTAGATAAATTTTCTCTTCCTTTGTTAAAGTTAGAAACATTTTTAGTGATGTTATCTAATCTAATTTGAAGACTATTATTATCTAACTTAACTTGTTTAATCTGAGTTTTTAATTCATGATTTTCAGAAACAATTATATCATTTTTTGTCTTTTGAGTTTCAATTTCTTGACTTAAAAGTGATAGTTGAGTTTCCGAATTTGAATGAGACTCTTGAACTTTTTCAAGTTCTTCTTCTAAAATTTTCTTTTCATCTTTTAACATATCCCTTTCAAACTCAGCCTTGTTCTGATTTTCACGTGTCTCCTTAAGTTTCTTTTTAAGATTTTTTATTGTACTCAAAAGTTCAGTGTTTACATCAATTAAATCGTCGAAAGTTAAATTACTAACCTCAGATTCCTGAGCCATAAAGCATACATTTGCTTGTTCATTGTCGCTATCATTTTCACTATCAGATGAAGATGAATCTGAATCGTCCCATGTTACAGAGAATGCCTTCTTTTTGAATTTTTCTTTCTTGTTTTTGTTCTGATTTTCCTTCTTTTGCTCTGGACAATCTTTTTGCATATGACCTTTATTGTGACAGTTGAAGCATTCTATATTCGGGGATGTAGGTTTGTTCAAGAAATTCTTTTTGAAACCGTTTTAATTTTCTTTTCTATATCTTAAAAATTTCTTGAAATTTTTGGCTATAAATGCTAAATCCTCATCTTCAGACTCTGATTCTTCTTTTTCCGCATGAAAGGCTACATTTTTTCTTTCTTGTGCTTGATCCTTCTTAGCTTGCATATTTACTTCATATGACATAAGATTTCCAATTAATTCTTCTGGTTTCATTGTAGATAGATCATTTGCTTCTTCGATTGCTAAGACTTTTCTCTCCCATTCATCAGTGAGTGAATTTAGAACTTTAGATACAATATCAAAATCCGTGTATTTTTCTCCTAGTCCTATTAAGGCATGATGAATGTCTTGAAACCTCGAGTACATGTCATTGATGGATTCATTTTGTCGCATTCTAAAGTTTTGGAACTGGTTCTTTAGCATGGAGATCTTTGTTTGCTTGACCTTGTTTGTGCCTTCATGTATGGTTTTAAGTGTACTCCATATCTGATGTGCAGTAGTACAGATGCTAACACGATTGAACTCATTTCTATCCAAAGCGCAAAATAGCATATTCATAGCTTTGGCATTTGCACTAACTTCATTTTTCTGAGCTTGCGTCCATGTAGAATAATCCGTTGTGGGTACAATGAGTTCTGCTTGAGTTGCATTCCAGGCTTTAAAACTTGTTGCTTGCATATAAATCCTCATTCTTGTAGCCCAATAATTATAGTTTAGTCCATTGAATAGAGGGGGTCTTTGAGTAGATTGTCCTTCCGCAAATGTAGAATTATAGGTAGATGTTGTGCTTGTGTTGTTTTCCATATTATCAATATGTCAAATAACGGTGTTATGGTTATAGGACGGTCTTGCTTTGATACCAATTGAAAGAGTCTATGCAGTAGGATCGTATAATATGGAATAGTAAAATGGTCTAGATAGATAGTAATAAGCAGTAAGTAAAGTAGACACCAAGACTTTATACTGGTTCGGACCTCTTGTCCTACGTCCAGTCCCTGAGCTCCTCTTAGGAATTCAACTAACCAACAACCCTCACTTAACCCGGAGGAATAGGTTTACAACTTACCCGAACAACCGAACGGGATTTCTTGCCTCAACTACCGAAGAGGACTTCAAATTGGATATAAAAAGTATTTCTGACTTGTTGTGTTCTTGATAACACTAATGAGTCAAATTTGGTACAACTTTCCTATAATCTTATCCTCGAGAGTATACAAAGTGTTTGTGAAGATTTAGGAAATGTGAATTGCTATGAATCAAGAGGTGTTATAGTTAAAACAGGGATTCAAGCAATTAGTTTGTGATTGCTTTTGAAAACTTAAAAGAATCTGAAAGTATGTTCAAGTAAATAGAAAGATTAAAGCAAGTTGAATTGGTAATTTGCAAATGTTAAAACCATGTATTTATACTTGTAGAAGAGGTGCATTTGTTTGCTAGAGGTGCAGGCAAGAGATGCTTCCATTTCCATTGGAGAATGGTTGCAACTCTTGGGAGGAAGAAGGTGTCTATTCAGAGAAAATTCGCAGTTACAGATTCAGTCGACTGAGCAGTAAATTCAGTCGACTGAAAATATAAAGGAAAATTTTCAGGAATGCTTTCAGTCGACTGCACAGTAAATTCAATCGACTGAAACTGTGCATATTTGTAATTCTGTGCCAGTTTCAATCGACTGGCCATGCCTGTTCAGTCGACTGAACTATAAAAATCTGCATAGTGAATGTGTGCATAAAAATGTAGTTTTACGGATGTGTTTTAATGTTCGTGCAAATCTCTTGAGGATAGATTTTAACAAATAATCTAGACTTTAGACCTATAAAAATCATACTCTTGTTTACACTTTGGTCTTCATCGATCTTCCTCTGATTTTGCATATATCTCTTCCTTTTTGTTGAAGTACATTGTCATTGATCAAAATCTTCGTGTATCAACACAGTACACTCTGTTTGATTCCCTTTGTAGCATCATCAATAGTTTTCTGGTATTCAGCATTTTGATCATCCATGACTCGTCTATAAATTAGACCCACACCATCATCCAAAGGGCGAGCACTGAGCCCACCATCGGCTGGGTCGATACCAATCCACAAACTCAAGCCCCGAGTTTGTCTTCCTCCTTGATATGATGTCCCAATGGTTTTTTGAGTCTTCTTCTGTTGTCTCTCTATTTTTGGTCGGATGATGAGGAACTTTCAGATTCTGAACTTGAATCCCTCCTGCTCATCCTTCTGTTGTTATGCATTAATTCGTTCAATAGCCTCAAACTCTACTGCCTCTACTGGTTTATCTGGTTACGAATCTCCTGGAACATATCCTTCATCTGCTTCATCACCTGATCCATTTCCACTATAGTCATGACATCGTTGGATTCTGGATCTCTAGTTATTCAGTTTGGGTGGCTCCATCCACATTTTGAATGTCTTGAATCTAGGGCTAGTTTGAGTGCAAACCAATCTCATGCTGATCACCTTTTCAACAAAGAAATCAATCCTGATTCTATGATATTGAAGCTGAAAACCATAATTTTCACCCACGAACGAGCCGCTGCACTCCTCAATTTGTTATTTAAGGATAGGGATGTAGAACTAAATATAAAAAAGGGATGAAAAATAACCACGATTCTCAGCATCATTAGTAGCTCTAGAAGTTATAGCACATTCTCTCATTGATGGGGCCATGGCAAATAGCTTCTCTTAAATCATTGAAAATCTTAATAGTAGAACTATAAGGATGGAAAATTGGATCTATCTCTTGGATCTATGAAACCCAATAATAGGTTATGGATCCAAGTAGCTGAGAATAGGAGCTTTAAGTGAAAGCACCAAAATTCTTGAACCAAAAATGGCACATACACCCAGAAGATTAAGTAGAGAATAAAAGGTGAAGAAATTTAAATGAAAACAAGTATAAAAGAACACACATCAATTTATAGTGGTTCGGCTAATCTTGGTCTATGTCCAATTTATGATTTTTATTAACTATCTTGTTGATTATAAGTTGGAAGTGTCATGGATCAGTAAAAATCCGACAGTGATTATAAGAAATTAGAGTTAGGGAAAGCAAGAGCCAAAAGATCCTTAGAAATGAGCCTTGCCCCTATATTTATAGATGTAGGAAGCCTAAAATCTCACCTAAAAGATCTCCACCTTGTTTTCCATGCCATGGACTACTTCTCCAAAGAAATAAGGGGATTACTCATTAATTATCACAAATTGGTACCAATCCATAGGCTTAGATCGGAACCGATCCATAAGTTGATCATATGGATTGACTTGGCCTTCTTGTCTTGGCTCGATTGGTGGTTAGCTTCGTGGTTCCAAACTTATTTGCACCAATATTAGCTTCTTTCTAAGTCGGAATGATGGATCCGTGGAAGAACAAAGTTGCCGATTGAAGGGCTTGTGGAGATCGACAAAGAATCAATTTAAATCAATGAAATGACTCTTGAAATAGGCTTGTAGGATCATCACTGGTATGCAATAGAAGTGGGGGCAACTTTAGAGGATAAAACTTAGATCGATACCTGTAACGACCCAGAATTTCCATCATTTGAAATTCGAATATTTAATTAATTTTAAATATTAATAAGTAAGATTTGGAAGTCGAATTAATTTAATTTCGAGTATAGTGATTTAATTGTTTAATTAAAACGACAATTTAAAATTTGAAATTCCAGAAAGAATTGGAAATTGGATCAAATGTGATTAAAAATGATTTATAAAGTTATAATAAATCATATTGGAGTTAGAATGATGTTTGTGAACTTTTAAAATTAAATTAAAAGTCAAATTGTGAAAATTTAATATTTTAATATTTAATTGACGACTGAAAATAGTCATTTTTCAAACAGTCTTGGATTTCGACGAAACCAGTTTCATCGGATCTGTAATGTGATATTATTGTAAGATTTCAAATTTCGTGTCAATCGAATTTACGGTTTGTCCGGGACAAGCCAAAACTCCTAGAAATCGGTTTAATCGGTTTAATTTAAATTTGATCGTTTATTTCCGCAACTCTCACATACGACCGAATTAGCTCCCGAAACACGTTCCATTGTGTTCGGAACGTGGGGTAAACCTTAGAAATGCCAGTCGGCACGCTCGATTTCGAGTTCGAAATTTTTTCAATGAATAGTGTTTTGAGAATTTTTTATAAAAGGACCCCTTAACTTCATTTTTTCACCAAAACCCTAATTCTACCTTCAGCCGCCATTTTCGTTTCGAAGGCCAGAAATGCGCAAGCTTCCTCCCTCATTTTCATCAAATCCATTAGCAATTACAAAAAGTTGCCAACTACAAACTTGTAGAGATCGTTGAGAACTACGATCTCAACGGCTATGATCGAAATCAATGCGGTGGATCGACCTGAATCTCAATGCAAAGGTCAAACGTTTAGGCACGAATTTCAAGAGATAGATGGGGCCGAGTGCTATGCAGTTCCAGGCGGCGGTGGAGCTCGACATGGGCTTCAAGGCGATGGCCTCTGATCATCTTCAAGATTGTCGTATTGTGGAGCGGCGTTCAAATTTGAACGTGCTTTATGGGTTTGTTCGTGTGAATAAGCCTGGGGATGAGGATGAACGTGCGCAGCCAGATTTGAGCAAAGCAAAAGCGACGGTCCTGATTGCATCTAGGTTAATAAAATAAAATGGAATTGTAAATTAACTATATTTAAATTGTAGGATGTTTAAAATAGTGTAATTTGTTCATACGAGGTCGAAAAATTACGAAACGAATTGCGTTGGCTTCGTATTGATGAGCACTACGCAATGGAGCTAGTTTGGAGTCGATTGGAGTCAGTGAAAATTTTGGGTAAAATTAAACGTCTGTTTAATTTTATCTGAAATAAAACGCTGCAACCATTTTAAAAGCAAAGGTGAGAACTTCTCACTCAATCGAATGTTTTGTTTCGATTTAAATTTTAAATAGTTAGATTTGAAATTGTTGATTGTGTTGATTGTGATGATTGAATGACGATTGCTATTTATTGTGTTAAATAGACCCTATACGACGTATATTAAGCGGAGGTTATTTATTAAAAACATATACCGCGATAATTCCACATTGAAGTGGAATTGGTATTATATATGTATGTAGCAATATATATATTGGAATATGTATATATTGGAGTTATTGATTTCCCGCATTATATAGCGGATGAGACCCTATTGCGCCGCATAATAGTGGATAATATTTATAAATCCCATATACCGCGATAATTTCACATTGACGTGAAATTGGTATTGTGCTAACATCTGTGATGCAGGGAAACAGGTTGGAGGGATCCAACTGGATTCCTCAAATAATTGAATTTGTTTCAATGTTGTGTGTTGATTTATTTATAATCTCCGTGTGATTATATTTGTGAATTGAATGTTGTTGAAGGCTATAATTTAGCCGGATATATTTCTGGTATCGTTGGATACCGAAAATGTATAGAAATTGGATTTTTGAAATCTAAGTTAAAAATTTATCGAAAATTTATTTTTGATAATTGGATAAATTTAAAAGGAATTTAAAAGATTAAAGTCTTATTTTTGAACTGTATTGAATTAAATTTCAAATTTGGAAGAAAAGGCTTAATAAATGGATTTCGAAAATATCATTTGTAAGTTGAAGAATTTATTAAAAGTTGGATTTTTAAATAGATTTAAAGAGATAACGGAATTTATTTTAAAAGGAAATAATTTTGGGAATTCATTGGAAATTTATTTGGATTTAGGAAATCAATTTGAAAATTTATTTAGAGATGGAAAATGAATATTTGTGAAATCGATTTAGAAATTTAAATTGAATTGTTTGACATCTTTGATGTGTGATGCTTTGTGATATAGCCTGATTTGTGTTATGATCTGTGAATTGTTTATCTGTGATATTTATATATCTATGATCTGTGAATGAAAGATAAGCATTATAATTTATCCCGCTTATCAATTATATTATTGTATTTGATCTGTGATGATTGAATGTTGTTGCACTATTGTGTTAAACCCTTGGACTACACAATACACACACAAATGTGGATTTCACGTGGAAATCGGTTAAGTCACAGATTTTTATCAATTTTGGAAAAATTGAATTTTTGAATCCAAAATAGTTTGGGAATTGGAATTGAAAGTTTTTGAAATAAGTTTCAGAAATAGAAGTTATTTTTAATAACTTAATGGAATTGGAATTTAAATCATTTGATTTAAATTTTGAATTCAATATTTTGAATTGAATTCAATAATTTGGGAATTTTGGTTTGAAAGATTTTTATAAGTATAAAAGGTATTTATATGGATTTTTACCATTTAAAATATGGATTTGGAGATTTAAATTAATATTCAAGTTTATACTTGGATGGCTTTAAACTGTGTAAATGAAACCAGTTTTTCCCAAAACAAAAATTATTTGTTTTCAAATAATAATGGCTTTTATAAAGTAAAAGGGTTTCCAATTTTTGTATTGAAAACAATTCAAGTTGAAATGAAATTGTGAATAGTTTGGAAAACTATGAATTAACCTTTGTGACGATAATTAAACTTTATTTTGAAATAAAAGAGTATTTCAAAAGCTGAATCTTTTATATTATAAAAGACTTGAATTGTGAATGATTTTGAAAGCTATAAATTAAATCTTAATTTTAAGATTTAATGGGTTAATCAGATTGAAATGGGAATTGATTTGGAAATCTGTGAATGAATCTTTGTGAATGGGTGAACTTTGTGAATTGAATCTTTTTGTTTAAAAGATTAAAAGTGTGGAAATTGTTTAAACCATTGAAGTTTTTTGAAATGAATCTTTTTGTTTAAAGATTTAAAATGGTAATTTGTTAAACCATTTAAAGGAAAGGATTTGGGTAATAAGTTGTGACTTAATTGAAATCCCAAAATTCATATGTTTTGAATATTTGTGCTCACTATTCGGGTAAGTCGGTAAAAGACATTTGTGTCATATAACCCATTCCGAATTTGTGATACGACGATATGGATCGTATTGAAGACCGGTGGTGAAGACTGGATATTTGTGAAAACGGTAGGATGACCTATCGATTGTCTCTGCACCGTTAGCTACGGTATTGAGATTTCCTTTGTGATGGGAAGTTTTATCGGGATTGTGAATACCCGGATTGCAAGGGCTTCTTTTGAAGTGCATTCGGTTCTGTTCGAACCCGGAACAGACTTGTATGGTTACATGTCTGACATTACATTTTGAGATATAAAGCTGATTTCTTTCAAATACATTTCTGTTGGTGGCGGAGAATTTATTCTTTTAGCTTAACACCCTTCTCTGAGACGTACGAGTTCAGAGGTTATGTAGTTGAAATTTATCAGCGATATATTCCCAATTTGGTAATGTGGCATGCTGAGTGTTGCTGTGTGATGATCATTTATTGATCATTTGTGATCAAAGCGTGGCTTTGTGAAAAAGCATAGCTTTGTGGACGAGACTTCGTCAGGGCCTCACAACCCGGAAATGGTCGAAACAGGAATGTTGCGGCAAGGTTATGAGGGTCGCGCCCTTTAGGGTATGTCATTTCCTTTTGGAAAGGGGTGGTATCATGGTATGGAGCCCAGATACTTACTCATGTGGACACACTCTATTTATTATGTGTGATGTTGATTACCGAGCGCTCGAATAAAGTTCCCAAGGACCGGGGAATGGCATAGTCGTGAATTACCTAGTTACAGGGGTAACCCGGCCTTGTGTTGGCAGAGAGCAGTTGTTTCTCAGGACGTCCAGCCAGAGGCGATCCCATTCGGCAGTAGGAAAGGAAGTTCCTTAGCCTGACCATTTGTTGGAAATCCAAAGAAACAATACAAACCTTTACGATTGCAATTGTATAACCTGCTATGGAATGTGGCGGTAACCTGATATTGAACATAGTAGCTATAGTAGGCATAACGTGAAATGCCTATGCTAGCTAAGATTAATATTATACTTTTGAAATGTTTTCCACTATGCACTAATAATAATATCAAAATGATTTGATTTTGCGTAGTAAGCATGTTTGACTATCATAAGGAGAAATCTCCTCCGATTCTGCGTTTGTATTGTGTGTGCGTGCGGGAGGCCTTATGGTAGTTTCATTTTCCAAAAGCATTGCGGATATTTTCTAGTTGCTTTGTTGTTGTTGTTGTTGTTTAAAGATAAACTGTTTTAGTTCTCACACCAGTCACCATGTCTGACCTGGAGTTTATTGTTTCCTTCCTAAACTCTGGATGTCCACCAATTTCCACACGGGCAGTCTAGAGTCAGGTTATCAGGTCATTCTGGATTCAGGAGATGCTGTGGAGCTCATTGGCGAGCTGGATGGGAGACGTATCACTTGTATATGATAGTATTATTCCGCTGTGTATTCTGTATGAGGACAATTTTGTATAACTGTCCAGTGTTGTATTGTTGTTGTAAACTCTGTTAATGATGTAATGTATAAAATGATATAGTTCTTTGTTTTAAAGATTATTCATTTATCTATTATATGTTGTTCCGCTGCGATATGTGAGATTCTGATATTGTTCTGTTCTGTGTTTTTCTATTGTTTCTTCTTTCTTTTTCTTCTGTCTTCTTCTACCTCTTCTTTTTCTCCATAACAATTCGGTTTTCCAGCATTCGATTGCTCGGCAGTTGATACAGTGGACGTATTAATGTCGATTTTCGATCGACGAAAAATCGCGTTCGTTACAATACCGATCTAGGAGGTTGGATCAGTACCCATCCACAACTTGGGTGGATATCGATTCCTTTTCTCTTAAGTTGGCTTCGTTTTTGTCCCGCGCCTCTGTTTGTACTTGGTTCCTAGACTCTGGGGCTATTCTCTGAGCTTATGCCTTGATAACTCCAAGTTCGAGTCGTCCAGTTTGTCCGAATATTGCCAGGGCAAATGGCTGGATAACAATAGATGTTAGGATTTATATCTATAATGTATACATTGACTATTTATGGGTGCATTGACTGTCTCAAAACGTTGTATAAGTATGTATTTATGTAGTTATATTATATAAAATAAAATAAAATTTTAATAACTAATATGGTATATTGACTAATCCAAAAGACTTAAAGAGTCAAATTTTATATTTAGATATTTGACTAAGACTTGGTAAACAATTTTAAAATTCAAAACTAGATTTAGATATTAATTAAAATATCTTTATTTAAAACATATATATATATATGAGATAAAATACAAAATGAAAATTTATATACGTACATATAATTTAAACACACACACAGATATATATATATATATATATATATATATATTGTAAAAGATGTTTAAATATAAATAGACTAAATTATACATATATGTTAGTATAAAATAAATTCATAACATTAAATATATGTGGAAAATCTTCTTGGCCATACTTTTTTTAAAGAGAGCCAAAAGCCAATTTAATATATATATATATATATATATTAGTATTGTAATTATTAACTGAATATTGATATAAATAATTTAAATATATGTATATATGTATAAAAAATAACATAATTCTTGGCCAATTTCTTTTTTATTTTGCCAAATATATTTAAGATTAATGTAACAAACATAAACATACAAATATATATATATATATACTATATTAAAAAAATATTAATAGTTTTGAACTTTAAAACATAAGACATTATTTAAAACTATAATGATTAATTAATACATTTATAAAACAATACATACATACATACATATATATAATAAAAATATATATGGCTGAAAAATATATTTTAACTATAAAACCATGACTTAAATAATTTAATGGTATTAAAACATAGTTTGATATTGAAGAAACTAGGCCAATAGAAAGTGGGTGAAATATTGTAACTTACGAGCTTCGTCATCAACAATTATCTGCGTACATATCAACAATTTAATTCAAATGTAATATTGTAACCTCTTATCTAGAATAAGTTAATCCCACTGGTCGTTCTATGCTGTTAAAGTTAAGGGTATGCTCCACGATCAATTATGTAATTTGATTACGTATAACAAATCTTATTCAAAATATAACTATGGTTTTAGTTTTAGTTTTGTTGTATAAAATTGTCTCTCTCTATCCTTATATGTATATGTGTGTGTGTATATATGTGTGTGTGTGTGTATGTAAGTATGTATTTATCTTATTTTGAGAGCACATTATCATCTTACAAGCAGAAATACCTAGGACAAAGTATTTAGCCATTCGTAGTTATATATGAATTAATGACCTTGAGTATTGGATCATACGAATAAACATATAATATAATATATTCCTAGTTAAAGAAGTTTCGAGAATGTGATATCAACACACCGGCTGTTGGATCTGACCTGATTAGCAACAGGTGAAACTGGCAAATTTCAAAAAAAAATTCCCTAATTAGATCTTAATGGGTTTATGAGATGTACTACTTAAAACATACAAATGTGATATATGGAGATTGTTAGATTCAGGCCACTTTACAACGGGTAAATTGGATGAATTTCAATTTTTTTCCCATTTTGGATCATAGTGGACCAATGAAGTCTAATCGGGTTTACTAGATCCAATTTAGTTTATTTATCAAACTTTATTTAATTTCTTAATTTAATTAATTAATTTAATAATGTTTCTATAATTAGAGTACATCATTATATACTCTTGTGTATATATATGCATAAGCAACATAGTAATGTGTACATAATTAATGTATACGTATATATATAGATGTTGGGATTTATATTTACAACGTTCACATTCGCCATTTATGTGTGCATTGGCTGTCTTAAAACATTGTATAACTATGTTTGTATGTAATTATATTACATGAAATAGGATTAATTTTAAATAACTAATATGATATTTTGACTAAGTCAAAAGACTTAAAAATCAAATTTGATAAAATATGGGATATGACTAATCATGTCATGGGATCTTTTATGAAGTTGGTGAATATAGGTTTGAGGTTCGAGTGGTTGGCTCCAAAACCATCTTTTTCTACACCAGTAGGGGACAGCAAGCAGAAGTTTCAACCACCAAGAAATATTTCTAGTGTGGTTTGCCGTAAGTGTAGGTAGAATGGATATTTTTCTTGGAGTTGTAAATCAGGGAAAGAAGGGTAGGTGGCTAGAGTACAGATAGTGAAAGCATCGATTGAGAAGTTTCCAAAGCTTGAGGCACAGTTTGCACCGAAAGGTAATTACGGCTGCCATCAACCTAGCCATCTTATTAGAGATCGTCCTATGCTCAAGAGTGGGGAGCAACCTAGGGTTTTACTATTTCTACAGCCGAGAAGGTGAAGCAGATTCTTGAGGGTATACTATCTATTTATAGTTTATCTATTTGTGTTTGGTTTGATATTAGTGCTTCTCATAGTTTCATATTTCGTAACCTTTTTTAGCCATGCTCGGCATGTTAGGAACATTGGGTATTGTTTGTTATTGATTTGTGCTCACCTAGTTTATGAGCAGCTTTACATTTCTACATCATAGGGTGGATAGATAGTCATTATGGGTACATTGAACGAACAGCTCATGAATTAAGTTTCACGGTTTGACTATAAGGCGCACGATGATAATATTGGGTTAGGCGTTAAAATTTAGTAAAAGATATTTACTATAAGCAAAAGGAAAGTTAGAATATTCTGGAAATAAATATTTGTAAAAAGATTTATATAAGTAAGTTTATAAAATATGGTTTATAAACAGAAGGATTTGAATAGAGAATTTAAGAACTAAAATCCTGGTATTCTTCAAAATGTTTTTCAAGATTTTGGAGAAAATAATATTAGTATTATTTGAATGTAAATATTTAGGAGATTGATTTAAGAAATTGAGATCATGATACTTAGTATTATTATATGAAATAATTGATACCACTTTGGAATGATTTTAGCTAAATACCAAAGTATGGTTTGGATACACTGAACTCACTTCTATCGCTTGAAAATAATTACGGTGATGACTACAGCATCATCAGCGTTCATTTTCGGGTTTCTAAGTGTGGGATGCTATGGAGTTATTTTCGGTAAAAATGATTTTGATTTAAATCCCAAAAGTAAGATTTGATATACAAAAGTTATATGTATATATTATTTCAAAATGATTTGAAATGAAATTCTATATTTAGTTCTAAAAGTCTGCTTGTTAATTATTTTGTAGACATATGTACCCTATGCATTAGAAAAGTATGGTATGTGCATCACGTATGATATGTTGTTTGGTAGTTTTCATTTGATAAAATGAAATGGAATTTTCAGTAATTTTGGATAGTCGGGAACTTCCGTGTTGTTATAGAACTTGTAGTTAAGTATTTTTGAAGATATAAAGTTGAGTTTATATAACACTTGAATTAAGAAGATAGCAAGTTAAAACAAGTGTTAAATGGTTAAACATACTTGTTGGTAAAGCAAAATAATGTTTTGTGGATACTCTTAGGATGCAATGGAGTATTATGCAAATATTAACTTAAGTTATAAAATATGGATAAATTTGAAGTTAAGTTTTATGAAACGATTCATAAATGGTTTAACTATTAAAGACATACTAATTTTATAAATGAATGTTATTAAAATGGAATTGGTGCAGTTAAGAAACCAATAGGATAAATATGTAAGTTGCACATGGATCATTTTATTCACATAACTATTCTTGATCCAGTATTCTAGTACATGTTTTCGAAGTAGTTTACACCGGTCCGAACAAGGATTTTTCACTTGATTCTTGACGGCGAACACTTGATACAGATTCGTGATACAATTCCGATGTTTTCTATCATAATATATGGCTATGCAAGGAGAAAAGAGGTTTCTAATCAAGGTACCAAATCAGAGTCTGCACTAGAGAGGTCAAGTGGTCTATACTAGTTAGGAAATGCAACCTATGTGATCGAGCAAGTGATCAGATCACATATTGCATACGGATGGTCTATACATCGTACGGGCTTTAGTTCATTTGTAAGATTTGTTTATTGGCATATAAAGAGTTTTGGGAATGACTCTACAATTCATTATGAGGTAGCATGAATAATCATCTAAGTAATGACCTGAGGTTGTTGAGTATAAGGTATGCTTAGTAGATTGTTATTGTCCTTGGACAGTGGGAGAGTTTTGAACCTAAGCAAACCATGAGCATTGGTTGCTAGTAATTGTGAATACTGTTTGAGTATTTGTTTGCTTGTTCCTTTATTAAGGTTAGAAGTGCCGGGAAGCGAGGATGCTTAGGGTGGTACTAAGAAGATGAAGGACAGCTTGAAGGGGATCCATCCAGAGTTGCTTATAGACTAGGGATTTCTTCTTATCTTAGTATCGTGTATCTTTGTTGTGTACTCAATCCTTGAGGTGGAGTTTCTTAGTATGCATTTAGTTATAGTATAGTTTGTATATAGTTTCAGCACTATGATGTGTGTGTGTATATATATATCTTGTTTTGTCTATCTCCTTTGATTATCATTCTTGTTTGAATTTCGAAGATGAAATGTTTTAACTGGAGGGAATTTAGCGACTCAGAATTTGAACACTTCATCTTCGAATATTGAATCGTTTTGAAATATAATTAAGTGTTATAAATATGATTTTATAACCATGTCAGACATCATTTAATTGATAAATAATTATAATAATCTTGTTTTTGAAATTTGTTTACAATAATATAGTCTACGATTGAAAATCGATAATATGACCGAAAATCGGTTTATCGGTAAACAGCTATTCGATCGATATAAGTTATTCGAACTCATGTGCACTTGTCTAATGATCAAATGAACACATTAGAAACTAATTAACACACACCTTTTCATTGAGCTTGAAAGGTTCTAGAAACTTCCATATGGATAAGAGATAGTATGAGAAGGGTATAAGAGTAATATGCATAAAGGAAAAGAGACATAAATGAGAAGTAGTGGGAGGTGAAGCTTCCATGGCATGGTGGGGGGTGAATGCAAGGATAAAGAGCACCATCTAGAGCCTATAAAATGAGGGGCAAACCCTTAGAGTATAATCACAAATTCACAAAACAAAGCCAAGCTTTTCTAATGGCTTCTTCATTTCCTTCTTTGCTAAATATTCTAAATGAAATAGTTGCAAATCAACACCAAATCACTTCAAGCTTTACCACAAGGCTTAGTATAATATTAGAAAACCTCCCACCATATTAGAAGTTGAAGAAGTGGAGCCATACACCTCCACCATGCATAGGTGATGAGCAAAGGGATGAATGGGTGGGAGGAAAAGCAAGTGGAATGTGAGGAGGAGGAGGAGGAGGAAAGGTGTTTCTAGCTTGGGTTTAGGCTTAGGGTTTTTGTAGCTTGGATTTTTGTTGGATTAAAGGTGAGCTAACTCACCATTTTGATTGGAAAATATCACATATATATGATGATGTTTGTTTGTATTAATGTTGTTGAATTAATATGGACATATGTGAAAATATCTATTTGATTCTTGCTTTGAAAGCAAGTGGCATATGTATGGACTTGAACGAACTTGAATGGAAAAATATGACATGTAGCAAGAACTTGGTACAAAACACATATGTTATAGATGGGCTTTGGTTTAGATCGGACTTGGATTGAAAGTGTATTTATAGCGATAGTCGCTATTGATGCAGTTGTGAATTGCCTTGTGTTTGGTAATGTTTATGGAACTTTGTAGAGAGATACTAAGGAATTTCTTGCCATATTTATAATTTTTTATATGTATGCTTGTTGCTATTAAAAATTTGAATTGTAAAAAAGTCAAGTAACATCTCGAAAACGGCTAAAACATCACTGGTGCAAAACTGCCCTATTTAGCCTTGATTTTAGATTTTAAAAGGTTTGAGAAGATATTTAAATTTAAGTACTTTGTTTCATTCTTTTTATAAGTGTTTACTAAGTATTATTAGAGTATTTTAAAAGTGGTTTGAGATATTTATGAATATTTAAGAATTAGTTGTGAATTTTTAAAGAAGTGGTATTTTGTTAAAAACATGTTCTTTTTAAGTTTTAAGAAAAAATGTAAACTAAGTAACATTTTGGATAAATGTTTTAAAACCTATTATAAGTATTTTAAAAGTATAATAAAGGGTTTAGAAAGGGATTAGAATTGCAAAATGGTTAAATGGTTAATTGAGTAATTACTTGTTAGAAAAGTAATTAACTATGCTTAACACTAAAAAAGCCGCAAAGTAAGGCTTACCTATTTGTGAAAGTTAAGACTGATGTTGAGTAGGGACGGAGCAATAGAGCTCTAACCTAGAGGGCCTCCCTTTTGATCGAGGAAAATTAAGTCGAAAAAATGTCAGAAATGTATTAATCGTGTTAATTTGTTATTGTTTATGGAAATCATTAATACTATACTTAACACTAAAAGCTGATGAGGTAGACTTATTTATTTGTGAGATTCAAGAATGAAGTACCTAGACATGGCTTTGATGCAACCGATACTCTAACTTACCTGGTTTCACTCTTGAACAATGAATACTTAAGTTGGAATGTTGGAAACAAGTTAAGCATATGAATCGTGATTTGTATAAGAAATTGTTTTGACATGATAGTCGATTAGACGATTATCGAACTTGACCAAATATGACTTAAGAAGTTATCGAAATGCTTCACGATTTCATATCAGTGAGATCCCTCGGGGAGGAGCATTGGTATGAAATGCCTCTAGCTTTCTCTTACTTTTGAAAAAACCGAAATTAAGTTAGTCGGGTTTTGAATAGACAAGGATCGTTAAATGTTTTACTTTTCGAAAACCACTTCAAAACTAGTATACGAGTTCTATGTTTTGGAAACAGTTGTAAAGAGAAATGTTATAGACTTGAACTATCAATCCTAAGGTTAAAGTCCAAGGGAGAGGTCAGCGTTAGCATTTCAAACGATACTAATGTGTGGGACTGTCTATCTTAAGGAGTATTCCAAGTGAGACGACCGCCCTACACCGCCAACACCCAATATACCTATATAGTGCATTATAGCGGTGCTGAGTCGATGCGGGGCGATCATCAATCGTTGTACAGTAAATAAACAACACAAAACTTGTCGTATATCTCACTGAACATCGAATAAAATTTAATAATAAACAACTCAGATATAAAAAAGGCAAGACAGTAAATAACAGAATAAATCACATCATCAGAGTATATAGATCCATGCAGTAAATAGCATAAGTGATAGAGTTATAGATGAAATAATAACTCATAAAAACTGTCTCTAAATAGTAAGGCACTAGCAAGCTCCATAGTGCTGTGCAGCGGAATAGCAAATGAGTACATATAATAATACGAGAATAGCCTCCTGCTCGCCACCTGTCCAGCTCCATATGCTCACCAGACCTAATATCCCTAATCTACTCATTTAATAGTACCCAGAGTAATAGGAAGCAAAGCATAAACCCCAAGTTAGACAACAGTCTAGTGTGAGTGGTAGAAATCTCAAATACTGTAAAGGCAAAAAACTTGGATAAATGGTATGAGAAATCATACCTGACCTGTCCCTGGATCCACAGAGTTAGCACATATAAAAGATATACGCTACTCTATGATAGTCATCATGGGTGTACTACATGTCAAGGTACTAAGGGTGTCTAGATATCGGCATCGGTAATATGTACATCGTGTGACATCCATAAGGTGATAAAACAATCAAAGCAAACATAACGTCTGTCATCCATCTTTTCATTCACTCACTTAGTGCATTGGATATATGGTACTCATATGACCTCATCGGGGACTACTCAATGTCTCGGTTTCTCAGTATTCAAATCAATGGCACTCAATAGGCCAGGAACAAGACTATCATCACATTAGTCCAGGTACAACGGATCTCATCAAACATACCCTTGCTTCACGAGTGCACATCGAAACCTATAAATATCCATGATCCCTTTGCACACATCATTCGTAGTAATTCTTATCTTGGAACTATCCTTGCGACTTTCGTCTGAAGTCATCGTGGTCGAGAACTATTCTAGACAGTCATCGTTATTCGTAGAATATCATCGTTTTTCCCGTAGCCTTCCTCCAATAGTTCCTTCAATCCGGCTAATCTGCGTCCGAAGTATGGCTATCAATCGTCGAAGCAATTACTTCTCATCATAAAATTGCCATCGTTGGGTCACAATTCATCATCATCGAAAATCATCAAAATTCGCTAAATCGGTCATGGAAAAACCCACTTCAGAGGTTGCCCAAAGTCAGACCCAAAGTAATCACCATTTTGGCTCAAAATAGGCCTTGGAAATTCTGTCCCTAAGTCAGACCTGAGTAAAATCTTAGTTTTCTCCAAGCGGACTCAGGGATCGGTATCGAACCCTAACTTAGCCTGTTTTTCTTCCTTCGAAATTGCCCCAAGTCAGACCCGTGTTTTTGGCCAATTGACCCGAAGCAGTCCAAAAGCAATCGACCACCGATCCATGCCCTCAAGGTCATCACCGATCCACAATATCTTGAGCATACAGACTCCTATCGACTTGAAATTTGAAATGTGACCTTATGGGGCCATCCTTGTCATCCTATATCGATCTCACCAAGTTTGGGATAAATATTGGGGTTATGTACCGACCCCTAATTTGGATCCGTATTGACTCCATACTTTAAATCTAAACTATACACCTCCTTAGTCCATACCATGAATTGCACCTTGATTAGGTCAATGATTGGGGACAGTTACCGACCCTTAATTTGGAAGTTACATCGACCCATAGGACTTCGAAGTTACACCGACCCGTAGCCTTGGAGTTACACCGACCCATAGGACTTGAAAGTTACACCGACCCATAACCTTTAAACTACCACCGACCCATACTTTGGAGACCCATAACTCAATCTCATGAAGTACAATTGGCTTGAAACTTGGTGTGCTACCTTTTGAGGCCTTCCTTGTTACCTCAGATCGATCACATCTAATTAGGGCTAGATTTAATGGGTCATCGCCGACCCATAACTCCTGCTTATCTAGTTCGCCATTCGATCGGCGTTTTCAAACATGCAAACATTGAGCAAACATACATTCATCATAAATAAGCAATAGTAAAAGCCAAACATCCAAATATACCATTTTAGAGAGATCAAAATCTAAACGTGATGGTTAGGATTCATAAGAACAAGTTAAGGACCGCTAAAAACACGTTTTCAAAAATCAAATCCAAATCATTTAAAATTCACATATATGGTTTATAATGGTCTAAAAACATTTTTAAGATTTTAAATAATTTTTATAACATCATTTAGGGTGAAAGATGGCTTAATTAGTAAGTGAGAGAACTAGTCACTCACCTTTGATCCAAATGATCCAAATCAAGCACCTAATTACATGGATTTGAGGAAAACAGTAGCTCCCAATGATCTACAACAGCAAATCTCGAACCAAAGAAGACAACTTGCAAATCTTTCCTTAACTATGAGTTTTCGCTAATTAAAGTGAGGTTTAGGTTGCTTTTTGAGTTAATGGAGATTAATATGGTTTCTAACTATTTTTGGGAATAATGAAATGATGGGTATGAGGTCCCATCAGCCCCCACACACTCCAAACCCGAAATGGGTTATGGTACATATAAATAATGACCCTAATTACCCACTTAAGCAGCTCAAAATCATAGTAAACTTCAAACCACTCTAACTCAAAAACTGCAAGTCCTTAATATGACCACTCTACGGAAAGGGAAACCATCATACAAATCCAATGAAAGTGGTTTCAGACCCTAACTCGGCTCCTATCAAAAGTTATAGTCCATAAAAGATTTATAGGGTCAAAATTGTCACATATAAATTCGCCAAAAATCATGGATGGGG
This sequence comes from Allium fistulosum, assembly GCA_030737815.1. Lineage (NCBI taxonomy): Eukaryota > Viridiplantae > Streptophyta > Magnoliopsida > Asparagales > Amaryllidaceae > Allium > Allium fistulosum. Next base: position 58,243,342 of record CM060906.1, read on the forward strand.
GAAATGTCCCTAAGAGTCATTTCCTAAAATATTAAAATAATACGAACTCATAAGAAAATATATTCTACGAACTTCCTATGCGTAGAATACGGGTCGTTACATTCTCCCCTCTTTCGGAATTTCGCCCTCGAAATTCCATAATCAAGTCAATAGGGTCATCCTGCATGCCTAACAATCACATGCGAGCATAATCAACAGTCACGCATCAAACATGCATACATAGCAATAAGTAAAGAAGAAAATATCTAAGTTTATCCTAGCATGCAGGATATAAAACTACCCTGCATAATACCGAGAGTGAAAATAAATGCAATAAACAGAAGTCTCACTTCGCCCTTACCCTCACCAAGGTATCACATTGTCACCAACATGCTTCTTTATCCCGACCACCACCAAGGTGTCGCTCCACTCGATTATCCTCGAAGCCTCGCTCCACTATGACCTTCTCCAAGTCTCTCTTCATCTTGGCCTTCTCAAGGCCCCCTTGAAGTCCCACTTCGGTATGACCATTTGCAGAGTCTCACCCCATCATGGTCATTCCAGGAGTCTCACCCTGTTATGACTGTCTCACAGTCCCTCTTCATTTCAGCATTCTCAAGGCACCCACGAAGTCTCGCTTCGGTATGACCATTTTCGAAGTCTTACCCCATCATGATCATTCCTGGTGTCTCATGCCACTATGACTATCTCATAGCCCTTCTCAGATACATGATAACTCACTTAACAACCTCTCAAGTCAGTGACATCTCATGCCACAATTAGATCTAGTGTCCTTTCTGATACCTATCTCATAGTTGTTGTCCTCTTATGACAAGTCGGACCATCTCACGGTCCAAGGTACATAGATGAGCGTCCATAAATACCCCTTCCCCTAGAAACAGCCATCATATCTAGAGTTATCAAGAATCCTTTCAATATACTTGATCAAAAGCATCTCATGCTCCACTACATCGCTTCACCTTGTCGAACGTGCTTCTTTAGACTACTCTAGTCCCATCCCATGCTTCCTACTTGAAGTACTCGATCAACCGCCTCACGTTGTCGAACAAGGCTCTTAAGCCATCTTAAAGAATCATTCGACCACTATGCGAATAACATAAGTACTCCTCACCTGGATATACCACCATGAATGAATCCTCTCAACGGGCCACTCTCCTATACTTCCGGATTAACCCCTTCTCTGAGTACCATCTCTCTCGACGATATAATCTCGGTCACTAGTTCGATATTGAACCCCTACTCCCTACATGTCGAAAATTCAACTACCTTTGGGTGTTCCCTCCATATGGAAAACAATGATGACTCATTGTGTGGGATTCCAAGCGAATACACCAAGAAAACCATAAGTATACCCACTCTGGTGTGCAGCCTTACTCTATCCTCCGCCCTCTCCCTGCCTCGTCCATTGTCTATTGCACCTTACCACTTTGTTATAGCTCCATATACTTTCATTCGTCTCATGTCGAATGATACCGGACCCTACAAGACCCAACCAAAACAAACACAAGCAAGCAAACAAACATCCATGACTCAACACGCTAAGTCTTGACAAACCATTACTAAGTTAGTCAAACCACCACTGATTTCAAAACAATTAATGGTATGCCCCCAGTTCAGGTAAACATCCTAACCTACTTATTATGTCACTGGATATATGAAGGGTCGAACGTATCGATTTTGAATAAAACACGCATAGGTATAACACAATTAAATGCATACCTCTAATAAAAATTCCCTTCCCCTTCTCCATCCTCGATGTAGTTGTCGACGTAGCAAGAATGACATCCAATGCATAAGCAGTAGCATTATGCTTATTCTTTTACAACTCTGGGCAGTCCTTTTTTAAGTCCCCAGCTTTATCACAGACGAAGCACTTACTTTCCCCACCCTCGGGCCTTGCAATCCTTGTTAAGATGCCCCCTAACTTATTGCAATCAAAGCACTTCATTTCCCACTTGCCTTTCTTCCAGCCATCTTCTTCCTTAGGCTGCTTCTTTCCCTTGTAGTTCCATTTCCTCTTGCCTTCCCCGCTCCCTTACGGCTTTGGCTCTTCCTTTGGAACAAAAGCCTTCAGCTTTGGATAAAGACTCCAATGCCTTAAAAGCCAGCTAAACAAGCATCTCAAAAGTCTCGTCAATGTGGCTCATGAGCTTCTTTCCTAATTGATCATCCAAGCCAATAAGTAACTTCTCATTCTTATATAATATGGTGTCAATGAGGGACATTCCATATTTTGACAAACTGTCGAACTCAGCAACATATGCGAAGATTGTCATATCCCACTAATTAAAATCCATATTACAAAAAAAGACCGACTTCTGGTCAGTTAGGATAAACTGCTCTTCAAAGTGTGCTTTGAACGGATCCCAAGTAAACTGATCCTCGGGTGTAGCACTTTTCACGGTGTTCCACCAGTTCATCGCCCTTCTCTAAAGCCGATGCAAGGCCAACCTCCTCTTCATAGCATCATTAAGTCCAAGATCAGCAAATATCCGCTCGCAAGTGTCGAGCCAGTCCTGAACTTCCATCGTCGACTCTGTTCCCTGGAACGGTTTGCTTCCTAGAGTAGTTAAGTCTAATTTAGCTTGGCAGAATCAGCTCTAGGCGCCTGCATCGGAGCACCACCATCAACATCAACATTCGAAACACCTACTAGAGCATTTTGCAGCATGTTCCTCATTATAGTATTAAACATGGTCTGCAAATAGGGATTAGAAGCTCCTAACCCAGCTCCTTCCTCGACTTCAGAGATGGAGTTCCTAGCAGTGTTCCTTGTTTGGCGACTCATCATTCAATCTATTATAAGGATGATCGGTCTCTCTTTAAAGAATTCTGCTTAAGTAGTACTCATGTATGCAGTGCGACTTAGGTACTATATACACTACTATACAGTCTTGAAAACAAAAATATAATAAAAGCATGCGCTCTTGTATATATACACACTCTTGATCCAGTCTAAGCTGAGAACTCCTATCCTATTTGTACTGGATCATGGTATCCTTTCGATTAAATAATGCAACCTAAGTTCTAATACAAAATGAGAGGACCACCATACACCGTCGACACCCAATATACTTGTATAGTGCGTTGTAGCGGTGCTCGGTCCATGTAGGGCGATCAACGGTGGTTGTAAAGTAAACAAACAACACAAAACCTTTCATATATCTCACAACACATCGAATAAAATATAATAAGAAATAACGCAGATGTAAAATAGGCGAGACAGTAAATAACTGAATGAATAACAACATCAGAGTATATAGATCCATCCAATTAATAGCATAAGTGATAGAGTTATACATGAAATAATAACTCATAAAAACTGTCTCTAAATAGTAAGGCACTAGAAAGCTCCATAGTGCAGTGCGACAGAATAGCAAATGGGTACATATAATAATACGAGAATAGCCTCCTTTTCGCTACTTGTCTAGCTCCAAGTGCTCACCTGACCTAATTTCCCTAATATACTCATTTAAGAGTACCCAGAATAATAGGAAGCAAAGCATAACACCACAGGTCAAACAACAGTTTGATGTGAGCGGTAGAAATCTCTAATATTACAAAGTCAATAAACTAGGACAAATGGTATGGGAAATCATACCCAACATGTCCTTGCATCCACAGTGTTAGCACTTATAAAAGGTACACGCTACTCTATGATGGTCATCATGGGTGTGCTACATGTCAAGGCACTAAGGGTGTTTAGATATCGGCATCAGTAATATCTATATCGTGTGACATCTCTAAGGTGATAAAAACAATCAAAGAAAACATAGCGTTTATCATCCATCCTCTTATTCACTTACCTGGTGCATTGGATATATGATACTCGTACGAACTCATCGGAGACTACTCAATGTCTCGGTTTCTCAGTACTCGAATACATACCACTCAGTAGGCCAAGACCAAGACTATAATCGCATTAGTCCAGGGTTCAACGAATCTCATCACACATACCCTTGCTTCATGAGTGCACATCGAAACCTACGAGTATGGATGATCCCTTTGCACATGTCATTCGTAGCAGAGCTTATTCTGGAACTGTCCTTATGACTTCCAACTGAAGTCATCGAGGTCGGGAACTATTCTAGATAGCCATCGTTAGTTGTAGAATATCATCATTCGTCCCATAGCCTTCCTTTAACAGTTCCTTCAATCTGCCTAATCTGCATTCGAAGTATGGCTATCCATCGTTGAAGCCATCACTTCTCATCAAGGAATATCATCGTCGAGTCATGAGTCGTCGTCGTTGAAAATCATCGAAAATCGTCAAAAATCGCAAAATCGATCGTCGAAAAATTCACTTCAGGGTTGGCCTGAAGTCAGACCCAAAATTAATCACCATTTTCTCTCAATGTAGACCTTGGATGTTTCGGTCCTAAGTCGGACCTGAGTAAAATCTTAATTTTCTCCAAGCGGGCTCAGGGGTCGGTACTGACCCTATACTTAGCCTGATTTTCTTCCTCTGAAATTGCCCCAATTCATTCCCGTGTCTTTGGCAAAGTGACCCAAAGCATGTCCTGAAGCAATCCACCATCGATCCATGCCCCGAATGTCATCAACGATTCATCAACACCTTGAGCATACGGACTCCAATAGACTTGAAATTTGAAATGTGGTCTTATGGGACCTTCCTTGTCATCCCGTAACGATCTTTCCTAGTTTAGGATAAATATTGGAGATATGTACTAACCCCTAATTGGATCCCTACCGACCCCATACTTTACATCTAAACTCCGACACACCTCCTTAGTCCACACCATGAATCACACCTTTATTGGGTTAAAGATTGGAAGTTACACCGACCCATAGGATTTGGAAGTTAGTCTGATCCATAGCATTGGAATTACACCAACCTATAGGGCTTGAAAGTTACATCGACCCATAGCCTTGGAGTTACATCTACCCATAACACTTGGAAGTACACCGACCCATAGCACTTGGAATAACACCGACCAATAGCCTTTAAACTACCACTGACCCATAGTTTGGAGACCCATAACTCGATCATATGAAGTCCAATTGGCTTGAAACTTGGTGTGCGAACTTTTGAGGCCTTCTTGTTGCCTCAGATAGATCGCGTCCGATTTGCGGTATATTTTATGGGTCATCACCGATCCATAACTCGTACTTATCTAGTTTGCCTTTTGATCAACGTTTTAAACATGAAAACATTGAGTAAACATACATTCATTATAGGTAAGCAATAGTAAATGCCAAACAACCAAATATACCATTTTAGAGAGATCTAAATCTATGATGAAGGTTAGGAATCATAAGAACAAGTTAAAGACCCCTAAAAATACGTTTTCACAAATCAAACCCAAATCCTCTAAAATTCACAAATATGGTTTATAATGGTCTAAAAACATTTCTAAGATTTTTAAATAATTTTTATAACATCATTTAGGGTGAAAAATGGCCAATTAGTAAGTGAGAGAACTAATAACTCACCTTTGATCCAAATGATCCAAATCAAGTACTCAATTCCACGGATTTCTAGGTAGAATAGCAGGTCCTACTGATCTACAGTAGGAAATTTTGGATCCAAGAAGTATCTTGCTCATATCTCCTTAACTTTGAGTTTAGACTAATTAAAGTGAGGATTTTGGTTGATTTTTGAATTGATGGAGGTTAATCGGGTTTCTAACTATTTTTGGAAATAGTGAAATGATGGGAAAGAGGTCCCATCAGCCCCCACATACTCTGAACTCGAAATGGATCATGGGTCATGTTACTAACGATCCTGATTACCTACTTAAGCTACTCAAAATCATAGGAAACTTTAAACAGCCCTAAGTCGAAAATTGTAAGTCCGTTTTCTTAATATGACCACTCTACGGAAAGTGAAACCGTCATTTGATAGTCGGTATAGATGCAGTTGTGAATTGCCTTATTTTTGGCAATGTTTTTGGCACTTTGTATGGAGGTCCTTTGGGGTTTCTCATTATATTTATAATATTTTATATGTATGTTTGTTGCTATTAAAAGCTTGAATAGTAAAAAGTTAAGTAACATCTCCATAAGCAGCCAAAACATCACTAGTGCAAAACTGCCTCGTTTAGCCTTGATTTTGGACTTTAAAAGGTTTGAAAAGATATTTAAATTTAAGTATTTTTTTCATTCTTTTTATAATTATTTACTAACTATTATTATAGTATTTCAAAAGTGATTTGAGATATTTATTAATATTTAAGAATTAACTATGAATTTTTATAGAAGAGATATTTTGTTATTTTAAAGTAACATTTTGGATAAATGTTTTTAAACCTATTATAAGTATTTTCAAGTATTTTAAAAGTAAAAACAAAAGGTTGAGAAAGGGGTTAGAATTGCAAAATGGCCAAACGGTTAATTGGTTAATTACTTGTTTGAAAAGTAATTAACTATGCATAACACTAAAACCCGACGAAGTAAGGCATATCTATTTGTCAAAGTTAAGATTGATGTCAAGTAGGACAGAGCAATAAAGCTCTAATCTAGTGGGTCTCCCTATTGACCAAGGAATAGTAAGTCGGAAAATGTCGGAAACGTGTTAATTTCTTGTTGTTTATGGAAATCATTAATACTATACTTAATACTAAAAGCCAATGAGGTAGACTTATCTATTTGTGAGATTCAAGAATGAAGTGTGTAGGCAAAGCTTTGATGCAACCAGTGCTCTAACTTACCTGACTTCACCCTTGAACGAGGAATAGTTAAGCTGGAATATCGGAAACTAGTTAATAGTATAAATCATGATTCGTATAATCAATTGTTTTGACTAGATAATCGATTAGTCGATTATCAAACTTGAACAAATATGACTTAAGAAGTTATTGAAAGGCTTCACGATTTCATATCAATGAGAACCCCCGGGAAGGAGCATTAGTACGAAACGCTCTAGCTTTCGCTTACTTTTGAAATAACCGGAATTGAGATAGCCAGAAAATCTTCGAATAACTTTTAAAGAGACTAGGATCGGTAAGTGTTTTACTTATCGAATACCACTTCAAAACTAGTATGCGGTTTCTATATTTTTAAAGTGGTAGTGAAGAGAAATGTTATAGAGTTGAACTATCAATCCTAAGGTTAAAATCTAAGGAAGAGGTTAGCGTTAACATTTCAAACTGTGTTATCATATGGGACTGTCTATCATGAGGAGTATTACAAGAGAGAGGACAACGTTAACATTCGTCTAAGGACTTATGCAGGGAACCTATGTGGAGGTTCGAGATCTGTTTAAGATGCCTGAATCCATGTAGTGATTCATGATCTGTTTGAGATATGGGAATCCAGTTTGGGGATCGTGTTCTGTTCGAGTGATGAAGACTCAAATGAGAGATACTGAACATAGCATCGACATCAAAAATGACTAAAACCTGAGATAAGATGCATTTCCAAAGGGAAGATAGCATTTTACCAATCCCAAAGTGTAGGTGACTCTATTTAGTATCACATACGGACACGAATGCAGGAGGATGCATTCGTAACCACGATTGTTTGGGCATGGGCTAGTTATGCATTTCCTATAGCACATTCTATTGAGATGTACATTGCTCGAAAAAATATCATTGATCCTTTTGTAGGAGTTTGGATTTGGCTCGATTCGAGGAAATCTCCATGGAAAATCCACTATGCAAACATGCCTTAGCTGTATTGATTGTATACTTATTATTGTTATGGCTTTCACATGGCAGCTATTTGATATGATTTATGTGCTACACTCTAGACATTATCTATCATATTACTATATGTAAAACTTAATGAATGGTTGGTTTCTTTAAGGGGAAAACCATTATGGGAATTAGTATGGTCTCAGTGGTTACTATTACTTATTTCATATTTCTTGAGTTTCTCACGCTGGTTGCCAGGCTGATCCGGGCATTATTTTCTTATAATGTTTGGGTAATCCCCATTTATGTTTCTAGATTTAGCTACGGACGCTTGGAGCTTATAGAGAAGAGCTGGAAGACTACCTTCCGTAGTATTCTTATTTCCGCTACATTTCTATATTGTATATATCATATATATCAGCATTGTAAGGACATGCATATATAACTGTCCAGGCCGATAATAGTACTATGGTTTTAGTACTCTGATATTCCAATATTCAGAGTAACCCTTTGTACTGTTCTTTTGGTATTATATATTACCGCTCCATTGTGAGATTCTAATATTGTGTTCTCCCTTTCCTGTTCTATTCTTTTTTTAATTTACCCTAACTTTCTATCATTTCAGCACTTGGGTGCTTGGCACTCAAATACCATGGATGTAATTACTATTGGCACTCGAGGGTCGAAAAATCGGGTCGTTACAAGGCCAGTCGGAAGCAATGAAATAGCTAGATTTTAAATTTTTTTCTATTTTAGATCTTTTGGACCCATGAAGTCTAAAGGTATTTTGATCCAATCTAAAATATTTTAAATAAAATATTTATTTTATTTTATTAAAAAAATATTTTTAATTATTTACATTTTAATCAATATAAGGTTTTCATAAAATAAAGTATGTCAAATATACACTTATGTGTATGTGTGTGTAATAATTACTTAATTTAATTGAGAGGAGGAAACCATTCGTTTCTCTCTTGTAAAATTATTCAATCAATAAGGGAAGATTTTGTTTTATTTGGAGAGAAAGCTTTCATTTCTCTCCATTTAATTAAATTGATTGATTTATTAAACGACAATAAAAACTAACTTTATACTTGGCATATATTTGAGTATATCCAAATATACTTTAGTGCATATTGTATGAGTATCATAATGTGTACATAGTTATTGTGTACATGTTGGGTGCTAGAAATTACACCACAGTGGACACATTATCCCTTTATTTACGCATTGGTTGTCCAAACCATTTTCTAAAACTACATGTGTGTGTGTGTTCAAAATAATATATATATATATATATGTATCTATGTGTATGTGTATTATTAATGAATCCTTTAATAAATCTAAACTAAGTTAACCAAGTCAACTATTTTGAATGCAAAGGATGTAGTAATTTGATTTAATGAAACAATTTGAAAACATATCTTAATTTATAAATCCAGTATCATATATGTGTACATGTTGTGTTAATAGTTTAAAGTAAGATTAAATGTATATATTTTATAGGCAATAATAATTTGCTAAAGGTATATTTCATTTAACAGTGCTACCGTGTTTATTTATGTTCATTTATACAATAATGTAATCCTCCTTTATCATTAGTATGTATATTTCTGGAAAGAAAATTAAAATCTTTTTAATGCGAAATAATTTTAAATTATTTTAACACACGCGTACATACACATACATAGGTACATACATATATGCATATGCATACAAACACACACACATACAAATATGTATACGTATCTCAAAATATTAAAAAACAAATTTTTAATCGATATAAACAATCATTAATAATTGAATAAATAATTATATAAATAACAAATTTATTACCAGATATATATCTTGATCAAAATCAATAGAAACTATCAATGAAAATCATCAATAAAAATTATTAATATCAATTCAAAACCAATTTAAATGATAACGGGTTATAATACTTTAAGATTTACATTGTGTATATTTATAAGGGACAACAAATGCATATATAAATTCATTAAAATGAATTAACCCCTAGATCTACAATATCATGTAATATATAGATAAAAACTAATTTTGATATTACCTTATTGATGTTGCCTTCAATTTTGCACCTTGAATGAAGAAAAATCTTAGATTAAATTGAATCACCTCCAGAAATTGCAACAATCTAAAACACTACCCTTTATACTTATTTTATTTTATTTTAATTTAGAAAATTTCACCATGGACACCATGAAAAATTTGTCCATTCAGGAAGATGAAGAGAGCAAGAAAATGAAAAAATAATTTGTCAAGAGAGTGAATGGATGAATTTTTTTTTGGCAAGGCCAGCGGGGTTAGAAATGGACCCCTACCATTTATTGATATACCAAGAATGAAGAACAACAAGGGAAAGATACAGATTATAGGGAAAACAGGTATATCAAAGGAACAGCGAAGACAACCACAACATAGAAACACGAAATCCGCCTAGAATCTGGAAATGGCAGACATGAATTCAGGAGCAAAGCAAAAGCTAGATGCAGCAATTCCAAGTTTTAATCCTCCGACGATACTATCTTTCATATGAATAAATGATTTCCTTTTTCCAGTGAATATAATAGCATTTCTCTCCTCCCATATTATCTTAATGAATGTTTTCAGGGTGAACAGCAGCACATAGGATGATTCTCCTCTCCATCTAGTAGCCTTGAAAATAATATTCCATTCTTCCTCACTATCAGTAGAAACAGTTCGACCTGACATAATGGAATTCGTACAACTCCATAATCTGTTGACGTATGGGCAGTTGAAGAACAGGCGGAGCGTGTGCTCATCCTCAGCAAGGCAAAAACTACACGTAGTATCAATTAGAAGACCTCTCTGACTCAGTTTTACTTTTGTTTTTAATGCATTACCAAAAATATTCCATAGCATTATATTTTGTCCAGCTGAGTTATGATTCAACCAAATGCGTTTATGCCAACTGAGAGTAACTGGATTGTCATGGCAAACAAATTGCTTGTACATTGCTTTTATCGTGAATTTCTCATTGCAACAGGACCAGGTGATACCATCTTTTGGCGAAAACAGGACATGACAACCACTCAAGTGATTCCAGAGTAGTCGAACATTTATATTACTAGAGTAAGGGAGTAGAACACGACCATCAGTAATGAAATCCACTGCCAGGGCATTAATACTAATCCCAGTCTGAGCTTGACTGTTGAAAGATAGAAGGCGACCCAAAATCATCCCTTTATTCACCCAAGGGTCGTGCTAGAATGAAACATGACCGTTAATACCGATTCGACTTCTAACATAAGGAAGGATATCGGATCTGATCTTGAGAATACTTCGCCAAGTCCAACTACATGCAGGAGGAATATCCATAGTCCAAAAGTTTTTGTTGCCAATAATATTTTTGTAGGACCATTTCACCCATAAGCTGTCCTTATGATTCAAAAGATTGTCAATGTGATACACCATCACCGCACGATTCCACAAAAGCAAGTTTTTAATTCCAAGACCACCTCTTGACTTAGGCTTTTCAAGAGAGGAGAATGCACAAGGAGAAAGCTTATTTGAATTAATTGAACCATGCCAAAAGAAGTTAGACATAGCCCTTCTGATCATCTTGATTAACCTAATTGGAAGAATGAAGGATCGAGACCAATACACAGTCATGGAGAAGATAATAGAATTGATCAGAGTGAGCCTTCCTGCCTGACTAAGAAATCTATTGGTCCACAGGGAAAGTCTTGCTGTTATTCTATCAAACAGAGCAATACACTGAGCAAACGACACTCTCGAAGTTGCTAAAGGGATGCCAAGGTACATGGATGTCTCCGCTCTACGTGAAATGGCAGAAAAACTAGTGATTTGAGAGATAAGGACAGAATCCACTCCAGCTATCATTAAGTCAGACTTCGACAAGTTAATGGATAAGCCAGAGATCTTGAAGAATATATCGAGACCATCCATGATAGATTTAACTATCATCATATTTGGCTTGAAAAAGATAACCAGGTCATCAGCAAACATAAGAGATGTCACAAGGGGATTTTTACATTTCGGATGGAGAATGAAGCTACCATCAAGGACAAATTGGTTAATAATTTGGGTTAGCACTTCCATCACAATAATAAATAAATATGCAGACATAGGGTCTCCCTGTCGAACTCCCTGTTTACCATGAAAATATCCAACATTACAATTGTTGACCATGATGGAGTAACTCGACATTGATATACAGGAGTGGATCCATGCTACAAAGTGTTTGGGGAAGTTCATTAACCCCATGATCCTAACCACCGAGTCCCATTGAAGAGAGTCAAAAGCTTTCGAGATGTCAAGCTTGAACATTGCTCTGGGGGAAACATGGGAGTTGTTGTAGCCTTTCAGCAGTTCGTGGGACATCATAACATTGTCGAGAATGCTTCTTCCTTTTAGAAATGCAACTTGGTTGGAGGATATGACACTAGGAAGAACCACTTTGAGCCTGTTAGCAATAACCTTCGAAATACACTTGTATATAGTGTTACAACATGAAATAGGTCTGAAATCATTAACACAGCAAGCATTCTTCACCTTTGGGATAAGGGAAATATTAGTGGCATTGATGGAACCTATCATTTTGCATTTATTAAAAAAAATTTGAACAGCCTTCAAGAAAGATTGGCCAACAATTTCCCAACAAGTAGTAAAAAAATAAGCATTGAAGCCATCAGGACCGCCAAAGGAGTTGGCATTAAGAGAGAATAAGGCATCTTTAATTTCAGAGTCAGAAATAGCAGAGGAAAGGAAAGCATTTTCTTCAGGAGATATTCTGGGAATATTTATCGAGTCAAGGAGCTCAAGCGATGGAGTGGATTGATTACAATTTCCAAGCAAATTACTGAAATGGTCAAGAAACATATTAGAAATAAGGGTAGGGTCGCTGATGAACTCACCATTAACATCAATAAGGGAATGAATTGACTCGCGTGACTGTTTGGCTTTAAGGGAGGAATGGTAGAAAGCAGAATTCCTATCACCATCTTTAAACCATTGCATCCTCGTCTTCTGTTTTACCATATCACATTCAATCTTTAAGGCTTCAAAAAGTTGGGATGATATAGTAGCCTCTTTAGCTGCCAACTCACTATTTGTAATGTAAAACATCATCGATTCCCGAATATGAAGGAGTTCATGAGAGAGAGAGGTAGAAGCCAATTTTCCTTGACCAAATTTGTTCAACGCCCACTCTTTCAAGTTATCTTTAACTGCCTTCAGTTTACACTGCAAGATAAACATATGATTACCAAAGAAATTAGTGGACCAAGACTTGTTGACAATTTGAAGAAATTCAGGTTGAAGAACCCAAGCATTAAAAAATTTAAAATTTGCGTTTCTTTTTCTCAAGGCAGCACCAAAGGATAAGATTTGAGGGGAGTGATCAAATAGGCCATGCATAGGGAGAAGGTTAAATAAGTTAGGCCATTTGGATAGAGCATTGAGATTCGAAAATGAGAAGTCAATTTTGGAGAAGGTACCCGGAGAAGTACGTCTTGAGTTGTTCCAAGAGAAAGGGGCACCGATAGAATTAATCTCAATGAGGTCAGATTGGGAGATTGAACAGCCAAGGGGTCTTATTTGACGAAGAGATAAGGGATTACCACCCTGTCTGTGAGATAATTGGAATGAGCAGTTACAATCTCCAATTGCTATCCATGGATGAGTTTCTTAACGAAATGAAGGAAGAAGATCAAGAAAAGACTGTCTAGTTGTGACTGAGTTATGACCGTAAATAATAGTAAGATAAAAGGAAGTCGAAGTTGAAATATGGGAGTAGTGAAGGTGAATGAGTTGAGAAGTTGTGATGATAGGCGATAGCAACAGAATAGTGGGGTTATATAGAATCAGGATTCTTCCGTATGGAGCTTCAGATAGATTATTTATCATATTCGAGGATGGATTAATGAAGGTAGCAGCCTTGGATGATAGAGTAGCGTTAAGCTTAGTTTCAAGAATAGCAAGAAGACTCAACGAATAAGCAGTAATGATGTTTTTACATTGGTTTAGTTTAACTTTCGAGTGGGCTCCTCTGATATTCCATGCAGCAATGTTGTTCATCATTGATCAAACAATTGTTGTTGTTGGAGTTTCTTCTTGTTACCCCTGGTTAGAGGAGTAGATTGAACGTTCGTTTCTGGAACTGGAGATGATGAAGTTGTACCATCACAGGGGTTAAGGTCCATGACTGAGTGTAAATTAGATTTGATAGACTTACTATTACGAACTGGGGAATTGCTTACTTGTACTATCACAAGCTTCTTGTCAGAAATGGGGGGAGGGCTTGAAGTGGAAAGATTCAGAGAATGTGTAGGGGGTTTCCATGCAAGGGGAGCAGGAATATGAATATATGGATGATCATTGTCATGATGATTAGCAGAAGTTTTTGGAATTGGAGACTTTGAAAGAACAGAACTGCTATTAGTGTCTTTAGAGATGTGCACGTGCATAGAATGCTCTGCCCTGTCTTAAGAGGGAGTGGAATTTTGGTTGATGACACTCACACTTTCTTTGTCAATGCAATAATGAGCAAATGACAAAATTGGAGTTGAAGATGGAATGGAAGCAGCACAATTGGTTTTGCATGGTGGAACAGGGAGGGTGGTGGTATCAGGTTTGTTACTTGCATCAGGGGATATAACTTTAAGAGAACCATCAGAATTGTGCGTGTCATCACTTATTTTCTTCTCATTACCATAATTCTTGCATTTTTCCACTACAATTTCACTCTCACACAACTCAGAAAGCACATGATAAATATTATTTCCCAGGATATTAGAGTTTTCATTATCAGTAGTCTCCCTATTCCCAATAGACTTAACATGCAACACATTTCCAATCATATCTTCCTCATATATTTCACCATGTGACCTCTTATTTAGATCAGTGTTGCTTACCTCAGGGTCATCCTGAAGGTGGATTTGCATACCAGACGAAGTAGTTTTCTGTCTTCTAGTTCTGTTAACTATTTGCCATTTTTGTTTCTTACGTCTCATCATTATACCTTTATCTTTATTATTTTCCTTAAGCCCTTTATCATTGTCTGCTTCTAAGTTAGTTTGCTTTTCATTCTTCTCAGAACTAGCTGAAAATAGTAATTTTTCACAATTCGACTCTGTGTGACCAAATATATGACAACGAACACATATATCAGGCTTCCATTGATATTCAATTTGGATATGCTGGGTTCCACCGTCAGGCAGATGGACATGGAAGGAATCAATGAGACCCTGATCTGGTTTTATTGCAACTAAACACTTTGAAAACGACAATCTCTCCAATTTCTCAGTGGAATCATCCATACAAACGAGCCTACCCAATCTGCTTGCCAACCAATTAATGCCAATATGGGACCAAGCAAAGATGGGGATATTAGAGAGTTTAACCTACACTGGCACTGACGAAATAGATGCACAAGCATTACCAACTGAAGGATCCCATTGCTTTACTATAAAGAGTTTATTTTGCATAACTATGGGTTCTCCTTGTAAGATTCTGATCCTGTCTTCATCACAAGCAAAGTGAAATAAAAACAAAAAACCATTTGAACGGACCTTGATCAATCCTTTCAATTTCCAGTACTTCTTCAGAAAATTACTGACCACGGAATACGACAGTGGCTTGTCAAGGAAAAATCCAACTAGATAACTACTCCATACTTCAGCTCCAGCTTCAATGACACTAGGAGGAGGAATCATAATCTCATTTACAAACTCTGGGGTCATCTCAACTGGAATGTACTTCCCTGCGTTACTTGGTTTACGCTTGAAAAGGGAAGTCCATTGCAGTTGAGGAGAAAGAGGAAGATTTGAGGGGGGAAGAGCAGCTGAAGAATCAGGGACAGGGGATGAGGAAAGGACGTTGACAGTTGACGAAGAAGGCAGAGGCGGAGGAGGGGGATCAGGGGAAGGACAAAGGGGACTTGATGGAGAAGACGTGTGATGAGAGGTGGAGGACAGGGGTGGTAAGGGAGAGGACAGAGGAAGGATGGGAAGGTATGCCATGAGAAAGCAGCTAATACTTGTATTAAATAATAAAAGAGAATCAAGATAAGAAATCTTTCTCCTTCTTTTCATGAACCTCTTACCTTTTCAAATAAAATTTGAATAACTTCCATATCCTCTCTTTGACCAACCATAGAAAGAGTCATAGTAGGCCTCAAAATTTCGTAAACCCATTTAGCACTTAATTCTAATTAAACCCAAATTAAATATTCTATCGATTACCTATATCGACATGCGTACACATGACTTTTATATGTATGCATTTCTTTATATACTAATGTCATTCAAACATAAAATAAAATGTAATGATTAGTATTTCATAAATATTAATTAATTTTAACAATTTACTTCAATTATAAATTAACTAAATCGTGTGATTTTTTAGAATATTCATCATTACGATTATGTAGCTCAAAGATGTAAATTCAATCGGCGATTAATATCGAACAATTCAGATATTGACATTCGCATGTCACCTTAGTTAGAGGTGTGATGTTTTAGTTGAGTTTATCGCTTATATATATATTTTTGGTAAAATCCAATTTTACTATCATAAGCGGTACCCGGTGAGCATCATATACATCAATTCTCTTCATCAACACTATATCACACTGGGACTTATGGAATTTTTTTTGTCAAAATTCCAGAATATTCTACATTCAACTTGATTGGTTCAAACACAAAATCCTATGGTAAATAATAACATTTATTATCAAACGTACTACACCGGCCACGGAATTTGACTTTGAGTTGATTACAGTTGACCGCGATACTAACCTCTTATGACTGAGGAGATGAATACTATATTGAATAGCGTTCAACTTCCAATGTTTCTACTTAGACCCAACTTTAGTCGTTTGATGGACTCCTTGCCACAATTAACGATAATCAAAGTAGAATGCCCATATTGAAGCTCAACTGTATTGTCAAGTCAAAAGAACTATGTAATATCGTCACTTCAAGATTCTCTGTTTGACCTTAGCTATATTAACCAACAAAGAACTCTCGAGTGAGTAATTTCATAGTTATCCAATAACTATCAGTACGTAACCCCTTGGTACCTTAGCAACCATGAGTAATACATTGCCTAATATTAGAGAATGTTATGTACTCTAGTCTCAACGGATGTATCGATATCTTATCTTGAAACATCTCGACTAGGAATATTTATAATATGTTATTTTTAACGAGATAAATTTCTAGTGATTATAGCCATTGTAATGACTATCACATAACATATTATTTAAGGATGTTCTATTTAATATGATTCAAATTGATTACTTGATTAATTATATCACAAAATAACACTAGATAATAGAAAGAAAATACCTTTTATTTTGAACAAGATAGGTTATCGAGTTAGATATATGTAACAAATTACATAATTTCTCCTAGGGCTTATCCTTAATTCTAACAATCTCTCACTTAGACATGGTGTCAATAATGGAATCTTATATTAACTCATGCAACAAGTTTTCTCAAAAACTAATTAGCTCGGTCCCTTAATGAACGGGTATGCTATTTTGTTTTAAATTATCTACTATGTCAATTAACTCTCTTTGATGCAAATAAACTACATTTATCAAATATGTAACAACCCTCTCCAACACAAGCCTAATTTTCGACCCAATAGAAGCCCATCGAACCTTAGGTCCATTCCGTAGATGACTGTTATTTGGAAAAATTGATTGAATAAACAATATACAGAGCTATCTATGTATGCTTTTAGAATCTTACAACGGAAGGGATAAAATGTAATAATAAAATAAGCACCCTTTCACACATTCAAAATCATAGAAATATGATATCCCAAACATCCATAAGTACAATCTTCTAAAATAGTAAATTGATATGTCTAAAAATCAGGGTACGTTAGAGTCAATCATAAACATAAATAGATAGTTATACTGCCTTCTTCACACTCATCACCCACAAATTTCCCCATAAATTGTGGGTTGTAATGAGGAGGGAGTTAGAACAACAATGTCTGGTAAATAAAAATCTCAAGTCTTTCCATAATAGTATTTAGGTAGTAGCAATTAGATAAGTATCATGTCTTACGTATTCAAAATTATACCTTTCCAAGTATACCTCTGACTATAAGCCAACGGCCCTTCTAGCCTAGTTCCATAACATATCTCCAACTATAGACCAATGGCCATTTCCAGTCCAACTTCACAGCTATAGTGCAGGTGCAACGGAACTATGGAGTATATTGATTCAACAACACATCTCCCATCAATAATACCCTAACGATGCGAGAGAAAGTACCATGTCACTTGAGACCTTTTAAATGGGAAATAGGCATACTCCGGCCAATTAATACCTAGACCCTAAGCAAACCTCCACCATTTAATACCTAAACCCAAGGCGAACCCCGCCATTGTACTTCCTAGCTAACATCGTAAGAAATCTCACAAGGCCACTTAATAGTTATTAAATGGAGGAGAGGCAGACCCTCCAATCAACATTTAATACCTCAACCCTGAAGCGATGCCCCCTCCAAAGATATCCACTACCGCACCTAAAAGAGTTTCTCGACCATTTAATGTTAGTCCATGAGTTGATGGTTTTGATGACAACAACCTTAGAATAAGATTATAAAATATAAATACTAACAATATAGTTTAGATATATAGGTATATGTAGGATTTAACCATGCAGGTACCAAGAATGAAGACTATACAGTATAGAGATTCAAGATATCAAGATTGAAGACTCATGAGTATCAAGAATATCAAGATTATCAAGAGTTAAAGATTTCAAGACAAGTATTGAGTCTAGAATTATGTTAAAACTTCACAATAGCACTGAAATCTTCACTCCAATTTTCTTTTGGGATGGAACCCATTTCTACCATTTTAGTGGCTTACAAACCCACGACAAGTAGCTTACAAACCTACGACAAGTGGCTTACAAAACCACGAACATCCTAGTTTTGTACAAGTTCTCGAGTCCTGACATGATGAGATATTCTGTAGGAAGAAGCTTGCAAAACTACTTCAAAATGATTTTCAAAACTACTTCAGAATGATTTTCAAAATTATTTTTCAAAATGTTTTAGCCTTAAAAATTATCTTTTCAAATGATTTTCAAAAAAATGTTTTAGCCTTAAAATATTCTTATTTTTAAACTTCGTTTATTTTAAACTATCTTTTAATTATAATATTTTTATACTTAGATTTAAATATAAAATTATAGTAAAATTATATATATTATTCTCTATATTTATCTATGTATTTTATCTATAGTCAAGTATATTTATAAAGTTTAAAATAGTTTTAATATAAGATAAAGGTTATTTTCAAAGAAAAACAAAACATCAAAATTTCCTTTGGGATGTCGACATGCCCTAGTACCCCATGTAGATATAGTGACAGTTAGATTCAAAAATTTGAATTTCAAAAGAAGTGTCTATTCGCCATAACCTTTCACGAATAGACATGACTGTTGTTCTTCTATAAATAGGGTTAGTTTCAACGAATTTAATATTAGATTTTCTGGTTTTTCACTTCTCTTCTTCTTCCACATTTTCTTATTCAAAATCCTATCATTACTCTGCCGAAATCAACATTGAATCTAACTAGATTATCTCTGGTTTAATTCTCTATCACTATCTCAACAAGATCTAAGTGGTATTCAGAGTTATAGGCTTCTTTGTAATCTATCTAGCAAGAAAAGGTGTGATTGTAGCCTTGGAAATCAATCAAGCGAGAAAAGGTGTGATTGTAGCCTTGGAAATCAATTGGGTGAACTTGTCGCCCGTAAATCAAGTATCTCTACCGAGAGGATTGTGATTCTGGAGGATGTACCTCGTAGCCTTGAAACAGACGGTTGTAATTGTTGAATTGCTTTTGAAAGGAAATTCATACTTAGTTGTGCAGGACTGGATGTAGGGTAACCGCGAACCAATATAAAATCCGGTGTGTTCTTTCCTTTACTGCATTTACTTTATTTCTGCATCTGTGTTTGTTTCTGTGATTATATCTGTGTCTGAATATTGCATACATTTGTGTTCAAATTAACATAAACTCAAAAAGATTTAGTAATTTCTTATAAACACTATTCACCCCCTTTAGTGTTATTCCTAGCCTTAAGATTCGTAATCTGCATTCCTCAAATTTGGTATCAGAGCAAGGTTTTCAAAAGTTTCATAATCTGATTTTTGAAAAGTTTTCAAAATGGCTACCAACACTGGTACTGTTATTAACACTAGTATCCCTGTCACTAGTTCTTTTGTAGAAGGTCAGTCTACTGCCAGACCACCACTTTTTAATGGCAGTAACTATGCATATTGGGCATGTAGGATGAAAATATATTTACAATCTATAGGATTAGATACTTGGAATATCACACAAACTTAATATTCTGAACCCACAACTAATTTTGCATAGTGGACTATTGAGCAAAAGACTGTTGCACAAAATAATTCTAAAGCAATGAATATTCTGTTTTGTTCACTTGATAGGAATGAATTTAATAGAGTATCAGTTTGTAAGTCTGCATATGAAATCTGGAAAACTTTGCAAGTTACTCATGAAGGAACAAGCAAAGTTAAACAGACAAAAATTTCCATGCTCACAAATCAGTTTCAGTTATTTAAAATGAATACTAATGAGCCTATTTCCGATATGTATAGTCGATTTCAAGATATTGTGCATTCTTTAATATCCTTGGGAAAGGAATTTTCGGAAGAAGATCAAGTCAGAAAATTTTTAAATTCTCTCACTCCAGAATGGGATCAAAAGACACTTGCAATTGAAGAGGCAAATGACATCAGTACCTTAAAGATAGAAGAATTGATTGGAAATCTAATGTCGTTTGAAGTCCAAATGATCGGGAGAAGAGAAAGCAAAGCATCTGAAAAGAAATCAATGACATTCAATGCATTAACCGATGGATCAGACTCAAACAGTGATAATGATGAAGAGATAGCATTTATGACCAGGAATTTTTGGAAATTCCTGAAATACAGAAAGATGAATAATCTCAAGAGAAACAACTATAAGAATTCTGGAAATCAGAATGCAGTGCGAAACAATGTAAAATGTTTCAACTGTGATGAACAGGCCATATCAAAAGAGACTGTCTGTATCCAGAAAGACATAATCCTCCTATAAACAATGATTTAGTAAAGAAACGAAAGCGTGCATTTACCGCTACTCTAGACGACTCAGACTCGTTCTCAAGCGATGATGATCAGAAGACAGATAACTCAAGTTTGTGTTTCACTGCAATTCACGACTTCAACAAATTCAAGGAAACAGACTCAGAAAAAGTTACACATTTACAATACAATTGATTGAAATTGCATGCTTAGAATTAGATGATTGATTGTTTGATTGATTGATTTTGAATTGGTGTGTTGATTGAATTTTAAATTTATTTTTTTATTATTTTATTTTTATTATTTTTTATTTTCTGGAGTATACTATAATTCTAATAATATTCCAGATATATTTATATATATATATAAACATTAAAATAATAGGTATATATTTATTAGAATACTAAAGAAAAATAAATCATAAAAATTCACAGGAGTATGTCGACATGGTCCCTACCCTGATGTCGACATAGGTACTTGAATTTGAAATTCAAAATTTGAATTCAAATACTTGAATTTCCCTCCACCTTTTCACTTCATTCAATACTCTTAAAAGGCATCTTTTGACCAGAAAACATGTCTTTCAAAAATCTATTTATTCATTATCTTTTATCACAACTTTTCACTTTCATTTTCAAATTCAAATTCTCTCTTCAAAACTTCAAGCTCTCTACTCTCTACTTTAATGGTTTTTTCAAGCAACCCCTCCACCATGAGACTTTCCAGAAACTTGAAAGAGCAACTCCTCAATAATCCGGAGGCCATAAAAGCATACATCAATTATGCTAACTATGGAAAAGTCCATCCCGGAAAGTATGCTATTTTTCAAGATTTTGCTTCTTATGAAATTGATACTCTTTTTGGAAACAATCAAATTCTTAGTCTTGTTGATTCTTCTCAAAATGATTTTGTTTGTTACCCAAATCTTGTTAAAATTTTCTATGCAAATCTCAATCGAGAATTTTATGAAGGAAATGATAATGAAATTTGGAGTAGTGTCAAAGGCACTAAAATTGTTTTGAATTGTGATCTTTTGGGTACCATTCTCAATTGCAAAAGCACGGGAATGGATCTTTCTAGTTTTCAAATCGATGAACATGATCGTAAGACATTTCATCATATTTTTGAAGGAGATGAAAACTTTGAATTTAAAAACTGAAACTTTCGTCCTAAAGCAAGGGTTGTCAATCTACTTTTACAACATACTTTGACCCCAAGATCGGGAAATTTTAATAATCCTACTTCAAAAGCGTGCAAAGCACTTTTTGCTATTTTCGGAAATTATGATATCAATTGGGTGCAAGTTATTTTGGATGAACTTCGTCCTAAAAATTTTGAAATGGGAGAAAAACACCTTTTATCATGGAATTTACCTTACTCGGATTTTCAACTATTTTGGAGTAAATTTCAAAGGAGAAGAATTTATTTCAAGAAAAGTTTTTAATATTTCAAACATTTCTCTCATGAAAATCCGATATGTTTTTCAACCTTATGAAACTCTTGCCGAAAAGGAAGAGCGCTTGGCTCATGAAGAAATGGAAGAGGAAGAAGAAGACGAAGGGGATGAAATGGAAATAGAAGAAGAAGAAGGAGGAGAATCATCCCTAGAAAGTATTGAATATCCCTCCAATCCTACCAACAAAACCCTTCTCAAAAACCAAAAGATTATCGTTGAGAATCAACGAGTTCTTAAAAGATCTGTTAGTAAGAAGTTGGACAAAATATCATCCAAGATGAACAAGTTTTTCTCCAAAGTCAGCAAGAAACTTGGATTATCTTCATCTTCATCATCTTCTAACTAGTTCTATAACCTCATATCATGTCGAATTAGTTTAAGTTTGTTTTTGAGTGTTTATGTAGTTGTTTATGATTAATCATTGTATCACTCTTCTATGCAATGAAATTGAATTTCCTTTCAGTTATCTAGCTTGTCTAATCTCTTGAATAAATGTTAGTATATTATAAATATATATATATATATATACATAATTATTCACAAAATCAAAATGGTCATCAAATTTCACTGTATCATGTCGACATCCCCCCATTGACCATGTCGACATATACTGGTCAGAAATGACACTTCATTTTTGAATTTGAAATTTGAATAACTACCATATGTCTATTCATTTCAAACAAATTTCTACACCTATATATACCCATTTCTTCCAGAATTCATTACTGAATATTATTTATTATCTATTCTATCTCTCATTCTTCTCACAATTTCAAAAATGGCTAATCCAATTCATAACTTATCCGAGATTCTTGAAGAAACTCTTAATTCATTCAAGAATATTCTCTCGTTCATTCTTCGTAACCAGCGACACTTAGAGTTGAGTCAAATGCAGATGATCAAGGAGCAAGAAAGGCATTTCGTTGCAATTCGATGGATGATTTCTTCTCTGCACAAGGATGATAACGAAGCACATCCTCCTGTCTCTCTCACAAATGACAATGAAAATTGGGATGCCATCAAAGCAGACCCTATTTTCGGAGAAGAAAGATGGGTCGAAGTTCCCCGTAACGTTTAATTTGTTTGCTTTATTACTTTGTTTGAATTGATTGTTTTGATTGAAATTGGTTGTTTTGATTGATTTGATTTATACATTGGTGTGGTTTGATGATTGTATAAATATACATTAATATATTTATAATCGTTGATTGAATATCATGTCTATAAGTATAGTTATTTCTTAAATATACTCTATTATATAGTTTATTAATGCAGGTACTTGAGTACAAGAATAAGGGGGAGTTGTATAGTTTAGATTTTGTTGATGACAAAGAGGGAGAAATATAAAATAAGGTAATTAGGCATAGATTAAGGGGGAGTTATTAGATTTAGGGGGAGTTATTAGGATATAAGTAATATTTTATAAACAAAGGTTGTCATCATCAAAAAGGGGGAGATTGTTAGTCCATGAGTAGATGGTTTTGATGACAACAACCTTAGAATAAGATTATAAAATATAAATACTAACAATATAGTTTAGATATATATATGTATATGCAGGATTTAACCATGCAGGTACCAAGAATGAAGACTGTACAGTATAGAGATTCAAGATATCAAGATTGAGGACTCATGAGTATCAAGAATATCAAGATTATCAAGATTTCAAGATAAGTATTGAGTCTAGAATTATGTTAAAACTTCACAATAGCACTTAAATATTCACTCCATTTTTCTTTTGGGTTGGAACTCATTTCTACCTTTTTAGTGGCTTACAAACCCATGACTAGTAGCTTACAAACCTACGACAAGTGGCTTACAAACCCACGAACATCTTG
The DNA here is from genome assembly GCA_030737815.1 of Allium fistulosum. Taxonomy (NCBI): domain Eukaryota; kingdom Viridiplantae; phylum Streptophyta; class Magnoliopsida; order Asparagales; family Amaryllidaceae; genus Allium; species Allium fistulosum. The sequence goes on from CM060906.1 coordinate 58,267,359, forward strand.
GTTTTGTACAAGTTCTCGAGTCCTGACATGATGAGATATTTTGCAGGAAGAAGCTAGCAAAACTACTTCTAAATGATTTTCAAAACTACTTTAGAATGATTTTCAAAATTACTTTTCAAAAAGTTTTAGCCTTAAAAATTATCTTTTCAAATGATTTTCAAAAAAGATGTTTTAGCCTTAAAATATTCTTGTTTTTAAACTTCGTTTATTTTAAACTATCTTTTAATTATAATATATTTATACTTAGATTTAAATATAAAATTATATATATTATTCTCCATATTTATCTATGTATTTTATCTATAGTCAAGTATATTTATAAAGTTTAAAATAGTTTTAATATAAGATAAAGGTTATTTTCAAAGAAAAACAAAACATCAAAATTTCCTTTGGGATGTCGACATGCACTAGTACCCCATGTCGACATAGTGACAGTTAGATTCAAAAATTTGAATTTCAAAAAAAGTGTCTATTCGCCATAACCTTTCACGAATGGACATGACTGTTGTTCTTCTATAAATAGGGTTAGTTTCAACGAATTTTAATATCAGATTTTTTGGTTTTTCACTTCTCTTCTTCTTCCACATTTTCTTATTCAAAATCCTATCATTACTCTGCCGAAATCAACATTGAATCTAACTAGATTATCTCTGGTTTGATTCTCTATCACTATCTCAACAAGATCTAAGTGCTATTCAAAGTTATAGGCTTCTTTGTAATCTACCTAGCGAGAAATGGTGTGATTGTAGCTTTGGAAATCAATCAAGCGAGAAAAGGTGTGATTTCAGCCTTGGAAATCAATTGGGTGAACTTGTCACCCGTAAATCAAGTATCTCTACCCAGAGGATTGTGATTCTGGAGGGTGTACCTCGTAGCCTTGAAACAGAGGGTTGTAATTGTTGAATTTCTTTTGAAAGGAAATCCGTACTTAGTTGTGCGGGACTGGATGTAGGGTAACCCCGAACCAGTATAAAATCCGGTGTGTTCTTTCCTTTACTGCATTTACTTTATTTCTGCATCTGTGTTTGTTTCTGTGATTATATCTGTGTCTGAATATTGCATACATTTGTGTTCAAATTAACATAAACTCAAAAAGATTTAGTAATTTCTTATAAACACTATCCACCCCCTCTAGTGTTATTCCTAGCCTTAAGATCCGTAATCCGCATTCCTCGCATTTGGTATCAGAGCAAGGTTTTCAAAAGTTTCATAATCTGATTTTTGAAAAGTTTTCAAAATGTCTACCAACACTGGTATCGTTATTAACACTAGTATCCCTGTCACTAGTTCTTTTGTAGAAGGTCAGTCTACTGCCAGACCACCACTTTTTAATGGCAGTAACTATGCATATTGGGCATGTAGGATGAAAATATATTTACAATCTATAGGATTAGATACTTGGAATATCACACAAACTAAGCATTCTGAACCCACAACTAAGTTTGCACAGTGGACTACGGAGCAAAAGACTGTTGCACAAAATAATTCTAAAGCAATGAATATTCTGTTTTGTTCACTTGATAGGAATGAATTTAATAGAGTGTCAGTTTGTAAGTCTGCATATGAAATCTGGAAAACTTTGCAAGTTACTCATGAAGGAACAAGCAAAGTTAAACAAACCAAAATTTCCATGCTCACAAATCAGTTTCAGTTATTTAAAATGAATACTAATGAGTCTATTTTCGATATGTATAGTCGATTTCAAGATATTGTGCATTCTTTAATATCCTTGGGAAAGGAATTTTCGGAAGAAGATAAAGTCAGAAATTTTTTAAATTCTCTCACTCCAGAATGGGATCAAAAGACACTTGCAATTGAAGAGGCAAATGACATCAGTACCTTAAAGATGGAAGAATTGATTGAAAATCTAATGTCGTTTGAAGTCCAAATGATTGGGAGAAGAGAAAGCAAAGCATCTGAAAAGAAATCAATGGCATTCAATGCATTAACCGATGGATCAGACTCAAACAGTGATAATGATGAAGAGATAGCATTTATGACCAGGAATTTTTGGAAATTCCTGAAATACAGAAAGATGAATAATCTCAAGAGAAACAACTATAAGAATTCTGGAAATCAGAATGCAGTGCCAAACAATGTCAAATGTTTCAACTGTGATGAACCAGGCCATATCAAAAGAGACTGTCCGTATCCAGAAAGACATAATCCTCCTATAAACAATGATTTAGTAAAGAAACGAAAGCGTGCATTTACTGCTACTCTAGATGACTCAGACTCGTCCTCAAGTGATGATGATCAGAAGATAGATAACTCAAATTTGTGTTTCACTACAGTTCACGACTTCAACAAATTCAAGGAAACAGACTCAGAAAAAGGTACACATTTACAATACAATTGATTGAAATTGCATGCTTAGAATTAGATGATTGATTGTTTGATTGATTGATTTTGAATTGGTATGTTGATTGAATTTTAAATTTATTTTATTATTATTATTTTATTTTTATTATTTTTTATTTTCTGGAGTATACTATAATTCTAATAATATTCCAGATATATTTATATATATATATACATTAAAATAATAAGTATATATATTTATTAGAATACTTAGGAAAAATAAATCATAAAAATTCACAGGCGTATGTCGACATGGTCCCTACCCTGATGTCGACATAGGTACCTGAATTTGAAATTCAAAATTTGAATTCAAATACTTGAATTTCCCTCCACCTTTTCACTTCATTCAATACTCTGAAAAGGCATCTTTTGACCAGAGAACATGTCTTTCAAAAATCTATTTATTCACTATCTTTTATCACAACTTTTCATTTTCATTTTCAAATTAAAATTCTCTCTTCAAAACTTCAAGCTCTCTACTCTCTACTTTAATGGCTTCTTCAAGCAACCCCTCCACCATGAGACTTTCCAAAAACTTGAAAGAGCAACTCCTCAATAATCCGGAGGCCATAAAAGCATACATCAATTATGCTAACTATGGAAAAGTCCATCCCGGAAAGTTTGCTATTTTTCAAGATTTTGCTTCTTATAAAATTGATACTCTTTTTGCCAACAATTAAATTCTTAGTCTTGTTAATTCTTCTCAAAATGATTTTGTTTGTTACCCAAATCTTGTTAAAATTTTCTATGCAAATCTCAATCGAGAATTTTATGAAGGAAATGATAGTGAAATTTGGAGTAGTGTCAAAGGCACTAAAATTGTTTTGAATTGTGATCTTTTGGGTACCATTCTCAATTGCAAAAGCACGGGAATGGATCTTTCTAGTTTTCAAATCGATGAACATGATCGTGAGACATTTCATCATATTTTTGAAGAAGATGAAAACTTTGAATTTAAAAACCGAAACTTTCGTCCTAAAGCAAGGATTGTCAATCTTCTTTTACAACATACTTTGACCCCAAGATCGGGAAATTTTAATAATCCTACTTCAAAAGTGTGCAAAGCACTTTTTGCTATTTTCGGAAATTATGATATCAATTGGGTGCAAGTAATTTTGGATGAACTTCGTCCTAAAAATTTTGAAATGGGAGAAAAACACCTTATATCATGGAATTTACCTTACTCGGATTTTCAACTATTTTGGAGTAAATTTCAAAGGAGAAGAATTAATTTCAAGAAAAGATTTTAATATTTCAAACATTTCTCTCATGAAAATCCGATATGTTTTTCAACCTTATGAAACTCTTGCCGAAAAGGAAGAGCGCTTGGCTCATGAAGAAATGGAAAAGGAAGAAGAAGAAGGGGATGAAATGGAAATAGAATAAGAAGAAGGAGGAGAATCATCCCTAGAAAGTATTGAATATCCCTCCAATCCTACCAACAAAAACCTTCTCAAAAACCAAAAGATTATCGTTGAGAATCAACGGGTTCTTAAAAGATCTGTTAGTAAGAAGTTGGACAAAATATCAACCAAGATGAACAAGTTTTTCTCCAAACTTAGCAAGAAACTTGGATTATCTTCATCTTCATCATCTTCTAACTAGTTCTATAACCTCATATCATGTCGAATTAGTTTAAGTTTGTTTTTGAGTGTTTATGTAGTTGTTTATGATTAATCATTGTATCACTCTTCTGTGCAATGAAATTGAATTTCCTTTCTGTTATCTAGCTTCTCTAATCTCTTGAATAAATGTTAGTATATTATATCTATACTATATTGCAAAACCTTGGTCAAACCGGTCAAAGTGAAGCCTTTTTTGGACTACCCAAACTACCCTTTTCCATCCACGACAATTAGCAGAAAACGGGGGTCTTTCCGTCTTCCTTTCGTCCACCATGTACTCAAAGCGGTTGCCATATTCCATTTCATCCCCGCTTCCCTTTCCCAACTTTTTCTTCCCCCTTACCTTACAAAATCGAAAGACAAAAAACCGTTCGTTAACTTAACTATCAATTCTCGGCGACTGATGAATCAAACAATTGCGTGCGATCGACAAGGCTTCAACATCTATTTTCAGATTGGTAGATTGGAGAAGTATGGTTGATTCATGGTAGAAGACGATTTGCCTACATCTTTTCCCCCTTTTATGACTCGGTTTATCCAAGTTAAAGCCGAGAGCAACAAAGTGTTCGAAACCAGGCAACCATTGAGGATGCACGACACCTAGATCCGAAGATCACCTATTGAAGCCACAACTCACGTGTCCGCCAGCGCCTAAAAAGCCGAGAGCGACGAAGAGGAAGACTTCCTCCTCCGCCGATGAACCTCTATTTTGCTCCATTCCTCGCGATCTGAATTCTGTTTCTACTAAAGTTCCCTTCGACATCACTTCGTCGCCTGAGAAGAAACGGATTCCAGTTGAGTAATTAAAAAAAGGGTTCGATGATTTTGTAGCACTGTCATTCATCATTAACCGCTTTTACTATATTTACTGATGCAGATCGCTGAAGAAGAGGCATAGTGTCGGAAATAGGCGATGGCTGTGGATCTAGGGCTTTCGAACGACACGGATCGAGTTTGGAGTTTGTGGTATTCTCCCAAATTTAGCTTTTAAATTTTTTATTCACATGTTTTTTGCTAATTGGATGTTGAAAGAGGTAAATTTTCAATAGTGCTAACCATGTTGGGTGCTGGATGACCCAGCAGTAGACCGGGATCAGTCAGGAGTGATGATGAAAGTTTCCAAAATCATGACACTTGGATCTGTACTAATGCACTCATATCCCACTGCAGAAATTAGGCTTCTCCATTGAGGCTGGAATGCTTTCAAGCAATTTTAGACGTCTTCAATAGCAGATGGATTATGGAATCCTACTTTATTTCATGCCAGGTACCTGTGAACTTGATTAAAATCTTAATTTCACTAATTGCTTCTAATTGATTTTGTTCGACAATTATTACAGTTTGTTTATGAAAACTGTGATTTTGAAGTTTGTTATTACTCTGCTTAATGATTGTGGAAGGTTCAGTCTACTAATTGTAAACAAAATACATAAACCTTCATCTAAACTGTTCAACTATGCAAGATCCAACGTCTACAGTTTTCATATCTGTAGTTTTTTTGTTGTTGCAAACATCGACAATGAAACAGGTTTCCTTTTCCAATTGAAGTATATAAAGAAGCAAGACGTGTATGTCTGCTTTCTACGATTCTATAATATTTCTAAAAAAATATACAAACATAAGGTGATAAATTGAAATAGCTACAATTTCATGTATTTATTATCCTTTCATCTTTTCCATTTTGTTGTCAAGTTGTTTAACAATTTTTGAAGATTACGCTTAATGACTTAATTTGATACTAAGGTTTTCATTAAAAGTTGCAATTGTAAAAGGTTAACATTTGTCACATTATTTATATAAAAATCATCTATTGTTAAATTGGTCATCAAATCACTAGCCCTAATAATAATTCCATGGGTGAACTTTTTTTGCTTTCAATCAACCTGATTATCCAAACATTTTTGTTTATGCTGTTGGAATTTTCAAAGCTTTGACATTCGATTGGCGTAAATTTCTCAGCCCTTCATTCAATAATTGGTGTTGTAGTTCTATTAATTGGATGTTTGCTTCAGTATGAAAGGTATTAAACTTCTCTTCTACAATAAGTTAAATTTTTGTTCAGTCGGCATATGTAATAATGGTCAAAATCACTGCCATGTTATGTCTTCCAATATTTTCCTTTTCACTTTTGGGATATTCATAGCAACGCAATAATGTTTGCTTTGTATGGACATGGTAATGTTGGTTGTTCTATTTTTATCAAACCTACTTTATGCAATATTTGTCCTAATATGGTAAACACATTTGAAGGTTATTTAAGGTATATAGTAACTATACTCGATAATTTTTTAAATAGACAAGCACGTCTATAAGACTTCATTTTTCCATTATATTCCCCTTTTTAATCCTTGATTTTGCTAATTATGTATATCCTCTCTTAAGCTAAAGGTCAAAGGAAACATAAGGTTATTTTCATGACAAGGTTTGATTCATTGATCTGACTAAATTCTACATAACTTATGTGCATTTTTAATGGTAGGTTGGTTTTCATTTTTATTTACAACTGACTTATGGGCATTGCTTTATATGTGCTAAAAGCTCAGAGGATGAAAGCTGATTACATCGATTTATATGCCGAAAAAGAAGGTAAATTACTCAAAATATCTGGAATACCCATCCACTTTTGAATGGGATGGCAAGGATATTTTTTTAATCTATATATATTCTGCATTATAACTTTTTACCTGCTAATTTCACACATTTAGTATCCACCTAATAGTATAAACATACTCTTTCATATTCTTCAAGATTTTATTGTTCAGTTCCTTCTTTAATCTGCACCCTAAATAGCTCTAAAATCCTAGATTCTTTTCAGCCTAACTTCTTATTTCGTTCATGGAAGCTTTAATCGCCTTATCTATACACTTCCACTAGGGGTAACTATTTAATGATATAAACAAAAGAAACAGTCATTCATGTATTGATTCAAGGATTTCTTTTGTGATGGCTTTTGTCTAATTAATAGGTCTACTGTATTAAAATGAATTATATTAAAGAAGTCCATCATTACTGAATAATAACATGTTTTAAACTGTGTCAATGTACATTGTTTGTTAATGAAGAATAATACTTTTAAATTCTTTGTCGTTAAAGTCTGCACTTGCCTGAACATCAAGTCCAATTCGGATACTCAATATTAGATCAATGACAGCCTTAAGTATTTATTGTAATTATGCTAATCACAAATTATTACTTATTTGTGAGCTTTTTATCAAAATTGGCACTTTTCTGTAAATATTGTTTAATGGTTGAAGATTTTGAGCCAAGGTGCAAATCTCTACTACTAATAATGAGAATTCCATACTAATTTGCGATAAGTCAATCTAGAGACTTAGAATCTATTTTCCATACATAGAATTACCAACCCTAAAATCGTATGGTTTCTTAAGGTGCACAGCTCAAAATTTCCTTAAGGTGGTATTCAATGGAGATTTAAAAAAAACATCATTATATACTATTTTTATTTGATCATTTGCTAAGTTCATGCCCATTTAATGTTATTAACCATGTTTGATTATGGCATATCACATGAAAATCATGAACTATGAAATATTGCCCCACCAAAAATTAATAGAACTATTGTCTGTAGGTTTTGCAGCCGATGTTCTTTCATTGAAAATTCATTCAAAACATGGAGAGTGGATGGATGTTGGGAAAATTTACCGTAATGACGGATAATAAATTATAGAAGAAAGGTACGGGGTCGCTAGCACAATCTTTTTTCGATGAGATTTAAAAATTATTCGAATCGCCCACCATTTTTTTTAAGATTTGTCTACTGCAAATCAATATTATCATCATATGATGTTTTAAAATTTCAAATAATATGATGGTTAATCTCATGATACATGATGGTTAATCTTATAAGATGATAATTTAAATAACTTAACATTATTTCCATCTTATATTAATTAATAAGATGCTAAAAAATTAATTAATAAGAAGGTTAATCTTATTACTAACTTAGTTTCCTCTTATTTCAAGAAATAAAATAAAAATTGTAAAGTACACACAAAATTGCGTTTGGTTAAATTATGAAATGAATATAATGTTTATTTGGAAAAAAGCGTTAAGTATTATGTAACAAATACAACAAAAAATATAAACCTTCAGTCCAAATGGCTTTAATTTATTTATTTAATTAAGTTAACAATTTTTATTATATGAATTGTATGCATGTTAATTGCTCAAAACTATTTATAATCAACGTATTTGTTTATTTTTCACACTTAATAATTAATAATTTATTTATTTAATTAAGTTAATATTTATTTAATTGTGTTGGGCTTCATTGGCACAAAGAAGATTCTTGGTATTTTTGGTATGCATTTTTTTGCATATTCTATTTTGGCTTTAATACAACACAATAAAGATGTTGAAATAGCTTTGGGTGTACAACAAGGTTGATTTGCAATCCTGCGTGCTTCTGATATAAAACCATGTCAAATATATGGCTCAACTTTGTGATGCTTTTGATAATGCTATTTTGATTATGTTAACAGTGCACTTCAAATTTTTTAAATATAAGACACAAGGGGTGTATGTCAGTACAAAACTTTAACCAACTGGAATTATATATTGATACAATTAAATATGCGCCATTGAAGCAAACATCTGAAGCGAATTTACAAAATTTTATTTGATTTATATGTTATATTCTAAAATCTAAGATAATAAAACAATATTAGAAAGCATATATCATGTCGGGCTATAATAGTATATATTCGCTTTGGTAAGATTACTGCGTAATATTTGCGACTTCTATCTATAATATAGTATTAGTGGCTTGAAATAATCATATGATTAAATTGGACAGAGAGTTGATATATATACATGTTTGATAGAGTTGGTAACTTTATTGTTTTTGTGTTATAATAGCATTCTACCTTTTCACAGGCAAAATATTCCTTGCTGTAGGTGCTGGACTCAAGCATGGTGGTGTAAATGTAGATTGACATTTTAGTTGAATTATTTCTTGCTATAGGCGTTGGACTCCATCATGGAGTTGTTAATGCAGATGGACAAGTCAACAGAATTATTTGATAATACATTTCTTTTATGGTATTCAATGTGTAGCACATCATCCTTAATTTGATTCCTATTATAAATATTGTACGTTTATTGATATCTAGCCTATTTCAGCTTCTCTGCACCTGTCCAAAGTTTAATCTATGTTTTACCAGATTTTTATTTAAATTAGTTCGTATGCTATTTAAACAAATATATGCCCATTGATATTTCTGCTGAGTCTATTATGTGTTTGATTGGAACTGTTAAATGTTTTAATTCCTCCAGTCTCGAGTGTATTGAGTTGAATGATGACGTATATTGTTACAAGAAGTTTTGGATAACAAGTTCTCATTATTGACTGAAGTAAATATAATGCGTTGAATACATGCATATTAAGCTTATACAACTCTTACATGTCACAAGATTAATTTCTCAATACTTAATGGGTAGAAAAATGTTTAACCATTCAGCCAATGTAGGGCATATTGATCTTTATAAGTATCATGCTTACCTAAACCTTGCACTTAACTTTGCTGAACCAGAATGACTGCGGTGGACTTCCCAAATTTTGAAAATCCCCACGTCAATAGTACAGTATAAAAGACCCGCAGTGCTCAATCTTACTAATCCAAAAATAAAAGTTCTCCGAAGACCAATCCACAACAAAAGAAGCTGCTAGCTTTATATCATCAACTTAAGATCAATGCATGTACAAATAGCGTTCCTCACTGAATCAGACTTGACTATTTGAATTGTCAACTAAAGATCAATGCATGTACAGTATAATTCCTTATGAAATCATTTCTTGAAATGCTCGGCTTTTTGGATGATGCTAAATTTTAAATGGCGGAGCCATAACTATTGTATATATCATATAACTCTCCTTTTATATACAACATACCAACATTAATGTTAAAAAAATGATTTGTGCATGTACGCACATAAAAATGCAACATCACATACAATGTCATTTCATAAGGTGACAAAAAAAAACTAACAAACAATGTTTCATAATACCAATTCCTCCTGCACACGTGCACGTGCATTGCACGTGCCAAAGAACTCCTACAAAGGTGCTTCATCATTATCGGGTTTACCTATCGTCTTTCTTACAACACCTTATTTCTGTTTATTTGTCATATCCTCTTCCTCTTTTTTCCCATAATTAACGAAAACATTACTATAATCTCTCACAATATCATAATTGTAACAAAGACAAAATACGTCACTTCCTTCTTTGCACACGTCCAACGGACGCGCCACCATACTTGTATATATATATATATATACACATAATTATTCACAAAATCAAAATGGTCATCAAATTTCACTGTATCATGTCGACATCCCCCCCTTGACCATGTCGACATATACTGGTCAGAAATGACACTTCATTTTTGAATTTGAAATTTGAATAACTACCATATGTCTATTCATTTCAAATGAATTTCTACACCTATATATACCCATTTCTTCCAGAAGTCATTACTGAATATTATTTCTTATCTATTCTATCTCTCATTCTTCTCACAATTTCAAAAATGGCTAATCCAATTCATAACTTATCCGAGAATCTTGAAGAAACTCTTAATTCATTCAAGAATATTCTCTCGTTCATTCTTCGTAACCAGCGACACTTAGAGTTGAGTCAAATGCAGATGATCAAGGAGCAAGAAAGGCATTTCGATGCAATTCGATGGATGATTTCTTCTCTGCACAAGGATGATAACGAAGCACATCCTCCTGTCTCTCTCACAAATGACAATGAAAATTGGGATGCCATCAAAGCAGACCCTATTTTCGGAGAAGAAGGATGGGTGGAAGTTCCGCGTAACGTTTAATTTGTTTGCTTTATTACTTTGTTTGAATTGATTGTTTTGATTGAAATTGGTTGTTTTGATTGATTTGATTTATACATTGGTGTGGTTTGATGATTGTATAAATATACATTAATATATTTATAATCGTTGATTGAATATCATGTCTATAAGTATAGTTATTTCTTAAATATACTCTATTATATAGTTTATTAATGCAGGTACTTGAGTACAAGAATGAGGGGGAGTTGTATAGTTTAGAGTTTGTTTGTTTTTGTTGATGACAAAGAGGGAGAAATATAAAATAAGGTAATTAGGCATAGTTTAAGGGGGAGTTATTAGATTTAGGGGGAGTTATTAGGATAGAAGTAATATTTTATAAACAAAGGTTGTCATCATCAAAAAGGGGGAGATTGTTAGTCCATGAGTTGATGGTTTTGATGACAACAACCTTAGAATAAGATTATAAAATATAAATACTAACAATATAGTTTAGATATATATGTATATGCAGGATTTAACAATGCAAGTACCAAGAATGAAGACTGTACACTATAGAGATTCAAGATATCAAGATTGAAGACTCATGAGTATCAAGAATATCAAGATTATCAAGAGTTTAAGATTTCAAGATAAGTATTGAGTCTAGAATTATGTTAAAACTTCACAATAGCACCGAAATCTTCACTCCATTTTTCTTTTGGGATGGAACCCATTTCTACCTTTTTAGTGGCTTACAAACCCACGACAAGTAGCTTACAAACCTACGACAAGTAGCTTACAAACCCACGAACATCCTGGTTTTGTACAAGTTCTCGAGTCCTGACATGATGAGATATTCTGCAGGAAGAAGCTTGCAAAACTACTTCAAAATGATTTTCAGAACTACTTCAGAATGGTTTTCAAAATTGTTTTTCAAAATGTTTTAGCCTTAAAAATTATCTTTTCAAATGATTTTCAAAATGATGTTTTAGCCTTAAAATATTCTTGTTTTTAAACTTTCGTTTATTTTAAACTATCTTTTAATTATAATATATTTATACTTAGATTTAAATATAAAATTATAGTAAAATTATATATATTATTCTCTATATTTATCTATGTATTTTATCTATAGTCAAGTATATTTATAAAGTTAAAAATAGTTTTAATATAAGATAAAGGTTATTTTCAAAGAAAAACAAAACATCAAAATTTCCTTTGGGATATCGACATGCCCTAGTACTCCATGTCGACATAGTGAAAGTTAGATTCAAAAATTTGAATTTCAAAAGAAGTGTCTATTCGCCATAGCCTTTCACGAATGGACATGACTGTTGTTCTTCTATAAATAGGGGTTAGTTTCAATGAATTTAATATTAGATTTTCTGGTTTTTCACTTCTCTTCTTCTTCCACATTTTCTTATTCTAAATCCTATCATTACTCTGCCGAAATCAACATTGAATCTAACTAGATTATCTCTAGTTTGATTCTCTATCACTATCTCAACAAGATCTAAGTGCTATTCAGAGTTATAGGATTCTTTGTAATCTATCTAGCGAGAAAAGGTGTGATTATAGCCTTGGAAATCAATCAAGTGAGAAAAGGTGTGATTGTAGCCTTGGAAATCAATTGGGTGAACTTTTTGCCCGTAAATCAAGTATCTCTACCCAAAGGATTGTGATTTTGGAGGGTGTACCTCGTAGCCTTGAAACCGAGGGTTGTAATTGTTGAATTGCTTTTGAAAGGAAATCCGTACATAGTTGTGCGGGACTGGATGTAGGGTAACCCCGAACCAGTATAAAATCCGGTGTGTTCTTTCCTTTACTACATTTACTTTATTTATGCATCTGTGTTTGTTTCTGTGATTATATCTGTGTCTGAATATTGCATACATTTGTGTTCAAATTAACATAAACTCAAAAAGATTTAGTAATTTCTTATAAACACTATCCACCCCCCTCTAGTATTATTCCTAGCCTTAAGATCCGTAATCTGCATTCCTCGCATTTGGTAACAGAGCAAGGTTTTCAAAAGTTTCATAATCTGATTTTTGAAAAGTTTTCAAAATGGCTACCAACACTGGTACTGTTATTAACACTAGCATCCCTATCACTAGTTCTTTTGTAGAAGGCAGTCTACTGTCAGACAACCACTTTTTAATGGCAGTAACTATGTATATTGGGCATGTAGAATGCAAATATATTTACAATCTATAGGATTAGATACTTGGAATATCACACAAACTGAATATTCTGATCCCACAACTAATTTTGCAAGTGGACTACTGAGCAAAAGACTGTTGCACAAAATAATTCTAAAGCAATGAATATTCTGTTTTGTTCACTTGATAGGAATGAATTTAATAGAGTGTCAGTTTGTAAGTCTGCATATGAAATCTGGAAAACTTTGAAAGTACTCATGAAAGAACAAGCAAAGTTAAACAGGCCAAAATTTCCATGCTCACAAATCAGTTTCAGTTATTTAAAATGAATACTAATGAGTCTATTTCCGATATTTATAGTCGATTTCAAGATATTGTGCATTCTTTAATATACTTGAGAAAGGAATTTTCGAAAGAAGATCAAGTCAGAAAAATTTTAAATTCTCTCACTCCAGAATGGGATCAAAAGACACTTTCAACTGAAGAGGCAAATGACATCAGTGCCTTAAAGATAGAAGAATTGATTGGAAATCTAATGTCGTTTGAAGTCCAAATGATCGGGAGAAGAGAAAGCAAAGCATCTGAAAAGAAATCAATGGCATTCAATGCATTAACCGATGGATCAGACTCAAACAGTGATAATGATAAAGAGATAGCATTTATGACCAGGAATTTTCGGAAATTCCTGAAATACAGAAAGATGAATAATCTCAAGAGAAACAACTATAAGAATTTTGGAAATCAGAATGCAGTGCTAAACAATGTCAAATGTTTCAACTGTGATGAACCAGGCCATATCAAAAGAGACTGTCCGTATCCAGAAAGACATAATCCTTCTATAAACAATGATTTAGTAAAGAAATGAAAGCGTGTATTTACTACTACTCTAGATGACTCAGACTCGTCCTCAAGCGATGATGATCAGAAGATAGATAACTCAAATTTGTGTTTCACTACAGTTCACGACTTCAACAAATTCAAGGAAACAGACTCAGAAAAAGGTACACATTTACAATACAATTGATTGAAATTGAATGCTTAGAATTAGATGATTGATTGTTTAATTCATTGATTTTGAATTGGTGTGTTGATTGAATTTTAAATTTATTTTTTTATTTTTTATTTTTTTTTGTTTTCTACTTTCTAGAGTATACTATAATTCTAATAATATTCCAGATATATATATATATATATATATATAGACCTTAAAATAATAAGTATATATTTATTAGAATACTTAGGAAAAATAAATCATAAAAATTCACAGGCGTATGTCGACATGGTCCCTACCCTGATGTCGACATAGGTACCTGAATTTGAAATTCAAAATTTGAATTCAAATACTTGAATTTCCCTCCAACTTTTCACTTCATTCAATACTCTGAAAAGGCATCTTTTGACCAGAGAACATGTCTTCCAAAAATCTATTTATTCACTATCTTTTATCACAACTTTTCACTTTCATTTTCAAATTCAAATTCTCTCTTCAAAACTTCAAGCTCTCTACTCTCTACTTTAATGGCTTCTTCAAGCAACCCCTCCACCATGAGACTTTCCAGAAACTTGAAAGAGCAACTCCTCAATAATCCGGAGGCCAGGAAAGCATACATCAATTATGATAACTATGGAAAAGTCCATCCCGAAAAGTTTGCTATTTTTCAAGATTTTGCTTCTTATGAAATTGATACTCTTTTTGCAAACAATCAAATTCTTAGTCTTGTTGATTCTTCTCAAAATGATTTTGTTTGTTACCCAAATCTTGTTAAAATTTTCTATGCAAATCTCAATCGAGAATTTTATGAAGGAAATGATAATGAAATTTGGAGTAGTGTCAAAGGCACTAAAATTGTTTTGAATTGTGGTCTTTTGGGTACCATTCTCAATTGAAAAAGCACGGGAATGGATCTTTCTAGTTTTCAAATCAATGAACATGATCGTGAGACATTTCATCATATTTTTGGAGGAGATGAAAACTTTGAATTTAAAAACTGAAACTTTCGTCCTAAAGCAAGGATTGTCAATCTTCTTTTACAACATACTTTGACCCCAAGATCGGGAAATTTTAATAATCCTACTTCAAAAGTGTGCAAAGCACTTTTTGCTATTTTCAGAAATTATGATATCAATTGGGTGCAAGTTATTTTGGATGAACTTCGTCCTAAAAATTTTGAAATGGGAGAAAAACACCTTATATCATGGAATTTACCTTACTCGGATTTTCAACTATTTTGGAGTAAATTTCAAAGGATAAGAATTTATTTTAAGAAAAGTTTTTAATATTTCAAACATTTCTCTCATGGAAATCCCATATGTTTTTCAACCTTATTAAACTCTTGCCAAAAAGGAAGAGCGCTTGGCTCATGAAGAAATAGAAGAGGAAGAAGAAGGGGATGAAATGGAAATAGAAGAAGAAGAAGAAGAAGGAGAATCATCCCTAGAAAGTATTGAATATCCCTCCAATCCTACCAACAAAACCGTTCTCAAAAACCGAAAGATTATTGTTGAGAATCAACGGGTTCTTAAAAGATCTGTTAGTAAGAAGTTGGACAAAATATCATCCAAGATGAACAAGTTTTTCTCCAAAGTCAACAAGAAACTTGGATTATCTTCATCATCTTCTAACTAGTTCTATAACCTCATATCATGTCGAATTAGTTTAAGTTTGTTTTTGAGTGTTTATGTAGTTGTTTATGATTAATCATTGTATCACTCTTCTATGCAATGAAATTGAATTTCCTTTCTGTTATCTAGCTTATCTAATCTCTTGAATAAATGTTAGTATATTATATAAATATATATATACACACAATTATTCACAAAATCAAAATGGTCATCAAATTTCACTGTATCATGTCGACATCCCCCCTTGACCATGTCGACATATACTGGTCAAAAATGACACTTCATTTTTGAATTTGAAATTTGAATGACTACCATATGTCTATTCATTTCAAACGAATTTCTACACCTATATATACCCATTTCTTCCAGAATTCATTACTGAATATTATTTCTTATCTATTCTACCTCTCATTCTTCTCACAATTTCAAAAATGGCTAATCTAATTCATAACTTATCCGAGAATCTTGAAGAAACTCTTAATTCATTCAAGAATATTCTCTCGTTCATTCTTCATAACCAGCGACACTTAGAGTTGAGTCAAATGCAGATGATCAAGGAGCAAGAAAGGCATTTCGAAGCAATTCGATGGATGATTTCTTCTCTGCACAAGGATAATAACAGAGCACATCCTCTTGTCTCTCTCACAAATGACAATGAAAATTGGGATGCCATCAAAGCAGTCCCTATTTTTGGAGAAGAAGGATGGGTGGAAGTTCCCTGTAATGTTTAATTTGTTTGCTTTATTACTTTGTTTGAATTGATTGTTTTGATTGAAATTGGATGTTTTGATTGATTTGATTTATACATTGGTGTGGTTTGATAATTGTATAAATATACATTAATATATTTCTAATCATTGATTGAATATCTTGTCTATAAGTATAGTTATTTCTTAAATATACTATATTATATAGTTTATTAATGCAGGTACTCGAGTACAAGAATGAGGGGGAGTTGTATAGTTTAGAGTTTGTTTGTTTTTGCTGATGACAAAGGGGGAGAAATATAAAATAAGGTAGTTAGGCATAGATTAAGGGGGAGTTATCAGATTTAGGGGGAGTTATTAGGATAGAAGTAATATTTTATAAACAAAGGTTGTCATCATCAAAAAGGGGGAGATCGTTAGTCCATGAGTTGATGGTTTTGATGACAACAACCTTAGAATAAGATTATAAAATATAAATACTAACAATATAGTTTAGATATATATGTATATGCAGGATTTAACCATGCAGGTACCAAGAATGAAGACTGTACAGTATAGAGATTCAAGATATCAAGATTGAAGACTCATGAGTATCAAGAATACTAAGATTATCAAGAGTTGAAGATTTCAAGATAAGTATTGAGTCTAGAATTATGTTAAAACTTTACAATAGCACTGAAATCTTCACTCCATTTTTCTTTTGGGATGGAACCCATTTCTACCTTTTTAGTGGCTTACAAACCCATGACAAGTAGCTTACAAACCTACGACAAGTGGCTTACAAACCCACGAACATCCTGGTTTTGTACAAGTTCTTGAGTCCTGACATGATGAGATATTCTGCAGGAAGAAGCTTGCAAAACTACTTCAAAATGATTTTCAAAACTACTTCAGAATGATTTTCAAAATTATTTTTCAAACTGTTTTAGCCTTAAAAATTATCTTTTCAAATGATTTTCAAAAAGATATTTTAGCCTTAAAATATTCTTGCCTTTTAAACTTCGTTTATTTTAAACTATCTTTTAATTATAATATATTTATACTTAGATTTAAAGATAAAATTATAGTAAAATTATATATATTATTCTCTATATTTATCTATGTATTTTATCTATAGTCAAGTATATTTATAAAGTTAAAAATAGTTTTAATATAAGATAAAGGTTATTTTCAAAGAAAAACAAAACATCAAAATTTCCTTTGGGATGTCGACATGCCCTAGTACCCCATGTCGACATAGTGACAGTTAGATTCAAAAATTTGAATTTCAAAAGAAGTGTCTATTCGCCATAACCTTTCACGAATGGACATGACTGTTGTTCTTCTATAAATAGGGGTTAGTTTCAACGAATTTAATATCAGATTTTCTGGTTTTTCACTTCTCTTCTTCTTCTTCCACATTTTCTTATTCAAAATCCTATCATTACTCAGCCAAAATCAACATTGAATCTAACTAGATTATCTTTGGTTTGATTCTCTATCACTTTCTCAACAAGATCTAAGTGCTATTCAGAGTTATAGGCTTCTTTGTAATCTATCTAGCGAGAAAAGGTGTGATTGTAGCCTTGGAAATCAATCAAGCGAGAAAAGGTGTGATTTCAGCCTTGGAAATCAATTGGGTGAACTTGTCGCCCGTAAATCAAGTATCTCTACCCAGAGGATTGTGATTCTGGAGGGTGTACCTCGTAGCCTTGAAACGGAGGGTTGTAATTGTTGAATTTCTTTTGAAAGAAAATCCGTACTTAGTTGTGCGGGACTGGATGTAGGGTAACCCCGAACTAGTATAAAATCCGGTGTGTTCTTTCCTTTACTGCATTTACTTTATTTCTGCATCTGTGTTTGTTTCTGTGATTATATCTGTGTCTGAATATTGCATACATTTGTGTTCAAATTAACATAAACTCAAAAAGATTTAGTAATTTCTTATAAACACTATCCACCCCCTCTAGTGTTATTCCTAGCCTTAAAATCCGTAATCCGCATTCCTCGCATTTGGTATCAGAGCAAGGTTTTCAAAAGTTTCATAATCTGATTTTTGAAAAGTTTTCAAAATGGCTACCAACACTGGTATCGTTATTAACACTAGTATCCCTGTCACTAGTTCTTTTGTAGAAGGTCAGTCTACTATTAGACAACCACTTTTTAATGGCAGTAACTATGCATATTGGGCATGTAGGATGAAAATATATTTACAATCTATAGGATTAGATACTTGGAATATCACACAAACAGAATATTCTGAACCCACAACTAATTTTTCATAGTGGACTACTGAGCAAAAGACTGTTGCACAAAATAATTCTAAAGCAATGAATATTCTGTTTTGTTCACTTGATAGGAATGAATTTAATAGAGTGTCAGTTTGTAAGTCTGCATATGAAATCTGGAAAACTTTGAAAGTACTCATGAAAGAACAAGCAAAGTTAAACAGGCCAAAATTTCCATGCTCACAAATCAGTTTCAGTTATTTAAAATGAATACTAATGAGTCTATTTCCGATATGTATAGTCGATTTCAAGATATTGTGCATTCTTTAATATCCTTGGGAAAGGAATTTTCGGAAGAAGATCAAGTCAGAAAAATTTAAATTCTCTCACTCCAGAATGGGATCAAAAGACACTTTCAATTGAAGAGGCAAATGACATCAGTACCTTAAAGATAGAAGAATTGATTGGAAATCTAATGTCATTTGACGTCCAAATGATCGGGAGAAGAGAAAGCAAAGCATCTGAAAGGATATCAATGGCATTCAATGCATTAACCGATGGATTAGACTCAAACAGTGATAATGATGAAGAGATAGCATTTATGACCAGGAATTTTTGGAAATTCCTGAAATACAGAAAGATGAATAATCTCAAGAGAAACAACTATAAGAATTTTGGAAATCAGAATGCAGTGCCAAACAATGTCAAATGTTTCAACTGTGATGAACCAGGCTATATCAAAATAGACTGTCCGTATCCAGAAAGACATAATCCTCCTATAAACAATGATTTAGTAAAGAAACGAAAGCGTGCATTTACTGCTACTCTAGATGACTTGGACTCGTCCTTAAGCGATGATGATCAGAAGACAGATAACTCAAATTTGTGTTTCACTGCAGTTCACGACTTCAACAAATTCAAGGAAACAGACTCAGAAAAAGGTACACATTTATAATACAATTGATTGAAATTGCATGCTTAGAATTAGATGATTGATTGTTTGATTGATTTATTTTGAATTGGTGTGTTGATTGAATTTTAAATTTATTTTTTTATTTTTTTATTATTATTTTATTATTATTATTTTTTATTTTCTGGAGTATATTATAATTCTAATAATATTCCAGATATATTTATATATATATATATAGACATTAAAATAATAAGTATATATTTATTAGAATACTTAGGAAAAATAAATCATAAAAATTCACAGGCGTATGTCGACATGGTCCCTTCCCTGATGTCGACATAGGTACTTGAATTTGAAATTCAAAATTTGAATTCAAATACTTGAATTTCCCTCCACCTTTTCACTTCATTCAATACTCTGAAAAGGCATCTTTTGACCAGAGAACATGTCTTTAAAAAATCTATTTATTCACTATCTTTTATCACAACTTTTCACTTTCATTTTCAAATTCAAATTCTCTCTTCAAAACTTCAAGCTCTCTACTTTCTACTTTAATGGCTTCTTCAAGCAACCCCTCCACCATGAGAATTTCCAAAAACCTGAAAGAGCAACTCCTCAATAATCTGGAGGCCATAAAAGCATACATCAATTATGCTAACTATGGAAAAGTCCATCCCGGAAAGTTTGCTATTTTTCAAGATTTTGCTTCTTATGAAATTGATACTCTTTTTGCAAACAATCAAATTCTCAGTCTTGTTGATTCTTCTCAAAATGATTTTGTTTGTCACCCAAATCTTGTTAAAATTTTCTATGCAAATCTCAATCGAGAATTTTATGAAGGAAATGATAATGAAATTTGTAGTAGTGTCAAAGGCATTAAAATTGTTTTGAATTGTGATTTTTTGGGTACCATTCTCAATTGCAAAAGCACGGGAATTGATCTTTCTAGTTTTCAAATCGATGAACATGATCGTGAAATATTTCATCATATTTTCGAAGGAGATGAAAACTTTGAATTTAAAAACCGAAACTTTCGTCCTAAAGCAAGGATTATCAATCTTCTTTTACAACATACTTTGACCCCAAGATCGGGAAATTTTAATAATCCTACTTCAAAAGTGTGCAAAGCACTTTTTGCTATTTTCGGAAATTATGATATCAATTGGGTGCAAGTAATTTTGGATGAACTTCGTCCTAAAAATTTTGAAATGGGAGAAAAACACCTTATATCATGGAATTTACCTTACTCGGATTTTCAACTATTTTGGAGTAATTTTCAAAGGAGAGGAATTTATTTCAAGAAAAGTTTTTAATATTTCAAACATTTCTCTCATGAAAATCCCATATGTTTTTCAACCTTATGAAACTCTTGCCGAAAAGGAAGAGCGCTTGGCTCATGAAGAAATGGAAGAGGAACAAGAAGAAGAAGAAGGAGAATCATCCCTAGAAAGTATTGAATATCCCTCCAATCCTACCAACAAAACCCTTCTAAAAAACCAAAAGATTATTGTTGAGAATCAACGGGTTCTTAAAAGATCCGTTAGTAAGAAGTTGGACAAAATATCATCCAAGGCGAACAAGTTTTTCTCCAAAGTCAGCAAGAAACTTGGATTATCTTCATCTTCATCATCTTCTAACTAGTTCTATAACCTCATATCATGTCGAATTAGTTTAAGTTTGTTTTTGAGTGTTTATGTAGTTGTTTATGATTAATCATTGTATCACTCTTCTACGCAATGAAATTGAATTTCCTTTCAGTTATCTAGCTTGTCTAATCTCTTGAATAAATGTTAGTATATTATAAAAATATATATATATATACACATAATTGTTCACAAAATCAAAATGGTCATCAAATTTCACTGTATCATGTCGACATCCCCCCATTGACCATGTCGACATATACTGGTCAGAAATGTCACTTCATTTTTGAATTTGAAATTTGAATAACTACCATATGTCTATTCATTTCAAACGAATTTCTACACCTATATATACCCATTTCTTCCAGAATTCATTACTGAATATTATTTCTTATCTATTCTATCTCTCATTCTTCTCACAATTTCAAAAATGGCTAATCTAATTCATAACTTATCCGAGAATCTTGAAGAAACTCTTAATTCATTCAAGAATATTCTCTCGTTCATTCTTCGTAACCAGCGACACTTAGAGTTGAGTCAAATGCAGACGATCAAGGAGCAAGAAAGGCATTTCGATGTAATTCGATGGATGATTTCTTCTATGCACAAGGATGATAACGAAGCACATCCTCCTGTCCTTCTCACAAATGACAATGAAAATTGGGATGCCATCAAAGCAGACCCTATTTTTGGAGAAGAAGGATGGGTGGAAGTTCCCCGTAACGTTTGATTTGTTTACTTTGTTACTTTGTTTGAATTAATTGTTTTGATTGAAATTAGCTGTTTTGATTGATTTGATTTATACATTTGTGTGGTTTGATGATTGTATAAATATACATTAATATATTTATAATCGTTGATTGAGTATCATGTCTATAAGTTTAGTTATTTCTTAAATATACTATATTATATAGTTTATTAATGCAGGTACTTGAGTACAAGAATGAGGGGGAGTTGTATAGTTTAGAGTTTGTTTGTTTTTGTTGATGATAAAGGGAGAGAAATATAAAATAAGGTAGTTAGGCATAGATTAAAGGGGAGTTATTAGATTTAGGGGTGGTTATTAGGATAGAAGTAATATTTTATAAACAAAGATTGTCATCATCAAAAAGGGGAGATTGTTATTCCATGAGTTGATGGTTTTGATGACAACAACCTTAGAATAAGATTATAAAATATAAATACTAACAATATAGTTTAGATATATATGTATATGCAGGATTTAACCATGCAGGTACCAAAAATGAAGACTGTACAGTCTAGAGATTCAAGATATCAAGATTGAAGACTCATGAGTATCAAGAATATCAAGATTATCAAGAGTTCAAGATTTCAAGATAAGTATCGAGTCTAGAATTATGTTAAAACTTCACAATTGCACTAAAATCTTCACTCCAATTTTCTTTTGGGATGGAACCCATTTCTACCTTTTTAGTGGCTTACAAACCCACGACAAGTAGCTTACAAACCTACGACAAGTGGCTTACAAACCCACGAACATATTGGTTTTGTACAAGTTCTCGAGTCCTGACATGATGAGATATTTTGAAGGAAGAAGCTTGCAAAACTACTTCAAAATGATTTTCAAAACTACTTCAGAATGATTTTCAAAATTGAAATGTTTTAGCCTTAAAAATTATCTTTTCAAATGATTTTCAAAAAGATGTTTTAGCCTTAAAATATTCTTGTTTTTAAACTTCGTTTATTTTAAACTATCTTTTAATTATAATATATTTATACTGAGATTTAAATATAAAATTGTAGTAAATTATATATATTATTCTCTATATTTATCTATGTATTTTATCTATAGTCAAGTATATTTATAAAGTTTAAAATAGTTTTAATATAAGATAAAGGTTATTTTCAAAGAAAAACAAAACATCAAAATTTCCTTTGGGATGTCAACATGCCCTAGTACCCCATGTCGACATAGTGACAGTTAGATTCAAAAATTTGAATTTCAAAAGAAGTGTCTATTCGCCATAACCTTTCACGAATGGACATGAATGTTGTTCTTCTATAAATAGGGGTTAGTTTCAACGAATTTAATATCAGATTTTATGGTTATTCACTTCTCTTCTTCATCCACATTTTCTTATTCAAAATCCTATCATTGCTCTGCCGAAATCATCTTTGAATCTAACTAGATTATCTCTGGTTTGATTCTCTATCACTATCTCAACAAGATCTAAGTGCTATTCAGAGTTATAGGCTTCTTTGTAATCTATCTAGCGAGAAAAGGTGTGATTGTATCCTTGGAAATCAATCAAGCGAGAAAATGTGTGATTGTAGCCTTGGAAATCAATTGGGTGAACTTGTCGACCGTAAATCAAGTATCTCTACCCAGAGGATTGTGATTCTGGAGGGTGTACCTCGTAGCCTTGAAACCGAGGGTTGTAATTGTTGAATTGCTTTTGAAAGGAAATCCGTACTTAGTTGTGCGGGACTAGATGTCGGGTAACCCCGAACCAGTATAAAATCCAGTGTGTTCTTTCCTTTACTGCGTTTGCTTTATTTCTGCATCTGTGTTTGTTTCTGTGATTATATATGTGTCTGAATATTGCATACATTTGTGTTCAAATTAACATAAACTCAAAAAGATTTAGTAATTTCTTATAAACACTATTAACCCCCCTCTAGTGTTATTCCTATCCTTAAGATTCGTAATCCGCATTCCTCACATTTAATACTTCTTGAATAGGAAAGAGGATGACCCTACAACAATCATCTAATACCTCAATCCCAAAGCATGCATTTCTTCAGATTACTCACATCGTTTAAAGGAAATTTCCAAGTCATTTAATACTTCTTATTAGAGAGGAGGCAGACCTTAAATTAGCAACTTAATATCTCAACTCCGAAGCAGGCTCTAACTAGAACTTCCTTTTCCATATAGCCCGTAACCTAATATGACATCTCATATTAATTTGACTATTTGTAAGTGTTGGTAGCTAGATCAAATGACCAGGCTTACCCTCTAAAATTGGGACTAACCTCGCATCCACCATAGGTATTTATTATTGGCCATGTCCCAGATTAGTTACAAAAGTACACTGTTGGTAGCCAAATTAGCTGGACAGACTTCTGTGTACTTTTAACCAACCTCGCATCCCTATAACTTAGACATATTTCCCATTACATAACTTTTACTGTTGAACTACGCCAACATTTTTACACACACACACACATATATATATATATATATCATATATACATATTACTCACCCATCTTTATGCAACAAAGGCCGTATAAGGGAAACTCTGTATTTCACCTTTAATTATGGATTAAATTCCATAATTATTCTTAACTCCTTTTTATATGGTTTATTGTTATTTGTTAATGGTCATTCAATTGACAGTTTCTTTATTTATTACCTTATTTGTGTTGTATGTTACTTATTATATTTATACTTAACATTAATTTTTTTCCAATCGGTTTATATTCTGTATGTGAAAGCATTTCTATACAAAAAATTTTGCTTCTTATTTAGGGTATTAGGATAATTTAAATGTCATAATTTCTATATCCATACAAGTTGTAACGACCCGAAAAATAGATTGAAAACAAAATAAACTATTAATTTAAACCATATAACTTGAATTTAAAATCAATTATTGAATATAATTTGATTTAAACTGAAAGTTATATGGTTTAAATTAATATTTTTATTTTGTTTTCAATCTAGATATCTCCCGTAGCCTGTGGAGTATTGAGGGTAGCCCCCGATCTGGGAGTATGCTAATACTGGATAGACTACTGGGACTATTATGTGTTAAGGTGGAAAATGTAAAGCCTTAACGCTATTTAAAAGTAAGTTTATTTAATATTAGACATTATTATTATAGCGTATATTACTACATAGTAGATAGTTTAACGGATCCTTAGAGGATGGTTATTCCAAACATCCTTTGAGTTACTTGTATTTCAGTTGATATTTCACTTGAGTTGGATTTATTGATATAAGAATGTTAATCCTGACTCGAATGTTTTGTGTTTTGCTTTATGCTTGGGTCAGACTGAGTGATACAGCACTTGAGACTCACCTTTGGAGTTGGAGCTTCGCTTGGAGATCCAGCTATCTATCGATTCTGCTATCAGTTATTCAGTTGATTCCAATGATGTATTCAGATCTTGTATTTGACTATTGTATTAAGACATCTATGTATTTGAGACTTCTGTTGTATCCTGTTTAACTCTGATATATATATATATAGTAGCTTCATGAACTACTATTCTTTTGTTTCCGCTGCATTATTGTTATATTACTTTGTGATCTGTGATTATTTTATTTACTGTATATGTTGAGTTTTGCCAAATTTAAATTAACAATCTGATATTTTGAGCAATTCAAATCCGACATGTATAGATGCGAATGGTTGAAAATTTCAGGTCGTTACACAAGTCCCAATCCAATATAGCAGATTACACAATAGCTAACATCAAATTTTAAATTAGCCTAATAAAACAGACTTGCATGTATTCAAAAATGGAACCAAAACATCCGACTTATTGTACTTTAAAATAATAGTATTAACGCCTCTATTACAAAGGAGCAAAACTTTATAATTTAAATCCTTTATAACCTTTTCAACTTTTAAATGTATAACATTGAAGTGGCAAAAGATTCATATTTATTTTAATTACTGAAGTAGGTGTGCAAACCACGGATGGGAAAAATCCATACTTTGAACACAATTTCTAATTCCTTTTGAATCCTTTTGTCATAATAAACACAAATTGAGAAGCAGAAATTGAATGGAATATAAATTATTCATATCTTAAATAATAATGGATTAAAATTTACCATATTAACGTAAAACAAATACGATTCCAACCAATTCCAAAATTTACATATTTCAAGGGAATTTTGGATTTTTGGATTTAAAGCTTTCATATACAGAATTTTGCAATGCAAAAAACAAATCTAAGGATTAACTGCATGAACTACTATAAAGAGAAAAACTAAGATTTCTACTCACATATGGGTTTCCTTGAATTTCCTTGGATTTGCTTTCGCATTAACGACAATCTCTTCCTTAAATTATCCACTTTTTTAATTTTATATTATACAACAATTCATTTATATATAGATTTGATTCAAAATTCAAAGATTATGGAAGAATAGAAATAGAGAAATATACATATATATATATGATTCACTACCACTCCTTGTAAGTTGATTAATTTCTTCCCTAATGCTTGGATCTTCAATGTATATTCGTATTTTTGTTTTTGAATTTAGGAAGTTAATTGTGAAGGAAGAAAACTGGCAAAGTTTCGCTAGCCTGCTTATTTTTTTCTAAATAAAAATGAAGGGGTTAGCCTATAACGAACTGGAATTTTAGACACTTCGTCTTTAAATATCCGAATCTTAGATTTAATGTGATTAAATTGATTTAGTAACCTTGTCAACCCCTTTTTAATTAATAACTAATAATGGTAAACTTATTTTAGAAAAATGTTTACAAAAATAAGTAGTTCGAAGAAATATCGATAATGTGACTAAAAATTGTTTTATCGATAAACGACCTCAAAACTTGTGAATTTATCATCCTGATTCATTATCTTAGATTTTGACCAAACTAGTGTCGTCGAAAACGAAAAAATAAGGTGATGCATGCCGATGAGTTTCATAGTGATCCGATGTCCTAAGTGATCGTACGATCTCGTAGTGTGTAACGAGTTATTTAAGAAATTAAATATATATATATATATATGTATGTATGTATGTATTATATATGCCCCCACACATTCACTTCTCTCTCCATATTTTCCCCCCTTTTCATTTTCCTTTGACTAAGAAAATTTAGCGCCGCCTTCTTTGATTTAAATTGAGAGCTACAAGCCACTTCGAAGGGTAAGACCAGATCCATTGAGCTCGGATAACAGAGGGCTACACATCCATAGTTTTGGTGTTGGTTGTGATTGAACTTGGCCATGCTAGAATTTTGCTAGCATCGACAAGGATTATGGATTGATGGAGTTTGAGGAGGAGACATGCAAAATGGAGTGTGACATTGAGCTTCATGCATGGAGACGAGTTAGTGGTGGTTGTTTGGAGTGGTGTGGCACTATCTTGGGTGGCTTGACATTTGGCCGAAGGAGTGGACCACGTTAGGTCACTATTGCCTGTAGGTGATTGGAATTGACAAATGGAAGCTCTTTGCGACAAGCACGCATAGTGGAGCGTAATGGCTCAGTCAGCGTTTGATTTCGTGGAGTGGAGCTCCATATCACTGTGTGCATGCATGATTCAGGGATGGGTTTCTTATGCGTGTATAGGGTGAGGAAGGAAATGTGTGAGAATATGGGAGGTGTTTAGGTGAGTTAATTAATTTAAATTTAAAATCAGTTTTCTTATAAAATTCATATCTCTTGCACACGAGGCCCAATCAAGATGCGTCTTCGTCATTGTACTCATAGTGTGATTATCTACAACTTGGTTTGGCTTGGGCTTAGGTAAGTTTATTCATCATTTAATTTGTGTATATGTGTATATAATGTTTGATTGTTGAAGTTATTACTTTTGGACCCCTTGTTGCTTTGGAAAGCAAGCGACAGCAATATATGTAGAATAATCTCTCTTATAACCCTTTAAAGCATGTATCGTGGCTAGGACTTGTTGTTTACATGTTGGATAATGTTGTGTGCAAAGTTGAAGTATGTTATGAATTTTTGAAGCGAAACGGTCGCGATAAACGCACTTTGTGGGATAATCTTGAACTCGGCCTTCGAAAATCGGCACCCGTACTTCACTTGTACTCAAAATGCCGCAGATTCAAACGCCGAATCTGGCTCACCGGAGCTTATAACACCATTAAGTATAACAACAGCGGAAGAAAAAAACGGATAATATCATATACAACTCAAATGAATACAATATCCAGAATGATATTCAACAGTGATATCAATATGATACAACAATATCAGAGACAAATAATGATACAGCGGAAAACAGAAGTGATAAATCCAAATGATCTTCAAAAGAGAATGAATCCAACAACTCCAACATCAGCTCGAACCACCATCACGTTGCACCAAGATAAGAAACGTCAGTCGTCAACTCCGATGAAGTTAACTAGCTCCAGATAATCTACTAAACCGGCCTATCTGAAAAACCCAACTCTAGACTGCCCGTGTGGAAAATTATGGGCACCCGGAGTTTAGGAAGGGAACAATTGTAACGCCCCACCTCTATGCTCATAATAACAAAGAGTATTAAGAGAAATACTGTCTATTATTACGAAGAATAAGGCTGGATAGGAGCGACCATCCGTAATTGGCCTTACACTAATATTGGTTATCTCGGTAGGAGTGGTATATACTTTTTATTTTTCTTCTATTATTTATTTACTCCCATCGACACACCCAATACTAGTATAAAACGAACTACGACGGTTCATAATAGTTTAGGACATTAGATATAACAATAACACAGATAATATAAATGCGGAACATAGATAAAAACAGAAGTATCATATATATATAACTGATGTCAGTTAATACATAGTTGACACGATACATATGATACAACCACAACTGTCGACTCTAGAAGTTATATATACAAGTACATTATCGACTAATATACATGAATACATATCGTTCTATACAATGACACGACTACTACAAAGTGACACTGACAACTTCAGAAGATGTGCAAAGTCTTCAAATCCTGAACAGAAACTCAAAGAAGAAAATCTACAACCTGAAATAACTCGGGTCTGACCCGAGTATTACATTCAAAAGAAAATAATACACGGGTCAGTCTAATTCAAACTCAGTTATTAGTGCATAGAAGCAATAATAATCAACATCAAATAGACGACAGTCACAGAAATCTCGTATATCCGACTCCTCGATAAAAGAGTCGGATAACGGTAGATATAACACTAAACAGTGTTAAATAATAAATCAGCAATCCAAATCAATTTAAACAATTGAAATGTCAATTTAAAAACAACAATGCTGATTGGCTGCAGTACACGCTAACGTGTACTGCCTCGCCAATACAGGCTATGAAATACTCAGAAGATCAATAAATCCAAAAGCTAACGGATCCAACTCAAATCAAAATGAACCATTTCAAAATACTACTTCAAATATTGAATTGAATCCAACAAAACAATTTAACCATCAAAATACCAACTAAATCCGTCACTCCTGTTAGGGCTGCAGTACACGCACGCGTGTACTGCCTCGCCACTCCAATAATACAAACACGCTCGACTAGCAGAACAGAGAGCTGCAAAAGTAAAACTGCACCCAAATACGACTGCAAACAAGAACAGTGCACCTACATGCACGATGGAACTTTACAACTAACACAAGGTCAGACCCAAAGAAGCCAGGTCAACACATGTGAAAATAAACTAGATCACAAGGGCAACAAGTGGTAGTAAGCAAGTGCAAACCACGAAGGCAAGGCCTTAATATCAGATATGAGACAAAGAACAAACGCATATGCGCAATTCAAGGGCACCAGTACAAAGCTCCAAAAACAACAGACTCTAATACCAAGTAATGCTACTGGCGACAATGGAATGTAACTGGCAACAATTTAGGCTACAGATGGAAACTTCCAAAATGTCAGACTCGAAACAGAGACAAGTACAACCAGAATTCAAGTTTATATGCAAATAATAGTGCAGTGATAAAAATGAAGTGGTATGTAATGGTGAAGTATTAGATTTCAAGTGAGCACTGGGCCGGAACAATAAATGCTAAGCAATATCAATACGACAGAAACCAATCAAGACAGTGACAACAAGGCACTGCAAATGCAAGGCAATACTCACTGAAGACTACAAGCCAAGTGCCAGCAAATGTGCAATCATCAGACAGTGTAAGACTCAAGTGAGCATGGTTCAAAACAAATGCAAAATGAAGTAGTGAATACAGACACAACATACATGAAGATAACTGGCGCAACTGACATGTAAAACTCCTCATACATGATAAGGAAACAACATAAGCAAGTGGTACAGCATGTTCAAAAGACAGAAGATCCCACGCATTCGCCAGTTATAACTAAATTAGGCAGCAGTTTTGGACAGACATGCCAAAGTCAAAAAGGTTTCTTCGAATGGGCGAAGTCACCAAATATCAGAGAATCAAAACACTGGTAGCAAGTTTCGAGCAAAGCTCAAAAGCACAGCATTATAAAACAGTGTGCAGAGAAGTGCTACACAACCATAACAAAATGCGAGGAACAGCTGCGGCTATAAATGCAACACTGAGACACGAGGAGACCAACAATGCAACTAAATGAAACTGCCTCAAAGAATAATACCAGAAACTACAAAGAAGCCAAGTACACGATGTCTATGCCAAACTACCATGAACCACTGAACTAAACAAACGCAGCACCTATCTGAAGTATACAGACTACTAAAGTCTAATATTAAGCTGTACCCAATAGAGCAACAGATCAATGGAGTGTCAGACTACCAAAAAGATCATAGACTTGTGGATAACAAGAAACTGTAATTTCAAGAGTAGACTCAACGACACATGCATACACACATACAATTGTATATATGCACATATATGGAGTTGCACAAAATTTGTCACACAAATTCAATTTAACAGTTAATGTCAAATAAATTTCGCAAACAGAAGTAAATCACAAAGTCAAAACTCAGTCTACAAATTTTTAACTAAATCAAGTGGCCGAAGATGACAGAGGGCCGAAGTCGAACAAAATAACATAATCAAATCTCGATTTCGAAAATCAACCACCGTGGATAACCCAAAATCGACCCAATAAGAAATGCAGGCAACTAAACATCAACATCATACAGAAATCAAAGGACCGAAGTCAAGTGAAACCGAGTCGATCACGAAAACCAATAGTGCCATAAGACCCAAACAACCAAGGAATCGAATCATATTGCAGTTTAAATCGCATAAAAACAGAGAAACCAACAACATTCAAATGGTTGAGTTGAGTCAGATGTGAGTGATGGACACTCACCTTTGTCGAAACGAAGGCGAGCACGGCCAATCGGAAGGAGATGCGAATGATACTACCGATCGACGAGAGAAAGTGGAGCTATGGCCAGCCGCGATTTCGAATTTCTGAAGCCCTAATATTTGAACGAGGCAGCCACCATTTTCGTTCTCTCCATTTCTTTTGCTAGGGTTTTCGAATGAATTGAATAATGGAGAGGTAAGTGGAACGGTTATGTGCTCTAATATAACCGGTACCAAAAGCAAAAGAAAACGTGGGCCTAGGTAAAATTTCTTTCTCTAAAACCCACCAATGTTCAACAATTTATTAACGAAGAATTTCAAACGATTCAAAATTGTAATAGCTATTAATCAACCGATTAAAATCTCAATCAACAATTAACAGTTTTATTAAAGAATTTTAACTCGAATAAATCTCAATTGCAATCAAATAATTTTCACATTTCAGATTCAATTTGAATTCCAATAACAATTATCAACTGAATTAAATCGTCATTTTGACGGTAATTGAAACTACAAAAATCCAGGTTGTTACAGACTCCCCTCCTTATAAAAATTGCGTCCCCGCAATTTTCATAATTAAAGGTGTCAATAACAATTACTTTTCTAACATAAACTGGTTAAGCTAGAAAAATAAGAGTCAATAATTCAAATGCCAAAGAAATCTTCTAATTTCAATAAAAGAGATTCACAAATCCTTCAACAAAATCTAACTATCGATACGCTAATTAGAAAACAGCAAAATCTAATTATCAACAAGGATAATTGTAAAACACAAATCGCAATTCGCAAAACTGCAAATATCTAGTTATTCAACAATTAACTAGAAACCATAAATTCCATGATTTCCAAACTCTAACTATTACCAGAGATAGATAAAAACCAACGATTCAATAAAATCGGCATACTCTAGAATCAATTGGAAACTAGAAAATCTCATATTAATAAAATCAGCAACATCCAATTATCCAACGATAGTCAGAAAATCAATCAACAATTATCAAATTATCAAAACGATAATCAAATTTCTCAAATCAACAAATATTCGATTATCAAAATGATAATCAAATTTCTCAAATCGATAAATATTCGATTATCAAAACGATAATCAAATTTCTCAAATCAACAAATATTCGATTATCACAAGCGATAATCAAATTTCAAATTCAACAAATATTCGATTATCACAAGCGATAATCAAATTTCAAATTCAACAAATATTTAATTATCAAAAGCGATAATTAAATCTCAAATCAGCAATTATTTAATTATCAAAAGCGATAATTAAATCTCATATCAACAAATACTTAATTATCTAAAGCGATAATTAAATCTCATATCAACAAATATTTTAATTATCTCAAGCGATAATTAAATCTCAAATCAGAAAATATTTAATTATCTCAGGCGATAATTAAATCTCAAATTAACAAATATTTAATTATCTGAGGCGATAATTAAATCTCAAATCAACAAATATTTAATTATCTCAGGCGATAATTAAATCTCAAATCAACAAATATTTAATTATCTCAGGCGATAATTAAATCTAAAATCGACAATTATTTAATTATCTCAGGCGATAATTAAATCTCAAATCAACAAATATTTAATTATCTCAGGCGATAATTAAATCTAAAATCGACAAATATTTAATTATCTGAAGTGATAATTAAATCTCAAATCAGAAAATATTTAATTATCTCAGGCGATAATTAAATCTCAAATCAACAAATATTTAATTATCTGAGGCGATAATTAAATCTCAATCAACAAATATTTAATTATCTCAGACGATAATTAAATCTAAAATCGACAATTATTTAATTATCTCAGGCGATAATTAAATCTCAAATCAACAAATATTTAATTATCTCAGGCGATAATTAAATCTAAAATCGACAAATATTTAATTATCTGAAGCGATAATTAAATCTCAAATCAACAAATATTTAATTATCTAAAGCGATAATTAAATTCGAAATCAGCAAATATTTAATTATCAAAAGCGATAATTAAATCTCAAATCAACAAATATTTAATTATCTAAAGCGATAATTAAATTCGAAATCAGAAAATATTTAATTATCAAAAGCGATAATTAAATCTCAAAGCAACAAACATTTAATTATCTAAAGCGATAATTAAATTCGAAATCAGCAAATATTTAATTATCAAAAGCGATAATTAAATCTCAAATCAGCAAATATTTAATTATCTAAAGCGATAATTAAAAACAACAAATATCTGATTATCAAAAACGATAATCAGAACTCATATCAACAAATATCTAATTATCACAAGCGATAATTAGAAACAACAAATATCTGATTATCAAAACGATAATCAGAACTCATAGCAACAAATATCCAATTACCTGCAGATAATTGGAAGCAACAAATATCTAGAAATCAATTAAGAAGACTAGAAAATCAACATAAAAGCTTGGATCGATCCCATCAGATGGCGAGTTTTTAATTCGCCGCACGTGCATCTCAGAGTGGCCGAAGCCTACCAAGTACTCAACATAATTTTTGGCGCCCATCAGATTGACCCGAAGGTCCGCAGAGTGACCCGAAGGTCTAGTACTGGTATTTGACCCGAAGGTCCGCAGAGTGGCCCGAAAGCCCAACAATTGACCCGAAGGTCCAACATATGACCCGAAGGTCCTCATAGTGGCTCGAAAGCACACGAAAGCATCAAAATGTTTCAATTAACGAGTCCGGAGTTAACCAAAATAGTAAAAGTGTGGTTCCATACTCCGCACTTTTGCTAAATCGTTTAAATCACTTCATCGTTTCCTTGAAAGTGCAAAATTGTGTATTTTGTAAAAATACACTTTACATTCTCAAACGGACAAGTCCGGAATTAAGCGAATCAGTAAAAGAAAGGGGTCATAGTCCTCGATTTTGCTGAAACGTTTAAATCGCTTCCTCATTCTTTTGAAAGCGCAAACTGTAAAATTTGCGAAAACAATTTTATTTATTTTGTAAAAATAACAATTCGCATTCTCAACTGAACAAGTCCGGAGTTAAGCGAAACAGTAAAAGAAAGGGGTCATAATCCTCGATTTTGCTGAATCGTTTAAGTCGCTTTCTCATTCTTTTGAAAACGCAAACTGCTAAAATTTTATAAAACAATTTTCCAATCACGTGATTAAAACAGCAAATCAATAACAATTTCGGTAAGGAAATCGTACTTCTCAAAATACCGTAAAAACGGTTACACATCAGTATTGCGGAATAACCGCTTGAAAATCCACTTTTAAAAATTTGGCTGTTACTGAAGTCAAAGCGACAGTAATTTTAAAACATCAAATATCTCATCAAAAGAATTCACATCAAAATGTGACATCAGTGAATTTTCATTCATTAAAATTGTCAACAAAACACCGTGCCTCAAAAATTCAGCATTGGTGTAAAAATCCCGTTATAAAAATAACGGCAACAAAATACGTTTCATAACCAAGCATCGGTTCAACGTAAAATAAATGCAATAACGTGCAATTCAAATTTTGCACGTACTACAAAATGAACAAAGAAATTATTCGAAGGTATCTTCAATGAAGATAATTCAAACAGCAAAAATCTAATCAATATATGATTATTACAAAAGAAAGCCAGCGGAAATTTCAACAAAAATCACATATCTGTAATTTCTTCGAATCCTCAATTCGGATTCGAAATTCTCAAAGAAACAAAATAATTACAGCTACGTAAACAACAAATGAAATTCATATCAATTTCGTATTTTGATTTTTAAATCAAAAAGATTATCAGTTGTACTCAGCGAAGACAGTTTCACTGTTTCCGCTGCGCACTCTGATAAATAGAACACAAA
The DNA here is from genome assembly GCA_030737815.1 of Allium fistulosum. Classification (NCBI taxonomy): domain Eukaryota; kingdom Viridiplantae; phylum Streptophyta; class Magnoliopsida; order Asparagales; family Amaryllidaceae; genus Allium; species Allium fistulosum. Next base: position 58,302,221 of record CM060906.1, read on the forward strand.
TCAATCAAATCATCAAAACGACAAAACACAATTCCACTCTTATTTTCAAATAAGGATATTTAAAAATTTCATCCATATTTCAAAACTTTAGTTTTGACTCCAAGCACAAATAAAACATCGACCAATAGTTGTAACATATGTTCCATCCGAGTTAAGTTTTATATTATGTCCATAAACCCCAAGCTCTGATACCAACTGTAACGCCCCACCTCTATGCTCATAATAACAAAGAGTATTAAGAGAAATACTGTCTATTATTACGAAGAATAAGGCTGGATAGGAGCGACCATCCGTAATTGGCCTTACACTAATATTGGTTATCTCGGTAGGAGTGGTATATACTTTTTATTTTTCTTCTATTATTTATTTACTCCCATCGACACACCCAATACTAGTATAAAACGAACTACGACGGTTCATAATAGTTTAGGACATTAGATATAACAATAACACAGATAATATAAATGCGGAACACAGATAAAAACAGAAGTATCATATATATATAACTGATGTCAGTTAATACATAGTTGACACGATACATATGATACAACCACAACTGTCGACTCTAGAAGTTATATATACAAGTACATTATCGACTAATATACATGAATACATATCGTTCTATACAATGACACGACTACTACAAAGTGACACTGACAACTTCAGAAGATGTGCAAAGTCTTCAAATCCTGAACAGCAACTCAAAGAAGAAAATCTACAACCTGAAATAACTCGGGTCTGACCCGAGTATTACATTCAAAAGAAAATAATACACGGGTCAGTCTAATTCAAACTCAGTTATTAGTGCATAGAAGCAATAATAATCAACATCAAATAGACGACAGTCACAGAAATCTCGTATATCCGACTCCTCGATAAAAGAGTCGGATAACGGCAGATATAACACTAAACAGTGTTAAATAATAAATCAGCAATCCAAATCAATTTAAACAATTGAAATGTCAATTTAAAAACAACAATGCTGATTGGCTGCAGTACACGCTAACGTGTACTGCCTCGCCAATACAGGCTATGAAATACTCAGAAGATCAATAAATCCAAAAGCCAACGGATCCAACTCAAATCAAAATGAACCATTTCAAAATACTACTTCAAATATTGAATTGAATCCAACAAAACAATTTAACCATCAAAATACCAACTAAATCCGTCACTCCTGTTAGGGCTGCAGTACACGCACGCGTGTACTGCCTCGCCACTCCAATAATACAAACACGCTCGACTAGCAGAACAGAGAGCTGCAAAAGTAAAACTGCACCCAAATACGACTGCAAACAAGAACAGTGCACCTACATGCACGATGGAACTTTACAACTAACACAAGGTCAGACCCAAAGAAGCCAGGTCAACACATGTGAAAATAAACTAGATCACAAGGGCAACAAGTGGCAGTAAGCAAGTGCAAACCACGAAGGCAAGGCCTTAATATCAGATATGAGACAAAGAACAAACGCATATGCGCAATTCAAGGGCACCAGTACAAAGCTCCAAAAACAACAGACTCTAATACCAAGTAATGCTACTGGCGACAATGGAATGTAACTGGCAACAATTTAGGCTACAGATGGAAACTTCCAAAATGTCAGACTCGAAACAGAGACAAGTACAACCAGAATTCAAGTTTATATGCAAATAATAGTGCAGTGATAAAAATGAAGTGGTATGTAATGGTGAAGTATTAGATTTCAAGTGAGCACTGGGCCGGAACAATAAATGCTAAGCAATATCAATACGACAGAAACCAATCAAGACAGTGACAACAAGGCACTGCAAATGCAAGGCAATACTCACTGAAGACTACAAGCCAAGTGCCAGCAAATGTGCAATCATCAGACAGTGTAAGACTCAAGTGAGCATGGTTCAAAACAAATGCAAAATGAAGTAGTGAATACAGACACAACATACATGAAGATAACTGGCGCAACTGACATGTAAAACTCCTCATACATGATAAGGAAACAACATAAGCAAGTGGTACAGCATGTTCAAAAGACAGAAGATCCCACGCATTCGCCAGTTATAACTAAATTAGGCAGCAGTTTTGGACAGACATGCCAAAGTCAAAAAGGTTTCTTCGAATGGGCGAAGTCACCAAATATCAGAGAATCAAAACACTGGTAGCAAGTTTCGAGCAAAGCTCAAAAGCACGGCATTATAAAACAGTGTGCAGAGAAGTGCTACACAACCATAACAAAATGCGAGGAACAGCTGCGGCTATAAATGCAACACTGAGACACGAGGAGACCAACAATGCAACTAAATGAAACTGCCTCAAAGAATAATACCAGAAACTACAAAGAAGCCAAGTACACGATGTCTATGCCAAACTACCATGAACCACTGAACTAAACAAACGCAGCACCTATCTGAAGTATACAGACTACTAAAGTCTAATATTAAGCTGTACCCAATAGAGCAACAGATCAATGGAGTGTCAGACTACCAAAAAGATCATAGACTTGTGGATAACAAGAAACTGTAATTTCAAGAGTAGACTCAACGACACATGCATACACACATACAATTGTATATATGCACATATATGGAGTTGCACAAAATTTGTCACACAAATTCAATTTAACAGTTAATGTCAAATAAATTTCGCAAACAGAAGTAAATCACAAAGTCAAAACTCAGTCTACAAATTTTTAACTAAATCAAGTGGCCGAAGATGACAGAGGGTCGAAGTCGAACAAAATAACATAATCAAATCTCGATTTCGAAAATCAACCACCGTGGATAACCCAAAATCGACCCAAGAAATGCAGGAAACTAAACATCAACATCATACAGAAATCAAAGGACCGAAGTCAAGTGAAACCGAGTCGATCACGAAAACCAATAGTGCCATAAGACCCAAACAACCAAGGAATCGAATCATATTGCAGTTTAAATCGCATAAAAACAGAGAAACCAACAACATTCAAATGGTTGAGTTGAGTCAGATGTGAGTGATGGACACTCACTTTTGTCGAAACGAAGGCGAGCACGACCAATCGGAAGGAGATGCGAATGATACTACCGATCGACGAGAGAAAGTGGAGCTATGGCCAGCCGCGATTTCGAATTTCTGAAGCCCTAATATTTGAACGAGGCAGCCACCATTTTCGTTCTCTCCATTTCTTTTGCTAGGGTTTTCGAATGAATTGAATAGTGGAGAGGTAAGTGGAACGGTTATGTGCTCTAATATAACCGGTACCAAAAGCAAAAGAAAACGTGGGCCTAGGTAAAATTTCTTTCTCTAAAACCCACCAATGTTCAACAATTTATTAACGAAGAATTTCAAACGATTCAAAATTGTAATAGCTATTAATCAACCGATTAAAATCTCAATCAACAATTAACAGTTTTATTAAAGAATTTTAACTCGAATAAATCTCGATTGCAATCAAATAATTTTCACATTTTAGATTCAATTTGAATTCCAATAACAATTATCAACTGAATTAAATCGTCATTTTGACGATAATTGAAACTACAAAAATCCCGGTTGTTACAACAATAAACTCTGAGTCAGTCATGGGACTGGTGTGAGTAACAAAAACAGTTTATCTTTAAACAAACCACAAAGGAATTTTAAACATTGAAATCCGAAATGCTTTTGGAAAATGAAACTACCATAAGGCCTCCCGGCACACACACAATGCAAACACACACATGGGGGATATTTCTCCTTATGATAGTCAAACATGCTTACTACGCAAAAAACTCTTTTGATATTATTAATAGTGCATAGTGGAAAACATTTCGAAAATACAATATTAATCTTAGCCAGCATAGGTACCATTATATTATGCCTACTATAGCTGCTATGTTAAATAGTAGGTTCTACAACTAAAACCGTACAAGGTTCGTATTGTTTCTTTGGATTTTCCAACAAATGCTCAGGCTAAGGAACTTCCTACTGCCACATGGAAACGCCTCTGGAGGGATGTCCCGAGAACTAACTAGCTCTCTGCCAACACAAGATCGGGTTACCTCTTACACTAGGTAACTACTACACGAATATGCCACCCCCCGGTCCTTTAGGACCTTTATCTGAGGCGCCTCGATCACACAGCAACAATCACACAGTAAATGAGATTGGAGCAACCACACAGGTAAATATCTGGGCTCCATACCATAATATCACCTTTTTCCAGAAGGAAATGACATACCCTAAAGGGAGCGACCCTCATAACCTTGCCGCATCTTTCCTGTTTTGACCATTTCCGGTTTGTGAGGTTCGTTGAGGTCTCGTCCACAAAGCTACACTTTTTCACAAAGCCATGCTTTAATCAACAAATGATCAGCAAATGACCTTCAACACACAGCAACACTCAGCATGCCACATTACCAATTTGGGAGTATATCACTGATAACCTTCAACTACATAACCTCTGAGCTCGTACGTCTCAAAGAAGGGTGTTAAGCTAAGAGAATAAATTCTCCGCCACCAAACAGAAATGTATTTGAAAGAAATCAGTTTTATATCTCAAAGTGTAGTGTCAGACATACAACCATACAAGTCTATTCCGGGCTCGAACAGAACCGAAGGCACTTCCAAAGAAGCCCTTGCAATCCGGGTATTCACAATCCCGATCGAACTTCCCATCACTTAGGGAATCTCTATACCGGGCGCTACCCAGTGCAGAGACAATCGATAGGTTATCCTATCGTTTTCACAAATACCCGGTCTTCAACACCGGTCTTCAATTTCTATCCATATACGACGTATCACTTATTCGGAATGGGTTATATGACACAAAGTCCTCTCCCGGCTAAACCGAATAGTGAGCATAATATTTCAAAACATATGGATAATGGGATTTCAATTAAGTCACAATTTATTACTCAAAACTTCTCTTCAAATGGTTTAAACACATTACCATTTTAATCTTTTATACAAAAAGATTTAATTCACAAAGTTCACCCAGTTTCACAAAGATCTATTCATAGATTTCCAAATCGATTTCCTTTTCAATTGGATTAACTCGTTAAATCTTTAAATCAAGATTTAACTTATAGCTTTCAAAAAGAATTCACTCATAACTTGGAAAACAATTTTTCAATTCAAACTTGAAATTCCTTTAACTTAAATTGGAATTTCATTTCTTATATGAAAGCTTTTATCATTTGAAAACAAACAGTTTTCATTTCGGAAAATCTGATCTCATTTATACGAGTTAAAGTCCTTGGGTTAAATTCAAATTCTCAAAACCATACTTTTAAAATGGTTTAAATTCATATAAACACATTTATAACTTGTATCACATTTTTAAACCAAAATTTTCAATATAGAATTCAATTTCTTATTTTAAATTCAAATTCAGATTGAATTATTTAAATTGGAAGCTTTACCAAGTTATTCAAAATAACTTTTATCTTAAAAACAAAAGCTTTAACATTTATCCCAATTTCATTTCCAAAATCAATTGAAATTAAAATTTCAATTTCAAAAACATTAAATTCAGATTATCTGTGACTTAATCAATTTCCACGTGAAATCCATATTTGTGTGTGTGTATAGTGTAGTCCAAGGGTTTCACACAATAGTGCAACAACATTTAGTCATCACAGATTAAAACACGGAAATATAATTGATAAGCGTTATAAACTATAACGCTTATCTTTCATTCACAGATCACAGATATATATATATATCACAGATAATAAATTATATCACAGATAATTAACTACATTACAGATCACACACAAATCAGAATATATCACACAGCATCACAGATCAGGGGATATCAACAATTCAATCATTCAGTCAGGTCCAAACATTCACAAGTAAAATTTATTAATCAATTGATTAATTTAAATCAGATGTATCAATTATTAATCCGGAGTAATTACCATAAGTTAATTACAAATTATTTGAAATAAATTCCCTTTCATCATTTATTAGTTAACCTTTAATTATTAACTAATCATCCTTAATTAATGAATCAATTTACTTTTAATTATTTAATAAATCTTAATTAATCACATTCATTAATTAATCCTTTGATTACTAATAAATAATTATACTCAAGTTACTAATCATCATTCAATTCATTACATCCAGTAATCATTTATTAATTACTTCACTAAGTAATTACACTTCATTAATTTCATTAAGTAATTATACTTATCACATTTACTTTCCAATTTCATTTTAAATTTAAGACTTAAAAATGAATACAAATTTAACTTTAACAAAGTTTAAAACACATTTTAAAATCCCTTTTAAATCATATGTCCAAGACGCACTTATTTTATAAAAGGAATTTACAAGAGTTTTAAAACCAAATTCAAATCACTCTTAAAATATACTTTAATATTTTAAAGTTTTTAACATTTTAAATTTGATAAAACTTTATTTTATTTCAACTAGAATACAAATTTAGATTTGAATCTATACTTAGAACTGATTTAAAACTAGTTTAAATCTTAACCCGAGCCAATCTTTAGTTTTCCCGAGTAAAACTTCGGGTCACTCACGCACCCTACCCACTTCGAGTCAAACCCAGTAAAACTCGAACAAAACCCTGAGAAAACCCTTTCTTCCCAAAACATCATTATTCCCAGATACACAGCTCTTACGCGTGCACGTGCACCGGCGTTCCAGTGCCTTCCGACCATCGCCGATCCCCTCAACCAGTCATCAACGACATCGCTACCTAACCTGAACACCCAGAATCGTCGAACTCGACTCATACCAAAATCGAGCAATCTGACTTGAAACTAGACCAAAACGACTATCACGAAATAGCCTCGTTCATCCTCCTCTGACCATCAGAGGTTACGTGCTTCTGGTTAGAGCATCGCCTGACTTCTAGGCTTCGATCGCCACCGAAGCGAACAGTTCCGGTCCATCGACAATGACGCGGCAATGTGTTTTCCGACCATGACCACTTATGGGTTTTAAACCCTAATACGATCTTGATAACCCTCCACAACAAATTATAAAATCATCGAGTAATTTTCCAATGATCTCTGACCATCGAACATGCTCCATTCTCGATCACGTGATTTATCATTACCCCGATCACCATAATTTGGTGAAAAAGACGATTCTGATCATCCCCAATTTTCATAGAGATAACTTGATTAAAATTTATGATTCCACCTTTAAAAATCTTTGTTTTCAAAACCATTTCAGATAGTATACCTGAAGCTAGAATTCATGGTGTCTGAAATCTAACCCATTTTGAATTTTTTCCTGTATTATCAATTTTCTAGAGAAAGCTTTGATTTCTTTTGCTTTAATCTATTTTTTAAACTTAAATCATATTTAAATAAGCAACTTCTGTTTGAATCCTAAAGTCTAATAATGATCGAAGAAGAAGAAATCGAATTTTGAACAAGTTTAACTTTTATAAGTCTGGAAACAGGAATGCATGCCTATCCTCGGACATACACAAACACATTTCTATATATATATACACCGATTTAATTCACATGCAAGTAGTTTTCCAATTCATTTTAGGCATGATTTCCAAACAACATATCAAAACTCATAATTCATAAAGGTTTACTCACAGTGATTTCCAAAAAAAGAACAGAGTCTCTTTTCTTTGACACAGGCTTTTGAAAATACAAGCTGAAACTTTCTTCTTGATTCTCTGGTTTGACTAGATTAAATTTGTTGTTTTAATGAACGAAAATGAAAAAGAAGCTTTGATAAATAAGAAACAAGTATGCAGAGGTAAGTATTTGCTGGTACAAATTTTTGATCAGAGATTTTTTTCCATAAGGAGGCTGAGATGATTTATCTAGAAAATTTGAAATGAAAGCATTAAATGCCTCGGTCCCTTATCATGTTTACAATACTATTTCTTTGTTTTATTTTGTACATCTTGTATTTATTGTCATACTTATCCCTTTTTAATTTCGTATATACCAATATGATTTCTCTTGCCTGCAAATATATGTCTTCCTATAGACTATATAAATTCTAGACTTATCTTAAGTTCTCATTTTATATTTTTTACATAACCATAAATTTATTTCTATTTAGCACTTAATGTATTTAACTAATGTATTTGTTTCTATTTTAATTTACACTTAGATTTTATCTAAGTGTTACTTTATCTTATATGTATGTATTTTATTTTTATTTATTTTCATAGTTTACCTTATATGTAATTTTATCTTTAATCTTATTATTTTGTCATTTATTTCTATTTCTAACTTAACCACAAATTATAAAATTTAAATTATTTCTTTTTTTTTATTCTTGTGTCCAAAGTCTATATTGTTATTTTTTTTAAACCATTAAAATTCAAATCCAATGTACATATATATAAAAAAAATTCAAATCTACTCCAATATACACCTATACATATATATTCACATATATATATATACAAGATTTAAATTCGTATGATTTAATATATATTCTATTTAAATTGGGGAAACTCGCTTCAATTTACAATTAATTTTACAATTTTAATTCAAAAATTAAATTAACTATCAATTTAAATTTATATAAAATTCGGGATCGTTACACTTTGAAACCCCTTTTATTTATGATATGTTCAGTTGGTTAACATGTGAATATATTATGCAAGTATATATTTGGTTGTTCTCTATACATGTTTTGGTGTGTTTCAAATAAAAGAATTGGTTTGGGAAGCTATAGAAATTGTGAATCAAAGTTGTGAAAAGTTAGAAGCGAAAAGTTCGCTATGGATTCACTTTGAAAATACCTTATTTTCTTTGATTTTTAAAGTGAACTTTGAAAGACATCCTAGGGGATTCTTTGTATTTTTAATAATTTTTATATGTATGCTTTTTACTAGTAAAATGTCAAAATTTAAATTGATTTTTATATTTATTCATAATTTTTAAAGTAAAGGGTTTTAAATTATAAACATGCTTTTATGGTTTTTAAATATATTATAAATTAAGTATTTTTGAGTAATATTTAAAATAAATATTTTAAACCATATTATAAGTATTTCTAAAGTATTTATAATGTATTTTAAATATATATTGTTTTTAGAAAAGTAATCGAAGATTTTATTAAAGTATTAAAAAGTTTATGTAATATAATATCTTTTAAATTATTTTAGAATTATATTAAGTATATTAGCATATAAATTAATTAGTATACATATAAATATTTAAATCATTTTAAAATAATTTTTAGTAAATATATAAGTTGGGAAAAATAATTTTAGCCTGTTATAAAGAAACAAAGGAAGATTTGGATCATAATACTTAAGTTAAAAAAAGTGGGTTTGTAAATTTAAGTAAAAGTACCTTAACTTGTTAAATTAGTGTAGATATGAGTAAATATAATTAGGACCATAATTAGGACAATAATTAAGATAATAATTAGGAATATAATAAGGGCTTAAATAAAGGATATTTTAAGGTAGCTATAAGTAAATGGTTTTGGGTTGCAGTAAACAATGTTTAAGTAACATTTGTTTTTAACCTTTATATATATATAATTAAATCTTTAAGAAGCAAGTTTTAAAGATAATGTTTAAATTATGGAATATTTTGGATTTTTTGTGAGAATGCTTAAGTAATGCTTATCTTAAACCTTTAGAAAAGTAATTAGATTTTTAAAAGAGAGTTTTAAAAACAATGATTAAGTGTGAATTGTTTTGGGTTTGTAGTAAACAATGTTTTAGTAACATTTTTTTAAACCCTTGAATTATATTTTAAAGTGGAAAAATATTATGAATATACTTTGATCTTTAATAATGGAAATTTAATGATAATAACAAGCATGAAATCTCTTGGAATAAAGACAGAAAAAGTATATGTTTAAAATATCAAAGAGAGAAGGGGTTTGTAGCAAAAATGTTTAAGTAACATTTGTTTTTAATCTCTTTTATTATATTTTTAATTAATTAAATTTTGATAAGTGAATTGTGAATATATTCAAACTGCTAACATAAGTATATGAATACGTTTTGAAGTATTGAAAAGTGTATAAATAAAGAGTGAAATAGTAAAATACAGGTATATATCTTTTATAAAGAGAAATTATATATATATATATATATATATATACAAGCATATAAAGGAAGTTTTAATAAATAATGGGAATAAAGGACTTTAATTAAATACGGAAGTTCTAATTAATAATGGAGTTTTATTAGGAAGAAAGAAGTTTTACTAATGAAGAGGTTTTAATTAATAAAGGATTGACTAAATATAAAAGGGATTAAAAGTCGTTTATGTGACTTGATCGAGCTTTGTGTGTTAATCGTGCTTTGTGCTATTATTCTCTACGGAAATTATTTAGTTGTGTACTTACCACTAAAAGCCGACGAAGTAGATTTGTTCTATCTATGAGAACTAAGATTAATGATTTATGACGAACGGGATTTTCGACCCTCGAAAATCGACACTAATACATCCTCGGTATTCACGTACCACAAATTCAAGCATCGAAAAACCTGACCGTTAAAGAAAAGAAGAAAATAAAGGAAGAACATAATATTACATGAATGGAATAACATATATTATTTCAATATATAATCTTTACAATTGAAAATTTTAAAATACATTTATCTGATTTAACTTAACATTAACATGGATAGTTATAAATATCTGTCCTTACAAATGCGGAATACAATAGTACATGATTATGGTGGAAATGGATAATAATGTTTAGAAGAATCTTCTAACTCCATGCTCTGAGCTCTTACAAAATGCTCCCAACTAAACCTGACTACTAGGCTACTCAAAACAATAAGGCACCCAAAGTTTAAGGAAAAAGGAAAATAAACTCCGGATCAGTCATGGGAATAGTGTGAGAAACTCAAAGTACGAGTACTTGAAAGCAAAGGGTGTCACATAAGACTACGCTGCACATAAACACGGAATGAGTTTTTACATTATGATAACTAAACCATTCTACATTAAATCCAATGATATTATTTTAATGACATTATTTGAAAACCTTTCATAATAAACATATTCAAATAGCCGAAATTGTTACATTAGTTAAATTTGATGGCATTGTAGGTTTACAAATAAAAGCGAAGGAACTTATTGGAGATTTGGATTTCCAATGAATAGCGAGGTAAGGGACTACCTCTCGTACAGTTCATTCCTAGAAGAATGTACTAAGGATCGACATCTTCGAAACCTCTGCAAACTAAGACCGACCTACTCGAAACCAACGGATAGTACAAATACACCGAATATGATATCACTTCAGCCGTTCCTAACCTATCCGAGAGCTCTCATACCATACACCACGTATTTTTTTACTCGACGTCATAGCGGGCACAAAATAAATCTAGAAAGGTGATTTCATTCCCTAATAGTTGCGAACCACATAGCCTTAAAGCAACCCTTGTTTCACGATTCCCTGGCTGTGAGGCTAGAGGTAAAGTTTACATTTCCTAGAACATTTTCACTTAAAATGCCACATTTCCATTTCCAACAATACACTATTCATTTCAACAAAAGTACAACCTCTGAGCTTGTAATTCTTGGAGAAGGGTGTTAAGTATAAGATGGGTTACCTCCGACACCACCAACAGATGTACGTTTGTAGAGATCAATGCATTGTGATCTTAGAAATGCAATGTCATACATCTATCCATACAAGTTGTCCAGTAACAGGACAAACTGAAGGCACTCTCCTACCACATCCTGTCGGGAATTACTTCTAGGATTAGTAGCGAGTAGTCTTTGCATACGAAGATCCCAGAACGAAGGGACCACTACTATTTATCTATCTCGGGAGCCACTCCTAAATTATCAACAAGCAATCCTTCCGTTATGAAGGTCCCCGCCTTCAACTTCTTTTTCTTCGACATATCTTCACTTTCGAACTCGTAAATTGGTTCGAAGTGGTTTTGGATAAGAATTACCCAAATCCGACCCCGGTTCCTTCGAAGCAATCATCGATAAAAAGGTGTTAAGTTTAAGGGTAATTATCATTTCATTCATTAATATCTTATATCGAATAAATTATCACTTTTAGAGACATAAATCTTTAAATCGTATTCTTTTCCAGTATAGACGGAATTATTAAACCTCATTTATCAAATCTTTGTTTGATTAAAACATTTTAAATCATGGATTAATTCCAAATAATTTCATCCTTTACTTAGGACAGTATCTCCAAATCATTTATTTAAATCTTGAAAAATATTTTCAAATCATAACTTTAAAAGCATAAAAACAATGTTATTTAAGACATTGTTTACTGTAAATTCAAAACAATTAATTTTAAGTAAAAGGATCCATAGGAATTAAAATAATTCCAAATCATTTATTTAAATCTCGACAAAAGATTTCTTATTTCCAATAGATATCCTTTTAATAGGCTAAGACCATGTTATCTAAGAAGGTAAATCCAAATTAGTTAGCATTCAAGTAAAATGGATCTATATAAATTATACTAATTTTACTCGGCATCAATTTCTATATTGAACCTTTACTATCCATCGAATAGCGGTGAAATCACCTTTTAAATTCAAACGGATAGTATGAGTTCCCTCCTTGGAATTCAATACCAAGTATAAAAATATTATTTCTACACAATTCAAGATGTATTAAATTTGGAAAAATTAAATCTTTTATACTTGCCTCGTTTCCGACATTTGGACCTTATCTATTCCTCGCCTTGGAAAGAGGCCAGGCGAGCCAGGTTACTAGATGCTCCCAAACATCTCCTTACTTTTAGCGCCCCCATCAGGATCTCACAAATAGAAAAATATAGTTATCCAGTCTATTCATCAGCTTTTAGAGCCAAAATTAAATCACTTAATTATAACAGCTTTTCTTTAAATCGTTTATTTAAACTTTTTAAAATAAATTATAGAACCTTCAAATCATCTTTAAAATACTTAGTTATTTATTTGAAAACATTTATAAAAGATTTGGAAAATAATACTTAAGTTTAAAGCCATATTTCAAAAGTTATTAATAGTGCTGCAAAAAGTGCTGTGAATAGGGCTTTTAAGGCTTATTTGATCAAAACAACTTTTCTATCATTTAGAAATCCATTTTTATAACTCATATATCTTTTAAAATATTTTTAAATATTTATAGAATTTATTCAATATTTTTAAAGAATTAAGAATATCATTTATAAAGAATTTGTCGCTTTGGTTTTCGAACTACCAAAACCACGACTATTTTGAAAACTTGTTTTGCTCATTTCAAAATCTACTAAAATAAATCTTGATCGTTTTCTTTTGTTTGAAAACTATAACTATAAGAGTTCAGAAAATTCTTATTACAAAGAATTCCGACTCCGAATCCATCATAAAAATGGATTTAACCTTCTACGGCGCGAAATCGCGAACTGCCGTTACGCGATGCGCCTATTTTTGACTCAACTTTCATAACTTGTCCAAACCTCACCAAATTGGGTTTTAGTGTTTATAAAACATTTTAAATCATTTCAAAGGGGTTTAATGATTCCATATCACTTTTATAACTTGATTCGGAAAGTGATTTCCTTGTGTAATATCAACGTGTATTTAACGTGACTTGTTTACACAATTAAACACTATATTAAACAACCAATAGATGATCAAAGCATAGTAAATATCCATAGCAATCGTATCACATCATCATTATATATATATATATATATTGAGTTTCTTACCTTCATTGATTTCTAACTTCACGAAAATTCGTTATAGCTTCGCAACGATCGTATCAAAGCCTACGGAATCGAGCCTTAAACCGTGGTCATGTTATAAAACATTTATATAATAAATCCAGAAAACAGTTCATACTTTCATATCAAGATATCCAAATACTTATTCCAAAAGTACAAATACATTCATAAAAACTGAGGACGATTTCTTTCAATCAATTTCGAAAATAATTTATATATCTCTCTTAAACCATTTATAAACTATTTATATGCTTTAAAACCATTTATAAAGCTATTAAATAAATTCCAAAATAGTTTACAACTCTTCCTCTTTCATAAACTTCTACGCAAATTCCTTTAAAACACTTCCAAATCACTTTATACAAGTTCTTTTATAAAAACCCTTTATAAAATCCTTTAACCTTTATAAACTTCTTTATAAAACCATTATAAATCTTTTATAAAATCCTTTTATAAAATCTCTTACAAAACTTTTATAAATTCCTTACAAATCTTTTACAAAATTCCAAAATCTTTTACAAAATCATTTATCTATTAAAGTTATTATAAAAGTCTATATTTGTTATCTTAAATAAAAACTATATTTATTATATTAAATTAAGTTTAAAAAATATATATTAAAACTATATTAAATATTTTATTAAATTTAATTTTAAACTATTTAAAATATATATTTAAAACTAAATAAAATTATAAGTTAAAATCTTAAATTTACATTTAAAACCATATATTAACTTATAATTTGAGCTTTAAAACGTATAAAATAAATTATTTTCCAAATACAATTTTTTTTAATAAAATCATTAAATTTAATTTAAAAATTAACTTTATAAATCAAACATACTTTACTATTTAGAAAATAATTTAAAACCAACCAACGGTGTCCGTATATAATTTTCTATCCTATGGTCAAGTGATAGGGTATGTATCATTTCAACCCAAAATTGTTAAATTTCTCGGGTATGTCTCATTTCAACCGAAAATTGTTAAATTTCTTGGGTATATATCATTTCAACCCGTATCCCAAATCAACAATTTCCAAATCAATAAAACCGCTCGGGTTTATCATTTCAACCCATAACGATTTTCCTTAATCTATAAGATCATTCGGGTATGTATCATTTCAACCCATAGTGATAACAGGGATACAAACATTCAATCATCCAAAATGTAAACAAATAAACATCCATCACAATCAACATCCAAATCAGCCAATAAATCACAACAATTGACTGGTTATCATTATCAGGTGTTTGACTAATAATTTAAATTCAATATTAATTTAAATGGCAATGTAATTCAATATAAATTCAAATTAAATTTAAATGACAATTTAAAATACCAAATAGCAGTCAATAAATTTCTTATCACATCATAAATTTAGTTTAACTAACATAAGAAAATTTAGTATTTCGTGAGTGGGTTAAATCACTCACCTTTGATTTACAGTCGATTTAAAATCCAAATATAGCCAAAATTTGAACAGTCTTAGAATTTAACCAAACAAGTTCCATGTCGTCCAAAATTTCGATACAATCGCAACGGAGAAAACCGCGTCCAAATTCGAGCTCGTATGCAAAAGTTATGATAGTTAGAATGATTGAATTTAAAATTTAAATTAAAACAAAATCAAAAGGCAAATTTGTAATTTGTTTACCTCTCACGAACCCTAATCTCGATCGCGACCTACCAGACCTAACTACCGCTGACTCAAACTCGATGCCACACGCCACTACGATTGCTAATGCCACCATCAAAGAGCGTCGCCACATCGCCCACCTCTAGGCGACCCTACCTTGCTCTCGCGACCACCCACGCCACGCCAGAAGTCGACCGCCGCCGTTCATCTTCTACTGCCAATCACGGTGAAATCTAAAACATTCGACACACACTAACTACATGGATTGACTTGCCTCATCCTCCTCTGGCCAATCTTCTTATCGACGAAGATCCACATTTAAATTGAAAACCCTAGGATGGACGGCCGAAACTTCTTCAACGATCTCTGGCCAATCCGAGATTCAATTGCAAAAACGAACTGCAGTTGTAGATTACGCTCGTCGAGAGCTTTCCAACAATATATCATTTGATTTGGTTTTGAGGAGTTTAAATTTTCGATTTGATTTGAAATTTGGGAATTTAGGGTTTTTGGAATTGTCTAACATTGGAAAGGAAGGAACGAGATAATTGAACAGATACGTACAAAAAAATTGGAATAGACAGCTAGGGTTTCAGAACATATCTATTTATATAGACAGAGATGGATAAAAATGAATGGACATATTGAATTGTGTTAAAACGATAACAACGACCCGAAAAGCCCGTTTCGTTTCCGAAACGAAAGTAGGTCATCCCATATATCAAAATATAGGTTTTCGATATTTATAAACTCAATGGAACTAGTTTCAAACCCTAATTCCATTTTATACAGAATTTATTTTTCAAAATCAAATAATATTTATTTAAAATTCTATTAATCGATTTCTACGCGTTTCGATCTCGCGATCAAACGATAAGTCTAATCGCTATGAAACTTGAATCTTAGAATAATTTACTGCTACAGATCCGATGAAACTGATTTCATCGAAATCCGAGATAGTGGCTAAAATAGCAAATTTTCACGTTAATTAAATAAATTATTATTAAATTGATTTAATCACTTTTAAATTCAAATTAAAAGTTAACCATTTTCATCATTCTTGATTAAACATGAATTTATAATCTTTTAAAAATAAAATTTCCATGTTAAATCCAATATTTAAATATTGCACTAATTTCAGCGTTCAATCACAACTGAAATAAAACCCCAGTTATTTATATTTTAATTTCGATCAATTTCTTTTACTTTGATTCTCACTCTTATTATTGAATTAACATTTAATTTATTCCTTATTTACAATTATAACCATATTAACTTTACAATTATTTCGATTGACTGAAATTAGATTACAATAGTTGTCAATAACATACAACAACATTATCATATCATATTCTAATTATTATTTTCATAAATAAATCATAAAATTTAATTTCTCACAATATTAAATTTCAAAATTCTTATTTAATTTAATAGTTTTAAATTATCAAAATTACGGGTCGTTACACTCTCCCCCACTCAAAACTTTTCGTCCTCGAAAATGAATAAGAAGGAGTCAAGAGGTTTGATATAATTTATTCAAAATAATCAATTTACAACAATTTAACCTTCATATTTAAGTTTAACAAAATTAGAAAATAACTCAACTTTTATAAAAAAATTCTAAGTCTTAAATTCATGAAAATTTTGACAGAATCTCCTTTGCGCGGTTAAGTCTGGAAAAATAATAATATCAATAATTTCAATATATATATATTTCAATAATAAACATCCCAAACCATGGGAAAAATAATAAAATATCGATGCAAAATCGTAATCTGAAAACGTACCTATTTGTCGGGCAAACAACTTATTTATGAAACCACAAGAAGTAGTTATTGCTTCCATAAACATGTATTTCACTTATATAATCCAAAGAGTTAAAATTATGTAAAAGATTAGTATTTTAGTTGTTACCATCAATAACAAAAGCAATACAACACAAATAATAAACATATGCAAACAAAACAGCACGACCATTATATATAATAAAGAAACCAACTATACATCCATAGCAACCAAAAACAAATTGTTTATTCAGGTTTAGAAACTTTTCATCGTACAAGGGTGATAAATAACTACCAAGTGTATCTTACGCTCAACAGCCTTAGATCATTCCTTAATATATTATTCATACAACCTTAAACAATTTGAAGTATCATTTCCTAAACTTCCCATCAGCCAAACCAATAAATAATTTAAGTATTATTTTAAATTTGCATGAAAAACATAAATCTTTTATACACAGCATCAATTCTAATCGCTTGCTTGAATACACGCATTCCACTTTCGAACTAGTATTGTTAACCCGACCACTATAGTGCGGACTCTGATCCGATTTCTTTATTTGAAATTTCCATTTTCCTTGCATAGCCATAAACCATGATAGAAAACTTCAAATTCTTATCAAAAATTCGTATCAATTGTTCATCGTCAAGAATCGAGCGAAAATCCTAATTCGAACTGGTGTGAATTACTACAAATCTTGTTTTCAAATCTAAATCAGAACTGTTATGCGAATAAAATGATTTACGCCCCATTTACATATTTAATTCTATTGGTTTCTTTTTACATCATTATTTACTTTTCATTTATTTCAGTTCCCATTCATACCAGGTCATCTTTTATAAATTTTCATTCAGTTACTTACATAACATATTTCCAATTCAATATTTGAAATCATCACTGAATACATTTTTAAAGTATTACATACATTTCATTTATTTTCAATTTATTCATACAAGGTTTTCTCTTATTAATTTACATTCATTTATTCACATAGATTATTTCAAACTCAATTATTTAAAACATCAATAAATCAATTCTTAAAATATTATATAAGTTTCTTGCGGTTTAATTCATATTTATTGTTTGTATAGCTTGATTTCATTTCAACTATTTCTTAACTTTTAAACTTACATTCATTCCTTCATATATAGTATCATTTAATATTAAATATATTTATGAATTATTTCATCAATTTCTTAAGTTCATAATCATTTACTTAAGTGATATTCACTTTTACTATTCAATTTGATTATTAAGCATTTCAACCATTTGCTTAAGTTTATATATTTCTTGTACATCTTAGTTTTTTCATTTATAAACATACGTTCATTTTCAAGCATTTTTGTTATTAAGCTTTTACTTGTATAATATTCTATTACTTATTCATATTTAACATTTCAACTTTTTGAATATTTCAGGTAAGTTATATATATGTTTTTAGAATGTAATTGAATACTATACAAATTTTTCTTATTCAGTTTAGTTAACAAAAATGTTCAACAATTTACATCTTCTTAATTTTCATTATCTTTTAAATTTACAAGTTACAAATCTCTGATTTCTTATTTTTCATTTTAGAAGTTTCCAACTATTAAAATTTCACTTTTTATTTCTACAACTGAAAATCATTAATTCAACCAGAACTTAAGAACTAAATACCGGTTTTTATTTCAAATCAATTTGAAATAATATATATTCATATCTTTTATATATCAAATCATACTTAAGGAATTTTAAATCAAAATCTGGTTATTGAACCAAATGCGTAGCAAAGCTACTAAGTGGCCTCTCCCACTTTGAGACTCGAAAATGAATGTCGATGATGCGGCCGTCATCACCGAAATTATTTTCCAGCGATAGAAGAAGGGAGTACAGAACTTATTTCCTTTTAAATTCCTTTAAAACATTTCTTTCAAAATCACATTGAAAATATTTATCCGAAAATACATCCAAATAATACTAATATTATATTCCAAAATCTTTTTGAAAACCAACTTCAAAACTCCGAACTTAAGTTCTCAAATTTTCAATTAAATTCATTTATCTATAAATCATATTTTGCAATCAATATTTATAAAATTTCACTTCCTAACAACATATCACATACAACTATATCCATTTATAAATATTTCTTTTATATACAAAATACAATACTAGGTAAAATTATTTCATTTACCTATATTTCAAAATAATATTGTGTCGGTCTGCCCTATTAAGTGTTTAGAAATCCCTATCAATTCCATGGCGTCCCATGTTCCGACCAGAATTTATAAATACTCAACAGAACAAATTAACACAATACAAAATATTTTATAACACTAACAAGTACGCACTCTCAGATATATACGCTCAAACAACTCATTATAGGGTATTACTACCCTATCTCTAATGAGTCAAATCCCACAAAGCTAAGGTTATCGCTAACTGTAACGACCCACCTTTTTGGACGGTTTAAACCGACAATAAACCACACATGTCAACTCAAACCATTCAAAAAGAAGGATTGTTAATAGGGTAAGTAAGAAAATAAGAGAAAAAAAGGAAAAACAAAACACAGAATCTCACAGCGGAATGACAAAATATAATAATCAAATAAACAGTTCATGAAGCTATTTTATAATATACATTTGATTACACAAATTTTACAACAATCAGAGTTATACATACAACAGATATTATAGGATAATGCAGCGGAACAACATGATACGGTGGAATAATAATATAATACTAAACTCCGTCGTTGTCATCCAGAAATAATGTCTTCAACACTGAAAATCTCAGGCTGACCCGAGCATAATGAAAAGACCAAACACTCGAGTCAGAACTAAAAGATCTTATGTGAGTTAAATCAATAGTAAATAAATATGAGTGTAATGGCTTCAGAGATGTTTACGGGATTTTACATCTCTTATCCAGTGTATAACGTGCGTGCAATAACTTAAGAGATGTTCGGGAT
The DNA here is from genome assembly GCA_030737815.1 of Allium fistulosum. Lineage (NCBI taxonomy): Eukaryota > Viridiplantae > Streptophyta > Magnoliopsida > Asparagales > Amaryllidaceae > Allium > Allium fistulosum. The sequence goes on from CM060906.1 coordinate 58,322,201, forward strand.
TTCCATCTCCTAAGGATCCGTTAAACTATTTATATGTAGTAATATATGATATATATGTAATGTTATCAGTAAAGTATTTAAATAGCGTTAAGGCATTACCCATATCCCCCTTAACACATTTTTATAAATGCCATAGTCTATACAGTATTGTAAACTCCACCAAAATGGTGGGCTATCAGGGAGCACTCCATAAGTACGACACAAAACAAAATCGTAGTAGGCTCGATAAGGCATATGACATGGCACACGAGACTATACCCACGGTAGGATTCTATAGGATTGTGAAACCAGGCTGGTGGTAACGAATAGTAGCTACTACGGCCTACCTCGAACAACACTCCCATAATCAAATCGAAGTTGCCACCAATCAATCACAAAGTAACAGATATGGTATCGAAGAAGCATGTCCGATCGGAGGAGCGACCTCACTTGGCCTGGTTATGGCTCCTGATTTTAGTCATATCAAGCTGACCCGAGGGGGTCAGGGCTGCGTTCTTACCTCATACCAGTAGCGTTCGCCAAACCACCCTACTTTGTTATGGATTCTCCACTACATGCAAAGTTGTTAAAGTGGTTTTGGAATTGGCAGAGAGTATGACAATATCCGACCCCGGTCTCTTTAACAAACAATCGTTATATTTTTCACTCCGTGATCATTTTATAAAACATTTATATAATAAATCTAGAAAACGGTTCATACTTTCATATCAAGATATCCATATACTTATTCGAAAAGTATAAATATATTCATAAATACCGAGGAAGATTTCTTTCAATCAATTTCGAAAATAATTTATAAATCTCTCTTAAACCATTTATAAGCTATTTATATGCTTTAAAACCATTTATAAAGCTATTAAATAAATTCCAAAAAAGTTTACAACTCTTCCTCTTTCATAAACTTCTACGTAAATTCCTTTAAAACGCTTCCAAATCCCTTTATACAAGTTCTTTTATAAAAACCCTTTATAAAATCCTCTAAACCTTTATAAACTTCTTTATAAAACCATTATAAATCTTTTATAAAAATATTTTATAAAATCCATTATAAGATCTCTTATAAAACTTTTATAAATTCCTTACAAACCTTTTACAAAATTCTAAAATCTTTTACGAAATCATTTATATATTAAAGTTATTATAAAAGTCTATATTTGTTATCTTAAATCAAAACTATATTTATTATATTAAATTAAATTTAAAATATATATATTAAAACTATATTAAATATTTTATTAAATTAAATTTTATACTATTTAAAATATATATTTAAAACTAAATAATTATAAGTTAAAATCTTAAATTTACATTTAAAACCATATATTAACTTATAATTTGAGCTTGAAAACATATAAAATAAATTATTTTCCAAATATAATTTTTTTAATAAAATCATTAAATTAAATTTAAAAATCAAACATACTTTACTATTTAGAAATAATTTAAAACCGACCAACGGTGTCCGTATATAATTTTCTACCCTATGGTCAAGTGATAGGGTATGTATCATTTCAACACAAAATAGTTAAATTTCCTGGGTATATATCATTTCAACCCGTATCCCGAATCAACAATTTCCAAATAAATAAAATCGCTCGGGTTTATCATTTCAACCAATAACAATTTTCCCTAATCTATAAGATCATTCGGGCATGTATCATTTCAACCCATAGTGATAACAGGGATACAAACATTCAATCATCCAAATTGTCAACAAATAAACATCCATCACAATCCACATCCAAATCATCCAATAAATCACAACAATTGACTAGTCATCATTATTAGGTGTTTAACTAACAATTTAAATTCAATATTAATTTAAGTGGCAATTTAATTCGATAAAAATTCAAATTAAATTTAAATGACAATTTAAAATACCAAATAGTAGTGTATAAATTTCTTATCACATCATAAATTTAATTTAACCAACATAAGAAAGTTTAGTATTTCGTGAGTGGGTTAAATCACACACCTTTGATTTACAATCGATTTAAAATCCAAATATAGCCAAAATTTGAACTGTCTTAGAATTTAGCCAAACTAGTTCCATGTCATCTGAAATTTCGATATGATTGCAATGGAGAAAACCGCGTCCAAATCCGAGCTCGTATGCAAAAGTTATGATAGTTAGAACGATTGAATTTAAAATTTAAATTAAAACAAATCAAAGGGCAAATTTGTAATTTGTTTACCTCACTCACGAACCCTAATCTCGATCGCGACCTACCAGACCTAACTACCGATGACTCTAACTCGATGCCACATGCCACTACGATCGCTAACGCCACCATTAGAGAGCATCGCCACATCGCCCACCTCTAGGCGACCCTACCTTGCTCTTGCGACCACCCACGCCACTCCAAAAGTCGACCGCTGCCGTTCATCTTCTACTGCCAATCATGGAAAAATCTGACACATTCAACACACACTAACCACATGGATCAACTCGCCTCATCCTCCTCTACGTCGTAGCAACATCCGATCGTACTATCGACGAAGATCCATTGTTAAATTGAAAACCCTAGGATGGACGGCCGAAACTTCTTCAACGATTTCTGGCCAATACGAGACTCAATTGCAAAAATGAACTGCAAATGTAGATTACGCTCATCGAGGGCTTTCCAACGATACATAATTTGATATGGTTTTGAGGAGTTTATATTTTCGATTTGATTTGAAATTTGGGAATTTTAGGGTTTTTGGAATTGTCTGACATTCGAAAGGAAGGAAGGAGATAATTGAACAGATACGTACAGAAAAATGGAATAGATAGTTAGGGTTTCAGAACATATCTATTTATATAGACAGAGATGGATAATAACGAATGGACATATTAAATTGGGTCGAAACGATAACAATGACCCGAAAAGCCCGTTTCGTTCCCGAAACGAAAGTAGGTCATCTCATATATCAAAATATAGGTTTTCAATATTTTTAAACTCAATGGAACTAGTTTCAAACCCTAATTCCATTGTATATAGAAGTTAGTTTTCAAAATCAAATAATATTCATTTAAAATTCTATTGATTGATTTCTACGCGTTTCGAGCTCGCACGATCAAATGATAAGTCTGATCGCTACGAAACTTGAAATCTTAGAATAATTCACTGTTACGGATCCAATGAAGCCGGTTTCATCAAAATCCGAGATAGTGGCTAAAATGGCAAATTTTCACGTTAAGTAAATAAATTATTATTAAATTTATTTAATCACTTTTAAATTCAAATTAAAAGTTAACAATTTTCATCATTCTTGATTAAACAGGAATTATAATCTTTTAAAAATAAAATTTCCATGTTAAATCCAATATTTAAATATTGCACAAATTTCAGCATTCAATTACAACTGAAATAAAACCCCAGTTAATTATATTTTAATTTCAATCAATTCTTTTACTTTGATTCTCACTCCTATTATTGAATTAACATTTAATTTATTCTTTATTTACAACTATAACCAAATTAACTTTAGAATTATTTCAATTGATTGAAATTACATTAAAATAGTTGTCAATAACATTTAAACAACATTATTAAATCATATTCTAATTATTTTTCTCATAAATAAATCATACATTTTAATTTCTCTCAATATTAAATTTCAAATTCATATTTAATTTAATAGTTTTAAATTATCAAAAATATGGGTCGTTACATGTAAATTCTAATGTAAGTAAATTTGCATGTATATATGTGTTCATGTATATGTTACGGTGTGTATGTGTATGTTAGATATGTGTTCAAGTGATATAAACAGCATTGTACAACATTTGTAAGTTAAACCGTTGAAAATGGGAAGCCGATTCCCGATCACATTTTCACTTATAATTCAATTACATATAAATGTAAACAAAATTTTAAAACTAATTTTTTATCATTTTTATCTAATTAAAATGATCATGTTTGAATTATAAAACCATATAAATTAATATTAAACAATTGTTTACAAAAAGTGTTGTTATATCAATAAAGCGATACGAATTTTCTTATAATTTCAAATCAAGTATATATCTTTATAAAATTATTATAAATGATTTAGTATCACTATATAACTAATTAAAATGAATTATTATCATTTTGAAATAATTATTTGAATAATTATAATATTTATTAAATCATTAAATCTCAATTTAAATTCATAAATCCATTATTAAATATGTGCCTTTATTGATGATGTCATAATTACATTTTAATCCCAAAAATAAAATAAATAATTTTATTTCATTTCCTTGTTTAAATGGATATATAAGTGTATGTATCTAACACCGTGCGCGACTTCTGATAATTATAGAGCTGTTATTTATAAAACGATTTTCGACCATTTTATTGATATTCTTCCAAAGTATATATTTTCGTAAATACTTATTCAAAATAAGATTACCGTTAATATTTATTGCTCAAAAAATCATAGTTTATGTTATAAAAAACTTATATTTGAATATTTTAAAAATAAATATAATTTATCAAAGTGATAAATTTGTGGGTCGTTACATGATTCGAGTAGGGTATAGAAGCAATAGTGTTCTGAGCTACCTAGCTTTTCTCTTGGCCAAGGTATAGTGTAAGTTAAAAAGATTGGAAACATGATAAGTATACGAGACTTAGTTTCCATATGCAGTCATTTCATTGTTGTTTAATTTCACCAAATTAACTTAGGAAATGTCTACGATAAACATAAGAATTTTATGGTATGGTTATTTGCTCGGTGGTGATATTAACTACGTATAGACTCGTCTTTCTCTTCTAGGACAAATGATCAGGAAATCCGTTTGGATAGGATATGATCTTCACCCTTATCATTGTCTGTTTATTTCTGAAAGAACCGAAGTTAAGTTAACTAGAAATTCGTTGATTCGGTCTTGCAGAGATTGGGAACGGTAAGTGGTTTACATATCGAAAACCACTCTAAAACTGAGATACGTGTTCTGTCTTTTTAAAGTGGATCTATTCGAGATTTTGGAATCTATGTGGAGATTCATGATCTATTCAAGATGCTCAAACCCATGAAGAGGTTCATGATCTGTTCAAGATGCTAGAATCCATTTGGAGATTCGTGATCTTTTCAAGTTATGGCTTGTCTGTTTAGAGGTCGAATGTAACTTCACCATAGGTATATGACCAAAGACGGAGTAGGATGCACAATCTCAGGTTTAACTAACCAATGAAGGTATATCAACTCCATATTTAGAGTATGCTTATCGATATGTTGCACGCCGGAGTTGTTGATACTTGGTTCTACGTAGTTCGCGTGTTCTGGCGAAGAGCCAATTGTGTTTACCTTATGGTATATTTTATCTAGTGATATACGATACTCGAAATATATTTTCTGATCCTTGTCACGGAGATTGGCCTCAATTTACTGGAGTGGCTTCCGTGGAAAATCCATATGCAAACGCACCTTAGCATTTTTTATTGTACTGCAATATTGTTGTGTTATGAGAAGCAAACGGCACATCTATTTTTTGATTTATATTATTCACCTTAGACATTATGTATTATATCGTAATATGTACTTATTAGAAGGTTTGGCTCTTTTGAGGGGATAACTATTACGACGGTCTCAAAATGTGCTGTTATATGTCACATATATTTCTTGAGCTTCTCACACTAGACTTATGTCAGACCTGTGGTTTTACTTTTTTCTTATTTCCATGGTTGCACTTTCGAGTAGTCTGAGAAAGGCAAGTATTCGTTGATGTTCAATGAGCTCTTGGAGAGGAGTTGGATGTTTTACCTACCATAGTATTCTTATTTTTGTTGCATTACTTTATGTATATATTAGCAATTGTAAGGACGAGTTGTTATAACTATCTAGGCCGATGAAAGTACTTTGATTAGAACTCTAAAATGCTACCTATACTAGAGTAGTTCTGTGTACTATCTTTTGATATTATATGTTATCGCTCCGCCTACGAGATTCTGATGTTTTTGTTTTCCTCTTTCTTCTTCCTTTTCTTTTCTTCTCTTTCTTTACCCTAACAATCTATTTTTATGTCACTTGGGTGTTCAATATGTGAAACCGTGGATGTATTATTGTCGAGATTCGAGGGTTGAAAAGGTCGTGCATTACATTGTGGTATCAGAGCTGAAGGTTAAACGAGAAACTTGGCTTTGGTCGGGTATTACTCATAAAGAGTAGGATAATGGAATTTCTTAGCATGAGTTGAGTTAATTATATATATATGAGGGCGTATATATATATTTTTTGGAGCGTTTGGCATAAATCCCTGGTAAGGTTTGAAAATACACAAAACATCCCTCCATTTTTTCAATAAGTTTTCAGTCTCTGTTTTCAAATTCACGCGCGTGCAAAGACCCAAATACCCTTTACGTTTTTAACATTTCAAACGCATATAACTTTCTATAGAAACATCGAATCGACATACCGTTTTCACCAAAAAATCAAAAAATTTATGATCTTTAAAATGATATCCATTGTTGATACCAAAAAAATCATTTCTGTAGTAAAAGTGCAATTATTCCATATATTTGCAGACAACTCTGCAAATTTTGAACATTTTCGATTTTTTTTCAAGTCTGCAACAATTGCAGATATTTCTGCAATTATATGGTATAATTGCAGACATGTCTGCAATTATTGCATATAGTTGCAGAAATGTGTGCAATTATTGCATATAGTTGCAGAAATGTCTGCAACAATTGCAGACATTTCTGCAATTATATGGTATAATTGCAGACATGTCTACAATTATTGCATATAGTTGCAGAAATGTCTGCAACTATTGCATATAATTGCGGACATATATGCAATTATATGGTATAATTACCGACATGTCTGCAATTATTGCATATAGTTGCATTAATGTCTGCAACAATTGCATATAATTGGAGACGTGTTTGCAATTATATGGTATAATTGCTGACATTTATGCAATTATTGCACATAATTGCTAAATTGTCCACAATCATACCATATAATTGCAGAAATTTGAAAAACATCAATAGCTTGTCATGCCATTGTTTTTACATATGCACAATGCCACTCGTTAGAAAGATAATAAAATTTGTGATTTAATGGTCAAAACGGTTTGTTAACCGGTCATTTCTATAAGAAGTTATTGCGTTTTATAGATTGATAATTAATGGGGTGCAAATTTTAATTATGAATGTGAGAATAACATCCATACATGAAGAATCAACATTGCTGCAATGGTGAAGAGGGGTATTGTAGGGAAGAAAATTGTAGTATTTGAAAATAGGGATGTAATCAATATCTTTTTTATGAGGAGGATATTTTGTGTATTAAGTTTGATTTTAGGGATCAGTCCCTTATTTTCACTATTTTTTTATATATTAGTTATATATATAAGTGTAGATTGATAGTGTAGTTGATTAATGTAGGGATTAGTGATGTCCATTTATCCCTCATTTATTAACTTAATCATGCTTGGCCATTTAATGAGCATTGATTATTTTTGTTGATAATTGTTTTGTGTTTAACCAGTTTATTAGTAATTTACCTTTTACTACATAGGTTGGGTAGATGATAATTATAGGAACATAGAAATGAACACCTTATAAATTAAGTTTTACCGTTTGAATATAAGATGTTCGATGACAATGTTGGGTTAAAAGTTAACTTTGATAAAAGTTGTTTATTGTAATCTAAAAGAAAGATAAGATATTTTTGAGAATAAATATTTGTGAAAATATTTTATATGAGGTGAATTTATATAAGAATGGTTTTGAAATATGATTTATAAAATAAAAAGGATTTAAATTGAGAATTTGAGAACTTAAATCTCGGTGTTTTGAAAATTGTTTTCAAGGTTTTTGAGAAAATAATAATAGTATTATTTGAAAGTATTTATGAATAGAAATTCTGTAAAAAGGGTTTTCAAGGAGACAGGAAGTAATGAACATACTTCTGCCATTGGAAAATAATTTAGGTGATGATTGCAGCATCATCGGCGTCCATTTTTTAGTTTGGGGGATGCTACTATAGTAGTGCTATATAGGTTTTTGGTAAAAAAAATTTGACTTAATCTTGAAAGTATGATTTGATATCCCGAAGATATATGTATATATAATAATTATTTCAAATGATTTGATATGAGATCGGTGTTTAGTTCAGAAGTTTTCTTCAAAGAAATTTGATATTGAAATAAAAGTTGAACTTTTATAACTCTTAATTTGAAAAGATAGTAAGTTAAAACAAGTTTAAAATTTATTGAACATCCTTGAAAAATAAAAAATAAAGCTGAATGATTTGTATATACTCTTAGGATGTAGTGGAGTATTATACGATTTTAGACTTAAGTCTTGAAATATTTTTAAATGATATTGTGTTTTAGTGAAATGTTTTATAAATAAAGATAAGTCTTCATTATATGTTTATAAACTTAATGAATGTTTATGAAATGTTTCATTAACGATATTAGTATTAAATAAGAAATGATTTTTCTATAAAGGAACGTGATTTAAAATGTAAAGAAATTGGTGTAGTTAAGAAACCATGGGAATGAAGTGTGTAAGTTGTACATAGATCATTTTGTTCACATGACAATTCCTGATCTAGGATTCGAGTACATGATTTCTAGGTGGTTTGCACCGGTATGAACAACAATTTTTCACTCAATTTATGACGACGAACACTTGATATGGATTCTTGATATGATCCCAAAGTTTTATATCATAGTATATGACTATGTAAGGAAAGTAGATATTTCTAACTAAGGAACCTGATCGGAGTCTGCACTAGAAAGGTTAAGTGATTTATACTAGTTTGTAAGTGAAATCTATACGACCGAGCAAATGATTGGATTTGCATCGTACAGGCTTTGGTTTAATTGAATGATATATTTTGTTGGCTTATGAAGAGTTTGGGGAAGGACTCTTCGAATTGTTTGAGGTAGCATAAATAATCGACTAAGAAATAAGCTGAGGTTGTTGAGCATAAGGTATGCTTAGTATGTTATTTATCATCTTTGTGCGATGAGAAGATTTTTTAACCTAGGCAAACCATGAGCTTTGTTTTGTAGTAATTTTAATACCGTTAAGTATTGGTGTGTGATTGTTTCTTTAGTTGCTCATGCTGGAATTTTGAGGACAAAATATTCTATGTAAAGGAGAATGTAACGACTCGGAATATCGAACACTTTGTATCTAAATATCTAAATTATTTAAATATTCGAATCTTGGATTTAATGTGATAAAATTGATTTAATGACCTTGATAACCCCTTTTAATTAACAGCTAATGATGGTAAACTTGTTATAGAAAAATGTTTACAAAATAAATGGTCTGAAGAAATATCAATAGTGTGATCGAAAATTATTTTATCGATAAACGACCTCAAAACGCATGAAATTATCATCATGGGGCATTGTCTTGGATTTTTACAAAACTAGTGTCATTGGGACTCTAAAAATGAGGTGATGTGCGTCGACGAGTTTCGCAACGATCCGATGTCCCATGTAATCGTATAAGCACGAAGCGTGTGGCAAGTTATTTGGGAAATTAAATATAATATATATATTATTATATATACCACACATTCACTTCTCTCGAAATCATTTTCTCTGTCTTCATTTTCCTTCGACTCATAAAGTTCAGCCACCCCTTCTTTGAATATAATAGAGAGCCACAGGGCACATTGAAAGGTGAAACCAAATTCGCTAAGCTCGGGGAAGAGAGGGCTTCATATCCATAGTCTCGATGATGGTTGCAGTTGGCCATAGCTGCGCTCAACTTTTTCTTATGCCGAATAGGGCTAGAGATTGACAGAGTTTGATGAGGAGATAGGAAAAACAAAGTGTGGCGTTGAGCTTCACGCGTGGAGACGAGTTGGTGGTGGTTGTTTGGGGTGGTGATGCACTATCTTTGGTAGCGTGACATTTTGGCTGAGGGAGGGGAGCACGTCAAGTAACGATTGCCTATGGGTGATCAGAATTGATAAATGGAAGCTCGTTGCGATGAGTGCACATAGTGAAGCAAATGGCGCAATCAGCGTTTCATTTCATGGAGCGAAGCACTATATCACCATGTGCGTACATGATTCGAGGATGGGTTTCTTGTGCGTTTACAGGGTGAGGAATGAAATGGGGAAGAAATGGGAGGTGTTTAGTTGAGTTAATTAATTAATTAGGTTTATTGATTAACATTTAAAATCTGTATTCTTATAAAATTCATATCTCTTGCATATGAGGTTCAATCGAGATGCGTTCTTTTGCACTTATAGTGAGATTATCTACGACTTTGTTTGGCTTAAGCTTGGGTAAGTTACTCACCATTTAATTTGTGTATATGTGTATGTAATGTTTGATTGTTGAAATATAAAAAAAGTGAACACAATGCAAGTTATTACTTTTGGACCCTTCCTTGCTTTGGAAAGTAAGTGAGAACATTATATGTATTATAATCTCTCTCCCAACCCTCTAAAAAATGTATTGTGGCCAAAACTTGTTGTTTACATGTTTGATAATGTTGTGTGCAAAGTTGAAGTTTGAGGCGAAATGGTTGCTATAAATGCACTTTGAAATCCCTTGTATTTAACATACGTTAAATTTGTTAAAATATGAATATATTATTAAAATATATATTTGGTTTTTCTCTACACGTGTCTTGGTTTTTTTGACATAAAGAAATTGGTTGGGAAGTTATAAAAATTATGAATGAAATTTGTAAAGGTTAGAAACAAAAAGGTCGCTATGAATGCACTTTGAAAATGCGTTGTGTTCGGCGATTTTTAAAGTCATCTTTGAAAGAAATCATGTGGTCTTCTTTGTATTTTTAGTAAGTACTATAAGTGTAATTGTTACTGGAAAAATATCAAGGTTTAAATATATTTTTATAATTATTTATGAATTTTTAAACTAAAGGGTTTTAAATTATGAAATTGTTTTTTATGGGTTTTAAATAAATTATAAAATACTTATTTTTTAGTAATATTTAATATAAATGTTTTAAACCATACTATAATATTTTTTAAATATTTCTAAAGTACTTTTAAATTATATAGTTTTTAGAAAATTAGTTAAAGATTTTATCGAAGTTTTAAAAAGCTTATGTAATATAATATCTTTTAAATCTTTCTACAATTTTATTAGTTATATTTGCTTATAAATTAATTAGCATACATATGAATATACACATCATTTTAAAAAGTTTTTTTTTATAAAAATGTAAGTTGGGAAAAATAAGTTAAATCTTTTATAAAGAAATAAAAGAGGATTTGGATCATAATACTTAAGTTAAAACAAATGGTTTTGTAACGTTCAGTAAAAGTATATTAGCTTGTTTAATTAGTGTGGAAATAAGTAAATATAATTAGGACTATAATTAGAACTATAGTTAAGATAATAATTAGATATATAATTAAGGCTTAAATAAGGAATATTTAAAGGTAATTATAAGTGAATGGTTTTGGGTTGTAGTAAACAATGTTTAAGTAACATTTGTTTTTAACCCTTATAAATATAATTAAATCTTTAAAAAGAAAGTTTTCATGATAATGTTTAAAGTATGGAATGTTTCGGGTTCGTTGTGACAATGTTTAAGAAACACTTGTCTTAAACCCTTACAAAAATAGTTAGATCTTTAACAGTGTGTTTTAAAGATAATGATTAAGTGTGAAGTATTTTGGGTTTGTAATAAAAAATGTTTTAATAACATTTGTTTTTAAACCCTTGAATTATTTTTTAAAGTGGAAAAAATATTGTGGATATACATAGATCTTTAATAATGGAATTTTCAAGATAATAATAAGTAGGGAATCTTTTGGAGATAGAAAAAGTATATGTTTAAAATATCAAAGGGAGAAGGGTTTTATAGTAACAATGTTTGAGTAACATTTGTTTTTAACCTCTTTGATTATATATTAAGGTAAGTAAATTTTGTTAAGTGAATATACTTACACCGTTGAGATAAGTATATGAATACCTTTTGAAGTATTACAAAAACTATAAATGAAGAGTGAAATAGTAGAATACAAGTATATATCTTTTATAAAGAGAAATTAAATATATATACAAGTATATAAAGGAAGTTTTAATTAATAATGAGGTTTAATTAATAAAGGAAGTTTTAATTAATAATAGCGTTTGATTAATAAAGGAAGTTTTAAGTAATAATCGAAATGTTTTAATTAATAATGGAGTTTAATTAATAAAGGAAGTTTAATTAATAATAGAGGTTTAAATAATAAAGGAGTTTAATCAAATGAGGAAGTTTTAATTCATAATGGAGTTTTATTAGATCGAAAGTAGTTTTCCTAATAAAGTGGTTTTAATTAATAAAGGATTAGTTAAATAAAAAAGGGATTAAAATTTGTTTATGTGACTTGATATAACTTACATATAGACTCGTCTTGCTCTTCCAGGACAAATGATAAGAAAAATCCATCTGGATACGAGATGATCTCCACCCTTGTCATTATTTGTTTATTTTTGAAAGAACCAAAGTTAAGTTAACCGAAAATCGTTGATTCGGTCTTGAAGAGACTGGGATCGGTAAATGTTTTACTTATCGAGAACCACTTCAAGATAGAGATATGTGTTCTATCTCTTGGAAGTGGATCTGTTCGAGATGTTGGAATTTACGTGGAGATTCGACATTTGTTAGAGATGCTTGAATCCATGTAGAGGTCCATGATCTGTTTGAGATGGTGGAATCCATGTAGAGGTTCATGTTCTGCTTAAGCCCTGGCTTGTGTGTTTTGATGATGAAGTTGATCTCACCATCGATATATGACTAAAGGTAGAGTAGGATGCACAATCTCTGGTTCAACTAACCCATAAGGGAATATCAAACCCATATCTAGAGTAAGCTAATAGATATGTTGCGTGTGGGATTTGTTGATACTGCTTTCATGTAGTTCACGTGTTCAGGCGATGGGCCTGTTGTGTTTACCTTAAGTTATATTTTATCTAGAGATATACGACACTCGGAATGTGTTTATTTTGATCTTTGTCGTGTAGATTGGTCTCAGTTTACTAGGAAGCTCTCTGTGGAAAATCCATATGTGAACTCACCTTAGCGATTTTGATTATACTTCAATATTTTTGCATCATGAGATGCAAGCGGTACAGCTATTTTCTGATTTGTATTCTTCACCTTAGACATTATCTGTTATATCGCAATTTGTACTTATTAGATGGTTTAGCTCTTTTAAGGGGGTAATCGTTATGACAGTCTCATAAGGTGCTATTATATGTCATATATATATTCCTTGAGTTTCTCACACCAGACTTATGTCTTACTCATGTATTTATTTTTTATGCTTTTTTCCATGGGTGCTCTTATGAGAAGTCTAAGAAATACAGGTTTCATTGATGTTCGTTAAGGCCTTGGAGAAGAGCAGGATGTTTACATACATAGTATTCTTATTTCTGCTGCATACTTTATGTGTATATATTAGCAATTGTATGGATAGGCTATTAAAACTGTCTAGGCCGATGATAGTACTTTGTTTAATAACTTTGAAATGCTATGTATATTATAGTAGCTCTATGTATTATCTTTTGATATTTTATGTTATCATTCTGCATGTGAGATTCTGATATTTTGTACTCCTCTTTCTTTTGCCTTTTCTTTTCTTCATTTTCTTATCCCTAACGTTCTGTCTTTCTGGCACTTGGGTGTTCAGCACATGAATACCGCGAATGTATTAGTGTCCACATTTGGTGGTCGAAAAGGTCGTGCATTACATAGCCTCTTATTTATAGTTGCTGAGGTACCCCGGGATCGTTTGATTGTATTCTGTTCGAAATTATTAAATCAGGGTCATTTAGGCCAAGCCAAACACTAACTGACAAGCTTCGACTAATCGACAGGTTGCCCCTGGGCAGTTGACCGCTAGTAATTGACTGGCCCAATCATGGAGTCGACCGATGTGGTCTAGACGTCATTAATATTCATTAGTGTTAATCTTAACATTATTATATTTCTTATTTTATTCTGCTTGAATAATTTTCATTCCAAGTCTTCAAAGGCCGATAACTTCTTCATTTGAATTCCAATTGCGAAGCTTTAAATGTGAAAGTTGCTCGGAAGATTTGCACAAACAAAATGGTCCAAATTTCATGGTCAAATCCCAAAGTTTTCTCAAATTCCATTTTTAGCCTTATAATTAATTTTTCTTAATTAATTTCTTATTCATTTTACAGGATGTTACAATATGGAACTTTCCAGAGTATATTTTTTTACTTGTATTGAGCTTTAGGTTCTTTTACAAATTGTATCGCAACATTGTTATCATATATCAATGTCATTGGATTCTTAACATTTGGAATCACCCTTAGATCATTTATAAATTTGTGCATTTATTTTTGTATACTTCTCTTATTGTAATGCGATTTAAGGAGACATGCTTAGCCTTTGGTTAAATCATCCACTATCTTTTGTTTGGAACATTTCTAACTTACAGTTCTTAACTTAAAATTGAATATGAACTTAGAATTGTCACATTGTACTCGGTATCACATATGAAATTCATCCGCGCACTCCTTCGTAAGGAGTTCATTATTTTTATAAACAATTTTCTGGTGTTTCATTAATACTAGAGAACACTCTCAATTATCACATAATAATCTTAACTCAGGTTTGATAATTGATCTATGTACCAAATACATAAGCGAAGTGTTATATTTTAGATAATAGAGTATGTATAATAGTTCCTATTGATGCATAAGGAACCCATTTTACAGGCCCCATATTAAACAGTTTAATGTAATATTTGTATATATTATTTTGGGACATTTCCAATGTCCTTTTATGCCAACTATTGAAGGCGTCAATTCAAATCCTAGACCTAGATCTTAATAGCCAAACAAAATTGTTTCTCACATGAGTTATCATTAACAACCTTAAGTTTACGGTTTGCTTATAGTTTTAGAAATACATTAGTACCTATGCTTTCTTACAGACACATGCTTCCTCTGCATTCTGTTTGAAATTCAAACTGTTTGATTTTTCTATCAAATATTTGCTCAACTCCGATGTTTGTTAAACGATACTTTCATATCATTTCTTTAATCCTATCTGAAATCCATAAAATGAATATCGCTTCCACTAATTTCATGATACTTTGGCTGTTACATGCAAACTGATTATTCTAATTCATTATTTAGAATTTATGTTTCAACATATGTACGAAAACTAAAAATCATACTATGCGATAATTTTGTGAGTAAAATCCGAATTAATTTAAGCATGTTGAATAAGAATAAGTTACATTAATTTCAGCAACTAATATTGTTATTATTATCAATGTAGCTTACTATATTCCAATTGTGCTGGTCTTTTTCCCAAAACACTTTTATGCTTGATGGATCATATCCATTCGGGTACAACCAATCAAAATCATTTATTGATAATGTACTTGGAAACCAGTTTGGATTTATACATAATGCCATATGGTAGAGTCAATATTCTTAATGGTATATTGACAACTGAGGGAATTATTTTCTCGATATCGACAAGAAAATCATAGTTTCAATACAATGCGCAAGAGTTTATTTTAGACATTCTAATTAGTTGTGTCCGTTTAAGCTATGTCCATTTCATTTCATCCTTGGTAATCAATTTTATCTTTGGATCGTATCCAAATCCACTTTACTACCAATAATTTCTAAAATAAATTACTTCCTCGTGAAGTTGGTGTTTCCTGGAACAACACTTGTTTCTCATTGCAACGGAGTAGGTATTTAAAAACATTTTATGAGTTACCTTTTGTGTTTAAAAAAATGATTAGTTTTACGTTTATGAAAATTATGTTCATAACATAATTTGGTCAATTAGTATTGATTGATCTCAAACACATTTGATGACAACAACATAAGATCCCTCATGAATAAGTATTACATGTAGTTTCTCAACTTACACAATCTGTCAATTCCTTAACCTAGGATAGGTAGGAGTTTCTTATAAACTATCATCTTTTAGGATGTCATAAACTTTGTCTTAGATGAAACTAATTTTAACCTTATGTATTTACTCCTAAATACACGACCTTACAGAAAGTTGTTAACTCAACTTCACTCATCACCAATCGTACTTTGTCTAACAAAGTCCAATTACTCCATACGGATACATCATTATGTATCATAAGGAGGAGTGACTTTTGAGATAGATTTTATTTATTTTAGGTACATTTGGAACTCCTTTCCAATACAGTCAACTATTTGGTCAAATTGAATCTTTTATTTTATT
Organism: Allium fistulosum; assembly: GCA_030737815.1. NCBI lineage: Eukaryota > Viridiplantae > Streptophyta > Magnoliopsida > Asparagales > Amaryllidaceae > Allium > Allium fistulosum. The sequence continues at coordinate 58,338,373 of CM060906.1, forward strand.
TTGCACATCATGTTATTAACTTCAGTATATATTCTATAAACTTATCGTACACATACTACATGTGTATCAAATACACATGTTCATGTTTGCAATAATTCATAGGTGAGTTTAGCAAAGTATTTGGAACCGTTTTAGTATCATTAGACCTATGATTGTATAAATCCTAAGAGTTCATTTACTCTTGTATTGCTGCCACTGAATGGGTGCTTTGCCCTTAATTGTTTGGGATACAATCCACCAATACCATATGATTCATATTCGTATGGTTAAATAATTATTTCTCAAAATTATGGCTTAGTCCATAATTCCAAAATAATCATTAAACTTTAGATACTTTTTCATTATGTAGTTAATGCAACAAATGTCGTTATTCTAGATTTATTAAATAAGAAATGTTCATAATATTCATAACAAAATGAAACTATTTATGTTCCTAGTCAATACTGAAAAACATTTATTATTTCTTAAAAAATATTGGGTATATACATGAAAATAATTTTTTGTATCAAGATGCATCCATTTACAGGTGTCATATGGTGTGCTTCCAATATTTCCACCATTACCATAACAACGTATGAAATATGAAGTTATATTCAACCACTTATTATGGGCTATTTATTTCTTTTACTGTAACTAGTTCATAGTTGATAATATTCATTCAAATATCTTAAAATCGTAGAAATATCCATTTCTATATGAAAATATTTCTGGAATAGAAATCACATTTCTCATTCAATCTTAAGTATCTTTTAGTGTTTTATACAATTCTCGTTTCTGATGTCTCTTCTTGAAGTAGAAGTGACCATTCACTCTCTTCATCCCAATTGAGCCTAAATTACATTCACTCTCTTACACTTGCTTTCTTTTCCAAAATGTTCAAACCATTCAAAGGAGATCTTTATTGTAATCAATTGTATTGAATACACGACTTCAGATTATGGTTTATGTAACACCCCTAATTTTTGATAACATTATTCAGGAGATTTAATTAGATAAATTAAATAGAATAATGTAATAATTAGAATGATAAGGAGATTGAGATATGAAAATAAATTAAGGTCGTGCTTAATTAATTGATTAAATGGGCTTAAGAATGGCTTATAGGCTAATTAATTCACATAAGGGCATATTGGGAATTAGCCGCACTTGTTACCATAACCCTTATATATATTCTTGTTCCTTGTACATTCACGTTCATTTCTCATTTTCACAAAAACAATCAAAACGCAAACTAATAGAGGAGCCGGCCATTAACAAAGAAAGAAAAGAGGAATTCAATCAAAAACTAGGGATTCAAGCTTAGGGGAAATTAATCTTAACCCAATCTCCTTATCCTAATCAAGGTGAATAATAATCTATATCATCTCTATTTTATTTTATGATCATATGTTTTCGGATTTAAGATTAAATTCGTTTTTATGATGTTTTGGATGATGATATGCTTGAATTATAATTTGTTTGATTTAAACAAATTTGTTAAAAAGGGGATTTATGTGGTTTTAGAGCAAAACCGATTGAAATTGATGTTTGAATGCCATAAAAAAATTATATGTTATGTAAAACATGATTTTTGAGTTGGGTTTTAATTTCGATAATTTTTCAAGCTATGGAAAGATTATTATGAATTTTCAAAGGAAAATATGGTAATTGGGTTTAGAAATTTATTTAAGAAATTATATTGAGAATTCGGGTCTGAAATTTAGATATGTTAGATAACATGTTAAAAATGAATTTCTGTGATTTTTGGGTATTTTTCCTAAGTGATTTGTTATGGAAATTAAATTATTTTAGAAGGACTTATTTGCATTATTGGTTTTGCTTAATGGAAGGGCTTATTTACCAAATTAACCTTGGTTTTGATCTGAAATTAAGCAGCAAATATTTTGGTAAAGAATTTGAAAAGTTGAGGCAACCAATCATATGTTTACATGTGGGTAGGTTAGTTAGAAAGTGTTTGCTTTAATTAGCACTAAATCAGATTTACCAAGAAAAGTGGGTTCCGCCTCTTTCAGAAGTTCCTTTCGACTCCTATGCTTCCGCTTCGACCCAGTCGAAACCAACCTAGCCCGAAACCAATACACACGGTATCAATGATATTGGTACGGAATGGATTGGAGAAAAGCGAAAGGCATGGTGTCGAAAGCATTGCTTCTAATGGGGTTGATACCTTCGCTTTGCTTTTAAATGTTAGCGCCTGCCTTTGTTTTATTAAAGCTTTCGAAGGAGTCAAAACATGTTCTTTCGAAAGGGGTTTTCTAAATAGCTTTTGATGGGGTTGTTATTTTATGTTTTAAAAGTATAGGCTTTTGAATGGGTTCCTTTATTTATAAAATGATGCTTTCGAAAGTAGTGGTTCCGACTTAGTCGAAACCTAGCCGCTGTTCTTTTGCCTTTTGAGTGTGTTGAAGCCATTAGTGCTTTCGAAGGGTTGTCTTTGTTTTAAACTTATGTTAAGCCACTTCCTAAATGCTTTCGAAAGGGTGGTGCCGACGCCATCAAGTGTTCACCAATACTTTTATATGATAGAGAATTGTTTCAAAAGAGATACTTTCGTTTATATTCACTTTGACCCAAATGGTATTTTTAAATATAAACCCAATGGTTTCGAAAGAGGGACTTTCAGGTTTTGGAGGGGATACTTCCAAAGGTTTCGAAATGGGTCCTTTTAAATGTTTCGAAAGGGGTACTTTTAATGGTTTCGAAGCTATGCTTCTAAGAGTTAATAAGTAATACTTTATTACATTCGAAAGGTTTCGAAAGAGAGGTTATAAAGTGTTTTGAAAGGCAGAGGCCTAATGTTTTGAAAAGAGATTTATATGCTTTCGAAAGAGGTTATCCAATGAGGTCGAACGCAAAGTTCTGAAGGTTTCGAAAGCCTTAGTTTTTCAAAACAAATAACCCAATCTCATTTTAAAGGAAAAACCCATGGTTAAGTAAAGTAGTATTGAAATGTTTTAAGAAGAAGCTTTCCTTGATAAAATATTAGGTTAAAGGGATTAATCATGCTTCATATGAAAATAATTTCAAAGATATTAAATCCACAGGAGTGGTATTATTGTGTTATTATGTTAGCTTCTTCAAATATATATATTCACATTGTAATAAATCCATAATGGTAATTTGGGGAAGGCATAATAACCAGCTAGGTTGACCCAGTAGTGAATATAAATTAAATTAACTAAAGGTGTTGGCAGAGGCTAATATGTTCACAGTAAACCCATAAAAACTGTGTATAGGAAAAGATATTGGCAGGGGCCAAGAGGTTCATAGTAAGCCCATGAAAACTATGTACAAATGAAGATGTCAGGAAGACAGGTTCATAGTTAGCCCATGAAAACTATGATTTGATATTGGTAGGGGCCAATAAGTTTATAGTGAACCCATGAAAACTATATATGGATAAAGATATTGACAGAAGTCAATAGGTTCCTAATCAACCCATGAAAACTAGGATAAGAGGAAAGATATTGGAGTTACCAATAGGTTCAGGTAGAACCCATGAAACAGTAAAGATATTGGCAGGGGCCAATAGGTTCTTGGTGATCCCATGAAAACTATGTAACTGGATAGGGAGTCCCTTAAACAGGTTATTAGTAAGCCCATGAAAACTAATAGGTTAATAGTGACCCTAGAAACTATAAATGAGACAGTTAGTCAGAAATGAATGGGGATGGGAAATCCAGAATTGATTTACTTGTTTGCATATCATCATATTATTTTGAGATGTTTTAACCATTGTGGATGGAGGAGCACAGTATATGGTTATATAAAGCTTTTAGGATACAAGTGAGGGGAAAACCTTTTCCGCTAAGCAGCGTGGTCTCACTAGATATCTAAATGGTTTGAGATGGTATATTATTATTCATACCAGGCTTTATGTTCGATTCGAAGTTTATGTTTTCCCCTTAAACTCTCGGGTACTCAATTGATTTTGAGTAGTTTGAGAGTTGAGGTTTTCAGGTACCTCATTAGATGAATAAGCTTCTGGAGACGTGCAGGAGGCATGATGGCTACTTAGAGTTCTCTTTTATTTTGATTCCGCTGTGTTGATGTAGTAATGGAAAAGTTCTTTAATTGCATATATATACTCTGATCATCCAATGGGACATCTTCATATGTTGCTCTTGGCGTATGTTGTAATTAATATATTTCTCTGAACGTGGTTCTCGTATTGGGATTATGTAATGAATTTGAAATTTTTTGAAATGGAATTTGGAACTTGTTTGATGTTTTAAATTTTTTCCATATTCATGTGTTTCTGTGTATCAATGTATATAACATTACCATATTTGGTCGCCGAGGATTAATAACTATGGATGACCGTAGCATCCGTAGCCGTTAGTTTTGGGCCTCCAAGTAGGGGATGTTACAGTTTATTTGCTTATTTTCAATGACCTATGTTTATTGAATGTTTACACGTTATAAACTATGACCATTCACGATATAACATTTTTATATGGTTGAATATGGATCAAATATTCATATTCTTGTACTGTAATAAGAGACCGACACTCATAGAAGACAATACACAATATCGTACAAATAAACAATTAAGCGATCGAGGCATGAATGTTTTAGTGGTTGTATAAATTGGCTCTCGCATGAGTCTTGAGTTGACAACATGTCAAAAGATTTATTAGTAAATATAATTTATAGTTCAATGTCAATCTTAAGTAAGATCAATTGTATAATTTAACTATTACACATTTTATCAATTATATTTGCTGCATGAATTTATTGATATAGTCTATTTTAACATTTTAGGGTATATGTCCTTACAATATTAGCAAGGTTAAACATTACCATTTCATTTGTCTAATAAGGCTCCTACTAGACATAAATCTCAAAATCCTGACAGAAATCATAGAAATATTTCGAGTTTTCTAGTGGGTGTTAGGACTCGTTTACCTTGGGATTATTACCTTGAGATAACTCAACAAATCATAGGCCTACATGTGTTGGATAACACCATTATCAGTTGTATTATATACAACTCCTAACCCGAGGCTTTGTCCTAATCTCATCTCAACCTTGAGGAGACTCAACAAATCAGAAGGGATTATTCACTCATACCCACCATTTCGTGACAGCCTAAGTATAAAGCACGTTTCTTGAGGAAACTCAACAAACAAGTGCATGTATCTTATCTCGTCTATTCAATATACTAAAAGTACTATACATAACAACTAGCATGAGGAAACTCAATAACTAAAGAGTATGCAAGTATCAATTAACATATAAATGGTTCAAGGCAACATATATTTTAAAGATTTATAATATTTTCATATGTACTTTTAATCAAGTGATATCGATTAATGGAATTATGTATTTCTTATAAAATACTCCAGTAATTTGAGTGTTCAACACATCTGAAATCATGGTATATGTACTAAACGTACATATCTATTCCTTAAATCTAATTTGGATTTCTTTCCAGTTTCACTTATTTTTATACATATGGAGTAATATAAGTATTAACTTTTTATGATAATTATAATGCAATTTACTTATATTATATTTATACGTAACTTATAAATATAATCTTACTGAATTAATTTTATTTTATTAACTAAATCATATCTAATTAACTTAATTTATTCATATAAAATTTCTAAAATTTTATATTACTCGTCTTAAACTATTTAAGACAGTTAATCAACAATAACATTTATAGTTTGTTTATTTGTACTTATCAATATATGTATACATCTTGATTAATTAACCTTCTATCAAGACCCACTTTTCCGTACAGTTTAAACAGACATTTTTGCACACTTATCCAGCCCAAATTGCACGGATAGGCGGATAGTTAAGAAAAAGAAAGTAGAAATAAGATAGAAGAAAACTAAACAACACATAATCTCACAGCGGAACATATAATTTATAATATATAACAATCTTTAAACAAAGACAAAACTGAAATATATATATACAGACATCAATCAGAGTATGCTAACCTATTCAACACGGACAGTTATAACAACTTGTCCTTACAACTGCTGATAAACACGACTAAAATGCAACAGAAATATAATCATCTACGTGAATACGTCTCTGGACCTCCAGCTCCTCTCTTGAAGCTCCAATCCTTCCAGCTAAACCTGGAAATATGCTCGGTATGACTCGAGCAATTAGGAAAAAAACCATGCCCGGGCCAGTTTGGTAAAACCAGTGTGAGAATTTAAATCATAAGGAATTTTATTCATTATAACTTCAAAATCCTTTTAAAATCAAGGGTATCCCATAAAACCACGCCACACATAAACAAGATGGGTTTTTCTCTTCCGGTAACTAAAACATTTTTATAGAAAATCCAGTGATATTATAATAGGGTCTAAGTACAAATACCTATTCAAATAGCCGAAATTGTTACATTAATTAAATTCCAGCATACTAGGCTCTACAACCAAAACCGTAAAGGCATGTATTGGAGAATGGATTTCCATATAATGACTATGCATTGGGGTACCACCTATCATAGTACACGTCTAAAAAAATGTACCGAGGACCTCGTCAGGATCCACTACAACATAAGACCAGCCTACCCCTAACCTGGATAGTACTGAATATGCTACCACCCCGGGTGTTCCCACCCTTATCGAGAGCTCTTTTTTCATGCACCATATCCAGAATTTATAATATATCTAAGGGTATCTAGAAAGATGATAACATACCCTAATTGGGTGCGACCCACTTAGCCTTGCTGCATCTCCCCTGATTTTTAGTCATTCCGGTTGATGAGGCTTGAGGCTACGATTACCTTTTTAAGGAATTTTCACTTAGAATGCTCGTTGTCCTCTAATGACAATGTGTTGAAAGAATTCATCCATATAAGTCTGTTCTGGGTCTGAACGAAACCGAAGGCACTATTCCTACTACATCCATTTTAAAATCGTCCTTGGGATTTGTAGCTATTAGCCCTTGCACTTCAATGCTCCATCTTCGATTCCATGCTCTTGTCTTCACTTCGAAAATGTATTCGTTGGATCGAAGTGGTTTTCGGATAACTTATCTGATCCCGGTCTCTTTGAAACAACGCTCGATATTTCCGGTAATCTCAACCCCAGTTCTCTAGGGAAAAAACAGACGAAAACAAGGTCAGAGATCATCTCCTAATCGTTAGTGGAAGGATTTCCTTATAATCATCCTAGAAGAACGAAATGAGTTTATATGTACAGTATAGCATCTACGACTGTAACTGTACCATATAATTCCTGTGTTTCTCTTAGATATTCCCAAAGTTATGTTTCTAGGTCCAGATTTGATAGTTGGTTATTTACCTATCAAATAAACAATCATTCAACCAAAGATTCCATTTCCCACTGAAATCACTAAGCCTTATTTAATTTAAATTTCAATAAATTAAATCTCATTATCAAAAAGGTATATACTTATCTCACCGGAATAAGTATATTCTCAAACCATTCCCTTCAAAAATATTTGAAAACTTTTAAAAATAAATATGGAAAGCACCATGCGGTATCAACCATGGATTTGCAGCTCAATGATTACATCTCTATCCCAGAGAAATCCAAACTTAACAGCAGGCAATCTTTGCCTTCGATTTCCGCCATGAAAGTATACCATTACTTCCCGAAAACTTTATTTAATAATTATCTCAAAATAATACTTATAAACTTTCTATATAAATTCTCCAAGTTTAATTTAGGAAATACTCTTTAATAAAAGTTTACTATATAAAACAATATTAATATGGAATAAATTATCTTTTGAAATAATAATACTGATTAATTTTTAATTATAATTAACTTAAAAACAAATCATTATAAGATAACTTTAATTAATAATTAAAATATACGTCTAAACACTTAAAATAATTAGATAACTTGAAAGCCATAATTAAATACTTTTTAAATAACTTTTTAGGAATCATAAAATAATTATTCTTGAAACAATCCTTGGATTCAAAATCAACTTCCAAATTTGAAAAGCAGCTTATTAATTCCAATGGTACTTATCCAAGTTACCACCTATTCCATCACAATTCAGAACAACAGATTCAGATACATCAATCCATTTTTAACAATCAATTCAACACCATATTGCCCAAGATAATTATCAGCATGATAAATAGATGTCCGTACAAATATGATAGCAGAACAAGGTTTTTATTTCTGCTAGTAGATGTCCAAAAACACACATATTCGGTAATAATGGCAGAACGGTGATTAATTCTGCCAACAGGGTCTAATTAAATACAATTAGTGGAACGTTGTTTTATTCCCCTAAACAGATGTCAAAACATCGTAATTGATTTAAATTAACTCATCATAATTTTTTATCTGGGCAAATAGCTTCAATAGATAGGTCATATACAATTAAACAACGTTATTTTTTTAAATTGATTACTTAAATTTCTATCTGTTTTAATACGCCATAAAATTTCACTCGTTCAAACTCTGCAACAAATCATACAACTGCGTCGTGCTCGTCAATACGAACCCATTGCAAAAAGTTTCACCTCAAATGGATTTACGGTTTTCGAAAATTTAAATTTTTAAGTTTCCAAAGATAAACCCCTTTTAAAATAAAACATTTTAAATTCTTAGACCCTCCCTTGCCAATTCCTTCGGCCCAAAGCCCATCACCAACGACCCAGACCCGCTTACCCTTCTTCCCCAATCCAGCTGCAACCAAGAAAAACCCACAACCAATGCCAAAAATTTTCGATTGACCTCGATGCTTTCATCGATCACCTATCCCAAACTCCTCGCATAACTAGAGACCCCGGCCCAAAGCTTCTGCAACCCATCTACCAGAATACGATCAACATCATCAAATTTCCACCTGCATCTCTCCTGTGCACATGCGTATGTGTGCACGTACATGACCAAACCAAGTCACTGTTCACCCAACGAGCCCTACCACCAGGTTTCCCTTCTCCTGCATTTGATTTCGCATTTCAACCCAAGCTTCAACCTCCTCTGGCCAAATTCGACACACACGAGCCAAGTCTTCCCACCACCAACCCCAAACTGTATGGAGCCATGATCGAAGAAAACAAGTTCCCCACGCCACAACTAGGCACTAGCGCCTATGCCACCTATACCGCCGAAATCCCCATCCCCAACACCGCCTCCTTGCCAAGTGCGACCAAGCCCCGTCGCCTCCTCAATCGCCTACACCTCATTTTTCCCACCTCCAAAAACAAAGCCTTAAAACCTAAAACCCATCGCCACACCAAACTAAAGCCAAATTCGAAAATGCGCCACGGTGAACCCCTCGGCCTCGTCACAACGCTCCTCCTCGAACCAACCGCGCCTCCCCTCGTCGCCTAGATCGCTGGAAATTAAATTTTACATGGATTTTGATCAACTCGATATTTCTCTTAAACCAAGCTATTAAAAATCATGAGATCTTCACTAAAAATCCTATTTTCACTTAACAATCCTGATTATATACATGAATCAATGATTTGAGCATGTTGAAAATCGACAAAACTTGGGTTACTTACTGTAAATTGATTATTTCACAAAACATATAAAATTAACAAGCTACACACTATTTTTAGTGTGATCTAAACCTAAAAACAAACACTTCATTAATTTACATCATTGGCAAATTCAAAATGGATTGAGAGATAATGATTTTTGAAATCAGGGCATAAATGAATTTCTAACTCTGTTAACATTGACAGAGCAAATGTAAAACAATTAGGCATTCCAGATTCAAATACTCATCTTAAACATTGTTGAAATCTTTGAAGCTTCTAGTTTAAACTTTAGTTTATGATCTGAAATGTTGAAAACTATTGCCTTGCTTTGGATTTGAACATGGTGCTTCTTCTTCTCTTTTCTTTTTGTTTACAGAGTATTATTTTCTTTTGTTTATAGGCTTAACCAAACTGAAAACAAGCTTATATATACATGCTCATATAAAATGAAATGATGTATACGTACCATATTTTAGGCTAAAGAAAAGTTTTGATCTACCGTAAAATGTTTTTTTGATGGATTGAAATGATCTTGGCGACTTTGATATGAAGTTGAGGTGAAGTAGAGAAAATGTTTTGGCCTTTCTCTTTTTGGCCAGGCAGTTTTATATGTTTGTACTTTATTTACTTTTCCAACTTAAAAGTTTTACCGTTGGTTGTATAATTGTTTTTACTAGGCAAATGCTTACATGGTTGCTTTGTAATTTTGGTGTTTTGCCCTTTTTCTTCCACTTTCCAATTTTTTTTTTTTAATATACTACATTTATTTGTTTATAAGTGCTATATTTTCCTTTTTGAACTTACACACACACACATTCTTCTCATTTACTTATTTATATTTTGAATTAGTTTTATTTTACATATATATAAGAAAAATTCAATTTTAAACTCTTTCTATTTATACAACATTATATTTCATAGGCTATATTCATTTCTATAATATATACTTATTCATTTTCATTTGTTATAAACTTGTTTTTAATTTATATATGAATTCTTTTGTTGTTATAAATATATAAGAAATTCCAATTTAAAATCAATTTTCTATTTTATAAATAAAATCTGGAAAATTCAAATATTATCTTGGTTTAAAACTATATATTTTTACCAGTTATCATTTAATAAGGGATTTATTTTGATTAAAAATACCGTATCGTTCAAACTCAAGATGACAAAAATTCCGGGTCGTTACACCTTTAATAAATTGTATTTAATTAAATATTTTAATCGATTTGAAATTTTAATTTATTTTATCATAAATAATTTGAAGACAAATAAATACCAATAATAATTATAGTTATACACATATATCACTATATATGTTTTAATCAACTAACTTTTAATTAAATATTTAATTCAATTCATTAGTTATATTAATTAACTTTCCAATTTCAAAATCAATTATTTAATTTATTAAAACAATTCTTAATGCATTTCATAAATTTTATAAAATTCCCCTTTTATAATTTAGAATTGGATTTTAAATGTAAAATATAATTTTAAATTTTCGAACAAATTTCGAAAATTAACCCAAGCCCCAAAATCAATTCAGACCTTTATATTAGGGATAACCTTTATGCTTACTCATCCTTCAGGCCAGTCCAATAGCTAGGCAGGGCAGGGTAATTGTCACCCAATCCCAACCTTTGACGCTACCTTTCTAGACATGCTACTAAATATATTGGCTCTAATCAGCTAGCCCAAATATTTCTGTTTTAAACCGCATGGGACGTTTGAGCTTTGATATCATTGAAGGAACTGAGTCGGTCGAAAATGGGTGAAATAGTTAGGTTTTAAACAATTTCCTATTTTGGATCTGTTCAGCTTATGAAGTCAAAAGAGATTTTACATCTAATCTAAAGTACTTCGAATTAAATCTTTATTTATTTAATTTTGTTTTAAAAGAAGGCTTTAAATATTTATATTTTAATCAATTTGAGATTTATATAAAATAGGTTATATCAAATATACTTCGATGTGTATGTGTTTGCAATGGTTACATGTTTAACTTAAGTTGGAGAAGAAAACTTTTCATTTCTCTCTCTTAAACTAAACATCTTACCAAGGAGAGGGATGAAGTCCACTTATTTCTCAAAGTAAAAGAATACCCTATCCTAACATAACCATTAAGGGAGAGTAGGAGAGCAAGAAAGAGAAAAAGAAAAAGAAAAGGAATTTTCTAGGAGAGTGAATGAATGAATTTTGTAAGAACGTAATAAAAGAGAACCAATACAAGAGATCTTCCTCCTTCCTTTTATTACTCTCTTGCCTTCTCAAATCAAATTTGAAAACCGTTTACATCCTATCTTTGGCTGGCCATAAAAAGTGGCATAGCGAGCCTTAAAATTTCCCAAACCCATTTAACATTTATTTTATTCAAATCCAATTTAAATATTCTATAAATATCATATATCGATATGAGTACACATAACTTTTATATTTATGCATTGCTTTAAATATTAATGTTATTTAGATGTCAAATAAAATTTAATATTTATTACTTCATATATATTTTAATTAATTTACAATAGTTATAAATTAATTAAATCATGTGTTTTTTGGGAGTATTCATCATTGTGGTTGTGCGACTCAAAGGTGTAGATTGAATCAGCGATTACTATCGAATAATTCAAATATTAACGTTCGCATGTCACCTTAGCTAATGGTTGAAATTTTGATTGAATTTATCGCTTACACCTCTTTTTGGTAAAATACAATTTTACTATTATAAGTGGTGCCCGATAGCAATGATTATTTACACTAGTTCTCTTTGCCGACGTTGTATTACGTTATGACTTACATAATTTAGTATTGCTCTAAATTACAACATCATCCGCATTCAATTTGATTAGTCCGAGCACAAAATCCTTAGTTCAATAATAACATTTATTATTAACTATACTGCTTTGGTAAGAGACTTTGACTTTGAGTTGACTACATTTGACCGTGATACTAACCTTATATAATCAAGGAGATGAATTTTATATTAAATAGTGTTTCATTTCAAATGCTCCAACTCAGACCCAATTATTGTCATTCAATGGATGCCATACCATGATTTAACTATAATCAAAGTGGAGTATCTGTATTAAAGCTCAATAATATTCTCAACTCGAGAGAACGTGTAACATCATCACTTTGAGATTCTATTTTTGACCTTAGTTATATTAACCAATGTAGAATTCTCGAGCGATTCATTCTATAATTATCCAATAACTATAATTATGTAAGCCTATGGTGCCTCCAACAACAATGAGTAATAAACTGCCTAAAATTTAGAGAAAGTTACTTATTCTAGTCTCAATGGATATATCAATAGCCTGTTTTGAAACATCTCGATCGGGAATATTTAAAATAATATGTTAATTTTAATGTGATAAATTTCTCATGAATACAAAACATTGTAAATACTATCACATAACAGATCATTTAAGGATTTTATACTTAATATACTTAATTTAAATACTTTATTAATTATGTCATAATACAATAAGTATATAATAGAAAAAGAAAACACCATTTTTTTCGAACAAGATTGGTTATCGAGTTAGTTAAATAATTTCCCCTAAAGCAGTTCTCTTTTGGATATTTAACTGGGTGTGTTTATAAAAGTTATTTGGGTGTGTATATATAACAAAGGTTAGCTACTCTATGTATATAACGGTATTGTCCAATCAAGAGAACTATGTAACATTGCCACTCAGAGATTTCCTATTTAGCCAAGTTATTATTAGCGAATAGGAAACTCACGAGTGTCATTCCACAGTTATCCAATAACTATTAATACGTAACCCCTTGATGCCCCGAGTAGAATGAGTAATACACTACCTAACATTTAGAGAGCTTTACATACTCTGGTTTCATCAGGATGTATTGATTTCCTTTCTTGAAACATCTTAACAGGGATTATTTAAAATAATGTGTTATTTTATATTATGATAACTTTCTCATGATTATAACTCCTTATATTTATTATCATATAACATATCTTTTAAGGATTTTTAATTCGATATACTTAAATTAATTACTTAATTAATATATCTTAGTATAACTAATATGTAATAGAAAATAAACATAATACCATCATCTATCCTCAGTTGTTGCTTAGTTGGAGCTCCTCCCTCTACGGTGTAGCACATCTCTTATGGTGAAAGCCTTAGAAGATTCCCATATAGCTCCATTTTGTTCCAACTCTTCTCCGTGGGATGCAGACCTCCATAAATAGTGTTAATCACCAAATCCCTTTTGGTGGCCTTAACCCTTTTCTGCTGGGTCCAACAATGTTGTCATGTAGCGATTGCCTCTGAGGCAGATTTTTTCCTTTCCTGTCCTACTACGGGTTTCTGGCATACTATTGCAATTTATTATTTCAAATAAAATCCTCAATCACATCGTGGATATGTCAAAACTCATTAGTATTGTGTTCATGTGCCTTATGAAAAAAACAATACTTTCTAGAGTGCTTCTCCTCTTCAGTTACCTCCTTTGGTATAGCCTTCTTATAATGTTCAGTACCTTGTGAGGCAAGGTATATGTTCTCTGCAGAGATAGTCAACTCCACATACTACCCATTGCAGTTAAACTTAAAATGCTTTTTCAAGTCTTTCTTCTTACCAGAGTTCCTCTGCTCATCGTGTAGTTAAAGCGCTTAGCTGGTCTACAACGGTGGAGGGACAAAAAGTTATAGAGGGGATAAAGTGGGGATATAGCGGAAAATAGCGGAGTTACAAAAAGCTTTATTAGATATAAAACAAAATATTTAAAGTTAATTTATCCTCATTCTCACATCATTTGGGCTAGAAAATGAAATATTATTTAATCTTATATAACAAAACCAAAAGCTTTATGCCTTCCTCTACTTTCGACTACCACTACGGCCTTATGCCTTCCTAATATCTTAACGTCGTACTCATTTAACCTTCGGCTACCTCTAAGGCCTTATTCCTTTTTCTTTCATTCACAAAGTTATACTACACCCTCTACTAAATAGAACACCCTCTTTGGTATTACAGTTGCCACACGTGCTTTACACCAACATTTCTCAATATGGTCATTTTAGGCACTTGGTTGCCACATTAGCCTTACACTACCAAATGTAATACCATAAATGGACATTGGATTACCATGAAGGCCTTACACGTCATTACCGATATCAGTATCACTTTGGACATTGGTATGCCACGAAGGCCTTATGGTGTGTTCCCTAAATCAATTAAACTTTAGACATTGGGCTGTCATGAAGGTCTAATGCCATGTTATCAAAATTAATATAACTCTGGACATTGGGTTACCACGAAGGCCGTATGCCATGTGTAACATCTCGTAAATTTACCGAAATTAAAAAGGAATCTAAAAGAAAATTTTAATAAGCAAAGTAAATTTAATTAAAACAAGGACTAAAAAGAAAATTTTCACAAACGTTCATGGCTACAAAACCTTCACCATTACATTCGTAGTGATTTTCTGGATGATTTCACATATAACACTTCATAATCCGAATAAGTATGGAGAAGTTACTAGCGTTTGAAAAATAGGAAAAGAAATAATTGGAAATTCGAAAAAAAATACAGTTCGACCCAAGATTTTCAAAGGTCAATCCATGGGTCTTACATATCAACCCAAGACCTCGTTAGGTCTACCCATACCTTATTAGGTCGACCCAAACACAATTAAATAAAAAACAGGACATTGTTTTGAGCGTTGATTTGACGGTCTTGATTCGTTCCTCCGTCGCCAAGTGTTAGATGACCGAATCTGATTGATTATTCATGGCTAAGTATTGCTAACCGAATAGGATGTAAAAAGAAGATCCTCTAGCCCAAATCAACGCCCTAAATTCACTCTTAAACTATATAAATTGGAACCTAAGCTAATCCTAAAATCAATAGAAAATGTTACAGTACCAAAACTCTGCCCAAATCTCAATTGAAACCCTAATTTCTTCCCTAATTCTTAAATCACAAGTAAAACTCCAAATCAAACCCAAATCTCAATCTAAATCAAATTTAGAGGAAAATTAAAGAGGAAATCAAGCAATTGGAAAGGATGCTAAGAAAATCTAGGGGAAACAAGCAGAGTTGGAACTAGATCTAGAGCCAAGGGCGGAGGTGAGTGTGCATAGATCTAATCAAATGGTTAAATCAATTAGTCTTAATTTTATTTTAAGTTGATTAGATTGTTAAACACCCTAGTTGAACTATTAATCTAAAAATTGAGATTAGTAAATTATAGAATTGTAAACTAAATAAAATTTGATGTTAAATCTAATTATTTGGATATGTCCAACTATAACCTTTTTATTTAAAATTATATATATTGAATGATTAATCGAACATACGTATCGATTAGAATAGTAGACATGAATTGTATAACTAATTAAACATGCATATGGATTAGAATATTAGGCACAAATTGGATACTTAAATTGGATCTAAATTGAAAGTATAATAGATTGTTTACATGTTCTATCATCAAGTTGTAAATTTTGATCTAGACCCCAAATTGATTTCAAATTGAAATATCAAAAATGTAAATTAGGGTAGAATAAATAATTTGGAATAATCAGATTGCTAATGACACCCAGATTAATAACAAACTAAATTAATCGCATAGTAATTAAAAGTTTATAGCGAAACTGAACCCTAAGAAAATAAATAGAATGATCAATCGTGAGGATCCTAGGTCGACCGTGGGCGATCGACCTATGCTGCTTCCAGGTCGATTGTCCAGCTTATTATTGGACTGATTAGGATTTTTGGGCTTTAGGCCCGATTAATTAATGAAATCTATGAAATAAAAAACCATGTATTTGCACTATATTGATGTATGTGCGAGAAAGTACGGAAGTGAGTTCCATATTGAGTTGTAGGGCGAATTTACTTCGCTAAGTGGATAACATCCAAAAGATCCGTAAACGTAGGAAATCAGGAGGTTCGTTAGGTGGATATGGAAATTAGATTTAATAAGATGAGGGCGATTTATTCGCATTAGTTCCAGAGAGCGTTACATATGGGTGGGCGCAGCACTAGCGGGAACACTTTCTAAGGGAGGCCTGGTGTAACACCCCTAATTTTAATGATGACATTATTCAAGAGATTTAATTAGAATAAATTAAATAGAATAATGTAGATAAGGAGATTGAGATTGATTAATAAAAATTTAGTGGCTGTGCTTATTTAACTAAATGAACTTATAAATGGTTAAGTAATTAAACATAAGGGCAATAGGGTAAGTAGCCGCCCATATTCCCCCCCTTATACTATTCTCCTTAGACATACACGTTCATTTTACCTCAAACAAAATTTATAACTGTAAAAAGCAAGCAAGGCTGGCCATTACGAGGAGAAGAGAAAATCAAAGTAAAGCTTAGGATCAAGCTAGAAGAAATCAATCTCAATCAAACTTCAATTTCCTTATCCAATCCAAGGTGAATAATAATTTCTACATCTCTATTTTTGTTTTATAATAATATGGTTTCAGATTTAAGGGTAAATCTATTTTATGATATATTAAATGATGGTATGCTTGATTTATAAATTATATGGTTTAAACAAGGTTGTTTAAAGGAGATATACGCGGTTTTAGGGTAAAATCAAGGCTTATTGATTTTTAAATGCCATGGGAAAATTTTATGTTATAGAAAACATAATTTTGAAGTTGGGTTTCAATTTTTATAATTTTCCAAGTCGTGGAGAATTAGTTATGAATTTTCAAAGGAAAATACGGTTATTTGGGTTTATAAAATTTATTTTGGAAAATATATTAAGAATTTGGGTCTGAAATTTCGATATGTTAGAGAACATAATTAAAGTGAATTTCTGGAATTTTTGAGGATTTTTACTAAGTGATTTAGTATGGAAATTAAATTATTTCGAAAGGAGGACCTAAATGATTTAATTGTTTTTATAAGAGGAAGGGCTTATTTGTTAAATGTTAATTTGATTTTAGATCTGTGATAATGTGACA
This sequence comes from Allium fistulosum, assembly GCA_030737815.1. Lineage (NCBI taxonomy): Eukaryota > Viridiplantae > Streptophyta > Magnoliopsida > Asparagales > Amaryllidaceae > Allium > Allium fistulosum. The sequence goes on from CM060906.1 coordinate 58,355,792, forward strand.
AATATTATCCAAATTATTTAAAAGTTGTGAAAGCCAATTAAATGTTTACAAGTAGGAAAGTTTGTTACAAAAAGTTTACTTATTTTGGCAAAATCAGCTTTTACCCATAAAAAGGTGGTTCCGCTTTCCTTGGCAAACCTTTCGACTTAGACCTACCGACCAAGACCTTTCGACTTCAATGACCAACATGGTCGAAAGCTATGCACATGATATCATTCAGGTGGTATGGAGTGAATTGGACCAAGTCGGAAGGTATGGTGTCGAAGGGTTGCTTTCGAAGGGTTGCTTTCGAAGGAGACGGACCCTTAGTTTACTTTGATTTGAAAAAGAAAATCACTTGCCTTTTTTAAAAAGCTTCCGACAAGGTCGAAAGCTATGTTTGCTTTCGACAAGGTCGAAAGCTATGATTTCGAAAGGTTGGTTTTATAAAGAGCTTCCAACAAGGTCGAAAGCTATGATTTCGAAAGGTTAGTTTTATAAAGAGCTTCCGACAAGGTCGAAAGCTATGATTTTGAAAGGTTGGTTTTATAAAGAGATTCCGACAAGGTCGAAAGCTATGCTTGCTTTCAACGGGGTCGAAAGCTATGGTTTTGAAAGGATAGTTTTTAAAGGAGATTTCGACACAGTTGAAAGCTATGTTTTCGAAAATTTGTTTCAAAGAGGATTTTCAAAATAAACTGCCGCCTTTATTTTGTTTAAAGCTTTCGAAGGGGTCGAAAGCAGGAGATTTTGACATTATTAAAAGGTTTAGTGGTTTTATAAAAACAAATCGCTTCCCAAACCTTTCGAAGTGGTCGAAAGTAGGAGCTTTCGACGTTGTCGAAAGGTTCAATTGTTTTCCAGATGTTTTAATGCTTTCCAAAGGATGGTTTCGACACCATCAAACTTCCCCAATATTTTATAAAATAAAGTGTTGTTTTGAAAGAGATACTTTCACCTGTTTTCACTATGACCCAAAGTAATATTTTTAAGTACAAACCCAATGCTTTCAGATGGTTTAATATTCAATGGTTTCAAAAGGTATGACCTTTATTGGTTTCGAAAGATTCTACTCTTATTTAATGATACTTTAACAAGGTCGAAAGGTTTCGACGGAAGTGTTTTAAAGTATTAAAAAGGCTGGAGCCTATTGTTTTAAAAGATATGATTTAGGCTTTCGAAGGGGTCGAAGGCTAAAGCCATCGACATTATAGAAAGGTTTTAAAACCCAAACTCAAATTTTTAAAGGGAAAACTACGACTTATATAAAGGAGTTTTGTAATGACTTTAAGTATGTAATTTTGAAGAAGTATTGCCTTGATAAAAATATAAGTTAAAGGGGTTAACTATGTTTTATATGAAATGTAATTCAAGGACCTTAAACCCAAGAGAGTGGTATTGTTAAATTGTTGTTTTGCTTCTTCAAATATGAATATATTCACATGATAACCCATAACTGTATTTTGGGGAAAAGGGGGTAGAAGAACCGGCTAGGTTAACTCTGAAGTGAATATAAATTGCTTAAACTCCTGAATGAGTAGAATTGCATCCAAGGATTCTGGGTGACCAAAAATATAGGATGCTTAAACTTAGTAGTTATTAGAGTAACCAAAAGGTTCATAGTAAAACCATGAAAACTATGATTATGTAGTTATTGGAGGTAACCAAAAGGTTCATAGTAAACACATGAAAACTATAATTATGTAGTTATTGGTGGTAACCAACAGGATCATAGCAAACCCATGAAAATTATGTATTAATGATAGTTAGCAGGGGCTAATTGGTTTGTAGTGATCCCATGAAAACTATATCCGGATTATGAATTGACATCAGTCAACAGGTTCCTAGTAAACCCATGAAAACTAGGATAAGAAAGTGGCTAATGGAAGTATCAGTAGGTTCCTAGTCAACCCATGAAAACTAGGATGTGAAGTGAGTTACTGGATAAATATGTAGGTTTGTAGTCAATCCATAAAAACTAGGATAAGGTAATTAGTTATTGGAATGTCTAATAGGTTTAGGAGGACCCATGAATTAATTAAGTTAACCGGCAGGGGCTTAAAGGTTCTTAGTGATCCCATGAAAATTATGACCCATGAAAAATAATATGGTTAATAGTGACCCTAGTAACTATAATTATGATAGGATGTCAAATTAAACTGGGGAAATCCTAATTGTTTTAAGTATGCATATCATCATAATATTTTGAAAATATATGTTTTAACCATTGTGGATGTAGGAGCACAGTATATGGTTTTATAAATGTTTTAGGATACTAGTGAGGGGAAAACTCGTTCCGCTAAGCGGCGTGGTCTCACTAGATATCTAAAAGGATTGAGATGTTAGATTATTATTCATACCAGGCTTTATGTCTGACTCAAAGTTTTTGTTTTCCCCTTAAACTCTCGGGTACTCAATTGATTTTGAGTAGTTTGAGATTTAAGGTTTTCAGGTTTTCTTCTTTGATGAATAAAGCTTCCAGAGGCGTGAAGGAGACAGATAGTTATTTAGAGTTATCTTTCCGCTGTGTATTTGTTAGTAAAGGCAGATTTATTAGCCTTATTATATACTCTAATCAACAAAGGGGGAATCTTCATATGTCGCTCTTGGTATATATGTAAGAATTATATTTTGCTGAACGTGATTAACGTTTTGGGATTATGTAATGAATGTGGAAGGTTTTGAATTGAATGTGGAAATATGTTTTCAAATTTTTAAATTTTTTTCATATTCTTGTGATCTGTGTATCAATGAAACTTGCACCGCCGTATTTGGTCGCCGAAGGTTAATAACCATGGATGACTACGGCATCCGTAGTCGTTAGTTTTGGGCATCCAAGTAGGGGGATGTTACAAGTTGGTATCAAAGCATAGGTTTATGAAACTTTAAAAGAAAAGATAAACCTAAAAGCTTTTTTAAACATAATCCAACGAATTTAAAAATATGATCGGGGTTTGGGTTAACGCTATAGTAATGTACTTGTATTTGATATATAGGTATATATCTAAGTATGTATTCCCCTCTCTTTTAGACTGTTCTTCTATATCTTACTAAGGCACGTGTGCAGATATACGAGAAAGAGGTACGGAAGCAGGAAATGGAAGAGGAAATCTAGGTGGAGGAAGCACCACTACTAATGGAAATGCTCGACCTAAAACTCGGAGAAACCAAGGTCGACAGGCTAATGCTAACCAAAATGCTAAGGCCAATGTAGGTGCTGGAAATCCACCAGTAGATGCGGGGATGGTGTATCAGTTGTTGGCTAATCATTTGCAAGCGGGAGCTACTGGTAACGTTGGAGGAGCAAATACTGTAGTTCCAGTTGGCTATAACTATGCCAAGCTAAGAAGAGACTATATCAGTCTTGGTGGGAAGCCGTTTGTTGGAACAGAGGATGTAGTTGAAGTTGAGAACTGGCTGTTGAATTGTGAAAGGATCTTTACAGTTTTAGGCTTGAAGGATGGAGAGAAGAGAAGACTAGCCTCTAGACAGTTGCAGGGGTTAGCGCTTCATTGGTGGAACGGTGTGACGGCCGGAGTTTTGGAAGAAGAGCTGGCATGGGTTGATTTTAGAAGGATGTTCGAGCAAAGGTTCTTGTTTGAGGTTGCCAAATCGGCATTGATGAGGAAGTTCATGGATCTTGTCCAAAGAGGGATGTCTGTGATCGAGTATGCTGCCAAGTTTGATGAGCTATCTCGATATGGTTATGCTTTGGTTGACACTGATATCAGAAGAAATGAGAGATTCATTAGAGGATTGAGGCCAGAGCTAGGCAGAATAGCTATAACTCATATTAGGGAAACTTATCATGTGGTGGTGGAGATAGCCATCCACCATGAGGAGATGCTTGTTGTGTCAGTTAGAGAGAAGCCAGTTGGGTCTTAGGGTCCTCAGGGAAAGAAAAGGAAACTCTTTAAGAAGAAAGGAGCCTAGAAAGGGGAAGGCGTTGAGAAGGCAAAGGCCGATTGGGTGTGCTATAAGTATGATAAGAAGGGCCATTATGCCAACGAGTGCAGAACTGGTAAATGATAGAAGCCTATAGAGAAGAAGAATGTGAAATGCTTCAACTGTGACCAAGTTGGGCATTATAAGAACCAGTTTTCAGAGCCAGTTAGGGCGGACAGAGAGAAGGTGTTTGCTATTGGACCACCATCTTCTTCTAGACCTACTGCAGCAGAGAAAGGAAAGACTGTGATGGAAGGTACGCTTTTGATTCAAAGTATACCAGTTAGGGTACTTTTTGATCCCGGTGCATCACATTCATTTGTATCACATTCATTTGTATCTAACTATAACCTATCAACCAAATACTATGATATAAATGAATGTGATGAACCGGTATCAAAAAGTACCCTAACTGGTATACTCTGAATCAAAAGTGAACCTTCCATCACAACCATTCCTTTCTCTGCTGCAGTAGGTCTAGAAGAAGATGGTGGTCTTACAGCAAACACCTTCCCTATGTCTGCCTTGACTGGCTCTGGACACTAGTTCTTATAATGCCCAACTTGATCATAGTTGAAGCATTTCACATTCTTCTTCCCTATAGGCTTCTTTCCTTTACCAGTTCTGCACTCATGGGCGTAATGTCCCTTCTTATCACACTTATAGCACATCAAATTAGCCTTTTCCTTCTTAGCGGCCTCCCCTTTCTGGACTCCTTTGTTCTTAAAGAATTTCCTTTTCTTTCCCTGAGGACCCTGCGACTCAACTGGCTTCTCTCTAACTGACACATCAAGCATCTCCTCATGGCGGATGGCCATCTCCACCACCACATGATAAGGTTCTTTAATATGAGTCATAGCTATTCTGCCTAGCTCTGGCCTTAATCCTCTAATGAATCTCTAATTTCTTATGATATCAGTGTTAACCAAAGCATAACCATATCGAGATAGCTCATCAAACTTGGCAGCATACTCGATCATAGACACCCCTCTTTGGACAAGATCCATGAACTTCCTCATCAATGTCGATTTTCCAACCTCAGACAAGAACCTTTGCTCGAACCTCCTTCTAAAATCAGCCCATGTCAGCTCTTCTTCTGGAACTCCGGCCATCACACTGTTCCACCAGTGAAGCTCTAACCCTTGCAACTGTCTAGAGGCTAGCCTTCTCTTCTCTCTATCCTCCAAGCCTAAATCTGTAAAGATCCTTTCACGGTTCAACAGCCAGTTCTCAACTTCAACTGCATCCTTCGTTCCAACAAACGGCTTCCCACCAAGACTGATATAGTCTCTGCTTAGCTTGGCATAGTTATAGCCAACTGGAACTACAGGATTAGCTCCTCCAACATTACCAGCAGCTCCCGCTTGCAAAAGATTAGCCAACAACTGATACACCATCTCCGCATCTATTGACGGATTTCCAACACCTACATTGGCCTCAACATTTTGGTGAGCATTAGCCTGTCGACCTTGGTTACTCCGAGTATTAGGTCGAGCATTTCCATTGGTAGTGGTGCTTCCTCCACCTAAATTTCCTCTTCCATTTCCTACTTCCATATCCTCTTTCTCGTATATCTACATACGAGCCTTAGTAAGATACAGAAGAACGGTCTAAGAGAGAGGGGAATACGTACTTAGATATATAGCTATATATCAAATACAAGTACGTTACAATAGCGTTAACCAAAACCCCGATCATAATTTTTAATTCATTGGATTATGTTCCAAAAGCTTTTAGGTGTATCTTTTCTTTTAAAGTTTCATAAACCTACGCTCTGATACCAACTTGTAACACCCCCCTACTTGGATGCCCAAAACTAACGATTACGGATGTTGCATCATCCATAGTTATTAATCTTCGGCGACCAAATACGGCGGTGCTAGAATCGTTAATAATAAGATCACAAGAATATGGAAAAAATTAACAATTTAAAAACATATTTCCACATTCAATTCAAAACCTTCCATCTTCATTACATAATCCCAAAACGTTAACCGCGTTCAGCAAAATATAATTCTTACATATACGCCAAGAGCGACATATGAAGATGCCCCCTTGGTTGATCAGAGTTTATAATAAGGCTAATAAATCTGCCTTTACAAACAAATAAACAGTGGAAAGATAACTCTAAAAAACTATCTGCCTCATGCATGCCTCCGGAAGCTTTATTCCTCAAAGAAGAAAACCTAAAAACCTTAAATCTCAAACTACTCAAAATCAATTGAGTACCCAAGAGTTTAAGGGGAAAACAAAAACTTCGAGTCAGACATAAAGCCTGGTATGAATAATAATCTAACATCTCAATCCTTTTAGATATCTAGTGAGACCATGTCGCTTAGCGGAATGAGTTTTCCCCTCACTAGTATCCTAAAACCTTTATAAAACCAATATTGTGCTCCTGCATCCACAATGGTTAAAACATATATTTTCAAAATATTATGATGATATGCATACTTAAAACAATTATGATTTCCCCAGTTTAATCTGACACCTTGTCATAATTATAGTTACTAGGGTCACTATTAACCTTATTAGTTTTCATGGGTTTACTAATAACCTTGTTATAATTAATGGACACCCTGTCCTATTCATAGTTTTTATGGGATCATTAAGAACCTATAGGCTCCTGCCGGTTAACTTAATTAATTCATGAGTTCTCCTGAACCTATTAGTCATCCGAAAACTAGTTATCTTATCCTAGTTTTCATGGGTTAACTAGGAACCTACTGATACTTCCATTAGCCACTTTCTTATCCTAGTTTTCATGGGTTTACTAGGAACCTATTGACTTATGTCAATTCTTAATCCGGATATAGTTTTCTTGGGTTCACTACAAACCAATTAGCCCCTGCTAACTATCCTTAATACATAATTTTCATAGGTTTCCTATGAACCTGTTGGTTACCTCCAATATCTACATAATCATAGTTTCCATGGGTTTAATATGAACCTTTTGGTTACCTCCAATGACTACATAATCATAGTTTTCATGGTTTTAATATGAACCTTTTGGTTACTCCAATAACTACTAAGTTTAAGCATCCTACATTTTTGGTCACCCTGACTCCTTGGATGTAATTATACTCATTTAGGAGTTTAAGCAATTTATATTCACTTCAGAGTTAACCTAGCTGGTTCTTCTACAACCTTTTCCCCAAAATACAGATATGGGTTATCCTATGAATATATTCATATTTGAAGAAGAAAAATAACAATTTTACAATACCACTCCTATGGGTTTAAGGTCCTTGAATTACATTTCATATAAAACATAGTTAACCCCTTTAACTTATATTTTTATCAAGGCAATACTTCTTCAAAATTACATACTTAAAGTCATTACAAAACTCCTTTATATAAGCCATGGGTTTTCCTTTAAAAATTTGAGTTAGGGTTTTAAAACCTTCCGACAACGTCGAAGGCTTCAGCCTTCGACCCCTTCGAAAGCCTAAATCATATCTTTTAAAACAATAGGCTCCAGTCTTTTTAATACTTTAAAACACTTCCTTTGAAACCTTACGACCTTGTTAAGGTGTCATTAAATAAGAGTAGAACCTTTCGAAACCAATGAAGGTCAAACCTTTCGAAACCATTGAAAATCAAACCTTCCGAAAGCATTGGGTTTGTACTTAAAATTATTACTTTGGGTCATATTGAAAATAGGTGAAAGTATCTCTTTCAAAACAACACTTTATTTTATAAAATATTGGGGAAGTTTGATGGTGTCGAAACCATCCTTTCGAAAGCATTAAAACATATGGAAAACAATTGAACCTTTCGACAACGTCGAAAGCTCCTGCTTTCGACCACTTCGAAAGGTTTGGGAAGCGATTTGTTTTTATAAAACCACTAAACCTGTCAATAATGTCAAAATCTCCTGCTTTCGACCCCTTCGAAAGCTTTAAACAAAATAAAGGCGGCATCTTTTTTTTGAAAATCCTCTTTGAAACAAATTTTCGAAAACATAGCTTTCGACTGTGTCGAAAGCTCCTTTAAAAATTATCTTTTCAAAGCCATAGCTTTCGACCCTGTCGAAAGCAGGCATAGCTTTCGACCTTGTCGGAAGCTCTTTATATAACCAACCTTTCGAAATCATAGGTTTCGACCTTGTCGGAAGCTCTTTATAAAACCAACCTTTCGAAATCATAGCTTTCTACCTTGTCGAAAGCAAACATAGCTTTCGACCTTGTTGGAAGTTTTCAAAATAGGCAAGTGATTTTCTTTTTCAAATCAAGGTAAACTAAGGGTTCATCTCCTTCGAAAGCAACCCTTCGACACCATACCTTCCGACTTGGTCCAATTCACTCCATACCAACTGAATGATATCATGTGCATTGTTTTCGACCTTGTTGGTCATTGAAGTCGAAAGGTCTTGGTCGATAGGTCTAAGTCGAAAGGTTTGCCAAAGAAGGCAGAACCACCTTTTTGTGGGTAAAAGCTGATTTTGCCAAAATAAGTAAACTTATTGTAAGAAACTTGTCTACTTGTAAACATCTGATTGGCTTTCACAACTTTTAAATAATTTGGATAATATTTGCCGCATTATCTCAGATCTAAAATCAAATTAACATTTAACAAATAAGCCCTTCCTCTTATAAAAACAATTAAATCATTTAGGTCCTCCATTCGAAATAATTATTTTCCATACTAAATCACTTAGTAAAAATTCCCAAAAATTCTAGAAATTCCCTTTAATCGTGTTATCTAACATATCGAAATTTCAGACCCAAATTATTAATATATTTTCCAAAATAAATTTTATAAACCCAAATAACCGTATTTTTCTTTGAAAATTCATAACTAATTCTCCACGGCTTGGAAAATTATAAAAATTGAAACCCAACTCCAAAATTATGTTTTCTATAAAATAAAATTTTCCCAGGGCATTTACAAATCATTAAGCCTCGGTTTTACCCTAAAACCGCGTATATCTCCTTTAAACAACCTTGTTTAAACCATACAATTTATAAATCAAGCATATCATCATTCAATATATCATAAGCATATTTACCCTTAAATTTGAAACCATATGATTATAAAGCCAAAATAGGATGTAGAAATTATTATTCACTTTGGATTGGATAAGGAAATTGAAGTTTGATTGAGATTGATTTCTTCTAGCTTGATCCTAAGCTTTACTTCGATTTTCTCTTCTCCTCCTAATGGCCGACCTTGCTTGCTTCTTAAATTTATAAATTTTGTTTGAGGTAAAATGAACGTGTATGACTAAGGAGAATAGTATAAGGAGGGAAATATGGGCGGTTATTTACCCTAATGCCTTTATGTTTAATTACTTAACCATTTATAAGTTCATTTAGTTAAATAAGCACGGCTACTAATTTTTTTTAATCAACCTCAATCTCCTTATCTACATTATTCTATTTAATTTATTCTAATTAAATCTCCTGAATAATGTCATCATTAAAATTAGGGGTGTTACACCTGGTCCTAGCAGGAGATTCAAGCACGACATGTTTTCTTGCGCAATGTGGTAGTGGTGGACACTGAAGCTAGACAATAAGTGGCCATAGGAAACTTGATGATACTAGATGGGACCCTGATCGTGGTGGTGATTCGCACAAGGTGAACACCAGAGTGGGCAATAAGAGACAGTGCAATTATGATCGAGAGATGAGCATGGGTGTTTTTGATGAAATTCTTTACGAGAGTGCATTTTATGTTCTCCCTCTCCAGGCGTAGTGGAGTAGGTAAGGGACAGTAGATCTCGGTTTGGTCGATCGATGGTGGAAAGTTTTGACCTATAGATCTGACTTAGTGAGTTAGATAACTATCCTTAGGTATATGACCTTAGGAATGCACTGACTCTGTGTACAATCTATGACACTTAGAGTAGATTTAAAACTAATTGTACTTAGTCATCTTATTAGTCTTGTTGTCATTCACCATACTTTATGTCTGACTCATCCCCATTTCTTTCCATTTTCCCCTACCACAGGATGACAAGTTAGCAGTAAGTAGACATAGTATGGGGAAGAAAGGAGATCAATGATGGAGTGTCAATATTTTTAGTTGTTCTCTTACAATTACTTATTATATTAGAATGTAAACTTATATCGTAATTTGGAAACAATGTATTTTGTAAAGCAAGTATTTTGGAGAATGTTTTATTTTATGAAATGTTAATCTTTCTATATTTATATTTTACATCTTTCCACTGTGAGATCTAAAAGTATAGAATGTCAAAGAACTCCATGTTTATAATTTTGCTTTGTAGTGTTACGAAAAATTCCAACAACTGAAATTTTTTTGTGTGACTCGTGTCGAGAAGTGCGGGTTGTTACATCTAGTATCAGAACTTAGGTTTAGGGTTCCCTAAGGATTAGGCATGTATTGAGAGAACGTACTTCAATGGTTTTTGAAAGAAAAAAATGGTTTTCCAAAAGGTTTTGCAAATAGTTTTCAAAATGGGTTTTGGAAATGTGTGTGTGTATGAATATAAATAGATAAATTTTTTAAAGAGATTCTAAAGATTTTATCCATATGTATCCAAATTCCTTCTATTCATGCATATACTATCTATGGGGAAAGTTGAAAAATAATTTCCAAACATAGATAGCGAGAATGAGACCAAGTTCTAGGGGATATGATGGACCTTTCATATTTATTTTGGTAAGAAATGCTAGTAGAGGTTTCTTATACCAACTAGCAGTGACAGATAAACTATGGATTCAAGGGTGAATGATGAAGATAAAGCATAAGATATGAAAGAGGACTATATGACCTTCAACCAAATCTCCTTAGTCAAAGCAGAAAACCTAGTTGTTAGGACTCACATTTGCTTAAAGGAATATCTATACATTTCCATATTTAAGTTAAGCACTGTATTTGGAAATAAAACTTGATTTGACAACCTTTGAAAAGAAGAACGAACTTTTATATGCATTTAACGCATTGATAGGTAGTAGTGGGCTTAAGTAATTAGGTTCCTATTCTCTACTACAGTTTAAGTGATAGACTAATGGAAATGTTTTTTAAAAATTAGAAATGGTAGATATTTGATATTTCAAATAGAAAAGAAGTTGATTTACGATCTTGTATAAAATAGTCAAATAATTTTATGGGATTTGTTTAAAGAGAAAAATTAAAGAATTTGGTAAAATGTTATTGTTCGATAACCGTTGTAAAGCTTTTGTTTGTTTTAGGCATGTTGTTGAATTTACCCTCAATGTCCAATTTGCTTTTAGTAAGGGAACTTTTGAAAAGGAAGCAGTTGATGTCTGAAATTTAAAAAAAAAGTTAGTTTATGATTTTCTATAAAATAATCATACAGACTATGTAAATTTTGTCTAAAAAGCAAGGTTAAAAGAATTTGAAAAAAGAAATTTTTTATTAATTGTTATAAAGTATTTTTGTCTCTTAGACACATTTGTTATCCTTATCTTCAATGTGCACTTTGTTTTTAAACAAAACTTTTGAAAAAAAGAGAGTGAAAGAAATTGGTTTATGATTTTATACGAAATAGTTGAACAAATTTTATGAAATTTGTTAAGAAGTAGAAGTAGAGAAATGGATGAAAGGTTATTTTTCCTATAGTTGTTTTAGAGCATTTATTTTGTCCTTTATGCACATCATCGCACTTAACCCCATTGTGTATTTTTTTTAATAATATAACTTGTGGAAAATTTTGAAAATGTCTTTTATAGATGCTTTTGTGAAATTCTCTTATTTACAAAAGATGATCCGACTTTTGAACTCTTATAAATAAGAAATGGTTAATATTCGGAAATGTACTTTGTTGGTGCTTTTGTCAAACTCTAATAATAATAAGCTAAAATTATGTTTTCTGAAAATTTCTTATTTGTGAAAGGAAATTTTAAATGATGTGTTCACGTATATTTTTACTAAGTTAAGTTATGATGATTTGAGTAAAGAAAAATATTATGATCTTAGTTAAAAAGAAACACTTGATAGAAATGAAAAGAGAGTTTTATATTTTTTAAACTTACTAGTTTTATGGAGAAGAAAGTTAAAAATTAAAGATTTTGAATTAAAAGGCTAAAAGTGAGAATATTTTGACTATCGCTTAAACTTTTAAAAAACGAAATAGATTTGGAGTTAGATAAATAGGATTAAATAGCCCATTTGGATCAATTTGACTATGGAATTTGAAAGAATTGGAAAGACTGGTACAAAGATGAAAAGGTAGAATGAGAATTTAATGACCTTTCCAATCAACGGTTAAGGTAGTAGACCAAACTTTCTGAAATAGTGAAGAGTAAATGCAATCATGTATCTTCCCACAAAACTATGGTTGGAATTGTAGGATCCGTGCCTAAGGAAGACTGAAAAGCATGATTTGGATGAACATGTTTCCAAGTAAAGTAATAGTAGGCTAAAATACTTTATTACATCAAGGATGTTGTAAATGCAAGAAGTTTTACAGTAAAAGGGTAAGAGGGCCAAGTAGGGTCTACTTCGATCCTTATAAAGAATGTTAAGTAACAAATAGGCATTCTCCGGATTACCTTAGGCAATCTAACTGGAACAGTAAGTATAGGCTCGACACTATAGCAATGAGGTTGATACCATATAGGTAAGGATATGATACCCGTAGGCTATGGGCAATTCAGGTATTAAGTTGCTTCCTTGAAAGCTACGGGCAAACTAGGTGGACATGAATGGGAAAGTATACCTTTTGGTTTATGTTATTGGTTTATATCAGTGTATATATGCTACATGTATTCCTAATGTAGATCTTGGAATTATAAGGTTGAGTATAGCATATATTGGAATATGGAAAATAAAGGGAGAAATAGTCCCTAAACTAATGAGGACCTTCATAAAGGAAATGGTATGATATTTTTGGATTTGTAGATCTACATGATTTGAGCAAATAAAAATGCAAAGTTAGACATCACAGCAAATTTTTGAATAATTGATATGGCATAGTAAACCCTAAATCAGAAGTTGTTATAAAATGGAGTGGGATTTAAGTAGCATTTTAATTCATTGGAATGAAGTATGTAGCAATGTAAGTTTTCATAAATTATCTAGTTTCAATATAAAAGTGTATCGTTTGAAATAACAAGGAATATACCCCAAAAGAAAGAGATGTACAAAACAGGGATGGTCACCGTATTTTGTACTATCTATTTTAGTATTAGTAGAAAAGTTAATTCCTTGTAATTCCAAACATGACATAAATCCTTTTTTTAGAAAATTTATGGAAAGTTGCAGAGTTCACATTTCCTTTTGGGGAAAGATGTAGTTCCAATGTGTTAAAATGGAAAAATCCCAAAGTATAAACCAAAATTATGGTCAGCATATTTGTTTGATTAAGATGGCAAAGCACCATTTCACATTAGGTTTGTGCCAACCATAGAATAAATGAAACAGATGGAATAAAGTGATAAGAAGTTATGTTTGATAAGGGGACCCATTTATGGATAACACCAATGAATAGAAAAGGATTTTTCTCAAACATCGCTCAGATTGGAAGAAGATTATTTTCTTAAGAAAATTTATGGAAGGCTGACATATAACACATTATCGTGTGCGTACTAACCATACGCGAGTGAAGTAACCCTAAAGTGGATCTTATTTGGTTAGAATGATCTTAAATTATAACTCTAATGAATTTGAGGACTTTTGTTGTTAAGGCTAAAGGGAGATAAACCAAACTTCTATTTGTAGAACTTGGAATCGATCCATGTAGACCATAAACATGATTCTTTGGTACCACGATTTTATTGAGTTTGGGAAAGAGTCCAAGTGTAAAGAGAAATGACTTAAGTTGAGGTATCCTTTTATATTTAGAAAATCACCAGTTTGGGTAACCTTAAGGGAAAAGGAGCAAAGGACAAAGTGGAAAGTACCATTGAAATAGGAAGTGAAATCCACAGTTAAGTTATCCCACTTGGCTTGTAGGCATAAAGGTGATTAGATACACCACTGAAAGAGTTAAGATAGTATGTTGTGGATTGGAGGTTTTATGGAGCTATAGTTGGCGAGATCATACTCATGCCTGAGTTGTTTAGCATGGTGCAAGATGACACCATTTGAGTTGGTAGCAAGGATTAAAGTTACCAATGCATATATGATTAGAATGGACAGTATTGGATGGTGACTAGAGTTGGTTTGTGTAGTCGGGATCTAATTAATAGAAAGGCAAGGACTGCACCAAATAGGCAGGAAGCAAGTACCGATAGGAGGTATATGGTAGTCCATAGAGCTGGGTCTATATAGATTCCATGGAGCCGAGTTCATGGTAGAGAATTGGTGAGTAAAAAATCTCCAAAGAGAGGTATGATATGACATAAATATTGGAAAGCCGTCATTAGGTACTTATGGAAGTGTCTATGTGGGGTAGCTACCTTAGTCAAGCCATTTTAGCTAGAGAAGCTTAGATTATCTTTAAACTTAGGATTTAGGTGTCATACCCTTTAGGTAGAGACCTTTGGATGATAGGTATGTTTGTAAACATGTCAATATGACATGTTATGGGTGATGGATACTAATGGATGTTCATGAATGCGAATGGTTGCATTTCTATGTACTAGGATATTGAGTCCTTTAGGCACACATTAGAACAATCGGCCATGTAGGTACACACACTCATATCTTACACATATCATTTCTTGTTTTCTGATTTTTGATTGTTATCCATGAATGTTATGCATATGGATGTCGTATTTGGATGTACGGTTGAGCATACATACAGAATTATCAGTTTATCATTAGGATCTTGCATATATTTGGATGCATAACATGGGCATACTTCAATAGATGGGAGATCGACTGAATCAGTAGACCGACTACTCTTTCATTAGTTCAGGTTCATATGCATTCCACGTTGCATAAATACATAATTGCATTAGAAATATTAAGGACAATGGTTGTCGTGGATGACAGATGTATAGATGGATATAAACTTTCATTATTGGTGCATTTTCTATCCTTAGAGATTTTCGGGATGAAATCCTTTAAGGGGGTAGAATGTAACACCTCAGAAATTTACCAAAATTAAAAAGGAATTTAAAACGAAAATTTAATAAGGAAAGTAAATTTATTTAAAACAAGAACTAAAAAGGTAATTTTCACAAACATTTGAATTTTTCTATGAAACCTTCACCACTGCGTTCATAGCGATTTTTTGGATGATTTTCATATATAACACTTCGTAATTGGAATTAGCATTGAGAAGTTACGAGCGTTTGAAAAATAAGAATGACATAGTTGCATTACATCATCCCTCTGGCACTAGAACATGACATAGTTGCATTACATCATCCCTCTAGCACCGAGGCTGCAAACATTGCACCTGGCCCCACCCTTTTCCATGCGCACACATACCAAAATCCATAAATATCAATCTAGTTCTAACGAATGATGCTCCTAAAGATAGCGAACCATATAGCTCTGCTGCATCCCGTTATTTAAGTATTACCGAGTTGTGAAGCTTGTGAGGCCACGATTACCTTTTTGCTCTTAGCAAATCCATACAGGTTGCGTTTGTCCATATATGTTGTTAAAAACTGTAATGCTAGCGTTTGTCCATACAGGTTGTTAAAAACTGAAGCCATGACTTTTACTACATTCATTTTGGAATCACCCTCAGGATTAGTAGCAAGTAGACCTTGCACTTCAAAGAACTTCGATTTCCGTCATCTTCAAGTTGTCTCTAATTCGAACGCTTATGCTGGTTCAAAATGCTGTTCGGATAACATATCCGATCTTGGTCTCTTTGAACCAACAATCGACAGTATCAAAATTAACCAAGATTTGATAATCGGTTATTTAACTATCAAACAAACAAACAATCCAATTGGAGATTTAACTTCATATGAAATTAACCAAGCATGGTTAAGCATGTAAGCAACCACTAACCCTCTTTAATTAATCCTTTCATTAATTGAAATCACTTTGTAAATACTTGTATCAAAATACTTTTACAAAGATATACATATGTATACTACTCAATCCCTATTCATTTATGCTCTTTTAATGTCTGGAATAATATCTAATTACTTAACACATCGGTATAATTATACATACAAAACACTATACTTCAATACTTAGAAAATGTAACCATATACTTATCTCAATCGTGTAAGTATTTTTACAAAACACTACACCTTCGATACTTATGAAATGTAACCATATACTTATCTCAACGGTATAAGCATATTTACAAAACACTTATGAAATATTTCAAAATCATACTTAAATGCGCCAAAAAAATGTTATTTAAAACCGTTGTCTACTATAACCCATACCATTATCCTTTATGGGGGTAAGCAAATGGATCGTATGGAAATTTGACCAAATATGCTTACCACCACCTGTTGGTTTCAAACTTGTATTATCTCTCGATTAACAATGAAGTCGGACAATTTAGAAAACTATCCTTGCCTCGACATACATTCTTAATCTCACAGATAAAGACGAGTTTTCATATCTCGGAATTTGGTGTTAAGTATGAAAAGAATACTTTCCATAACACCATAATTAAAAAAGATCATTTATAGAATAAAATCTTATTCCTTTTTACAAATCTCTTTCTTATTTACAAAATTCCTTTTTATAAATCTCCTTTTTATATTTATAAAATCCTTTTTATAAATCTCTTTTCAATTTATAAAATCCCTTTTTTTTAAATTTCCTTTCTATTTATCAAACTCCTTTTATAAATCTCATGATTTTAAATCTCATATGCTTATTATAATTCTTCAGTTTGAGATAGGACTAAATACTTTCCATGAAAAGATCATTCCATATATTACTATGAATTCACAATGTGATTATTATTTCAGTTTATCAAAATTATATCATTTTCCTTTTTTAAAATATCATTTATAAATATATTCTACTATTTATAAAATACCATATATAAATCTATTCTTGTATTTATAAAATATCATTCATAAGTCTTCTTTCCATACAACATTTTATATAAATCGTTTTACATATAATTATTTCAAAATATTTCTATCTTCTTTTAAAACAGAACCACTTTATAATAAAGATAAATTCCCCTTTTTCCGTCCAAATAAACATTCTTTATTATATTAAATTTCTTTAAAATAAATACTTCCCGAAATACTTTTAAAACATTTCCAAAAAGGTTAGAGTAAAATAGAGAAGTTCCAAGAAATATTTCTAAATAAAATGCCATTGAAAATTCCAAAAATCAAATTTAAAATCATTCTCCAAATCAAAACCATTTTCGACTCAAAATAACAAATAACGGTATTTCCAAGCTACTATAATGAGGCCTAGAGTTACCACAGTATTTAATAAGTGCTTTCAGTGATCCACACAAAAAGAGTTCAACCTTTTCAATATATAGAACTCACATCAAATCAGGTCAAACTACCAAGATTTGGCATTTACCAATTTATGACATAAGTATATAAATAAAATTAACATCAACAGTGGCTAGGAGTCTGGATCTCTCTACAAAGTTCCCCGTATTACCTGTATTTCATTTTATTAGTCATCTGCTTTCCAAAATGGAAATTCAACCAAATCAACAACTAAACAATAAACATCCAAGCATACCCAAACAATAATTTATATCTACTATATATCATATAGAGTTCTTTCAAAGGTGGGTTTGCTCACTCAAAACTCTAGCCAATGCTTAATCATTCCAGCTCGATCTAAAATCGAATGACGTTTGATTTTAGCTCAAAATCCTGTTTGCTCCAAACTTGACAAAATCAACTCCTACGTAAATAACGCTTCTATGAGCGCAGCACAAAAGACCGTGTCTCGATTGCACCTTGTATGCAAGAGATATTAATTTTATAAGATTTTGAATTAAAATATTCATCGATTAACTTTAATTTATAATTACCAACCTTAATCCCCTTTACTAATCATCTTCCCCAAATTAAAACTTCTCCCGCTGCATGCCTGTACACGCACAATATCATGTACACGAACCCAATGTCGATCCTTCCATCTTCAATTTCTCATCCAATACTTGATGAATCATTCCATCATCGATTCCTACATGCTTCACGTCGTGCTCTCTCCACAATGCACCCACCCATGTCACGCTCGACTTCCCCGCTCAATTCACAACGTGGAGCACCACTAAATAACACAGCTAATGTCGCTTCCACCAAGGGGTGGCTGCACACCTCCAAAACGCCATCCCTAGCTCACCTTCACACGATAATCACAGCGCCCCTTTTGTTTCCACAAACTCCACCTCAATCGCCATCAAATCAGAACCCTAGTTCGGTGCTTTAACATCGCCCCTTCCCAATCACCATCATACGTGACTTTGGCACCATGGATTCGAAGCTCTTCATCATATGAATTCAACGGTTTATGTAATGACCCAGAAATTTTATCGATTTTAAATAACGTAATTAACTAAATTTTTCATGAAAATTTAACAATAAAGTTTTGCAACAAAAATTGATATTTAGAATACGTCTATTTAAACGTAGCAAGTGTCAGATTTTCATTGGAAAATATATATGTTAGTTTTGTTTTGTAATTTTCAATTTCAATTTAAAATAAGTTAACTTGATGGAAATAATTTTTTTTGAAATCTGGATATTTTTACATAATAAAATGTTTATTATTTTCTGAGTGAGACATCGTAATCCATTTCGCCAAATTTGGACTGCTCAGCTCCGTTTATCTTATTTTCAGCAATTTAGCAGTAGTTTGGCAGCGGAAAATCGAGTTTTGATAACTTAGTCGTATCACTGATATCTGTGTACCATTTTGTTCGTCTCGTCATGCAGATCTCCATAATATATTCATTCGTGCATTTCGGTGTCCGGTACACTGCGAAATCGACAAAACGATTCGCCATATCGGTTCCACATTTGAGCCGTTTAGTTTCCTCTATCCATTTAGTTATCCATCTGCTGAAATCAAATAGCCATTTACTTTATTAATTTCCTAAAATTCAACTGTTGGCTTTTACTATTCCCGTGGTTTCAAAATATATTCGTTGATTTGTTTCCCACTGGTTCATTTCTCTCCTCTCTGTTTGGTTCTGAGCTTTCATTTGAAAAGGAAAAAAAAATTATATAATATGAGATGCTTATATTTCGAATCATGTTCGTGCTTCTTCCTCAATTAAACTGCTCTCATTCCCCTTGTTGCCGACCGTGTTTCCCTATGTGCAAGCCTTCTTGTCGACAACCGCCAGCGCCACTCGAAGCAGCCATCAAACCACGCCTCGCCTTCCCTCTATTAGCCGGAGCCTATAACCACCATTAACACCCTACATCCCCTGACAGCCGATCATCACACCAAACCCAAACCAGCCAGTGCCTCCTCCGTCCCATTCGCCCACCAACTCAAACATTCGGCCTCCATCCGCCCATCACCACCATCTACCCAATAGATCACCACCTTTAGCACTGTCGCACCGATCCATCTCCAACTCCACGTGCAACCGAGAGCAGCCCTACTTCCCACAGCCTACACGCCATGACAGTCGCCTTTCCACCATCGCCTATCACTCCAGCTTCTTCATGGCCGTCAACCCTATGCTCCATCTCCCTCCGACCAAACTCTAACTCTTCCACATCACCTATAATGTGTTTTAAAAGTTTATTTTTAAATATAATTTCCAAAGTTTTGAAAATTGATTTCCAAAGTTTTGAAAGGAAAATATATGTGTTTTAATAAATATTGATTTTTAAATATAATATAAAGATTTTATTTGAATATATGTGAAAATTTTAGATATTCAAATGGGTAAGTTTGGCTCACATCCCTAACAAGTTTTAAAATAGAGAAAACATCCTTCCCAATCAACATTTACGTTTCCGCTCCTTGTTTTCAAATTCACGCATGCAAAAAGACCGAAATACCCTTTATGTTTTTAACTTTTCAAACGTGTATAACTTTATTTACAAAAACCGGATCAACATAACGTTTTCACCAAAAAATCGCAAATTTTATGATCTTTAAAATGAGATCTAAAGTTGATACCAAAAATTTAAATTTGTATTAAATCTGCAATTATTTCAAATATTTGCAGACAATTCAGCAAATATTGAACATTTTCGATTTTTTTTCAAATATATAAAAATTGCAGATATTTCTGCAACTATATGATATAATTGCAGAAATGTCTGCAACTATTGCATATAGTTGCAGAAATGCAACTATTGCAAATAGTTGCAGATGCAACTATTGCAAATAGTTGCAGATGCAACTATTGCAAATAGTTGCAGAAATGTCTGCAACTATTTCATATAGTTGCAGACATTTCTGCAACTATTGCATATAGTTGCAGAAATGCAAATAGTTGCAGATGCAACTATTGCAAATAGTTGCAGAAATGTCTGCAACTATTGCATATAGTTGCAGACATTTCTGCAACTATATGATATAGTTGCAGAAATGCAAATAGTTGCAGATGCAACTATTGCAAATAGTTGCAGAAATGTCTGCAACTATTGCATATAGTTGCAGACATTTCTGCAACTATATGCAATAGTTGCAGACATTTCTGCAACTATACCAAATAGTTGCAGACATTTATGCAACTATTTGGTATAGTTGCAGAAATGTCTGCAACTATTGCATATAGTTGCAGACATTTCTGCAACTATTGCATATAGTTGCAGACATTTCTGCAACTATTGCATATAGTTGCAGACATTTCTGCAACTATTTCAAATAGTTGCAGAAAACGAACTTACACGGTATTTCAGTAAAAATCTTTTATTGCAAACAGATAAATCATTAAGCGAAGATAATTTTATCGTTCAATATAAACCAAATAATCACAGATAGAAAAAATGGAGCATGGTATAAACGAGGGTATTTATGGAAAAGAATTAAGCCGAAACAAAAATAGGGACCGGATTTATAAAGTTTCGAACGGAAGGAGTTTTTGTGAATTACGTTTGGTTTTAGGGATGTGACCCTAATTTTCACTATTCAAATTATATGTTTTGAAAATTTTAAAATTATAAGTTAACTTTTAAATTGTAAATTATAAAATTTTACTAATAACTTTATTATTTTTAAAAGATATATAAAATAAGATTTAAAATAGATTTCATAATAATAAGATTTAATTTATTAATAATTAATATAATAAGAATTTAATTTAACTATATATGTTATATGTTTTAAATATTTATTTAAATTTATATTAATATTTTTATAATAGATTTTTGTAAAAACTTTAATAAATAAAGGTTGGAAGTATAAATTAAGTTAATTTGTAATTTAATTTGTTAAGAATTGGAATTAAATAAATTTAGATTTGAGATTTTAAAGGATATGGATTTATAACTTGATTTAATTAAAGTGATAATTAAATATTTTCAAAATTAAATATAATTGAAGCTAGATATTTAATTATTGATTTTATTTAAATTTATAATTTGAGATTTTATTTAAATGTTATTAAAAATGATTAAGTGAATACTTTCAAATTTAAACTAAATTAAAGTTGAATTTTGAAATATAAATGAAATTTATTGAATTGAGTTATTGTAAATTGTTTGAATATTTAAACTTTGAAACCTATTGAATTCGAAGTGGTTAAAATTTGTAGTTCTAACCTGGATTTGAAATCGATATAAATTAAAAATGGTTTTATTGAGAATTTGAATTGAACCTTTAACCTTTTTAATTGAAATTGTTGAACCGAGATTGATTTAAATTGAATTTTGGAACTAAAGTTGATTTGAATTGATTGTGAGATTGGAAGAAACAATTCTAATTTGAAACTATTTTCGATATAAACCATTTTAAATATATAAACTATTTTTAATATATAAACTATTTTTAATATATAAACTATTCTAATCTATAAGCTATTTTAAATATAAACTATTTTAATGTATAATTATTCCAATATATAAACTACTTTCAATATTCAAACTGTTTAAGTTGGAACTATTATGATTCAATTTAATGGATTTAAATGTGAATACTTTGATATGATGGTTTAATCTATTTTGTGGTTATGAATTTTAGAGACGAATATGATTTCGAAAGTGATATGATTTCGAAAGTGAATATGATTTTGAAAGTAATATGATTCTTAAATGAATATGATATTTTGATATGAAGTATAAACTGTTTAAAATGACATGACCACGGTGTGAAATAAGCGTTTGGTTGTTAAAGAGACCAGGATCGAATACTATCATACTCTCTGCCAATACTGAAAACCACTTTAACAACTGTGCACGTGGTGGAGATTCCAAAACAAAGTAGGATGGTTTGGCGACGTATGTATGAGGTATGAACACAGCCCTGACTCCTGCGAGTCAGCTTGATGTGACTAAAACAGGAGCTATACCTGGGCTAAGTGAGGTCGCACCTTCGATCGAGCATGCTTCTTCGATACCATTCTATTACTTTGTGATTTGATTGGGTGCACCTTTGATTCTGAGAGTGTGTCTCGAGGTGGGCGGTAGTAGCTGCTATGTGTTACCACCAGCCCGGTTCTGCAAAATGTTATAATCCTACCCTAGGCATTGCCTCGCGTGCCTTGTCACATGCCTTATCACGCCTTCTACGAGTTTTGTTTGTACCGTTCCTATGGAGTGCCCTCTGATAGCCCTCCAGTTTACGGAGGAATTACAGTACTGTATAGACTACATGAATATATAAAATGTGTTAAGGGGGATATGGGTAATGCCTTAACGCTATTTTAATAGTTTACTTTACTCTAGACATTATCTATGTAGCGTATTGTATTATGTATGTAGATAGTTTAACGGATCCTTAAGGAATGGAATCCTAACATCCTTTAAGTTATATTGCATTTCACTTGACATTTCACTTGAGTTGATTTACTTGTATATAAATTTTAATCCTGACTCGAGTGTTTTGCTTTATGTACGGATAAGACTGAGTGTCACAGCATTTGACTCACCTTTGGAGCTTGGAGATTTGCTTGGATTTATCTATTCAGCTTTTAAGTTATTTCAGTTGTTTCCAGTTGTTGTGCAGACTTGTCATTTTCTTTTATATTGACACTTCTATGTATTGGATATCTGTTGTAGTTTGTTTAAGATTCTGTTGTTTATTGTACTAGCTTCATGAACTACTATTTATCTGTTCCGCTGCTTATTGTTGTATTACTCTGTCTCTGTGATTGATTTATTTACTGTATATGCTAAGTTTGCCAAATATAAATTAACAATATGTTGTTTTGAGCAATTCAAGTCTGAAATGTGTGGATGATTGTCAATTTGAATGGTTCGAAATAGCAGGTCGTTATAGTTTAGATGATTTTAATTTTCGTGGACCAAGGCTCTTGATTTTGAATTTTGAAGGAGGGGCTTCATATTTTATTTATCGGAAGAGAGCAAAATGAAAAGCAAAAGGGGATAATGAAACAATAAATAGTCTTATGTGTGGAGGTTTGTTTATTTTAAAAAATTTGGTACTTCGTTACACAATATCACATTTGTGTACGAACCGTGAATGACGGAAATAAAAATACTATTGCGCACAACAATGCGACACGATCACAAACCAACAATAAAATACATTGGTTACCTTATTATGTGAAATTTTAAAAATACCAACTTTTTCCACAAAATGCGTTAAACGAAAATTTATATATTTTCCATATTAAAAATTATGGAAAGATCTTATAAATTAATTTAAAAATACATCATTAAAATCAAGTCATTTTATTAACAATTTATTTTCTTATTATTTAATAAATTTGAATCAAATTTGAATATTTAAATAGATTATATATTCTCATTCGAAACATTAAAAATTGCAGGTCATTACATTCTTCCCCCTTTAAAAGAACATCCTTCTAAAAATTCCTAAAGTAAGAAATTGCCTTCTAACCCTTAAGCTTTAAAAAGTTCTCATGTTATAGAAAATTTTTGGCCGCACCTCCTTTGCGCGGCTTGGTCCGAAAAAAATCACAATATCAATATAAGCTCATATCGAGGACCTTCCATATCTGGGGATAATACAACAACAATATATACTTAGGATATACCTCATAGAGTGTGTATGTCACATAGCAAACACACCCGTTAAGCATTAACACGTACAAATTTACGAGCCATCAAACTCTACTCATGGAACCAAAACAAACAAGCAAGCCATTTCTTCCATGTACTTGTATCTCACTTACATAACCCAAAAAAGAGTCAAACACAACAAATGAAACAATACAATAACTCATCCATTATATCATGAATCTAACCATGCTAAATTATACATAGCATTTACCTCACATAAGCATGTCATATCAAACCATGTTACTTGCATTTCTAATGTAAGAAGCACACAACTATATTAAGCCCTTGCGATGTACATATGCCATTCCTATGCAATATTAAATATATTCACTTGCTTGATTACACAAATTTCACTTCCGGACTAGTATCGGTCACTCGATTTCCCTAGTGCAGACTCCAACCAGGTTCCTTAATTACAAACCTTTGTTCTCCTTGCATAGCCATATACTATGATAGAAAACTCTAGAATCCTATCAAAAATCTGTATCCAGTACTCGCCGTCAAGAATTGAGTGAAAAATCCTTATTTGGATCAGTGCAAATCACTTTGAAATCATGTACTCGAATCTGGATTAAGAACTGTTATGCAAATAAAATGATCAACGTACAACATATGTATTTATTCCATCGGTTTCTAAATTACACCAATTACATATCATTTTAAATCACATTCGTTTTCTCGAAGATTATTTCTTATTTAATACTAGAATTCATTTATGAAGAATTTCATAAAACACTATCTTTATTTTATATGTATTCTATAAAGACTTTTCTTCCTATATAAAACATTTCATTAAAACAAAATTTCGTTTAAAACATTTCAGGACTTAAGTTCATAATCTTATAATACTCCTCTACATCCCAAGAGTATCTATACAATATCAGATCTGTTTACTTAACCAGGATGTTCAACAAATTTAAAACTTTTTTTGACCTACTATCTTTCCATTCTAAAGTTACAAAACTTTACTTTTATATTTCACCAACACTTATCTTCAAGTTCTCAACTAATTCAAAAGTTTTCAACAGTCCAAAATCATGAAAATTCCATTTCATTTCAGCAATTGAAAACTACCAAACAACATATCATAATGAAATGTACAAACTAAACTACCCTAATGCATAAGAATACATGCATCCATAAAATAACTTAGCAAAAAACCTAAGAACTAAACACCGGGTTTTATTTCAAAATATTTTTAAATAATAATAATATACATATCTCCTTTTGTATGTCAAATCAAACTTTTGGGATTAAATCAAAATCTGTTTTACCAAAATAAGTCTATAGCAAACTACTATAGTAGCATCCCCCACTTAGAAACTCGAAATAAACGTCGATGATGTTGTGGTCATCAACAAAAATGTTTTCTTGTGATAGAAGTGAGTTCAGTACTTTCTATCTCCTTTAAAATCTTTATTTCTATTCATAAATACTTTCAAATAACACTATTATTATTTTCCCCAAAACTTCGAAAAACACTTTTCAGAAACATCGAGATTTAAGTTCTCAAAATCTCAACTTAAATCCTTTTTATTTATAAACCATGTTAATAAATCGTACTTATATAATTTCACTTTTTTTATATAAAATCATTTCACAAATGTATATCATTGTTTAAATTATAACAAACTTCTTTTATTAAAATTAAATTTTAATTCAACATTATCACCGAACGCCTTATAATCAAAATGTGAAACTTAATTCACAAAGTGTTCGTTTCAATGTTCCTATAATAACTATCTACCCAACCTATGCGGTGAAAAGATAAAATACTCATAAACTGGTCAACAAACAATAGTCAATGCTCATAAGCTAGTCGAGCATAACTAATCAAACAATAAATAATAATAATTAAATATTATCATTTCCTAACAAACAAATACATCATAAACAACCATATAAATTTTGAAAATATTCTTTTATACATATAATATAATATCTAGAAAAAATTATTTTATTTACAAAATTTCAAAACAATACTGTGTTGGTTTGCCTTGTTCAAGTGTATAGAAACCCCTATCATTACCATAGCGTCCCACATCTCGACCAAAATTCATAAACGTAATGACCCTAATTTTTACTAACATTATTTAGAACATTTAATTAGATAAATTAAATGAAATAATGTAGATAGTTAAGGGATTGAGATTTGTTAATTTAGAAGGAGTTATGCCTTAATGAATGTATTAGCAAAAGAGAATAAAAATAAGTAAGTAGGAGGAATATGGTAAGGGTAAAATAGGAATAGCTTTGTTCTTATACCCTAAACCATTCTATTCTTCATTCCTTATTCATTTTAACATTCACAAACTAAACTAAAACCCAATTGAGCTCGGTCGGCCACCATTAAGAAGAATCAAGGAGAAGAAAAGCTAGGATTCAAGTAGAAAGCTTAAGAAAATCAATCTAAGGGCAAATCTCAACCTTCTTAACACAAAGCCAAGGTGAATAATTAACTTACATCTCACTTTTGATATTGATTTCGGTTTCAAGTTAGATTCGAATTAATTTTGCAATTTACATGCCATGTTGTTTTTGTTTAAATGGAATATATATATATATATATGCTTGTTGATGATTTATATTGATTCATATAGATTTTATGATAAGTTTAGATTGGAAAACTATTAAATGACATCCGTATGATTTGCATCTTTGATATATGGTCAAGAACATTATTTTAGAAGTGGGTTCCAAGTTTCATAATTTTCTAAGTGATTGTGGATTTATTTTGGATTTTGAAAATAGATAATATTGGGTTTTAATTATTTAAGGCAATTAAACTTTGTTTTTGGGTCTGAAATTTATATGTTAGAAAGCATATTTAAACTGAATTACAATGATTTTTGGGGATTTTTCCTAAGAGCTTTAATATGGTTATTAAATTATTTAAGTCGGAGGACTTAAATTTTTTAAATGTTTTGATGAAGGGAATGGCTTATATGTTAAAATGATTTCAATTACTAATTATTAAATTCGGCAGCCTTTTTAAAAAAGATTTTGATAAAGAATTAGCAACCAATCATATTTTGACAAATTAGGCAAGCTAGGTGAAAAGGAATTGCTTTGACAGGCATAAAACCAGTTTTGTTTCGAATTACAACTTTGTCACTTCCATTGCTTGCTTTCGTCAACATGCCCAGAAGGCCTTTCGCATCCATTTGAAACCAATGCACATGGTATCAAGCAATTGATACGTAGTGTATTGGAGAAAGGCGGAAGGGACTGTGTCGAAGGTATGCTTTCGAAGGGGTTGCGGGCAATTTTGTTAGATTTTGAACACATTAACTTGTCCTTGTTCTAAAAAAGGAAGCTTTTGAAAGAGTTGCCGCTTGTTTTTGTTTTTGAAAGGAGCTTTCGAAGGCTTTGCCGCTTTTGAACCTATTCGATTCATAGCTGCCGCATTCATACCTTTCGAATTAGTTAAGGGCCACTTTTCTTTATAGCCTTATAACAATGTATTCAAATGAGGAGCTTTCATCTTTTAAATTTTGAAGCCGCCTTCCCAATGCTTTCAAAAGGGTCCTTTTAGCCACTTTTGTCAATGGTTTCGGAGGCAATGGTTTCGAAAGGATGGTTTCGAAACTAACCTCTTCCCCAATTCTTCTAATTAAGATCAATGCTTTCAAAAGGGTTGCTTTCGCTTCTGTTTTCTTTGGCCCTATAGTTATACTACATGTTAAAACTAATGGTTTTGAAAGGGACACTTTTAAATGGTTTAGAAGATATGTTTCCACAAACTCTTACTTGAACCCAATGCTTTCGAAAGGTACGTTTTAAGTGTTTTAAAGGGAAGGATTCCAATGCTTTCGAAAGGTATACTTTGAGTGTTTCGAAAGGCTTATTTTTAAGTGTTTAGAAAGGTTTGTTTTAATGGTTTCGAAAGAGGGTGTTTAAGGTTTAAGTGATGATTTCGAAAGGGCTAATTTCAATATATTCAAAAGGTATGTATTGGCCATTCGGCCTAATGTTTTCAAGGTTAAAGTAGTTAACTTATTTTGAAAGGGGTACTTTCAACGAATTCGAAATGGATTGTTTATGTTTTTAACCAAAGGTTTTGAAGGTATTACTTTGGCCTTATAGCCTAAAGTTTTCTAAGTTAAAAGAGGCTTTAACTTATTTGAAGGGATAGATGATCCCATTGATTAGATTTCATCAACATTATTTTATGTAAAGCATATATCATGGCATAAGTATTTTGAGTAAAGCAAAGGGTATGATTTCCTTGTTTTATAAAGATATGATTTCAAGGGTAAATCATTTGTAAAAATTGTTTACAAGGAAATGAAATTTGAATAGGGTAGTTAACCCTAAGTATATGACTCAGGTATCGGAAGACCAGATGGGACTGGTATGGGGTCGCACCCTATACTTTAGTTAATAACGCTTACTAATATAAGTCCAAAATTCCAGTGTGTAGGGCTTTGTCACAGGTAAGACTAAAATGATGTTACACACAGAAGGGAATATACAGAGTAAAGATAGGTTATTGGTGAGCCCGCAAACCATTAGGATCAGTTGACCCTAGAAGAAGATAGTTAAGTGCGGATAGTCCATTATTGTGTCTAACAAAAGTTAGAATGTTTATTATGTCTAGTAGGCTCGAGTCAGCCAGCGGTTAATAGTTAACCAGATAAAACTATAATGTAGATAGGTGGTCCATTGATTACCTGATTTATATGCATACATGTTATTGCTATTTTTGTTATAATCGGTTTGGTTGTAGGTTTTTGATTTGCAAAATATATGATTTTAAAAGGATATTAGTGAGGGCAAACCCGTTCTGCTAAGCGGCATAGTCTCACTTAATATCAGTAAACCGAGATGTAATAGAATTATTCACACCAGGCTTTATGTCTGATTCGAAGTTTATGTTTTCCCCTTAAACTCTCGGGTGCTCAAAATTAAATTTGAGTAGATTGAGATTTAAGGACTTTTCAGGTTTAGTAGGTTGGACGAATAAGCTTCTGAAGACGTGCAGGAGGAAAAGTTAGCTATGTAGGAGTTATTTAGCATTATTTCCGCTGTGATGCCTTTATGACTGATATGTCTGTGTATCTAGTACTCTGATCATCCAAGGGGGCATCTTCATATGTGCTCTTTGCGTAATTTGTAATAATTATATTTGATCAAAACCTGGGAATTGTTTTGGGATTATGTAATTGAATATGGAAATATTGATTTAAAATATAACTAGAAAAAATGATTATTGAAACCTTTGTTGATTTTATTTCATATTCATGTGCTTTAGATATAATAGATACCATTAACATTAACATTAAATATAACTATGGATGACTGCAGCATCTATAGCTCTTAGCTTCGGGCCTCCAAATAGGGGATGTTACAATAAACCACTCAACAAACCAATCAACAGAATATAAATAAATTTATGGCACTAACAAATACACACTCTCATATATATAATACACTCAAACTCTTTCTAGGGTGTTACTAACCCTATCTCTAATGAGTCTACCCCACCAAGGCCAAGGTGTAGATCAACCTAAGCTCTGATACCATGTGAAGCATCCTGCCTTTTCGACCCTCAAAAGTCGACACTAATACATCTATGGTATTCATGTGTCGAGCATCCGAGTGTTGGAAAGGCAGATTGTTAGGGTAAAAGAAAAGAAAAGATAGAACAGAATCTCGCATCGTGATGAGTAATATATAATATACACATGATCTTTAGAAAAAAAAAACTATAATATACATACATCAATCAGAGTGAACTATCCTATCATTAGCCTAGACAGTTATAACAGCTTATCCTCACAAATGCTGATAAATACAAAACAACAAATGCAGTGGAAATAAAGATACGTGAATATGTCTTGGAGGCATCCACCTTGTCTCCTGAAGCTCAAAAGCATCCACAACTAAACCTAGAAATATGCTGGGGATGACCCCAGCATTATAAGAAAATAACACCTGGATTAGTCTGGTAAACTAGCATGAGAAACACACATCATATGGACTTTTAATCTAACAAAACCTTTCAAAAATAAAGGTATCTCGTAAGACCATGTCGCACATAAACATAGACGGGTTTTACCTTACAATAACCAAACCAGTTTTATTAGAAAATCTTGTGATACTATAATAATTCTAGGGTTTAAAATAAATATATAACATATCTGGAATGGTTACCCATAATTACATTCAAAAGTACTAGTTTCTACAACTAAAACTGTAAGGCATATATTGGAGATTGGATTCCATACAATGACAAGGCACCAGGGTACCATCTACCACTGTACATTTGTCGATATAATGTACCAAGGTTGCAAACCTTGTAACCTCCTCAAACACAGAGCTGGCCAGCCCCTCAAATATGACATAGCTGAACTACATCATCCCTCGAGCACCGAGACAGCAAACATTACACCCGACCCTACCCTTTTTCGTACGTACGCATACCAAAATACATAAATATCAATCAAAATATGAGGAATGATGCTCCTAATGGTAGCGAATTACCTAGCTCTGTCGCATACCTTGATTTAGTCACTACTGTGCTGTAAGGCTTGTAAGGCCACCAATACCTTTTTCCTCTTAGCAAATCCCTCTTGAAATGCTAATACGGCCCTTCGGGCAACAATTCAATGCCAATATTCGTCCATGCAAGTTTTTCAAGATATGAACAAACCGAAGGCACTACTTCGAATAAATCATTTTTGGAATCACCCTCAGGATTAGTAGTAAGTAGTACACTTCAAAGATCTCCATCTTCAATTTCCATCATCTTCAAGATGTCCTCAATTTGAATGCTTATGCTGGTTCGAAGTGGTTTCGAATAACATATCTAATCCCGATCTCTCTGAACCAACAATCGATAATTTTAAAACTGGCCAAGCTATGATATTCGGTTATTTAACTATCAAATAAATAAACAATCCTATCAAAGATTCAACTTCATATGGAAACATAGCATAGTTAAGCACATAAGCAACTCCTAAGCCTCTTTAATTAATCCTTTCATTAATTAAAATACTTTGTAAATATTTATATCAAAATACATTTACAAAGATGTGTGTGTGTGTGTGTATATGTATGCTACTCATTCCCTATTCATTTATACACTTTCAATGCTTGGAAAAATATATATATATACTTATCTCATCGGTATAAGTACATTTACAAAACACTACACTTTTGGTACTGATAAAATGTAACATATACTTATCTAAATGGTATAAGTATATTTACAAATACTACACTTTCAATACTTAAAAAATGTAACCCTATACTTATCTCAATGATATAAGTATATTTACAAAACACTTGTGAAAGATTTCATATTTCAAAAGCATATTTAAATAGGCCAAAAACAAATGTTATTCACATTGTTTACTATAAACCCAAACCACTTTCCTTTTTAGGTATAAACAAGTGGATCATATGGAAATTTGACCAAATATGCTTATCACCACTTTCCGATTTCGAAAGTGTATTATCCCACGGTTAACAATGAAGTTGGAAAAGTTAGAAAACTATTCTTGCCTTGACATATATTCTTAATTCTCAAAGATACAAACAAGTTTCCATAACTCAGAATTTGGTGTTAAGTATGAAAAGAATACTTTCCATACCACCATAATTTAAAATGATCATTTGTAGAAATCAAATATCGTTCCTTTTACCAAACTCCTTTTTATAAAACTCTTACATATTTATAAATTCCTTTTTATAAATCTCTTTTCTTTTTATAAAATCCCTTTTTTATATCTCCTTTCTATTTATAAAACTCCTTTTATAAATCTCCTGATTTTAAATCTCATATGCATATTATAAATCTTCAGTTTCGAGATAGGATTGAATGCTTTCCATAAAACGATCGTTTTATATATCACTATAAATTCACATTGTGATTTATTAATTCAATTTATCAAAATGATACCATTTTCCTTTTTTAAAATATCATTTATAAATCTATTCTTTTATTTATCAAATACCATTTATAAATCTATTTATTATTTATATAATACCATATATAATTCTATTTTTTCCATACAACATTTTATATAAAGCATTTCACAAATATTTATTTCAAAATATTTCTATCTTCTTTTTAAAAGAATCACTTTATGTTAAAAGATAAATTCCCTCTTTTCCTTCAAAATAAATATATCTTATTATATTAACTTTTCTGCAAAATACTTTTTGAAATACTTTTAAAACATTTCCAAAACGGTTAGACTAAAATAGAAAAGTTTCAGAAACCATTTCTAAATAAAATTCCCAAAATCACATTTAAAATCATTCTCCAAATCAAAACCATTTTCGAACCAAAATAAGAATTACAGTATTTCCAAGACAATATAATGAGGCCTAGAGCTATCACAACACATAAAAAGTGCATTTAGTGATCCACGCTAAAAGAATTCAACTTTTGCGACATATCAAAATCAGTTCAAATAAGGTCAAATCACCAAGCTTTGATTTTCAACAATTTATAACATAAGTCTATAAATAAAATTATTATCAACAGCGGTGTGGCATCCAGATCCCTCTACAAAATTCCCTGTATTACCTGTATTTCATTTTATATGCCATCTGCTTTCTAAAACATAAATTCAACCAAACGATAAACATCCGTGAATTTCCAAACAATAATTTATATCTTTCATATATCATACAAAGTTCATTCAAATGTGAGTTAGCTCGCCTAAAACTCCAGACAACCCTTAAGCGTTCCAGCTCAAACTAAAATCGAACGACGTTCGATTTTAGCTTAAAATTTTGTTTGCTCCAAACTTGACGAAATCATATCCAATGCGTAGATAATACTTTTACGAGCACAATGCAAAAAACCACGTCTCGGTTGGACCTCATATGCAAGAGATAATAATTTTATAAGATTTTGAATTAAAATACTCATTAATTAACTTTAATTTATAATTACCAACCTTAATCCCTTTACTAATCATCTCCCCCAAATTAAAACTTCTCCTACTCCATGCCTTTATATGCACAATATCATGTGCACAAACCCAATGTCGATCCTTCCACCTTCAATTTCTCATCCAATACTTGACGAAACGCTCCACCGTCGATTCCTACGCACTCCACGTCACGCTCTTTTCATGACAGACCCCCACGTCACACTCAACTTCCCCATTCAATTTTCAACCTAGAGCACTATTAAATGAACATCCAAAGTCGCATCCACCTGGGAGCAGCCGCACTCCTCTAAACCACCAACCCTAGTTCGCCTTCACACGACAAGCACAATGCCCCCCTTTGTTTCCACTAACTCCCCCTCAATCGCCGTCAAATCAGAACCCTTGTTCAGTTCTCTAACGTCACCCCTCCCCAATCACCCCATGCGTGGCTTTGGCACCATTGATTCGAAGCTCTTCATCACACGAGTCAAACGGTTTAAATGATTTTAATTTTCATGGACCGAGGCTCTTGATTTTGATTTTTGAAGTGGCCATATACTTTGTTTACTAAAAGAGAGCAAAACGAAAAGAAAATGGGGATAATGAAATGAAGAATAGTCTTATATGTGGGGGTTTGTTTATTTTAGAAATTTAGGTACTTCGTTACACAATATCACATACGCGTATGAACTACGAACGACAGAAATAAAAATACGATTGTGCACAATAATGCGACACAATCACAAAACAATAGTAAAATATACTGGTTATCTTATTCTGTGAAATTTCAAAAATACCAACGTTAGGCGCAAAATGCGTTAAATGAAAATCTAAATATTTTCCAAATTCAAAATTATGGAAAATCCTATAAATTTATTTAAAAATATGTTATTAAAATCAAATCGTTTAATTAATAATTGAGTTTCTTATTATTTATTAAATTTGAATCAAATTTGAATATTTAAATAAATTAAAATTTTCCATTTGAAACATTAAAAATGGGCCGTTACCGTCCCTTTATCACTTAATTATGTAATTTGCATTCATAATTTGGTCTCGGTTGTCTTAGTATTTTTTTGATATTTAAACCTTGCTTTTGGTAATGGTTATTTTCAATTATGAAAATATTTTTAAAATACTAGAAATCTGTAGATAAATTTTTATGCACCTTTTGACCAACAATTCAACTTTTAAGAAATTATACTTATTTATTTAATACATGATTTATTTCATAATATCCCAACTACATATTTTGACCTATGAAAATTTTCTACCTTAAAACCCATCTCAAAAATCTTGCTTAGAACATCATATTAAATTTTCATATCATTTCAAAATCAACAGAGTGAGAATGATAGCTGAACATTTACTAATAAAGCTACAACAACCCTAAAACAAACATCAAAATGTTGTTTATCACTTACAAATGCTTAACATATATGTTCTTTATCATATTAACCAATAACGTGTTCAATTAACTACGAAAATCATAAAATTGGAGCAGTATTACCCGCTAAGATCTTTGGATTTACTTGATATTTGATCTTCTTAGGTTTCCTTGGCCTTTTCTCTTCTTCTTCTTCTTCCTCTCTTTCTGAGGATGTTGCCAGTATTAACAAGATCTTAGAGCTTTTATTTTTGTTTAGAGAGTGAATGAATATAAAATGAGATAGTGGTTAAGTTTATCGTCTTATGTTTGGTTGTTGGTCCCTTATAACCTATTTCCCCCTTTTTATTCAATCTCTTGAATTAAATATCGGTTACAACATGATTGTTGGAACTAGGTCAGTCAGAAGTGGATGAAATAGGTAGATTTTAAAAAAAATCCTATTTGGACTTATTGGGCCTATGAATTCTAAAGAGATTTTAGATCCAATCTAAAATTCGTTTTAAATAAAATCCTTTATTTATTTAATTAGTTTGAAAGATATCAAATTTGATATAAATTTAAATGCATGAGTGTATCAAATACACTTACGTGTGTAACAGTTACTCATTAAAGATAATTTCAGAAGTAAACCTTTTGTTTCCTTCTCTAAAACCTATGTAATCAATTGAGGGAATAAATAGCTTTAATTAGATAGTGAAACCTTTCATTTCTCTTTGAATAGACTAATGATACATTAAATGTCATTGATGATTAATTTAAACATAGCATGAAATGGAAGTATATCCAAATATACTCAAAGTGTGTATTGTGCAAGTGCAACATATAAGAAGTGTGCATAGTTAATGATTCCCTTTATACATGCATTTGTTGTCCATAAATTTTATTATTATATATATATAAGAACATATATAATACATATATAATCATTTTTACACTAAAGTTGATTTTGGTTGTTTGACATGTTTCAAAGTAAAGCAAGAAATTTAAAACTAGTTTTAATTAACGGATAGTTTAAAATCAAAATTGTAATTTTCATAAAACTCTATTTTGAAAATTTTGAATTAAGAACCTATGAATATATTTATATCCATATACACAAAAAAAATTGAATCAACGTTTTAAATTCAAAAAAAATGTAACATATGCGTTTAATTAATTTGTAGTTTAAAATATATACATTTAGTCAAAATAACAATCTTATATCTAATTGTTAACTTAAATAAAAGTTTTATGATTTAATAGAGAATCCATTTGTAAAACTTATAATGAATTAAATTTTATTCTAATGCAAATAATGACCAAAGTTATTTCAAAATAACTTATAACAGTGTATTCAATTCCCAAAGTTGTAACATAAAATTTAAATCAATTAATAAAAACAATCTAAAACCAAATATTGATCAAATAATAATTTCTAAAACAAAAAAGGAATAGATGACCAAGGCACATGCAAATTCATGGTAATAGGATACAAATCAAAATTGAGCATACAATATGAACAAAAGAACAAAAGAGGTGATGGATCTAATAATGTTAACATAAATTAAATTAAACTATTAAGGAATGAAGATAATGTGTAGATCTGAATTGAATCAATATAATAGATAATTGAGATAAAGGGGTTTTGATTCACATATTTAAAATAGTCAATTAAACATATAATGAATCAATCAAATGCAAACATGTGAATGAAAAAACATATAAATAAATAAATTAGAGAATCACCTAAGGATGTTGCTGATAGATCACACTTTGAATGATGATATCTCCCTAGATCTTCGAGATCTACACTTAGTCCCTGCAAGAGATGGATAAACCACTTGTGTTTCATCTTATTTGATGTTTTTTTATTTGGAGTTCTTGGAAATCTTTTTTTTCCAGCCATGGATGGTTAGGAGGAGAGAAGAGAAAAGTAAATGAAGGAAAGAATGAATTGTCTGAAGGAAATGAATTAGTAGATTTTTTTAATTGAAAGAATGGAACATTTCCAATTCTTTAATTAAAACAACCCAAAATAATTACTTTTATTATCTCTCTCCACTCCTCTCTCTTCACAATGTATGGTTGAAATTACATGCCATCAAATAACATAAAATTTCTGTTACTCCCTTCATTGAGTTATCTTTTATTTAAACCCGTTTAAACTAATATTGATATCGTATATCGATACGTACAAATATAACTTTAATAAATGCATTCAAATAATTATAAACTGTAAAGATTTGCTTTTTCGACCCTCAAATACCGAAATAACACATCAAGGGTATTCATGTGTCGAGCACTCAAGTGCCGAAAAGATATATTGTTAGTGTAAAATAAAAATAAAGCGAAACAGAACAAGGAAGAAGAAAACACAACAACAGAATCTCACAGCGAAACGATAACATATCATATCAAAAGACAGTACATACCGCTACTCTATGATACATAGCATTTCAGAGTTACAATCCTAAGTATCGTTATCAGCTTGGATAGTTATAACAACCTTTCCTTACTAATGCTGATATATACATAATAGTAATGTAGCATAAATAAAAATACTACGATAGGTAAAAGCATATGTCTTATCTTCTTAAGCTCTAAAAATTATCAATGAAAACCTACCTTCCCCAAACTACTCGAAAGAGAACCCATGGAAATAAGGAAAATATAAACCACGAGTCAGACATGAGTCAAGTATGAGAAACTTAAGAAATATGAATCCAACATATAACGATACTTCGAGACAGTTCGAATCATTTTAACGGTTATTCCCTCAAAAGGACCAAACCCATCTAGTAAGTACACAAGGTGGTATAGTAGACAATGTCTAAGGTGTAGAATATAAATCAGAAAATAGTTATGCTGCTTGCATATCACAAAACAAAAATATTAGAATTATAACTAAAACCGCCATGACATGTTGACATAATGGATTTTCCATGGAGGCTCCTCAATAAAACAGAATTCAATCTCCTACACAAGGATAAAAAACTACCTTCCGAGCATTGTATATCCCTAGATAAAATATACCATAAGGTAAACACAACTGGCATACACCCAAACACGTGGAACCAAGTATTATCAACTTCTGTGCACAGCATTGATAAGGATCTTTAGATATGGAGTTGATATACCCTTTTGGGTAGTTAAACCCTAGGGTTTGCAGCTTATGAAAGTCGTTATAGATTGAGTAATATTAATATTTCTATTGAATTAAAACTTATACGAATATTGATAGAATATAAATAATGTAAAGTAAAGTGCACCAGATATTTTTATATTGGTTCGAACTTTCCGTTCTATGTCCAGTCTCGGACTCTTTTTGGATTCAAACAACACCCTCACTTAACCAAAGGAATGTGTATTACAAATCGCCTGAGCTATCGAATAGGACTTTGTGCCTGAAGATCTCTAACAGGACTTCGACTACAAAGAGTGGAAAAGTGTTTTGACTTCATGTGCTCTGAATAACATGAATGAGTCGTTATAGTACAACGTTCCTATAATCTTTTTCGTAAGTGGTATAACGTCTATATTTGAAGAAATGGAAGTAAATGATCACTTAATAGATTTGACTTGAATGTGTAAGTGATCAAAAAATAGCAATTTGTGTTTTTGAATGCAAGTAGTGAATTCAACAAGAATTAGAGTTAGAAGGCGAGAAGAATTGTTGTTGAAATACTAAAAGTGATTGCTCTTTATAGAGAATAAGTAGTTGCAGTACTTCATGAAGAAGTAGCATCTGCTAGAAGTGTGGCAACTATTCATGGAGGGAAGTGACTCATCGTGAAGAAAAGATCGCTTAAGAAAATTCAAATAATATAGCTGGTACTCGAAAACCAGTCGACTGGTAGAAGAGTTTAGTCGACTGGTTATAATAGAATATGTTAATTTTAAACAGAAAGAAAACAGTGTAAAAAGGACCTATTTTAGTCGATTGCAAAAAACCAATCAGTTGACTATTTTTCTTTATTAGTCGATTGAATTAAAGGTTTGATTCGACTGGATTTCTTTAGAAGATAATAAAAATAGAGGTACACTATATCAATCGACTAACCTTGGTGAACCAATCGACCGATTCTGTATGTTTTCCTTTTTTTAAAACGGTATTGTTATTTTGATTTTTCATGTGTGTGTATACCACTTTGAAGAGATTTTAACATCTCTAAACTCTAGATGTAGAACTCTGTGACTCATATTACATTGAATGTCATCTGTGTCTTGTCTTCATCATGTAGATCTCTTCGATAGTTGATATATTTTCCTGCAATAATCGATTATATATAGAATATAATCTTGTAGCTGTCATGATCAAAACGCCAAACTATAAGGTTTTAACATTCTTCCCCTTTTTGATGATAACAACTACACAAGTAAAAATTAATTTTAGAACATAATTGTTCTCCCCTATCAATATGGCTGCATAGTTTTCTTCCCCTTTGTCATCGACCAAAAGGAAATAAATCAATAGGAGTTATATATGACTTGAATAGTAGTAGGGGAAAATGAAACTTGTGTTCTCACACACAACATATTACTTAAACATAACCACACAAAATCATAAATTTTCAAACTACATAAAACCATACAATATCATAAAAACACAAAGTACTAAATATCTAACAACACACATGTCACAAGACCACATCCATAATCAAACATAAAACATAGTTCTTTAAAACACACAAACTTACCTCACAAAATATAATTACTCAAAGAAAACAAAAATAAATTACTGAAAACATGAAATAGAAACTTACTAAGATAAAGTTACCAAACCTACTCCTCATCACTACCATTATTTTCATTCTCACGTTCCTCTTCTTTATTTTCCCCTTCCATTTCATCCCAGTTGGATTCATTATTTATGGATGCTCCTTATTGAGGTAGAGGGCATCTGGAGGTGGAAGGTTGAGTGCAAGGCATCTTTTTCCAGATTTTATTCATAAAGCTCATAATTTTGTCCACTTTCTTTTGACACGAGCAACTGTGGTTTCTACTTTAGTTAAGCAACGGTCAATCTTACTTTGGTTCCTAGACATAGTGACAAAGAAGTGTCTTATTGAAGAGTTGATTGGAAGTTCAAGTATTGCACATCATCCTCGGATTCCTCTTCTTGTTGTTGAGGTGGAGTTGTTACCCTAGGTTGAATCGGTGGAGCACTTGATGAAGAGGCTCTATATGCTTGCCATTATTCAAATTTCATATGTTGCTCATCTTGAAGGGAAGCTTCATTAAATTAAGAGTTTTTGCATTAAGGGTATTGAAGTAATAAATTTCGAGTCAGGAGTATTGATTTCAAAATGGTATAAAATATGCATTATATACTCGGCATAATGAATCGTCTTTGACTTATGTTGGTGGAAGGTGCAAATATCATCTATGATATATGTTCCCCAATTGGTTTAAGTTTTTGCATACAACCTATACAATGCTAGATAGTTGTTTTTGTATATAGCATCGTAGCTTCTGGTCCTTGGTAAGATAGTGTGAGTAAGGATTCAGTGGATAATTCTAGCTTGAGGGTGCAAAGATATAGCATTTAGATTCCTAAAGTCATCAATATAAAAATTATGACTAGTCCCATCGCTACCACAATCATTAAAAGCTATTTCTTAAAATTCCTCTCCTTCCATTGGGCAATGTAAAATCATTCATAGCCTTAGTAGTGGTATAACAATTCTTACTCCATAAACTAAACTCCACATGATATCTTCATTTGAGTGAGGTATATGAAAATCCAAATTAAGATTTGCATAAAAAAGGATTTACCAAAAGCGGAATAATCTTCAAATTATTTGCATTGCAATCGATTAATTACTCTATTTCATGATCTTCAGCGAATTCTCAAAGGACATATCCAGCAAAATATTCCATTTTAACAACGATCCTTCAAAGGTCTACATATTCTTCATATTCTCAAACCGTCTTACCACAATGTCGTTGTAAAGCCAGCGTCGAATCTAAGATTCAGTAGGCTCGTTGGAGGAGTTTCTAGCTCTTTCCTTTTGTTTTAGCCATAGTTTTGAGATTTGGTAAAAATGATTGGTTTTATTTATTTGAGGAGGGTAAGGGTTTTTATAGTTGACTGAAAGTGAAGATGGATGAAAGGGTTAAGTCAGGGGTAGGTATAGGAATTCAATAGGTGTTTATTGATGTGAAGGAGTAGTTGCATAAAAAGGTAGGTCGTTTGAACATTTTGGCTTTTTCTATATTTTTTTGAAACAGTGACCAGTCGACTTACAAATTGGACCAGTCGACTGGTTTGCTTGCAAATTACAGGGTTTTCAACCCATAAATTTTTAGTGTAAAAATGGAGTCTTTTAGTCGACTAAATTTTTGCATTCTGTCGACTAAATAGTGTTTCAGTCAAGTGACTGCAATTGTTTAGTCGACTGAATGTGACGAATCGCCTCTTCAATCCTCGAAATTGACACTAATACATCCATAATATTCACGTGCCGCAAATTCAAGTGCTTGAAAGGCGGATGATCAGGGGTAAAAGAAAATAAAGATAGAAGATAGAAATAATGGATTCTCACATCATATTGAACAACTTATAATTATACATAAAGATAATACATACAAATACTCCCAAAGTGATACATCAGAGTCATGGCAAGTACTAACCCAAGCTATATCTGACTACTTGGCTACCCAAAAATTAAGGAACCGAAGAGTTTAAGGGAAAAGAAATAAACTCTGGTTCGGCCATGGGACTGGTGTGAGAAAACTCAGTAGAATGGATACCTTTAAAAAAAGGATCCCAGAAGACTACGCGGCACATAAACACGAACGGGTTTTTACCTTATGATAACTAAAACCTTTGCTATGCCAACTCAAAGATATTGTTCTTAATGACATTCTTTGAAAGTACTTCTCAAAAAATATATTAAAATAGCCGGAATTATTACATTTGTTAAATTCGACATCATATTTAGGTATACAATCAAGTCCGTAAAGGTACGTATTGGAGAATGGTTTTCCAACAATGACAAGGTAAGGGACTACCTTCCGACAGTACATCTCTAGAGGAATGTACCGAGGCATAGCCCCGCTGCCTTCTACCAACACAGAACCGACCTACCTCTACCATAGATAGTACTGAATATCCCATCACCCTGGTCGTTCCCGACCTATTTGTGAGATCCCAAAGCATACATAACAAACCCGAAACATAAAGGGAAATTTAGAAAGGTGATGATCATATTGTAATGGGTGCAATCCACATAGCCCAGCTGCATCTACCATGTTTTTGCCATTACCGATGCGTAAGGCTTGAGGTAACGTTTTACCTTTCACATGAAAAATTCCACTTTGAATGCCACATTTCCATTTCCGATGACACACTAATTGGTTTCCACAAAAGTACAACCCCCGAATTCATATGCCTCATGGAAGGGTGTTAAGTATAAAAGGGTTACCCCCTACACCACTAATTAGATGCACGTTTGTAAAAACCAATGTACGTGGTCTTAGAAATGCAATATCAGACATTCGTCCATATAAGTTGTCCAGGAATAGGACAAACCGAAGGTACTCCTACTAAATCTTGTTTTGGAATCACCCATATGATTAGTAGCGAGCAGTTCTTGCATTGAAGATTTCAAAATCATTGTCTTCAACATGTCTTCACATTTGAACGCGTATATTGGTTCAAAGTGGTTTTCGGATAGGAATCACCCAAATCCGATCCCGGTCTCTCTAAGCCAATTATCGTTATAAAAGATTTTAAGTATGTGGGTAGTTGGTGATCATCATTCAATCAATTAATATCTTTATATCCAATAAAATATCGTTGAGATATATTTTAAACCATTTCTTCTTGGTATTTAGAGATTTATTAAACCTCTTTTTAACTTTAGAAATACCAAATCATTTTCTTTAAATTACCTAGGAAATATTTCCATCTTCTATCATTTCAATCTTAATAGAGGTTACTTATTTCCAAAACATATCTTTTAATGGGTTAAAAACAATGTTATTTAAGACATCATATACTATATATCCAAAAAAATTAGTAC
The DNA here is from genome assembly GCA_030737815.1 of Allium fistulosum. Classification (NCBI taxonomy): domain Eukaryota; kingdom Viridiplantae; phylum Streptophyta; class Magnoliopsida; order Asparagales; family Amaryllidaceae; genus Allium; species Allium fistulosum. The sequence goes on from CM060906.1 coordinate 58,397,964, forward strand.
TAAGTAAAAAGGATGCATAGATTTTAGATTAACTATACTCGATACTAATTTCCATATTCAACCTGCACTATTCGTCGAATGACAGTGAAATCACCTTTTAAATTCACACGGATAGTATGGGTTCCCTCCTTGGAATTTAATATAGAGTTTAACTAGAACATTCTCTTTACCATCAGAATATTATTTGAATTTTTTTAACTTTGTCAAAAATTCCAAATATCTTTTCGTTTATCTTAAGAAAATATGATCCAAGTAAATCAAATTAACTATCCCCTCCGTCGGGCCAGTCCGGATAGCTAGGGGGAGCAACCAACTGGTTTCCCAAACTCCAGCCTAGAGACTACCTATCTATCACTCATAGGGTGGTCAAGTTATTTGATCGACTCTAAACCTTTAAAATAATTATATGGTTATTTGGAAAACATTTTCGAACGATTCAGTAAGAGAAATCCAAGTTTAAACCAATTATTCAGAAATTGCCAAATTCAATTGTTAAATTGCTGGTGAATAGTGATTTTAAAGCTTTGTAGATCAAAACACTTATTCCATTATATATTTATATCCATTTTTATAACTCAAATCCCTTTTAAAACATTTTAACATATTTATGGACTATATATTTTTAAAGATTTAAAAATATCAAATTTTAAAAGGTTGAAAGCCATGGTTTACAAAATGCCAAAACACAACTATTTTGAAAACTTGATTTGGACATATCTCAAACTTTATTGAACGAAAACTCTTCATTTGAAAACTATGGTTATAATAGTCCAAAAAATTCTTATTCCAAATAATTCCGACTCATATTCCATTCAATAAATGGATTTAACTTTTTACGACGTAAAATTGTGAACTACCGTTACCCGACGTGCCTATTTTGACTCCATTTTCCAATATTTTTCAAACCTTGTCGATATGAGTTTTAATGTTTATAAAACATTTATAAACCATTTTTATCCATTTTTAGAGAGGTTAACAATGCTCCATATACCATTATAATTTATAAAGGGAAGTGATTCCTTTGTGTAAATTCGACGTGTATTTTCCCGTAAATCATTTCCATATCAAACAAGCATATAATCAACATCCAAAACATGATGATCAAGAAACAAAACGAGCATATTTACATATCATATAATCATAGAAATTATTAGTATAAAGAACGGAGTTGTTCTCATGTATATAGCGATATGTTTCTATCTTTTTCTTTTTCTTTCCCGGTTCAAAGCCCAAGGAGTTCGGCCTCTATAGGGATGGTCATGGCTTATAAATGAATAGGTGGAGGCGCTCGATGAGGTGATGGTGGCCCTAGATGAGCATGGCCAAGATGGAAAATTGGATGTTGATAACTACTTTGAACTTGAGCTAAGGTGGTATATTTTGTATATATTTTTAGTAGAGCTTCGCTATGATGGAGAAATATTTTTAAAAAGAAATAAAGGTGATGGAAGCCATTAATAAGCTTGTGAAGAAGGAGAAGAACTTGATAATTTGGTGTGAAGAAATGTGAGGGTATAGGGTGCAATTTATAGACTATTTAACAAAAATATCTACATCATCATCATCACATCTCCCATCACCCATGTGCTACACCACTCCTCCCTACTCTCGGCCGAACCCACTTCCCCCCTCCATGTGATTGTTTTCTCTTGATTGAGTGATGGTGAGTTTGCTTTTTCAAGTTGCATTTGTTTATACAGAAGGAGTTTATATGTATATATGTTTAGATATTTCTTTTGGCTTCGATTTGACTAATTGTGGTACACATTTATATGTATATGTTCATGTATATGCCTGTGTGTGCATGTTCAAACAAGGTTGCTACAACTTCAAACCATTTCCATTTGTTAAACCATTGTAAATCCAGAAACCGAATTCCGATCCCATTTTCATTTTTTAATCAAACTATTTATTTACGTTATCATAACTTGAAAATAAATTCATTATCATTAAATAATAATTAAAAAAATTATTTACCTTATAAAACAATTATTTGAATATTTAAAATTAATTAAATATCCAAAATTAATGATAAAATTACGGGTCGTTATATTCTCCCCCTTAAAGAATTTCATCCTGAAATTAACACAAGAAGAAGGTATCTTAAAAGAACAAATATTATACATGATGAAATAGGATAAGCGGTCATACTATAGGTGGTGAGTTCACTACATCGATACAATATACAAATTACACATTAATCCTAAATTTCGGATGAACTTTCCTCATTCTATTTTTAGTTTCCCAAGTGCAGTCATCACCATCACTACTCCACTGAATGTTAACTAATCTCACAACCTTTCTCCGCAACCGCTTCTCATCACGATCAATGATTTTAATTGGTCGTTTGATAACTTCCAAGTTTGAATCTACTTCTAAATCTTCCTGGGCGGTTGTCTATACAATTAGTTCTGGGTCATGTACATATTATCATAGATGGGACACATGGTAAACATTGTGCACATCTGACAACCTTTTTGGTAATTCCACTCAATAGGCTAGTGGGCCAATCCGTTGAAGAATGGGAAAATGTCCAATATATCGAGGTGCTAACTTTCCAGCCCTCCTAAATCTTACAATTCCCCTCACCGAAGAGATTTTCAAAAATACAAAATCTCCAACTATGAATTTTAAATTTCTACGCCTCTGATTGGCGTAACTTTTCTGTTTGCTTTGAGCTTCCTTTAGATTCTTCTTGATCATATCTACCTTCTTCGAGGCTTCTCGAATCATATCAGGACCAAGTATTAATCGGTCTCCCGTTTCGATCCAACATGCTGGTGATCTACATAGACGACCATATAAAGCTTCATAAGGTGTCATGTCAATACTTGCCTGGTAGTTGTTGTTATGAGACAATTCTACCAGATAAAGATGATTTTCCCATAAACCTCCAAAGTCTAAGATGCAAGCTCCCAAAAGAACTTCTAATACTCAGTTCACCCTTTTTGTTTCCCTATCAGTCTAGGGATGATATGCGGTGCTTAAACTCAGCTTCATTCCCAAAGCTGTCTGTAATGCTTCCCGGAACTAATTGGTAAAAATTGGATCTCGATCGCTTACTATGCTGCTTGGAATTCTATGCAAACAAACAATCTCCTTTATGTATATATCTACAAGGCTTGAGGCAGTCTTTATCGGCTTTACTAGAATAAAGTGTGCGCTTTTGGTCAATCAATCTAAGATAACCCAAACGCCTGCATTTCCTTTTTTTGTTCGAGGTAACCCATCAATGAAATCTATTGATATCTGGTCCAACTTCCAAGTTGGAATCTCAAGAGGTTGAAGTAGTCTTGTAGTCTTTTGTTGGTCGCTTTTGATCTATTGACAGTTTTCCCATCTACCAACGTGAATGGAGACGTCCCTCTTTATACTTTCCCACCAAAAAGTCTTCTTCATGTCCCGATACATTTTGGTAACTCCAGGATGTACTGTAAGTCGAGATTTGTGACACTCTGCTAGAACTTCTTGCCTAATCCCATCGACATTTGGAACATGTACTCTCCCATGCATTCTTAAAATTCCTTGATCATCCACCTCGAATCCCGTCCATCTCCCTGGTATCATGTTCTCCTTAACTATTTCGGCTATCCTTGAAATATAAGGATCCTTGAGCTGGTTTTCTTTTATACGATCAATCAAGGTTGAACGTACTAATAAATGGGCTATAACGCCTGCTTTTTGCTTAACGCATCCGCTTCTACATTGGCTTTTCGGGGTGTATATAAAATGCCAAGATCATATGACATGAGAAGTTCTAACCAGCACTGTTGTCTCATGTTTAGATCCTTCTATGTGAAAAGATACTTCAAAGATTTATGATCTGTAAAGAGATCGAACTTCTCACCCAGTAAATAATGCCTTCATAGTTTTAATGCAAACGCAACGACTAATAGTTCTAAGCCATGGGTTGCAAAACTTTGCTCATGAGGCTTCAATTGCCTGCTTGCATAAGCGATAACTTTTCCATCATGCATTAATACTGCTCCCACTCCTTCTCCACAAGCATCTGTTTATACGGTCAAACCACCGCTTCCATCAGCAATAGTTAGGACTGGAGTGCTATTCAACCTTTTCTTCAGCTCATTAAATGCTTCCTCACATTTCGGTTTCCAGTCAAATTTAACATTCTTCTTGGTTAACTTTGTTAGATGGGAGGAAATTTTGGAGAAGTACTAAATGAACCGCCAGTAATATCCCACCAATCCTAAGAAGCTACAGACATCTGTTGGAGTTCATGATTGCTTCCAGTCTTGAACAGCTATAATTTTTCCTAGATCAACTGAAATTCCACCCTCTAATACTACATGTCCAAGGAACTTTACCTCCTTCTCCCAAAAATGGCACATTGAGAACTTGGATTTAAGCACATATCTCCTTAATATCTCCAATACAATCTCCAGATGTCTTTTGTGTTCCTCCTAGGTCTTTGAATAGATAAGAATATCGTCAGTAAAAACCAACATGAATTTTTTGAGCATGTCTCTAAACACTCTATTCATGAGATCTACAAAATAAGCGGGCGCATTAGTCAGCCCAAAAGGCATAACCAACCATTCGTAGAAACAATCTGGATATGAATGCAGTTAATGAATGCAATCTTCTGCTATCCTTAGTTGATGGAATCCTGTGACTAAATCCATTTGCGAGAATATTCGAGGATCATGAAGTTGATCAAACAAGTCATCTATATAGGGTAGAGGATATTTGTTCTTAATCATATGTTTGTTCAGGTCTCTATAATCTACATAAAATCTTAGGAAGCCATCAAATTTTGAAATGAAAACTACCGGTGCTCCCCAACTTGAGCAACTAGGTCTAATTAACCCTTTCATTAACAACTCATCGGTTTAATTCCTCAACTCATCCTTCTCTTTTGGAGCCATCCTTCTCTTTTGGAGATATCCTTCGAATATGGTATATAATAGGCATTGCACTAGGAATTAAGTCAATACAGAACTCAATTTCTCAATGTAGGTCCAAACTTTTCACTTCTTCAAAAGCATCTTGAAATTTCTTAACAATTGGTATTGTTTCTAAACCTTTTTGGGACGAGTCTAGTGCATACATGAAACTATCCCTCACCGGACTAGGGCCTTCACACAATATTTCAATAAACCTTCCGAAGTTTGTCCATACAGTCACCGTCCTCTTAACATAATCAAGAGTAGCTTTATACTCAAATAACCAATCCATACCGAGTAAAACTTCAAACCCAATAAAGTCAAGAACAAATAGGTTATATGAATTTTTTTAGGAAAGGTAAGAAATTTAGACATCTTCACAAGTCATACAAAGATTAGTTGTACTGCCTGGATTAGACACATAGATAGAGGTTTCTACGATTTTTGTGATCAATTTTAATCTATTAACCAATCCTTTAGCAATAAAACTACAGGAAGCTCCAGTATCAAACAATAGTTTAACCAAATTTTCATTGACATAGGTATTACCTTCTAGAACGCCCTTGCCCTTTACATCTTTAGAGGTTGAAGGCTCATCCTTGATAGCATAAACTTTAACCTGCTCTCCTTTCTTCATTAGTGGGCAAGCATTTTTCCAGTGTCCGGGCTGATGACATTTGTGGCAAAGACTTTTCAGAACTATAGGAGAGATGGTACCCTACTGCTGTTTCTGAACTTTGGGACTCCTACAGAACCTTGAAAGATGGCCCTTCTTTACACATTTAAAACACTCCACATTCTTAAACCAGTTCTACATAGATCCTCCACCGGTCTTGCTTTGCCCAGGCTTCTTCCTCTCATTGTTGTTGTTGCCTTGAACTACTACCGGACTCTTTTTGTCTAAAACTTCATACCGAAAACCCATATCCACCAGATCTATAATAGTTCCTTTCACATGAGCGGTCATCCTATCCTGATACCGCTCCTTCATCACAGTAATAAATATCCCATTTTTCTTCAAGGGAGTATCTACCAGTCCAGGACCAAAGCGAGATAATCCATTAAACTTGCTCAAATACTCTTCCACGGACATTTTTCCTTGCTTCAGATCCATAAAACTTCTATAGAGGCAGGCCTTTCTAGCAGTGGCCATGTATTGTTCTTCAAAACTTCTTTAAACCTTGCCCAAGAGAAATTATCTTCCGATTTATTAAGAGTAATGGACTCCCACCCAACTAGAGCCTCGTTCTTCAATTGCCAGGAGACTAAGAACCTTTTTCGATCATCATTGATGTTTGATCCTTTTAAAGATTTTCTCACATGATCAGAACCAAACTTGAAATTCAATAATAGATTCTGTGCCCTTAAATGGCTTTCCTCCCAAGTTGGTATAATCTTTGTATAGTGCGGCAAAGTTAACCTGAGGTTTCACATGAATTACTACTTCTTCAACCACCGCATCATTTGGAGTTTGACCATTGGTGGCCGTTATGCTATTATTTCCACCTCTACATCCTCTTTGGTTACTCATTTCCTACTATCTGAATATCGTAAGGTATTAGTTCGGACTACATAGATGAGATTATCATAGGGTAGGTATAAAATAACTCGAATTTATTTATTCGGATAAAATTTTTAAATACGCAGTCTCATTGACTAAACTCATTCTAGGGCATTACTAACCGTATCTCTAATGAGTCGACCCCATCAAGGCTTAGGTGTTCGCTTAGCCTAAGCTCTGATACTAAGTGTGACGACTTGCCTCTTCGACACTTAAAAATCGACATTAATACATCCATGGTATTCACGTGTCGCAAATTCAAGTGCCGGAAAGGCGGATGATAAAGGGTAAAGGAAAATAAAGATAGTAGATAAAAACAACAGATTCTCACATCATATTGAACAACTTATAATGATACATGAAGATAGCACATACAGTTACTCCCAAAGTAATACATCAGAGTCATGGCTAGCACTAACCTAACTGGGGACAGTTAAAACTACCTATCCCCACGTAGATGTTGTGTTATATACTTATACATAATACAACGGAAATAGAGATAGGTAACTATCAACAGTGGAATCTTCTTCTCTAGGCTCCTCCCAAAATGCTACAGGCTAGATCTAACTACTTGGCTGCCCGAAATTTAAGGCACCGGAGAGTTTAAGGGAAAAGAAATAATCTCCGGGTCAGTCATGGGACTGGTGTGAGAAAGCTCCAAAAAACGGATACCTTTGAAAAATAAAAGGTATCTCATAAGACCACGCCGCACATAAACACAGATGAGTTTCACCTTATGATAACTAAAACCTTTGCTACGCCAAATCAAAAATATTATTCTTAATGATATTCTTCGAAAGCACTATTCAAATAACATATTAAAATAGCCAGAATTATTACATTTGTTAAATTCGTCATCATAGTTAGTTATACAATCAAGTTCATAAGGTACGTATTGGAGAATGGATTTACAATAATGACAAGGTAAGGGACTACCTTCTAACAGTACATCTTTAGAGGAATGTACCGAGGCACAACCCCGTTGCTCTCTACCAACACAGAACTGGCCTACCTATACCATAGAAAGTATCGAATATCCCATCACCCCGGTCGTTCCCGACCTATCCATGAGATCCCAAAATACATAACAAACCCGAAATATAGAGGGAAATCTATAAAGGTGATGATCATATCCTAATCGGTGCGACCTACATAGCCCTGTTGCATCTACCCTATTTTGCCATTACCGATGTGGGTAGCTTAAGATAACATTTTACCTTTCACATGACAAATTCCACTTTGAATGCCACATTGCCATTTGCGACGACACACTAATTGGTTTCCACAAAAGTAAAACCCCCTAGTTCGTACGCCTCAGGGAAGGGTGTTAAGTACAAGAGGGTTACCTCCTACACCACTAAATAGATGTACGTGTGTAAAAACCAATGTACGTGGTCTTAGAAAAGAAATGTCAGACATTCGTCCATACAAATTGTCTAGGAACAAGACAAACTAAAGGTACCCCTACTACACCTGTTTGGGAATCACCCCTATGATTAGTAGCGAGCAGTCCTTGCATTGAAGATCTCAAAATCATTATCTTCATCATGTATTCACTTTCGAACGCGTATATTGGTTCGAAGTGATTTCTTCTTGGTATATATAGATTTATTAAACCTCTTTTTAACTTTGAATATACCAAATCATTTTCTTTAAATTACTTAGGAAAAAATATTTCCATCTTCCATAATTTGAATCTTAATGGAGATTACTTATTTCCAAAACATATCTTTTAATGGATTAAAAACAATGTTATTTAAGACATCATTTATTGTATACCTAAACCAATTAGTACTGTGTAAAAAGGATTCATAAATTTTAGATTAATCATACTCAATACATTTCCATATTCAACCTGTAGTTCAAATAAAGATGAAATCACCTTTTAAATTCACAAGGATAGTAAGTGTTCCCTCCACGGAATTTAATGCAGTGTTTAACTAGAACGTTCTCTTTACCATCAAAATCTTATTTGAAATATTATTTAAATTTATGGAAAATTCCACATTTCTTTTCTTTAATCTTAAGAAAATACGATCTGAGTAAATCAAATTAACTATCCCCTCCATCGGGCCAGTCCAGATAGTTAGGGAGAGCAGGCAACTGGTTTTCCAAACTCCAGCCTAAAGACTACCTCTCTATCACCCATAAGGTGGTCAAGTTATTTGATCAACTCTAAACTTTTAAAATACTTTTATGGTTATTTGGAAACTATTTCCAAAAGATTCGAGAAGAGATATCCAAGTTTAAATTATTTATTCAAAAATTGCTAAATTCAGTTGTTAAATTACTGGTGAATAGTGATTTTAAAGCTTTGTAGATCAAAATACTTATCCCATTATATATTTATGTCTATTTTTTATAACTTAAACCCATTTTAAAACATTTTAACACATTTATGGAATTTATTTCATATTTTTAAAGATTTAAAAATATCAAATTTTAAAAGGTTGAAAACCATGGTTTACGAACTACCAGAATGCGACTATTTGGAAAACTTGATTTGGACATATCTCAAACTTTATTAAATGAAAACTCGATTTTTCTTTTCCATATGTAAAATATGGTTATAAGAGTCCGAAAAATTCTTATTCCAAAAAATTCCGACTCATATTCCATTCTATAAATGGATTTAACTTTTTACGGTGTGAAATCGCGAACTACCGTTACGCGGGGCGACTATTTTGACTCCATTTTCCAATATTTTTTAAACTTTGTCGAAATGAGTTTTAATGCTTATGAACCATTTTAAACCATTTTTATCCATTTTTAAAGAGGTTAACATTGTTATATATACCAATAATTTATAAAGGGAAGTAATTCCTTTGTGTAAATTCAACGTGTACTTTACCGTGAATCATTTCCATATCAAGCAAGCATATAATAAACATTCAAAACCTGATGATCAAGCAACATAACAAGCACAAGAATATCATATCATCACAAAAATTATTAGTAAAAGGTACGGAGTTGTTCTCATGTATATAGCGATCTGTTTCCTAACTTTCAACGCTTTTTCTTTCCCAGTTCAAAACCTAAGGAGCTCGACCTCTATAGGGATGGTCATGGCCTATAAGTGAATAGGTGGAGGTGCTCGACGAAGTGATAATGGCCCAAGATTAGCACGTCCAAGATGGAAAAGTGGTGTAGATCACTACTTTGAACTTGAACTAAGGTGGTATATTTTGTATATATTTTTAGCAGAGCTTCGCTATGATGGAGAAATATTTTAGAGAAGAAGTGGAGGTGATGGAAGCCATTAATAAGCTTGTGAAGAAGGAGAAGAACTTGAGAATTTGATGTAAAGAAATGAGAGGTGTAAGGTGCTATTTATAGATTTTTTAACAAAAATATCTACAACATCATCATCACATCTCCCATCACCCATGTGCTATACCACTCCTCCCAACTCTTGGCCGAACCCCCTCCCCCCTCCATGTGCTTGTCTTCTCTTAATTGAGTGATGGTGAGTTTGCTTTTTAAAGTTGCATTTGTTTATACATAAGGAGTTTATATGTATATATGTTTAGATATTTCTTTTGGCTATGATTTGTCTAATTGTGATACACATTTATATGTATATGTGCATGTATATGCACGTGTGTGTATGTTCAAACACGGTTGCTACAACTTAAAACCATTTCCATTTTCAAACTATTGTAAATCCAATTTCGAATTTCGATCACATTTTCAGTTTTTAATCAAACTATTTATTTACGTAATCAAAACTTGAAAATAAATTCCTTATCATTAAATAATAATTAAAATTAATTATTTATCTTATAAAACAATTATTTGAATATTTGAAATTGATTAAATATCCCAAATTAAAGTGATAAAATTACAGATCGTTATACTGAATTTCAAAGAGTTGTAAAAAAAGTCTATTGATTTCAGTTAATTGGAAAATGAAAGTCACTATGGATCGAGTAATATGAATATTTATACTAAATTAAAACTTGTATGAATATTTGATAGAATAAAAATACTGTAAAGTAAAGTGCACCAGATATTTTTATATTGGTTCGAACTTTTCGTTCTACATCCAGTCTTAGAATCTTTTTGGATTCAAACAACACCGGTACTTAACCTGGAGGAATATGTATTACAAACCACTTGAGATGCCGAACATGACTTCGTGCCTAAAGATCCCTAATAGGACTTTGACTACGAAGAGTAGTAAAGTGTTTTGACTTCTTGTGCTTTGAATAACATAAATGAGTCGTTATAGTATAACCTTCGTATAATCTTCTTCGTAAGCAGTATAACGGGTATATTTGAAGAAATGGAAGTAAATGATTACTCAATAGACTTGACTTGAATGATGTGTAAGTGTTCAAGAAATAGCAATTTGTTGTTTTGAATGCAAGTAGTGAATTCAACAAAATTAGAGTTAGAAGGCTTGAAGAATTGTTGCTGAAATACTAAAAGCAGCTTCTCTTTATAGAGAACGAGTAGTTGTAGTCCTTCGTGAAAAGTAGCATCTGTTAGAAGTGTTGCAACCATTCATGGAGGGAAGTGAGTCTTCAAGAATAAGATCACTTTAGAAAATTCAAATAATATAGTTGTTACTCGACAACCAGTCGACCAGTAGAAGAGTTTAGTCGACTGGTTACAGTTGAATTCATTAATTTAAAATAGAAAGAAAAAAGGACCTGTTTTATTCGAATAGAAAAGGCCATTCAGTCGACTATTTTTTTGTTTAGGTGACTGAATTAAAGGTTTGGTCGACTGGTTTTCTTTAAAATATAATAAAAATATATGTACACTATATCAGTCGATTGACCCTGGTGAAACAATCGATTGATTCTGACTGTTTTCCTTTTTAAAAATGGTAATGTTATTTTGATTTTTCGTATGTGTGTATACCATTTTAAAGAGATTTTAACATCAATAAATTTGAGCCTCGGAATTCTATGATTAAGATTACATTGATTGGCATCTTCATCTTGTCTTCGTCATGTAGATCTCTTTGATAGTTGATATATTTTCCTGCAATAGTCGATTATATGTAGAATATATTCTTGTGTATTTTTCACGATCAAAATATCAAACTATGAGGTTTTAACAGCCTACTCTGTCTTTAGCCATTTTCAATGGTGAAGTCATTGTTCAGTATCTCAACACCCAAATCTTCATCACTCGAACAGATCTCAAATCTCGCTTTGGATTTTAGCATCTCGAAAAGATCACGAATCTCTTTGAGGATCCCAACAAAAGTCGTTCGACGAATGCTAACGCTGATCTCTCCCTTGGACTTAACCTTAGGATAGAAGTTCAAATCTATAGCATTAGTCTGAAATGTTAACGCTGATCTCTCCCTTGGACTTAACCTCAGGATAAACAGTTTAACTCTATAACATTCCACTTCACAACCACTTCCAAAACATAGACTCGTATATCCGTTTGAGGTGGTTTTCGGTAAGTAAAACACTTTTCCCATCCTAGTCACTACAAAACTAAATTGATGAATTTCTATTTAACTCAATTCCGATTCTTTAGGTAGTAAACAAATGATATAAAGGGGTCCATTTTTGGGGATCTTGTCTATATATATTGTTAAAGCAAGAGACAATTCATACAAATAAGTCCTCCATGCAGATCTCAAACCGTATCAATACGTGATGCTTACATATACCTTCAAAGTTAATTTTAACAATTTCGATAGTTGACTAATCGACTCTCAAGTACAAATAGAAACAATCACATATGAAAACCAAGTCTCATATACATATCACGTTTCCAACTTTTTCAATTTGTACCATCCCACGGTCAAGAGTAAAGCTGGTAGGTTAGACTACTACTGCTTCTAAACCCTACCCGAACATCCATCTTAACTCTCACTGATAGAATAAATCTACTTTCTCGGCTTTTAGTGCTAAGCACACGACTAAATACTTTCCATAAACAAGTAAACACACAAAGCATGATTAAGTCACATAAGAGGCTTCTAATCCCTTTTTATTTAATAATCATTTTATTAATTAAAACCCCTTTGTAAATACTTGTATGTGTAATTAAAATACCTTTACAAAAGATATATACATGTATACTACTATGTCACAAATTCATTTCTACTCTTTTCAACATTTAGAAATGTATTCATCTTCTTATCCAATTAGTATAAGAATATTCACAAATCTTATACAAGATTTCACATTTACAAAAGTATAATTAAATGGATTAAAAATAAATGTTATTAAAAGCGTTATTACTATAAATCCAAAACCATTTTCCTTATAATTATCTTTAAAATAGTCTTTTAAAGATCTAATTATATTCATAAGCATAATAAAAAAGGGTTAAAGACAAATGTTAATAACACATTGTCACAACAAAACCAAAACGAATTCATACTTAACATTATCTTGAAACATTCTTTTTAAAGATCTCTACACTTATATATTAATAAAGGAAATATACTTTTAATTAACTTTACAAAAACATTTATTCTTATATTCTTTTGTAAATGACTTAACTTACTTTCCCAAACTTATAACTTTACTAAAAATCTTTAAAAATGATATATATATATATACACATTAATTTATTTATAAGCTAATATAATTAATAAAATTCTAAAAATAATTTAAAAGATATTTATATTACATAAGCTTTTTAATACTTTAATAAAATAATTAACTATTTTTCTAAAAACAATATATAATCAAAAATACTTTAAAATACCTATAATATGGTTTGAAACATTTATTTAAATAATTACTTAAAAATACTTATTATATAATTTATTTTGAAACTTTAAAAGGCATGTTTTCTTTTATTTAAAATAAACCTTCTACTTTAATAATCCATAATTAATTATTAAAAATATATTTAAATTCCAAACCACTTTTAAAATATTCTAGTATAAGTTATAAAACATCTCTAAAATGATTAAAGCAAAATACTTAAACTGAAAGTCATTTTTAAACAATTAAAATTCAAAACAGAATCTATAGCATTTACAGAATGCTGTAAAAATATTTCAGAGGTGCTACAGCATTTTAAAAGTGCTACGGATGAGTGTTATAAATGACTATTAACTGGGCCAGTTTTGTATACTTAAAAGTTTTGCCATCTTTCAATAAGCTACCAATCTTTTTAGCATCCAATAATTTTGCAATTAGTAATCATCAATATATATCATAATCATAGTAAGAAAACCCACAAGATATCTGTACAAAATTCTATAGAAATTGCCGAACACAAAGCAATTTCTAAGTGCTTTTATAGCGACTAGTCGCTATAGAACCATTTCAATTCAAGTCCGATTTAAATCAAAGTCCAACCAAACCCTATGTGCTTCATGATAAGGCTATGAAACAAGTCACCACACATCAATTACATATGCCATTTTATTTCCAAAGTAAGAATAACAAGAGATAAAGCAATAATATATAATCAAGTAAATACTATAGTATAAACAAGAATTACATACACTTCATATACATTAAATAATGAGTTCACTCACCCTTCAACAAGTACACCACCAAGCACAAGCCTCAACCTTGCAATCAATTCCAACCTCAACCAAAACAAGCTCCAAAACCACCTTCTGCCTCTCACTTTCTCAAGGCCAAAGGCAAAAATGGCCTTAAGTGCTCATGGCCTAGATTTCTAGGGGCTAGGTGCTCCAAATCTTCAAGCTTCAAGTTGCCAAAAGGTGCTATGTTGTTTTAAGGCTTATACTATAGTTTGGAAAAGAGTTGGGTTGATTTGGGTTTCTCTTTAGGAATTTATGAATGAGAGAAAAGAGGAATAAAGAGCTTTGATTTATTTTCTTAAAAATGAAAAAGGGTATCTATGTTATAGAAGTAGGCTTATATGGGCATTCAAGGGTAAGCATACCCTCACCCTTTCCTAATTGGCTAAACCCATAACCTCCCCATGTACCTTCATGCGATCACCTTTCTACCTCACACACATATGCAAATATCTCCACTAAATATCTTATTCCTAGTAATCTTCTAGAAGTATTCCAAAAGCACATTTATATGACCATTTTTAGTGAAAATATTATATTAATTATTGATGACTTCATATGTTATTCAGACATGTACAAAATGTTTGAACAACTTATATTGAATAAAAAGCTGTTTATCAATAAAACGATTTTCGGTCACATTATCAATATTTCTTCAAAGTATTTGTTTCTGTAAACGTTTTTCAACTAAAAGTTCATCAACATTAGTTAATAATTAAAAGAAGGCTAATAAGGTTATTAAATCAATCTAATTGCATTAAATCTAAGATTCAAATAATTGAATAATTTAGATATTTAAATACAAAGTGTTTGAAATTTTGGGTCGTTACACAAACATCTTCCAAACATCAACTAAATTAAATAATAATTAATATTTATTAAATATTAATTAATTAAATTAATTTACAACATATTATAGATTAATTGAATCGTATGGTTTTTTTTTAGAAAATTCATCATTATGGTTGTGCGACTCAAAGGTGTAAATTCAATCAGCGATTAATATAGAACAATTCGAATATTAACGTTCACACGTCACCTTAGCTAGCATGTGATATTTTTATTGAATATATCGCTCACACATCTTTTGGTACAATCAAATTTTACTAATTCTAAGCGGTACTTGGTGGTAACGATTATTTACACCAATTCTCTTCGTCCAAACTATATCACAATGGGACTTATGTAATTTGGTTTTGGTCAAAACTCCAGCATCGTCCACATTCAACTTTGTAATTCCAAACACAAAATTCTTCATTCAATAATAACAATTATTATCAACCATATTGCTTTAGACAGAGACTTTGATTTTGAATTGACTTCAGTTGACCATGATACTAACCTCGTATAGCTGAGGAGATTAATTCTCTACTGAATACTGTCTCATTTCCAATTCTTTCACTACACCCAACTATAGTCGTTCGGTGGACCCCGTGCCACGATTTAACTATAATCAAAATGGAGTTTCCACATTGAAGCTCCATGATATTCTGAAGTTGAGGGAATTATGTAATATTGACACATCGATATTTTCTATTGACCTTAGTTATATTAACCAACATAAAACTATCGAGTGAGTCATTCGATTGTTATTCAATAACTATCAATACATAACTCCTTGGTGCCTTTAGCTGTCATGAGTAATACATTGCCCAAAATTTGGAGAGTGTTACCTATTCTAATCTTAATGGATGTGTCGATATCCAGTCTCGATACATCTTGACTAGGTACGGTATGTTTAATTTCATTGTGATAAATTACTAATGATTATAACACTTTGTAACTACTATCACAAAATATACCATATATGGATTTTCTATTAAATATATTCTTAGTTGAATTAAATAATTAATATAGCACATTATACCAAGTATATAATATATAGAAAACACCATTTTATTTTGAACAAGATTGGTTACCGACTTAGATATATGTAACAAATAACATAATTGCCCCTAGAGCATACCCCTAACTCTATCAATAGTAACTAAATGCACACTCAAATATTATCATGATACATCACTATCTATTCAATTTAAATGAAAATAAGTAAATAAACATCCCCCAATTATTTACTTTGCCTAATGAAAATGTTTTCTTATTTAATTCCATAATTAAATCATTTGAGTATTTGATCCCATAATAAATTCTTTTAATTAAATAATCAATAATTTATGGAGTGTTACAGAATCAACATTCAATAGAGAATTCATCTTAGTTGTATGAGGTTAGTATCATGGTCAGCTGTAGTCAACTCAAGTCAAAAAATTTATGCTGGAATAAAATGGCTAATAATAAATGTTGTTATTAAACCAAAGACTTTGTAAATTGAAAGCACAGTTGGATATAGATATTATTGGAGTTTTGACCGATACCAAACTCCATATATCCCAATTAAATATAGTGTTGACAATGAGTGTGTATGATAGAGCTAGGGTATGCCCTAGGGGCACTTATATAATTTTTTACATATATCTAACTCGACAACGAGTCTTGTTCGAAATAAAGGTGTTTTCTTTCTATTATATACTTTATATAATGTGTTAATGTTAATAAATTAATTTAAATAAAAATAAATCTAATAGAAAAACCGTAAATGGTATGTTTTATGATATTAGTTACAATGAGTTGTAATCATGAGTGATTTATCACAATAAAATAAACATATCATTTTAAATATTTCTAGTCAAGATGAATTGAGACTAGATATTGATACATCCGCTGTGAATAGAGTGCGTAACACTCCCTAAATGTTGGGTAGTGTGTTACTCATGGCTTCTGGGGCACCAAGTTGTTACATACTGATAGTAATTGGATAACCATAGAATGACTCACTCGATAGTTTTATGTTGGTTAATATAACTTAGGTCAAACAGAAAATATCGATGTGACTAATTTACATAGCTCTCTTAACTTGAGAACACTGTCGATCTTCAATATGAAAGCTCTGCTTTGATTATAGTCAAATCATGGCATGGAATCCGTCGAATGGCTATAGTTGGGTCGAGTTGAAGTATTGGAAGTGAAACACTATCCAAGAGAGGATTCATCTCCTTAGCTACGTGGGGTTAATATCGCGGTAAACTGATGTCAACTCAAAGTCAAAATCTCTGGCCAGAGTATTTGGGTTAATAATAATAATTATTATTATTAAAATTAGGATTTTGTAATTGGCTTATAGAGTTGAATAAGGACAACATTGGAATTTTGATCGTTACCAAATTCTATAAGTCCAAAGTGATATAGTTTTGACGAAGGTAATTGATGTAAATAATTGTCACTAATGGGTAACACTTAGAAAGTAAAATTGGATTTTACAATAAAGACATGTAAGCGATAAATTCTGCCAAAATATCACACCACTAGCTAAGGTAACATGTGAATGTTAATTTTGAATTATTTGATATTAATCGCTGACTGAGTTTCCACCTTTAAATTGCACAACTGTAATGATGAATACTCTGAATAAATCACCCTATTTGATTCATTTATAAATTATTGTAAATTAATTAAAGTCTATAGAAATTGCCGAAAACAAAATATTTCTAAGTGCTTCTATAGTGACTATCCACTATAAAACCATTGCAATTCAAGTCTAATTCAAATCTGTGAGAAATGCGGATTACGGATCTTAAGGCTAGTATAAACACTAGAGGGGGGTGAATAGTGTATTAAGGAATTACTAATTCTTTTTGAGTTTATATTAATTTGAACACAAATGTATGCAATATTCAGACACAGATATGATCACTGATTCAAACACAGATGCAAATATAAAGTAAAAGCAGTAAAGGAAAGAACACACCAGATTTTATACTGGTTCGGAGTTACCCTACATCCAGTCCCGCACACAAGTACAGATTTCTTTTCAAAAACAATCTTTACAATTACAACCCTCGATTTCAAGGCCACGAGGTACACCACTCCAGATTCACAATCCTCTGGGTAGAGATACTTGGTTTCCTGGGCAACAAGTTAACCCAATTGATTTCATAGGCTACAATCACACCTTTTCTCACTTGATTGATTTCCAAGGCTACAATCACACATTTTCTCACTTGATTGATTACAAAGAAGCCTATAACTCTGAATAGCACTGGGATCTTGTTAAGATAGTGATAGAGAATCAAACCAGAAATGATCTAGTTAAATTCAATGGTGATTTCGACAGAGTAATGGTAAGAATATATATAAAGAAATGTGGAAGAAGAAGAGGAGTGAAAACTAGAAAAAAAAATTTCAAAATTCGTTGAAAACATCCCCTATTTATAGAAGAACAACAACCATGTCTATTCGTGAAAGGTTATGACGAATAGACACTTATTTTGAAATTCAAATTTTTGAAACCAACTGCCACTTTGTCGACATGGGTATCTTGGGTATGTCGACATCCCAAAGGAAATTTTGGTGATTTGTTTTTCTTTGAAAATTACTTCTATCTTATATTAAAACTATTTTAAACTTTATAAATATACTTAACTATAGTTAAAATACATAAGTAAATATAGAGAATAATATATATAAAATTTTACTATAATTTTATATTTAAATCTAAGTATAAATATATTATAATTAAAAGATAGTTTAAAACAAACGAAGTTTAAAACAAGAGTTTATTTTAAAAACAAAATCAAAGAATATTTTAAGGCTAAAACATCTTTTTGAAAATCATTTGAAAAGATAATTTTAAGGCTAAAACATTTTGAAAAGCAGTTTTGAAAATCATTTTGAAGTAGTTTTGCAAGCTTCTTCCTACAGAATATCTCATCACATCAGGACTCGAGAACTTGTACAAATCCAGGATGTTCGTGGGTTTGTAAGCCACTTGTCGTAGGTTTGTAAGCTACTTGTCGTGGGTTTGTAAGCCACTAAAAAGGTAGAAATGGGTTCCATCCCAAATGAAATATGGAGTGAAGATTTCAGTGCTATTATGAAGTTTTAACATAATTCTAGACTCAATACTTATCTTGTACTATTTGATAATCTTGCTATTCTTGATATTCTTAATACTCATGAGTCTTCAATCTTGATATCTTGAATCTCTATACTGTACAGTCTTCATTCTTGTAAATCATGCATATACATATATATCTAAACTATAATGTTAGTATTTATATTTTATAATCTTATTCTAAGGTTGTTGTCATCAAAACCATCATCTCAAGGACTAACAAAATCAAAGTCCAACCAAACCCTATGTGCCTCATGACAAGGCTATGCAATAAGTCATAGAAAGTCATACAAGTCCAAATACATCAATTCATATGCCATTTACTTTCCAAAGTAAGAATCATAAGAGAGAAAGCAATAATAATTAGTCAACCAAATACTATAATATAAACAAGCATTATATACACTTCATTTACATTAAATGGTGAGTTTTCTCACCCTTCAACAAGTATAAAACTAAGCAAAAGCCTCAACCTTGCAACCACTTCCTACTTCAACCAAAACAAACTCCAAAAGTACCTCCTACCTCTCACTTACTCATGGCTTATTACAAAATTGGCCTTAAGTGCTCTCGGCCTAGAATTCTATAGGCTAGAGTGCTCAAAATCTTCAAGCTTCGGGCTACTAAAAGGTGTTTCTATGTTGTTTCAAGGCTTATACTAGAGTTTAGAAAATATTTGGGTTGATTTAAGTTTGTCTTTCGGATTTTATGAAGAATATAAAAGAGGAATGAAGAGCTTTGATTTATTTGGTTAATAATGAAAAAGGATTTCTTTGTTGTATAAGTGGGCTTATATAGGCATTCAAGGGTAAGTTCACCCTACCCTCACCGCTTCCTAGCTGGCCAAACCTATCCCCCCTACCCACGTGCCTCCATGTGACCAACTTTCCACCTCACACACATATGCAAATATCTCCACTAAATGTCTAATTCCTAATTATCTTCTAGAAGTTTTCCAAAAGCACATTTAGTTAACCATATTTAGTGAAAATATTTTATTAGTTATTAATGACTTCATATGTTATTTAGACATATACAAAAGGTTTGAATGACTTATATTGAATAAAAAGCTGTTTATCGATAAGACTATTTTCGATCACATTATCGATATTTCTTCGAAGTATTTATTTTTATAAACATTTTTCGAAAACAAATTTACCATAATTGGTTATTGATTAAAAAAGGGTTAATAAGGTTATTAAATCAATTTAATCAAGATTCAAATATTTAAATGATTTAGATATTTATATGTGAAGTGTTTGAAATTCCAGGTCATTACATTCTCCCTCAATTAAAACATTTCATCCACTACAATAAAAAAGATCTTTCGCAGTGTTTTATAAATACTGCCAAAAACATTAGCAGCGTTTCAAAGAAGGCTGCCTAATGTCATGCTGCAATAGTGTCAGGAAATACCGCAGCGTTTTAAAAATGTTGCTAAAAAGAAAGCTACCAAAGCATTTACAAAATGCCGAAGTGAATTAATTTCGCAGCATATTTAAAACGACGCAAACTCATTTAAAATGCTGCGATATATCACTTTTTTCAACAAGTTACACCTACTGTAGCCCTTTTGAAACGCTGCGGTATATCAACTTTTTTGCAACGTTTTATACTTACGGTAGCAGTTTTAAAACAATTATAAAAGTCATGAATAATATATTCAAACGAAAACTATAAATTTATAAAACACTAATAGATATAATATGATATTATAAGCAGTTAGGAAGATTAAACATAATCAAAGCTACATCAATTTTATACACCACAAAATTCAGTCATATACAATATTTCATGAACAATGTTTTAAGCAAAAATGTTAGCGACATAAAATCTTACAAAAAGAGCTTGCAAAAAGAGAAAATATAAATAATGGAAAGTCCAAGCTCATCTTCTTAAAATGTCTAATACGCCTATAAGGGGAAAAAAGCAATTAGAGATCAACGGTAGAAGTGGGGCTGTTATGGTAATGGTTACCGTTACCATTTTGTAAAGACCGTTACCGTACTGTTTTATTGGTAAACTAAAATTGTTTACGTTACCGATTGACTAGTATACCGATGACGGGTATACCCGATAAACTGGTAACTGTTACACTGGTAATGATAATTTACCATTTGTCTAGAAAAATAATAAGTTGATATAATTTTTCACTGAATGATGCTTCTTTATATATCTCATTGGGTCACTTAATAAAGGACATAGAAAAGAAGTGTATTTATCATCATTTGAGTTGAATTACAGAAATAAATCGAACTGTTTTCTTGCTTCGAAATGCACGTAATACAACATCTTACATGAATATCAATGTATTATGAATGGACTGGTAAATTACCGTTGCCGCTGGTATCCTACCCTGGGCATTGCCTCGCGTGCCTTGTCACATGCCTTATCGCACCTTCTAGGAGTTTGGTTTGTGTCCTACCTATGGAGTGCTCCCTGATAGCCCACCAGTTTACGGTGGAGTTTACAGTACTGTATAGACTACGACATTATATAAAATGTGTTAAGGGGGATATGGGTAACGCCTTAATGCTATTTTAACACTTTACATTACTGTAGACACTATTATAATAGCATATTGTACTATGTATGTAGATAGTTTAACGGGTCCTTAGGAGATGGAATCCCAAACATCTCTTAAGTTATTGCACTCACGTTAGACACTGGATAAGAGATGTCAAACCCCGTAAACATCTCCGTCGTCGTTACACTCATGTTTATTTACTATTGATTTGGCTTACATAAGATCTTTTAGTTCTGACTCGAGTGTTTTATCTTTTCAATTCGCTCGGGTTAGTCTGAGCTTTTCAGTTTATCGAAGACTGCTTTTGGAGGACGAAGACGATGATTTAGTACTATTATTATATATATTATTTTCACCGCATCATGTTGTTCCACTGTATTATTTATTTATTACTATTGTATGTACTCTGATTCCGTATTGTAGAAGTGAAATCAAATGTATTTGTAAAACAGCTTCATGAACTATTTATTTGATTATTATATTTTGTCATTCGGCTGTGAGATTCTGTGTTTGTTTTCTTTCTTTCTCTGCTTTTTCTTATTTACCCCATAACAATCCTCCCTTTTGAATGGTTTGAGTCTGACGTGTGTGGTTTATCATCGATTTAAACCGTCAAAAAGGTGAGTTGTTATATTTGGTATCAGAGCTTTGGTTTAGCTATAACCTTAGCTTTTTAGGGTCTGACTCATATAAAATAGGGTAGTAGTATCTTAGAATGAGTCGTTGAGTGTGTTTATATATGAGAGAGCGTATTTGTTAGTGTTATAAAAAAAATTTGTATTGTGTTAATTTGTTCTGTTTAGTGCTTATAAATTCCGGTCGGTACATAGGACGCTATGACATCGATAGGGATTTCTTAACACTTAATAGGGCAGACCGATACAATATTGTTTTGAAAGATAGGTAAATGAAATAATTTTGCCTACTACTATATTTTGTATATAAAGAATAATCTTTATAAATGTATATAATTGTATGTGATATGTTGGTTGTTTGTTAGGAATGGAAATTTATAAATATTAGTAGCAAAAATGGGATTGTAAATAAAATGAATATAAATTGGAAAATTTAGAACTTAAGTTCCAGGGTTTTTGAAATTTGTTTCCAAAAGACTCTGAAATATAATATTAGTATTATTGAAAGTATTTTCCGATATAAATATTTTAAATGTGATTTGAAAGAAAGGTTTAAAGGAAGTTTTAAAAGGAAATAAGTTTTGTACTCCCCTCTCTGTCCCTGGATAATAATTTCAGTGATGAGTGCATGCATCATCGACGTTCATTTTCAAGTTTCAAAGTGGGAAGACCGCTGTAATAGTTTTGCTGCACATTTGTTTTGATAAACAAATCTTAATTTTAATTTCAAAATATGATTTGATATATATGTAAAAGTTATGAGTGTGTGTGTGTGTATATATATATATATATAATTTTAGATGATTTGAAAAGAAATTCGGAATTAGTTCTTAAAGCTTTCTGATAATTAGTAGTTTTCAATTATTGTATTAGAATAAAATATTGACTATTTTAATAATTGGAACTTTTAAATGAAATGAGAAATTAGATGCTAAGTGGTAAATGAAATGGATAAGAAATTGAAATTTGTAACTTATAGATTAAAGAATAATGAAAATTTGGAAGATGTAATTTTTGAACATTTTCTAACTAAAATGAATAAGATAAACTTGGGTAACATTCAATTACATTCTAAAAGACAAATGTATAACTTACCAAAATGTTAAAAGTTGTAATGTTAAATAAGAATATGTAATAGAATATTATACAAGTAAAACTTTAGTAATGAAGGTGGTCAATTGAAGTACTTCTATAAATAAGAATTCAGATATTATAAAATGTTATAAACTCAAGTTAATAATTTGAGATTGCTAGTAATCAAATTTAATAGAAAAATGAATATTGTTAGTAAATGATTATAAACTTAAGTTAATGTTGCAGCTATTTGTAACTAAAATGAATAGTAAAAGTAAATACTATATATGAAAGAATAAATGTGAAAAGAAAACACACAAAAAATTAAATATAAGTTGCTTTACAAATGAATATTGATGTTAAAGGGAAATCAAAGTAAATAATAGATGTGAAGTAAACTGGAATAAAATGTATGTAATACTTAAATAATGAATTCATTGATTATTTTAAATAATTGAATGGAAAGAACATATGTAGGCAAATGAATATAAATTAATGGGAAATGAATTTTGTAAGTAATGAACGTAAATTAAAGAAAATAATCATTGTATGAATGGAAAAAAAATGATGAACAGTAAATGAGGTGAAACGAGATTAATAAGAATAAACTTAAATAATATTAGAATTCTTGTTTGTTTTGGCTTATGGGATGATTGGGAAAGGATACTTCTAACTGTATAAAGATGTAAAAATAATCTATTGAGTTTTATCTAAGACTGTTGAGTGTATGGTATACTTGGTAGTTTATTTATCATTTTATACGATTAAAAGTTTCTGAACCCGAACAAACCATTTGTTTTGGTTGCTATGGATGGATGGTTGATTACTTTGATTGCATGTAATGATTGTATGGTTTTGTTTGCAAGTGATTGTTGTTATGCTGTGTTGATTTGTTATAAATTGAAACAACATAGATATTTCTCTTATACATAATTCTCACTATTTTGGATTTTATAAGTGAAATACAGGTTATGGAAGCAATAGCTACTGCTTTTGGTTTCATAAATAAACGTTGTTTGCCCGACAAATAGGTACGTTTCCGGATTACGGTTTTATAATGATATTATATTGTTTTTCCCATGGTTTGGGATATTTATTTTGAAATATGATATATATATATATATATATATATTGTTATTATTGGTATTATTATTTCTCCCGGACCTCTCCGTACAAAGGAGACTCCGTCGAAATTTTCCGTGAATTTTGGACTTAGAAATTTTATATGAAAGTGGAAATGTTTTTCAAACATTTATTGAACTTGAATAAGAAAGGATTTAATTGTTTATAAATTGATACATTTTATTTAAAATATTTAATTATGTAAAATTATTGTTTATAAATTGAATACTTTGAATAAGATACATTAATTCCTTAATTTCTTCTTTCCCTTTTTGGGGATGAAAAGTTTTGAGTAGGAGAGAGTGTAACGACCCGTAATTTTCGATAATTAAAAATATTGAATCTAAAAGGATTTCGTAATTTAATATTGGAAGAGATAAAATTTTGTGATTTATTAATGAGAATAATAACCAGAATGAAATGTAACAATGTTAATTAGAGTAAATTGTTAACTATTTTAATGTAATTCCAATTCATTGAAATGATTGAAAGGTTATAATTGGCTATAAATTGTAAATAAAGAAATAGATTAAATGTTATATTAATTGATGAAATAATATGTAATTAATTTTAATTTTAAATAAGGAAACACGAATAGGGAGGGGAAAGGATGGATTTCAGAACAAAGGGAAGAGTTCTAGAGTCCGAAAGAAATCCGAATCAGAGAGGAAGAAATTCAAGCTCGAACGAAGGTGATTCTGTAATTAAATTTACTTTATATGCTAAGTTTTGCCTAAAACCAGAGCTCTGATACCAACTTTAACGACCCATTATTTCGTGTCATTCGGATCCACACGTGTCGGACTTAAATTGCTTAAAATATCAGATTGTTAATTTATATTTGGCAAAACTCAACATATACAGTAAATAATAATCACAGAATCATAGACACAGAGTAATATAACAGTAAGCAACGGAAACAAAAGAATAGCGGTTCATGAAGCTACTATATAAACAACAGAGTATGAAATAAAATACAAGAGAATATCTCAAATACAATGTAGTCTTGAGTACAAACAGATGACAAGTCTGAACAAAACAACTGGATAGCTGAAAGCTGGATAGCTACAGATGAATCTCCAAGTGAAGCTCCAACTCTAAAGGTGAGTCTCAAATGCTGTAGCACTCAGTCTGGCCCGAGCGTAAAGCAAAAACACAAAGCACTCGAGTCAGGATTAAAATTCTTATATCAATAAATCCAACTCAAGGGAGATATCAACTGAAATACAAGTAACTCAAAGGGTGTTTGGGATAACCATCCTCTAAGGATCCATGGAACTATCTACTATGTAGTAATATACGATATTATAATATGTCTATAGTAAAGTAAACTATTAAAATAGCGTTAAGGCGTTACCTATATCCCCCTTAACACATTTTTATAATGCCGTAGTCTATATAGATACTGTAAACTCCACCCGCAGTTGGGCTATCAGGGAGCACTCCATAGGTATGACACAAAACAAACTCGTAGAAGGCGCGATAGGGCATGTGACACGGCACTTGAGGCAATGCCAGGGTAGATATACCGTTTGCATATCCGGACTGGTGGTAACGCATAGCAGCTACTACCGCCCACCTCATTACACACTCTCAAATCAAAGGGTGCACCCAATCAATCACAAAAGCAATAGAATGGTATCGAAGAAATGTGCCCGATCGGAGGAATGACCTCACTTGGCCCGACGTGGCTCCTGTTTTAGCCGTATCAAGTTGACTCGCGGGAGTCAGGGTCACGTAAATACCATATAGAATCATCACCAAACCATCCTACTTCATTCTGGAACCTCCACCACGTACACAGTTGTTAAAGTGGTTTTTGGTATTGGTAGAGAGTATGACAATATCTGATCCCGAGCTCTTTAACAACCAAACGTTATTATAACACCATGGTCATTTCATTTCAAACAGTTCATGATTCATATCAAAATATCATATCTATTTTAAAACCATATCAATACGATATCATTATTCATTCAAAAAATATTCATTTCCAAAATCATAATACTTTCCAAAATTTTAACACTTCTGAAATTGTAACATTTTTGAAACCATAACACTTAGGAAATCAACACTTGGAAATCATAACACTTCGAAAATTCATAGCACTTTGAAATCGTATTACTCCCACTTAAACAGTTTAGATAATAAAATAGTCTATATAATAAAATAGTCTATATAACAAAATAGTTAGCATATTAAAAATAGAATTTTTTTTTTAAAATAGTTTATATTTAATTTATTTATAAAGCAAAAATATTAAAATAGTTTTAAATATAATTTAAAATAATTTATATAATAGAATAGTTTCCTTAAATTTCACAAATCGATTCGGATCAACTCGAATTCCAAAATTCAATTTAATTTAACGTCAAATACATATATAAACTACAATTTAAACCATTCCAATTTCAATAGATTTCAAATCTTAAATTCATTTATATTTCAGATTCAACCTTACTATTATTTAATATTGAAAAATTCACTTAGTCAATCCAATACCATTTAAATAAAACCTTAATTTATAATTTATGTAAACTAAATATTCCCTTTAATTTATTTACTTGAAATATTCATCAAATCACTTTAAATCAAAAATCAAGTTATAAATCATATCTTTAAATTCTCAAATTTAATAAGTTTCAAATCGGTTTTATTTAAGAAAAATTCAAATAAATTTCAAATTAATTTCTATTTCTCTTTCCAACTTAATTTATTAAAATTATTATAAGACCTATATTAAAGATATAATATCTTAAAATCAATATTTATTAAGACTACATATATTTCTTTTCAAAACCTTGGAATCATTTTCAAAATATATATATATAGACCAACGGTGTCTGTATAAAATTTTATATCCTATGGTCAAGTGATACGGATATTTATCATTTCAATCCGCAATTCAAATATATACGGGTATATATCTTTTCAACCCGCAATCCCAAATTCAATTCAATGAAAATCGCTTGGGTTTATCATTTCAACCCATAACGATTTTCTCCTATTCTACAAGATTGTTCGGGTATGTATCATTTCAACCCATAGGGAATTTTATACTAACGGGGAACTGGCAGAGTGAAAACAGTTATGATAATAATACAACATATCAACAACAGAGATATATCATCAATAACAAATTAAATAAAATATAAACAATAGGATATGGTATCATATCCTACAGGTGAACAATTCAAATAATAGCATATCATATATAGCAATTATAAAATTAACAGTTCAATTTAGCAGCATATTTCAATTGTCGTTTCAATTGAAATCAAATTTAATAAATATAAGAACGTTAATCGTGAGAGATTGCTCACCTTTCGAGTCTAGGTAGATTTGACACTGAATAAGTTACGAATCTAAGCATGAATTTCAAAGCAAAGCAGGATTGGCACGAATTCAACGATCAAAGCTGAACACAAAATAAAGAAGAGAGGGAGAGATATGCAGGGCGAGCAAAGAGGAAGGGGAGGCGAAGAAGTGATAACTGCTGTAGTGGGTATGATGGATTGCAGGGCTTAGCAACATGGCTATGCTCGGCCAATGGAGAGGCAGGAACGCTTGGCTGTGCTCATCGATGAGCATGAGGCCGATGGGGAGGGGATGTGCGCTCGGTTGAGTTGATGGAGGAGGGAGTCTCGGCTAGGCTTGGTGCGTTGCTATACTTTAACTTTGCATGCATCAGGCAAGTGAAAGAGAAAAATGAGTGAGCTTCTTTTTTTCTTATGGCATAGCTGAACAAAGGAGAAAGGAGGAAGGGAAGGAAGTCTTGATGCGTGAGGAGCTGATGAATTGGAAATGAATAGGCTAAGAAATGAACAACCTATTATTTGTTATATAAATTTTCAAGTTTACAGAACATACCAAAATATGAACCGACCGTAAAATAATAAATGAGAATAGGGAAAAGAAAAGGTCTAGGCTTGAATTCAGGGGAATAGAGTTGTAAATAGCTCAACGGTTTAACCGATAGATAATGAATGGTCACAGACAAAACAAGAAGAAAGTTAGGGAACCGATACGGTTACCGTTTTCACGGATTCCGCTGTGTATCGGACTTCAAAACACAGGATTGAATATACCGCCAAGATCAGCACGACGAGACGATCAAAACGGTATACAGACGTCAGTGGTATGATCATCCGATTAAAAGTCGATATCGGTACCGAAATGCTGCTAATATGCCGAAAATAAGATAAACGGAGCAATAACAGTCAAAATTTGGAGAAATGAAATATGACGTCACACTCAGAAGATGATTTACAAATTTATTATGTAAAAATATTCAGGTTTGGAAAACATTTTATTATCATCAAATATTAACTGATTTGAATTAAAATAAAATTACACAATAAAATAAACTTCCATATTATCAGATGAAAATTTACCATTTGCTATGTTTAAATATACGTATTCCAAATATTAAATTTTCAATTCAAAATTTTATTATTTAAAATTTCATAAAATTTCAGTTAATTTCGTTATTAAAACCGTTAAAATTTACGGGTCGTTAGACTCTCCCCCACTCAAAACTTTTCATCCCCGAAAAGGAAGGAGGTAGGAGAATAGAAACAACCAGAAAGGAAAATAGATTGAAATATATATTATCAGATACACAACAAACTCAAACCATATAAATTTCAATTTAAATAAATTAATATTCAACAATTTGGTTTAATCCATTTTATTTAGCAAACAAATTGTCATTCAATTTAAAATTTTGATTTTCTTTCATTTATCAACATTTCTTCCAAACAAATTTAGTTTTAAATTAACTCGTTTACTCTATCCATTTATCATCAGCTAAGTTGATTCCACTAAAATTCAAGTTCACTATTCTTAAGTTCATATTTATTTTCTTAAATAGCATTCTTTCCTTTTCCCATTTAATTTATTCCACTTGACACATTTTACAACATATATTAAGTGTGTAAACATTTGTTACACCCATTATTATTCAATCCATTAATTCTCTTCTTATTGCTCAATTCATTATTCAATTTATTATTTATAAATTCCCTCAACAAAATATCATTTTTAGACATCTTATTGCTCACATTTATATTGTATATTATTCAATTACCTATCCTCATTAACATTTAACTTTTCTAGGTAAGTTATATTAATGTTTATGAGTGTAATTAAATATTATACAAATTTCCCTTCTATCTACAAAATTTATATTAAGCCAGATTTTAGTTCGAACAATTTATTACTTAAATTTTCTTCTTGTACCACCCTTTTTTATATCCTAACATTTTAACTTTTTGAATATTTTAGGAAAGTTATATATATTAGAATGTAATTTAGTGTTATACAAATAAGTTTGTTCAAATTCATTATTTCAGGTTGGTTTAATTCCATTTATCATTTCAGATATTCCAATTATTCAAACATTTCAATTTATTTCAATAATTGAAACCATTACTTAATATAAAACTTAAGATTCAAATTTCCGGTTTCACTTCTAACTATTTTGAAATAATTATATACATATATATTATATAAATCAAATCATATTCAAGAATTTCAAATCAAATCCATTTTCCAAAACAAAAGTGTAGCAAAGCTACTAACTCATTTCTCCTCTTTGAAACTCGGAAATGAATGTCGATGATGCTGCAGTCATCACCGGAATTATTTTCCAGCGACAATGGAGGAGAGTACAGGTTTTAAACTTTAAAATGATTCCTTTGGAACAAATTTCTATTCGAAAATATTTTCAAATAATATATTCCAAAACTTTAAAAACCAAATTCTTGAAAATTCCAAAAATTTAAATTCTCAAATTCTAAGTTTAAATTCATTTCAATTACAAATTAAATTTTTAAACCATGTTTTATAATTTCAACTTCTTATAACATACAACAATAGTTAATGGTTGACAAACAATAAATGATAATCTAGTATTATCATTTCTAATAACCTAATTTTATTAACTATCCAATTTTAGAAAATTATACTTTTATATATATAATATAACTATACGTGAAATTATTTCATTTACAAATTTTGTAACGACCCGTAATTTTTAGTGGTTTTATTTATTTAATTAATTGAAATTTTTGTGAAATTTTAAATAATTAAATTTTGAAATAAAAATTTGATATTTGGAATACGTCAAATTAAACATAGCAATTGGTAAATTTTAATCTGATAATATGGAAGTTTATTTTCTTGTCTAATTCTATTTCAATTCCAATCAGTTAAAAATTGAAGGTAATAAAATATTTTCCAAACCTGAATATTTTTATACAATAAATTTGTAAATCATATTCTGAGTGAGACGTCATCTTTCGTTTCTCCAAATTTGAACTACTATTGCTCTGTTTAACTTTTTTCGACAGATTTGCAGCATTTTCGGTACCGATTATCGACTTTTGATAGGATGATAGTACCACTGATATCTGTCTAACATTTTGATCGTCTCGTCGTGCAGATCTCCGCAGTATATTCGTTTGTGTGTTTTGGTGCCCGGTATGCGGTGGAACCCGTGTAACGGTTAACTGTATTGGTAAGACTTTTATTTTGTGACCATTCAATTGTTCCACCGTAGTGTGAAACCAATAGCCATCAGTTATCAATATTGCTAGCATTCAACCATTGGCTTTCTCCATTCCAATCTGTTCAAATTTTTGTACAAATTCGTTTTGCTCTTTATTAAAAAAAAGTGAAAGGCTTTGTTGCCTGTTGTTGCCTTCTTTCGCCTTCTCACTCTCTCCCTCTCGCACCTTCCTCCCCCACGCGCAACGCGAATTCCACGGCCAAATCAAAGCTCCACCCCGACCTTCGCCCATCCACGTGCAGAAGCCTCCGCCTTTGCTTCTGAGGCCGAGACCTATCACCACCCACGTGAACTCCAGAGCCTTCGGACCACCATCTCCTTCTAGCCTCCACTGCTGTGCCGAAAACCCCAAACTCCAGCTCTCCCATCCCTAACCTCACTCCAGAACTCCTCCGTAGCCTTGCATCACCATAAAGCCTTGCTTGTCCCGACCTTCAGGCCTTCACCATTCCTAAGCTTGGCAGTAGCTCTGCTGTATATACATAAGGTATATATAAATATGAGTTATATATGTGACGTATTGAGTTTGTATATATATATAAAGTTATATATATTTTTCCTCTTCACTGTTTATAGTATTTTATGTAATGATTTCATATTTATAATATAAGTTCCAGTTACATAGTTATATTAGTATGTTTTATAGCTTATATATGAAAACGGTAATATGTTCACAAGTCATACATATGTTATATATTAGTTGTATATGTTTACTTATAGCGTATGTTCTTTGTATATATATAAACAAGTATATGCTTTATATAAGTTTTGATTATAGTAAGTTATATCTTCTGTTGAGTTGAAGTTAAGTCTACGATAGTTTATATGTATATAGCCTGCGTGTATATATTGTGTGGTTTTTGTATGATGTCTGCATATAGGTGAGTAGCCTGCATGTATGCATATATACATATATATTCAGTCTACAAATTTTATCTATTGTTATTATATGGTCTATTTATGTTTTGAGTAACATATATACAATTGGTTGCTTATACATGTAGAGTCTACATATATGTTGTTCATACATTTTCAGTCTGTATGTATACATTTGGATAGCATGCATACATTTGCTTACATGTATATATATCACCTGTATATATATATGTATGGGTCCCTATATGTTATTGTATATAAATGGTTAAGTACATAAGTTTATATATAATTTTATAATATGCCAGTTTTATATATATTCTTATATTTTTGAAATTAAATAGGAGACATGCGTTACTTGTTCCCTAATAGAATTTATATATTGATTTAAGTCTATATATAATAATAATTGTCTCAAGCTTTCTATCTTGCTTTGGTTCCCAAGTATATTATATATAGTTAGTATATATATTCTATTTTTCATATATACATGATCTGGATTTCCTTATTTTGCGTGTATGTTATAGTAGTTCAAAGCTAAATTTGACTATTTGCGAGTGTGTATATATATATATGTTAATATTATATGATATATGTAGTATATAGACATGGCTGTACGTGTACGTATATATATATATATATTATGTGATGTGTTGAAAGGAATGTATATTAGTTATTAAGCATTGATTTTTATGCGTATGTATATAAATGTATGTAATTATTTGAAATCTATAAGATCTATTTACCTAAGTAGTTATATAAGTGGTATGTAACTTGCTGTCTACATATATAAGTTATGATTCTTTTGTCCTATATATATATATATTGTAGTTTTATATGTGAGTGTATATAAGTGTGTGTATATATATAGGAATTTTATTTTATATATGTTCGAACTAAATATGGGTTTGAAATTTTATGTTTTGGAATTTATTTTAGAATATATATATATATATATATAATTGCTGCTTCTATCAAACTGATTCTAATTGCTTCATCGATTTCTTATCTATCAGCTTGTCAGTCGAACTCGCATCCATCTTGCTTTGCTTTGCAATTCGTGCTTGGATCCGTAACCCATTTCATTGTCAAATCTCTCTAGCCTCCAAAGATGAGCAATTACTCACGACTATATTTATTAAATTTGATTTCAATTGAAACGACAATTGAAATATGCTGCTGTTAGTTATTTACATTGCTATATATATGTTATTATCTGTATCTGTTCATCTGTGACATCTAACACCATTATCTGTTATTTTATACTGATGATATATGCCTGTTACTGATTGTTGTATTATTATCATATATGTTATCACTCTGCAAGTTACCTGTTTGTATAGAATTCACTATGGGTTGAAATGATTCATACCCGAACGATCTGTAGAATAGAAGAAAATCGTTATGGGTTGAAATGATAAACCCAAGCGATTTTCATTGAATTAAATTTAGGATTACGGGTTGAAAAGATATACTCGTATATATTTAAATTACGGATTGAAATGATAAATATCCGTATCACTTGACCATAGGGTAGAAAATTATATACAGACACCGTTAGTCTATATATAAATATTTTGAAAATGATTTCTATGGTTTTGAAAAGAAATATATGGTTTTATTAAATATTGATTTTTAAGATTTATTAAAGTTGATTTAATAAAGTTGATAAATAATATGTTTAAGTATTTATTTAAATATATATATATTTCAAATATAGAGTTTATAATGATTCAGGTTGGAAAGATAATTTGAAATTGATTTGAAATTATATTTATTAAGAATTTTACTTAAATAAGTTTGATTTAAAATTTATTAAAATTGAAAATTTAAGATATGATTTTATAACTTGAATTTGATTAAAAGTGACTTAAATGAATATTTCAAACTTATATAAGTTTAAATGGGATATTTTGTTTATTTAAATTTGTAAATTGAAGTTGTATTTAGATGATTATTGAAATGATTAAGTAAATATTTCAAAACTAAATAATAGTAAAGTGAATTTGATATATATATGAAATTATCTAATTTAGTTTGAAATGTTGAATATTTAAAGCTTTGAAATATATTGAAATTTAAAATGGTTTATTTGTGGTTCAAATCGGTATTTCAAATCGATATAATTTGAAATGTTTAATTTAATTGAAATTGAAATTGATGATTTGAGATTGAATTAATTTTAATTGATTTGTGAAAGTTGAGGTAGTTATTTTATTATATAAAGTAATTTAAATTATATTTAGAACTATTATATATTTTAACTTAATAAATTATTTTTAATATAAATTATTTTAAATATACTAATTATTTTAATATAAATTGTTTTAACTTATAACTATTTTATATAAATTATTTTATTTTATAAACTATTTTATTTTATATATACTATTATTAATATCTAAACTATTTGAAGGAAAGTGTTCTGATTTCCAAAGTTATGAATTTGAAAGTATTATGATTTCCAAAGTATTATTATTTCAAATTGTTCTCGTTTCGAAAGTATTATAACTTTGAAAGTACTATGATTTTGGAAGTGAATATTTTGAAATGGAAATGATATTTGGGTTTGAATTATAAACTATTTTGAAATGACCGCGGTGTTATAATAACCTTTGGTTGTTAAAGAGACCGGGATCAGATATGGGCATACTTTCTATCGATACCGAAAACCACTTTAACAACTATGTACGCGGTGGAGATTCCAGAATGAAGTAGGATGGTGGCGACGATCCTATATGAGGTATATACGTGGACCCAACTCCCGTGAGTTGGCATAAGGTGGCTAAAACAGGAGTAATCGACGGGCTAATGAGGTAGCTCCTCTTATCGGACACACTCCATCGTATACCATTCTATTACTTTGTGATTGATTTGGTGCGCACCTTCGGATTTTCGGGAGTGTGGCTTGAGGTGGGCGATTGCTGCAACTCTGCGTTACCACCGGCCCGGAAGTGTAACTGGTATATCTACCCTAGCATTGCCTAGTTGTGTCATGTCACCTACCATATCGAGACCACTACGAGTTTGATTTGTGTCGTACCTATGGAGTATCCTCTAGTAGCTCCAGTTTACGGGGTATTACGGTACAGTATAGACTACTGGCACTATAAAATGTGTTAAGGGGGATATGGGTAACGCCTTAACGCTATTTTAATAGTTTACTTTACTATAGACATATTATAATAGCGTATATTACTACATAGTAGATAGTTCCATGGATCCTTGGAGGATGGTTATCCCAAACATCCTTTGAGTTAGTTGTATTTCAGTTGATATTTCACTTGAGTTGGATTTATTGATATAAGAATGTTAATCCTGACTCGAGTGTTTTGTGTTTTGCTTTACGCTCGGGTCAGACTGAGTGGTTCAGTGTTCGAGACTCACCCTTGGAGCTGGAGCTTCGCTTGGAGATCCAGCTATCTATCCAGCTTTCAGTTATTCAGTTGATTCCAGTGATGTATTCTGATCTTGTATTTGACTATTGTATTGAGACATCTATGATTCGAGACTTCTGTTGTATCTTGTTTAAATCTGTTATATATATATATAGTAGCTTCATGAACTACTATTCTTTTGTTTCCGCTGCATTATTGTTATATTACTTTGTGTCTGCGATCATGTGATTATTTATTTACTGTATATGCTGAGTTCTGCCAAATTTAAATTAACAATCTGATATTTTAAGCAATTCAAATCCGACATGTATGGATGCGAATGGTTGAAAATTTCAGGATGTTACAAATTTTGAAAACAATATTGTGTCCGCTTTCTATGTTCAAGTGTTTTGGAATTCCTATCGCTAGCATTAGCTAGACGAATCGATCAAAACCCAAAATTCAAACTTAACATCTCAACCAACACAATATATAAAATATTTTTATTTTAATTACAAATACACTCCCTCACTCGATGATTTAAAGATAGAGATTCAAAACAAGGATAGAGATTCAAATACAAGGGGACTCTAACCAAAAAGAATTCTAACTAGAAGATAAGCTCGAAACAAAGATAAGTTGATTAAATAACAAAAGAGAAAAGATGGATAGACTTACATAAACCGCGAGCGACCTTAACCAACTGTGACTTCAAGAATAAGATCAATGTAGAATTCTGAGGCAATCGACATTCGATCGTAAGAGAATTACCCTGGTCGTCTACTGGAGAAACATTCGGGTATAGTAAGAGATAATAGAATCT
Source organism: Allium fistulosum (assembly GCA_030737815.1). Taxonomy (NCBI): domain Eukaryota; kingdom Viridiplantae; phylum Streptophyta; class Magnoliopsida; order Asparagales; family Amaryllidaceae; genus Allium; species Allium fistulosum. Next base: position 58,433,865 of record CM060906.1, read on the forward strand.
AAACCGAGGATACAGAAATCTCTGGTGAATCAATGCATGTTGTAAAGGAGTTTCACCCCTTTACAAATCATACGGTGGAGCTATGGGATGCTCCAGAATCAAGGAAACACGAATAAGGAGGGGCAAGGATGGATTTCAGAACAAAGGGAAGAGTTCCAAAGTCCGAAAGAAATCCGAATCAAAGAGGAAGAAATTCAAGCTCGAACGAAGGTGATTCTGTAATTAAATTTACTTTATATGCTAAGTTTGGCCTAAAACCAGAGCTCTGATACCAACTGTAATGACCCACTATTTCGTGCCATTCGCATCCACACGTGTCGGACTTGAATTGCTCAAAATATCAGATTGTTAATTTATATTTGGCAAAACTCAACATATCCAGTAAATAATAATCACAGAATCATAGACACGGAGTAATATAACAATAAGCAGTGGAAATAAAAGAATAGCAGTTCATGAAGCTACTATATAAACAACAGAGTGTGAAATAAAATACAACATAATATCTCAAATACAATGTAGTCTCGATTACAAACAGATGATAAGTCTGAACAAAACAACTGGATAGCTGAAAGCTGGATAGATACAGATGAATCTCTAAGTGAAGTTCCAACTCTAAAGGTGAGTCTCAAATGCTGTAGCACTCAGTCTGACCCGAGCGTAAAGCTAAAACACAAAGCACTCGAGTCAGGATTAACATTCCTATATCAATAAATCCAACTCAAGGGAAATATCAACTGAAATACAAGTAACTCAAAGGATGTTTGGGATAACCATCCTCTAAAGATCCGTGGAACTATATATCTACTATGTAGTAATATACGCTATTATAATATGTCTATAGTAAATAAACTATTAAAATAGCGTTAAGGCGCTACCCATATCTCCACTAACACATTTTTATAATGCCGTAGTCTATACAGATACTGTCGCAGGTGGGCTATTAGGGAGCACTCCATAGGTACGACACAAAACAAACTCATAGAAGGCGCGATAGGGCATGCGACAAGGCACTCGAGGCAATGCCAGGGTAGATATACCATTTGCGTATCCGGACTGGTAGTAACGCAAAGCAACTACTTCCGCCCACCTCATGACACACTCCCAAATCAAAGGGTGCACCCAATCAATCACAAAAGCAATAGAATGGTATCGAAGAAATGTGCCCGATCGGAGGAATGACCTCACTTGGCTCGGCGTGGTTCCTGTTTTAGCCACATCAAGCTGACTCACGGGAGTCAGGGTCACGTAAATACCATATAGAATCATCACCAAACCATCCTACTTCATTCTGTAACCTCCACCACGTACGCAGTTGTTAAAGTGGTTATCGGTATTGGCAGAGAGTATGACAATATCCGATCCCGATCTCTTTAACAACCAAACGTTATTATAACACCGTGGTCATTTCATTTCAAACGGTTCATGATTCATATCAAAATATCATATCTATTTCAAAACCATATCAATACGATATCATTATTCATTCAAAAAATATTCATTTCCAAAATCATAATACTTTCCAAAATTTTAACACTTCTGAAATTATAACATTTTTGAAACCATAACACTTAGGAAATCACAACACTTGGAAATCATAAAACTTTTAAAATTCATAGCACTTTGAAATCGTATTACTCCCACTTAAATAGTTTAGATAATAAAATAGTTTATATAATAAAATAGTCTATATAATAAAATAGTTTATATAATAAAATAGTCTATATAATAAAATAGTTTATAAAATAAATAATTAGCATATTAAAAATAGATATTTTTTTTAAATAGTTTATATTTAATTTATTTATAGTAAAATATTAAAATAATTTTAAATATAATTTAAAATAATTTATATAATAGAATAGTTTCCTCAAATTTCACAAATCGATTCGGATCAACTCGAATTCCAAAATTCAATTTAATTTAACCTCAAATACATATATAAACTACAATTTAAACCATTTCAATTTCAATAGATTTCAAATCTTAAATTCATTTATATTTCAGATTCAACCTTACCATTATTTAATATTGAAAAATTCACTTAGTCAATCCAATACCATTTAAATAAAACCTTAATTTGAAATTTATGTAAACTAAATATTCCCTTTAATTTATTTACTTGAAATATTCATTAAATCACTTTAAATCAAAAATAAAGTTATAAATCGTATCTTTAAATTCTTAAATTTAATAAGTTTCAAATCGGTATTATTTAAGAAAAATTCAAATAAATTTCAAATAAATTTTTATTTCTCTTTCCAACTTAATTTATTAAAATTATTATAAGACCTATATTAAAGATATAATATCTTAAAATCAATATTTATTAAGGCCACATATAATTCTTTTCAAAACCTAGAAAATCATTTTCAAAATATATATATATGGACCAACGGTGTTTGTATAAAATTTTCTATCATATGGTCAAGTGATACGGATATTTATCATTTCAATCTGCAATTCAAATATATACGGGTATATATCTTTTCAACCCGCAATCCCAAATTCAATTCAATGAAAATCGCTTGGGTTTATCATTTCAACCCATAACGATTTTCTCCAATTCTACAAGATCGTTCGGGTATGTATCATTTCAACCCATAGGGAATTTAATACTAACAGGGAACTTGTAGAGTGAGAACAGTTATGATAATAATACAACATATCAACAACAGAGATATATCATCAATAACAAATTAAATAAAATATAAACAATAGGATATGGTGTCATATCCTATAGGTGAACAATTCAGATAATAGCATATCATATATAGCAATTATAAAACTAACAGTTCAATTTAGCAGCATATTTCAATTGTCGTTTCTTGAAATCAAATTTAATAAATATAAGAACGTTAATCGTGAGTGATTGCTCACCTTTCGAGGCTAAGGAGATTTGACACTGAATAACTTACGCATCCAAGCATGAACTTCAAAGCAAAGTAGGATTGGCACGAATTCAACGATCCAAGCTGAATACAAAATATGGAGGAGAGGGAGAGATATGCAGGGCGAGCAAAGAGGAAGGGGAGGAGAAGAAGTGATAGCTGCTGTAGTGGGTATGATGGATTGCAGGGCTCGACAACATGGCTATGCTCGGCCAATGGAGAGGCGGGAATGCTTGGGTGTGCTCGTCGATGAGTTTGAGGCCGGTTGGGAGGGGATGTGCGTTCGGTTGAGTTTATGGAGGAGGGAGTCTTGGCTGGTGTAACGACCCAGAATTTCGACCATATTAAATTGAGAATATTTAATTTATTTTAAATATTTGAACGATGATTTAATTTGAATCCCCGATATAACTTTGAAATTTGCGATTAAACTTTAAAATTTAATCGATTGAATGCTGAACAAAAATTTGAATCTTCAATTTTAAGCCGAAGAAAAATATTTCGAAAGCTTTTAAAATTCGTATTGATAATACTGAAGATAACAGCAGCTTCAGAATTGAATTTTAAACTGTTTTGCTCAGTTTTGAACTTAATTGTTTGAATCAATATTTAAAATAGTCATTGTTCAAACAGTCTCGGAATTCGACGAAACCAGTCTCACTGGGTCCGTAATATTGTATTATTACCGGATTTCAATTTTCGTATTGATTGGAGTTATTCTGTGAGCGTACGACACCAAAACGTGTGGAAATAAAAATTGAATTTTAACATTTTAAATTTATAAGCCTGCCGACCTACACGTTCACTCCTTTAACATCGCCTATAATCACGGAGAAAATCATGTGACCCATGCCTTCTTCTGATTTTTAAATATTCCTCCTCGTATTCAAACATCAGAACAAAGAAAAATCGCAACTTCCCTCCCCTTAGTTAAAAATCAAAACCAGTTATCTTCCCCTTTCCTCTCCAAATCGAGATTGCCATCTCAAATTTCTAAAGAATCGAACGCCTTCATCTCACTCAAATTCATCTGGCTCGAGCACGTCTTCGTCAACGCTCGGAGCTAGGGATCGCCGTGCGCATCTGGTCAGTCGTGAGGGTTCGATCGTCAACTCGAGTCGCTAGGGTTTCGCGTTGGGCTCGGCGACGCTCGCGAGCAGGGGTGTCGGCGTGAGGCATCTCGCGCGCGTCGTTCTGAGGGAAGTGCGATGAAGTCGCGATCGAAGAGGAGCTCGCGAAGAAGGAAATGGTGGATTCTGGGTTCGTCGATGGATTGAAGTCTGGAGGCGCGCGTAAGAATTCGAGCTCGCGCTCAATCACGTGGAACAGTCGACTGCGGCGATGGCGATAGGCAGCGACGTGATGGTTCGAGCGACATTCGTGGGGGTAGGCAAGTTCGTAGCCGCGAATTCGCATGGTCGAGACTGGAAGTCGCGTGTTCATCTCGAGCTCGACCTGGGCAGTAAAGGTATATATGCTATTTGAAGTTAATTTAAAATGGTGATATTTAAATTGTTCCAATCAACTTATTAAATTATTTAGTTGCTAAAAAATATTTTGTTAGAAAGAAAATAGTTTAAAATTTAAAGTTTTAGGTTAAAAGAAATCATTGGTTAATTTAGATTATCAAATAGAAATTTAGTTTAATTTTTGGTTAAATCAATTTGTTTAAGGAGAAATTGGTTAATTAAAATTATCAAAACGAAAATTGATTTTTTGATTGGTTCGAATGTTAATTTATTTGTAAATATTTATACAAGGCTTAAGACTGTGAAGAAAACAAATTTGAATAAAAATAAATTGGTAGGAGAAAATTTGTCACTTAAAATAATTTGTTAAAGGAAATTTAGTCCTAAATTTAATTTTTTGTTAAACAGATTCATTTAAAAGAAATTTGGTTGAATAAATTTATCTAAAGAAAACCGGGTTAAAATAAAATTACTGGTGAATTAAAAATAAAATTTGTCAAATGGAAATTTATTATTCGATTATTTCGAATATTGATAAACTGTATAAAACTGTTTGATACAAGGTCTAAATCGAGAGAACAAACTGGATGGAAAAAGGGATTGCAAATTAAAGCGAAGGTGAGATCTTCTCACTCGGATTTAAATTGATTGCAGTTATTGACTATTTGATTGCTATTTGTATGTGATATTAGATATAGTAGGATATATCTACTATATATATATAGCAATATATACATATTGGCATATGTATATATTGGATTGATGATTTCCCGCCTCATATAGCGGATGAGACCCTATTGCGCCGTTAGTAAGCGGATTTATAAAAACCCATATACCGCGATAATTCCGTACTGGAGCGGAATTGGTATTGTGCTGACGTCTTTGGATGCAGGGAAACAGGTTGGAGGGATCCAACTGGACCCCTCACATTGATTGAATTTATTTCTACTGTGATGTGATAATCTGTGAATGATTATTGATGTTATTGAATTGATGTCTGGAAATTGTTGAAAGCTAAAATTTAGCTGAATGGATGTTTGATATCATTGGATTCCAAAAATAAACGAAATTGAATTTTTGGTAATTCAAGCAGAAAATTTTAAGTGAATTGATTTTTTTGAAATTGAATAAAATTTGAAGAAAAGAATTTAAAGGTATAAAAGTTGATTTTTATAGTATTATCGAATTTATTCCAGAATAAAGTGAAAATGTTAAATAAATGGATTTCGTAAAATAGTAATTTTAAATTGAAGAATTTAATTTAAAATTTGGATTTTTTTAAATAGATTGGAAGAAACGATTGAAATTTATTTCCTTAAAAAGGAATTTATTTTAAAAGGAGATAAATTGGAAATCCAATTAGAAATTTAATTGGTAAGTTGAAACGATTTGGGAAATCAATGTAAAATGATTTCAATTTAAAGAATCCATTTAAAAACAGGATGTTGAGTAATTTGAGAAAAATAAGGAATTTATTTAGTAGTGATAAATAAAATTAGAAATCAATCTGTAATTGATTTAGTATTTGGAGAAGAACTTTGAGAAATCAGTATGGAATCTTTTATTTAAAGTGAAAATAAATTTAGAAATCAATATTGAAATTGATTTGGTATTGAAGTTTTAATAAATGGAATTGGAATTTATAAAAGTTGGTTATAAATCCGAAATCACTTATTTTGATAAGTAGAATATAGAAGTTGATAAAAAGAAGATTTATAAGTCGAAGTGTTATTAAAATAGAAGTAGAATTTATAACCGTGTTTATAAATTCGAAAAGCGATGGAATTTGATGAATTAAATATAGAAGATTATCAGAGTAGATATATTCGCGATTTTGGATAGCGAATTTCTATTGAAATGAAAATGTGTAGAAATGATTGGAATTGGGTTAAATGAAGTATATTCACGATTTTGGACAGTGAATATATTTTTAAGTAAAAATGGTTATGTTTGGAGAAGCGATATTATAAATGAAGTTAATTGTTTTAAAAGATGTTTTAAAACGTGTTAAATATCGAAATCATAGATTTCAACATTTATTGTTGAAATAGACGTTTTCGAGAAAAATAAGGAAATGGTAGACTATAACACTGTTGTTATAGTAAATGATTTCCGAAAGGAAATATTTTTATGTAGTATTGGGATTTATATATCTATTTTAATTTCGAATCCCTATACTAGTGATTTTGAGTCGTCGTAACGATGTTTTACGTAACATTCGTTTTGACTCAAACAAATGTTGTTATAATAAACGATTTCCTTAAAGAATGTATATATACTTAATTTGACTTAAGTATATCGGATATTTTCAAATGTTGAAAATAAAAGATTTGTGAAACACTTATTATTGAATAAGTATGGAATGATTTCCAAAATGAAAATGAGACGTTTTGAGATTTTATCTTCTTAAAGATAAATTGAAATTGAATGTTTGGAATCGATTTGAAAATCGTATATCAGTAGATATTTTTGAAATATAAATTCAATATGGAATTTATAAAGGAAAGGGAAACTGTTTAGAAAAATAAACGTTGATTTATTTTTGAAGTGTGGAAATTGTATATCTAGTAAAGATATTTTGGAAGATAAAATAATTTTGGAAAATTATTGGGAATCTGATGATGTTGCGCATCTTTATTGATAGTTAAATAACCGACTATCAATAATTACCTTTAGATAGGTATTTGTTGTGAATTGGAAGAATTTGAATGCCACACTTATTTTTGAATAATCGCTCACTATTCGGGTTAGCCGGGAAAGGACCATGGGGTCGTATAACCCATTCCGAATATGTGATACGTCGTTATGAATCTCATTCGAAGACCGGTGTTGAAGACCGGATATTTTTGAAAACGGAAGGATTACCGTCGAGTTACTCTACATCGACTGATCTTCGATTTAGAGGTTTTATCACCCTTAGTGACGGGAAGTCCTGACGTGATTGAAAATTATCCGGACGTGCAAGGGCTTCGTGAGAAGTGCCTTCGGTTCTGTTCGATCCCGGAACAGACTTGTATGGATTGTGTGTCTGACGTTACAATTTGAGATATAAAGCTGATTTCTTTCAAATACATTTCTGTTGGTGGCGGAGAATTTATTCTCTTAGCTTAACACCCTTCTCTGAGACGTACGAGCTCAGAGGTTATGTAGTTGAAATTTATCAGCGATATATCCCAATTTGGTAACGTGGCATACTGAGTGTTGCTGTGAAATGGTCAGTGTTTGATCATTTGTGATATGATCATTTGTTTGATCTTATATCTTTGTGATCATAGGTTGATCATTTTGTTTGACCCGAAGCAGGGCTTTTTGAGAAAGCGTAGCTTTGTGGACGAGACTTCATCGAGCCTCACACCCCGGAAATGGTCAAAACAGGAAGGATGCAGCAAGGTTCTAGGGAGTAGCGCCCCTTAGTGTATGTCATTCCTTCTGGATAAAGGTGGTATCACGGTATGGAGCCCAGATACTTAACCTCTGTGGTTGTTGCGAATCGGGGATCCTCGGGAAGATCGGTGACGATCGGGGGATGGCATACGCGTGTCAGTAGTTACCTATTTTTGCAGAGGTAACCCGGCCTTGTGTTGGCAGAGATCCGGTTAGGTTCTCGGGTCGTCTATTCCAGGGACGTACCCATCGTGGATAGGAAGTTCCTTAGCCTGACCATTTGTTGGAAATCCAAAGAAACAATACGAGCCTTTACGATTTCAATTGTATAACCTGTCTCCTCAGGAGGCAGCTATAGCAGGCATAATATAATGGTACCTATGCTGGCTAAGATTTATATTATACTTTCGAAATGTTTTCCACTATGCACTAATAATAATATCAAAAAGGTTTTGATTTTTGCGTAGTAAGCATCTTTGACTAACATAAGAAGTAATCTCCTCCAAGTCTGCGTTTGCATTGTGTGTGTGGTGGGAGGTCTTATGGTAGTTTCATTTTCCAAAAGCATTGCTAATTGACTTTAAAATTCTCTGCTATTTATTATAAAGAATAACTGTTTTACGATCTCACACCAGTCACCATGACTGACTCGGAGTTTATTGTTTCCCTTCTAAACTCTGGGTGCCCACCAATTTCCACACGGGCAGTCTAGAGTTAGATTATCAGGATATTCTGGATATTCTGGAGCTTTGGAGATAAGCTGGAGGACGAGACGTAGTATTTGTATCTAATAATATTTATTCCGCTGTGTATTCTGTATGAGGACAAGTTATATAACTGTCCATTGTTGTATATTGACTCTGATGATTGATGTATATATATAAAATGATATAGTTCTTTGTTTTAAAAGACTAGTGTTTATTTATTATATATTGTTCCGCTGCGATGTGTAAGATTCTGATATTGTTTTCTGTTCTGATGTTGTTCAGTTGTTCTTTCTTTCTCTTCTTCTTCTCTTTTTCTTCTATTTCTTCTTTCTAAAACCCTCACTATTGGAGTTTCCGGCACTCGATTGCTCGGCAGTCGATAAAGTGAGTATCGATGTCGAATTTTCGAAAGTCGAAAATTTCTGTATGTGACAAAGTGGTATCAGAGCATATGGTTAAGCGACAACCCTGCTCTGTTGGGTGTTACTCATTAGAGATAGAGTCAGCAGTACTCTAGAATGAGTTGAGTGTAATAATATATATGAGCGCGTATTTGTTAGTTAATATAAAATTGTTTTGTATTGTGATGATTGGTTTATTGAGTGGTATATGAACCTTCGTCGGCACAGTCTTGCAAAACTGTATCGAAGGGGTTTCTAAACACTCGAATAGAACAGTTCGGCATAGTATTGTTCTTGAATAGGGTGAATGAGATAATTTTGCCCAAAACTATTTTTGTATAGAAAAGAAATGTTTTTCTATAAATTTCTATAGTATATGGTTGCATGGTTGTTAGAAGTGATAATATTAATCTATTATCATTGAAATTGAATAAGAAATTCAAATCGTAACTCCAAAGTTAAAGAAATAAATTCACATGCAAATGAAATTTGAGAATGTAAATTATAAATGTAATTTGTAATTTAAAATGAGATTCCAGAGAAGTTTTTGGAAATGTTTTGAAAGGAATTTGTAAATTTTGGAGATTCGAAAAGTTTAAATTCCCTTTTGATTTGAAAATGAATTTCAAAGGTTTGAAAAGTATTTTGGAGGAATGAAAAGCTCTAAACTCTTTTCGGTCGCTGGAAAATAACTTCGATGATGACCGCGGCATCATTGGTGTTCATTTTCGGGTTTCCAGAAGAGGAATTGCTGCCAAATTATCTTAAATGGAAGTGTTTGGAAAATTTGGGTTTATGTTTTGGAAAATTCAAAGGATAATTTGAATTGTTTTCAAAATGGCTTTGAAATGTTGAAAAGACTCTGGAATACTATAAAAATAAGTGGATAACTTATACAATTTGAATTTTGATTGAATAAATTTAACTTAAGGAATTTTAAGTTGAATTAAAGTAAGTATAAGTTATATAACTTATAAAATGAGAAATAAAATAGTAACCAAAGATTTGAAAATAAATTCATTTAACAAATGAGAATTATTAATGTGAATTAAGAATATAAAGAGATGAATTCATATATGAATAAAATTGTAAATATGAATTCGTAAGTGAATAAAACTAGAATTGAATTTGATTATGGAAAATGAAGTGAAGTATTAAACTAAAGTTAGTAAGTGAAGCTAATTGATTATTGACCAAATGAATAAGATTTGAACGAATTAAATTCAATGATTATAAATGAAGATAAATTGAATTTAAATAAAATTGAAATTGTGAATTAAATTCAAATGAATGTGAAATATGAAATTGAATGATAATGGATATAACTTCAATAGTAAACTAGAAATGGTATAAGAAGTTGATGTTAGAAATTTTGTAATAAAATTTGTAAATTAGTTGGATGTTATAACTAGATATTATGGCTAGTAGATATACAGGTATAAAGGAAAGTGAATTTGATTTCACAGATAATTTGAATTGCTCGACAAAAAGGTAGGTATTTGAATTATAATATGAGTTTTTGATGATTTCTTGTCTAGCCGCTTGGCTTTTTCTTTTTCTTTTTGAAATCTGAGAGTCCGTAGGGACGTTGTGTAGTCGTACCGTATTAGCCGCGCAAAGGAGACGCTGGCGAAATTTTTCGAAAATTTAGAGTGTTAGAAAATTTTTGAGAAAATTTTGAAGTTAAAATTTGAATTTAAACTCGAATTTGAATTTTTAAGCAAACAATGTTGTTTGAGCTTATAATTGAAGTTGGAAATTTATTTGAAATGATAACGAATCTTTAGTAGAAAGATTTGTTTTGATAAATATGATAAAACTATTGGATTGTGAATAATAGTAGACGAGTTAAGGACTTTTTTTTTCCTAACTTGTAATTTCGAGGACGAAATTCTTTTAAGGGGGGAAATCTGTAACGACCCAGAATTTCGACCAAATTAAATTGAGAATATTTAATTTATTTTAAATATTTGAACGATGATTTAATTTGAATCCCCGATATAACTTTGAAATTTGCGATTAAACTTTAAAATTTAATCGATTGAATGCTGAACAAAAATTTGAATCTTCAATTTTAAGCCGAAGAAAAATATTTCGAAAGCTTTTAAAATTCGTATTGATAATACTGAAGATAACAGCAGCTTCAGAATTGAATTTTAAACTGTTTTGCTCAGTTTTGAACTTAATTGTTTGAATCAATATTTAAAATAGTCATTGTTCAAACAGTCTCGGAATTCGACGAAACCAGTCTCACTGGGTCCGTAATATTGTATTATTACCGGATTTCAATTTTCGTATTGATTGGAGTTATTCTGTGAGCGTACGACACCAAAACGTGTGGAAATAAAAATTGAATTTAATTTTAACATTTTAAATTTATAAGCCTGCCGACCTACACGTTCACTCCTTTAACATCGCCTATAATCACGGAGAAAATCATGTGACCCATGCCTTCTTCTGATTTTTAAATATTCCTCCTCGTATTCAAACATCAGAACAAAGAAAAATCGCAACTTCCCTCCCCTTAGTTAAAAATCAAAACCAGTTATCTTCCCCTTTCCTCTCCAAATCGAGATTGCCATCTCAAATTTCTAAAGAATCGAACGCCTTCATCTCACTCAAATTCATCTGGCTCGAGCACGTCTTCGTCAACGCTCGGAGCTAGGGATCGCCGTGCGCATCTGGTCAGTCGTGAGGGTTCGATCGTCAACTCGAGTCGCTAGGGTTTCGCGTTGGGCTCGGCGACGCTCGCGAGCAGGGGTGTCGGCGTGAGGCATCTCGCGCGCGTCGTTCTGAGGGAAGTGCGATGAAGTCGCGATCGAAGAGGAGCTCGCGAAGAAGGAAATGGTGGATTCTGGGTTCGTCGATGGATTGAAGTCTGGAGGCGCGCGTAAGAATTCGAGCTCGCGCTCAATCACGTGGAACAGTCGACTGCGGCGATGGCGATAGGCAGCGACGTGATGGTTCGAGCGACATTCGTGGGGGTAGGCAAGTTCGTAGCCGCGAATTCGCATGGTCGAGACTGGAAGTCGCGTGTTCATCTCGAGCTCGACCTGGGCAGTAAAGGTATATATGCTATTTGAAGTTAATTTAAAATGGTGATATTTAAATTGTTCCAATCAACTTATTAAATTATTTAGTTGCTAAAAAATATTTTGTTAGAAAGAAAATAGTTTAAAATTTAAAGTTTTAGGTTAAAAGAAATCATTGGTTAATTTAGATTATCAAATAGAAATTTAGTTTAATTTTTGGTTAAATCAATTTGTTTAAGGAGAAATTGGTTAATTAAAATTATCAAAACGAAAATTGATTTTTTGATTGGTTCGAATGTTAATTTATTTGTAAATTTTTATACAAGGCTTAAGACTGTGAAGAAAACAAATTTGAATAAAAATAAATTGGTAGGAGAAAATTTGTCACTTAAAATAATTTGTTAAAGGAAATTTAGTCCTAAATTTAATTTTTTGTTAAACAGATTCATTTAAAAGAAATTTGGTTGAATAAATTTATCTAAAGAAAACCGGGTTAAAATAAAATTACTGGTGAATTAAAAATAAAATTTGTCAAATGGAAATTTATTATTCGATTATTTCGAATATTGATAAACTGTATAAAACTGTTTGATACAAGGTCTAAATCGAGAGAACAAACTGGATGGAAAAAGGGATTGCAAATTAAAGCGAAGGTGAGATCTTCTCACTCGGATTTAAATTGATTGCAGTTATTGACTGTTTGATTGCTATTTGTATGTGATATTAGATATAGTAGGATATATCTACTATATATATATATAGCAATATATACATATTGGCATATGTATATATTGGATTGATGATTTCCCGTCTCGTATAGCGGATGAGACCCTATTGCGCCGTTAGTAAGCGGATTTATAAAAACCCATATACCGCGATAATTCCGTACTGGAGCGGAATTGGTATTGTGCTGACGTCTTTGGATGCAGGGAAACAGGTTGGAGGGATCCAACTGGACCCCTCACATTGATTGAATTTATTTCTACTGTGATGTGATAATCTGTGAATGATTATTGATGTTATTGAATTGATGTCTGGAAATTGTTGAAAGCTAAAATTTAGCTGAATGGATGTTTGATATCATTGGATTCCAAAAATAAACGAAATTGAATTTTTGGTAATTCAAGCAGAAAATTTTAAGTGAATTGATTTTTTTGAAATTGAATGAAATTTGAAGAAAAGAATTTAAAGGTATAAAAGTTGATTTTTATAGTATTATCGAATTTATTCCAGAATAAAGTGAAAATGTTAAATAAATGGATTTCGTAAAATAGTAATTTTAAATTGAAGAATTTAATTTAAAATTTGGATTTTTTTAAATAGATTGGAAGAAACGATTGAAATTTATTTCCTTAAAAAGGAATTTATTTTAAAAGGAGATAAATTGGAAATCCAATTAGAAATTTAATTGGTAAGTTGAAACGATTTGGGAAATCAATGTAAAATGATTTCAATTTAAAGAATCCATTTAAAAACAGGATGTTGAGTAATTTGAGAAAAATAAGGAATTTATTTAGTAGTGATAAATAAAATTAGAAATCAATCTGTAATTGATTTAGTATTTGGAGAAGAACTTTGAGAAATCAGTATGGAATCTTTTATTTAAAGTGAAAATAAATTTAGAAATCAATATTGAAATTGATTTGGTATTGAAGTTTTAATAAATGGAATTGGAATTTATAAAAGTTGGTTATAAATCCGAAATCACTTATTTTGATAAGTAGAATATAGAAGTTGATAAAAAGAAGATTTATAAGTCGAAGTGTTATTAAAATAGAAGTAGAATTTATAACCGTGTTTATAAATTCGAAAAGCGATGGAATTTGATGAATTAAATATAGAAGATTATCAGAGTAGATATATTCGCGATTTTGGATAGCGAATTTCTATTGAAATGAAAATGTGTAGAAATGATTGGAATTGGGTTAAATGAAGTATATTCACGATTTTGGACAGTGAATATATTTTTAAGTAAAAATGGTTATGTTTGGAGAAGCGATATTATAAATGAAGTTAATTGTTTTAAAAGATGTTTTAAAACGTGTTAAATATCGAAATCATAGATTTCAACATTTATTGTTGAAATAGACGTTTTCGAGAAAAATAAGGAAATGGTAGACTATAACACTGTTGTTATAGTAAATGATTTCCGAAAGGAAATATTTTTATGTAGTATTGGGATTTATATATCTATTTTAATTTCGAATCCCTATACTAGTGATTTTGAGTCGTCGTAACGATGTTTTACGTAACATTCGTTTTGACTTAAACAAATGTTGTTATAATAAACGATTTCATTAAAGAATGAATATATACTTAATTTGACTTAAGTATATCGGATATTTTCAAATGTTGAAAATAAAAGATTTGTGAAACACTTATTATTGAATAAGTATGGAATGATTTCCAAAATGAAAATGAGACGTTTTGAGATTTTATCTTCTTAAAGATAAATTGAAATTGAATGTTTGGAATCGATTTGAAAATCGTATATCAGTAGATATTTTTGAAATATAAATTCAATATGGAATTTATAAAGGAAAGGGAAACTGTTTAGAAAAATAAACGTTGATTTATTTTTGAAGTGTGGAAATTGTATATCTAGTAAAGATATTTTGGAAGATAAAATAATTTTGGAAAATTATTGGGAATCTGATGATGTTGCGCATCTTTATTGATAGTTAAATAACCGACTATCAATAATTACCTTTAGATAGGTATTTGTTGTGAATTGGAAGAATTTGAATGCCACACTTATTTTTGAATAATCGCTCACTATTCGGGTTAGCCGGGAAAGGACCATGGGGTCGTATAACCCATTCCGAATATGTGATACGTCATTATGAATCTCATTCGAAGACCGGTGTTGAAGACCGGATATTTTTGAAAACGGAAGGATTACCGTCGAGTTACTCTACATCGACTGATCTTCGATTTAGAGGTTTTATCACCCTTAGTGACGGGAAGTCCTGACGTGATTGAAAATTATCCGGACGTGCAAGGGCTTCGTGAGAAGTGCCTTCGGTTCTGTTCGATCCCGGAACAGACTTGTATGGATTGTGTGTCTGACGTTACAATTTGAGATATAAAGCTGATTTCTTTCAAATACATTTCTGTTGGTGGTGGAGAATTTATTCTCTTAGCTTAACACCCTTCTCTGAGACGTACGAGCTCAGAGGTTATGTAGTTGAAATTTATCAGCGATATATCCCAATTTGGTAACGTGGCATACTGAGTGTTGCTGTGAAATGGTCAGTGTTTGATCATTTGTGATATGATCATTTGTTTGATCTTATATCTTTGTGATCATAGGTTGATCATTTTGTTTGACCCGAAGCAGGGCTTTTTGAGAAAGCGTAGCTTTGTGGACGAGACTTCATCGAGCCTCACACCCCGGAAATGGTCAAAACAGGAAGGATGCAGCAAGGTTCTAGGGAGTAGCGCCCCTTAGTGTATGTCATTCCTTCTGGATAAAGGTGGTATCATGGTATGGAGCCCAGATACTTAACCTCTGTGGTTGGTGCAAAATTTATTTCTTTGTGGTTGTTGCGAATCGGGGATCATCGGGAAGATCGGTGACGATCGGGGGATGGCATACGCGTGTCAGTAGTTACCTATTTTTGCAGAGGTAACCCGGCCTTGTGTTGGCAAAGATCCGGTTATGTTCTCGGGTCGTCTATTCCAGGGACGTACCCATCGTGGATAGGAAGTTCCTTAGCCTGACCATTTGTTGGAAATCCAAAGAAACAATACGAGCCTTTACGATTTCAATTGTATAACCTGTCTCCTCAGGAGGCAGCTATAGCAGGCATAATATAATGGTACCTATGCTGGCTAAGATTTATATTATACTTTCGAAATGTTTTCCACTATGCACTAATAATAATATCAAAAAGGTTTTGATTTTTGCGTAGTAAGCATCTTTGACTAACATAAGAAGTAATCTCCTCCAAGTCTGCGTTTGCATTGTGTGTGTGGTGGGAGGTCTTATGGTAGTTTCATTTTCCAAAAGCATTGCGAATTGACTTTAAAATTCTCTGCTATTTATTATAAAGAATAACTGTTTTACGATCTCACACCAGTCACCATGACTGACTCGGAGTTTATTGTTTCCCTTCTAAACTCTGGGTGCCCACCAATTTCCACACGGGCAGTCTAGAGTTAGATTATCAGGATATTCTGGAGCTTTGGAGATAAGCTGGAGGACGAGACGTAGTATTTGTATCTAATAATATTTATTCCGCTGTGTATTCTGTATGAGGACAAGTTATATAACTGTCCATTGTTGTATATTGACTCTGATGATTGATGTATATATATAAAATGATATAGTTCTTTGTTTTAAAAGACTAGTGTTTATTTATTATATATTGTTCCGCTGCGATGTGTAAGATTCTGATATTGTTTTCTGTTCTGATGTTGTTCAGTTGTTCTTTCTTTCTCTTCTTCTTCTCTTTTTCTTCTATTTCTTCTTTCTAAAACCCTCACTATTGGAGTTTCCGGCACTCGATTGCTCGGCAGTCGATAAAGTTAGTATCGATGTCGAATTTTCGAAAGTCGAAAATTTCGGTATGTGACAGCTGGGCTTGGTGCGTTGCTATACTTTAACTTTGCATGCATTAGGCAAGTGAAAGATAAAAATGAGTGAGCTTCTTTTTTCTTCAAGGCTTAGCCGAACAAAAGAGAAAGGAGGAAGGGAAGGAAGTCTTGATGCGTGAGGAGCTGATGAATTGGAAATGAATAGGCTAAGAAATGAACAGCCTATTATTTGTGATATAAATTTTCAAGTTTACAGAACAGACCAAAATATGAACGGACCGTAAAATAATAAATAAGAATAGGGAATAGAAAAGGTCTAGGCTTAAATTCAGGGGAATAGAATTGTAAATAGCTCTACAGTTTAACCGATAGATAATGAATGGTCACAACCGATATGGTTACCGTTTTCACGTATTCCGCTGCGTATCGGACTTCAAAACACAGGATTGAATATACCACCGAGATCAGCACGACGAGACGATCAAAATGGTATATAGATGTTAGTGGTACGATCATCCGATCAAAAGTCGATATCGGTACCGAAATGCTGCTAATATGCCAAAAATAAGATAAACGGAGCAATAATAGTCAAAATTTGGAGAAACGAAATATGACGTCACACTCAGAAGATGATTTACGAATTTATTATGTAAAAATATTCAGGTTTGGAAAAAAAATTATTATCATCAAATATTAACTGATTTGAATTGAAATAAAATTACACAATAAAATAAACTTCCATATTATCAGATGAAAATTTACCATTTGCTATGTTTAAATATACGTATTCCAAATATTAAATTTTCAATTCAAAATTTTATTATTTAAAATTTCACAAAATTTCACTTAATTTTAGTATTAAAACCGTTAAAATTTACGGGTCGTTACACACGCGCGGTTTGTTCCGCTTGGATTGTATCGAAACTCCGGACATTTTAGCACTGGTTTGGACGAATTCTGTGACTGTTGAATTTTGGGCCTTATTTTGGATTTCAAATCGATTTGAAATCAAAGGTGAGTGTTTTGACCCACTCACGACTACTAGATTATCTTATGTTGGTTAAATTGAATTTATGATGCGACTAGAAATTGGTTGGTTGATGTTTGGTATATTTAAATTGTCATTCCGGTTAAATTCGATTTTTATTGAATTTATTCGCCATTAATTTCATATTATATTTTAAATTTCCAGTTAATACCTGTCGTTGATAATCATACACTTGTTATTGTTTATTTAGTTGGTTTGAATAATGATGGTGATGGATGTTTGATTGTTGATATTGGATGACTGGATGTTATATTTATATATTATTATAACACTGCAAGTTCCTGTAGTTTATTTGCTAGAAAATCCCTATGGGTTGAAATGATACATACTCGAACGATCTGATAGATTAGAGAGGAATCGTTATGAGTTGAAATGATAGGTTCAAGCGATTTCAAGGATTTGAAGTTAAATTTGGGATTGCGGGTTGAAATGATATATACTTGTAAATTTAAATGTATTACAGATTGAAATGATATACATCCGTATCACTTGACCATAGGGTAGAAAATTATATACGGACACCAGATTGGTTAAATCAAACGATTTTAAACCCTTAAATCTTGAATTTGGTTAAAGGATATTTCGAAGGAAATTGATTTATATAAACTAAATTATTTTGTGAAAATCAAAATTTTAAATGTTGAAATTGGAAATTGGTTTAAATTGAAATTTAAAGTTGAAATTTGAAGTATAACTGAAATTTATCGGAATTGAGTTATTGAAACGTTTGAAAATGTAAATTTGAAATCTACTAAATTTGAAATAGTTTGGATTTATTGTTCGAACATGGATTTGAAATCAATATTGATTAAATGGTCTTAAATGAGAATTTGAATTGAAAGACAAAAAAATTAATTTGTTGATTTGAAAGCTGGACATGGTCCAGATGCGTTGAATGAAAGAAATAGTTTAATTTGATATTAATTTCAAATTTATTATTTTGATATAAACTGTTTAAAAATATATTATTTTAAATCCTGATTATGAAGATTTTCAAACTATTAAACTAATTTAATCTATTTTAAACTATTTTAATCAATTTAAACTATTTTAGTTTATTTTAATCTGTTTTAATCTATTTAATACTATTTAATCTATTTTAACCTATTTTAAACTAATTAACCCATTTTAATCTATTTTAAATCTGTTTAATCTATTTTAAATCTATTTAATCTATTTTAAATCTATTTAGTCTATTTTAAATCTATTTAGTCTAATTTAAATCTATTTAGTCTATTTTAAATCTATTAAGTTTATTTTTAATCTATTTAGTCTATTTTTAAATCTATTTAACCTATTTTAAATCTATTTAACCTATTTTAAATCTATTTAACCTATTTTAAATCTATTTAGTCTATTTTTAATCTATTTAGTCTATTTTTAATCTATTTAATCTATTTTTAAATCTATTTAATCTATTTTAAATCTATTTAATCTATTTTAAATCTATTTAATCTATTTTAAATCTATTTAATCTATTTTAAAATCTATTTCATCTATTTTAAATCTATTTGAACTATATTAAATCCACCTAAACTACTTTAATCTGTTTTTAAACTATTTTAAAGTATTTTAAACTATTAAAACTATTTTAAAACTATTTAAACTATTTTCTAAAAATAAAACGGTGCAAGGTTGGACTGCTATATTAAAATCCTTGAATTAAAAGCGAATATGGTTAAATGATGTTATAACCTGTGTTGGGATTTAAATGATATTTTCTAATGAAATGATATATTTGATTGAATATGATGATTTTGAAATGGATTTAACCTATTTTGTCGATATGATTTCGAAAGTGATATGTTGAATCAAATATGATATTTTGATATCAATTATGAATTGTAAAAGAACCATCCAGTGTGAAATAAGTGTTTGCTTGTTAAAGAGACAGGGATTAGATATTGTCATACTCTTTGCCAATACCGAAAACCACTTTAACAACTGTGTATGTGGTGGAGATTCCAGAATGAAGTAGGATGGTTTAGCGAACGATTCTGTCTGAGGTATTTACGTAGCCCTGACTCCCACGAGTCAGCTTTATGTGACTAAAATAGGAGCCACGCCAGGCCAAGTGAGGTCGCACCTCCTATCGGGCACATTTCTTCGATACCATATTATGACTTTGTGATTGATTTGGTGGCCACCCATCGATTTTGATTATGGGAGTGTGTTCCGAGGTGGGAGGTAGTAGCTGCTATGCGTTACCACCAGTCCGGATCCACAAAACGATAGTATCCTACCCTGGGCATTGCCTCGCATGCCTTGTCACATGCCTTATCGCGCCTTCTACGAGTTTGGTTTGTATCGTACCTATGGAGTGCTCCCTGATAGCCAACCAATTTACGGGGGAGTTTACAGTACTATATAGACTACGACATTATATAAAATGTGTTAAGGGGGATATCGGTAACGCCTTAAAGCTATTTTAATACCTTACTTTACCATCGACACTATTATAATAGTGTATTGTGCTATGTATGTAGATAGTTTAACGGATCCATAGGAGATGGAATCCCGAACTTCTCTTAAGTTATTGAACTCACGTTAGACACTGGATAAGAGATCTCAAACCCCATAAACATCTCCGACACCATTACACTCATGTTTATTTACTGTTGATTTGACTTACATAAGATCTTTTAGTTCTTACTCGAGTGTTATGTCTTTTTAATTTGCTCGGGTTAGTCTAAGGTTTTCAGTTTATCGAAGACTGCTTTTGGAGGACAAAGACAAAGATTTAGTACTATTATTATTATTTATATTATGTCCACCGCATCATGTTGTTCCGCTGCATTATTTATTTATTACTGTTGTATGTACTCTGATTCTGTATTATAGAAGTGAAATCAAATGTATTTGTAAAACAGATTCATGAACTGTGTATTTGATTGTTATATTTTATCATTCCACTGTGAGATTCCGTATTTGTTTTCTTTCTTTCTTTGCTTTTTCTTATTTACCCCATAACAATCTTCCCTTTTGAATGGTTTGAGTCTAATGTGTGTGGTTTATCGTCGATTTATACCGTCCAAAAAGGTGGGCTGTTACATAATTTATAAGTTTAATAATGATAATAACAACAACAAACGGTAGTTTGAATAAATTAACTAAGTTTATGAAAAATTTATAAATTTGAGATAATTTATAAAAATTAACTAAGTTAATAAAGTTTAAGTTTGAGATAATTTATAAGTTTCTGTTAATTAAAATATAACTTATGACATTTTAAGTTTTAGGAATAGAGATAATTTATAAGTTTAATAATAATAATGAACAATAGTTTGAATAAATTAACTAAGTTTTATAAAAAATAAATACGTTTATAATAATTAACTAACTATTATAAAAATTAAGAAATTTATAATAATAATAATAATAGATAAAATTAATTAAGTTTGATAATAAGTTAACTGATCCTTAGAATAATTAAACTAATTTTTATAAAAATTAACCAAATTTTTAAAAATTAACTAAGTTTAATATAATTTAACTAAATTTTATAAAAATTAAATAAATTTGTACAAATTAATTAAGTTTTATTAGAATTAACTGAGTTAGTAAGTTTTTAAAAATTAAATAAATTTATTATAAAAATAAACCAAGTTTTATAAACAGGAAAATAGGCACAAGGACAAACTTAGAAAAAAAATTAGGCTGAAGGACAACAAGTTTGTTTTTTAGACTGAAGGACAATGCTAGTTATAAATAGCATTTTGTATAGTGTAAAACTGAATATAATGCTAGATATAACTAGCATTTTGTACAGTGTAAAAGTTGAATATAATGCTAACTATAACTAGCATTTGTCCTTCAGCCTAAAAATGAAGCTTGGTGTCCTTCAGCCTATTTTTTTTTCAAAGTTTGTCCTTTTCCCTAATTCCCTCTTTTATAAAATATATCTAAATTAACTAAGTTTTATAAAAATTATTTAAATTTAGTAAAAGTTTCACAAGGATGTTTGATATATTTTAAATATGCAAAACAGTTTCATAATCATTTGTTGATTGTTAAACTTGTCTACAAGCAATTAGCTTTTTAGGAATAAAGACCAGCTGCAAAGAATTGTTGGTCATCAATAACATTTTTTTAGTACTTGTTGTGTAAACTTGTTTATGAATGGTTATGGAGTTTATGTGAATTTGCTCATTTTGTCAAAAAACTTTTATCGAAATGGTATGGATATCATATTTGATTATATGATTAACATGTTGTTTCAATTGTTTGAATATGATGATTATGTGATTGATTGATTGGTTGTTAGTTTGAATACAACGATTATGTGGTTGATTTCTAGTTTTAATAAGACTATTATGCGAGTGATGGTTGGAAATGGTATAAGCCACTAAAAGGAAACAGAGCAAGTAAATTATGCTACAAAACGGTTAATAACTTTTAGCGGCATTTTAAAAACACTACAAAAATAAATGTAAATAGTTGTGATACTATTTTCGTAGCCTTGAAAAATGCTAGTAAACGATGGGATAAGACATGCTACTAATAGTCTGAAACTTTTTGTAGCGATTTTAAAATCCTAGAATATAGCGTTATCTACAACACTACAAAAAGTTTCAGACTTTTAGTTGCATGTTGTGTCGCAGCGTTTACTGAAACGCTACTAAAAGTTTTGTTAGCGTTTTTTCAACGCTACGAAAGGCCTTTTCCGCTGTAATGTTCCCTTTTTGGCAAAGATTTTGGTTAGTCGGTGCATTTGGTTAGCCATTTTAGGCAGGACCAAAGTCTTACCCATCCTCCCTATAAGAGGTGCTTTAATCAGGCCTTAAAGGCGGAACTGAAGGCTAGTCGGTGTTTTTGTCCAGACTATCTTAGGCAGGACCAAAGGCTTACTTCATCCTCTCTCCTAGAGATGCTACGGCCGGGCAACGTAGGTGGGACCGAAAGCTTGCAGTGCTCTAGCTAGGCCTTATAGGCGGGACCAGAGGCTTACTCTAACCTCTCTCTAGGAGCTGCTTTGACTAGGCCCTTGTGACAGAATCAAAAGTTTTTCTTTTATTTTATAGATCCTTTTTATGAAGCGTTTCTCTTTATTAAGCACTTGATCTTTGTAGATACTTTGGTCTTTTGCTCAAATCTTGTTAACAAACTCTTGGAGTTCTCCTTTTCCCAAAAAAATCTTTACCATTCCTTTTAGGGCTCGACACCGATTGATTTCGTGCCCATTTGTTCAGTAATATTGACAATAAGCACCCTCGAGATTTATTTCATTTCCTTATCGCTTCTTCTTTGAAGGCCAATAGTCCAACTTTTCTTTCGTTAGGAGATAGATGTTTTCATAGGAGGTGGTAGGGAATAGGCTCTAGCAGATCGAGAATTTCTAAGTGATTGTGTCTTTGGTCCCCATTTGGCTTTTTTGTAACATTTGATAGGCTCATTAGCTCTAAGAGCAAGTTATCTCTTTAAAAATTCTCGAGTTTTGATTAGTGTGGGAGAGCAATCGATTTCTCCCTTCCACTTTTGGGCAAACTCATTGAAATCCTTTGTTATTTCATTTTCGAAGAAAGTTCCTTTAGCTTGGAGCTGTATAGCTTTTCTTATTTCCGAGAACGGGTCATTCCTTTTCTTGTTCTCTTTTCTCATAGTAGGATAATAAGCAAAGATCACGGTAGATCCCATATGGAATGGATTTATGCTCCAGTTATCTGGGTCATAAGGAATTACTCGCCTCTTTTTTGCTAGAGTTTTTAGTGCCATGTTTCTCAATTTCAATACTTATTCCTCGTGGAATTGAAGGTTATGAGTGACTTAATAAGAAGAATTTCTAAAGTGAGGCTTGGAGGATCCTTGTTCGGAGACAGTCATTGTGCAATTTAATAGGTTATGCATGACACAAAAAGGCCTCAATGGGAAAATGCTGGATATGGGGGAAGTCCTTTGTGGAGATATGCCGGATATGGAAAGTCCTCTATAAGGATATGCCAGATATGGAAAGTCTTCTGTATGGATATGCGAAGAGTCAGAGATTCGAGCCCTTCTTCTAGCGCTAAAATGTTAGCAAATTTCTTCGCTAACCTAATATGCAAGGCAGACTAAAGCTAGTTGGAATAAGGGCTTAAGTTGCCTTATGCAAACTCAAGAGAATATGCAAGTCCAAGTCTGAAGATAAGTGATTTGCATGTCCATAGTTCAATAATAGTTGAGTATACACATTCGAGAGAAGTATGCTACGCAAAGTTAATTGCCCAAACCCTTATGTGTAAAAGTGCAAGTATTACAATTAGCTTTAAAAATCCCCAAATCAATTTAGGGTACAAAACTTTAAAAAAAATAAGAAATAAGGAAACAATGATTCGTCCCTCATTAAGTGGTGGAGGGGTTCAATTTATAGGGGTGTCAATCACGTAGGATGGTTGACATTGTTTGTAACGACCCGTAAATTTTAATCGTTTTAATAACGTAATTAGTTGAAATTTTTGTGAAAATTTAAAACGATAAAATTTTGAAATAAAAATTTCATATTTGAAATGCGTCTAGTTAAACATAGCAACTGGTAAATTTTCGTCCGAAAATATGAAAGTTTATTTCGCGCGTAAATTTACTTCAATTTAATCGGTTAAAAAGCGATGAAAATAAAATGTTTCCGAAACCTAAATATTTTTACATAGAAAAATTCTAAAGCATCTTCTGAGCAAGATGTCAGTTTGTCGTTTTTCCAAATTCGGAAATCTTTGACTTCGTCGATCTTATTTTTCAGTGTTTTTCTTGCATTTTCCGCTATTAGAAAATTCGAATTTTCATCATTCAATCATACCACTGATATCTGTATACCGTTTTGTTCATCTCGTCGTGTTGATCTCAACAGTGTATTCATTTGTGTATTTTGGAAACTCGGTACGCGATAAAATTGTTGAAACGGTTAATCGCACCGGTATACATTTTAAACTGTTGGGTTTCTCTGACCCTTCACCTATTTATCGGAAAAGAAACAAACAGTAATTTGGCTTTAATACGTCTTGAATTACTGAGCTTGACTTTACATCTTGCCGTTCAAAATTTTATACCTCCATTCATTTTACATGTAACTTTTGCCTTTCCCATATACTCAAATTTATTACTGTTCACGTCCTTTCTTATCCTCGAAATCCATACGTTATAGAACAAGTTTACTTTCACATTTACTGCACATCTCCTCTCCTCTCCTCTTTATTTGGATCTCGCCTTCTTCCTTTCCCCTCATATTTTTCCTCTCCCCTCATTTTTCCTTCAATCTCGGTTGCCCCACCCCGTAACCAAAGCTCGGCCAAAGCCACCGCTCCTCCACACCAACTCCGAGACGTGCAAACCCATGCTGCCAAGCAACCAACCCGAGACCCTCTTCCAAACCGTGCATCCTCCATCTCTCTCTCCACCTTGCTCACCTCATACCGAGCGTTAAAACTCCAGGCTCACCATCGAGCATCCGAACCTCCATGTCGAAGCCGCCTCACTCTCTTCCAGATCTCACCCTACCCACGCGCCCCCGACCACCTCCGCATGCGCCACTTCCGCCTTCACAGCCGCTAGTCTTCCTCTATTTCTCCTCCATCTCCCACTGCTCTACCCACGAGCCGCCTAGCCAAATGAGCGGGCGAGCATCACGCTCTTCGCCGCCGTTCTTGAGTCAGTGCCTCCTCTTCTATACTTGAGCTTCCTATTATTTTATGGTATGTATTCTTATATATATGTAAATAGTTCTGAAGTTATATATGTGTACGTATGAGCCAGGCGTATGATTTATTTGTTCTTGCAGCTTCTGTTTTACTTTTTAGATAAAGTATGCTTTTATATTACAGTATGCTTACATATTTATCTGGGTATAATATTTAAATAGCTTTCCTAAAAAAAAATTGGATATATATATGTTATGAACTAGCTTGCATATAGTGTATATATTTTAATTTATGAAGACTTTATGAGATATATATTGGTTTTAAAAGGTATATACAAGTACTAATTTATGCATGTACATATTCATTGGTTTGTATTGATATATGTTGTACATATAAAGGCAAGTTTAGGATATTTCTGTATTTTTTTATGTTAAAGTACATAAAATATAATAGGTTTAAAGCTATGTATGTTGTTATATAGACTATGTCAAAAGATATATACCTATATTTTTATCATATAAGCTGTATGTACTGTGCATTAGTTACATATATAATTTATACAGGTTGGTTTGTAAACAACTTGTAGGCAGGTGTTTTATTTATACAATACATTTGTTTATTAATAGTTGAATAATATGTTAACCACACCTTCTCTGTTGCTTTTGTATATATTCTTATATAGATGTATTTGCTTCACACGTGCCTACTCTGTTAAAATAATGTGGTCTTGCTTACTTATGTTATTAGTATATTTGACCATACAGTATTGTATATAGAGTATGTGAAGTTACATTGGATGGTTATATTAACTTTAAACTTTAAAACGTGTATGAGTTTGTAAGTTATAATGTAGTACAAGTTTAATAAAGTAAGTTTATGAAGTAAATACTAGATTTCGAAATGTTGGTTTCGGCTAGTTATGTAGAGAGTATGTACATATGTTTGTTTTCAAGGTATACTTGTGTTTAAATTTTTGATTTTATTAAAATATATATGTATTTTAAATTGAATATTGGGTTTAAAGAAATAATAATATAGTATACATCTCATCTAATTTTTTTTGTTTATCAAACTGATTTATTTATTTATATATATATATATATTTCTTTTTTTCTCATCGATCCCTTATTACTAGCTTTGTTCGTTGAATTCGTGCCAATTTGCTTTGCTTGGATTCGAAACTCAATTTCTATGTCCGTATCAGTGTGCGTATCTGTGTGATGTCTATCTTCTCTCTAGCCTCGAAAGGTGAGCACTCACTCACGATTAACGTTCTTTTATTTATTAATTTTGATTTCAATTGAAACGACAATTGAAATATGCTGCTGTTAGATATTTACACTGTTATTACCTGTATCAGTTCACCTGTGACATCTGACACCATTATCTGTTATATATGCAATGATAATCCAGTTTGGTTGTTAAATGATTGATTGTTTGATGTTTAAAATTGGACGTTAAAATTGTAATGTATAAAGTGATAAATATTATGCAAATAAATTTGACGTAGGATAATTAAAATTTGAATCGACACATATGTTGAAATTTGATTAGCTGAATATGACCTCTTTTAATTGTTAAATTAATTGACATGTAGAATAGTGATAATTACACTTTGAACCATTGAATGTATATTTGATTAATTGTTGTAGTGTTAAAATTGAAATCGAATGACAATTGAAGAACCGTATAAATATTAGTGTAATAATCTTTAATCTACATGAAATGATAGTGTAGATTCTAGAAATAATTATATTAATTTGCACAAACAACAATGCGAATTAATACGATTATTTCGGGATTATTTGAATTGATTATTGGATTAATATTGGTTGTTGTTATTACTTGTTTATTTACTTTGACACCATCCCAGTTATCACACTGCAAGTTCCCTTTGCTATGCTATGATTTTGAATTGAATTGGAATCGGGTTGAAATGATAAATACCCAAATTGAACTTTGACCTAGGATAGAGAATTGAATAAAACCCGATTGGTCAATAATTTGATTTAAAAATAAACGAAGATTTTATTTGAATAAATAATATGGTTTTGAAATGAAGTTGAAATTTAAATTTTTGATGAAAGGAAAATGTTAATATTTAATAATCTGAAACAAAAGATTAACAATGTAATTAATGAAAGAATGTTGTTTAATTTGAGAAATGATTGGATTAAGTTTGAAATGATTTAATAATTAAGTTTGAAATTATTAAACTTTGAAATTATTTAATAATTAAGTTTTGAATTATTTAATAATTAAATAAGATTGAATTATTTAATGATTAAATTGAATTGAATTCTTTAATAAGTAAAATTGGACTTTTGAATAAGTGAATTTACTTCGTAAATAATTGAAATTGAGTTTTCTTTATTAATTAAGTTTTGGAAAATTATTTAAGTAAGTAAATAAGTGAAATTGAATTTCTTTAACAAGAAATAAAATGTGATTTATTGAAATTAATGTAAGACTTGTAATTGAAAGAATTGATTTGTCGAATTTAATTTAATTCCGAAATTGTAAGTTGTGATTTAATGAAGTTGAATTTAAATAATGGATTTAATGAATTGGAAATTTAATAGAAATTATTTTGAATGGCAAATTTACTTAATGAATATTTGAATGAAATCGATAAATGAATTTAAATTGATTTAAATGTTAAATTAAATTAATTTAAATAATTTTGGAATGAAACTTATATACGAACTTGAATCAATATTTGAATTGTTTAAATAAAATTTGAAATTGTATTATAAGATTTTGAAATGATAATTTGGAAGTTTTGAAACGTAAAATTTGGAAATTGTTTTAGAAAGACAAATGAAATGTTGATTTACAAATTTTAATTGAGATTGAAATTGATTTGGTTTTGAAATTTATTAAACGACCAATCGGTGTAATAATCACGAAAGTTATTAAAGAGACCGGAATCGGTTAGGGACATACTCACTGTCTAAACCGAAAACCACTTTAATAACTATACGCAGAGTATGATCCAGAATGAAGTGGTTGGAATGGTGTACGTTGATGACTGAAGAAAGAGAACGATAATGGATAGCCTTGACACTTGTGTCAAATTGGAAATGACTAAAACAGGAGCCGTGCCGGGCCAATGGAGGTCAGCTACCTCAAGCGAACACACTTCTTCGAACTACTCATTACTTGTTGTCGATTGGTGCACCCTTGATTTTGGGAGTGTTGTTTCGCGGTGTTGTGGTCGCTGCGGCGATGCGTTCTCACCAGTCCGGAACAGGCAAATGGTAGTTCACTACCTTGGGTATTGCCTCATGTGCCTTGTCATACTTGTATCCCTATACGCGACCACTACGATTTGTTTTGTACCTTTAGTATATGGATTGCCCTCTGGTGACTTCCGGTTTTGGGGAAACTACGGACTTGTATATGCTCTTGGGAATAAAAATGTGTTAAGGGTGGAATGGGCCATGACTTAACACTATTTTGATACTTTATATTACTGATAAACATTATCTACTTATCGTACACTATTACATAGTAGATAGTTTAACAAATCCTTAAAGGATGGTTATTCCAAACATCCTTTGAGTTACTTGTATTTCAATTGCTATTTCACTTGAGTTGGAAATATTAATATAAGAATGTTAATCCTGACTCGAGTGTCTTGTGTTTTGCTTTACGCTCGGGTCAGACTGAGTGTACCAGTATTCGAGACTCACCTTTGGAGTTGGAGCTTTGCTTGAATATCCAGCCATCTATTCTGCTTTCAGTATTCTATGATTCCAGTGATGTATTCTGATTTGTATCTGATGTATCGTATTACTCTTCCGTTGTATCTGGTTTAACTCTGATGTAACTTATACATTTATATAGTAGCTTCATGAACTACTATCACTTTTATTTCCGCTGCATTTATTATTCTGTGTCTGTGATCTGTAATTATTTATTTACTGTATATGCTCAGTTTTGCCAATTTAAATTAACAACGCGGTATTTTGAGCAATTCAATTCCGGCATGAGTGTCTACCTATACACTTATAATGGATGCGAATGGTGCAAAATAACGGGTCGTTACATTGTTGAATCATGAGTTTTGATTCATGAAAAAAAGCTTAAACAATCAAGTGATGAGACTATACAATCAAGCGACAAAAAGAGAATGAGATATGCTATTAAACTACAAAGGAGACAAGACTTCAAATCTAAGTATAATATGTTTATTTATGGAAGTTTTAGTCATTAGATATAGGTTGAAATTGTTAAAATCTATCCTCAAGTAGTTTACACAAAATCAAAGTTGTTTTAAGATTCAAATTATTTAAAGAAAGTATTAACTATGCACTGACAGCCAGGTCAGTCGACTGACCAAAAATTACCAGTCGACTGAACCTGTTCAGTTGCACAGGTATACTCTGTTTTACACAGTCTTTGAATATTCAGTTGACTGGTCGATTTTGCTCAGTCGACTCGACGATTCTAACAGCTATTTTTTCTGAAGAGACACTTCCATTTGCGAAGAGTTACGATCCAAATTGAAGAGATATGGCTGCATCTTTATATCAAAACCCTTCGTGAATAGTTTTAGTTGTTTGTCTACTATATAAACACATTAGATTCACTTCTCAAACCACCGAATTTCATTTTGTTTTCTGACTATACTCTCTACTATCTATCCCTGCATTCTAAAAGCAATCACAATCTTTATATTGCTTGAATCTCTGAACTAATCAATATATTCTTTGATTCTAAGCAATATCTTCCTTTCATATCTTCACGCACACAATATATACTTGAGGATTTGATTATAGGAAGGTTGTATACTTAATGACATATCAGTGTTATTCAGAACACAATTGTCAACTATTTTCTTATACCAGTAAAAGTCATGTTCGGTTGTTCAGGCGGTAAAAGTCCTCTTTCGGCTGTTAGAGGCGGAAAAATCTTGTTCGGCTGCTCAAGTGTTGTATACCTATTCCTCCGGGTTAAGTGAGGGGTTATTGAGTTTAAATTCCAGAAGGAAGTCTGGGACTGGACGTAGAACGGGAAGTTCGAACCAGTATAAAAACTCCTGGTGTGCTTATTCTTATTTGCTTTATTATTATTATCTGTTTCCGCATTTAGATTATAATATATTCCATATTACACGATCCTAAGTGATAACTAGCCACACAGTAGTCACTTACATTTGGTATCAGAGCAAGGACATCCTATAACCGTAACACAGTTATTTGATAATTTTTTTGTAATATGGATAGTAACACCAATTCTAGCATTAACATTAACTCTAGTTTCACTGAAGGTCAGTCAATTGCTCGACCACCCCTATTTAATGGTCTTAACTATAATTACTGGTCAACTAGAATGAGAATATATATGCAAGCTAATGGTTTTGAAACCTGGAATATTACCCAAAAGGAATATACCATGCCAACAGAAGATTTTTCAACTTGGACTACTGCACAAAAAACTGATGCTACTTCAAATGCTAAAGCTATGAACATGTTATTCTGTGCATTAGATAAAAATGAGTTTAATAGGGTTAGTATATGTACAACTGCTTATGAGATATGGAGAACTCTAAAAATAACTCATGAAGGAACTAACAAAGTCAAACAAAGCAAAATCTCTATGTTGAAAAATCAGTTCCAAAATTTCAAAATGAAACCAAACGAAATTATAAATGACATGTACTCTAGATTCCAAGAGATATATCACTCACTATTCGCACTAGGAGAAAAATTTTCTGACTTTGATATAGTATCAAAAATCCTAAACTCTTTAACGGATGAATGGGAAAGAAAGGTCTTAGCTATTGAAGAAGCAAACGATCTTTCCACTCTAAAACCAGAAGAGTTAATATGAAATCTAATGTCATATGAAGTGAATTTGCAGGCAAACAAATTTCATGCACAGGATAAAAAGAATCTAGCATTTCAAGCAGAAACAGATGATTCTGATTCAGATGAAGAGGATATGGCACTTATTGCAAAAAAATTCAAAAAGTTTTAGAAATTCAGAAAGAATAACAAGTTGAGGAGTTACAAAAATAACTCTAACAACAACAATAATAGCAATAAACCATCATCCTCTGTCATAGAATGTTATGAATGTCATAAAAAGGGTCATATGAAGAAAGATTGTCCAGAGAAAAAGAAAAATAAATTCAAGAAGGACAAATTCAAGAAGAAAGCATTTTCAGTAACATGGGATGATTTAGATTCTTCTTCATCATCAAAGAGTGATAGTGACAGTGACACAGAGCAAGCAAATGTATGCTTCATGGCTACAAGTGATGATGTAAGTGAACTAAGTTTTGAAGATTTGGTTGAAATTAATTCAGAACTAGTGGACTTCGTAAAACAAACTAAAAAGCAAAATAAAGAGTTACAAGGAAAATTAAATAGATCTGAATTAGAAATTAGTATGCTAAGAGATGAGAAGAAAATTCTAGAAGAAGAACTTGAAATATCTCAAGAATCTAATTCTAATTTAACATCTCAACTTTCCATGATAACTCAGGAATTAGAAATTCAGAAAAATAAAAATGATCAACAGAATTCAGTCGACTGAACAAGATCGACCAGTCGACTGAATATCTATAAACAGCCTATTGAACTTGTGCACATATGTATACACGTTTATATTTTCAAATTCATTCAATTGAAGTTCATAGACCAGTCGACTGACCTAGTTCCAACTGCTATTTTTTTGAAAAGACACTTCCTTTTTTGAATGGCTTTCTTCCTCGCGAAGAGTTGCAGCCATTGTTATTCGTTGAGAACTCTTCACCAGTAGTTGCAACTCCTTAACTACTATATATATGCATGAATTTCAAGATCAAATAACTTCACTTACTTGCTTGTACTTGAATCATATTTTCTGAATCAACTACTCTCTTGAACTCATACATTCATTGCTTACAATCACAATTCTATATATCTAAAGCAATTTGAAACTTCCTAATCTTCATATACACACAACCGTACACATCATACTTGAGGAAAAGATTATAGGAAGGGTGTACTACAAGTGACAAATCCGTGTTATTAGAACACACAAGGTCAAGACAATCTACTTTGTAATCAAAGTCCTGTTCGGTTGCTCAGGCGGTCAAGTCCCGTTCGGTTGCTCAGGCAGTCAAGTCCTGTTCTGTTGTTCAGGCTGTAAAAAGTCCTCTTCGGCTGTTTGTGGTGGAAAAATCCTGTTCAGCTGCTCAGGTGTTGTATACCTATTCCTCCGGATTAAGAGAGGGGTTTATAGAGTTTAAATCCAGAGTGTAGTCTGGGACTGGACATAGAACAGGAAGTTCGAACGAGCATAAAAATCCCTGGTGTCATTTACTTTACTATTTATTTTTTATACTCATATTCCGCATCAGCAGATAACTTAGTGTATATCGCACTACCACTGCATTTACATTGTTTACAACTATTGGCCATTTCGATCCTATAGCACAGTCACTTTCATTTGGTATCGGAGCCTGGAATTCTATCGATCGTCACAACATCATAGAATAATGGCCAGAAAACGATCCAGTCGAAATCCAACAGGCAAAATCCCTGTCAAAGTCACCAGTGAGGACTACAAAAAGGTACTTTCTGATTTACAAATTTCAGTAAATGGTAATAATGAGTTAGTTAGTATATGCAATAAAATCTCAAAACATAATTTTCTTATTTCAGAAAAGTTGAAATCAATCAAAATTGAAAATGAGAAATTGAAAAATGAGAAATTAGATTTAGAAAATCAACATGGTGTTTTGAAAAATATTTTTGAGGCTCTTAAAGATTTTCTAGATGAACAAAATACTATGTTTGAAAAAGAAAAAGAAATTTTTTCAAAAGAAAATACAAATTTGAAAAGACAAAATGATTTATTACAATCATCTTTAGATAATTCAGAATCTCGAATTTTTCTTCTCGAAAATGAAAACTATACGTTAAAAATGGAGAATTCTGAATTAAACAAGCAAATTGATATTTTGAAAAACAGTGATATTTCTTTTGAAAATAATAATTGTGACTTTAAAGCTAAATTTGATAAACTTAACACTGAAGTCACAAAATTTAATAAAGGTCAAAACAATTTAAACATGATTTTATCTAGTTCTAGACCTTTACATGATAAAAGTGGTTTAGGATATGATAAAACTAATCGTAGAAATAGCACTAGATATGCTTTCATGTATAGTAAAAATGTTAGTGCTAGTACTAAATTTCGAGTAAAGTCTAAATCCAATTTTAATAGAAATTCAAATACTGCTATGACCAATAATGTTTATAATTTCTCTAGAAGTACAAAATCATTGACGGGAAATAAAAATAAAAATTATCTAAGTATTTGGGTTTTTGTTAATTGGAAAAGTAGAGAAAAATACATTGATGATTATTTTGATATGGTAGTTAATAATGAAAATTATATTTTTAAAGGTTCAACCACACCCAAATGGGTATGGTTTCCTAAAATTTAGGAAATTATAAGAACCTTGGGTATCGCATGCTT
Source organism: Allium fistulosum (assembly GCA_030737815.1). NCBI lineage: Eukaryota > Viridiplantae > Streptophyta > Magnoliopsida > Asparagales > Amaryllidaceae > Allium > Allium fistulosum. The sequence goes on from CM060906.1 coordinate 58,467,421, forward strand.
TAGATGTTAAATTTTTTTCTGATACCTTATATTATAAGTAGTAGTTATTTTGTTTTATATTTTTCTATGTTAACACTTATGTGGAATATAATTTATGTCATCATATAAACTCTCCTTTTTATTGATGACAAAGGGGGAGAAAGATATTGCTCTAACACTATTTGCAGGAATAAACGATGCAAGCACAAATTAAAGGGGAGAAAAGATTAATTATTTACAGGAATATATAGCATAGATTCAGGGGGAGAAATCTATAGCACAATTACATGAATATATTCAGGGGGAGAGATAAGTCAACAAAGCTTGTCGAAGATTCGTCCATAGCAAATGGAGTTGTTATCATCAAAAAGGGGGAGAATGTTGGATCATAGGTTTTGATTGCTGACAAGACAAATCAATTCACGAATCTACGACAACGAAAACATCCGGACTCAACGACTCAAAGTATGGTTCATATATGTATATATAGTCTAGTTTAGTGCTTTGTTAAAATCTTTCCTCAAGAATCATCATTCACATTCAAATTAACTTGCATGCATATTTTAATCAAAATCAAGTTTTCAAAAAAAATGCATGGAGCGGGGCTCGAACCCGGGTCACTAGTTTAGAAGGCAAGTGCTCTAACCAAATGAGCTATGCTGATTTTGGAGGAAGTCGGATAGATAGAAAAAGTACAAGTGGAACTTTTCATTTCATCGGACGATCCTAAGTATCTTGGTTTAGCAAGAAACAAAACTGCGTTTCACTATCGACATGTGAAGCAGAATATATATCTGTAGCTTTAGCATGTGCTCAAGTAATCTACATGCAACAAACACTGCAAGATTTTGATATAAAATTAATTAAATCTATAATATATTGTGATAACACCAGTGCAATAAATTTATCTAAAAATCCTATCAATCACCCATGAACTGAACATATTGACATTCGTCATCATTTTCTTCGTGATAATATTGAGAAGGATATAGTAAATTTAGAATTTGTAAATTCTGAAAATCAGTTAGCTGATATTTTTACTAAACCACTCAATGAAAATTGTTTTATAAAGCTAAGAAGAGAACTAGGTATAATTTCTTTAAAAGAATTATAACATTTCAATACTAAATTAATTTTTTTTTGATACATGAACTCAGCACCTCTAGCTTGGAAATTCTATGTCTTTACCATTTCACTATTTGTTGTTTCTCAATTGATTTAATAATATATTTTATTTACTTATTTCACTCTTCTCGTGGATAATTCTCAACCATGAAAATTCTAATTATTTTCCTCCTCTAATTATTTTTCTGGTTATCCTTTATTTCATCTATCTACTACTATTTTTTCATTATTATATATACTTGAAGGGTGTCTGTTTATCTCTCCATCTCATTTGCTTTAATCATATATTATTTCTTTCTTTCAACAATGTCCTCCCAAGACAACTCCCCACATGGCTCTGCATGTTCCTCTGTCGATTTCTCCTCACCTTCCTCTGGATCTTCATATTTACCTACACCTACTCCATGTCATGAACCGGCCAAACCATCCAACTATCATACTGGTCATACTCCAGAAAAAAAAGAAGGCACGTTGTTTTTTATTCTTTGGTTCTCCATTAACAAAACAAAAGATTGATGTTTTACATCATTATCAAAAGGAATCAATAGAAATTCAACGAGAAATGTACTATGGACAAAAGCAAAATTCAAAACGACTTAGCTTTCTGGAGCAACTTGGCTGGAAATTTTGCGGCTCGTCTTCATCCAATGTTCATCAACCCACTAGGTCTTCTTATCATCAGTCACCACAACCTCCTCCTGTGTCTCCAAATTCATGGGAACGTGGAAATCACTGGTCTCCATTAAAACCATACAAAGAAAACACTAAAGTTGAACCAGAAGATTGCAAGACTCTGCATTCATCCACTTCTTCTTCATCTAACTAAGTTTTTTTATTTCTATTTAATTCAATTTGTGTTGTATGCTTCGTTGATTAATATATTGAATATATTAATATCTATTTGTTAACACATGCAAAAAGACTGATAATGCTGCAAAAGAGCATTCAGTCGATTGAACGAATTAGGTCAGTCGACTGATTCTGGAAATAGAGAGTTTCGGGATATTGATCAGTCGATTGACCATATAGGACCAGTCGACTTAATGACTAATCTGAACATACTAACTTCTGTTTCACCTACTTTTTACCCTTTTAACCTACCTTCTTCTTTTAAACTTTTCGCTTTTACTTTCCCTTATCAGAATTTCAAAACCCTAGCTCTCAAAATTTTCAAATTCCTTTACTCAATTTTAATTTCAAATGGCTCCAAGACACCCTAAACGATCTAGACAAGCCTCATCCTCTTCCTCTGAGCCTATTGACACCCAAATAGCTCAATGGCATTATGATGCCACAGCTGTCCAAAGATGGAACAAAATGAAGGAAGCACGCTTTCTCGAAGGATATTTTGTTGTGTTTCCTGACTTCTCTACAATAGAATTCAAGAGCTTGCAAGGAGAAGTCATCTAGAATCTCTTCTTGACCACAATCAGAACAATCTCAAAATTAATCATACAATGGTAAAACTCTTTTACGCCAACTTAAATTTGGGTCATCAAAGTCTACGAAATCGTGACAATTGCGTATGGAGTTTAGTTTGTGGTCAACAAGTATTCTTATCATTAGATAGAATTGGATACATTCTTCACACACCCACAAATGGTATTCCGTTAGAAGATTTAAATATTCCTACAGGCGAACCAGATGAAGTAAGTCATAGGTTTTTGGAAGATGACATGACAGATTTAAAATCTATCGCCTTACGCCCTACAACACGAATTATGCATCGATCCTTAATGCATACAATTCTTCCTCGTACTGGTTCTTATGAGCTTGTATATCCGGAGAATTATAGAGCTTTATATGCAATTTGGGGAGATGTTCAAATCAATTGGCATAAGCTTATTCTTGACGAATTCTTATCCTTCAACCAAGGTCGAATGAACATCATCTATTACAGAGAGTATATTATGCAGCTACTTATGAACCTACAAGTTCCTATTCTAGAATCTGATACCTCTGCTACTAAAACTCTAAATAGACGCACAATTAGTCTGATGAAATTGCCTCCTAGACCACTCACGGATTTTACGGGATGCAATCTCTTGTTCCTCCTCCACAACTGCGGACACTTCACATCGGGATCCGGGAAAACGTCCATCACCTCGTTTTACTTGGTCTACATCCGAAGAACATACAAGTTCTGACACTAGTGGAAATGGAGGTGGTAGACAATTTGTGGAAAGTTCTTCACGAGGCAAAGGATTAGTGCAAGTGGAAGAAGATACAGATTCAGGTTCTGATGAGTGATGTTGGTAATTCTTGCTTCATGCTAGTAAGTTATTTTCTTTTAAATTCAAAACATTCTACTGTTTTTTATGAGCTTGTACAAATAGCTCGGTAAAATTTAAAAAAACAATTTTGTGATTGTTATGATGTTAGTTCACAATGATATAATTATTGGTTATTTCCTTTTTGTCGATGACAAAGGGGGAGAAATTTGTATGACTAACCAATTCTTTGTAGGATTAGATATGTCGCCAAATATTCAGGGGGGGATATATATAACTTCCGTTACATAATTCTTAAAATATAGTATCATCTGAAACAGGTTGTCATCAATCGAAAAGGGGGAGAATGTTGAATCATGAGTTTTGATTCATGGCAAAAAGCTTAAACAATCAATTGATGAGACTATACGATCAAGCGACAAAAAGAGAATGAGATGTGCTGTTAAACTACAAAGGAGACAAGACTTCAAATCTAAGTATAGTATGTTTATTTATTGAAGTTTTAGTCATTACATATAGGTTGAAATTGTTAAAATCTATCCTCAAGTAGTTTACACAAAATCAAAGTTGTTTTAAGATACAAATTATTTAAAGAAAGTATTAACTATGCACTGACAGCCAGGTCAGTCGACTGACCAAAAATGACTAGTCGACTGAACCTGTTCAGTTGCACAGATATACTTTGTTTTACACAGTCTTTGAATATTCAGTTGACTGGTCAGTTTTGCTTAGTCGACTGAATGATTCTAACGGCTATTTTTTCTAAAGAGACACTTCCATTTGCGAAGAGTTACGATCCAAATTGAAGAGATATGGCTGCATCTTTTGATCAAAACGCTTCGTGAATAGTTGTAGCTGTTTGTCTACTATATAAACACATTAGATTCACTTCTCAAACCACCAAATTTCATTTTGTTTTCTGACTATACTCTCTACTATCTATCCCTATATTCTAAAAGCAATCACAATCTTTATATTGCTTGAATCTCTAAACTAATCAATATATTCTTTGATTCTAAGCAATATCTTCCTTTCATATCTTCACACACACACTATATACTTGAGGACTTGATTATGGGAAGGTTGTATACTTAATGACATATCATTGTTATTCAGAACACAATTGTCAATTATTTTCTTATACTAGTAAAAGTCCTGTTCGGTTGTTCAGGCGGTAAAAGTCCTCTTTCGGCTGTTAGAGGCGGAAAAATCCTATTCGGCTGCTCAGGTGTTGTATACCTATTCCTCCGGGTTAAGTGAGGGGTTATTGAGTTTAAATTCTAGAAGGAAGTCTGGGACTGGACGTAGAACGGGAAGTTCGAACCAGTATAAAAACTCCTAGTGTGCTTATTCTTATTTGCTTTATTATTATCTGTTTTCGCATTTAGATTATAATATATTCCATATTACACGATCCTAAGTGATAACTAGCCACACAGTAGTCACTTACAGACATGTGTCTTGACTTGGAATCTGAAGGCACCGATAGCTCCATTTCATAGAAATTCAATATCACTTGCTTGTAGAATCTCGGTAACACAAACTTCCATGCAGAAACTCATTAACCTCTATGTCTTTAGAGATTCGACATCTCTTGCCGCTTATAAAAACTTGACATCCTATGCTAGCGTTGAAGCGAGTTATTTCTTAAGAATTCGTTATCCTCGTAGAAGCTCGATATTGCTTATTGTTTATAGGTTATCTACAACAGTTATTGTTGTAAAGGCTCGATAATAGATGCTATATCAATGGCTTTATTTCCACAGAAACTTGATATCCTCCACTTGCGGTTAGATGCTCGACATCTTCTAGTGGGCCGACATCCTTCCTTTTTTACATACTGTACAACACTTTGTGTTGTAGAGGTTCGAAATCTCTTCCTACGTCTTTGACAACCCTGCTACCTTTAGACTCAGTAACCTTTGTGTTGTAGAAGATCAACATCTCTTATTCCTTCAAGTTTATTGTAGCTCGATATCTCTAAGTATTTACTCGTTCGACATCTGCATCATCTTACAGCCTTGATGCCCTTCTTTATTGCTAATGTTTGACATCACCTTCTACTTGTAAAATGCTCGACAACACTTGCTATTGTAGAGACTCTTTACCCCTTAGTGATTCGGCACCTCTTCTATGCTTATTAACTACTTGGTCATTCAAAATCCTTTTTATTATAGAGGCTCGACAGCCGTGTGCTATTAGATGTTCGATACATTTTTGTTATGGCTAGAGGCTCATTATCCTTTCCCACACATTAAATGCTTGATATCTTTACTTTCTTCAGACTCGACACATTCTCTCTAAACATTCGATACTCATATTTGTAGTAACATATAGCATTTCCAAAGTGCTGTAAAAAGGTGTTCAGAGATACTACAGTGTTTTAAAATTGCTACGGATGAGTGATATAAATGATTATGAACTAGTTCAGTTTTATACACAAATGTTTTGCCATTTTTCAATATGCTAACAATCATTTTAGCATCCAATATTTTTGCAGTAAGTAATACACTCAATATACATCACTATCATGGAAAGAAACCCTAAAGATATCTCTACAAAATTCCATAGAAATTGCCGAAAACAAAGCAATTTCTAAGTGCTTCTATAGCGACTAGTCACTAAAAACTATTTCAATTCAAGTCCGATTCAAATCAAATTCCAACCAAAACCAATGTGCTTCAGGACAAAGCTATGCAACAAGTCATAGAAAGTCATGTAAGTCCAAATACATTAATTGCAAATGCCATTTGATTTGTAAAGCAAGAATCATAAGAGATAAAGCAATAATATATAGTCTAGCAAATACTATAATATAAACAAGAATTACATACACTTCATATACATCAAATGGTGAGTTTTCTCACCCTTGAACAAGTACACAACCAAGCACAAGCCTCAACCAAAACAAGCTCCAAAACCACCTCTCACTTTCTCAAGGCCTATGGCACAAATGGCCTTAAGTGCTCACGGCCTAGACTTCTAAGGCTAGAGTGCTCCAAATCTTCAAGCTTTAAGTTGGAAAAAGGTGCTATATTGTTTTAAGGCTTATACTGGAGTTTGGAGAAGATTTGGGTTGATTTGAGTTTCTGTTAGGAATTTGTGAAGGACACAAAAGAGGAATAAAGATTTTGATTTATTTGCTTAAAAACGAAAAAGGGTTTCTATGTTGTATAAGTTGGCTTATATAGGCTTTCAAGGGTAAGCTCGCCCTCCCACTCACCCCTTTCTAGCCGACCAAACCCACCACCTCCCCATGTGCCTCCATGTGGCCACCTTTCTAACTTAAACACATATGCAAATATCTAATTCCTAGTAATCTTCTAGAAGTTTTCCAAAAGAAACTTCATATGTTATTTAGACATGTACAAAAAATTTGAACAACTTATGTTGAATAAAAAACTATTTATTGATAAAACTATTTTCGGTCACATTATCGATGTTTCTTTAAAGTGTTTATTTTTTAAATATTTTTCGAAAACAAGTTTACCGTCAATAATTATTAATTAAAAAGGGATTAATAAGGTTATTAAATCAATCTAACCAAATTAAATCCAAAATTCAAATATTAGAATAATTCAGATATTTAAATGTGTCCAAAATTCTGGGTCGTTACACAAACAACATCAAAACATCAAATAAATTAAATTATAATTAATATTTCTTAAATATTAATTAATTTAATTAATTTACAACATTTTATAAATTAATTAAACCATATGGTTTTTCAGCAAATTCATTATTATGGTTGTGCGACTCAAAGGTGTAAATTCAGTCAGCGATTAATATCGAATAATTCGAATATTAATGTTCACACGTTACCTTAGCTAGTATTTGATATTTCTACTGAATTTATCACTTATACACCTTTTTTCAAATCAAATTTTACTAATTATAAGTAGTACCTAGTAGTAACGATTATTTACACCAATTCTCTTCGTCCAAACTATATCACATTAGGACTTATGGAATTTGGTTTTGGTTAGAACTCCAACATTGTCCACATTCAACTTCGTAATTCCAAATAAAAAATTCATGGTTCAATAATAATAATTATTATTAACCATACCGCTCTAGCCAGAGACTTTGATTTTGACTTCAGTTGACCGTGATACTAAACTAGTATAACTAAGGAGATGAATTTTTTATTTAATAGTGTCTCACTTCCACCACCCAACTATATTCATTTGATGTATGTCGTGCCACGTTTTAACTATAATCAAAGCGGAGTTTCCATATTGAAGCTCGATGGTATTCTCAAGTTGAGGGAATTGTGTAATATTACCACATCGATATTTTCTGTTTGGCCTTAGTTATATTAATAAACTGAAAACTATCGAGTGAGTCATTCGATGGTTATCTAATAACTATCAATACATAACTCATTGGTGCCTCCAGCATCATGAGTAATACACCGTCCAACATTTGGAGAGCATTACGTACTTTAATCTTAATGGATGCATCGATATCCAATCTTAATACATATTGACTAGGAATTTTTAAAACAATATATTTAATTTGATATGATAAATTACACATGGTTACAACACTTTGTAACTACTATCACAAAACATACCATTTATGAATTTTACATTAAATATACTTTTAAGTAAATTAATTAATTAATATAACATATTGTATCAAGTAATAATAGATAAAAAAATACTTTTTTATTTCGAACAAGATTGGTTATCGAGTTAGATATATGTAACAAATTACGTAATTGTCCCTAAGGCATACCCCTAACTCTATCGATAATAAGTAAATGTACACCCAAATATTATCATGATACATCATTATTTATTCCATGTTAAATGAAAATAAGTAAATAAACATCCCCAAAATATTTACTTTGCATAATGTAAAGTTTTCTTATTTAATTCCATAATTAAATCATTTGAGTCTTTGATTCCATAATAAATTACTTAACTAAATAATTATTAATTTATGGGGTGTTATAGTAGAACCATTCAATAGAGAATTCATCTCCTCGGTTGTATGGGATTAATATCACGGTTAACTGTAGTCAACTCAAAGTGAAAATCTTATGCTGGAATAGAATGGTTAATAATAAAAGTTAATATTGAACCAAAGACTTTGTAAATTGAATGTACAGTTGAATATAGATATTATTTGAGTTTTGACCTGTGACGACCCAGAATTTTGAACATTTGAAACATAAATATTTAATTGATTTTAAATATTTGGAAGATAGTTTAACTTGAAATTCAAATATAAGGATTTATTTGGCAATTAAAATATTAAGTTTAATTATGGAAATTGGGTAAAATATTGTATCTTCAGTTTTGAGCTTGTTAAAAATATTTTGAAGTCTTGTAAATTCTATATTGGTAATACTGAAGATAATAAAAGCTTCAGAATTGAATTTGAAAGTTTTTTGTTCAGTTTTGAAATTTTATCGTTTAAATAGATATTTAAAAATAGCCTTCCGAGGCATAGTCTCGAAATTTGACGAAACCAGTTCCATTGGATCCGTAATATTGTATTATTATCAGATTTCAATTTTCGTAGCATTCGGAGTTGCCGTGTGATCGTACAGTAGATAAACACGTTGAAATTTAAATCGAAAATTTAATATAATAGCTGGGTCCAAAAAGCTATCTTCTCCATACGATCGAGTTAGGCCTCGAAACCTTTTCCATTGCGTTCGGAATAGGGGTTTAACATTATAAATGCCTGGCGGCACGCATCGATTTAAATTATAATAGTTTTGCATTTAATATTATATCAGACCCTTGAAGACACGTTGAAAGGATTTTCAACCACGTGTTCCATTTTCTCTGTTCAAATTAACATGCATTCGTTCTTCTTTATAAAACAAAAACAACTAATCTCGTTCAAAAGATAAGGTACCGAGCAAAAGAAATCAACTCTTCAACTCAAAATAAAAATGGTCGCTTCTCTAAAAAAACCAAATTCGTTCACAAAACAAAATCAGAAAAGATGGCGTCCTTCTATTAAAATTCTCGATCGAACGAAAATCATACAAAATTCCCAAACGAGTTCGAATTCCAATCAAGTGAAGTTCGATCTTTTTCACCTCAAAAAAATCACGTCTGGGCCTGCTTGCGCGAAGATTAGAGCAAAGTCGATCGCATGGGAAACGGTGTGAAGTCATGTGAGGCATGCAAGGCGGTGCCTGGATTTGCATTCGAGCGCGGTGATGATGGCGGTCGACGATGCGTGGTGGCTCGCGATCAATTTGGGAAGTTCGCAGCGAACTTTCAAAATCATTATTCACTTTAAATTATTAAAATCATAACAGCAAAATAGTTAAACCATCATATCAAAGTATTCGAATTAAAATCCATTAAATCTAAACCATGACAGTTCAACTTAAACAGTTTGAATATTGAAAGTAGTTTACATATTGAAATAGTTATACATTAACATAGTTTATATTTGAAAATAGGTTATAGATTAAAATAGTATATACATTAAAATAGTTTATAGATTAAAATAGTTTATATATTAAAAAGAGTTTATATCGAAAATAGTTTCAAATTAGAATTGTTCCACCGATTTCACAAATCAATTCAAATCAACTTTAGTTCCAAAATTCAATTTAAATCAATCTCAGTTCAACAATTTCCATTAAAAGGTGAAAGGTTCAATCCAAATTCTCATTAAAATCATTCTTAATTTATATCGATTTCAAATCCAGGTTTGAACTACAAATTTAAACCACTTCTAATTCAATGGGTTTCACAGTTTAAATATTCAAACATTTACAATAATTCAATTTGATAAATTTCATTTATATTTCAAAATTCAACTTTAATTTTATTTAAATTTGAAAATATTCACTTAATCGTTTTTAATAACATTTAAGTAAAATCTCAACTTACAGATTTAAATCAAATCAAAATATTAAATATCTAACATCGATTATATTTAATTCTGAAAATATTTATTTAACCATTTTATATAAACATTTAAATAAAATCCCAAATTACAAATTTAAATCAAAATTAAATATTATATTTCAGTTTTATTTAAATTTGAAAATATTCATTTAACCACTTTTAATTAAATCAAGTTATAAAAATCATACCTTTCAAAATCTCAAAATCAATACGTTTCCAATCAATTCTTTTTCTTAAATTGTCAAAGAAATTAAATTACAAATTGACTTAATCTATCTTCCCAACCTTTATTTTATTAAAGTTATTACAAAATCTATTTAAAAATATTAATATAAATTTTAAATAAATACTTTAAACATAATATATATATATATATATATATTAGTTAAACTAATTTTATTAAATTAAATTAAACCTTTTTAATTAAATCTATTTTAAATCCCATTTTATATATTTAAAAATAATAAAGTTATAAGTAAAATTTTATAAATTACATTTTTAAAACTTAACATATAATTTTAAAATTTCCAAAACATATAATATAAAAATCTAAATTTATACACATATTAAAACTAAAATAAAAACTTTATATTATATTTTAAAATCAAAACAAATATACTTTTCTTTTCTCAAATTTTTTTGAATCGTTTAAAAAATAGACCAACGGTGTTCGTATATAATTTTCTATCCTATGGTCAAGTGATACAGATATTTATCATTTCAATCCACAATAATTTAATATTTACGGGTATATATCATTTCAACCTGCCATCTTAAAATTCAATTCAATAAAATCGTTTGGGTCTATCATTTCAACCCATAACGATTTTAATCTATAAGATCGTTCGGGTATGTATCATTTCAACTCATAGGGATTTTCCTAACTAACAGGGAACTTGCAGTGTGAGAATATAAAATAGCATAAATGACATACATATCAATGACAAGCATATATAATCATAATTAACAATTTAAATAAAATATATAACAGGTTATGGTGTCATATGTCAATAAATCATAAGTGAACAATTTAAATATTGACATATTATTTAACAATTAAATCTCTAACCAATTCAAAATTTAACAACACATTTCAATCGTCATTTCAAGTAAAATTAATTTACTAAATATAAAAATGCTAATCATGAGTGATCGCTCACCTTTCGAGGCTAGAGAAACACGAGAGCAAGATGAAAACGGATACGGAAAAGCACGGACATGCACACAAAGGGAAACAAAAGTTGCTGAGATAAATTTTGGATAGCGACGAGCTAGATGACAAGAATTCAAATGGAAACAGATATATAAGAAAACATATATATTTTGATTGAAGAAAACAAATGTATGTATATATCTGTATATATATGCAATATATATAACTCTTCCTTTTTTTTCCAAATAACAGTACCATACTTAAAATATAGTTTAAAATTTTTCAAATGCACTTGAATTCTTATAAAACTGTTAATAAAAAAACTATAAACAAAGAATTGTAAACTTACTTAAAGCAATAGGAAAGTGGAAAACAAAAATAAAAGTAAGCAGTAAATGACGAGTGGAGGGTTGTGGAGAAAACTGCGGCAAGAGGAGAGGATGGTTCGCGGAGCAAGGAGTTTGGCAGGTGGGCTTGGAGGATGGTTGGCTATGGATGGTGTAGGTGCAACCGGTGGAAGTTGTAGTTATGGGTCTAGGTGAAGCAGGTTCGTGGAGGTGGAGAGGGTGGATGCTGATCGGTTATTGGTGGATGGGATGATTGGGTTGGATGAGGCACGGCATGGGTTCTGGCTGCTTGCGTGAAGGGTAAGGCCGGGAAAGGTGGTTCAGGCGGAGGGAGGCTAGTGGAAGGGATGGCTACCGAAATATGGGCTGTGTTATTTGAGGAGTCGGCTGGCGTATGGGGGTGATCTGGTCGGAGCAAGGAGCGAGATCTCGGCATGGTCAGTGGCTTGCGTATGGCGGAGGGATGACCGTGGCTGGAGAGGGATAGCCAGGAAAGTGGATGCGGAAGTGGGGAGGAGAGCGGATGTGAGGCGAGCGGAGGGTGGGCCTGCTTGCTAGGTGAGGTGGCGGCCAGTGTTGCATGGAGGCGCTTCAATAGAGATGGGGTTTTTGATGGGCCTGGAGAGTTATGGTGAGAAGGTCAGGAGGCGGTCTGATGGAAGTGGGAAAGGCGGAGCACGGTTGCATGGGTGATGAGGCTATGATGGATGGTCATAAGGTGGAGGAACGGAGTTGCGGTGGATGGTGGGTTCGCTGAGATTGGATCGGTGGTGAACGATCGAGCAACAAGGATGGAGGATGAACATGAAGGAAGAAGACATGTAGGCTACAACATGTCTCAAAGAATGCAAATCATGTACTTTTATACGTATATTTTATGATTTTCAGTAGCCAGAACAAAAATGAAGAGGAGGGGATAGAAACTCAAAGTAAATAACGAACCGGTAATAATAAATGAAATAGCAAATTAAATTTTGAATAGGTGGAACCACAAAAGCTAGGACCTGAATTTCAGGAACTAATATAAGCTACTGGCCATTGGTTTCACACGGTGGATGATTGAATTGTCACAGGGAAACAAATAGACTAAAACGGGCACCGATACGGCTGACCGTTTCGCAGATTTCTCCACGTACCGGACACTGGAATGCACAAATGAATACATTGCGGAGATCAGCACGATGAGATGAACAAAATGGTACACAGATATGAGCGATATGATCAACCTATCAAAAGTCGATATTCGTTGCAAAAATGCTGCTAAACCGCCGAAAATAATATAAAGGGAGCTAGAGCAGTCCAAATTTGGCGAAACGAAATACGACGTCTCATTCGGAAAAAGATTTACAAATTTAATATATAAAAATATTCAAATTTCAAAAATATTTTATTTTCATCAAATTCAACTGATTTAAATTTAAAATTTAAAATTTCACAATAAAACAAACTTACATATTTTCTGATAAAAATCTGACACTTGCTACGTTTAAATAGACGTATACCAAATATCAAATTTTTATTGCTAAATTTTATTGTTTTATTTTCATGAAAAATTTAGTTAATTACGTTATTAAAATCGTTAAAATTTATGGGTCTTTACATACATACATATATATATATACACACATTAACTATGTACACCACTTATATGTTGGACTTGCGTTATACACAAATGAATGTATTTGATACATTCATTTGTGTATATTTAAATTCGAATACAATTTAAAAATCGTTTTAAAGAAATTAAATAAATTAAGATTTTATTTAAAACCTCATTTGATTGGATCTACAATATTTTAGACTTCATAGGCCCAATAGACCCAAAATAGAAATTTTTTTGAAATTTATCCTTTAACTCCACTGTAGGCTGGCCCGGTTCCAACAGTGTGTATATTATATCATCACTTAACGGTACCGCTTAAGGTGATCTAAAATTTGAGTTTACCAAAAAGATTTGTAAGTAATGAATTCAGCAAACTATCACACCGTCAACTAAGGTGATGTGTGAACATTAATATTTGAATTATTCAACATAAATCGCTGATTGGATTCATACCTGTAAGTCACACAACCGCATCTATGAATTCTCCAAAATACCACATAATTTAATTAGTTTATAATGCGTTATAAATTAATTAAATTAATTAATATTTAATAAGTATTAATTATCATTGTATTTGATGTTTTGGATAATTTGTTAAATTGGGTGGCTCTTCTAGTTGCCATTAGTAATTTTTGGATGTATATATAACATTATAAGTGCATATATTGATATACGATATCAATATATATATATATGTGTGTGTGTGTGTGTGTATGTATGTATTTGAACGAGATTTAAATATAAACAATTGCATAACGAGGTAGAAGATATTTTGATCCATGTATGGACATGGTATGGTCAGCCATAAGAAGGGGAAAAGGTAGTAAATATTTATCCTTTTTCTCCACTTATAAATACCAAGGCATATACACACTTTTTCCTCTTGATCTCTTCTACCATAGCCACTACCATTGCCTAGCCATCCCCATTCATCCAAGGCTGAAACCTTTCTGATCTAAACATCCAAATACATAATTTAATAGGTTGTTACACTAGTCTGATTGCTAGTTCAGAATCAAAGGTTCAAGAAGTTGATCTACAAATCGAGTTGTTATGAATGGAGGGATTTGTTAAGGTACGCTTGGTAACGACCCACCCTTTCGACCCTTAAAAGTTGACACCAATACATCAATGGTATTCACATGCCGAGCATCCAAGTGCCGGAAAGACAGATTGTTGTTGTGCAAGAAAATGAAGAAAAAACAGAATTTCACAACATATCGAGTAATCTATAATATACACAATGATCGTTAATAAATAAAAACTGTATTATATATATGCACACACACAAAAACATCAACTAGAGTACTAATCTATCATCAGCTTGGACAGTTATAATAGCCTATCCTTATAGTTGCTAATAAATACAAAACCAGACAATGCAGCGGAAATAAAAAGATACGCGAAAACATCTTGGGACATACAGCTCGTCTCCTGAAGCTCCAAAGCATCTAGAACTAAATCTGAAACATACTTGGGATGACCCGAGCATTATAAGAAAATAACGCCCAGATCATTCTAGTAAACCAGCGTGAGAAAACTCTATCAAATCATATTGATTCTATATTTATAAAACCCTTTGAAAAATAGAGGTATCTCGTATGACCATGCCACATATAAACACGGATGGGTTTTTACCTTACGATAACCAAAACATTTCTATAGACAGTCTTTTGATATTATAATAATGTCCAAGGTTAATATAAATATTGAATCATAGCCGAAATTTTTATTTTAATTAAATTCTAGGTATACAATCAAGTCGGAAGGCTTGTATTGGAAAATTGATTCCAACTATGAAAGGATAAGGGTCTACCAACCGAATCAGTACACCTCTAAATAAAATGTACTGGAGGCTACAGCATGTTGCACCTCAGATACTCAGGACCAGCCCTACCCCTTACTAGATAGCGCCGAAAATAATCACTTCTTCGTTGCGACCAAACAACCATACCAAGCCCGAAGTATACATAAAATCATAGATATCACTCTAGATTAGGTGATGATCATACCCTAATGGGATCGACCCACTTAGCCCTACCACATGTCCCTGCATTAGTCATTTACTTGGTATGAGGCTCGTGAGGTGACGATTACCATATCACTCCTAGCAACTCCCACTTGGAAAGCTAACACTGGCCTTAGGCATAAATGCAACGCCAGCATTCATCCATACAAGTTCGTTGTGGGTCTGAACAAAATCGAAGGCACTACTTCTACTACATCCATTTTGGAATCACCCTCAAGATTAGTAGCAAGTAGCCCTTGCACTTCGAAGAAATCCATCTTAGAATACATCATCTTCAAGGTGTCATCAATTCGAATGCTTATGTCGGTTCGAAGTGGTTTTCGAATATCATATCCGATCCAGGTCTTCCCAAACTGACAACGATAGTTTAAAACTGGCCAAGTTTGATAGTCGGTTATGTAAATACCAAATAAAAACAACAATCAAATCTGGAATTTATTTCCATAGGGAAACCAACACTAGTTAAGCACATAAGCAACCACTCTCTTTAAGTAATCCTTTCATTAATTAAAATCACTTGGTAAATACTTGTGTCAAATTACTTTTACGAAGATATATTCACAAACCCTTTATACTTCTCTCAATACTTGGAAAAATATTCATATACTTATCTCAACGGTATAAGTATATTCACAAAAACACTACATTTTCACTACTTAGAAAATGTATTCATATATTTATCTCAGCGGTATAAGTATATTTACAAAAGATTATGAAAGATTTCTTGTTTTAAAACCATATCAAAAGGATTAAAACAAATATTATTTAAAAGAAATGGAGATCAGGATAAACCTAAACACTATTCCTTCGGTGTTAAGCAGGGAACGAATGTCCACACCACCAAAATTAAGAAGGTCAATTTGAAAAAATCCAATTTCAATTTCATTTATAATTCTTCAATAAATCCTTTTTAATAAATCTCTTTCATTTATGAACATCTCCTTTACTAAAATTCAAAATCCATTTATAAAACCTTAATTAATCTCCAAGTTTATTTATAAAACCCTTTTATAAATATCCCAAAACCATCTATAAAACTTCTTTTATAAATATCCAAAATCATTTATAAATCTCTAAAACAATTTATAAAACTCTTTTCCTTAATAGAATTCCATTATAAAAATTCTTTATAAATCCAAAACAATTTATAAAACTCTTTTCCTTTATAGAATTCCATTATAAAAATCATTTATAAATCCAAAACCTCATTTTCATTTGTAAACTCTTTTATTAAATAAGATTCCTTTAACAAATCAATTCATTATTGATAAATACAATCAATCAGATAAATTGGTTAACTTTAAACATCATAATTAAATATTAAATCTGTTTTTCAACAACACTAGTAAAAAAATTAATTTTCCTTTAGAATACCATTAATAAATTAAATATTTTACTCCAAAAACCTTTATTAATATAATAATTAATAACTTCAAAATATTATAAATATAATAATTAATAAATTTTCAAATATTATTAATAAAACAATAATAATTAATCTTTAAACATTATTATAATAAATAATAACTTACCTCCAAAACATTATTAACAAATAATAATTATTAATTCCACAATATTATTAATAAATAATTATTATTAATTCTCTTCAAACAATATTAATTATTTATATAAATAACTTTTCACAATATTAAATATAAATAAATAACATTTAAACAATATTAAATATAGATATACAACTTCTGAAACATTTTTAAAAACAATAGTTAAACAACTTTAAACATTACTAAATAATAATGAAAGACTAACAAAAATGCCGGAGTAAAACAGATGAGTTCAAAATCCATTTCAAACAAATTATCATAGAAAACCTCAACATCAATTTTAAATCATTTTCAAAATCCGAAACCATTTCCAAATCAAATATCACTTAACAATATTTCCAAAATATCATATCGAGGCCAATAGTCACTATAGCACTTAACAAATGTTATTACTTCTTTTTTCACTAAAAATGATTAAATTTTCACAAGTGTCAGTGCCATATCCAATATGGCCACACTGTCAAATTTGAGCATTTGAAAATCTATTTAACAGGAATATAACAGAAATAAAACAATAGGAATATAACAAGAAATTAATAATCATAATTTCGAAAAATTCGGATTTCTCTACAAATTTTCCAGTATTTCAATTTTGAATACTAATTGCTTTTCAAAGTGAATATTTTAACTAATCAGTTAATAATTACAACCTAACATAAAAAGTAAAATTTTATCTATTATAACATGTAGTGATTTATCCAACGAGGTGAGTTAACTCACCAAAATTCAAGTTATCGTCGAAGCATTTCAGTTTCTTCTAAAAATGAAAAGCGTTCGATTTTAGTTTTGAATTCTACAGGCTCCAAATTTAACCAATCTAATGCCAAAGCGTAGTTAATGTCATTATGAATCCAATGCAACTGACTGCGTTTGATTTGGACCTTTTATGAGAAAGATATTGATTTTACAAGTTTTTGAGATTTAAAAAACATTGCTTATTTTATTAACTAAATTAATTACCCTAAAAAAAGCTAATCCCACTCCAAACTCCTTCTTCCCCAACGTTAATCCATTAGTGCACAGGATGATACCAAACCCAAACCATTACCGTGCATACATTCCAATGATACGGAGCTTCCCTCAACCATTTGACGAACAGACTTCGCCATTACTCCCCACTTCGCGAGCCTGACCTCCCTGACCTATCCATGCCATGTCCACATGCCCCCAATGAAAACCAACATTGTTAAACCTCCTAGGCCGTATAGATGTCAGACCTTCCTCCAAGCAGCCACACCACCCGAAACTCGGTGCCGAGGTGCTCCTTGCCACCATGAACTCCGATCCAAATTCGCCTTGCTCTCAAACCCAACGAATCAAGCCAAAATCGAAACCCTAGCATGCTTGCTCCTTGTTTAAAAATATTGAACACCCAAGGCATCACCGAACATCCAAAAATTGGTATAGATGTGTAGATCCAGGCTAAACAACATCAAAGAAATTTGTTTTATACATTTTCATTGGGAGGATCTTTAGATTTTGATTTTTGAAAATCAAAAAACCTACTCTCTTTGTTTATAGGCAAACGAAAAAGGAAAGAAGAGAGGGGTATGGGAAAAAACGTTAGAGGTATGGGTTTTAAGTGAAGGGGTATGTGATTATAAAATAGGGTATATATTATTTTATGTTACAATATCCAGCACTATACACCCCGAAAAATCTCGAACTTCAATCAAGGCGTGCTCACTAGCGTTCCTAGCCAAATACCCCGATTTTGAACTTAATGGAACTACTTTGGGACCTAATTCCATTGTATAAAACAGTTAGCTTTTTGAGTCACTTGATCTACGATCCGAGCTTGACCTTCAAACTCGAAATCAAACAGTCGGAATATATTGATGCTAATACTCATTCTGGCTTGCCAGGACCATCCAGACCAAATGGAAATAATCCCGAGTCCTAAAAAGTTCGTCTATGAAAAAAGATTTTTCATCTCATCGATCTAAATATCCAAAATTTAAATATTCAGAGCACCAAAAAATACGGGTTGTTACACTCTCCCCCGTTAAAAATATTTCGACCCCAGAATCCTAAAGGACTAAGCAACAAACCCCAGCACCCAATCATATTTCATAATATATAAAAAAATCATCTTCAACTTATGCCTAAAACAGCAAACTCCATACTAATCTATCCTAGACACTATCCTACCTACACATGCACATGTCAACCAACAAGGCACTCTCACCCGAATCGAGATATAAACACTGGAAATGAATAAGTAACAACAACTACATCTATAATGAAAAATTTCCGTATTGTCGCTAAAATTCCTAAGTTACTTAGAACTATTTCAAAAATCTCTCACACCGATTCTTACGACTATCGATCATATCTAAAAATCCTTGCGCTAACTTTTCTTTCAACTTTGATCTAAGTTTTTAGAAAATTTCAGCAACACCTCCTTTGCGCGGCTCGATCCAAAAAATCACAACTCGCCACAACTGGCCCCAAACCAATAAAGAAAACATAAGCCCAAAAGTGGCCTCCCATATCTAGGGCATAAAACACCAATCAATCACCAAACTCTAAAACTACTACATACCTATTTGTCGGACAAAAAATCTACTCATGAAACCAAAAGCAACAAGCTAGCAGCAAGCTAGCCTTTGCTTCCATGTACTTGAAACTCACTTACATAACCCAAAAGAGAGTTAATCATGACAATTTGAAAAATATGTAACTACACATCCATCCTATCTCATGAATCTAAGCATGCCAAACCATACATAACAATCATCTCAAACCAACATGTCATATCACATCATGTAACTTGCATTTCTTATGACAAAAGCATATAATTACATTAAAGCCCGTATGATGTACATATGTCATCCTTATACAATATCAAATCTGATTACTCACTCGATCGCACAAATTTCACTTTTGAACTAGTATCGGTCACTCGATTCTCTAGTGCGGACTCTAATCTGGTTCCTTGATTAGAAACCAACGTTCTCCTTGCATGGACATATACTATGATAGAAAACCTGAAAATCAT
The DNA here is from genome assembly GCA_030737815.1 of Allium fistulosum. Taxonomy (NCBI): domain Eukaryota; kingdom Viridiplantae; phylum Streptophyta; class Magnoliopsida; order Asparagales; family Amaryllidaceae; genus Allium; species Allium fistulosum. The sequence continues at coordinate 58,487,338 of CM060906.1, forward strand.
ATCGAAAATCCGTATCAAAGGTTCACCGTCAAGAATCAAGTGAAAAATCCTTGTTCGGACCGATGTAAATAACCTCGATTTTATGTGCCCAAATTTAGATCAAAGATCCTTATGCGAATAAAATGATCTATGAACAACTTACGTATTTATTTCATCGGTTTCTTAATTATACCAATTTCCTTTTAATATAAATTACATTCAATTTCATTAAACATGATTTCATTTCACACTAATTCATTTATGAACCATTTCATAAAACATTACTTAAGTGTACAAATATTTCATGACTTAACTTTATAAACACCTTATAAAACACAACTTAGGTTTATCAACACATTAAAACTTAAGTTCATATATTCATACAACACCCTTCTACATCCTAAGAGAATATATACAAATTTCAGAATTGATTTACTTAACCAGAATGTTCAATAAATTTAAAACTTATTTTAACTTACTATCTCTTCAAATTTATAAGTTACAAAAACGTATTTCCTTATAATTCCACCAAAAAAACCTAGCTTTAGTTCTATATCAATTTTGGAAGTCCCAACTGTCCAAAATTGTCGGAAATTCCATCTCATTTCAATAAATGAAAATTTGCCAAACAACATATCAAAATGAGATGCCAAACCAAACTACTCTAATGCATATAGTACATAAATCAATGTAATAACTTGACGGAAAACTTCAGACTTAAATACCATGTTTTTATTTCAAATAATTTTGAAATAACTGTAACACCCCGCATTTTTATATAATTAAATAAAATCAATTGAATTAACATAATTGCAAAACAGAATATAAATGTCAAATATATGCATTTAAGAATTAAGAGGTTACATAGATTTACGCAAGCAATGAGTGTGTGATTAATTGACGCATCAATCAATTAAAATGGAAATTAATTAAGAGATATTGAGGCATCAATTAGTCAGAGAATATGTCACTTTTATAACATTAATTAATTAAGGGATCTTCTAATAAAGGGAAATATATGTGGGGAATAAATTAAATGATAACATACATATATTAATTTATAATTGACGCAATCAATTAATTAAGAAATTAATTAAAGACATTAAGTAAGCGTTAATTAATAAAAGAGGGAAACTTATATGTCAATTAATTGGGTAATGAATTGGCGGTTTAAATATATACAACTAATAAATGCATGATTGAGTGATGCATAAGAATTAATTTGGATATCGATTAAAATGGAAAAACGTGTCAATTAATTAATTGGCAATTAGTTGTGCGTTTTAAAAAGGGTGTCAATTAAACAAAGAATATGCCCTTCTTACAATAGCTAATAATTTAAATTAATTATTTAGAAGAAAACGCCAGTTATAGGATTATTTGTTTCCAAGTTAAAAAGAAAAAAAAGAATTGGAATGCGTATAAAAATCAAACGGAGTAATTAAGTTTATGATGAAGGTAAGTTAATAAGAATAAATTAAAAAAGTATAACTTTTATATACAATCAATTAATAGAGAAATTAATTAACGTGTTTAAATAGGTAAGAAATTATAACGTAAAAGAATCAACTAATATTGGATATACATATATGTATGTATGTATGTATGATCTAATTAATTGGATAATTAATGGGAGAATCTTATTTAGAAGGAAACGTGAATTAATAGGGTCGTATAACAAATGAATAAATGAATAACATTGGAGAATTATACGTTATAAGCTAACGTAAACAAATCAATAAACGATGGTGAGGATTGTTTTTAGGGTTAATCGGATGTTTCATAGTTGTTCACTACACCTATAAATTGAACGTAACTTAACCCTAGCCCGCACTATTTTCTCTGAATCAGCTGCTGTCATTTATAGCAAACTCCTCTTCTCTTCTCCCTCTTCCTTTCTCCTTTGTCAATCAAATCTTTCCCCAAACAAAAAATAAAATTAAGCAAGGAAATACATACAAGCAAATCAGAGAATTGCGCAAACAAATCAGGGAATTTACAGTGAATTAAAAAGGGAGAAAAGCGGAGCAATTTAAAAGGGATAGAGTTTGAAGCTAAGGACGACATGTGAGTGGATTTAATTATATTCCTTTTACGTTTATGATATATTATCGTTAGATTCCTGTAAATAATTTTATTCAGTATTTCAGTAATTAATCCTGTCAACTAATTATGTTGAGACTGTAAGAAATTTATAGTTATTTACATCTATTTTAAAGCTAAAATTTAGCCTAAATGCTAGCTTCTTTTTATTCCTCTTTACGCTAATAATATAGTTGAAGAAGAAAGTTCGCAATTATGGATTAAAATAGTAAAATACTAGATTTTAGGAGATTAGATGTAAAATAAGAAAAGCTGAAATAAAGCAAGAAAAATAGAATTCTACAATATAAACAATAATTCGTAATTGCAAGATATTTCTTTTATTTTGGATAGTGTAAAATACAACGGTTTATCTATTTTACACTAATTCCCTTTTTCTTTCTTTTATTCTTACAATTACGTTTATCATTATCTTTTTAAATATTAAACTATAAAAATGCATCCTATTTTCTAAACCAACTAATTAATCTATCACTTACTTCCAACTCAAGTTATTAGATATTCCTTGAATTTATTACTCTTGTTTTAGCATAAATTATTGCATTATTTAGTATTAAAATATGGAAATGGATTTTTAGTACAGTTTCCGTAACCAACCAAATAGAATAGAACTACTTCCTAGAATAGAAAAAAATGAAGTAACAAATTGAAGGAATCAAGCTAATTATTAGATAAAATTAGAAGCTATAAACGGTAATGAACCTAGAACTGCATTTAGTGTGCAGATAATACAATAAGAGTAAAATAGTTATTATAATAAGTAAATTGGTGACAAGCGGACATAGTCCCAAGATAAGCTTGTCATATAATATAAGAGAATTAAAAAGAATGCAATATCCTAATAAAAGAAGGCAGACTAGAATAGAAAAGAGACGCTTGTAATTATATTTATAATATACAGATTATGAAAGAAAATAAAAGTGACAATTACAAGTAAAATTATAACATAGGTTATAGTTAAGTAGAAAGAATAGAAAGGCTTATTTAAGACTTAAATTAAGTTAATAAGCAAATAGAGCAGAAATAATAGAAGAATCTTATTTTAATAAACTTAAGACTTAAATTGAGTTAATAAGCAAAATAGTAGAAGTGGCCCATACCAACAGCATTCCATTTCAGTCAGGAACTGATGCTCTCACAACAGTTAGGTGAGGCTGGGACAAGATTATGCTAATTAGGTAAATAAGTAACCAACAGAATAAGAAAAGTAAACTAAACGCAAAATAAAAGATTAGACTTAGGGTCTAATAAAAGAGCGAGATGCGTTTGGAGCAGCCTATAGGATAAAGAGCCTAACGAAGCAGTTCATCACAGATTTCAACAAAGGAGAAGCACGTCCAACTTAGTTACTTTGGGCTAGAAGGAAGTATGAAATTTCAACGGGACGTGAGGATACTCTAGGATGGCCCTTTGGGTAGGCCTAACGAAGATGCATCCCCGGAGGCAGGTATGTAGGTGTTCCATAAAGAGATTATGCCTTGACTGCATTTGCATTGTAGGCCTAACGAAGCAGACCTTTGTAGGCAGTCAAAAGGGCTTGGTGTTCGGAGTAGGGTATTCATATGTCTAGTACTTGCAAGTAAGTTTAAGGATAGTCACATGCGGATATCGGCCAACATCAAGACCAAGAGAAATTTCGGGAAAGACTAGAGTTAAACCATCAGGCCAATGATTCTTTCACTATCGAGACATTGGATGAGGGGCACGGTCATTTGGATGTTAGATTGTTTGCAGGAGGGCATGGCCACTTAACTCTTTAGAAGTCTTTCGGTTAGTTGAGGGGTGGCTACATGGGGCCATAGCCATGATGAAAAAGAGACAAACCAACTAGAATATCTGTATTGTAGGCCTAACGAAGCAGTCCTTTACAGATATAAAAAATCCTTGACTGGTTTCCGTACAAGGTAGACCTTGTTGGCGGGATTCAGATAGTAGACAGAACGATTACGTAGTCCTCAATGTACGCACTGGGTGGTACATTGTGGATATCCGAGCATTGGCATAGACTAGTGCGTACGTGATTTACGTTTTCATAGTAAGTAGTGGAGCATCTGTATTGTAAGCCATACGAAGAAGTCATTTACAGATGTAGCTACAGAAACGCTCTCGAAGCAAGGCGATGGAGCCCTTTTCGAGGAGGATACGGATGGTACCATGGTTGGTACCTAGGACGAATATGGTCATTGGGCATATAGCTATATATATATATATATATATATCAGTTATTAGGTTTTAATCTACTAAGGAGTAGATGAGTACGATTCACACACAGATGTGAGAGTATGATAAACCTAGTGAGCCTAATATAACAGTAAATGGAAATAAAACAGTATATGTAGAATTAAGCTTAAAAGTGTATAATTTATCCATTCACCAGAACTTTAGTTCTGACCCCCTCCTCATAACATCCTACAGGTTAGGTAGATGGAAGAGACTTCCCAGCTTTAAGACACTTGTTTAGAAAGTGTTATTATATTGGTGAGTATTTACTTACTATTATATTTTAGTCAATTCGGCTGTGAGATATTTAATCGAGCTCTGATATATTTGTCTTTTCCTGTTTGCAGGATATCAAATTCCCAACTTGGGTTTCAGTGGGCTTGGGTTTTTGCATTTTTGCGAAAAATCCGGACCCAAATTCGAGTATTTACAATAACAATATACATATCTCCTTTTGCATACCAAATCATACTTTTGGGAATTTAAAGTCATGATCCATTTTACCCAAAACAACTCTAAACAAATTACTATGGTAGCAATTTCTCACTTAGAAACTCAAAAATTAGAGTCAATGATGCTGCATTCATCACTGAAATTATTTTCCAGCGACCGAAGTGAGTTCAGTGCTTTCTATATCCTTTAAAAATATTTTTATTCAAAAATACTTCCAAGTAATACTGTTATTATTTTCCTCCAAAATTTTGAATTTTTTTTTCAAAACACCGAAATTTAAGTTCTCAAATTCTCGGCTTAAATCCTTTTTATCTATAACCCACATTTAAAAATCAGATTTATAATATTTCACTTTCTTATATAAAATCATTTAACAACTGTTACTTTGTTTAAATTATAATAAACAACTTTTATTAAAGTTAAATTTTAATCCAAAACATTATTAAAACATAATGAATTAAAAAATGGCCTCCTTCTTGTATACGGCGATTTAGGCTTTCCCCGTTCCTCTTTGTCTTCTCTCTCTTCCAACGTGTCGTCTGATTCTTCCTAACTCCCACGCATCATATCTCCTCTAATAGCCAAGATCGAAAGGATGAGCCGAGGCTTGCTGCCTTTTTTGGTCCACCTTCACAAAACAGATCTAGACGATCTTTTCGAATTCGGATTTGACCCTTTCGCCATCGGTTTCTACTTCGTCACCTGTCAATGACCTCGATCCTGAACCGCCTTCGTCTCTGACCCCTGGTTTCGCCCTCGATGCTTGTCTCACCTCTTCTTCTGATAGTGTCATGCCCTTGTCAAGTATCACCAATGTCATTCCATCTTATCCTATTACGCATATGGTTTTGAGTGTTGGAAATTGGGTAAATGTTGCTTGCAACGTTAGTTCAGGACCTGCTGATAATGTTTAGTTGAGTGGTGGGTGTAGTTTAGTCTCGACTGACATTGTTGAACTAACAGCTACTGGTAGGAATATTGCCGATGTAATGGCTTCTGCTGTGAATTTTTTTCGACCTGGAACGAATGTTTGTGCAACTGGTAATATGCTTCCTACTGTGACTGCCCATTTTCCTATTCCTGAACCCTGTGTTGTTCCTGTTGGTGATAGGTTTTCTACTGGTTGTTGAGATACCACTGCTAATGTTGTAGCCAAACCAGTTTGGTCGTCTTTGTTCAAGACATTGCCTAGGAATGCCGGTGCGTACTCATTGCAGATATCCGGCACTCAGGTTATTAATGGAATTAATGTGATTCCATCAGTTGTTCTTCGAGAGGCGGAGAGCCATTGGTCTGACCACTTAGGTGGATTTTTCCTTGATACTACATCTTATTACTCTGTTGTTCGTGGGCACTGTAGGCGAGCGTGGAAACTGACAGGTTCGCTTCATGTCCAATTCCTTAATTCCTTTTTCTTTTTTAAATTTGGTTCTAAGGAAGATAGACTTACGGCACTTGATATTAGCCCTCTCATTATTGAGGGGAAACCCTTTATTGTGACTCCTTGGAGTGTTGGCATAGACAGTGTTAGAGAGCAGAATCTTTCTATTCCGCTTTGGGCCACGTTCTCCGATATACCTTCTATCCTTCAACCTCTAATTGGTCTGAATTGGCTAGTGAACCTTATTGGGGATTTCAAATGTTTTGATGCAAATATTGTTGCGCGCAAGAATCTATTATTTGCTAGGGCATTGATTGAAATTACCCTAGAGAATCTGTTACCATCGATATTGAAAGTAAGAATCATGGAAGGTCACAAGGTGGAAATAAAAGTTAACTACAGTTGGAAGCCTGACATATGTACTACATGCCATTCATTTGGTCACTCTGTGGAGAAATGTTATAGGAATGCCCCTCTATCTCCTATCGATAAATTCCCCTCTCTAGGACGGAAATGAAATGGGTTCCCAAGGTTAGAACTCCGCCACCCACTGATCATGTTTTTTCTACTTCTCCCGTTGTGGAGACAGAAATTAATGCAGTTAGCGATCCAGATGATGATGTTGTTGTATAGGAACCTGAAGAGTGTTCTTGGATTCACGAGGCGTCGGAAATGAGGTATGACCCGCAGATGCATAGTTATCACATGTTCTTAGGTGTTCCTGATGAGAGTAGGAGGTTAGTGTATCATGCTGAGGGTGATGGTCTCTCTCTTATGACCACTGAGATTGTTGGTGCTAGGAATTTGTGGCAATCCTTGGATCCGACTTGGGACCGGATTTATCTCTACTCACCTCTCTCGAGGTCTTTTTATCCGAATCTAGCTTCATATTTTTCAGCAGTTCAGCATGTCATAGGTCCTGGTACTGATGTTGATATCAGTCATAACAAGGAGGGCTTATGCCTTTTCGAGTGGTCTGGTCTATATGACGAGCTCCTGTTATTTTCTCTTTATTCTTGTACTAAGTGGTCTGGCCACTATAAAACCATATTTTAGTTGTTCTGTGCATGTACAGAACACTTGTTCTTTATTTATATTCATTGTGGCACGACCCACTCTAAAGCCAGCTGGATTTGCCAAAAAAAAAATTTAATCCAACATTATCACCAAACGCCTTATAGTCAAATTGTGAAACTAAATTCACGAGGTGTACGTTTCAAAGTTCCCATAAATTGCAATCTACCCAACCCATGCGGTGAAAAGGATAAAACTGCTCCTAATCAACCATAATAGTCAATGCCCGTAAACTGGTCGGGCACCACTACTCAATCAACAAGCAATATCCAATGCTCCTAACTAAGTGAGCATGACTAATTAAACAATAAATGATAATAATTGAATATTATCATTTCCAAACAATAAGTACATAAAAATATCTATGTAGTTTTCATAAAAATTATTCCTTTATATATAAAATAATCCTAGGTAAAATTATTTCATTTACCAATTTTAAAAACAATACTCTGTCGATTTACCCTGTTTAAGTGTTTAGAAACCCCTATCGATACAACGGCGTCCACATCTTGACTAGAATTCATAAGCCACTCAACAGATAAAGCAATACAATATAACGCATTTTATAGCACTAACAAATACGCACTCTATATATATACATGCTTAACTCATTATAGGGTGTTACTTACCCTATCTCTAATGAGTTACTCATTCTAGGGTATTACTAACCCATTCTATAATGAGTTTATCCCACCAAAGCCTAGGTGCTCGCTCAACCTAAGCTCTGATACCAACTGTAATAACCCGGCTTTTCGACCCTTAAAAGTCGACACCAATACATCCACGTTATTCACGTGCCGAGCATTCAAGTGCCGGAAAGACAGATTGTTGGGGTGAAAGAAAATAAAGACAGAACAGAATCTCACATCGTACCGAGTAATCTATAATATACACAATGATCTTAATAAAGAAAACTGTAACATAAATACATCAATTTAGAGTATTAATCTATTATCGACCTGGACAATTATAAAGCATATCCATACAATTGCTACAAAACCAGACAATGCAGCGGAAATAAAAAGAAACGCGAATACGTCTCGGGAGCTCGTCTCCTGAAGCTCCAAAGCATCCAGAACTAAATCTAAAACATACTCGGGATGACCCGAGCATTATAAGAAAATAACTCTCGTATCAGTCTAGTTAACCAGCGTGAGAAAACTCTATCAAATCATATTGATTTCTATATTTATAAAACCCTTTGAAAAATAAAGGTATCTCGTAAGACCACGCCGCACATAAACATGGACGTTTTTTTACCTTACGATAACCAAAACATTTCTATAGGAAATCCTCTGATATTATAATAATGTCTAAAATAAATATTGAACCATAGCCGAAATTTGTACATTAATGAAATTCCAGCATAATAGGTATACAATCAAGTTCGAAAGCTCGTATTGGAAAATGGATTTCAACTATGAAAGGGCAAGGGTCTACCCAACGAATCAGTACATCTCTAGATAAAATATAATGGAGGCTACAACACGTTGCATCTTAGCTACACAAAACCGACCCTACCCCTTACTAGATAGCGCCAAATATGATCACCCCTTGGTTGCGACCAAACAATCATACCGGGCTCGAAGCGTACATAAAATCGTAGATATCGTTGTAGATTAGGCAATGATCATATCCTAAAGGGAGCGACATACTTAGCCCTGCTGCATGTCCCTGCTTTTGCCATTTACCGGGTGTGAGGCTCGTGAGGTAACGATTACCTTATCCCTCATATCAATTCCCACTTGGAATGCTAACACTGCCCTCCAAGTAGAATGCAATGCTGGCATTCATCCATACAAGTTCGTTCTAGGTCTGAACGAAACCGAAGGCACTACTTCTACTACATCCATTTTGGAATTTCCCTCTGGATTAGTAGGAAGTAGCCCTTGCACATCAAAGAACTCCGCCTTCGAAAGTATCAACTTCAAGATGCCATCCATTCAAACGCTTACGCCAGTTCAAAGTGGTTTTCAGATAATATATCCAATCTCGGTCTCCCCAAACCGACAATGATAGTTTAAAATTGGCAAAGTTTGATAGTTGGTTATTTAACTATCAAATAAAAACAACAATCAAATTAGGGATTTATTTCCATAGGGAAACCAATATTGGTTAAGCACATAAGCAACCGGTAACCTCTTTAATTAATCCTTTCATTAATTAAATACTTATATCAAATTACTTTTACAAAGACATATTCACAAACCCTTTATACTCCTTTCAATACTTGGAAAAATATCCATATACTTATCTCAACGGTATAAGTATATTCACAAAAAGACTACACTTTCCCTACTTAGAAATTGTATTCATATACTTATCGCGGCGGTAATAATATTCACAAAACATTATGAAAGATTTCTTATTTTAAAACCATATAAGAAGGATTAAAACAAATGTTGTTTTAAAGGAAATGGAGATAAGGATAAACACAAACACTATTCCTTCGGTGTTAAGTATGGAACGAAAGTCAACACTACCAAAATTAAGAAGGTCAAGTTGGGGAAATCAAATCTCAATTTCTTTTATAATTTCTTCAGTAAATTCTTTTTAATAAATCTCTTTCATTTATGAACACCTCCTTTACTAAAATTCCAAATCCATTCATAAAACTCTTCATAAATCTCCAAATTTATTTATAAAACTTCTTTTATAAATATCCAAAATCATTTATAAAACTCTTTTATAAATCTCTAAACAATTTATAAAACTCTTTTCTTTTATAAAACTCCATTAGAAAAATCCTTTATAAAAATCCTTTATAAATCCAAAACCCCGTTTTCATTTGTAAACTCTTTTATTAATTGAGATTCCTTTTATAGACCAATTCATTATTTATAAATACAATCAATCGGATAAATTGATTAACTTTAAACATCATAAATAAATAATAAATCTGTTTTTCAATAACACTAGTAACATAATCAATTTTCTTTTTGAACATCATTTATGAAATAAATATTTTACTCCAAAACACATTATTAATATAATAATTAATAACTTCAAAACATTATAATATAATAATTAATAAATTTGTGAACATTATTAATAAACAATAATAAATAATCCTTAAACATTACTACAATAAATAATAATTTATTTCCAAAACATTATTAATAAATAAATATTTAGTATTAATTCCAAAATATTATTAATAAATAATAATTATTAACTCTCTTCAAACAATATTAATTATTTAAATAAATAACTTTTCACAATATAAATATAAATAAATAATGTTTAAACAATATTAAATATAGATATATAGCTTCTAAAATATTTTTAAGCAATAGTTAAACAACTTTAAATATTATTAAATAATAATGGAAGACTAACAAAAAGGTAGGTGTAAATTAGAGGAGTTCAAAATCGATTTCAAATAAAATATCACAGAAAACCCCAACATTAATATTAAATCATTTTCCAAATCAGTAACCATTTCCAATTCAAACATCACTTAATAGTATTTCCAAAATATCATATCGAGCCCAATAGTTACTATAGCACTTAACAAATGCTATTGCTTCTTTTTTCACTAAAAAGGTTAACTTTTCACAAGTGTCAGTTTCACATCCAATATGGCCACACAGTCAAATTTCAACATTTAAAATTCTATTTAATAGGAATATAACTGAAATAAAACAACAGGAATATAACTGAAAATTAATAATCACAATTTTGAGAAATCCGAATTTCTCTATAAATTTTCCTGTATTTCAATTTTAAATACTAATTGCTTTCCAAAGCGGATATTTAACTAATCAGCCAATAATTTCAACCTAACACAAATAGTAAAATTTTATCTATTATAAAATACACTGATTTATCCAAAACGGTGAGACTAACTCACCGAAATTCCAATTATCGTCGAAGTGTTCTGGTTGTCTTAAATCGAGTGGTGTTCTATTTTGACTTGAAATTCAACATACACCAAACTCAACCAATCAAATTCCAAAGCATATCTAACGTTATTATGAATCTAATGCAACTGACCGTATTCGATTTAGACCTTGTATGAGAGAGAGATATTGATTTTACAAGTTTGCAAGATTTAAAACCATTAATTATTTAACTAACAAAATTAATTACCCTACAAAAACTAATCCCTCTCCAAAATCCTTCTTCCCCAATGTTAATTCATTAATGCACGGGATGATACCAAACCCAAACCACTATCGTGCATACATTCCAGTGATATGGGGCATCCCCCAACCATTTGACGAACAGACTTTGCCGTTACTCTCCTATTCGCGAGTCCGACCTCCCTAACCTATCCATGCCACGTCTACATGCCCCCAATGAAAACCGACATAATGAAACCTCCCAGGCCATTAGATGTCGTACCTCCTTCCAAGCAGCCACACCACCTGAAACTCGAGGCCGAGGTGCTCCTTGCCACCACGAACACTAATCCCTAGTCGCCTTGCTCTTAGACCCAACGAATCAAGCCTACTTTCTTGGTTTATAAGAAAACAAAAAAGAAAAGGAGAGAAGGGTATGGGCAGAAACGTGAGAGTATAGGTTTTAAGTGAGGGGGTATGGGATTATAAAATAGGGTATATATTATTTTATGTTACAATATCCGGCACTATACACCCCCAAAATCTCGAACTCCAATCGAGACATGCCTGTTAGTCCTTGAGATGATGGTTTTGATGACAACAACCTTAGAATAAGATTATAAAATATAAATACTAACATTATAGTTTAGATATATATGTATATGCAGGATTTAACCATGCAGGTACAAAGAATGAAGACTGTACAGTATAGAGATTCAAGATATCAAGATTGAAGACTCATGAGTATCAAGATTATCAAGAGTCCAAGATTTCAAGATAAGTATTGAGTCTAGAATTATGTTAAAACTTCATAATAGCACTGAAATCTTAACTCCATTTTTCTTTTGGGATGGAACCTATTTCTACCTTTTCAGTGGCTTACAAACCCACGACAAGTAGCTTACAAACCTACGACAAGTGGCTTACAAACCCACGAACATCCTGGTTTTGTACAAGTTCTCGAGTCCTGATATGATGAGATATTCTGTAGGAAGAAGCTTGCAAAACTACTTCAAAATGATTTTCAAAACTACTTCAAAATGATTTTCAAAACTGCTTTTCAAAATGTTTTAGCCTTAAAAATTATCTTTTCAAATGATTTTCAAAAAGATGGTTTAGCATTAAAATATTCTTTGTTTTTGTTTTTAAATAAACTCTTGTTTTAAACTTCGTTTGTTTTAAACTATCTTTTAATTATAATATATTTATACTTAGATTTAAATGTAAATTATAGTAAAATTATATATATATTATTCTCTATATTGATCTATGTATTTTATCTATAGTCAAGTATATTTATAAAGTTTAAATAGTTTTTAATATAAGATAAAGGTTATTTTCAAAGAAAATCAAATCATCAAAAAATGCTTTGGGATGTCGACATGCCCTAGTACCCCATGTCGACATAGTGACAGTTAGATTCAAAAATTTGAATTTCAAAAGAAGTGTCTATTCGCCATAACCTTTCACGAATGGACATGGCTATTGTTCTTCTATAAATAGGGGTTAGTTTCAACGAATTTTAAATACAGATTTTCTGGTTTTTCACTTCTCTTCTTCTTCCATATTTTTTATTCAAAATTCTATCATCACTCTGCCGAAATCAACATTGAATCTAACTAGATCATCTCTGGTTTGATTCTCTTTCACTATCTCAACAAGATCCCTGTGCTATTCAGAGTTATAGGCTTCTTTGTAATTTATCTAGCGAGAAAAGGTGTGATTGTAGCCTTGGAAATCAATCAAGCGAGAAAAGGTGTGATTGTAGCCTTGGAAATCAATTGGGTGAACTTGTTGCCCCGGAAATCAAGTATCTCTACCCAGAGGATTGTGATTCTAGAGGGTGTACCTCGTAGCCTTGAAACCGAGGGTGTAATTGTTCAATTTCTTTTGAAAGGAAATCCTTACTTAGTTGTGTGGGACTGGATGTAGGGTTACTCCGAACCAGTATAAAATCCGGTGTGTTCTTTCCTTTACTGCTATTATTTTATTTCTGCATCTGTGTTTGTTTTTGTGATTATATCTGTGTCTGAATATTGCATACATTTGGGTTCAAATTAACATAATCTCAAAAAGATTTAGCAATTTCTTATAAACACTATTCACCCTCCCTCTAGTGTTATTCCTAGCCTTAAGATCCGTAATCCTCATTCCTCACATTTGGTATCAGAGCAAGGTTTTCAAAAGTTTCATAATCTGAATTTTGAAAAGTTTTTCAAAATGGCTACCAACACCGGTACTGTTACTAACACTAGTATCCCTGTCACTAGTTCATTTGTAGAAGGTCAGTCTACTGTCAGACCACCACTTTTTAATGGCAGTAACTATGCATAATGGGCATGTAGGATGAAAATATATTTACAATCTGTAGGATTAGATACTTGGAATATCACACAAACTGAATATTCTGAACCTATAACTGATTTTGCACAGTGGACCGCTGAGCAAAAGACTGTTGCACAAAATAATTCTAAAGCAATGAATATTCTGTTTTGTTCAGTTGATAGGAATGAATTTAATAGAGTGTCAGTTTGTAAGTCTGCATATGAAATCTGGAAAACTTTGCAAGTGACTCACGAAGGAACAAGCAAAGTTAAACAGACCAAAATTTCCATGCTCACAAATCAGTTTCGGTTATTTAAAATAAATACTAATGAGTCTATTTCAGATATGTATATTGGATTTCAGGATATTGTGCATTCTTTAATATCCATGGGAAAGGAATTTTCGGAAGAAGATCAAGTCAGAAAAATTTTAAATTCTCTCACTCCAGAATGGGATCAAAAGACACTTGCAATTGAAGAGGCAAATGACATATGTACCTTAAAGATAGAAGAATTGATTGGAAATCTAATGTCATTTGAAGTCCAAATGATTGGGAGAAGAGAAAGCAAAGCATCTGAAAAGAAATCAATGGCATTCAATGCATTAACCGACGGATCAGACTTAAACAGTGATAATGATGAAGAGATAGCATTTATGACCAGGAATTTTCGGAAATTCCTGAAATATAGAAAGATGAATAATCTCAAGAGAAACAACTATAAGAATTCTGGAAATCAGAATGCAGTGCCAAACAATGTCAAATGTTTCAACTGTGACGAACCGGGCCATATCAAAAGAGACTGACCGTATCCAGAAAGGCAGAATCCTCTTATAAACAATGAATCAGTAAAGAAACGGAAGCGTGCATTTACTGCTACTCTAGATGACTCAGACTCGTCCTCAAGCGATAATGATCAGAAGACAGATAACTCAAATTTGTGTTTCACGGCAGTTCACGACTTCAACAAATTCAAGGAAACGGACTCAGAAAAAGGTACACATTTACAATACAATTGATTGAAATTGCATGCTTAGAATTAGATGATTGATTGCTTGATTGATTGATTTTGAATTGGTGTGTTGATTGAATATAAAATTTATTTTTTATTATTCTTATTGTAATTTTTCTTATTATTATTTTATTTTTATTATTTTTTAATAATATAATAATATTTTCTAGAATATACTATAATTTAATAATATTCCAGATATATATATATATAGACATTAAAATAATAAGTATATATATTAGAATGCTTAGGAAAAATAAATCATAGAAATTCACAAGCATATGTCGACATGTTCCCTACCCTGATGTCGACATAGGTACCAGAATTTGAAATTCAAAATTTGAATTCAAATGGTTGAATTTCCCTCCACCTTTTCACTTCATTTAATACTCTGAAAAGGCATCTTTTGACTAGAGAACATGTCTTTCAAAAATCTATTTATTCACTATCTTTTATCACAACTTTTCACTTTCATTTTCAAATTCAAACTCTCTCTTCAAAACTTCAAGCTCTCTACTCTCAACTTTAATGGCTTCTTCAAGCAACCCCTCTACCATGAGACTTTCCAGAAACTTGAAAGAGCAACTCCTTAATAATCTGGAGGCCATAAAAGCATACATCAATTATGCTAATTATGGAAAAGTTCATCCCGGAAAATTTGCTATTTTTCAAGATTTTGCGTCTTATGAAATTGATACTCTTTTTGCAAACAATCATATTCTTAGTCTTGTTGATGCTTCTCAAAATGATTTTGTTTGTTATCCAAATCTTGTTAAAATTTTCTATGCAAATCTTAATCGAGAATTTTATGAAGGAAATGATGATGAAATTTGGAGTAGTGTCAAAGGCACTAGAATTGTTTTAAATTGTAATCTTTTGGGTACCATTCTCAATTGCAAGAATACGGGAATGGATCTTTCTAGTTTTCAAATCGATGAACATGATCGTGAGACATTTCATCATATTTTTGAAGGAGATGAAAACTTTGAATTTAAAAACCGAAACTTTCGTCCAAAAGCAAGAATTGTTAGCCTTCTTATACAACATACTTTGACCCCAAGATCGGGGAATTTTAACAATCCTACCTCAAAAGTTTGCAAAGCTCTTTTTGCTATTTTCGGAAATTATGATATCAATTGGGCGCAAGTTCTTTTGGATGAATTTCGCCCTAAAAATTTTGAAATGGGAGAAAACACTTTATATCATGGAATTTACCTTACTCGGATTTTCAACTATTTTGGAGTAAATCTCAAAGGAGAAGAATTTATTTCAAGAAAAGTTTTTAATATTCAAACATTTCTCTCATGAAAATCCCATATGTTTTTCAACCTTATGAGAGTCTTGCCGAAAAAGAAGAGCGTTTGGCTCATGAAGAAATGGAAGAGGAAGAGGAAGAAGAAGAAGAAGGGGATGAAATAGAAATAGGAGAAGAAGAAGAAGGTGAGACAACCCTAGAAAGTATTGATTATCCTTCCAATCCTACCAACAAAACCCTTCTCAAAAACCAAAAGATAATTGTTAAGAATCAACGGATTCTTAAATGATCCGTTAGTAAGTGTTTGCACAAAAAATGGGCAAACACCTCCAAGTCGTATGATTTAGTTGATTTTATGTTGTTTTTAGTGGTCTGGGTGATTTATGCAAATATGTAAAATGTAGGGACTAAACTGTAAAAGACACACAGATTTATAGTGGTTCGGCCAGAACGTGCCTACATCCACTTTATATGTTATTTCTCCTTTCTTGTTCAGATTACAAGTACAAAGCTTTGATACAAGTATATGAAAGTTGTTTGAAAGTTCTCTCCGTGCTTGAGCTCTCAAACTTCTTTTTCATTGTTGTACCCCTGCCCCTCTATTTATAGAGTGAGGCTGGGGGCAGGGGTCTTGGATGTACATAGCTGCTGGTGGGCCTGGGCTGATGCAATCTGGCCTGGCAAAGTTGGTCCGGAATGCTTTGGTTCGGTAGTACTGTGGTCCGGTGATGGTTGGTTTGGAGTTCGATTCGGCGGTAGGTGAGTGGCTTTGGTTCGGCAGTGCTACTTTGGGCCTGGTTTGGTAGAATGTTGGTTCGATGGCGAGGTGGTCCGGTAGTCTTTGATTCGGTAGTTCGTTCCTTGCTTCGGCTCGGTACCGAATGGTTCGGTGGCTTCCTGCTCGTGTTGGCTCGGTACCGAATGGTTCGGTGGCTACTTCCTCGTGTTGGCTCGGTACCGATTGGTTCGGTGTCTACTTCCTCATTCTGATTCGGTGGTAGTATAAACGTACCCAACATTTGCACCCCAAAGTAGGGCATATGCTAGCATATGTCATGCTTTGTTTCAGTTTGGACGACCATATTCGGCCCGAGAACCGAACCGGCTGGTCCTGCTATCCAACCTTCCTCTATAAGTAGGAGCCACATGCCTTCGTCATTCCTTACCGACCGAAATAGCCGAGTTAAATTCTGAACTTCCGAATCAATTATTGTGCCGATCCAATCTTAGCTGCCGGACCAGGTAAGTTCTCTTCTGCCGAACGACTTTTTAAGGTTGAATTTCTTTGTTTTACCGAATGAACCTAAAGACTTTTTGAGGAAAACAAGGGGATGATGGATGAGATGCTCCAGGATATGTATTTCCGTACTTGGAAGCATGGTAACTTATCCTGGATGGATGATTACCCCCGAGTTATGGCCAGGATTTATCTCCGGGCTCTGGAGGAGGCTAGGGCTGATGCAGATAAAGAGGGTGGCGCGGTCTTCAACATGGATGTGGTCACTGCCCAGTTTACCAAGGAGGATAAGGTGGCGGTGAAGGAGGGTATGCGGCTGCTTGCTGCTGAGGAGGCAGGTGTGCAAGTAGAGGATGATGACCAGGATGGTCAAGAAGCAGGTGCTGGTAAGTCTTCCTTTCTAGTCTTTCCGTTAACTTGGTTGCTTATCACTAATGAATTTTTTCTTTGACCGGACAGGTGGGCAATAGGACAAGGATAGAACTCCGATGCAGCCGGCTCCTTGATTGGACCTGGATATCTTTTGGTGGACTTGACATTGTTGTATATGTTAGTCTCAAAACAGTAACGTAACTCTTAGGTTGTAATTATGCTACTTGTAATAAACAACACTATTCTTGACGTGTAATTTTTTAACTTAAGTTGATTCTGTCGTTTTTGAATGTTTTTGCTATTTTGACATGTTATATGAGAAATATAGCTATGCGTATGCTTGTAATTCGATTGCGTTTGATGTCAAGTTCTTGTTTAAAACATAATTTCATGTCTTGTAGTGTTAGCGTTATGTGTGAATAAATTATAGCCACGTGTTTATTCATGAAAGAAGAAAATATCGCCCTTCATATTCTACTTGTAGATGGCAGCTTTGAATGTCCTGTGTGACCGAGTATGGAATGCGGTCCAGTGTCTTGTTGCGAGTACCCGCTTCCATTAGCGAATGTCTCCTATTCTGTGTCCTGTACTTTA
Organism: Allium fistulosum; assembly: GCA_030737815.1. Taxonomy (NCBI): domain Eukaryota; kingdom Viridiplantae; phylum Streptophyta; class Magnoliopsida; order Asparagales; family Amaryllidaceae; genus Allium; species Allium fistulosum. The sequence goes on from CM060906.1 coordinate 58,505,405, forward strand.
GGGATTGTTACAGAGGATAGGAGAAAAGCTTTTTAAATAAAATTGAAATATGAGAAATAGTAAAACTTCCAATCACGGAAGGCCTTCGATGTGCTTAAGTTCGTGGCAAATGGGCTTTGTAGTCACTTTCCCTAGCTGTGGGTCTTGGAGACATTTGTCACCCATCTTACGCCTCCGCGGGGATTTAATCTTTTTTACCATAGCCGTACTTAAGACACATCGGAGCCGAGATCACGCATAGTAACTACCCGGGCCATTATGGCCCGTAATCATGGGTATTATTCGATTTACTATGGCCGGCTAGCGTGGGTGCCGATCGTCAACCGTGAACTACCCCTGGCTGGCCACACCTTATGTTGGGGCTTAAAGTAGGTTCACAGTTGTCGGCGAGCCGAACGCCGTAATGAGCTGCCATGGCTATAGTCAGCCTTCTTGATGGCTTATAATCGGCTCATTACAGTTGGCTTTAAGGGCCGTCGCGAGCAATGAGTTAACCCACAGCAGAGGGATGCCGGAGCAAAAGTGTCTCATTGGCGAGGGCATAGATTCGCATAGTACCTGTAAGGTCTTGTCCAGGTGAAGTTTCGCTGTGGAGTGCCTTGAATGGAAGTGCTATTTGCACAGGATTTTGTTCAACAGAAAAGGATAAAGTTAACAAGCAGCCAAGATATAAAGAAACAAGTTAAAAAGAGACAAGTTTTTTAAAGTGGTTCGGCACGAAAATGCCTACGTCCACTGATTCTCATTGTTAATTCACTTCATATGGGCAGTACAAGTTAAGACAAGTATCGACGAAGGTGTTGGATGTTCCATGCCCACTGGAACACCTCTCCGTCCACTGTTGACAAAATATAAGCTCCGTTGTGGAGATCTTTATGAATTACATATGGTCCATCCCAGATTGGATCTAGTGCCCCGGGGCGAGGGAAGATTCGCTCGAGGACAAGATCTCCTTCTTGTAAGGTACGATGCTTGACTTTGGAGTTGTATTGTGCTGCCACCTTTTGCTTGTAGGCTGCTGCTTTGAGGGCTGCATCATTTCTTCTTTCCTCAATTAGATCCAAAGACATGTGGAGGAGTTCTTCGTTCTCTTCTGGGTTGTAGTGGATCCTACGGTGGGAAGGCACTATAGTTTCAACTGGGAGCATAGCCTCCGATCCGTATGCCAAAGAGAAAGGAGTATGCCTCGTTGATGTTCTAAAAGATGTGCGATAGGCCCACAATGCCGTAGGAAGTTCATCCACCCAAGCGCCTTTTGACTTTTCGAGTTTCTTTTTTATTAGAGTTTTGAGAATTTTGTTGACGACTTCGACTTGTCCGTTTGCCTAGGGATAAGTGACGGATGAGAAGCTTTTGTGAATTCCGTGCTCTTGGCACCAGTTGGCGAACTCCTCGCTGTCAAACTGAAGTCCATTGTCCGATATGATTTTAAGTGGTACTTTGTACCTGCATAGAACATTTTTGATCAAGAAGTTAATAACTTTTGCTGAAGATACTTTATTTAGGGGTTCTGCTTCCACCCATTTGGTGAAATAGTCGACTGCCACTATAGCATATTTGGCTCCGCCTCGGCCCATTGGCAGTTCGCCAATCAAATCAATTCCCCATACTGCAAAGGGCCAAGGGTTGGTCATTTGAGTAATCTCAGTTGCTGGTAGCTGCAGAATCTTAGCAAATTTCTGACATCTGTCACATTTTTTGACGAAGTCTAAGGCGTCTTTGTTTAAGGTGGGCCAAAAATATCCATATCGGAGTATCTTCTTTGCCAGAGTTTGCCCTCCAGTGTGATCTCCGCAGCTTCCTTGATGGATGCTGGATAAGATTTCCTTTGCTTCCCTTCCAGCGACACACCTTAATAAGGGGTTAGAGAAGCCGCGCCGATAGAGGGTGCCCTCTTGTATTGTGTAGCGGGAAGCTTTCCTCAAGATTTTCTTGACTTCGTTATGGCCGTTGGGCAATGTGCCACTTTGTAAGTAGTCTCGGATAGGAGTCATCCAAGTTGCTCCGGAAATAGTGCCGTCTCTCATGCTAGCTTGCTTCGCCAATTCGTCGGCCTCTTGGTTCTCTTCCCGAGGGATGTGTTTGATTAAATAGTGATCCAATCGATTGAGAAGCAACTTGGTCTTCTTTAAATATGCTATGAGTCGTTCTTCTCGAGCCTGGAATTCTCCTAGTATTTGATTTACAATAAGTTGGGAATCGCTATGAAGACACAAAGAATTGGCTCTGATTTCTAAGGCAATTTCTAATCCAGCTATCACTGCTTCATATTCTGCATCGTTGTTGGTGGCAGCGAATTCCAACCTTATAGCATAGTGTAGCTTACTTCCCTGGGAGTGACTATTACCACCCCTGCCCCCGAGCCTTGTTCGTTTGACGCACCATCCACGAAGAGATTCCACTTGATGTCTTCTGCTATTTCTGATTGCTCCTTACCTTCTTTGGTAGTGAATTCGGCAATGAAATCGACTATGGCTTGCCCCTTGATGGCGGTGCGAGGATGGTAGGTGATATCATATTGACTTAGTTCTATGCACCATTTAAGTAGTCGCCTAGAAGTGTCGGGACGATGGAGTACCTGCCTCTGCGGTTGATCGGTCAGAACTCTGATGGAATGGGATTGAAAATAGTGTCGTAGTTTTCATGATGCGATTAGTAGACAGTATGCTAGCTTCTCAAGTTTAGGATATCTGACTTCTGCCCCTGTAAACCTCTTACTTACAAAGTATACTGGCTGTTGCGTGCGGTTGTCTTCTCTTACCAAAGCAGCGCTTAGAGCATGAGATGATACAGCAAGGTATAGGTATAACTCCTCGCCTTTGTTTGGAGTTGAGAGTACTGGTGGTCTCTGGAGGTGTTCGATTAGGTTAAGGAAAGCTGCTAAGAATTCGTCAGTCCATTCGAAATTTCCTTTCTCTTTCTTTAGAGCTTCGAAGAAGGGGATGCATTTGTCAGTTGCTTTAGAGATGAATCTGCTCAAAGCGGCCACCTTCCCATTTAGGCTTTGCATTTCCTTTCGGGTAGAAGGTATCCTGATATCTTTTAGAGCTCGGACTTGTTCAGGATTTGCTTCAATCCCTCTGGCATGGACGATGAATCCTAGAAACTTTCCTGATGATACTCCGAAGGAGCACTTTAGAGGATTCAACTTCATTCCATACTGGCGAAGTACTTGAAACATTTCTCCTAGGTGGCTTACGTGATTGTCGGCTTCCCTTGACTTTACCAGCATGTCATCCACATAAACTTCCATAGTTTGTCCTATTAGCCCTGCAAACATCTTGTTGACGAGGCGCTGATAGGTGGCTCCTGCGTTTTTAAGTCCGAAAGGCATTACCTTGTAGCAGTACAATCCCCGGTCAGTGATGAAACTAGTGTGGTCTTGATCGGGAGCATGCATAGGAATTTGGTTATATCCTGAGTATGTGTCCATAAAAGATAAGAGTTCATGCCCGGCCGTGCTGTCTACAAGCTGATCGATTCGGGGAAGTGGGAAGCAATCCTTCGGGCAGGCGTCATTTAAGTTGGAGAAGTCAATGCATGTTCGCCACTTCCCATTAGCCTTCTTTACCAGCACCGGGTTGGCGATCCACTCTGGGTAGATGGCTTCTCGTATGAAGTCATTGGCAAGTAGATTACTTACTTCCTCATCGAGGGCTGCTGATCGTTCTGCCCCCATGCTTCTCTTTCTTTATTTTACGGGCATCTTGGTAGGATCAATGTTTAGTACGTGGCATGCTATGTCAGGGGAGATTCCGGTCATGTCAGCATGTGACCATGCAAATACATCCAAGTTGTGGCGGAGAAAGTCAATGAGTTGTTCCTTCAACTCTGCTTTTAGTTGGGACCCGATTTTCAATAGTCTACTCGAGTCACGCTTGTCTACAGATACAAATTCCATAGCCTCTGCAGGCTCGGCGGTGGCCTCCTCCTCTTTGTCCCTAGGGTCTAATTCATTGAAAGGGTCACTGGTATATCGAAGAGGAGGGGCTTTCTTTAGTTGCTATGCTTCCAAACTTTTTGTACAGAGGGCAACCTCTACACCCTTCCCTTTATCCTTCCTGTGGTTGTTGCGAAGTTCAGTTACATAGCAGTCTCGAGCAACGTCCTGGTCTCCATCTACTTCCCCTACTCCATTGTCCGTTGGAAATTTCATCTTTAGGCACCATGGGGCCAGGAAAATTTGGAAGTCAGACAAGGCTGGCCTTCCTAAGAAGGCGTTGTAGGCCGAGTGGTTTTCTATCAGCACAAATGTCTGTTTCCGTACAACGGAGCGGGGATGACTTCCAATTTCAACAAAAAGGTCCAGTTGCCCGAGGGGCATCTTCGCATCTCCAGTGAAACCGTGTAGTGGTTTATTGTAGGGAGAAACATCCTTTATTGATAGCTTCATTTTGTCGAATGCATGCTTGAATAAGATATTTACTGAGCTTCCAGTGTCTACTAGAATTCGGAAAACTTCGGCTGGACCGAGCCGGGCGGAGATAACCATGGGATCCATGTGAGGGTATTGCCTTCCCTCTAGGTCACGCCTACTGAATGTGATGTCATCACTCTCTTTCCGCTTCGGGTGGCGTTCTTCTATGACAGAATTAACGCAGTCTTCATTGTTTCTAAGTGACTTTCCATATCTTTCCATCTCAACCCGAGATGGTATGGACCACTATCTTCTCTTGACTTGAAACCGAGGGTGTACCCTCCAGAATGACAACCCTCGGTTTCAAGGCTACGAGGTACACCCTCCAGAATACACTAATCAGACACAGATATGAACACAGAATAAAACACAGATGCAAATATAAAGTAAAAGCAGTAAAGGAAAGAACACACCGGATTTTATACTGGTTCGGAGTTACCCTACATCCAGTCCCGCACAACCAAGTACAGATTTCCTTTCAACAACAATTACAACCCTCGGTTTCAAGGCTACGAGGTACACCCTCCAGAATGACAATCCTCTGGGTAGAGATACTTGATTTCCGGGGCAACAAGTTCACCCAATTGATTTCCAGGGCTACAATCACACCTTTTCTCGCTTGATTGATTTTCAAGGCTACAATCACACCTTTTCTCGCTAATATATTACAAAGAAGTCTATAACTCTGAATAGCACTGAGAACCTTGTAGAGATAGTGATGTAGAATCAAACTAGAAGTAATCGAGTATGATTCGATGTTGATTTCGGCAAAGTAATGGTATGATTTTGTATTAAGAAATGTGGAAGAAGAAGAGTGAAAACCAGAAAAAATTGATTAAAAATTCATTGAAACTGACCCCTATTTATAGAAGATCAACAGCCATGACCATTCATGAAGAGTTATGGCGAATAGACACTTCTTTTGAAATTTGAATTTGAATTTCAACAGTCACTATGTCGACATAGTACCTAGGGGCATGTCGACATCCCTCAGCCAAAAATGATATTTTGAATTTCTATAAAAATAATATTTATCTTATATAAAAACTATTTAAAACTTTATAAATATCCTTGAATATAGTTGAAATTCATAAGTAAATATAAAGAACAATATATACATAATTTAACTATAATTTTATATTTAAATCTAAGTATAAATATTAAAAGTTAAATATATTATTTGAAAAGACATTTAAAATCAGGAGTAATTTGACTTTGAAATTAAAGATGTTTTTGAGGCTAAAATTATTTAAAATCAGGATAGAGAGTTTTGAATCTTTTAAAAGGAAAGTTTTGAAATCATTTTGAAAACAAGATAATTTTGTGAAATCATTTGAATTAGAATTAGTGGATACAAAACAATGTCCCACTAGATTTTCGTAGGTTCCATCCTACTTAGGGTTCCATCCCTTTAATGGGCTCGAAGTGGATTCCATTCCATGAATAAATTGGATATTAAGATGCTAGTGCTTTTCTATGAGTTTTAACAAATATTCCTAATAAAATAAACTTAACCTTGAACTCTTGAACTCTTGATAATCTTGATACTCATGAGTCTTCTATCTCTATATCTTGAATCTCTATACAATACAGTCTTCATTCTTGATACCTACATGGTTAGATCCTGCATATACATATCTATGCAGTTAATGCCTTGCTATATCCCCGCTATAACTCCGATATATCTTATAGCGGATTCCTACCACTACGATTTTTCCATATATCCCCAACATATAGCCTTTCCGCTTTAATCCCCGCTATTTCCGCTATATCCCGTTATTTCCGCTATTTCCGCTATATCTTCTATAAAAAATTGGATTGAAAAATGATATTTATACGCTATAAAAATTATAAAATTAATTAATTTCATTGAATTTTTGATATATGTTTAGAAATGATTATACTCTAATATTCTACTAAATTAAATTAAGTTATATAACGGTTTTACGTTCATTTACAATACATTTGCACATATTTTTATTTAAAATTATTTTTGTATTAATTATAATTCAATTGAATGTTAATTTTTCACTTAATTACTATCTATATATTTGAAAAAACAACAAGTATGGGATTTATATGCTATTTTAGAGTAATCCGATATATCCCGCTATATCTTCGCTACATCCCCACTATGACTTTTTGCACCTCTACCGCATTGAATCCACCGAGCGCTTTAACTACACAGATACATATATATATCTAAACTTGTAATGTTAGTATTTATATTTTATAATCTATTCTAAGGTTGTTGTCATCAAAACCATCATCTCATGGACTAACACATATATATGTGGTTGGTAGCATGTAACAGTAAGGGATTCCTTTTGTTACAACAAGTGTTCTCATGAATGTATATTTGCTCTAAGGGGATGTAGAGATATCCAATCATGACGTTAGTGCTAAAGAGCTTCGTTCAATGGTCTTGTCTCTTCTACGCTAAATGAAGTGCGCGCATAGCGAAAATGCAAGGGGGTGCCGAAAATTTCAACAAAGGGAGCCCAGTTGGTGAATGACGAAAATTAGATACAAATATCGAGAATACAACTTAGTGTTAGATAAAATTGTCTCTCACTATTCAAAAGTTAATTAATCAATTTGAGGTTGAAGTCGAATAACCAAATTGATCCTCGAAAATATAAATAAGAGTTTATTTGTATTTGTACATACTATTCATCAAAAATATTCAATGTGTTTGGAAATTCTTATTACAAATAGGTGTATTCAATGAGCAAACAAAATTTATACTGAAGTAGATGAATACTTGCCAATCATTGATTAATATATCACTCTAGAATTCATCTTCTATAATTATTTTACATTGCAATTATATGATTTTTTTCTTATTCTACATATTTGTTAGTAATTTGGTTATTTGGTTTACGTTGGATGTTTATGTGATCAAGCTTAGTTTTTACAAGAAGTTTATATAAATTTTTATTATTATATTTTCAACTATACATATTATTATTTACTTGTAGAAATATGTAGAAATATATAATCAGAAGTATAGAATATTCAAATTTGATATAACCGAATTGATAAATAATATACTATGGAAGGTAGAATAATACTTTCTGTTTTCATTGATACATATGAATCATAATTATAAGTTTTTATTTCAGCAAAAGTGGTTACTCATTGTTTTTTCATAACGACACAGATTATAATATCATTAATTATGAGAGTTTCATTTAATATTAAATATACCTTGCTATTTGTACGAATTATGTTGCACATGCAGCACACAAACTATTCCTATTGTTTGTACGGATTATCTTGCCATATCTTTATTTTCATATGTTGATGCTCCTCGCTTGTAAACCTTAACAATTGGTTTTAGCTTTGTTGAGCCATGCTTTATTCATTTTGTTGCTTCAACCTTTTGATTTTGCAATGACTTGGTAATAATCTACTTTTAAAAAAGGTTCATTAGATGTTACACACACTTCAAATGCTATCTACGGACAGCACGATGCCTCTCATTTCTTTGAAAAAGTTCCGTAATGAAACGGCTTTTCGTGTTGATTTACTTTTGATTTGTTCGCGGCATTGGAGCATGGTTTCATCTGTCATAGTTTGTCTTCTTACAACAACATCCGAGTTGTTTATCTCCATTGTCCTAATTACTATGTCATTTGCTTTTTCTTTAATGTCTTTACCCGCATTGAACTATGAATTTTCTACATATAAAATGATTAGCAACTATTAAGAAGGTGTGTCATGTAAATCTGACCATCAATTAATCATAAATCTAAAAAACTAAGAAAGAAAGACTGGAGCATATTTTGATTTCTTTCCTCGATTTCCTTTTAATTATCAATAATTATTATTGAAATATTTTATCGAGCTATTTCATGCAAAGGAAGTCATAATTTTCAAAACTTACAATAGTTTTTCTTATCCATTGAGACAGATATCTTAAGACCATTAATTAAACTTTATTTGATAATAAGGATACTAAAAAAAATATACAGCGAGACAGAATTTTTTCTTCCAAATAAAGAAGCTAGAGAATCGAAACTGATTTCATGTGTGTCGCTTTCATAAGAGGCAAAGCCACACCTTTAGCTCCAGATAACCATTGAGTTAACAATTATTCAATGACCAAACTCTTTGTAGCTGATAAAATATTTATAAGCTAAAGTTGGTACTCTAAATAAACAAAGCTAACACAATGAACCATAACACCCTTACACTTACCATAAATATGAACTACAAAAAACAAATACAAAATGAAAAGTTTCAATGAAACTCATTTAGACTTATTCTTTTTCGAGAATAGGATCGAAAATATTCTCAACCAATAAATATCATTAACTACATCAGTTTTACATAGTATATACCTTCCTAAAGAGAGATAATGCAAGCTTTCCATAATTCCAAACAACATGAAATGCTAATTTTTACAATTGTTGCATTTTTGAAGATTTTGATATAATAGTTGATTACTTTCTTTGTTCTATTTTATTATTTCCTAAAATAACTTAGTATATTCACATTTCAACAACCTGTTGATTTGTACATGTATATATGCAAAAACTTCTAGCATTACATAAACTTTAAAGTTGAGTTGTAACATCCAAATAATCTTACAAACGGTGTTTTTTAATATAAGTCTATCACATGCACGTGCATCGCACGTGCCAAAGTACTCGTTTTAATTTAAAAAAACTATAAATTTATTTTTCATTCAATTGCCTCTATTTTATACAAGCTTGAACATTTATAAAATATATTTTCTCATAATTTCAATTAAAATGAATACAAAACAACAATATTAAAAAAAACTAATTGGTATTTTAATGACCAAATCATGCTTTAAACTCAACTAAGAACTCTCATTCTCCAAAATAAGTCTTCCAAACAAATTTATCTTCACTATTTACTATTATTAAAATTATTACTTCAGTTTTAATAAATTCTCAATCTAATTTCAAATGAATAAAATTACTATTTAATTCCAAAAATTCTCGACTTTATTAAAATTATTATTTTATTACTCCAATAATCTTTTACCATCAAATGGTTACTTTTACTACCTTTTAAATAATTATTACCATTTTATAAACCTTCATTATACATACATGCGTGCATGTATATATACATACATATACATACATACATACATACATACATATATATATACACACACACACATACATACATACATACATACATATACATACATACATACATATATATATATTTTCAATAGGAAAACAATTTCTATATTTTTCCTTTTAAATTCATAAAATTTTATTCCAAAAATACCTTTTTACTTTTATTTTCATTTTGAAAATACAAACTTTATTATTTCTCAATACCATTTTGTTGCAGCGATGCTTGAGATCTTCCGCTAATAGCAGTAACTGGTTAGCCCGTTGCTCAGACCTATCAAGTAATGGGTCGCCAAGGCCTTCTATGTGCCATTGTAAGAGGCATTTATACAAGTGGTGGATCAGAATAAAAGTTGTAGAGGTAGTATGATGCAGGGCAAGAGGGCTAGATGCTTAATGGGCCAACCCAATAACTTTTATGAGAAAATTAGTAATATGTAGTATTTTAGGCAGTACTAAACCTTGAAAACAATTTGGTACTTAACACTTGGCCAAATTTCTAAGTTTATCTAATTAAAGTTAAGGAGAAAAGAAAGGAGATATAAGAAATTGGCCTAACCATGGCCATCGAACCATATGACTATCGAACCCTTATCACAATTTGCTAGTTGTCTATTTGGTATCGATCGGTAAATTTGACCTATAGTTGTAGTAAGATCGACAATTTGCTAGTTGTCTATTTTGTATTAATCTATATAAAACCATTGTCGAGTCATTCTATGATCAAACAACCATAAGTAAGTAATCCCTTGGTATCTTGAACAGTCATAATTAAATCACCATTCATTGTACGAAGAACATTTGTACTGTAACACCCCGCATTTTTAGATAATCAAATAATAATAAACAGTATTTTTGGAATTGTCAGAATATGGCCTCGAAACTTATACCATTATGTTCGTGGTGATTTTCTGATTAATTTACATATATAATATGCCTCGAACGGACTTCGTATGTAAAAGTTATTGACGTTCGAAGTTCCGTATTGAAAAATAATTATGCATGTAAATGTGCGTGAATATATTTGTTTATAAATATATGCACGTATAAATTCCAGAAATAACGTGCATTTGAATTTGAAAATAGACGCATATCATAAAGGAAATTATTTGACATCAGCAATTAGAGGTAATTAATTAACATTAGTAGGCAATGTTAATCAAATCAACAATTAAAGGAAATTAATTTACATTAATTAGCAATGTTTGAATTTCAAAATAAACATATGTTATAAAAGGAATTAAATTTGTAATTGATGGAAATTAATTAGAATGAATAGGCAACGGTTAAAAGTTAACTTTTAATAATTTGATTTTCGCGCAATCTGGAGTGTTGTTTTCTGGATCCAACGATTCGCAGCAAGCCTGTGATGTGGTTGCAACAGATTCAATCTGCTAAATGGAATGGCCTGAGATCCTTAAGCTACACTATAAATAGGACCCTGGTCCTAGCTATGTTGTCACAAGCGGATTTTCTCCCAATTGGGTTCATTGCCTGGGGCTGAACCTTAAATAGAAAATACTTCTAGGGAGAAGATTTTCTTAATAAAAATTTTAGATGCCTTAGAAGGGGATCCAGGAAGGCCATGGAGCAAAGCTAAGGACGATAGGTAAGTGAATTTAAATTATATATCTTTTACGTTTATGATATATTATCGTTAGATTCACGTTAAATATTTTAATTCAGCATTTATTTCAGTAATTAGTTCTGTAAATTAGTATGTTGAAACTGTAAATTTTATATGAGAACTTATATTTAATTATTATTTATATGGAAAAGAAAGAAAGAAATCTAATTAAATATGAATAATATTAGGCTTAACAGTTATAGAGAAGGCATAAGCCTAAAAGCAAGATATTTACAGTAAATTATGCTAAAACGGGAGAAATAAATTGAAAGGGAAAAATTTAATAACTTTATTGGGAAGTTAGTAATAGATTAGTTGGTTAGTTTAGAAAAGAGAATACATTTCCATAGTTAAATATTGTAAGAATAACGATAAATGTAATTGCAAGAATAAAAGAAAGAAAAAGAAAATTAGTGTAAAATAGAAACATTTCTTTTTTTTGCATTATCCAATAAGTAAATAAAACAATAAAAGAAATATCTTGCAATTACAAGTTATTGTTAATAGCATTATTTAGTACTAAAATATGGAAATGGATTTTTAGCACAGTTTTTGTAACCAACCAAATAGAATAGAACTACTTCCTAGAATAAAAGAAAGTAAAGTGAAGAGTTAAAGAAATTGAAGAAGAAATCAAGTTAATTATTTGACAAGACTAGAAAATGTGATTGGATCTGCATTTACTACGCAAATAGTAGAATAAAAAGTAAAGCAGTTATTATGATAAATAATTTGTGATAGTTGGATGTAGTCCCAACCTAAGACTGTCATATAATATAAGAGAATTAAAGAGAATTCAATATCATAATAAATGAAAACAGACTATAATAGAAATGAGACACTTGCAATTATAATTATAACGTATAAGTTATACAAGAAAGAAAAGAATATAAAAGTTACAATTGCAAGTATAATTGTAACATATAGGTTATAATTAAAGATAAAGAAATAGAAGAGGCTTATTTTATTAAACTTAGATCTTGGATTAAGTTAATAAGCAAATAGAAGTGGCCCGGACCGTCAGCATTCCCTTTCAGTCAGGAACTGATGGTCTCACAGTAGTTAGGTGAGGCTGGGACAAACTTATGCTGATTAGGGTAAATAAGTAGCCAACAGAATAAGAAAAGTAAACTAAACGCATAATAAAAGATTAGACGTATAGTCTAATAAAATGGTAAGATGCGTTTGGAACAGCCCAAAGGATGAAGAGCCTAACGAATCAGTTCATCATAGATTTTTAGCAAAGAAATAACACGTAAAACTTAGTTAATTTGGGTTAGAAGGAAGTACGAGACTTCAACGGGACGTGAGGGTACTCTAGGATAGCCCTCTGGGGTAGGCTTAACGAAGCTGCACCCCCGGAGGGAGGTCTGTAGCTGTTCCATCAAGAGAGTATGCCTTGACTACTTTTGCATTGCAGGCCTAACGAAGCGGACCTTTGTAGGCAGTCAAAAGGTTGATGAATGGAGTAGGATATTCGTATGATGCCATACTCTGACTTGTGAGTAGGTTTTAGTGGGCAGGACCCATGGGCAGGACCCAAAAGGATAGTTGCATGCAGAGATCAAGCCATCATCAACCAAAAACGAGTTCGGGAAAGACTAGAGTTAAACTAACAGGCCAATGATTCTTTCACTATCAAGACATTGGATGAGGGGTGCAGCCAATTGGATATTTAGATTGTTTGCAGTAGGGAACAACCACTTAACTCTTTAAAGGTCTTTCAATTAGTTGAGGGGTGCCTGCGTGGGGCCATAGCCACGATGAGAAAAGAGACAAACCAAGTAGAATATATGTATTGTAGGCCTAACGAAGCTATTCTTTACAAATATAGAAAATCCCCGACCGAGTTCCGTACAAGGTAAACCTTGCTGGCGGGATTCAGGGAGTAGACAGAACGATTACGTATAGTCCTCAAGGTACACACTGGGTGGTACATTTTGGATGTCCGAGCATTAGTATAGGCTAGTGCGGACGTAGTTTTACGTTTTCATAGTAGACGACAGAACATCTGTATTGTAGGCCTCATAAAGCTGTCCTTTACAGATGTAGTTATAGAACGCTCTAGGAGCAAGACAATGGAGTCCTTTTCGAGGAGGATACGGAAGGTACTATGGGTAGTACCTAGGATCGATGCGGTCATTGGGCGTATAGCTACATATATATTAGTTATTAGGATTTTAATCTACTAGGGAGTAGATGGGTGCGATTCACGCACAGAGACGAGAGTATTACAAACCCAGTAAACCTAATATAACAGAAAATGGAAATAAAACGGTATATGTAGAATTAAGCTTAGATGTATATAATTTTTCCATTCACCAGAACTTTAGTTCAGACCCCTACTCGTAACATCATACAGGTTAGGTAGATGGCAGAGACTTTCCAGCTTTAAGACACTTGTTTAGAAAGTGTTATTATCTTGGTGAGTATTTACTTACTATTATATTTTAGTTAGTTCCGCTGTGAGATATTTATTTCAGCTCTGATATATTTGTCTTTGCCTATTTGCAGGATACCAAATACCCAACTCGGGCTTCAGTGGGCTTGGATTTTAGCATTTTTGCAAAAAATCCAGACCCTTTGGAATTTGGGTTATTGCATTTGGTATCAGAGCTTAGGTTAGTAGATCCTAAGTAAATTAGGAAATATAAGTGAACGTATTTGTATTTTTGAATAAAATATAAATATATTATGTACTAAAATGCAAATAGTCCCCAATTATAGATTTTAATATATGGAAAGTTATTAGAAGTATATTTATGCATACTTTGTTAGTTGGGTTTGGGATGACCTAAGGATGTTGAGCCCTATGTTATTGCCGATTAATACTGTACAATAAGCTATGTTTTGAGAGAAGATTGGTATCCATATGTTATAGGAAGTGGGAAAGTTCCCTAGGGATAGTAGGGAGAGTATTTTTATTTTGGAAAGAATAAGAGATTTTAGTAAGGAAATGAGATTTCCAAGGTTTAGGAAGGGTATTCCTAGGGTAGTAAGAAGAAAATCTACTTTATGTCTAGCCCAATAAAATAAAACATTTGGAATTGAAAAGTTGAAAAATATAATTGTTAATATGTTTGAGGAAGTAAATATTGGATTTTTGAAAAAAAGTGGTATGAAATTTAAATTGGTTTTTATATGATGTAAATTTTGTTAAAAGTGAAATTCTTTTTGAAGAATTATAGAGCATGTATAGCTCGCTAGTTTCTTTGTAGGTAACAAAGATTTTAAAAATAAAAACCTAGAGTGTGTTAAGTATCGAAAACGTAGGTTACATCATTTATTGTTGTAATAGATGTTTTTGTGAAAAATAAAGGAAGCATAGACTATGACACTATTGTTATAGTAGGTGACTCCCAAAGGAAATATTTTTACATAGCATATGAGATTTATTAGTGTTTATTTTAATTGAATCCATATACTAGTATTTTTTGGTTGTAGTAACGGTGTTTTACGCAACATCTATTTTGACCCAAATAAAAATGTGTTTTGAAGATAATTTCTAAGTATAGAAATAAAGTGGTTTGTAAGTACACTTATTATTTAAATAAGTATATGGAAATGTTTTCTAGTTATGAAAATATTAAAATAGTTTTGAAAATGAGTTCTTTTGGAAAAAAAGATGTAAGTTAAATATTAGGAAATTAATAAATTTCATAGGAAATGTCTATTGTAAGTGAATATAGATTAAACATACTTTAATCTATTGGAATGAAATAAATAATGATATAATTTTCTATGAAACTGAATCACAAATAAAGATGTTTTGTGCAAGTTATAAGAAATACGTGAAAGAGATGTACAAGGTATGGAAAGCACCATATTTTTTATAGCCTATTTCGATAAAATATAAAATAAGTTCCTTGTAATTTCACACAAACATGAAATCATCTTTTAAAGGATTCATAGAAGGTTTTAGCATTAACGATTTCTCGTAAGAGAAAGTAGTTCCAATACATTAAGGTATAAAACCATTAGGTGTAATAAGAAGTGTAATAATTAGAGACAGTGTTAGTTAGAAGAGATATTATAGAGAGCCTTAGTAGGAAATCTAAGCAATGAAAATTTCATATTTTTCCATTGATTATGTGCATCGGTTGCTTGCCTTTGTAGAAAGTCCTCATTTGTAGTAAGTTAGAAACTCCTCCAAGGTTAGGTAATTGGAAGAGTAGGAAAGTTAAGGGATTTTTGATAAAATAATTATTCTTATCGACTACAATTTTCGTAAATTAGAAAATCTATGAAAAGAAGATGTTTTGAAAACATGTGAGGACATTTTTGGAAGTCAAGAAAAGAAAAATGTTTTAAAGACAAGCAAGACATGTTTTAAATGGTTTTGTGAAAAAGTAAATAAGTTTTTGAAAAGTTGTTAAGGTCTTTAAAAGGAAAAGAGGAACAAGCTTTGAACTTAGAATTTGTAAGTTTTCCCCTCTAGGTTTGGGGAGTAATTTAAATTCAAAAAGCTGTAAAGAAGCAAGTCTAGAAAGATAAATGTTAAGTAACCAAGTATCTTTGAATTTAATAGAAACTTCAAAGTAACACTTTTAAAGGCAAGAATTTTAGGATTTGATGTTTCAAAAAATTTAGGAGCTTTAATTTTTGAAATGTAATGATAATACCAAACTAAACTTTTAAATATGGAGTAGATATGAATCATTTCCTAGGTGTGACGGGAAAAGTGTAAGGCTATAGCAATAATTACTTCTAGTAGTAATAATAAAAGTTCTCGTAAAGTGTATAGGACACTAGTGAAAACCTAGAAATGTTGCTTCATGTGTATAGACTATAGAAGAATAGTGAAGTGATATTAGTAAGATAGTAAGACACACGTGGTTGGGATAGATAGACCTTAGTTGGGGAAAAATGAAAGGTAAAGGTAAAAGAGAATTTCCCCAAGCTTAGTTGTTTTTTTAGATAGAGACTGCATAGATGGAAATCCTTATCCATTGCAGTAAATGAGACAAAGTTATTCCATTTTAAGTATGGAATGGAAGAGATGAATAGATCTTATTCATCGTGAGTAATACATCGTAAGTTAGTAATAATTAACAGGAAGCATGAGGAGCATATGAGTTACTTGGATTCCTAAAAGTAAAAAGAAGCATGTTGAAAAGAAAAGAGAAAGAGGCTAGGAAGCCATTTTATTTCATGATACATTGAGCTTCAACTTGCATTCTAATTTCCTAAGTAATTTGAAAGAGTAAGAAGATATCTACATGTACATAAGTGAGCTATTTATACATGCATAAAACCCTAATTCACTTTTTAGGGTGCTTCCCAAAATGCCCTTTAGGAAGTGTAGACACCAATTAATCATTAGCCTCTAATTAATCCATCATCAAATATGCATGAAGTTTTAACCTCCACTTAGTTGTCTATTAGCTTCTAATTGTAGATTTAGGTAAGTGGGTGCGGTCCTCCATGATCATGAGTTTGAATTATTTCCTTCTTCATTTCTTTGTATTCTCTTGTGCATGCATATATTCCATGAAGCCCTCTTCTATTTACATCCAAATTCCTATAAAAAATCGTAAAAAATATCCAAGTAAAAATTCTCAAATTAGCACATGTACAAAAGTGACCATTTTGTCCCTGTATGAAGATGAAAATATGGTGATTTGCAAATAATTGAATTTTGGTTTAAACATGTTAAAATACCCAAATATGACATTTATTTAAATAAAAATGGATAAAATATGGATGTAAATACATGCACATTTACGTGCACATCAAATACCCCCACACTTATCTCTTTATTTGTACTCGGATAAAGGAAACCTAAGGTAAATCTGTTTTCATAGGGAGCATGATTGCATTGAGCGTATGCATCAAGCCGTTAAACCTCTGGGTGTCCCCAATAGGACGAGTGTTGTCTCATGAAGGTTTTCAGCGGATACTACCCACAAAATCCAAATGCAAAGTGAAAACATTCAAAATGCAAGATTTATTTACAATGGGATGAATGCAAGTTTTTGAAAATATTTACAAATGAAGGATTTTCTTTCAAATCGACACGAATAAGTTAAATATAAGTTCTGGTCATTATCAAGAAATTTAAGTCCTTTTACTTGTCTAAATTTCCGACAAAAATTAAGTTGTCATAACAGATAGACTATAGTTTGGCTAGTTGTTTTGGTTGATAACACAATGTAATTATGAAATGGATCCTTAGTTGATCATCAAAGTTGGTCAAAGTGGTATTTTCATTTCTTTTCAATAACAAGTTAAATCAAACAAGTCAAAATAGTGCTTGGATTTCAATTGCTTACTCTCTCTTATTTGAAAATTTTATTAATATTAACAATATTTACATATGCCTAACTCAGATAAACTGAGGTCGGATATATTACCCATGCACTACCTTTCGGGCTTACGTGAGGGGAATACAGAGCGTGGCGAGTGAACACACAAGTGCGAACACTTATTGATTGTAGGCGTTATTTAGTAAAAGAATTTTTATATACTTGCACCTAACTCAAATAAATTGAGGCCAGATATATCGATCATGCACTACCTTTCGGGCATATGTGAGAAGGGTACAGAGCATGGCGAGTGAACACACGAGTGCGAACACATGACTCTAGGTGTTAATACACACACACACAAATGTTTGTTTATTTTTTTACTTATATATATATATATATATATATATTTGTTCTTTTATTAGAAGAGAGAGTTTTGCAAAATCATCTTAGCACCATTTAACTTAGCAGATAAAAATGTTACATCCTTTACTTTAAATTTACCACTTTTTTAAACAAAGATTTTCAGTTAGAATATACTTCATAATTAACACATATAACCTTCCGATATACTAGTTAAACCATTGTTATTTGTAATCAAGCTTCATTTTTAGTTTGTTAAGACAAATAAATTTTCAATAATGTCAATTTATTAACTAAAACTTATACTTATCCTATAGTGTTTCTTCAAAAATAAATCAAAAATGCTAAAAAGAAAATGTTTTTGAGATTTAGAAATTTTGAGATTTTTTTTGGAAAATTTTGAGTTAAAAGAAAATGAAAATTCAAAAATGCCATGAAGCTTTAAAAAAATGAAAATGAGACCCACCCCCCCACTTAGTTTTTACCGTGTCTCCGCAGTAAATACATGATATAATGAGTGTAACGGGGAAAAATATGTACATACTTACAAAAGAGGGTTAACATTCTTACTAAACATAGCTTGGCTCCTGAAGAATCATGAGCTCCTCCTCTTGGTTACTTGGCAATTCCAAGAAAGGTTTCAAACGATGACCGTTGACTTAGAAAATCGATCCATCCCAGGGTTTTGTATTTCTATGGCACCATGTGGAAAAACAGTTCGTACCACAAATGGTCCGGTCCATCTCGATTTAAGTTTCCCAAGGAATAAATGAAGTCCAGAGTCATATAAAAGAACTTTTTGTTCGGCGAAAAAGTTTTTCTTAGGATTGACTTGTCATGAAAAACTTTTGTTCTTTCTTTGTAAATTTTCTTGTTTTCGTATGCATCGTTCCTAAGTTCTTCTAGTTCGTTGAGTTGTATTTTTCGGTTTTTGCCAGCTTTCTCGAGATCAAAGTTTAAGTTCTTTATTGCCCACAACGCTTTATGTTTGATTTCAATGGGTAAATGGCAAGCTTTTCCATAAACTAAACGAAATGGGGACATCCCAAGCGTAGTTTTAAAAGCATTACGGTAAGCCCAAAGCACGTCGGTCAATTTCTGAGACCAATCTTTTCGATTTTTGTTGACAGTTTTCTCCAAGATTTGTTTTATTTGATGATTTGAAACTTCAACTTGCCCACAAGTTTGAGGATGATATGGAGTGGATAACTTGTGGGTTATCGAGTATTTCTTCATTAAAGTTTCAAAAGAACGATTGCAAAAATGGGTTCCATTATCACTGATTATTGTGCGAGGTGTGTCGAACCTCAAAAAGATGCTTTCATTGAGAAATTTCACAACAATTCTATGGTTGTTGGTTTTGCACGGAATGGCTTCAACCCATTTAAGACATAATCGACAGCGAGAAGGATATACAAGTTTCCAAAAGAATTGGGAAAAGGTCCCATAAAGTCGATACCCCAAACATCAAATATTTCGATCGTAAGAATGGGGTTTAGAGGCATCATATTTCGTCGAGAAATCTTTCCAAGCATTTGGCAACGATCGCGAGTTTTGCAAAATTCGAATGAGTTTTTGAAAAGGGAAGGCCAGTAGAAACCACACTGAAGCACCTTTTCTGCAGTTTTTCACGGACCGAAATGTCCACCGCATGCTTGATCATGGCAAAATGAAAGAACACTCCTGATCTCATTATCCGAGATGCAATGTCAAATGATTTTATCGAGACAATACATGAACAAGTATGGATCGTCCCAATAGAAATATTTCATTTGGGACATGAATTTGCATGTCCTGTTTGGACCAAGATGAGGGAGTTTCATTAGTGACCAAGTAGTTCACTATGTCAGCGTACCATGGGTCGATAGAAATCGAAAGAAGTTGTTCAACGGGAAAGTTTTCATTGATGGGCAAAGGTGATGGTGCATTGGGAAGACGAGACAAGTGATCGGCTATGACATTGTCAGATCCTTTTTTGTCCTTGATTGTAAGATCAAATTCTCGTAGTAAAAGGATCCAACGAATTAAGTGAGATTTAGCATCCTTTTTAGCGAAGAGATATCGAAGTGCAGAATGGTCCGTGTACATAGTAATGTGTAACCCTATCAGATATTGTCGAAATATTTCGAGAGCAAAAACTACCACTAGAAGCTCTTTTTCAATAGTTGTGTAGTTAAGTTGAGCATCATTCAGAGTCATGCTAGCGTAGTAGATAACGTAAAGGATCTTGTTGATGCGTTGTCCTAAGACATCACCAACTGCAAAGTTCGAGGCATCATACATTATTTCAAATGGGAGATCCCAACTCGGTAAGCAAATTACAGGAGCAGAAACAAGTTCGTTTTTGAGACGTTCGAAAGAAGAGATACAATCAGAGTTAAAATCGAATGGAATGTCTTTTCCGAGAAGGGTCGTAAGAGGTCAAGCAATCTTGCTAAAATCTTTCACAAAGCGTCGATAAAATCCAGCATGTCCAAGAAATGATCGAATGTCTTTAACATATTTGGGAATGGGTAGATTTGCAATGACATCAATTTTTTCTTTATCTACCTCAACGCCTTTTTTTGAAATGACATGTCTAAGGACTATGCCTTGAGTGACCATGAAGTGGAATTCTTCCCAATTAAGCGTTAAGTGTTTATCCTTGCATCGTTTAAGAACAAGTTCAAGATGGTGTAAACACTCAGAAAAGGAGTTTCCAAAATTGAAAAATTGTCCATAAACAGTTCAAGAGATCGTTCGATCATATCAGAAAAGATGCTGACCATGCATCTTTGAAATGTAGCAAGAGTGTTACAAAGGCCAAAGGGCATACGTCGATTAGCAAAAGTGCCAAAGGGACACGTGAAAGTTGTCTTCTCTTGATCTTCGGGAGCGATTAGAATTTGGTTATAGCCGGGATAACCATCAAGAAAGTAATAGAATTCGTGACCGGCTAAACGTTCGAGCATTTGATCGATGAAAAGAAGAGGGAAGTGATCCTGACGTGTTGTGGTATTTAGTTTTTGATAGTCAATGCAAACACACCAACCCGTTTGAGTACGAGTTGGAATAAGTTCGTTTGACTCATTCTTGACAATGGTAAGCCCATACTTTTTCGGTACAATGTGAATTGGGCTAACCCATGAACTATCAGAGATTGGGTAAATGATTCCGTTGTCGAGAAGTTTAAGAATTTCATCATGCATCGCATCTTTCATTTTGGATTAAGCCTTCGTTGCGCGTCACGAATAGGCTTGGCATCGTCAATTAAATGGATGCGATGTTGAACAAGAGCGGGACTAATTCCCTTTATATCGGTGATCGACCATCCAATCGCTTCCTTGTTTTTGGACAGGGTTGAAAGTAAAGAAATTTCTTAATCAAGAGAAATAGTCGCAGAAATTATGACGGAAAAAGTTTCGTTATCACCTAAGTATGCGTACTTAAGGTGATCGGGCAGGGGCTTGAAGTCCAACTTCGGGAGTTGCTCGATCAAAGAATTGGGTTGAGATTCGAACTCAATTGGAAGCGATTCAAAGGGAAGAGTGTATTCAACCCTTTGGGGATTTCGTGAAACAATTTTTCGTACTCAGCTACGCGTTCGTCATTAAGGTCAAGTGTCTCGTTTTCGAAGTTTTCGTGAATGGCACTAACTTCCAACGTTTGGTTGCGAGGTTCATTTGATTGGCTTTCAAGATTGAAAATGTTGAGATCCAAAGTCATGTTTCCAAAAGAGATTTTCATCGAACCGTTGCGACAATTGATTAAGGCATTTGAGGTGACTAAGAATGGTCGGCCTAAAATCAATGGAATATGACTTGCGGGATTTGTCACGGGTTGTGTTTCGAGAACTATAAAATCAACGGGGAATAAGAATTGCCCTACTCGAATGAGCACGTCCTCGATTTCTCCCACGGGCTTCTTAATGGAACGATCGGAGAATTGAAGCGTGACCTTTGTGGGTTTGAGCTCACCTAAGCCTAATTGTTCGTACACGGAGTATGGAATCAAATTAACACTCGCACCTAAGTTTATCAAGCATTTTTTAATCGTCTTGTCTCTAATTGTACACGAAATCGTAGGACAGCCAGGATTTTTGTATTTGACGAGCATGGATTGGGACAAGACTTCACTCAAACTGGCGGCTAAGAAGACTTTTTTGGGCACTTGAGTGTGTTGCTTTTGGGTGCACAAGTCCTTAAGAAATTTCACGTAAGTGGGGACTTGCTGAACGATGTCAAGAAGCGGGATGTTCACTTTCGCTTATTTAAAAATTTCCAACATCTTTTCCATTTGGTCTGACTGTTTCTTGGGTCGGAGACGATGTGGAAATGGGACACGATACTCAGTAGCCGAGTCTACTCGAGTAGAAGAAGAATTTTGATTGGCATTCGATTCAACGTTTGGCTCCATGTTCTGTTCTGATTCGTTTGTTGCTTTAGAAGTGTCGAGAGAAGTTTCCGGTAAATCGTTTGGATTGTCGACTTGATTATCGATTTGTTTACCGAAAAGTAGAGTTGTGATTACATTCAATAGGGTAACGTCGCTATCTTGAACAACATGGGCTTGATTTGAATTTATGTTTTGATTTTTGGGATATGGAATGGGCTGGCTTGGAAATGTGCCTCATTCGCGTTCACTTACAAACATGGCTAATTGACTCATTTGCATTTCAAGTTTTGCAATTGATTGGTTTGTGTTTTGCATATATGAGGTCAATAAATTTTGCAAATTGATGTTTGATTGAAGGCTTTGAGTAGTTGCTTTAGCCAATGTTTCAAGATTTTTCTCAAGTAAACTTATACGTTTATCGTCTTGGGAGGATGAGCAAAATTTGGTTGAAAATTTGATTGTCGCGGTTGATTATGAGACGGACCCGCAAAGTTTGGTTGAAAATGGTTAGGCTGAAAGGGAGGATTCGAAGCATTATTCGGGAATGCTTGAAAATTAGGACGAACCGTATTCATGTTGGGATTATTTTGGTTCCAAGTAAAATTTGGATGATTTCTCCAACCAGGATTGTACGTTTAAGAAAATGGGTCATTTTTGGCTTTATTGAAAGCATTGATTCGTTCGACAGAATTGGAGCACCGATCGGCTATATGATTAGGATCGTTGCATTTATAACACATCGGTTGGGAAGCTTGGTTCATTTGATTCGATGAGAAAATGTTATCGAATTTTTTAATCATTGCGTCGATCTTAGCTTCCAAAGCCAAAGAAGATCCTATCGAATGTGCGCTCGGTCGTGAGTAAATTGATTTTCCGTTCGAACGTTCCCATTGGGACAACTTTTCGGTGAGGTTTTCAAGAAATTGCCAAGCATCGCCGTGATGTTGGGCAAGAAAGTTGCCTTGGCACATTGATTCGAGCATGGTTCATGAGCTGTTTTCGAGTCCATCGTATAAGATTTGGCAAATCGTCCATTTTTCAAAGTTCTGGTGTGGACATTTTATCAAAAGCTCTTTGAATCTTTCAAAATATTTTCCGAATGGTTCTCCCTTGAATTGATGAAAATTTACACTTTCGTTTTGGATTTTACTCGTTTTTTCCAAGGGGTAGAACTTTTTTAAGAAAGCTTTTATGAATTCTTCCCAAGTTTTAATCGAATTCGATGGTAAGCTGTACAACCATTTTTCAACGTAATCCGTAAGAGCGAATGAGATTAATCGAAGTTTGATTCCGTCATCGGAAAGTTCTTGGAGTTTCATGGTTGCGCAAACTTGTTCGAATTTAGTCAAGAAAATGTATGGGTCATCGTGCTCGAAATTGTCAAATTTCGAAAGCATGGCAATATGGTTCGAAAGAATTTCGAAATGATTACCCGTAGGGGCGGGTGACATGATGCAAGATGGAATAGAAACTATATAGAGAAAGATTCTATCCATAAGAGTTCGAGGGGCGTTCTCGTTCGCCATTTCGGAAGGATCGTCTGTTCGAGTTAAACGATTAGTTGTTGAGTCGCGAGTCCAACGATTTTTTGTTGTGTCAAGAGTCCAAGTACTCATGCACAAGTGAAAGTCAAGAAGAGAAAGAAGTTAGAATCGAGTTTAGAGAATGAAACAAGATTTGAAAATTTTTTTTTGTTTATTTACAAGGAAGAAAACTATTTACCAAGTGAAATTTATTTTCAAAAGAGAAGTTTGATTTTTTTCTTTGGCTTTTCAAATTTTTTTTTGTTTTTGTATTTTTTTTTTCAATTTTCAAATATTTACTAAAAGAAAAAAAATTATTAGAAAATGGCAATTTGATTTTTGTTTTTGTTTTTGAATTTTCAAATATATTTTTTGTTGAAAAGTTTTTATAATTTTTTTTTTATTTTTTTGTTTTTGATTGTAAATTTTCAAAGGAAAGGATATAAATGGATTTTTTTTAAATAAAAAAAACAAGTTAAGTAAAATTTATAATTTTTTGGATTTTTAATTTTTTGGAATTTTTTTATTGTTTTTTATATATGCATGAACTAATGCAACTAAATGAATGCAAAGGACTTAACTACAAATTTCTGTCCTTAGTAGCTCCTAACCAAAAATTGTATAATCACACTTTGTCTCAGATCAACAAAAATATTTCTTAGCCTAGTAACGAGTAGGGGTTATCGGTGCACCACGAATCACTATAGCAATGCAGCCGAAGGTTTAAGTACCTTCAGAGAAACAACCACTATAATATTTACGATTCACCATAATATTTATAAATGGTTATTACTCTGCCATAGCCTAGACACCAAGAAATAAACTTGTTCAAAGAAGACAATTGTCAAGATACAATTAAGCTCTAAGTGAGCTCGCGACACCCTTAAGTCGAATGTCTAACCTTTATTATTAGTCAAATTCTACGATGAAATGCGATTTGTGGGCTAAGGAAAGGGTGATGAAATCTCCCACCTTATGTGAATTGGGGTATTGCCCTTAGAAATGCAAAACAAAAATTAAATGTGAATTTACAATGCAACTAAAATGAATTTTGTTTTTTTTTTGGATTTTGAAATATTTTTTTTTTAAATGCAAATGCAAGCAACCAACAATGCAAAGCAAATAAAAACAGGAGATAGGGCACGATACCAGAGCGTGCAGAATTTATTAGCAATTTATTTTAAAGTGACAATTTTTTCTAGCAAGCCAGCAATTATTTTTGGCAAGCTAAGCAAAGCAAGCAACTTTTCTTATCTGTTTTGGCAACCTGAAAATAAAAACAAGATATATATACAGTTTTTTTTGGAATTTTTTAAAAGAAAATAAAACAAGTAAAAAAAGACAAATGAAAATAAAACAAATGAAAAATAATACTTGTTTGTTTGTTTGCTTTTTCTTTATATGAATGAAGCTAAAAAAAATTTAGCTAGAAGGAAAACAAAAATACTTATTATAAAACAAAAACTTAGCTTATTAAAAACCTAACTAGGCCCGGCCCAAATCTAGTAAAACTATTTGTGATAAATAAAAAAAATAATAAAACTATCCCACAGTGTTATCTCGTCTCAATAAAACAAACAGATCAACATACAATAATATTTCGAATCCCAGAATTAATAATCAAATTCACGATTTAACTTAGCAACGGTACCACCAATTCGAAGTCTGAGGGAGTGTAGAGGGTCGGCAACGGATTCTGGTGAGGGATGGAGATTGCGATTCTCAAGTTTGGTTTGGGTATGGCCGGCGATTTTGGTATTGGGTTGCGGTGGGATTCGATTTCAGGCTGGTTATTGGAGAAGCATGTGTGGTGGTGTTCGATGATTCAGGCGATGACTTTTTGGGGATGCTGTGGTTTTTTAGGTTTTTTGGGTTTCGTTCGATGACTTTTTGGGCTTCGATTTGCTTGTGTGGGTATTTGAGTTGCAGAGCTAGTTCGAGATGAAATGATTGCCTCAACCGGTGGTTGCGATCAATTCTTTTGCTCGCGATGGCAATAAGTTGATGAATGAGAGGCTATTGTGTCTTCTTTTTGTGATGATGTGATTACTGGAATTAATTGCGGGTTCTGGAGCGAGTTGTTGGTGGTAGAGTGAAGCTGAAGGTTGGATGTGATGTGTAGGATTATGGGTTGAACTACAGTGGTTGGTTGTGGGGTCTGATGAAGGGGATGGATGGAGTCACTGTGGTCGACTAGGGGTAGTTACTGTGTGAATGTAGATGGGCAGTGGAGTTTGAGGTTGGCTGTGTGGAGATGAAGATGATTGGTTTATGGTAGAGAAGAGCTGGGTGGACCGTTGTGATGTTTCGGGTTGCAGTGGATTGACTTGCGCTGAAGGGTTTCTTGTTGTATGGTAGTGTGGAGATTGTTGCTTGTGGAGGAATGTGAAGTGGTCAGTTCGTAAATATGCTACAGTTTGTTATGGCAATTGGTTGAGCAGGGGAGAAAGGTAGGGATGTTTGGTGAAGTTTTTGATATAGTAGGCAGGTGGAGTTGTGAAGATGAAGTGGTGATGAGGTATGTCAACAGTTGTGTGAACTAATGTATGGAGAAGAGCAAAGGGTGATGTTGTTGGGTCTAAGAAAGGTTGCGATGGCAGTATTTGAGGTGGGTATGTATTTTTATGAAGTGCAGTGCATTGATTTGAGATCGAATGTAACGACCCGTAAAAATTCGATAATTAAATTGGTTAAATTTATAAGATTTTTGTAATTAAATTTAGAAAGAAATAAAACTTTATAATTTATAATGAAGTGAAAGTTAGAAATGAATGTAGCATTGGTAATTAAAATTAATTATGTAAAATTGAAGTGAAATCCCAATAATGAAATAGTGTCAATTGTTGCACTTGGTTATAAAATAGAAATAAGTAAATAAGAATAAGTATTGGATTAACCAAGGAAATAATATATTGATTAATTGTAAATGAATGTAAGTTAATTGTTAATTACTTGAATGTCATTCCAATAAATGAAATAATGAAAAGGTTATAGTTGGTTATAAATGAAGTGTAAGAAAACAAATGTAAATAGTAAATTTACTAATGTAATAATGTGTTGTTAATGGTTTATGAATGAAATAATAATTAGAATAAAAGGTAATAATGTTAATATAAGTTGACTATCAACAACTTGAATGGAAATCCAAGCAACTGAAAGGGTTAAAGAGTTATCAATGGCATAGGTTGTAAATAAATTTTATTAATATATGCATTTATTTGATAATTGAATTAAGAAGAAACTGATAATGTGAAGGATGTATTAATTAATTACGTAAAGTGCAATGAATAGAAATTGAATGGAGTTTGAATTGTATAGGTTGTTATAACACTTGGTTGTGAATAATGAATTTATTAGTGTGATTTAAAGTTAATGGTAATAATTAATATACGTTACCTATTTAATTAGCCTATTATATTAAAATATGAAACCAATAACAATAAATGTAATTAAGTATTACATTAATGTAAATTTAGGTAATATTTGGTAATAATGTAAATTGTTTTCATAGAGTAATAATGGATTTAACAAAAAGAATGAAATCAAGATGAATAAATACATTGGGAGTATAAATTTTAATAAATGTGTGCATTGATTTATAGTAGGATATAAAAGGTAATTAATAATTTAAAGGTTGATTTATTAATAGAAATGTGTAATGGATGGAAATGGAATAAGTGTAGTGTAATGAGAGTTGTTGTAATAATTGTTTGTAAAGAATTAACTTACAAATATTATAAAATGTATAATGGTGACAGTTGGTGTTGTTACCAATTTAACTGATCAATTTCAAATAAATGTCAACAAAATGTTACATTAATGTGGAATAAGACCATAACTGTAGTGTGAATGTAATAAAAAGAAATAGAAATGTTAATTGTATTCATAATGTAATGATTGCTTTAATAGTAGAAGTGTAAATCAAAATAAAAGAATAAAAATTGAATAAGTTTTGTAAAAGAGTAAACATATGTTTATTTATTTGAAATGTTTGTTAGCTGAAAGATTGATTGTAGAGATGAGAAACTATTATTTAGTGAGAAATATGTAATTACTGTTTGTATCCAATAGTGTAAATATGTTTAAATTACTATAAGATAGAGAATACTAATAATAAATTAATAGGTGTAATTAAAAGCAACTTATGTTTTGTGAAAATATATGGAAAGTTTGATTTAATGAAAAGAACATTCACATCAAATAAAATGAATGATTCATTTGTGACTGTAGGTTTAATTTCATTAAAATAAAGAATAGAATGATTGATCTTAAAGGAAGAAATATATGTTTATTTGAACTTTGTTTTAGCTTACAGGTTGATTACAAGAATAGGAAAATAATCTATTTCAGTAAGTTATTTATTACTCTTGTGTACAAACAACAAATTTATATACGTGTTTAAATAAACAATTGTTCTATTTTTTCATCTATTTTAGTTGTCTATTTTAAAATTTAACTTTGTAAGTAATTGCAATTAATGTAATTCAAATGTTTCAATTAAAAGGAAAGAAAACGGTGATTGCAATTAATAGATTTAATAAAAGAAACGCGCGTTTTGTGTTAAATAGAAATGGTGCTTTAAAGGAAATAAAAGAATTGAACGTTTTCATTTTTAAGGTAAGTATAATTTTATTAATTGTGCGTAGATAAAAAAATTATATGTGTACAAATTGAGTATTATTTGAGTGAATGAAATTAATTTGGTTATGTTTCGGAGAAATTGAATTTCAAAATGTGTATGTGGTCCCTTCATTTCTTTTTTTTATCACATGTACATTTTAAAATAGTTATCTCATTTTTTTTACTTGGTCCATCCATTTCTCCTTCTATTTAACACCTAAGCCTAGACCTTTAGGCTACATTTAATTCTTTCCATCTCATTTCTTTTCTCTCTTCACCTTCCTCCTTTCTTTTTCATTTTTTTTCCTTCTTCTTCAAATCTTCTTCTTCTTTTTGAAAGCTTCTTTTCCTTTTCAATTCTTCATCTTCTTTAAATTTTCTTCTTCTTTTTCAAACATTCTTCTTTTTTTTCCAAATCTTCTTCTTCAAATCCAGGTCCATACAAACTTCTCCGTCTCTTCCAAAACATTCTTAAAAAAAAGAGATTAAGGAAAAAAAATCAAAATAAAATATTACGGAACAAGATAGCAATCAGGAAGGAGACTAAGGAAACATAGAGCGGAGCTATGGATTAGAAGTTTTTTTTTTGATTCGTATAAAGGTGAGTGTTTTAACCCACTCACAACTTCTAAGATTTCTTATGTTTGTTAAATTCATGTATGATGTGTTTAGAAATTTATTTATAGCTGTTTGGCATATATTTCATCATTATCTCGGTTAATTGCATTCATCGTAATTAATTGTTAATTTATTTATTCATTGCATTTAAATTGCCAGTTAATTGTTAATTAATTTATTTATTGCATTTAAAACTGCCAATTAATTGTTAATTAATTTATTCGTTGCATATAAACTGCCAGTTGAAAGTTATTAATTTTTATTGAATATAAACTATCTGTTGATGCCTGTTATATTTTATATGCTTTATATTGATGTTTGTTTAAATTGGATGATGATTGTAATAAATGGTTGTTTATTGATATTTGGATGAATGGATGCTATATTTTATATAAACTGCAAGTTATTATGCAATTTCATTTCATTCGGGATTGCGGTTTGAAATGATATATAACCGTAAACTTTTATCTTTAAAATTACGGATTGAAATGATAAATATCTGTATCACTTGACCATAGGATAGAAAAATTATATACAGGCACCGTGGTCTATATATAAAATATTTTAAAGTGATTTTCTATGGATTTTGGAAAATAAGGGTTTATATATATAGAAATTTTGATATTATACAAATATATTTTTATATATGGTTAAATTCTAAAATTTAAGCTAAGTAAAATTTGATGATGTTTTAAGTTTGATTTACGAATATTTCAAGTTTGAGCTTTATTTAAGTGATATTGAATTTATTAAATAAATATTTCTAAACTAAATAATAGTAAATTGAATTAAGGTATATATAAGATTATCAGATTTGGTTGGGAATTTTGGAATATTTAAAGTCTTGAAATATATCAAAATTGAAATGTTTTATTGAAATTAAGGTATTATTGTTTTCAAAGTATTGGTTTTCGAAATTGTTATAACTTTGAAAGTAATATGGTTTGAAAAATGAATTTATTTGAAATAGAATTTATTTAAGAATTATCTGTGAATATATGGATTTGAAACCTATTGAAATTGAAAATTTTGAAATATGACTTCAAAATGTGGTTTGGGTTTAAGATGATTTAAAAGAATATTTCAAGTTATCTAAATTTGAGAAAGATTAGTGATTGGAAATTTGGTTTTATTTAAAGGATATGTTTTGAAATGGCAAAAATATTTTGGTTTTAAAGTATATACTATTTTGAAGTAAAGGATATGTTTTGAAATGGCAAAAATATTTTGGTTTTAAAGTATATATTATTTTGTAGTAAAGGATATGTTTTGAAATGGCAAAAAAAAAATTTGGTTTTAAAGTATATACTATTTTGTAGTAAAGGATATGTTTTGAAAGGGCAGTGATTGTGTTTTTAAAAGTATATATATTTGTAAATGACCAAGGTGTTATAATAACGATTGGTTGTTAAAGAGATCGGGATCGGATATGGACATACTCTTTGTCGATACCGAAAACCACTTTGACAACTGTGT
Organism: Allium fistulosum; assembly: GCA_030737815.1. Lineage (NCBI taxonomy): Eukaryota > Viridiplantae > Streptophyta > Magnoliopsida > Asparagales > Amaryllidaceae > Allium > Allium fistulosum. The sequence goes on from CM060906.1 coordinate 58,535,788, forward strand.
ACGCGGTGGAGTTTCCAAAATGAAGTAGGATGGTGGCGACGATCCTAAGGTATATACGTGGACCCAACTCCCGTGAGTTGGCATAAGGTGGCTAAAACAGGAGCGATCTCGGACCAGTGAGGTAGCACCTCTTATCGGACGCACTTCTTCGATTCTATTCTATTACTTTGTGATTTTTGGTGGCCACCCTTCGATTTGGGAGTGTTGTTCGAGGTGGACGGTAGTGGCTGCTATCCGCTCCATCAGTCCGTGTGCGTAATTGGTATATCTACCCTGGCATTGCCTAGTTGTGCCGTGTCACCTACCATATCGAGCTTTACTACGATTATGATTTTAAGATCCGACCGCGTTAAGGTTCTCCATACCCTTAACGCTATTTTCTATATGATTATACTTTATTGATTAGACATTATTATAATAGCGAATATTACTACATAGTAGATAGTTTAACGGATCCTTAAGAGGTGTGAATCCCGAACATTTCTTAAGTTACTGCACTCACGTTAGACACTGGATAGGAGATGTCAAACCCCGTAAACATCTCTGACGCCATTTACACTCATATTTATTTCATTGATTTAACTTACATAAGATCTTTTAGTTCTAACTCGAGTGTTTTGTCTTTTCAATTCGCTCGGGTCAGCCTGAGCATTTCAGGATTTGAAGGCCCTATTTCTGGAGGACGAAGATGAAGATTTTATTACTACTATTTATTATATTACACTACACCGTTGTATTCCGTTGCATTTATTATCATTTCTCTGGTATGTGTAACTCTGATATGTATTGTATAAGTATAATCAAATGTTTTGTAAAACAGCTTCATGAACTATTATTTGATTATTATATTTTATCGTTCCGCTGCAAGATTCTATTTTGTTCTTTTATTTCTTCACTTTTTCTTATTTACCCCATAACAATCCACCCTTCTGTATGGTTTTAAGTTGGCACGTGTGTCTGCTTAAAAGCATACAAAATGGTGGGATGTTACATCGAATGATAGCTTGATATTAGTGCACTGATATGTGCACAGTGATGGAAGTGGTATTTGCACAGTGCTGAGGGTAGTGTTAAGGAGGGATGTGCAAGGCAAAGAGTAGTATCGATGTTTGTTAGTGGAGAAGGTTGTGAAGCCTGGTGATGATGTGCAGGGAGTAATTTAGGCACCGTGGGGTTGTATTTGCAGATGGTTGAAGCACTATTCAGAGGTTGTTATATGGTTTTGACAAATGATGGAGTGATGTCTGACTGGTTGTGGGGGTTGAAAGAGATGAACTGTTATGGTTTTGGCAATTGGAGCAGTGTATGAGTTTGTTGCAGTGGTATTTTGGTTGTGGGCAGCAGTTTGAATGATTTGTTTGAAATGGGAAGAAGTTGTGGCAATGTGATGTGCAATGTGCTGAGGCAGAGGATGATGAGAAGTGCAGTACACTGATGTGTACACTGTGAACAGTGAGGCAGAGAGGAAAAAAAACTGTAAACAAATGAAATTTGTAAATGAAGAAGAAATAAAATATTTTTGTTTTTGTTTTGAAATTGTGATATGCTTTTTTTATAAATAATGAAAATGCAAATTCTAATTGAAAACAAGAAATTCACAAGGACAAAAGCACACAACAAACATACATACATTTTTTTTAATTAACACACAAAAATTAAAACACACAAAAATAAAACGAAAATAATTCGAAGAATAGAAATAAAAATCAAAGCAATTCCCCGGCAACGGCGCCAAAAACTTGTTTAACGATGGATTTTCTATTGGTTTAGAAAATCACCTAAAAAATTTATAATAAAAATAACAGCAAGCGCACAACATAAAAATGTTAATACGTGACAAGTACGGGTCGATCCGTAGGGAATTTTTAATATTTTAAAATTTTCTAATCAATCAAATTAGACCAAAATGAGAGAAGATTGTTAACTACACACAAAAAGAAGCTAAACCTAGAATGAAAATGAGATTAAAAACTATGAGATTAGAAAACAATTTAGAGGCAAATCCACTCTCATATTTTTGTAAATCAACAAACAAATAATCTATGATCTCTATTTTTGATATTAAGTGAAATAATTGTTGCATTTGTCATAAATATGGTTTATTTATGTTATTAATTAACATAACTTAAACCATCAAACTATAATACAACAAATAAATCACTTATTAATTCTCATGAAAATGAAGCCAAAGCAAAAGCTATTTTAAGTATGATCTATTTACTATTGTAATTAGTAATATAGATCATCGAATTTTGTTTTTAATTTCATTTCAAAATCAAAAATCAATTAGCAAATGATGATGTAAATTGTGTTTATGTTGAATAAGAATAGCTCATTTGCAAATGCAACATAAGCTATCAAACCCACTTGTATAAACTTACATCAAAATCTACTTTCATAAAGCACAAATAAAAGAGACCATAAATCATAGAAATGTTGAAATTACATAATATTTGAGAGCTTAATTGCCCCTAAATTGAAGGGGTTTAGCTACTCATTTGTGTTATCATATCAACATATGTAAATTTCAACATTAAAAAGCAAAAGAAATAGAAAATAAGCAAAGGAAGAAAATAAGATTAACTACTAAACTACTTGCATAAAAAATAAAGCTACACTACTTGCATGAATGTAAATCTAATCTACTAACAAAGAAAAAAAAGAGCGTAGAAGTAAAAATGAACATATAAGTAAAAAGAAGCATGTAGAAAAGAAAAGAGAAAGAGCCTAGAAAGCCATTTTTATTTCATGAAACATTGAGCTTACAACTTGCATTCTAATTTCCTAAGTAATTTGAAAGAGTAAGAAGATATCTACATGTACATAAGTTGGCTATTTTACATGCATAAAACCCTAATTCACTTTTTAGGGTGCTTCCCAAAATGCCCTTTAGGAAGTGTGACCACCAAGTAACCATTAGCCTCTAATTAATCCATCATCAAATATGCATGAAGCTTTAACCTCCATTTAGTTGTCCATTAGCTTCTAATTATAGATTAAGGTAAGTGGGTGGGGTCCTCCATGATCATGAGTTTGAATTATTTCCTTCTTCATTTCTTTGTATTCTCTTGTGCATGCATATATTCCATGAAGCCCTCTTCCATTGATATCTAAATTCCTATAAAAAATCATAAAAAATGTCCAAGTAAAAGTTCTCAAATTAGCATATACACAAAAATAACCATTTTGCCCTTGTATGAAGATGAAAATATGGTGATTTGCAAATAATTGAATTTAGGTTTAAACATGTTAAAATACCCAAATATAACATTTATTTAAATAAAAATGGGTAAAATATGGATGTAAATACATGCACATTTACGTGCACATCAATATATTATCGTTAGATTCCCGTTAAATATTTTAATTCAGCATTTATTTCAGTAATTAGTTCTGTAAATTAGTATGTTGAAACTGTAAATATTATATGAGAACTTATATTTAATTGTTATTTATATGTAAAAGAAAGAAAGAAATCCAATTAAATATAAATAATATTAGGCTTAACAGTTATAGAGAGGGCATAAGCCTAAAAGCAAGAAATTTACAGTAAATTATGCTAAAACGGAAGAAATAAATTAAAAGGGGAAAATTTAATAACTTGATTGGGAAGTTAGTAATAGATTAGTTGGTTGGTTTAGAAAAGAGAATACATTTCCATAGTTTAATATTGTAAGAATAACGATAAAGGTAATTGCAAGGATAAAAGAAAGAAAAAGGGAATTAGTGTAAAATATAGACATTTCTGTATTTTGCATTATCCAATAAGTAAAGAAACAATAAAAGAAATATCTTGCAATTACGAGTTATTGTTTATAGCATTATTTAGTACTAAAATATAGAAATGGATTTTTAGCATAGTTTTGTAACCAACCAAATAAAATAGAACTATTTCCTAGAATAAAAGAAAGTAAAGTGAAGAGTTAAAGAAATTAAAGAAGAAATCAATTTAATTATTTGACAAGACTAGAAACGATAAACAGAAATGTGACTAGACCTGCATTTACTACGCAGATAGTAGAGTAAAAAGTAAAGCAGTTATTATGATAAATAATTTATGACAGTTGGACGTAGTCCCAAGCTAAGACTGTCATATAATATAAGAGAATTCAATATCATAATAAAAGAAAACAAACTAGAATAGAAATGAGACACTTGCAATTATAATTATAACATGTAGGTTATACAAGAAAGAAAAGAATATAAAAGTAATAATTGCAAGTATAATTGTAACATATATGTTATAATTAAAAAGAAAAAATAGAAGAGGCTTATTTTATTAAACTTAGATCTTGGATTAAGTTAATAAGCAAAATAATAGAAGTGGTCCGTACCGGCAGCATTCCCTTTCAGTCAGGAACTGATGGTCTCACAATAGTTAGGTGAGGCTGGGACACACTTATGCTGATTAGGGTAAATAAGTAGCCAACAGAATAAGAAAAGTAAACTAAAAGCGTAATAAAAGATTAGACGTAGGGTCTAATAAAATGGTAAGATGCGTTTGGAGCAGCCCAAAGGATGAAGAGCCTAACGAAGCAGTTCATCACATATTTTTTTCACAGAAATAACACGTCCAACTTAGTTAATTTGGGCTAGAAGGAAGTACGAGACTTCAACAGGACGTGTGGGTACTCTAGAATGGCCCTCTGGGGTAGGCCTAATGAAGCTGCACCCCCGAAGGCAGGTCTGTAGGTGTTCCATCAAGAGAGTATGCCTTGACTGCTTTTGCATTGCAGGCCTAACGAAGCGGACCTTTGTAGGCAGTCAAAGGTTGATGGATGGAGTAGAATATTCGTATGACACCGTACTCTGACTTGCGAGTAGGTTTTAGTAGGCAGGACCCATGGGCAGGACCCAAAAAAATATTCGCATGCGGAGATCAAGCCATCATCAACCAAGAACGAGTTCGGGAAAGACTAGATTTAAACTAACAGGCCAATGATTCTTTCACTACCGAGACATTGGATGAGTGGCGCAACCGATTGGATGTTTAGATTGTTTTGCAGTAGGGCACGACCACTTAACTCTTTAGAGGTCTTTCGATTAGTTGAGGAGTGGCTGCGTGGGGCCATAGCCACGATGAGAAAAGTGACAGACCAAGTAGAATATCTGTATTGTAAGCCTAACGAAGCTGTCCTTTACAAATATAGAAAATCCCCGACCGAGTTCCGTACAAGGTAGACCTTGCTGGCGGGATTCATGGAGTAGATAGAACGATTATGTGTAGTCCTCAAGGTACACACTGGGTGGTTCATTTTGGATTTCTGAGCATTAGTATAGGCTAGTGTGGACGCAGTTTTACGTTTTCATAGCAGACGACGGAACATCTGTATTGTAGGCCTCACGAAGCTCTCCTTTACAGATGTAGTTACAGAATGCTCTAGGAGCAAGACAATGGAGTCCTTTTCGAGGAGGATACAAAAGGTACTATGGGTAGTACCTAGGACCGATGCGGTCATTGGGCGTATAGCTACATATATATTAGTTATTAGGATTTTAATCTACTAGGGAGTAGATGGGTGCGATTCACGCACAAAGGCGAGAGTATTACAAACCCAATAAACCTAATATAACAGAAATGGAAATAAAACGGTATATGTAGAATTAATCTTAGAAGTATATAATTTGTCCATTCACCAGAACTTTAGTTCCGATCCCCTCTTCATAACATCCTACAGGTTAGGTAGATGGTAGAGACTTTCCAACTTTAAGACACTTGTTTAGAAAGTGTTATTATCTTGGTGAATATTTACTTACTATTATATTTTAGTCAGTTCCGCTGTGAGATATTTATTTGAGCTCTGATATATTTGTCTTTGCCTATTTGCAAGATACCAAATATCCAACTCGGGCTTCAGTGGGCTTGGATTTTAGCATTTTTGCGAAAAATCCGAACCTTCTGGAATTCGGGTTGTTCATGTATGCTAGTCTCAACGGATATATTGATATCATTTTCTTGATACATCTTGACTAAGAACATTTAAGGAGTTAGTGTTTTTGTATATATCGATTCAATACTCATGATTAGTAAACACATTCATAATTTCAATTGATAAAACACTTCTACTAAGGATTTTCTACTTTTGTATGTTTAATGTAATTAATTCGTTGTTTATATCGCTATATAACAACACATATGACATAAATAAAAAAACATAATTTATTTCAAACAAGAATGTTTACAGAGCTAAGTTTATATAACAAATTACATAATTTCCCCTAAGGCCCCCTTAACTCTAACACTTTATCATTCATATTGAAGTTACTGTTATAAGACCTGCCTTTTATGCTCTCGATAGCTCTTACACCCTATTACATATCCCCTTCTACATGCTTGTGCCATATTTTCTTTTACTAATTATACTTTGGGATCTATTTTTATAGCAAAAAGTTTTTGTGTTTTACAGGTTCCTTGGAACTTTATGTGGTTACTTATTACACTAGTATTCCCGAACTTTTTATTGCTATTCACCCTTCCGTCCACGTTATGCATACGGCCTATAAGCCCATTTTGATATGAGCTCTAACTTTAATGTTTTTATTTTTCTTAATTTGTAAGTCATTGAAGAAAGGCAATTTCCTCCATTTTGGTATATTTATATAGCGATTGCTACCCAAGGTTTTTGTGCATTTGTTCCACTTTGGTACTCTTGAGCCCTTAGTTCAGCAAGAATGTTTCCCTTGGGTAGCTTCATATTAGAAAACGTAGAAAAAGGAAATTAAACCAATTTAGAAGCTAAGTGCAATAATTATCAGTTTGGAAAATGAGGGAAAATCGAGATAAAACAAGCCAATGTGGATTAAAAAGAAAAAATCATCCATCAATGAAAAGTGGGATTTCAAACAACGCATTATGAAAATGCAATAAATAAGAGTAAGGAAGGCTTATTTTTTGTTGTCGAAAGGGCTGAGAAAACAATGTAGGGTTATGAAGTTTTTTTTCTAATGGTAATTGATAAAAGAGGAAGTAGAAAAGATGAAGAAAGCGTATTGCGAAGATATATAAAAGAGAAAATAGAATTTCAACCTTGGAAGGGGGATGAGATCTTGACCATAAAAAGCCACTCGATTACCATTTCACATCGTGTGCCTTGTGTGTAACATATGACTCGAGTATAGAAAGGCGATTACTTAGGGTACAACCACGTGTCAAAGCATTAAAAGTGAATATGTATATATGTCATTACACATATGTGTGTTAAGGCCATAAAATACCGATTGGTCATACATACATGCATATATTATTCATATTTTCATTTAATAAGTGTTTAAATACAGAAAATTTCAACAACATTAGACAGATGAAATTAAAAGAAATTGATCGTATTAAGCCAAATAACTATAGAATATGATTTAATATGTTACGACGTTGTTCATAATAATACAAAGTACGATATAGTGCAAAATAATAAAAGGAATTTGTGTTCAAATTTGCCTCTTTTACCCGCTCTGAGGTACACATAATCCAACACACAATCTTTAACTACAGCAAATTGCGATCGAAATTCAATGAAAGCTTTGGAATATTCAAAAGGGCTTTATGTTAGAAATTGGCTTATCTCAACATCTTCTCTACTGTATTATGGATGTTTTCATATTCCATGTTTGTGAACGGTTCTCTCTTCACAAATAGCAAAAGTATGAGGGGTGGAACGACAATCACAAAAGTACTATCTGTTTTCATTATCATCCAACCGTTGAGAAGGTTGATCATTTAAATTCCAATCATTAGGAATTATGAAGGGTATTATCTTCTCAAATCAAGTTTTATTGAGTTAGGATTTTTCATTGTAAATGGCATCTACTTTAGCTAATCATTTTTCCATTTTTTGACCTCATCGGCCCTAGCAGTGATGACCGTGTTTCTTTCCATATCTGTAGTTTTGAAAATTTCATTCCAAATAGTTTAAATCGGCAATTGATGCAAAATGTCATTTCAGTATTCCACTTCCAAATTCCTATTAATAAACGACAAATTTTTTAAAATTGTACGTACAAAAATTAAATAGATTTTACAAGAATTATAAATACCTTTATTCGCTCATATCATATATAATTCTTTGTTAACAACAACAATATCCCGACTTGCATCATAGTTCGTTTTAGTTACGTTTATAAGCTCTTCCCACTTTCTGAAATCCTTGATTTTTTTACACCTTTATTCAGAAAATAACTTATGTTTTTAGTGGTTACAACATAAACAATACTTTCCAAGAAGATATAGTGGAAACAACGGAATATAGCGGGAATAACGTGATATAGCTGAAATAGCGGGGCTTAAAGCGAAAAGGCTATATTTGGAGCTATATGGAAAAATCGTAGCGGTAGAAATCCGCTATGAGATATAGCAAGGTTATAGCGGGGTAATAGCGGGGAATTAATTATACAGATTCATTCAACTTTGGTACTTTTGAGCCCTTAGTTCAGTAAGTATGTTTCTCTTGGGTAGCTTCTTATTAGAAAAAACAGAAAAAGGAAATTAAACCAATTCAGAAGCTAAGTGCAATAATTATTTGTTTGGGAAATGAGGTAAAATCGAGATAAAACAAGCCAATGTGGGATTTAAAAAGAAAAAAACACCCATTAATGAAAAGTGGGATTTCAGACAAGTCATTATGAAAATGCAATAAATAAGAGTAAGGAAGGCTTACTTTTTGTTGTCGAAAGTGCTGAGAAAACAATGTAGGGTTTTGAAGTGTTTTTCTTCCTAATGGTAATTGATAAAAGAGAAAGTAGAAAAGAAGAAGAACAGTGTATTGTGAAGATATATATAAGAGAAAGCAGAATTTCAACCATAGATTTGGAAGGGGGGTGAGATATTGACCGTAAAAAGTCACTCGATTACCATTTCACATTGTGTGCCTTGTGTGTACTAGATGCCTTGAGTATCAAAAGGCGATTACTTGGGATACAACCACGTGTCAAAACATTAAAAGTGAATATGTGTATATGTCATTACGCGTGTGTGTGTTAAGGCCATAAAATACCAATTGGTCATACATACATATATTATTCATATTTTCATTTAATAAGTTTTCGAATATAGAAAATTTCAATAACATTAGATAGGTGAAATTAAACAACAAAATTGAACAAATTAAGCCAAATAACTATAAAATATGATTTAATATGTTACGACATTGTTCATAATAATACAAAGTACGATCTAATGCAAAATAATAAAAGGAATTTGGGTTGAAATTTGCCTCTTTTACCCGCTGTGTGATACACATAACCCAACACACAATCTTTAACTACATCGAATTGCGATCGATATTTAGCGAAAGCTTGGAATATTCAAAAGGGCTTTATGCTAGAAATTGGCTTTTCTCTACATCTTGTCTATCGTATTGTTGATGTTTCGTATTTTGTGTTTGTGAACGGTTCTCCCTTCACGAATAGCAAAAGTATGAGGGGTAGAACGACAATCACAAAAGTACTATCTGTTTTCATTATCATCCAACCGTTGAGAAGATTGATCATTTGAATTCCAATCATTAGTAATTAGGAAGGGTATCTTCTTCTCAAATCAAGTTTTTTAAGAGTTGGATTTTCCATTGTAAAGGGAAACTACTTCAGCTAATCATTTTTCCATTTTTTGACCTCATCGGCCCTAGCAGTGATGACCGTGTTTCATTCCATATCCATAGTTTTGAAAATTTCGTTCCAAATGGTTTGAATCGGTAATTGATGCAAAATGTCATTTCAATATTCCACTTCCAAATTCCTATTAATAAACAACAAAAAGTTGTAAATTCTACGTATGAAAATTAAATAGATTTCACAAGAATTATGAATACCCTTATTCACTCATATCATATATAATTCTTCGTTAACAACAACAATATTCTGTATTGCATCATAGTTTGCTTTAGTTTTGTTTTTAAGCTCTTCCCACTTTCTGAAATCCTTGAAATAAGTGTAAGGGTTATTCTTCGATTATATCAGCAATTATTGTTTTGTAGGTATGGTGATTTTTTCCACCTTTATTTATAAAATAACTTATATCTTTAGTGGTTACATCATAAACAATACTTTCCAAGATTTGGAAATAACTAGTCCTAGTTAATCTTTAATACCAGAAATAATTTCATCTATAACTATGTCCGACTCATCATATGCACAAGCTTATCACGAACAGACACATGATTTTTACTTGGCGTAGCATAATTTTGTTTCATAATCCATAAGGATGAAAAGCCTAAAAAGAACATGCACTTAAATAGTATTTCACTTCAATTAGTTCAACGTGTACCCAATCTTGGTCGTAACATGGTCCCCATGCCATGTGTTTGATTATAATCGTTGTACAGTCTAGCCACTTAAGATCGACAACACCTGCAAGTCTAAAGACTATTGTATGTCGTTACCATGAGATATCCTATTTTGACTTAGTTGTATTAATTTATATAAGATTCTTGTCGAATCATTCTATGATTGTTTCAAACAACCACAAGTTTGTAACCCTTTGGTATCTCGAACGGTCATGAGTAAATCACCAATCATCGTTTGGAGAACATTATGTACGCTAGTCTCAACAGATGTATCGATATCCTTTTCTTGATATATCTTCACTAGAAACATTTAAGGAGTTAGTATTTTTATATACATCGATTCAATACTTATAGTTAGCAGACACATTCGTAATTTCAATCGATAAAACACTTATCCTAAGGATTTTCTACCTATGTATGTTTAATGTAATTAATTCATAATTTATATCACTATATAACAACACTTATGGTAGAAATAAAATCAAAAGCATAATTTATTTCAAACAAGATTGTTTACAGAGCTAAGTTTATATAACAAATTATATTATTGCCCCTTAGGCCCCTTAACTATAACACTTTATCATTCACATTCACGCCACCGTTATAAGACCTCTATTGTATGCTCTCAATAGCTCTTATGCCCTACCACATATCCCCTCTACATGCTTGTGCCATATTTTCTTTTACCAATTATACTTTAGGCTCCTTTTTAGCGCTGTCTGTTTTTGTGCTTTACAGGTTCCTTGATGTGGTTGCTTACTACACTAGTATTTCCTATCTTTTTGTTGCTATACACCCTTCCGTCCATGTTATGCATGCTGCCTATAAGCCCGTTCTGATATGAGCTCTAACTTTAACATTTTTATTTTTCTTAATCTGTAAGCCACCGAAGAAAGGCAATTTTCCTCCTTTTTGGTATATTTATATAGCGGTTGCTACCCGGGGTTTTTGCGCATTCGTTCAACTTTGGTACTCTTGAGCCCTTAGTTCAACAAATATGTTTTCCTTGGGTAGCTTCTTATTAGAAAAAGCAGAAAAAGGAAATTAAACCAATTAAGAAGCTAAGTGCAATAATTATCAGTTTGGAAAATAAGGGAAAATCGAGATAAAACGAGCCAATTTGGGATTTAAAAAGAAGAAAAACACCCATTAATGAAAAGTGGAATTTCAGACAAAGACATTACGAAAATGCAAAAAATAAGATTAAGGAAGGCTTACTTTTTGTTGTCGAAAGTGCTGAGAAAACAATGTAGGGTTTTGAAGTTTTTTTATTCCTAATCGTAATTGATAAAAGAGGAAGTAGAAAAGAAGAAGAAAGGGGTATTGCGAAGATATATAGAAAAGAAAGCAGAATTTCAACCATGGATTTGGAAGGGGAAATGAGATCTTGACCGTATAAAGTCACTTGATTACCATTTCACATCATGTGCCTTGTGTGTAACAGATGCCTCGAGTATCAAAAGGCGATTACTTAGGATACAACCACGTGTCAAAGCATTAAAAGTCAATATGTGTATATATCATTATGCGTGTGTGTTAAGGCCATAAAATACCGATTGATCATACGCACATACTTATATTATTCATATTTTCATTTCATAAGTTTTTGAATACGGAAATTTTCAATAACATTAGAATGACGAAATTTAAAAAAAGTTGATCATATTAAGCCAAATAACTATAGAATATGATTTAATATGTTACGACATTGTTCATAATAATACAAAGTACGATCTAGTGCAAAATAATAAAAGGAATTTGTGTTCAAATTTGCCTCTTTTACCTGCTGTGTGATACACATAATCCAACACACAATCTTTAACTACATCGAATTGCGATCGATATTCAGTGAAAGCTTTGGAATATTCAAAAGGGCTTTATGTTAGAAATTGGCTTTTCTCTGCATCTTATCTACCATTTTGTGGATGTTTTCGTATTTTGTGTTTGTGAACAGTTCGCACTTCACGAATAGCAAAAGTATGAGGGATAGAACGACAATCACAAAAGTGCTATCTGTTTTCATTATCATCCAACCGTTGAGAAGGTTGATCAATTAAATTCCAATCATTAGGAATTAGGAAGGGTGTCATCTTCTTAAATCAAGTTTTTTAAGAGTTGGATTTTTCATTGTAAAGGGCATCTACTTTAGCTAATCATTTTTCCATTTTTTGACCTTATCGACCCTAGCAATGATGACCGTGTTTCTTTCCATATCTGTAGTTTTGAAAATTTTATTCCAAATAGTTTAAATCGGCAATTGATGCAAAATGTCATTTCAGTATTCCACTTTTGAATTCCTATTAATGAACGACAAAAAGTTTTAAATTGTACGTACAGAAATTAAATAGATTTTACAAGAATTATGAATACCCTTATTCGCTCATATCATATATAATTCTTTGTTAACAATAACAATATCCCGACTTGCATCATAGTTCGCTTTAGTTGTTACAACATAAACAATACTTTCCAAGGTTTGGAAATAACTAGTCCTAGTTAATCTTTAATACCACAAACACATTCATCTATAACTATGTCCCACTGGTCATATGCACAAGCTTATCATGAACCGACACAAGACTTTAACTTGGCGTAGTTATGAATTTGTTTTATAAAAGGAAAATGCCCTTAATTCAAACGAAACATAACATATAAAACCATTCAACGCCGTTTTTCAATTCATAGCCAGTTCACACCCACCCTTTCATTTCAAAGCCTTAATATATATATATATATATATATATATATATATATATATATATATATATATATATATAAAAGCTTGTTGTCACAAGCAAATAAAAGCAAAGACCATCCCTACAAAGCAACAAGGGAGGGTTGCGACCAAAGAAGGAAAAATACAAACACTCCCCCACATTTTGTCCCGTCTCCGAAACTACTTTGTCCCGTTGCAATTGAAACCATTGAAGATAAGGGCGACGGAATTGGGCTACGCGACAAACAGTGGTGGTTTGTACTCATTCCAATTTCAATGCTACCCTTCGCTTTGAAATTACCACCCTCCCTCTTTTTTCCAAATTTTTGCGCTACACGACGTGGGAGCCCCTTGTGTTTTTCTTGTGTTGTATCTCGCTTGGATGGTTGCGAGGATGAGGAATAACTTCTCTGGTCTTATTCTACTTCCCTTCGCTACTTTACAAATCCCTCAAACTAACCTTCATCATTCCTGCTTTTGTTTCTTTGTCTTCTTTCGCTTTTTTTTCTTTTTTCATTTCACTGCCTCGTCATCGTTACGTTGCAAATTGCGTTGGTTTAACCCTTTTTTTTCTTCTAACTATACTCAATATTTGTAAAAGTAACATGTTTAGGATGATGTGAAACTTAGAAAAACAAAGATAGACAACTACAAGTCACCTTTTGACAGTTGTGTCTTCCTAGCTTCAAAAGTCCAATAATTTAGTCTACAGCGTAGCGTGAACAATAATTTTAGTAATAATTGTAACATCTAATCGAGCAGGTGTTTGCATATTATTATCGCACATGGCAGAATGGATATACAGTTATGTATTTACTTTTACATGTTACTCACTTTATCTTTTTATTTACATGATAAAATATATCTAACGAAGGAGCTTGAAAAGATAAGAAAGAGGCGAAGGAAAGAAAAGAAACGTGGACTCGTCTACATAAATTCCATATTCGTCCCCTTCGCTAACAGACAGACAGCAAATCGATACAGACAAAAAAACGCTTCGCTTTTGTCGCCTAATGCACCCAAAACACCATTAATTATTCTCTGCTTGCTTTCTTACCTGCTCCTCTTTAAATTCTTTATTTTTATTTCCTTTCAAAATGGCCTTCTGGTTTTACTACTGTTACTAAAGAACAAATTTTCATATCTTGCCATGATTTATTTTGCATCACTTCTTTCATAGAAAGAGAAAGGCTCTGAATAATTACTTACATCTTCTTCTTCCTCAGGTGATTTTTCTTTGGATTTATTGCTCGATTTTATTTATTTATGTGTAGTCCTTTTCCTGCTAAAATTCTAAGTTTCTAACCATCTTCCGATTCTTTTGATTATTTGACAGGTTCCTAATTTCGTTGCTTTCATCGTAAAATCTAGCAAATCTGAACAAAATCCATCCTAAAATCTCTCTTTTTCCCTTAAAAATCTCGTCTTTTTTAATACCCATATCTTGTTTTGCCTCATTTGCTCTGCAAACGTATCAAAAACCCATTTTGCTAAAAAGGAAATTTAAAAAATTGTAATGGTGCAAGACGAAGCATCATCTTCAGTCACTTCATCTCCTCTTCAACATTTTTCGCTAATGTCGCTCTCTCCTTCTACAATAGGTTCTCCTTACTCTCCATGGATCCGTGAACTCAAATCCGATGAACGAGGACTATACTTAATTCACCTCCTTCTAAATTGTGCTAATCATGTCGCTTCGAATAGCTTAGATCATGCAAATGCATTTCTTGATCAGATATCTCTTTTGTCCTCACCCGAAGGAGATACAATGCAGAGAATCGCTTCCTACTTCACAGAAGCACTTGCACATAGAATCCTCCGTGCATGGCGCGGGCTTTATCGTTCTCTTACAGCCACTGCTCATATTCCTCAACCAATCGCTGAGCTAGCTCAAGCTCGTAGGCACTTTCTTGATCTTTGCCCCATTTTAAAGCTTTCTTTCATAATATCAAACCAAGCCATTGTAGAAGCCATGGAAGGAGAAAAAATGATTCATGTGATCGATTTCAATGGCACCGACCCTGCCCAATGGGTTGCACTATTACAAGCTTTAAGCACCCGACCCGAAGGCCCACCGCATTTGAGGATCACTAGCGTGAATGAACACAAAGAAATGCTGAACCACATGGCCGTTATATTATCAGAAGAGGCGGAGAAGTTGGACGTACCGTTCCAGTTCAATCCAATCGTTAGTCGCATAGATTGCCTCGATATAGAGAGTTTGCGTGTCAAAACCGGCGAGGCATTGGCCATAAGTTCTATTTCAAAGTTGCATTCCCTTCTAGCTTGTGAAGAGAAGTCAAAACCATCTCCCATAGGAAAACAAAGCAATATTTCTCAACTACATAGAATGGTGCAAATGGGGCAAGGGACTTTAGGGGAGTTGATGGAGAAAGATCATGCAAATGGCTACGTACCAAGTCCGGATTCTAGTTCTTCCTCTCCTACCGCATTATGTCCATGTGTTAAGTTGGAGAGTTTCTTGAATTCTCTATGGAGTTTGTCTCCTAAAATAATGGTGGTAACGGAGCAAGAATCCAACCACAACGGAGGGACTCTTAATGAAAGGTTCATCGAAGCTTTGAATTTTTACGCTACGTTGTTCGATTGTTTGGAATCAACGGTTGCTAGGAATTCAGTGGAGAGGTTAAGGGTGGAGAAGATGTTATTTGGAGAGGAAATCAAGAATATTATCTCTTGTGAAGGGTTAGAGAGAAAAGTGAGGCATGAGAAATTGGAAAGGTGGGTGCAAAGGTTCGACGCAACGGGATTTGGAAGAGTTCCGTTGAGTTACTTTGCATTGTTGCAAGCTAGAAGAATGATACAAGGGTTCGGATGTGAAGCTTATAAGGTGAAGGAAGAGAATGGTTGTTGCTTCATTTGTTGGCAAGATAGGCCGTTATTTTCGGTTTCGGCATGGAGGTGTAGGAGGTATGATTGAGTACATTGGTTGTGGTTTGTTCTTTTGTTTTAGGAACACTTGGGTTGATGATCCTTTTCTAGTTTGTTGTTGCCCTTTTGTCATTGTACATTGTTCTTTTGTGTCAATTTCATTACCTTTTTAAAGGATTATGGTTCAAAATGGACCATGGTGTGATTTTTAATGCCTTATCCAATGATGTTCTGAGACTATGTATGATCTTACATGGATCTTCTACTTTTTGTCATAAAAATAGCATTAGGGTTATGTGTCAGAGGTTGATTGATTCTCAACATCATTCAGTGGTAAAAAGTATGATAAGACATTCATATTTACAAAAAAAAAAAAAAAAAAATGAATTCAAGTCAGAAATGACTTGTCTTTGTTTGCTTATGGGTAGGAGTTGCATAGAAGAAACAATGTCTCTGTTCGAGGTATATATATTCAGCAATTTCCTTTCCTTGGAGGTGGCTGCTATAATGTTCTTTTCACATTTGCAACTTGCAAATAAGTGCTGTGTGATGAAAATGATAGGAAAGAAACATAGCTCTGTTGCCAATTACTTGTAAATACTGCATCATTTTGCACTGTACCAATTTTATCTGCATTGTGCTTGCATGATCACATCTACATTAACATTTGAAATATAGGATGTTCAATGTGTTATACGTCTAGTATACCAAAACAGAGAATAATCAATTATAAACTCGTCGCACAAGTTTATAACTCAGATTTCCACTACACTGGAATTCTGTGTTAATTATTATAACAATATGATTGTTGTAAATAAATTACAACAACAGCGTTATACTATTTTGAATAAATAGTACAACCAAAATAAAGGATAGAATATAGAATTCTAACCGGAATATGTCTGAGGCTCGTCGTAACGATTTCCTTAAGAATTTTATTTCAAAAATCTCCCAAGATACAACAGACGTAATATGCACGAGATTGTAATGAGTATGTCTATTCTGTGATATATATGGAATGTTGAGCAGTAGAGCAAAGAAGCAGAAGAAATTAGATTGGAATGGGATGAGAATGTGATCAGTATTCTCTCCTATTTATAATTTCGTCCGCACCCCTTCGAACAGTCGCGTCTGCCTGAAAGGTTGCACCTGTTTCCTTTCATTGCTGCTGTTCGTTTAACGGGCCGCACCCGTTCGCTACTGCCTATGTTCGGCCGCGTCTCTTCAGTCGGGCCGCACATGTTCGCCTCTAACGGGTCGCACCCGCTTCTGTTCGCCCATGCTTCTTCAGTCAGGTTGCACTCGCTCGCCGCGTCCGCTTATGAACAGTCGTGTCTGTTCACATAGCCTGCAACTGTTAAAAAACCCGGCCCAGTTTTGCAGCAAAATTAGGATCATATTAGACCCAAACCCAAACCCAAACCCAAACCCAAACCCAAACCCAAACCCAAACCCAAACCCAAACCCAAACCCAAACCCAAACCCAAACCCAAACCCAAACCCAAACCCAAACCCAAACCCAAACCCAAACCCAAACCCAAACCCAAACCCAAACCCAAACCCAAACCCAAACCCAAACCCAAACCCAAACCCAAACCCAAACCCAAACCCAAACCCGGCCCGGTTCGGTCGGACGGACGGCGGCGGCGCGCGCGCGTGTGTGATGGAGATGCATGATCTCCCTCCTCACAACGAAGCATACATTTGGGTGCCCCTAGGCCCCAACATCTTCATTGCAAAGCCATATATAAACTAGTATGGCTTAGCAATTTTGGCGATGTGGGACTTTATGTATGTTTCATTCATTTTGTTCTTTAAGAATTCCAACACAATGTTCCTTAGTTATTGGTTTTAAAAAATATTTAATGGAACTTATGCTTTCGTTCCAATCGACGTCATCTACTTGAAAACAAATTATGCAACATACTTAATGGTAATGATATACTTAATGCATATAACAACTAAGATACAAGGTGTATTTCTAGCTAGTATGACTTCTAATTTGGAAGTATCAATGCATGTAAATTGTAGCTTGTTGATAAGTGACTACTACGTTTTTGGTCATTTGTGTATTTTGTTCTACGTTTGGACTTATTATGACAGATTTTGATGGAAACGTTTTTTTTTTTTTTTAATCAAAGAAGAATTAAGTTAGTTTTAGTTTTTGGTTTGAGAACTGAATTTTGTGTTTTGCATGGAAAATAATATATACTTCTTAGTTTTCAATACAACGAGTACAATTGGAACCAAATCTGCATTTGAATGCGCACCTAATGGAGGATTTCACTGTAGCTTTTTGGTGAAAAGGCAACACTTAACGTTGCTTTAGCAACGCAGGTTATAGTCATTCATAGGGCGTTTACTTGAAAGAAAGATATTCAGAGTAAATTATCTATCATTAGAAAGATTTATGATATTCAGTTAAAAACAAAATTTGGAATTTCTAAAAAAAATTGAAGAAAAAAAAAATATACCCCTTCAACGTTGCTTGGATCATCTTATTTGTAGCAGATGTGGGTAATCGTTCTTTTTCTCACGCTTTGGATCAATGCCAAGTTCTCTGCTTAACAGCTGCTTTTAAGGGCATGCTGGCCGAGAACGATTTTGGTTGATTACGAATATTTTTGCGTGAATTAGATGGTGTGTTTGTTTTAATTGACTTATATTGGGAAGACAGATGCTGCGTGTTATATCCAAATATTGACGATATTAGAAAGGATGTGGCGTGCTATACCCATATTTTGACGACACTAAAAAAGACTTGTATTTTGTTAATTTGATAAGATCATAGATCCAAAACAAGCCAAAACTTTATCAATTTCTCACCATCACCATAAAAAAACTCCTGCGTCTCCTAATGCAATTAATACTTTATATCTAGAAGCTTTATTGGAACAAATAATGAATATTACAATAAACATAGGTCAAATTATGCCAAACCGCTATAGCAGTTTTGTATCTCTTTCTCTTTCTATTTTTTATTTGTTTCCTTTTGTTATATTCTGTGATGTGTTTTCATTCATTTGCTATTTGATTTTATTTTTTTATTTTTGTTATAATCTTTTGGTTGTAAAAGGATCCAAGTAATAAAAGTCCGTTTTTTATAGAAAGAATTTAACCCATTAACATTTGCTTGAATTCTTCTAATTTTTAACTTCTATCCTTTTTAGGAGAAAAAAGAAAAAGAAACAGATATTGGTATTAAGAAATTGTTGTATTGAATTCTTCTAATTTTTAACTTCTATTCGTTAAAATCATAACAAAGTATTAAGAAATTACCAAAGGAATCACGTTGAATAGTTGGTATAAAAAGCTTTTTGATTGCTAATAACCAAAGCTTGTTTCCCGTAAGCATCTCCCTTAGCCATCGGAGGTTCTTCAAGCACTCTACGGCTTTCTAAGATCAAAGAATATTTACATAGATTGGCTTCAGTCAGAATTTTAAGCTTGTTCCTCATAGTTTCAGAAGCCAAGTTTCAGGCACTAATTGTGGTGGCAATAGAGAATTAGTCCCTTTGGAAGCAGATTCTAAAAGAATAGTCATTGTAAGAGAACAATAAAATATAGTATAAACAATAGGAGACAGTAAATCTGACTGGGAATAGAGAAGGACCTCTTAATTTAAGGGTATAACATTTAATGTAAAAGAATTGATGTTCCCAATCCCTTGCTTTGTTAACCGAATTGGTAATTAATCTTTTCGAATGAGGAAGAAGATGATATATATAACCCTCTGATTGTTTACCCACTTTTACAGGATTTACTAATGAATGAAGGGTTTCAGCATTAAGAGATGGAAGATTGGCTTTCCTGGCAAGTATCTCTAGGCAACTTAAATAGGTATAAGAATTGGGAGTTAGCTGTATTGGAGCAGTACCCAAGTATTCCAAGAACCGCATGAGAAATTATAGGAAGGGAAGGTAGCCAGAATGCAAAATTTGGATAGGAGTAAAAGTGAAAAATCCTTCTGGAGGGTTGTCTATCTTACCAAATGGGAGTTGTCTATCTTACCAGATAGACCAGCAACTAGGGCTTATATGTTTATAATACCAAACTGGAGAAGAATGGATCCACTTCTTGTTGGGTAGTTATGAAGGATTAGTTAAGCCTATAATCTCCCTTCTCAGAAGCATGAGATTTTGAGCGCCCTCAAGAAGAAGAAGGTTTGGAACCCTTATCAGATTTTTTTGCTAGCCATTTATCTGTCAGATGGTATCCCAGGAGGTCAGGGAAGTATTACATGTTTTATAAGAAGTTTGAAATACTAAAGAAAATGTTAAGGATAGGTGGAATTTCTAAATATAGATGCAAAAGAAATGAATATGATAAACAAATAATTGACTAATCTATAAATGCTTAATTAAATGAAAATCATTTAGTTCATAATCAAATGCTAAGACCATGAATGACCATCAAATTTATAACTGCATGATAGTTCACCAAGTAGTCCATAGCTAGATATCGAACCTGTAATGAGATGTCGAATTCATAGCTACTCAGCAAGTTTGTAATTAATCGAAAACTCATTTGTGATTGTTGAGGTCATAGCGAGATGTTAAATTCTTAAGTAGCCACTGGGTTCATAACAAAGAATCAAACTTAGATAATGGAATGTCGAACTTGTGATTAGTTGTCGGGTCCATGGCAAGGTATCGATCCTATAAATTGTTAGTGAGTTCGAAGTTGCTTAAAGGTACTTTAACTAATTATTAAGTTTAATACGAAAATAGCTAAGGAATTAATAACTAGTTAAAAATGTTATAATTACTTTTTGAATCCATAACGAGACGTCGAACTTGTATAAGATATTGAGTTTATAACCACATAACAACCCTCTGAGTAGTTGTCGAATTTATAAAAAAGAAAGCAGCTCACTATAAGGCTGTCAAGCTTGTAACTAAAATAACAATCCTTCAAACAGTTGTCGGGTTCATAACTGGTTATCCAATTTCTAAATAACTACCGAACCTCTAACTGGTTGTCAAATTTATAACCAGTTAACAAAGCTTTAAAAATAAAAATAAATTATAAATTAGTTATCGAATTTCAAAATGACTAATGATTTCATGAGCCAGAAACTATTTGGCAACAAGTTATTGAATTCAAAAAAAAATATCAAGTTTTTAAATAGGTAGCTAAATTTTCAATTGAATGTTGAGTTTCTAAACTTCAGAAAACTATTGAATTTTTGGAAAAAAAATTCAAACTTACAATGATTATCAGGTTATCAAGCTTCTCTCGATTAAAAAGGTGGTAAACCACAATCGACATTTGAATTCAAGCACAAAAATTCTCAAAATTATAATGAGTATACAGCTTCAATCCTCGATTTAATCCCAAAAATCCTAAATAACGCCCAATCGATAAATCCTTAATTTCAAAATTAAAAATACCTCAATTTATCTTTCGTTTAAATAAATTAAAAATAGAAGTCGTACCTTGCAATTAAGCTCGGATGCTATGAAGATCGAAAGTTTAGATTAAGATGAGGAAACTAAGATTGTTGTTTCATGCTTAATTTGCAGGTAAAAGTTTGAAAAAGAAGAAGAAACAGATATTTATAGGAAAAGAGAGCAGCAATATGAGGCATTGATTTCAATTTAAATGAGCAGACGAGATCAATGCAGAAAACCAGTAGGCGACAATGTGGGTATCGAGGCGGCAAATGCCAATAGCGAGGCAGTAACTTGAAAAGTCAACATTATACTAAAGTATAATACTCCTCTTCTACACAAGACGGGGATAAATATTACTACAAATAAAGATAGCAGATATGAAGAAAGGTAAATCAAGCAATCAATAAAGAGCATCGAGCTTCTAGCTACCCCGAGAAGGTCTCGAACTTTTATAATTAAAGGGCGTCGAGTGCTTAAGGAAAGAAGGAATATCAAGTTTCAAGAGGTGATAAATACCAAGCAATAGGCAAATATAATGGATATTGAATGTGAGCAGATCAAAAAAGTGTCAAGGCTCAATAACCAAAAGAGTTGCCGAACATATCAAAAGGAAATGCCAAATTAATAAGTATTCAGATGTATCGAATTATAATGAACTAGGAGCAGCCTAGGGCACCAAGCTTCCACAACATGAAGGTTATCGAACCTCAACAATGGAAAGATATCACATAAAGATACCGAATTTCTAAAGGTATCAAATTGCAAGCATATGACATAAGAGTTATTGAGCTCGAACAAAGAAAAAGGAGGTGTCGAGCCTCAACAACCATAAAGGTTGTCGAGCGTATAAGGTAGAGGAGGCATCGCATTCCAACAACTTCTAAAGATGTGAAGGCTAACAGACCCTACATCCAAAGGAGTTATCAAGCCTCTACCACCAAAAGCATTATAAAACAAGAGGGTGTCACATCTGTATGTAGAGTGGGGATATTGAGCTTCTAAGAGAAAATGAGCTTGCAATGTAACAAGCACTATTGGGTCGTTATCCAATTACTGTTGTTAAATATTTACCATGATGATTTGCCATTAAGTGGATATAGATAGGACGATTATGTTACCAAAACCATAAAGGCAAGGTATAGAATCACATTGATACTGAAGGGATGTCGAGTTTCCTCGATATTGGAGGGATGTCAAATTTCAGCAGAATTAAAGATTACAAACTTCACTGAAGGATGTGATGATAGAGATACCGAGAATAACCAATTCAAGTGAGAGAACGTACCCATGTCGAGGGGATACGTGGCAGCCAACCCGCCTACCGCCACCACTATAAATACGGACCACATGGCTACTTAGAGGGGGCAGATTCTTCTTTACTTATCCTCTTACATTTTCAAAGTTATAACCCTAAATCAAATTGGGGATTTTTAGAGTCAACTGTAAATTGTTATTTTTTGCACATAAGGACTTAGACGATAAACTTTGCATAACATACTTCTATTAAATAAAGATATTTGGACATTATTGAACTTATGACAGACATATGACATCTCATATCTGACTTGACCCATGGACATGCTCATTTCATACTTCTGGACTTGCAAACTTCTTGTGAGCTTTGCATAAGGCCATTCAAGCCTTTATCTAAACTGGACTTGCTTTACCTTGCATATTTGGTTAACAAATAAATTTGTTAACACTAGAGGTGTCTCATCGTTCTAGTATGACCATTCATTCCGGTGGAGATAAATTGTACCGTAATTTGAATAGATTCTTTTATTGACCTAGATGGCAGAGTATGTGGCCACATGTATGACTTGCCAAAGGTTAAAAGCGGAGTAAAAGAAGCCAAGTGGATTGCTGCAGCAATTGGATGTTCCGCAATGGAAGTGAGAGAGTGTTTCTATAGACTTCATTGATGGATTACCTAGGAGTAGGAGGGGGAATGAGAGTATTTAGGACATTGTCAACCAACTAACCAAATGCTCTCATTTTTTTCTGGTTAGGAGTACGAGGACTGCTGCGTCTTTAGCAACACTATATATGAGGGAGATAATTAGGTTACATGGAGTTCCTTCTAGCATCATTAGTGATTGAGATTCGCTTTTCACCAGCAAGTTTTGGATGATTTACTTCAAATGTGTATCCTGGATTTCAGAGGCTCTTGGGAGGATCACTTGCCGCTAGTGGAGGTTACTTATAATAATAGCTATTAGGCAAGTATTGGGATGACACCGCTAGTGGCATTATAAGGGAAGCCATATAGATCATCGTTTTGTTGGTGGAACAATACAGTTAGGATCATTCTTGGACCAGATATGGTGAGGGATACATTAGAGAAGGTATACTTGACCTGTAAAAGGATGAAACCCGCGCAAGATAGGCATATATCGTATGTCGATAGAAGGCGCACATATTTGGAGTTCGCAATGGGCGACATGGTTTTTGTAAAGGTCTCACCGCTTAGGCATGTTAATAGGTTTGGTAGTTAGCTTATAGGGTAGAGTAGGGAAGTTAGATTTGTGAAGGTCTCACCGCTTAGGTTCGCAGTAGGTGACATGGTTTTTGTGTAGGTCTCACCGCTGGTAGGAGACACACCAAAATTTGTAAGGCCTTTTCCAATCACAAGTAGAGTAGGAAAGTTAGCTTAGAGGGTGGAACTTTTTGAAAGTTACCGGGAGTACACAATGTTTTGCATGTGTCACACTTGCGAAAGTGTGTATACGATACAACAACATTAGTCATGTCGAGTCAGCTAAAGGAGGTGGAAGTAGAAAGGGAATCACTTGTTCGTCGTGCAACCACCTATATCATTGAGCATGGTACAAAGAGACTTTGCAATAAAGTTATTAAGCTTGTTACGGTCCAGTGGGTAGATGACCCAACAAAGAATACATGAGAATTTAAGGAGAAGATCCGAGCCACCCATCCAGAACTTTTTTCTAGTATGTATTCATATTAGTTAAATAAGTATAAACTATTTATACGCTTAAGTTTTAGCTTAGTATACCCTATAGGTAGGGACATTTGACTGCTAGGAATGGTTGCAAACGTGTCATTATAGCATGTTTTGGATGATGGTTGCTAATGGATGTATTTATTAAATTAATCTTGGGACACTTTAACGACCTAGAATTTTATCGTTTCGATTTTAATTCATTTTAAATATTCACTTAATGGTTTTAATATTCAAATTATTCTATTTTAATTAATAAATAATGATAGTGAACTCACTTTGAAAATTTATTTACAAAAATAAACAATTCGATGAAAATTGAAAATGTGACCGAAATTCGTTTTTCGAATTTTCGACTTTCTATCGAACAAAAGTTGTTACAACGTTTTTGCACACTTTTGTACACATTTATAACACGCTCTTACACATATAATAAGTTGTCTAAATAGTGCAAAAATCGTTAGCCAAAAGAAAGCATAATTAAGAGAATTCTAAAAGCACTTAAGAGGAGTATTAAGAGATGCGACTTTTGCACTAGAATGGTTTGTTATACACCCGAGTGTATAAACTCAAATGACACATAGGATTAGACAGAGGACTTGCGGATGAGAGTTGAAGTGTTACAGAGCAAATAGGTCATGATGTGAACACTTCGAAAGATTTGATTTTTATGGAGGGGTCTAACGGGATTCCTCACAACCATTGATTTTAATTTCATTATTTTGTTTATATGAAATACATTTATGTAAAACTTGGTAGCTCACTAGCTTAGCTATATGATGTGTAAACTTGATATGTTTGAAGTTGAATATCAAAGCAGTAGTAGTAGTACCTAAATTCGTACTATGAGAATTAGCTAAGTCTCTTTTTTCTGAAAACTTTCGAAAAAGATATTTTCTTATGTTTTGATTTTTCCTTTGTGGAAACAACTTGGTTTTGGAAAGAATTAATTTCGAGAATGAGTTTTAAAGTGATTCCAAATTTCTATAACAATTTACAAAAGTTATCTTTTTGTGTTTTGGTTTGAAAAGCATTTGGAAAGTGTTTTTAAAAACATAGCTGTTTTCTTTCAAACTCTTGGTTATATCTTGTCTAGAAATATTTTAAAGGTGGTTTGAGATTTAAATATTTTTTTAGAGGATATATTTGGATATTAAATTTTAAATTTTTATAAAGGGATATTTTAAAAAACAATACTTGGAAGGGTTGGTTTTAAATGAAGTTTTAAACTATGTTCCAAAAATGTTTACAAATGTTTTCAAAATAGAAGAGGGCATGGATTTCAACACCATTATTGTAATAAATATTTTTTGGAAAGGTGAGAAATATGGACTTTAACATTTGTTGTTATAGTGAATGTTTTTTCCAAAAGATGAAAAGAGAATTTGGTTATAATACTTTGATTGAAAATAGTATATGGAATTTATGAAGTCTTATACTTAATATTAAGCTTTGAGGTAGGGAAACTTCTACCTCTCCTGAAAGATAAGATGTTGTCGAGTCAAGGTTTGAGAGGTAATAATACCCCAACTTGAACGAATTCATTATTAAACAAAGGATAGTTTAAGTTTGAAATTAAAGATTGTTGTTAAGTATATGAACTATTATTTCCATATAAGAATTCGGTTACTTATAAAAATTTAGTAGTTCTATATTTAGCACTAAAATCCGATGAGTAGATTGATCCTCTATTTGTGAGATCTTAAATCAAAGTATTTTAACTAAGGCAAGGCCAAGAGCAATCAGTGCCCTAACTTACCTGGCTTTGTTTCTAGGTGGGGGATAGAGTATGCCGAAATATCGAAAATGTGACAAGTGTATGAGAATCGATTTCTATAAATGATCTTTATAACGTATTATGGTATGTAAATTATTCTTTTCATACTTAACGCAAAATTACAAGGTGGAAACTAGTCTCTATCTGTAGGAATGTAGGAATTAATAATGTATGTCGAGGCAATGATAGTTTTCTAACTTGTCTGGCTTCATTATTAATCGAGGGATAACATAAGTTTGAAATTGGGAAGTGATGGTAAGTATATTTGGTCTAGTTTCATACAACCCTTTTACTTACACCGGAATAGCAAAGTGATTTTAATTAATGAAAGGATTAACTAAAGAGGCTCAGTGGTTGTTTATGTGCTTAAATTGATTTCTATGTGAAATTAAATCTCTAATTTGCTTGGTTTCTTATTTGATAGATGAATAACCGACTATCAAATCTTGGCCAGTTTTGAAACTATGGTTGTTGGTCTAGCATAAACGTTCGATTTGAAGACATCTTGAAGATGATGGAATCGAGGATGGTGTCTTTGAAGTGCAAGGGCTACTTGCTACTAATCCCGAGGATGTAGTAAAAGTAGCGCCTTCGATTCGTTTAGTCCTAGAACAACTTGTATGGATGAATGCTGGCATTGCATTGTTGCCTAGAGGGCACTGTTAGCATTCCAAGTAGGATTTGCTAAAAGGTAAAATACAAAAATCAAGCCTCTCACTCACAAAACAAGATAGATGCGGCAGGGCTATGTGGGTCGCTCTCATTAGGGTATGGTCATCGCTTATGTCTAGATCGATATTTACGGATTATGTATGGTTATGGCCATGAAAACGATTTGTCTAGTTTGCAGCCGTGGTGATGTTCATATTTGGTACTATTCAAGAAGGGGTAGGCCGGTTCTTTGGTGGTAGAGGTGCAATATTAGCAGCCTCGGTACATTTCATCTAGAGGTGTACTATACAGAAGGTAGTTATTTACTATTTAATTGTATGGAATCCATTTTCCAATACGTGCCTTACGGACTTAGCTGTATACTAAATATGTTGTTGAATGTAATTAATGTAGCAATTCCAGCTATGATTAAATATTTATTTTAATCCCTAGACATTATTATAGTATCACAAGATTTCTTATAAAATGTTTTGGTTATCGTAAGGTAAAAATCCATCCATGTTTATTTGTAGCGTGGTCTTACGAGATACGTTATTTTTGAAGGGTTTTATAAAAAATAACAATCCATATGATTTGAGTTTCTCACACTGGTTTACCAGACTGATCCAGGTGTTATTTTCTTATAGTACTCGGGTCAGACTAGAATATATTTCCAGACTTAGCTTTGGATGCTTTAGAGCTTCAGGAGATAAGTTGGATGCCTCCAAGACCTACTGACATATTTTATTTCCACTACATATCTTGTTATGTATTTATCAGCATTTGTAAAGATAGGTTGTTATAACTGTTCAGGTTGATGATGGTTTTAGTTTACTCTGATTATTGTATGTACATTAATGTTTTCTTCTGTAAAGATCATTTGGATACCATATATTATTCGCCACGATTTGAGATTATGTTTTGTCTTTTATTTTATTTTACCCCAACAACCCGTCTTTCTGGCACTTGGACGCTTGGCACGTGAATATCATGGATGTATTAGAGTCGACTTTTGAGGGTCGAAAAGGAAGATCGTTATAGTGGATCAGAGCTTAAGTTGAGCGAACACTTAGGCCTTAGTGGGGTAAACTCATTTGAGATAGGGTAAGTGACACCCTAAAATGAGTTTGGTGTATATATATGAGAGCGCGTATTTGTTAGTTCTATAAAAATGTTTTATATTGTGTTGATTAGTCTGTTGAGTGGTTTATGAATTCTGATCGAGACGTGGAATGCCACAGTGTCGATAGGGGTTTCCAAACACTTGGACAAGGCAGGCCGATGTAGTATTGTTTTTGAAAATTAGTATTTGAAATAACTTTACCTAGGATTATATTTTTCTTATATAAAAGAATAGTTTCAAAAATTGATGTAGTTATTTGTGATGTGTTTGTTTGTTAGGAAATGATAACATTCAATTATTATCATTTATTGTTTGATTAGTCATGCTCATCCAGTTTATGAGCATTGACTATTGTTTGCAGATTGATTACTTATGCTCAGCCAGTTTATAAGCATTTATTTGTTCATTTAAATACGGATACCTTATGAATTCAGTTTCATGATTTGACTATAAGACGTTCGTTAATAATATAGGTTTAACAAGTTTACTTTGTTAAATGGAAGTTATTTAAGATAAAATGATTTTATAAAGAGGTTTTAAAATGTTTTTTCTAAATAAAAAGAATTTCTGAGAATTTAAATCCCGGTGTCTTTAAGAAAGATTTCAAATGATTTTTGGAAAGGTAATAATAGTATTACTTGAAAGTATTTATAAGTATAAATATTTAAAAGAGAATTTTAAGTTAGATATCTTTGGATAGTTCGAGGAATGTGTATCGATTTATTTTGTGTAAATTTGAACAATCTTTTAAGTGACAATCTGATGTTTGCTTAGGCAAACGTTGTAGTGCACTTAACAAATTATTCCCTATGTCATTGTGCGATCGAAAAGAGTTCGAATCTGAACGAACCAAAAAAAGTGGTAATAGGTATTTTGTTAAATACTAATATATGCAGTATGTTTCAAAATGGGATTCTAAAAGGAAGAAGTATTTTTATGTTAACTAGTTTGAGTGGCTCGAAAATGACTAAATAAGCAAGAGATATGTTCGGATGGTAAGCACTTCTTCTATGTATTACCCTTCTTGATAAGGGGATGTATGATACTACTTGGTAATACACAGTTCATTGGTATCATTTTGGTGTTACTCGATCTATATGTGTATTTTCTGTGGATTAAAATATATAGTATAATTTCGAAAAGGTTTTGAAATAAAAACCGAGTATCTAGTTCTTAGGTTTCCCTAAATAAAATGGACTCGAAATAAAAAGGTATTTTGATTAAAGAGTGTATTGATAAATGAAAATTTTAATATGGGTTAATATCACTCTTGGTAGAGAAGAAAAAATTTAAGTTTTTAAATGGGTTAAATTTAATAAGAAGGTTTTAATAAATGTTGTTTTATTAAAACCGTGTCTTTTAACATCTAAGTTGTGAAGACTATTTGATGTTATTGGACCGACTAATAAAACATCTTTACCTTTGAGGTGTCTAAGGAAAAGTAGATCTTTGACAAAGTTTGGATACCAACATCCTACTCTTCTTAGCTACTTGCTAGACCAGATGGGTAAAAAGGTCGAAGAGCCTGACTCAGTTTTAAGACCCAGATTTATTTTGGGTCTACATTTGAATTTAAGGAAAAATATAAAATAAAAGATAAAATTATATAGTTGTATATACTGTAGGATCATTTTCACCCTAGAGGGGGGTGAATAGGGTGTACTAATAATAATAAAAATTAATGCGGAAATAAAAACAATCACAGATAATAATGCATAAGAGATCACACACAAATTTACCTAGCTTCGGTAAAACCCTACCTACGTGCTGCCCCCATGGTTTCTACTAGAAATTAAGTAGTCAGACGCTTACACATGTAAACTTGCGACACCCGCTAATGACTAACCTAACTCTACGCTCAAAACTCTTCCACAACTCAGCCACTGAGTTACGAATTCTCGAACTACACCACCGTAGTTCGTAACCAAGTTACACAACTAGAGTTTCACAAATTTTAAAGAAAAATACAAAATAAAATAAACTAAACAAAATAAAACCCTAAATATAATTAAGCCCAATAAAGGAAATAATTAAAGCCGGCCCAATAATAATTTAAAAGAGACGGTCTTCCCTTTTATTTTCTTCTGAGTAAAAATGATGGTCGTTCTTTGTTCGTTCCTCTTCAAAAGCTAGGGTTTCATTTGATTGAAGCTTCGCTTGAAAAATTAATCGATCAATATATGGTTTCACTTAGTGACTTCATCAATCAATTCTTGCTATTGTTGCACACAGTGGCTCCAATTGTCGAGCTCGAATGGTATTAGATTTGTATGTGATTTTTTCCCCTTTTTCAATTTTTGATTTTGCTCGACTTTGATTCGAGTTTTGTGATTTATTGTTCTAGTATTTTTCTTGAACTCGAATCTCTTGCTCTTTGCCGATGATGTAAATTGGGTTATATAGGGATGAAAACCCTATTTTATCGTTCGTATATTTCTGGTTCGAATTCGTCTATTAATTTGCTCGGCCATATGATGCTTGTGATAATTCTTAGACTTTTTCATCTCCGTTATATTTGAATTTGCTTTGAGTGGGTTCCTATGACTTCGGCATTTGAATATAGATATAAACTTGACTTCTAGCACTGACTTGTTCGTACGACCATTTGTTGAATTTTTGGTTGTCAATTCCTTTTGAAAACGCTCCTTGACTTTCATCAAACTGTTCTTTCGTATTCCATTTTCTTCTTGACTGGCAATATTAGAACTATTGTTCCATTCTCTTTTTGAACCATGACTTGTTCATTTTGATGCTTATTCATATGACCTCTGTTAATTTCTTTAGTCTGGTTGCACTGTCCACTTTGTTGCATATGTATATACAGTGTTGCTTCACTGTTTTGTCAACTGAAACATGTCTGGTTCTGTGTTCATCATGTTCCACTGTTTCATCTGCTTTTTGTTCCATGCTTTGCTTGTGTACAAGCCTCTAAAACCATGCTTGGTTCAAGTGTGTTAGCCTTCATATAGTCTTCTCTGTTGTATTGAGTATGGTGTGTATTCATGTGGCCATTGATTTGGATTTTGTACAATTGGTTGCAGGCCTTGTGTGTTGCTTGATTGCATGCATTATTGAACTAGTCTGCATTGATGAGATTGTGGCTTCATGAGTCTGTTATCATGTGACCTGGTTTGTGGTTGTTTGCATTATGCTGGTCTAGTTTAGTTGAGTTCAAGTATTCTTGAGTCATCTGGTCTTTTTGTATGTATGTGTGGTGTGGTTTTGTGTTGCAGTTGAACAATTTGTAGTCTGGTCTTCATATTGCTTTGCCATGCACATTTGTGGTCTTGGAAGTCTTTTCCACCGGCTTCATTTCCAGTTGCAATTAAGTCTGAATTTGTTTCACTTATCTAGTACTAGTGTGGTCTTGTTGACAGGTTGAGTTAATCTCCATTTCATTTCTCTAGTTGTGATGGTCTGTTGATCTTTTGTATTGTTGTGGCTTTGTTCCTTGTGTTTATGTTGTAACTGTTATGTGTCACCATGATGTCTGTGTTATGGTTGAGTCCATTCTGGTTCGAGCATGTTTGAAGCCAGACTTTGTACATATGTTGATGGAGTCTTTGTAGTTGTGTTGTTTCTTCGAGTCATGTGTATTGATTTTCTGGCCTCTTTGTTATTGCCTCTGTTTCATGTTAAATTTTTGGTCGAACATTGTTACTTGAGTTGAATCCAGCTTTTGCTTAGGTTTGACTTTGTGCTCACCTGTCCTTGTAGTTTTAGCACGCAAGTGTATATCGGTGTGCATGGTTTTGTGGCATGTACAGTGATACACTGTGCATGTCACAAGTTGTTTGTGTATGATGGATTAAAAATAAATGATGACGAACAACCCAAATAATTGAGGCAAATAACATTTTCAAAAAAAACACACACCTCATTTGGAACTGCATAATATTTCTTTTTAATTTTATTGCGTTAGTGTTTATTTTATAGATAATTCAGATGCGGGATACAGGCTGGAATAGAGTTGAAGATCAAATACGAGTGATGAGTGAATGTAGTGAGGTGAAAATGTATGTAAAAAATTGTATAGTGAAAATTGTGTTGTAGTATGAAATTGTATTGTAATTGAAAACGTGAAAATGTAGTGAGAGCTCAAATGTGTACTATTTGAATTTGTAATAAAATATCTGTTTGAATAAAATATTTGTTTGAATATGAATTCTGAGTTATTTATTTTATTCAACAAATATTTATTTAATTATGTGAAAAATAAAATAGTACAACAAGTACATTTAAACGAATATATATATATATGTTTATTATCATCAAACAAAAATCATATACTAGCATATTCTACATATACTTTCAGAATGTAGTAGGGTATTTTACAAGTTTAAAACTTAAGTTATATTTTATGAAATGTTTTCATAAACAATTTTGGAAAGTAAAAAGAATTGGAGTAGTATAATTATTAAGTTATCGTAAAGGGATAAAACTGTAAGTTAGACTTTGATCATTTTATTCGCATTACTATTCTAGATCCAAAGTTCGGGCACATGATTTCTAGGTGTTATACCCCGGTTCAAACTAGGTATTTTCACTCAATTTCTCAATGGCAAGTACTTGAGATGGATTCTTTAAATAATGTGTGTGCTTTCTATCAAAGCTCAGGACTATGTAAGGAAAACATAAGTATCAGATCGAGGAACCGGATCAGGGTTCAGCAAAGGAGAAGTTAATTGATTTATATTAGGTTGGCTGAGAGATTTAGGTATCCGTACAAGTGATCATATATTGCATATGGATGATTCATGCACATTGTAAGTGCTGAAATATATTTTCCTTTAATGTTTTATGGTTTATGAGGAGTTGGATAGATGACTCTTTGATTCTTCATGAGGTAGTGTGAATAATCGATTGAGT
Source organism: Allium fistulosum (assembly GCA_030737815.1). Lineage (NCBI taxonomy): Eukaryota > Viridiplantae > Streptophyta > Magnoliopsida > Asparagales > Amaryllidaceae > Allium > Allium fistulosum. The sequence continues at coordinate 58,568,445 of CM060906.1, forward strand.
AATAACCTATAGTTGTTGAGCATTTGGTATGCTTGGTAGATTGTTTATCATCCTTGGGTAATGAGAAGGTTGTAAACTTGGACAAACTCTAAGTTTGTTTGTTAGTCATTTAACATTTTGGGAAATGTTAAGTATTATTTGGCTTGTTTCTTTGTTGATTTTGTAATGAAGTTTCGGGGTTGAAATTCGTTTAAGGAAGGAGGATGTAACGACCTAGAATTTTATCGCTTTGGTTTGTGAATATTTAATTTATTTTAAATATTCAATTAATGATTTTTAATAATCAAATAACCTTGTTTTAATTAATAAGTAATGGTAGTGAACTCATTTTGAATTTTTTTTAAAATTAACTAGTTCGATGAAAAATTAAAAATGTGACCGAAATTAGTTTTTGGATTTTCGACTTTTCATCCAACAAAAATTGTTGCAATGTTGTCGAACAATTATGTACACATTTATAACATGCTCTTACACATATAATAAGTTTCTAAATAGTGCAAAAATCATTAGCAAAAAGAAAGTATAATTAAGAGAATTCTAGAAACACTTAAGAGGACTATTAAGGGATGTGACTTTTGCTTTTTTGTTTTAAAATATTAAAGCACAAATGTAGTACTCAAGGGTCTTAGTCAAGCATGCGGGGCGGAGGGGGGTGTGACTTTTGGTGGCCAGAACCTTGATGATGGGAGGTAGATTTAGGCTAAGGCTCGCCAAATCAAATTTGATAAATATGCACCTTTTTACAAATTTGTGTTACTCATTTCTTGGAAAAGAATGGCCTCTCTTATTTCCTCTTCTTCCCCAAGCCATAACTTCCTCAAAACAACTCCAAATTGAATGATTATTTTTTAAGCCATAGAAAATTAAATAAGCAAGAACTTTCATGTTGATCGCTCTTTCAAATTTTGAGTGTAGCTATGTCAAAATCCTTTTTTTTTACTCGAGCCATTTCTGTCCCAGTTTTATAACTCTGAAAAAACCTCCTCTTCCCTAAGCCATAAATTCCTCAAAAAAGGCCAAATTAAATAATTCTTTTTTTGAAACCGAAGAAAATTGAATAAATAAGAACTTTTATTCAGACTACCTTTTCAAATTCATAAAGGAATCTTGTCAAAAACTAGTATGAATTCAACCTATTTTCTGACCCAGTTTTGCAAAAAACTGGTGGCTTAACTTGGTTTTGGCTTAGTCAAAATATGAGTTACCCAACTTAAAAGTGACCCTAGAACAAGCTTTTTGTTGTAAATATAATTTCTTACTTTTGTTGTTGATATTTTTGTATGAATAGTGATTATACATGTTGTATATGTAAGTGCATATGTTATTGGTTGTATTTGGTTTCCGCTTGGTAGCGGATGACATATATAATATCTCTTTGCAGGGGACTTGAATGGTTTGTTATGCACTTGAGTGTATAAACTCAAATGACACATAGGATTAGATAATGGACTTGAGAGTAGAAGTGTTACGGAGTGAATAGGTCGCGACGTGAACACTTCGAAAGATTTGATTTTTATGGAGTGGTCTAACGGGATTCCTCACAACCGTTGATTTTAATTTCATTTTACATTATTTGTATGAAATACATTTATATAAAACTTGGTAGCTTGGCTATGTGATGTGTAAATTCGATATGTTCGAAGTTGAATATCGAAGTAGTAGAAGTTCCTAAATTCGTACTATGGTAATCAACTAAGTCTCTTTTTTGAAAAACTTTTGGAAAAGGTATTTTCTTATTTTTCAATTTTTCCTTTGTGGAAACAATTGGTTTTGGAAAGCATTAATTTCGAGATTGAGTTTTAAAGTGATTCCAATTTTTTATAACAATTTACAAAAAGTTATATTTTTTGTTTTGGTTTGAAATGCATTTGGAAAGTGTTTTAAAAACCTAGCTATTTTCTTTTAGACTTTTTTGTTATATCTTTTCTAGAAATATTTTAAAGGTGGTTTGAGATATAAATATTTTTTAAAAAGGATTCAAATGGATATTAAATTCTAGGTTTTTATAAAGGGAATGCCTTTACGTTTTAAAGTCAAAGTTATCTTTTAAAGAAAACAATATTTGGAAGGGATGTTTATAAATGAAGTTTTAAATTACATTTCAAAAGTGTTTAAAGATGTTTTTAATATGGAAAAGGCATATATTTCAACACCATTGTTGTAATAAATGTTTTCCATAAAGGTGAGAATCATGGACTTCAATATTTGTTGTTATAGTAAACGTATTTTCTGAAAGATGAAAAGAGAATTTGGTTATAATACTTTGTATTAAAAATAGTATACATAATTTATGAAGTCTTACACTTGATATTAAGCTTCGAGGTAGGAAAACTTATATCTATCCTGAAAGATAAGAATGTTGTCGAGTCAAGGTTTGAGAGGTAATAGTACTCCAACTTTAACGGATTCATTGTTAACCAAAGGATAGTTTAAGTTTGAAATTGAAGAATGATGTTAAGTATATAAACTATTATTTTTGTTTAGGAATTCGATTATTTATGGAAATTTAGTAGTCCTATACTTGGCACTAAAAGTCGATGCATAGATCGATCCTCTATATGTGAGATCTAGAATTAAAATGTTTCAACTAAGGCAAGTGCAGGAGCAATCAATGCCTTGACTTACATGGCTTCGTTTTTAGTTGAGGGATAGAGTAAGTCAAAATATCGAAAACGTGACAAGTGTATGAGATTTAACTTCCATAAATGATCTTTATAAATTATGGTTGTATGGAAATTATTCTTTCCATACTTAACACCAAATTCTGAGGTATGGAAATTTGTCTCTATTTGTGAGAATTAAGAATGTATGTTGAGGCAATGATAGTTTTCTAACTTATCCGACTTTATTGTTAATCGAGGGATAACACAAGTTTGAAATCTAAAAGTGGTGGTAAGTATATTTGGTCAAATTTCGTACGACCCTTTTGCTTACACCAGAGTAGTAAAGTGATTATAATTATTGAAAGGATTAATTAAAGAGGCTTTATGGTTGTTTATGTGCTTAAATCATGCTGTGTTTCCATGTGAAATTAAATCTCTAATTTGATTGTTTGATTATTTGATAGTTAAATAACTAACTATCAAATCTTGGCCATTTTTGAAACTATCGGTTGCTGGTTCGGAAAGACCAAGATTGGATAAGTTACACAAAAATCACTTTGAACCAGCATAAATGTTTGAATTGAAGACATATTAAAAATGATGGAATCGAAGACAGAGTCTTTGAAGTGCAAGGGCTACTTGCGACTAATCCTGAGGGTGTAGTAGAAGTAGTGTCTTTGGTTTATTCAGTCCCAGAACAATTTGTATGGATGAATGTTGGCATTGCATTGTTTCCTAGAGGGTAGTGTGAGCATTCAAAGAGGGATTTGTTAAAAGGTAAAACAAGAACTCAAGCCTCACACCAGGAAATGACTATAACAGGGAAGATGCGGTAGGGCTATAAGGGTCTCTCCTAATAGGGTATGATCATCACTTATATCTAGATCGATATTTATGGATTATGTATGCTTATAGCCCAGGAAATGGCTTGTAAAGTTGGCAGCCAGGATGATGATCATATTTGGTCTATCCAGGAAGGGGTATGCCTGTTTTGTGTTGGTAGAGGTGCAATGTTTGCAGCTTGGGTATATTTTATCTAGAGGTGTACTGTACGGAAGGTAGTCCTTTACTGTGTCATTGTATGGAATCTATTTTCTAATACATGCCTTATGGACTTAGTTATATACTAAATATGCCGTTGAATCTTAATGTAACCATTCTGGCTATGATTAAATATTTATTTTAAACCCTAAACATTATTATAATATCACAAGATTTCCTATAAAATGGTTTGGTTATCGTAAGGTAAAAACCTATCCGTATTTATATGCGGCATGGCCTTACGAGATACCTTTATTTTTGAAAGGTTCTATAAAATATAAAAATTCATACTATTTGAGTTTCTCACACCAGTTTACCAGACTGATTCGAGTGTTATTTTCTTATAATACTAGGGTCGGACCTGAGTTACATACAAACTTAGCTTGGAGCTTAAGGAGACAAGCTGGATGCCTCCAAAACCTATCGATGTATTTTATTTTCGTTGCATATCTTGTTGTGTATTTAGCAGCATTTGTGAAGGCATGCTATTATAACTGTCCAGGCCGACGATGGTTTTAGTTTACTCTGATTATTGTATGTATATTAAAGTTTTCTTTTATAAAGATAATTTGGATACTATATATTACTCGCCATAATGTAAGGTTTTGTTCTGTCTTTTCTTTTCTTTTCTTTCACCCCAACAATCTATCTTTCTGGCATTTAGATGCTCGGTACATGAATACCGTGGATGTATTAGTGTTGACTTTTAAGGGTTGAAAAGGTGGGTCGTTACACACACTTAGGTAAATATTCTCGAGTTAGCATACACTCACACTGTCATTTGTTTTATTTTACCGAGTTATATGCACATGGTTGAGCATATGGGTTGAATGGTTGCGTATGCATATAGAACTGCCAGTAAATTTACATAGGATGTTACATCCATTCGGTTACATAGCATAAGCACTTGCATTTCACTAGGTCGACTAGATCAAGTGGCCACTTAATTTTTGCATTAGTACATGTTAAGATGCATTCCATGCCTACATGTACATATTGTATTAGAAATTTGGACTAAGGACAATGGTTGTCGATGTGGTTGATGTGTGAGTAGTTGGTTATAAGTGTTAATTTCTATATGCACGAGTTGCGTTTTTCCCACCCTTGGATATTTCGGGGTCAAAACCCTTTTAAATGCGAAGAATAAGATACCCCGCAAAAATAACCAAAAATTAAAAAAAATTAAATGTAACAATGGTGTAAATGGATTTTCACAAACGTCTAAATTTGGCTACGAAACTTCCAACGTTGCGTTCATAGCGATTTTCTAGACAATTTTCATATAGTTTTGTAATCGGAGCTCGTATGAAAAGTTACTGAAGTCTAAAAATTTGAAATCGAATAATTAAATATACAAATTAGGAAAGAAATATTTTAAAAAGGGAGAAACTCCATCGGTCGACACCCCGGTTTGGACCGGGTCGACCCTTAGCGGTCGACTGGTATAGCGTTATCGATTGGGTTTTTGCCTAGGACGAACGACCCGAATTTTTAAAATATGATCTAATGGCTGATGATGATTTGTACCCCTATAAATAGAACCCTAACCGGACACTCAAAACCCTAGTCTAATTGAGAACATATTAAAACTCTGTCTCTACCAATACTAAACCCTTTGTTCTCTCCAAACCAATTTCTTCTACAAATAAAAGTTTGCAAATTAAAATCAAAGATTACAAAGAAGAGAAAGATTATCTAGAGGGAAAACGAAAAGGAGACGGACCACGCGGGGGTGATTCCAAGCTGATAAAAAGGGGAATAGCTTGCTAGATGTGAGTGGGTCCGTTGTAAATTATATTGATTTATACGTAATTGAGTTTGTCTATACCCGATTTGATCTGGAATTGGTTAAATTTGACTCGATACATTATTTATCAAGAAAATGAAAATTAATAGGGAATTTGATAGAAATCTAAATTATATGCATATGATTCCTCTTTGTTCACCACGAATATTGAATCTGGAATTTGATATACATATATAAGTTTACCCTATGACATTAATTTAACCCTGAATAAACTTGAAATACAGATATACCAAAATCATTGCAGAAGTTGTTGGAATTGTAGATTGAAAAATAGTGTTTATTGTTGAAGTTGTACGGGAGAAAGAAGAACATTGATAGAATAATTAATTTACAAAAACAAATGATCGAAAATAAAAATTAACAATAATTAACATCGATCGGTCGACAGGTTTACTCGAGCCGGTAGACCACTCAAATAACAGGTAGTCGACCAGTAATAGTTTTCAGGTGCAGATTGAACTTCAGCCTAAGGCCTAGGTTATAAAATTATATCTATATTATTAAATATATAATAGTAGATTGGTGGGGGAATTAGTTCTCCAAATTTTCAACTCTTGGATGTTACGAAAATAGGTGTATGTGTACATGAGCAATTAGGCCAAGACACTATCCGTGCAGTGAATTTAACATGCGATATAAGACGGTTCGATCGCGAAGGTGCATTAAACACATGGCACTAACAGGAGGTTCCTCGGTGTATGCACGACACTATTAGTGGATGCCTAGCATGGTGCAGTCCGGCACTAACAGGAGGTTTCTTAATGGATACATGACACTGTTGGTGGATGCCTGATGTGATGCAATAAGGGGTGGCATTACTATTGGGCTTGGGCACGGATGAAGTGGACCCTAAGACATCTTCGACATGAGTCAACATTACAGGCTCCACTCAATGCATAAGTACGATACATGTAGTCGTAGATTAGGAACGTAGTCCCAAGGATGATATTGTATGCGATCCAGTATTAGGAATAGTTCCAAAGGTTATTAGCTGATCGTAGTTGTTTTGAGGTTCGGTTATTCTTTCAACCCTAAGTGTAAATCTTCACAAGGTGTTTGGTATAGGTGTATTTAGAACTATATTCCTTATGCTAATGAAACCAATCTTAGTAAGTAGTTCATAGACACAAGCAGGGCACCGTAGGTCACATAGATTGTAAATGAAGTCAATTGCATGAGATCACCATATATTAATCATGTAACTCATTCAATAGACTATTGTCTGACCCACTCCTTTCCTTTTTCTCCCACTACTGGAGGTCAGGGAAGCAGGTGATTGGCCCAGATATAGTACGTGGAGAGGCGAGCTTGGCATTGGCATTGTTTTTTTAGTTTTCATTACTCTCCATGTAACTACTTATCGTATTTAGTACTTATCAGACTATAAGTTGTTATTTTGAAAACTCTGAAATGTTTTAAGACTTTGTATTCTGTGATATATTTTTTGAGATGATTACATTCTATATTTATATTTTATTGCCTTCCGATTTGATATCTGAAAGTATAAAAAGTCTTAGATTTTATCTGTATATTCTTTGTCTCTGTAATGTTTAAAAACCTAATAACTCATACTTCTTATCACGACGCGAGTCCAAAAGTCACCCTAGGCTTTGGACCGGTGTGTCAAGAGGTGCGGGTTGTCACAGGGCAAGTAAACTCGTATGTGACCAAGTTATGAACTTATTTAGTGGTTGTATAATTAGATGCTTATATGTGTCATCATGCAAAAATTCATTAGTAAGTGTATTTTGTATTTCTATTTGTCGAGAATAATTCGGTTCATTTGTATATTTTAATTGATAAACATTTTATCAATTATATTAATTGCATAAATTTATCAATGTAGATTATTATAATTTATACATATCAGATGTTCTTACAATATTTGAAATGTTAAATATTACCATTTCATTTTTCTACTAAGGCTCCCACTAGTCTTTTATGTCTCTCCAAATCCTAAGATAAAACATAGAAGTCTTTCGACTTTAGTAATAGGTGTTAAGACTCATTTTTCTTAGGATTCTACCTTGAGTTTTCTCAACAAGTCATAGTCCCATAAATGATAGATAACTCCTTATCGATTGTATCATATACAACTCCTAACCCATGGTTCCTTATCCTAATCTCATTTCAACCTTGAGTTAGCTCAACAAATTGAAATAAATTATTCATTCACCAACCATTTCGCGACGACCTAAGTATAATATATGTACGATGAGTTTGCTCAACAAATACATATAGTTATCTTACCTCATCTAGCTAATAAAACATCTTTAGCTTGAGTTTGCTCAACGACCAGAGGGCATGCAAGTAATTTATTAATATATAAATGGTAGAGGACAACATTTATATTAAAGGCTCATAATCTTTAATATATTTAATTGAATGATATCGAATTATGTAATATATATATATATATATATGTATTTCTTATGAAATAACCTTGTGATTCAAGTATCAGACACATTAGAAATCATGGTATACGTACATTGACACACGTATTTATTCCTTAAGTCTAATTAGGGTTTCTTTAATGTTCCACCTTTAGTTTATACATTTATATCGTATAATTTTTGTTAATATATAACTTTTATACTTTATTTAACTAATATAGTACTTTATTTTTAATATTTACTAAATAAATCTTATTTAATTAATTTAATTAATTAAAACTTTTACTAACTATTACATTATTCAATTATAACAAATTATATTGAATATATATACTATAACCTTTATAGTAATACACATATATCTTATATATACGAGTATATATGCATGCCCAGATGGGCCTGCATTTTTTTAATCATAATGTGCATGCATTTATAGTTGCATTCCTAGAAGTAGATTCGACAGTACCATTGCCATCATAAACCGAACCTAAAACAGCGTCTGAGAAAACCAAAACAACTGAAGAACAGTCATAGAACGATTTTTTTGTAATGCTAAAGTTTTATCATTTGATTCTTATTTTTTAGTTTATTTTATACTACTAAAAATGAAAAATAATACTTTTATTTATACATGCATATTCTCTTTTAGCTAATGTGAGAATATGTCTAAATACATCATCACTTCACAACATGGCTTCATCTCTTCTATTACTGGGAAGAATTCAATGAATAAGATATCCTTCGCGACTTTTTGAAATTTCAAATTTGAAAGGTGATTCTAATATATGACCATGTTTATGTTTTTCCACTTCTTACAATCAAATTGACTGCACTACTCTTTTATAAATATTGAGTAAATAGCAAATGACCCAAAAGCTTATCTGAACCTGGTAAATCACTTGCACGACTTTTTAGTGAAGCATGGTTTAACTATGAGATATGGATATTGAAATTGTGTTAATAATTTACTTTGATATACATATAATTTGGCACCAACAAACTGAACCCAGATTAAAGATAGAAGAAAACATAAGAACTTTTACACTTTCTATAAGTGAGCTTTGATCAAAATACGACAATGGATGGAAGAAATAAATAATCAAATGGTAACTGACTATAAAATAACTTGAAATGAAAGAATTTGTCATTGAAAAAACTTAATTGATAATTTGAAATGAAAGAATTCATCATTCAAAAAACTTACTTGAGAACACGTCAACGACTTGCTGTAATCAAATAGGCAAAAAACACAGGCATTCATACAAATTGTATCAGTACATGGTTGCTAACAAATCCTATAGCTTAAACCAATTTATCTCAAAGGAAAACAAAATTATGCAAACGAAACTCCAAATGGCTCTCCAAATAAGAAAGCCCCAAGATAAAATACAAACAAAACGGCCTGTGCGTCAATATTCCAACATACTAAAACAGCATCGAGACTAATAAAAATACACTATGCCTTACCAACATTTTTTTCTTTGTACACTGCCCAAATTCCACCATATGATTCCCACAGCTTCATAAACTCAGCTAAACATAAAACTGAGCCCAATACACATACTAACAAACAATATACACATCTTCCAAGTCCCACAACATTATACAGATTCAACATAACACAACATTTTTCAGCATCATCGACAATAAAATAAGACAAACAGATCCTACATGATATTTTTCCCTTGGTCATTACGCGACGCTCTGTTCGGAAACTTCAGCTAACTCTTGCATCAACCTAACAATATCTGCAGTATCATCCAAGTTTGTGAATTCTTTCAATGGGAGTAGGTCCATATATTTAAGTGCACATTGCATGAATTCTATTTGGTGCCATCTTACATAAAGAACACGAAAAACCATTTATACCTAAGATGTGTTATGCACTTAAGAATACTCAAAGAATCAAACATTCAGAAAGGTAATTAGCACTTGCATAAAAATACAACACCACTTTAGTTCTCATGCATCAAATTGTCTTCTAATAACAAAAATTACATACCCTCGTATTTGATATCAAGGTTGGCAATTAGAATCTAGGACCCCAAAATTGAACCGAACCGTAAAGACCGAACTCGATAGGCATTGGGTAGGGTCTGGATGATGAAAAATACAATAAAAACTCGATCAAACCCGACCCGACCCGAAAGACCCGATCAAAGAACATTGATATATATATATATGCATTTTTAGTGTTATTAACCAACTGGACCCAAACCGATCTGATCCAACCCGAACCGAAGCTCGGTCGGGTCGGGTCTAGGTTTTAAAAATGTATAGTTTGAATCCAACAATACCCGATTGGTTTAGAACCGAGACCCGTCGGATCAAGTCCGGATTTATGGGATTGGGTCTAATTGGTACCCCAACCTAATATGCAATTTGTTTTTTGGAAACACATAAAACCTTTTAATGGATATTCAAACATAGGCAGAACCATGATTCTCCTTTTGTGTATAGGATGGGCAAAAAACTATATTTATCAATATGTTTGCATATCCCATCAACTAACTCTTTCTTCCCTTTGCGCTATTCTACAAAATCCTCTTTTGGTTAAACGTTGAACTAAAACAGTAATATACGTACAGGTGAGCTAAGTCCCAAGGAAAAATGATACACGTATGTAAGTTTAATTTCTGTTTAAAAAAGGACTTAAAACACAAAATTTCATGTATAGTTGGAATTTGTTGGCATCTGTAGATATTTTGTAAATAAATTCATGCATTGTTGAAAATTTTCATCTATACCTTCAAAGTTGGAACAACAAAGAGTTGGTTATTCAATGATGCAATATATATACAATTTGAACCTCTTATTAGGATGGCAATTTGCATCCAACAACTTAATTTAAACTATCTTTATAATTAACCAGATTAATTGCATATTTTCAATCATTAACAATAAAAGAGATGCTAATAATTGAAATAAAAGGAAAACTTACGTATTATAACAACCATATGATATGAGTAGTTCCCATTTCTAACACTAATTTAGAATCCAGCAATCATAAGCCTATCACATCAAGAACCGAACTAATTAAAATCGTAGATTAAAATTTTGAATGGTTTAAAATGACCAATCCTGTTGGAACAACAAGTAAGCAAATATGACATGTAAATGTCCTAACTATCATAACAATATCAATTATTCGTGAATTGAATGTCTAAAATACATACATTTTTTTTATCTATTAAACAAACATTCAAACATTAACAAAATTTAATTCAACGCATTCCTTAAATCAGTAAATAAAGCAGATAGAAATAAAATATATTGTAACACTATACAAACTCAAGTGGTGAACGTTTACAGATAACTCATACATAATTTGATAATATCTAAAGTGACAAAATACGTTAGCCATATATAAAATATATTACAATTGAGTACAGATCCAAGCAGCGCATGTCAAAAGAGGTGGAGGTTAGGTAAAAATTAGGTCGAAGCTGCAAAAAGCAGTAAAAATATCAACCAATTGTGATTAACGGCAAGCAGTAGAGTTTTGAAACTCAAAAGTGAAAATTAGTGAACGAATGTGAAAGAATCGAGTGAACCGATTAAAGTATAAGGAAAAAAGTACCTGAAATCACAATCAAAAGCATGCAAAGATGTGGAAGACTGAGATTACTGAGTAATTGAATAGGGTTAGCGTATGGATTCCCAAGGATCGAGGACGTTGGGATAAGAAGGAAATGAAAAGGTGTTTATCTTCATTTCGATCTAGGTTATCCGATGTAATGCGCGAGGAAGAGAGGAAAAAGGGATAACAGAGAAGTTTTGATCCAATCACAAAATAGCTTTTGATTAAGGGTTTCATGAGTGCGAACGAACAAATTAACCGAAGGGTATTTTTGGTAATTCAAAAGACACGGTTGAAATCAATTCATGGAATTTTCATTATTAGTAGTAAAGATATGTATGTATTTTACTTTACTAATTAATTTTTAATTAACTTATTTAATTAAAAAATTAGTTAAATTTTATTAGATACGAAAATTCTTTTATACATACATGTATATTCATATTGCCCTAAACAATTCAAGACAATATAGCATATATCAATATATATTATACATGTATAAATATTTAATTAATTAACTTATTTAATTAATTAATTTATTAATCTTATCAATAAATAATATTTTTGAAATCAATTTTATAAAATTTTCATAAACTTCGAAAAATTATATTATAACTTTTATAATATGTGTTTTATTTAAATTTAATTTATATATAAGATTTTTTTATTTTAATTCTAAAATAAATTTAAATTTTGCCAAAGGCCCAATTCAAATTGGGTCTTTTTTATCAAGGGTAGTCTTTGGGCTCACATAATTGTCCGGCCATGCTGGTAGTCAATTGGAACATGGTATTTGATTACCCAATAATCCAGCCTAGACACTACCTTCCTTAGGCACCCTACTAATTCAATTGTAAGCCTAATCAGTTAGCCATTGTAACTACCCACTTTCCATATAGTTTAAGCGGATAATAAACCACACATGTCCAACCCAAATTGAACGGAAAGATAGATAGTTAGGGAAAGAAAGAAGGAAGAAGATAAGAATAAGATAAGAAGAAAACAAAACAACATAGAATCTCATAGTGGAATGAATAATCTATAATATATAATAAATCTTTACACAAAGAAGAAATGTAATACACATACATCAATCAGAGTATACTGACCTATTTCAACCCGAACAGTTATAACAACCAGTCCTTACAATTTCTGATAAATACAATAATGAATACAACGAAAAAATAACCGTTTACGTGAATACGTCTCTGGGCCTCCAACTCAACTCCTGAAGTTCCAAAGCATCCAAAGCAATATGTAATATGCTCGGTCTGACCGAAGCATTATAATAAAATAACACCCGAGCCGGTCTGAAAAATCAGTGTGAGAAAACACACCTCAACTGAATTTTAATGTTTCAAAAATCTTTTGAAAATAAAGGTATCTCATAAGACCACGCCGCACATAAACACGGACGGGTTTTACTTTACGAGAACCAAACCATTTCATATGAAATTTTCTGATATTATAATAGTGTCTAAGATACAAATACTTATTAATCATATTCGAAATTGTTACATATTCCAGCATAATAGGTATACAACTAAAATCGTAAAGGCACGTATTGGAGAATGGATTCCAAACAATGACTGGGCTACTGGGGTACCACCCATCACGGTGCATCTCTAGATAAAATAACACTAAGGTCGAACCTATCGACCACTGCTAACACAACCTACGTTTTACTGAATAGTACCAAATATGATTACCCCTCCGTTAATGGGCCCCGAAAAATACAAATGAGAGAAAATATCAACTCTAGCTAGGGATGATCATACCAGTTGGCATCAAAATTGGCCACCAACACCGACAAAAGCTCCAATATCCAATCCAATCACAAAAATATGAAGAGAAATAAATGAAGAACAAAATGAAAACAATCAGAAAGCAAGTAAAAGGAGACAAGATTTATAGTGGTTCGGTTAACTCTGGCTTACGTCCACTCCCAAATAATCCTTTATACTGAAGTTTGTTTACAGCTCCAATCCGAAATCCAAGAATAAAATTGATAGAGTGTAGCCTACTTTAAAAATAAAGAGAAGCAGAAAGAATAACCCTTTTATGATGCTATGCCTATTGTATTTATAGGGGAAGACGTGCACGGATCGGGATGAAATTTTGATAGAAGATTCGGGAGACCAAGACGAGGCCACCAGAAAATTTCCAAGCCCATTAGGGCCCACAACAGAGATCGATATAGATCCCTATTAGTGCATCCAATTGGGCTGCGATTCCTATGAGTGGTCTGCCATGATGTTAGTTACTTTCTCCTTAAATTTCGTGCAATTCCGATGTACGGTTGTGAGATATCGCATTTTTCGTGAAATAGTATTGCTTGATTTCTGATTTCTACCGATCCCTCTAGAGGGATAGGTACCGATCCCTCCAACTTACTCCAAAATACCATGCGATCCCTAGGGCAGCTTCTTCATGTTGTATTATGCTTAGCCTCCAAGCTTCATGCCAATTAGATTAGTAGAACTCGAGTTATTGATTAATCTTTATTGCAATATGTTGTGAAGGCTGATTATAGCCGATCACTATGGAGGGATAGGTACCGATCCCTCAAACTTGCTCCAAATGCCATGCAATCCTTATGGGGTGTTCCACATGTTCTAGTTAGCTTGTTCTCTAAGTTTCATGTCAATTGGATGTGTAAATGTTGAGATATTGATCGATCTTTGCTATGAAGTTTGCTTTAGCCGACCCCTAAGAGGAATAGGTACCGATCCCTCTTTCTTCATCCAAATGATAAGCGTTCCCTAAGGTAGGCTCCCTAGGCCCCCACATCTTGCTCATAAAGTTTCATATGCATCGGACTAGTAGATCTTGAGATATCGATTGTTTTCCACAAGAATGCTCTTGTACTTTTAAGTATGCCGATCCCTCTTGTTGGAGCCAATCTATGCCTATCCCTTTTATGCATTGAGCCATATTTCTTAATTCGAACATTATGCCTTGCATATCTATCTATTTCATTCAATCTTGACTTGATACTATTATGTATACCTGATTTTTGGGCCCTGCTTTGTACTCATCGGCCTTGACAATCGTGAAGTCTGTTGGGTTATATCCGCCTATGTACTACTTTGCCAAAAGGCGGGTTAATACTTTGCCCCCCAAAACATGCCTTGCTATAGGAAGGCTTGTTTTGAATTGCCATAAATTCAAAATCTAAAGTCCATAATCCATGGATAGCCATATTATCTAATCTGTTGCCAATCCAAATCCATGATATCTCCGGATCATTGGTGAAATCCATGACCATTCCGAGTCAATATCCAATTCCGAATCATTGATCTCTCCGGATTCACTGCGCCGTTAGCTAGATCCTAAACTGCTCCGGGCCCATATCCAAATCCATAGCTGTTCGAAGCTGATATACAAATCCATAACTTCTCTGGTTCACTACAAGAAAAACAGTCTTTTATAATGCCAATAGATAATGCTTTATTCCAATGCGTTATTGTTTATTTTAATTTGTTTTATTTCATTTTTTTACTTTGACTATGTAACGCTTTGACAAGCTCCCCGGTTGATTTGTGCCGCCTTTTCCCCAAATTATTTTAATGCCCGCCTTTTCTTCGAAAAATTTCCCTCTTCCCTCTTCCTTTTCATCCCTTTTTTGTCTCTCAAACAAAAAATATCTCTCTTACAAATCCCTAAATTGATCCATATTCACCTTCATAAACCTAGGGTCGGCCTTTGGTTAAAGTGGAGAATACATCCGCTTTGGGCCTCTTCAAATCCAGGCCACCACTTACTAGCAAGAAGCACGGTAGAAAAAACGATAGAGATTGAACTCGAGAATGGGCACAGTCACCTTCGTTTCTCTTTTCTGATATAGTTATGGTGAGTAATTTTATTTCTAAAATATTTTCTATTTAGGTATTATTTCTTGTATTAATTTATTATGGCGAACGAGATCTCAAAACAGGTAACTTGTTTCAATATGAAAAGCTCTATATATATACATAAACATATATTATTATGTTGCTTTGTTCGGTATCACTCAAAACTTCGAACTTATTTACTCTATTATGACTGTTACAGACGAAAGTACTAGCAGAAGAAACCTGCAAGAAAATTTGGCTTGTCGATTCCAAGGTAGAATCCATTCAAACTCGTGCTATTTGGTATTTGCAGTAGGATATATGTGTGGTTAATTTTTTCATGCAAATTAAATAGCCCGAGTTTGTAATATACAGTATTTTATTAATTCAAACTCATGGTATTTGTATATTTCCATACAAGTTTTTCGATTGAGATTTCCTACATCCTAGGTAAGATAAAATCAAAATTAAATAATTTTACTTGTTGTGTGTAGTTCTATTAGGATAAGATGCAAAGGCTATCAAAAGGTATCCAAACTTACTTTTCTCATGTTCTCTTCATTTTGTGAATCTTTATTCAAATAACCTCAAGAGTAAGTGCATCCCATTAGTTATCCATTAGTGTTTATCATTGGTTAAATCAATGATTAGTTCAAATAACTGAATTTTTTGTGATTGTTTAGGTTACTCCTTTTCCATTAGATTAATTATGTATTCAATTTGTTAATTTTTACATATATGCAGTGCCTTACCACCAATTAACAACTCTTTGGAACCATGGTCTCTCACCCTAATCTAGATCTACTTAATTTATTTCTTACATAAAAGTTTTTGGTGTTCTTCAAGCATTCTTTAGCTAATTTTCCAGTCTTATTGTAGATACTTACTGTAGATACATACTGAGCATAGATATTTAGTTTTTAATCTGGTAGTTTAATTAAACTCATGATGAGATAGGTATTTAGTTATTAATCAGGTATTTTAATGATATTTATATTTTGACAGTTTATATATTTCTATTTCGAATATGGTGATATTATGCAAATAATAATAAATTTTATAGAATATGAACTATGGATGATGATCACTGATGTGAACAAAGATGGAAACGGTGCTATAGATTTTAATGAGTTTATGCACATGTTGACTAAGAAATAAGATTTAATATTGTAATAACCACGTGTACAATTTTGTATTTAGTAAAGCTTTATGCAAATGTGAATCTACTGTAGTGAGTGCAGTAATATAAAATTTCAATCAGTCTATTGATATTGAACTGAGAACATTTTAAAGTATTAAGGTGGCTATCTCACCCAAATTCTGGTGCAACCTGTATTAATGCGGCAATGATGGAAGAAGGTACGGGAAACGTTCTTGTTGTACTAAGATACTTACATAAAGCCCTTAATTGTAACCAAAGATTACTGGGAGCTGATCACATACAGGTGACTTTCAATAACACAACTAATTTGAGACTAACCAAGTCATAGTTTATCAATGATCCCATAAAATCATGCTCATTTAAAATTATGATTCTTTCTTTCACAGACCGCTACCAAATCTGGATGGATTTTGACAAAATATTTATAACCAAGTTGTCGCTTCTTACAGAGAAAATTTACTGATGGTAGCTTAGAAGATAAAAAAAAATTCTCTGAACTCATAGAACATATTGTGGAACTCACTACCGATCCTTTCGGCAATTATCTTGTGCAAAGGATGGCTGAGGTTTGTGATGAAGACTAGATGATGCAAATAATAGATGCTTTAACCAACAATGGGTCAATTATAGAGATTTCGTGCAACATGCATGGGTAATCGCTTTTCTCATGTGACATTCTATATGTTGATATCATTTTTATGTATTTACCTTTTCTTATTGTTATGCTTAACTTCTTGAAAATTTTGCAGAACCCGGGCTACTCAAAAAGTTATTGAAACTCTTAAAACGCCAAAGTAGGCATATAAGATTATTTCCGCTTTGAGGGATAATATTGTTACATTGATGAACAACATTAATGGTAATCATGTTGCATAGTGCTGCTTAAAGCGTTTCTTGCATGAGTAGAACGATGTAAGTTTTAATTCTAAAGCCCGACTTGAAGCATTTTCTATACCGTCTTCTGTTATAAATAGCTTCATCCACTGTGTGAATACTTGGTAGTTAACAATATCGTAGATTGCTTCAAATCTCCAACTTAGAGTACATTGAAATTTCTCCAAAAAAATCATAATATTTGAATGGTGGTAGCAACCTAACAATAGTTTATATATGTGTACACATAGACTCACATATATAGAGCCACCCATAAGGATGGCCCATAGGGCGACGTCCTAGGCTCCATATTCAAGATGATCACTAATTATATATGTCTTATAAACCTAGTAGTACGAGTAGTATTTGCATTTATTATCCAAATCATGCTGTGACACTTATCATAGTAACTAATCAATGTGAATAATTTTAGTTTTGAGACATTTTATTAATAACTGATTTTAGAATTATATGTGTAGGAGGCTAATTATAATTTAGTCTTAGTCCCAAATTTTTTTAAGGCTGACCTTGCATATATACGTTTACAACCATAACTGAAATGTCAATGTGCTACTAGTTCACTACAGTTTGCACAATGTAGACTACACTCAACAGTTCTTAAATTTTATACTGATGAAATTAAAGTATATTTTTTACAGTTCGTCATTGATGCTGCAATTCAAAACTGTGTTGAAATTGCAACTAATCGTCAAGGCTGCTGTGTGCTTCAGAAATGCATCATTCATTCCAATGATGATCAGAGAAATAGGCTAGTGTCTAGGATATCTTCTTATTCCTTTGTGTTGGCTCAAGACCCATTTGCGTAAGCTTTTTTATTTTTATTTTTCTCTTAGACATAAACAAAAACTCTGGTTCAATCTCGACTTTATCACATAGAAGAAGAAAAAGAATCATGGGTTTGATTCATGGTCTAGTTGTCTTAAAGTACCAATGTTTATTAAAATAAATGCTCCAAGTGCCAAATCTTATTAATTTTCCATGTCCAACCTTTGGGTGTGCATTACCTTTTAAATTTACATTATTTCTTCTGAAAACTGTTTCCTAAGAAAGTGTAATTCTATATCTTAAAAACACACTGTTTTTGTATTGGTCAGTAAATCATACAATGTTATGTTTTTTCTCGTGGTCTTAACACTTGTATTATTAACAGAATTGCGCTACCTTGGTGCTTTTACATGCAGAATCACTTTGCAAATACTTATGTAATTTAGTGTAAAAATCACATGTATATTAATACTTGTAGATAAGTAAACGGAATAATTTTACTATTAATACTATATGGTACTATATGGTCTTAACACTTGTAGATAAGTAAACAGAAATGAAAATATTACTATTAATACTGCTGATTCTTTTGGTTCTCATGGCAACTAAAACAGATTTAGTTGAAGCTAGATCAGTTTGCAATGAAACATGTGGCAAATTTTCTATAGAATATCGATTTGGAATTGGGGAAGGATGCTGTCGTGATGGCTTTCAAATCTCTTGCAATTATACTAATGGCATCTACAAACCTTACCATACAAACGTTGAGATCATCAGCATTTCAATTCATCCACCTCAAATGCGCATCTACAATTGGATTTGTTATGCTTGCTATAACATCAGTGGATTGCCTGACTGCACTGGAACATACTATCTAAATTTCACAGGCAAAATATATCGATTTTCAGATGTTCAAAATAAATTTACAGTTATTGGATGTAAAACTCTTGCATATATTTGAGATTATTCTGATGAAAGCGATCCGAAATTAATGGACTGTTGATTTTTATAGCCCAGGTCAGGGTTTGATGCCTGCAAGTTTTAAAGTCAGAACTGCACCTTCAGATGATGATAGTAGCTCGTATGAAGAGGTTCTTGATCCTGATTTTGGCGAAGCTGCTATAGGAAGAGTTGCTCCCATCGATTCTGGTGAGTCATAACACATATCCACACACACAAACACACACACACGCACACACACACGGAGGGAGGGAGGGAGGGAGGGAGTACAAGTGTATGTATTTGCAGATATGCACACATTTGCATTGATGCACTTAATTGTTTACTAGGAAGGCACAATGCATGGTAGTCCACTCCACCAGTTGTTTGAGCCCAGTTTGAATATCTTTGCATACATTACATATGGGCCTGGTTTCTGTGTACTCAATTCTGTCAATTATAAGTACTTCTCAGTTTACCAGTTTAAAATGGTTGCAGTTTTCACCTTCGAGAACTTTTGATCTCACGGATATATTTATATATTTTCTTCTCTTCACCGATTAGCATATGCAAGTGGGAAAAAAGAAAAAGAAAACATTGAGACCTAAATACTTCTTTACAGGATTATGGTGGATTATTTTGCTGAGAGCATATGGGAAGATCACAGGAGACTATGCATTTCAAGAAAGAGGAGATGTACAGACATGCATCAGATTGAAATTAAATTTATGTTTATCTGATGGTTTTGATATGTTCCCTACTTTGTTAGTCACTGATGGCTCGTGCATGATTGATCGCAGAATGGGCATCCATGGACATCCTCTTGAGATTCAAGTAAGCTGATCGGTTACCAGTTGGTCAGTTTTCTCTAATTTTTACTCTTAAAGCTTAGATCTAGCTCATCTTTGCTACATAGAATTAGAACAAAGTTTTGATATAGAGGGCTGCATCAAAGTTTTGCCCGGTTAAATAATTTGCATGTGTATTGCATGACAAAGTATTACATATATCAAAATTTTGTAAATGTACAAAATTTTCTCATATATTGTACACATGACACAAGCTAAAGCAAGTTACATCAATATTTTGATACAACAAGATTTATCAACGTTTCTTTTCCATAGAATTATCAGTAGATGATTAGCACTCATCAATCTGGATATCTTAGTAACCACAAATGTGTCTAAATTTTTTAAAAAAAGTTCCAACACAGAAGATAACATATAAAAAAAATTTCATACAGTCGTTAAAACAACTCCAAGTACTTCCAAATCTTATCATTAGAATAATGGACATACTTACATAAGAAGAAAATAACTTCATCAATCATATGATATGGTTATCCGCTAGCTTTTGTTTAATTTTGGTAATGTATTACTAATGTAATTCTTTTAGAGCTTTTATAGAATTTTATGGTTATCAACACAGTAAGACAGTATCATGTCTAGTATTTGATTTGTTTTGTTCTGTAGGCTTTATTCTACTCAGCCTTACGCTGCGCTCGAGACGTGATTACGATCAACGATGGATCTAAAGATCTAGTGCGTGCTATTAACAACAGACTAAGTGCACTATCTTTCCACATAATGGAATACTACTGGTGGACTTGAAGAAAATAAATGAGATTTATCGCTATAAAATCGAAGAATACTCTCACGACGCTACTAACAAGTTCAATATTTATCATGATCAAATTCCTGATTGGCTGACTGATTGGATGCCTGAAAAAGGAGGGTATTTAATCGGTAATCTCCAGCCTGCTCACATGGATTTTAGGTTCTTTTCGTTGGGAAATATATGGGCTATTGTTTCATCGTTGACTACTCCAAAACAAGCAGAGGGAATTTTAAGTCTAATGGAAGAGAAATGGGATGATTTCGTGGGTGATATGGCTCTTAAGATTTAATGGAAGAGAAATTAAATTGACACTATTTTCTGTTTCTCTGCGTTAACTTGGCTGTAGGCTTATGTTTTATTCAATGGTTATGCACTTGCTTTAATGTTTGTACACTGTAATGAAAAATATATCACATTTCTTTCTGAGCATGCTCTTGTGTTATATTTGTTGATTATAATCTTTATTCGTTTATGAAGATTTAGTTTGATTGCTATTATTAAAATGTAATATATAGGCATAGCTCTTGAAAAGTGTATCTACGATTTTTATAGTGGCATATATGAGCTGTAAAAGAATTTATCAATACTATAACATGTTGATTTAATAGCGTGAAATGACCGCTATTGAATAAATATTTTATAGCGGCAAAATGGTGTTATAAAGATTTCCAATTCCGTTGAGATTTAGCTGTAGTATAGCGGCTATAATGAGATATTAAATTAACGTACCATAGCGGCGAATTTGCGTTATAAAACTAATATCAACCATAGCGGCATATTTTGTGTTATAAATATTCAACAGTTTTTTATAACATGTCGATATACAACGCTTATCAAACCGCTATGGTTGTGATTAATAGCGGCTATATGCCGCTATAAAAGACACTTTTTGTTATAGTGGTTGTTATCCTAATCTAAATCCTCGATCTCATTGGATCCTTGCCGAGCACAATCCATACTCGACGATCTAAGCAGGCTGATCCATCGCGTTCGAGCGAAGAGACCTACCCCTTGCCAGGCATAGTCCATACCTGACGACCTTGATCTCTCCGGATCCTTGTCGAGCACTATCCATACTTGACGACCTGAGCAAGTTGATCCATTGCATTCGAGCGAAGAAACCTACCCCTTGCCAGGCATAGTCCATACTTGACGATCGTGATCTCTCCGGATCCTTGCTGAGCACAATCCATACTCGACGACCTAAGTAGGTCGATCCATCGCGTTCAAGTGAAGTGACCTACCCTTTGCCAAGCATAATCCATACCTAACAACCTGTGTTATCTATTACATTGATCCAAATTTAAACATTTCTAAGTCCATTTGCCAAAATATAAAATAAGAGTCTGTACAACTAGTAAACAAGAGTTCAAAGCAAACAAG
The DNA here is from genome assembly GCA_030737815.1 of Allium fistulosum. Classification (NCBI taxonomy): domain Eukaryota; kingdom Viridiplantae; phylum Streptophyta; class Magnoliopsida; order Asparagales; family Amaryllidaceae; genus Allium; species Allium fistulosum. The sequence goes on from CM060906.1 coordinate 58,590,462, forward strand.
AAGAAAAAACAAATTTCACAAACCCTAGCATTACGGTTTATCATCATCTCAGAGCATGCCTAGGGACCATCCTCGATCCCGTACATGTGTAAGTGACTTAGCCATCCTACTGTGGAGTTTGCTACTTATTCCATGCCATCTCGATCAATTGATGACAAGTTGATGATGATGCCTTAATCCAATGCCATTTTCATTCGAGGTGGATGGTGGTTGCTTATGTTTCACCGCCGCAGCCCAAGTCCTTATGTATTGTTGTAATTGACCATTCCTCACGTGTTCCTCAATGATATCTTTCAAATGCCTGCAGTCATTTATATTGTGCCCATCCAGCTCATGGAATAGGCAGCGCTTTCCTGATGTTTGTTCGCGTTTTGAGAGTTCCCTCCTTGCTGGCCTTCGATACAGAAGGCGTCCTCGGATATCCAAACATATCCATTCTAGGGTTTCACTCAATTCTGAGTAAGAAGAGAATTTGGGTTCTCCCCTTTGTCGCTTCGATCCATCGAAGCTATTGTCCATGTTCCGTTTAATCTTGTCCTTTCATGAGCTTTCTGTAGGCAGTTCTCCATCTCGTACTGTATTAACTTCCGCTGCTTCTTTATCAGCTTTCGCATCTTCTTGTCACAGAAACCTTTCTGCTTCATGGTAGAATTCTCCGAGATCCATCGGTGAAACCCGTATCAGTGATATCTTAAAATCTGAATTATCTGCAACTCCTGACACTGCCGCCATCAAAACCATCAATGGATCTGGTCGATCCACTAAAAAACTACCGCATTGAAACTGGTTAAGAAATTCTTGAGTGATTCTCCTGCCCATTGCTTTACTGACCTCAATGTCATCACATTCTTAGGTCTTGTAATGTGAACCCAAAACTGCTTCATAAATCTTTCAACTAATTCCGTCCATGTGCTAATAGAACTGCTTTCCAACTGTCTGAACCAGAGCGTAGCTACATCCGTTGAGTACAATGGGAAGCACTATGCCAAGACTTCTTCTGATGCCCCCAGTACTTCCATGTGTCGTATATACCTCATCATATGCATAGTTGGATCCGACTTTCCATCATAAGCTTCCAGTGTTGGTAGTTGGAAGTCTGGTGGATTCCTAGTATTCCTAATATTAGGAGCGAATGGACTTCTATTTACAACCTCCAGACCCCTGTTCAATAATCCTCCACGCATAGCTCACCTTATCATCTTTATAAACCTGTCATTGTCTTCCAATGGCAGTCTCCTACCATCATGTCCAAGCCACCCCCCGAGTTAACGAGGGAATTATGGAATGTATTCCTCCAGACGAGCATCCAAATTCCGATTCGCACCAAGCTCCATGGGATCAATCATAGGTCCTCCAACATCACGATCAACTAGACCCGGGGGCATTCCCCTAGCCTTTGGGGATAGATATCGATCCCTCTAATGGGATCAATGCTGATCCCCCTAGGATGGCAGGGGACTGCCACCGGCTGCTCTATTCCATTCCTTTGTCTATTGGCTCCATTTTCATGTTCTCGGTTCTGATTACCAGCGATTCCTGCTGCTTCAACTTCTTGATTCTGTGCTCCAGGTTGTCCAATCTGTTGGAGTAAATTCTACATCATCTCCTCCTTTCTTTTCAACATCCTCTCCTGCATACATCCATCATCCTTTCCATTTCATGCCTGGCGATGTAGATAGATGCTTGATTAGATCCAGTTCTTGAGGAAGCCTCCTGACTCCCCCCATGGTGGCTCCTTTCCTGTAGCCCTCTTCTTTTTGATTTCCTAGCCATTGCTTTCTAGATCCAAGTATGCAAGCTTCCAAATCCGCGGATGCAAGTCTTCTCAGTGAAAGCACCAAAATGTTCGCGTCAAAATTGGCCACCAACACCCAATTATGCAAAAGCTCCAATATCCAATCCAATCACAGATATATGAAGGGAAATAAATGAAGAACAAAATGAAAACAATTAGAAAGCAAGTAAAAGGAGACGGGATTTATAGTGGTTCGACTAACTCTGGCCTACGTTCACTCCCAAATAATCCTTTTTATTGTACCGAAGCTTGTTTACAGTTACAATCCGAAATCCAAGAATAAAATTAATAGAGTGTAGCCTAGGTTGAAGATAAAGAGAAGCAGAAACAAGATCCCTTTTTTGATGTCATGCCTGCTATATTTATAGGGAAAGACATGCACGGATCGGCTTGAAATTTTGATAGAAGGTTCGGGAGACCAAAGCGAGGCCACCAAAAAATTTCCAAGCCCATTGGGGCCCACAATAGAGATCGTTATCGATCCCTATTAGTGCATCCAATTTGGCTATGATCCCTATGAGGGATGTGCCTTGATGTTAGCTACTTGCTCCCCAAATTTCATGCAATTCTGATGTACGGTTTGTGAGATATCGCATTTTCCGTGAAGTAGTATTGCTTGAATTCTTATTTCTGCCGATCCCTCTAGAGGGATAGGTACCGATCCCTCCAGCTTACTATAAATACCATGCGATCCCTAGGGCAGCTTCTTCTTGTTGTATTATGCTTAGCCTCCAAGTTTCACTCCAATTGGACTAGTAAAACTCGAGTTATTGATCAATCTTTATTGCAATATGTTGTGAAGGTTGATTATAGCCGATCCCTATGGAGGGATAGGTACCGATCTCTACAACTTGCTACAAATGTCATGCGATCCCTATGGGGTGTTCCACATGTTCTAGTTAGCTTATCCTCCAATTTTTATGTCAATTAGATGTGTAGTTGTTGAGATATTGATCGATCTTTGCTATGAAGTTGGGTTTAGCCGACCCCTAAGAGTATAGGTATCGATCCCTCTTTCTTCATCCAAATGATATGCGATCCCTGAGGTAGGCTCCCTAGGGTCCCCATATCTTTCTCATAAAGTTTCATATGCATCGGAATTGTAGGCCTTGAGATATTGATTGTTTTCGAAAAGAATGCTCTTGTACTTTGAAGTACGCCGATCCCTCTTGTTGGAGCTAATCTATGACGATCCCTCTTATGCATTAAGCCATATTTCATACTTCGAACATTCGGCCTTGCATATCTATTAATACCATTCAATCTTGACTTGATACTATTATCTATACCTGATTTCTGGGCTCTATAATCATCGTTCTATACTCTTCGGCCTTGATAATCATGAAGTCTGTTGGGTTAAATCCAACTGCATACTGCTTTGCCAAAAGGCGGGTTAACCATACCTAACTTGGGAGCGACCCACTTAGCCCTGCTGCATCTCCCCTATTTTAGTAAATCTCAGTTGATTGAGGCTTGAGGTTACGTTTTACCTTTCATATAGCACTTCCCATTTGAAATGCTAACACTCCCCTCGAGGCAACAATGCAATGCCAGCATTCATCGATACAAGTTCGTTCTGGGGTGGAATGAAACGCTTAAGGGCTCCATCTTCAATTCCATCATCTCCAAGAAGTCTTCATTTCCAAAAACTTAAGTTGCATTGAAGTGGTTTTTGGATAAAATATTAAAATTTCGAATTCTTCGAAACAACATTAGATAGTTTTCGGTAAACTCAACCCCGGTTCTTTAGGAAATAAACAGTCAAAGATAAGAACGGAGATCACCTCCTAACCGCTAGTGGACGGATTCTCTTATCACTTGTCCTAGGAGAATGAAACGAGATTTATACGCACAACACAACATCACCGGAGATGACTTTGCCATATAACTCACGTGTTTCTCCTAGATATTTCCAAAGTTAAGTTTTCGGTCCATATTTGATAGTCGGTTATTTAACTATCAAACAACACACACTCAAATCAGAGATTTAATTCAAAAAGGGAAAACCAAAATTGGTTAAACACATAAGCAACCACTAATCTTCCTTTATGTTTTCCAAACCATATTATAAGATTCCTCTTATAAAACACAAATCTATTTATACAACTCTATTTATAAATCTTGAAAACATTTATAAATGAATTCTAATCATTCACTTTAAAACACTATTTATTATATAATAATAAACATTATAAATTAATAATAATTAACTTCAAAAACATATTTAAAATAATAATTAATAATTTCAAAATATTATTAAATAAAAAATAATTATTAATCTTTACTATTATTATAAATAACAATAAATTTTCAAAACATTATTAATAAATCCTTATTATCAAATTCAAGCCATTCTATTTTTAAATATTTAACTTTTCAAAATATATTGATAATAACTTTAAAACAATGTGAAATATAAATAAATAGCTTTAAAACAATATTAATTAGGAATAATCTTAAAAAAATATTAATTATAAATAAATTTGTTAGAAAAGACAAATAAAAAGGTTGGAGTAAAATATAAATTAAATCAGTTTAAATAAAATATTTCCAAAGCTCAAATTCGGATTTAAAAATCATTTCCTGTCTCAAAAACCAGTTCCAACTTAAATGGCAATTTATAATATTTTTAGAATACTAATTTGAGGCCAATAGCTCACAAACGCTTAACCAACGTAAATATTGATTTTCTATCATTGCAGTGTCTTTAGTTGCTCATATAAGAATGTCATAACCAATAGGGTTAACAATCAAGTTTGATATTCCATAATCATTCAACAAAAATATTATTGAAAACATTTCAACAAATGGCGAGGAATCTCGTCAAATTCCTCCAACCAGTTTCCACCTGCATCACAACTCGTATATATATTAACACATATATACGTAAATAAAATCAACAATGGTGAGGAATCCTGTTGGATCCCTCCAACCTGTCCCCCGGCATCACAAACAGTACATAAATATATAATATGGGTCATCCGCTACTTGGCGGGTATATATTAAAGGTCATCCGCTCCAAGGGCAGAAATAAATCCAAACCAACCGATAAAAACAATAAATCATCCAAACATCCAATCAACAATTTTTATCAACTACGAGTATCTATGCACGTCCAAGTGAACCTGCATCTAGTCACAATGTACGTGCATTAATTCGACGATGTGCTTGTGTAGCGTTATCACATACTATATAAAGTATGACATAATAAAACATCAATTAATAGCAAAACAATTGGCATAGACCAATTATTATAAATCTAGTGCAAGGAACATGTATAGTACAATAGAATCATCCAAATTCTGAAATAGAAAAAAAGGAAAACCAAAAACAAAAATAAGAGGTCTTTTGAGTTTATTTGAAGGAAAATAGCTAAATCATCCCCTGCATGAATTTCGAATGATAAAGATTTTCATTTTCCGCAGGCTGAACTTAGTCTAGACCATGGCAGGTTCTTTGTAGAAGAGTGGTGCTTGGAATATGTAAGCGTCACAGCAGTTTATGAAGGAGTTGTTAACTTTAGGTGATCAGGTGGCGTGGGAAGAATAGGTGCAACTGATGAAGAAGATGGTGGGCTTGAGAACGTGAATGCCTGCTGCTAAAAAGCAGTGGGTCTGGAAACAAATCATGGAGTTTGCGGTTGTGGAAAAATGATGGGGTTGTCCAAAATATTCTCAAAAATGGGCTTGAAACCGAGCTGGTTCTATTATGGCCTAGTCACAAAACATATGGGATCTGAAAGGGTTTGATGTATTTCATTTGGAGAGGAGAATTTTTGGGCTTGCGAAAATCCTATGTCAGCTGGGATAGCTTGCAGCAGGCCTGATAAAGAGAAAGGCCCAGTAGAATTGGTGGTAGGAAAATTGATTGGGCTTGAGATTAGTGCTTGCACATGAGCTGAATGGTTTGAGCTTGGCCAGTAGGGGTTTGTATTAAAAAGCTGGCACCTAAATTATAATTGCCATAATGGGCTATTTGATCTAGACCATGGCCTATGTAATTGTAATCTAGCTGCTACCTGAGATTATCAATGTATTGAACATTATGGACAGGAGAATTGCCAAAATGTTAGTAGGTTAAAACGAGAAGCCCAGTACGTACTAAATTAAACTTTTTAGGAAATGGAATATGGCATGACATTGAAGTAATTAATTAGCTCCAACTTTGTTAATGGAAGTTCTTCCAGGCACACGGCTGGCAAGAGGACCATGACATCCTAGCAGTTGATTTCAAAGCAAACATTGCGTTAAAAATGGTTAAATTATGAGAAGATATAAGTTGTCTCGTATATATTTTAAGAAAATATAAATACTTGCATATGTACTTCTAATGAATACATATTAACCCATAGGCTAATATTCTATTTATCTAAGTTGTTGGACAATTACGTATAGATAAACAACCAAACATTGGTTGTTTATTGAAGATATTCTTGTCTAAGTTGTTGGACAATTATTTATCCAAATTCATTAAATAACTGTCTTACATTAAACACTGCTCCCAAGTGAAATACTAACATGTAACATAGTTCCAAAAATTAGTTCAAATTTGGGTACTATTCAGAAAATGTTACAAATCCAAAATTATTTATTAGTTGTTCATGAAGTGCAATATTTGTCTTTACAGAATACTTTCATTGTTATTTTAAATTGGTCAATATGATTTTGAACTCCATGTAGTCCTGTTTGGGATCTGTGTGAGGATATCACTTACAGAAAGAATAAATTTATCACCAACTTAAGGAAAAGGGTTCAATAAAACTACAAACTTTTCAAATTTCAACATGCACCTGCAAATATTCAACATATAAGAGATAAACTGTTGTCTGGTCTAGGAGTCTTCTTACTTTATCAGTCTAGCTACATGGCGTAACAAATGAGAACATTTACCTTGATTATGTATGTTGATTTAATGTTGGACTACGTCCATCTAGCTACATATACGCATATTCTACCTTTAATCTGATTATAAAAGTATAAAAACTGTGTTATTTTCAGCCCAAAAGCTTTAGTTATTGAATTGCATGTTTCCATTATTTCTCCCATTTCTTCTCTATTTTTATCACATGATTTCAAAAGTAATAGAACATATATGTATTTTTACTTAACTAACGTAAGAGAAAAAAATCAAATAAAAGGTAATCATGGGGACGGTACAGGTATATTGATAATTTTCGATCTAGAAAGAGCTCCACGTTATCCAAACATGTACAATGCTACCTTGAAATTCTTGCATGATACCATTCTTACTAAGATATAGGTATCCTGGTAAAAAAAGTTGTTCATTAACCTAGAAATATTTAAATATCCAGATAAGAAACGTGACAAACATGATACTTTATTGGATTCAAGAGAGAAAATTTGTTGGGCAAAACCTAGTGTTCTAAGTTAGATAGTGAAGATAAAAATAAAACCAACTTATTTAGATGTAAAAAAAAGAATATTGAAATTGAACTTTGGATCCATCTAGGGATATACCATTACACCATTACAAAAATGAAAATGCTTCACTATTTATGATAGATAACAACATACGCTTTCAATTTTTTGAAGAAAATTGATTTTGGCATTAAGTTTTTCAAATAGTTATTGGGTATACACCATTACATGTTCCTTAGTACTAAAATGACCAAATGATCACATTTTTAGGTTAGAATTAGTAGAATAATTGTAGATATACCCTTAAGCAAGCCTGCAATATCTGATGCCAATCCAAATAGTTAAATGACAAAGTAATTCTATTTGTAATCAACTATGATATCTATTAAAACTGACAGAAATTAATAATATGTATATTTCCATCTGATGCATATAAATATATTGATGGTTTACCTTGTGAAGGATAAACCTTTTGTAGTTGAAATGAAATAATTTTTAAATGGCAGTAGCGTTTCTCAACGTGGTTACAGTCATCGTCAGCTGATACACCACAGGTGTTGGACTAACATATATAAGCAAAATGTAATCAATGATAACGTACATGTCATAGTACCAAGCAGACATGTTAACGTAGCTCATTGTAGGTCAACAGTAGCGATTGTGCTCACTAAAGCAGTAGAAGAGGTGGAGTATACATTGTATGTTGTTTGTTAAAACTTGGTGGCTGGACAGAGGATGGATGAGTGCGCAGTTAAATTTGTACACTACATGGTATGACATGGCAACATTATAGAACAGTAAAACGTAAAACGTAAAGATACTTGTAGTTGGTGAGTTGATGTGTTATCCTAATGCATTATGGAAACATGTCTTTAGTCACAAATCCATCCCTATATTTTGAAAGCTCTATGTCATCATCAAACAGCTTGCTCGCTTCACTGTATAGTCCACATCAATTGAACTACCCAACAATATAAATTATATTATATAGGTTCAGGTAAGTATTAGTAGCTTACTGGAGTAAAGGTATCCAATTAAATTTATCATCTCTACAGCTTCTAGTTTGGCGAAAATGAATCCCTTCTTTTCTATTTAACCTGCAAAATACATAGCAAGAGAACCGAATATCTTTTTTGGAAAGGAAATTCAAAATACTTACTACATTAGAATAACCATCATTTGTTAATTTTTTTTATAATGTAGTAGATGTTATAATAAATTTCACTGTAAAAATAAGGATCATATGCAAAGAATATAAGAGTAGTTATATTTGGAACGAATATTCAATGGTGATATAGCTAAACTTATTAGGCTTTGCAGTTTATTTACTTATATATTGGCAAATATATTGAGTACCTTAAGTATAATAATGAAATTGAATGAAAAATTAAGTTCATAGATTTTTGTTTTCAAAATGAAAATGAATATATGTTGCATCATATTATAATAGCCAGTTATCGTATATTTGAGAGAAAAATAGCAATAATAATCATGAAAAATGTTCACAAAAATCTTAACATTGCCGACGTATCTAATTATTTATGAAACCATGTATGCACTTGTACATTGCAACTTAGCTACTTTCAATGAACCGAAGAGTAGGAAACACTGTAATTGTTAATGTTTTAATACTAACATGGTGACTAAGAATGAAGAAAATGTGAAAGCACTGATGTTTTTCCAACTCACAATCTCAGTAACACTCATTGGTACAGCCTAATTATGCAGTAATATGAGTTCTTCACTATTATTTCCCATGTTATAGAACTTGTTAATCATGTAAATATATTATAGTTAGTCAATAACTTGTCATAAGAAATTTGCAGAGAGATTACCAAAAATATAGTGTAGAAAAGAATTTGCAAATAGAAATATTTTTAAAACTAAACTAAATGGGATGGGATAATTTATTTGTTCACAATATGACAACTATCAAAATAATCACTGACAAATTATTTTTACAGGAACCATATGAATCACATAAGTGAAATAAAAAGTCAAAATGTCAAAGGATTACCTTATGAAATATAATTTTTTTCATTGATATATAATATAATATTAATTGGTGCATCAAAATGAACCTATCTTGATCAACATTTCACTATCATTTGCGCATTATCTATTTACAATGATAGGAAAATTGTTGTTGCTAATTCACAAGTTGCAGCTAACTTATCGCTAATTCATATCAACTATTTTTATTGCAACTCATGCTACATACATATTCATTGAATTCTTGTTATAAGTAGTAGAGATATATAGGTTGGGCTATAGATATTACCTAACATCATATGAACTTATTCTGGATTGAAATCCATTCCGGTGTGAAAGTAACATCATATGATCTTAATCATAATCATGACTAGTTATACATCAATTAGCAACTACCTTTCTTGCAACTCATGCCACATATAGTACAATTAAAAAACATAAGATGTGGAGAAACCATAGCCTAAATTTGAAATGCCATGGAATTTAAAAATAGAAGAAAATTACAAAAAAACAATAGCCCTGTTGAGGTGTGTGTGTATAATTAATTAATTTCAAAGGTCAGAACAGTGGTTGACCAAGTAATAACACTTAAAATACGACAATAAGGAAATAGTAATATATAGATCATCCAAATTACTAACTTACCTGATATTGAAGTTTAATGGATGTGATATGAATGATGATTGACCATAACCGTTTGTCTACATTGAATCAGTAAATCAAGGTTAATTTTGTGGTTAGTCGATAGTCAATAAATAAAGTTTCAAATCTAACCTTTGTCGATATTAGATCAGAAACCACAGTTTAATGGACCAATGTTGGTTGATAATTGATCAGTAGATCCAGAATCGAGTTGGAGGCGAAATCGATGGTCGATAGTTGAAGTTGGAGACGGTAGATCTAGAATCGCAGTGAAGTAAGCCTAGTTCGTGTCTGTAAAGGAGATGAAATCAATTACGTCATTTTGCAGTGATGGAGTCTGGGAGCTATGGGTTTTTAGTTTTGTGATTTTAAGGTTGATAAACGGAGTACAAAAGGGCGAAGGGTATTATTGGAACTTCAAAAAGACGCGGTTGATTTTGTATTGATTGAATTATTATAATTATTATTAGTAAATATATAATCTTTCTGGTTAACCAAAAAGGTGACTTTAACTCACCGAAATTTCTGTTTTCACCGAGGTGTTCCGATTTGGAACTAAAATCGAACGACGTCCGATATTAGTCCAAATTTCAACTGTCTCCAAATTTGTCCAAACTAGTTCCTTTGCGAAGCTTCGTCATTACGAGCGCAACGAAAAAATACGCACCTCGATTAGACCTCGTATGTATGAGATATTGAATTTATAAGTTAATCGATTTAAATAATATAATTAATTTACTAATTACTATTCAAATTAATTACCCTCCTAACTACCTTCTTCCTCAATGCTAATACCTCCCTCCTCTGTACACAGCGTGCACCATAGCTGTGCACTGACATGCTTTCTCAGCCTCCAATCCAATGAACGGAATCAACCATCGACTCCCTCTCCTCCACCTCTACCTCTCCATCACCTTTACTATACACTCGATCTCCTCCCTACCATCGCGCCCAAACCCACCCTCCTCTTGTCCGTACACCCTATCGTGCCGCCCCCAAGCCACCGTGCTACCTCTAACTTTGGCCATAGGTGCCACTCACTCTCCCGAACTCGAATCCAACCATCAATTTGCAAATCGATGAGCACTATTTCAAGAAACCTAAGCCCTAGTCTATTATGCATCGACGATGGCTAGCCGAGCTCCCCACTACAAAATCGAACACCATAATACACACACCAACCTGATGCACTCGTCAAAATGAAGCTATCGAATCCAAGCTTTGTGAATTTTGATTGAAAATTTATGTTAAATTGATTTTTTTTGGGATTTGAAATTTACTGGGATGAATAAATAGAGAGGGAGTGGGATGGAGTACAGTAAGGTGAGGGAGGTACGGTGAAGTATAGGCTGTTGTATTGGGCATGGGTGAATAGTAAAGTACATATTACCTATTTTAATTAAATCTTAAATTTCACATCTGAAAAATCTCGAGCTCCTATCGAGACGTGTCGCATGGTGTTCAATATGTAATACCTCTATTACGAACAAAATGGAACTAGTTTCAAGACCTAATTTGATAATATGTAGAAGATAGCTTTTCAAACTCAATTATTATATAAATTTCTATAATTAATTTCTATGCATTTCTATCTTGCATGACCAAATGATACGCCCAATTGCCACGAAATTCGATAGTGTAAAATAACTCACTATTACGGATCCAATGAAACTGGTTTCGTCGAAATTTAAGACAGTGCTCCGGAAGGCTATTTTCACCCGTTAATTAAAACGATTTTATTATAAAAACCAAATTAATCATTTTTAATTTTAATTTAAAAGTTTGCTATCTTAATTCTTATTTAAATAGAATTTAAATTAGCTTTCGTAATCAATTTTATTCATATTAAATTTAGTATTTAATTATTTAAACAATTCCAAATATTAAATTCAACAATTTAACTTTCAAATAAATCACTATATTTGAAATTCAAGCCAATTAACTTATAAAATTAACTATTCAATATTTAAAATCAATTAAATATTCCAAATTCAAATGATTGAAATTCTGGGTCTTTACATTCTTCCCCCTTAAAAGAATTTCGTCCCCGAAATTACCAAGGTAAGAAAAATGCCACAAGCCCTTTAACTTTCCAAACTAATTAGTTGTAATAGATTTTCAAATTCTTTTAAGTCTTTAGTTATCAAAAAATTTCTTCAGAAGTTTTCAAAAAATTTCTAACTCTTAAATTTACGGAAAATTTCACCAGCGTCTCCTTTGCACGGCTCGATCGGAAATTTTTTTCAATATATATAATCACAAATATACATCTCATCTTTAAGGATGAGGCACCCTGTAGGGAAAAATTTTAAAATACGATATGAAATCCGAGATGTGTACCTTTTTATTAGCATTAGCAAGCATATACAATCAATATAATGCGAAAGCGAGCTCCAAATGTGAAGCATACGCCATCCGCACCTACTAATCACTCAACAACCAATGAGAACGAGTATAGGAAAAGTAATATCAATATATAATATGTACTAATACAATAACCATATGTATAACTAGAGAACTATCAAACAAACAATATCCATCCAATTTATTCAAATTATTTTGCATTTTCCAATGTCGAACATTTAATTTATTAAAGCCCGTATAATGTATATATATCATCCGTATGCAATATCAAATCTGATTGCTTGCTCGACCACATAATTTCACTTCTGAACTAATATCGTTCACATAACCACTCTAGTGTGGACTCCAATCCGGTTCCTCGATTAGAAACCATCATTCTCCTTGCATAGTCATATACTATGATAGAGAATCCCAGAATCAATCAAAATCCCATATCCAGTGTTTGCCGTTAAGAATCGAGTGAAAAATTCTAACTCGGACTAATGTAAATCATCCCGAAATTATGTACGCGAATCTGGATCAAACAACTATGTGAATAAAATAATATAAATAAAAATTACATATTTATTTCAATTGGTTTATTATTATATCCCATTCTTTTATTTCCATTCATTTATTCATAATCATTATTCACATTGCCTTATTCACATTCATTTATTACTTAACATATTTCTCTCAATACTAATGTCACTTAAAAATCATTCCATCAAATTTTTCTTAAGTTTTATATAAACATTTTATACAACACCATTAATGTTTATTATCACTTCACAACTTAAGTTCATATTCAAATTAAATCGAATTCAATTTCATTTAATTTATTTCATTAATTCACTTTATTATTCAATTCTATTAAACAACATTCTAAACCACATTCAATTCACTAATTTATTCCATTAATTCACTTCATTAATTCATTTCAATCCACTATCAATTTTATTTCAAAAATTATTTCATTTAACCTAACTTAGTTTAAATTTCTTCTAAAAATTCATTTTATTTAACTTAAGTTAAATTTTTATTTCAAATCTGCTTTTCTTAACATTTGTATCCAACAAATTTAAAATTTTGTTTTAACTTACTAATTCAAAATTTTATAAGTTAAAAACTTATTTTCTTATATTTTCATAAAATACTTAAATGAAAATTTCTAGAGTTTAAACACCCTGTTATTATTTGTTTAAAATAATTTTGAAATCATACTTTTGAATTTTAAAATCAAAACTTGTTTTTCCAAAACAAAACTCCAATGGTAGCAATTTCTCTCTTGGAAACCCGAAAATAAACGTCGACGATACTGCAGTCATCATCAAAATTATTTTTCCACAACCGAAGTGAGTTCAAAGCTTCCTTAACACTTTTAAATTCCATTTTAAAGTATTTCCATTCAAAAATATGTTCCAAATAATATTATTATTCTTTTCCAAAACTTTGAAAAAAAACAATAGTCAAAATAAACAGGATTTAAATATTATAACAACAACAACTTTTATTAGAACATAAACAACAAACAACAAATGATAATAATCAAATATTATCATTCACTAACAACCAAACACAACATATACTATATTAATTTTCAAAAAAATATTCTTTTATATATATAAAATATAATCACGGTAAAATTAATTCATTTACCCCATTTCAAAACAATACCATATTGAATTGCTCTGTTTAAGTGTTTAAAGACCCCTATCGATAACGTTAATTACTCGTATTGACCAGAATCCATAAGTCACTTAACAGATCAACAAACACAATATAAAACATTTTTATATCACTAACAAATACGCGCTCATATATACACTCAAGCTCATTCTAGGGTGCTACTAACCCTATCTCCAACGAGTACCCGACCAAAGCCAATGTTCTCGCTTAACCTTGCGCTCTGATACCACGTTGTAACAACCCACTTTTCGAACAGTTTAAGTGGACAATAAACCACATATGTCCAACCCAAATTGAACGGAAAGACGGATAGTTAGGGAAAGAAAGAAGGAAGAAGATAAGAAGAAAACAAAACAACATAGAATCTCACAGCAAAACTAATAATATATAATATACAATAAATCTTTACATAAAGAATAAATGTAATACACATACATCAATTAGAGTATACTAACATATTTCAGCCCAGACAGTTATAATATTCTGTCCTCACAATTGCCGATAAATACAACAATGAATACAAAGGAAAAACAACATTTACATGAATACGTCTCCAGGCTCCAACTTGATTCTTGAAGCTCCAAAGCATCCAAAGCAATATGTAATATGCTCGGTCTGACCTGAGCATTATAATAAAATAATACCCGAGTCAGTCTGGAAAACCAGCGTGAGAAAACACACCTTAATTGATTTTAGTGTTCCAATTTTTTTTTGAAAATAAAGATATCTCGTAAGACTATGCCGCGTATAAACATGGACGTGTTTTTACCTTACGATAACCAAACCATTTCATATGAAATTTTCTGATATTATAATAGTGTCTAAGATATAAATACTTATTAATCATAGTCGAAATCGTTACATTAATTAAATTCCAGCATAATAGGTATACACTTAAACCGTAAAGGCATGTATTGGAGAATGGATTCCATACAATGACTAGGCTTCTAGGGTACAACCCATCACGGTGCATCTTAAGATAAAATATCACCGAGGTCGAACCTATCGACTCCTGCCATAATAAAACCGACCTACTCTTTACTAGATAGTACCGAATATGATCACCCCTCCATTATTGGGACCCGAAGTATACAAATGAGAAAAAATATCGACTCTAAATGGGGATGATCATAACCTACTTGGGAGCAACCCACTTAGCCCTGCTTCATCTCCCATGTTTTAGTCATTCCCGGTTAATGAGGCTTGAGGCTACATTTTACCTTTCATATAACACTTCCCACTTGAAATGCTAACACTGCCCTCCAGGTAATAATGCAATGTTAGCATTCATCCATACAAGTTCGTTCTGGGACTGAACGTAACACTTGAGAGCTCTGTCTTTAATTCCATCATCTCAAAGATGTCTTCACTTTGAAAAGCTTGAGTTGGATCGAAGTGGTTTTCGGATAACATATCCAATTCCGGTCTCTTCGAAACAACATTCGATAGTTTTCGTTAAAATCAACCCCGGTTCTTTAGGTAATAAACAATCAAAGATAAGAGCAGAGATCACCTCCTAAACGTTAGTAGACATATTTCCTTATCATTTGCCCTAGGAGAACGAAACGAGATTTATACACAGAGTACAATATCACCGGAGATGACTATGCCATATAACTCACGCGTTTCTCCTAGTTATTTCCAAAGTTACGTTTTGGGTTCATATTTGATAGTTGGTTATTTAACTATCAAACAACACATTCAAATCAGGGATTTAATTCAAAATGGGAATACCAACATTGGTTAGCACATAAGCAACCACTAACCTTTTTAATTAATCTTTTCATTAATTAAAATCACTTTGTAAATTACTTGTATAAAAATACCTTACAAAGATATACCCACAAATCCCCATATTTTCAATACTTAGAAATATTCATATACTTATCTCAAAGGTATAAGTATATTCACAAAATGGAGGAAGATTTCCTTTTTCACAATTCTTGAACCATTTATAAATTCCTAAACTCATTTATAACTATTTTATAAATCTAAAAAAACCATTTATAAACGTCTCTAAATAATTTCTCAAATCATTTATCAACTCTTTATTAGTCCATAAAACTAATTATAAACTCCTTTTATAGATCTACAAACCCCTTTCTTAAATTCTTTTATAAATATCCAAAACCATTTATACAACTCTTATAAAATTCTTTTACTAATATTCCTTTAAGTTTTCCAAACCATATTTTAAGATTCCTCTTATAAAACCCAAATCTATTTATACAAATCTATTTATAAATCTCAAAAACATTTATAAATAAATTCTAATCATTCACTTTAAAACACTGTTATATAATAATAAACATTACAATTAAATAATAATTAACTTCAAAAACATCTTAAAAGTAATAACTAATAATTTTAAAACATTATTAAATAAACAATAATAATTGATCTTTACCATTATTATAAATAATAATAATTTAGTTTCAAAACGTTATTAATAAATCCTTATTATTAAATTCAAGCCATATCTATTTTTAAATAATTAACTTTTCAAAATATATTGATTAATAACTTTAAAACAATGTTAAATATGAAAAAATACTTTTAAAACAATATTAATTATTAATAATCTTAAAAAAACATTAATTACAAATAAAGTTCTAAGAAAAGACAGATAAAAAGGTTGGAGTAAAATATAAATTAAATCCTTTTAAACAAAATATTTCTGAAGCCTAAATTTGGATTTAAAAATCATTTCCTGTCTCAAAAACCAATTCCAACTCAACTGGAAATTTATAGTATTTTTAGAATACCAATTTGAGGCCAATAGCTAACAAACGCTTAACCAATATCAATATTAATTTCCTATCACTATAGGGTTTTTAGATGCTCATATAATAATGTCATAACCAATAGGGTTAACAATCATATTTGATATTCCATAATCACTCGACAAAAATATTATTGAAAACATTTCAACAAATGACGAGAAATCCCGTTGGATTTCTCCAACCTGTTTCCACTTGCATCACAACTCTACATATATCGACACACACACACAGATATATATATATATATATATATATATCTGTGTGTGTGTGTATGTGAATAAAATCAATAGTGGTGAGGATTCCTGTTGGATCCCTCCAACCTATCCCTCAACATCACAAACTGTAAATAATTATATAATATGGGTCATCCGCTACTAGGCGGGTATATATCAAAGGTCACCTGCTCCAGGGGCGAGAATAAATCCAAACCAACTGATAAAAAAAGTAAATCATCCAAATATCCAATCAATGATTTTTATCAACTATATAATATTTCTGGTTAATAAAAAAGGTGAGTTTAACTCACTGAAATTTCTATTGTTGTCGAGGCGTTCCGGTTTAGAACTAAAATCGAACAACGTCTGATTTTAGCCCAAATTTCAACTATCTCCAAATTCATCCAAACACTATGAGAAAAAATGAATCAAACGACAGATATGCTCCGTTGTATGAATGAATACCTATATGTCGTCTATTTTTGTGCCGTCTCATTACATATCAGATCACAGATATACACCGTCATCTGATATGCACTAACACATCAAAAGAAAAAAATAACCATACGTTGTCTGATGTTATAGTATCATTTCTAAAATTTTCTATTAGATAACTTATAAATATGACTGATATGCATATCAATTACACTTATGTTATATTTGCAAAATGAAATAATGAATCACAATTTTATTTAAACAAATGTTTTATTTTAAATCAAATTCAAATACAATACAACTTTCACTATACTTACATTTTCAAATACAATACAACTTTCACTATTCTTACATTTTCAAATACAATACAACTTTCACTATCACTCTCATCTATACAACTTTTCTCTACACTCTCATATATAACATTTTTTACCAGCACTCACTTACACTCACTCGAGTTTATTTTTGATATTGATCTTCATTTGCTTGCTTCAGCTTATGTCCAGTCATCTCTTATACCTGTCAAATAAACAACGCAGTAAAATGGAAAAGGAAACAAACTTAAATTGCAAAAATAAAATAAAATTTGAATATTAATATTGCCTCAGTTTATGGGTTTGTTTTCTCTTCATGTTTTAGACATGGCTGGACAAATATATATGCGCACAGACAACTTATGATATGCACAATGTATCACTATGAATATCACAAGGCCGGACATCGATTAAATCTCACGGACTGTTGCAAAGGTCAAGCCTGAAGGCTCAACACAGTGAAAATGTGCACAAAGTCAAGCCCAAGCCTCATCGGGCTCAACTCAAGTGCATAAGGAAATGCAACTCAAACCACAAAATCAAACCAGAAATATACAAACCAGAAAATCAAACAAGAAAATCAAACTCAGATGCACACTTAGGTATATACAATATCACAGCAGCAGTTCTACTAATGAACACATGAACAATTCAAAAGCAGCTCAAGACAATTCAAAATATGGTACAAGTATGTATATATAATAGTATGTACAAGTATGTACCGACTTAAAAGTGTAGAAGTGCAGTTCAAACAGCCATATATAAGTGAAAAACCACTACACCATTATAAGATATTAACAACGGGTGTAAACCGTTGTTAAGTCTAAAAGCAACGGGTAAAAACCGTCTTCATTACAGGAGTGGTTGAATTTAGCGACGGGAAAAAACCGTTGTTTTATGTCCAAAAGGCAACGGGTATAAACCGTTGCAAATTGTGTCAAAGGCAACGGGTATAAACCGTTGCAAATTGGATCAAAGGCAACGGGTATTAACCGTTGCAAATTGGGAAATATGCAACGGGTATAAAACGTTGCTTTATGGACAATAAGCAATGGGTATAAACCGTTGCTTTATGTCCAGTAAAAAACGGTTTAAAACCGTTGCTTTATGCCCAAGTCACACATAAAGCAACGGTTAACAACCGTTGCACATAGTGTTTGCTCCTGCCCCTACAAAATCACATCTGTAACTCACTACTGCGTATATCTCAGTATATATACCAGAATATCAATATATATCAAAATATTGGTACACAAGCACTATAAACATATCGCACATATTCCATACATATAATATTATTATCAAACTTATAATTACACTCATTGTTTTGCAAACAGAATACTACCGTGTCGGAATATCATACTTATTACACTGCATTGTTTATTACACTACAGTACAAAGATTTCATTAATTACAGGGCAAAGCATTCCAGTTTTCAGACTTCAATGTTTGCAGTGCAGACTTGAAGCTCAACACAATATAGACCATCAGTGGAGCTACAGAAATGATTTGCAGTGCAGCTACAAACTCGAGGCAAAATGATTTGCAGTGCAGACTTGAAGCTCAACACAATATAGACCATCAGTGGAGCTACAGAAATGTACCAAGCAACCAGGGGATGAAAACAAAAGTCAGTATATCTGAAGTGAATGCAGAGACAAAGCACAAGAATGCAACTATACTGAAATGCATAAATAACTGATGCAAACTAACCATCACATGATATACAAGAACAAACTGGTTGGACCAAATGCGTATGGATACTATGCCAGACTGTAAACAAGATCAAAGGCAGACCAGTAAAAGAAACTACAAGTATACATCTACGACAGACCAGGCAGTAATAAAGCAAACTGCACATCTAACTAGAGCCAAGACTACAAGTACAAGGCATATATATATACATCTAACTAAAGCCAAGACTACTAGTACAAAGCAATTCAAAGCAAACAACGGTTAGGATAAAGAAAATTTGATCAAGCCTCAATTTCCAGATTTTGAAATCTTTTTCAGGTTCTCTTTCCTCTCTGTCAAACTATCCAGGTGAGCAAACCACCCTTATAAATTCTTAAAACTTGATATATCTATTTTGCATGTGATAAGTCTTGAATGTAAATTGTGAAAGGTGCTTGCATGCTTGTATTTATGTATGCATGACTGTGTGTACTATTGTGTACAGGAAAACAAAAGAAAATCAGCAATATATGCAAAGAACAAGTCAGAAATATCAATACCTCCGACTAAAGATATCGTATCAAACCCTTTTGATGGCTCACATAACCTCCGACTCCAACATCCCCAAAGGTCTCGGTAAATTGTCGACATATTTTGGCGGTTAGCTCATTCGGCAAAAAATTTTTATCCAACAACACTTTTTCATATGTGGGTGGTACTGCTTTTCCATGAATTACTAATGCTGTGGAATCTCGACATATAGTACCTGTTATATAAGCATTTTTGGAGTGAATATATGGATTTTCATTTACAGAACTAACAAAAAACAAAACTCATGCTACCCAAAACCATTTCACAAACATGCAGCGATGGCCCAAGTTTCATAGCATATGAACTAGACCCAAATTTGCCTAATAATGACTTGGGTTTAATGCCAGAAGTGAATTACAGAGAATTTTTTTGGCAACCAAGCAACATATATATTAAATGCGTGCAAATCGAAGCATAAGTCATTCTACTGGAAACTGTTACAGGGGGTATTATCACTACTGGAAACTTGTATTAAGCAAAGTAACTGTTCGTGGCATAAAAATTGCTGTCGTAGAATATAAATGGTAGAAACAGTAGTCACTGCTTATCATCACAAAGGCTCAACGCTAATCGTTGATTACAAGGAATCAAATACATAACTAGATTCAGGCAACCAAGATGCTGTGGTTGAAGTGTGGTGGCGCTGAACAGTTGATGACAGCAGGGGGTTGCTATGGATGTTATGTAGTGAAGTGTGTTCATGGTAGTGGCAGATGTTGACAGTTGTAAGTTGAATGTATTGGTAGAAGTATTGTTTGTTGAGTGATATGAAACAGCAATGATATGAAATAGCAGTTGTGATGTATTATTGAAGTTGCTCGAAGTGTTGTAGTAGTTTGGTTGAAGTGGCAGGAATATGATTGTGAAGTATTGGCAGTTTGTAAGCGATTAATGAGAAGTATGGCAGTGATGTATATAGCAGTTTGGAGGTTATGGATAGAAGTTGGTGGTTATCTTGACAGTTGGTGAAGTGATGAATATTGTATGTGCAGTATGACAGGGAAGGTAGCAGTAACAGATTGTATTGGAGATGAATATGTGATGTGGTTTTGGTGAGTCAGAGAACATGTACAGGCAGAATCAGAGATGATGGGTGCATTGGTTCTTACGTTCACTGTGAACTTTTTACAAAAGAAAAGATGTGCGTTTTTTTTTTCTCGATCGCTAAACCCTGACGTGAAATTGACCTGTATGTTTCCTGATACACTCTCCCGTTCACGAAGTTAAGCATTCACTGACTTTGCAACATATTATTTTCTTCAAATTTTAATAAAATAGTACCTGTTGCAATTACTTCGTCCTCGAAGTTCAGGATTTCACATCTTTGGTCGATTAACTGATTGTTCGGAGTGGCAAACTGAGAAGATGCGATTTCACTGCCTACTTGACGATTATCTTGGGCTATGCTGAGAAGACGCTCCAGTTTATCATCCATATTGTCCAGCTTCATCAATTTTTGCTCCACATTTTGCAGTCGTTGCTCATATATTCCTTGGGCCTGTTTGAGCCGTTTGCATGGAATGGCAGCACTCTTAACTTGGCTAGGAGCTATATTGGTCCCAATACTTCGACTCCTGCCCTTTACATCTTTACCAAACACTGATATAAAGACGGCTTCATCACCACCACTCGTCGTTTCCTTTTCGTTTTCAATTTTGTCCTAAAAAGTAAATACATATATATTAATAATGAAAATTTAATTTAGAGGCGTTGTTATTTGTTTAACTTACAAAGTAGGAAGATGTCGCATCTGACGTGCTGCCATCTTTTTTCTTATGCGTTTTCTCCCATACTTGAAGACGTGATACTTCTGTTCCCGGACTACTTGAATCGACCTGCATATAATGACCTAAAATTATATTTGGAACTAACGGTATATGCAATGTGATGCACCAATTCAATGACACATACCATTTCTTGAGTAATCATAGCGTGACTCTTACGTCCCGAATGATGACCATATTCGAGCATTGATCTATTTTGTTTGCCTCGCTTCCTTTTTTCTTTTGCCTCGGGTTTTGATTCGTTTCTTATGAACTCATCCCAATCATCTTGAGCAATTTTCGGTGGACAATTTCTCATTCTTTCTTCGTCAGTGATGAAAAGGTCATAATGATTCTTGCGCAAATCATTCTTGTGTCTCCTAAAAGCCTCGGACATTTTTTTCATAATAAGGTCCTTTGATAAAGGATCGAGCTCATAATATTTCTGCATAACAAAAAATGCATGTAAACCATTTTTAATTTCTGTATTGAAAGCATTATAAATGAACGGAGCTCATTATTACCTCCAATTGATTCCACACGTCTTCCTTGTAATTTGGCGGAACTTTTTTCCAACTTGGATATGAGATTGGCACATGATTTCTTACTAGTTTACCAATCTTCGTAGCGACCTTTGAACCATTTTTTCCGACTGGAGAACCATAGTTGTCTATATCAACTTTCTCCCGTTTTAAAGTGGATGATTGGGAAGTTGTATCAGTTGACGGTGGTGTGGCATCTTGTGACATTATGTCCTGCAAAGTCTCAAATCCTAAAATAATCCGAACAACATTATGACGTACAGTTCTTCCTCTTCCAGCCCATCCCTATGATGCCCGATTTATGTTGGCCACCTTATTGCATGGAGTCCCCTCCATAACAAGATCAAACGCCTTATATGTCTTAATAAAATTTGCTCCAAGCGATCACAGTTAAGCTGCTGTACATCTGATATATGAACCAACGTCCCCTTATTGATTTGTCCGATCCCACCAACTTCTCACCACATTACGATTTTTATCAGTCCGACTGACAATAATCGTAATGTGATGAGAAACTGATGGGATCAGACAAATCAGAAGGGCACGTTGTTTACTATATCAGCTGTACAGCAGCTTACCAGTAATCGCTTGGAGCAATTTTATTAAGTCATATAATGCGTTTGACCTTGTTATGGAGGGAAGTCCATGCAATAATGTGGCTAACATCAATCGGGGATCATAGGGATGGACGGGAAGGGGAACATTCACTTTAATGCGGCAGTGATAAAGTCTTCCTGCATCACCAGAATTTTAAACTTAAGCGGATTCAAAACAATATCTAAAATACTGACTGAAATAAAGGATGCAAATACAAAAATATATTACCTTAGCACTGCTGAACTAAAGGGTGCAAATACAATATCTTGAACTGCCTGTCTACCTACAAACACAAAGAAAGAAAGAAAGAATAGTCAAGCTGATCATATGTATGTATGTGTACATGTGTGTATGTATGTGATCATATGTAAGTACCTACAACTACAAACACAAAATGAACTCTTGCAATATATCCATCCTTATGGATCCATCAGAATATTATAATGACACTAATAAAAAATATAATGCATCTATTACTATCATTCACGCTATATTTTACATTTTACACCATTTTAAATAAATATTTTGTTAAGGTACAATAACTGCTCTGTAATACAAAGTTAACATATGCATTTGATAAGATCTTCTAATTTTTCATTGTCTTCAAAAGCTGATTGATAAACGGTGGGAAACTCAGTGTCATCCACATTTATGGTCAACCGTTTTGGTGTATGCAAAACCACAAACCATCCGTTATTTTTTAAATCTTTTGAGTAGAACACTTGACTCGCTTCCGATGCAAGAATAAATGGCTCATCATTCACGCTATCTTTATTCTTCAATTTTCCCAAGTTAACTGTGATCAAGCTTGAAACAGAATCTATTTTACAACCATTGATCTTATCTTCGACCTTTACCCAATCACAATAAAAAACTGTTTGTTTGAAGTCAATGTAATCCAACTCAATTATCTGTTGAATGACTCCGTAATAAGTTGTTTCTGCTTCCTTAAAATTTTTATCCTTCCCACTCGCTCTAAATTGTGTAATTGCTCTCATGCATACACCACTATCCTGTGTTAGCTTTCGCTCTTCATAACTCTTTGGAGAAAATAAAAACCCATTCACTTGGTACTTCATATAACTACGGGCATCAAACTTCGGCCCGTTAACTAACCGCCAAAGAGTTGAGTCAAGATCGACGGTCTTCAACAACTACAACAAACACAATAAGTAAAAAAACATTGTCAAGGAGGTGTATGGTCAACTCGAAAATACGTTAAATATTTAATACATATACCTCCTCACGTAACCAAAAAGTGAAATTTTTAATAGCTTCCCCAGATGTACCCCCGCCTCGAGTTTGAGATTTGGTGCTTTGAACATAGGAGTTATACCTCCTACGAAAAACACACAATAAATACTATATATATGAATTGATTTACAATAATAAGAATTCAGAACAAATTCATGAATTTACTTCTTCCATTCATCCAATCCGTCGTATTTATCAAGGACCCATTTACGCACTTGTTGAAATTGCACTTGAGTTAACGTTATATCTTTACCATTATCTAGTGCTATTTCATCAGCAAACTCATCATCCTCGTCTAAAAACGCTTCACGGGTATGTTTATGAGTGCCAGCACCTCCTTTTGGCATATACTCCATGCAGTAAAGACTAGCTTCTTGTACAATATATCCTTCTGCAATACACCCTTCAATATATCTTTTGTTGCGCACATATCCTTTATATGTTTTCATCAACCTATGAAGATGAATAATTGTAAAATGTAGACATCAATAGCTATTTAAATCGAATAATTATGTACATAACTAAAATTAGTAATTTACCGTTCAAATGGGTACATCCACCTATATCTAACAGGACCAGAAATCAATGCTTCATCGGCTAAATGAACCATAAGGTGAATGCTGATATCAAAAAATGCAGGCGGAAAATGTTTTTCAATAACACACATTGCTTCTACCAAACTAGCCTTTGCTTTTAGAAGATGTTCCCTGTTGATCACCTTTGAGCACAAAATGTTATAAAAGAGACTAATGCGGTGAATAGCATTCCGTAGATCCTTATGTTGCGGAAAACAATGCTGAAGCAATACCGGAAGTAAATGTTGCATTATGACGTGGTAATCATGTGACTTCATATTTTTTAGTTCAGGAGGGTTGATGCTCACATTGTTATGGAAGTTCGAAGAGAATTTGCTCGGCACTTTCAAAATTTTCAAAACGGTGCAAAACCGTATCTTTTCTTCTTTGCTCAAAGTGAAAGTCGCATTTGGTATGGTTACTTTACTTGTTTCAGGATCTTCTATCACCCACAACTTTTGTTTTATACCCATGATTTTCAAATCCTTCCGTGCATTGATCCCATCTTTTGACATGTCTTTATGGTTCATAATTGTGTTGATCAAATGTTTCGTGACATTCATCTCCGTATGCATAACATCAATATTATGTCGGGTCAAATTTGTTTTCCAATATGGCAAATCAAAGAACTTCGACCTCCTATACCATGCAGGAACTTCTTCATCGATTGTCTTTTTCCGTTTTCGACCAATTTCCGGTATGTTTTTACCAACTTTCATTTTTATATTCGCTACCTTTTTTTCAACTTGATAACCAGTCAGTGGTTTTGGAGGACGCTTAAGTTCTTGCTCGTTGTTGAAATTTGTCTTATCGTATCGAAACTTGTGTCCGGACGGAAGAAATCTACGATGTCCCATGTAACAAATCTTCTTACTTTCAGGGAGATAAACAGATGTAGTTTCTTCTCCACAAAGAGGACATGCAAAGTAGCCGTGAGTTGTACATCCCGATAAAGTCCCAAGAGCAGGATGATCATGGATTGCCCACAACACTCTAGCTCTCATTGTGAACTCAGATTTCATAAATGAATCAAATGTAACGACTCCTTCCCATAACTGCTTTAACTCGTCTATCAAAGGTTCTAAATAAACATCAATATCCTTCCCCGGTTGTTTTGGCCCAGAAATCAACAGTGTTAACATTGAGAACTCTCTTTTCATGCACAAAGACGGAGGAAGGTTATATGGTACTACAATTACTGGCCAACAGCTGTAAGGGTTAGTTAAAGAAGCATTCGGACAGAAACCATCTGTTGCTATTCCAAGCGTGATATTTCGTGGTTCAGCAGCAAACGAAGAATCAAAAGAATCTGTAGTTTTCCATTGAGAAGTATCACGCGGATGACGCATTACGGTTGTACCGGACTTGGCACGACCATGCCAGGTCATCGCTTCTGCTATCCATGGTACAGTATACAGTCTTCTCAATCTAGAAATTAAAGGAAAATGTCTTAAGGTCTTTTGAGGTACTGTGGTAGCTTTTCTCTCTTCGTCGAATGATGTCTTGTATCTTGGTGCGTTGCAATTTGTACATGAAACTTTGTTCGCATTATCTTTCCAGTACAAGATGCAGTCATTAATGCATGCATCATAAGTTATGTAATTCATCCCAACTTGCTTAATGATCTTCTTTACGTCGGGGTACTTTGAAGGTAGCGTGTTACCTTCGGGGAGTAACTCCTTTATGAATTCGAGTACTGCAGTCACACCATTGTCTGAAAAGCCGTATTGGGTCTTCAAGCTATTCAGTTTCACAATGGCATACAACTTTGTAATCTCTTTTGGACAAGAAGGATACAATGGCTCTGTTGCAGTTGCACTATCAAAAAATGATTTATCTGTAAACTGCTCACCAATATTAGCATTATCATGAAACTGACTTGTAGGTTTAAAATGATGGAATCTATCTGCATCATTGATCAAATCCTCCATCCTAATATGTTCGGACTCATCAGTATTTGTGGCATGACTAACCGGTTGTTGTTTTGGCTTCTCCGGTATTCTTTCTCCGTGAAAACACCACACGGTATATGATTGAACAATACCATATCTAAGCAAATGAAAATGAATGTCATTTAATTTGAATGTATCTTCATTTTTGCACCGCGTGCAAGGGCACGAATACTTTTCCTTATTGCCACCGTTTTCAGCAACAAATTTAACGAAATTTCTCACACCTTCCACATATTCTGTATTTCTTCGATTAGATTGATTCATCCATTGTTTGTCTATACTAAAAGACATACTGAAAGAAAATAACAAGAGCTAATAATAAATCATGGGTAACAATATCTTATGGCTTTCCACCAAGTTCAACTCTGATATTAACTAAACAGATGAATATTCTTTTGATTTCACTTGAAATTTAACATTAGCATCAAACTGTTTCCAAAAAATTTGCCATTACAACAGCGCCATTTTGTAGCACCAGAGTAATGTCTATGCATTACCCCTCTCCTGATACTTGGTTTGCGCCATTAACAACAATTTTATCCACTTACTAAATATGGTCTCATATTTAGTAAAACAAAATTCATTGCATCAACTTATACCCTAGCAGTCACTATAAGCAACTATGTCTAACTAGCATGTAAGTATCAGTTCCTAAATAATTATTAGTTTTTTAGCTTCAGCTTTCAAATTTCAATTCCTAAACGATTATTTACAGAAAACTACTTGTTTATAACTAAATACTAATAAGTTATTAGCTTCAGGCGTTTTCAAGGTTAATGAAATCTAAAGCAGTAAAAGGGCGACTCAATTTTAGAAAATTAGACAACTCAAAACAAGAAATTCGCATACTTAATTAGCAGTGGCAGTATAGAGACTGTAGCAGGACTTCAAATCAGCAGTAGAAAATATCGCGTAGGAGGCAAGCTTGAGCCGACGATGGCTGATGGAATAGCCGAGTATGCAGCGATGATTATTTAGAAAGCGTTGATTTTTGAAACCCTAGTTTCTTTGGGTTCGAGTAGATCGCCAGATTAATATTGAGCTGTAACTGTGAAGTAAAACAGATAAGGGCGACTCAATTTTAGAAAATTAGACAACTCAAAACAAGAAATTCGCATACTTAATTAGCAGTGGCAGTATAGAGACTGTAGCAGGACTTCAAATCAGCAGTAGAAAATATCGCGTAGGAGGCAAGCTTGAGCCGACGATGGCTGATGGAATAGCCGAGTATGCAGCGATGATTATTTAGAAAGCGTTGATTTTTGAAACCCTAGTATTTTTGGGTTCGAGCAGATCGCCAACATGGAGATTGCTATTGAGCTGTAACTGTGAAGTAAAACAGATTTTGGGTGTTGCCCGGCTTAGTTGGTTGCCCCATCCCAGGGGCTTGGTGGGCTTGCCACTGGGCCGGCTAAAAGATTGGGACGGTTAATAACCGTTGCTAATTAGCCACGGTTTAAAACCGTTGCTAATTGGAACGAAGCGCGCCAAAAATTATAGCGCGAAAGGATGAAATTCACCGCCATCATTTGTCTCCAAAGAAGCTACGGTTAATAACCGTTCCCAATTAGCAACAAGAAAAACCCGTTGCGAACTGAACCAAGACGGTTATTAACCGTTGCTAAATGGCAACGGTTATTAACCGTTGCCAAATGTGCGGATGGTTAGTTGCAAATCTCAGTATTTGGTGTAGTGAACAAGCACACTGCATATTTCATTTCAGT
Source organism: Allium fistulosum (assembly GCA_030737815.1). Lineage (NCBI taxonomy): Eukaryota > Viridiplantae > Streptophyta > Magnoliopsida > Asparagales > Amaryllidaceae > Allium > Allium fistulosum. The sequence continues at coordinate 58,618,720 of CM060906.1, forward strand.
TCAAAACAGATTGCCAAACCATGGAGCATCAATAGAATATGTGAGCAACACAAATATACACATATACACATGTACAAAATACAAAAGGTGCTAATATTTCACACACATATACATACATATGTATGTGTGTGTATACATGGAAGTAACAAGCAAGAAGACTACATATAGCAGTAACAAGCACACTCAGGTACCAAAATCAAAATGGTTCAGAAAAACAAGTTCAACTAGGCAAGAATTCAAGATATTGCACATAAACAAGCTCAGATAAAACAACAAGTGCCAAGGCACATAAGATGGTTTAGAAAAAACAAGTTCAACTCAAAATGGTTTAGAAAATCAAAATGGTTCAGAAAATGCACATTCAGGTGCCAATGCACATAGGAGCAGCTCACTCAGGTGTCAGCACACTCAAGGATGTATACATGTATATATGTATACATAACTTCAATAATGGAATATACATACATACATACATATATATATATATATATGTACACATATGGATGTAAACATATATATATGTACAAGGCAAGGATGTGTGTGTATGTGTGTACAAAACAAAATAAGGCAATGCAATCAGTTCAAGTGCAAGAAGCAATCCGACTTGGAGTTCAAGAAGTAATCAGTTCAAGAAGCAACCAGTTTAAGCATTTTCAAAACACATATATAAACTAGTTTAAGCGATCAATTTAAGCAATCATAAACCACGTGTACCAATTTAAGCATATTCAAAACAGTATAAGCATGTATATACAAGTATGAACATACAAGTGTATACAAGTTGATACAAGTATATACAAACAAATCACAAACCAGTTCATATATATAAGTATATACAAGTATATATATAAAAGTGTACACAAGTCAAAACAGTTCATATACACAAACTAGTTCATATATACAAGTGTATACAAGTCAAAACAGTCTAAGCATGTACATACAAGTATGAACATACAAGTATATATACAAGTGCACACAGATATAAACTGCAACAGGAATTATCCAAATAGAACAAGTGCACACATATATACATACATATGTATGTGTGGATATACATGGAAGTTCTATGTGATGAATTGATATAGTGAAATGCATGAAATATCAAAACAGATTAAGCATAGTGCACATGTATATACATACATATAGAACCATAAGCACATATTCATACAACCAAGCATAGTGTAAACATATATGTATATACATGTATACATAACCAGCAATAAGCAAGAAGACACTTCAAGCATCAACTAGTTCAACAACAACTAGCACAATGCAACATGTTAGCATCAACTAGTTCAACAGTGATGATTTGATACAATAAGTGCAAATTCCTTTTCAATCAGAAATTTGCAAGCCTTAAGGGACAAGCAAACCAAACATCAAGCTTTAGAGCATAAGTAATATAAATATATACACATATGCATATACATGTATATATGTATAGAAATGTACCTTTAAAGATGCACACAAGAAGCATGTATAATGGTACATACATGACATGATGTAGATAAATAGGTAGTTACAAATTAGTATCAAAAGGAAGAAACCACCAAAATCAAGCAAGGCATCAAAAGGAAGAAATCAATTCATGCTATATCAAAAGGAAGAAATCACCAAAATCAGGCAATGCATCAAAAGACAAGGCAAGTCAAGGCATCAAAAGGAATAAATCAATTCATGCTATATCAAACACTAGTTACAAATTAGCATAAGCAACCGAGATCAAGCAATAAGGTGCAAGCTCCACAAAGTCACAAAGTAAATTGCAAGCAGAACCAGGTGCAAGCTCAAGCAAACTCATGGTGTAGATAAATAGGCAACATATACATGTGCAAACATCATGATGGATACATAAATAGGCAGCATATACATATGATGCAGTAATCAAGAGCAAGGGCCCAAAAATCAAATACACACAGAACAGGTTCATGAACACAAGTATTTCAGCAAAGAAATCACGAATTTTGTTGAAATCATAGGAAATAAAGTAAAAAATGAATCTGTTCAAAATTGAAAATCAAAAAATCAAAAAAATCAAGGCCAAAGTCAGTAAAATCAATGTACAAATTATATTCGAAATAGATTCAGGAATTTCAAAATGAAACTATAGGGCTTCAAACCCTATAAGTTCACCCATATCATCATCGGCAAATTTAATCTAGTTCGAGCATAAAATTAAAAGGGGCAAAATTGCTAAACATACCAAATCGATAGCAATCAACTCGACATAGAAAGCAACCACACAGCAACCACGACTAATCAAAGTGTGCGAGCATCAGAGAAGAAGGAGTATCATTCGCACTTCAAATTCCAAGCGGCGGTTTTCGATCTAGAAACCCTATATCAGAACGAAGAGGGAACGCGACCATCAATTTATTGAGAGCGAGAGAAGAGGAAAGAGGGAACGTGGTCGATTTTGTTCTACCGATTTGGTTTTGAGAGTGAGATTTAAGGGTTTTGCTAATTTATATTTGAGAGGGAGAGAAGAGGGAACACAAAATATTGAGAGGGAAATAATTTAAGGAACGCGACCACCAAAATAGCAGAGGGAAAAGCCACTGAAATATTTAGAGGTAAAATATAGAGCCAATTTTTTTTGATAACTTCAATCAGACAACAGATATATTAGAGGGAAAATATGCGGCCACCAAAATATTTAGAGGGAAAATATGGAGCCAAAACTAAATTTTTTGATAACTTCAATCAGACAGCAAATAAGATGTTTTCTGAATGACAAGCACGAACATTGAGATTTCAGGAGATATTCAAACAACAGAGTATTTTTTCCATATGTTGTGTGAAACAGTGGAAAATGTTAGGACAACAGCAAATCAACCTTATGTTGTGTGATCACCGTTGCCTGATTCACTTTGTGACATAGTGAATCTAGTTCCATTGTGAAGCTTTTTTCATTACAAGCGCAACGCAAAAATCCATGCCTTGATTGTACCTCGTATGGATGAGATTTTGAATTTATAAGTTAACCAGTTTAAATAATATAATTAATTTACTAATTACTATTCAAATTAATTATCCTCCTAACTACCTTCTTCCTCAACGCTAATAACTCCCTCCCTTGTACACTGCATGCATCATGGCCATACACTGACATACTTCCTCAGCCTTTAATCCAATGGACGGAATCCACCATCGACTCCCTCTCCTCTACCTCTACCTATCCATCACCTTTACCATACACTCGAGCTCCTCCTTACCATTGCAACCAAACCCACCCTCCTCTCGTCTGTACAACCTATCGCGCTACCCCCTAATCCACCGCGCCACCTCTAACTTCGGCCATAGGCGCCACTCACTCTCCCAAACTCGAATCCAACCATCAATTTGCAAATCGATCTGCACGATTTCCAAACACCTAAGCCCTAGTCTATTTCTTTTAGAGCTTTTCTAAATTTTATATTAAATAGACTCAATAATTTATTTAAATTTATAAACAAAGTTTCACTTTACATATAATTTGTATTATATTATATATATGTGTATCATATACACATATGTGTGTATGTGCACATGCAATAGAGCAATATGTACATGGTTTGACATGCTCGTGTATAGATGCTGTGATTTACACCAAACGGACTTGTCAGCTCCTCTTGTATTCAATTTGTTGTCTAAATGTGTATGTGGGTCTATATATATTTGCATCATGAAAATATATATAAGTAAATATATAACATAAGTATAAATATAAATACATACATATACATATATTAAATGTTAGTTATAAACAATTTATAAATAAAACATTTATAAATTTTATATTATGTATATGTATGTAGATATATATACAAATAATTAAATCACTATGTAAATTAAATATTAGTTTATAAAATAATTTTAATATATATATATATACCAACGCACGTATTTATCACATAACATGAAAGCCCTGAATAATTTAATAAAATAATATTTTATTTTAAATTGATTTACACAATACATGTAAATATATATAATTAGATATATATATATACATACATATATATATATTATATGTATGTATGTATACATATTAATATAAATAATAAAATTAATTTTTTTTAAATATATTTCTGCTAATTTTGCTTACGGCCAAAAATATATAATTTGTTTCAATTTATTTCATTTTTAGATTTTGTGTTTCAAAACATTCTAAAATAAAAAACCATGTAAAAATTATAATTGAAATAAATATTATTTTCGAAAGTTTAACGTGTAATAAATGTTATACAAAATAGTATTATTTATAATATATATATAAACATTTTAAATTACATAATTAATTTTTTGTTGGATAATTAATTAAATATATTTATTCAAAATAATTTTTTGCTTGCTTCCGAATGTCTATTTTATGTAAATAAATTTTATAAAATTTTAAACATGTAATATATAATTGATAATCTTTAGAAATAATTACAATTTACTAATATCAATTTTAACAATATTTTATAATATAAATATTTCTTTTCTTTTCTGGTCGTGAGCACTAAGTACAATAAACATTCAAAAAAATAATTTATTTATTTATTTTTCTATATAGATACAATAATATACACAACCTGACGACATTTCGATATACAAGATTCGTAATATAATCTAACATCCTATCGCATAAATAATATAGCATACAAATGTGACACAACAAAGGTAAAAATGAGTTTACCTTTCATGAAAACCCTTGCATACACATTGATACATTGAATTTATCTCCTTGAATCCATTCACAAATCAGAAGTTGCTAGCTTCCAAACTGCCTTACTTTCGACGATCAAATCAAAGAATTTTTATGTAATTTTATACTTTGATTTTTAGGGTTTAGAGAGGATGGTCACTGGCCGAAATTATCAGAGAGGAAGGAGAGAAAAAGTCTAAAATGAAATGGTGTAAAAGGTGGCATATAAATAGGAAGTCAAGGGAGAGAAAAATATATCACATCTTAATATCTCTCTTACCAATTCCACTCTTTTTAACCATGCAAATCCTCTCCAATTACCATCAATCGAAAATATCATGTCCATATGGGCCTTAAATCTTCCTAATTCCAAACAATATTCAATGCAATTTTAAATCTTATTTAACTGCATACCGATATCGTATATCGATCAGTATATATATAACTATTATAAACAAACTATTTAATATTGTTCAAAATACATCAAATAAAATTTTATAATTAATATTTCTTAAACATTAATTAATTTAATTAATTTATAACAATTTATAAATTAATTAAATTAGATGGTAAAAGGATTATTCAACATTTTAGTTGTGTGACTCTTAGGTGTAAATTTGGTCTACGAATAATATTGAACATATCAAATACTAATGTTCACATGTCACTTAGCAGGTGGTGTGACATTATCACCAAATTTATCACTTATTTAATTTCGATAAAATCCAGTTTTATTTATTAAGCGTTACCCAATAGTGACAATTATTTACATCAATTCTCTTCGTCAAAACTATATCACTTTGGACTTAAGGAATTTGGTAATGGTCAAAATTCCAATATCGTCCATATTCAATTCTATGGTCTAAACATGAAGTCCTTGATTCAATAATAATAATTATTATTAACCGAACCACTCTTACTAGAGACATTGACTTTGAGTTGACTTTTGTTGACAATAATATTGTCCTCTTATAATCGAGGAGATAAACCCTTTCTTAAATTGTGTTTTACTTCTAATGCTACCACTAGATCCAATTGTAGTCGTTTAATGGATGTTGTGCCACGATTTAACTATAATCAAAGTGGAGCTTCCATATTGAAGATCAACGGTATTCTCAAGTCGAGAGAGCTATGTAATTTTATCACATCGATATTTTTTGTTTGACCTTATTTACATTAACCAATAGAAAACTATCGATTGAGTCATTCCATGGTTATCCAATGACTATCAGTACATAACCTCTTGGTGCCCCCAATAGTCATTAGTAACACACTTCCCAAAATTTAGAGAGTGTTACGTACTAGTCTAAACGGAGGTATCGATATCCAGTCTCGATACATATTGATTAGGAATATTTCAAACAGCATGTTTAATTTCATTGTAATAAATTACTCATGGTTACAACACTTTGTAACTACCATCACAAAACATATCATTTATGGATTTTCTATTAAATATATTTTAATTAAATAATTAATTAATGTAACACATTATATCTAGTATATAATAGAAAGAAAACACCTTTTGATTCGACCAAGATTGCTTATCAAGTTAGATATACGTAACAATTACATAATTTCCCATAGGGCATACCCCTAACTTTACCACTTTTCTTCTCCAGTGAATTGTTTGTTGATGTAATATATAGGACTTTGGATCATGCACTCCTTATGTACCTAGGCTGCGCTCAATGCATGAGCAGACACTGTTAAGTAAATAAATTAATCCTCTCTTTCCAAAAACTTCGATAGCACTAGTGGCCTCTCCATGTGGTCCAACAAATTTTGGAAAGCGTCTTGACATTCCTTGGTCCACGCAAACTTTTTTCTCTTTCTTGAGGGCACCAACGAATGGTATACACTTGTCCATCACTTTTGACATGAATCTACCCCGAGCGGTGACTTTTCGGTTCAAGCTCTGCATTTCCCTCCTCATCTTTAGGGCAATACCTTCCCTCGATGCTTTGATCTGTTTTGGGTTAGCTTTAATACCCCTAGAGTCTACAATAAAAGGTAAGAACTTGCCTGATGCAACTCCAAAATAACTCTTCAATGGGTTTAACTCCGTTCCTTATTTCTGAAGCACATCAAACATCTCAAATAGACCACAATTGTGATTCGCCGATCGTCTTGAATTTACAAGAATATTGTCCACATGGACTTTTATTATCTATCCGATATGATCTTTAAACATTCTTCTCACCAATTGTTGGTATGCAACTCCAGCATTTTTCAGATCGAATGGCATAACTCTATAATAATATAGCCCTAAATCTATGATAAAACTCATGTGCTTTTGGTTTGGGATATGCATTGCAATCTGATTTTAGCTACAGTATGCATCCATAAAGGATAATAGTACATGTCCGACCGATCCATCTATAAGCTGATCGATCCTTGGTAAGTGGAAGTAGTCCTTTGGGCATGCTTTATTCAAATCAGAATAACCAATGCATGTCCTCTATTTTCCATTTTCCTTCTTGATTAACATAGGATTCGATACCCATTTCGGGTATAGTGCACCACAAATGAAGCTGCTCACCTTCATCTTATCCACTTCTTCTTTTAACATAGCAGATCGCTCTGTTTCCATACTATGCATCTTTTGCTTCACAGGAGGGTAACTAGGGTTCACATTCAATGCATGGCATGCAAATTCAAGTGATATTCAATACATATCAGAATGCATCCAAACAAACATGTTTACATTTGCCTAAAGAAACCCTATCAACTCCTTCCTCAACTTCAGGCTGAGCTGAGACCAGATCTTGAGAACTCTCGTAGGATCTTCATCATCAATTGGAATGTTGACCGTTATCTTCACTTGGGCCACCCTTGCTTCCTCTGACTCTTTTTATGGGTCCTTTGGTTTATGAAATTTATTGTTGGATCTCGGCCGAGGCTTGGGCGGTAACTGCTATGCTTCTGAGGATTTGATGCAGAGAGGCTTCTCAGCATCCTTCACCTTCTCTCGTCGCTTCACCTCTCTAAGCTTTGACATAGCATTCACGACCAGTGCTTTCGTCACCTTGTATTACCCTAACTTGTTCTCGATAGGGAACTTCATTATCAAACACCACGGAGCAAGTGCAATCCCAAAACTACCAAGGGTCGATCGGACCAAGAAAGCATTATAGGGAATCCATCGACCACTACAAACATCTGCAGCCACAATACCTTCCTGGTCTCCTTCTCCTAACTCGACAGGCAGTTTGATGCACCCAACAGGCTCTTTGGCCTTTACTGTAAATCCCTAAATACGAGAATTACATGGCTTTAGATCCTTCTCACTTAGGAACATATAGTTTAAATTTTCTTACAAAAATTATAACCGAGCTCCTATAGTCAATAATGACCCAGTGCACTATTGTCGGCCCAATTACGACCATAATTACCATCAGACCAAGCATCAGCGCTTCGACCTTGTCTAGATCTTATTTCGATACACAATATCATCATCTATCAATTTCCGTTGCTTTGCTAGAGCACCTTCCTTTATGGCGCAACAAATTTCTCAAGATGCATGCCTCATCAAGCTGCCATAGAACTCCATCTCATTCCAGCTCTCCTCCCAAGGATGCATACCTCTAAAGATGGTATTGATCACAATCCCCCTAGGTGGTTGTCTTGGTCCCTCTCCACCGAACCCAACCTGATTACCTTGGGCTGACTATCTTTAAGTTTGATTATTTGCCTGCCCGCTAGCCAGTGAGTTTCTGACATACAGTTGTAGCTTTTACTTTTAAATAAGATCCTCAATAACATCACTCAAATGCCTGCACTCATTTGTATTGTGCTCATGGGTCTCATGGAAGCAACATTACTTTGCTGAGTATCTCCCCTCTTTAGTAGCCTCATTCGGAGGTGACTTCTTGTAACGCTCAGTATATTCCATGACAAGGCATATATTATATACGAAATCTGTTAATTTAGAGTGATCTCTCGATCCGTTATACCTCGTAAGCTTCTTAGTGTCCTACCTTTTGCCACTGGTGCCTTATTTCTTCCTTTTACCATTATTATTGTTCCCAACATTAACTGCAAAGTTTCCAACACTATCACCACTCTATTTGATAGCAGTGTTGTTTTATTTTGCACTGTTCGATCCATCTAGACCATCAATAGTCAATCTTATAGCCTAATCTACCTCTTTCAACAGTAAAAATTATAAAGATTGGTGGTAAAACTCCTCCGGGGTAAGTGGTTGATTTCTTTAAGCCATCTGCGAAAATCAATATTCGAGTGAACCCCGTTCACTAGAGCCATCAACACAATTTTCTCCATGGTGTTGCACACCTCTATGACTAGAACATTGAATCTCTTCAAAAAACTCTTTAGAGTCTCTATGAACCTCTTATGTACATTTGATAACAACATAACATATTTTGGTGGCGTTGTATGGACTTGGAGTTGCAACATAAACATTATAGCCAATCGATCAAATGATGACATGGATCTCGGCATAAGCCGAGTGAACCACATCATTGCTATTCCTTCTAGGAAGATTGGAAAAAACCTACACCTTACAGCATCTATTGCGTCGGGAATATCAATATGCCATTCATTGTTTAATAGATGTTGTCTTTGATAGGTTGTGTCATTCTAAGTTGGTATAGTCTATATCACAAACTTCTATGGATACTTTTCTTTAAGAACGCCTTTGGTGAATGGGGTCCAAATTGCTGATGAACCTCGCTTATCATCACGTTTGTGCTAATTCTGACTCAACGGCCTCTTCACCATAACCACAATGCATCCCTTACTACCTTGGGCGGTTAGAAGATGATCATCATGACATCCTTGAGTGTTTGACTTTTCAAATAGTCTAGGTTGGTCGCGTGACATATGGATTCCCCCGTCTTTGGAGAAACCACTCATCCTGACCTTCTCTAGCATCAGGTTGGACTTCCCATCTTTGTTGACTCTACAGTGTTAGTTTGAGCACCACTTTCTCCAAGACCAGCAGCTCATCTCCGCTAGCATTAATATTTTCCCAAAGTTCTTCTTTTGAATCGCTCAAAGCTATATTTTTCGATCGATTTGTACTGACCCTTGTGGGTAGATACTGACAGAATGGGTTATTGGCAAAACTACTACAGTTCTAACTTCTTGCTTCAATGACGTCCCTACATCCTTCCTCCGTGTCTTCTACTTGAAATCTCTTTGATTTCAGTCTATTGAAGATGAACTTTCTTCATCAAAATCTGAAGACGATGAACTTCTGGTAGTCCTCCTTTACCTTTGAGGTGGATGAGACATCGTAGCAAAGCTTTTCTTCGTTTCAACCATGAGGGCCTTTTGGCTTCATCTTCTTGTTCAGCTCAACCATCATCATATCCAACCTAACCTTCGTAATGACCTCATACTAAGGCGAGGATTCTGGCAAAGCAACCTGAGTACTTGGTAGATTTGTCTTTTCTTTTGTGTCGAGAGCCTTTATTATCACCTTTAGTAATCCACCAGATTTTTTTTTTCTTAGGAGGCATATCCTCTAGATCTTGCATTTTGTTTTCTCCAAATCCAAAATAAAAGCACAAATTTATACTTAAGAATGATTTTTCTCAACGAAAGCACCAAAAATGTTTGCATAAAATTTAGGCAAACACCCAAAATAAGCAAAAATGAAAATTAAAATGGTAAAAATTTGAAAGAAAGGGAAAAAACATAAGAACTTTTAGAGTTGTTTGGCTGGAATCTTAAGCCTACATCCAATATTATTTTATTTCGGATGGTTCTTGTAATTACAACCACTTTCACAACAAGTATAGTTCTCTAAACTAGTTGATATGAAAAATGGCTACAATTCGATGTAAGGATCCAAAAGTCTCACTACAATAATCTGGACTTTTAAAGCGTTTTTAAAAACGATGTATATCAACATATTATTATAGGCCATGGACTTATAATAGCGAAATCAACAACACTATCAATAAGTAATTTTAATAGCGTTTTAAAAACGCTATAAATGTATTTTATAGCGTTTTTACAAATGCTGTGAAACGACTTTTTATTAAAAGTGAGGGTCATTAGACAACGATACATAAACGCTATTAATAGTCCATAATGATAATGTTTTAAAAATGCTACAAAATTTCACTAATGATATCGTTTTATGATGCTTTAAAAGTCACTAATGGCAGCGCTTTGAAAATGCTATCAAATGTCACCGACGATGGCGTTTTAGAAATGCCATCATTGATAAGTATAGGATTTTTAAAGTGCCATCGTCTAATTACATAACATTTTCTACACTACTTTGAGGCATTTAATTGAATGTATATTACAAATTTAAAGTATCACTAAGATAGCATTTGATAACTGACACATTATACATAATAATAAAAAATTACACCAAAACACAATATATATCCATGTATTTCAGAACAAAGTATGAAGATTATAATCTTCTCACCCAAACGAGACATAGAAATATTTAGACCCAGGTGATACATAAGACATTATACGTTACTTCATATCACTTTGTTGCCACTTGCTCGCACCAAATGTCTGGTTACCAGTAAAGAAAAAGTTCAATAATTAGCCCTAATAGGCATAATTCATGAAAAAGTGCAAATAGAAAAGAGACTTTTAGACAACAACATATGATTTTTATGAACTTATTTAATTTTGAACAACCATTATTATTTATACTATCACTAATACTATTTATAAAACTTAGCTTATTTTTATAAAATCTGGTTAATTTTTAGAAACTTAGCTATATTAGCTGTATATTTATGAAACTAAATAAATTCTTTAGAAATTTAGTTGATTTAGTTAAATTTTTATAAATTATAATTAATTTTTATAAACTCATTTAATTGTTATAGAACTCGGGTAATTTCTATAAAACTTGATTAAATTTTACAAACTTAGTTAATTTAGTCCAATGTTCATAAAAACTTGGTTAACTTTTATAAAAATTAATAAAATTAACTTAGTTATTTTTATAAAATTATTTAATTTTTATAGAACTTAGTTAACTTTTATAAAAATTAGCTTGGTTTTATAAATTAGGTTAATTTTTATAGGTTTAGTTAATTTTTATAAATTTATTTGATTTTTAGAAAACTTTGTTAATATTTCAAATCTTATTTAATTTTTATAAAACTTGATTAACTTAGTTAAATTTTTATACAACCTTCTTATTTTAAAATTTAATTAGATTTTATAAAATTTAGTTAATTTTTAGAATTTTTTTAATTTTTATAAAACTTGGTTAACTTAGTTGATTTTTATAAACTTAGTCGACTTAGTTAAATTTTATAAAAAATAGTTAGTTTTTATAAACTTTTAGTCGACTTAATTAAATTTTTGTAAAACTTGTTTAGCATAGCCATTTTTTGCAAAAATTAATTAATTTTTGTAAACTTGGTTCATTTTTATAAAAAAATCAACTAAGTTAAATATCTATAAAACTTGGTTAATTTTTATAAACTTATTGGATTTCATAAAATTCCGACAATACCTCGTTTATACAGTTAGTGCTTTTCTCCACATACCAATTCAATTTACATTTGCATGATCACAACAATACATGGTTCACATCATATATAACAAAATATACTCCATGATAGCATATACATTTAGCTAGCAATCTATTAATATCTCAGTTACTGATTTTGATGACAACGACCATATGCAAACATATAAAATATAGATACTAATGTTTTGCTAAGTTATATGGTATATAGTGCAGAATATTACACAGGTGTTGAATCTAAGACTGTACGGTATAAAGACTCAAGAGATAGACATCGAGACTCATGAGTTAAAAGACCAAGATATGAAGATTTTAAGATTATAATTTAATGTATAGAGTCATAGCATATATTGTTAAAGTCCTTGATAACAATCTTTAATCTCTATCTCCAATTTTCAAATCTTTTATATTTTAACCACAATAAATTTTAAAATATATTTCAAAATATTTTATAAAAGTTTTTTAAAGTTAAAAATATTTATAAACTATTTTCAAACTACTTTATAAAGTATCAAATTATTTTACAAAGTATAGAATTTCCAAAACATTTTAAAACAAATAAGTTTTCAAAATACACTAGCATATGTCGACATACATGCTGCCAATTGGTTTTTCAAATTTTGAAATGAAGTGTCTATTCGTCGCAACTCTTCACGAATGGACACATCTGTTTATTTACTACATAAAGGGCATGCAAACGAATTTTCTGATAACTAATTACTTACTTTCTTCCCACCTCTTACTCTCTTGAAAACTCCATTGAAAAATATACTATATTCTCTTTAAAATCACATATAATCAATTCATTCTTTATTGTATTGATTCAGTACTACTTTCTTACAGTTTTGGAAACATTTCTCACTCAATTCAAAGATCAAAGTGTAGTTCAAGAGCCTATAGGGTCCATTGTATCCAAAGTTCAAGAAATTGTCTTTGGAAAACTATCAACTTTATTTGTATTTGCTTTAGGTGTGCTTATAGCCCGTTCAAATCAAGTGGGTGTGCTTCGTAGCCCAAAAATCTAGTGGGTGTGCTTGTTGCCCAGTCAAACTAAGTGAGTCTACCTTGAGCCCGAAAATTCAGGAGGGTATGTCTCGTAACCTCGAAATCGAGATTGTATTTGAGTTTGCCTTCTGCTCGGTTAAAGATTATAATTTGAAAAGAAATCTGTACAAGCAATTGTACGTGACCGGATGTAGGAGAAATCCGAACCAATATAAAATCTCTTTTGTCATCTCTCTAACTCTCTACTTTACTTTACTATTTTTATTTTTATATGTGATTGCATCTATGATTGATTGTTGGTATATTTCTGTGTTGATAATCTGTGATTTAGTATTAACCATGAAAGAAATTTAAAAAGATTTACATAAGTTCAAAAATATTATTCATCCCCTTCTAGTGTTTAATTAGGCTTAAGATCCATAATTCCATAACCCACATCTAGTAACAGAGCATTAGGTTTTCAAAAACTCGTAATTTGTTTTTTGAAAAGTAAATGGCAAGTAATATTGTTAGTGCTCTTTATAACACTTTTATGGAAAAATAATTTTGTGAAACCAATATGTTATTTTCAATTAGATTAGAAACTAATTATTTAGAAAAGTCACTTAATATTTAGAAAAGGTACAATGCTGAATTGTAGGAACAAGTATGTTTTATAGCTAATAGTGAACAGACACTTGATAGTCATATATCACAAATCAAGAAAGACAAATGGATTTTAGACAGCGGATGTGCAAAAGACATGATGGAAGATCAGGAGGAAGGAAGAGCAACAATGCAGATATATATGCTTAAAGAAAACTTTTAGATGGAGAAACAATAATATTGAAATAGAGGACGTCAGCAATGTCAGTAATCTTGAAATTTCATTTAATTTTTATATATTACTTTTTAACGACTAGAAAGACATTCTAGTTCTTCTTCTATGTTCAAAATAACCAAAATAGTTTAAATAAGTAGAAAACAATTTTTTCCTCTAAAAATAATGGCTAGTTTTCAGATTGAAAAAACACTTTAATTTTTGAAATGCCTTGTGATCTTATCTACAAAATATTCTAAATATTTATCTATTAAAAAGTTATATTTTAATTGTAATTAATATTATGTATTAAAAGTATAGAAAAATATTTCAAATAAAAATATTAATTTTAAAATTTTGTAGAACTTTTACAAAATCGACTATACACTTTGAAACAGAGCAGAAAACACTGAATGCGGTAGTATGTTTTGAATCTTAAAAATTATAAACTAATAAATTTTAAATGAAATTTTTTACATGATATAAGATAGACATACTTGACTCTGTAAAAAATTCGGATCCAAAATTCAAATTCTATCTATTTTATTATTTTTGAATGAATAGACACTTAGTAAATTACAGCGGCTATATTTTAAGATTTTGGAGCTAAAATTTGAATTTTTATGGCCTTTAAATTAAATCATTTTTCAATCATAAAATTATATTCTGAAAGAAATTAACATATTTAACTATATAAAAAAATCTAAAAACATTTTAAATAATTTATCTTTTCCTAGATTTTCGTACAAAATTGGCCACTCTCTTTAATTGTCGAACACGCATGTTAAACACATTAATTTTTTGGAAAATCTAAAAAATTATACAATGCATATTTTTACATGAAACTTTTTTATACGATAACATATACTCTGAACTACTTATGTAAAAAATTTCTTTCAAAATTTAAAGGTTAATTATTTTATTATTTTCAAATAAATGGACACTTGGTGGTTACAATAGCCATATTTCTGACATGAGCCATTGCAATTTTGAATTTTTATGTCCTTTACAAAAGTTTTTTAACATAAAAAAATTAATTTATATAATATAATTAGTATATATAACTACATTAAAAATTCTAAGCATTTTAAATTAATTTAACATTTTCTTTTATTTTGTTAAATTCAAATAGACACTTTAACTATCAAGTTGTGCTTTTAATTTTTAATTTTTTTTAAGCGGTCATGCCTTTTCGTGGTTGGTCATACTACTTCACTACTAATCATTTATCATGACTATACTGAATAGAAAAGCATACCTTCTTCCATGATTTCAACTTTCCTAATATTAATTTTACTTCTTTCACCTTATTGCTTACCAACTTTATGATGAAATATTAACTTTAAGGCTTCATGAAATCAATTGGACGTACTTAGATTCTGTGAATAAAGCTCTATTTGCAGAATTCTTTCTATTAATGAGAACGCGCCATATCATATGACACTTGTCATGTGAACAAATAGTAACACATATGCAAAATGACATGTGTCATTACATTTGTCCTTTAGGAAGATCACTGTACACATGCACGATGCCAAGTGTCTTTACAATGTAATTCATTAATACACTGGTAATTTAAATAATGAAGAGACAAAATACATTATCTTATATGTTAGAGTCAAAATTTTAGAACTATGCTTGTGTTGAATCAAAATTTAAAAATAAAAGATTTAGTAGAATATCTCATTTTATATTATGTTTTTCATTGTATGTAATCATTCATGCTTTTTTATGGTTTAAACATTCTTGTTCATAAACTCTTAAAAATACTGGGTTTGATTTCTAAAAGACTTACCATACGAATCCAACATAGTATAGATACCGGTACAAATATGTTTTGTTCCTTTAGGCACTACATAGAATAAGATGAGAAAGATGAAAAAATGACTATGTATACCTTTTATATGTTCAATCATATCATGATTTTCTTCGGAAATGAAAATTTTCAAGATGTCAATAACACCAAAACATATAATCAACCATCTTACTGCCATTCCCAGGTTCTTCTTATTATTATTAAATTTATATTATGCTTTCTTTAAAAGATATTTTTTAACTCTACATATCTCACTTATACTTTGCATATTATGCTTAAAAAATTATGATAAATTAACATGTCTTTCTAGAAATAAACAATGTATAAGAATAAAATAATATTTACTTCAAAAATTTATTGAACATAAATTTGATCATTTACATATTTACACTATCAAATATTGTGATTAGGCTATGATTAAATTTAGTAATTATTATGATTTGTTATATATAAATTTTATGTATAAATTTCTTTGTCAAATTTGGATGCTTAGGATTATATAATCATATCATCTATGTCATTTTACCTGAAGGTTTGACCAGGCAACTAGGCACTCGGCACTTACATATCGTTCGGCATGGAGAATCGTTCGCTATTGTATATCGTTCGGCATTCTAAATTGGTCGGCATAGCAGAGCGTTCGGCATACCTAGATCGTTCGGCATACATGGATCGTTCGGCATTCGAGAGCGTTCGGCATACATGGATCGTTCGGCATGGCAGAGCGTTCGGTGCTCCATACTGCTCGGCATCCACACTTCGTTCGGCATCAGTATGTTCGGCATCACTTCGTTCGGCAACAGTCTATTCGGCATCAGTCTGTTCGGCATCAGTATGTTCGACATCACTTCGTTCGGCAACAATCTGTTCGGCATCAGTCTGTTCGGCATTAGTGTGTTCAGCATCACTTCGTTCGACATCAGTCTGTTCGGCATTAGTGTGTTTGGCATCACTTCGTTCGGCATCAGTCTATTCGGCATCAGTATGTTCGGCATCACTTCGTTCGGCATCAGTCTGTTCGGCATCAGTTTGTTCGGCATCTATGGTTCGGCACACAGAACTCACTCATTCTGGGCCGAAGTATTCAGCTGCCAGGCCCACCAGGGAAATCCAACCCATCTTTGTCTATAAATAGAGAGGCAGGGGCACAGCAAAAATGACCTTCTTTTCAAGAACACTGGGGAGACTCTACCGCTTTCAAGACTCGCTCTTTTTACTTAGCAACTGTATTCGAGTAGTTGGTGAACGGATTGTATCTGTAATCGCTTATCAAGTAAAGCAATAAAAGATTAACCTCAAAGTGGACGTAGGCAATTACGCCGAACCACTATAAATCTGGTGTTCTCGTCTTTGCATTCAATTTAGCATATTGTTCTCTGTTTAAATTTACTTTCTTCATTTATCTCTCTACATAAACTTTCTCAACGAGGTTAGTGACCAATTTTGGTGCTAACACTTTGGTGCTTTCACTGAGAATCGAATTCTCAGACCACAAGGATCTGCTTTGAAGCTACTAGATTGGATAAATCCCCCGAAGAAGATCCGTGTCATTCGTAGGACGTCCGTTGATTCTACTCAGAGTTCATACCAATAACTCTACAATGGCAAGACCACGTACCAGATCAGCCTCTCATAATGCTTTTAAATAAATAGTTTCTCAAATTTAGTTTCTCACAAAATATTATCAAATTTTGGGGGAGATTTATTTTTTCATCCATTGTTTTATGACAAATGGGCAGAAAAATATAAAATATACACATGCAAACATTCAGGGGAAGTTATTTAGCTCGGGGGGAGTTATATCATATTTATGTATAGGAATATTTAATAGTTGTCATCATTAAAAAGGGGAAGAATGTTAATACCTCAGATAATGATTTTGATGACAACAACCATATACAACCATATAAAATATAGATACTAATGTTTTGCCAAGTTATATAATATATAGTGTAGAATATTACAGAAGTGTTGAATCGAAGACTGTACGGTATAAAGATTCAAGAGATGGACATAAAGACTCATGAGTTCAAAGACCAAGATATGAAGATTTCAAGATAATTTAGTTTATAGAGTCATAACATATATTGTTAAAGTCGTTGATGGCAATATTTGATCTCTATCTCTAATTTTCTAATCTTTAATATTATAACTAAAATATATTTCAAAATATTTTATAAAAGTTTTTCAAAGCTCAAAATCTTTATAAACTATGCTCAAATTACTTTACAAAGTATAAATTATTTACAAAGTATAGGATTTTTAGAACATTTTAAAACAAATAAGTCTTCAAAATACACTAGATTATGTCAACAAATAGGAATATGGTACGTCAACATACATGCAGCCAATTGGTTACTCAAATTTTGAAATAAAGTGTCTATTTATAGCAACTCTTCACGAACAGACACATCCGTTCATTTACTATATATGTAACGACCCACTATTTTGGACCATTCAAATCGACAATAATCTACACATATCTGACTTGAATAATTCAAAATAACAGATTGTTATAAAATTTGGAGCAAATAAAATCAAATATAGAATCACAGACACGGAAATCAGAATAACTCGCAGCGGAAACAAAATACCATAGTAGTTCATGAAGCTACTATATACAAACTCTCAAAACATATACAAAATCTCATAGTCAAAATAAATATAATAGAAGTTAGGATACATAAATCAATAATACCGAGACAATACTGAATAAGAAATAACTAGAATAGAAGTCTATGAACCGATAGATAAATAAGCTCCAACAGATCTCTAGCTCCAGAAGGTGAATCCAAAGCTATGATTCTCAAGCTGACCCGAGCGTAAAGTAAAACACAAAACACTCGAGTCAGGACATATATACTTATACAATGTAAACCAACTCAAGTGAACTGTAATAGCAATGCATAATAACTTAAAGGATGCTTGGGATCGCCCATCCTTTAAGGATCCATAAAACCATCAATTTAATTACATCCCGTGGTTAAAATTCCAAAATGGTAATTTATACTTCGAAATCAAATATCATTTCAAATCCATTTCAAAATATCAAAATATTTCAAATCAAATTATTCCTTATAAATCATTTAAAAATGAAGTTATTATATTTAATAGTCAATATTCAATTCTCAAAATTTTACCATTTCAGAATTCATTTATTCACTTAAATTTATTAACACAGTGAAATTTCAACTTTTGCAGCATTTAGAAAATACTACAGAAAGTTATGTTTAAAAACAATTCAATTAGCAAAAGACAGCATTTAGATGCTGTAATAGGTTTAGATTTCAAATAAAACTTTAGTTAAATTCAGCAACTACAACACTTAGTTCATTTTTGCCATTTAGTTCATTTATATCAATTACAGCATTTACAAAATGCTGTAATATCTTTAACTTTAGAAATGATAGCATTTCAGGAATGCTGTCAATTTAAATTCCACACTTTCACTACAATTTCATAAACAATTAAAATTTATTTAAATCCATTTTAACTTATAAAAATCATATTTTCTTACTTTAAAAACAATCATTTAAATAACCCTTAATTTATGATTTTACAAAGTGAAAGTTTCACAAACAATTATCAAATCTTTAGTAATTCACTTATAAAATAAATGTAAAATTTATAATATTTCATTTACTTAACATTTTTATTAAGTTTACAATTTCATAATTTTATTTAAATTCCATTTTATTTTCATAACGTAACTTTTATTTTAAAACACTTTCACATTTTCCAAGTTAAGTTATACTTCAAATTTCAACTTTTAAACATTTATTTATTTAACTATTTTTAATTTATAGAAAAATCAATAACACTTTATAAAATCATTTTAAATTAAAATAAAAATCAAATTATCATAATATTTACATTTTTAACATATTTTATAATTTCAAGAAAAAATATATATTAACCACGGGTCTGTATATAAATTTTTCTAACCTAAGTCAAATGATATGGATAATATATCATTTCAATCCGTAATTTACAAAGGAAAAATCCGGGTTTTATCATTTCAAACTTGCAATCCCAAGTTAAATGGAATAAATAAAAATCGTTCAGGCCTATCATTTCAGCCCATAACGATTTTTCCCTATTCTAAAGTCCGTTCGGGTATGTATCATTTCAACCCATAGTGATTCTATTCTACAGGGAACTTGCAGTGTGATAAACTGATATAAATAAACAGAATAGCGTTATATAATAGTAACAGATGATATGACATGTAATTTATAAATTTAACATCATACATAAATAATCACAGGCAGTTATAGCATAACATAATAGTACTACACATTCAATTGTTGTCAATTCACATTTGCATAAGTATAAAATGTCAGGTGAGATTTACTCACCTCTATGGCTGGAGATTGCAATACAAATGACACAACGGAATCAAAAGCATGATGACAAGACTAGAATTTGAGTGTAGAGTGAGATCCAAGCTATAGATCTTGTGTTACAACCCAAAACAAAACCAAACAAATTATAAATTTCAATGCAACCTTGAAATGATATAACTTTGGAATAAAAACAAATATGAATGCAACAACTTTTGCCTTGCTTTCTACATTTGCTTGCACAGCCTAGGGGATGTTTTGGCTCAGGTTTGGCATGACTTTGGATCAGGTTTGAACATAGGAATGTATGGCATAAAGGCTAGAACAAGTGGAGGAAGTTACAACATAGGAAGGTGAAGAGGTTTTAGGCAACAAAGAGGAGTTTTGGTTCAACAAAGAGGCTCCGCCATGGGGTGTTTGGGGTCGGCCAGTGGAGTGTGGGTCAGGTCAGAGGCTAGAGGGGTGTGTGGTGGTCTGGTCAGAGGTTGTGGTGGTGGAAAATGAAGTGGTGATGCAAATAGTGGTCACAACATTGTTTTTAAGGCCTAGGTTGCATTTTTGAGGGGTTTGGTCACCATGGTGGGTTCGGCCATGGTCATGACCTGGAGTACAGTTGGTGATGATGGCAGGGAAGAGCTGTAGGAGGTGGTGGCCGTGGATATGAGGAGGAGGAAGTGCAAAAGAATCCAAGAAACAAGGCAAAAACCATGAAAAATGAGAAGAAGAAGAAGAAGGAAAAAGTAGCCATTACTAAATTTTTTTGCAAGCCATGAATAGAATGAGGAACAAATGTTTCTTTTGCACGAATGAGCACTGGAATACACGGCCAAACAAAGTAATACACAGCCAAAAGAAGTAAATGAGGAGTTGTGGCAATTGAAAGGACATAGAAGATGAAAAGACTTCAGTTTCTAAAGTATTTTAAACTCTTTCATATTTCCTTTTTCTTTAATTCAAATAAAACAAAATAAAATCAGAAATTTGACTTTAGAACCGAAACAAAGTAATATAAAATAAAAATAATTAATTAATTTTAAAGAAAATGGAAAAAGAATATAAGAAATTGCTTAAAAATTGAAAACAGAGTCTAGAAATTACAAATAAATCACTATTGACTTTGGAAAATTAACAACTTCATTTTTAAAAATTATTCTAAAGAAAAGTTTTGAAATAAAATAATTCATTTATCATTTGTAAAGTGAAATAAATAATTAAATTTAGAGAAAATAGAAAAAGAATAAAGAAATAGTTTATTTAATTTAAACAAGGCTTAAAACTACAAATAAAACATCACTAGCTTTATAAAATTTCTATTTCACTTTAAAACAAATAAAAGTCAAATAAGTAAAATAAATGATGAAAAAAATAAAGTGGAGATTAAATAAAATAAGGTATTAAGGAAATAGAGGAATAAATAAAGAATTTCTTTAATTAATTGAAGCTGGAAATTAAAATTTATAAACAGAATACAACTGACACTGGAAAATGTCAAATATACTTTTGAAATGTTTTAAAACCAAAATATATACATAACATGTCATATTACACAATATACACAAATTAGAACAAGATATGACAAATAAAAATATTATTTATATAAATTAAAATACACGATTTTGTTAAATAAAACAATTTACACACAATATTGTAAAAAACATAACTTTCACAATATTAATCCAATTTCAACGAAACAAAAAGCAGTATTCTTGAAATTAAATCTATTTTCAAAATAAAAGATAAAATTAAAAAATTCAAAATATTTAAATTTTAAATTTAAAAGTCAAAGTTTGACCATTTTGACCAAAATCCACTTTTTTGGAAATATTCCATTTATCCAGGTTTGGAATTATAATTCACACAAAAATCAAAATTTATATTTAAAATAACAAAATTTATTCTTTAAATAAATAAATAAAAGTTTTTAAATCAAGGAATTCAATTAAAATAATTAAAATATACAATTAAAATAATCACAAAATACAGGGTTGTTACACTCTCCCCTACTCAAATCTTTTCGTCCTCGAAAAGGAATGAGGTACGGAAAACACAGAAAAGATAGAATGGAATAAGATTAAGACAAGATGACAAGAAGATTAAAATTATACTTGATAACTGTTGTTATAGGTAAGTTTAACAAGGTGGAGAATAGGAATATCTAGAAGGGAAAATAGGACGAAAGACAAGGATGAGCCATTAATTTAAAACCATATAAATTTCAATTGGAATTCTTTAATACTTAATAATTTGGTTAAATCCATTTTATTATATCCATAAAAGTCATTTAATTCAAATTGTTAGTTAAGAAGTAAATAATATTTAAAACACTTTAAAATCTTTAGAAAGGAAAATAATTGATCAAAATATCCTTTATATAATATTTTATCAAAATACTTTTATAACTCGATGTCTTAACAAGTTTATCCTTATTCCTGCAGACTCTGGAAGTGCGTTGATCAGGCGTAAAGCTAGAATTCTCCAGGTACTTAGTAGACTTGTTTCAACACCCAGTGAAAATACTAGAAAACTAAAAAAACAGATATGGAAAGTACAATCCAAACAAAAAAAACAAACAAAACCTTTTTCTAACCATGGTTTGCAGATACACAATGGTTACGCCTGGGTCCCCCAGGAAACAATCCATATCCGTAAGCTTTCTCAGCCCTGTGAGTTACGCCATGATGACTAGTAGAATGCAGGATACACAATGGTTACGCCTGGATCCTCCAGGAAACAATCCTACCCCTAGGCCATCTCAGCCAGGCGGTTTCGCTACTAATGCGACCTACATAGATGCAGGATACACAATGGTTACGCATGGATCCCCCAGGAAACAATCCGTACCCTTAGGCCATCTCAGCCAAGTAGTTGCGCTATGCAGTCGCGCTCGTAAGACCATGGGTAACGCCATGGAATTCGATGGACACTCGAGTATCATATCCGGAAAACCAAAATCAGAGAAATATCGATAGAATGAATCCACAATGTGGCCACAAAGCGGATATCAAGCAGAAGGCACTTTCCATATCTTTACTTCGAAAATATGTATCATATAGTACCCTTTCAAATCACTTTCAAATATCATACTTATATAAAGTCCATTATATATAAGATTTCATTTTCAAATCAAATACTTTCCAAAATCAATAGTATATCAAATCACACTTATATAGACTTCAATTATATAAGATTTCACTTTTCAAATTGAGTACCTTTTCAAATCCATATTTTTCAAATCAACATCATACTTATACAAACCAAATTTTTATATAAGTTCGATAACTCCCAAATCAAGTATTTAGTAACACAAGGTTCTCAAATTTCAATTTGTTTCAATATCAGTTCAGTTTCAAAATCATATACAATTCCACCAAATTATTTCTTCTCAAATTAAATATCTTCAGTTCCAAAGTTTCCAAAATAATAAATTTAGAAAATAAATCCAAATTTCCAAATCAATATAATTTAAGTCAAACAATTTATTTCCAACATCAATGGTTTTCAACATCAATGGTTTTCAACATCATCTTATATTTACATAAAGTCCATCTTATATAAGGATCAAAATTTTACAAAAATCAATTTCACTGCATGAAGAGTCATATGGGATTGAACATCTTTGCTTTATAAAATATTTTTAATTTAGAATAGTTTTGTATATAAAATAGTTTGTAAAATAGTGTGCATATAAAATAGTTTTGAAAAAAAAATAGTTTTGTATATAAAATAGTGTTTTGGAAAATGGTTTTAAATAAAAAAAATTTGTACGTAAAATTGAATAAAATAGTTTGTTTAAGAAGAAAAAAAGGAAAAATAGTTTTGAAAAATGGTTTTAAATTGATAGTAGTTTTGCATAAAAGAAAAATTCCAATTAAATTACAAAGATATCTAACCCAACAACTTCCAATTTCAGCTTCAAGTATATCAATGATATTAGAATATAAGATGTATATATGTCATCATTTCGCAAAATCACATTTGATCGCTCGCTCGATCACACAAGTTCACTTTCGAACTAGTATTGTCCATTCGACTTCCCTAATGCGGATTTCGATATGGTTTCTCGACTAGAAACTATCAGTCTCCTTGCATAGCCATATACTATGATAGATAATTCTAGAATCAAGCCCAAAATCCATATCAAATATTCGCCATCAAGAATCAAATGAAAAATCCTAACACGAAATGGTGTAATTCACCTCGAACTTGTGTACTCAAACTTGGATCAATTTAATTATGCGAATAAAACAGCATACGTACAACTTATGTATCTATTCCAACTTTTTAAATATATAGTTTCATAAAGATGTTACTAAGTTAAACATTTAAACTAAATTTTATTCAAAATATTTTGAAGACGAAATTCTTCTCAAAACATTTCAAATCTAAATTTCATATTAGAAAAAAACTCAAAATAGCCTTATTCATTTACTTAACAAAACAGTTTCATCTTATTTAAATCATATTACTACATACTTTAAACATACATACCAAACTTATATACTTTTCAAAATTACTTAGCTTTGAAAAGTTAACCTTGATTTGGAAGTGCTCGAACCTTCAAAATAGTCGAAGAAATCATATTTCAATCCAAGAGTTGGAAATCACCAACAAATCAGTAAATCAATTCCAAAAGTAGGGTTATATCAAATCAAATCCAAAACTCAAGAACTGAACACCGGCTCATTTCAAATTGTTCAAATATATATACATATATCTTTCAAATATCACATCACACTTCAAAATTTAAAACCAAAATTAGTTTCACAAGTCACCCACATAACAAAGCTACCGAAGTGGCCTCTCCCCCACTTCGAAACTCGAAAATCAATGTCGATGATGCATGCATTCATCACCGAAATTATTTTCCAGTGACATAAGTGGGTTCTGGACTTCTATTTTCTCAACTTCTTTTGAAATTTTTTCGAAATCATTTGAAGCTCATTAAAATCATTTGAAACATTTCATATTCAAAAAATACTTTCAAATCATATTATTAATTATTTCAAAATCTTAAAACCAGTTCCAAAATGCCGGAGTTCAATCACTCAAATTCAGATTCAAAACCTTCAGTTATAAATCATTCTATATGAAACCATTTCTTATATAAATTTCAAAATTTCAAATCCATTCAAAACTTTAAATTCTCAATTTTAAAATGGTATATAATCCTTATCGAAAACATTTCACTTAATATATAAAATATGGTCATCCTTATCAAAATAACAACTACGATGAATACAAAAATTTGCAAAAGACAATCAACCACAAACTTTCCAAGGGACGATTCAAGGATGGATTTCAAAGCAAAACAGAGATTCAAATTTTTAAAGGAACTCTAATCAATAGAATTCTGATTCAAAGATAAGCTCGAACAAAGATGAGATAATTAAATTACAAATAGAAGATGGATAAGCTCATATAAATCGCGGGCGACCTTAACCGATCAACCGTGGCTTCAGGAATAATCGATGCGAAAATCTAAGGCAAATCGACCTTCGATCGCCAGAGATAGAATCCAGGTATAGCAGAAAATAGAAAACATCGTAAACCGAGGATACGGAAATCTCCGGTGAATTAATGCCAATTATAAGGGAGTTTCACCCTTTTACAAATCATTCAAAGATTGGCGGAATCGCCACCTTAAAAAGGTCATTCAAAGTGGGGTTACGGAATGCTCCAAAAATCAAAAGAGTACAATTAGGGGAGACAGGAATGGATTTCAGAACAAGTGGGAACGTTCCAAAATTCAAAGGAATCCTAATCGATAAGAACCCAAACCAAGATCAGAGATATATAACCTATATTAATACAAAAGAATTCCCATTCAAAATTTGGAAAGACTCGAATTCATAACATACGAAAACAGAAGCATAAATATCTTTAGTTGGACAACTTCAGCTAAGCAAAAGATACAACATAGTTTACTCAAAGCAACCTAACAAACTACTGATTTTGCCATACCCAAAATAGATTCCTATCAACAATGGATCTAGATCAATCAAGAGAGAAGTTCAAAATTTTAGAGGATCCTAATCAAAGAAATTACTAACACGGTGGATACGAAAGGAATGAAGCTTAAGAAATATTTTACTTTCAAAGCAAGAAAATTTATATCAAAATAATCTTTGAAAATTCTTTAAAAATCATTTGAAAATCATTTTATACTATGAAAATACGTTCTCTCACAAAAAAATGATTCTGAGATTGATTTCACTCATTCTAGGGTATTTCTACCCTATCTCTAATGAGTTTTTGCTCTGTAGGCTAAGGTTTGCCTAAAACCAAAGCTCTGATACCAAATGTAACGACCCACTATTTTGGACCATTCAAATCGACAATAATCCACATATGTTTGACTTGAATAATTCAAAATAACAGATTGTAATAAAATTTAGAGCAAATTTAATCAAATACAGAATCACAGACACAGAATATCAGAATAACTCGCAGCGGAAATAAAATAAAATAGTAGTTCATGAAGCTACTATATACAAACTCTCAAAACATATACAAAATCTCATAGTCAAAATAAATATAATAGAAGTCAGGATACATAAATCAATAATACCGAGACAATACTGAATAAGAAATAACTAGAATAGAAGTCGATGAACCAATAGATAAATAAGCTCCAACAGATCTCTAGCTCCAGAAGGTGAATCCAAAGCTGTGATTCTCAGGCTGACCCGAGCGTAAAGTAAAACACAAAACACTCGAGTCAGGACATATATACTTATACAATGTAAACCAACTCAAGTGAACTGTAATAGCAATGCATAATAACTTAAAGGATGCTTGGGATCGCCCATCCTTTAAGGATCCATAAAACCATCAATTTAATTACATCTCGTGGTTAAAATTTCAAAATGGTAATTTATACTTCGAAATCAAATATCATTTCAAATCCATTTCAAAATATCAAAATATTTCAAATTAAATTAATCCATTTAAATCATTTAAAAATGAAGTTATTATATTTAATAGTCAATATTCAATTCTCAAAATTTTACCATTTCAGAATTCATTTATTCACTTAAATTTATTAACACAGTGAAATTTCAACTTTTGCAGCATTTAGAAAATGCTACGGAAAGTTATGTTAAAATCAATTCTAATTAGCAAAAGACATCATTTAGATGCTGTAATAGGTTTAGATTTCAAATAAACTTTAGTTAAATTCAGCAACTACAGCACTTAGTTCATTTTTGTCATTTAGTTCATTTATATCAATTATAGCATTTACAAAATGTTGTAATATCTTTAACTTTAGAAATGATAGCATTTCAGGAATGCTGTCAATTTAAATTTCAAACTTTCACTACAATTTCATAAACAATTAAAATTTATTTAAATCCATTTTAACTTATAAAAATCATATTTTCTTACTTTAAAAACAATCATTTAAATAACCCTTAATTTATGATTTTACAAAGTGAAAATTTCACAAACAATTATCAAATCTTTAGTAATTCACTTATAAAATAAATGTAAAATTTATAATATTTCATTTACTTAACATTTTTATTAAGTTTACCATTTCATAATTTTATTTAAATTCCATTTTATTTTCTTAACTTAACTTTTATTCTAAAACACTTTCACATTTTCCAAGTTAAGTTATACTTCAAATTTCAACTTTTAAACATTTATTTATTTAACTATTTTTAATTTATAGAAAAATCAATAACACTTTATAAAATCATTTTAAATTAAAATAAAAATCAAATTATCATAATATTTACATTTTTAACATATTTTATAATTTCAAGAAAAAATATATATTAACCACGGGTCTGTATATAAAATTTTCTAACCTAAGTCAAATGATACGGATAATATATCATTTCAATCCGTAATTTACAAAGGAAAAATTCGGGTTTTATCATTTCAATCCCGTAATCCCAAGTTAAATGAAATAAATAAAAATCATTCAGGCCTATCATTTCAGCCCATAACTATTTTTTCCTATTCTAAAGTCCGTTCAGGTATGTATCATTTCAACCCATAGTGATTCTATTCTACAAGGAACTTGCAGTGTGATAAACTGATATAAATAAACAGAATAGCGTTATATAATAGTAACAGATGATATGACATGTAATTTATAAATTTAACATCATACATAAATAATCACAGGCAGTTATAGCATAACATAATAGTACTACACATTCAATTGTTGTCAATTCACATTTGCATAAGTATAAAATGTCAGGTGAGATTTACTCACCTCTATGGCTGGAGATTGAAATACAAATGACACAACGGAATCAAAAGCATGATGACAAGACTAGAACTTGAGTGTAGAGTGAGATCCAAGCTATAGATCTTGTGTTACAACCCAAAACAAAACCAAACAAATTATAAATTTCAATGCAACCTTGAAATGATATAACTTTGGAATAAAAACAAATATGAATGCAACGACTTTTGCCTTGCTTTCTACATTTGCTTGCACAGCCTAGGGGATGTTTTGGCTCAGGTTTGGCATGACTTTGGATCAGGTTTGAACATAGGAATGTATGGCATAAAGGCTAGAACAAGTGGAGGAAGTTACAACATAGGAAGGTGAAGAGGTTTTAGGCAACAAAGAGGAGTTTTGGTTCAACAAAGAGGCTCCGCCATGGGGTGTTTGGGGTCGGCCAGTGGAGTGTGGGTCAGGTCAGAGGCTAGAGGGGTGTGTGGTGGTCTGGTCAGAGGTTGTGGTGGCGGCCAAAGGTGGTGGTGGTGGTGGAAAATGAAGTGGTGATGCAAATAGTGGTCACAACATTGTTTTTAAGGCCTAGGTTGCATTTTTGAGGGGTTTGGTCACCATGGTGGGTTCGGCCATGGTCATGACCTGGAGTACAGTTGGTGATGATGGCAGGGAAGAGCTGTAGGAGGTGGTGGCCGTGGATATGAGGAGGAGGAAGTGCAAAAGAATCCAAGAAACAAGGCAAAAACCATGAAAAATGAGAAGAAGAAGAAGAAGGAAAAAGTAGCCATTACTAAATTTTTTTGCAAGCCATGAATAGAATGAGGAACAAATGTTTCTTTTGCACGAATGAGCACTGTAATACACGGCCAAACAAAGTAATACACAGCCAAAAGAAGTAAATGAGGAGTTGTGGCAATTGAAAGGACATAGAAGATGAAAAGACTTCAGTTTCTAAAGTATTTTAAACTCTTTCATATTTCCTTTTTCTTTAATTCAAATAAAACAAAATAAAATCAGAAATTTGACTTTAGAACCGAAACAAAGTAATATAAAATAAAAATAATTAATTAATTTTAAAGAAAATGGAAAAAGAATATAAGAAATTGCTTAAAAATTGAAAACAGGGTCTAGAAATTACAAATAAATCACTATTGACTTTGGAAAATTAACAACTTCATTTTTAAAAATTATTCTAAAGCAAAGTTTTGAAATAAAATAATTCATTTATCATTTGTAAAGTGAAATAAATAATTAAATTTAGAGAAAATAGAAAAAGAATAAAGAAATAGTTTATTTAATTTAAACAAGGCTTAAAACTACAAATAAAACATCACTAGCTTTATAAAATTTCTATTTCACTTTAAAACAAATAAAAGTCAAATAAGTAAAATAAATGATGAAAAAAATAAAGTGGAGATTAAATAAAATAAGGTCTTAAGGAAATAGAGGAATAAATAAAGAATTTCTTTAATTAATTGAAGCTGGAAATTAAAATTTATAAACAGAATACAACTGACACTGGAAAATGTCAAATATACTTTTGAAATGTTTTAAAACCAAAATATATACATAACATGTCATATTACACAATATACACAAATTAGAACAAGATATGACAAATAAAAATATTATTTATATAAATTAAAATACACGATTTTGTTAAATAAAACAATTTACACACAATATTGTAAAAAGCATAACTTTCACAATATTAATCCAATTTCAACGAAACGAAAAGCAGTATTCTTGAAATTAAATCTATTTTCAAAATAAAAGATAAAATTAAAATTTTCAAATATTTAAAATTTAAAAGTCAAAGTTTGACCATTTTGACCAAAATCCACTTTTTTTGGAAATATTCCATTTATCCAGGTTTGGAATTATAATTCACACAAAAATCAAAATTTATATTTAAAATAACAAAATTTATTCTTTAAATAAATAAAAAAAAGTTTTTAAATCAGGGAATTCAATTAAAATAATTAAAATATACAATTAAAATAATCACAAAATACAGGGTTGTTACAATATAAAGAGGAGTGTAAATGAATATTTTGATAACTAATTACTTACTTTCTTCCCTCATCTTAATCTCTTGAAAACTCAATTGAAAATATTCCCTTCTAAATCACATAGAATTAATTTATACTTCATTGTATTGATACAATACTACTTTCTTACTATTTTGAAAACATCTCTCTCAATTCAAAGATCAAAGAGTTGTCCAAGGGGATATAGGATCCATTGTATTCAAAGTTCAAGAAATTGTCTTTGGAAAAACAATCAACTCTATTTGTATATTCTTTGGGTGTGCTTATAGCCTATTCAAATCAAGTGGGTGTGCTTAGTAGCCTAGAAATCTAGCGAGTGTGCTTGCAGTTCGGTCAAATCAAGTGAGTCTACCCTGAGCTCAGAAATTCAGGAGGGTGTGTCTTCTACACTACAAGAAACGGTTGGAAAAGCGACATCACCTAGCGACGGCTAAAAAAGTGGTCGTCGCTAGCCGTCGTTTATCGCGAATACGTACCTGCTAGCCGAGACAGAAAAAATCACTCTCACTCTCCCCCCATATCATCTCAGTTTCTTCTCCCCCGCAAGCTGTCGCCGCCGTCCGCCACCAGGAGCCGTTGCAAGCTTCCATCGCTAATTTCAACCTCTCCAAACTTGCTGGTTTGTCCTATTTTCTATTATCTTTGTTTAATTTAGGTTTAAATTAAATTAGTTGATGATTTAGGGATTTGGAATTGGATGATTTAAGGGTTTGGAATTGATGAATATATGTTATTAGTTTATGATATATAGTTTATTATTTGAACCGGGTCGCAGGTTCGATCTCCGTCTGCCCTACTCCCATTCAAGGCGCGGAGATGGGCCTCCAGCTTACCCAAAACTGGGTGGGGGGAAAAAATCTCTGTGCTGGGCTGGCTAACCTCCTACCTGTATGTGGTCGGACCATGCAGGTGGGGCTCCCTTCGATTTCATCAGGGAGTTTATAAAAAAAATGGTGATTATTGCATATTAGGTGATGATAATTAGTGTTGATTTGGTGGTATTAAGTAGTGAATTTATTGCTTACTATGTTGTTAAAAATTATGGATAATTTAAAAACCAAAAAATAGGCCATGATTATTGAATAATATGTTTATTGATAAGTTTACGAGAATGTTTGTTATACTATTGTAAGTGCTTACTACTTATTTAGTTCACAAAATCGTTAATTAAAATTTATGTAGTTAAACAAAAGTTAAAATATGTTTTAAAAAATTAGATTTAATTAATAAATATTTAAGTAGTTAAATGAATTATAAAATAGTTTTTGCAGTTGTTAAAATAGTAACTCATAGTTCCCATTTGTGAGATAAGGCATATTTTCCGAGTTACTGATAGTTCGCATGGATTTTGATTCATAATTAAACGAATTCTATTTACCTACATTACTAAAAAAAATTAAGATCATTATTTCACTACAGACCACTAATACTTCAATATTAATATTTTTTAATTTGTGCTTTATTTATGTGAACCCCTTAGAGAATTTTTGGCCCCATCTGATAAGTGTTGTATATGATCGTTATATGGATATTCGTTTTTCCACACAACGGACATCTATATTCATCTGATACAACATTTGTTGGATTTGTCCTATTATTTGGACAAGTTACAAACACATTAATGTAATCATATTTTATAAATAATTTCAGTTTAAACGGTTCAAAAAATTTCGATGGCACTTCCTTTTTTCCCTGTGTACACGCATTTGTGTACGATACAGGGAATAAAGGGAAGTGCTGCCGAAATTTTTTAGAATCTTTTAACCTGAAATGATTTATAAAATATGATTACGTTATTGTGTTTGTAATGGGAAGTAGGGTAACCGGCCGTCAAAGTAAAAAACAAAAAACTTAAGAATTGAAAATTTGAATGCAATATTTATTTGAATTTGTTAAAATAGTAAAGGGTTATATATGAATTTTTACAAGACTTTAATATGAAGTGTGTTATTCAATCTTCTAACCTACATTTTACAAATCAGGAAATATATTCGATTATTTTCTCGATCGTAGTTGAATGTATGAACCTCGAAAAGGTATGAAAGGATCAATAAAAGAACGTTTCTGTAACGGTGTACAAGTATTTATTAGATTTGCTCAATCTAATAATCGAAATAACGTAGACATTCGTTGTCCGTGTAGTAAGTGCAAACATCTGAAGCATTGGAAACGAGATGTAGTAGAAGTACATTTGTACAAATTTGGTTTTGTGCCGAATTATTACTTATGGGATCGTCATGGAGAACCTGTTCAACCTACACCTAATCCGGTAGTGTTAGAGGACGATAATACTATGACCAATCCTATGGAAAACATGGTGCACGATGTTGCACGATCAATGTTTCCTACCTTTGACCAAGGTGATGATGGGAACGAAAATGTTGACGAAGAGCCGACCGCGGAAGCTAAAATAATTTATGATTTATTGGATTCTGCTAAGAGGCCATTGTGTGATGGATATACAAGCGGAACCGAATTATCTGTAACCGCCGAATACATCACTATGAAATCAAAATTTAATCTTACAGAAGCTGCATTTACAACAGTTGTACAAACTGCAAAACGACACATGCCACCTAATAATTTGATGTGTGATAGTCATTATAAAGTAAAAAAACTTATGTCTGCTTTTGGATTGCCGTACCAGAAGATAGTTACATGTGTAAAAGGTTGCATGCTGTATTGGAAAGAAGACGCTCATCTTACTAAATGCAGAATATGTAACGAGGAAAGATACAAACCAAGAAAAAAGAAAGGAAAAGAAGTTCCATATAAGAGGATGCATTATTTACCCATCACTCCCAGACTTCAATGGTTATATGCATCTTCTGCTACAGCATGTCATATGTGATGGCACAGTGTGAGAACACCAGAAGAAGGAACTTTGATACATCCATCTGATGGAGAAGCATGGAAACATTTCGATAAGACTTATCCTGAATTTGCGGCAGAGAGCCGTAATGTTAGGCTTGGCTTATGTACGGATGGATTTTCGCCATTTTCTCAGTTTGGTAGTAAATATTCATCATGGCCTATTATTATTACTCCTTATAATTTACCTCCATGGATGTGTATGAAAACTCCATAGATGTTTCTAACGATTGTCGTCCCCGGTCCCGATGATCCGACACAAGGAATTGATGTTTATTTACAACCACTAATCGACGAGTTGAAAACACTGTGGCATGAAGGAGTTGAAACGTACGACATTTCGAGAAAAAGGAATTTTTGTATGTTTGCTTCTTTATTATGGACTATTAGTGATTTTCCCGCGTATGGCATGCTTTCAGATTGGAGCACATCTGGACGTCTAGCTTGTCCTTATTGTATGGATGAAACACGAGCATTTTCATTGAAGTATGGGAAGAAAATTTCTTGGTTTGACTATCATCGGTGTTTTCTACATACCAATCATAAATTTAGAATGGATAAAAAGAACTTTAAAGCTAACAGAGTAGAGAGTATGCTACCACCTAAGGTTTGGATAAGTGAAGAGGTATATGAAATTGTAAAAGACTACCCAAAGATACATGAAACTAGGGTACATGTTGAAATTCCAGGTAAATCGGACATTCATAACTGGTGCAAGCAAAGTATATTCTGGGAGTTACCGTATTGGAAAAATCTCCTACTCCGACATAACATTGACGTCATGCACAACGAAAAAAACGTGTTCGACAACGTGTTTAACACAATTTTGAATTTGAAGGGGAAAACCAAGGATGATGCGAATTCAAGACGTGATATATTAAACTTCTGTAAGCGGCCCGAACTGCAATTATACAACGATAATAAGAAACCCAAAGCATGCTATGAGCTAGACAACAAGCAAGTAAAACTCGTTCTAAAGTGGGTGGAAGGACTTAGATGTCCTGATGGGATTTCTTCTAACCTCCGTAGATGTGTTGACTTTAAAAACAGCAAATTGAGTGGGATGAAAAGTCACGATTGCCACATTATGATGGAGTATTTTTTTCCCGTGATTTTCAAAGAACCGCTGCCTGCAAAAATATGGAGTGTTATAACAAAATTAAGTATGTTTTATAAACAGCTTTGTTCTACGACGTTAAAGGTAGATCGTATACGTAAACTTGAAGTAGAAATCCCTGTACTTCTATGCAAACTGGAGAAAATATTTCCGCCTGGTTTTTTTAATGTAATGGAGCATTTACCTGTTCATCTTCCATCTGAAGCACTCCTTCGTGGTCCTATGCAATATGGATGGATGTATCCATTTGAGAGGTAATTTAATTAATTTCGGTTTTTGTACCACCATATAAATTTAATTAATTTTGTTATAGGTACCTGAATCATTTGAAGAAAAAAATTAGACAAAAAGCACGAGTAGAAGGTTCGATTTGCAAATCGTACCTTGAAGAAGAAGCTTCATTTTTTTCTCACATTACTTTAGTAACGAAGTGAACTTATCGTTCGTAAGTGTTCCCCGTAATGAAGAAACTATTGAGCAGGATTCTTCTGAAACAATGTTATCTATTTTTAGACAACATGGAAGACATGCTGAAAATGTGTGGAAATATGGTTAGATGATAGAGATTACCATGTGGCACACACATATGTTTTTCTAAATTGTGTTGAAGTTGCACCATTTGTCAGGTACTTATGAATTCATATATATTTCAATTATACATGTATATATTAATTATAAAGGAATATAATACATATTTTCATCATATACGAATCACAA
This sequence comes from Allium fistulosum, assembly GCA_030737815.1. Lineage (NCBI taxonomy): Eukaryota > Viridiplantae > Streptophyta > Magnoliopsida > Asparagales > Amaryllidaceae > Allium > Allium fistulosum. The sequence goes on from CM060906.1 coordinate 58,653,788, forward strand.
CATCCATCTGGTGATCTCAGTAAAGAATTTGCTGGATGGTTTTCAAACTACGTTCATGATACAGGAAACTGTGTTATTGAAGAAGGATTACGACATCTTGCTATAGGACCAAAACGAAATATCAAGACTTATCCAATATTCTTCGTCAATGGATTTAAATTCAACACCAAAGATCATGGGGCTGAAAAATTAACATATAACAGTGGTGTATTTGTCAAAGGAAGTGATGATTCAGAGGAGCATAAAAGATTTTAATAGCGTCTTAACACAAGTTTTAGAGTTGACATATTATATACAACCTGCAGAGAAAGTTGTTTTATTCAAATGCAACTGGTTTAGCAATGTTCCTGGCTCCGGAATTAATGTGCACAAAGATTATAAGCTAATTGAAATAAGGCATACATCGCATTACTATAAGTATGATCCTTTTGTATTAGCTAAGCAAGCTTTACAAGTTTATTTTGTTCCATATCCATCCTTAAAAAAAGATAAAGCAGACTGGTTGTGACGACCCGCCCTTCTCGACCCTCGAAAATCGACACAAAATACTCAACAATATAATATGCCGACGATCGAATGCCGGAAAAGACAGATTGTAGAAGAATAAGAAAGTAGATAGAAGAAGAAAGAACTAAACAAATCAGAACCTCACAGTCGCAGCGGATAAAATATAATATATAGAACAGATCTTTACACAAAATGAAAACTATATCTGTTTATATACAATACATCATCATCAGAGTATATCATAATACAATCATCAATAACCAGTCAATCAGTCAATACAACAATCACAGCAGCGGAATAATACAAGTACGAGAAATACGTCTCGGACTCCAGCTCCTTTCCTGAGCTCCATAGCAACCTATCCTGTAAAAATACTCGGTCTGACCCGAGCATTATAATGAAATAACACCCGAGTCAGTCTGGAATACCAGCGCATCATAAATACACCCAATTGATTATTAAAGTTTCAAAAATCCTTTGAAAACAAAAGCATCTCGTAAGACCACGCCACAAATAAACATGTCGGGTTTTTACCTTACGATAGCTAAAACACTTTTTATATCAAAATCCTCTGATATTATAATAGTGTCTATATACAAATACTTATAAAATAGCCGAAATTGTTACATTCATTAAATTCCAGCATACTAGGTATACAAACAAAACACGTACAAGGCACGTAGGGAAAATGGATTTCCAACGAATGACTAGGCACTGGGGTACCACCTGTCACAGTACGTGGCCTAGATCACAGTACCGAGGACCCACCCTAAGTCCCCTGCAACACAAGGCCGGAATCACCTATGGGCAATTCCGAATATAATCACCCCACGGTTGTGATCAGCAACCGCACCACTAAGCCGAAAAAAGGGACATCTAGACAGGGATGACCATACTCTCCAGTGGGCGCTACCCACGAAGCCTTGCTGCATAACCCCTGATTTTCAGTCATTCCCGGTTGATGAGGCTTGAGGCTAAGCGTTACCTTTATAGCACATATCCCTTTGAATGCCCATCGCCCACCTGACGATGTCACGAAAGCATTCGTCCATACAAGTCTGTCCTGGGTCCGAACGGAACCGAAGGCACTATTCCTACTACATCCATTTTGGAAATATCCTCAGGATTAGTAGCGACTAGCCCTTGCACTTCACAGCTCCATCTTCGACTCCGAACACGTTACACGAAACGTACAAACCGGATCGAAGTGGTTTTCGAGAAATAAATCTCAATCCCGGTCTCTTCGAAACGATCAACGCATTTGGCCAATATTGATAGTCGGTGATTTAACTATCAATTCACATTCACAAGCATCCATAAGCATCCATCACACAATAAATAATCTCACACATTATTTATTCTTCCCTTTAATATCTTTAAAAGATATATTTTCACATTTCAAAACTCATTTTGAACGACTTCCCAATTTCTTCCTTACAGGGTAAAGCCTTACCATTTATTCCCATTTGGAAAAACCAAGCTTAAACAATTTAGATTAAAAACAATTAAAATACTTTATAGCGAAATATACTTATAAATATATAAATGTACTTCTAGTTATTTACTCAAAATATAATTTCAAAACTACTTTAAATAGTATTTATTTAATAGGATATAACTCGATTTAAATAAGGGTTCAATTTACTAAATATTTACAGGTAGTGTTTTTTAAAAAAGATAATACTAACCTTTTCCATAACTTAAACAAATAACTTTAAAATAATTTAAACTTTTCTTCTCTAAAAATAATAATTTCTTGAAAATACTCTTTAAACAATTTAAACTTTAAACTTTTACTTAAATATAAACCTTTAAAACTCTAACTTGGTTTTTCCCAGGGAAACACTATCCCGTTCAAACATTCCAAAGTATCCTTCATATAAATCCAAACAATTTATTTCAAATTCAATTTATGTTTACAACATAAATTCCCAATTCCATACTTATCTATAACTTCATCCGAAGTTTACACTCAATTTCCCATACCCGGAAATTCATTTTTAAAATATAGTTTAAAACATTTTTTAAGTAAGATAAATTTGGAGAATTCTTCAATGAAAACCATATTTCCAATTTACTTAAATAAAATCCAATGGAGAAAACGGTATTTTAAAATATTCTATTAAAACTGTAAATTTTACATTTGGAAGCTTCATTCCAACACATTTAAATTTCCGGATAACACTATTCATTATTAAAATAAACCATCGTTATTTAAAAACAAATTGTAATTTCCATAGAATTCATTCCCAGAAATTTATACTTCCCATTTATTCATTTTATAAATCTCAATTTGGCCAATTTACATTTTCCATCCAAACCAGATTTCAAATTCTATTCTTTGAAATTCTTATTTTAACCATTCATTTTATTTCGTAAAAACCTAATTCAATCCATTTATAATTAAATTCTGGAATTGTAATTTATACAACAATTATCACAATACAGTTTAATTTAAGATTTATCAATCACAACAATATAAACAGGCATCATTATCAATTATAAAATAATTGCTACATTGTGAGGAATCCAGTTGGATCCCTCCAACCTGTTTCTCCCTGCATCACAAATATTAGCACATCACGATATAAATATCAATCCAAACTGATAACCACAGTTATAATCAACCAATCACACAGATATTTAAATATTATCTATTAATCTGCCTAGCATCCAGATGTGAGTGAGAAAACTCACCTTGAGTTTCGGCGAGCGTTCGAAATTTAAATTAAACCGGACGACGTCCGATTTAACCCAAATTTCTACTTGCCCGGAATAACTCCGGATCTGCGCCATCGCGTAGTACATCCCTCTGCGATTCCAATGCTTCCAAAATCGTCCGAATCTGAGATCGTACAGAAAAGATATTTATTTTCAAAGTTTGAAAACGATTTGAAAACAAAATTCTTTTTTTTTTTATAATAATACCAAAACAAGATCAACCGTTCACACAGCAAGAAGAAATCACGGCCGCAATATCATTCTCCCTCCTTTCACGTTCGCACGCTCCAGTTAAACAAACCCATCATCACCGAGATTTTCGAACTGCCGCACGTATCTCCAAGCACCCGGATGCCAATCCAGGGTCGCCACGTCGAAGGCCTCCATGCGCCGCACCCACGCCTCGAAGGGCGTTGAAATCGAGCCACCCCTCGCCTTCTGATTCACGCTTGAACGACCAGCGAACGCAGCCTAATAGCACCTCCAATCGACGACCTAAATGAAACTTCAACCATATGGATGGGTAGATCACGACACTCCCTTCGATTTACTAATTGAAAACTTTTGAAATCGCTGCTTGGATTTCGAGATTTTTGAGGGGGAAGACAAGAAGATATCGGCCATTGGTATAAGCAAACGGCGGCTGGTAATAAGGATACTAGGGTTTAATGATATAAGTGTATATATATATATTTAATATTATTTAATTAATAAAATATCTCAATTTAACCGTTAATGCAAACAACCTCCAATTCTCACGTTCCGACAGGCTATCTTGGGGTTTTTCCGCGTTCCGGACACAATGGAACAGGTTTCGTAAGCTAATTCGATCGTATGCGCGAGATACAAAATTAAACGGTCAATTTAAAATTAAATCGGTTAAATCGATTTCGATGCGTTTCGAGCTGCCATGGACAAACGACAACTCCGATTGCTACGAAAATTGAAATCCGATAATAACTAACTATTACGGATCCAATGGAACTGGTTTCGTCGAATTCCGAGACTGCGCCCCGGAAGGCTAATTTAACTCGTCTATTAAACCAGGCGATCTTCTGAAATTATCACTTGTTATTTTAGTTTAAACCAATTTTTTTTTTAGTTCAAAATAAATCTTAAACCCATATTAAACATTTAAAATGAATTAAATGTTCAAATTCAATGGCTTAAAAATACGGGATGTTACATTGGTGGGTTGTTTTTAAAACGAAGGCAAGATATACATTTGATGGAAATAATATTCCAGATGAAGCAGCGTATCAAGCGGATCTCGAGCCAAATACTGAAATAGTGATAACCGATGACATTGATGTAGGGTCGTTGACTGATGAATCGAATGTTTTAATAGATGCATTTGTAAGTACCGAAGAAAATGATATAGAGTACGAGACCGAGTCTGAATCAGAATACGATGAAGACTGATCATAGATGGCATCGCTTGTTGTATAATTCTGAGCTATGTATTAACAATAATGACTATGTTATGTAATATTCTGAGCTATGTAATAATTCTGATGACTATATATGATCTGTATCAGTCTGAGTTATGCATTATTCTTTTTATGTATGATTTTTTCGATGATTATGTGCAGAGTATGTTTATGTGATGATTACCACTTGATTAATAATTATGTGATGATTATGCGACGATTAATGATTATGTGATATTGATTGATGATTATGTGATGCTTATGTTATCAGTACTTTTTTCTAAGTAGTACATCTCAGTCACCTTCACTTGGAGCTATGTCTGATAGGCGCCATTATCGACGTAGTACATCTCGGTCACCTTCACTTGGAGCTATGTCTGATAGGCACCGTTATCGACGTAGTACATCTCAGTCACCTTCACTTGGAGCAGGTCCGAGTAGCTCTGAGCCAGATCTCCGTCGAGTTGCGGAGATAGTTCCAAAATGTGCTGGGTATGTATCAAACTTATTTGAATTATATTATATGAAATATATTGAATATATACATCAACATTTCTACAGAGGGTTTGAGGTAGAGCCGTCCGATTTCATTTTACAAGTATCAAAGGAAGCATACAACAGTAGGATGTCCGGCTGTTGGCCTCAGTGGGATAACATCCCAACACATATAAAAACGCAATATGGGCTGATCTTATGGTAAGTACAACTTTGTAATATATAATTATGCCTTATATGAAACAAAAAACAATATGCCATCATGCCTTATGATATCAGTTTTATGTATTCTGTTCTGCTCATTGTTTTTTAATTATATAATCTCTTTTACATAACACGTATGATAATTCAATATGCAGGCAGCTGTACGTGTGAATCCGTAGGATATGGATGTTTTTATAAATCATTGGAATAAAAAGATGCAGAAAAATTACAGAGAGACTCTTTCAAGGGCTAAGAGTTCAGGGAAAAAGCCAAGTTGGATGGGGGATGATATTTGGGCTGGATTCCAACAATATTGGGAATCTGAGGCATTCAAAGTAAGTTATATTGTCATTGTATTTTTACATTTAAATGTGTTGAATTATTTTACTTAATAGTGTGTATAAATTAATAGGAATTATCGGCAAGAAACAAGGCTAATAGGAACAAAAACCCTGCTTTACATCGTGGTGGCTCGAAACCCTTCCAACAACATAGGAGGGAATTGGTAAATAAATTAACTATTCTATTCTATTCTTGTATATACTCATGCAATTTATCAATATAATCTATTCTTGTATATATTCAGTGGGCAAAGTATGGAAGGGAGCATACAGCGGCTGAGGTTTTCAGAGTCACACATGCAGTGGAGCATACAGATGAGGATGGGAATGTTTCATATGATTGGTCGGATGACAAGGCTGCTTCTGTAATGGTAAATATGTTTATTTCTGTAATGAAAATATTTCATATTCGTTTATTTCACAGTAAATAAGTAAATTGTATATCAATTGTGTCAAATATTTGTTCGTAATTGTAGGAGAGATATAATACAGAGCATGAACGAGCGATACAAGCGAGTGGACGGGAGTCGCTTACGGTTGATGAGTCTAATCGGATATGGGACTCAATCATTGAACTGGCAAGTCAAAACAGGCGATACAGTTTCGGCAATATGGTATGTACTCAACGTTTACACAGTAGAAACCTGTATGACATGAACTTCTTATTCATTTGAGTTTTTTACCGATAACTTGAGTTTTCTTATTGTTATTGTATGCCATGAACTTCTTATTCAGTTGAATTATTTCATAGGCTCTTAATTTCCAAAGAGCATATAGGAGATCCATAGACGAGGAAGAGATTGCTCGGATGCAAACACAATTGGATGAGCTCAATGATTAGCGGAAGAGTCATTTGGCGACGCAGATAGATGAACGTATTGCTGCCTGGAGCATGGGTCAATGCCCGAGGAAGGAGGTGCAGATGATGATGATGCTTAGTTGATTTGTTTTGACGGGTACGTTATATATATATATATATATATATATATATATGTACATATTATGAGGGGTTTGACATTTGGTAATTTGGATGTTGTGATTGATACTTAGTGTTTTGGTGGATTTGATATTTTGGTTGTTGTCATTGATACTTTGGCACTTGATACGTACTGGTCGTTTAATTTAGTTATGTGGGTTGGTTTGGTGGATTTTCATAGTTGGTTATGTTGATTTTCTTATATGATTTTATGAATATATGTTGGAATATGCAATATTTGATGATTTGGTTGTGTTGATATTGATTATATGGTATGATGGAATGGTATTATATGTGCGGAATGATGAAATTATATTATTTGGATTGATTGGGATTGAGGGTTGAAGGTGCTGCAATGTGGCAGTAAATTGATTCCAGGTTTGCAACGGTTAGCGACGGCCAAATGGTCGAATATAGCGACGGCTAGCGACGGCCAAATTGCAACGCTTTGCAACGGTTTGCATCAACAACCTGGAAAACCAACAACCCCAACGGTTGCTACCACGTGGACACTTAGCCGTTACAAGCCATTGCAAAAAGAACGACGGAGCCGTCGCTTTGGCCGTCGCTTTCTTTGTTGCAACGAGATAATTTGCAACGACGGCTAGCGACGGCCGCCAACGGCTAATAGTCGTCGCTAAACAGTGCTTCTTTTGTAGTGCTAGCCTCGAAATCGAGATTGTATATGGGTTTTCCTTCTGCCCGGTTAAAGATTAGCAATAGAAAAGAAAGCTGTATGAACAACTGTGTGTGACTAGATGTAGGAGAAATTCAAACCGGTATAAAATCTCCGGTATCATCTCTTTAACTCTCTATTTTAATTTATTGTTTTTATTTTTATATGTGATGTTGGCATATTTCTTCGTTGATAATCTATGATTTAATGTTAATCTTGAAAATTTTTTTAAAAGATTTACATAAGTTGGAAAACGCTATTCACCCTCCTTTAGTATTTAGTTAACCTTAAGATCTACAATTTTGCAACCCACACAATCTTCCATATAGCAAAACAATGTTCTGTGTATCTATATAGCAATATAAAAGGAATAATTAGGATGTAAATATCCATATTATTTATATACTTACTAATTCAATATTGTAGAGTGTTACACTAACATAGGAAGGTGCAACAAGTTTAACTATCTGTATATACTCTAAAAAATCCATGATGATGTGAGCATATGCTTTATTTATTGTTGTGCATATTGTTTAAGACAAAAAATTGCATATAAAAACCATCATTGTATCCATTATATCTATTAGTTTCTAAAATTAATGATATCTTATGTACTAACAAAGTGAGTAAAATCCCACTTTTATAGTTTTCATCTATTTGGTAGTATTATAAATGAATAAATGACGGCCTTAAAGAGAAACTGGATGTTGATGTAAAAACCTACCAATGACCATGCTCCTATAAGCACTTGCACTAATTGGAACAGTTTCATGCAGCAACCTTCAAGTTGTTGGGTATATGAACCTTTTACACATTGGAATAAGGCTAAAACACAAGATGAGGCAAATTTAGCAGGTTCACAAATTGAATAGTGTACATAATGTTAACAGAAGCATGGGAACACATCTGAGGAATACAAAAACTGAAATGATACAAAATCTCATGAGGTTAAGGAATATTTTATTCAAAAGGTAGTCAGTATTCAGTATTTCGAATCGTTAGAGGAATATATACATCTCATGCTATCACCTTTGTTTCACATAACCAAAACAAGTTAATTGCTAAGGTAAACATTCATGTGTGTATGCATGCTTTTAGTTCAATATCCATATCAACATGGTGAAGTATAACACAAATATAAAAGATACATGTTCAGTTTCAAATCTAGCTATAGAAGAGTCAGGTGGTTTAATAATACAAACAAACATACAAATATTTTCTGCATTGAATATAGTAGTTTAAGACGTAAGAAGTTGAACTACCATTGCACTAACGTACGGATGTAGTGAAATATCCCGCTTCAAGGAAATTACTCACATGCGTGACAGTAATATCAACTTCTGCCCTACCTGAGCTCCTGCCGTTCAGACCATATGTGCCTTGCATTCCAGACCTATGCATGATAGTAAGATTTACAGATTTTCATAAAATGGAGTCACAAAGATAATGATCTCGTATTTTAAGTTGTATGTATATCTGTGTGTGTAAGTACAACTACGTATATGTCGAAAATAGTAACGCAAAGAAGCATATATGGGAAACCAAAATAACCAAATTTGATTCATACTACTACAGTACTACCTGATGACAACCCTTTTCTAAACAAACTTTGCTATCCAAAACCATAAACTAATTCTCAAACTATTTGAGTTTAGGTCAGATTATCTACTAGGTTTAGTAAACCATCGTATAACATAATTAAGGCCTATAAAAATTATCGACTTGAATATCTTAGGTTCATGTTATTTATTAGCATAATATACCGTGTAACTCCATAGATTATAGCTGACACAGCGGATATTCACAAAACTTCGCAACCAACGGTGCAAAGCGATGGAACGATGAAAATGTAAATGAATCGATGGATTAATGATACAAAAATGTCCAAATCCGTTGATCTCGCGAGATACCGGACTTTAGCTATCTTCGACACGTTGATCGCGCACGATGCCGTGAGAGAAGATCTACAATTCTTCGAACGTTGATCAAGCGTACTTGATTTCATGAATTGGCTTCAACAGTCGTTGATTCGAGCACACTCGAATGCCGAAAGTGAAGATAGGAGATAACACTCAACTACCAATTTTAATGGTGGCACAAGAGCACACAAAAATTTTTTTATTCAAATTGACTAACTATTACAAATGACACAACATCCATATTTATAGGGTTTTACAACTCAACACACGACTTAAGAAAATTACAAAACAAGCAACTTACAAAACAAACGACTTAATAAAAGAAACGACATAACAAAAGAAAATACAAACGACTTAAAAAAAACATTACATCACGACTTAACAAAATGCCACATAACATCATATGAAGGTATTACAGCTCTTCGCAACCTAAAGAATCAACTTCTGGAATTTGCGACCTAACGAATGCGACTTAGGGACATTCGCGAGATAAGTATGTGGAGCGACCTACTGGAGACGACAACTTAAGACATCTCGCGACCTAACGAAGCTCGCGATCCATCGAACAGCGACTTAGGGAAAGAAGCGGCATATCACTTCGCGACCTAAGGAAGAAGCATAGCAGCGACCTACCGGGGAATTCGCGACCTAGGTTGAAGTTTGCGGCATAGGCTTGTTCGCGACCTAGGGAAGAGTGACTCGCGGCATCGTCTTGTTCGCGACCTAGAGCGGAGCAACCTAAGGAATCTGGGACTTCTCACGACCTAGGCTGGAATCCATCGCGACCTAGGCTGGAAACAAGCGTTACCTTCTGGAGCTCTCCGCGATTTAAGGAGGAGGAAATTCGCGACCTTCGATTTAGGAACTCGCGACATACGGAGGAGGAGGAACTTTGCGATCTAGGTGAGGTACGTGCTGCATCATCCTCCCCTGGTTGAGAGAAATTCGTCCTCGAATTTAAAGTTTCTTCTTCTTTGACACTCTTATCTTCATGAAATGGAACCAAGTGTTTGATATTGTCAACGTTGGCAATAGGAAGATGACCCGGCAAACTCAACTTACAAACATTCTCATTAATTCCCTTCACAACTTCCAAACGACCCATCCCTCCAGCATCTAGCTTGTTGTAAGTACCAACAAGAAATCGTTCAACCATCAAGTAGATAGATTCGTTGCCACTTTGCGTCTTCATCAAACCCAATAACGAGTCCATACTTACCTCCACCCATAATCTAGTACGTATAGGTAATGACATACAGAATCCTGACTTCGTCGTGGTCTCTTTTGAAATTTGATAATTATGGCTCTTTTGAACAAACCTTTCAACCTCCTTCCTTATTGACGGCCCAAAACAAGACGTTGCAATCAACTGCATGGTACGATCACAGTCCTCGTGTCTTCCTACATGTAAGTCTTTGATAACTCTTATTCGCCAACTGCAATCAGGAGTATACAATTGCCTTCCTTCAAACAGAAACCCATCAACTAGTCTTCTCAACTCTACCTGCTCTGTTGGACACATATGATTACGTGGCATATGCGGTACAATAGCACCTGGCACTTGATCAACATGATGTTATACGTCCCTCAGTGGCAGTAATTCCTTGGACAACTCTGCAGGAGCTACATCTTCACATTCATTCACCACTGGCTTAACCTCTTCGAGAATTTCAACACTTTCACTGGTTTCATTTTCATTTAACAGGAATACTTCTGCACTATCCTCCACTTCTTTAACAAACTCTCTTGTAGATTGTAGACTAGTCGAATCTACTTCCTTCACCAATGAATTACCCCCTTCAGCTCCTGACACACTTTCTTCATCTTCATCAAACTTTGCTGGTTGTGAATTTTCAACCTCATGTTCATCAGATTTTGTTGGTTGAAAATCATCAACTTCATCTTTATCAAACTTCGGTGGTTGTGAACAATCGACTTCATCTTCCATATCAACAAATTCCTTCAAAGACAACAAAGTCTTTAGTTCCTCGATTTCCTCCAATTTGTTTTCACTATGTTGACGCCTTTTTGGAACCAAAGTGATTCGTGTATCCTCGAACATAAAACTGTAGCTATTGGTGCGACCATCATGTTGCACAGCTCTATCGTATTGCCATGGTCTTCCCAACAACAAATGACATACATCCATGTCAACCACATCACACCAAATTTCGTCTTTATATTTCTTCCCAATCGAAAAATTTACACAAGCTCTTCTGCCAACCTTCACTTCCCCACCTTTTCTCAACCAAGCTAACTTGTAAGGTTTAGGATGCTTCTCAATCTTTAATGCCAACTTCTTCACAACCTCGGTAGAAATGATGTTATCACAGCTTCCTGCATCAATGACAAATTTACAAACCTTCCCCAGAATAGTGCATGTCGACTGGAAAATATTGCTCCTCAACCAACTAGAATCATCTTCTTGCTTTGGCGTTAAACATGATCTCCTCAACAACAAACTACAACCCTCATCTCCTGTAAATAATTCTTCCTCTTCAACTGGTAGTGAATTGACACACTCTACCTCTGAATCTTCATTCTCAATCTCCGCAATCATTGCTCGCTTCTTTGGTTTTGTACATTCATTGCTTTTATGGCCCAACTCTTGACAATTAAAGCATTTGAGACTACTATTGACCTTTGCTTTGTTGGCTTCATTCATAATCGGCTTACTGACGACTTTGGAAACATCCGCACTGCTATTAACATCCTTGTTCTGGTTGTTGGAATTCGTAAACACACCACCACCTCTCCTACCTTGCTTCTCCCAAGCTAGAGCTTTTTGATGTGCTTCAGCAATAGATTTGGGATCAAACATATTCACCATATCTTGAATCTGCATTCTCAACCCTCCAACAAATCTAGCGGTCAACTGTTCCTCCGTCTCCATGATGTCATTCCTCACAATCAATTGATCAAATTCATCCGCATAATCATTCACTGACTTTGTTCCCTGTCTCAGATTCTGCAATCGTTGATACATAAGAGACTGATAATTATACGGCAAGAATGTAGCCTTCATTAATTTCTTCATCTTCTCCCATGTAGCAATCTTTGACTTCCCCATTCTCTTCCGTGTAAGTTTAGTTTGTTGCCACCATGCTATAGCTCTTCCTCTCAAACGAGTAGCAACCAACTTAACTCTCCGATGCTCGGGAACTTCCTTAAAGTCAAAAATCTCTTCAACATTAGACAACCAATCAAGGAATTCTTCAGCTTGCATACTATCCTTGAATTCTGGAATTTCAGTTTTCATCCCCGATTCCCATCGTCGATCATCTTCAACATCCCGATATTGATTTCGTACTTGGTCTCGATCTCGATAATGAATATTATTTCTATCACTTTCTTCATCATAATCACATGTATTTCGATATGGCTCATACTCAAACTCACGTGGAGTTCTTATCTCTTCATTTCTATACTCATGATGTCCTCTTCTCAATGAAACTGAAGATTCTCTTCTTTCTCGGTAAGTTTGCGGCGACACCCTCCTCGCTTTCGTAACCGATGGCGAAACTCTGTTTCCTCCATGGTTCGAGACTGGCGACCTTCTCCTTTGACTTTGATTCATGTCAATCATCAGTTTCTCTAACTTCCCAATGCCTTCATCAAATTTCTCATTGATACGTTGTTCCATTTGCTCAGCTTCTTCTCTTCTATACACATTGGCAATATTCTGATGACGATTAACTCTTCTCGAAGGCATGATTGAATCTTCAACAAACTTCAACTCTCGGCTTGAACAAATCTAAACTTGAACACTTCAACTTTGCTCCAACAGGCTCGGCTTAGCTATGATTGGCTAAGTCTGGGCTCTAATACCAAATGACGCAGCGGATATTCACAAAACTTCGCAACCAACGGTGCAAAGCGATGGAATGATGAAAATGTAAATGAATCGATGGATTAATGATACCAAAATGCCCAAATCCGTTGATCTCGTGAGATACCGGACTTTAGCTATCTTCGACACGTTGATCGCGCACGATGCCGTGAGAGAAGATCTACAATTCTTCGAACGTTGATCAAGCGCACTTGATTCCGTGAATTGGCTTCAACAGTCGTTGATTCGAGCGCACTCGAATGCCGAAAGTGGAGATAGGAGATAACACTCAACTACCAATTTTAATGGTGGCACAAGAACATACAAAAGAAATTTTATTCAAATTGACTAACTATTACAAATGACACAACATCCCTATTTATAGGGTTTTACAACTCAACACACGACTTAAGAAAATTACAAAACAAGCAACTTACAAAACAAACGACTTAATAAAAGAAACAACATAACAAAAGAAAATACAAACGACTTAAAAAAACATTACATCAGTACCAACGACTTAACAAAATGCCACATAACATCATATGAAGGTATTACAGCTCTTCGCGGCCTAAAGAATCAACTTCTGGAATTTGCGACCTAACAAATGCGACTTAGGGACATTCACGAGATAAGTATGTGGAGCGACCTACTGGAGACGACGACTTAAGACATCTCGCGACCTAACGAAGCTCGCGACCCATCGAACAGCGACTTAGGGAAAGAAGCGGCATATCACTTCGCGACCTAAGGAAGAAGCATAGCAGCGACCTACTGAGGAATTCGCGACCTAGGTTGAAGTTTGCGGCATAGGCTTGTTCGCGACCTAGGGAAGAGTGACTCGCGGCATCGTCTTGTTCGCGACCTAGAGCAGAGCGACCTAAGGAATCTGGGGCTTCTCGCGACCTAGGCTGGAATCCATCGCGACCTAGGCTGGAAACAAGCGTTACCTTCTGGAGCTCTCCGCGATTTAAGGAGGAGGAAATTCGCAACCTTCGATTTAGGAACTCGCGACATACGGAGGAGGAGGAACTTTGCGATCTAGGTGAGGTACGCGCTGCATCAATAGCTATCATTCTCCCCTGACATGTTTTATATGGATGGCTTGAAAATTTTACAACAAAAACTAGGCTCACCTGAATAAGGGCAATTCACCACATGATAAATAAACCCTTTGAGTTAAAGTCTTCTACATAGCCACCTTGAATAAAGTAAAAGCGGACTTCTTCTAATTTGGTAGTATTGTTAATGGGTTCTGTAAAAGGATTGATCAAATTCCTGAATTCCACCACATATTCTCCGGTCCATTGCTTTCCCATGAATGTGACGCAGCGGATATTACAAAACGATCTTCAATCGATGAAAGTAGCAATCTGTGGATTGATGAATGCTGAATTGCCCGAATTCGTTGATCCGAAGATACCGAACTCTAGCTATCTCGAACTCGTTGATCGCGCACGATACCGGGTTCAAAGATCTTCAATTCTTCAAGCGTTGATCAAGCGCACTTGATTCCACGAATCGGCTTCTACAATCGTTGAATCGAGCGCACTCGATTATCCGAAAGAGGAGATAGGAGATTACACTCAACTACCAATTTGAATGAAAGCACAAAGCAATCAAAAGAGAATTTTATTCAAAAATCAACAACCTTTACAAATGACTTCACTTGCCTATTTATAGGCTACAACACACCAAAACAGAAAAGGTACAAGTCATAAGTCGGCAACCGACTTATCAACATCTCCGACTTAACATAAGTCGTATACTATTTACAACACAGTTCAGAAAACTTAAAAATATTACAAGTACTAAGTCGGTTCCGACTTATCAAAGTCTCCAACTCATCATAAGTCGTACACGACTTACAACCCAACAGAAGACAGACGACTTATAACAGATGCGACTTAACAACCAACACAACAGTCACTTCCTTCGACTTAAAAATCCATGGTGTAGATTAACTCGCAGAAGATACCACGCTTCAGTCTTCAGCGACTCATCCCAACGGCAGAGATTAACTCGGAGGAAGATCCCACGCTTCAGTCTTCAGCGACTCATCCCTTCTCTTAAGTCGTAGACGACTTATCCCTTGTTTGTTTTCAACTCGTGTTTCCCTTCCTGGATCCTTCTTCTTAAGTCGTAGACGACTTATAGCTCTGTCTTTAACTCGTGGTTGACTTACCTCCTCATCTCCGTTGAGTCGTGGACGACTCATACCTGTTTCCTTAAGTCGGAGACGACATATATCTTCCATCCAGTTGAGTCGTGGACGACTTATAGCTGCTCCGTTAACTCGTATACGACTCATCAACACCGAACGACTCATGCTCTCCTTAAGTCGTAACTTC
Organism: Allium fistulosum; assembly: GCA_030737815.1. NCBI lineage: Eukaryota > Viridiplantae > Streptophyta > Magnoliopsida > Asparagales > Amaryllidaceae > Allium > Allium fistulosum. The sequence goes on from CM060906.1 coordinate 58,669,237, forward strand.
CTCCCATCTGAACTGGTAGGTCGTAGATGACTCAATGTCCATTCGTTAGCTCGCCGCTTCCCCTCACATGGCTTCATAAGTCGTAGACGACTTATGCCTTCCCCTTTGGTTTTCCAGATGAGTCGTGGACGACTCATCACCGCCTCCTTAAGTCGTAGCCGACTCATGCCTGTCTTTATGAGTCATGGACGACTCATCATCGTTTCCTTAAGTCGTATACGACTTATATCTTCACCTTTGGTTGTCCAGTTGAGTCGTGGACGACACATCAATGCCTCCTTAAGTCGTAGACGACTTATGCCTTGGTCAAATAAAGGTTGCGCTGCATCATCCTCCCCAGGTTGAGAGAAATTCGACCTCGAATTTGCACACTCTTCATCCCCAACAAACTCATCCCCATGATATGGTACAAGATGTTTAACATTGAATACGTCAGATATATACACATCATCTGGCAGCTTCAGTTTATAAGCATTTTCATTGATTCGTTTCACAACTTCCACCGGACCAATTTTCCTAGCTTTCAACTTGTTATAAGCGCCCACTGGAAAACGATCTTTCGTTAATACTGCATAAACCATATCTCCTTCATTAAACTCAACATTTCGTCGTTTCAAGTCTGCAGCTCGTTTATATTTCTCATTTGCTTTCTCCAATCGTTCTTGAACGATTTTGTGACATTCCGCCAACCCCTCGACAAAATCAGCAGCTTTCTTAACTGTCTTCTTTGAGCGTGGTATCGCAGTTAAATCCAACGGTCCTTTCGGTAAGCTTGAATAGACAATCTGGAATGGACTGAACCCCGTACTTCGATTCACCGCATGATTATGAGCAAATTCTGCCTGGCATAGCTTCACATCCCAACTTTTCAGATTATCTTGAACAAGACACCTCAACAAGTTTCCCAATGATCTGTTGACCACCTCAGTCTGTCCATCCGTTTGTGGGTGATAAGCACTACTAAACTTCAGCTTCGTTCCCACCATTTTCCACAAACTTAGCCAAAAATGACTCAGAAATCGAGTATCTCTATCCGACACAATAGATTCTGGCAATCCATGAAGTCGATAGATCTCCTTGAAAAACAACTGAGCAACATGAACAGCATCTGCCGTCTTCTTACAAGCAGTAAAATGTACCATTTTCGAAAATCTGTCAACCACCACATAAATGGAATCATTACCACGCTGCGTTCTCGGCAAACCCAACACAAAGTCCATACTGATATCCACCCATGGTTTTACAGGTACAGGTAACGGCATATATAAACCAGCATTAGTCGCAGTTCCTTTCGAAACTTGACAAATATGACAACGTTCCACAAACCTCTCTACTTCTTTCCTCATCGATGGCCAAAAGTAGGACTGTGAAATCAACTGTAACGTACGGTCTCTTCCAACATGTCCTTCTTCGTGTAACTTTTTGATAATCTTCATCCTCAGACTACCCTCCGGTATGCACAATCGATTTCCTTTGAACAGAAAACCATCTACTATCACGAAATCATCCGTCTCTCCCTCCTTGACTTTATCAACAAATTTTGCAAAATAAGGATCATTAGTAAATAAGTCTGGCAACATTTCAAATCCCGTCACTTCAACCTTCAGTGTAGTCAACAAATGACTCCTCCTACTCAAAGCATCAGCCACACGATTTGTCACCCCTGACTTGTGTTTAACAACAAAAGTAAACTGTTGCAGATATGCAATCCACGATGCATGTCTCGCTGAAATCTTGTCTTGCCCTTGCAAATGCTTCAATGCTTCATGATCAGTGTAAAGAACGAACTCCTTCTGAAATAGATAGTGTCTCCAGTGTTTGATAGATTGTACAACGGCATAAAACTCCACATCATATGTACTGTATCTTATCTTTGCTCCTGACAACTTCTCACTAAAATATGCAATTGGACGTCCCTTCTGACTCAACACCCCTCCAATCCCAACCTTGGATGCATCAGTATGTAGTTCAAACACCAACTGAAAATCAGGTAGCACTAGAATTGGTGCAGACGTCAGCAATTCCTTGATCTTCCCAAAAGCACTCCCTGCTTCCTCTGTCCATGCAAACTGTTTACCTTTCATGCAATCTGTAACAGGCGCCATCACACTACTAAAGTGTGGAATAAACCTTCGATAGAATGAAGCCAACCCATGAAAACTACGAACTTCCGATATCGTCTTGGGCTGCGGCCAATTTCTGATCGCCTCAACTTTACTTTGGTCAACCTGTATTCCTTTCTCTGAAACAACATACCCCAGAAATAAAACACTATGCGTCATGAACACGCATTTCTTTGTTGCAGCATAGAATTGTTCTTGTCGCAATACCATCAGCACTTCTCTAAGATGATTCAAATGTTCCTCTGGACTCCCACTGTAAATAAGAATATCATCGAAATACACCACCACGAATTTCCCAATGAACGGTCGAAAAATCTGATTCATCACCCTCATGAAAGTACTTGGCGCATTTGATAAGCCAAACGGCATGACCAACCACTCGTATAGACCCTCCCTAGTTTTAAAAGCAGTCTTCCACTCATCTCCTGGTCTGATACGGATTTGATGATATCCACTCTTCAAATCAATCTTCGAAAATATAGTAGCTCCGCTTAGTTGATCTAACAAGTCATCCAACCTCGGCATCGGAAATCTATATCTCACAGTAATCTTGTTCAATGCTCGGCTGTCAGTGCACATCCTCCACGTCCCATCCTTCTTGGGTACCAATAAAGCTGGTACAGCACAAGGACTCAGACTCTCCTGCACACGTCCTTGCTCAAGCAATTCCTCTACCTGCCTTCGCAACTCTTCATGTTCCTTCGGACTCATTCGATAATGTGGTCTGTGTGGCAACACAGCACCTGGAACAAGATCTATCTGATGTTGTATATCTCTTAACGGTGGCAATTCCGTTGGTAACTCCTTTGGAAATACATCGTCAAATTCTTTCAAAATTGGTTTAACTTCTTCTGGAATTTCAACTTCTTCACTGCTCTCACGCCCAATCAACAAGAATACTTCCGGCTCTTCTTCAACTTCTTTAACAAACTCCTTTAAAGTCAATAAAGTTTTCAGCTCTTCAATTTCTTCTGACTTACTTTCTTCTTGTGATCTCTTCTTCGGAACTAATATAATCTTTGTGCCTTTAAACATAAAACTGTAGCTATTGGTCCGTCCGTCATGTAGTACTGCTCGATCATACTGCCATGGTCTTCCCAATAATAAATGACAAACATCCATCTCTACGACATCACACCAGATTTCGTCTTTGTATTTCTTCCCAATAGAGAATGGTACACGAACTCGTCTATCCACTTTCACTTCTCCTCCTTTTCTCAACCATGCTAACTTGTATGGACTCGGATGTTTCTCTGTTTTCAATTTCAACTTTGTCACAGCCTCGGTCGAAATAATATTATCACAGCTTCCTGCGTCAATCACAAACTTACACACCTTCCCCAGAATAGTACATGTTGACTGAAAGATATTACTCCTCAACCAACTAGCTTCCTCCTGCTTTGGTGTTAAACACGATCTCCTCAGCATTAGGTTACAACCTTCATCTCCTGACGCAATATCCTGCTCATCCTCCTCAACTGGACTAGAACACTCCCCATCAACATCCTCATCTTCAACTTCTATAATCATGGTTCGTTTCTTCGGCTTTGGACACTCACTGCTTTTATGACCCAATTCCTGACAATTGTAACATTTGAAACCATTGTTAACCCTTGTCTTCTCAACCTCCTTCACCACTGGTCTACTGATAGGTTTAGAAACATTAGAACTTCCTCCAACACCCTTCGCTTGATTGTTAGGATTAGTAAACACACCACTTCCTCGTCTCCCTTGTTTTTCCCAAGCCAACGCTTTCTGATGTGCTTCTGCCACAGATCTTGGATCGAACATATTAACCATATCCTGAATCTGCATTCTCAATCCCCCAATGAATCTAGATGTCAGCTGCTCTTCTGTTTCCATAATATCATTCCTCGCAATCAGTTGGTAAAATTCATCAGCATAGTCATTAACTGTCTTTGTGCCCTGCCTCAAGTTTTGCAAACGTTGATACATCAAAGATTGATAATTGTAAGGTAAGAACGTTGCTTTCATCAATTTCTTCATCTTCTCCCAAGATTCAACTTTTGACTTTCCCATACGTTCACGTGTAAGCTTGGTTTGCTGCCACCATGCCAAAGCTCTACCCCTCAGCCTCGTAGCAACCAACTTCACTCTACGATGTTCTGGAACTTCTTTAAAGTCAAAAATCTCTTCAACATTAGCTACCCAATCTAGAAACTCCTCCGCTTGCATACCACCCTTGAATTCAGGAATTTCTGTCTTCATCCCCGATTCCCACTTGTGATCATACTCAGAGTAATTTCTTCCTTGACCTCTTCCTTGAATACTACCACCATCATACTCCTCTTCAAAATCAGATGCATAACGATGTCGATTCTGACCACCAACATCTCTACTACCATTACGCCTTCCATCATCATCCCTTCTATCTACATTCCTCCGTTCACGACCATTCACGTTCCTCCCATGCCCTTGATCATTTTCAACACTTCTGTCTCGATTGGAATGTGGCGAGACTCTACTACCCCCATGGTTAGATTCTGGTGAAACCCTTCTCCGATTTTGATTCATCTCCGTCATAAGCTTCTCTAACCGGCCAATTCCTTCGTTAAGCTTTTCACTAAAATTCTCATTGATTCTTTTCTCCATCTCATCAGCCTCTTCTCTTCGATACAAAGCTTCTACGTTTTGATGACGATTAGCTCTTCTTGGCGGCATACTTGAAAACTTCACAAATTCCTCAACACTTCAAATTCAAACACTTTCCGGATTTTGATCCAAAATGAAACGGATCGAAAACTTCCACTTTGTAGCAAATCACGATGAATACGATGGACAAAGTTTCGGTCTCCAATGCAAATCCGAACTTCAATCTTCAAACCAATGCACGACCCAATTCTTCAAATTCTCGGCCGTGAATAATAAAACTTCAAATCTTCAAAATGAATAGGCTCCAAGTCTCGATCTAACTATGATTGGTTAGAACAAGCTCTGATACCAAAAACTGACGCAGCGGATATTACAAAACGATCTTCAATCGATGAAAGTAGCAATCTGTGGATTGATGAATGCTGAATTGCCCGAATTCGTTGATCCGAAGATACCGAACTCTAGTTATCTCGAACTCGTTGATCGCGCACGATACCGGGTTCAAAGATCTTCAATTCTTCAAGCGTTGATCAAGCGCACTTGATTCCGCGAATCGGCTTCTACAATCGTTGAATCGAGCGCACTCGATTATCCGAAAGAGGAGATAGGAGATTACACTCAACTACCAATTTGAATGAAAGCACAAAGCAATCAAAAGAGAATTTTATTCAAAAATCAACAACCTTTACAAATGACTTCACTTGCCTATTTATAGGCTACAACACACCAAAACAGAAAAGGTACAAGTCATAAGTCGGCAACCGACTTATCAACATCTCCGACTTAACATAAGTCGTATACTATTTACAACACAGTTCAGAAAACTTAAAAATATTACAAGTACTAAGTCGGTTCCGACTTATCAAAGTCTCCGACTCATCATAAGTCGTACACGACTTACAACCCAACAGAAGACAGACGACTTATAACAGATGCGACTTAACAACCAACACAACAGTCACTTCCTTCGACTTAAAAATCCACGGTGTAGATTAACTCGCAGAAGATACCACGCTTCAGTCTTCAGCGACTCATCCCAACGGTAGAGATTAACTCGGAGGAAGATCCCACGCTTCAGTCTTCAGCGACTCATCCCTTCTCTTAAGTCGTAGACGACTTATCCCTTGTTTGTTTTCAACTCGTGTTGCCCTTTCTGGATCCTTCTTCTTAAGTCGTAGACGACTTATAGCTCTGTCTTTAACTCGTGGTTGACTTACCTCCTCTTCTCCGTTGAGTCGTGGACGACTCATACCTGTTTCCTTAAGTCGGAGACGACATATATCTTCCATCCAGTTGAGTCGTGGACGACTTATAGCTGCTCCGTTAACTCGTATACGACTCATCAACACCGAACGACTCATGCTCTCCTTAAGTCGTAACTTCCTCCCATCTGAACTGGTAGGTCGTAGACGACTCAATGTCCATTCGTTAGCTCGCCGCTTCCCCTCACATGGCTTCATAAGTCGTAGACGACTTATGCCTTCCCCTTTGGTTTTCCAGATGAGTCATGGACGACTCATCACCGCCTCCTTAAGTCGTAGCCGACTCATGCCTGTCTTTATGAGTCGTGTACGACTCATCATCGTTTCCTTAAGTCGTATACGACTTATATCTTCACCTTTGGTTGTCCAGTTGAGTCGTGGACGACACATCAATGCCTCCTTAAGTCGTAGACGACTTATGCCTTGGTCAAATAAAGGTTGCGCTGCATCAGAATGCAAAGAATTGTTAGCAAAGAAAATGAAAAGTTATAATAACTATTATTTGAAATAGAACTAGGAGCAATATTCAACTGTTTTTAACAAGGTTTCAACATATTTTTTTTAATAACTGAATATGCATCTAATACCAAGATAATTTTATTTTTGTCCATAAAACATGATGACTACAAAATGGTCTCTGGATGTATTTTGATAGGCTTGGGCTCATGGGTTGTACAAACAAAAAGCAAAGTGATATTTTTCCAAAGCTTAATTGAAGTTTAAAAAACAACTTTGTATTCACATTATCTATTTAAATTTTGTGGAAAAGCAATGTATATCAATATTATGTAAAAAAAATTGACCCACACCACAATGTGGTAAACTTAGAAATTTTAAGCATTATATTCACAAATAATTTTAAGTAATAGCCACCGAATCACAGGCTCAAGAAGCAGCAGTAGAAGATGAGAAGGAAATGAATTTTAAGATTTAAATTTACGAACAATCTAATACCAGAGGGAAACATTTTAGAAGTAGATCATATGATAGTAACATCCTAAGCATTTACGAGGCATTTATAAAAAACATAAATTAAGGTTCTCACTTCTCACATATGCATGGTGCTAATATGCGAGTAAACAGTTTTTTCTGTCTAGTCTGAAGACGAAGAACTTGATATGGTTTCACCTGAAGCACATCTATAACACCCCGTAAAAATTAATAAGAAATAAATTAAATATTTAATTAATTAAGATAAAGCTAAAGATGAAAGTTTGCAAAATTTATAATTTAACCAAGGAAGTTATACCGTTGTGTTCGTGGCGATTTTTTGATAAATTTCCATATATACTGTTTTGAAAATGAAGCTCAAATAAAAAAGTTATTGACGTTTAAAGTTTTTGAATTCAAAATAATTTAAATAGAATTCAAATTCAAATAAATAATTAATTCTTATTTGAAATTCAAAAGGTAACAACAATTAGATTTAGGAGTTAAATAATCGTCAAAATTAATGTTAAAAAATTAATTAAGGAATAAAATAAATTAATCGATGACACAAAAATATCGTTCCCAAAAAACTATAACGGTCGATCGCCTACCTAGATCGGTCAACCACTAGAGGTCGACCGGTAGGGTAGGAGCGGTCGACCGGTCCCTATGTGTGGCGGCTAAGATTTTGTGTTCCGAATTTTATTATTTTTAACCAACTTAAATACGATGGTTCTGGTACATTCCAATCGCTGTAAATAAGAGCCCAGCCTCCTCACTTCTATTCAAAAATTATTTTGGGAAAGCAAAGCTTTGTCACTTTTTCTCCTCAAAGATTCAGAAAATTTTCTAGGATTTCAAGTAAAAAAATTTAGGGGTTTATTATTTAATTTATAATATATTCTCGTCCAATCCTTAAATTTCTAAATCTAATCTATATACAAATCCCTTATTATATATATCAAAAACGGAAGATCTAAAAGAGATTATAGAAGGCATGACAAATCCAAAAAGCAGAAGAGCTAAGGACCTGTTGTGAGTGGAAATCTTAATCTTTCTTATTTTAGTAATTGAATAGTTTAGTTTGGATTTGATATATGCCTTGCGAAATTTTAGTTTACGGAAACATCACATTAAAACCTCCAAAATTTTCCTAAAATGAAATGTCAATTTTTAGGTTGGAATCTCAGTTGTTATATATATATATATATATATTAAAATAACGGAATTTTTGTAGATTTTACAATTTCAATGTTTTACCTTCTATCCCACTTCTTATCTTTTTCTTTGGATTTAATTAAGGGTTTTGATTAGGAAATGTCATGTAAGATGCGAATTCTTATTCATAGTTTGCACCGTCTATTTCCACAATTTGAATAAAAATTCTCTTTTTCGAATTTCATGTAAAAAAAATTGAATAGAGCGTAAAAGTATTTAAATTGTAAGTTTCTAATATTGAATTTTCTGTTGTTTTAGTTTAAAATAAATTGGGTTTGGATTTTATTTTATACAAGTCAGTTGATTGGATTTTGGATACTTGATTTATGGTATATTTGTTAATATGGAAATGGAACTCGTATAATTTTAAAGCTTTGACATTTAAACGGTAGTTCAAGGTGTAATCTCTGCATGCTTAAAAATTCACTAGGTGCGTATTTATATATATAAATTTGCATAAATAACGTATAATTATAACGTATTAATTACGTAGTTAATAGGTTATTAATTGTTATTGAATCTCCCTTAGACAAGTAATTAATTGTAGAGACGAAATAAGAAGTTTTCATATAAGGCCTTAATAATGGATATGGTGAGATGTGTGATAATTTGTTAAGAGAGTATTATAAATTATGACTAAGTTATAGAGATGCAAGGTCAGTCAAAATCACATAGATGTCCACCCAGCTAATCTGGCTACCAACAGTGTGACCGTGAGGCTGATGTGAGACATCGTCTATAATAAGTGACTATGGATGATGCGATGTTAGTCCTAAATTCTATACGGTAAACATACCTAGCAAATCTGGCTTCCAGTACCTATGAATAGTTGGATTAATGTGAGTCGTCACGAGGGGTACAGGTCGTAATACGGAGGACCTGCTTTATAGATTGAAGGGATTAAGTGGCTGTATGAGGGTTGCCTCTTCCCTATGTAGGAAGTAGTAAATGGTCAGGGTTAGTGGTTAGGCACAGTAGAGGATATCTCAAAAAGAGTCTGCTTTGATATGAAGTATTAAGTGACCGAAGAGATTATATGACATGTTAGTTAGATAGTATAGATGAGGAGTCCGCCTTGGGATAGGTATTAATGATGGAGACCTTAAATGAGGTATTAAATGGTCAAAGTCTGTGTAATTCCCATTAAAAAGGTATTAAGTGACTTGGGTACTATCTCTTACATTGATAGGACATTAATGACAATAGGTATGGGTTATTGGGCCGAAAGAATAATGGTTATGAAGTTGGAATTGGGAAAAGCCTTAGGGCTTATAATTGGGAAGACTTAGAATATAGCTAACATACGAAAGACATTCTCTTAATTAAATTATATTGCCCATGTACTATTATAGTAAGGCTCGAGGTTTTTATTCACCAGATATATATTGTTCTAACTCCCTCCTTATTACAATACAGGTTATAAAAGGCAATGTTGAAGGTAAAGGCGAAAAGGAAACTTGTGGCAGTTTACCTAGTTATCTACTTATGTTATTTTCTTTTTAATGTACCCATTAAAGAGTAATGATGTATATTTGAAAATGTTGTACTACGGATATATGATGGTTATTATTGGAATTATGTTATGGATTTTAAACAAAAACGGGTTTTGTTTCTGTTATTATATTTTATCCTTCCATTATGAGTTCTGAATGTGTAGATAAATTGCTCTATATTGTTATTTATATGAACCAACAGCCAACTTTGGAATGGATCTATGTTTTGATGGGTCTTTCCTGGATTGGAATTTAGTTCTATTTCAAGGCGGGTTGTTACATTTGATATCAGAGCTTTGGTTACTCGATCGATGGGGACGAGAGAGGTGTACTTGTTATTTTTGAAAGTATATTTCAAAAAAAATCCTACTACACACACACATACACACTCTTATTTTTTAAACATGCGTAAAAAAACTAAGCAAATCCTTACTTCAACATATAATACTTCTTTGGAAATGTAGATGGAAATGATTATAACTTCAAAGTTAATAAGGCAATAAATGTACAATAAATAGGGAGTAATGAGAATTTAATAAGGATATAAACGGACCAATTAAAGAGATTATTAGGGTAATTATGGAGAGATAAGGAAGGCATATGTAACAACCCGCACCTTATTGGGTCCGAATTTCGACAAGATCGAAACCCAAGCCCATTAGGAAATGGATTATTGGTGTAGTTAACCTGTAATAAACATAAGTATATCAGAGTGAGATAAACATAAAATCACAGTAGAATTGAAGAGTATAATAGAACATATGCATTGATTAAGGCTACTATAACATCCCCCTACATGGAGGCCCAAAACTAACGGCTACGGATGCTGCAGTCATCCATATAGTTATTAATCCTCGATGATCAAATACGGCGGTGTTAGATTCATTGATACACAGAAACACATGAATATGGAAAAATTTAAACTTCAAACAAAATCACATTTCCATATCAAAACATTTCCAATTCATTACATAATCCCAAATTCGCAAATCACGTTCAGAGAAAATATGTTTATTACAACATACGCCAAGAGCGACATATGAAGAATGCCCCCTTGGTTGATCAGAGTATATACAGGCAATATAACAACTTTGCCATTATAATCAACACAGTGGAATCAAAAGAAAAGAGAACTCTAAATAGCTATCATGCCTTCTACACGTCTCCGGAAGCTTATTCGTCTTAAGAGGTACCTGAAAACCTCAACTCTCAAACTACTCAAAATCAATTGAGTACCCGAGAGTTTAAGGGAAAAACATAAACTTCGAGTCAGAGATAAAGCCTGGTATGAATAATAATCTACCATCTCAAATCATTTAGATATCTAGTGAGACCATGCCGCTTAGCGGAACGAGTTTCCGCTCATTAGTATCTCAAAACCTTTATAAAACCATATATTGTGCTTTTGCATCCACAATGGTTAAAACAATTCAAAACAGTATAATACGATGATATACAAAAACAAATGAATCAATTCTGGATTACACATCCCCATTCATTTCAGACTATCTATCTCAATTATAGTTTCTAGGATTACTATTAACCTATTAGTTTTCATGGGATGACTAATAACCGGTTAAACATTTAAAGACTCCCTGTCCAATTACATAGTTTTCATAGGATCACTATGAACCTATTGGTAACTCCAGTATTGCTCCCATCCTAGTTTTCATGGGTTTCCTAGGAACCTATTGGTAACCCCAATATCCTTTCTTCTAGCCCTAGTTTTCATGGGTTGAATAGGAGCCTATTGAAATCTATCAATATTTCATCTAGATATAGTTTTCATGGGCTAACTACAAACCTACTGGCCCTACCAGTATCCAATCATAGTTTTCATGGGCTTACTATGAACCTGTCTATCTGACATCTTCCTTTTCGCATAATTTTCATGGGCTAACTATGAACCTATCTATCTGACATCTTCTTTTATACATAGTTTTCATGGGCTAACTATGAACCTATTGGCCCATGCCAATATCATACAGTTTTCATAGGCTTACTGAAAACCTATTGGCCCCTGCCAATATCTTTCCTTTATATTTTAGCATCCTATATTATGGTCTTCCTGACTTCCTGGATGCAATTCTACTCATTCAGGATTTTAATAAATGCATATTCACTACTTAGTTAACCTAACTGGTTCTCCTACCCTTTCTCCCCAAGATGCAGTTATGGGTCCATTATAAAGTGAACATATTCATATTAGAAGAAGCAACATAACAACAATACCACTACTGTGGGTTTAAAATAAAATATGGTTAATCCCTTTAACCTATTTCTTTATCAAAGATAGCTTCTTCTTAAAACCATTACAAAAACTCCTTTAATATTGTCACGGGTTTTTCCTTTAAAAATAGAGTTTGGGTCATAAAACCTTTCGATGCCTTCGAAACCTAGCTTTCGACTTCATAGGATGACCTCTATGACGACCCAGATTTTTCAATGTTTAATTCGGAATATTTAAATGGTTTTAAATATAGAAATTGGATTATAAATTGGTTTTGAACAGGGAAAACTTGGATTTATTTATTCAGAATGTAAATACAGCAATTTGTTGAATAATATAATCATTCAATTCAATAATTGAAGATTGAGTAAATATTTAATCTTGAGTTTCAAGCTGGTTAAAAATATTTTAAAGGCTTGTAAAATTTATATTGATAGAACTAAAGATAGTAAAAACGTTAAAATGGAATTTGGAAGTGGTGTGTTCAGTTTTAAAAATATATCGTTTAAATCGACGTTTAAAAATAGACTTCCGGGGCACAGTCTCGGAATTCGACTAAACCAATTTCATTTGATCCGTAATATTGTATTATTATAGGATTTCAAATTTTGTAGTGTTCGGAATTGTCGTGTGATCATACGATAGGTAAACGTGCTGAAATTTATATCGAAAATTCAATTTGATAACTGGTCTAAAAAGCTATCTTCTTCATACGATCGAATTAGGACTCGAAACCTTTTCCATTGCGATCGAAATAGAGGTATAACATTATAAACGCCTGGCGGCATGCCTCGATAGGAGGTCAAGATTTTGAGTTGCATTTTTCGAGATAATTTGAATTTGAATTAATATTTTATATTTGTATATACTGGTCAAACTTCAGCAGTATTCCTTCACATCTAAACTTTTTGCTTTCTTTTCCATCACTGTAGCAAGTTGGTCTAAACACGCAACATTTTCAAAACACGCATCCTCTCTCTTCAGTTTTCAATTCTGTCACTCACGAGATACTTCCCTTCCTCTCTCGAATCCTCCAGTTCGTCAAATTCCAAATGTTAGAATACGAAAAAAAATGAAAATGGCCGCTCTTCTTTTTTTTCTTTCTGTTTCAAAACCCAAATCAAAAATAAAATTTTAAAATCGTATATGCCCAGATTCAATGTTAAGTCGCGAACCCTATTCCTCCTCCCAAATCAAACCCACGTTCCCTCTGTTCTTTCCCTTCCATTATTCGGAAAATCAATTCGAAGCAGCCGAAAATCAACCGCGACATTTTCTTCTTCACCGCCTTGTTCAGATTTGAGCCACCTCTAAGGGGAGACGAAATCCTTGCCGCAAGGTTCGTGGAAGTAGAAGCGTGGCCATCGATTCATGATGGTCACGGCGTCTTCGAGCTCGGGGAAGACGTTGTGGAGTCGCGATGCTGGAGGCAAGGTAGGCGCTCTCGCGCGCGTGGGAGGCCACTGCAACATGGACGAGATCAGCATCGATTTACAGAGAGGCTCGGCGACTTCGATTTGGAATGTGGGTTCGTCAACGTGTGGGTGCTGCTCGTATACAGTCAAGGGGTGGCTGAGGCGATGTCGTCATCATTGAGGTAGCGAGGGGGATGGTTTTGCCTGTAAGGTATATGAATTATATCTTTAATTTAATTCATTTTATATCTTGTTAGAAAATAAAATAAATATGAAGCCTAAAACAGACATTTCTTTGGTCTGGGAAGAAATTTTACAATAAGATAACATTTTAGTTTCCTTGTTATTTACTGGAATTGGAAAGGAAATTTTATACATATGTACATTTTTAACTTACTGTTAAGTTCTAAAAATATATATATCTTAAGGTAATTTAATCTTTTCAAACATTTTAATTAAGGTTCTGTAAGTTGAAAACTTTTAATTTAATTCGTTTATCAAAAATAAATTTTTAACAGTAAAGTAAAATTTATAATTTTATTAATCCAACAGATTGGAATTAAAATGAGAATATTAATGGTGGTTTAAAATCATTCAAATATTAATAAATTTATATAATGTTATACAAGGTCAAAAACCGTGAAACCAAGTCAAGAGTGAAGTGGATGGCAAACAAAAATCAAAGGTGAGTTAATCTCACTCATCTGGGTTTAATTTAAATTTAAATGGTTAAATTTAAATAATTGGTTGAATGATTGAATTGATTGGATGTGATAATATATATAGTAGTATATAGTATATATTGGAGTGATTGATTTCACGCATTATATAGCGGATGAGACCCTATGCGCCGCATAATAGCGGATGATATTATATAATCCCATATACCGCGATATTCCACCTCGAAGTGGAATTGGTATTATGCTAACGTCTGTAGATGCAGGGAAACAGGTTGGAGGGATCCAACTGGATTCCTCAAAATATTAGATTGTTTAATATTCTGTGATATGATTTATTTGATAATCTGTGATAAATTCCATTGGTAATTGGAAATATTGGATGCTGTGTTTGATTGAATATATTTGGGTATTCTGAGTTATCAAAAATATAGATTGGATTTTTGATGAGAAAATAAAAGAGATAATTTTTAAGAAAAATAATTATTGAGAATTTGAATAAGTTAAAGAATGAATTGGAAAAGAATAAAAGTGATTTTAAAATTTCCAATGAATAAATTCCAAGTATGGGAAAGGAGATTTTTGAATAAATGGCGATAAGTGGATTTCTAAACTTAAGTAATATTAATTAAGGAGTGAAAGGTTTATTTTTGAATTCAGGATTAAAGTGGTTTAGAAAGAAATTGGAATTTTAAAAGAAGAATTTTGGAATAAATATGAAAATTTGTATTTTCAGTTAAAGTAAGATTTTAAATCACCACAAGGAGGTTAAACCTGAAATTAATAAGTTTTGAAAAAAAATTGGATAAGTAAAGGAATTTATTTTAAATGGAGTTAATTTTGAAAATCAATTTGAAAATTGATTTAGTGTTTGAAACTGTGATTTAAAGGAAGATGAGACTATAGGATTTATAAACTGGGTTTATAAGGTGAAACAAGATATCAGTGGATATTTGAAAATATAAATTCAAGGTGGGAATTTATAAAGGAATGGGTTAATTTGTTTAAAAATAAATAGTGGTTTATTTTTAAAAGATGTGAAACAGAAGTGTATTTCCCTGGATAGCCAAGTATGTTTTCAAAGCAAAATTTTAAGTATAAGTTAAAAGTTTTAAAGTTGATTTTAAAAGAATATTTTTGGGAAATTATTATGTAAGTTGTTAAATTTTAAAGGTAAGTATTTTTGAAAGGTTTGACTAGCATTATGATTTTAAAGATAATTATTAATATTTATATTTTATAAAATAGTTTTTAATTTAAAGATAGTTTGGTTTAAGTTTAATTAAAAAAAAACTTGAATGGAATTTCGTAATCTCTTATTTTAAAATTATTTTGGCTTAAATTTTATTTTAAATATTCTTTAAGTATATATCTTTGAATAAAGTATTAAAGTAGTTTTAATTTAAATGTTTAAAGCATATTTCATATTATAGTGTTTTAAATTATTGTACTTGGTTATTTCAGCGGAAATAGAAAATATTTGGGAATTTATTCCATGAGAGAAGACGGTTTGAAACTGTTTTCGAAGGGTTGAAAAGTGAAAATATATCTTATGAAGATATTTTGAGATTAATAAATAATTTGGGAAATTATTTATGTTTGTTGGATGTTTTGTGGATGTTAATTGATAGTTAAATAATCGACTATCAATATTGGCCAATGCACTGATCGTTTCGAAGAGACTGGGATCGGGATTAATTTCTCGAAAACCACTTCGATCCGATTTGTACGTTTCGTGGGGGAAACGAGTTTGGAGTCGAAGATGGTACTGTGAAGTGCAAGGGCTAGTTGCTAGTAATCCTGAGGGTGACTCCAAAATGGATGTAGTAGGAATAGTGCCTTCGGTTCCGTTCGAACCCGGGACGGACTTGTATGGATGAATGCTTTCAGTACATCGTCAGGAGGGCGATGAGCATTCTAAGTGATATGTTCTAAAAAGGTAACGCTTAGCCTCGAGCCTCATCAACTGGGAATGACTGAAAATTAGGGGTTATGTAGCAAGGCTAAGTGGGTAGCACCCATTAGGGTGACGTCATCCCTGTCTAGATGTCCCTTTTATTTCGGCTTAGTGGGCGGTTGCTGATCCCAACCGCGGGGTGATCTTACTCTGAATTATCTAGTAAGGGGTAGTTCCGGTCTTGTGTTGCAGGGGATTGGGCGTAATCCTCGGTACACTGATCTAGACCAGGTACTATGACAGGTGGTACCCCATTGCCTAGTCATTAGTTGGAAATCCATTCTCCCTACGCGCCTGTACAGTTTTGATTATGCCCAACTATTGTTGAAACGTGAGATGCAAGCATTTCAGCTAGATTCTATTTTACTTTCCATAGACACTATTATAATATCAGACGAATTTGATAAAAATGTTTTGGCTATCGTAAGGTAAAAACCCGACATGTTTATTTGTGGCGTGGTCTTACGAGATGCTCTTGTTTTCAAAGGATCTTGAAACTTTAATAATCAAATTGAGTGTGATTTTCTCACGCTGGTTTTCCAGACTGACTCGGGTATTGTTTTATTATGATGCTCGGGTCAGACCGAGTATTACAGATACATGATAGGATGCTGTGGAGCTCAAGAGACGAGTTGGATGGCGAGATGTATCACCCGTATTTGTTGTATTCCACTGTGTATCATAAGTGGTATAGTCATCTTGTGAGGACAAGTTATTATAACTGTCCTGAATTGTGATGTTGATTGTATTGTACTCTGATGTTGTATTCTGATGGTGTATGTATAAACAGATATAGTTTCTTCTGTAAAGATCAGTTATTATCTATTTTATTTTATTCCGCTGCGATGTGATATTCTGATGATATTGTTTTCTTTTCTTCTACCTCCTTCTTCTTCTATCTCTTCTTCTTTAACCCAAATGGTTCGTATTTCCGTTCACTTTGAGTCGATATGTTGGAGAATAGTGTCGATTCAAGGGGTACGGAACTACGGGTCATCACAACTTCCTTCGAAAGCTCTTAAAAACATTAGGCTCCTACCTTATAATACTTTAAAAGCTACCTTTCGAAATCTTTCGAATACATTAAAGTATTATCATTTATCTTTAGAAGCTTAGCTTCGAAACCAGTTGAGAGTACCCCTTTCGACACTATTGGAAGTAACCCTTACAAAAACATTGAAAGTACCCCTTTCGAAAGCTTTGAGTTTATACTTAAACATTATTTGGGTCAAAGTGAATATATTCGAAAGCATCTGTTTCGAAACCATCCTTTATCATATAAAATATTGGGAAACCTGATGGCGTCGGCACCATCTCTTTCGAAAGCATAAAACATTTAGGTAAAACATTGGAAGGTTGGTGTCGAAACTACTTTCGAAACCATCACCTTCGAAACCCCTAACCACTTTCAAAAGCTATAGGAAGTGGCTTACATTTTATAAAACAAAGTATCCTTTCGACAACATTGATATCTTCAACACCATCAAAAGGTTAAAGAACGACAGCAGGGTATCGACTAAGTCGGAACCCCTTCTTTTAAAACATTATTTCATAAGTAAAGGAACCCAGTCGAAAGCAATTATAAGTTAATGAGAACCCTTTCGAAACCTCTTTAAATCCTCTTTCGAAACCAAATGCTTCGACACTATCGAACGCTTAAAACAAAAAATAGGCATGCACTTTTCATTTTAAAACCAAGCAAAGGTTACGACTCCTTCGGAAGCTATACTTTCGACACATTACCTTCCGCCTATCTCCAATCCACTACGTATCATCATAGACTCATAGTGATACCTTGTGTATTGGTTTCGGCATGGTTGGTTTTGACAAGGTTGAAGGTGGAAACTACCGTGTCGAAAAGGACTTTCCTAAGTAGGCGGAACCACTTTCTGAGCAAACCATGTTTAATTCTTGTTTAAGTAAACTTTTCTCTAACTAACCCGCCACATGTCAACACCAGATTGGTTTCCTTAACTTTTTCAAATTCTTTTTATCAAAATAACTGCCGCTAATCTAGATCTAAACCATGGTTAAGTTAATCAATTAAGCCCTTCCAATTTTTGCAAAGAAGTCCCTCTTCTAAAACAATTTATTTTGCATAGCAAATCACTTTGGAAAAATCCCCAAAAATTCCAGAAATTCACTTTAATCATGTTATCTAACAAATCAAAATTCCAGACCCAAATTCTCAATATATTTTCCAAAATAAATTATAAACCCAAATAACCATATTTTCCTTTGAAAATTCATAATAATCTATCCATAACTTGGAAAATTATCAAAATTGAAATCCAACTCCAAAATCATGTTTCTCATAACATAAAATTTTTCCATGGCATTTAATCAACATTAATTCTCGGTTTTGACCTAAAACCATGCAAAACTCCTTTAAACAATCTTGTTTAAATCAAATAAATCTTAAATCAAGCATATCATCATCTAATATATCATAAAAATGAATTTATCCCTTAAATCCGAAAATATATGATTTAAAACAAAATAGAGATGAAATTATTATTCACCTTGCTCTAGATAAGGAGATTGGTTTGAGATAGATTTCCCCTAATCCGTATTCTCTAGCTTTAATTTGATTTTTCTCTTGATCTCTTAATGGCCGGCTGTTCCTCTATATTTTTGTTTGCATTTAAATGGCATGAATGGGAAGAAATGGGAGGAACGAAAATATATATAAGGGTGGAAGGTTTGGACGGCAATTTCCTAATATACCTTTATGTGGTTTAGTTAACCAAAAACTCATTCTTTAACCCATTAATTAGTTTTTTAGGCTCGGCCCTTAATAAATTAATTCAAGTCTCAATCCCCTTATCACTTACATTTACATTATTCTATTTAATTTATCTAATTAAATCTCCTGAATAATGTTATCAAAAATTAAGGGTGTAACATGCTCCCCTCCTTAAAGAATTTCGTCCTCGAAATTCAGTAAGGACCAAATATCAAACAAGCAATCATCTGTAATGACTCCTAACAACCATACTAGTCTACCTGACTAGGAAATATCTATATAAATCTAATACAGACATACCCTCAGAGCAGATCAGGATAAGTATCTCGAATCATGTCCTCTGTCTCCCAAGTACAGTCCTTCTTCTTGTTGCTCCACTGAACTTTCACCAACTTGACTATCTTGTTCCTCATCTTTTCTCATTTCTCGCTACAACTCGTACTGGTTGTCTAACAAAAGTCAAATCAGGCTCTACTACTGTAACGACCCGAAATTTTCGATCGCGAAAATCCCAGATAGTTAGGAAAAGAAGAAAGAGATATAAGAAGAAGAAACAGAAACACATCACTGATTCTCACAAAACACAGCGGATCAGAGTATAATATTAAATAATAATAATTTACAAAAGAATACCTGTATTTGTCAATTATATTTTTACATCAGAGTTACACTCATACACAAACACTGGACATATACAAATCTAATGTCTTAGATAAACAGAAATAATATCACAGTGGAAACACTCCATACGTTCCTTCCATCCAGCTCGTCTCCTGAGCTCCAGAACGTCCTTACCTGAAAATCTGTAATACTCGGTCTGACCCGAGCATTACATCAAAGTAACACCCAGGTCAGGCTGGAATCCATCATGAGTAAACCCATATAATTTGAAATATCAAGTTTAAACATAACTAAACCCGGGTAACTCGTACCTTACTACGAGTTCTAACATGTTATAGCCCAGACTTATTTCACAAACAATCCTTTAAGTACCACTACATAGTTTCAATGGTCCAGTTTACTTAAATTATTCCATTCCACCCTATTGATTTCACATATCAATCTATAAAGAACTATTGCTGATTACAAATCGAAGTGGTTTCGGGTATTTTCTAATACCCGACTCCAGCCTCTTCGAATCCAAAGTTATTCATTAAAAAAGTGTGTAAGTTAAACAATACAATTTATATTCAGGATTTCGTATTCATACAACAATTTATCTCAGATAGATAAACCATAATATCACTGTTCAACCAAAATATCTCATATCTCAAAGTATCACATATCAGAGATATCATCCAATTCAATTCATCCAATATCATTCAACCATCCATAAGCAAGATTATAGGATATATAATTCTTAATTAATTTAATTAATCTCCAATTAAATTAATTCCCAACTTACTCACTTGGATTACCTTAATCCTGCTTACTTACCATTAATTAATTACATCCCAATTAATAAATGTCCTCTTAATTTTCCATCTTAATTAATCCTCCTTGATTAATTATTCTTTAATTACATTAAGTAATTAATCTTTAATAAATCACATAGATTAATTATTCTTAACCATTCACATTAATTAATCTTTAATTAATTCATTAATGATCCTTAATCACTCCTAGTAATTAGTTATTCCTTTAATTAATTACATTTAAGAAGTAATTTTTAAATTAATCACTTTATTAATTAACCTTAAATAACCTCATTCAGTAATTAATTATCCCTTAATTATTAATTAATAAACCTTAATTATCAATTAATAAAACTTAATTACAATTAATTAATTCTTAATTACTAGTTAATTAATCCTTAATTAACAGTTGATAAATCTCTAATAACTTAGTTAATTAATACTTGATTACAACTTAACTTCTTAATTAATTAATCTTGAATTATCTAATTAACAACCCTTAATTACAAATTAATTAATCCTTAATTATTTACTAATACATCTTTAATTATTTAATAAATTAATCTCTAATAAATTTTAAGATAAAACATTTATCTTATTAACTGCTAAATTATCATTAACATATGATTTAAAACAATTTATTCTTTTAATCAACACTTAATTACATTTCTAAATTAAGTTTTTAAAATAACTATAGAATTTAACTTAACAAGTTTAAGTTGAACAAATCACATAACTTAAAAACTTTACTTACCTTGTTTAAAAAATTTAAAACTTGATTTGTTTTACAAAATTTTTGCTTTAGCTTAAAACAGAAAATCCCCTTAGGCCAAAACTCGAGTCAAACACACTAAAAACTCGAGCCAGCCTCGAGTCATCTGCCAAACTCACCTACTTCGAGTCGCACATCAAAATGCACGAGCATGACACCGAGTTGAACTTCATCTTCCCAAAACAACTTCCACCAGATACACAAATTACCACCATGCACATGCACGTGTGATCGCCTGAACTTCGACCATCTTCACCGGCCTCGACACATCGCCGATGATCCCCACTACCCTTCAGACTACCCAGATCCGAGGATCTCACCACCAATCAAATCGAGAAAAACGAACGACACAGATCCAAACCACCTCGACCAAAAATGGTTCACCACGACGATCAAGACGACCGGAATCCACGTCCCTCCGACCACAGCATCGTCATTGACCCACACAACTATCCCAACGCTCGCGATTGAGCCCGATGCGACAATGTCGTCGAGATCACCTCGACATTCCACACGACCAAAAACCACAATAAAACCCTAGTTCACCTTCCCCTGGCCTCTACAACAAACTATAAAATATTCGATTAATTTTCCAGTGATCAACAACCCTCCAGCCACCCTCGACATCAACCCCAAACTCCATCTCGACCTAGATCGTCGGAATTTGATGAAAACACAAAAACTGGTCAACTCAAGATAGCTCCATATATACAAACTTAAAAATCTTGAAATGATTATCAAAAATCATGATTTTGCAATACGAATCTGATAGTAACATCAAAACAGGAAATTATGATTATTGATTTTCTGACATATATATAATTTTCACTGTAATTTATCTTTTTCACAATATTTACTAAATATTTTTACCTGAAACTATTTTTGGAAATGAAATTACATCGTTTCAAGCATTTTCTTTTCAATGATCAAAGCCAGAAAGAGATTAGAGAAGGAGAAATTGATTTTTTGCATCTTGATTAGCCTGTTAATATCAAACAGGGCATGCATATATGTATACCCAGACATGTACAGGTATATACACATAGTACTTCACTATATTAAAACAAAATATATCCATGCAAATCATATTTACCATATCACTTCACAAATTTAGCTCATGCAACAACATATAAACAGATTAAACCTTTTAAAACAGAAGTTTACTCACCTTGTAGCAGCAGAGAACAGAAAGCAATTTTGTTTTGAAAAGCTGCAGTTTGATCTTCCTTTAATCTTCCTGCTTGTTTGAGTTGAATTGTAAACTTGAGTTGAGTTATTTAGTTATTATTTTAAGTCTGTAAAATACTTCTGATTTGCTCAGTTTGGATGAACGAAATGGACTAAGAAAATTGATATATATAAACAAATATACAGGCTTTGTATTACTAGTACACAAATGGTCAGAGATTTTTCTATCTTGAGGAGGCCGAGATGAGAGCATTTAATGCTTGTCCTGTTTTATACTTTCATCCTTATCCTCTTTTTTTTGGTATGTACATATATGATTTTTCTTTCTTGCATTGCAAACATGTATTTTCCATAGTTTATTTATTACTAGAATGATCTTAAGTATTCACTTATGTTTTTATATAACCATATAATTTACCTTACATATTTATTTATATACAAACATAATCTCACCATTATTTCCTATTTACTTATATATTTGCTTCCTATGGTTGCACATACATACATATATTTTTATATACTTACGTATATATGTTTTCAATCACCATATACATATTTATGTACTTATATGTATATATATATATTTATATTTACACTTATATTTAACATCATCTCTTGTATATGTTAAATATATATATTTATGGATGTTTTATCTAAATTTAAATAGTGGAGTTCCTATATACATGAGACTCAAATATTTATCATATCCAGAAATTTATAATCAATATCTAATATAGTTTTTAAACCAATTTATATATGTCCAGATATTTTAATTGTCAGAATCTTATTCGTTCGACTAATCAAAACTAATATTCTGATAACTTCAAATCAGTTATTTACCCAAATAACCGGGGTTAAAAATCCGGGTCTTCACAACTACCAAGTCCTCCAACTCCGTCTGAGGAATAGTAGCCTCTGGATCATGCACATACTTACGAAGATGAGACACATGAAACACATTATGGACACCTGCCATACTACTTGGCAACTTTAATATGTACGCGAGCTTTCCGATTCTTTCTAAAATTTGGAATGGACCAACATATCTCGGGGCTAACTTTCTTGACATTCCAAACCGAACCACACCCTTCATCGGTGATACCTTAATGAAAACCCGATCTCCCACTGAGAACTCTAGGTCTTTACGCCTCTTATCTGCGTAACTCTTTTGTCTAGATTGAGGTTCCTTCATCCGTTCTCGGATTAACTCAATCTTCTCCGACGCCTCCCTTACCAAATTTGGACCTAAGACAAATCTGTCTTCAGTATCCAACCAATATGCAGGGGTTTTGCATGGACTTCCATACAAAGCTTCAAAAGGCGCCATTCCTATGCTAGTTTGGAAACTATTATTATAGGAAAACTCAATCAAATGTAGGTGATCCTCCCAAAATGCACCAAATCCAACACAGAAGCTCTTAACAAATCCTCGAGCACCTTATTGACTCTCTCTGTCTGTGGGTGATATGCGGTACTCATCTTGAGCTTAGTGCTCTTCCAGAATTCACTAGTAAATAAAGCATCTCTGTCGCTGACTATGCTACTAGGAACTCCATAAAGTCTAACTATGTTCTTCATGAACAACTTCGCCAAAACTGGTGCCGTCCTGGTCAACTTTACTGGAATGAAATGGGCACTCTTGGTCAACCTGTCCACAATAACCCATATACTCTCATTTCCTCTCCTTGACCTTGGCAACCTATCAATAAAATCCATGGATATCGAATCCCATTTCCAAACTGGAATATCTAAAGGATGAAGTAAACCACTCGGCTTCTGAAGTTTGCCTTTCACTTGTTGACAGTTTACACACTGCCTAACCCATAAGCCAACATCCTTCTTCATGCCTTCCCAATAGAAGCTCCTATTCATATCTTGATACATCTTGGTCCCTCTAGGATGAATCGTAAACTTGGATCGATGACATTCCTCAAGAACTTCTCTTCTTAAGTTCTCCACATCTGGAACACATAATCGTCCCTTCTTTCTCAACCATCCTCTCTAGTCTAGACAAAAATCTTTCAAATCATCGACCTCAGTTCCAACCTCAAGCCTTCTGATCCTCTCAGCTAATAATGCATCCTCCTTCTACTTTGAAGCAATTCTCTCGATCAACGCTGGTCAAACTTCTAAACAGGACAATATGGCAGTACTTTGACTAGAAGTAGCAGTCGATCTTAACTGCACACCACAACTGGCCAAAGCTTCTAGATCTTTACACTCTGCCAACAAAGACAACACCACATTTTGATGTCTTCTGCTGAGAGCATCTGCTACTTTATTACCTTTCCCTGGGGTATACTCTATACCAAAATCATAAGCAGCCAAAAACTCCAACCACCTTTGCTGTCGCATATTCAACTCCTTCTGAGAGAATAATATCTTAAAGACTTATGATCGGTATATAACTCAAATCTCTTCCCCAAGAGATAATGCCTCCAAATCTTCGAGGCAAAAATCACTGCAGCCAACTCTAAATCATGAGTATGATATCTTACTTCATGCGGTCTAAGCTTCCTAGATGCGTAGGCAATAACTTTGTCCTTTTGCATCAACACTGCTGCCAATCCAGTCCCACGCACATCTGTGTATACTACCAACCCTTGGTTACCATTTGGAACTACTAATACTGGAGCATTGGTCAACACATGTTTTAACTTAAGGAATGCTTCCTCACATTTGTCGGACCAAATAAACTTCACTTCCTTCCTAGTAAGCTTAGTCAAAGGCGCTGTTATCCGCAAGAAATCCTTGATGAATCTCCAGTAATATCCAGCAAGTCCAAGAAAACTTCTGATCTCGGTCACCGTCTCTGGTCTCTTCAAATTTTTCACAGCTTCGATCTTATCTGGATCGACTGACAATCCATTCTCTGAAACAACATGACTAAGAAACTACCTCTTTCTTCCACAAAAATGACACTTGAAAAACTTCGCCTTTAACTGATCCTGATTTAGCGTCTCTAGCACAACTCTAAGATGACCTTCATATTCTCTCTCACCCTTAGAGTATACCAAAATGTCATCTATAAACACCAACATCGAATCTATCCAAATACTCTCGGAAGATTCGATTCATCAAATCCACAAAGAAAGCAGGTGCATTCGTCAACCCGAATGGCATTAGTAACCACTCATACAAACCATATCTAGTCCGAAATGTAGTCAAAGGAATACTGTCCTCTGCCGCTCTCAATTGATGGAACCCTATTACCAAATTCAACTGGGAAAACACTCTGGCTCTACTCAACTGGTCAAACAGATCATCAATTCTCGGCAAAGGATACTTATTCTTTATCATCCTTTCGTTCAGCTTACGATAGTCGATACACATCCTTAACGACCCATCTGGTTTCTTCTTGAATACCGCGGCCGCTCCCTAAGGCTAACTGCTTGGTCTAATAAATTTCCTTCCTTCTAGATCCACTAGTTGCACCTTAAGTTCCTTCATCTTTGTCGGTGTCATCCTACTAGGTGGTCTACTCACAGGTTCAGCTCCTGCCACAAGATCTATCGGAAACTCAATAGCTCGTTTCGGTGGTAGTCCTGTGATTGGCTCAAATACATCTACAAACTCTCTTGCAATTTGAACCTGACTTAGCTCTTCTCCCACTTCCATTGCACTTAACAAAGCACAACTACTCCGATCAGAATTCTCCACTGAGAATATAATTCAGTTATGACTATCTGGGTGTCTCAAAGATATCTCCCCATCCTGGAAGAATATCCTAGCCTCATACCTCCTCAACCTATCCATACCCAAAATGATTCCGAAATCTACGAAATCGTACACATACAAACTGCATGCAAACTTATGACCTAACAAATCAAGTTCTAACTGGTCACATCTTATCCCCAGAGTTGCATACCCTCCTATTGGATTCACAACCCTTAAGGAAGTAACAAGGTATGTTGGTTCTAAGCATAACCTATCAACCAAACACTGGGATATAAATGAATGTGATGCATCAGTACCAAAAAGTATCCTAACTGGTATACTATGAATCAAAAACGTACCTTCCATCGCAGTTTTCCCTTTATCTATTACAGTTGGCTTAGCTGATGATCCAACAGCAAAAACATTCCCTTTGTCTGCCCCTGACTGGCTCTGAACACTGGTTCTTGTAATGCCCAACTTGATCACAATTAAAACATTTCACATTCTTCTTGTCTGCAACCTTCTTCCCCTTGCATGACCGACACTCATTTGCATAATGACCCTTCTTACCACATTTATAGCAAACCAAATCAGCCTTTGCCTTCTTGGCAACATACCATTTCTGGGCTCCCTTCTCCTTAAAGAATTTCCTCTTCTTTGCCCGAGGACCCTGGGATTCAACTAGCTTCTCTCTAGCTGAAATCGCAAGCATCTCTTCATGGAGAATGGCCATCTCCACCACCCCATTAGAAGGTTCTCGGATATGGGTCATGGTCATTCTAGAAAGCTCAGGTCTCAGTCCTCAAATGAACCTTTCATTCCTTCTGACATAAGTGTTAACCAAAGCATATCCATATCGAGATAGCTCTTCAAACTTAGCAGCATACTCAACCACTGAAATCTCTCCCTGAACCAGATCCATGAACTTCCTCATCAACGCCGACTTAACAACTTTAGACAGAAACCTCTACTCAAACCTTCTCCTAAGATCAGCCCATGTAAGCTCTTCCTTCGGTACTTCAGCGGTCATACTATTCCACCATTGAAGTGCTGCCCCTTGCAACTGCCTAGAAACTAGCCTTCTCCTTTTTCCATCATCCAAGCCTAGATCAGTACAGATCCTTTCACAATTCAATAACCAATTCTCAACTTGAATAGCATCCTCCGTTCCTACAAATGGCTTTCCACCCAAACTGGTGTAGTCTCTACTTAGCTTAGCATAGTTATTCCCAATTGGAGCCACATGATTAGCTCCTCCAACATTACCAGCTAATCTAGCTTGAAAAAGATTGGTTAACAACTGATACACCATCCCCGCATCTACTGGCGGATTTCTAGCACCTACATTGGCTTCAGCATTTGGATTAGCATTAGCCTATCGACCTTGATTCCTCCTGGTATTAGGTTGAGCATTTCCATTGGTTGTGGTGCTTTCTCCACCTAGATTTCCTTTTCCGTTTTTTGCTTCCATATCCACTTTCTCGTAAATTTGCATACGAGCCTTAGTAAGATACGGAAGAACGGTCTAAGAGTGAGGGGAACATGTACTTATATATATATATATCAAATACAAGTACGTTACTATAGCGTTAACCCAAACCTCAATCATATTTTCAAATTCATTGGATTATGTTTGAAATTTTTCTAGGTTTAACTTTCTTTTAAAGTTTCATAAACCTATGTCTGATACCAACTTGTAACATCCTCCTACTTGGAGGCCCAAAACAAATGGCTATGGATGCTGCAGCCATCCATAGTTATTAATCCTCAACAACCAAATACGACGGTGTTAGATTCTTGATACACAGAAACACATGTATATGGAAAATTTTAAACTTAAAACAAAATCACATTTCCATATCAAAACATTTCCAATTCATTAAATAATCCCAAATTCGCAAATAATGTTTAGGGAAAATTTGTTTATTACAACATACGCCAAGAGCGACATATGAAGATGCCATCTTGGTTAATCAGAGTATATACAGGCAATATAACAACTTTGCCATTACAATCAACACTGCGGAATTAAAAGAAAAGAGAACTCTAAATAGCTATCATGCCTCTTGCACGTCTCTTGAAGCTTATTCGTCTTAAGAGGTACCTTAAAACCTCAACTCTCAAACTACTCAAAATCAATTGGGTACCCGAGAGTTTAAGGAGAAAACATAAACTTCGAGTCAGACATAAAGCCTGGTATGAATAATAATCTACCATCTCAAATCATTTAGATATCTAGTGAGACCATGCCACTTAGCGAAACGGGTTTCCCCTCACTAGTATCTCAAAACCTTTATAAAACCACATACTATGCTCCTACATCCACAATGGTTAAAAAAATTCAAAACAGTATAATATGATGATATGAATAAACAAATGAATCAATTCTGGATTACCCATCCCCATTCATTTTATACTATCTGTCTCAATTATAGTTTCTAGGATTACTATTAACCTATTAGTTTTAATGGACTGACTAATAACCGGTTAAACATTTAAAGACTCCATTTCCAATTACATAGTTTTCATGGGATCACTATGAACCTATTGGTAACTCCAATATTACTCTCATCCTAGTTTTCATGGGTGGACTAGGAAGCAATTGGTAACCCCAATATCCTTTCTTCTTACCCTAGTTTTCATGGGTTGACTAGAAACCTATTGACATATGTCAATATTTCATCCGGATATAGTTTTCATGGGCTAACTACAACCCTACTGGCTCTGCCAGTATCCAATCATAGTTTTCATAGGCTTACTATGAACCTGTCTATCTGAAATCTTCCTTTTCACATCGTTTTCGTAGGATAATTATGAACCTGTCTATTTGACATCTTCTTTTATACATAGTTTTCATGGGCTAACTATGAACCTATTAGCCCCTCCCAATATCATACAGTTTTGATGGGCTTATTGTAAACCTATTGGCCCCTGCAAATATCTTCCTTTATATTTTAACATCCTATATTCTGGTCTTCCTGACCTTCTGGATGCAATTTTACTCATTCAGGAATTTAATCAATGTATATTCACTACTGGGTTAACCTAACTGGTTCTCCTACCCTTTCTCCCCAAGATGCAGTTGTGGGTCCATTATAAAGTGAATATATTCATATTAGAAGAAGTAACATAACAACAATACCACTCCTGTAGGTTTAAAATAAAACATGGTCAATCCCTTTAACTATTTCTTTATCAAAGATGGCTTCTTCTTAAAACCATTATAAAAACTCCTTTAATATTGCCATGGGTTATTCCTTTAAAAATAGAGTTTGGGTCATTAAACCTTTCAATACCTTCAAAACCTAGCTTTCGACTTCATAGGATGACCTTCTTCTAAAGCTCTTAAAAACATTAGGCTCCTGCCTTTTAATACTTTAAAATATACCTTTCAAAACCTTTCGAATACAATAAAGTGTTATCATTTATCTTTAGAAGCTTAGCTTCGAAACCAATTGAAAGTACCCATTTCGACACTATTGGAAGTAACCCTTTCGAAAACATTGAAAGTACCCCTTTCGAAAGCTTTGGGTTTATACTTAAACATTATTTGGGTCAAAGTGAATATAATCGAAAGCATTTGTTTCGAAACCATCCTTTATCATATAAAATATTGGGGAAACCTAATGGCGTCGGCACCATCTCTTTCGAAAGCATAAAACATCTGGGTAAAACATAGGAAGGTTGGTGTCGAAACCCCTTTTGAAACCATCATCTTTGAAACACCTAACCCCATTCGAAAGCTATAGGAAGTGGCATACATTTTATAAAACAAAGTATCCTTTCGACATCATTGATATCTTCAAAACCATTGAAAGGTCAAAGAAAGGCAGCAGGGTATCGACTAGGTCGGAACCCTTTCTTTCAAAACATTCTTTCATAAGTATAGGAACCCAGTCGAAAGCAATTATAAGTTAATGGCAACCCTTTTGAAACCTCTTAAAATCCTCTTTCGAACCAAATGCTTTGACACTGTTGAACACTTAAAACAAAACATAGGCAGGCACTTTTCATTTTAAAAACAAACCAAGGTTACGACTCCTTCGCAACCTATGCTTTCGACACCTTACCTTCCGCCTATCTCCAATCCACTATGTACCATCATAGTGATACCTTGTGTATTGGTTTTGGCATGGTTGGTTTCAACAAGGATGAAGGCAAAACCTACTGTTTCGAAAGGCGCTTTCCTAAGTAGGCGGAACCATTTTTATAAGCAAACCGGGTTTAATTCTTGTTTAAGTAAACTTTTCCCTAACTAACCCGCCACGTGTCAACACCAGATTAGTTGCCTTAACTTTTTCAAATTCTTTTTTAAAAAAATAACTGCCGCTAATTCGGATCTAAACCATGGTTATGTTAATCAATTAAGCCCTTCCAAAATATATGATTTAAAACAAAAAAGAGATGGAATTATTATTCATCTTGCTCTAGATAAGGAGATTGGATTAAGATAGATTTCCCCTAAGCTTGATTCTCTAGCTTTAATCTGATTTTTATCTTGATCTCTTAATGGCCGGCCGTTCCTCTATATTTATTGTTTGCGTTTCAAATGACGTGAATTGGAAGAAATGGGAGGAACAAAAATATATATAAGGGTGTGAGTTTTGGCTGATAATTTCCTAATATACCCTTATGTGGTTTAATTAACCAAAAATCCATTCTTTAACCCATTAATTAGTTTATTAGTGTCGACCCTTAATAAATTAATTCAAGTCTCAATCCCTTTATCACTTACATTTACATTATTCTATTTAATTTATCTAATTAAATCTCCTGATAATGTTATCAAAAATTAGAGGTGTTACAGCTACTACCTTAGAATATCATTCCTTGGACTATTAGTCGACTTGTCCGTATTGAGCATGAAAAAGAAGACTTCATCATCTGTTATTCTTATATTAAACCAATATCCTGTCCTTCTAAACCTAACCTGTGGGTTATTATGAGGAGGGGGTCAGAATAACGTTCTGGTGATTGAAAAATTACATATTTTACCCATACCATTAATTTATGTCGATGATTTCCATTTAAATGTTATGTCTATTATTAATGGCCAATTCATAAAATATATGTATGCATACAATATGCCTTACCTATATATTTACATTTATCTACCCAAAACCCTGGCCACTTAATACTTTTTAAATATGAAGCGGGCACTTCGTATGTCAATGCTAGTCTATCGGTTTTAACTAAAGAGATCGATGACTCTTATATACGGCTTATAATATAATATATAATGTTATCTCACCTTTTGGTCAAGGTCGAAATATCAACAGATTATCCGGAAAGGACGGATATCAGGATTGGAGATCGATTGGAAACAAGGTTGTGATCAATGTCATCAAAATTTGGCCGAGCTCCAATCAAGACAGAATCGATTGGGAATGATGAATAAGGCTAAGAAAGGCTAAGTTTTAAATTTCCAGTCAATCGGAGTTCGTATGCTCAAGATATGATCGATGCAAACTAAGGAAATCAACACAATCGCACCATTTCGTATCCATTATCATGCATCCATCTGTTCGTATCCATCCACTGAAGAGCCTTGTTCGAATCCATCAAGCTTCGTTAGTTCGTATCCAAGAAACCACTGTTCGTATTCAAGGCCAAGTAAGGCCGCTATCTATTCGTATCCATCACATCCTCAGTTGTTTGTATCCATCAAGTTGGAACGACTTCGATCGATACGAACAAAACCACAAAATCAATGCGAACAGTTCAACTTAGATCGATACGAACAGAGCCGCGACACTCGATATGAACGAGGCAACACATTTGATCGATACGAACAAAGCAGTGCGACCGATCGATACGAACAGAGTGATACGAAAGGATCGATTTGAACTACACAGCCTACCGAAAACTCGGATTATCATCAATCATAACTAACAATCTACAAGTCCAAATGCCACCAAATTTTCAAAGGAGCTTGCGTACAACCTAAAGAATGTTCCTGCTCAATTTCGACTCGATTGGACCAAATCTTGATCGATACGAAATTGGTTCGTATCAATCACGGATCGAGTCAGAATCTCTTGGGATCGATCACGTGGGCCCGCCCACGTGCCAGAAGAGGCCTCCTGAGATCTGAGCGAGATATTTGCAGCCTACGCCTATAAATAGCATCCAAAAGCCTACAGAAAAGGGACATTTGGATTCTCTAACGTCCCGACTCTGCCGAAATCACCATTATACTAAAACTTCACTGTTGTACTCGAGAATTACTGCAGTAATCCATTGTAACCAGCGAGCAAAGTCAATAAAAGATTAACTTTTGAAGTGGACATAGGCCGGAGATAGCCGAACCACTATAAATCTTGTGTCTCTGTCTATTTCTTTCTATTTTAAGTGTGCTATTCTTCATTTTTATCCTCTACATTACCTAGATATGTGATTTGTGATCATATACTGCCGATCTGCGTTCATACATTGGTGCTTTCACAATATTTGGGGTTTGTGACCAATTTTGGCGCAAACACTTTGGTGCTTTCACTAAGAAGGATTAGCGCCCGCTATTCCAGATTTGGAGTTCAGATTTGAAAGGCTAAAGGGTCAGATCTAAAAGGAACCATGACAAAGCAATCGATAAGGAGACAAAGAGCGGAGAGAAGTCAGCATGAAGGAAGCCAGGAAGCATCTTCAGTAGCTAATCAGACTTCGGCCTTCATTATCAGAGACGAGATGGAGATGATGATGGGAGCAATGCATGGAGTTTCTAAAGAGACAGGAGGAAATGATGCAGAACCTTCTCAAACAGATTGGACAGGCAGGAATGGCCGGAGTTGCTGGAGTTCAGATCCACGGAGCTAGAACAGAAGGACCCAACAGGCAGTCGGATGGAGCAGCTCAACAAGGCGATGTCCCTAATCAGCACACAACTATAAACCTGGATGGATCAAGGCTCGGGGGCATGCCACCTGGCAACGATGGACCAATTCATGGAGGAATTCCAGGTGACACCACACAATAGGATGCCGGCAGGAGTACAAGAGTGCGTGATGAAGAGTATGTACCAGAATTCCCTCAGGGACCTGGGGGGCAACCCTTGGTGGACAACACTGAATTGGCTGAGATTATCAAGCGAACTATGCACGCAGGTTTAACAAACAGAGATTTGGAAGGGGTAAACAGGAGTCCGTTTACCCGTGACATCAGAATGGCTCGGAACCCACCAGAGTTCAAGCTACTTACGTTGGAGGTATATAATGGCAAGGCTGATCCTACCGATCACTTGATGAGATACACGAGGCACATGGAAGTGCTAGGGGGCATCGGAGGAAGTTATGGCCCAATGTTTCCCCCTGTACTTGACGGAGATAGCTGCTATGTGGTTCATGCAGTTGGAAGAGGGGTCTATCAGAACATGGACGGAATTGGTGGAAAAGTTTTTAAAGCAGTTTAGGGTTCATATCAAAAGGCCAAAGAACGTAATGATGCTAACGTTGGTGAAGCAAAAGACAGAATAATCGCTCAGGGCTTTCTTAACTCGGTTTAATGTAGCGGTCGCTTCGGTGGATCGGCCGGATCCATCGATGGTTTTAATGGTAGCAGCGTCAGGAGTCAGGGATAACTCGAATTTCAAAGTATCATTGATACGGGACCCACCAATCGATCTCGGGGAATTCTTTCATGAAGTCGAGAGATTCCTTCGACAGGAAGATGCATGTTCAGATGTAAAGTTGAAGGAAGTGAACGCAGTAGAGGATGGAGAACCATCTGGTGGAAGCTTGGGTAAAGATAAAGGAAAGAGGAAGTTGGATGACGAATCAGGAAAAGCTAGGAAGCGGTGGAGAGAGCCAAAATTCTCCACTTACATAGGGTTGAACGAGACGTTAGAACATATATTCATGGAGACTCGGGATCGCCTTCCCTACCGAAGGCCTGCAAGGAGGGAACCCTCGAAACGTGAAAGGGCATCAGGAAGAAACTGTCTTTTTCATGATTTAGACGGACATGATACCAAAAGCTGCAGACATCTAAAGGATATGATCGAGGAGCATGTAAGGAATAGCCCGTTACAACAATACGTCGGAGCTCGAAATGCGGCGGTGGAACAAGAACAACCACTATCTACCTCAAACAACAATGGCGCGAGGCCTAGGAATGATGGTCGATTGGTTATTGACTAGCAGGGATGATATGGAATAAGTAGCAAACTTTAGGCAAGCGGACAAGTCACTTACTCATGTATGGGGACGGAGATAGCCCCTAAGCATGCTCTGAGATGATGATAAACCATGACGCTGTAGTTTGTTAAATCTCTTTTTTCTTTTTTGGTTTGGACATATGCTTTTTTCCGGGTTGGTTTTGAATTTTGGTTTGTACTCCTAGTCTTGTTTGTTTTCTGATTTGGACTCTAGTTTGGATGCTTGTTTTATGGTTTGGTATTTGTTTGGATTTGGGGTATGGATTTTTGGTTTTCCGATTTGATCTGGATTTTGGATTGGATTTCAATTGGATATTTTGTGTGGCCTTTAATAAAAGGTCATCGGGTATGGATTATGCCTGGCAAGGGGTAAGTCGTTTCGTCCGAGCGTGGCGAATCGACTTATTCAGGTCGTCGAGTATGGACTATCCTCGGCGAGGGTCCGGAGAGACCAGGATTCGGCCTAGGACTTAGGCCCTATATTATCGGTTACTATTTCAGGTCGTCGAGTATGGAATATGCTCGGCAAGGGTCCGGAGAGACCAGGATTCGGCTTAGGATTTAAGCCATGGCATTACTCAGCATTCGGAGACACTGAACCAAGAACCCCAAGGCATTATTCAATACGGGTCGTAGAGTGTGGACTACGCTTGGAAAGAACCATTAGAGGTTATGGATTCGAATATCGGCTATGAACAGCTAAGGATTTGGATATCGACCTAGAGAGGTCCTGGATTCGGTTATTGGTTATCGAATATGGATGGATTAGAACTCGGTTGTCAAGTTCAGATGGATATGAAATTGGCTAAGGGTTTGGTTACTGGATTCAAAATCGGGCATTGATTCGGAACAGTCGCAGAAATGGATCAGGATATGGCTAAGGCACTCGGATAGGATAGCTATGGATGGAATATGGACTTCGGATATCAGATTCAGAACTATTCAAAACATACCTTCTTACCATAAGTCATGCTTTGGGGGGGCAAATGTTATCCCACCTTTTGGTCAAGGCTGGAATATCAATAGATTATCTAGAAAGGACGGATATCGGGATTGGAGATCGATTGGAAACAAGGCTGTGATCAAGGTCGTCAAAATTTGTCCGAGCTCCAATCAATGACAGAATCGATTGGGAATGATGAATAAGGCTAAGAAAGGCTACGTTTCAAATTTCAAGTCAATCGGAGTTCGTATGCTCAAGATATGATCGATGCAAACTAAGGAAATCAACACAATCGCATCACTTCATATCCATCATCATGCATCCATCTGTTCGTATCCATCCACTGAAGAGCCTTGTTCGAATCCATCAAGCTTCAGTAGTTCTTATCTAGGAAACCACTGTTCGTATTCAAGGCCAAGTAAGGCCGCTATCTGTTCGTATCCATCAAGTTGGAACGACTTCGATTGATACAAACAAAACCACACAATCAATGTGAACAGTTCAACTTAGATCGATACGAACAGAGCCGCGGCACTCAATACGAATGAGGCAACACATTTGATCGATACAAACAAAGCAGTGCGACCGATCGATATGAACAGAGCGATACAAAAGGATCGATTCGAACTACACAGCCTAGCGAAAACTCGAATTAGCATCGATCATAACTAACAATCTACAAGTCCAAATGCCACCAAATTTTCACAGGGGCTTGCGTACAACCTAAAGAATGTTCCTGCTCAATTTCAACTCGATTGGACCAAATCTTGATCGATACAAAATTGGTTCATATCGATCACGAATCGAGTCAGAATCACCTGGGATCGATCGCGTGGGCCCGCCCACGTGCTAGAAGAGGTCTCCCGAGATCTGAGCGAGATATTTGTAGCCTACGCCTATAAATAGCATCCAAAAGCCTATAGAAAAGGGACTTTTGGATTCTCCAACGTCCAGACTCTGCCGAAATCACCATTATACTAAAACTTCACTTTGTACTCGAGAATTACTGCAGTAATCCGTTGTAACCAGCGAGCAAAGTCAATAAAAGATTAACTTTTGAAGTGGACGTAGGACGGAGATAACCGAACCACTATAAATCTTGTGTCTTTATCTATTTCTTTCTGTTTTAAGTGTGATATTCTTCATTTTTATCCTCTACATTACCTAGATCTGTGATTTGTGATCATATACTGATGATCTGTGTTCATACATTGGTGCTTTCACAATATTTGGAGTTTGTGACCAATTTTGGCGCAAACATATAATTAAATTGCCGTACTACTACCACAACTCAAGGACTCATCTATGGGTTAACTAGCCCACATCCACTGAACTAATTTTTCTCTAACCATCTACATGAGGCATTTGTGTATCCTCTATAGATTCTACACCAGTAGGAAGTGAAATCATCAAGGCATAACCCAAGTCTTTGCTACCGCTCATTTAGGATCATTGGGCATCAAAGCTTATATGCCAGACCTACTACTAAATACTGCCAGCAACTACTAACATAGCCCGCCGACCTACCGTAACCGACATCCCTATTTAGACTAACCTAAGTAAGTCAAGGAAATATTCCCTTTGGTTACTTACTACTTCTTATTGGATATGAAGCAGATCTCATTTCCTAAAAGTTACTGGACATTTAATACTTCAAACCTAAGGTGAACACCTAGAATATTCTTTCCCTTCTTATCTGCAATGTATATCCCTTTCCCATGGGTCCTATGGTTGGTGGTGTCCCATATCAGTAGTAAGTATACACAACTGCTGGTAGCCTCAGAACGAAGGGTAGAATTCTATTGTGTAACTCTACTGACCTCACATCACAACCTACTAAATCAAATCTACCATCCATAGCCTAAGCATTGGGCTAATCCCACTAATTTACGCTATATCTAAGCATGTAATTTAAGATATATAATTCCCACTACAGAAATTATATTGTTTTCTACCTGTAATTAATAGTAATAATATGTACTTATTCGCTATGTTATTATTCCTAATTCATGCTTAGGCTTTGGTTTCCTTTTAATGTCTAATAAATGTCTATTACCCGCATTGATTATTCACTAACGTCTTAATTAGACTATCTCTCATCAACCCTCATTTAATTCCTTTAATCTATTTACTTACTTCAAATCCTCATAAATTCCATATTAATCTTTCTAATCAATCCTCATAAACGCATATTAATCTCTCTAGTCAATCTTCATATATGCGTATTAATCTAATAAATCAGTCCCATTAATCCATTTATAACCTATTTAAATTCTTGTAACTCCATATTTATTGCACATTTATTACCTTATTAATTTTGGAGATACAATCTTTCCATCTTTATTCCTAATTCTATCATTTATTACGCGATTCATTCTAACATTCTAATTATACCTAATGCGGATATTATCATATATTACGCTGTATTAATTATATTTTTATTTTTAATGTTTATAATATTCCTTTTAATATTTTAATCCATTAGAATTACACTTTCAAAATGGTTTCCCATTATAACTGTCCATAAATTAACTTAAATTAAGAGGCCTGCTTTGTTTGAAATTACCAGGAATCACTTGCCAGGAATCACTTATTTCATTATTATTAAAATAGACAATGAAAACTATGAAAAGAAAATCCATACTTTACACATTGCTTTCCTCATTTGATGTATATTCCTGGTCAAATCAAACATTGCACTTTTTATTAAGAAATTGGATAAATTTATGGCGGTTAAATGGACAATATTTCCAACAAATTAAAACACAAAAATTTACATCCCAATAGAATTAGGGCAAATTTGGATTATACTAACATCTTTACAACCCAATTATAGATCTGGAACAAACTCTACATCTTTATCCATATTCAATTTTTTATAACTTAGGGACCGATTCCCAAATCTTGGTGAAAATAATATCCCTATTAAATCTTCTCAAATTGCAGAATATGCAGGTAATGTTTATTGCGTAAAATTTGTGATAGAGTTTGAGGCATGTCATAGGGGCAATTATGTAATTTGTTACATATGTCTAAATCGTTAACTAATCTTATTCTAAATAAAGGTGTCTCCTTTCTATTATATACTTGATGATATAATGTAGTTATATTAATTGATTAATTGATTAATTAATTAAAAAGTATATTTAATAGAACTTCAATAAATGGTATGTTTTGTGATAGTAGTTACAAAGTATTGTAACTGTGAGTAATTTATCACAATAAAAATAAATATACCATTTTAAATGTTCCTAGTCAAGATGCATCGAGACTGGATATCAATGTATCCATTGAGACTAGAGTACGTAACGCTCTCCAAATGTTGGGCAGTGTATTACTCATGGCTGCTGGGGGCACCTAGGGGATACATGCTAATAGTTATTGGATAACTATGGAACGACTCATTCGATGGTTTTCTGTTGGTTAATATAACTAAAGTCAAACAAAAAATATTGATGTGAATAATTTACACAGTTCTTTCGACTTGAGAATACTTAGAATCTTCAATATGAAAGCTCAGCTTTGATTATAGTCAAATCATGGCACAACATCCATCGAGTGACTATAGTTAGGTCAAATGGAAGTATTGGAAGTGAAGTACTATTCAAGAGGATTTGTCTCCTCAGTTATATGGGGTTAGTATCATGGTCAACCCAAAGTCAAAATCTCTGGCTAGAGTAGTTCCTTTAATAATAATTTTTATTATTGAACCAAGGACTTTGCGTTTGGACTATAGAGTTGAATGTGGACGATGTTGGAATTTTGACCATTACCAAATTCAATAAGTCCAAATGATATAGTTTTGACGAAGGGAATTGGTGTAAATAATTATCACAACTGGGTAAAGCTTATTAAATTAAAATAAGATTTTTCCAAAAATGAGTAAGCGATAAATTTGACCATAATGTCACACCACCTGCTAAGTGAAGTGTGAACGTTAATGTTTGAATAGTTCGACGTTAATCGCTGATCGAATTTACACCTAAGAGTCATACAACCGAATCGATGAATTCTCTTAAGATAGAATGATTTAATTAGGTTATAATTGTTATAAATTGATTAATATTTATACAATATTAATTATAAAATTTGGATATGATTTGAGGAAAAATTTATTCCATGTATTTATAAAAAATTATAAACATGTCGATCGATATGAGATATCGACAACATATTTAGTTGAATGTAATTATGTATATTTAAATTGGGTTAAATGGGCTCATAACCCATGAATTTTAGAGGTGAAAGTCGTTGGTTTTGATAGTGTAAGGGGGCAGCTACTATGCACGAGAATAGTGTTTTTAGATGTGTGGTTGAGATCGTTATTTGCTTTCTTATCCTACCCATATAAAAGCTAATCTCAATACCCTAGTCAAAGCCAAATACATTTTTGAGCCCCCACTTTCTTCTTCTTCTTCTTCCTTATTTTAATGGCAGCAATTCTCCTCTAATATCATACCAAAAATTCTCAAATTCAATTTAAATTAAAAAATACTAATTTGTAGTAGAAGGTCTCCAATCCCGGATTAGCAACCTAATGGATTGGGAATTGTTCTTAGAAGAGAATTCATTGTTCAATGTGGACTCAAAGGCTTTACTAGGAGATGAACTTTTATTTATTATTATTGTTTTGATTTCAAGTTTATCATATGAATGTTGATTTACATCCAAATCACTTGTTTGTATTTAGATCTGTTTAGTTTAGACTATGTGAGATTTTTGGGGGTACATGTGTTTATTACAATTGTATTGGTTTTGTGTTTGTTGTAGTATTTTTTTATTGATATATTCTTGAATTATTTTCTAAAAATAAAAAAAATTAATTTTGATTTATATTAATATATATAAATAGATCAAGATTAAATGTATACAGATTTGCAGATTGTCTATATGTATAATTGTATATATATTTATACCTTATATATGTTTAATCTAAAGATTTTCTTCTAATGTTTTATAGTGATTCATAAAATATAAAAGTATTTTATTAAATATGTATATATTGTTATTATTTAATGATTTTGTGAATTGTTTATTATGTAAAAAATAATTAATGGGACAAAATTTCAATTTTATATTTTTTGTATTTTTTGCACCATGTTAGATGCTTAATTTAAAATTTTAAGATTTTTTGAACCTAATTTATTATTTTTAAAATTAATTTACTTTTGGCTTGCAATCAATTATTTAACTAAAAATATAATTCAATTGATAAAATTCTGGAAATTTTTATAAGCTTTAGAGTTTGACATGCACCTTTAGAAAAAATTTCAAATTTTTAAAAATTAATTTATTATTTTTTATAATTAATTTATTTTCAAACTACAGTTAATTATTTGATTAAAAATATAGTTTCGGTTGATAAAATTCTAAAAAAAATTCTAAGCCCAAAATATTTCTCATCTACTTTAGAAAAAGATTCATAATTTTTCAACTTGATTTCATATTTTTAAGAATTAATTAATTAAGGGTTATTATCAAATATTTAATAATAAATATTATTTAAATTAAAAATTCCATAAATTAATCTTAAGCCCAAAATATGTTTCCAGATTTTCTAAAATTATAAAACTTGTTTTGTGTCATGTGATTATTTTACGTTAATTTACTATGGCATATTTAATAATATATATATATATATATATATATGTGTGTGTGTGTATTTATATACATATATTAATATCATGTTTTGACATATTATACAAGCACATATTTGAACAAATTATGGTACACACAAAATGAGCTAATGTGTCCTTTGAAATGTAAATCCCAGCATCTATATACGGGCACATTATACCCTTCACGGATTATGATGTTACACATGCACACACATATATATGTATGTATGTATATGGTTTATATATACACACACTATATAAAGAAATAAAACAAAATTAAATAAATCCAAAACTACAATTTGTACGG
The DNA here is from genome assembly GCA_030737815.1 of Allium fistulosum. Lineage (NCBI taxonomy): Eukaryota > Viridiplantae > Streptophyta > Magnoliopsida > Asparagales > Amaryllidaceae > Allium > Allium fistulosum. Next base: position 58,709,950 of record CM060906.1, read on the forward strand.
TCAGAATACATATGCATGGATATAATAATAAATCTTGCCATGAATGAATTATTAATTAATGACACTTAATGTATCAATCAATTAAAATTAAAGAAATGAAAGGTTTCTCTCTCTATTTAATGCAATAAATACTCTCAATTAATTCTTGTTTTAGGGAAAGAAATGAAAGGTTTCATTCCTTATACATTAACTGAATGTTAGGTGTATTTGATACACTATACATTTGAAACTAAAAACATCGGTAATGTAACGACCCAGAATTTTTGGACCATTCGCATCCATTATAAGTGTATAGGTAGACACTCATGCCGGAGTAGAATTGCTCAAAATACCGCGTTGTTAATTTAAATTGGCAAAACTGAACATATACAGTAAATAAATAATCACAGATCACAGACACAGAGTAATAAGTGCAGCGGAAATAAAAGAGATAGTAGTTCATGAAGCTACTATATGAATATATAAAATACATCAGAGTTTACAACAGAAGAGTAATACGATACATCAGATACAAATCAGAATACATCACTGGAATCATCGAATACTGAAAGCAGAATAGATGGCTGGATCTTCAAGCAAAGCTCCAACTCCAAAGGTGAGTCTCGAATACTGGTACACTCAGTCTGACCCGAGCGTAAAGCAAAACACAAGACACTCGAGTCAGGATTAACATTCTTATATTAATAAATCCAACTCAAGTGAAATAGCAATTTAAATACAAGTAACTCAAAGGATGTTTGGAATAACCATCCTTTAAGGATCCGTTAAACTATCTACTAGGTAGTAATATACGCTAAGTAGATAATGTCTATCAGTAATATAAAGATATCAAAATAGCGTTAAGTCATGGCCCATTCCACCCTTAACACATTTTTATTCCCAAAAGCATATACAAGACCGTAGTTTCCCCAAAACCGGAAGTCACCAGAGGGCAATCCATATACTAAAGGTACAAATCAAAATCGTAGTGGTCGCGCATAAATGGAATACAAGTATGACAAGGTACATGAGGCAATACCCAAGGTAGTGATACTACCGTTCGCCTGATCCGGACTGGTGAGAACGCAACGCCGCAGCGCCCGCAACACCGTGAAACAACACTCCCAAAATCAAGGGTGCACCAATCGACAACAAGTAATAAGTAGTTCGAAGAAGTGTGTCCACTTGAGGTAGCTAATCCTCCATTGGCCCGGCACAGCTCCTGTTTTAGTCATTTCCAATTTGACACAAGTGTCAAGGCTATCCATTATCGTTCTCTTTCTTCAACCATCGCGTACATCATTCGAACCACTTCATTCTAGATCATCACTCCGCGTATAGTTATTAAAGTGGTTTTCGGTTTAGATAGAGAGTATATCCATAACCGAATTCCGGTCTCTTTAATAACTTCCGTAATTATTTCACCGATTGGTCATTTAATATATTTCAAAACCAAATAAATTTCAATTCAATTAGAATTCGTAAATCAACATTTCGTTTGTCTTTCTAAATCAATTTCCATAATTTACGTTTCAACTTCCAAATTCATTTCAAAATCCTATAATTCAATTTCAAACTTTATTTAAAACACTTCAAATATTGATTCAAGTTCGTATATCAGTTTCATTCCGAAATCATTTAAATTAACTTAATTTAATATTCAAATCAATTTAAATTCATTTATCGATTTCAATTAATATTCGTTAAGTTACTTTATCATTCAAAACAATTTCTATTAAATTTCCAAATCATTAAATCAATTTCTTAAGTTCAACTTCGTTAAATCAAAACTTACAATTTTGAATTTAATCAAATTCGTCAAATTAATTCTTTCAATTACAAGTCTTACATTAATTCCAAAATATCACATTTTCATCTCTTGTTAAAGAAATTCAATTTCACTTATTTACTGCTTAAATAATTTTCCAAAACTTACTTAATAAAGAAAACTCAATTTCAATTATTTACGAAGAAAAATTCACTTATTCAAAAGTTCAATTTTCTTACTAAAGAATTTCAATTCACTTTAATCATTAAATAATTTAATCTTATTTAAGTATTAAATAATTCAAAACTTAATTATTCAATAATTTCAAAGTTTAATAATTCAAACTTAATTATAATTCAAACTTAATTATTAAATCATTTCTCAAATTAAACAACATTCTTTCATCAATTACATTGTTAATATTTTGATTCATATTATTAAATATTAACATTTTCCTTTCATTAAAATTCAAATTTCAACTTCATTTCAAAACCGTATTTTTATTCAAATAAAATCTTCGTTTATTTTTAAATCAAATTATTGACCAATCGGGTTTTTATTTAATTTCCTATCCTAGGTCAAAGTTCAATTTGGGTATTTATCATTTCAACCCGATTCCAATTCAATTCAAAATCAAAGCATAGCAAAGGGAACTTGCAGTGTGATAACTGGGATGGTGTCAAAGTAAATAAACAAACAATAACAACAATCAATATCAATCCAATAATCAATTCAAATAATCCCGAAATAACCGTATTAATTCGCATTGTTATTTGTACGAATTAATATAATTATTTCTAGAATCTACACTATCATTTCATGTAGATTAAAGATTATTACATTACGGTTTTCACTTGTCATTTATTTACAATTTCATACATCATCAATTTTACAACATACATTCAGTGGTTCAAAGTGTAATTAAACAAATCCTACGTGTCAATAAATTTAACAGTTAAAGGGGTCATATTATACAAATGTCAGTTAATCAAATTTAACATTTAATTATCCTATATCAAGTTCAATTTCATATTATTTATCATTTTAACATTAACAATTTAATGTCCAATATAAACATCAACAATCAATCAATTATCAGCCAAACTGTATTATCATCGCATAAATAATTAACAGATAATGGTGTCAGATGTCATAGGTGAACTGATACAGGTAATAGCATATATAACAGTGTAATTAACTAACAGCAGCATATTTCAATTGTCGTTTCAATTGAAACCAGATTTAATAAATAAAAGAACGTTAATCGTGAGTGAGTGCTCACCTTTCGAGGCTAGAGAGATTCGACACTGAAATGAGTTACGAATCCAAACACGAATTCCAAAGCAAATCAAGGTTGGCACGAATTTTTGACGTTCAAAGCTGACGGCAAGGGATTGACGAAGTCGAGTAAGAGCTGGATCGATGAAGATAAACGGTGTAAATGAACTTGTATATATAACTATTTATAACTATATATACACACACATAAAGTCATACTCAAAAATCCAACATACATTAAATTAAATATATAGGAATTTCCAAATCCATTGGTTTGAACTAAAACTCGAGAGTACTGAAGTCGAACATATATCAAAAATAAATTATGTGCTATATTTAAAACAATATTTATTATAAATTTAGTATGGATAAATTTTTTTTACTTAAATCCTAAATAGTATATATATAAACAAATCTATGCAAGTTATTTATTCATGCAACAACTATATTCATTTTTCTCAAAATGTATGCAGACTCAAAACATATCAGTATAAATTGAAACAAATGGATATATACAAAAAAACAAATACGTAGCAGTCTATATAACCATTAACCTATGCAAATCAGTATATATCCAAACCCAAAGATTTATAACCCAGCAATACATATATAAGCTAATGGTTTAAATATGTAAGCCTATACCTCTTGTACTGTTAAAATATAAAACAAATATAAGACAGAGCTTATTTATCCAGCATATACTAACACATATTATAGAACATAGACACTGCAACCTATATGTCTATCTGTTTATACATGTTTTTAGAAGTACAGTTATACACACGCTATATCACACTTTTACTACATATATCGAAAACAATATAGTTATAACTTATATACATCTATACTAAGAATTTACATATTGTGCATCATCTGTATACTTAGAAACACTTAACCTATATACATATATACCAAATCAGTTTTTAAAAAACCATATATCTATATGTGTGAAAACTAACTCAAATATACCTATCTACATAAACCAAAGTATAACCGTAGTTATAAATTTACATACAAATAAAACATATTATATATCTATACTTCATCTTTCCAAAATATATATCTATATATATATATATACAATACATATCTCTTAAAACAATTAAACGGGGAAAGTAGAATAGAAAACAAATGAAACAAAGTATGACAGCTTACGTATATCCCCATATATATACTTTATATCTTATAAACAACCTGTTATATATGTATTTTAAAGTTAATATAAAATTTGAATTACATGTCCAAATAACTGCATATATATTCACAGATCACCTAACTCATATATATCAAGTACTGTCAAACGATACATATGTATATACTTAACTTTTCGAGCACAACAACTTAAATATATATATACACCTGTAAAATACAAAAGGAAAGCATGCATTACTCTGCAAAGGATACTCGTATAATATATATGGTGGAGGATACCGCAGCTGTTGGGTGGCCGGCTGCTCGATGGAGGAAACTTGGGTGGGTGACGAGGCGAGTCTGTTGGATCCGAGGTGGAGAGGGGAGGATCGGCATGATGCGGGTCTGGGTAGATCAGTGGGTTACGTCAGGGAAGGATGTGGTCGGCCGAGCAAGTAGGCTGGGTTCAAGGCGGTAGAGGGAAGGAGTATGGCGGGACGTATGGGTCTATAGCGCTTGTGGCGGGCTGGCGAGTGGAGTGGGAGATGGTCGCTACACGTGGGTAGGTGAGAGTGAGGAAAGGGAAAGGAAGAAGAGAGTGAAGAAGTGAGGGGGAATCACGGTTTGCCATGCCTGGAGGAGAGGTGAGTTTATGTTGTGCTTTACATATTTCAGGAAATAGATAACAGAAAGACAGAGGCAAAAGAAGGAGGAGGACGGCATGAAAGAAAAGAGAAAAATGGGAGGAGAAAAGGGAATGAGGTTGGTAGAGGAGGAGACTTACAGATCTCAGTATATAAGCCTTTACGTTTATTTTTCCATTAAAACAAATGGGTATTAAAAACATTGGAATTGAAGAGGACCGGCGTACGATGCTTAAAACAGGGAATAGTATACAGTGGGAAGAATGGCAACGGTCGACTTGAAAAGGTGGATATTAAAAACAATTTATTGCTGGCACGTTTCAGATTTGAAAAGCAGACCAAAGTTAAACGTCACAAATTTCGGCGCGGTACGACGCATAGTTTATCCGCTTAAGTCGCGTACCGCACCTCAAAATACAAAAATGAATATACTGTAGAGATCAGCATGACGAGACGATCAAAACGGTATACAAATATCAGCAGTACGATTGAATTATAAAAATTCGAATTTTCTAATAGTAGAAAATGCAAGAAAAACACTGAAAAATAAGATCGACCGAGCCAAAGATGTCCAAATTTGGAAAAACGACAAACTGACATCTTGGTCAGAAGATGGTTTAGAATTTTTCTATGTAAAAATATTTAGGTTTCGGAAACATTTTATTTTCATCGCTTTTTAACTGATTAAATTGAAGTAAATTTACGCGCGAAATAAACTTTCATATTTTCGGACGAAAATTTACCAGTTGCTATGTTTAACTAACCGTATTCCAAATATCAAATTTATATTTCAAAATTTTATCGTTTAAAATTTCACAAAATTTCAACTAATTACGTTATTAAAACAGTTGAAATTTACAGGTCGTTACACTCTCCCCCACTCAAAACTTTTCGTCCCCGAAAAGGAACGAGGTAGGAGAATAGAAACAACTAGAAAGAAAAAGAAAAAAAAACAGATTTGAAATACAATTAATTTAAACCTTATAAATTCAAATTTATATTAATTGATATTCAATAATTGATTTAATCCATTTGATTTCACTAAAATCAATCTCAACTATTTCTAAATTCATTATCTTATTATCCAATTATCTTTAATTTACAATTTCTAAAACCATAAATTTGAATAGTCTTTTATTATAATCATATTTTCTTCAACAATTTGAATTCTTCTTTATTCCAAATTACTGTTAAATTTGTTCTACTTAATATATCTACTCACATATATTTAACCCATATAAATTAATTTAAACCATAAAAGTTCCGATTTAAATAAATTTATATTCACTAATTGCTTTTAAATTCAAGGTAATTTCATCAGTTGATCAATTTCAATTTATTAATTTTTTCAAAACAAATTTATTTCATTATTAACTGAATTTACTTATTATCTTATCTAACTCTATTAACATCTTTAAAATCAAAATTTAGTGTATAACATTTATTATAAACACTCAAATTTTTATTTATAAATTCGATTTATCCTATATATTATCCAATTACATAGTTAACTTTTGAATGATTTAGGTAAGTTGTATTAGAATGCAGTTGAATAATATACAAATAAAATTTCCTAATTCAATTATTCAAGTTTAAATATTTATCCCAAATTTTGGTCTTATTTATAATTAAAATCATCTTTTAACAAAATTTAAGAATTAGATTTCCGATTATCCTTAAACAATTTATAGATATATATAATATATTTATATCAAATCAAATTAAATTTAAAATAAGATGCCTATATATATATAAATCAAATTATACTTAAGAAATTCAAATCAAAATATTTTTCAAAACAAAACCGTAGCAAAGCTACAGAATGGTTTCTCCACTTCGAAACTCGAAAATGAATGTCGATGATGCGGCCGCCATCATCGAAATTATTTTCCAGCGACAAAGAGAAGAGCACTGATTTCAACATTTTAAAATTATTTGGAAATGATTTCTTTTCGAAAATACCTTCAATAATATACATTTAAAAAAAAATCAAAACCAAAGTTCGAAATCACCGAAAACTAAATTCTCAAATTTCTGACTTAAATTCATTTCAAATTTCAAATCAATTTATAAACCGTATTTATAAATTTATTTAGAACAATAAATGATAACCAAATATTATCATTTCAAACAACAATTTAATTTACCTACTAAATTCCAAAAAAAATTTACTTATATTTTCACAATATAATCAAACAAATTTATTTCATTTTCCAAATTTGAAAATAATATTATGTCAGTTTGCTTCGTTCAAGTGTTTTGGAAATCCTATCGATAGCGTTGATCAGACGAATCGATCGAAAACCCAAATCAACATCAACAACTCAAACAACAACAAAAAAAAACATTTTAAAATTAATTTATAATTACACCTCCTCACATAACGATACAATAATGGATTTCAAAGCAAGGATAGAGATTCAAATTTTTGATAGACTCAAATCAGAGAGAATTTCGATTCGAAGATAGGTTTGAAACAAAGACGAGATAATTAAATAACAAAATAAGGCGATGGATAAGTTTATATAAATCGCGGGCAACCTTAACCGGGTCGACCATGACTTCAAAATAAGATCGGTGTAGAATTCCGAGGTAAATCGACATTCGATCTCAAGAAATAGAATCCAGGTATAGTAGGAGATAGATAGCATCGTAAACCGAGGATACAGAAATCTCCGATAAATCAATGCCTATTGTAAAGGAGTTTCACCCCTTTACAAATCATTCGAAGTTTGGTGAGACCACCAATTCATTTTAAGGGTCATTCGAAGTGGAGTTATGTGATGCTCCAGAATTGAAAGAAGTCGAATGGTGAAGGACACGAATGAATTTCGGAACCGAGGGGAACATTCCAAAATTCAAAGGAATTGAGTCAAAGGAAGAGATTGAAACTCGAATGAGAGTGATTCTGTAAATACATTTACCCTATATGTTAAGTTTTGCCTAGAGCTACCAAAGCTCTAATACCAACTGTAACGACCCGCCATTTTTGGACCATTCGCATCCATTATAAGTGTATAGGTAGACACTCATGCCAGAGTTGAATTGCTCAAAATACCGCGTTGTTAATTTAAATTGGCAAAACTGAACATATACAGTAAATAAATAATCACAGATCACAGACACATAGTAATAAGTGCAGCGGAAATAAAAGAGATAGTAGTTCATGAAGCTACTATATGAATATATAAAATACATCAGAGTTTACAACAGAAGAGTAATACGATACATCAGATACAAATCAGAATACATCACTGGAATCATCGAATACTTAAAGCAGAATAGATGGCTGGATCTTCAAGCAAAGCTCCAACTCCAAAGGTGAGTCTCGAATACTGGTACACTCAGTCTGACCCGAGCGTAAAGCAAAACACAAGACACTCGAGTCAGGATTAACATTCTTATATTAATAAATCCAACTCAAGTGAAATAGCAATTTAAATACAAGTAACTCAAAGGATGTTTGGAATAACCATCCTTTAAGGATCCGTTAAACTATCTACTAGGTAATAATATACGCTAAGTAGATAATGTCTATCAGTAATATAAATATATCAAAATAGCGTTAAGTCATGGCCCATTCCACCCTTAACACATTTTTATTCCCAAAAGCATATACAAGACCGTAGTTTCCCCAAAACCGGAAGTCACCAGAGGGCAATCCATATACTAAAGGTACAAATCAAAATCGTAGTGGTCGTGCATAAATGGAATACAAGTATGACAAGGCACATGAGGCAATACCCAAGGTAGTGATACTACCGTTCGCCTGATCCGGACTGGTGAGAACGCAACGCCGCAGCGCCCGCAACACCGTGAAACAACACTACCAAAATCAAGGGTGCACCAATTGACAACAAGTAATAAGTAGTTCGAAGAAGTGTGTCCACTTGAGGTAGCTAATCCTCCATTGGCCCGGCACAGCTCCTGTTTTAGTCATTTCCAATTTGACACAAGTGTCAAGGCTATCCATTATCGTTCTCTTTCTTCAATCATCGCGTACATCATTCCAACCACTTCATTCTAGATCATCACTCCGCGTATAGTTATTAAAGTGGTTTTCGGTTTAGATAGAGAGTATATCCATAACCGAATTCCGGTCTCTTTAATAACTTCCGTAATTATTTCACCGATTGGTCATTTAATATATTTCAAAACCAAATCAATTTCAATTCAATTAGAATTCGTAAATCAACATTTCGTTTGTCTTTCTAAATCAATTTCCATAATTTACGCTTCAACTTCCAAATTCATTTCAAAATCCTATAATTCAATTTCAAACTTTATTTAAAACACTTCAAATATTGATTCAAGTTCGTATATCAGTTTCATTCCGAAATCATTTAAATTAACTTAATTTAATATTCAAATCAATTTAAATTCATTTATCGATTTCAATTAATATTCGTTAAGTTACTTTATCATTCAAAACAATTTCTATTAAATTTCCAAATCATTAAATCAATTTCTTAAGTTCAACTTCGTTAAATCAAAACTTACAATTTTGAATTTAATCAAATTCGTCAAATCAATTCTTTCAATTACAAGTCTTACATTAATTCCAAAATATCACATTTTCATCTCTTGTTAAAGAAATTCAATTTCACTTATTTACTGCTTAAATAATTTTCCAAAACTTACTTAATAAAGAAAACTCAATTTCAATTATTTACGAAGAAAAATTCACTTATTCAAAAGTTCAATTTTCTTACTAAAGAATTTCAATTCACTTTAATCATTAAATAATTTAATCTTATTTAAGTATTAAATAATTCAAAACTTAATTATTCAATAATTTCAAAGTTTAATAATTCAAACTTAATTATAATTCAAACTTAATTATTAAATCATTTCTCAAATTAAACAACATTCTTTCATCAATTACATTGTTAATATTTTGATTCATATTATTAAATATTAACATTTTCCTTTCATTAAAATTCAAATTTCAACTTCATTTCAAAACCGTATTTTTATTCAAATAAAATCTTCGTTTATTTTTAAATCAAATTATTGACCAATCGGGTTTTTATTTAATTTCCTATCCTAGGTCAAAGTTCAATTTGGGTATTTATCATTTCAACCCGATTCCAATTCAATTCAAAATCAAAGCATAGCAAAGGGAACTTGCAGTGTGATAACTGGGATGGTGTCAAAGTAAATAAACAAACAATAACAACAATCAATATCAATCCAATAATCAATTCAAATAATCCCGAAATAACCGTATTAATTCGCATTGTTATTTGTACGAATTAATATAATTATTTCTAGAATCTACACTATCATTTCATGTAGATTAAAGATTATTACATTACGGTTTTCACTTGTCATTTATTTACAATTTCATACATCATCAATTTTACAACATACATTCAGTGGTTCAAAGTGTAATTAAACAAATCCTACGTGTCAATAAATTTAACAGTTAAAGGGGTCATATTATACAAATGTCAGTTAATCAAATTTAACATTTAATTATCCTATATCAAGTTCAATTTCATATTATTTATCATTTTAACATTAACAATTTAACGTCCAATATAAACATCAACAATCAATCAATTATCAGCCAAACTGTATTATCATCGCATAAATAATTAACAGATAATGGTGTCAGATGTCATAGGTGAACTGATACAGGTAATAGCATATATAACAGTGTAATTAACTAACAGCAGCATATTTCAATTGTCGTTTCAATTGAAACCAGATTTAATAAATAAAAGAACGTTAATCGTGAGTGAGTGCTCACCTTTCGAGGCTAGAGAGATTCGACACTGAAATGAGTTACGAATCCAAACACGAATTCCAAAGCAAATCAAGGTTGGCACGAATTTTTGACGTTCAAAGCTGACGGCAAGGAATTGACGAAGTCGAGTAAGAGCTGGATCGATGAAGATAAACAGTGTAAATGAACTTGTATATATAACTATTTATAACTATATATACACACACATAAAGTCATACTCAAAAATCCAACATACATTAAATTAAATATATAGGAATTTCCAAATCCATTGGTTTGAACTAAAACTCGAGAGTACTGAAGTCGAACATATATCAAAAATAAATTATGTGCTATATTTAAAACAATATTTATTATAAATTTAGTATGGATAAAAAAAATTTACTTAAATCCTAAATAGTATATATATAAACAAATCTATGCAAGTTATTTATTCATGCAACAACTATATTCATTTTTCTCAAAATGTATGCAGACTCAAAACATATCAGTATAAATTGAAACAAATGGATATATACAAAAAAACAAATACGTAGCAGTCTATATAACCATTAACCTATGCAAATCAGTATATATCCAAACCCAAAGATTTATAACCCAGCAATACATATATAAGCTAATGGTTTAAATATGTAAGCCTATACCTCTTGTACTGTTAAAATATAAAACAAATATAAGACAGAGCTTATTTATCCAGCATATACTAACACATATTGTAGAACATAGACACTGCAACCTATATGTCTATCTGTTTATACATGTTTTTAGAAGTACAGTTATACACACGCTATATCACACTTTTACTACATATATCGAAAACAATATAGTTATAACTTATATACATCTATACTAAGAATTTACATATTGTGCATCATCTGTATACTTAGAAACACTTAACCTATATACATATATACCAAATCAGTTTTTAAAAAACCATATATCTATATGTGTGAAAACCAACTCAAATATACCTATCTACATAAACCAAAGTATAACCGTAGTTATAAATTTACATACAAATAAAACATATTATATATCTATACTTCATCTTTCCAAAATATATATCTATATATATATATATATACAATACATATCTCTTAAAACAATTAAACGGGGAAAGTAGAATAGAAAACAAATGAAACAAAGTATGACAGCTTACGTATATCCCCATATATATACTTTATATCTTATAAACAACCTGTTATATATGTATTTTAAAGTTAATATAAAATTTGAATTACATGTCCAAATAACTGCATATATATTCACAGATCACCTAACTCATATATATCAAGTACTGTCAAACGATACATATGTATATACTTAACTTTTCGAGCACAACAACTTAAATATATATATACACCTGTAAATACAAAAGGAAAGCATGCATTACTCTGCAAAGGATACTCGTATAATATATATGGTGGAGGATATCGCAGCTGTTAGGTGGCCGGCTGCTCGATGGAGGAAACTTGGGTGGGTGACGAGGCGAGTCTGTTGGATCCGAGGTGGAGAGGGGAGGATCGGCATGATGCGGGTCTGGGTAGATCAGTGGGTTACGTCAGGGAAGGATGTGGTCGGCCGAGCAAGTAGGCTGGGTTCAAGGCGGTAGAGGGAAGGAGTATGGCGGGACGTATGGGTCTATAGCGCTTGTGGCGGGCTGGCGAGTGGAGTGGGAGATGGTCGCTACACGTGGGTAGGTGAGAGTGAGGAAAGGGAAAGGAAGAAGAGAGTGAAGAAGTGAGGGGGAATCACGGTTTGCCATGCCTGAAGGAGAGGTGAGTTTATGTTGTGCTTTACATATTTCAGGAAATAGAAAACAGAAAGACAGAGGCAAAAGAAGGAGGAGGACGGCATGAAAGAAAAGAGAAAAATGGGAGGAGAAAAGGGAATGAGGTTGGTAGAGGAGGAGACTTACAGATCTCAGTATATAAGCCTTTACGTTTATTTTTCCATTAAAACAAATGGGTATTAAAAACATTGGAATTGAAGAGGACCGGCGTACGATGCTTAAAACAGGGAATAGTATACAGTGGGAAGAATGGCAACGGTCGACTTGAAAAGGTGGATATTAAAAACAATTTATTGCTGGCACATTTCAGATTTGAAAAGCAGACCAAAGTTAAACGTCACAAATTTCGGCGCGGTACGACGCACAGTTTATCCGCATAAGTCGCGTACCGCACCTCAAAATACAAAAATGAATATACTGTAGAGATCAGCATGACGAGACGATCAAAACGGTATACAAATATCAGCAGTACGATTGAATTATAAAAATTCGAATTTTCTAATAGTAGAAAATGCAAGAAAAACACTGAAAAATAAGATCGACCGAGCCAAAGATGTCTAAATTTGGAAAAACAACAAACTGACATCTTGGTCAGAAGATGGTTTAGAATTTTTCTATGTAAAAATATTTATATTTCGGAAACATTTTATTTTCATCGCTTTTTAACTGATTAAATTGAAGTAAATTTACGCGCGAAATAAACTTTCATATTTTCGGACGAAAATTTACCAGTTGCTATGTTTAACTAACCGTATTCCAAATATCAAATTTATATTTCAAAATTTTATCGTTTAAAATTTCACAAAATTTCAACTAATTACGTTATTAAAACAGTTGAAATTTACAGGTCGTTACAGGTAACTAAATTAAATAAATGATTTTTCATAAAACAAATTTAGAAATGTTCTAAAAAAATTAGGCTTCATAGGCCCAACTAAGATCCAATAGGGTAAAAAGTTTTTAAATTCATTCATTTCTTCCACTATAGGTTAGCCCAGTTCCTTCGATTGTATCAAAGCTCGATAGCCTATGTGATCTAAATTAGTCATATTAGGGCTAACTAATTAAGCTTGCCCACTTAGTATGGTATCTAGAAAGGTATTGTCTAGGATTGGAATTGGGTAATCAAGTACCTTGTTCTGCCTGGTTACCGCCTGGCCTGAAAGGTGATGTGAGCCCAAAGGTTGCCCTTAATAGAAAAAACCCAACTTGACTTGGGCCTTGGGCTAATTTTCAAAATGTTTTGAAAATTAAAGTTAAAGATTTTAAATTTAACTGTTAAATGTAAAATAAAATATGTTTATTATAAAAGTTATAACATAACATAATTTTTCACTCGATAAAATATATTGAAGAAAATGAATCTTTAATATAAAATTATCCTCTACCATATATATATTAATAAATTACTTGCATACTCTTTAGTTGTTGAGCAAACTCAAGCTAGAGACGTTATGTGTAGTATTATTAATATATCAAATAGACAAGGTAAGATAACTATATGGGTTCGTTGAGCAAACTCAATGTACATATATTATACTTAGGCCGTCGTGATATGGTAGGTATGAGTTAATATTCTTTTTTGATTTGTTGAGAAAACTCAAGGTCGTAATGAGGTTAGGACAAGGTAACATGGGTTAGGAGTTGTATGTGATATAACCGATAAGGAGTTATCCATCGATCGTGGAGCTATGACTTGTTAAGCAAACTCAAGGTCAGAATTCCAAGACAGACGAGTCCTAACACTCACTAGTGAAGTCGAAAGACTTCTATGTTTCACTTAGGGTTTGGTGATGAAACATAAAAGGCTAGTGGGTTCCTAATCATAAAAATGAAATGATGACATTTAACATTTCTAATATTGTAAGAACATATGCTATATAATGTTATAATAATCTACATTGATAAATTTGTGCATTTAATAGGATTGATAAAATGTTTATCAATTGAGATATACAAATGAAATGAAGATTGACAAATAGAAATATAACCTATACCTACTAATAAAAGATTATTGCATATTACATTACAATACCCATGCAAGTTCCCGAGTTTACAACTACTAAATACAGAAATATTTTGTTCACTTACGCCTTTATTTGGTCCAGACCATGTAATACATTCTATTGAGTTTCGAACTCAAAAAGCAATACAAGACTATGGATATTCGATCCATATACAATCATATATAAATGTTATATGGTGAATGGTTAGAGTTTGTAATGTAGAATATTTCAATGAAATTAGGTCATTCGAAAAACCAAATAAACCTTAGTGCAAGATCAAGTATTCAATTTGATTGATTACAAAAGGATCGTACTATGTTAACTATATAAATAGACCAAAAATATAATATAAATCTAAGAACTTGATCACTGAAATGTCAATTTGATCAGTTTACGCAAAGCGTGACATATTTGATGGTCTTAAAGGTTAAGGATAATCGAATGCGCTTTTGTAAAGGGTTTATTAGGATATTGTAGTAAGGATTTTCTTTTGAATGGTTTGACCATTTAGAAAGAAAAATGAATGTATTAAAGTAGATGTGATTTAAGGTATAGTTGGGATAAAGAGAGTGAACAGTCACTTCTGCTTCATAAAGAAACATCGGAAACGAGAATTGTAGTAATAATGATTGATACTTAACATTGGAATAAGAAATATGATTTCTATTCCAAAATATATTTTCTTATAGAAAATTGTTTTCTATGATATTTATTTCTCTTGAGTTCAAGATATTTGATCGAAGAACTCTCCACGGTAAACTAGTTGCAGTATGTGAAATAAATAAATCTATATTAAGTGAATGATGGACCTTTGAATATAGTACACGCTATTATAGTAATGGCGGAAATAGTGGCAACGTACCATATAACACTTTTTGATTGAATTTTATTACGAAAATTGTTTTCGTAAGACGTGCCAAACATTATTTATGAAATATTGTCTATTTTTCGGTATCGACTGAGAAATAGACATAGATATATTTCAATATGAATTTTATGAATACTCATTATGAAATAAAACTATAATGTGGTGTTTATTTTTTATAACAAAAGTGATGCATTGGAAAATACAGAAGTATCATTACTATTTACCGTTATTTTGGAATTATAGACTAAGCCATAGTTTTGAGAAAATAATTTTATTATATGATTTTAAATCATGTGATATTAGTTAATTATATCTTAAATAATTAAGGACTATACACTCATTCGGTGGGAGAATCATAAGATTTGATGAACTTTTCGAATTGATACATATTGATGTATGCAATTGTAAGTCCATTAATACAAAATGGCTCCACGTACTTCATCATATTCAACCATGAGTTATCACAAACAGGGACATGTGTATTTAATACACATGTAATATGTCGATGGTAAACTCACAGTGTATAAAACAGAAGTAAATAAAATAACAAGCAATAGAAATGATTCGATTTGATTGAATGAGTGAATATATTGGAAAAGGTTCTGAACGTACCTAAAAATGAATAAAGATTAAATCTCAAAAGGTACTCCTCCATCTGATCCATAATGATGCATCGATAAGGATTAATCGAACTTTGTTGGACAATGTATGATTAATTATGAGTGAAGTCAAGTTAGTTTCTTTCTATAAGGTCATGTACTTAACAATAGTACACAAGGTAAATATTATTTCATCTAAATAACAGTTTATAAAATCACACAAGATAAAGGTTTATAAGAAACTCCAACATATCCTAAGCCAAGGAGTTGGCAGGTTATGTGAGTCGAAAGATTGCATGTAATAATTATTCATGAGGGATCTTGCATAATTCTCCCCAAAAGGATTTTGGGAAAGACTATCATTGGATGACATATTTGTGTTTTGAATATAAGTTTTGTAAACTAAAACCAAATCAATTTTATAAATAAATAAATTCATAAAACGTTTATGAATACTTGTTCTATTGCATTGAGAAATAATTGTTATTTCAAGAAATACCAACTTCATTGTGAAAGAATTTCTTTGAGGAATTATTGGTAGTAAAATATAATTGGACACTGTCCATAGGTAGAACTGATTAGATGAGATGAAACGAAATTAACTAACCTAAGCAAACACATCGCATTAGAGTGTCCAATAAGTATTCTTGCACATTGAACAGAAACTACAAGATTCTTATCAATGTCGAAAATATATAATCCATAGTTGTTTAATCAAACCATTAAGAGTGTTGACTCTATGATATGGTATGATGCGCAAATCCGAAAGAATTCCAAGTATGCTATCAAATACGATTTTGGTAATCGTGACCAAAGGAATGTGATCCATCGCCCGTGATTATGTCTTTATAAGCAAGACCAATGCAATTGGAATTTAATGAGCAACGTTGATAAGAATATCCTTGTAAATTTCAATTGTTGAAATTAGCATAATAGATTTGTTATTCAACGTACTCAAGTTATTTCAGATTTACTCTTTTTGGTATATATGTGCTAAAAAAGAAAATGCTAAATAATGGTTTAGAATAGTCTATTTGCACATAACAACCAAAGTGTCTCGAAGTCAGTAGGAGCGATATAGAGGTTGTGAGATTTCGAATGTGATCCAAGAAATGATACAAAAGTATCATTTTATAAGCATCAAAATTGACTAAATATTTTGATAGAAATATAAAATAGTTTGATTTTCAATCAAAGTGCAGAGGAAGCATGTTTTCATTAAGAAAGAACGTTAAAAGGTACATTGATATTTAAACTATAAGTAAACAACACGTTATTGATTTTAACGACGTACTTCTATTAAATCAACCTTAGTTGTTTTAATACTCAACTTTGGATTGTAAATGATGTCTTTTATAGTAAGTAGAGAAGATATTGGGAATGTCCCAAATCGATATGTAAAGACACCTTATTAAATTGTTTAAAATGGAATATGTGAGATGAGTTCCTTATGCATTGGTAATAGGAATTATCATACCTTTTATGTTGTCTACAACATCATGATTTGTTTATGTATTTGATACATGAAGAAAATATAAATCCAAATAGATATCACTAAATGGTTGTTTAAAGTGTTCTCGTATATTTATGAAATACTAGAGAATTGTTTGCATAAACAAAAACTCCTTATAAAGAAGTGTATAGACTCAAACATCATAAGTAATATTGAATATAATATGTCAATAATAAATTAAAGTTAAGAATCTTTAAGTTGGAAATGTTCCAAATGAGAGACCATGGCTGATTCAATGAAAAATGCTAAGTACAACGCCTTGGATAGCGCCGCAATAAAAGCATGTGTGTGTGTGTGTGTGTGTGTTATAAATGCACAAATTTATAACTGAGCTGATTTCAAATGTTGAGAATCCCATAACATTGTTACATGATAATAATGTCATGATATAGTTCATAAACAGAACTTAGAGCTCACTAGAAGTCGAGAGACATACTCTGAATTGTTCCACATGATAAAATAGTTTATCACCGTTGGAGAGAGTTGATTAACAAAGTAGAAAATTGAAACGTAATAGCATACCCGTTCACTGAGGGACTGACCTAATTGGTTTTGAGAAAGCCGATTGGAGAAGTAGGAATAATATTCCATAATTGATCCCAAGTGCAAGTGGGAGATTGATAGAGTTTAGGATATGCCCTAGGGGCAATTATATGATTTGTTACATATATCTAACTCGTTCACTAATCTTGCTCGAAATAAAGGTGTTTCCTTTCTATTATATACTTGATGAAATGTAGTTATATTAATTTATTAATTAAAAGTATATTTAATAGAAAATTCATAAATGATTTATTTTGTGATAATAGTTACAAAGTGTTGTAACCGTGAGTAATTTATCATGATAAAAATAAATATACCATTTTAAATGTTCCTACTCAAGATGCAATGAGACTGGATATTGATGTACCCATTGAGACTAGAGTACGTAATGCGCTCCAAATGTTAGGTAGTGTACTACTCATGACTAACGGGGGCATCAAGGGGTTATGTACTAATAGTTATTGAATAACTATGGAATGACTCATTTGATAGTTTTCTATTGGTTAATATAACTAAAGTCAAACAGAAAATATTGATGTGAATTATTTGCACAGTTCTTTCGACTTGAGAATACTGAGAATCTTCAATATGAAAGCACAGCTTTGATTATAGTCAAATTATGGCACAACATCCATCGAGTGACTATAGTTAGGTCGGATAGAAGTATTAGAAGTGAAGTACTATTCAAGAGAGGATTTGTCTCCTCAGTTATATGGGGTTAGTATCACGGCCAACCCAAGTCAACCCAAAGTCAAAATCTCTGGCTAGAGTAGTTCGGTTAATAATGGTTGTTATTATTAAACCAAGGACTTTGCGTATGGAATATAGAGTTGAATGGACGATGTTGGAATTTTTGACCATTACCAAATTCAATAAGTCCAAAGTGATATAGTTTTGACGAACGGAATTGGTGTAAATAATTGTCACAACTAGGTAAATCTTATTAAATAAAAATAAAAAATTTCCAAAAATGAGTAAGCGATAAATTTGACCATAATGTCACACCTCCTGCTAAGTGAAGTGTGAACGTTAACGTTCGAATAGTTCGACATTAATCGCTGATCGAATTTACACCCAAGAGTCACACAACCGAATCGATAAATTCTCTTAAGATCGAATGATTTAATTAGGTTATAATTGTTATAAATCGATTAAGTTAATTAATATTTATGAAATATTAATTAAAAAATATGGATATGATTTGAGAAATAAATCTGTTGCATGTATTTATAAGAAGTTATAAACATGTTGATCAATATGAGATATCAACAACAAATTTAGTTAAATATATAAATTGGGTTAAATGGGCGCATAACCCATGAATTTTAGAGGTGAAAGTCGTCGGTTTTAATAGAGGAAGGAGGTAGCTACTATGCATGAGATTAGGGTTTGGAGATGTATGGTTGAGATCATTATTTGCTCTCTTATCATATCCATATAAAAGGTAATCTAAAAACCCTAGTCAAAGGCAAATTCATTTTTGAGCCGCCACTTTCTTCTTCTTCCTTATTTTAGTGGCAGCAACTCCCCTCTAAAATCATCCAAAAATTTCTCAAATCCAATTTAAATTAAAAAATACTAATTTGTAGTAGAAGGTCTCCTATCCCGGATTAGCAACCTAATGGATTGAGAATTGTTCTTAGAAGAGAGTTCATTGTTCAATGTGGACTCAAAGGCTTTATTAGGAGGTGAAATTTTATTTATTTATTATTATTATTATTTTGATTTCAAGTTTATCATACGAATGTTGATTTACCTCATAATCACTTGTTTGTATTCAAATTTGTTTATTGTTTAGATTATTGAGATTTTTTTGGATATATGTGTTTGTTACAATTGGATTAGTTATGTGCTTGTTGTAGTATTTTTTTAGTGATTTATTATTGAATTTTTTTCTAAAAAAATTAATTTTGATTTATATTAATATATATAAATAGATCTAAATTACACTACGCCATAGATGGCCTTCTGCAACAGATTTGCAAGGTGTTGCCAGCTAAAATGTTGCGACAGCTATAAAATTTTGGTCCTACTGCAACGTTGTATTTTTGGTGTTACCTTAGCCATAAAAATGTGTTGCTCTAGCTAAACAAGTGTAACACGATGCAACATTTTGATATAGTGTTGCTATAGATATATTCTAATTAAAAAAATTTAAAACAAAATTACACTTCAGCGATCCACACCATTAGTTAAAACAAAATCTCAACCATTCATCCACTATCATGTACGCTTCCTCTGATTCCCGCTAACATTTTCATTCACGCGCTTCTTTTTCATTTCTTTCTCCTCCAAATCGCGCAGAATCAAAAAATTAGGGCTTCTCCCCCAATTCCAATTCTCATAATCGGATCCTGTCTCCCACCTCTCTTCCCTTCCCATGGCAAGCGCTTGTAAATATAAGCCCTTGTCTAGCCATCCTACAGAAGCAACCTCGCCGACCAGATCTGGTTGACAGTTCATAGCTTCATCTGGTGGCCGCACCATCGTCATCCTGTCCTATTTGCGACTTGACTTCTTCGCTTATGGATCTGGTAGATACCATTGATCGAATGTCTTCTCCTTTGTCGCCTATTTTCGGTATTAAAACAAAGCCCAATACTCCAGTTCGTGATTTTTCCTGCGCGCGTCTTGCCTTTTTGAACACAGGCCCTTTGTTTGTTGAGTTGGATGTATCAGCATTGGCTGTTGGTGTTTTGGTTTGTGATAATATAGGTGATTTTGTTTTTAATATTAACTATGCCATGGTTATAAGTTTTGATGCACAGATTTCTGCAGAAGTCGGTTTGGGTTGTGAGCGGGCTCAAGATGTTCGACAATATGCCTCTATTAGTGCTACTGATAATTCTGATTTATACTGGACAGCTGCTTCCCTTGGCCTCTAACAAATGGACCTTGCTATTCACATCGTTGCCAACAAATGTGGGTATGTACACACCTCATTCTTTTGAAACTTCTGTTATTGATGGAGTGATGGTGTTGTTGGTTGAAATTATTCAAGCAGGAATGGACTATTGGTCGGAATACTTGGTTGGACCTTTTCTCGATTCTAATCCCCCGTATCATGTTGTAAAAGATCACTACAAAGTAGTCTTCCCGTTTCAGCGTTTACCTACACAGTGAGAAAGTTACTTACTGAACTATTCTTGTTACAACAGTGTCACTATTTGTGGATTTACTTACAATTATTTGCTTGATGATTATTACAGCTAAGTTTGGTGAGTGTTCTGGTGTTTATAGAGTATTGAAGGTTTGGGAAGTTTGGGAAAGTTGTAATATGGTGAAGGGTGCTTTCAAAGAAGGCTCGATCTTCATTTGTGCATCATTTTACGTCGTTTCAAAGAAGGCTCGATCTTCCGAAATCGGATGAATCGGGCGGTGCCCACTTGTTTTAGGTCGATCCCCGCCGGGACTGCGGTGCCCCGGACCCCGCCGGCGCTGCGCCCGGACCCGCTTTTCGGCTCGCCTTCGGCTCGGCACTCGGCTCGCCATATATTTGTCGGTGTCTGTATAAATTGAAACTGCATATGTAATGAGTGAACTGAGTGATATAGTGAGGAATATCTGTATATGTAAATATCAGTGTTATATATCATTGAATTGTAAAATAGTGGAGTCAGGAATTTGTACTATTTCAAATGTTGAAATAAAATATTTATTTAAATAAATTACTGTTTAAATATCAAATTCTGTGCAATAGCATTATATTAAATAAATATTTATTTCTATTAAAAAATCAAATATGCTCTACATTGTGTGCCCCACAAATTCAAAAAGTTTATATCTATAGCAACATTTTGGAATGTTGCTACAAACACCTATGGATGTTGCTATAGACCCAAATAGGGCTCTATTGCAACAATATTTCTTATGTTGCCTTAGATAGTCAAAATGTTGCCTTTGAGGTCTGCGGCAACGCGGCAAAATGCATCACCGAGAAAGTGTTGCCTTTGCCCTTTTTTAGCCTACGGCAACATTTTTTGGGACTTCCTGCATCACTTCTTCGGTGTTGCAGTATGCAATCTATGGCGTAGTGTTAAATGTGTACAAATTTGCAAATTGTCTATATGTATAATCGTATATATCTTTATATGTATATGTTTAATCTAAAAATGTTATTACTATTTTTTATACCTATCTTGAATCATAAAATATAAAATTATTTATTAAATATGTATATACATATATTATTATTATTTAATGATTTTATGAATTTTTTATCATGTACAAAATAATAAATGGTTCAAAATTTCAATTTCATATTTTTTATATTTCTGCACCATATAAGATACTTACTGTAAAATTTTAAGATTTTGTGAAATTAACTTATTACTTTTAAAAATTAATTTACTCTCGACCAGCAATAAATTATTTAATCAAAAATTAAAATCCAATTGATAAAATTATAGAAATTTTTCAAAAGCATTAAATATTCCACGGATACTTTGAGAAAATTTTCAGATTTTTTAAACGTAATTTATTATTTTTTATAATTAATTTATTTTGAAACTGTAGTTAATTAATTAATTAAAAATATAATTTCAGTTGAGAAAATTGTGGAAAATTTTTCTAAACCCAAAATATGTTTCATCTACCTTTAAAAAAAGTTTTAGAATTTTTCAACTTGATTTCTTATTTTTAAGAATTAATTTGATTAAGGGCTATTATCAACTATTTAATAATAAATATTAATTTAATTAAAAAAATTCCATAACTTAATCTTAAGCTCAAGATATGTTTCTATATTTTCTAAAATTATAAAACTTGTATTATTATTATGTGATTATTTTACATTAATTTATTATGGCAAAAACTGTTTTATTCAATAATATATATATATATATATTCATATAAATATATTAATAGCATGTTTTGACATATTATATAAGCACATATTTGAATAAATTACAGTACAAACAAAATGAGCTAATGTGTCCGTTGCAATGTAAATCCTAGCATCTATATATAGGCACATTATACCTTCACGGATTATGATGTTACACATGCACATACACATATATGTATGTACACATATATAGTTCATATATCTATATTTATACTATATAAATAAATAAATAAAAATTTAATAAATCTCAAACTACAATTTGTGCAGTTAGAATAAATATACGGACATAGTAATAAATTTTGCCATGAATAAATTATTAATTAATGACATTTAATGTATCAATCAATTCAAATTAAAGAGAGAAAATGAAAGGTTTCTCTCTCCATTTAATGCAATTAATACTCTTAATTAATTCTTATTTTAGGGAAAGAAATAAAATGTTTCATTCTTTATACATTAACTAAATGTTAGGTGTATTGAATACGCTATATGTTTGAAATTAAAAACTTCGTTTAACAAATTTAAATAAATGATTTTATTTAAAACAAATTTAGTAATGTTCTAAAAAAATTAGGCTCCATAGGCCCAATTAAGATCCAATAGGGTAAATTTTTTGAAATTCAACCCATTTCTTCCAATACGGGCTGGCCTAGTTCCTTCAATTTGAGCATACAACTCTTAGATATTTATATAGGAATAAAAATTTAATAAAAATCCAACGAAATAAATTCCAATGTTATAAAAAAATTACATAATTTCCCACTCACCTTTTTGAAGCTTTCCAAATCTCTGGATCTGAATCTAAATCCTTAAATAGCTCCTCTTTTTCCATTCTAATTCAAAAAAATATGTATAACAAGGTATATACATATTATTAGAATTACATATCCTAGAAGAGATTGGAGGTTAAAGGGAATATAAATTGAAATTTACTTTTTTGTGCAATATTGATTCGCTACATCTCTTCTTCTCTTTTATTTTCTGCTCTTCTCCAATTTGTGTGTATATATATTTATGTATAATATTTTATAATTCAGAAGAATAGTGGAGAGGAGAAAATGGCATAGCTATGCTGCTTGTAATGGAAAATATGATAAGAGAAGTGAGAGGTTAAGCCTTTATAGGCGCATGAATCAGTCGTATCCATTCGATTAAAAATATTACATTCGGGTTGTTGGTCAAGGTTCAAACCCTAGCCGCCATCCCTCTTTTGGTCGACCGCACTCCTATGAGCGGTCGACCGGTCCATAGTAGGGGTCTACCAGTAGGTCCCGGTTATTTATTTTCTATATTACCATTTTTGTTATTCTTATTTTTTTTGCTCGTAACTTCAAACGCTAATTATATTTTCGTTTGAGCTCCAATTGCAACACTTCAAATATGAAAGTTACTCAGAAAATCATCATGAACGCAATGGTGTAAGTTTCGTGATCAAATTCCATTTTTGGAGCATTATTATTTATTTATTAATAATTAACGCTAATTTTATAGGGTGTTATCTTCTCCCCCTTAAAAGAATTTCGTACTTGAAATTTATAAAGGGTTGAACCATGTAACGCGGTGCCCAACCAATCTAAACTAACAAACCAATTCGTGTACAACCAATTTGCAGCCAAACATGTAAAGTGTATGGTGTATCACCACATATAAAACATGTATGAAAAATGACTATATCGACGCTTACTATAAGAATGCACTATTTTAAAAACATTTTGATAATATGATGCAAATAACCTAAATATACTGGTAGTTCTATATGTATGCAAGTTTTCGAAAATCATTTTTCATATAAAAATTCTCATACTCCCGCGAGTAGGAGTACGGTTCAACCAATTTTGAATCCAAACCCTACCATTGAAAACCTAGCACACAATTTTTAACATCCAAAATATTAAAAGTTTAGACTTCTAAATCTTTACTCTTACGTTAAAAAATAAATTTAGATGGAAAATTTTACAATTTCACTATTCTTTTAGATGCCTATTTCATTGTAACTTTGAACCTTCTCTTTCGCCCCCATATTTTTTCAAATTTTCCAAGTCTAATTTGCATAAGGAGGCTAGTTTTTGGATGTTAAAGCGTAATTATCCTTAGTGCAGTTTCATTTCACTACAAACAAGGTATGGAAATAGAAATTCCAAATCTAAACAGCCTTTTCCTTTGTTATTATCTATTTTGTTTACTGTCACCCTTATCAGGTAGTAAAACTCATATTTACTAACACATTTGTACTCTTTACGTTAGTTTGTGACATTTGAAAATCAGAAATATCTTATTACAGAAGAAGACTTTCAAACACAGTTTCCAAATGAATTCCCATCTTGCAAAATAGTTTAAAAAATAAATTCGCAAAAGCATTTAAGCAACATAATTTTATCTACTTATTTATTATTATATATTTTTTCAAAAGCACTTGAACAACATCTTCCAAAAACATTTAAACTTAGCTTCTCCAAATTTACACAACTTTTCTGAATCACTTGAAATTCCTTTATACAAAATTATCCACTATTTCATTTTCTAAAACATTCCACCGATTTTAACGTTACTTAAAAAATATTTCTAAAATTATTTATAAAACAATCATTAAATTTCCAAATCCCCTTTTTGAAATATTTCATATCACTTCTATATATACCATCGTCATTTCATAATTTTCAAATACTTCGAAATCGGATTTTCAAAAGCATTAAACAAAATTCTCAAAGATTTTAAACACAAAATTTTTATTTTATATTTTCCGAAACATTTGTGTAACCTCCCCTATCTGGAGGCCCAAGGCTAAGTGCTATAAATGCTGCAGTCATCCATAGTATTAACTTCTAGTGACCAAATATGGTAATGTTAATGGTATCCATAATATCGGAAGCACATGAATATGAAATAAGAACATCACAGATTAAAACATTTTTCTGATTTCATTTCAAAACAACATTTCATATTCAAATTACATAATCCTATAATTGTTTCCTAGGTAAAGGTCAAATATAATTTTTACAAAATACGCCAAGAGCAAAATATGAAGATTCCCCTTGGTTGACCAGCGTACTATATATTCATAACTGACTTAATACAACTCAGCGGAATCAAACAAAATAAAACAGCAACTCTAAAATAGCTATCCATCAGCCACTTGCTCGTCTTCGGAAGTTTATTCACCAACCTACTAATAACCTGAAAACCTAAACCCTTAGCGTACTCAAATCAATTTTGAGCACCCGAGAGTTTAAGGGGAAAATATAAACTTCGAGTTAGACATAAAGCCTGGTGTGAATAATACTATACATCTCGGTTATTTGATATTAAGTGAGACCACACCGCTTAGCGGAATGGGTTTCCCCTCACTAATATCCTTCTAAAACGTATCTTTTTCAAGTTATTTCTTGCAACAAAAACCGATTAAAAACTATAAAGCATTTTCATTTAAACATACATATCAGGTAGCAAATGAACTATCTATCCGAACACCATAGTTTTGTTTGGTTAACTACTAACCTTTGGCTGACTCAGGCTTACCAAACAATATAAATAAAATAATCTAACACCTGTTAGATACTCCTCTTCTGGATGGTCTATCCCTAACTTATCTATTAGATACTCCTCTTTTAGACGATCAGTCCCTAACGTATCTTCTCCCAGGATCACCCGATCCTTATTGTTCTACGGGCTCACCAATAACCTATCTGTATACAAATATATATTCCCTTTTGTGTGTAATCATCATTTTAGTCTTACTTGTGACAAAGCCCTACACATTGGAATTTTGGACTAAATTAGCTGGGGCTAATAGCTAATGTATATGGCGTGACCCTATACCAGTCACATCTGGTATTCTAATATCTGAGTCATTTTACTTAGGGTAATCTTCCCAAAATTTTCCTTGAAAACCTTTTCATCTCAAATTGATTTAAAACTTTTAAACCAAACATAAACAAGGAAAATACACATACTCCATGCTTTACTCAAAATCACCTTGCTATGTTATATATATTTTACTCAAATCTTTGTTGATGAAAACATTTAAACCTTTGAAAGTACCCCTTCTGAAACCATTGAAAGTACCCCTTCCGAAACGAAGTAAAACCCTTCTTTCACCTAGGCCGAAAGGCCAAAACATTCCTTTCAAAACCATTCATATAATCCTTTCAAAACCATTGAAAAACCTTTCCTTCGAAAGCTTTAAAAGCTTAGACATCCTTTCTTTAAAACACTCAAACATTGCCTTTCGAAAACATTGGAAAACCTTTCCTTCCAAACCTTTCGAAACCATTGGGGAACCACCCCTTCGAAACCATTCTTTAAAACCTTTCGAAAGCATCAAAACCTTTGTAAACAACAAACCTTTCGAATGCATTAGGTTCAATTTAAAACATGTGGAAACATCTTTCGAAACCATTTAAAATTAACTCCTTCGAAACCTTTGCGTTCTACCTTCAACGGAGCAAAAGGGTCATAAAACATTTAAGTCGAAAGCATTCTTTGGAAAGCTATTCCTAAGTAAAGAAGTGCTAGTGTTGAACCAACCTTCCGAAAGCATTGGAGAAGTGGATAAGTTTCAAAACGAAGTATACCTTCCGAAACCGTTGACTTCGAAAGGTAGGAAAGCGGTAGCTAGGGTTTTCGACCCCCATTCGAAAGCATTTACTTAAAAAAAGGTGCAACCCCATTCGAAACCACTCCTTTAAAACATTTGACTCGGCCGAAAGCCAGCAAAGTCGAAAGCACTTCCTTCTAAAGCAAAGCAGGCTCATTTTCAATTTAAAACAAAGTCATGCTTCTACCCCGTCGGAACCTATGGTCTCGACTCGGTACCTTTCGTCCTAGTCCAATTCACTCCGTACCAAGTTATTGATACTATGTGCATTGGTTTCAATTGCAATGGAGGCGGAAGTACTTGGTCGGAACCCCTGTGCCGAAAGTGGCGAAACATGCTAAAAGCATGTAAAAACTGATTTTTACTTTAAAAAGAATTTATTTTTAGCTAATTGTTAATTCCTGAGATGATGATTTTGATGACAACAACCTTAGGACTTGTTATAAAATATAAATACTAATATCTTTGTATATATATATATGTATGTATGTATGTATATGCTGGATATATATATATATATATGCAGATACTGAGAACGAAAACTGTACGGTATAGAGATTCAAGACTGACGAATTCAAGATTGTAGAAATCAAGACTGAAGACTCATGAATATCAAGATTATCAAGAGTTCAAGATATCAAGATAAGTAATAGAGTCTAGATTTATGTTAAAACTTCATAATAGCATTAAAATCTTTATTCTGATTTTAATTGTGGAATGGAATCCACCTTCTTGCTTTAATAGTGGGATGGAACCCACGACCTCTTTAGTGAGATGGGACCCACGACCTTCTCTAGTGGAATGGAATCCATGAAATTTTCAAAATGACTTATTTTTAGATTTTTTCAAAACTATCTTTTTAATGCTGGTTGTAAATCAGACCGAAAAAGTACGAGTGGAACTTGTCACTTTTTAGGACATTCCCTAGTTTATTAGTTTAGTAAAAAGAAAAATACTGTCTCACTATCAACAACTGAAGCAGAATATATCTCTGTTGCTTTGGCTTGTTCTCAAGTTATCTATATGCAACATACCCTAAAGGGTTTTGGATTAAATATTTCAAAATCACCAATTTATTGTGACAATACAAGTGCAATAAATTTATCCAAAAATCTTGCTCATCATGCCAGAACCAAACATATTGATATCAGACATCATTTTCTTAGAGATAATATAAGTAAAGAGATTATTTCTCTTGAATTTATCAACACTGAGAATCAAATAGCTGATATTATGACCAAACCCTGTAATCAATCAACCTTTACTAAATTAAGAAGAGAACTAGGTATTTGTTCTATAATTGAGATATTGAATATAGATATAGTAAAATATATATTTAAATAAAGAGAGAAAAACAAAATTGTCAAAATTTTCAAAGGGATGTCGATATGCCCCTACCCCCCATGTCGACATACAACGGTCAGATTTGAAATTTTGATTTTTCCTCTAAAATCAGTTTGGTGGATATATAACCACAATATTTCGAATTCATCTGTCGTCTCATTTTCTCTATAATAAACTTCTGTAAATACAAAGTAATGGCCTCCTTTTCTAAATCAAACCAAAATGCAACCATTTCCTTCCCTTCTCCTAATTCTGGTCCATTCCAACGTACTACATTGGCTCGAGTAATGAAGATCGAGGAAATTATGAAGGATTCTCTGCAAATGCTGACCGAATTACAAGTCATGCAAATAAAGATGGCAAAGGAACCAGAGAAACAAGGCAAGATTCTTAGAAATTTGCAAAAATTTCTAATGGATAAACATGCAGACCCTATTGTGATTGAAGATGATTCCTCTAACAGACGTATTCATAATTCACTAGAGGACGACGATGAAGAAGAAGAAGAGGAAGCGCAAATGGACGAGGACGATAATGTTTTTTGCATTGGAGAAGTCCGTTTTGACAAAAATGGTAATTTGGTCGAACAACATGGAAACTTTTGTCTCCATTACCCAAATTGTTCGATTCACAAGTCATCAATTATCAAGGACTATCGTTAGATTGTTATTATATTAATGTTTTTATATTTTGTGTACTTGTATATATTTGTGTCTCTGTTTCATATATATGTGTAATGTAAAATCATATATAATAAAATTAGATTTATGTTTCGCTTATTATACTTCGTTATTAGCATTTAGTTCCATAGTAATAGTTTAAGGGGGAGTTATGTAGTTTAGGCTTAGTTTTTGTTAAAAACAAAGGGGGAGAATTATAAAAGAGGATAGTTAGGCTGTTAGTTAGGCTTAGATTAAGATGGAGTTAGTAGATTAAGGGGGAGTTGTTGGAATAAGAGGAGTCAGAGTAGAATTAGAGTTTGGTGGAGTATATTTTATAAACATAGTTTTCCATCATCAAAAAGGGGAAGATTGTTAGTTCCTGAGATGATGGTTTTGACGACAACAACCTTAGGACTTGTTATAAAATACAAATACTAATATCTTTGTCTGGATATATATGTATATGTAGGATATATATATATGTAGGTACTGAGAATGAAAACTGTACTGTATAGAGATTCAAGACTGGCAAATTCAAGATTGTAGAAATCAAGATTGAAGACTCACGAGTATCAAGATTATCAAGAGTTCAAGATACCAAGATAAGTAATAGAGTGTAGATTTATGTTAAAACTTCATAATAGCACTAAAATCTTTATTTTGATTTTAATTGTGGAATGGAATCCACTTTCTCGCCTTAATAGTGGGATGGAACCCATGGCCTTCTCTAGTGGAATGGAATCCATGAAATTTTCAAAATGACTTATTTTTAGATTTTTTCAAAACTATCTTTTTAAAAAGACATCTCTCTCTCGGTTTAAATATTTTAGCCTTAATTCAAAAACTATTTTTAATCATATTAATTTCAAAATAATTTCTTGTTTTTAAACTATCTCCTGGTTTTAATGGTTTAGCTTTAATTTCAAAATATTTATATATTTAGTGTTTATTACTTTTATATTTTGTAAGATCACTTTTCAAAGGTTTTTATAATCATAAAGTATATTCAAAATAGTTTACAAAGTTCTAAGATTGTTTCGACAAACTTTAGAAAGAAAATCTCTTTTAAAACAAAAATCAATATTAAAAAAATACTAGAGGATGTCGACATGCCTATACCCCCATGTCGACATGGTAGCCGTAGATTTTAAAATTCGAATTTTCAAAAGAAGTGTCTATTCGTCATAACCTTTCACGAATGGACATGACCGTTATTCTCCTATATATACCGGTAGTTTTCAACGAATTTTTACTTAAGATATCTTTGTTTTCTCTCCTCTTTCTCTTCCATTCTTATTTTCAAACATTCTTAACAAAACTCTGCCGAAATCCAAAGTGAATCAAACTCGATCGTCTCTAGTTTGATTCACTACCACTCTCACTCAAAGATCTCAGTGCTATTCAGAGTTGTAGGATCATTTGTAATCAAAGATCGAATGATCAAAGTGTATCGAGTCTCTCCCTATCAAAGTGTGATAGGAAACAGTGTGACTGTGGCCTGTAAATCAATTGGGTGTGATTATAGCCCGTAAATCAATTGGGTGATCTTGTAGCCTGGTTAAATTAAGAGAGTTTGCCCTAGACTCGTAGACAGGAGGATGTATCTTGTGGCCTTGAAATCGAGGTTGTAATATCGACATTATATTTGAAAAGAAATCCGCACAAGAAATTGTGTGGGACTGGATGTAGGGTAACTCCGAACCAGTATAAAATTCCGGTGTGTTCTTTCCTTTACTGCTTTTATTTACTATTTGCATCTGTGTATGGTTCAGTGATTGTCTCTGTGTTTGTGAAATGCATCTGTTTGAGTTTAATTTAAAAAGATTCATAAAATTAATTAAACACTATTCACCCCCTTCTAGTGTTAATTCTGCCTTAAGATCCGTAATCCGCATTTCCTACCCTAACCTGCCTTATTTGTAAAAATATTATTGGTTGCTGATTTTCTTTTCTAAAAGTTCTGCCATTATTTCAGAAATAAACAATTTAATTTATTTATAAAATACTCCTCCTTTTATAAATATATAAAACATTAAGTCTCATACCTTAAATAATTTTATATATCTATCAAAACACTTAAGAAAATTCTACAAAAATTCCAGAAAATCATTTTTAATATGTTTTCCACATATATTAATTTCAGAACCAAATCATATATTATTTAACCTTAAATAATTTTAAACCCAAACAATCATTTTCTTCACTAGAAAATTAATATAAAATCCACATTAATTCATAAAATTATGAAAATTGAAACCTATCTCTAAAATTTCATTTCTGGTCTAAATCTAAAATCACAAGGCATTTGGATGTCATTTGATAGGGTTTTCGCATTGAAACATATCATAAATCCTATATTAATAAGCATAAATCATCAACAAGCGTATACAAACATTTAGTCATTCAAACATGGCATAATCATGCAAAATACTTTGGATTCATCATAAAACCGAAAAAATAGGAAAAATTAGATGTAGTCATTATTCACCTTAGCTTTAAGATTAAGGATTTGAGATTTGATATTGATTAAGTTGCTTAAGCTTCGCTTTTCTTCCCTTAATGGTGGTTGGCCTCAAGTTTACTTTTCTTTTGTGAATATAGAAAAAAACGTGTGAATGATGTGTTTAAGGGTTTAGGGTATATGGATGTTTCTACTCTTATATTGCCCCTTATCTATTTGCCTTAACAATTTAATTCTTTAGTTCATTTGTATATGGCACGACTGCCCTTACTAATCACAAATCTCAACCCACTAACCATTTTACATTATTCCATTTAATTTACCTAATTAAATGTTACTAATAATGTTACTAAAAATATGGGGTGTTACAATCTCCTATCCTTAAAGAATTTCGTCCTCGAAATTACGATAAGGTACACAATAAATCAATCAAAAGGCAAAACATACCATCAAATAAATTAGGATAAGCGTCTCTAATCATGCTCTCAGTCTTCCAAGTACAGTCTCTCTCATCATCGCTCCACTGGACTTTCACTAATCGGACTGTCTTGTTCCTAAGCCTCTTTTCATCTCTTACAACTATCTGAACTGGCTTTCTAACTATAGTCAAGTCTGGTTCTTCTTCTAAGTCATCTAACACAGTCAGTGCAATAGTAGTCTCTGGGTCTCTAGCACACTTCCTTAGATGAGAAACACGAATCTCGGTGCCAACTTCCCAGATTTTCCAAATCGAATCATACCCTTCATCGATGATACCCTAATGAAAACGTGATCTCCAACAGAGAACTCTAAGTCTTTTTGTCTTCTATCTGCATAACTCTTCTGCCTGGATTGAGCTTCCTTCATTCTAGCTCGAATCAACTCAATCTTCTCTGCAGCTTCTCTAGCTAAATCTGGACCAAGAACCAATCCATCCTCTATCTCTAACCAACAAGCGGGAGATTTGCATGGCCTTCCATACAAAGCTTCAAATGGAGCCATCCCTATAATAGTCTGCTAACAGTTGTTATACGAAAACTTGACTAAGTGTAGATGGTCTTCCCATGATCCCTTAAAATCTAACACACAAGCTCTTAAAAAATCCTCCAAGACTTTGTTAACTCTTTCCGTTTGCCTATCGGTCTGTGGATGGTAAGCGGTACTCATCTTGAGCTTAGTTCCTAAAATATTCTGTAGACTCTTCCAGAACTCACTAGTGAACAAGGAATCTCTATCACTTACTGTACTACTAGGAATTCCGTGAAGTCTAACTACTTTCTTCATAAAAAACTTAGCCAGAACAGGTGCCGTCCTAGTTGACTTAACTAAAAAGAAATGGGCACTCTTGGTTAATCTATCCACTATGACCCATATACTTTCATTTCCTCTAATAGATCTTGACAACCCGTCAATAAAATCCATAGAAATAGAATCCCACTTCCATACTGGAATATCCAATGGCTGTAGCAATCCACTTGGCTTCTGATGTTCGGCTTTTACCTGTTGACAGTTCAAATACTGCTTCACCTATAAGCCAACATCCCTCTTTATACCTTCCTAGAAGAAACTTCTCTCCATATTCTAATACATCTTAGTTCCTCCTGGATGGATAGTGAACTTCGAACGATAGCATTCCTTCAAAACTTCCTTCCTTATGTCTTCCACATTTGGAACACATAATCTTCCTTTCTTTCTCAACCACCCATTCTGGTCAAGAATAAAATCCTTTAAGTCATCACTCTCCATTCCATCCCTTAACTTCTTGATCCATTCAACTAATACTAGATCCTTCTCCTGTTTAGAAGCCACCTTTTCGATCATCATGGGTCGAGCTTCTAAACAAGACAACAGTTCCTTCGCTAGACCCAACTTCAGATCTCCACTGCACTCTGCAAGTCGACAACACTTCCAAATCTTTCCACTCCGCTATCATTGCCAACACTGCATTCTGATGCTTTCTGTTAAGCGCATCTGCATCCTTATTATCTTTCCATGGTGTGTACTCAATTCCAAAATCATAAGCAGCAATAAACTCTAACCATCTCTGTTGTCTCATGTTTAGCTCCTTCTGAGAGAACAAGTACTTCAACGGCTTATGATCTATATAAAGTTCAAACCTCTCTCCCAAAAGGTAATGTCTCCACACCTTCAATGCAAAAATCATCGCAGCCAACTCCAAATCATGTGTTGGATATCTAACCTCATGCGATCTAAGCTATCGAGAAGCATAGGCAATCATTTTACCCTTCCGCATCAACACAGCTCCCAATCCAGTTCCACACGCATATGTTTAAACTACCAAATCTCGATTCCCTTCCGGAGCAACTAGTACAGGTGCATGGGTCAATAAGTGTTTCAAGCTCTGGAACGCTTCCTCACACTTATCGGTGTAAACAAACTTCACATCCTTTCGCGTTAGCTTATCGGTGTAAACAAGCTTGGTCACACTTATCGGTGTATCCAGCCAATCCAAGAAAACTCTTTATCTCAGTCACTATCTCAGATCTCTTCCAATTATTCACCGGTTCAATCTAAGTCGGATTTACAGACAACCCTTTCTCTGAGACTACATGACCAAGAAACTTCACTTCCTTCTTCCAGAAATGACATTTCGAAAACTTCGTTTTCAGCTGGTGCTACCTCAAAATCTCTAGCACCCCTCTAAGATGAACTTTATGCTTCCTGTCATCCTTAGAGTATATCAAAATATCATCTATGAAAACCAACATGAACCTATCCAAGTGCTCTTGGAAAATTCGGTTCATCAAATCCACAAAGAATGTCGATGCATTAGTTAGTCCGAATGGCATAACTAACCATTCGTACGATCCATATCTAGTTCTAAACGCCGTCAAAGGAACACTATCCTCTGCTACTCTAAGCTAATGGAAACCCGTTGCTAAGTCCAACTGAGAAAATACCTTGGCTCCACTTAATTGATCGAACAAATCATCAATTCTCTGCAATGGATATTGATTCTTTATCGTCTTCTCATTCAACTTATGATAATCGATACATAACCTTAACGATCCGTCCGGCTTCTTAGCAAACACTGCGGCTACTCCACAAGGTGAACTATTCAGTCTAATAAAACTCTTGACTTCCAAATCCACCAACTGCTTCTTTAGCTCCCTCATCTCGGTAGGTGTCATCCTGCTTGACGGCCTACTCACTGGTTCTGCTCCAGGCACCAAATCTATCTGAAACTAAATGCTCGTTTCAGTGGCAATCCTATTACATGCTTAAACACATCTACGAATTCTCTAATCATGAAAACTCGATTCAACTCGTCTTCCAACTCCACAACACCCAACAAAGCATTCACCTCACAGCTAGTGTTTTCTATGGTATAAACTATCTGATCACTATAGTCAGGGTGTCTAAGAGATATTTTCCTATCATGGCAAAATATCCTAGCATCATACTTACTTAACCAGTCCATGCCCAAAATAAATCCAAACCCTACAAAGTCAAAGACATGCAAACTGCAAACTACAAACAAAGGTATGACCTAACAAATCAAACTCTAGGTGGTCACACTTCATCCCAAGTGTTGCATACGGTCCTATCGGATTTGCATCCCTTAAGGAAGTAACTAAGTATGTGGGTTCTAGGTTAAGCTTATCTACCAAACAATGAGATATAAAAGAATGCGATGCACCAGTATCAAACAAAACGCTAACAGACATACCTTGAATCTGAAGCGTACCTCCCAACACTACCTTTCCTTTCTCCTGCACTGTTGGTCCTGATGCAGTAGGCTCTAATGCATACACCTTGCCCTTTCCATCCCTAGCATGCTCTTTGCACTGTTTCTTATAATGACCAATCTGATCGCAGTTGAAGCATCTGATGTTCTTCTTCCCGATCACTTTCTTTGCCTTTCCAGTACGGAATTCATTAGCGAAATGCCCCTTCTTATCGCACCTAAAACAAACAACCTCAGACTTTCTTTTCTTATCGGCTCCACCCTTCTAAGCACCCTTCTTATGAAAGAACTTTCTTTTTTGACTCTACCCAACTTAGACCTCCTTCGCCTTATTCTTCTCTAGATAAGTAAGCATCTCTTCATGTCTTAAAGCCATCTCTACTACCACATCACAAGGATCCCTAATATGAGGTAATGTAGCCCTTGCTAACTCAGGCTTCAACCATCTGATAAAATTTTCGTTTCTCTTCATCACGGTATCCACAGCTGTGCAGTTAATGCCCCGCTATTACACCGCTATAACCCTGCTATATCTCATAGCGGATTTCTACCGCTACGATTTTTCCATATAGCCTCAAATATAGCCTTTCTGCTTTAAGCCCCGCTATTTCCGCTATATCCCGTTATTCCCGCTATATTCTGCTATTTCCGCTATATCTTCTGTAAAAGTAATGAATTGAAAAATGAAATTCATACATTATAAAAATTATGAAATAAATTTATTTAATTGAATTTTTAATATATTTTCAGAAATAAAAATACTCTAATATTCTATTAAATTCAATTATGTTATATAATAGTTTTACGTTTATTTACAGTAGATTCGCACATGTTTTTATTTAAAATTATTTTTGTATTAATTATAATTCAATTGAATGTTAATTTTTCATTTAATTACCATTTATATATTTGTAAAAACATTAAGTATGAGCTTTATATGCTATTTTAGAGTCATCCGCTATATCACGCTATATCCTCGCTGTATCTCCGCTGTGACTTTTTGCACCTCTACCGCATTGAATCCACTAAGCGCTTTAACTACACAGATCCACAGTAGCATGTCCATACCTAGCCAACTCCTCAAACCTTCTAGCATACTCCAAAACAGACATTTCTCCTTACTCTAACTCAGCAAACTTTCTGAGCAAAGCAGACTGCGCATCACAGAAATGAACCTCTCCTGGAACCTCCTCCTAAACTCAGCTCATGTCATCGTTTCTTCATCCACTCCAGCCGTCACACTATTCCATCAAAATAAAGCTGCTCCTTGAACCTGTCTCGAAGAAAGCCTCCTCTTCTACTCATCATTGAGCACCAAGTCTGCAAAGATCCTCTCACAATGTAGCAACCAGTTCTCCACTTCTATACCATTTCCAGTTCCAATAAATGGCTTTCCTCCATGCCTAGCATAATCTCTACTCAAATTAGCATAGTTGTTGACCACCGGAGCTTCCTGAACTCCTGCTCCAGCATTTCCTCCAACCACACCAGCAGCAATTCCAGCTTGCATCATGTTCACGAAAAACTAATACATGGCTCCCATATCCATTTGTGGGACTCCAGCACCAACATTCCCTGCTTGTGCCTGACCTTGGTTCCTTCTAATATTCGGTCTGGCATTACCATTTGTGGTGGTTCTTCCTCCAAGATTCACTCTTCCACTTCTAGCATCAATATATATATATATTTAAGCTTCGTGAGATACATAAGAATAGCCTAAGAGAGATAGGAGAATAGAGATATAGCGTATACTTATATATAGCAAATACAAGTACGTTACTATAGCGTTATCCCATACCCCGATCTTATCTCTAATTCCTTAGGATTATGTTTTCAAAAATCATTTTTAGTTTAAATTTTTTCATGAACCTATGCTCTGATACCAAGTTGTAACATCCTCTATCTGGAGGCCTGAAGCAAAGTGCTATAGATGTTGTAATCATCCATAGTATTAACTTCTGGTGACCAAATACTGTAATGTTATTGGTATCCATAATATGAGAAGCACTTGAATATGAAATTAGAACATCATAGATTAAATCATTTTTCTGATTTCATTTCCAAACAACATTTCATATTCAAATTACATAATCTCATAATCATTTCCCAGGTGAAGATCAAATATAATTATTACAAAATACGCCAAGAGTGACATATGAAGATGCCCCCTTGGTTGACCAGAGTACTATATAGTCATAACTGACTTAATACAAAACAGCGGAATCAATCAAAATAAAATAGCAACTCCTAAATAGCTATCCTCAGCCACCTACTCATCTCTGGAAGCTTTATTACCCAACATACTAATAACCTGAAAACCTCAACCCTCAGCCTACTATAATCAATTTTGCGCACCCGAGAGTTTAAGGGGGAAAACTTAAACTTCGAGCCAGACATAAAGCCTGGTGTGAATAATATTATACATCTCGGTTATTTGATATTAAGTGAGACCATGCCGCTTAGCGGAACGGGTTTCCCCTCACTAATACCCTTTTAAAACATATCTTTTACAAGTCATTTCCTACAACCAAAACTGATTAAAAACTATAAAGCATTATCATGAAAACATACATATCAGGTAGCAAATAAACTATTTGTCTGAACAATATAGTTTTGTTTGGCTAACTACAAACCTTTGGCTGACTCGGGCCTACCAGACAATATAAATAAAATAACCTAACACCTGTTAGATACTCCGCTTCTTGATGGTCTGTCCCTAACTTATCTATTAGATACTCATCTTCTGGACGGTTTGTCCCTAACTTATCTTCTCTTAGGGTCACCTGATCCTAATGGATTTGCGGGCTCACCAATAACCTATCGGTATACAAATATATATTCCCTTCTGTGCGTAATTGTAACAACCTTGGTTTGGAGATAACCTGTATATATTAAAATATAATGGAAGTTATAATTTAATATTGTAAATTAAAATATAATTGGAAATTTTAACTTTTTTATTTGGAATAAACAATAAATTTTGTAAATAAAATGGGAAAATTAAAGTTTGGAACTTGATTTTGTTTATTTGGGAATAATATGGGATTAAATATTGATTGGATAAGTATTTGGTTTAAATAAATTGAAATATTGGGTATTTATTAGTCTGGAGCTAATAAATTAATTAGGTGATATATTCCAACGTTAAATTGTTGAAATAAATCTACAGTAATGAAAATAAAGTTTTAAAAACTTTATTTTGAGAATTTGAGTAGAAAATAATCAAATTGCAAATTTGATTTGGGTAAATACAACAATATTGGAAAACATTGTCAATATTAGTCTTTTATTGAATTTAAAATGAGAAATATGAAGATAATATGCATTTTATTAAAATAAAATATGAAATATTGTTTGAAAATAATATTTTTATGATTAAAAAGAGTTAAAATTATTTATGGTAATTTATTTGACAATGAAACAATTTTTGTACAAATTGTTGGATTGAAAATAGTGTTTTTGTAATAAAATAGTGTAAATTATAAAATATTGTTGAAAATAAGGTTTTATTTGTAAAAATAACTTTTTATTGTCAAAATAAATTTTATTTTGTTACAATAACAATTTTATTTGCAAAAAAATAGATGTATACATTTTATTTGGCCTAAAAATGAAGAAAAGTGTGTATATATTGATTATATAGGTTAGAAATTGTACATAACTCAATTTTCTCTAAGTAATAATGCTTTTGGGCTTTTTGAGTTAGGTTTAAAACCCAAACTCCAATATCTAGATGTTTCTGGAGAGAAATAAACTACTGTACGTAGTTTCTTCTTCCTCCCCAAACAAAAGTTTACAGTAAAGCAACAAAAGAAAAAAATGGCAGCCTCCATCTAAATTCAATTTTCCACTCAAATTGCTGGAAATCACAGAAGATAATCACTAAAATTAAATAATAGAAGGTAATCTCTATCAAATACTAGGTATATTTCATCAAAAATCTCAATTTGAAATCAATTTGTTTGTTAATTCTTTATTCTTTGTTGCATGCTGTTATTTCAGCTATTACAGGTTCTTCCAAGCAATCTCTCCACCAAAAGCTTGTATCTTGACTCCAAAATCATCTGATATTTTGCTAAATCATCAAGGTGAGTTCTAGTTCACAAATTGCAAGCTGGAAAAGTGAATTGCCGGTGAAATTTTGGCTAAAATCGTTTACTGTATATAGGAATTCTGTCTGTTAGTTCTTTCTTAGTTTTCTGATTTCTGGTTGCTAATTTGAGCACCAATATCTCTTTCAATTTCAGTCAAATTGCTACTGGATCTTTTTTGGATTTTAGTTTAGTTGTCAAAATCTATGCATGCCAATTTTTACGACCTGAAACAACCTGTAGCTATGTTAAACTTTTGCTCAAAGATTGAATCGCACTAGAGAAACGACCTGGATCGGAGAAGAATAAATCGCATATGAATGGTCGACCGGGAGGTCGACCATACACTTCCTCAGGTCGACCATACGGTCGACCTAAGGAACCTCACAGTCGACTTGAGGAAGTGCAAGGTCGACGTCCTAGTCGACCTGCATATGGCTTTTATATTTATTTATTTTCTCTATAAGTTTTTTCTTTCGATTCCGATGCCTTTTGTGGCCAATTCCTTTGCAATTTTGAGATGTTTTTGATGATGGTTATGGGTTATGATATCCATCAATGGGTTAGCCAAGATTTGGAGGAATTTGGAATTTAAAATTTTAATTCAAATTCGAATTGAATTCAAATATCGATTTGGAGTAATTTCTTCATTTTTCCTCGATTTCAAGCACTATTTCTTCCAAATAAATTTTGAGAAAATTTCTAAATAATTTGGGTTTTTGAAATCTTTATTATAAAATATTTTTAGATTATTTTTAAATTATTATTAAATTATTTTAAAGTATTCAAGCTGAATTTTCAATAAAATGTCCACAAAATGATTTCTGAAAATTATTTTAAAATCCCATTTTCTCAAGTAAATTATTTGTTAAATAATATACAATACTTTTACACTTTTCGGACGTATGAGAAAGAGAATTAAATGGTTTAGTAAAACCCGTGGTATGGGACACGTGAGTTTACTTTATTGGTTAATTCCGGACTTGTACGATCGAAACTATCTGGGTTATTAATTTCTGAGTTATTTAGCCAATTTATGGCGGGTTTTTGAGAATATAATTCCTATCTTTAGGAATTATCTGGGAAGGCCAATATTTGGCGAGTTGTGGTTCAAGATCTCCTATTCAGGAGTATGATCTATGAGAACCCGATATAGTGTTTTACTTACCGATGAGATGAGGCAAGTCTGAGTTTCCCGAGTTTTGAGATTTTATGATGATTTCTGTTTTCTAATGTGGCAATGACTAGCGGTTAGTAAACCATTAAGTGCGAACATGTGGTATGGGATGCACGTTAACAGTTTTCGGGTTCCTATCTAGGAATTGTGACACATTCTGGGATTGCCAGTACTATAGACCTTCGGGTCATCTGGGATTATGACTTCGGTCGTCTGAGATTTACGACTTCAGTCATCTGGGAGAGGTACCTAATATATATATATAGTACTGATGGGATGGCACGTGTAGCATCCCTTCGGCATGCAAATGGGATTTGGCCAATCCGGGGAATTTTTATGAGTTTTTGATTTCGATTTCACCAATTTGAGATGATGAATTTACTTATAGCCTTGAGTTAGAGAAAGGCTTATATATATGTTGTTTTATGGTGGTTTCGATATTGGGATTATGAACTCTTATTGAGTTTCATGAGTTTTGATTTGGATATTTTAAGGATTTCACTTATGGCTTATATATTGCTTATGTTCACTTACATTGTGTAACAACCCAGGATTCGGGATAACCGAATATTAAATTAAAATGGAAATTTTAATTTAATATGAGTTATTAATGGAATTTTATATGGCTAATTTATTCAAAACTGGCTATTTTGGATAAATTAGTATTTTTGAACTGTACTGGCTGTATGTTGGTCTGATTTGTGTTGGCTTGAGAGCTCCTGGTTCATGTACGTTTCATTCCTAAGTCCTAATGGGTTTAAAATTGGTACGTACCCACTTAACCAATATCCATTAGCCTATAACCCTCACCCATTATTCTATCTCTTCATAATCTCCCTAAACCCTAAAAATGGGGATTGCTTCCCCCAAATCACATCAAATTCAATCGTTCTCCACGTTACTTCCGCCTTTTTAAATTGGCACAAAGGAATCCACACATCTCCGAGTGTGTCTACTAATGGCAGCAATGGAGGCAGCAATAGAAGCAGCAATTTCTTTGTTGTGCCTGGAGCTACTGCTGCGGTTATTGCTATACTGGGGCTCCAAATCCTCCTTCTAATGCTTGCTAATCTCGGATTAAGGTGAGTAACCCTCACACAGCTACTCTTTAAATCCAAGTGTTGGTTTATGATTGGTTCATGTTGTATTTTCTACAATTGAATCAGTAATTACTGTTTTTAATCTTTGTTTGATTAGGAATCTAAGTTTAGTAATTGAATATGCTTGCTAGTTAAATTGCATAGATTCAAAAGGTTAATATATAATCGCTTATCAAAATATGTTTGCAAGCTATGTCGTCTACTGCCATGAAGTTAACTTGAATTCTTGCGCCTGAGATCATCACTTCGTCGATAGTGATGCAACTTGGAGCCTCGTTGGGCTCCAGGAATTAGCAGCACTGGTGTACTGCTGGTGATACACCTATACATTGGTTCATAAGTTTGGAACCAAAACTCAGTTATAGGATCTGCTACCATGGTTAGACCTTTGCATTTTTGGTTAATGGGTTGTTTTGTTTGCTCCTCATCTCCTTGCCAGTTGTATGTTGAACTATTGATGGATTTTGTTATAGTCTTTTGCATTTTTACTTACACAAATTGTTAAATAGTATATGTAAATGTATATACACACATACAACACATATGAGTTCGAAATTATTCATGTTTATAACTTGACATCAAAACATATTACATATTGTTAAAACTGGAGCTCACCTAAATTTAAAAGAAAAAAAAAACACATATATTTATATTTATAAGTTTAGATTTAAAATATATAAAGAGACTTAGTTTGTAAACCAAGATAAGTGTCATGTTAGTTTTCAACTAAGTGTAGCTATATATATTCATGCAACGGCTAATTAAAATGTATTTTGATCCTTAATTGTTTTGAGAATTGAAAAGATTTCACTTAACTTATCTACTGCTTAAGTGTTTTAGCTTTGTCAATCCGTGTCTATTGCCTAACTTTGCTTTGATTTATTTAATTCACTTGCATGTGTCTTATTTTATGAATTGAAAGTGGACACACATCTTGCTGCTATATTTATTGCTTGCGTCCTGATGTGGGAAGTGTTTTGTAAACTTATTTTTTTTTATTTTGTTTTGTCCTTGCTTTGGAAAAAAAAATGATCACATAAGCAAGCAATATTGCTTATACATTTTCATCCTTGCCTGCTTTTATTTTTTTTAGTTGCCTTGACTTTTCAACATGCCTGATTACTTCTTCGCATACTATACAAGTTATGTTGCCTTGAAAATATGGACTTGCTCTTTTGTTTTTGTTTGTTTTTCTTCTCCTTTCGTATATACCTAATACTAAAAGTCTATAGTTTAATAATATTGACTTGTTGAACTTCCGTTGTTTTAATTTACATGTCCTTTACATGTACTTTGAAAAAAAGAGTCATCCACTCAAAGCATTTTGCTTGAATTAATTTCCCCGATGCTAAAAGTTAATTGGCCGTAGAATATGTTATTTATTTTTCATGTTGCCTTGGTGAGTCACGCAACCCATGTGCCTAACTTGTCTTTTTTTTAGTGAAAGTCTGTAGCTTTATTAGTTGTCATATGGTTTAGTTTTCTTCTATTGTTTAGTAAGGTATGTTGCTTGTTTACTTGTCTTACTATTTACTTGTCCTATTGTTCTCTTGTACCATTATTTTGTTTATGTCTGTATTCTGTAACAGTATGTATTCTGTTAGATTATGTAACAGTATGTATTCTGTGGAGCATCAACAACCTCATATTTAAGCATGCATAGTTTTTATCGATTTAGTGCAGTTATAAACAAGTTTTTAATCTTGTAATTTTATGTTCACTAATATATATTACATTCTAGGTTTCAGATCTGAAAAGTCCTATCTAGTTTGTTACCCTATATTCTTACATTGTTATAAGATTAGTTGAAAATAAAATGTGTTCTGAACTATAAGAAAAAAATAATTGTATATGTAAAAATATGTGTAGCTAAAGAGATTCTTTATAGTAGAAACTGATTTTTTTGTACGGGGATTGCATACATGTGGAAATAAATAAGCAGTTGGTTATAGATCATGTCATCTGCAAAGTATAAATAAATGAGCTTTAGATTGTATACATACGATAATATTAAGTATGTGAGAACTTTTCTTTTTCTTCATTAGCTGCAATGTGTTTATTGTCCCTTCAATTCCTGTATTCCATGGATCATAGTTTAGTTAATGTTGTGGCCCTGCAATTGAACACATTACTTTGGACTTTAATGCAAATGCCCTTTGTGAATAGCA
Organism: Allium fistulosum; assembly: GCA_030737815.1. Taxonomy (NCBI): domain Eukaryota; kingdom Viridiplantae; phylum Streptophyta; class Magnoliopsida; order Asparagales; family Amaryllidaceae; genus Allium; species Allium fistulosum. The sequence continues at coordinate 58,753,951 of CM060906.1, forward strand.
ACCTTTAATTGTTGCCTTGCTTTGTACGTTCCTGGCATTGCATCCTTGTTAAGATCACCTCCCTTTTATTTATTAAGTAGCAGCAACATTAATTTGAACCATATATGCAATTGTACACGTTATTTTGAGTTCATATGCAAATGTTAGTTGCACTAACCCACACATTGCTTTGTGAATAGTGGTTTCAATATATATGCAAATATACCCATTGCCTTACTTTGTTTTATACGTCCTCAGTGTTTATTTTCTGTTTTGGTCCGACTTTGAGACGTTGCAGTGACTTCGTTTCTAGTCGGATTCAGACGTTTCTTTTTGTGTTATGGAGCAGGGATGTTAGACTACATGCCTGCAAATTTTCCGACCATTTGGATTCAGGTTACTAGTCCAAATAATTTTTCCGAACTTAGGTTCGCAACTGATTTTTAAGTGATTTCCAACAATTGGAATATTTTCTAAGATTTTCTGGGGCTTGTTATTTCTTCCCCAGCCTAGACGGGCTGGGGCTTGCAAATTCTCCCCAGCCCAAGCGGGCTGGTGCTTGATCAAACCAACTGCACCGCATAGTGCAGCCTGGTTTACAAGAACGGGTAGCACCATGCGGTGCAGCCAGCTTCTACGAAATGGGCTGCACCCATTTGGTGCAGCCGGGTTTCGACCCACCGGTTGCACCATTTTGGTGCAACCGAGTCCGGGTTGTACCATTTTGGTGCAACCACTTCAAATTGATTGTTCCTGCAATGAACCGTTGGGTTTCAATTGCGATTCAGAAATTGTCGAACTTTGGTTCACAAACATTTGGAATATTTTCCAACTTGAATATTGGTTTTCTGTGATTCTCTGATTTATTGATTTCTTTGAGATTTGTCTCTAGATTTCGTACACGTGTTTTATGAATTAGTTTCAAAGGATTTTTCACTCCTAAATGGCTTTCGAAATTATTATTATATAATGTTAATTTTTAATTATTAAACTATTTACTCCATAATAGGAGAGTTTTCAAAAGCCGTTTTAAAGTGATTTCAAAATCAATTATAAATCCGTTTCACACCATTATTTTCTATAATAAAAACCTCACACTCACTTTTTAGCACGTCGAGCGAAGTGGAAAGGTGCTTAAACGGTTAGGAAATCTCCGGCCTATGGAACCGTGTGTATTTTCTTTCCGGATAATCCCCGACCTATTCGATTGATCGTTTTGACCTTTGGGTCTAGTTTACCGATGATACGAGGTGGACTTTTTATGGTTTGGAGTGTGAGCTTGCTATTGGTTAGTAAACCGTTTAGTGCGAACGTGGGGTATGGGACTCATTGTTAACACTTTACGGGTTCCTCTCCAAGAAGTTAGTGACACATTAGCCTCTGGGCGGCCAGTACTGGACCTCTGGGTCACCACGCCTCTAGGCAACCGTCTCTGGACACCTACTCTATGGAGCAGTTTATTTTTCGGCATGTGCCTCTGGGCCTTTATCCTTCTGGGAAGGATCTTGCCGTCTCGCGCGTTCCGCATCTGTGCGAGTGATCGATCATAACTCTACAGTACTTGGCAATAACGACTCCGGTCGGTGCACGTGCAATACTTGTATTATCTGATGATTTTTATATCCATTCGAGTACCGCCATTCGGTGTTGGTTCTATGGAACCATACGATGTAAGTGCGATTACCTTGTGGATTCACAGTGTCTCTGGACACTTCTTTTCAGTGTTTGATTTCATTGACTTTTCAGTATATCCCCATTGCTCTTTGGAGCATCGATCTTTGCTTGGGCATTGATTACAGACTCTGGTCACTCTTGGGATTATTGCCTATGGGCAACTTTATATAGCTTTGGCTACGCCGATGATATGAAGCGATTTTATTTATTCATCACTTTGGTGCTGATATTCTCTTTGGAGATTTTTACTGTTGATTGATGATTAGGGACCGTCATTATATTCATGTGGTCCAAAATACTCATCTCTTAGGAAAAGTACTGCTTTATTTAAGTACCGCATTATTATATATCTCAGTTATTACTGATTGTTTAGCTATCCTGACCCGAGTGTTTTTGCTCGGGTCAGACCGAGTTGTTTCAGGTTAGGTCTCTGGACTTAGCTTCTGTGCTTCCGCTTGGACATTATCTGCAATGCTGATAGATAGAGCTTTTATTTGTCCACTATTCCGCTACTCTGTTATTATTCAGACTTTGATATGTACATATTTTTGACTCACATGTGTGAGCGGTGGCTTTGTACCCACTTATAGTATTTGGATCTGTATTGACGATGTATTGTTCTGGGATTTTATATCTGTTATGTGATTCTGTTCTGTGATGCTATTTCATTATGTTATTATGCTTTGTCCTGATAGATCTTTAGCCATTTGTAATTTCGTTATAAGTATTTACCGAATATGTCGAACCACCTGATTGAGAAAAATTTAAATAGATTCCACTTTTCGACGTATTCGGTAGATAGTTATAGCTTGATTACAAATGGTCGCTTCCACTATACTCTATTCTCCACTTTAACAGACAGTATTACTCCCGTAATATTCTTTGTTACAGTGGGTCTCAGAGTGGGGCGTTACAGCTTGGTATAAGAGCCAGGTTTCAGGAATAAGCATAATAAACACAGAACAGATACACTTGGTACAATACATTTTAATTAGATCCGAATTAAATCAAATCACTTCCTTAGGTTGATTGATAGATAAGTTAGGAATACATTTAGGAATCCATTATATTCCGTAGTCTTCCTTAATTAATTATCTATCATTGAACCATGTCTAACTCTAATTCCCGTTTGTTCGGATTGGCTCGCTCGGTACGACGCCAAAATCATTTGTTCGGAGCGGATATTATTTCTTCGTCTTCCTGACTCGCCCGCTCCGTTAACTATTGCTCTTCGGGATGTTGGGCTTTCTAATGTTACTTTATTTTCTCTAGATTCACGAGATGATGAGGTAGACATATCTCGTATTCCAGTTGTTTGGGATTTCCCCGATATCTTCGAGCCAGTATCTAGTTTACCACCTAAGCGAGCTATTGAGTTCCGCATCGATCTCATTCCAGGCTCTCATCCAGAGGGCGTGTTCATGACCACCGACCAGATCATGGAGCTGGTTCGGAATTCCCAGTCTCATTCTCAGTCTCCAGCCCCAGTTGCTGATGCTCTGCGTAAGTCTGCTTTTGCGCGTCTCTGCAGTGATTTTACCCATCTCGGAGGGAAGCCGTTCAGTGGCTCCGAGAATGTCTTAGAGGTCCAGGCTTGGATTCGGATATGCGAGCGCATTTTCACTCGTATGGGTATCCCGGATCATATCCGTGTTCTTGGGATAAATGATTTTTGGATGAACACTTTTATAAGAATTTTTGTAAAAATTCGTTATATCCATTCTTGTGTATCTTGCCGTTGGGAAAATTCTTGAGGTGACTTGCATTTGTGCGGTCATATATCCATGGTAGCATGGAATACTATCTTCTTTTTTGTTCGTATTCTCTTCTTAGAAAATAGCGCATTCCCCTGTGTTACTCCCTTGAAAGGAGTTATGTCGCGTCTCGGTAGACTCGGGACGTTGGTTCCTAGTTTCATAGGACCATCTACTATTACTGAACGCCTGGGTTTGATTGCTTGCATGCATTGTTGTTGTCGTAGGCTTGAATACTCATGTTACGTACCATGTGTTTCCATTCCATGTGTAACCTCGGGATTTAGTCTCGAGTGCTAAATCTTTGTGTTTCTTGAATCTCGGATCTCACCGACTTAGGTTGGTGCCGTGTTTTACTCGAAAATTTATTCGGAGACTAATCACCTCCGAAGTAAATATGTTCTGCTTATAGAAGTCTATGATCTATCGATCCTAAGTGTGGACTTAGGAAGCCATATGACGTATCTAGCTTGCTATTCTATCTCGTTCACCTACTATTGAAGGTGATTTTCTTTTCCCATCTATCTTTGATTTGATTACTCTGAGGTAATCGATGATATAGATAACTTTCACTTAAGGAATTGCGAGGACGCAATTTTCTTAAGGGGGGTGTCTGTAACAACCCGGGATTCGGGATAACCGATTCTTAATGGAATTTTATATGGCTAATTTATTCAAAACTGGCTATTTTGGATAAATTAGTATTTTTGAACTGTACTGGCTGTATATTGGTCTGATTTGTGTTGGCTTGAGAGCACCTGGTTCATGTACGTTTCATTCCTAAGTCCTAATGGGTTTAAAATTGGTACAAACCCACTTAACCAATATCTATTAGCCTATAACCCTCACCCATTATTCTATCTCTTCATAATCTCCCTAAACCCTAAAAATGGGGATTGCTTCCCCCAAATCACATCAAATTCAATCGTTCTCCTCGTTACTTCCACCTTTTTAAATTGGCACAAAGGAATCCACACATCTCCGAGTGTGTCTACTAATGGCAGCAATAGAAGCAGCAATTTCTTTATTGTGCCTGGAGCTACTGCTGCGGTTATTGCTATACTGGGGCTCCAAATCCTCCTTCTAATGCTTGCTAATCTCGGATTAAGGTGAGTAACCCTCACACAGCTACTCTTTAAATCCAAGTGTTGGTTTATGATTGGTTCATGTTGTATTTTCTACGATTGAATCAGTAATTACTGTTTTTAATCTTTGTTTGATTAGGAATCTAAGTTTAGTAATTGAATATGCTTGCTAGTTAAATTGCATAGATTCAAAAGGTTAATATATAATCGCTTATCAAAATATGTTTGCATGCTATGTCGTCTACTGCCATGAAGTTAACTTGAATTCTTGCGCCTGAGATCATCACTTCGTCGATAGTGATGCAACTTGGAGCCTCGTTGGGCTCCAGGAATTAGCAGCACTGGTGTACTGCTGGTGATACACCTATACATTGGTTCATAAGTTTGGAACCAAAACTCAGTTATAGGATCTGCTACCATGGTTAGACCTTTGCATTTTTGGTTAATGGGTTGTTTTGTTTGCTCCTCATCTCCTTGCCAGTTGTATGTTGAACTATTGATGGATTTTGTTATAGTCTTTTGCATTTTTACTTACACAAATTGTTAAATAGTATATGTAAATGTATATACACACATACAACACATATGAGTTCGAAATTATTCATGTTTATAACTTGACATCAAAACATATTACATATTGTTAAAACTGGAGCTCACCTAAATTTAAAAGAAAAAAAAACACATATATTTATATTTATAAGTTTAGATTTAAAATATATAAAGAGACTTAGTTTGTAAACCAAGATAAGTGTCATGTTAGTTTTCAACTAAGTGTAGCTATATATATTCATGCAACGGCTAATTAAAATGTATTTTGATCCTTAATTGTTTTGAGAATTGAAAAGATTTCACTTAACTTATCTACTGCTTAAGTGTTTTAGCTTTGTCAATCCGTGTCTATTGCCTAACTTTGCTTTGATTTATTTAATTCACTTGCATGTGTCTTATTTTATGAATTGAAAGTGGACACACATCTTGCTGCTATATTTATTGCTTGCGTCCTGATGTGGGAAGTGTTTTGTAAACTTATTTTTTTTATTTTGTTTTGTCCTTGCTTTGGAAAAAAAAATGATCACATAAGCAAGCAATATTGCTTATACATTTTCATCCTTGCCTGCTTTTATTTTTTTTAGTTGCCTTGACTTTTCAACATGCCTGATTACTTCTTCGCATACTATACAAGTTATGTTGCCTTGAAAATATGGACTTGCTCTTTTGTTTTTGTTTGTTTTTCTTCTCCTTTCGTATATACCTAATACTAAAAGTCTATAGTTTAATAATATTGACTTGTTGAACTTCCGTTGTTTTAATTTACATGTCCTTTACATGTACTTTGAAAAAAAGAGTCATCCACTCAAAGCATTTTGCTTGAATTAATTTCCCCGATGCTAAAAGTTAATTGGCCGTAGAATATGTTATTTATTTTTCATGTTGCCTTGGTGAGTCACGCAACCCATGTGCCTAACTTGTCTTTTTTTTAGTGAAAGTCTGTAGCTTTATTAGTTGTCATATGGTTTAGTTTTCTTCTATTGTTTAGTAAGGTATGTTGCTTGTTTACTTGTCTTACTATTTACTTGTCCTATTGTTCTCTTGTACCATTATTTTGTTTATGTCTGTATTCTGTAACAGTATGTATTCTGTTAGATTATGTAACAGTATGTATTCTGTGGAGCATCAACAACCTCATATTTAAGCATGCATAGTTTTTATCGATTTAGTGCAGTTATAAACAAGTTTTTAATCTTGTAATTTTATGTTCACTAATATATATTACATTCTAGGTTTCAGATCTGAAAAGTCCTATCTAGTTTGTTACCCTATATTCTTACATTGTTATAAGATTAGTTGAAAATAAAATGTGTTCTGAACTATAAGAAAAAAATAATTGTATATGTAAAAATATGTGTAGCTAAAGAGATTCTTTATAGTAGAAACTGATTTTTTTGTACGGGGATTGCATACATGTGGAAATAAATAAGCAGTTGGTTATAGATCATGTCATCTGCAAAGTATAAATAAATGAGCTTTAGATTGTATACATACGATAATATTAAGTATGTGAGAACTTTTCTTTTTCTTCATTAGCTGCAATGTGTTTATTGTCCCTTCAATTCCTGTATTCCATGGATCATAGTTTAGTTAATGTTGTGGCCCTGCAATTGAACACATTACTTTGGACTTTAATGCAAATGCCCTTTGTGAATAGCAACCTTTAATTGTTGCCTTGCTTTGTACGTTCCTGGCATTGCATCCTTGTTAAGATCACCTCCCTTTTATTTATTAAGTAGCAGCAACATTAATTTGAACCATATATGCAATTGTACACGTTATTTTGAGTTCATATGCAAATGTTAGTTGCACCAACCCACACATTGCTTTGTGAATAGTGGTTTCAATATATATGCAAATATACCCATTGCCTTACTTTGTTTTATACGTCCTCAGTGTTTATTTTCTGTTTTGGTCCGACTTTGAGACGTTGCAGTGACTTCGTTTCTAGTCGGATTCAGACGTTTCTTTTTGCGTTATGGAGCAGGGATGTTAGACTACATGCCTGCAAATTTTCCGACCATTTGGATTCAGGTTACTGGTCCAAATAATTTTTCCGAACTTAGGTTCGCAACTGATTTTTAAGTGATTTCCAACACTTGGAATATTTTCTGAGATTTTCTGGGGCTTGTTATTTCTTCCCCAGCCCAGACGGGCTGGGGCTTGCAAATTCTCCCCAGCCCAAGCGGGCTGGTGCTTGATCAAACCAACTGCACCGCATAGTGCAGCCTGGTTTACAAGAACGGGCTGCACCATGTGGTGCAGCCAGCTTCTATGAAATGGGCTGCACCCATTTGGTGCAGCCGGGTTCCAACCCACCGGTTGCACCATTTTGGTGCAACCGAGTCCGGGTTGTACCATTTTGGTGCAACCGCTTCAAATTGATTGTTCCTGCAATGAACCGTTGGGTTTCAATTGCGATTCAGAAATTGTCGAACTTTGGTTCACAAACATTCGGAATATTTTCCAACTTGAATATTGGTTTTCTGTGATTCTCTGATTTATTGATTTCTTTGAGATTTGTCTCTAGATTTCATACACGTGTTTTATGAATTATTTTCAAAGGATTTTTCACTCCTAAATGGCTTTCAAAATTATTATTATATAATGTTAATTTTTAATTATTAAACTATTTACTCCATAATAGGAGAGTTTTCAAAAGCCGTTTTAAAGTGATTTCAAAATCAATTATAAATCCGTTTCGCACCATTATTTTCTATAATCAAAACCTCACACTCACTTTTTAGCACGTCGAGCGAAGTGGAAAGGTGCTTAAATGGTTAGGAAATCTCCGGCCTATGGAACCGTGTGTATTTTCTTTCCGGTTAATCCCTGACCTATTCGATTGATCGTTTTGACCTTTGGGTCTAGTTTACCGATGATACGAGGTGGACTTTTTATGGTTTGGAGTGTGAGCTTGCTATTGGTTAGTAAACCGTTTAGTGCGAATGTGGGGTATGGGACTCATTGTTAACACTTTACGGGTTCCTCTCCAAGAAGTTAGTGACACATTAGCCTCTGGGCGGCCAGTACTGGACCTCTGGGTCACCATGCCTCTAGGCAACCATCTCTGGACACCTGCTCTATGGAGCAGTTTATTTTTCGGCATGTGCCTCTGGGCCTTTATCCTTCTGGGAAGGATCTTGCCGTCTCGCGCGTTCCGCATCTGTGCGAGTGATCGATCACAACTCTACAGTACTTGGCAATAACGACTCCGGTCGGTGCACGTGCAATACTTGTATTATCTGATGATTTTTATATCCATTCGAGTACCGCCATTCGGTGTTGGTTCTATGGAACCATACGATGTAAGTGCGATTACCTTGTGGATTCACAGTGTCTCTGGAAACTTCTTTTCAGTGTTTGATTTCATTGACTTTTCAGTATATCCCCATTGCTCTTTGGAGCATCGATCTTTGCTTGGGCATTGATTACAAACTCTGGTCACTCTTGGGATTATTGCCTATGGGCAACTTTATATAGCTTTGGCTTCGCCGATGATATGAGGCGATTTTATTTATTCATCACTTTGGTGCTGATATTCTCTTTGGAGATTTTTACTGTTGATTGATGATTAGGGACCGTCATTATATTCATGTGGTCCAAAATACTCTTCTCTTAGGAAAAGTACTGCTTTATTTAAGTACCGCATTATTATATATCTCAGTTATTACTGATTGTTTAGCTAGCCTGACCCGAGTGTTTTTGCTCGGGTCAGATCGAGTTGTTTCAGGTTAGGTCTCTGGACTTAGCTTCTGTGCTTCCGCTTGGACATTATCTGCTATGCTGATAGATAGCGCTTTTATTTATCCACTATTCCACTACTCTGTTATTATTCAGACTTTGATATGTACATATTTTTGACTCACATGTGTGAGCGGTGGCTTTGTACCCACTTATAGTATTTGGATCTGTATTGACGATGTATTGTTCTGGGATTTTATATCTGTTATGTGATTCTATTCTGTGATGCTATTTCATTATGTTATTATGCTTTGTCCTGATAGATCTTTAGCCATTTGTAATTTCATTATAAGTATTACCGAATATGTCGAACCACCTGATTGAGAAAAATTTAAATAGATTCCACTTTTCGACGTATTAGGTAGATAGTTATAGCTTGATTACAAATGGTCGCTTCCACTATACTCTATTCTCCGCTTTAACAGACAGTATTACTCCCGTAATATTCTTTGTTACAGTGGGTCTCAGAGTGGGGCGTTACACATTGTATAGTCCTTGAATGTGTAACTTCTATGCCATGTTAAACCTTATCATGTGATTAACTTTGAGCCTTATGGAATATTTATTCTTAGTTCTATAAATAGACTTTACCTATATCGTTCCTTTATCTTTAAAGGAATGTCTCCCTTATGCACTTATATTCCTTTATCTTTTGCTGATATCAAGTTCTAGTTAGCCTGACCCGTGTATTTATTACTCGGGTCAGACCTAGTTGCAGGTTAGCTTTTGGACCTTTGCTAGCTATACCTTTTGGATTTCACCATCACTTTGGTTATGGCATAGTTTTTGTGTAGTAGTCTCTTGTTTGGGAACCTTATGATGTATCTATTCTTTTATGGGGATGTATATATATTGTGGTTGAATACTACTTGTGGCATGTTGTATTACATTTGATGTAAGTGTATATGTATATTATCTGTGTTACTATTATGTGGCTTGAGATTGTTATTGTTATCATATTTTATTTCTGAATCGATCTTGTAGCCACTATAGTAGTGTATTGGAAAGGAATTAAGTATGTCGAATACTCGAGATGAAATGAAAAAAAAAATAAGTGCCAAAATTAACATACTTAGCTCTTATCTAATGCAAGACTATGATGGTCGCCCTTAACCAGCCATATTCTCCACATTAGCAGACATAATTACATAGTAATTCCCTTTGTTAATGTGGGTCTCGGGGTGGGGCGTTACAGTAATCATCATTTTAGTCTTACCTATGACAAAGCCCTACACATTAAAATTTTAGGCTAAATTAGCTGGGGCTAATAGCTAATGTATAGGGCGCGACCCTATACCAGTCCTATCTGGTATTCTAATATCCGAGTCATTCTACTTAGGGTAATCTTCCCAAAATTTTCTTTGAAAACCTTTTCATTTCAAATTGATTTAAAACCTTTAAACCAAATGTAAACAAGGAAAATACACATACTCCATGCTTTACTCAAAATCACCTTGCCATATTATATATACTTTACTCAAATTTTTGTTGATGAAAACATTTAAACCTTTGAAAGTAACCCTTTCGAATCCATTAAAAGTACCCCTTCCGAAACCAAGTAAAACCCTTCTTTCACCTAGGCCGAAAGGCCAAAACATTCCTTTCGAAACCATTCATATAATCCTTTCGAAACCATTGAAAAACCTTTTTCGAAAGCTTTAAAACCTTAGACATCATTTCTTTAAAACACTCAAACATTGCCTTTCAAAAACATTGGAAAACCTTTCCTTCCAAACCTTTCGAAACCATTTAGAAACCACCCCTTCGAAACCATTCTTTAAAACCTTTCGAAAGCATGAAAACCTTTGTAAACAACAAACCTTTCGAAAGCATTGGGTTCAATTTAAAGCATGTGGAAACATCTTTCGAAACCATTTAAAATTAACTCCTTCGAAACCTTTGGGTTCTACCTTCAACAGAGCAAAAGGGTCATAAAACATTTAAGTCGAAAGAACTCTTTCGAAAGCTATTCCTAAGTAAAAAAGTGATGGTGTCGAAACCAACCTTCCGAAAGCATTGGAGAAGTATACCTTCTGAAACCATTGACTTCGAAAGGTAGGAAAGCGGTAGCTAGGGGTTTCGACTCCATTCAAAACCATTCCTTTAAAACATTTGACTCAGCCGAAAGCCAACCAAGTCGAAAGCACTTCCTTCGAAAGCAAAGCAGACGCATTCTCAATTTAAAACAAAGTCATGCTTCGACCCCGTCGGAACCTATGGTCTCGACCCAGTACCTTTCGCCCTAGTCCAATTCACTCTGTACCAAGCTATTGATACTATGTGCATTGGTTTCAATGGCAATGGAGGCGGCAGTACTTGGTCGAAACCCCTGTGCCGAAAGTGGTGAAACATGCTAAAAGCATGTAAAAACTGATTTTTTACTTTAAAAAGAATTTCTTTTCAACTAACCTGCCTTATTTGTCAAAATATTATAGGTTGCTGATTTTCTTTTCTAAAAGTGCTACCAATATTTCAGAAATAAACAATTTTATTTATTTATAAAATACCCCTTCTCCTTTTATAAATATATAAAACATTTAAGTCCCATACCTTAAATAATTCTATATATCTATCAAAACACTTAGGAAAATTCTACAAAAATTCCAGAAAATCATTTTTAATATGTTTTCCACATATATTAATTATAGACCCAAATCATATATTATTTAACCATAAATAATTTTAAACCCAAACAATCATTTCCTTCACTAGAAAATTAATATAAAGTCCACATTAATTCAAAAAATTATGAAAATTGAAATCCATCTCTAAAATATCATTTCTGATCTAAATCTAAAACCGCAAGGCATTTGGATGTCATTTCATAGGGTTTTGACATTGAAACATATCATAAATTCTATATGAATAAGCATAAATCATCAATAAGCATATATAAACATTTAATCATCCAAAAACATGGCATAATCATGCAAAATACTTCGGATTCATCATAAATCCAAAAACAATAGGAAAAATGAGATGTAGTCATTATTCACCTTAGCTTTAAGATTAAGGATTTGAGATTTGATCTTGATTAAGTTGCTTGTGTTTCTCTTTTCTTCCCTTAATGGTGGCCAGCCTCAAGTTTATTTTCTTTTGTGAATATAGCAATGAACATGTGAATGATGGTGTTAAGGGTTTAAGGTATATGGATGTGTTCTATTCCTATATTTCCTCTTATCTATTTGCCTTAACATTTTAATTCTTTAGTTCATTTGTATATTGCACGGCTACCCTTACTAATCACAAATCTCAACCCATTAACAATTTTACATTATTTCATTTAATTTACCTAATTAAATTTTCCTATTAATGTTACTAAAAATATGGGTTTTACAATTTGCCACTTTATCCTTAAAAACAAATCAAGCCATATCTTAATGAAATCAGGATTCAATTAATGAATTAATGCATATGATTGACCATATACTCTTTAGTCAATCCTATATTTGAGGAACCTTCTCTTCTCTTTTGCTCTTGAAACCACAAACCACTTATAAGCATATTTGTAAATTTTAGTTTTTAAGGTATAGGAACAGTGACCCGTGATTCCACAACAACCTTTCCCTATCCTCCCTTTGTTAAAATTTACTTTTCTCAAACTTTTAAAGTTTTAGGATCAAAAATTTTAAATTTTTGTTGCTACCTTAATTTTCTAATTTATTTTATAAACTTCTAGTCTTTCCTATATTTTGTCACTGGTTAAGTGTGCTTAAGAGATTTCCTTATTTACATTGTCTCTCAATATACATACATACATATAAACATATAGCGGTCTCATCCCATCCATTAAATCAATACAGTGATCAAACATGAACTTATCTCATAACATATCATAAGCTTTTCAATTAAACTAAGGGAGACAACTAGCGATTACAACCCAAAAATCCTAAAAGAAAATTTACTGAAAGCTGCCATTCATCATCAACTGGGGTACATGATATTATGGCTCTAACACTCCTTACTAAATTAAGATGGACATTCCTGGTATGCCATTTAACTAATACCCATCTTCAATAACTCACCTTCTTGGCCACCAATAAATGCGGTCTATCCATTACTTCAGTCACTGTATCCGATTATGGGATAAATTGTGCATTCCCACACATTTCTAATAAAATATTCCTATATTAATACTAATATCCCTTATATTTAATGGTAATTTCTTGTCGCTACCATACGAGCATTGGTAGCTATTCCATTCATAGCATAAACCTTAACCTCATCTTACCTAGACAGTCATCCCAATCCACTCCACATCAAAAATTGGTTTCGGTTCCACTATTCTTTACAAAACTAAAACCTCACAATCATGAATAACTTAATCAAAATCATATATTTTAAAAATATAACATAGAAACTCTTTTTTTCTTTCAAAGGTTCAAAAATTTCTCGGTTTCCAAAAAGGAGTTATGAAAAATTTCCTTTCCCAAAGACTTTCTACATCGAAGGCTTACTTCTTTAAAGTAGGATTTTTATCATTTATCACGTTTAAACCCAATTGTCACACCCAACCATCTTTTTAAACATCTTCTATAACTTCAAATTATGAAAAGTGGGGAAGACAACGATAACTTCCATCCACTTATTTTCTTGCTACTCATGTTATTTCCACTTCCACCTTTTGCGAAGATTTTAACAGCACAAGAGGGGGACTTCTGAAAAATGCAAGTAATTGCAACATTTATCTAAAGTGTATGTGCAATTACTACATATCTATGGAATTCAACCATTCTTCATATTATGTTCTATCTCTATCTAAATTATCGGTTGTTCTTACCCTTCTGTTCTCTATACCCCATTTGAATCAAGTGCCGCTTCAATTTATTTACCCATTAAAAAGAATTTTAAAATTGAACTTCCAAATTAACAAAATAGGAAAAATCATCGGGCCCATTCTATATCCAGTTTTACTTCTATTTCAAAAATGAAAAATCTCTTTATTAAAAATCTTTAAATCTAAACTTTTGGACTCATCCAATTTAAAATTAGAATTTCAAATTTTCCTTGCTTTTCCAAAACAACAACTTCCAAATAAATCCTTTGAAAAATCTATTCAAAAATTTTCAAGGAATTCCCAAAAATCTTTCTTTTTTTCAAATTCTCTCACATCAGGTTGGACTTAGAAATGGTCATTCCTTCTTCCTACTTAATATTCATAAAAATCAGGTTATCTTCTTGTGGTAATTATTGTACACCTTCCTGTGGAAACTTGCTCCACTCCTTCTTCGCATATCACTTCTTGTGGTGATTAATGTGGGTCATACTAACCCATATGAGACGGGACTAACCCATATCACTTCAACATGGATCCACCTTTAAGTATCAATTCTTGTATTAAGTAGAGCATGGCCCCAATATTCTGTATGACACGGTCCCAACCCATCTAACTCAAGTATTTTCTTCTCCAACTTCTTGTGTTTTGCAATCTTGCATTCTAGACATCTTCCAAACTCCTTGATCTATTCCTTCATCATCTTGTAGTTCAGGTTCTTCGAAGTGTTGTTTGGTTTAAATTGTGGATGTCTTTTATGTTGATTTAAACTATTAAATAGAGAATTTTAATCTCATATTGCACTAACTTGTTGGACATAGGGGAAAGATGGCGAAACATGGGCATTCCTTATTTTTATGTTTTAAAGTATGCTATTATTATACATTAGGCGATGCTTGAATGTTAGACTTATATTTGAAGAGTGTTTCATCATTCTCAGTTGTCAACATACTCTATTTTTAGCTAATAGGGTTGATTTTACCTTATAATGAAACATATAGAATTTACAGTAAATAAAGACATAGTAAATAATAGCAAAACAAGCAAAATACCAAACATATAAGGAAAAAAGGGAAGAAAACTCTCTCGCCTAAGGCCCATGAGATATATAATTTTTTAATTCTCCTAGAAAATGAGAAGAATTATGAATTTTACATGGGGAAAAAAAATTTAAGGACAAATTATCTTAAAAAATTAGGTAGAAAGACACACACATTTTTATTTTCGTTGAAGGATGGGCCCAAAGCCCGTTCATAGATTAAAACATCCCCCTACCTTTCTGTTTCCTTCCGTTCGACTATCTTCCTCGATTTTAGACTCTTTCTTCCCTTTATTCTCAAAATTCGAATTCACAACAACAATGGCACACCAAACCAGAAGTAAATCATTATCTCCAACTCAATTGCAAACTTTAATGCATGAAGAACAACAATCAGAAATTCAACAACAATCCCCAATTCATGAAATTGATAACCTAGCTCCAGCAAAAGTTCAGTAGTGAACCCCAAATCAAGAAACCAAAATCCTAGCTCCACTAGAAATTCAACATCAATTCGCGATTCTAGAAAAGGAAAACCTAGCTTAAACTGACCCAAAACCACAGGCGATGAAAGCAAAAGTTAGCAAGTTAAAATTACAAAAATGGCCAGTTGAAGAAGAAGTACAACAAAAGCCAGAAAAAAGAACAAAAAGAAGAAATGAACAAAATGCAGAAGATGAAAACTAATCAAAAATGATAGAAAACATATGGGAAAAGGTAAGTGATACTATAAAATCAGTATAACAAAGTTAATATAGTTATATTATACACTGTAATTAGTATAATGTTATACTAAAGAAACTGAAGAACAGATGCAAAAAAAGAAGATTGAGGAAAAAAATGAAAAAACAATTCAAAAGGAAATTCAAACTGAAAAGACAATTCAATAGGTAAATGATACTGTAAAATTATAAAACTGATACTAATAATATCATATTATTAAATATATTCTAATAGTACCAAAAAATTTAATAAGAAAAAGCTCGAAAAGAAAAGGAAAAAATATTGCAGATGAAGAATCTAAAGAGGAACAGATCAATTTGGTAAAATTACAAACACGTCACTTTATAACATGTTACTTATTGCAAAAATGATACCTATAGCTTGTTTGGTTGAAGACAAGGCTTTGTAGTCTTAAAAATAGTTTTCACTATCATTTGTAACAAAATTGATACTAATATATTTGAAAAGTGATACCCACTGTTTGTTTGATTTTAGCCTGTGCTTCGTAATTTAAGAAATTATTTTCATTGGCATATATAATAAAACTGATACCAACATAATGCAAAACTGATACCCACTGTCTATTTGAGTGGAATTGATGCCCTGTAATTTTAGAAATTATTCTTTCATCTTATTTGTAGCAAAACTGATACCAATACCTTACAAAAATGGTACCCACTGTCTGTTTCTTTGAAGTTGATAATTTTAGTTTTACAAATTATTTTCACTGTAATTTTTAATAAAACCGATACAAATATAAACCAACAATGATATCTACAGTTAGTTTATTTGAAGTTAATGTTTTGGAATTTTAAAATTATTTCCACTGTAGTTTTTAACAAACCGATACCAATATTTAATAAAAATGATACCTACTATTTGTTTTGAGTAGAATTGATGACTTTTAAATATTTCATAAACTGTTTTCCATGTCAATTATTATAACGACCCATAATTTTAGTCATTTGAATTTGGAATATTTAATTGATTTTAAATATTGAAAAGTTAATTTAATAAGTTATATAACTTGAATTTCAAATATAACGATTTATTTGATAATTAAATTGTTGAATTTAATATTGAAATTGTTTAAATATTTGAATCTTGAATTTAATATGAATGAAAACGATTTGAAAAGTTAAATTAATATATATTTGAACAAAAATGAAGATAGTAAACTTTTAAATTGGATATAAAAGTGATTAAACGGATTTTTGAAATTACCCGTTTTAATTAATGTGTAAAAATAGCCTTCTGGAGCATGATCTTGGATTTCGACGAAACAGGTTTCATCAGATCCTTAATAATGAATTATTATATGTCGTCGAATTTCGTGGCGATCGGACATATCGTTTGGGCATGCGAGATCGAAACGCGTAGAGATTAATTAAAGGAATTAAATTAATATAATATTATTTTGAAAAGCTATCTTCTGTATATGATGGAATTGGCTCCCGATATATATTCCATTATGCTCAGAATAGGGATACAACATATAGAACGCCAGACGGCACACTTCGTTTGGATTTTGAAATTTTCACTGATGAATAGTGTCGTAAAATTTTCTATATAAGGCCATGAAAATTTGCTTTTGCAATCTAAAACCCTAACTAGGTTGCAGTCGCCTCCTTTATAATTTCAATGGCCGAAATTCACCCATTTTCCTCCATCGTGTTCTCTCCATCCATGCGTTTCTAGGCTTCGACTTCAACTAGGAAGATGGAGAGCTCGACGAGCTCCACAAGATCGACGGTTGAATCAACAAAATCTTCGCGTGGTGGCCAGGAATTCCTTCCATTCGTCTATAGTTTTTTGGGGTTTCGCGAGGCATTTCTCACGTGCATGCAGGAATGCAGGCGACTCGGCGGCGGAGGCGAGCGCACAGTGGTGGCCGGCGGTCGTGGTTCGCAAGCAATCGATCGAAGAATAAAAAAACAAAAGAAGGTGGCGTGGGAACGTTATCGTGCTTGTGTGACGACCCGGATTTTTAACGTCTGTTAATTGGGTAATTAACTGGTTTAAATCATTGAAACGTTAATTTTATTAGTCTAACAAATAAAATTTTGATAATGGAAATATCTGAACAAATGTAAATTGATTTGAAAACTATCACAAATATTGAATTATAAAATCTCTGAATATGGTAAGTCTTATAGAAATAAAGTATGTATATATTAACTCCATAATTTAAACGAAGATGAAATATCCATAAAAGAAAAAAATGAAAATACATACAAGGTTATGATGTTTAACATGTATATAAGTATATAAATGCATATATATATATATATATATATATGTGTGTGTGTGTGTGTATGCCCATATGAAAATCAAATATAGGAGGGTTTATATAATTGAGAATGTGTATATATATATACATGTATAATGACAAAATGAACATAAGTAAATATACGAAAAATGTTTATAAAATGATGATAGGAATATACATAAGTAAGTATATATGTGGAACATATAAATATATATAACATGGGCGTATTTAAAAATATATAGAAATATATTAGTATACTTATATGTATATAGGTTATATAAAATAGTGATGGTGGAAAATGTAAATATATAGTGAGTAAACTACCACTTTAATTATGCTTCAGCCTGTTAAAATTGATACTTATGATAAAACATTGAATAACATTATGGAAATTGTTTGCTTGGTGAGATTATGTTTGTATATAAATAAATAAATATGCAGATATTTGAATATGTATGCATGTACATATGAGTATAAACCCTCTATGCGTAGTTACAGGTTTATAAATCAAGTTTAAAATTTTTACTTCTCTTTATACAGTGTAAATTAGGCTAAGATCATAAAAAGAAAAATGATCGTGGCTATGTAATTTCATTTCTAAAAAGAACTGTAGGTAAAAGTATTAAGTGAATGTTGTGAAGTAATGATTTTACAGTAAAATCATTATTTATCAAAAAAATCAAACAAAATCAAAGGGGATAAGTCTGAAAATATAAAACAAGACAATTGCATTAAATGCTATCAATTCTAGCACAAACCAGGTCATTTCAAATTTCTAAAAAAAAATCATTTCAGCCTCCACAAGAGAAAAAAATCTCTGACAAAAGGATTAGAAAGAAAAAAATTTGTACCAGTTAATACCTATCCCTGTAAAACTTTTTCTATATATATATCCTTTTTGTTCTATTTTCATTCACAAAACTAAGTATACCAGAAAATAAGTAGGCACTATCATCTTACAAAATTAAACAACAACTCAACTTAAAACAAGGCTTCAAGATCAAAAGCAAATTAACAATTCAGGATTCAAATTTCATCTCAACAGTTTCCAGTTCCCAATATTCTTTCCAGATTCTAAGCCTCTATTTTAATAAGGTGAGTAAACTTTTTTTAAAAAATCTTAAATCTGTTTAAGCTTGCTTGCATGTCTGTGTATATATATGTACGTGTATGTGTGCACGTCTGGAACAAGAATGTATCCCTGTTCTTGTTTTTATAGGCTTCAAACTTTTTACAAAAAAAATCAAGATCTCATCCTCTAATACCTCTTAGACTTTGTTGTTCAAACAAAAACTATTTAAATTTGTAAGATCTAAATTTTAAAAATAGTTATAAGTATAATTAGTTTATAGATTATTGGAAAATTGAAAAATACAGTAAAAACCCAAAGTTTGTCAGAATTCGATTTCAACAATTTAGTGTTTCATGTTTATAATCTGAATTGTCAATGAAAACTAGGATTTTTAAAAGAAAAATCACGATTTTTAAGTGAGTAATTTGAGAGAACTTGCGGGTTGATCAGAATTTGGGTTTTGAGCATTTTCTGGCGATCGAAGGGCTCGCGGTGGTCGGAATCACTATTGGAGGTAGCAGGGAGGTAGGCGATCTTGAGAAAAATGGTGGGTGGTTTTATAGATCACCGTGGTGGCGGCAAATCGTCGGGAGTAGGGTTTAGCTCTGGGTTTGGTCGAGGGTGGAAATTTGGGCTACTACATTGTCACTAGAGCATCGGACTCGATCGGGTGTGGGGGAAAATGAAGTTTGGTCTTCGGCGAACCTATGAACGGAGTTTCGTGGTTTCTGGTGGTCGGAGGCGTCAGGTCGAGGTGGATCTTGAACGATGGGTTCTGTTCCAGTTTGTGTATGTTTGTTCATTTTCGATTTCTAGTTTGATTTGATGATTTGGGTGGTCGGACTGTTTGGGATGGTTGTCGTCGACATGTTGGAGGTGGCGGCGATGACTAGAGTGGCGGCGTTCGCCTGTGCATGTGTACAGTATCAGGTGTGCATGGTCATTGGGTTGTTCGTGGAAGAGGATGGTGGTCTCGGGTTTGGTCTCGAGGTAGTTGGGTTACGACTCGAGTTCGGTTTCGAGAGTTCGCGTGAGATTGTAACATGTTAACAGTTTTTAAATTTAAAACTAAACTAAGTTTTTTTAAACGAAAAGAGGAAGTTCTCGGGTGTGACTCGGGTTGGGTACCGGGATGAAACTCGAAGTAAATTTATAACAGTTTTAAATTTTAAATATATAGTAAGATAATGGTTTATCTTAAACTAATAAAGGTCCTGATTAATTAATGGATAATTAATCAATGTGATTAATTAATGGTTAATAAATTAATTGATATAAGTAATTAAGGGTTAATAAATTAACTTAAGTAATTATAGGATAATTACTAGTGGAAGTAATTAAGTGTAAATTACTCAGTGTAATAAATCAAGGATTAATATAATTAATTAAGGGGTTAATTAATTAAAGTAAGTAATTACAGGATGGTAATTACTGTTTATGATAAATTAAGGTTGATTAATGGAAGTGATTAATTAAAGTATAATTAATTAATGTAATTAATTAAGGATCATTAAATAATAAAAGTAATGGGACTAATTAAAGGTTAATTACTGTAAATGGTTAAGGATAATTAATTTGAGTAATTAATTAAGGATTAATGTAATAAATCATTGTTAATTACTTTATGAGAGTAATTAAGGGATTATTTAATGTGATGGGTAAAGGCTAATTAATTTGTGTAAGAGTAAATTACTTATTGTAATTAAGGATAATTAGTCAAGGATGATTAATTAAGATGGATAATTAAAGGATGATTAATTAATTGGGTTGTAATTAATTAATGTTAAGTAAAGGTAATCTAAGTGATTAAAGTTAGTAATTAAATTAATTAGAGAAAAATTAAATTAATTTTGGAAGTGATCAATCTTGCTTATGAATGATTGAATGATGTTAAATGCCTTGAATTGGTTGATATCTCTGATATGAAATGTTTTATGATATGATATGTTGGGTGGACACTGATCATGTGGTTATATATCAATGATGAATTGCTGTGTAAAAAGTGACATCCTGTATTTAAAGTTGAATTGTATTTAATTGAATAACTTGGGTTAAGATGACTTGAGATTCGAAGAGACCGGGTCGGGTATTAGTAAAACCCGGAACCACTTCGATTAGTAGTCTACAGTAAGTTCTTTATAGTTTGGTTAGAAGCAAACAGGCTGGAATGAAATAAGTTAAGTATCATGGATATATAAACTGGATAACAGTTCTTGGATATTGTTTTGAGATAAATGATTGACTTAAATAAGGTTAGAACTCGTAGAAAAGTACGAGTTGCCCTGGTAATTCACTTAGGTTATATAGCTTGGTATTTCATGTTAGATGAGTTTACTCACGCTGGTTTCCAGCTTGACTCGGGTGTTACTTTGATGTAATGCTTGGGTCAGACCGAGTATTACAGATTTTCAGGTAAGGATGTTCTGGAGCTCAGGAGATGGGTTGGATGGCAGGAAAGTATGGAGTGTTTCCGCTATGATATATTTCTGTTTATCTGAGATATGTTGATTTGTATATGTCCAGTGATGGTGTATGTGTGTAACTCTGATGTATTAAAATATAATTGACAGATACAATATTCTTTGTAAACTGGTATTATTTGATATTATATTTTAATCCGCTGCGAATGTGAGAATCTGTGTTGAGTTTATGTTTCTTCTTCTTCTATCTCTTTCTTCTTTTCCTAACTATCTGGAATTTTCGGGATCGAAAATTTCGCGTCGTTACAATTTGGTATCAGAGCTGGAAGGTTAAGCGCGAACCTTGGCTCTGGTGGGTTTACTCATCAAGGATAGGGTCAGCGGTACCCTAGGATGAGTTGAGCATATATATATATATATATATATATATATATATGAGAGCGTACTTGTTATTTTCATATATAAAGATTTTAAATGATTTTATATAAGAATATATTTTGATATATATAAAGCAATATTCCTTAACCAATAAATGTTAAGGTAATTGGTTGTTAAATTATTGGAATTAAATTAAGAGATAATAGAAATACAACCAAATTGAAATTAAATAAAGGTAAGTTTAAAATGGATTCAAACTGAAATTAAATCTTGAATTTGGAGAAAAGTTTCAGAATAAGATAATAATGAATTGGTTCCAGATATGATAATCTTGGTTATTATCATAAATGATTGTTGTGTTTAATAATAAGATGTGTATTAATGAGTAAGCAAAATGAAATGTTTTAGATAAGTATGACTTATAAATTGGAACTGAAGATGATCTAGATTGTGAAGTTTTAAATCTAAGCCAGAAAATTTGGAATTTGTGTCAAAGTGCTAAAAGAAATAATAAATAAGTATTATTTGAATAAAAAGGACTTGTCGCAAACAAAGGTTGTTTGAAAACTGTTTTGAATTAAAAACCAAAGGTGATTTAAACTTTAAGGATAACTTAGAGTGTAAAGGAAATAATATGTATATATGAGGAATATACATAATATCAAAAATGGGTTGAAATAAACTCTAAATGTTGAGTTTTAAATTTGGAATGAGATGTGAAACCCAAGGTGATAAGTTTTTGAACTTATAAGATTATTAATGTGAAGTTTAAATTTTGAAGCAGGAATTCAAATTAGGTAAGGTTAATAAAATTAAATTGAATTTAACTTTGGAAAAGTTAAATAATTTAACAAGCAACCTGAATTGGAAATTTCAAGATGAAATTGGAATCTAACTTGGGAAGTTTAATGGTTAATTTGAATTGAGAGTTTGTGTGATCTAAAAATGGGTTTGAGATCTGGAAGTTGAAAATGGATGGATGTTTTAGAATAAATTGGATGATGTCATCCTATTGTTATTAATAATCTTTAAAGTGTGAATTGGATTTGTTTAAATGAATGAGGAATGAAGTGTGGTAATATATCCATTATTGAGATAAAAGGGAAAATAAACTTTAATTTGAAATTAAGGATATGGAATTACTTTGAACAGAAAATTTGAATAATTGAATTTGTAAATTAAAATTGTTTTGAACTCTTATTTGAACTTTGAAATTAGTTAAGTAAAGATAATTTAAAATGGAATTTTGAGAATTGGACTCAGAATTAAATTGTTTAAAGATTTGGATTATTGATTTAAAAATAAAGGTTAATTTGATTTAAGGGGTTAAATCAACATTTGAAAAGTTAACTCGAATTTATATAATTCGAGATGGTTTAAGGTTGAGATTTTGATTTCATTAGTTCAAATTGAATTTAGTTTGAATTAATTAGAATTGAAGATGGATAAGTATAAAATTCAAATGGGAAATTTGAATTGGATTAATTTGAAATAAAATTGAAGATTGAATGAGTTCAAATCCAAATAGGAATTGGGATTAATTCATATAGAAATTGAAATGATTTGAAATTGAAGTGGATTCAATTTGAAATTAGTCTAAATTAATTTGAATAATTTGGAATTGTAATTAAAGTGAATATGTTTAAAATCAAACGGAATTTGATCTGAATTTGGAAAGAAATTGAGGTTAATTCAACTTGAAGTGGGGATAAATCAAGTTCAGGGGAAATTGAAGTTATTCAAATTAGAAGTGAGTCAATTTAAATGGAAGTGGAAATTTAAATTGAATTGATGGGGAATTGAACAGTTTGACTCTGGACTATTTTCAAAATACATTTAATATAAATCTATTTTTCCAAACTATTTACTATACAACTTTTCTTTTTAAATCAAAAACTATCTTAAGCTTGTTTTACAATTACTTTTGGAACTATTTAACAATTTTACAACTGATTTATAAACTAATTACCGTTTTTCAATTGTTTTATAAATAATTACTATTTTTCAACTATTTACAATTACATAACTATTTTACAGCTATTTTACAAACTAATAATTATTTTTCAACTACTTATCTATTTCTAAATTTTCCAAGCTATTTTCTAAATATAAACTGGTCGGAGTACAAACAGTTATTGATTAAATACCCAACTGAGATAAGTATTGAAGTGATAATCCAAATGGGGATTAAGGCAAATGTGGATAAGTGAATAAAATCAAGGTGAGGATGAATAGAAAGGAAATTGATTTAACTGATAATCAATGAAGATAAATACGTAGGATGTACGTATATTATTCTATTTGCATAGTGATTTGATCCAGATTCGAGCACAGAATTTCAAGATAGTATTATCGATCCGAGTTGGGATTTTTCGCTCAATTTTCGACGGAGAACCTGGATATGGATTTTTGATTGGTTCTGAAAATTCTCTATCATAGTTGTGACTATGCAAGGAGAATGACGTTTTTTGATCAGGAAACCAGATCTGAGTCCGCACTAGGAAGTCGGGTGGACGATACTAGTTCGGAAGTGAAATTGTGTGATCGAGTGAGCGATCAGACTGATATAGCGTACGGATGATATGTGTACATCGTACGGGTTTGAATGAAATTGATATTGTGAGTTGTGGATAAGAATTGTAAAGTGGTTTTGAAATGAAAAGTGTATTTTATGAGATATATGAGGAAATAAGGTGGAAATTTAATATTTCTATGATTAAAATTTACTTTATAGAATTAAGTAATATGGTGAATGACTTTTAAAAAAAAAAGAATAATCAAATTTGAATATTTGATTTGGAATGAAGTAAGTCATATATATGTATTATATGGTAAACTCCCCTTATTGAATCTATTGCCAGAAGAAAAGGGTTTTGAATGTATTTGAAGTATAAAAGTGAATTTATACAAGTATGAAGTGATTCGAAAATTTCCCAAGGTTATTATATATATATACGTATATATATAAAGGATTTTGTGAAAATGATTTTGGAAAAGGGTTTTGGGAACCTATGGATTTTTAAAGAAGGCTTTTGATTTTTGAGGAAAATCAAATTTGGAATTTGGAAAGCCTAGTTTGTGAATTATCGATTTTGGGATAATCGATTTTGAGAAAAGAGATTTATATGAAATTCATACTAGGTGTGTGATTTGGAAAATACTATATGTGTATAGTATAAAGTGTTTTGAAAGTGGCTCTGGGGAAAAAGGCGCTCCCTTGAATGAACTTCTCAGGAGTGCCACAGGGTGGTACTGCCTTGAGCCTCAAAGGGGGAGGCTCTAAAGTTGATCCTGTGAGGAGTCCGGACAAACTAGTTCCTGAGGATTGTTGGGTAGCGAAAGTCGAGGGCGCTGATGCCTACAGGGGCATTTGGGTTATGCTGTGACGACAGTGTAACTCGATGTCGCTGCGATCTACTGTGTGGACCATAGCGAAAATCGTGTGGAGGATGAGTGTTAACAGTCTACACTTGATTTTGCCGGGACGACAACGTAACATCGGTAGGCTGTGATCTATGGTCGAATGGAGGAGTTTCATTCTTTTGGCAGTGAAATTGGAGGGCGCTGATGCCTACGGTTATATGGGTTTTTTCTGTGATAGCAACATAAAACCCGGGTATAACTGCGATCTATAACGGGTTCCATGGTGTAATCAAGGGGCGCGTAGGCCTACAGTTATCTATGGATTTTGCCATGATGGCAACATAACCATCGGGTTAACTACGACCATGGATGGGAGTGATGATTTCCAGAGCATTCTCACCAAAGATATTTCCTCTATTTTCAAAAACTGTTTTCTATATTTTCAATAAAATTATTTTCCAAGTATTTTCACTGGGTGTTGAAACAGGTTTACCAAGTATTTATAGATTTTCAGTCCTACGCCTGATCAACGTATGACCGAATTTCTATGAGAACAAGGATGGACTTGTCAAAACATCGAGTTATAAAAGTATTTTTATAAAAACTATTTTAGTAATATTATATAGATATTAAAAAGTGTTTTAAAAAAAATATTTATCTGATTTTAAGCATTTTCATAAATTCTAGTTTCGTTCCTTTTCGAGGACGAAAAGTTCCAAAAGGGGAGGAATGTGACGACCCAGATTTTTAACGTTTGTTAATTGGGTAATTAACTGGTTTAAATCATTGAAACGTTGATTTTATTAGTCTAACAAATAATTTTTTGATAATGGAAATATCTGAACAAATGTAAATTGATTTGAAAACTATCACAAATATTGAATTATAAAATCTCTGAATATGGTAAGACTTATAGAAATAAAGTATATATATATATGTGTGTGTGTGTGTGTATGTATGCCCATATGAAAATCAAATATAGGAAGGTTTATATAATTGAGAATGTATATATATATATACACATGTATAATGACAAAATGAACATAAGTAAATATATGAAGAATGTGTATAAAATGATGATGGAATATACATAAGTAAGTATATATGTGGAACATATGAATATATATAACATGGGGGTATTTAAAAATATATAGAAATATATAAGTATACTTATATGTATATAGGTTATATAAAATAGTGATGGTGGAAAATGTAAATATATAGTGAGTAAACTGCCACTTTAATTATGCTTCAGCCTGTTGAAATTGATGCTTATGATAAAACATTGAATAACATTGTGGAAATTGTTTGCTTGGTGAGATTATGTTTGTATATAAATAATGAATATGCCGATATTTGAATATGTATGCCTGTACATATGAGTATAAACCCTCTGTTCGTAGTTACAGGTGTTTGCACAAAAAATGGACAAACACCTCAAAGTTGTATGATTTAGCAGATCTTATGTAGTTCTTAGTGATTTGGGTGATTTATGCGAATATATGAAAAGCAAGGGCTAAACTGTAAAAAGACACGCAGATTTATAGTGGTTCAGCCAGAATATGCCTACGTCCACTTTATATGTTATTTCTCTTCTCTCTATTTTTATTACAAGTACAAAGCTTTGATATAAGTAAAAGAAAGTTGTTTGAAAGTTCTCTCCGTGCTTGAGCTCTCAAAACTTGTCCCCATTGTTGTACCCCTGCCCCTCTATTTATAGAGTGAGGCTGGGGGCAGGGGTCTTGGATGTATATAGCTGCCTGTGGGCCTGGGCTGGAGCAATCTGGCCTGGCAACGTTCTGGTTCGGCGAGGCTTCATTCGGTAGTGGTTGGAGCAGTGGTGGTTCGGTATGTAGTGCTTTGATTTGGTTCGGCGAGGCTTCATTCGGCATGGGTTGGAGCAGTGGTGGTTCGGTATGCAGTGCTTTGATTTGGTTCGGCGAGGCTTCATCCGGCATGGGTGGAGGAAGCTGATTCGGTAGCTCCCTGGTTCGGCGGTAGTTGGGATATACTTGGTTCGGCTGTTGTTTGGACCGGTGGTAGGAGCTTGTATGCTTGGTTCGGCTGTTGTTTGGACCGGTGGTAGGAGCTTGGTTTCTTCTGGCTCGGTAGGGGTGAAAACACACCCAACATTTGCCCCCCAAAGCGAGGTATATGCTGGTATATAGCTTGCTTTGTTTGATCCTGGTTGTTCCCGTTCGGTCTTGTGCGCCGAATGCTTTGGTTCGGTGGCCTTTCCCTTGCCTATAAATATGGGCGCTATGCTACCGTCGTCTCCTCACCGTTTGAGATAGCCAAAACGATTGACTTTACCGAATCAAAATTTCTGCCTTCTACCGAATCAGCTGGGCTTAGCCGAACCAGGTGATTTCTCTTAACCGCCAAATGAACCTTTGTTACCGAATGGGTCTTAGTCCTACCGAATGAAAATGGAAGAGTGTGATCGCCGAATGAACATTAGGAGTTCGAATTCCGAACGAACTTAAAAACTTCCCGTGTCGAATGGACTTAAAAACTTCCCGTGTCGAATGGACTTGAGAATTTTTCTGTACCGAATGATTTTTTATGCTTCGAATGACAAATTAAATTCCAGAAATCATATACTTGCTTGTTTTATACTTTCGTATCTTTTGCTTTGCAGATAAATGTCTCGCAAAGTGGAAACTCGCTCGGATAAAAGGAAGTCCGGGGGCGAAGGAGAGTCCTCGGCCGTGCCCCCAGCTCAATCAGGATCGGAGCGTCATGGGCCCGCCCCAAGGTCATTAGTGGATGGACATGGTCCCCAGGAGCTGCTGGATTCCCCGCCTGACTGCTTTCCTAGCTCTCTCAAAGAGGAGCAGCTCGATGTTATATCTCGTTCCTTTGGGATCGATAGAGCCCTCATGCTGTTGCCGGGCCCAGGAGTCATGCCATACAATCCTCCCGAAGGGTACTTTGCTTATAGTAGGTACCATTGTATGTGTGGTGCTATCCCGCCTCTCAATGCTTGGGTAGTCAGCTTCCTCACGTATCTAAAGGTGGCCCCATTCCAGCTTCAGCCCAACTCTTATGCCATACTGGCGAGCCTTTTCGTCATCTTTCAGAGGAAGTACGGGCGCCCTCCTTCCAACCGGGAGATCCGGTACTTATATAATTTGAGAGGCTACAAGAAAGGATCCCCATACATTAGTTTGGAGTCAGCTGTGACCTTCAAGCCGGTCTTGGACTTGTACTCTAAATTCAGCATGTTCAAGAAAGAATGGTTCTTTGTTAGGGACGACTCCGTTTCAATCCGGCGATTTACCTCTGGATGTAAGTTGATGCTTTTACTTATAATTTCTATTCCGATTGCGATGCTTCTTCTCATACTCTCTCATTTTTGCTAGCGACAGGTGGCTTTCCGGTGGTGGAGACTGACCGCCTGGTTCAGACGGCGGCTGAGATAGAAGCCATTCTTGGGAAATATAGATCATCTGCCTTCTTGATTAGAAATGCGATCCTTCTGGAATATAACTTAATCCTTCCGCAGCAGTCTGTAGTTAAGCTGAGGGAAACGGCGGAGGAGAGGGCGGCTGCTCAGACCAAGGAAGGTGTTACGGCAGAGAGTGGCAAGAGGAAACCTTTCACAAAACCTCCAGCTGTCGGAGGCAAGAAACTCAAGAAATCGGATGGTCCCTCCCCCAGCAATTGTCCACTTACCCGAGAGGAGGAAGACATAGAGGAGGAAAGAGGCGAGGGTGGAGATGGTCGGGATGGTGACAAAGGTGGCGATGGCATCGGGGCCCTACTCCCTGGGCAAGCGGGCGAGATTCAGGAGTGGACGGACGATGCGTTCCACCAGGCTTTTGAGGGGTTGGATGAGGCTCCGGCTTTGGTAGAGAAGACCGGGAAGGCGGACAAAGCCGGGACTGGTGCAAGTGAGTCTTCTCCGACCATTCCAGCCAAGGTGGCTCCGACGACTCAAGGTGAACTCTTGACTCCTGCATGCTTCATTAATGATAGGGACTTAGGAACATTTTATGACCCGCTCCCGTCCTGGAATGAAATCCAGGACTTATTGCAGTATCCCACTCCTCCCCAGGGTTTGTACAACCACAGCTGTGTTTCTTTTCCTTTTTTTTTTAACTTGTAATTTACCGCGTTTCTCGAATCGTATAGTAATGTAAGATTGTGACATTTGTTCTTTATATCAGGAGCAGGCAAGACGTCCAAAGCTTCAGACCTTCGACACAGGCTTGAGCAATATAAACTTTCCAAAATTTCTGCTAAGCCGAAGCCCCCAACCCAACGCTCCGGGGACGTAGTCGGCTACCGTCCTCTTCTTGGGGTCATCGAAGAGGGTATTCAGCAGAGGAAGAGGAGTCATCCTTTATCCGAGACTTCGCCCGGTCCTCAGCCTCCGGCTCAGCCTATACATGATATTACTGAGGAGGGTAGCGAGTTTGCACCTTCTCCGCACCCGTCTGGAAACCCTTCTGTTATTCATATCGACCTTCCCGACTTGGCCCGTAATCCATTTGCGGGTCATCCTGATCTGGATCCAAGTTCTCATGATATTACTTTTGACGAAGTCACTGGTGAACACCTTCTCCCCCGTAACCCCATGGTACGAGTACTAGATGAAGCCAAGTCCTTAGATCTTGATCTACTCACCACTCGTATAGTCACTATGGGAGACGAGGCCAAGGCTAATATTGATCGGGTGGCAGAGGAGACCAAGAAGCTGATGGGGCATCATGCTCGGCTGGTTAAGGCCGGAGAGGAGATTGGGAGCGCCAATATCCGACTTCGATTGGTGGTTTCGAATCAGGCCAAACAGCTTGCGGATCAGGCTATTCAGATTTCTCAGCATGAGGCTGCTACTGGGCAACTAAGGAAAACCATGGAAGAGGCCAGTCGGGCCGAATTGCGGAAAATGGAAGCTGCTTGCAAAGAGCGGATTGACATGGCTATTGCCACGGTGGATGAGGTTCGGAGAGCGGATCTCGAGCAGGTGGAGGAATTGTCCGAGAAACTTGAGGCTGCAGAGCTTGCTCAAGCTAAGTTGAGGGAAGAGATGGAGGTGATGCGGAGGTCCCTTCAGGCTGATTGCTCGAGATACAGATTGGAGAGGGATGCTGCCGTCGAAAGGTTGTCGGCTTCCGATGCCCGGATGAGGGAGTTTGAGGAGAATGAGGGAATGATGGATGACATGCTCCAGGACATGTATTTCCAGACTTGGAAGCAGGGCAATCTCTCTTGGATGGATGATTATCCCAGGGTCATGGCCAAGATCTATCTTCGGGCTTTGGAGGAGGCTAAGGCTGATGCAGATAAAGAAGGTGGAACGGTCTTCAATATGGATGTGGTCACTGCCCAGTTCACCAAGGAGGAGAAAGTGGCGGTAAAGGAGGGTATGCGGCTGCTAGCTGCTGAGGAGGCAGGTGTGCAGGTGGAGGATGACGACCAGGATGGTCAAGAAGCAGGTGCTGGTAAGTCTTCCTTTCTAGCCTTTCCGTTAACTTGGTTACTTATCACTAATGAATCCTTTTTATGACCGGACAGGCGGGCAACAGAGCAAGGACAAGACTTCGACGCAAACGGCTCCCTGATTAGACCTAGAAAATTCTTTTTGTAGGCTTGGCATTGCTGTATCTGTTAGTCTTAAGACAGTAGAGTAACTTCTAAGTTGTAATTCTTGCTACTTGTAATAATCAACATTATTCTTGACGTGTAATTTTTTAACTTAAGCTGATTTTGTCGTTTCTTGAATATTTGTTGCTATTTCGACATATCGTATGAGAAATGTAGCTATGTATATTCTTGTAATTAAATTGTGTTTGATGTTAGACTCTGGTTCTACACCATAATTTTATGACTTGCAATATTAGCGTGTGGTGTGAACAAATTATGGTCATGTATTTGTACATAAAAGAAGAAAATACCGCCTTTCACGTTTTAATCGTAGATGGCAGTCTTGAATATCCTGTAGGACCAAGCATGGAATGTAGTCGAATGTCCTGCCACTGTGAGTCCCTACACCCATTGGCGAGTATCCCCTACTCTGTATCATGTACTTTAGGGATTGCTATGGGGGATAGAGAGAGAAAAAAAAAGCTTTTTAAGTAAAATTGAAATACGTGAAATAGTAAAACTTCCAATCACGGAAGGCCTTCGATGTGCTTAAGTTCGTGGCAAACGGGTTTTGTAGTCACTTTCCCTAGCTGTGGGTCTTGGAGACATTCGTCACCCATCTTACGCCTCCGCGGGGAGTTAATTCTTTTTTACCACAGCCGCACTTAAGACACATCGGAGCCGAGATCGCGCACAGTAACTACCCGGGCCATTATGGCCCGTAATCGTGGGTATTATTCGATTTACTGTGGCCGGCTAGCGTGGGTGCCGATCGTCAACTGTGAAATGCCCCTGGCTGGCCACACCTTATGTTGGGGCTTATAGTCGGTTCACAGTTGTCGGCGAGCCTAACGCCGTAATGAGCTGCCTCGGCTATAGTCGGCCTTCTCGGTGGCTTATAATCGGCTCATTACAGTTGGCTTTAAGGGCCGTCGCGAGCAATGAGTTAACCCGCAGCAGAGGGATGCTGGAGCAAAAGTGTCTCATTGGCGAGGGCATAGATTCGCATAGTACCTGTTAGGTCTTGTCCAGGTGAAGTTGCGTCGTGGAGTGCTTTGAATAGAAATGCTGTATACTCAGGATTTTGTTCAACAGAAAAGGATAAAGCTAACAAGCAACCAAGATACAAAGGAACAAAAAAAAGAGACAAGGTTTTTTAAAGTGGTTCGGCACGAAAAGGCCTACGTCCACTGATTCTCTTTGTTAATTCATTTCATATGGGCAATACAAGTTAAGAAAAGTATCGACGGAGGTGTTGGATGTTCCATGCCCTCTGGAACACCTCTCCGTCCACTGTTGACAAAATATAGGCTCCGTTGTGGAGATCTTTATGAATTACATATGGTCCATCCCAGATTGGGTCTAGTGCTCCGGTGCGAGGGAAGATTCGCTTGAGGACAAGATCCCCTTCTTGCAAGGTACGATGCTTGACTTTGGAGTTGTATTGTGCTGCCACTTTTTGCTTGTGGGCTGCTGTTTTGAGGATTGCATCGTTTCTTCTCTCCTCGATTAGATCCAAAGACATGTGAAGGAGTTCTTCGTTCTCTTCTGGGTTATAGTGGATCCGACGATGGGAAGGCACAATAGTTTCAACTGGGAGCATAACCTCCGATCCGTATGCCAAAGAGAAAGGAGTGTGCCCTGTCGATGTTCTGAAAGATGTGCGATAGGCCCATAGTGCCGTAGGAAGTTCATCCACCCAAGCGCCCTTTGACTTTTCGAGCTTCTTTTTGATTAGAGTTTTCAGAATTTTGTTGACCGCTTCGACTTGTCCGTTTGCCTGGGGATATGCTACGGATGAGAAGCTTTTATGAATTCTGTGTTCTTGGCACCAGTTGGCGAATTCCTCGCTGTCAAATTTAAGTCCATTGTCTGATATGATTTTGAGTGGGACTCCGTACCTGCATAGAACATTTTTGATCAAGAAGTTAATAACTTTTGCTGAAGATACTTTATTTAGAGGTTCCGCTTCCACCCATTTGGTGAAATAATCAACTGCCACTATAGCATATTTGGCCCCGCCTCGGCCCATTGGTAGCTCGCCGATTAAGTCAATTCCCCATATCGCGAAGGGCCAAGGGCTGGTCATCTGAGTAATCTCGGTTGTTGGTAGCCGAGGGATCTTAGCAAATTTTTGGCATCTGTCACACTTCTTGACGAAATCTAAGGCGTCCTTGCTTAAGGTGGGCCAGAAATATCCGTATCGGAGTATCTTTTTTGCTAATGTTTGCCCCCCGGTGTGATCTCCACAGCTCCCCTGATGGATGTTGGATAAGATTTCCTTGGCTTCCCTTCCGGCGACACACCTTAATAATGGGTTAGAGAAACCGCGCCGATAGAGGATGTCTTCTTGTATTGTATAGCGGGATGCTTTCCTCAAGATTTTCTTGACTTCATTACGCCCGTTGGGTAGTGTGCCACTTTGTAGGTAGTCTCGGATGGGAGTCATCCAAGTTGCTTCTTCGGCTGCGGCTATCAGATTCACTTGCTCAAAACTTGGGACCGTTTGCTTTGAGATGGTTACTGCCCCGAAGATGGCGATGTCTCTCATACTTGCTTGCTTTGCCAATTCGTCGGCCTCTTGGTTCTCTTCCCGAGGGATGTGTTTGACTAAGTACTGATCCAATCGGCTGAGAAGCAACTTGGTCTTCTTTAGATATGCTATGAGTCGTTCCTCTCGAGCTTGGAATTCTCCTAGTATTTGATTAACGATAAGTTGAGAATCGCTGTGAAGACACAAAGAATTGGCTCCGATTTCTATGGCAATTTCTAGTCCAGCTATCACTGCTTCATATTCTGCATCGTTGTTTGTGGCAGCGAAATCCAACCTTATAGCATAGTGCAGTTTATTTCCCCTGGGAGTGATTATTACCACACCTGCCCCCGAGCCTTGTTCGTTAGATGCACCGTCCACAAAGAGATTCCACTTGATATCTTCTGATATTTCCAGTTGCTCCTTATCCTCGTTGGTAGTGAACTCTGCAATGAAATCAGCCATGGCTTGTCCCTTGATGGCGGTGCGAGGGTGATAGGTGATATCATATTGACTCAGCTCAATACACCATTTAAGTAGTCGCCCGGAAGTGTCGGGACGATGGAGTACCTGCCTTAGTGGCTGATCGGTCAGAACTTTGATGGAATGGGATTGGAAGTAGTGACGTAGTTTTCGTGAGGTGATTAGTAAACAGTATGCTAACTTTTCAAGTTTAGGGTATCTGACTTCTGCCCCAGTAAACCTTTTACTGACGAAGTAAACTGGTCGTTGCGTGCGGTTGTCTTCCCTTACCAAGGCAGCGCTTAAAGCGTGAGATGATACAGCAAGGTATAGGTATAATTCTTCGCCTTCGCTTGGGGTTGAGAGCACCGGTGGTTTCTGGAGGTGTTTGATTAGGTTAAGGAAAGCGGTTAAGCATTCGTCCGTCCATTCGAACTTTCCTTTATCTTTCTTTAGAGCTTCGAAAAAGGGGACGCACTTGTCCGTCGCTTTGGAGATGAATCGGCTTAGGGCGGCCACTTTTCCATTTAGGCTTTGCATTTCCTTTCGGGTGGAAGGTATCTTGATATCCCTTAGCGCTCGGACTTGTTCAGGGTTTGCTTCAATCCCTCGGGCATGGACGATGAACCCTAAGAATTTTCCCGATGACACTCCGAAGGAGCACTTTAGTGGATTCAACTTCATTCCATACTGTCGAAGTACCTGGAACATCTCGCCTAGGTGGCTTACGTGATCCTTGGCCTTCCTTGACTTTACCAGCATGTCATCCACATATACTTCCATAGTTTGTCCTATTAGCCCGGCAAACATCTTGTTGACGAGGCGCTGGTAGGTGGCTCCTGCATTTTTAAGTCCGAAGGGCATCACTTTGTAGCAGTATAAACCCCGGTCAGTGATGAAACTAGTGTGGTCTTGGTCGGGAGCATGCATAGGAATTTGGTTATATCCTGAGTATGCATCCATAAAAGATAGGAGTTCGTGCCCGGCTGTGCTGTCTACAAGTTGGTCGATTCTGGGAAGCGGGAAACAATCCTTTGGGCAGGCGTCGTTTAGGTTGGAGAAGTCAATGCAGGTACGCCACTTCCCATTAGCCTTCTTTACTAGTACCGGGTTGGCGACCCATTCTGGGTACACAGCTTCTCGTATGAAGTCATTGGCGAGTAGATTCTTTACTTCTTCATCGAGGGCTGCTGATCGCTCTGCCCCCATACTTCTCTTTTTTTGTTTTACAGGCGCCTTGGTAGGATCAATGTTTAATACGTGGCATGCTATGTCGGGGGAGATTCCGGTCATGTCAGCGTGTGACCAAGCGAACACATCCAAGTTGTGGCGGAGAAAATCAATGAGTTGTTCCTTCAATTCAGCTTTCAGCTGCGACCCAATTTTCAGTAGCCTCCTTGAGTCGTGCTTGTCTACAGATATAAATTCCATAGCCTCTGCAGGCTCGGCGGTGGCCTCCTCCTCTTTGTCCCTAGGGTCTAATTCATTGAAAGGGTCGCTGGTGTATCGAAGAGGAGGGGCTTTCTTTAGTTGCTATGCTTCAAGGCTTTTTGTGCAGAGGGCAATCTCTACACCTTTCCCTTTATCTTTCCTGTGGTTGTTGCGAAGTTCGGTTACATAGCAGTCTCGTGCAATATCCTGGTCTCCTTCCACTTCCCCTACCCCATTGTCTGTTGGAAACTTCATTTTCAGGCACCATGGGGCTAGGACAATCTGGAAGTCAGACAAGGCTGGTCTTCCTAAGAAGGCGTTGTAGGCCGAATGGTTTTCTATCAGCACAAACGTCTGTTTCCTTACAACGGAGCGGGGATGGCTTCCAATCTCAACAAAGAGGTTCAGCTGCCCGAGGGGCATCTTCGCATCTCCAGTGAAACCGTGTAGTGGTTTATCGCATGGAGATACATCCTTCATTGATAGCTTCATTTTGTCGAATGCGTGTTTGAACAGGATATTTACAGAGCTTCCAGTGTCTACCAGGATTCGGTAAACTTCGGCGGGACCGAGTCGGGCAGAGATAACCATGGGATCCATGTGAGGGTACTGTCTTCCTTCTAGGTCGCGTTTACTGAATATGATGTTATCGCTTTCTTTCCGCTTTGGGTGGCGCTCTTCTATAACCGTATTGACACAGTCTTTATTGTCTCTAAGCGACTTCCCATATCTTTCCATCTCTCTCCAACTTCTGTCTGCGATGTGCGGACCTCCTGAGATGGTATGGACCACTATCTTCTCCTGACTAGAGCTGCTAGCATTGTGGTTTCCTCTGTCGGTCCCTGGTGAGGGTAGCCTCGGGTTTTCATTGGCCGGGGCTGAAGTCCTGTCTTGACTTTTTACATAACGTTCCAGTTTCTTCCTTCTGATGTGTTCCTCAATCAGATCTCGGAGATGATGGCATTCATTGGTATCATGTCCGTGAGATTCGTGGAAGCGGCAGAATTTTCCAGACTTCTGTGCGTTATCTGATTCCTTCTTGTATGGTGGGCGTTTGTATCTAACTTCGCCTTGGGTGGCAAGGAAGATATTTTCGACGGTCTCGTTCAAAGGGGTGTAAGTGTCGAATCTTGGTCCTGGCCGATATAGGCGCTTTTCTACCTTCTTGCCCCCAGCATTGTCTCTGGAATCATTTCTTCGAACGTCCCTCGCCACAGCAGGGGCGTTGCCATGGGTCGTCTTACTTTGCTGTCCTGACTGCTCCTCAATGGTAGCATCCTCAAGCCTCATGTATTTCCCGGCTTCATGGAAGAAATCGGGTAAAGTGGCTGGTTTTTCTTTTGTCAATCTTCTAGCAAATTTAGTGTCTGGATGCACCCCACTGCAGAGGGCCATTAGGATAAGCTTCTCATCGGCATCTTGAACTGCGGCTGCTGCGGCGTTGAATCTGGTTAGGTATTGCTGCAGCTTTTCTCCAGGTTTCTGTTTGACGCTGGATAAGGAATAAGCGTCCTTAGGTTGCTCCACATGGATGCGGAACTGACTGATAAATTTTTCTTTCAACATCTCCCATGAGCTGATGGATCCTTGGGGTAGATGACAGAACCAGGAGGTAGCAAGATCTGCTAAGAAGAGCGGAAAGCATTTGCATAGTACTCCCTCTGTTGCTCCACTCATGAGCATATGCTGCGTGTACCTCTGTAAGTGTACAACGGGATCAGAGGTTCCTTTGTAGGGTTCCATTGTTGGCATCTTCCATTCTCGGGGGGTGATAGCAACTTCGATATTGTGGGCGAAAGGGCTGGTTACCCTAGCGCCTATCCCTCGATCTCTTTGCTCCCGCTGGACGCACTCTCTGAATAAGCGTGCCATCCTTTCATCAGAACTTAGAGCGGATGAAAATGAGTTTGGTTCTGTTCTGTGGGATTGATTCCGTCCAGACGACCTGTAGGGATGGTACCGTCTATCATTCCTCATATTTTCCAGTGGCTGCCTTTGATCTTCTGGGAGCATGCTTGAGTCAGCTATAGTTGGCCCTTGCCTTGATCTTCCCCTGTTGGGGTCTGATCTAAGCACTTCCTCGGGTTCAACTTCGGGCTGAACTCTAGCTCGGCCCCGTTCACTGGTGTTTCTGTGGTTAGGCAGCATGACAGGCTCAGCTACAGTTGACCTTCGCCCGGTGCCTTCCCTGTTGGGTTCGGTACCAAACGTTTCCTCAGGCCTAACTTCGGGCTGTGCTCGGTCTCGGCTCCTACCACGGCTACTTCTGCCGTTAGCTCCTTCGAAGAAGGATGATCTTTGCTGTCTCTGAGATCCTCCAGACTGGGACTCGCCCCATGATTCAGTGTTGTGGTTGGATTCTTCAGCATCCCTCAAGCGTGACATGAGATGGTCCACCAAGGCTTCCTGCTGGGACGTGAAGCGGTTAGTTACTTCAACAACAACTCTGTCCAAATCTGCCCTAGTGATTGCTGCAGGCTGTTCTGTGGCAGGAGTGGTTGGGTTAGCCTGTCCTTCATTT
This sequence comes from Allium fistulosum, assembly GCA_030737815.1. Taxonomy (NCBI): domain Eukaryota; kingdom Viridiplantae; phylum Streptophyta; class Magnoliopsida; order Asparagales; family Amaryllidaceae; genus Allium; species Allium fistulosum. The sequence continues at coordinate 58,791,313 of CM060906.1, forward strand.
GTTACCGTTGTTGGAGGAGGACGATTCACTTGATTCGTGACGGCTGGATCTGGAAGACTGCTGGATGCGATGTTTTTTCCTTTGTTAACATCTTTTCTCTGTTTGGGAGGCATGTTTTCCAAGTGGCGGACGATGCTGTTAGGAAAACTTGTTAAGTAGATGAAGCTGAAGCTTCGAGCTTCTAGTTCTCAGTGAAAGCACCAAAAATGTTTGCACAAAAAATGGACAAACACCTCAAAGTTGTATGATTTAGCAGATCTTATGTAGTTCTTAGTGATTTGGGTGATTTATGCGAATATATGAAAAGCAAGGGCTAAACTGTAAAAAGACACGCAGATTTATAGTGGTTCAGCCAGAATATGCCTACGTCCACTTTATATGTTATTTCTCTTCTCTCTATTTTTATTACAAGTACAAAGCTTTGATATAAGTAAAAGAAAGTTGTTTGAAAGTTCTCTCCGTGCTTGAGCTCTCAAAACTTGTCCCCATTGTTGTACCCCTGCCCCTCTATTTATAGAGTGAGGCTGGGGGCAGGGGTCTTGGATGTATATATCTGCCTGTGGGCCTGGGCTGGAGCAATCTGGCCTGGCAACGTTCTGGTTCGGCGAGGCTTCATTCGGCATGGGTTGGAGCAGTGGTGGTTCGGTATGCAGTGCTTTGATTTGGTTCGGCGAGGCTTCATCCGGCATGGGTGGAGGAAGCTGATTCGGTAGCTCCCTGGTTCGGCGGTAGTTGGGATATACTTGGTTCGGCTGTTGTTTGGACCAGTGGTAGGAGCTTGTATGCTTGGTTCGGCTGTTGTTTGGACCGGTGGTAGGAGCTTGGTTTCTTCTGGCTCGGTAGGGGTGAAAACACACCCAACAACAGGTTTATAAATCAAGTTTAAAATTTAACTTCTCTTTATACAGTGTAAATTAGGCTAAGATCTTAAAAAGAAAAATGATCGTGGCTATGTAATTTCATTTCTAAAAAGAACTGTAGGTAAAAGTATTAAGTGAATGTTGTGAAGTAATGATTTTACAGTAAAATCATTATTTATCAGAAAAATCAAAGAAAATCAAAGGGGATAAGTATGAAAATATAAAACAAGACAATTGCATTAAATGCTATCAATTCTAGCACAAACCAGGTCATTTCAAATTGCTAAAAAAATCATTTCAGCCTCCACAAGAGAAAAAAATCTCTGACCAAAGGATTAGAAAGAAAAAAATTTGTACCAGTTAATACCTATCCTTGTAAAACCTTTTCTATATATATATCCTTTTTGTTCTATTTTCGTTCACAAAACTAAGTATACCAGAAAATAAGTAGGCATTATCATCTTACAAACTTAAACAACAACTCAACTTAAAACAAGGCTTCAAGATCAAAAGCAAATTAACAATTCAGGATTCAAATTTCATCTCAATAGTTTCCAGTTCCCAATATTCTTTCTAGATTCTAAGCCTCTATTTTAATAAGGTGAGTAAACTTTCTTTTAAAAATCTTAAATCTATTTAAGCTTGCTTGCATGTCTGTATGTATATATATATATATATATATATATATATATGTAAATGTATGTGTGCATGTCTGGAACAAGATTGTATCCATTGTTCTTGTTTTTACAGTCTTTAAACTTTTTACAAAAAAAAATCAAGATCTCATCCTCTAATACCTCTTAGACTTTGTTGTTCAAACAAAAACTGTTTAAATTTGTAAGATCTAAATTTTAAAAATAGTTATAAGTATAATTAGTTTATAGATTACTGGAAAATTGAAAAATACAGTAAAAACCCAAAGTTTGTCAAAATTCGATTTCAACAATTTAGTGTTTCATGTTTATAATCTAAATTGTCATTGAAAACTAGGATTTTTAAATGAAAAATCACGATTTTTAAGTGAGTAATTTGAGAGAACTTGCAGGTTGATCATAATTTGGGTTTTGAGCATTTTCTGGCGATCAGAGGGCTCGGAGTGGTCGGAATCACTGTTGGAGGTAGCAGGGAGGTAGGCGATCTTGGGAAAAATGGTGGGTCGTTTTATAGATCACCGTGGCGGCGGCGAATCGTCGGAGTAGGGTTTAGCTCTGGGTTTGGTCGAGGGTGGAAATTTGGGCTACTGCATTGTCACTGGAGCATCGAACTCGATCGGGTATGGGGGAAAATGAAGTTTGGTCTTCGGCGAACCTATGGACGGAGTTTCGTGGTTTCTGGTGGTCGGAGGCGTCAGGTCGAGGTGGATCTTGAACGATGGGTTCTGTTCCAATTTGTGTATGTTTGTTCGTTTTCGATTTCCAGTTTGATTTGATGATCTGGGTGGTCGGACTGTTTGGGGTGGTTGTCGTCGACATGTTGGAGGTGGCGGCGATGACTGGAATGGCGGCGTTCGTCTGTGCATGTGTACAATATCAGGTGTGCATGGTGATTGGGTTGTTCGTAGAAGAGGATGGTGGTCTCGGGTTTGGTCTTGGAGTAGTTGGGTTGTGACTCGAGTTCGGTTTCGAGTGTTCGCGTGAGATTGTAACATGTTAACAGTTTTTAAATTTAAAACTAAACTAAGTTTTTTTAAAGGAAAAGAGGAAGTTCTCGGGTGTGACTCAGGTTGGGTGCCGGGTTGAAACTCGAAGTAAATTTATAACAGTTTTAAATTTTAAATATATAGTAAGATAATGGTTTATCTTAAACTAATGAAGGTCCTGATTAATTAATGGATAATTAATCAATGTGATTAATTAATGGTTAATAAATTAATTGATATAAGTAATTAAGGGTTAATAAATTAACTTAAGTAATTATAGGATAATTGCTAGTGGAAGTAATTAAGGGTAAATTACTCAGTGTAATAAATCAAGGATTAATATAATTAATTATGGGGTTAATTAATTAAAGTAAGTAATTATAGGATGGTAATTACTGTTTATGATAAATTAAGGTTGATTAATGGAAGTGATTAATTAAAGTATAATTAATTAATGTAATTAATTAAGGATCATTAAATAATGAAAGTAATGGGATTAATTAAAGGTTAATTACTGTAAATGGTTAAGGATAATTAATTTGAGTAATTAATTAAGGATTAATGTAATAAATCATTGTTAATTACTTTATAAGAGTAATTAAGGGATTATTTAATGTGATGGGTAAAGGCTAATTAATTTGTGTAAGAGTAAATTACTTATTGTAATTAAGGATAATTAGTCAAGGATGATTAATTAAGATGGATAATTAAAGGATGATTAATTAATTGGGTTGTAATTAAATAATGTTAAGTAAAGGTAATCTAAGTGATTAAAGTTAGTAATCAATTTAATTAGAGAAAAATTAAATTAATTTTGGAAGTGATCAATCTTGCTTATGAATGATTGAATGATGTTAAATGCCTTGAATTGGTTGATATCTCTGATATGAAATGTTTTATGATATGATATGTTGGGTGACAGTGATCATGTGGTTATATATCAATGATGAATTGCTGTGTAAAAATTGACATCCTGTATTTAAAGTTGAATTGTATTTAATTGAATAACTTGGGTTAAGATGACTTGAGATTCGAAGAGATCGGGTCGGGTATCAGTAAATACCCGAAACCACTTCGATTAGTAATCTACAGTAAGTTCTTTATAGTTTGGTTAGAAGCAAACAGGCTGGAATGAAATAAGTTAAGTATCATGGATATATAAACTGGATAACAGTTCTTGGATATTGTTTTGAGATAAATGATTGACTTAAATAAGGTTAGAACTCGTAGAAAAGTACGAGTTACCCTGGTAATTCACTTAGGTTATATAGCTTGATATTTCATGTTAGATGAGTTTACTCACACTGGTTTCCAGCCTGACTCGGGTGTTACTTTGATGTAATGCTCGGGTCAGACCGAGTATTACAGATTTTCAAGTAAGGACGTTCTGGGGCTCAGGAGACGGGCTGGATGGCAGGAACGTATGGAGTGTTTCCGCTGTGATATATTTCTGTTTATCTGAGATATGTTGATTTGTATATGTCCAGTGATGGTGTATGTGTGTAACTCTGATGTATTAAAATATAATTGACAGATACAATATTCTTTGTAAACTGGTATTATTTGATATTATATTTTAATCCGCTGCAAATGTGAGAATCTGTGTTGAGTTTCTATTTCTTCTTATTCTATCTCTTTCTTCTTTTCCTAACCATCTGGAATTTTTGGGATCGAAAATTTCGGGTCGTTACAGCTTGAGGGAGGGAAAGAGGAGAGAAAGGGTTAAGGTTTAAATTTAATTGTTTATTAATTATGTTAATTATAATTTAAATTATATCGTATGTTAATAAATCTGTAACTTTCTCGTACGAGGTCCTAATTGAACGTGATAAGTTGCGTTGCATTCTTATCAGCAAGCACTACGCTAAGGAGTTGGATTAGAAAGATTCGGAGCTAGTTTGAATTTTGGGTTAAAATCGAACATCCGTTCAATTTTAATTCAAAATGGAATGTTTGGCAACTATTAAAAATCAATGTGAGTTAATCTCACATTTTTGGTTAACCAAGGATATTTTTAGTCGATAAAAATTATCTATTGGATGTTTGGATATTTATTATTGATAGTTATCGACTGCTTGGATAATTTACTATATTTATTAGTTGGATTGGATATATTCCCGCCTCTTGGAGTGGATGAGACTCTATTATGTTCCCGTTTAAGAGCGGATGACCCTTTCTATACGAATCCCGCCTCGAAGCGGTTGATTTATATTTTTACGATTATATATGTATGTAATGCAGGAGGACAGCTTGGAGGGATCCACCGAGATTTCTCACACTGTTGATTTTATTTTCATATATATGGTGATATATGATTTGTTGAATGCCATATCTGCTGTGATATATTTCTGTTTATCTGAGATATGTTGATTTGTATATGTCCGGTGATGGTGTATGTGTGTAACTCTGATGTATTAAAATATAATTGACAGATACAATATTCTTTGTAAACTGGTATTATTTGATATTATATTTTAATCCGCTGCAAATGTGGGAATCTGTGTTGAGTTTCTATTTCTTCTTCTTCTATCTCTTTCTTCTTTTCCTAACTATCTGGAATTTTCGGGATCGAAAATTTCGGGTCGTTACAGCTTGAGGGAGGGAAAGAGGAGAGAAAGGGTTAAGGTTTAAATTTAATTGTTTATTAATTATGTTAATTATAATTTAAATTATATCATATGTTAATAAATCTGTAACTTTCTCGTACGAGGTCCTAATTGAACGTGATAAGTTGCGTTGCGTTCTTATCAACAAGCACTACGCTAAGGAGTTGGATTAGAATGATTCGGAGCTAGTTTGAATTTTGGGTTAAAATCGAACATCCGTTCAATTTTAATTCAAAACGGAATGTTTGGCAACTATTAAAAATCAATGTGAGTTAATCTCACATTTTTGGTTAACCAAGGATATTTTTAGTCGATAAAAATTATATATTGGATGTTTGGATATTTATTATTGATAGTTATCGACTGCTTGGATAATTTACTATATTTATTAGTTGGATTGGATATATTCCCGCCTATTGGAGTGGATGAGACTCTATTATGTTCCCGTTTAAGAGCGGATGACCCTTTCTATACGAATCCCGCCTCGAAGCGGTTGATTTATATTTTTACGATTATATATGTATGTAATGCAGGAGGACAGCTTAGAGGGATCCAACGAGGTTTCTCACACTGTTGATTTTATTTTCATATATATGGTGATATATGATTTGTTGAATGCCATACTGATGGCATGCATATGATATTGCTTAATTAGTGCTTTAGTAGAACCGGGCCTCATTTTTTGTATTTAAAAATACTATAAAATAGTGATTTGATTTAAAGGGATTTCAAAGCGATTTTGGAAATTATATATGTTTTAAATAATTATTCTTGAATTATTTGGAGTATTTAAAAATCAAAGGTATGATTTTTGGATGCTATAAATTGATAGATTTATAAAATATTTTAAATAGAGATTTTCGAACTGTAAAGTAAAAATGTTCTGTCTTTTATAATGAAGGGATAAGGTTTAAAGGAAATTAGAAATATTTTTACATTAAGATTTATTTACCATTTTAGAAAAAGTAATATATATATATATATGTATATGTGTGCATATATGAAAGATTAATTACAAATGTGAGATTCTGTAAATGTGATAATTTATAAAAGTAATATTTTACAAATGAAGTGAAGATTTGAAAATCGTATTTTGTTAATATAAGTATGAATTTATAAACGGAGTTAATAAATTAAAAGAAACTATTATCGTTTTATAAGTTGGAGAATAAATCAAATGGTGGATTTATTGTAAGATTCGGAATGATATTTTAGAAATAGTTGACTCTATTTTGGAAATTAAAGGCGATGATAAATTTGGAACATTAAACGATATTTTTATAAATAGAAAGGAATTTATAAATGGAATTTATCCATATGGAAGTAACACTAAAATGGATGGTGATTTATGTTTTAAATAAGATTTATGAATAAGTGAGATTCATAAAGGAAATAAGTTATAAATGAAGTTCATAAATAAATAAGTTCATGAAAGGAAGTTTTTATAAAATGGAAAGAGATTCTTAAATGTTGTTTTATGAATATGAAAATGACTGGGTTGAAGATTTAAGAATGGGTATTTATCTAGGAAATATATAAATATTGCTGCATGTTGCTTAAAGTTGTTTATAAATATTTAAATAAGCCCTGCTGCATGTTGCTTAAAGTTGTTTATAAATATTTAAATAATTTTGAAAGTTAATTATTTAAATTATTAATATGGTTTGAAATTAATAATAATGATTATTAATAATATTTTGGTAACATATCATTATTATTTGGATGGTAATAATTAACAATAGTTTTATTCATAATGTTTTGAATTATTAGTTATTATTTTTAAGAGGTTAAAAGTTAATAATAATTATTTATTTATGATGATTTCGAGATTCATAAATAGAGTTTTGTAAACGGACTTGGATTTTTATAAGAGGAGCTTATAAAATGGTTTGAAGATTTAAAGGAAGATTATTTACAAGAAAAGGAGGTTTATAAATACATGGATATTTATAAACGAATTTTAGAAATGGGTTTATAGGTTTATAAAAAGAGTTTTATAAATAATTGATTGGTTTTATAAAGGGTTTATAAATGACTTGAGGAATAATTTATAAATGGTTTATAAAGGGTTTTAGAAATTTATAATGGAGTTTATAAATGATTTTAGAATTTGGTAAAAGACAGATCTTCCTCAGTGTTTGGTAAATATACTTATACCGATGAGATAAATATATGGATATTCTCTAAGTATTGAAAATAGAACGATTTGTGAATATATCTTTGTAAAAGTATTTTGATACAAGTATTTACAAGATGGTTTTAATTAATTAAAAGATTAATTAAGGAGGCTTGGTGTTGCTTGGTGCTTAACCAAATGTTGGTTTTCCCTATGAAATTAAATCCCTAATTGAATGTTTGTTATTTGATAGTTAAATAACCGCCTATCGGAATTTGGACCCAAAAGTAACTTTGGAAATATCTAGAAGAAACACGTGAGTTATATGGCACAGTCACTTCGATGAAGCTATACTGTGCGTGTAAATCTTGTTTCGTTATTCTAGGATAAATGATAAGGAAATCCGTCCACTAATGGTTAGGAGGTGATCTCCGATCTTATCTTTGACTATTTATTTCCTAAAGAACCGGGGTTGAGTTTACTGGAAACTGTCGAATGTTGTTTCGAAGAGACCAGGATCAGATATATTATCCAAAAACCACTTCGATCCAAGTCAAACGTTCGAAGTGAAGACATCTTGAAGATGATGGAATTGGAGATGGAGTTCTCAAGCGTTTCGTTTAGCCCTAGAACGAATTTGTATGGATGAATGCTAGTATAGCATTGATTGTCTGGAGGGAAATATTAGCATTCCAAGATGGTTTGCTAGGAGGAAATGGTAAGAGCGTGGCCTCTTCGAGCCTCACACCCGGAAAATGAATAAAGTAGGGACATGCAGCAGGGCTAAGCGGGTCGCACTCAAGTACGGTATGATCATCCCAAATCTTGAGCGATATTAATGTATCTTTGAGATCCCATTGTGTGGTTGTTGATTGCAACCAAGGGGTGATACTCGAGAAGGGGGTAGTGCCGGTCATGAGTAGCAGACGTGCAACATGTCGTAGCCTCCCGTACATTTTATCCAAAGGTGTGCGGATTCGGTGGGTAGACCCTTACCTTTTCATAGTTGGAATCCATTCTCCAATACGAGCCTTCGGTTTTGGTTGTAGAACCTAGTATGCTAAAATTAAATTAATGTAACAATTTTGGCTATGATTAATAAGTACTTACATATTAGATAATATTATAATATCAAAGGATTTCATATGAAATGTTTTGGTTATCGTAAGGTAAAAACTCGTCCGTGTTTATGTGCGGCATGGTCTTACAAGATACTTTTGATTTTCGAAAGGTTTCGATAACTTTAAAAGTTCAATTAGGTGTGTTTTGTTCATGCTAGTTTTCCAGATTGACTCCGGTGTTATTTTATTATAATGCTTGGGTCAGACTGAGCATATTTACATATTGCTTTGGATGCACTGGAGCTCAGGAGACGAGTTGGAGGTCTTCAAGTCGTATTCTCGTATATGTTTATTTTCCGCTGCTTTGTTATTGAAATTATTAACAATTGTGAGGACAAGATGTTATAACTGTCCAGGCTGTTGATTGTGATTGTTGTGGTACTCTGATGGATGTATGTATATAATAGTTTCTCTTTTGTAAAGATCATTGATATTATATTATATGTTGTTCCGCTGCGATTGTGGGATTCTGTATTGTTTTTAGTTTCTTTTCTCCTCTCTTCTATTCTTCTTTCTTCTTTGTTTCCCTTAATTATCCGTCTTTCCATTAGATTTGGGTTGGACATATGTGGTTTATTGTCAGCTTGGATTGTACGAAAAAGTGGGTTATTACAATTGTACAAAACTGACACCGATATCTTAGAAAATTGATACAAATAATATTTTCATTTGAAGTTTGTACTTTGTAATTTGTACTTTGATAAATTGTTTTCATTGTATTTTCTATAAAAACTGATACCATTATAATTCAAAAATTATACCTATAGTGTATGTTTAAAATTAATGATTTGAAATTTTAAAATTATTTCCACTATCATTTTTAACAAAACTGATAGCAATATTTAACAAAAATGACATCCACTCTCTATTTCAGTGGAGTTGATTCCTTCTAATTTTATAAATTATTTTCCATGTCATTTGTTGTAAAGCTGATACCAATATCTTGCAAAAATGATACTAATAATTTGTATGTTTAAAGATTTTACTTTCTACTTTTATAAACTATTTTCACTATATTTTGTTTAAAAAACGATACCATTATAAACCAAGAATGATACCTAGAGTTTGTATGCTTGAAGTTATTAGTTTGGAATTTTAAAAATTATTTCCAATGACATTTTTATGAAAACCGATACCTATATTTAACAAAAATTATACCCACTGATTGTTTTGACTAGATTTGATGCATTTCCAATTTTATAAATGATTGTCCATGTAATTTGTAGCAAAAATGAAGCCAGTACCTTGCAAAAATGATACCAGTAATATGTTTGTTTGACGCTTGTACTTTGTACTTTTATAAATTGTTTTCATTGTATTTTATTTAAAACTGATATCATTATAAATCAAAAATAATACCTAAATTTTATATGTTTGAGGTTAATGATTTGAAGTTTTAAAATTACTTCCACTGTCATTTTTATGAAAACTGATACCAATTTTCAACAAAAATGATACCTACTAGCTATTTTGAGTAGAGTTGATGTCTTTCTAATTTTATAAATGATTTTCCATGTAATTTGTAGCAAAACCGATACCAATAGCTTGTAAAAACAATATCGGTAATATCTTCGTTTAAAGCATTTACCTTGTTTTATAAATTGTTTTCATTGTGTTTTATTTAAAAACTGATACCTTATAAATCAAAAATGATACCTAAAGTCTGCATGTTTGAGGTTAATGATTTGGAATTTAAAAATTGTTTTCACTATCATTGTAACGACCTGATATTTTCAACCATTCGCATCAGCACATGCCGGACTTGAATTGCTAAAAATACCGAATTGTAAATATAAATTTGGAAAAGCTTAGAATATACAAAAAATAAATCACAGATCACAAACACATAGTAATATAACAATGCAGCGAAAGCAAAGAAATAGTAGTTCATGAAGCTACTATATATATAACAGAGTTAAACAAGATTACAACAGAATTTATGAATACAAAGATGTCTCAATACAATAGTCAAATACAAGATCTGAATACATCACTGGAATCAACTTAATGACTGAAAGTAGAATCAATGGATGGATCCAAGCGAAGCTCCAACTCCAAAGATGAGTCTCGAATACTGGTACAACTCAGTCTGACCTGAGCGTAAAGCAAAACACAAAACACTCGAGTCAGGACATACATACTTATACAATGTAAACCAACTCAAGTGAACTGTAATATAAAGGTACAAGTAACTTAAAGGATGCTTGGGACCTCCCATCCTTTAAGGATCCGTTAAACTATCTACTATGTAGTAATATTTCGCTAATATAATAATGTCTATAGTAAAATAATCTTACTTTTAAATAGCGTTAAGGGGTTACCCATATAGCCCTTAACACATAATAGTCCCAGTAGTCTATCCAGTATCAGCGTACCCTCAGATCGGAAGCTACCCTCAATACTCCACAGGCTACGACACAAAACCCAACTCGTAGTAAAGCTCGATATGGTAGGTGACACGGCACAAAAAGGCAAAGCCAGGGTAGATATACCAATTACGCATCCGGGCTGGTGGAAACGCATAGCACCCACTACCGCCCACCTCGGAACACACTCCCAATCAAAATCGAAGGGTGGCCACCAAATCAATCACAAAGTAATAGAAATGTATTGAAGAAATGCATCCGATCAGAGGTGCTACCTCATTGGCTCAAGAATTGCTCCTGTTTTAGCCATCTTATGCCAACTCACGGGAGTCGGGTGCACGTTCATACCTCAATAGGATCGTCTCCACCATCCTACTTCATTCTGGAATCTCCACCGCGTACACAGTTGTCAAAGTGGTTTTCGGTATCGACAGAGAGTATGCTTATATCCGATCCCGGTCTCTTTGCCAACCAATAGTTATTATAACCCATGGATATTTATTTCAAAATAATTTATACCTTAAAACAAAATATCATATCCATTTCAAACTAGTTTATACTTTAAAACCAAAATATCATATTCAAAACTAGTTTATACTTTAAAGCCAAAATATCATTTGAACAAACCCAAATTTCCAATCACTGAATATTTCTTTCAATTTATTTAAACTTGAAATATTCCTTTTTAAATCATCTTAAACCAAAACCATTTTATAAAGTCATATTCTTAAATCTTAAATTGCAAATCAATATATTCAAAACAATTCTTAATTAAATACTATTTCAAATAAATTCATTTCCAAAATCATAGTACTTTCAAAGTTATAACACCTTTGAAACCAAACACTTTGAAACCATAATACTTTGAAACCATATCAATTTTAAAATGTTATCATTTGGAAATCATAATACTTAGAAAAATCATAACACCCTTAAAAATAATACTCATTACCAAAGTTATAGCATTATTAAGTTCATTCTTTCAATTATACAAATTTTGAAAACATTGTATTAACTTATAAATTTCAAAAATGGTTTATATTTCGCCTCAAAACATATTCATTTAAACCATTTAAATTCAATGTCAAAATCTTCCAAAATAATATTCATTTCCAAAGTTCATTGAAATTTCAGCCACAACATCACTTATAAAGTGTTACGGTAAATATATTAACATTTCAAAACATTGTCAAATTCAAAACAGCAGCACTTATAAAGTGCTACAGTAGGTATTAGAATTACAAAACAATTCAGTTTTCAAAAACGGCAGCACTTATAAAGTGATGTAGTAGTTATTTTCAAAAATAGTTCAAATTCAGAAACATCGGCACTTATAAAGTGCTGTAATAGGTGTTTACTTATTTCAGAACTTAGTTATATTTCAGAATTGATAGCATTTAGCAAATACTATCTATAAAACCACAGCATTTAGTAAACGCTACCAATAAAATTTCAGATTTTATTATAACATTTCAGAAACATTAAAACTTTAATATTTAGCCATTTTAACTTTTAAAACCATATCTTACATTTCAACAATATTCATTTGGATATCATTTAACTTATGATTTAAAAAAATAACTTTTAATAATTAAATATCCAAATCAAACTGTAATTCATTTATTACTTCAATGTACATCATTTTACTTAACCTTTTTTTCACAAATAACTTAATACTTTATTTTAAAATTATCTATTTCATAAATATAATATTCTTTAATAAGTCAAACTTCACATTTCCAATAGAAAAACAAATTTCCCATTATAAAGTCAAGTCATAATTTAAGATACATTTTTCCATTTAAAACATAATTATTTATTTTACGAAACATAACATTTCACAAAAGAATATTTTATCATAGTTAATATAACAATCCATTTTTTTCTTTTAGATCTATTCATTTAGACATCAATTAACTATGATTTTCTAGTTAAATAAATTTTATTACAAAATGTCCAATTAAAACTGTATTCCATTTTATCAGTTCAAAATACATTATTTATTACACAAAACATGTCCGTTCATAAAGTAAAATTTATAACAATTACTAGGTTAGATTTAAAACTTCCATATTAAGTCAAATTCCATTATTAAGTTATTTATCATAAATAAAGACCCTTAATTTAACTTAAAACCAATTATTAACTTATAAAAATTTAACTTATAGAAAACCAATAGACCTTTATAATTTAAAGCATTAAATCAAAATTTAAGTTAAAATTTCATATATCTATAAACCCAAAATACTTAATAATCTTTTAGGAAAATCTTATTTAAAAATACTTAATAAATTTTAGGAAAACATTATTTAAAATATGACCATGGACCATTGGAAGGCTAAAAGGTCAAAGGCAAGAGGGGTTTTGGTTCAGCCCTAAGTCTCTATATGTTCGGTCATGGCTATGGCATGGTTCAAGGCAACATGAAGCATGGCTATAGTGATGTAGTGGTCATGGAAAAGCAAGGAGGTGAATGGAATTGTTGTGACCGAGCAAACCAAGGAAGAGGACGGCGAATATTTGGTCTAGGCTAGGTTTTTTTGTCATGACTTGTGATGTTTTTAGATCTAGTGGTCACGGCCTTAGGGTGGAGGAGGTGATGATGGGTGATGGTGGTTGGCATGGTGGTGGAGATGGTGTAGTGGTCGGCTAAGGCATGGTAGAGGCCGAGCAAGACATGGAGAAAACAAAGAGAAAAGGAAAACAGAAAGAATAGAAAAAAAGAAGTAGAGGAAGCTATGGATCTTGTATATTATTTTCTAGAAATAAAATGAGAAAGGAGTGAATGGGAAATAATCTTGTACGTGATTTGATAAGAGTAATTCACGGCTATAGAAGGAAAAGAAGAAACGGCTAAGAAGTGGAGTCTTGAATGGTAAGAAAAGGAAAAGTCACCCTTTGTATTAAAGGAAAAGAATCTTGTATATATTTTGTTCCCAAATGCAAATGAAAAACGAGGATAGGAAATAAATTTTGTACGTGAATTTCAACTGGATATGCACGGCTATGAGGAGTTTGGATGGCAAGAAAGTGGAAATGAATGTTAAGAAATGGAAAAGGCAGGAGTTACGGGAAAAAGAAAATATATATATATATATTTCTTAAATTTGTATAAAATGTTACATTTCTAAATGTGAAATCTTGTCAATTGTACACATCAATTAAGATTTAAAACCAATTAATTAATTTACCTTAGTTCCATTCCTTTTACCAATTTATTACTTTATAAATTAATTTACGTTTCTATTTATTTTATACATTCACACCTCCCGTTACTGCATAAATTCTCATTAATGACATTAAAGCGTTTCTAATTATTTTATAGACTAAATAGGCAACTTATAATAGTTGTTATCACTACCCTTAAATTTACACTTAAGTTTATCATATATTCAACTAATTATCATAATTACTTACCTGATATTGAATTCATTCAATTACTATCAATTATACAAATTTATTTATTTATACACCACTTACCCTTATTTAATTATATTTAAATTTATACTCAAATATAACTGTTATAACTAAATTAATAGGCAAATTAAATAGTAACTCATACCCGTTACTATTACTTTAATCCACATTAATGAATCCATTATTATTTACAAATCAAATGTTACAGTTACTCAATTAACACTGATTTACTTCAATTTCTGTTTATCACATATTATTTCATTAATGATCCAACATTCACACTTGTTTCTTACATTCAAATTTATAACTAATTTACATTATTTCATCATTGGGACTTCATTTCAATTGTTACGAATTAGTTCTAATTACCATTGTTCAATTATTAATAGATAAATTTTTTTTCTATATTAAATCACCCAAAACTTATTACCCTAACAAATTAAATTATTGAAAATTTTACGGGTCGTTACACTCTCCCCCACTCAAAACTTTTCATCCCCGAAAAGGAAGAAGGTAGGAGAATAGAAACACCCTGAAAGAACACTAAATTGAAACTCAAAATAAAATCAATGATTTTAACCATATAAATTCAATTCAATTTAAATTAATTTATACCCAAAACAGATAGAATGAGATAGGATTAAGACAAGATGAAAGAAGACTGACATTATAACTGTCGTTATAGGTGAATTCTACAAGATGGATACGATCTTTCAAATTCAAGAACACAAGCACGAAGGAGATCCTCTAGAACCTGATTCACTATTCCCGTTTGACCATCGGTCTATAGATGGTAAGCAGTGCTCAGATTCAGGTGAGTACTCAAAGATTTATGAAAAGTTTCCAAAACAGACAGGTAAAGATAAGTTCTCCTGGAAGGAAGGACTATAGGTTGAACTTCAGGAATAAAATCAATTCGGAATTCAATTCCCGCTTAGGATGCAGGAAAATAGGAACATCCGAAAGAAAAAAGATTAGAAAACAAAATAAGATAATAAATTTTAAACCATGAAAATTTCAACTTAAATTAATAATTGATTTCATCCATTTGATTTTACTTATGTTTAAATAAATCTTGACTATTTCAAATTTCATTATCTTATCATCCAATTAATACTTCCTAAATTTATGAATTTGAAAAAAAAGTATTATACTCATAATTTATTCAATAAATTTTAATTTTACTTTATTCCAAATTATTATTAAATTTATTCCACTTAATATGTCTAATCACATATATTAAGTATATTTACCCTTATTATAACTACCCCAAATGTTATTTATAAATTCCTTTAACACCATTTTATATTGTAAATTATTCAATTAACCTTTTATTCTATTCACCTCTATTAATCCTTTATAACTAAAATTTTAAGTGTATAATGTTTATTATAAACACTCAAATTTCATTTATAGAATCCTTTTATATTGTATATTATCCAATTACATTGTTAACTTTTAAATAAATAAGGTAAGTTATTGTAAGGGCCCGATTCTTCGACTTTCGAAAATCGACATCGATACGTCTACTGTATCAACTGCCGAGCAAACGAGTGCCGGAAAACCGAATACTTAGGGTTTTAAAGAAGAGGTAGGAGAAAAGATAGAAGAAAAAGAAAGAAAAAAAGAGAAAGAAGAAACAACAGAACAACATCAGAAACAGAAACAATATCAGAATCTCACATATCGCAGCGGAACAATATATAATAGATAATCACTATTCTTTTAAAACAAAGAATTATATCAGTTTATACATACATCAATCAGAGTCAATATACAACAATGGACAGTTATATAAACTTGTCCTCATACAGAATACACAGCGGAATAAATAAACAAATACGGATATACGTTTCGCCATCCATCTTGCTTCCAAAGCTCCAGAATATCCAGAATATCCTGATAACACAACTCTAGGCTGCCCGTGTGGAAATTATGGGCACCCAGAGTTTAGAAGGGAAACAATAAACTCCGAGTCAGTCATGGTGACTGGTGTGAGATCGTAAAACAGTTATTTTTCACAAAGAAAATAAAACAAATTCGCAATGCTTTTGGAAAATGAAACTACCATAAGACCTCCCACCACACACACAATGCAAAAACAGAATTGGAGGAGATTTTTTCTTATGATAGTCAAAGATGCTTACTACGCAAAATCAAATCATTTTTGATATTATTATTAGTGCATAGTGTAGAAAACATTTCGAAAGTAGAATATAAATCTTAGCCAGCATAGACATTTCGAACTATGCCTACTATAGCTACCATCCAAACAGTGGGGCACCACCATAAGTGAATGATAGGTTCTACAACTAAATCCGTACAAGGCTCGTATTGTTTCTTTGGATTTCCAACAAATGGTCAGGCTAAGGAACTTCCTATACCCCGAAGGAACGCCTCTGGAATGACGTCCCGAGAACCTAACCGGATCTCTGCCAACACAAGGCCGAGTTACCTCTGCAAAAATAGGTAACTACTGACACGCGTATGCCATCCCCCGATCGTAACCGATCTTCAAGAGGATCCCCGATTCGCAACAACCACATAAGAATAATAATGCAGTAACCACATAGGTTAAGTATCTGGGCTCCATACCATGATACCACCTCTATCCAGAAGGAATGACATACACTAAGGGGCGCTACTCCCTAGAACCTTGCTGCATCCTTCCTGTTTTGACCATTTCCGGGGTTTGAGGCTCGACGAAGTCTCGTCCACAAAGCTACGCTTTCTACAAAGCCATGATTCGGGTCAACAAATGATCAACCTATGATCACAAAGATATAAGATCAAACAAATGATCATATCGCAAATGATCAAACACTGATCATTTCACAGCAACACTCAGCATGCCACGTTACCAAATTGGGAGTATATCGCTGATAAATTTCAACTACATAACCTCTGAGCTCGTATGTCTCAGAGAAGGGTGTTAAGCTAAGAGAATAAATTCTCCGCCACCAACAGAAATGTATTTGAAAGAAATCAGCTTTATATCTCAATCTGTAACGTCAGACACACAATCCATACAAGTCTGTTCCGGGATCGAACAGAACCGAAGGCACTTCTCACGAAGCCCTTGCATATCCGGATAAATTTCTAATCACGTCCGGACTTCCCGTCACTAAGGGTGATAAAACCTCTAAATCGGAGATCAGCCGATGTAGAGTAACTCGACGGTAATCCTTCCATTTTCAAAAATATCCGGTCTTCAACACCGGTCTTCGAATGCGATTCATAACGACGTATCACATATTCGGAATGGGTTATACGACCCCATGGTCCTTTCCCGGCTAACCCGAATAGTGAGCGTTTATTCAAAAATAAGTGTGGCATTCAAATTCATCCAATTCACAACAAATACCATTCAAGGTAATTATTGATAGTCGGTTATTTAACTATCAATAAAGATGCGCAACATCATCAGATTCCAAATAATTTTCCAAATTAGTGTATCTTTCAAAATATCTTTACTAGATATAAAATTTCCACACTTCAAAAATAAATCAACATTTATTTTTCTAAACAGTTTCCCTTTCCTTTATAAATTCCATATTGAATTTATATTTCAAAATATCTACTGATATACGATTCTCAAATCGATTTCAAATATTCAATTTCATTTTATCTTTAAGAAGATAAAATCTCAAAACGTTTCATTTCATTTTGGAAAAGCATTTCCATACTTATTTAATAATAAGTATTTCACAAATCATTTATTTTCAACACTTGGAAAATATTCTATATACTTAAATCAAAATTAAGTATATATTTCATCTTTAAGGAAATCATTTACTTTGACAACATTTATTTGAGTCAAAACGAATGTTACGTAAAACATCGTTACGACGACTCAAAATCACTAGTATAGGGATTCGGATTTAGATAGATATATAAATCCCAATACTACATAAAAAACATTTCCTTTTGGAAATCATTTACTATAACAACAGTGTTATAGTCCACCATTTCCTTATTTTTCAAAAACGTCTATTTCAACAATAAATGTTAAAATCTATGATTTCGATAGTTCACATGTTTTAAAACATCTTTTAAAACAATTAACTTCATTTATAATATCGCTTTCCCAAACATAACCATTTTTTTTCAATAATATATTCACTGTCCAAAATCGTGAATATACTTCAATAACCAAATTTCAATCTTTTCTACACATTTATTTCAAGAATTATCCACTGTCCAAAATCGTGGATAAAATTCCCTTAATAATCTCTATATTTAAAATCAATCAAATTTGATTTATTTTCGAATTTATAAAAACAACGTTTATAAATTCTATTTCCATTTTATAACAACTTCGATTTATACATCTTCTTTAATGACCCATTCAATTTATAAGTTAATATAACTTATAATTCATTTATTTTAAAAGAAATAGTTCTTTTAAACTTCACAAAATTTAAAACTTTCAGATTTCATTAACTTATGAAATCCCATTTACACTTCATTTTAACACTTATAGAAACTTGTCTTATAATCCCAATATTTCAAATTTATAAATATCCATTTTTGTACATCTTTTAAATAAAGTGTTTATAATACTAGAAATCCCAATTTAAACCATTTCATAAATTTCTTAACTTTTATTTCAAAAATCACACTTTGATTTTATTTCACAAAAATCTTAACTTTTATAACTTTAAAATTTTAGACGTTTATTTATTTGAAATAAATCAATTCAAAAATTCAATAAAACGTCTACTTTCAAAAATCACTTTAAAATCCTTTTAAAGTAAAAGTCGTTATTTTTAAACTTCAAAACTTGAATCCGATGATGCAACAGCACCAATTAGTCAATCACAACAACCAACATCGTATATCAATATGATAACAGAATATACATCAATATCTGTAAATAAATAAATACTGGTGAGGAATCCAGTTGGATCCCTCCAACCTGTTTCCCTGCATCCACAAATGTTAGCACAATACCAATTCCACTTCGAGGTGGAATATCGCGATATATGGGTTTTATAAAAATATCCGCTTACTAACGGCGCAATAGGGTCTCATCCGCTATACGAGGCGGGAAATCAATCAATCCAATATATACATATGCCAATATGTATATATTGCTACATATATATAGATATATCCTACTATATCTAATATCACATCCAATAGCAATCAAATCAATAACTGCAATCCAAATTTATTTTGAGTGAGAAAAATCTCACCTTAGCTTTTATTAGCAATCCCATTTTTCCATCCCGGTTTGTTTTCTCGACTTTATTTGACCTTGTATAACAATTTATACAATATATCAATATTCGAATTAAATCGAACACTTAAATTATTGTTCTATTTATCTACTTAACCAATTTCTCCTTTAATAATTTAATTAACTAGTAATTTATTTTAAACAACCGCTTAACAGATCAAGTTACTTTACTGGAAAAAAAACATTTTTTTTCTTATATATTTCTATTTATATACCCATGTACTTCATTCAAATTAAAACAGAAATGTTACAACTTGCAGTAGAATATACCTTGTTGTTTACATACAATTATACACATAAGTGTATAACCGATTACGTTTTTAAACAAAAACTGTTAACAATGCTTAAAATCAAATTACCTCACAACGAACTAGAACTCGAAATCCAAATCGCGTCACCCAAAGCCTAACGCAACCCACGCTCGACCTACGATGCCACCAGGTCGAACCCATTCCACTCGAATCATCGCCTTCACAAGTTCCCTGTCGATCCCTGTACCTCTCGCACGCCATTGCTTCCACGCGACACTCGCGAACGTGACTCGCGAAACCCCAGCTTCGCTTGACCATCTTCGCCGCGCGCTCACGACCACCAGTGGCCCTCCCAACTTCGACTGCACTCGCGCGCCACCATCCCTTCGTTGACTTCGAGCTCGAGCTCGAGCTCGAGCTCAGTGCTATCGCGATTCCATCGATCGCGCGCCCTCCAATCTGTCGCGATTCGATACTATGGCGAATGACGAGATTCCACTCGATTTGGGAATTAGGGAAATAAAGAATTTTCGTTTCTGCTTAATCTCGTTGTGGACGAAGAGGAGAGGGTATGAGATTTTATTTTGTATAGTTCGGCTCCCCCTTTTTATTTATTTGGAGAAACGATGTATATATCTCGTTCGAATACAAATTGAAGGAGGACGCCATTATCTAATTTGAACGAGATATTTCTTTTCTTTGATCGATATCGTTTTGAAAAGAGGGAACAGATAGTACGCGATTAACAGAGGGTAGGTCTGCTAAGAAAACTAGGGTGGCTGATGTTGACCAAATTCAAATTTTTAAATTCAATTTGAATTCGGTTAAATCTAAACGCGTTTACTTACCGTACGGTCACATATCAACTCCGAAAAATACGAAATTTGAAATCCTAAAATAATTCGATATTACGAACCCAATGGAGCTGGTTTCGTCGAATTCCGAGACTGCGTCTTGGACAGCTATTTTCCAATATCGGTTCAAACAATTAAATTCAAAACTGAGCAAAACAGTTTAAATTTCAATTCTGAAGCTGCTGTTATCTTCAGTGTTATCAATATAAATTTTACAAGCGTTTGAAATATTTTTCTTTAGCTTAAAACTGAAGATACAAATTTTTATTCAACTTACAATAGATTAAATTTTAAAATTTAATCGTCAGTTTCAAAGTTATATTCGGGATTCAAATTAAATCATCGTTCAAATATTTAAAATTAATTAAATATTTTCAATTTAATTTGTTCAAAATTCTGGGTCGTTACAAACTTCCCTCCTTAAAAGAATTTCGTCCCGAAATTACAAGTTAGGAAAAAAGTCCTTAACTCGTCTACTATTTTTCAACATCCAATAGTTTTATCAAAATTTTCAAACCAAATCTTTCTACTAAAGATTTGCTATTAATTCAACTAAATTTTCAACTTCAATTACATATTTCAAACAACATTGTTTTCTTAACAATTCAATTTTAAGTTCAAATTCAAATTTAAACCTCCAAATTTTCTCAAAAATTTTCTAACACTCGAAATTTTCGAAAAATTTCGCCAGCGTCTCCTTTGCGCGGCTAACACGGTACGACTACAAAACGTCCCTACGGACTCTCAAATTTCAAAAAGAAAAGAAAAAACCAAGCGGCTAGAGAAGAAATCATCAAATCTCATATTGAAATTTAAAATACATACCTTTTGTCGAGCAATTCAAAATTATCTTTGAAATCAAAATTCAAATCCTTTATACACCTGTATATTCTACTAGCATAATATCCAGTAACATATTCAAACCATTTTGCAAATTCCATTACAAAATTTTCAATATAAACTGCTTATACATTCTTAGCTTACTATTGAAGTTACATATCTATCTTCATTAAATTTTGCATTTCAAATTTCATTTGAATTTACTTTACCATTTTAATTCAATTTGGATTCTATTTATCTCCTGAATATTGAATTTTATCGATTAGCTTTCATTTACAACTGCTTATTTTAGATTAGTTTCAATTACTAATTCATTTCTAATTCTAATCCACTTACAAATTCAAATCTGTTTTCAACATTCAGTTTCAATTCCAGTTTTATTCTTTTGTTCATTCCCAAAATTTGTTTTCAATTCACTATTTTGGTTTATCACCACTTATATTATACTGAATTTCTAATTCCATATGAATTTTAATTCGTCTTTCATTTGTAGTTATTCAATCCAATTCAATGCTTACAAATTCGAAATGAATTTCAACTTTCAATTTCACTTCATTCAAATTTGTTCACTTATACTTACTTTTATTTTAACTCCATCTTTTTAAGTTAAATTTATTCTATCAAAATTCAATTTGTATAAGTTATCAATTTAATAATATTTCATAAATATTTTAATATAGCATTCCAGAGTCTTTTAAATCTTTTCAAAACCATTTTTGAAAACAATTCAAATCATCCTTTGAATTTCCAAAACAAAACCCAATTTTCCAAACAACTTCCATTTAAAACAATTTAGCAGCAATTCCTCTTTCGGAAACCCGAAAATGAACATCAGTGATGCTGCAGTCATTACCGAAGTTATTTTCCAGCGACCGAAAAGAGTTTAGAGCTTTTCATTCCCTCAAAATACTTTTCAAAACCTTTGAAATTCATTTTTAAATCAAAAAGATTTAAACTTTCCAAATCTCCAAAATTTTCAAATTCTTTTCAAAACATTTCCAAATACTTCTCTGGAATTCTACTTCCAATTATAAGTCACATTTATAATTTACATTCTTAAATTTCATTTGTATATGAATTCATTTCTTATTCAATTTCATATAATAATGATAACATTTCAATATTATCACTTTCTAACAACCAAACATCCATATACTATAATAATTCATAGAAAATCATTTCTTTTCTATACAAAAATAGTTTTGGGCAAAATTATTTCATTCACCCTATTTAAAACAATACTGTGTCAGTTTATCTTGTTTAAGAGTTTAGAAACCCCTATCGATTTCAGTTAGCTAGACTGCACCGACCAGAATCTATAAACAATCAACCGATAAGTCAACACAATACAAAACAATTTTATATTCACTAACAAATACACACTCGTATCTATTATTACACTCAAACTCATTCTAGAGTACTGCCTCTATCTCTAATGAGTAACACCCAACAGAGCAGGGTTGTCGCTTAACCATATGCTCTGATACCACTTTGTAAGGGCCCGATTCTTCGACTTTCGAAAATCGACATCGATACGTCCACTATATCAACTGCCGAGCAAACGAGTGCCGGAAAACCGAATACTTAGGGTTTTAAAGAAGAGGTAGGAGAAAAGATAGAAGAAAAGGAAAGAAAAAAAGAGAAAGAAGAAACAACAGAACAACATCAGAAACAGAAACAATATCAGAATCTCACATATCGCAGCGGAACAATATATAATAGATAATCACTATTCTTTTAAAACAAAGAATTATATCAGTTTATACATACATCAATCAGAGTCAATATACAACAATGGACAGTTATATAAACTTGTCCTCATACAGAATACATAGCGGAATAAATAAACAAATACGGATATACGTTTCGCCATCCAGCTTGCTTCCAAAGCTCCAGAATATCCAGAATATCCTGATAACACAACTCTAGGCTGCCCGTGTGGAAATTATGGGCACCTAGAGTTTAGAAGGGAAACAATAAACTCCGAGTCAGTCATGGTGACTGGTGTGAGATCGTAAAACAGTTATTTTTCACAAAGAAAATAAAACAAATTCGCAATGCTTTTGGAAAATGAAACTACCATAAGACCTCCCACCACACACACAATGCAAACGCAGAATTGGAGGAGATTTCTTCTTATGATAGTCAAAGATGCTTACTACGCAAAATCAAATCATTTTTGATATTATTATTAGTGCATAGTGTAGAAAACATTTCGAAAGTAGAATATAAATCTTAGCCAGCATAGACATTTCGAACTATGCCTACTATAGCTACCATCCAAACAGTGGGGCGCCACCATAAGTGAATGATAAGTTCTACGACTAAATCCGTACAAGGCTCGTATTGTTTCTTTGGATTTCCAACAAATGGTCAGGCTAAGGAACTTCCTATACCACGAAGGAACGCCTCTGGAATGACGTCTCGAGAACCTAACCGGATCTCTGCCAACATAAGGCCGGGTTACCTCTACAAAAATAGGTAACTACTGACACGCGTATGCCATCTCCCGATCGTAACCGATCTTCCCGAGGATCCCCGATTCGCAACAACCACATAAGAATAATAATGCAGTAACCACATAGGTTAAGTATCTGGGCTCCATACTATGATACCACCTCTATCCAGAAGGAATGACATACACTAAGGGGCGCTACTCCCTAGAACCTTGCTGCATCCTTCCTGTTTTGACCATTTCCGGGGTGTGAGGCTCGACGAAGTCTCGTCCACAAAGCTACGCTTTCTACAAAGCCATGCTTCGGGTCAACAAATGATCAACCTATGATCACAAAGATATAAGATCAAACAAATGATCATATCGCAAATGATCAAACATTGATCATTTCACAGCAACACTCAGCATGCCACGTTACCAAATTGGGAGTATATCGCTGATAAATTTCAACTACATAACCTCTGAGCTCGTACGTCTCAGAGAAGGGTGTTAAGCTAAGAGAATAAATTCTCCGCCACCAACAGAAATGTATTTGAAAGAAATCAGCTTTATATCTCAATCTGTAACGTCAGACACACAATCCATACAAGTCTGTTTCGGGATCGAACAGAACCGAAGGCACTTCTCACGAAGCCCTTGCATATCCAGATAAATTTCTAATCACGTCCGGACTTCCCGTCACTAAGGGTGATAAAACCTCTAAATCGGAGATCAGCCGATGTAGAGTAACTCGACGGTAATCCTTCCGTTTTCAAAAATATCCGGTCTTCAACACCGGTCTTCGAATGCGATTCATAACGACGTATCACATATTCGGAATGGGTTATACGACCCCATGGTCCTTTCCCGGCTAACCCGAATAGTGAGCGTTTATTCAAAAATAAGTGTGGCATTCAAATTCATCCAATTCACAACAAATACCATTCAAGGTAATTATTGATAGTCGGTTATTTAACTATCAATAAAGATGCGCAACATCATCAGATTCCAAATAATTTTCTAAATTATTGTATCTTTCAAAATATCTTTACTAGATATAAAATTTCCACACTTCAAAAATAAATCAACGTTTATTTTTCTAAACAGTTTCCCTTTCCTTTATAAATTCCATATTGAATTTATATTTCAAAATATCTACTGATATACGATTCTCAAATCGATTTCAAATATTCAATTTCATTTTATCTTTAAGAAGATAAAATCTCAAAACGTTTCATTTCATTTTGGAAAAGCATTTCCATACTTATTTAATAATAAGTATTTCACAAATCATTTATTTTCAACACTTGGAAAATATTCTATATACTTAAATCAAAATTAAGTATATATTTCATTCTTTAAGGAAATCATTTACTTTGACAACATTTATTTGAGTCAAAACGAATGTTACGTAAAACATCGTTACGACGACTCAAAATCACTAGTATAGGGATTCGGATTTAGATAGATATATAAATCCCAATACTACATAAAAAACATTTCCTTTTGGAAATCATTTACTATAACAACAGTGTTATAGTCCACCATTTCCTTATTTTTCGAAAACGTCTATTTCAACAATAAATGTTGAAATCTATGATTTCGATAGTTCACACGTTTTAAAACATCTTTTAAAACAATTAACTTCATTTATAATATCGCTTTCCCAAACATAACCATTTTTTTCAATAATATATTCACTGTCCAAAATCGTGAATATACTTCAATAACCAAATTTCAATCTTTTCTACACATTTATTTCAAGAATTATCCACTGTCCAAAATCATGGATAAAATTCCCTTAATAATCTCTATAATTAAAATCAATCAAATTTGATTTATTTTCGAATTTATAAAAACAACGTTTATAAATTCTATTTCCATTTTATAACAACTTCGATTTATACATCTTCTTTAATGACCCATTCAATTTATAAGTTAATATAACTTATAATTCATTTATTTTAAAAGAAATCGTTCTTTTAAACTTCACAAAATTTAAAACTTTCATATTTCATTAACTTATGAAATCCCATTTACACTTCATTTTAACACTTATAGAAACTTGTCTTATAATCCCAATATTTCAAATTTATAAATATCCATTTTTGTACATCTTTTAAATAAACCGTTTATAATACTAGAAATCCCAATTTAAACCATTTCATAAATTTCTTTACTTTTATTTCAAAAATCACACTTTGATTTTATTTCACAAAAATCTTAACTTTTATAACTTTAAAATTTTAGACGTTTATTTATTTGAAATAAATCAATTCAAAAATTCAATAAAACGACTACTTTCAAAAATCACTTTAAAATCCTTTTAAAGTAAAAGTCGTTATTTTTAAACTTCAAAACTTGAATCCGATGATGCAACAGCACCAATTAGTCAATCACAACAACCAACATCATATATCAATATGATAACAGAATATACATCAATATCTGTAAATAAATAAATACTGGTGAGGAATCCAGTTGGATCCCTCCAACCTGTTTCCCTGCATCCACAGATGTTAGCACAATACCAATTCCACTTCGAGGTGGAATATCGCGGTATATGGGTTTTATAAAAATATCCGCTTACTAACGGTGCAATAGGGTCTCATCCGCTATACGAGGCGGGAAATCAATCAATCCAATATATACATATGCCAATATGTATATATAACTACATATATATATAGATATATCCTACTATATCTAATATCACATCCAATAGCAATCAAATCAATAACTGCAATCCAAATTTATTTTGAGTGAGAAAAATCTCACCTTAGCTTTTATTAGCAATCCCATTTTTCCATCCCGGTTTGTTTTCTCGACTTTATTTGACCTTGTATAACAATTTATACAATATATCAATATTCGAATTAAATCGAATACTTAAATTATTGTTCTATTTATCTACTTAACCAATTTCTCCTTTAATAATTTAATTAACTAGTAATTTATTTTAAACAACCGCTTAACAGATCAAGTTACTTTACAGGAAAAAAAACATTTTTTTTTTCTTATATATTTCTGTTTATATACCCATGTACTTCATTCAAATTAAAACAGAAATGTTACAACTTGCAGTAGAATATACCTTGTTGTTTACATACAATTATACACATAAGTGTATAACCGATTACGTTTTTAAACAAAAACTGTTAACAATGCTTAAAATCAAATTACCTCACAACGAACTAGAACTCGAAATCCAAATCGCGTCACCCAAAGCCTAACGCAACCCACGCTCGACCTACGATGCCACCAGGTCGAACCCATTCCACTCGAATCATCGCCTTCACGAGTTCCCTGTCGATCCATGTACCTCTCGCACGCCATTGCTTCCACGCGACACTCGCGAACGTGACTCGCGAAACCCCAGCTTCGCTTGACCATCTTCGCCGCGCGCTCACGACCACCAGTGGCCCTCCCAGCTTCGACTGCACTCGCGCGCCACCATCCCTTCGTTGACTTCGAGCTCGAGCTCAGTGCTATCGCGATTCCATCGATCGCGCGCCCTCCAATCTGTCGCGATTCGATACTATGGCGAATGACGAGATTCCACTCGATTTGGGAATTAGGGAAATAAAGAATTTTCGTTTCTGCTTAATCTCGTTGTGGACGAAGAGGAGAGGGTACGAGATTTTATTTTGTATAGTTTGGCTCCCCTTTTTTATTTATTTGGAGAAACGATGTATATATCTCGTTCGAATACAAATTGAAGGAGGACGCCATTATCTAATTTGAACGAGATATTTCTTTTCTTTGATCGATATCGTTTTGAAAAGAGGGAACAGATAGTACGCGATTAACAGAGGGTAGGTCTGCTAAGAAAACTAGGGTGGATGATGTTGACCAAATTCAAATTTTTAAATTCAATTTGAATTCGGTTAAATCTAAACGCGTTTACTTACCGTACGGTCACATATCAACTCCGAAAAATACGAAATTTGAAATCCTAAAATAATTCGATATTACGAACCCAATGGAGCTGGTTTCGTCGAATTCCGAGACTGCGCCTCGGACAGCTATTTTCCAATATCGGTTCAAACAATTAAATTCAAAACTGAGCAAAACAGTTTAAATTTCAATTCTGAAGCTGCTGTTATCTTCAGTGTTATCAATATAAATTTTACAAGCGTTTGAAATATTTTTCTTTAGCTTAAAACTGAAGATACAAATTTTTATTCAACTTACAATAGATTAAATTTTAAAATTTAATCGTCAGTTTCAAAGTTATATTCGGGATTCAAATTAAATCATCGTTCAAATATTTAAAATTAATTAAATATTTTCAATTTAATTTGTTCAAAATTCTGGGTCGTTACAGTTATATTGGAATGCAATTGAGTATTATACAAATAAAACTTTCAAATTCAATTATTCAAGCTTAAATATTTATTCAAAATTTGGCTTCATTTTACAATTGAAATCATCCTTTAACAAAGAATTTCAAAATTAAATTTCCGATTAACTTCAAACCATTTAGAGATAAATAAATATATACATAATATATATCAAATCAAATTTAAACCATGTATCAATATATATTATAAATCAAGTCATAATTTAAGAATTCAAATCAATTAAATTTTCAATGTAGAACTTGTAGCAAATCTACAGAATGGTCTCTTCACTTCGAAACTCGAAAATGAATGTCGATGATGCTGCGGTTATCACTGAAATTATT
Source organism: Allium fistulosum (assembly GCA_030737815.1). NCBI lineage: Eukaryota > Viridiplantae > Streptophyta > Magnoliopsida > Asparagales > Amaryllidaceae > Allium > Allium fistulosum. The sequence goes on from CM060906.1 coordinate 58,819,746, forward strand.
TTCCAGCGACAAATGGAAGAGCACTGATTTAGAACTTTAAAAATTCTTTGAAAACGATTTCTATTCGGAAATACTTTAAATAATATATCCTTTAAAACTTTAAACACAGAGTTTGAAACCATCAGAAATTAAATTCTCAAATTCTTGATTTAAATTCATTTAAATTTCCAAATAAATTTATAACCAAGTTTATAATCCAATTATTTTTGTATGAAACAAAAGCCAATGGTTACAAGATATATACAAAGTCAAATATTATTTCTTAACATCCAATTCAATTAATTATCAAAATTTAGAAAATTATACTTATATATAATTATACAAAAAATTTCATTTACCAAATTTGAAAACAATATGGTGACAGTTTGCTTTGTTCAAGTGTTTTGGAAATTCTATCGATAGCGTTGATCAGACGAATCGATCAGAAACCCAAATCAACATCAACATCACAAACAACACAATATATAATAAAACATTTAAATATTAGTTTACAAATATACTTCAAGAATGATTTGAAGATAAGTTGGAAACAAAAGACAAGATGATTACATAATAGAATAAGGGAATGAATAAGCTTATATAAATCGCGGGCAACCTTAACCGGGTCAACCGTGACTTAAAGAATAAGATCGATGTGGGGTTCTGGGGTAAATCTACATCAGATCTCAAGAGATAGAATTCGGGATACCAAGGGATAGATAACATTGTAAACCGAGGATGCAGAAATCTTCGGTGAATCAATGCTAATTGTAAAGGAGTTTCACCCCTTTACATATCATTCGAAGATTGGCGAAACCGCCAATTTATTATAAAGATCATTCGAAGTGGAGTCATGGGATACTCCAGAATCAAAAGAAGACGAATAGGGAGAGACAAGAATGGATTTGGAACCGCAGGGAATGTTCCAAAATTCAAAAGAAGTCGAGTCAATAAGGAAGAGATTCAAGCTCGAACGAAAGTGATTTTGTAAATTTACCATATATGTTAAGCTTTGCCAAGCGCCAAAGCTCTGATACCAAATGTAACGACCCGATATTTTCAACCATTCGCATCCGCACATGCCGGACTTTAATTGCTCAAAATACCGAGTTGTAAATATAAATTTGGCAAAGCTCATAATATACAGAAAATAAATCACAGATCACAGATACATAGTAATATAACAATGCAGTGGAAGCAAAGAAATAGTAGTTCATGAAGCTATATATATATAATAGAGTTAAACAAGATTACAACAGAATTTATGAACACAAAGATGTCTCAATACAATAGTCAAATACAAGATCTGAATACATCACTAGAATCAACTGAATGACTGAAAGCAGAATCAATGGATGGATCCAAGCGAAGCTCCAACTCCAAAGGTGAGTCTCGAATACTGGTACAACTCAGTCTGACCCGAGCGTAAAGCAAAACACAAAACACTCGAGTCAGGACATACATACTTATACAATGTAAACCAACTCAAGTGAACTGTAATATAAAGGTACAAGTAACTTAAAGGATGCTTGGGACCACCCATCCTTTAAGGATCCATTAAACTATATACTATGTAGTAATATTTCGCTAATATAATAATGTCTATAGTAAAATAATTTTACTTTTAAATAACGTTAAGGGGTTACCCATATAGACCTTAACACATAATAGTCCCAATAGTCTATCCAGTATAAGCGTACCCCCATATCGGGAGCTACCCTCAATACTCCACAGGCTATGGCACAAAACCCAACTCGTAGTAAAGCTCGATATGGTAGGTGACACAGCACAACAAGGAAATGCCAGGGTAGATATACCAATTACGCATCCGGGCTAGTGGAAACGCATAGCACCCACTACCGCCCACCTCAGAACACACTCCCAATCAAAATTGAAGGGTGGCCACCAAATCAGTCACAAAGTAATAGAAATGTATCAAAGAAATGCGTCCGATCAGAGGTGCTACCTCATTGGCCCGAGAATCGCTCTTGTTTTAGCCACCTTATGTCAACTCACGGGAGTCGGTTCCACATTCATACCTCAATAGGATCGTCGCCACCATCCTACTTTATTTTGGAATCTCCACCGCGTACAGGGTTGTCAAAGTAGTTTTCGGTATCGACAGAGAGTATGCCTATATCCGATCCTGGTCTCTTTGCCAACCAATAGTTATTATAACCCAGGGATATTTATTTCAAAATAATTTATACCTTAAAACAAAATATCATATCCATTTCAAACTAGTTTATAATTTAAAACCAAAATATCATACTCAAAACTAGTTTATACTTTAAAGCCAAAATATCATTTGAACAAACCCAAATTTCCAATCACTGAATATTTCTTTCAATTTATTTAAACTTGAAATATTCCTTTTTAAATCATCTTAAACCAAAACCACTTTATAAAGTCATATTCTTAAATCTTAAATTGCAAATCAATATATTCAAAACAATTCTTAATTAAATACTATTTCAAATAAATTCATTTCCAAAATCATAGTACTTTCAAAGTTATAACACCTTTGAAACCAAACACTTTGAAACCATAATACTTTGAAACCATATCAATTTTAAAATGTTATCATTTGGAAATCATAATACTTAGAAAAATCATAACACCCTTAAAAATAATATTCATTACCAAAGTTATAGCATTATTAAGTTCATTCGTTCAATTGTACCAATTTCAAAAATATTGTATTAACTTATAAATTTCAAAAATGGTTTATATTTCACCTCAAAACTTATTCATTTAAACCATTTAAATTCAATGTCAAAATCTTCCAAAATAATATTCATTTCCAAAGTTCATTGAAATTTCAGCCACAACGGCACTTATAAAGTGTTATGGTAAATATATTGACATTTGAAAAACATTATCAAATTCAAAACAGCAGCACTTATAAAGTGCTACAGTAGGTATTAGAATTACAAAACAGTTCAGTTTTCAAAAACAGCAGTACTTGTAAAGTGCTGTAGTAGTTATTTAGTTATTTTCAGAAATAATTCAAATTCAGAAACAACAGCACTTATAAAGTGTTGTAATAGGTGTTTACTTATTTCTGAACTTAGTTATATTTTAGAATTGATAGCATTTAGCAAATACTATCTATGAAATCACAGCATTCAGTAAACGCTACCAATAAAATTTCAGATTTTATTATAACATTTCAGAAACATTAAAACTTCAATATTTAGCCTTTTTAACTTTTAAAACCATATCTTACATTTCAACAATATTCATTTGGATATCATTTAACTTATGATTTTTAAAAAATAACTTTTAATAATTAAATATCTAAATCAAACTGTAATTCATTTATTACTTCAAAGTACATCATTTTACTTAACCTTTTTTTTCACAAATAACTTAATACTTTATTTTAAAATTATACATTTCATAAATAAAATATTCTTTAATAAGTCAAACTTCACATTTCCAATAGAAAAATAAATTTCCCATTATAAAGTCAAGTCATAATTTAAGATACATTTTTCCATTTAAATCATAATTATTTATTTTACAAAACATAACATTTCACAAAAGAATATTTTATCATAGTGAATATAACAATCCATTTTTTTTCTTTTAGATCTATTCATTTAAACATCAATTAACTATGATTTTCTAGTTAAATAAATTTTATTACAAAATGTCCAATTAAAACTGTATTCCATTTTATAAGTTCAAAATACATTATTTATTACACAAAACATGTCCGTTCATAAAGTAAAATTTATAACAATTACTAGGTTAGATTTAAAACTTCTTATTAAGTCAAATTCCATTATTAAGTTATTTATCATAAATAAAGATCCTTAATTTAACTTAAAACCAATTATTAACTTATAAAAATTCAACTTATAGAAAACCAATACACCTTTATAATTTAAAGCATTAAATCAAAATTATATCAAATCACACTTATATAAGTTTTTATTTTCAAATCAAATACCTTTCCAAAATCAAAAGTATATCAAATCACACTTATATAGACTTCAATTATATAAGATTTCACTTTTCAAATTGAGTACCTTTTCAAATCCATAGTTTTCGAATCAACATCATACTTATACAAACCAAATTTTTATATAAGTTCGATAACTCCCAAATCAAAGTATTTAAATAAACAAAGTTCTCAATTTCAAACCATTTCAATATCAATTCAGCTTCAAAATCATATATGATTTCACCAAATCATTTCTTCCAAATTACATAAATTTAGTTTCAAAGTTTCTTAAACAATAGATTTAGAAAATAATCCAAATTTCCAAATCAAAAAAATTTAGGTGAAACAAATTCATTTCCATTTCAAACATATATTCACTTCAAAAATCATAATACTTTCAAAGTTATAAATCTTTCGAAACCAAATACTTGAAATCATTTCACTTTGAAAATCATAACATTTTAAAATCATACATTTGAAATCATAAAACATTCCCTTAATTCTTTACATTTCACAAATTTATTCAATTAAACCAAAATCTAAAATTTCCAATTTTAATTCAATTCAAACCATCAGTTTCAATTCAATTTAGTTTTCCAACAAAACCATTTCAAATATTATCAAATTTCAAATATAGATTTGATTTACAAAATAAACTATTAAATCTTAAATATGTTTCAAGGCTTAAATACACCATATTTAAAACCTAAATTTTATAATTTCATATATCTCAAATTTTTCTTCATTATTACTTAGTGTTGAAATATTTATTTCATAAATCCATTATTTTTAAATAAACTCAAATTATAGGTAAACCAAATATCCTTTCATACTAATATAAGCTTCAATTATTCATTTATCAAAATCAATGGTTTTCAAAATCATCTTATACTTACATAAAGTTTATCTTATATAAGGATCAAAATTTTCAAAAATAAATTTCGTTGCATGAAAAGCCATATGGGATTGAACATCTTTGCTTACTAAAAGATTTTTAATTAAGAATAGTTTTGTATGAAAAATAGAATAAAATAGTTAATTTAAGAAGAATAAAAGAAAAATAATTTTGAAAAATGGTTTAAATTTGATAGTAGTTTTCATATAAAAAAATTCCAATTAAATTACAAAGATATCCAACCCAACAGCTTTCAATTTCAGCGTCAAGTATACCAATGATATTAGGATATAAGATGTACATATGTCATCAATTCGCAACGTTACATTCGATCGCTCGTTCGATCATACAAGTTCGCTTTCGAACTAGTATTGTCCATTCGACTTCCCTAATGCGGACTTCGATATGGTTTCTCGACTAGAAGCCATCAGTCTCCTTGCATAGCCATATACTATGATAGAGAATTCTAGAATCAAGCCCAAAATCCATATCAAATATTCGCCATCAAGAATCAAATGAAAAATCCTAACACGAAATGGTGTAATTCACCTCGAACTTGTGTACTCAAACTTGGATCAAATTAATTATGCGAATAAAACAGCATACATACAACTTATGTATCTATTCCAACTTGTTAAATTAATAGTTTCATAAAGATGTTACTAAGTTAAAACATTTAAAACCAAATTTTTCTCAAACATTTGAAGACTAATTTTCATCCAAAACATTTCAAAACTAAATTTCATATTAGTATAATTCAAAATAGTCTTATTTATTTACTTAACAAAACAATTTCAACTTATACAAATCATATTATTTCATACTTGAAACATACAAACTAAACTTATATTCTTTATCAAATACCTTATACCTTTCAAAATTTCTTAGCTTTGCAAAGTTAACCTTGATTTGGAAGTGCTCGAACCTTTAAAATAGTCGAAGAAATCATATTTTCAATCCAAGAGTTGGAAATCAACAACAAATCAGTAAATAAAATTTCAAAAGATAGGTTTCAAATCCGAAACTCGGGGACTGAACACCAGCTTACTTTAAATCATTTCAAATATACATACATATATCTTTCGAAAATCAAATCATACCTCGAAATCTGAAATCAAAACTGGTTTCACAAAATCACTCGCATAGCAAAGCTACTAGAGTGGCCTCTCCCCCACTCGGAAACTCAAAAATCAATGTCGATGATGCATGCATTCATCACCGAAATTATTTTCCAGCTACATAACTGAGTTCTGGACTTCAATTAACTTTGAAAAACTTCTTTGAAATTCCTTCGAAATCATTGAAATTCATTCGGATACATTTGAAACATTTCTTATTTGAAAAAATATCTTTAAATCATATTATTATTATATATTTTCCAAAATCTTAAAATCGATTTCAAAACACCGGAGTTCGATTCCTCGAAATTCAAATTCAAAACCCTTCAGTTATAAATCATTTTTGTATAAATCAAGTTTCTTATAAATTTCAAAATTTCAAATCCTTTCAAAGCTTCAAATTTTCATTTTAAAAGGTATATAATCCTTATCGAAAACATTTCACCTTTATATACAAAATATGGTCATCCTTAATAATTTTGATGTATGCACAATTTCAAAATACAACAAAACACAAATTTCCAAAGGATGATTCAAGGAAGGATTTCAAACAAACAAAGATTCAAAATTAGAGGAACTCTAATCAAATAGAATTCTAGTCTGAAGATAAACTCAAACGAAGATGAGATAATTTAATTATCAAATAGAAGATGGATAAGCCTATAAAAATCACGGGCAACCTTAACCGGTCAACCGTGACTTCAGGAATATAATCAATTCGGAAATCTGAGGCAAATCGACATTCGATCGCCAGATATAGGATCCAGATAGAGCAGAAGATAGATAACATCGACATCCGAGGATACATAAATCTTCGGTGAATCAATGCCAATTGTGAATGAGTTTCACCCCTTTACAAATCATTCAAAGATTTACAGAATCACCGCTCTTTAGAGAGGTCATTCCAAAGTGGGGTTACGGAATGCCCCAAAATCAAAAGGGTAAAAAATAGGGAAGACAAGACTGGATTTCAGAACAAGTGGGAGCGTTCCACAGTTCAAGGAATCCAAGTCGATAAGAATCCTAACCAAGAGATTTCTAACAAGGTGGATACCCAAGAGATGAAGTTTAGAAAATCTTGATTTCAAAATAAGAGGATTTTTATACCAAAATAATCTTTGAAAATCATTTAGAAATCATTTTATACTTCGAAAATACATTCTGTCGTAAAGGAATGATTCTGAGATTGATTTCACTCATTCTAGGGTATTTCTACCCTATCTCTAATGAGTTTTTGCTCCGCAGGTTATGGTTTGCCTAAAAACCAAAGCTCCGATACCAAATGTAACGACCCACTATTTTGGACCATTCAAATCGACAATAATCCACACATGTCTGACTTGAATAATTCAAAATAACAGATTGTAAATAAATTTGGAGCAAATGAAATCAAATACACAGAATCACAAACACAGAACATATCAGAATAACTCGCAGCGGAATATAAAAACCATAGTAGTTCATGAAGCTACTATAACAAACTCTCGAAACAAATTACATAATATCAGTCTGAAAACATATACAATAGAAATCTCAAATACATAGAAGTTTATAATACCAGAGTTGAAATAGAACAACCGAAACTCAAATGGATAGATAACTAGATAAGCAGAATCTCCAACAATTCCTAGCTCCAGAAAGAGATCCAAAGCTAAGCTGTAAATACTCAGGCTGACCCGAGCGTAAAGCAAAATACAAAACACTCGAGTCAGGACATATATACTTATATAATGTAAACCAACTCAAGTAAACTGTAGTAGTAATGCACAATAACTTAAAGGATGCTTGGGATCACCCATCCTTTAAGGATCAGTTAAACTATAAATTAAATACATCCTGTGGTTAAAATTTCAAAATAGTGATTTATACTTCGAAATCAAATATCATTTCAAAATTCAATATTATTTAAAAATCCATTTCAAAATATCAAAATATCGTATCTTTCCAAAACCACATTCATTTTATTTGAAATACCACTTCAACACACATTTCAAAATAGTTTATATTTCAAAACAAATTACTTCATTTTAAATCATAAACTGAAGTTATTATATTTAATAATTAAATTATTAAATTTCCAAAAATTTAACTTTTCAAAGTTCATTCATTCACTTAATTTTATCAAAACAGTGAAAATTCACCTCGTAGCATTTAGAAAATGCTACAGAAAGTCACATTCAAAACAGTTTAATTTAACAAAAGACAGCATTTAAAAATGCTGTAATAGGGTTACATTAGTTCAAATAAACTTAGTTAAATTCATCAATTATAACATTTACAAAAATGCTATAATAGCCTTTAACTAAATTTAGCCACTTGGTCCATTATTATCAACTACAGCATTTACAAATGCTGTATTATCATTTACATTAGAATTAATAGCATTTCAGAAATGCAGTTAATTAACTTCAAATATTCAGTATAATTTCACAAACAATTATATTTTTATTTAAATCATTTTTTTAACTTATAAAATCATATAATTTCACTTTTATAGTCATCATTTAAATACCCTTATATTCATGATTTTATAAAGTTAAATTTCCATTCAAAAGTCAATATTTTATAATAATTCACATATTAAATTCACACATTAAATTTCAATTCTTTATAATTAAATTTTAACTTAACACTTAAGTTTAAATCTCCTATATAACTTATTTTCATTTTATTTACTTACCATCAAAAATTCACTTTTAAACAAAATTCATAAATTTCAGTTTAAGCCACATTTCAAAAAAAAATTCAACTTAATATTCATTCATTTCACATTTTTAACTTTATTCAAAAATCATTAATATATATTATAAAATCATTTTAAATTCATTTTAATTCCAAATATCATAAATTTATCATATTTCATATTAAATTTAAATTCCATTTCATCACCAAATTAGAATTTCCAAAATAACTTACATTTCAAATTTCCAACTTTACCATTTATTTATTTCACTAATAAATTCTCAGAAAATCAAAATACTTTACAAAAATCATTTTTAATTAAGTTGAAATCGAAATATTATAATATTTACATTTCTAAAATAATTTAAAATTTTTAGAAAACATATTTTAACCACGGGTCTGTAAATCATTTTCTAGCCTAGGTAAAGTAATACGGATACTATATCTTTTCAATCAGTAATTACAAAGAAAAATCCGGGTTTGATCATTTCAAACCCGCAATCCCAAGTAAAATTGAAATGAAAACCCATAGTGATTCTAATCTACAGGGAACTTGCAGTGTGATAAACTGATATAAATAACATAATAGCATGATATAATAGTAACATATGGTATAACAGGTGTAAATACAAGTGTGAACATCATATAAATATAATATGGCAGTTATAACAGGATGATGTAAATTACAGATTCAAATGGTGTCAGTTTACTAGTTATATAAGTACACATCGTCTGGTGAGAATTACTCACTTGTATAAGCTGGAGATGACAACCAATTGCACAAACAAGGAACTTCAAAGGCACGATAACACGACAATGATTTGAGAGTGGGAGAGCCAAAGCTAATTTCCTTGTTAAATATCAAACAAAACAAATACAAACATGAATTACAAACCAAATATTACAAAACAATGCTAGGAATAACTACCCAATTCAAAGCTAGAGCTTTTGCACTTGCATTCAACATCATATGCTTCAGCCATAGGCTAGAAAAGCACTGTTATGGGATGGTTTTGAATCAGGTTTGGATTATGTTAAAGCCATATAGGGGTCGGCCATAGCAATATAAGGAGGAGATGAAGGATATGTGCTTGAATTTCAAAACAAGGCAACTACAAGTGGTTTCTATGCCACAAATGGTTCGACCATATGCAACATGGGCATGGCCAGGCCTGTAGTGGACTGGAGAATGGTGTGGCAGTGGCTTTGGGTCAGGTAGGTGCTGGTGGAAGTGATGCAAGAGGCGGCCAAGGTGGTGGTTGGAGTGGGGAAGGCAATAGGTGCTAAGCTATAGGGTTTTAGGTGGATGTTTGCTCAATTTTTGGTGGATCTACATCATATATGGCCATGGCTGGATGGTTAGTGGGCTGGAGAAGATGGTGGCCTGATGTGGTGGTGGTGGAGGCAGCCATGGTGATGGAGGAGCAAGGCCAAGCTACATAAAGTTGAAGGCAAGTGCAAAAATCATAAGAAACAAGAAGAAAAAGAGTAGAAAAGAAGAAGAAGTTTACCAAATTTTTGTTCAGGTTTGGAGGCCAAAATTTTTGGAGTAAGAAGCTATTTTTTTACGTGAAAATGGAAGGAAGTAATCAGCTGAAGAAAATGATAAGGTCAGCCAATAGTAAATGCAAGTGTTGGTTAGAAAATGAAAAGGCAAGAATACAAAAGGACTAGGAATAACAAAAGTCACAAACTCTTCATATTTCCATATTTTCTTTTTATAAGTTTAAATATCTAAAAAGACATATAATTTCAGTTAAAATTCGAAAATATAACAAATATACAAAATATAAATAAATAAATATTAATTATATACGATTAAAATAAGAAAATAGTACAAAATGAAAACTAGTCTAGAAAATTTGAAAATAAACAGGATAAACTTTGGAAGATTTATATGGACTTAGAAAATATTTATAAATAAAGATAATAACATAAAATAAAAATGCTTTCACAAAAGTAAATAAATAAATTTTAATTAAATATAATTTAAATTAAAAAAATAGCAGAAAAATAGAAACTAGCCTTTTAAAAATAGGAAATAAATGCAATAAATTTTGGAAAATTTTTATTATCACTCTTAAAAATATTAAAGGAAAAATTATCCATAAAATAAAATATTAACACAAATTAAAATAAGATATGACAAAGAAAATGTCATTTATATAATTTAAAATAGACAAAATTGTTAAATAAATCAAATTGCACTCAAAATTGAAATGCACATAACTTTTACAATTCAAATCCGTTTTCAATGAAACAAAAAGTAGTATTCAAGTTATTAAATCTATTTTCATAATAAAAGATAAAATTTAAGAATTTAAATATCTAAATTTAAGGTTTAAAAATCAAAGTTTGACCAGTTTGACTAGAAATCCCTTTTTCAGGAAAATGTTCAATTTATACGAGTTTGAAATTAAAATTGACATAATAATCAACATTTATGTTTAAAAATGAAATGTTTGAAATAAAACAAGTTTAAAATAATTTAAAATAAAATAAAGTCAAATTTAAATATATGCAGAAATCTAGGGTTGTTACAGGTCAAGGCAACATGAAGCATGGCTATGGTGATGTAGTGGTCATGGAAAAGCAAGGAGGTGAATGGAATTGTTGTGGCCGAGCAAACCAAGGAAGAGGAAGGTGAATATGTGGTCTTGGCTAGGTTTTTTTGTCATGACTTGACTTGTGATGTCTTTAGATCTAGTGGTCACGGCCTAAGGGTGGAGGAGGTGATGATGGGTGATGGTGGTCGGCATAGTGGTGGAGATGGTGTAGTGGTCGGCTAAGGCATTGTAGAGGCCGAGCAAGACATGGAGAAAACAAAGAGAAAAGGAAAAAAGAAATAATAGAAAAAAGAAGAAGAAGAGGAAGCCATGGATCTTGTATATTATTTTCTAGAAATTAAATGAGAAAGGAGTGAATGGGAAATAATATTGTACGTGATTTGATAAGGGTAATTCACGGCTATAGAAGGAAAAGAAGAAACGGCTAAGAAGTGGAGTCTTGAATGGTAAGAAAAGGAAAAGTCACCCATTGTATTAAAGGAAAAGAATCTTGTATATATTTTGTTCCCAAATGAAAATGAAAAACGAGGATAGGAAATAAATTTTGTACGTGAATTTCAACTGGATATGAACGGCTATGAGGAGTTTGGATGGAAAGAAAGTGGAAATGAATGTTAAGAAACAGAAAAGGCAGGAGTTACGGGAAAAAGAAACATATATATATATATATATTTTTCTTAAATTTTTATAAAATGTTGCATTTCTAAATGTGAAATCTTATCAATTGTACACATCAATTAAGATTTAAAACCAATTAATTAATTTACCTTAGTTCCATTCCTTTTACTAATTTATTACTTTATAAATAAATTTACATTTCTATTTATTTTATACATTCACACCTCCCGTTACTGCATAAATTCTCATTAATGACATTAAACATTTTCTAATTATTTTATAGACTAAATAGGCAACTTATAATAGATGTTATCACTACCCTTAAATTTACACTTAAGTTTATCATATATTCAACTAATTATCATAATCACTTACTTGATATTGAATTCATTCAATTACTATCAATTATACAAATTTATTTATTTATACACCACTTACCCTTATTTACTTATATTTAAATTTATACTCAAATATAACTGTTATAACTAAATTAATAGGCCAATTAAATAGTAACTCACACCCGTTACTATTACTTTAATCCACATTAATGAATCCATTATTATTTACAAATCAAATGTTACAATTACTCAATTAACACTGATATACTTCAATTTCTATTTATCACATATTATTTCATTAATGATCCAACATTCACACTTGTTTCTTACATTCAAATTTATAACTAATTTACATTATTTCATCATTGGGACTTCATTTCAATTGTTACGAATTAGTTCTAATTACCATTGTTCAATTATTAATAGATAAAGTTTTTTTCTTTCTATATTAAATCACCCAAAACTTATTAACCTAACAAATTAAATTATTGAAAATTTTACGAGTCGTTACAGTCATTTTTATGGAAACTGATACCAGTTATCAACAAAAATGATACCACTAGCTGTATCGAGTAAAGATGACGTCCTTCTAATTTTATAGATGATTTTAAATGTAATATGTTTGTATAAAGTTGTTTCATTGCAGTTGACACCACTTATATTGTTATGTTTAAATGTTATATGTTTCACTACCAACGTATTGCTACTTTTTTATACAATAGGATGACGATGATTTTTTCAACCCATTTCCTACAAGGATGAAAATGTTACCTAGAGGATTAGAGCAAAATCCATGTGTAGATATAGAAAAAGGCGAAGATATAAAGCTAGACACTACATACAGATGTGGGTTGCAAGCAGTTTTCAAGATCATTGTTTACAAGAAAACTTGTCAACACCACAAAGAAAAGTTTAATGGGTAAATGATTCCTTTGAAACCACCTTTCGAATAGATAAAGATAGTTGAAACCTTTCGATTCCCTTAAGCCCACCTTTCGAATAGGTTGTGACAGTTGAAACTCCTTTTATATAACCTTTAAACCCGATCGAAACACCGTAATCCCCTTTTTAAAATACCTTTTGGGATAGTTGAATTTTGTTTTGTATCCTATCGAAACCTCCCTTTGAAGTGGTTGGGGTGACTCAAGGTTTGGTTCTAATGATCTAAGGATATGAGCTGAATTAAAAGGATTCGACTTCCTCGAAAGGTAGCCTTTCGATCATGTTGAAACAAGCAGGTTATAATCAGAATCGCATGGAAGCACTAGATTAGTCAACATATCCAAAAAATGCAATAAATTTGCTTTGATTATCTTTTCCTCTATTATAGTAGCTTAAGTAATACAAAGAAGACAAATCCCCAGTCTGATTTCAAAATTAGGGTTTTAAATTCAAGAAAGTATAAGTATGAAGTGAATGAAATCGGATCCCTTAAACAAGACCCCTAGGGTCTTATTTATAGGCGTTAGTTGAATCCTTTCAAATCAGACCTTTTAACCTAGTCGAAAGGAGTACCTTGATGACCTTTCAGTGCCATAAAAGTTCGAGCGCCTCCTACTTTGCTTTAAAATAGAACTTGACTGATTTTGACTTTATTGAAAGGGGTTGGCACGCTCTCTACTTTGTGTTGCTATGTTATGATATTGCAAGTAAGAAAAGATGTGAGCTTTCGATTCAATTGATAGGTGAATCTCTGTTTCTTTAAAGGAGTCAAAACATAGCAGAAAGTTTAAGCATGGAAGGTAGCTTTTGAAGGCATACATGTTGACTGATGCGGAACCCCCATCCTCCGGTATATGAGAATGTTATATTGAATTTGAGTAAACTTTCCTTTATAATTGGATGATTTCAGCCGATTCAAAAGGCTAATATATGATTTCGAAGGGGTAGCTTTGGCCATACATTATGTTGGATGGTAAATGATGACGAAACCACTGTTTCGAAAGGGTTAGTGCTCATGAAAAAGCCTACCATCTGTCGCCTTTGAAAGGTAGCTTCAACACATTTGAAACTCCTTCAGGCATGCAGAGGTTACTACTTCGAAATGGGTTTATCGAAGCGAAAGGTTGGCTTTGTCACCTTTCGACCTCTTTGAAAGTGCTCGGCTTATCTAATTTTCTTTTGCTGAAGCATCCCTTCGACTCCTTCGAAAGGTTTTGTTAATGCTATCATTCCTTATGAAACCCTCTTTCACTACACCATGGAGAGGATTTTGGCGCTGCCGTAGGCGGCGCATTTGATACGGCTACAAGCCGTATCAAATATTAATACGGCTTATAGCCGTATCTAACTTGTTTAATACGGCTTTAAGCTGTATTAATATTTGATACGGCTTGTAGCCGTATTAAATTCCGTGCCTCTTTTCGTGGGAAAATTTTCCCCAAAATGCACACTCTCCCTCCCTTTTTTTTATTTCAGTCGACTTCATCGTTTTCTCGCTTCCATCTTTCTTCACATTTCTGCTTCAACTTCAGATCTGACGAGACTCTTCCAGTTCGTGTCCTCCATCGACGTATCCCCAAACAAATCCTCCATCTCTTTTTCAAATCCACATCTCCCCAAATTGATTCTCCAACTCCCTTCCAGTTTCAACCTCTCCCATTTTAGTTTCACCTCCCTGAAACTAGTCAGTTTCATTTCTGAAGAACAGGGTTTTCTCTTTTCCTAACTTTAGGTCCATCCTTTTTTGCGTTGAAGACCGTCTTTTAAATGGTAAATGTTTGAAGTTAGATAAATCGAAGAAGACGAGAGGCGAGAGAGTAGAAGATGGTACGGCGCAAAGGGACAGACCTCTGTATGAGGTAAATCCTATTTTCCAATAGTTTCAGTTGTTTGTGATGCACTGCTGTAATTATTTTTGTTTAATCTAGGGTTTAAAACAAAAAATGACAATTTCTAGAATATACTGAGGTAATTGTTGAAGCAGTAGACTAACAAAATATACAGTTGTAATTAGCTTTAGACATATGTTCACAATTGGGATATATGTGATAATATAAATGGTGATATAAAACATGATTGAGATATTCCATCACTCCTTAGGAAAAGCAGACTCATGCGAGATGGTCATATATGAACATTTAAGCTTATATTAGATGAATTTCAGTGATTTCAAAGTCTTGATGCAATACATATGTGAGGTTTTTTGTGAATTTGATAACTTTATGTTAGAACTCTTAACTACATTAATTCTAACGTGCAGAAAAACATGTTTATAATGTATGTATCGAGTGTAGATATACCTACATTGAGTTTGGATGGTTTTACATATTTCTCGCCTGCCAAAAGAAAATATGCATCTGATATTTCTCACCCTTTCTTCGTCTATGAATAATAGCAATAGTTGCCATCGCTAATTTGTCAACAACCAACTACATTGAATAAACGAACATACAGTAAATATCAATTTTCACATCAGTTTGTGGATTTGGATTACGAGCTAATAATTTTTTTCTAGGTTCTTAGTTCATATTTTAACCTAGTGAATGAATTGCAGGTTCGATTAAAGCTGAGTCGAATATTCTGATTGCAAGTTCAGCCGAATACAATTAAGTGTTTCCTTTCTTCAATTCGCTAGCCCAGTTGAGGAGAGCTTCTACATAGTGGGTAAACTCGGTAAGTTTTTTCTTACCCTAGTTCAGGTTCGGTTACAAAACTTTACAATGAATTCAAAAGAAGTTGCTTAGGAAATTTGAAATATGGGGTTCAGAATATGTATTTACTTTTTTTTTACTACAGTTTAAGTTCATTGTATTTTCTTGAAATGATGATAGGTTTAGAAAAATTTAACTCACACATAACTAATGGGATGATGCATAGAAAATGCACCCCTATGTAGTTGTTATAATGTTGCCAACTGAATGCATGTTACATCATTTTCATGCTACAATGTAGGTCCAATTTTTGGAGAAAAACTTTAAATTTATTTTGCTTTACGTTAACGTGTTCAATTCAAGTTTGAATGTTTGAAGAAGTTTTGTTCCAATATCTTGAAGTTCTTTCCAATGAGACATCATTTTTAAATTGGCTACTAAAAAGATTTCACAAATGATTTTTGACAATACCCATTGCCAAATTTATCATGGCGGTACTGTGTTTCATATTGATATTTTGCAAATAAAAGAGGAAGTTAATTTGAATGATTTTTGGTTCAACTCAAAATGACTAATAATTACATGATTACTTGTACAAAGAGTTTTGGATCATCTGCTCTACTTTTCACTTTGTTTCATGTATGTGCACTCAGTGTATAAATCAAGGGAAAAAAATAGTCAATCATGAATTTATTACTCATTATTCCGACTAATATTAATTAACGATCAATTTGAATTTGATTACGGCATATATCAACTATCAATCATGAATTTCTTAGTCATTATTCCGTACAGTAAAATAAATAAAGTAATGGAGAAGACTCTGTAAAGGAGACATGCATCAAATTGATTATTTTTGCAATTTGAAGTTTGCAAGCAATTCTGTTAGATTTGGTATGAAAGTATCTTTTGATAATGAATTGTTTCCAAGTTTATGACATGATGGAAACTACTGCCACCGATTTGCATTTAAATATTTATTGTAAAATTTTCTAATTAATCATTGTTATGCACGCAGATTATTCCTTAATCTCTAGCAATTTTGTCAGTACAACTTCTTTTGAAACTGGAGGTAATTAACTGATATACAATTTTCTTCTTTGGTAATCTCTAGCAATTTTCTCTAGCTTAATCTTTTATATTTGCTGATAAAATTATGCCCAGAGTTATATTTTGACACGATGTTTTTAGTGGAAACAGCGGAAGCAACAACAATAAGATTAAGAACGACGAGTAGAACGCCATTTGAATGATAATGTTTTGATTCGTAGCATTATGTATGCATTGAATTGAAGTTGATGACTCTGAAGCTTTGAAAAATCAAATTAGGAGGAAGAGCTAGTCAATATTCTGTATGGTTGACTGCTTTATTGTTTCAGCAATTCTATAAGGCCCGAGAATGAAGGCTCGAAATATGTGCGAACAAATCTCCATCATAAAATCACCCATCCTCCTCTGAATTCCACATTTAGATTCAAAATTCGCACATTTCGTACTTCATCTTTTCGGGCCCACTAGCATTGCTCTTGTTGTTTAACATTTTGTTTACTTATAGAATAATCACGGACATAATTTTTTAAACTTGTGAATTATCATTTGCATGGCTTGACTTTTTATTAACTTTTGCTTCATCCATGGCTTGGCTTTTTAATAGCTGTACACTGCTTCAATTTTCTAATTTTCCAATTAGACATTTAATTCCGTTGTATATGGTTCTGACATTGTATATGGTTTTGACATTGTTGTATAAGTGGATAAAATTATTGTTAATGGCGCAAGCCAAATATCAGGAGAGGGGTAATGCATAGACATTACTCCGGTGCTACAAAATAGCGCCGTTGTAATGGCAAATTTTTTGGAAACAGTTTGGTGCTAATGTTGTATATTATTCTGACATTGTTGTATAAGTGGATAAAATTGTTGTTAATGGCGCAAGCCAAGTATCAGGAGAGGGGTAATGCATAGACATTACTCCGGTGCTACAAAATAGCGCCGTTGTAATGGCAATTTTTTTGAAAACAGTTTGGTGCTAATGTTTAAAATAAACCCTATATTTTGAGTTCCATTTATTGAAATTTAAATAGTCCATATATTTTAACTATTTAAAATTAATTAAATATTTAAAATCATACCACAAAATTAATTCTAGGGTTATTGTCTACTTGTTGTCTTACATTAGAGTATCATAGTTGAAAAGAATGGTAAAAGTTCAAGATAAATTATAGTTCTGGCATCAAGAAATCAAAACATTCAACAAAAAACAAGCATGATTTCAATTGATCGTTTTTAGATTTGTGCTCTCGATTAACTTGTAAGCTCATTTTATAAAAACAAGCATAATTGTTTATAACAATGAGGCCTTCAAAAATCATTTTTACAAATCCAAAGCAACCAAAAGATTTTGAAAGAAACAGAAGGAAAAGAATTTGTTCTTTAAAGATATGCACTATGTTTACCTGGTTTAGGATGTGGAGAGTAATATCTAATAAAGCTAAAAGAATGTTAGAAGTAAAGATTAGCTATTCTGGAATTACTTGAGACTATCACATATGTAATATGTTTAGCATTATATAATATATAAAATAATAATATACTAAGATAAAAAATAATATCAAACTGTTATTGACTAAAAAAGAATTGATATATCCATATCATTTATAAATAACCAACCGAAAAATGATCATCCAACTACCCAAACAAGTTACACTCCGCTACTACCCAACCAATGGTAATCGGTCAATACAATTAATTTTCATCAATTATTTGCGTTCACGGTTCACTTATTGTTTCATTCACATAAACTCTAATAAGTATAATGAATGAACCTGAATAATATCTTAGGTTTCACCCTAAAATCTCAAACTATAGAAATGAAATGGTTGTTGATATTGATGTTCACTTTAAAGACATTATGCTTGGGACATCTTGAAAATAGAGGTTATGATATAGGACCCATTGAAGGGCAAGTCTCATGTTCTGTTAAATATGATATAGGAGGGCAGTATGTCTTTCAGCATAGACAAACAATGGATAAATGAATCAGATCTAAGATCTACATACTATATAGACGGGGTGCAGAAGTTCATTAGTTCTATTGAAGAAAACGGTGGTAAGAAAGGATTGTATTTATGCCCTTGCACCCAGTGCAAAAATATGAAGACGATCAAATTAGATGACATTCATTTTCATTTGCTTAGATGGGGTATTATCCAATCATATACAACGTGGTATTTTCATGGGGAAAATAGGGCGGAGATGGAAAAACAACAACCAGTTACTCATGGCAGAACTACTGCTAAGTCTGAACATATTAGGATGGAAGATCTGGTCAATGATGCAGATAGATTTCATCATTTTCAACCTACAAATTCGTTGCCTGATCATGCTAATGTTGGAGAGCAGTCTACTGATTATCCAGATTGGCAGGCCAATGAAAGTAAGAAGTATAAATCGCTTTTTGGTAGCGTAAAAGAGCCGTTGTATCCTTCATGTTCAAAAGGGATTACGAAGCTGTATGCCATTGTGAAACCGAATAGCTTAAAGACCCAATACAGCTTTTCAGATAATGGTATGACTGCACTTCTCGAACTAATAAAGGAGTTACTCCCCGAAGGTAACACGCTGCCGACAACGTACTCCGACGTGAAGAAGATCATTAAGCAAGTTGGGATGAATTACAAAACTTATAATGCATGCATCAATGATTGCATATTGTACTGGAAAGATGATGCGAACAAAGTTTCTTGTACAAATTGCAATGAACCAAGATATAGGACATCATTAAACGAAGAGAGAAAATGCACCAAAGTACCTCGAAAGACATTAAGACATTTTCCTTTAATTTCTAGATTGAAGAGACTGTATACTGTAACATGGATGGCAGATGCGATGACCTGGCATGGTCGTGCCAAGTATGATCCAACTGTAATGCATCATCCATGTGACACTTCTCAATGGAAAGGCGTAGATTCATTTGATCAAACTTTTGCTGCCGAGCCACGAAATGTCACACTTGGAATAGCAACAGATGGTTTCTGTCCACATGCTTCTCTCTCTAACCCTTACAGTTGTTGGCCAATAATTGTAGTACCATATAATCTTCCTCCGTCTATGTGCATGAAAAGGGAGTTCTCAATGTTAACATTGTTGATTTCTGGGCCAAAACAACCAGGAAAGGATATTGATGTTTATTTACAGCCGTTGATAGACGAGTTAAAGCAGTTATGGGAAGGAGTAGTTACATTTGACTCGCTAAATAAATCTGAGTTCACAATGAGAGCTAGGGTGCTGTGGGCAATCCATGATCACCCTGCTTTTGGGACTTTATCGGGATGTACAACTCACGGTTACTTTGCATGTCCTGTTTGTGGGGAAAACACTTGTTCTTATTATCTTCCTAAAAGTAAGAAGATGTGTTACATGGGACATCGAATGTTTCTTCCTAACGAACACAAGTTTCGATACGATAAGACAAATTTCAACAACGAACAAGAACTTCGTCGCCCTAAATGGCCATTGACTGGTTTTCAAGTTGAAAAGAAAGTAGCGAATATCAAAATGAAAGTTGGTAAACAAAAAGAAGAAATTGGTCGAAAACGGAAAAAGTCAACCAATGAAGATGTTGACAATATTTCTGGATGGTATAGGAGGTCTATCATTTTTGATTTACCATATTGGAAAGCAAATTTGGTCCGACATAATATTGATGTTATGCATACGGAGAAGAATGTCACGGAGCATCTCATCAGCACCATTATGGACCATAAAGATAAGTCAAAAGATGGCATCAATGCACATAAGGATTTGAAAATCATGGGTATAAAACAAAAGTTGTGGGTGATGGAAGATCCTGAAACAAATAAAACAATCATACCAAAGACAACTTTCGCTTTGAGCAAAGAAGAAAAGATACGGTTTTGCACCGTTTTGAAACATCTGAAAGTGCCTAACAAATTTTCTTCTAACTTTCACAACAATGTGAGCATCAATCCTCCTGAACTAAGAAATATGAAGTCACATGATTACCATGTCATAATGCAGCATTTGCTTCCGGTATTGCTTCAACATTCTTATCCACAACATAAGGATCTACGAAATGTTGTTCATCGTATTAGTTTATTCTTTAACATTTTGTGTTCAAAGGTGATCAATAGGGAACATCTTTTAAAAGCAAAGGCTAGCTTAGTAGAAGCAATGTGTGTATTCGAAAAACATTTTCCACCTGCATTTTTTGATATCAGTGTCCACCTTATTGTTCATTTAGCCGATGAAGCGTTGATTTGTGGCCCTGTCAGATATAGATGGATGTATCCATTTGAACGGTAAATTTCTAATTTCAGTTATGCACATCATTATTTCATATAAATAGCTACCGTCTATAGTATATAATTGATGACATTTATAGGTTGATGAAAACATATAAAGGATATGTGCGCAACAAAAGATACATTGAAGGGTGTATTGCAGAAGGATATATCGTACAAGAAGCTAGTCTTTACTGCATGGAATATATGCCAAACGGAGGTGATGGCAATCATAAACATACCCACGAAGTGTTTTTAGACGAGGACGATGAGTTTGCTGGTGAGATACCTCTGGATAATGGTAAAGACATAACGTTAACCCAAGTGCAGTTTGAACAGGTGCGTAGATGGGTCCTTAATAAGTACGATGGATTGGATGAATGGAAGAAGTAAGTTCACGAACTTGTTTGGAATTTTAATTTTTTTAATTCAATTTATATATACATTTTGATATGTGTTTTTCGTAGGAGGTATAACTCCTATGTGAAAAGTACTAGATTTCAACCTAGAGGCAGAGCTACCACCGTGGAAGTAGTTCAAAGTTTTAATCATTGGTTACGTAATGAGCTGTTAAAGACCATGAACACCGTGGAAGATGTTGATCCAACTCTGTGGCGGTTAGTGCACGGGCCGAAGTTCATAACGCATAGTTATATGAAGTACCAAGTGAATGGATTTTCATTTTCCACGAAAAAGTACGAAGACCGTATGGTAACACAAAATAGCAGTGTATGTATGAGAGCAATTACAAAATTTAGAGCGAGTGGCAAAGATAAAAATTATAAGGAAGCAGAAACAACGTATTACGAAGTCATTCAACAGATACTTGAGTTGGATTACACTGACTTCAAACAAACAGTTTTTTATTGTGATTGGGTAAAAGTCGAGGATAAGGTCAATGGTTGCAAAATAGATCCTATTTCAAACCTCATCATGGTAAATTTAGAGAAATTGAAGAACAAAAATAACGTGAATGACGAGCCATTTATTCTTGCATCAGAAGCGAGTCAAGTTTTCTACTCAAAAGATTTAAAAAATAACGGATGGTCTGTGGTCTTGCATACACCAAAACGGTTGACTACAAATGTGGATGACATTGAGTTCCCTACCGTCTATCAATCAGCTTTTGAAGACAATGAAAAATTAGAAGACCTTACCAAATCCATATGTTAACTTATTAGTATTCGTACATCACATGATTATGTGTTTGTATATTTTTAATTGCACGATTGTGTGTATGTATGTTTTGAATATTTTATACATTCCAATGCAATTTCAGGTGTTGTCACTTAATAATTTTGTATGTGCAAGTGTGTTATATTATGGAGTGTTGACATTGAACATTGATACATCTATAATTATTATCGTGACTTATTAAAATAATTAGTAATATTATATTTTGCAAAAAACTATGTCAGAAAATCCACCATCTTCACATTCGTCATGTTCAGAGGTGAAGAAAGTTGATCAAAACTTACTTGGTATTTCCGTCTCAGATAACGCTGGAAAAATCGCTACTATGCTCGGTAAACTAGTAAGAGCTCATGTGCCGATATCATATATAAGTTGGAATAAAGTACCTGCAATACACAAGGACAACGTTTGGAACGAATTGGTGGTAAGTATCCTTATCTGTTTGACAACAACTATTTCATTCAATAGCATTATGGTTTCAACTCTTTGCACAACATTTAATTTAATATATTTTTTGCAGAAAATTTATGAGCTCGATCCGCTTTCAAAGGAAATGTTTTTAAAGAGAATGGCCGAGGCTTTTAGGAGATACAAGAAAAACTTGAGAGTAGTTTATTATGACACTTTCAACAATGACGAAGAACGGTTGAAAAATTGCCCACCTACAGTTGCTCAAGAAGATTGGACAGAGTTCGTAAAAAATGAAGCAACGCCTGAAGCAAGCGGAAGAAGGGAGGTAGGCAAAAAGAACAGAGCATTGCTCAGTTATGCTCATCATGCAGGACGTAAAAGTCACGCTAAAATAGAACAAGAAATGGTAAATTATATTCATTTTCATTCAAATGATTTACACATTGTGATTGGATATTCATGTCGTTGCATCAACTTGTATTGCAGATCGTTGCTAGTCCATCAACAAATACCAGTCATCGTCAAGTCTGGGAGAAGACACACAGGAAAAAAGATGGTAGCATATCAGATGCCACTTCTTCATACTTTGTAAGTTAAACAAATATTAACTTGCATATTCTTTAAAATTCCTTATTCATGTAAGTATTATCATATTACAGGATCAAATTGCGAAAGCGAAGGAAAAGATCACTGATAGTGATGAGGAAAAATTGACAGTGGATGAAGACATCTTATCACAAGTGCTTGGTAAGGATGCAAGGGGTAGGAGCCACGGTGTTGGGACCGTTATACCAAAGACTAAAGTTAAGGCTTGTGCCATTGCACAGAAACGACTCCGACATGTTAATGGCGAGCAGGATGAGTTGAAAATGAGGGTGGGAAGTTTGGAGAGTACGGTGGGAAATTTGTCTGGGCAAATGGAGGTTTTGATCAACATGGTGGGAAATATTGAACAGGGAATTCGTGCACCGGTCAATTCTTCTGATGGAGGACGCGCCACACAATTCAATGCTCCTGAATTCATTGCTTCGCAGTTCCAGGATTCGACCAATGTTACGAACAATCAAAAATGTGAAATCCTCAACTCTGATTTAGAATTAATAGGAACAGGTATTTTTAACATTTAAACATTTATGACATAATAAGTAGAAAACTTAAATAATAATAAATATTACCTTTTATTGCAACAGGTACTATATGCCGAGATTCTACATTGTCCAACATCCATGGGAAATCTGTACCATCCACACACGAAAAAGTGGTGTTGGACAGTATACTGCTACTAGATGAGAGAACCAGCAAAATGAATCATCAATTTGCAAAGACCTTTGCTGATGTTGGAGTGGGTGGATATGTGTGCCATCCAAAGTGTCTTATTCGATATCTCTAGATGATGGAGCAGGTATATTTGGCAGGAGTAATTTTGAGAAATAAAAAATGGTTCATGAATCATATGGCAGGAGTAAATTAGAGAAAATAAGAATAATTTAGTTGATTTTAATATAAATTTTACACATAATAATTGTGAGCTATAGTGGAATAATATTTGATTTTACTATAAGGGTCTCAATAGATATTTACTAGATACTATTTATATAATTACATATTGGTATATTTAGCTTGAAAGGAACCAACGAGATTTTAATAATATTATTTTATGATTGAATAATTTTATATATGCAATTTCTTTAATTAATTTTAATTAGTTTTCAAACACTAGTTATAAATTAAATAACAATTTAGATTTTAAAGAGTATCTTAAGAAAAAAAAATCTCATATTGACTTTTTTAAGAACAAAATATAAATTAAGTTTTAAGTAATTTTATAATTAATTCTTTTTAAATTACATTGGGTAATTATTCTAAATTAATTATATTAATTAATTAATCCTTAATAAATTAATCCTAACCTCTTAATTAAATTAAGATCTCAATTAACTTAAGATAAACCATTTATCTTAATTATTATTTTTAATTACGTCATTATATTTCGAACCACTCAGAGATCTAAATAATTAATATAAAAATTATTTTAAATCAAACAAATTTTGAAAACATTATACCTTTTAAAATTGGTTAGTTTGGTTATTGTTAACTGCTATTGTTATGTTATAACAAATGGCAAATACTCACAACCCAAGCAAATTGAAGCCTTCACCAAACCAAAACTAACAATAATCAAATCAAATACTCAACTTAAAATTTGACACTATCAAAATAAATTAAGATTTTCCTGAATCAGTCACTGTATTGCTCCTGAAGAGTCCTTTTGCTTGTTTACCCTATAAAAAACAAGGATACTGTTTTACATCATATACTCTATTGGATAACATTACAGTCTGTAGCTGCATAAAACCATAAATTCCAATTTGTTGACATTTAGAATCATAATAATAAACCATATACAAATTATTATTTTATATATTTAATGAAAACTATATTTCATACCTTTTAAAATTATTTTAAACATTTTATCATCATCTAAATTTGGCTTTTAAAAAATCTTAAAAATCAACTTGATAACTTTAAGTTAAACAACATTTATTATATAGAGAAAATAGTTTAAAACTTAAAGGAAAACTTGACTTATATTTTTAAAACTAATAGAACAAATACCCTAGAAAAACTCGAGTGAAACCCGAGCTAAAATCTGGGAATCCTCGTGCAATAACCGAGTCATCGTCAAAAGCACAGTTTGATGAGCGAATATTTTCAAAAAAAAGGTTGATGGATAATAAAAAGAAAATGCACTCAGTTTCCATATAATTTGACACCTATGTGTTCAGTTTGGAATGAAAAAAAAATCTGCAAAAATTGATAACAAAAGGAGAAAGAAAATCCCACTAGTATCTGTATAATATCCAATAAACAGAATAGAACTTTCTCCCCACCATATATATATATATAAGCATTAAGAGACTAATAATGGCCTAAATGAGTATGAAATCCACTGACCAAACATTTTTCATATATTGCCTTTTTTGTGCTACAGGAGCACTGTCTATCTTCCTTCTTATTTTTGATTTCCTACATACAGGACTCTAAAGGATGAGTCATGTGATAACATACCCATGCTACTTTAAAAAGAATCCAAGGCAAACTTTTTCATGAAATTTAAATAATCTTCTTGCATGCTATGACATGATTATAGTCCAAATCTTGCTGTAGAAAAAGAATCAATTATCTCTTCTTCTTCATTTACTTTTGAGAAGTCTCCTTCCTTTATTTAGGCCTGCATGTACATATATATTAATAAGGAAATATGATTAAGAATACTGGAAACAAAAATCATCAAATACATTTCAAATACCAAGAAGTTTGTGTTTACTGTGCATATATATAGTACAACTATGTGACATATGAAACCTCAAGACTAGGCTACACCTCCAGGATTGAATTAGTGCTATGAATTGTGTCATCACTTCACTTAATTACTTTCTGTAGAGTGGTTCGATAGATGAGTATATGACTCTAGAAATTTGAATGTTTGCAGGTTGAATCAGGAACAATTTTCTGCCTACAATTTTCTACGTTAACCAGTTTCTCATTTATGTTTGCAGGTTGAATCAGGAATGATCTTTATGCAATCTTTGGTGCTAGCTAATTTTATTTGGTTTAGCAAGAAGTGTAGCAAGAGACTTGGAGTAATTCATTTGCAAAAGGTTTAGCCAGAGACACTGTTATAAATGTTATACTCTGGGTTCTATTGAACATCTTAAGGTTTTGTATTGATATTGTGACTTGTGTAGCTCTTGTTTTGAGCTTAACTTTATATTTGTACTAAATGCTAGTATGTACTATTTTTCGTGTTATGTAATGATATTGTTAAGTTATTATGCACTGCAATGTGGATTATTGAATCATTTGAATGTGCACTGCCTATAATATTATTTGTTTTCTAATATCATTTGAGTGTGGAATTTTATATGTATGTGTAATTGAGTACTTAGATACGGCTACTGGCCGTATCTAATGGGACAATTAGATACGGTTTAAGGCCGTATCTAATTGATACGTTAGATACTTAGCCTTATCTAATTGATACATTAGATACGGCTAATAGCCGTATCTAATTGTCCCATTAGATACGGCCAGTAGTCGTATCTAATGTATCAATTAGATACGACCTTAAGCCGTATCTAATTGTCCCGTTAGATACGGCCTTAAGCCGTATCTAATTGTCCCATTAGATACGGCCAGTAGCCGTATTAAAATAATAAGCTCGCTATATTTTGATACGGCTAAAAGCCGTATCTAATTTGATTAGATACGGCTTTTAGCCGTATCAAAACATCGTTTATGGTGTAGTGTTTTATATTCTTCACGGTTTTGACAAGGTTGAAGTGAAGATTGATGGTAACACTAGCCTTTCCCCTTACGAAGGGATGCTCTTTGACTTTTCAAGTCAACTGCTTTGATACCCTTCCTTTACCTTAGCGTAGAGATTTCCTGCCTTTTCGTATTCATTTATGAATCTTAGCCATTCATTTAAATTTGATGGAATGGTTTGTCCTTCGCGTTGGCTTTTCTTATAAATCCCGCTTCTTTTTTCCCCATTTTCATTTGCCTGTAATTAAAAAATTACAGCAAGAATCAAAATTTTCAATTTCTCACTAAATTCCTACTTCCAGTAAACAGAAGCTCGGATTCAAGGTAAGTCTCCATTATTTTATATTTCAAACAGATTCACCATGCTTAATTCTGATTTTAAAATTTGTTGGGTTTAAATTTGTGTTACTGTTCTAATTTTTGAAGATGATTTGAGTTTCCTGCTCATGTGAAATTATCTTTATGTTCACTTTTACGCTTATTTTGTTCAATCTACGATGTCAGTTTTTTTTGGTTTGAATTCGAATTCATCAGATTTGGGGCTATATGCCATTACTATATACAAACCCAAGCTTGTACTCTATTGTACTCAATTCTAGCTCGTTTAATTTTGAATAATAAATTTTTTTTAAAATAAATTATGGTTTGGATTTAATTTTGGGGGTTTTCCTTATTGTCGAATGTAATTCATGCTTGGATCAATTTGATTATTAACTTCTAGAAGAATTGTGTTAAAAATTAAATTAGGGAGAAAATTCTTCCTCGGTAGCTTCAAAGAGAAGTTTAAGTCATACAAAACAAATCTCGATATTGTAACTTGAATTTTCAACCCTTTCGAAAGGGGTTGAGGCAGTCAATTCTGCTCTACTCTTTCAACCTCTTTCGAAGGGGTCGAAAGGAGGTCCAATGTTTACCTTTAAGAAAACCCTTTCGAAGGGGTTGATGTAGCCGACAAGAAATGGATTTCTTCGAAAGCAGAAATATGTTTCAATATTCTCTGATGCCTTTCAAAGAAGTCATCTTAAAGGGTTCAAGTTGATGGCTACATAACATATACTCAACTTTTATTTTTTATTTTTTTATTTTAAAGGACTCAAAACTTAATGCATTTAAAAGTGGACTTAATTTGCCATTGGATTCGTGCTTAATTTTAATTTACTTTAAAAGGTGTTAAAGATTAGAAATTTATACTTCTTATCATCAATTGGACTGAAAATAGTATATTTTGTTAAAGTTGTAAATCTTATCAAACCTTTCGACTTGATCGAAACCTCCCAAATTGAAATAAGTTTAGTTGTTTGTATTTTCGAAACCTTACCCCGCCCCCTCCCCCCCGACTTACTCGAAACCCTTTGTAATTAACAGGAGTATAACTATCATTTTTATAACCACTATCGAAACGTTCCAAAGCCTTTTCATTTATATTAAAATCACTTGGATCCAAGTCTTTCGACTTAATGAGATTGTAGGGTTTCAGCAACATTTATATTCTTTGAGTAAAATAAAATCTGTGGTTTTGACATTATCAAAAGGTTTATTTGATTTGATTGTGGAATGTTGTTATGTACGATTCACCTTTTTGGATGGTTTAAATCGACAATAAGCCATATATGTCAGACTCAAACCATTCAAAAGGGAGGATTGTTATGGGATAAATAAGAAAAAGATAGGGAAAGAAAGAAAAACAAAACGTAGAATCTCACAACGGAATGACAAAATATAACAATCAAATAAACAATTCATGAAGCTGTTTTACAAATAACATTTGATTACACTTTTACAATACAGATCAGAGTTACATACAATAGAAATAAATAACAATGCAGAGGAACAACATGATGCAGTGGGATAAATATAATAAATAATAATAATATACAAATCTCTGGCTTCGTCCTCCAAAGTAGTCTTTGATACACTGAAACGCTCAAACTGACCCGAGCAAATTGAAAAGACAAAACACTCGAGTCAGAACTAAAAGATCTTATGTAAGTTAGATCAACAGTAAATAAATATGAGTGTAACGGCGTCAGAGATGTTTACGGAGTTTGACATCTCCTATCTAGTGTCAACATGAGTATAATAACTTAAGAGATGTTCGGAATTTACATCTCCTAAGGATCCGTTAAACTATCACATACATAGTACAATATGCTATTATAATAGTGTTTACAGTAAAGTAAAGTATTAAAATAGCATTAAGGCGTTACCCATATCCCCCTTAACACATTTTATATAATGTCATAGTTTATACAGATACTGTAAACTCCATTGTAAACTGGTGGGCTATTAGGGAGCACTCCATAGGTACGACACAAACCAAACTCGTAGAAGGCGCGATAAGACATGTGACAAGGCACGCGAGGCAATGTCCAGGGTTGTATACTACCGTTTTGCGGATCCGGACTAGTGGTAACGCATAGTAGCTACCAGTGTTTTAAATCTCGGATTTTGGCCAATATCTCGGGAAAATATCTCGGCTATCTCGGGCGATATTTAAAACACTTATAACTAAATAGGCTGCCAAATCTCGGATTTTGGCTGATATCTCGGATTTTTCATCTCGGCCATCTCGGGGAGATTTAAAAGCCTGGTAGCTACTACCACCCACCTCGGAACACACTTCCATAATCAAATCGAGGGTGGCCCCCAAATCAATCACAAAGTCATAATATGGTATCGAAGAAATGTGTTCAATCGGAGATGCAACCTCACTTGACCCGACATGGCTCCTGTTTTAGCCACATCAAGCTGACTAATGAGAGTCAGGGCTACGTAAATATCTCATACAGAATCGTTCACCAAACCATCCTACTTCATTCTGGAATCTCCACTACATACACAGTTGTTAAAGTGGTTTTTGGTATTGGCAGAGAGTATGACAATATCTGATCCCGGTCTCTTTAACAACTAAACGCTTATTTCACACCGGACGGTTCTTTTACATTTTCAAAACCGATTCATAACTGATATCAAAATATCATATTCAATTCAAACCATATCACTTTCCGAAATCATATTCACTTTTGAAATCACACTCACCTTCGAAATCATATCAGGTTTGAAATCATATCACTTCCGAAATCATATTTTCTTTCAAAATCATACTTCCAAAATAGGTTAAACCCTCATTTCAAAATCATCATATTCAATCAAATATGTCATTTAAATCCTAACTTAGGTTATAACATCATTTAACCATATTCGCTTTTAAATCAAGGATTTGAATATAAACACTTCCACTTTACTTAGTTAGAAATTTAGAAAATAGTTTAGATAGTTATAAATATTTTAAATAGTTTAACATAGTTAAAATAAATTTTTAAATAGTTAAAATACTCTAAAATAGTTTAAAAAAAATAGATTAAAAATAGTTTAAATGGATTTAAGATAGATTAAATAGATTCAAAATAGATTAAATAGATTTAAAATAGATTAAATAGATTTAAAATAGATTAAATAGATTTAAAATAGATTAAATAGATTAAAATGGGTTCATTAGTTTAAAATTGGTTAAAATAGATCAAATTGGATTAAATAGATTAAAATAAATTAAAGTAAATTAAAATAGTTTAAATTGATTAAAATAGTTTCAAATAGTTTTAAATAGACTAAATTAGTTTAATAGTTTGAAAATCTTAATAATCAGGATTTTAAATAATTATTTTTAAACAGTTTATATTAAAATGGTAAATTTGAAATTAATATCGAATTAAACTATTTCTTTCATTTCAAAACATCTGGACCATGTCCAACTTTCAAATCAACAAACTAAATTTTGTCCTTCAATTCATATTCTCATTTAAACCATTTAATCAATATCGATTTCAAATCCAAGTTCGAACAATAAATCCAAACTATTTCAAATTTAGTAGATTTCAAAGTTACATTTTCAAACGTTTTCAATAACTCAATTTCGATAAATTTCATTTATACTTCAAATCTAACTTTAAAATTTCAATTTAAACCAATTCCAATTTCACATTTAAAACTCAGATTTTCAAAGATAATTCAGTTTATATAAATCAATTTTTCTTCAAAATATCATTTAACTAAATTCAAAATTTAAGGATTTAAAATCATTTAATTTAACGAATCCGGTGTCCGTATATAATTTTTTACCATATGGTCAAGTGATACAGATATTTATCATTTCAATCCGTAAATATATTTATGGATATATATCATTTTAATCCGCGATCCCGAATAAAATTCAAAATCCATAAAATCGCTCGAGTTTATCATTTCAACCCATAATGATTTTTTCCTAATCTATAGATCGTTCGGGTATGTATCATTTCAACCTATAGGGATTTTCTAACAATAAACTAAGGGAACTTCCAGTGTTATAACAATATAAATATAACATCCAGTCATCCAATATCAACACTCAAACATCCATCACAATCACCATTCTATCAACCAATAAATAACATCAATTAACTGATTATCATCAACAGGTATTCAATTGACAATTAAATTCAATATTAAATTAAATGGCGATTTAAATGCAATAAAGGTCATATTTAACTGGAATGACAATTTAAATATACCAAACATCAACCAATCAATTTCTAATCACATCATAAATTTAATCTAATTAACATAAGATAATTTAGTAGTTTTGAGTGGGTTAAAACGCTCACCTTCAATTAGTCGTCGATTTAAAATAAAAAATTAGCCCAAAACTTTAACAATCTCAGAATGCAGCCAAACTAGTTCCAAAATGTCCGGAATTTTGATACGATCGCAATGGAGAAAACCGCGCGTGAATCCGAGCTCGTATGCAAAAGTTATTAACGTTAGAAGATTGAAAAATTTCGACTTCGAGTCTTGCTTCGGTCCGCCGCCTCAATTACTCGGTGTTCGCTCTGAGTTTTTCCCAAAATGACCCGAGACCCGAGAACCGAGTCATTTGGCTCTTGACCCGCAGTCGCCGCAGGGTTTTCGCCTTTGGAACTCGAAGCGTGACCAGATCCGCCTTGTTTTCCATGGAACTCTCTCTGACCCGAAGTCGCTACAGGGTTTTCGCCTTTGGAACCCGAAGCGAACCCCTTCCCGACTCGAAGTAAACCTGGAGCAACCATTTTTTTTTAAATTAGGTTTTGGAATTTGGGAATTAGGTTTGATGTTCTGCTGTTTGAGAAGGAGGAAGAAGACGTACGTACAGAAATAATAAAATGAGAAACAACTAGGGTTTATAACAGCCTATATATAGGCACGGTTGGATCCAAACGATAACAACGACCCGAAAAGCCCGTTTGGTTCCCGAAATGAAAATGGGTCATCTAATATATCGAAATATAGGTTTTCGATATTTTCAAACTTAATGGAACAAGTTTCAAGTCCTAATTCCATTGTATACAGAAGTTAGCTTTTGAAATTAGTTTATTTAAATTGATTTCATTAAATTGATTTCTACGAGTTTCGAGCCCGCACGATCAAACAACAAGTCCGATCGCTACAGAACTTGAAATCCTACAATAATTCACTGTTAGAGATCTGACGAAATTGGTTTCGTCGAAATCCGAGACAGTGGCCAAAACGGCTATTTTCACGTTAATTAAATAAATTATCATTAAATTGATTAAATCACTTTTTAATTTCAAATTTAATAACTAGCATTTTTTATCATTTTTGATTACCAAGTAATTTAAAATCTTTTAAAACAAATTTCCATGTCAAATTCAACTATTAATACTACGCTAATTACAGCATTCCAATTCCAATTGCAATAAATTCATTAATTATAATTTAAAACCCAATAAATTGATTCATTTTGATTTCAATCTTTTTATTCAATCAATCATTATTTTATGGATATAGTTAACATTGGTTTACCATTTATTACATCAATATTCTATAGTTACCATCTTAATTTACATTAACTGTAGTATTTAAATAGATTAATTGCAATTGATTTCCAATTAAATTTCAACGGATTAAATAGTGAAACAATAATTAAACAATTGTTACAACTTATGATTTCAAACACATTCTATGTTTATTGTTAACAAACAAAACTAATAAATTCACATACGGATTAATTATTCTATTTTAATCAATTCCAATTAATTACATACATTTTCACCGTTTAATACAACTTTTGGTTTATTTACCATTTACACTTTATGACCAATTATAACTTTCCAATCATTCCAATTAATTTAGATTGCATTAAAATAGTTATCAATTTTCTTAAATTAACATTATTAACATAACATTCTAGTTATGTTTCTTATTAATAAATCACAAATTTTTATTTCACACAATATTAAATTACAAAATCTTATTAAATTCAATAATTTAATTATCGGAAAATTACGGGTCGTTACTTGTTAGTAGTTCTAACAATATATATATATATATATATATATATATTCAAACTAGCATTGTAAGGTTAGTTATTCTTATTAATAGTAAAAAATTTCCGACCTTTCGACATTTTCGAAGGGTGTGCTTAGGTGTTTCTATTCCATCTATCCCTTCGATTCCGTGGAAAGCTCAATGAACTTCATAACCCAAATTAACTTTAACACTCTTTCGAAGATATGGAATTATATCCTTTGGTGACTATTTGAATTATTGCATTTGGTTTTTGACATCTTCAAAAGGTGTTAATAATGAAATAAATCATAATTTTTAATGACATGATTTCACCTGACAGGATCATGGGCTTGAAAAAGATCTCCAAGAAACCTGAAAAAGATATAGCTCTAGAGGTAGAATCTTCACCAAAGAAGGTTGAAGCCATTTCCAAACATTCTCTGATATTTTCTCAGGATGAAGTCGATGTCATTCTGAACGACTTTGGAATCACTAGAGTAGACGCCATTCCCCCTAGCGATAGCGATACTATTCAAAATCCTCCCAAAGGATACTTTGCTTATACCGCCATTCACATTTGGCATGGTGTTTTCCTTCCCTTCCCTTATTTCTTATCTAAGTTCCTGAATCATCTTTGCATTGCACCCATCCAATTATCACCAAATGTCTATACATATCTTATCTCATTGGAACTTATGGCTTTGGAATCAGGCATTCCTTCATTAAATGCTGAAGTTCTCAACTATCTAGTTCACTTGGTCAAATTTAGAAATCTAAAGATTTTCATAGCTAATCCCCCTAAGAAACCAATTTCAAAGGGAGTAAATAAATTTAGAGACTGGGAGACGCGGTTCTTTTTCGTCAAATATTTTCCAAACATTAGTGGAGTCTTCTCTTCTCCCTGTAAGTCGATCATAACCTTCATTTTTATCCAACTATTTTTTTTGCTGAATTACGTTTTCTGATTAGGTCCTGCTCCTAAAGAACTCAGAGGATAACAAAATCGTAAAGCTATTGACCACTGCTTCAAGTAGCATTAGGAATAGACTCACACTACTGACTCCTACTAATTTTTATAAACATTCCCTTCTCCTTGCTGGTCAGAGAGTTCTTAGACAACCCTCTCTTGTCCAACACACTTTTAGAAGCAAACGTTTCTTGTTTTTGGGTGATCCCAAGAATTTCTCTCCTATGTCTCCAATTTGCCCGGATCATCCTGGTAAGCTTAAGTATAGTACTTGAGATTTATTGTTGTGTTACTCCTTAGATTACTTTACTAACTTTTTTTTTGAATTTTTAGCAACTGCTCCTCCGGTCAAATTGATCGTAAGTGATCCAGCTCTTCTAACTTCTACATCTAGTGCATCATCTTTGACCTAAGCCATCGCTAGGTCGAAGATGATCGCCAAAAGAAAATTGGGCAAGATGGCTGCAGCGGGCCCTTCTCTTAAGAAAGCTAAGATTGTTGATATCCAGTCTTCTCCGCCTCTAAAAGAGGGTGAAACTATTGACGTGGGTAAAACTTTAGAGGTTTCTATTCTTGAAGCTCCTATTGATCAATCCAAAGCAACTCCATTAAAGGATGATCTCATGTCTCGTATTGTTGTTTCCGATTCTCCTAATGTCATTGAGCAGATGCAAAGAGATTTGGGAACTTCTACTCCTTCTTAGGAGTTGAACCCCTCCAGACCACATCACCATTGTTTTCCAGAGATTTCAAGAAATTGTCGATCTTTAATTGAACAACAACTTCTGTTACATTTCATATAATTTAACCTTCTTATTCTATTTCATACTAACTTTTGATCCATGTCGTACTTTTCCTTTCTGGTTTCTAAAAGCTGGTACTCTCTTCAAGAAAGCGCTTCGTCATCTTCTGGTGTGGATTCCAAGCTTCGAGAAGAAATTTTAACTTTGAGCAGTCAGATTACCTCATTTTATGCTGATAAAAATAATGCAGTAAAGGAACAGGAAAGGTTGGGGGCCTCTCTTACTCAACCAGAATCTATTATCTCTGAGGAGAGGAATGTTTGCACCAAATTTGGTCACAAACCCCAAGTATTTTGAAAGCACCAGTGTATGAATACAGATCAGCAATATTCAAACACAAATCTCAGATCTAAGCTAGCAACAAACAGCAATCCAGAAATAATGAACAGTGACGCACAATTTATAGTGGTTCGGCTATCTCCGGCCTACGTCCACTTCAAGATTTTTATCTTTTATTGATGTTCTTTGCCGGTTACAAATGATTGCAGCAGATACAATGAATAAATTCGAGTATAACAGCAATGGAAAGAACTAGAATTGAATCCGGCAGAGTCTGGACGTTGAATGGCCAAAAGGTCCCCTTTTTCTGCAGGCTTCAGGGGGCTATTTATAGGCGTAGGAAGCTGATATCGCGCCCAAACTTCGGGACACTTCTTCTGGCACGTGAGGGGGCCCACGCGACCGATCCCACCAAGTTTCGACTCGATCTGCCATCGATACGAAGCAATTTCGTATCCATCAAGAAATGATCCAATCGAGCTGAAACTTGGCAGGATTGTTCTTCACCTTGTATGCAAGCTGCTGTAAACATTTCGTTTCATTTGGATCAATGGTTCATGAGATATGATCGATACAAAATTGCAATTTTCGTGTGTTGCCGAGTTTGAAACCATGATTTTGTATCCATTCCTTTCATATCGATCGGAAGCACGCACGCGTAGTGACGTGGCGCTAATTTTAGGGATCGATCCGATCTCTGTGGCGTATTGACCGAGTTATCCGCGCGCCTTGTTCGCATCGTTATTTTACGTTGACGAAGACCATTTCTTCCCTAGTCGATACGAACTTGATGGACACGAGTAACACAGTCCGGGATCGATTCAAAGACGATCAATTCACAGACGATCGTTTCGAAATCGCTAGCTCCTGGTGAATTCGAACAAACTGAGGCGGTGTCGTCCTGATGGACACGAATCTGATGGATTCGAGTAGAGCGAGGCGACGTCATTCTGATGGATACGAATCTGATGGATTCGAATAGACCATCACCTCGACTCCTCGATGGATACGAACAACATATTTCTCTAACTTGTATCGATCATATCTCATCCATACGAACTCCGATTAACCTGAAAATTGAAACGCTGGCTTTTATGGCTTTGCTTGTCCTGTCTTGTCAATTGTAGCCCGGTCCGGTCTCGGACAAAATTCATCGATATCCATGGTGAATCTGCGATGCACAATCGATATTCATGACTAGTGATCATTGATTTTCAGTTAATTTTTGGATATCTCGGCTTTGCCAAAAGGTGGGATAACAAGGAATGCAAGATAACTCTTAGCCGATGAAAATTTGGCTTTAAAAATGGCTTTAAAAGAGTCCAAGGAAGAGAAGGCTTGGATGGTTGCTAAACAATCTTTTCTCAAAAAGAAGCTGGGGAAAAAGGAGAACTCTTTAACATTGGCCATTAACACTATTTCTGAAGCCAAGCAAAGGGTGTCGCAATTTATGAGTACTTCCCTCAATGGCATCATTCTGAATTATTACAAGGATACTCTTATTCTTGCTTATACTGACAACATTGAAAAGTGTCCAGACTTGAGCTTTCCTTCACTCGATCCTTCTCAAGTCAAAAGATTCATCGATAAAATCAAGGTAATGGAGCAAGGAATCGAAGTCCCCAAGAGAGAAGAGATCGATGCCGCCAAACTCTTATCTTTTTAAGTCCCTTCTATAGAAGGAGACTTTGATTCCGATGATGAAGAAGATGATGATGGAGTCGTCGTAGAGGAAGGCGGCAATGATGACGATAATTATGATGATAACCTTAATAACGAAGATAGAGGTCAGAGTTCAGGCGGAAAAGGAGAAGGTCATGCCGGTGCTTATGAAAAGGATGGAGATGATCTCCCCGGGGCTTTAGAAAAAGTTAATCCTGATCCTAGCGATCGTGAAACAAGCCCAACTGAACTTCCCGAGCCTTCTGATCGTGAAACAAGCCCAACCTTAATGTCGAAGAACAAAGGGAGAAAAAGCAGGTCCCGCAAACTTCAGTTCTTGTTTCTCAGGTATGGGATTCTTTATCAAAATAGCTTTCACTTCCAAGATAACAATAGTTTACATCTTTTATTTTAGATAAAGAAGAAATCTATCCAACTTTATAAAACAAAGCTTGAAAAAAAAACAAGCAGAAATAAATAAATTTTATAGAGAGTTGGATAAGCAATTAAAAGAACAAAATGCACTCTCCGACAAGTATCATAAGCTTAATAAAAGTGTCGCGGGGTTGGTGTCCTTTAAAGACCAGGAAGCTGCCCCCCGACTGAAGAGGACACGCCTTCGGTATAATAAACTTTTGGAAGAGAACCGGGAATTAATAACACTTTTCTGGATGTTTTTTGAAGAAAGGGACATCCTAGTAAACTTCTTATACAAAGCCTATTGAAGACACCCGCCCGTAGATTTTTCATATTTGGGTGATTTTAGTAGGGGTCTACTTAGGCGCTTACATAGGAGATATTTAGACGAATTTGGATCTGATCCACATCTGGGGGCTTGTTGGAATTTACCACGGGTCAAATTAATCCCTCATGAGTTGGCTCTATAAAAACTCAAATATTATAAGGATAAATTTATTTCTGAGTTATTCAAAAAGTCAATTTCGTATGAACATTTGTAATTATGTAATAACATTGATTTGTAAATTTTCTGTGCTAGTTCTTTTTATACTTAGTCGCATTTTTTTACATCATCACAGAATAAATGGATCTCAGGCAGCCTTGTTTCTAGAGATTATTTAAGTAAATATGTCGGCTTCGATCTTGAAGCCCCCAAAATTGGCTAGATATTGCTTTCTTAGAGACCTACAGAGACTTTATATGGAACATCCTCGCTTTCGTTTCGATTTTCTTGGTGAAGAAAAAGAAAAACTCCTCAAGGAAATTCGAACATATCATACCAAATTAATGTGCGATCGTGACAGTCCTGCTGCCGGGGAATGAGACTATAGCAAATATCCCTTAGTTATTACCCCAGAAGGATTTAATGCCCCTTTCGATTTGACGGTTTCTCTTTCAACTAATTCTATGAAATAAGTCAAAATTGTTGTTTCTTAACTTTAAGTGTAATGAGACAAGTATTTGATTAAAACAATAAGATTGTACTTTTCATTTTATTTCTTCTTGAATTGTAATCTCTATAGTTGTAATAAAAGAGATTGGTTATTTGAGTCTTGATTTTGTTTTTTGTTTATATAGGACTCACAGTTAGCCATCGCACCACTCTCATCGGATTCCTTATCTCGCTTTACTAGTATCAGAGATAGGTTGATTGCAGATGTTGAAAAGAGGCATATACTTAAGGATCCTCATCAGCTTGTTTTCAAGGAAATGCGGAAGCATTGGAATGGCACAGGAGATATTTGCTTCAAAAGACGATTGTTAGAAACCTCAATGATCAGATCGCCAATCTTCAAGTGGACATCAAGAATAAGAATGAAACAATTTCCATATTGAAGCGCCAAATTAAATCGAACCCCTCGATTGATTTTGATCATAAGATGTCTGAGCTTCTTCAGCAGATAAGAGATTTAGAGATTAAGTTAAAAGACAGTCAAGCTCATTGCAAATCATTAGAATTCATCATGGGGAACAACAATCCAAATATCGATTTACCGACTTCCCCAATCACCGCATCTGTTGTAAAATCAACAAGATCTTCATCTCTTGAGTTTCAAAATTTTCCTACTACAACTAATCCTCCTCCTGGTTTAGATGAAAAGGTAGTTGGAGAATGGTGTAGGAAGGTCAAATTCGAAATGATGAGATATTTTGATGACCAGCAAAGGGCGAGATATTCGCAACGCATCAATGAATACGCAGCCAAGATTCAAAGACTTGAACGTGGAAAGTATCTTCTTCAAAAGCATTTCGCTGATTTGGAAAGACAAAACAAAACCCTTAAGGGTGCTAACAAAGCTTTCAACCATGCTTTAAAGGCTCGTATTGAATCTATTGATGATGCGATGATATAAAGAAAAAGGAAAAGAAGCTTAAAGAGATTTTGTATAGCAATTAGACATATCGTTGGTCCTTTGATTGCTGAAAAACTAAATAAGGCAGTTCAGGATTTGTGAAACATAAACTTGTACTATATACTTTTAAATAATTTTATAAATTCTGTAAATTATGTAAATATCACCTGGTTCATAGTCTTTTCTTACAATGTTGTTTCCGAATCTACTTTCTGATAACTCGGACTATGGTTTTTGTATTTTCTAGCCTGTTCAATCTTCCTTATGGATCTCGTCTTCCTAAAAAGTACAAAGTAATCAATATTTCTTATCGTTAACTTGAAATCTATATAGTAGTTTATACACATCAAAAGATCCTAGCAATGGAAGTTAACAGATCATTATGTGAAAATATGATAATAAGGTGAAGTCATCCCATAATTGGATATGGTTGAATGTCTTGAAACCCATCTTTGGCAATGGCGAAAGAGAGCCAGGAATCCAACTTCAACTATATTGACAGAATACCTAAATTCTAATCATAAAGAACAAGAAATCCAATTCTAGTTTTCAATTATAGAAGTTTAAAAATTCCTCTTCTGGAGATAACTAATAGAAATCCAAGAATAATCGTTTAATAAAAGTCAAGAAATCATCATCTGGATATAAATCATAGAAAATTAGGAATCTTTATAATAGAACATCTGAAACCTAGATTCTAGCGTTAACAAGTGTTGCCTGAAAGTTTGTAGTAAAAGTCCAGTGACCCTGATTCGGGTATTAGTAAGATAGATCTCAAGTTTATTTGAAGACTAGAAATTCATAGAAATATCAATTACTCTGGAATCTAGATTCGGGCACTAATGAATGAAATTCAAAAGTTAAAAGACATGAAACCCAGATTCGGGTATTATTGCATGATAACCAGAAATCAATGATAAAGATCTCTATAATAGAAGTTCAGAGCCCAGATTCAAGCATTAATGAGCGAAGTCCAGAAATTAGTAGTAATAGCCTTGAAACACATATTCGGGTATGATGAGGACTAGAGATTAATAGTAAAAGACCCAAAACCTAGATTCGGGTTTTAATAAGTGAAGTTGTGAAATTCTCTTTTGGGAACCAGTCGGAGGCTGTAGATTCTTATTTAAGCCTTATGTTCTGCACCGCTCTTTGGGTTTATTAGTCCGTTGTTTTCTAGTGCGCTTGGTTAGCTTATCCACAAGCAGGACCCAAGGACTTACCCAACCTCCCTCTAGGATGCACTCCAGGCGGGACCGAAGGCTTGATTGGTGCCTTAGCCAGGCCATAGCGTGGTGGGACCAAGTGCTTACTCCATCCTCCCTTCAGAAGGTGCCTTGACCTGGCCATAGCATGGCGCGATCAAGGGCTTGTTGATGCTTTAACCTGGCCATAGCGTGGCATGGATAAAGGTTTACTCTAACCTCTCTCCAGGAGGCGCCTTGATCTGGCTATAGAGTGGCGCGATCAAGGGCTTGTTGATGCTTTAACCTGGCCATAGCGTAGCACGGTTAAAGGCTTACTCTAATCTCCCTCCAGGAGGCGCTTCGACCTTGCCAACTCAACGTGGAGAAAGGCTTTAACCGTTTAAGGTAATTTCCAAATTTAAGGAGAATTCAACTCCCGACCATGTAGATTTTTCTTA
Organism: Allium fistulosum; assembly: GCA_030737815.1. NCBI lineage: Eukaryota > Viridiplantae > Streptophyta > Magnoliopsida > Asparagales > Amaryllidaceae > Allium > Allium fistulosum. The sequence continues at coordinate 58,860,717 of CM060906.1, forward strand.
AAAAAGTAGTGCTTTATTGAATTCGATTAGGATCTCTTTACAAATCTATTAATTTTGCCTTGTCTGAAAAAGTTCATCACCATTCCTATAGGTGCTCTACATTCGTTTGTCTCATGCCCATTCATCATATGATAGTAGCAATAGGATCCTCCCCGATTCCTTTCATATTTAGGTTTTTTCTTCCGAGATGGCCAATAGTTGAGTTCCTCCTTGGTCAGAAAATAAACATTCTCAATCGATGTGGTAAGATTACATTCTTCAGGGAGTCCCAACTTGAGACTTGTCTTTTAAGGATGGTTTCTAGAATTTTTTTATTACTTGGTTCTAAAGCTTCACCCTCAATGACCAGCTTCCTTTTCAAAAACTTTTGAAGTTCACATGTAGGCAATGTCCTACTTGTTGCTTGATCCCAGTTTTGTGCAAAGGTGTCGTAGTCATCCACCATTCCCGCCTCGAAAATAGTGCCTTTAGTATAGAGTTGAATTGCCTTCTTCATTTGGTCAAACAAGTTATCACTCTTATCTTTTGTTTCCCCTAAGACAAAGATAGGTGTGGGGCCAATGTGAAAAGGGTTTAAACTCCATTTGTCTGGGTCATAAGATTCAGCTCTCTTTTTCTTTATGATCCTTAAAGCTTCCAATCTCAACATTTGCTCTTCATGTAGTTTAGATTGATTAATTGTTTTATCGGAGAATCCAATTGAATGTGGCTTTGAGGATCCTTGTTTAGACCTTTTGATTTTGCTAAACATGGTGATGTAAAGTCTAAAGTAGGTAAACTTGGAATAGAATTGGGTTAGAGGAAAGTAAAGTTGGAAGTTCAACAAGGGCGGAGGTTCATGCCCTCCTTCCAGTGCCAAAAATGTTAACAAAAAAATTTGTCAATACCCCAAAGCTAAGTTTAATGGGTAAGTGATTCCTTCAAAACCACCTTTCGAACAGATAGAGATAGTTGAAACCTTTCGATTCCCTTAAGCCCACCTTTCGAATAGGTTGTGACAGTTGAAAATCGTTTTATATAACCTTTCGACACGGTCGAAACACCTAAATCCTCCTTTTGTAATACCTTTCGAACTAGTTGAATTTGGTTTAGTATCCTATCGTAACCTCCCTTCGAAGTGGTTGGGGTGACTCAAGGTTTGGTCCTAATGATCTAAAGATATGAGCTAAATTAAAAGGTTTCGACTTCCTCGAAGGTAGCCTTTCGATCATGTTGAACCAAGTAGGTCATAATCAGAATCACATAGAAGCATTAGATTAGCCAACATATCCAAAAAATGCAATAAATTTGCTTTGATTATCCTTTCCTTTATTACTAGTAGCTTAAGTAATACAAAGAAGACAAATCTCCAATCTGATTTTAGAATTCGGGTTTTTAAATTCTAGAAAGTACAAGTATGAAGTGAATGAAATCGGATCCCCTAAACAAGAATCCTAGGGTCATAACTATAGGCGCTGGTTGAACCCTTTCAAATCAGACCTTTCAACCTAGTCAAAAGGAGTACCTTGATTACCTTTTGCTGCCGCAAAAGTTTGGGCGCCCTCTTACTTTGCTTTAAAATAGAACTTGATTGCTTTCGACTTCATCGAAAGGGGTTGGTGTGCTCTCTACTTTGTGTTGCTATGCTGTTGCAAGTAAGAAAAGATGTGATCTTTCGATTCCATCAATAGATGTACCTTTGTGTCTTTAAAGGAGTTAGAATATAGCAGAAAGTTTAAGCGTGGAAGGTAGCTTTCGAAGGCATACATGTTGACTGATGCGAAACCCCCATCTTTTGGCATATGAGAATGTTATATTGAATTTGAGTAAACTTTCATTTGTAATTGGATGGTTTCAACCGATTCAAAAGGCTAATATATGCTTTCGAATGGGTAGCTTTGGCCATACATTCTGTTGCGGAAGGTAAATGATGACAAAACCATTGTTTCCAAAGGGTTAGTGCTCATGAAAAAGCCTACCATCTATCGCCTTCGAAAGGTAGCTTCAACACATTCGAAACTCCTTTAGGCGTGTAAAGGTTACTGCTTCGTCGAAAGGGGTTTATCGAAGCGAAAAGATGGCTTTGTCACCTTTCGACCTCTTCAAAAGTGCTCGGCTTATCTAATTCTCTTTTGCTGAAGCATCCCTTCGACTCCTTCGAAAGGTTTTGTTAATTCCTTATGAATCCCGTTTTTATATTCTTCATGGTTTCGATAGGGTTGAAGTGAAGGCTGATGGTAACAAACATAAAGTTGGTTACCGAAAGGAACAGTCTGACCAAAAAACAAATATACATCCTAAAAAAGACTCGGTTTTACAACTTCTTCAACGTCTTCTATGAAGAAAAACTAACGGTAAAAGAATGCAAAAAGTATCAACACAATTTGGATGCATTATACAACTGCTACTCGACTGAAAATGATACTTTCATATTTGAAGAAGACAAAATGAAAATAACTGCGACTAATATAAGCTTACTTTTTGCTCTACCATTGGAAGAAAGAAACATAGAGCTGACATAAAAAATGACAAGCGAAACTATTCCAACGGAGTGTAAAGAACTTTCGAGAAGAAATTTTGGAAATTGTGCTTTCATTACAAGAAATTTGGTCGAAAGGAGAATAAAATAGGAGATAGGAAAGAAGAAAAAACAAAATGATGAAGACTTGCTACTGTTGATAGTAATGGAAATTCTATTAACATTTTTCTTCCATAACAACCAACAAAAATTAAGATGGGGAATTCTACCCATCTTGATGAATTTTGAAACATTGCACAGAATTTCTTAGCCACTGACAATATAGAAAATTTTCAGTAAATTTGTTCAAAAAATTTATCCACAAGCCAAGAAGCATGTCCGGATGCTCTATACTTACATTTGTAAGATATGTTATTCAAAATATTATTATTTGAAATAAATATTATTTTTAATAATCATATCTAACCTATTCTTTAAATGTTTATAGTATTGCATTTGTGAGAAGATAAAGCTCATCGACCAAGACGGCAACATAGTGAAGATTTACCAAGATTTGCAAGATGGGATTTGCGTAAGCTAAAAGACATAGTAGTCAAACAATTTTTGGATAATGTAAAAGAGGGTGAGGTAAGTTAAAACTCCATCTTGCCTACATTAATCAATATCATTTTAACTTCTATTTAGAATCAATTTTAGCACTTTATGTTTTTAACCATCATTTGTGATTATGCATAGTATCAGTTTTACCTCTGTATAGTATCAGTTTCAATGCTTGGTATAATTTTTGTTTCATGCAAAGTACCAATTTCAATTCTTGATATCAATTTTGTCTCTGTGTAGTATCAGTTTCAATACTTAGTATAATTTATGTCTCTACATAGTATCATTTTTAATACTTAGTATAATTTGTGTCTCTGCATAGTATCAAATTTGCCTCTATATGATATCAGTTTAGCTTCTGCATCGTATCAGTTTCAGTACTTGGTATCATTTTTGTCCCTACATAATATCAGTTTTGCCTCTATATGGTATCCATTTTGCTTCATCATTGTATCAGTTATAATCACTATAGTACTTGGTATAATTTTTAACACCGCACAATATCAGTTTATAATTCTACATAGTATCAGTTTCATAACTGTTATTTTTTCTTCTATTAAAAAATTAGTTACAATTGTCAGTTATAACATATTAGTTATAACACAATATCATAGCTTAAAACTAATGAAAAATTTCCCTTCGAATTATACATGCAAAAGAAATAACTAATATTCTTCCACATGAAGCAAGGCTTCTTCAAACAGCATCAACAACAAGACAATTAAGCAACAAAGAAAAAGAAAAGAAAGGCAAATAACTTGAAGAAGCCGAACAAACTTTTGAATCATTTGAAGAAGATGTAAGCATTAGAGTCTTGTAAATGCATATAAAAGATTTGGAAGACGAAGCTAAAAAAACAAAGACGCAATTGGGAAAAGTAAAGAAGATGTGGTTAGAAGTTAAGAAGGAAATTTTGAAATTGATACAAGAACTGAGAGAAATGAAATCAAGACTTCAAGAGAACGAAGAGAGAAATTTAGAGGCTAAAGTAGAAAAATCTGCACATAGTAGATGAACCTGACAGTGTATTGGATCAACATACACCTGTAGAGACTGAAATACAAAACACAAAAAAGAAAACCACACCTGAAAATAGGGAAGAAAAATTTGAAGAGACAAATGCTCAGCCCTATGTAGAAAATGTCCATACGACAACTGAAATGAATGAAGATACATGCTTAGAGATGGAAGCCAAAATGCAGAAAAGAGATCCGCAACTAAAAAGAATAAAGAAGAAACTGCGGAATGTCAAGTATAAAATGTGCTTCTAATAAATCAAGATACACCTATAGACATAGCAAAAGAAAATGCAAATTAGACTCAAACAAAAAATACAATGGATGAAATTCAAGAGAATGAAACAACACCTAAAAAAATGAAGAATAAAATGAAGAAACAATTGCTAAGCCTTATATAAAACAAGTCCACCAAGCAACTAAAAAAGTCAATATATGCATAGAGATGGAAACAATAACTAAAATGCATGAAAAAGTTCTCCAACCAAATCAAGATACATCTATGGAGACAACAAAAGAAATTGTAGACATGGTGGACAAAACAAATGACATGGTTTTGTAAAAAATTAAGATAAAATGGTAGAAAAAGAAACGGAAGAGGTGCAAAACATGGAAGAAGATACCACTATCAAAAGCCAAATTGTATCCTACCATGATTTAATACTTGACTTCACTCCTCCATCTTTCAAACTCTGTGACTCATGAGAGTTTGAAACGCAACAAACTGAACAAGGTCAAAAAAAGAAACCAACAAAACTTGCTGGTTAAAAAAGGAAAACAACAGTAAGAAAACCAGCTTCTTATGTGCAAAGAGTAAAAGGAAGAATGGGAAAAGGAAAAGAAAGCCACGACTTTGACTATAGTCAACGGGTGACAAAAATAGCATATAAGCCAAAAATAAAAAGAAAAAAAAAACAAAGATGATGAAAAATAAGTACATAAGAATCCAACCCAGAGCTAATTGCAGTAATAGAACTAACACTTTCAGATTTAGGACTAGGACACTTCAAATGCTTAACATACTTAAACAAAGAACAACAAGGCGTAATCAAAACTTTATTTGCTCTAACATCATCACAAAAGTAAGTTTACAACTATTTATACCAATGCTACATATTAAAATACCTTTAATTAATTGATTCATATCTTTTTGTTAAAACAGTGAAGTAGCATAGGAGGACAACGGCACAATCAAAGGAGAATGCATAATAACAAAAAACACTATGACATGTTCTTGAAGGAAATTATACGGATGGATAGGTACATAAATTTATTTTTTTGCTTAATAATACTGCTATCAATCAAAATAATTACAAAAACTAATACCTAATAGTTGTTTGATTAGATTTCATGCTTGGTTATTTTATAAATTATTTTGACTGTTGTTTATAACAAAACTAATATCTATATATAAGCAAAAATGATACCTATTTTTGTTTATTATAAGTTGATTTCTATAAATTTAATTATTTAGTTGACCATCGTGTATGATAAAAGTGATACCAAAGTGATGCAAAATAGATATCTAGTAGTTGTTTGATTGGAATTAATGCTTGGTTATTTTATAAATTATTTTGACTGTTATTTATTACAAAACTTATACTTATATATATGCAAAACTGATACCTAGTTTCTTTTTAATAAAAGCCAATGCTCTGTAATTTTAATTATTTAGTTGACTGCCATGTATGACAAAAGTGATACCAAAGTAATGAAAAAATGATACCTAGTAGCTGTATGTTTGGAGTTGACCATTATTCCTTTATAAATTATTTTGACCATAATTTATATCAAAACCGATACCAAAAATGATACCTAGTTTCTGGTTGATAAAACATGATGTTCGTTAATTTTAGAAACTATATCGAGTATCATGTACAACAAAACTGATATCAAATCAATGCAAAACTGATACCCAAATGTCATTTGATTGGAGTTGATGCTTAGTTATTTTTATACTTTTCAATATATACTACCATTATTAACATTATTGATAATGTTTATATTATTTAATATTGCTTCAGCAATAACAAAAAATTACAACTTCCTATTGTTAAAATAGATAATCGATCGGTATATATCTAAATGTGGCCTGGCAGTGCATAACTATGCATTCACGACAACAATGGCGGTAAATAGAACTTTAATATGCAAGTACATAATAATTGCTACACACATTGTAGTGTAACTTATTTTTGTATTTAACAGAAAGCGATAGTCTTTAATATACAAAGTATAAAAAATCATTTGGTCCTGCCCATGCTTGAAGAAATCGTGCTAGATAAATATGCAAAAGCTATTTATTTTTATCATTGGACATTAGTAACTTTAAGATACCCAATAATGCAATGGTGTAATTTAGATTCTTTACGTCATAGAAGATCAAATGACAGAAACAACCATAGTCTAAAAGAAGCATGAAATTGGTATGATATTTTTTTCAAAACAAATTAACTAATATATGTGAAACAAAGGGAACACTAGCTAACTTTGTATCATTTTATCTTTAATAAAGAAAATAAGTTGAAGAAATGCTGCAAGAACTCTGGGAAAAAAAGATATACAAGATATAGAAGTGAAGCCAGACGAAATGCATCAGATAGAGTGTGCACGGCAAGCATCGAACACGTAAGCTATATTTTTGTCAAAAATGATACCCACTAAGAACAAAATTGATACTAGAACTAAAACTGATAGTGATACTGAATTGATAGTTACTTGTTACTTAGAACTTGTTATCTATTTGCATTATAATCTTTTGTATAAAGTTCTATATATCTTTATATGCCTATTACATTGAGTTGAATTTTCTTGATACAGAAGCTATTATTATCTTTCAATTCAATAAACATTTGTTTTAGATCAAAACTGATATGCACATGCAGACAAACTGATATCTACAGGCACAAAACTAATACCTACATATGTGAAACTGATATTAAATTGTATATAATCAAAACCGAAACAAAACAACTATCACAAATCACAAAAATGATACCTACAGGCACTAAAATTGGTACTAAAACTGATGCTAACATTGATATTAAAATTGTTAATTACTTTGTTTCAAAGCATATTATCTGTTTGCACCATTATCTCTTAAATATAGTGTTTTATATTTGTTACATACTTGATACTACAAGTGATGCAAATTGATACTAATAATATATTTTTCTTTAAACATGGTCGACTGCGGTATATACATCATGATATTCATCGTATCCTTGAATAAGAGCAAAATACCAATCAAAATAAAACCTGAACAAATATTGAAAAAAAGAGCAAGATTCATGTATAAGATACCGAAGGACAATGATCACTGTTGGAATTTAGCCAAGTTCAGGCTGGAAGAAGAAGAAAAATAAAGAAGTGAATTTGTTGCAAAAACTGCTGTTATGTTCAACTGAACTAATATACATTTGAGATGCTGTGTTAGAACTAATTGAATTTGTTGTAAAAATAAAGTAGTGCAAAACTCATGCCTAGTACCTGTTTGATTGAAATTCATGCTTGGTTATTTTACAAATTATTTTAAATGTTACTTACAACAAAGTCGATGCCTATATCTATGCAAAAATGATACCCAGTAGCTGTTTGATATAATATGAAGCTCTATAATTGAATTATTTAGTTCACTGTCATGTATGAAAAAAGTGATACCAAAATAGTACAAACTCATACCTAGTAGCTGTTTGATTGGAATTCATACTTGGTTATTTTATAAATTATTTAACTATTATTTATAACAAAACTAATACCTACATATATGCAAAACTGATACCCAGTAGCTCTTTGGTATAATTTGACAACAACACTTTGCCAAACATCACTTTTACACTTCTAAATCATACATTGAGTTGCCAACTGTTCACTATAACATAGTCTACATTATATATTGACATTTAGGCTCATAATTCTTCTCATAGTTTTGCACTTCACAACTAAACAAAAAAAAATTGCAGTCACTTCAAAACTAGAAAGAAAATAAAAATCACCATGTAAAAATGATACGAATAGCATTCAAAAAACAATACAATAATTGTTATTATACCTCAAACTGATATTAAAAGCATATAAAAATTGATACCGTAATTTGTAATACCTGAAACTGATACTAATAGCATACAAAAACTGATACGACGTTTTTACATGCTTGAAACTAACACTAATAGTACCAAAAACTAATACCAAACAACAAATAATAATGAATAAGCTGAATAACATAAAAACATAATAACACACCACTTCTCATGCTACATATATACTCCAAAACACATAACAGTCAACTAAATTTGATACTATATAACAAAGTTCAACTACAAATAGCAAATCAATATCAAATTTAGTATATGCTAAACCGGTATACTTATATAAACAAATTCAATTACATAAAAATGCCAAAAAGACATACAACCAAGTATAACTCTTAAAAAATTCATAAAAACATGAAAATCAAATCATATCTTCTTATAAGCTTGACAATGACATTTACTATGACCATATTTCTTGCATACACTAAATCTATTTTGCTTATTCTGAAAATATGCAAATCCTTCTTTCCATTTTATAGAGGGTCTACCAGCACCTCGTTTCTTCTTAGTAACTTAACACTATCTTCAACACTTGCATCAACAATAGGGTTATCAAAATTAGGAATATGATTAATAGCATTAGCATAAGAAGAAAGATATGCATCCACGGTGAAATAATAATCAACAAAATCATAAACGGACAATTTTGACTTGTTCATGCACTTAATAGTATGAGTACAAGGAAATCATGTAACTTTCCATCGATTGCAACTACAGATCCGTTCTTTAAGATAACACGATGAGAGTTTGAAGATTTCACTTCAAAAACAAACTCTGAAGACTTGTATACATCCCATCCAAATCCTTCTTTTACCAATTCACTTAAACAAAACTCAATAGAAGGACAAATAGTAGTATTCCACAAATGACACTCCTCTCTTCTTCTAGCCATTTGTTCCATAACTTTAACATGAATACCATCTAAACATGTAGTAATAGGCAATGCTCATTCATCCAAAATCCAATTATTAAAATTTTAAGCAACATTTGAACTATGTTCATCGTAAAGTTTCCTTTGAAAAAAAACAAATCAGCCCACTTATCATAAGGCATATACTTTAAAAAATCGCTGCAGCAACACCACCTATTTCACAAAATTTAGAACGTGCTTCTTCAAATCCATACAAATTAGAAGCTTTAGAAAACATTTTTAACAAATCAGCAATAGAAAAATTGGCATTCTTTGCCATTACAGCTGAAAGAAGATTCTGTTCTATATGAAGATAGCGGTAACTATGAAAGGATGAATGAAAAACTTCACGAACACCTAAAATCAAACCTTAATGGCGACCCGACATAAAAAATCAAATCACGATCTTCTTGAAGAATTTGTTTTAAATGATGCAAAAACCATTTCCAAAACCATTTCCAAAACCATATAGTATTTTCTAGAGAAACTAAACCTATAGCTAAAGGAAAAAAAACCTGCAAATAAAAAAAGACATTGAAAAAAAAATTAATCAATTGTCAACTTAAAACTGATACCTAAAAACTGCTACCTGAAAAACTGATACCTAAAATCTAATAACTACATTCTAATTCTATACAATAAAACATGTTTAAATTCAAATATCTACAAACCGATACTAAGCAATAATCAAATACACATCAATGCCGCAAATGCAAAAAATAGCACTTTTTGCACAATAAGTTCTACAAAAAACCGATACGAACAAAACCTAACAAAACGATACTAAGAAAATCTAAAAAACTAATACTAGTTAGTTTTCACAATAATCACACAACATAACCACATAACTCACAAACAAACAAAAATAAAAACTTAACTTGGTTACCATTTTTTGTAGTTGTATACATCAAATATCTGGACGTTCCCTCAAAAGAGTAGCATCTAAAAAAATCATAGCTCGACAATGCTTGAAACCAAGTATACAAGCATAAAACCAACATACACCCTCTCAAATTAATTACTATAGGGATTAACATTCATCTCAACATAACTACCTAGATTATACTTCTTCAATGCTTCCAAATACCAACTCAAATCGTTGTAGGACATAATGTCATTACCATGCAACTTCATCAAAGCATGTTGTTTTTCGGAATAAGCAAAAGAGTAAGACAAAGTAAGATTGTATTCTCTTTTAAAATCATCTATTATATCTTTAGGCTTCTAACTAGGACAATCATGAATCTCATCAATGATCAATGACTTGACAAATGCACTAGAAAGATGTGGATTGTTAACATTTTTAAGACCAGCCTCATAAGAATGATCACTAACCATATGTCTGACGAAAAACCTACTTGGTTATCCTGAATCACAAGAACCATGCACTTTAAAAAGACAACTATCCTTAGAAGAAGAGCAAATAGCAGCAATTCTCGTAGCATAATTCTTCAAAAATACTAACTCATAACCCTTTTGAAGTTGGTATGAATTTTTGGTAATGCCTTTTGGATTATCTAATGCCACTTCAACTTTTCAAGCACTCGTGAATTCTATTTTTAAAAGATTTTTAAGACAATTCATTTTAGTATTTTTTGATGATATTCTTATGTATAGCAGATCATGGGATAGACACATTCAACATCTAAGAATTGCACTACAAGATCTACAAGACAATCGGCTGATTATCAAACTATCAAAATGCTCTTTTGCTGAAGAAAAGCTTCAATATTTAGGTCATATCATTTTAGAGAATGGTACTGCAGTTGACAAGGAAAAAACAAATGCAGTATTAAATTAGCCACGACCACAAAACATCAAAGCTCTCAGGGGATTTTTAGGACTATCTGGCTATTATAGAAAATTCATTCAACATTATGGAATTATTGCAAAGCCATTAACAACCATGCTAAAGAAAAACTCATTTTATTGGAATGAAGATGCAACAAAAGCTTTCTATAAATTAAAAACTTGCCTTATCAATCCTCCGGTCCTTGCCATGCCAAACTTTAATAAAGAATTCATAATCGAATGTGATGCCAGTGGATCAGGTGTTGGAGCTGTACTACTTCAAGACAATAAGCCACTTGCTTACATCAGCCAAGCTTTGAATGGAAAGAATTTATAGTTATCCACTTATGAAAAAGAACTTCTGGCATTATTATTAGCAACAAAAAATGGTCTCAGTATCTGATTGGTAGAAAGTTTATTATCAGAACTGATCATCAAAGTTTACAGTACTTATTATCACAGAAGTTAACTATAGGAATACAAGCAAAGTCGTGGCTAAACTTCATGGCTACGATTATCAAGTAGAATATAAAGTTGGCAAAGAAAACATTGTGGCAGATAGTTTATCTAGATTACATGAAAACCCATCAGTGTAAGATATCTCTCTAGTGCAAGTAGACTGGATAAGGGAATTAAGGAATGAAGTCCAACAAAGCCCTCTCTATGAAGTCAAGAAAGAAAAAAATTTAAATGGAGAATTATTGGCTGATAGATACAAGATTGTTGACAACTTGATTTTTTATAAAGGAAGAATACTTTTAGATCATAGTAAAAATTCCTTATTAAATATAATACTTGTTGAATTTCACTCTTCACCTCTTGGAGGACATGCTGGTGTGAATAAAACAAAGAAAAAATTGTCCAGAATCTTCTTTTGGAAACATATGAAATCCACAGTTGAAACTTTTATTAAACAGTGTGATGAATGTCAACGAGCAAAATCAGAAAATATTCCTTACCCTGGTCTTCTGCAGCCATTGCCAATTCCAGATCATGTGTGGACTGACATTTCAATGGATTTCATTACCCATCTACCTAAAAGCAATAAAGCCACTGTGATTTATGTAGTAGTTGACAGACTTTCAAAATACACTTACTTCTTTGCTTTGCAACATCCATTCACAGCTAAGCAAGTTGCTAAGTTTTCTTTGATGGAATTTTCAAGCTTTATGGCATGCCTGCAACAATAATCTGTGATAGAGATCAAATTTTTCTTAGCAATTTTTGGCAAGAAATCTTCACTTTAGAAGGCTGCACACTTAAATATACTTCGGCCTATCATCCACAAATCGATGGCCAAACTGAAATTATAAATAAAATCTTGCAAAACTACTTCAGATGCTTCATCTGCCACAAATCAAAGGACTGGACAAAATGGTTGACTCTAGCAGAATTTTGGTACAACACTTCTTGGAAGGAATATACAAAATTAACACCATATGAAATTGTTTATGGAAGACAACCTCCTACACTTTTATCTTATGTACCAAACACTGCAAAAGTTCAATAAGTGGAAGAGGAATTATTTTCTAGAGATACCACTTTACAATTTTGAAGGATAATTTACATCTTGCGCAATAGAGAATGAAGAAGCAGGCTGATGTGCATTGAACAGAAAGACAGTTTGACATTGATGATTGGGTATATTTAAAACTTCAACCCTAAAGAAAAATTTCAGTAAGTTCAACAAATACTACAAAGCTATCTCCCAAATATTATGGTCCTTTCAAAATTTTACAAAAAATTGGTGAAGTTGCTTACAAATTGGATCTGTCTGAAACCGCAAAGATACATCCTGTTTTCCATCTCTCTCAGCTTAAAATGAAAATAGGCTCACTCATTATTTTACAGCAAGACATACCATCTTTCACTGATACAATGGTTGATGAACCAGAGAGCATAATTGACAGGCGAATGGTTCCAAAAAACAACAAATCAATTGTACAAGCCTGGTTAAATGAAAAATAAACCACTTACTTATGCTACTAGGGAAGAATATTGGGATTTAATAAAGAAATTTCCAACATTAGACCTTGAGGCAAGGTCTTTTTTTAAAGTGGAGGGGAGCTGTTATGCTCAGACAATTCAACAAACACTTAATGGGCACTCAACTGAAGATGGCATTTCATCAAACACTTGTGAAAAGAAGCCTCCCCATACACCTCGGTTAGCTGGAACCAAATGAACTGATGCTAAAGGAACAAGAGGGGATACATATGCAAGTTTATACTGACTGAAGCATGAAACAACGAAGAGCAAGCTGAATTAAAGACTGTTCATGTCGTGCATGTGCACACATGCACGGCTTATTATCTTGGCAAACTATCTTTTGTAATTTGCAAGTGCAGCAATGTAAATTAAAATAATGATTAGGAGTGTTAGCCAAAACTACTGTAACGGCTAGTTTGAAATAGTCTACTTGATCAGCATTATAAATAGAAAATGAAAGCCATGTAATAAAGAGGAGAGAAATATAATAAAAATAACAAGTTTCTTACTCCTACAATTGTTCTTATTGCTGTTCATTTTTCACCTTTGTTGTTCATTCTATTATTCAATAAGTGAATTCCTTCACCACCTTCTTCTATTGATTCTAATTCCTATTGTCATCTTCTCCTTCTCATTTCTGTTATATCATCATTGCACTCAGATCATTCCTGCATATAAACACATCATTGTTCATTCCATCATGACACACACCAGATCTCAATATCAAAAGAGAAAAGATCATAACAATTTGGTACCAGATCCTTTTGGTGAGCACAACACTAACCCTTACCACAAAAGTTCCTCACGAGACAGTTCTGATGATAGTGAAGATGCCCCACCATTAATTGATTCTGTCAACATAGAAGATCTATCACAACAAGAGAGGTGACAAAAGCAAGATCTGATTAACAACAGGACTACATTATCACTCAAGAAACTAGAAAAAAATTCACAAGAAATATCAATTGGGCTATCAAGAAACACTCAGGGTATTCAAGATCTTCAAGAAATGATGGTGAATTTTTTTTCCAGAAATTAAAGAAATTAAATCTCAAAAATATCCTGAAGTAATTCAAGGAATTCAAAGATCGGACACCAACAGATCTTCTTCTTTACCACAAAATTCAACTCAGCAATGCAATAATAGATCTAGCATCTATGTGCCATCAAGCAATAGGCCACCAATCTTGTCAAGACCAGACACATTCACTGTGGATAATTCTTCATCAAAGCTCCCTGCTCACCACACAAATCATCCTGCAGACAATACTAAATTCAAAATAAAAATGGATTTCCCACAGTACATAGGAGAGGACAGAGTAATATACTGGATTCGACAAGCGGAACAATTTTTCAATACAATAAAACAGATATTCTAGAATGGGTTCACATATGTTCATACCATCTCAAAAAAGAAGCATTACAATGGTTCTACAGATATTCACATACTGTTACTGATTATGATCAATGGTTAGTCTTCTCTAAAGCTATTCAGGTACGCTTTAGCACTAATGATCTTGTTAGGCCATATGATACATTCTCATCTCTTAAACAAACAACCACTATTATGCATTATGTCAATCAGTTTGAACAGCTAGAAGGATTAATTGAACACATTACACCCACTCATCTTTTACAAAAAAAATTGGGAGGGTTGAAAGAAGAAATTAAATTTGATGTTATAGCTGCAAACCCAATAGATTTTGATTCAACGGTTTCTTTAGCAAAAAAATTTGAAACAAGGTGGCTTGCAAAAAAGAAAAACAAAAAGAAATCTTCCTTTAAAAATTCTACAGATAATGACCAGTCTTTTGTTCCCCAATCTGGTCCTACTCCTGTTGATAAATTTTCAAAATGTAAAAAATTAACATCTCAAGAATTATTACACAAGAAAAAAAAATTGTTGTGGGTGTACTGAAAAATATCATTTTGGTCACAAAAGTAAAACTAAACAGATTCATGTTATGGAGGGAATTATAGACTTGGGAAACAATTTTACTATTGATGATGAATTTTCTAAGGATAATATACAATCTCCTAAATCAAAAGATGGCCAAGAAAACGATAAAACTTTATTTTCTATTTCTATTAATGCCTTGTTAGGAATTCCTACACTTCATACTATCAAAGTAAAAGGCAAAATTAATAACAAAACTGTTATTTTATTAATTGACTCTGGGTCAACACATAGTTTTATTGGTGATAAATTAGCCCAGAAACTAAATCTACCAAGGCACCAAACAAAATCATATGAAGTACAGGTAGCAAATGGTCAAAGGCTTCAAGGTAAAGAATTATGCTCTCAAATTTTATTACATTGTCAAGGTTGCAAAATGCCTATAGATTTATTGATATTACCAATGGAAGGTTGTGATATAGTTTTAGGTACACAATGGATGCGAGAACTTGATGAAATTTGTTTCAATTTTAAAAAACTTCAAGTCAGATTTTTTTTATAAAGGCACTGAATATAACCGGCAAGGGTTATTAGCTTCTGATATTAAACATCTCAATGACAAAAATATTTCAAAATAAATAAACCATGCTAGTTTAAAATTCATGCTTTTGACTTCATCCCTATCTGTTTCAAAAGAAATAAATATGCATCCCTATTATTCAAAATTTGCTTACTGATTTTCCTACTGTAACTTCCTCTCCTCAATTTTTGCCACCCAAAAGACATTGTGACCATCAAATACCACTATTACAAGGCTCACAGCCTATTTGTCTTAAGCTATATAGACATTCATATCATATTAAAAATGAACTTGAGAAATTAATTAATGAGATGTTGGCCTCTAGTATAATTAGGAATAGTAACAGTGCTTTCTCTGCTCCAGTAGTGATGGTTAAGAAGAAGAATGGCTCATGGAGACTTTGTATAGATTATAGAGGATTAAATAAAATAACAATTAAAGATAAATTTTCTATTCCTCTAATTGATGAACTTTTGGATGAGCTTAATGGTTCAAAGTTTTTTACAAAACTTGATCTCAAATCGGGATATCATTAAATTTGAATGCATGAAAATGACATCCACAAAACATCATTTAAAAATCATGAAGGGCACTATGAATTTCTGGTAGTGCCTTTTGGATTATCTAATGCCCCTTCAACTTTTCAAGCACTCATGAATTCTATTTTTAAAAGATTTTTAAGACAATTCAGTTTAGTATTTTTTGATGATATTGTTGTGTATAGCAGATCATGGGACGAACATACTCAACATCTAAGAATTGCACTACAAGTTCTACAAGACAATCAGCTGATTATCAACTATCAAAATGCTCTTTTGCTGAAGAAAAGGTTCAATATTTAGGTCATATCATTTCAGAGAATGGTATTGCAGTAGACAAGGAAAAAAAACAAATGCAGTATTAAATTGGCCACAACCACAAAACATCAAAGCTCTCAAGGGATTTTTAGGACTATCTGGCTATTATAGAAAATTAATTCGTCATTATGAAATTATTGCAAAGCCATTAACAGCCATGCTAAAGAAAAACTCGTTTTACTGGAATGAAGAGGCAACAGAAGCTTTCTCTAAATTATAGACTTGCCTTATCAATCCTCCAGTCTTTGCCATGCCAAACTTTAATAAAGAATTCATAATCGAATGTGATGCCAGTGGATCAGGTGTTGGAGCTGTACTACTTCAAGACAATAAGCCACTTGCTTACATCAGCCAAGCTTTGAATGGAAAGAATTTACGGTTATCCACTTATGAAAAAGAACTTCTGGCATTATTATTAGAAACAAAAAAATGGTCTCAATATCTGATTGGTAGAAAGTTTATTATCAAAACTGATCATCAAAGTTTACAGTACTTGTTATCATAGAAGTTAACTACAGGAATACAAGCAAAGTGGTTGGCTAAACTTCATGGCTATGATTATCAAGTAGAATATAAAGTTGGCAAAGAAAACATTGTGGCAGATAGTTTATCTAGAATACATGAAAATCCATCAGTGCAAGCTATCTCTCTAGTGCAAGCAGACTGGATAAGGGAATTAAGGAATGAAGTCCAACAAAGCCCTTTTATGAAGTCAAGAAAGAAAAAAATTTAAATGGAGAAATATTGGCTAATAAATACAAGATTGTTGACAACTTGATTTTTTATAAAGGAAGAATACTTTTAGATCATAGCAACAATTCCTTATTAAATATAATACTTGCTGAATTTCACTCTTCACCTCTTGGAGGACATGCTGGTGTGAAGAAAACAAAGAAAAAATTGTCTAAAATCTTCTTTTGGAAGCATATGAAATCCACAGTAGAAAATTTTATTAAACAATGTGATGAATGTCAACGAGCAAAATCAGAAAATATTCCTTACCATGGTCGTCTACAGCCATTGCCAATTCCAGATCATGTGTGGACTGACATTTCAATGGATTTCATTACCCATCTACCTAAAAGCAATAAAGCCACTGTGATTTATGTAGTAGTTGACAGACTTTCAAAATACGCTTACTTCTTTGCTTTGCAACATCCATTCACAGCCAAGCAAGTTGCTCAAGTTTTCTTTGATGGAATTTTCAAGCTTTATGGCATGCCTGCAACAATAATCAGTGATAGAGATTCAATTTTTCTTAGCAATTTTTGGTAAGAAATCTTCACTTTACAAGGTTGCACACTTAAATATAGTTCGGCCTTTCATCCACAAACCGATGGCCAAACTGAAATTATAAGTAAAATCTTGCAAAACTATCTCAGATGCTTCATCTGCCACAAATCAAAGGACTGGACAAAATGGTTGACTCTGGCAGAATTTTGGCAACACTTCTTGGAAGGAATCTACAAAATTAACCCCATATGAAATTGTTTATGGAAGACAACCTCCTACAATTTTATCATATGTACCAAACACTGCAAAAGTTCAACAAGTGGAAGAGGAATTATTTTTTAGAGATATCACTTTAAAATTTTGAAGGATAATTTACATCTTGCGCTACAGAGAATGAATAAGCAGGCTGATGTGCATTGAATAGAAAGACAGTTTGACATTGATGATTGGGTATATTTAAAACTTCAACCCTATAGAAAAATTTCAGTAAGTTCGACAAATACTACAAAGCTATCTCCCAAATATTATGGTCCTTTCAAAATTTTACAAAAAATTGGTGAAGTTGCTTACAAATTGGATCTGCCTGCAACCGCAAAGATACATCATGTTTTCCATGTCTCTCGGCTCAAAAAGAGAAATAGACTCACACATTATTTTACAGCAAGACACACCATCTTTCACTGATACAATGGTTGATGAACCAGAGAGCATAATTGACAGGCGAATGGTTCGAAAAAACAACAAACCAATTGTACAAGTCCTGGTCAAATGGAAAAATAAACCACTTACAGATGCTACTTGGGAAGAATATTGGGATTTAATAAAGAAATTTCCAACATTAGACATTGAGGCAAGGTCTCTTTTTAAAGGGGAGGGGAGTTGTTATGCTCAGACAATTCAACAAACACTTAATGGGCACTCAACTGAAGATGGCATTTCATCAAACACTTGTGAAAAGAAGCCTCCCCATACACCTCGGTTAGCTGGAACCAAAGGAACCGATGCTGAAGGAACAAGAGGGGATACAGATGCAAGTTTATACTGACTGAAGCATGAAACACCGAAGAGCAAGCTGAATTAAAGACTGTGCACGACTTATTATCTTGGCAAACTATCTATTGTAATTTGCAAGTGCAGCAATGTAAATTAAAAACATGATTAGGATTATAAATAGAAAATGAAAGCCATGTAATAAAGAGAAGAGAAATATAATAAAAATAACAAGTTTCTTACTCCTGCAATTGTTCTAACTGCTGTTCATTTTTCACCTTTGTTGTTCATTCTATTATTCAATAACTGAATTCCTTCACCACCTTCTTCTATTGATTCTAATATTGATTCTAATTCCAGCTGTCATCTTCTCCTTCTCATTTATGTTATATCATCACTGCACTCTGATCATTCCTGCATCTAAACACATCGTTGTTCATTCCATCATGACACACACCAGATCTCAATATCAAAAGAGCAAAGATCATAACAATTTCTTTCAGGCCATAGCTTACTATCGAAAATTTTGAGAATCCTCATTAGCAAAACTACTTTGGAGTTCTCCATCTTGTTGTCTGGAACATGATATTCCATTCCCGAACGCTATCTCTTGTAGGCTGGTGGTAACCACCGTACGACATTAATCTTTTCCATATAGAGTAGGAGAAGCGACACTTGAAGAAAAGATGGACATTAAATGCCTCATCGTTACCACATAGAACACAAAGAGAAGAGTCGATCTAACCTGTGTGGACAAGTTTGTTTTTGGTGAGTATGGAGTTCGGCATGACTCTCCAGAGAAGTAAGATGTATTCCTTCTAGCCCAAGGGAAACAAGGTGTTTGATGGAATGTCTGAAGAGCAGAGTAAGTTCCACAGATAGAGTGAGGATTATTAGTAGGGTTCCATTGAACTAATGCATAATTAGGGTTATACTTCAGGGCAGAAATAGTTTTGCGCATGGTTCTCATGGTCGTGTTACTAGAGTGTGGAAAAATAACATATCCTTCATAGATTAGTTGCATGCAGGAGCGGAGTCCGGCCGGGATTCCAGATTGAAGTCTTTGGATATAGGAGGAGTTAACTTAATGAAAGGAAGGATAGTGGACCTGAGATTGAGGCCATGGTCATCAGCCCATGGGTCTTACCAGAAGCTGGGTTTAATCAAAGAGGTGGGATTCAACTTAATGAAAGGAAGGATAGTGGACCTGAGATTGAGGGATCTCCATAGCTAGCCAGCTTGAATCAGTTAGCACTTCCATCATCCAGAAATTGTTACTCTTCATGTTATGCTTCTTAGTCCATAAGACCCACAGACTAAAATGATCGTTTAGAAGCCAGTTAAAGTGCTTGGAAGCTGCTGCAATATTACATTTAGTAATGTCAATGATCCCAAGGCCACCATAACTGACAGGGAACAGCAGTTTTTGTGAAGGACTTCAGGGTCAATATTTTGGTAGAATGAGGGTCACCATGCCAGAGAAAATGGTTGATGGCCTTGTTGACCATATTTTTGAGCTTGATAGGGAGAATATAATGCATAGACCAAAAGTTCATCTTGGAAGTAGCAATGGAGTTGATTGAAGTACGTTTACCACCTTGAGAAAGGGTTTGATTGGGCCAGGAGTTGAGTTTTGAGGTAAGCTTTTCACACAAGGGCATGCATTGATCAGTAGTGGTGATTCTCGAGGTAATCAGAGGCATGCCAAGATAAGATGAGTTCACTGGCATCGGAGCAACTGTTGGGTGTCTTATGGTATCATCTCTACTGGTACTTGAAAGACCTGCAACAAGGATGCGAGATTACAATTTGTTTATTTTGAGCCTAGTCATATTATAGAAAAGCTCAGCAATGTCAAGAATCCAAGTGATAGAACATGGTTGGGCTTAGTTAGGCAAACCAAGCCATCAGCAAACATCACACTAGTGATTAATGGATCCTTGCGTTTGGGGTGTATTTGCTGGGTTTAATTAAAGACTTCCATCATAATTATGAATAAATAAGCTGAAATTGGATCATCCTGTCGAATACGTAGATGGCTGCAAAATATCCATGGGGAGATCCATTGAGAGAAACATAGTAATGAGGACTTGAAATACTACAGTAGATCCATGTAATGAATGGAAGAGGGAACTTCATCATGTAGAGAGTGACTGCAGTTGATTTCCAACTCAAGCTATCAAAAGCTTTGTGTATATCAAGTTCAAGTAAGCATCTTGGGGTAGTATATTTTCTGTTATTACCTTTTAAAAACTCTTGAAATATTAGTCGGAGAAGGTGAGATTATTGAAGTAGGAGGCTAATTAGCATGTAAAATATTGGTTAGAGACTGGATTTTGTCATGTATGTTTGAGTGTGTCAAATTCTTGTCCTGAACTTCTTTGCTTGGCTTATTATGATGCAATGAACTGCTTGCAATAGATGAACTGTTGTTTGAAATTTGAATCTGGTTCTTGTCTTGAGTGGATGTGGTTGCATGTTTGGTTGAGTCTTTCTTTGAGTTAGAAGTTGAATTGGTGAAAGAGAATGGATTCAAGTTGTTTTTGCTGTGGAGCAAATGATCACTGGTACAAATTCTCGAAGCGGGATCAGTTATAGAAGTGTTATAGAGTGTTGTACTGCCCTGAGCATTCTTATTTTGCACTGTTCGTGATTATCCTATCCCTGATTTTGGCTTTTATGTCCATCTCTTGTTAGAATGCGCAGGTCTAAATGTTACATACTCGTTTTTTTTTCCTCTCATTAGTCTTTGTAGTATCCTGTGCATGAATATGAACTAGTTGTGCACATCTAGTGTCACTGTGCATGTCACCATAAGAACTATCGGCATGGTTAGTGCATTGTGCAGTTTCATTGCCAAAAATCATGCAGTTAGTACAAATAAAAGGACACCAATCATACTTTACCTCAAAATTCAGACAATTATCGCCTATAACACTTTGTGTCTCCGGTGGTTCATGGGGTTTCATTTTGTACGGACCTAGCATAGACCTAGTGGGGGCTACTGCCTCCACTCAATTTTCTATTAATTTATACAAAAAAATTAAGTAAATCTTATCACTCAATTTTTGTGGGTTAATATAATTTAAACTTCATTACATAACCGATTAGAAGACGAATCAGTGAATGCATGGTTTGTGGTTTCTCAATGTTTTTCCCATGAAGAATCATGTTAAGTGGTTATATTAACCAAGTAACATTTATCAAATATTTTAGACAAAAAGAATGTTATATATAACATACGCTTAAATTTTTTACTCTATCTCCTTAATAGATTTTCTAGCATTAAATATGTGCTGGAAAAACAAAATTATCTTTCATCCCCACTGTATCAAATTTATGCATATGCCTCTGTTAATAGAGATTGGAAGCCAATCCAATACAATAAAATTTGCAATTTGGACGCTGGATCAGTTGGTTGCGATGCAAGATGATTTTGCTAGCAGTTGGGATTGCTGTGACTTACAGACGTTCAAGCGTCTGCGCTTGCCAAATATTTCGACGTCAACCTGAACTCAGATGCAATGCGAGACGGGTTTGTGGATCCGGATTGTAAATGCATGATGCAAAGTTCGGATGGTGTAGTGATCATTTTCAGAGGAAGCAAAGATAGTCTTTTTTAGAAATATGCTCCTAAGGATATCTATAAATGTTCTTGGACACCATTAAAAATTTAATAATCAATTTTTTACGTACTACTTACTACCAAGGCTTATTCCATTTGAACCCCTTGATTTTCTAAGTAGTCCACTGTGACGACCCGCATTTCAGGAGGTTTAAATCGACAATAAATCACACATATTCAACTCAAAACAATCCGAAACACAAATAATTAATGGGGTTAAATGAGAAAAATAAAAAAGAAAGAAAACAAACACAGAATCTCACAGCGGAATGATTAAATATAATATCAAATAAACACTTCATAAAATTGTTTACACTATATATTTGATTATACTTTTACAACATCAATCAGAGTTATACATACAGTAGAGACGAAATAAAACAAAGCAGCAGAACAACATGATGCAGGTGAATAATACAAGTAATATAATATACCAAATCTTCATCTTCGTCCTCCAGAATAATATTATCTTCAATGCACTGAAAACTCAGGACTGACCCGAACATAAAGTAAAATAATACACTCGAGTCAAAACTAAAATATCCGTATGTAAGTCAAATCAATATAACATATAACAGGAGTGTAATAGCGTCAGATATGTTTACGGGGTTTTACATCTCTTATCCAATGTATAACGTGCGTGCAATAACACAAGAGATGTTACGAGATTTTTCATCTCTTAAGGATCCGTCAAAATATCTATATATAGTAGAATACGCTATATAAGTAATGTCTAATCAATAAAATAAATATTTTTCCTTGCGTTAAGGCTTTACATTACTCCCCCTTAATGCGTTTTTGACCATTGTCGTACAATTTGCATATAACACAACTAGTAGAATGTCGGTGGATAGGGATGCGCCGTGATACAACAGCACTAAACCAAACTTGTAGTGGTCCCGTATAAGGATAAAAGTATGACAAGACACGTGAGATAATGCCCAAGGTAGTATGCTACCAATTCGAGTCGCTAGGCTAGTGGTAACACATCGCCGCAACGACCGCTCACCATGTCCATCCATCCCATATCGAGTCAAAGGGAGGTTATCCCAAATCAAGGTGCATCAATCGAAACCAACAACAAAGGTAATAGTATGGACCGTGTCCACAAGAAAAATCAAAAAACAAGTGTCCGCTATGGGTAGCTAGCCCACTTGGCCTGGTTAAGCCATCCCATTTTAGTTATTTCAATTGACACAAGTGTCGGGGCTATCCATCATCGTTCTCTTTCTTCAAATCCAACAACGTACACCAAATCCAACCACTTCATTCTGGAGTCTCCTCCACATACACAGTTGTTAAAGTGGTTTCAACATTGACAGAGAGTATGCCAATAATCGACCCCGGTCTCTTTAACAACCAGAGGTCATTTTACACACCGGTTGGTTCTTATACGTTTTCAAAGCGATTCATGCTTGATATCAAAATATCAAATTCACTTCAAAATATCATTTCATTCAAAATACCATATTTACCTAAAATATGTCAATTTTACTTGAAAATCATTTTCGCTCCAATATCTCAATTTCACTTCAAAATCATTTCGAATTTCAACTTAGGTTATAACTTTATTTTAACCAAATTCACATTTAAATTCATGATTTAAATATAAACGGTTCCCACTTTGACCAGTTTGAATACTCCAATATCTCAATTTCACTTCAAAATCGTTTCGAATTTCAACTTAGGTTATAACTTCATTTTAACCAAATTCACATTTAAATTCATGATTTAAATATAAACAGTTCCCACTTTGACCAGTTTGAATTTTTAGCAAATAGTTTGAATAGTTTTAAATAGTTTAAATAGTTTAAAGATTGAAAAAAGTTTGATATAAATTAGTTTGAGTATTGAAAATGAGTTTTCTATTAAAATTGTTTGAAATTCCAAATAATTTGAAAATAAAAAAATGAGCTTTAAAACAGCTTATACTAAAATAGTTTATAGTGAAAATAGTTTCAAATTTAAAACCGTTTCTTTCAATTTCCAATAAATCTAGACTCATGTCCAAATTTCAATCAAACTAATTTAATTTCAAATCTTCCATTTCAAATCATTTTCGATCTCAAATCAATTTAAATCAACTCAATTCGATTTCAATTCAAATCAACTTCAATTTCGAGTGTTGTTCATTTTAACTTCAAATTCGATTAAACGATTCGATTCAATGGTTTAAATTTCAATTCAATTCTTATTTTAAACCATTCCAATTTATATAAATTTCAAGTCCAGTTTCAGTTTACCGATTTAAATCACTTAAATCAAGTTAAACTTCAATGTTCAATTTAAGGTTCAAATCTTTAAAATAATTCGGTTCCGAGTCCAAATTAGAAATATCCATTTATATCACTTTTACTTAGATAAATTCGAAGTTCAAGTAGAAGTTCAAACCTTTAAAACAATTCAATTTCAAAGATTCAAGTCATATGTCGATTATAACTTCAAATTTCAAAATAAATTCTTTAAACAATTTCTTTTACAAATTTCACCTTTAACATTTCATAGCTCAAATCTGAAAATAATTCAATCTTTATAGATTCGATTTTTGTTTTTTTAAAACAAAATCATTTAAATAGATTCAAATTCAAGAATTTAAAACCATTTAATTTAACCAATCCGGTGTCCGTATATAATTTTATCTCATATGGCCAAGTGATCAGTTATTTCGATTTTAATTTCTAGGACGGAAATATATCATTTCAATAAAAATCAAAGTGTCATAGGCATATATATTTAAACCTATTTCTTAATTTATTGGAAATAATTCAAATAACATTTTTATATACTATCAGCAACATATAGGGTGATAACAAGATATATAAAAATAAATAACATCCAATCATCCAAAATATCAACCAATAGGCATCCATTACAATCAACATCCAAACGGTCAATATACCACAACATTTAACTACTTATCAAATGTCGAGTTTTCTTAATTAGCAATTTAATTTCAATTTCATTTAATTGTCAGTTCATATTCTAACAGTTTAATTCCTATGTCAATTTAAATGTTAGTTTAAATCACCAAACAATAATAATAAAAAAATTCAAATCACTTCATGATTTCGATTTAATTAACATAAGAAATAATTTAGTATTCGTGAATGGGTTTGATCACTCACCTTTATTTGAACTGAATTTTTTTTATATTTAAGTAAATTCCAACAACTTCATGTCGTAGACAATATCGATACGAATCCATCGCGACTTGTTTCGCTCGAATACGACCTCGAATGAAAACGATATTCAATAATTAACATAACGATTTATAAATAAACATAATTAACTTAATTAAATAGTAATAACCATATAATCTACCGCTACAGCTTCTTCCAGTTTCACGCTAAAGCCCGCCACTGAAACCCATTTCACGCGACCAATTCCTCGTTGCATGCACCACCCCGGGGAACCGGAGCCCCATCCGACCTCGTCACGACATGCGCCTGCCTCCGAGCCACCACTGCCCCAAGTACGAGCCCCATCAGCGCCACCATCGCCGCGAAAAACGAAGTGAAAACAGCGACCTTCAAGCCCAAATTCTGGCGATTACGAAATGTTTCGCTTCGATCCAACCGTACATAACGTATAAGAGATCGAGCTCTTCATCATCCTAGTGGAAGTCGAGCCTAAAAAATGAACGGATTATGAGAAACGAAGGAAGAAAATCGAGACATTTCCTATCGCTAAACGTAAAAGAGGTGGCCATGAATACTTAACTAGGGTTTTAGCCAAATGAAATAAAAATAAAAATAAGGGCTATTTATAGGAAATTTCCGTGGCACTATTCATCCATGGAAATTTCGTACTCCAAACAAAGCATGCCATATGTCGTTCTGTATGTTATACCCATATTCCGAACATAATAAAATATATATCTGAAGCCAATTCCATCATATTCAAAAGATAGCTTTTCAAAATCGAATTATATTAATTGAATATTTGAAAATAAATTCTACA
Organism: Allium fistulosum; assembly: GCA_030737815.1. NCBI lineage: Eukaryota > Viridiplantae > Streptophyta > Magnoliopsida > Asparagales > Amaryllidaceae > Allium > Allium fistulosum. The sequence goes on from CM060906.1 coordinate 58,886,714, forward strand.
CGTTTCAAGCTCGCACGACCAAACGATAAGTCTGATCGCTATAAAACTTGAAATCCTATAATAATTCACTATTACAGATCCGATGAAACTGGTTTCGTCGAAATCCAAGACATTGACCAAAAAGGCTATTGTTACAAGTTAATTAAAAACAAGCTATTTTCCAAAATAAATTTATTCACCTCAAATTCAATTTTAAAAGTTAATAATCTTCATTCTTGTTTAAATAAAATTTAAATCAATTTTCAACATTATTTTCATTCATATTAAATTCAAGGTTCAATTATTTAAATAATTTTCAATATTAAATTTAAACAATTTAATTATCCAATAAATCGCTATATTTGAAATACAAGTTATTTTACTTATAAAATTTAACTTTTAAAACAAATTCAAATAATAAAACAACTACTTCCATTTTACAGTAATTCAACATCTTTGCAATTATTGTATACAACAGAAGTTATCCATTTCTTACCAAATAAATGTTTTCTTATTTCTGAAATTTATACTTACCAAAAATACACTTTCATATAAATAACTTATCATGTTACTTTTAATAAACATTCATTCGGTTCTTTATTAACTTAACATTGATTATTTCAATTTCCGTTATCAATTACTTACAATTCAATATCATTTAATTTACTTCCTAATATGAGTTATCATCTTTTATCTTATTGAATTTTGTTATTTAAAATTTTATCTAAGTTCATATTCAGTAAATTACAATAATAAATCATTAAATTTTTATCTCTAACCATTTTTGTCCAATAATTATATTAAATTTAATAATTTAATATAGTTAAAAAAACGGGTCGTTATAATCTCCCCCACTCAAAACTTTTCATCCTCGAAAATGAATTAAGTAACATTTGATATATTTTACTCAAAATAATAAACATATAAAACATTAAAATCTTATTTGCAAAACCTTTACCACGCTTCTGTTACGCCACTCTGGTATCGGCTTATTTGTAAAACAAGTAATAAAATTTTAAGGTCTCAAAATTTTTCTAACACCCGAATTTACGAAAAATTTTAGCAGCGTCTCCTTTGCGCGGTTCGATCGTAAAAATTTACAGTACACATATATACCACAAATATACATCTCATCTCAATGATGAGGCATCCCTTAGGAAAAAATATAAAAGTACGGTATGTAACCTGAGATATGTATCTTGTTATTATTAATATGAGCGAGTTCGCTCATATTAAAGCGAGCAAAAGCATGTTAAATCGCATATACGTCCAAACGGCTTCATATGTACCTATCTCAATTCAAGTTTGAAATATTTGTTGCTTATAAAAGGATATAGAAAACATGCATGAGTTTAATAGAACTACATAACATGAATTCTGAATCCAAATCATAAGCACAAGCACTAATACCCAACAAAAATAATCATATGCAATCAAAAGCAGTGACAACAATGATTTACAACCAAAGAAACCATCCGGCAATTAATATTAATCCAATTGGTTTGCTTCCAATTTGTTCACATCTTATTTCATTCAAGTTCAATTTATTCAAATTCAATTATTTCACTTTATGTTAACACATTTCATATCAAATCATTCATGGACCATTTTATAAAATCATTTTATTAATTCATTTTATTTCAATAAGTGAAAATTATTAATCTACAGAGAACGTAAGAACTAAACATCGTGTTTCTTTCCAAATCATTTTGAAATAATATATATACTCATATCTTTTATACATATATCAAATCATATTTGGAAATTTTAAATCAAAATCTGTTTATTGAATCAAATGCGAGCAAAGCTACTAAGTGGCCTCCCCCACTTTGAGACTCAAAAATGAATGTTGAGGATGCGGCCGCCATCATCGAAATTATTTTCTAGCAACAAAATAGGGAAGTACATGACTTAATTCCTTTTAAAATCCCTTTGAAACAACTTCCATTCATAAATATTTTTAGACAATACTAATATTATTTTCAAAATCTTAGAAAACAATTTCAAAAGCACCGGGATTTAAGTCCTCAAATTCTCAGTTTAAATTCATTCTTTAACTTAAACTAAAGTTAGATTTTATTTAAGTTCATTTTTAAGTTCATAAATATCCATAAACTCAAACTAGTTAAGTTAATATTTTCAAACTTGGTTTTATAAACATTCACCAATACAATACTTAAGTTTTAAAACATCTTTTACCACTTTTACTAAAGTGTATAAACATTTCTTAATTTAAGTCCAAACTAATATAATATTCTTCTATCCAAAAGAGTATATATACCAATTCAAATTTATTTTACATATCCAAATTTATTAAACAACTTCCAAACCCTTTTATTCACTATTTAATAGTTCGAAAGTTATATAATTTACGAACTACCAAAACATGATGGTTTATTTTTATTTATTTTCCAAACCTTTTATACACAAGTTCAAACACATTTAAACTTTATCAAACAAGTTCAAATACCTTTAAAATCCACATAATCATATTATAACCTAACTTAGCTGAAAGTCTCAAAATTTAAACACCAAATTTTACATTTCAAAACAGTTTGAAATAATGTCATACACATCTACTTTATATATCAAATTATTTCTTTGAAATATAAACAACTTCTTTTAACTAGAAATAAATTCCTTTTGGTAGCAATTCTCACTCAGAAACTCGAAAATGAATTCTGACGATGCTGCAATCATCCTTAGAATTATTTCCCAACGACTAAAGCAAGTTCAGTGCTTTTATTTCTTTTAAAATCCTTTTTAAAATATATTTCTAGTCAGAACACTTTCAAAATAATACTATTATTAATTCTTAAGGCTTTGAAAATAATTTTGAAAGCAATGAGATTTAAATTCTAAAATCCTCAGCTTTTAAATCCTTTGTATTTATAAACCATATTATAAACATACTTATACAATTTCATTACCTTATTATGAAAATATTCGATTAATTTGCACCTTTGTTATTTCAAACAATTCTTATTGCAATTAGATTTCAATTCAATCTAATTATCGAACGCTTCGTGAAATAGAGTTCACAAAGTATTCGTTTTAGTTTAATTCAAACAATAATCGATAATAACTAAATATTATCATCTCCTAACAAACAACATCCATAAATAAATTCGTATTTTCAGAAACCTATATGGTTTTTTATGGAAGATTATTTCTTTTTATATATAAAATATAATTTAGGTAAAATTATTTCATTTACCCTATTTTAAAATAATATTATGTCGACTTGACCCGTTTATGTGTTTAGAAACCCTATCGATAACATGGTACCTCATGTACCGACCAGAATTCATAAACAACTCAACATATAAGTAAACACAATATAAAAAAATTTATAACACTAACAAGTACGCGCTCTCAAATACATATATATATTCCTACCCTATCCCAAATGAGTCAATCCTTATCAAAGCTAAGGTTATTGCTAAACCAAAGCCCTGATACCAATGTGACGACCCACATTATAGGAGGTTTAAGTTGACAATTAACCACACATGTCCAACTCAAAACAATCCGAAACACAGATAATTAATAAGTTTAATTAAGAAAAATAAGAAAAGAAGGAAACAAACACAAGATCTCGTAGCATAATGACAAAATATAATAATCAAATAAATAGTCATGAAGCTGTATACACTATACATTTGATTATACTTTTACAACATCAATCAGAGTTATACATACAACAGAGACAAAATAAAACAATGTAGTAGAACAACATGATGCAGGGGAATAATACTAGTAATATAATATAACAAATCTTCATCTTCGTCCTCCAGAATAATATGATCTTTGATGCATTGAAAACTTAGGGCTGACCCGAGCATAAAGTAAAGCACTCGAGTCAGAACTAAAATATCCTTATATAAGTCAAATCAATATCACATATAACAGGAGTGTAATAACGTCAGAGATGTTTATGGGGTTTTACATCTCCTATTCAATGTATAACGTGCATGCAATAACTCAAGAGATGTTACGGGATTTTCCATCTCTTAAGGATCCGTCAAAATATCTATATACAGTAGAATACGCTATATATGTAATGTATAATCAATAAAATAAATATTTTTCCTAGCGTTAAGTCTGTACATTAATCCCCCTTAATGCGTTTTTAAGCATTGTCATATAGTTTGCATGTACATAACCAGTAGAATGTCGGTAGATAAGGATACGCCGTGATACGACAGCACCAGACCAAAATCGTAGAGGTCTTGTATAAGGATAAAAGTATGACATGGTATGTGAGGCAATCCCCAAGGTAGTATGCTACCACTTCAAGGCGCCAGGCTGGTGGTAACGCATCGCCGCAACGACCGCCTACCGCATACAGCTATCCTATATCGAGTCAAATGGAGGTTATCCAAAATCAAGGTGCACCAATCGAAACCAACAACAAAGGTAATAGTATGGAACGTGTCCACAAGAAAAATCAAAGAACAAGTGTCCGCTAGGGGTAGCTAGCCTACTTGGCCTGGTTAAGCCATCCCGTTTTAGTTATTTCAAATTGACATAAGTGGCGGGGCTATCCATCTTCATTCTCTTTCTTCAAATCCAACAACGTACACCAAATCCCAACCACTCCATTCTAGAGTCTCCTCCACGTACACAGTTGTTAAAGTGGTATCAAATCCACAACCAAACATCGTTTTACATACCGATTGGTTCTTTTACGTTTTCAAAATGATTCATGCTTGATATCAAAATATCAAATTCACTTCAAAATATCATATTTACTTAAAATATGTCAATTTCACTTGAAAATCATATTCACTCCAATATCTCAATTTCACTTCCAAAATCGTTTCGACTTTCAACTTCGGTTATAACTTCATTTTAACCAAATTCGCATTTAAACCCACGATTTAAATATAAATAGTTTCCACTTTGGCTAATTTGAATTTTTAGCAAATAGTTTGAATAGTTTTAAATAGTTTAAAAAGTTTAAATAGTTTAGAGATTGAAAACAGTTTGATTTAAAATAGTTTGAGTATTGAAATGGGTTATCTATTAAAATGGTTTGAAAATTTAAATAATTTGAAAATAAAAAAAATTAATTTTAAAACAATTTATAGTAAAATAGTTTCAAATTTAAAACCGTTTCTTTCCATTTCCAATAAATCAGACTTAGGTTCGAATTTCAATCAAACTGATTTAATTTCGAATCTTCCATTTCAAATCATCTTCGATCTTAAATCAATTTAAATCAACTCAATTTCATTTTCAATTCAAACCAACTTCAATTTTGAGTTCAATTCGACTTAACTTCAATTTCGATTCGTTCATTTTAACTTCAAATTCGATTCAACAATTCGATTCAATGGTTTAAATTTCAGTTCAATTCTTATTTTAAACCATTCCAATTTATATAAATTTCAAGTCCAATTTCAATTTACCGATTTAAATCATTTAAATCAAATTAAACTTCAATGTTCAATTCAAGGTTCAAATCTTTAAAATAATTCAATTCCGAGCCCAAATTAGAAATATCCATTTATATCACTTTTACTTAGATAAATTCGAAGTTCAAATAAAAGTTCAAACCTTTAAAATAATTCAATTTCCAAGATTTTAGATATATCGATTATAACTTCAAATTTCAAAATAAATTCTTTAAACAATTTCTTTTACAAATTTCACCTTTAACATTTCAATTTGAAAATAATTTAATCTTTATAGATTCGATTTTTATTCCTTTAAAACAAAATCATTTAAATAGATTCAAATTTAAGGATTTAAAACCATTTAATTTGACCAATCTTGTGTCCGTATATAATTTTCTATCTTATGTCCAAGTGACCAGTTATTTTGATTTTAATTTCAAGGATGGATATATATCATTTCAATCCAAATCAAAGTGTCATAGGTATATATCATTTCAAACTATTTCTTAATTTATTCGAAATAATTCAAATAATAGTTTTATATACCATCAGCAACATACAGGGTGATAATAGGATATATAAAAATAAATAAACATCCAATCATCCAAAATATCAACTAATAGACATCCATTACAATCAACGTCGAAATAGTCAATATATCGTAACAGTTAACTAGTAATCAAGTGTCGAGTTTTCTTAACTAGCAATTCAATTTCAATTTCATTTAACTGTCAGTTCAAATTCTAACAGTTTAATTCCTATGTCAATTTAAATGTCACTTTAAATGACCAAAAAATAATAATAATAAAATTCAAATCACTTCATGATTTCGATTTAATTAACATAAGAAATATTTTAGTATTCGTGAGCGGGTTTAATAACTACCTTTATTTGAACTAAATTTTTTTCAGATTAAAATAAATTCCAGTCCAACTCCATATCGTAAACGATGTCGATACGAATCCAACGCGACTTGTTTCGCTCGAATCCGACCTCACATGAAAAGGATATTCAATAATTAACATAGCGATTTATAAATAAACATAATTAACTTAATTAAATATTAATAACCATATAATCTACCCAACAGCTTCTTTCAGTTTCACGCTAAAGCCCGCCACTGAAACCCATTTATGCGACCAATTCCTCGATGCACGCGCCACCTCGGGGAACTGGAGCCCCATTCGACCTCGTCACGACATGCACCTGCCTCCGAGCCACCACCACCCCAAGTACGAGCCCCTCCAGCGCTACCATTATCGCGAAAAACAAAGTGAAAACCATGACCTTCAACCCAAATTCTAGCGATTACGAAACGTTTCGCTTCGATCCAACCGTACATAACTTAGAGGAGATCGAGCTTTTCATCATCCTAGTGGAAGTCGAGTCTCAAAAAACGAACGGATTGTGAGAAACGGAGGAAGAAATCAAAACATTTTCGGTCGTTAAACGTAAAAGAGGCGGCCTGAATACATAGTTAGGGTTTTTGTAACGATACGAATTTTCGCGTTCGAAAATCAACATCCATACTTTACATCGTATTCGAATGCCGTAGATTCGACCGTTCAAATACGAGTCGCCGGAGCTTATAACAACAGTTAAGTAAATAACACAGCGGAATAAAAGAATAATATATTGATATACAATATCTGATACAACAGAGTGATACAATGAATATCAATATACATCAGAGATATGATACAACAAATAGCAGCGGAAAAGAAAATAGATAACATCAGCAGTGGATAATCTTCATCTTCAGAATGCCAATCCAGAAATAGCTGGAACTCTCAATAACGATGCACAAAGATAAGCAAGTGCAGTCCATATCCAAAGACTGAACTAGCTCTAGAAAATCTACAAATCCTAATTATCTGAAAAAACTGTAACGACCCAGAATTTTGAACACATTAAATTGAAAATATTTAATTAATTTTAAATATTTGAACGATAATTTAATTTGAATCCCCGATATAACTTTGAAATTTGCGATTAAACTTTAAAATTTAATCTGTTGAATGTTGAATAACGATTTAAATCTTCAGTTTAAAGTTGAAGAAAAATATTTCGAAAGCTTTTAAAATTCGTATTGATAGTACTGAAGATAACAGAAGCTTCAGAATCTAATTTCGAATTTATTTGATCAGTTTTGAAATTATATCGTTCAACCGATATTTAAAAATAGTCGTCCGAGGCACCGTCTCGGAATTCGACGAAACGAGTTCCATTGGATCCGTAATATTGAATTATTGTCGGATTTCAAATTTCGTATTTATCGGAATTAATATGTGAGCAAACGACATATAAACGCGTTGGAATCTATATCGAAAAATTTAAGAATATATTATTTCACTTCCTCCAACAACTCGTACAACCTGCCGTCTATTTGCCTCCTTCGTACTCATCCTCATCTGATATCACGCAACTTTTTCTGCTGTTCTCAAATACACGCGAGCAATTCAGAAGATAATTCGTTATCTCGTTCATTCTACAATTCAAAACAATGGCCGAAGCCCCTCTTCAGATTCAAAACAAAATCTCGTTCTCCCTCTTTAAATCAAAACCAAAGCTCTGCCTTCTCCTTTCAAACGAAAATCATTTCGTTCCTCTTAAATAAATAAATAAAAAACCCATGAAGGAGAAGTCGTTCGCGAGCTCGTATCGACGAGGGGAGGGTCGCAGCATCGTCTCTTGGGCACGCGGGGTTGCAATTGGGGATCGGCGGCGACCAGTGTTCTTGAGTGGGTGGATTCGCGTGAGCGCGCAGGCGATGGAAGGCGCGCTATGGGGTTTCGCGATCATTAAATCGCGTGAGGTGGAGGCACTCGCGAGTGGGCAGCGGCGTGTATCGAGGCGTAGCGTTCGCTCTTGGAGGTGATGTTGGTGGCGATTCGCGAGCTCGCGTTCGAAGGCTCGACGTGACAATTAGGGTTCGCTCGCGTTCGAAGGCAAGTGGGGATTGGGATGCGTGTGTGACGGTGAAGTGATGGGTCAGCGATGTCAAGCTGAGGGATTTGGATGCTGTCGCGATTTGGTTTGAAGGCTTTGGTCGATATGAATTTCGTTTTCCAGTAAGGTATTCACAGTTGTCTCATTTCAATTAAAATTTGAAAATAACTGTACATAATTGTAATTAGACAGTGAAGTATAGTTTTGATAATTTTATTCATCTCTATGTTTAATCAGAAGAAAGAAAATTTTATAAATTCATTTACAGAAAAGTATATGTATTTTTACAGAGGAAGAAATTTGCTATATTGTTGTAAAGATTGAGAAAAAATATATATATAAAGTTGAAAGCTGAGAAGGAATAGATAAATATACATATAAATCTTTGGAAAAATATACAAGGGTTTGTATAACAGTTAGTTAATTAAATCTATTTAATGGAAATTTAGTTTAAATTTAATTTTTTAATTGAATCAATTATTAAAGACAAAATTGGTTTACAACTAAATAGTTAGTTGAATTTATTAAAAAGAAAGTTCGATTGTTTAAATTTAATTTTAGTTAAATAAAATCTATTAAAGGAAAATTTAGCTAAAAATAAAAGTTATTAGTTTAAACAAAGATTGGTTAAATTAAAGAGTAATTGATGTGTTCGATTTAATTCGAATATTAACAAATTGTATAAAATATTTTTACAAGGTATAAAGCAAGAAAAATCGAGTCAAGATGGAAATTGGATGGCAAATTAAAAAGCTAAGGTGAGATCTTCTCACTCAGATTTAAATTTGGATTGCAGTTATTGATTGCTATTGGATGTGATATTAGATATAGTAGGATATATCAATATATATAACAATATATACATATTGGCATATGTATATATTGGATTGATGATTTCCCGCCTCGTATAGCGGATGAGACCCTAATGCGCCGTTAGTAAGCGGATTATTTTTATAAAACCCATATACCGCGATAATTCCGTATTGGAGCGGAATTGGTATTGTGCTAACGTCTGTGGATGCAGGGAAACAGGTTGGAGGGATCCAACTGGATTCCTCACCAATATTATTATTTGCAGATATTTGTTGTATATGCTGTTATCATATTGATATATGATATTGAATGTTATGATTGACTAATTGATGCTGTTGCATCATCGGATTCAAGTTTTGAAGTTTAAAAATAACATCTTTTACTTTAAAAGGGTTTTTAAAGTGATTTTTGAAAGTAGATGTTTTATTGAATTGTTGAATTGATTTATTTTAAACAAATAAACGTTTAAAATTTTAAAGTTATAAAAGTTAAGATTTTTGTGAATTATGACCGTAAGGTGATTTTTGAAATAAACAGTTTAAGCAATTTATAAAATGGGTTGAACTGAGATTTTTGAATTTTTGTGAACAGTTTATTTAAAAAGATTTATAAAAATTGATATTTATAAATCAAATATTGTAATTATAAAACGAGTTTTTATAAGTGTTAAAAATGAAATATTTATGGAATTCATAAGTAAATGAAATTTATAGATTTATAAATTGTGAAGTTATAAAATGGATGAAACTGTCGAATAGAAGATTTATAAGAAATTAACTTATAAATTGGATTTTTGCCCTTAAATGGAATATTTATCGAATTTGTTAATAAAAGAGATTTATTAAATCAAAGTCGTTATGAATTATGAAGATGAATTTATAAACGTTGTTTTATGAATTCGAAAATAAATCAAATTTGATAAATTGAATATAGAAAGTGATTAAGGGAATTTTATCCACGATTTTGGATAGTGGATAATTCTTGGAATAAATGTGTAGAAAAGATTGAAATTTGGTTAGTGAAGTATATTCACGATTTTGGACAGTGAATATATTTTTAAGTAAAATGGATATGGTTTTGGGGAAGCGATATTATAAAATGAAGTTAATTGTTTTAAAAGATGTTTTAAAACGTGTTAAGTATCGAATACATAGATTTCAACATTCATTGTTGAAATAGACGTTTTCGAGAAATATAAGGAAATGGTGGACTATAACACTGTTGTTATAGTAAATGATTTTCGAAAGAAAATGTTTTATGTAGTATTGGGATTTATATATATCTATCTTAAAATCCGAATCCCTATACTAGTGATTTCGAGTCGTCGTAATGATGTTTTACGCAACATTCGTTTTGACTCAAATAGATGTTAAAATTAATGATTTCCTTAAAGAATGAAATGTATACTTAATATTGATTTAAGTATATCGAATATTTTCCAAGTGTTGAAAATAAATGATTTGTGAATTACTTATTATTAAATAAGTATGGAAATGTTTTTCCAATATGAAGTGAAACGTTTTGAGATTTTATCTTCTTAAAGATAAACTGAAATTGAATATTTGAAATCGATTTGAGAATCGTATATCAGTAAATATTTTGAAAATATAAATTCACTATGGAATTTATGAAGGAAAGGGAAACTGTTTAGAAAAATAAACGTTGATTTATTTTTGAAGTGTGGAAATTTTATATCTAGTAAAGATATTTTGAAAGATACAAAAATTTGGAAAATTATTTGGAATCTGATGATGTTGCGCATCTTTATTGATAGTTAAATAACCGACTATCAATAATTACCTTGAATGGGTATTTGTTGTGAATTGGATGAAATTGAATGCCACCCTTATTTTTGAATAAGTGCTCACTATTCGGGTTAGCCGGGAAAGGACCATGGGGTCGTATAACCCATTCCGAATATGTGATACGTCGTTATGAATTGCATTCGAAGACCGGATATTTTTGAAAACGGAAGGATTACCGTCGAGTTACTCTACATCGGCTGATCTCCGATTTAGAGGTTTTATCACCCTTAGTGACGGGAAGTCCGGACGTGATTAGAAAATTATCCGAATATGCAAGGGCTTCGTGAGAAGTGCCTTCGGTTCTGTTCGATCCCGGAACAGACTTGTATGGATTGTGTGTCTGACGTTACAATTTGAGATATAAAGCTGATTTCTTTCAAATACATTTCTGTTGGTGGCGGAGAATTTATTCTCTTAGCTTAACACCCTTCTCTGAGACGTACGAGCTCAGAGGTTATGTAGTTGAAATTTATCAGCGATATACTCCCAATTTGGTAACGTGGCATACTAAGTGTTGCTGTGAAATGATCAGTGTTTGATCATTTGCGATATGATCATTTGTTTGATCTTATATCTTTTTGATCATATGTTGATCATTTTGTTTGACCCGAAGCAGGGCTTTGTAGAAAGCGTAGCTTTGTGGACGAGACTTCATCGAGCCTCACACCCCGGAAATGGTCGAAACAGGAAGGATGCAGCAAGGTTCTAGGGAGTAGCGCCCCTTAGTGTATGTCATTCCTTCTGGATAGAGGTGGTATCATGGTATGGAGCCCAGATACTTAACCTATGTGGTTGCTGCATTTTTACTATGTGGTTTGTTGGAAATCGGGGATCCTCGGGAAGATCGGTTACGATCGGGGGATGGCATACGCGTGTCAGTAGTTACCTATTTTTGCAGAGGTAACCCGGCCTTGTGTTGGCAGAGATCCGGTTAGGTTCTCGGGTCGTCTATTCCAGGGACGTACCCATCATGGAAAAGGAAGTTCCTTAGCCTGACCATTTGTTGGAAATCCAAAGAAACAATACGAGCCTTGTACGGTTTTAGTTGTAGAACCTGCCATTCACTTATGGTGGTCACCACTGTTTGGATGGTAGCTATAGTAGGCATAGTTCGGAATGTCTATGCTGGCTAAGATTTATATTATACTTTCGAAATGTTTTCTACACTATGCACTAATAATAATATCAAAAATGATTTGATTTTGCGTAGTAAGCATCTTTGACTATCATAAGAAGAAATCTCCTCCAATTCTGCGTTTGCATTGTGTGTGTGGTGGGAGGTCTTATGGTAGTTTCATTTTCCAAAAGCATTGCGAATTTGTTTTATTTTCTTTGTGAAAAATAACTGTTTTACGATCTCACACCAGTCACCATGACTGACTCGGAGTTTATTGTTCCCTTCTAAACTCTGGGTGCCCACCAATTTCCACACGGGCAGCCTAGAGTTATGTTATCAGGATATTCTGGAGCTTTGGAAGCAAGCTGGATGACGAGACGTAGTATTTGTATCTGATAGTATTTATTCCGCTGTGTATTCTGTATAAGGACAAGTTATATAACTGTCCATTGTTGTATATTGACTCTGATGATTGATGTATGTATAAACTGATATAGTTCTTTGTTTTAAAAGACTAGTAATTATCTATTGTATATTATTCCGCTGCGATATGTGAGATTCTGATATTGTTTCCTGTTCTGATGTTGTTCTGTCGTTCTCTTCTCTTTTTCTTCTATCTTTTCTTCTATTTCTTCTTTTTAAAACCCTCACTATTGGAGTTTCCGGCACTCGATTTCTCGGCAGTCGATAAAGGGAGTATCGATGTCGAATTTTCGAAAGTCGAAAATTTCGGTATGTGACAGCGTGGTATCAGAGCATATGGTTAAGCGACAACCCTGCTCTGTTGGGTGTTACTCATTAGAGATAGAGTCAGTAGTACTCTAGAATGAGTGTGAGTGTAATAATAAATACGAGCGCGTATTTGTTAATTAATATAAAAATTGTTTTATATTGTGGTGATTGATTTATTGAGTGGCATATGAACCTTCGTCGGCACAGTCTGCGCAACTGGATCGAAAGGGTTTCTAAACACTCGAATAGAACAATTCGGCACAGTATTGTTTTGAATAGGGTAAATGAGATAATTTTGCCCAAAACTATTTTTGTATAAAAAAGAAATGTTTTTCTATGAATTTCTATAGTATATGGTTGCATGATTGTTAGAAGTGAAAATATTAAGCTATTATCATTGAAATTAAATGAGAAATTGGAATTATAAACTCCAAAGTAAAAAAATAAATTCACATACAAATGAAATTGAGAATATAAATTATAAAGGTGATTTGTAATTTAAAACGGAATTCCAGAGAAGTTTTTGGAAAGGTTTTGAAAAGAATTTGAAAATTTTGGAGATTTGGAAAATTTAAATCTTTTTGGTTTGAAAATGATTTTTCAAAGGATTTGATATTGTGGAAAATTGTTTTAGAGAGATGAAAGCTCTAAACTCTTTTAGGTCGCTGGAAAATAATCCTGATGATGGTGGCCACATCATTAGAATTCATTTTCGGGTTTCCAAAAGAGGAATTGCTGCCAAATTGTTTTAAATAGAAGTGGTTTGAAAAATTTGGATTTTGTTTTAGAAAATTCAAAGGATAATTTGAATTGTTTTCAAAAATGGTTTTTAAAAGATTTAAAAGACTCTGGAATGCTATATTAAAATGTTTATGAAATGTTACTAAGTTGATAACTTATACAATTTGAATTTTGATAGAATAAATTTAACTTAAAGAATGAAGTTAAATCAAAGTAAGTATAAGTGAATATAACTGGAATTGAATTTGATTTGTGAAGTTAAACTAAAATTAGTAAGTAAAGCTTAAAGAATGAAGTTAAATGAATGTAAATACAAGCGAATCAATTTAATGGAAGTGAAATTAAATGTTGAAACTCATTTCGAATTTGTAAGCAAATGAATTGAATTGAATAATTGCAAATGAAAGATGAATTAAAATTCGTATGGAAATTGGAAATCCAGTTTAAAGATAAGTAGAATTAAAATAAATTGAATTGATATCAATTTGAATTAGTAATTGAAACTAATTCAAATAGTGCAGTTGAATGAAAGATAGTTGATAAAAAATTCAATTTCAGTTTATCGATTGAAGTTGAATAAAAATTCAATATTCAGAATAGAAGGTAAAATTGAATTCAAATGAAATTGAAATGTAAAAAATTGAACAAAATTGAATAGGTGTAACCGGATCTCTGCCAACACAAGGCCGGGTTACCTCTGCAAAAATAGGTAACTACTGACACGCGTATGCCATCCCCCGATCGTAACCGATCTTCCCGAGGATCCTCGATTCCAACAACCACATCAGAATAATAATGCAGTAACCACATAGGTTAAATATCTGGGCTCCATACCATGATACCACCTCTATCCGGAAAGAATGACATACACTAAGGGGCGCTACTCCCTAGAACCTTGCCGCATCTTTCCTGTTTTGACCATTTCCGGGGTGTGAGGTCCGACGAAGTCTCGTCCACAAAGCTACGCTTTGTCACAAAGCCATGCTTCGGGTCAAACAAATGATCAACCTATGATCACAAAGATATAAGATCAAACAAATGATCATATCGCAAATGATCAAACACTGATCATCACACAGCAACACTCAGCATGTCACATTACCAAATTGGGATATATCGCTGATAAATTTCAACTACATAACCTCTGAGCTCGTACGTCTCAGAGAAGGGTGTTAAGCTAAGAGAATAAATTCTCCGCCACCAAACAGAAATGTATTTGAAAGAAATCGGCTTTACATCTCAAAGTGTAATGTCAGACATGTAACCATACAAGTCTGTTCCGGGTTCGAACAGAACCGAAGGCACTTCTTACGAAGCCCTTGCAATTCCAGGTAATTTCCAATCACGTCCAGACTTCCCATCACAAAAAGAGTGATATAAATCTCTATACCGGAGCAACTCAGTGCAGAGACATTCGACAGGTTGTCCTTTCATTTTCGAAAAATATCCGGTCTTCAACACCGGTCTTCAAATGCCATCCATATACGACGTATCACTATTCGGAATGGGTTATATGACACAAATGTCTTTTCCCGGCTAACCCGAATAGTGAGCGCAATATTTAAAAATATATGGATATTGGGAATTCAATTAAGTCACAACTTATTACCCAAAATCTTTCTTCAAATGGTTTAACAAATTACCATTTTAATCTTTTTAAACAAAAAGATTTAATTCACAAAGTTCACTTAATTTCACAAAGATTCATTCACAGATTTTCCAAATCGATTTCCATTTCAGTTTAATTAATTCGTTAAATATTTAAATCAAAGATTTAACTAATAGCTTTCAAAACAATTCCATTTCGAATGGGTTAAATAAATCATCATTTTAAATCTGTTAAAAATAAACAGATTTAATTCATAGCTTTCAAAAACAAATCTCATTCATAACTTGGAAAACCATTTTTCAATTCGTACTTGATATTCCTTTAATTAAACTGGAATTTCATTTTCTTATCTGAAAGCTTTTATTCCTTTAAAACAACAGTTTTCATTTTGGAAATCTGATTCATTCATACGAGTTGAAATCCTTGGGTTAAATCTAAATTCCCAAATTTATACTTTTAAATGGTTTAACTTCATACAAACACATTTATATCATCTTTAATCCCTAATTTCAAATCATAGAATTCAATTTCAAACTTGAATTCAAATTTAAATCAAATTATTTAAATTTTCAAAACTCGATTTAAGTTATTCAAAATAACTTTTATCTTTGAAATTCTATTTCAAAAGCTTTTATTTTAAACTCAAATTTCCAATTTCAAAATCAATTGAAATTAAAATTTCTATTTCAAAAACATCAAATTTAAATTATCTGTGACTTAACCGATTTCCACGTGAAATCCATATTTGTGTGTGTATAAGTGTGGTCCAGGGGTTTTACACACAATAGTGCAACACAATGAATCATCACAGATCAGAATACAAAAATATAGTTGATAAGCGATACAAATTATAACGCTTATCGTACAGATCACAGATATATATCACAGATCACAATACAAATCAGGGGATATCACAAAGCATCGTACATCAGGGATATCAAACAATTCGACAATCAACAGAATCCAAACATTCATAAGTAAGGTCAATTTATATCTGATTAAAATTAATTTATACCAGATTAATTACTTATGTATAAACTACAAATCTTGGTTAATTAATCATTAATCAATTATAAACCATTTCAACTAATTAATCTTTAATCATTTATAAATTAACTTTTAATAAATAAATTAATTAATTAACCTTTAATTATTAAATAATTAACTTTTAATTATTTAATTCTCCATTTAATTAATTATCATTCCTTAATCACCTTCATTAATTAATTAACCTTTAATTAATTATTCTCAGATTTATTACCTTAATTAATAAATCATATTAATTATTTAATCTTTAAACCAATTACATAATTAATCAACCCTTAATCATTCAATTATTCTTAAATTAATCATCTCTGTAATTAATTTTCATTAACAATCTTTAATTCTTAATAAATTAAATTGCTTAATTATTAGTTTACCAATTTATTAACTACACTTAATCAATTACAAATGTTTATTATTAAATAAATTAATCTAATTAATTAAAAAAATCAATTACAAATTTACCAAATATCATTCTAATTATTTCTATAGTAAATGAAGGTAATCCTTAATCTTAATTACTTAAAGAAACTCATTTTCATTCTTTATTCAATTTTCACTCTCAATATGTTTGAAAAACATATATTTTACTTTTCCTTTAAAATCCATTAAATTATAAATTAAAAAAAATTCTTTGTTATGAAAGGAATTTTTAATCCAAATTTTCCTTAAATTCTAAATATTTAAACTTATTTAAAAGTATTCAAATTAAAACTTTCTTTCATTTCAAAATCTGGAAGTTAAACTTCTATTCAGTTAAATTTTGATTCCATTTTAAATTCATCAGTTTAAAAATTGAAATGTGTACAGGTAAAAAACTCTATAAGCAAAACTACCCGAGACCTTCACATTTTACTTCGAGTGAAACCCCTCCCTGCTTCGAGTAAAATGCACGAACGACTCGAGTACTTCACGCAATCTCCTCTGACTTCTTCCCAGGGAACAACATACACACCAGCGTGCTTGTGCACGTGCACAGCTCCGATCTTCTCCTCCAGTCGACGTCGCCTCGTCGAGCAAGTCGACCATCACCTAAGACTCAATCCCTGACCACCTGAACTTCGTCCATCAACGCAAATCGAATTCGAGCTCGATTACCACCTGGAAACGAACAGTGAAACAACACCCCGCCTGGAAACCTCCTCGTGCTCGACACTCCGACCACCAGATCGCCAGCGCCTCCGGCCGTAGCCTCATCCACCTCTCCTCTACCTAAACCTAGAGTCGCGAGTCACTCGATCCAACAATGATTCCGTACGAACGAGATTCCACAGCACCTAAAAACTAGGTTTAGGAAAAAGAAATCGACGCCGTCGCCTCCACGCTCATCTGACCACACTTCTACCATTTTTCCGAGCACCACCCATCACTCCTCTACCTCCAAACCAAAACTCAACCTCTCCAGACGACGAGATCGTCCACGGCAACCCAAAACACTTAAAACAGATGAACTAAAACTGCTCTTCACTCCCTTGCTTAAAAATTCTAAAACTTGTTTTAAAAATCCTATTTTAGTATGTTGTTTCACTTTATACACCTGAACCCTTTAAACAAGAAGTTTGTTTTTAGTCATAATCAAAGATGTAAATGCTTCCTTGGTTTTACAGAGACAATTACCAGTAGGTTCAGCTTGTTTAAATCTTTACTACTTATATTACAGTTAAACAAACAATTATTGTTTACATCCTACATCCAACAGTTTTTTTTTTAAAACGAGAGAGGAAGGTTTGATTGTATATTTATTCAAAGAAAATCAACAGATAACAGAGTCTATATGAAACAGATATACACAAATACAGGCACAACATACATATACAAGAATATATATGATTCAGAGAAAATCAAGCCTTGTTAACTCAGATTTAAATAAAGTGTTACTCACCGTGGTTAAAAGAAAGAACAGAGCACTTGAATTGACTCAGGCTTGAGAAGATATAAGCTGAAGCCTTAACTTTGAAAACTGTTTTGAAAACTTGAAACTGAATTGCCAATCTTCTTTGTTTTGATAAAACTCGAGTTGCTTTGTTGTTTAGATTTTTCATGCAGTAACAATTCCAGATTGAAGAAAATGATGTTGTTCAATTTGTAGCTTTGGGTGATATTTACTTTAGTTCCTTTTTTTTTTCCTTTTTTCTCAGTTTCAAATAAACGAATGAATGAGGTTGATATTCATAAAAGAGAGTTTACAGTATATAACACTTGTACGAGGTGATGTATTGATCTTTGTACAGGGCATGGCTGAAGTTGCTCTTGCATTAAATGAAAGTATGTAGCATTTATTACCATGGTCTTTTATGTCTTGTTTGCTATTTCCTTTTGTACTTTGTTTATGTTTTCTTTTGTTTATACTTTATCTTCATTTCGGCTGTAAATGTTTTGGTGGGTATGATATGCTTTGTTTTGTTTACTTGAGTATATTTTTATGATGTTGTGAAATTGTTAGCTACTTTATTTACTTTGCCTAGCTTGCTTGCATACTTATTTATAGCTATAAATATACAAAGCCTGGCAGCTTTTTACTTTATGTACATATTACAGAAGTTGTTTTAGTTATGTATTAAATTCTTGACTTATGTAATTGTACTTATGTTAATAGATATAAGGTTGTTATTGTTATACATTTTAAATTTAAGTATTTTAATCCTATTTCTTATACTTGTGTCCAAAACATATATATTATTCATTTTTTTTAAAATTATCTATTTAAGAATTTATTTTAAATCCAATATATACACAATATTTTTAATTTAAATGATTTAACAAAAATTTATTTGAGTTCGGGGAAACTCGCTTCCTATTTATAATAAATTATACAATTTTTAATTCAAAAATTCATTTAATTATCAATTTAAATTTAATTAAAATCTAGGGTCGTTACAAATTTCCCCCCTTAAAAGAATTTCGTCCTCGAAATTCGGAGGCACGAAAACAAAGACAGAGATAGACAGATTCGATCTCCTACAATTACTTGAACACAAGATATGGATTCCGAATTCAAGTCGGAATATCTCTGAATACATATCAATTTGTCCCTCTTCGGACTTTGGTATTCACAAGAAATTTCAATAGAATTTCAAAATTTGGTTTCAAACGGTATCATTTTATTGATTTAATTCAAATTTTGCTTCATATTCTATTAATCAATTTAACTCAAATTAAATTTCCATTTATTTAAAATTTTCAATTCCAAATTTCAAATTCATATTCATTAGAGTTTAAATCGAAAAGCTGATAAGAAAACGATGAAAATACGAAGTAAGGATTTTCTACGACGATACGTAGAGCCACCATCACATCGAACTTCTTCTGGAGCTGCCACGAAGAAATCAAAAGAATTTGGAAACGAATCAAAGAAAATTGATAGGAAAGTTGTTTCCACCGTTACAGGGTATTGACCATTTATAGTCGTATTCCCTGTCCCCTATCTCGTCCTCTTCTTGTACTCATATCTACTATCAGTGGATAGTAAGAGAATTTACTGAGACAATTACCAGTAGGTTCAGCTTGTTTAAATCTTTACTACTTATATTACAGTTAAACAAACAATTATTGTTTACATCTTACATCCAACAGTTTTTTTTAAAACGAGAGAGGAAGGTTTGATTGTATATTTATTCAAAGAAAATCAACAGATAACAGAGTCTATATGAAACAGATATACACAAATACAGGCACAACATACATATACAAGAATATATATGATTCAGAGAAAATCAAGCCTTGTTAACTCAGATTTAAATAAAGTGTTACTCACCGTGGTTAAAAGAAAGAACAGAGCACTTGAATTGACTCAGGCTTGAGAAGATATAAGCTGAAGCCTTAACTTTGAAAACTGTTTTGAAAACTTGAAACTGAATTGCCAATCTTCTTTGTTTTGATAAAACTCGAGTTGCTTTGTTGTTTAGATTTTTCATGCAGTAACAATTCCAGATTGAAGAAAATGATGTTGTTCAATTTGTAGCTTTGGGTGATATTTACTTTAGTTCCTTTTTTTTCCTTTTTTCTCAGTTTCAAATAAACGAATGAATGAGGTTGATATTCATAAAAGAGAGTTTACAGTATATAACACTTGTACGAGGTGATGTATTGATCTTTGTACAGGGCATGGCTGAAGTTGCTCTTGCATTAAATGAAAGTATGTAGCATTTATTACCATGGTCTTTTATGTCTTGTTTGCTATTTCCTTTTGTACTTTGTTTATGTTTTCTTTTGTTTATACTTTATCTTCATTTCGGCTGTAAATGTTTTGGTGGGTATGATATGCTTTGTTTTGTTTACTTGAGTATATTTTTATGATGTTGTGAAATTGTTAGCTACTTTATTTACTTTGCCTAGCTTGCTTGCATACTTATTTATAGCTATAAATATACAAAGCCTGGCAGCTTTTTACTTTATGTACATATTACAGAAGTTGTTTTAGTTATGTATTAAATTCTTGACTTATGTAATTGTACTTATGTTAATAGATATAAGGTTGTTATTGTTATACATTTTAAATTTAAGTATTTTAATCCTATTTCTTATACTTGTGTCCAAAACATATATATTATTCATTTTTTTTAAAATTATCTATTTAAGAATTTATTTTAAATCCAATATATACACAATATTTTTAATTTAAATGATTTAACAAAAATTTATTTGAGTTCGGGGAAACTCGCTTCCTATTTATAATAAATTATACAATTTTTAATTCAAAAATTCATTTAATTATCAATTTAAATTTAATTAAAATCTAGGGTCGTTACAGTTTTAGGCAAACGAAAAAAAAATAAGGGCTATTTATAGGAAATTTCCGTGGCACTATTCATCCGTGAAAATTTCGAACTCCGAATGAAACATGCCGCCTGACGTTCTATATATTATACCCCTATTCCGAACATAATGGAATATATATCGGAAGCCAATTCCATCATATTCAGAAGATAGCTTTTCAAAATCAAATTATATTAATTAAAGTTCGAAAAATAAATTCTACGCGTTTCAAGCTCGCACGACCAAACGATAAGTGTGATCGCTACGAAACTTGAAATCCTATAATAATTCACTATTACGGATCAGATGAAACTGGTTTCATTGAAATCCAAGACAGTGACCAAAAAAACTATTTTTACACGTTAATTAAACACAAGCTATTTTCCAAAATAAATTTATTTACCTTAAATTCAACTTTAAAAGTTAACAATCTTCATTCTTGTTTAAATAAATTTAAATCAACTTTTGGCATCATTTTCATCCATATTACATTTAGGATTCAATTATTTAAATAATTTTCAATATTAAATTTAAACAATTTAACTATCCAATAAATCGCTATATTTAAAACACAAGTTATTTAACTTATAAAATTTAACTTTAAAAATGAATTCAAATAATAAAAAAACTACTTCCATTTTGTAATAATTCGACATCTCTGCAATTATTGTATACACCAAAAGTTATCCATTTCTTACCAAATAAATGTTTTCTTATTTCTGAAATTTATACTTATCAATAATACAATTTCATATAAATAACTTATGCTTTTACTTTTAATAAACATTCATTCGATTCTTTATTAACTTAACATTGATTATTTCAATTTCTGTTATCAATTACTTAAAATTCAATATCATTTAATTTAATTTCTAGTATAAATTATCATCTTTTATCTTATTGAATTTTATTATTTAAATTTTTTTTATCTAAGATTCATATTCAATAAATTACATTAATAAATCATTAAATTTTTATTTCTAACCATTTTTGTTCAATAATTATATTAAATTTAATAATTTAAAATAGTTAAACAAATATGGGTCGTTACATCCACCCTGCTCCTCCCCACACCCACCAACACCCTCCCCCCTCCACAATTAAAAAAAGGGGTAAGTTTGGCTCACATTCCTAATAAGTTTTAAAATAGAGAAAACATTCTTCACAACCAACACTTACGTTTCTGCTCCCTATTTTCAAATTCGCGCACGCAAAAAGACCGAAATACCCTTTATGTTTTTAACTTTTCAAACATGTATAACTTTATTTACAAAAACCGGATCAACATACCATTTTCACCAAAAAATCAGAAATTTTATGATCTTTAAAATGAGATCCATTGTTGATACAAAAAATTTATATTTGTATTAAAGGTGCAATTATTTTAAATATTTGCAGACAATTCAACAAATATTGAACATTTTGGATTTTTTTTCAAATTTACAAAATTTGCAAATAATTGCAGATGTTTCTGCAACTATATGGTATAGTTGCAGACATTTCTGCAACTGTTGCGTACAATTTCTACAACTATTCTCAAATATTACATTTATTTCTGCAAATATTCAAAATAGTTGCATTCTTATCAGCAATTATTCATGTAATTGATAAAAAAAGAAAACTACGACAATTATTCATGTAATTATCAGCAAAATATGATTTCACAAAGTAGATCGATAAATGGAAACGTAGATTTCAAATATTAGCTGCAATCACAAAACTGCGACAAATAAACGAGGGTATTTATGGAAAAGAATTAAGCTGAAACAAAAATAGGGACCGGATTTATAAAGTTTCGAACGGAAGGAGTTTTTGTGTATTACGTTTGGTTTTAGGGATGTGACCCCAATTTTCACTTTAAAAAAACCCTTAAGCCCATGGTTTTTACCGAGTAACCCAAAATGTTCTTGGGTTTTCCCCTTTATACCTCAAGTATTAAATTAAGGCAGAGGGTGTGAGTGATTGCTTGTTCAAGTATTAAATAGCTTTCCAAGGATTACTCGTAAATCGACATAACATGCTTATAGCATGTGCTATGTCTAGCCTAGTGCAATGCATAACATACATAAGACTCCCAATAATACTAGAATACTCAAGTTGAGAAATGGTACGTCCAGTGTTCTTTTCTAATTTAATACTAGGATCTAAAGGAGTTGGTGCTGGTTTGTCATTATAATGACCATACTTTAAGGGGAACTTCTCAATGTAATGAGATTGAGTTAGTAACAACTCCCTCTCTTTCCTAATGATTTTAATTCCCAGAATTATGTCAGCTTCTCCTAGATCTTTCATATCAAACTTAGAAGATAGAAACTTTTTAGTTTCATTCACACAGGATATATTGGAACCAAATATTATCATGTCATCAACGTATAAACATATTATAACATAATAGTTGTTGTCTGATTTGCTATAAATATATACATTTATCAACATTATTAACAATAAATCCATATGACAATGCTATTTCATCTGACTTCTCATGCCATTGCATGGGAGCTTGCTTCAAGCCAAAAAGAGACTTTACTAATTTGCAAACTTTCTTTTCTTAGCCTGGGGTTTTGAAACCTTCAGGTTGTTCCATATATATCTCTTCTTCTAAATCACCATTTAGAAAGGCAGTCTTTACATCTATTTGATGTATGACCAATTTATGAATTGATGCAAGTGCTATTAAACAGCATATAGAAGATATGCGAGCAACTGGAGCATATGTATCAAAGTAATCTACTCCATGTCTTTGCTTATATCCCTTAGTAACTAATCTAGCTTTAAACTTATCAATGGATCCATTTGTATTCAACTTTTTCTTAAATATCCATTGACATCCTATAGGTTTAGCACCAGGAGGTAAATCAGTTAAAACCCAAGTTTGGTTTAGCAGTATGGAATTCATTTCATCATTGATAGCTTCTTTCCAAAATATTGAATCTTTGGAACTCATAGCCTCAGAATAAGTTTTGGGGTCATCATCGACGTTCATGACATATCTAGTCACATTAAGGACTTCGTCCTTACTGCCTTCTATAAGATATGTAATGAAGTCAGGACCGTAGTCCTTCTTTATTCTTGCTCTTTTACTTCTCCTTTGTTCAGTACTATTATCTGGTACAGATACTTCCTTGCTATTTTGAGCAGGAGCATAGTCATCGTCATTGATATCATCAATCGTAGTAGTTTGATTTTCAAAGAATTCTACATCTACGGATTCTATAACTTCTAAGGTGTTAAGAATTAGGAACCTATAAGTTATACTATTAAGTAAATATCCTATGAAAACACATTTAAATGCCCTATTTTCTAACTTTGGTCGTTTATGGTCTGGTTTTCTAACATATGCTAAACAACCCCAAACTTTAAGTCTTGTAAGATTAGGTTTCCTATTAAACCATAATTCATAAGGGGTAACATTATTCTTTTTAAGTGGTACTCTATTTAAAATATAACATGCAGATAACATACCATCACCCCATAGGTTATAAGGTAAGTTTGAACTTATGAGCATTGCATTAACCATTCCTACTAAAGTTTTATTTTTTCTTTCAGCAACACCATTTTGTTGTGGTGTATATGGGGCAGTGCATTGGTAAACTAAATCATGTTGTTTACAAAACAAGGTGAATTCATTTGAGAAATATTCACCACCACGATCTGATTGTAATACTTTTATTTTAACTCCTAATTGTGTTTTGACCTCTGCTTCGTAAATTTTAAATTTATCAAAAGTCCCATCCTTAGTTTTCATTAGATACATATATGCATATCTAGTATAATCATCAATAAATGTTATATAGTATTGGTTACCACCATAGGTGATATGACTTTTTAAGTCACCCACATCACTGTATACCAAATCTAACAAGCTAGTTTTCTTTTCTACAGATTTAAAGGATTTTCGGTGTATTTTTTCTTGAACACATATTTCACATTTAGAGATAGTATCGAAATCACAATCAGAAATTAATCCTAATTTATGCATATTTTTAAGGGAAATATAATTAACATGTCCTAGTCTATTATGCCATA
Organism: Allium fistulosum; assembly: GCA_030737815.1. Lineage (NCBI taxonomy): Eukaryota > Viridiplantae > Streptophyta > Magnoliopsida > Asparagales > Amaryllidaceae > Allium > Allium fistulosum. The sequence goes on from CM060906.1 coordinate 58,911,686, forward strand.
AACTAACAGAATCAACAATATAAACAAAAGATTTCTTTATTAGATTCAACTTAACCATGCCGTTACAAGAGTATCCCTGTCCAATGAATTTGCTGTTCTTGGACAACACTAACTTATCAGACTCATACACCATATTGAATCCTCCTTTGTTAAGAAGGTATCCAAAGACTAAATTCTTACACATATCAGGTACATAAAATACACTAACTAATGTAAGAACATTTCTAGAAGTGAATGGAAGTTCTATAGTGCATTTTCCCAAAACTTTGCTTGGAACCTTGTTTGCTCCAGTAACTTTGTCGGCTCTCGATTATTTTCTTTGTAAGTCTTAAACAGATTACGATCTTTGCAAATGTGAATAGTTACTTCGGTATCAAACCACCAATCATCGTCAGTTTCACTAATGGAGTTCGCCTCTTGCACTACAGCCACAAGCGAGTCTTCGACCACATTCACTTTTTGTTGTTTCTTCCGTTGACGGTAGTCTCGGGCATAATGGCCGGGCTTGTTACAATAGTAACAATCACATTTCTTTTTGTTGTTGGAATTTTTCTTCTTCTTAAACTATGTCTCATTCTTAGGCTTTAGCTTATTAGTAATTTGAACATTATTTGCCTTAGAATGAGACTCAGTTTGCGGATTATCATCTAGTTCGCGTTTACAAGAGTGCTCTTTAATACGAAGATGACGCTGTAAACCGTCTAAATCATAATCCGTTTCTGCATGCTTTAATTTTTTCTTATAATCATTTCAAGAATTAGGGAGTCTTGAAATTATAACTCCAACAACAAAAGATACATGGAGATCTATTCCAGCATCTTTAAGTTGATTCACCAACAGTAGGATTTCGCTTACTTGTCCATCTATGGACTTATTAGTGACCATTTTGAAATCCATAAAATTGCAAATAAGGAATTTTTTGTTACTTACCTCAGATATGCGATATTTGCTTTCTAGTGCAGTCTAAAGTGCCTTTGCAGTTTCCAAGATCCTATGAGCGTTGTAGACAGGAGTAGATAACGCATTCAGAATGTGCCCTCTACATAGAAAATCATCCTCTTTGCGCTTTGCACGTTTCGTCTTTAGAGCAGCGTCATCTTTGTCAGTTTCGTCGGGTATTACTTCCAAGCCATCTTTCAAAATGTAGAAAAATTTGACGGTGATCAGGAAGAACTTCATTGTCTCTTGCCAACGAGTAAAATTGTCTCCATCAAACCGCTCCAATCGAGTTAAATGTTGATTCATGACTTGCAAGGCGCTCGAACCTTCCATGGTTGAAAGATATTGTCTGAAAATTGTGGATAAATCTTGTGGTTCGAGCCAAATCTGATGAATATAATGCCGTACTTCTAACTTCAAGGATTTATAGAATAGATTCTTTCAGATAATAGTTCAACCCACCAGGTACAAACGGGTTATCGAACTATCGACTTTCAGGATTCAATGAAGCCTTGGAACAGCGTAACCAGATTCAAAATTTGTACGGTTTTGATCTGGCCAAGAACACTTTATTTGATTTCAGATGGTGCATATTCGAAGGCAGATAGATTGAAGACGAGAAAGGTGGAATCTGCAATGACGCACCGATGTGACAAGCAGACTGAATTTGCAACACCTTGCGGGCGTTACAAATTCGTTTGATATGAGAGCGTTCAGTAACACTCTAATGGCGTCGCATACTTGTGTTGGAAAAAGAAAGAGAAATAGAGATTATTACTGTGTCGAATAACAGTTCTGGTTGTCCTTTATATAGAGTTTGATGAGGTGTCTTTTCATCAAAGGTTGCATCCGTTCGGTTCAGAACCGTTAACAACGGTCGCGCCCTTTTAAATTCCAACATCCCGCCTTATTTGAATTATAGGTCCATAACGGGCTAAAATCTGGCCCGTTGCTGTTTTCAGATTTGCTCCAAAAATATCGTTATTTGACCCGTACCCATCCCGGCCCGGTTTGGTTCGGTCGGTTGGATGGACGACGACACGTGCATGTGTGGTGGTTATGCATGAGTTCTCTCCTCTCAATAAAGCAAACATTTGGGAGCCCCAAGAGAAACCTATACTTAAACAAGTATGGTCCCCAATATCCCAAGATGTGGGACTTTTGCTTTTCTTCCTTCTTCCTTCTTCCCTCTTCCTTTCTTCATGAAAACAAAACAATGAGAAAACTTAAAAATATCCAACAAACACCGCTATTTACCCTTATTATATATATACATATACATACATACATATATATATATGTGTGTGTGTGTATGTATATATATATGTGTGTGTGTGTATTTATATATGTATATGTATATATGTATGTATATACACACACACATACATAAAGACATACATACACACGCGCGCGTGCCACCATCGTTTAGACATATGTCTAATATGTATTAAATCAAATTATAATACAATTTCTATTGATCTTCATTCAGTTTACACTCTTCCACCAACTGAGCCAATTGCTTGGGTAAATATTAATAGGAACGTCACTCAAAATATGCATTTTAATTTGGGTGATTTTCGATCAAATCAATAACGCCGCTCCTTTTACTAGTGTATTTTTGCAAAAGCCATTAATTTATATTTGATCGTTTTATGGAACATCATAAGTTGCATATGTAAATATAAACCTAAATAATTCAGGATCTAAACAAAAAAAATGAAATACTGACTTGCTTTATTACTAAAACTTCTATGCTAACTTTAGAACCTATTTCATTGTGTATTTCTTGAAGGAAAAAAAGACTATGAATAGGAAATGTGCACGGCACGTCTTTATCAATAGTCGGAAAAAAGCGACAATATTTTGGCCCGACGATGAAGTTGTTCTAAAGATACCTTTACCATGTGGAGCAAGGACCATAGAGGCACGAGTTTGAATCCTGCTCTTGGCAAAAATTAAACTTTATTATTATTCATAAAGTTTATTATATTATTAAGAATATAGGCTTGAATTTCAATGATAACAATCTTTCATATACATCTTATTTTTCTTTTCGTAATGTCTTTTCAGTTTGTAGTATTAATAAACATAGATACATTTTTTAGTTACTTCAAAGCTATAGTGCACTTTTTTTTATATATAATTTTAGCTTGTTTTATAAATTTTGTTTAGTATTTGAAAGCAGAAAAGTATTACACTTAATCATGAATAAATTCAAAATTTTAAGTCATATTTTGTGGGACATTCAGTTTTTTCTCATACTTTAAAGGGTCATGGCAAAAATTATCACAATAGAAAATTAAGATTTTACATGCATACATGTGTGTCTGTATGTGTAGTTTTACACTATCTTAATCTAGAATTAAATATTTTGAAATCATTTCTAACCATAAATTTTTTATTGGATTAAAAAAATTTAAACTTCATGTAAAATTTTGATTATTTCATTTATTAAGTATGTGTTTTGTTCAAAGGTATTTTTTTGGAAAACACAAGCAATGCACTAGTGAAAGTACTCACATCTGATAGGAAATATTAACTTTCTTTTCAAGCTCATTTGTAAACAATTTTCAATCAAATAAGCTTTTGCTTTTGCAATTAGTAAACAATGACATGAGTTAAGTCTAATAAATAAAAAGAGTAATAGTTTTTTAGTTAAATAATTAACTTTGAAATCTTCATGGTAACATTTATTGTAATAAAAGAAATTCCTTGTTGTTACATACTACAAACCACATATATATCATCATCTCTTTTAGAATATCATACGATGTAGGACTAATCATAATCCAATATACGCACCCACTCTAATACAATGCAAGCCACATCTAATAGATATTAACACTGTAAATCATATCAAAATCATGTATATTTTTTTTTTGTAACTCTTTCATATATAATCCTTTTACTACTGACATTGATGTGCAATCGAAAAAAATAAAATACAATCAATACATATTTGATATAGGTTGAACAACCATACTACTTATATTGAACTCCCTACAAATTTTACATACACTGAATTGCTGTTATGATTACCAAAGATGACATTTAAGCTTTTAAATTTTAAATTTTAGTATTTCACATGCAGATGTTATCGTTTGTATTATTTATTTTGCATTTTATGTATTGATTGTATATCTTATGTATTAATCAGTTTATCTTGGACGCGCCTAGCTCGTGCCATTATATCGTGTATTTAATAAATGTTAAAACTCTGTTGAGAATCCATAAAATTATGGGTCAGCTTTCTTGTGTGACACCGACAATTTTATCTATTTTGTTCGAGGCTTGGACTTCCAATTTTGTTTTTCTATTTGTGTTGATGATATTTGCTTTTGCAAGATTTTTTTTTATACCCCATCAGCAAGGCCAGCCGTAGGCATGGTCCGTAGGGCGACGGCCCAGAGCCTATTTCGAGGAAAGCCCATAACTTATCCCTTAAAGTGTGTATGATTGTCTATTTTTGTCACATCAAAATGCTCTGTAGCTTATTTGGTCTTTGTGTTGTAGTTACGTGTGTCCGTTGTCACTGTCTGATCACAATTATTCATTTCTGATGTATGGATTAATGCATCAGAAATGAATGATTGCAATCAGGTTGCGACGTGGCCCATGTAAGTTGGAATAAGGGAGTTGATCTCTACTGGGACCGGTTCGTTTATTAAATATTATAGTAAAATAGAATAAAATAAAATAAACAACAACACTTTAACATATATTGTTTACGAAAGGATTTGTATCGAGTCATTAAAATTATATAATAATTGTTAATACATAGCAAATAAAAATGATTTTCACATGAAGAATATATGTTGGAATATATAACCACTATGGAGAATAATATCCATAAAAAGTACTAATACCAAAAGTCAAAATGGGAAAACAAGTATCAACACAATAAGGCATGACCCAAAGCTGGCATTCAATCCCCTTCAAGAATATAATGTTTAACCTAGCAACATCCAAAGGCATGAAAGTGACAGTCATGTCCAAATTTATAGCACATCAAAAGGTTATATTAAGCTAAAACTTGTATATATTCCAAATAGTAATGAACAATAAGTCAACCCATGCTTTTTTTTCTTTATATTCATTAGAATCATGCAAATGGCTTGATTAATAATATGGCTATAAATAGACATGCATTAAGGTAAAACTAAATCTAAATGCAATAGACAAAGAGGCATGCATTGATTTAATTAATTATTTAATTACCATAATCAGGCATGCATTAACGTAAAATTAAATGCAGTAAACAAAGAGGGGATCAATTTCTTTATTCCCAACTTACATATGTCCCGTGTTACTGTTTGATCACAATTATTCATTTCTGATGTATTGATTAATGCATCAGAAATGACTGATTGTGATCAGACAGGGACAGAGCACATGTAAGTTGGGATAAGAGAGTTGATTTCTAGGCGGGAACGGTTCGTTTATTTTAAAACCTTATTTGTCCCTATCCATTAAAATCAACGTCATTAATTTTATTTAATTAATTAAATCAATGAATCAGAAATAAATGATTGTGATAAAATATGGATGTGGACACACGTAAGTTGGGACAGAGGAATAAGTAGCCGGGAACCGTTCCTCTGGCTTCAAATCTTGTGTATCCCAGCCTCTTTAAATCAACACCATTGATTTCATTTAATTAAATCAATGCATCAGAAATAAAGGATTGTAATCACATAGAACGCTGCAGGCACACATGTAATTTGTATATATACAGGGGAATTGATTCCACTGTTAACTCACACTACTGTTTTTTTACGAAATACTAATATACCTTGATCATAATTTGAATCCGTTCTCCATCTAACGATGAAGGAGAAAGAAAGCTCAACCAATATATCGACCTGTGCTCTTCTCTTAGTACTGCTTTCTTATTGTGCCTATGCAAAAGAATGCACTAACATACCAACTCAGCTCTCTTCTCATACACTACGCTTTCATCTCATGTCTTCAGACAACAAAACATTGTACAAAGAACTTTCACATCATCGCCATTTAACACCAAGCGATGAATCGACATGGATGGATCTACTTCCAAGGAAGCTTCTAAACAAGAAACCATCACTACAAGAGAAGTTCGATTGGGCTGTGCTATATAGAACAGTGAAGGGTGCGGATGGAATCAGTGGTACAATGAACGGTGTTGATTTTCTCAGAGAAGTTTCTCTTCACGATGTTCGTGTTGATCCGGAATCAATACATGGAATAGCTCAACAAACAAATTTGGAATATTTGCTGCTTTTAGATGTTGATCGGCTAGTTTGGAGCTTCCGAAAGCAGGCAGGTTTACCGACCCCCGGCGAACCTTATGGAGGGTGGGAGGCTCCTGATGTAGAGCTTCGAGGACATTTCGTAGGTTAGTATATATAATTTCCATGTTGTATTTTTTTCATGTGTTGTACGAAAATGGTTGTAAACATTCTAAGTCTCGTCACTAAGACCAAGATACGCTTTCATTTCTACATTGTTTTGGCTCCAATACCATATATAATCTTGTGCAGGGCATTATCTTAGTGCATCAGCATTAATGTGGGCAAGTACGCATAATGACACTCTCTACCAGAAAATGACAGCATTGGTGAATGCTCTTTCTGCTTGTCAAAATAAAACTGGAACCGGGTATTTATCAGCTTTTCCAAGTGAATTCTTTGATCGCTTTGAAGCCGTTCAGGTTGTTTGGGCACCATATTACACCATCCATAAGGTACACATATTTATAACTACCCGTTGTTATAGTTATTTTCTTGGTTTGCTTTCAGTGTTAATAGAATTATCAACAATGTTTCACAACAGATAATGGCAGGGTTGTTAGATCAGTACTCATATGCTAATAATTCGCAAGCATTGAAAATGGTTGTTTGGATGGCCGAATACTTTGGCAATCGAGTGCAAAACGTTATACAGAAGTACGGTATAGAAAGGCATTGGCAATCCCTTAATGAAGAAACCGGAGGCATGAATGATGTTCTCTATAAGTTGTACACTATAACAGTATGGATTTACATGTCATATTTGTATTATTATTATTATTATTATTATTTTATAAGGAGAGAATTCTACAGTTTATAACAATAAGGATTTACGCTATAACTGTAAGGATTTACATGTAAACATACATATTTATACCTAGTGGAAAATAGGCACAAGGACAAATTTTCATAAAAGTTTTGGCTGAAGGAAAACAAGTTTCATTTTTAGGCTGAAGGACAAAATAGGACAATGCTAATACAACTAGCATTTTGTACAATGTAAAACTGGATATAATGCTAGTTATAATTAGCATTTTGTACAATGTTTGCACTGTACAAAATGCTACCTATATTTAGCATTGTCCTTCAGCCTAATTTTCTTCTAAAGTTTGTACTTCAACCCAAAAATGAAACTTTGTGTCCTTCAACCTAAATTTTTTTCAAAGTTTGTCCTTTTGCCTAATTCCCTCTATTTGTCTCTTTTATTTAACTTTACTACAGTTTTTATTTAACATTATCGCAGTGTATCTTGTTTCACTTTCTTAGCAATTCTGATGCAAATTAAATAAGCTAAACTGATCAACTGATTGCAGGGTGATCAGAAGCATTTGACTTTAGCTCATCTTTTTGACAAGCCTTGCTTTCTAGGTTCGCTTGCATTAAAGGTGTGTTCATTGTTTTTCATTATTATCTGATATGATTTATTGATAAGTATTTTGAGGTATAGTTCATGAGAAAAGATAATTAAATTGTAGTTCCTAAATTACAATATATCAACAAATTGCAACTTTATGAGGGCAATGAATATTTTTGCATCATAGAATTACAGACTTCAAAGTAGGTAACTCAAATAAGTGGTGGTCACAATAAATGGTCACTCATTTTAAGTTGATAATGCCAACAATACAAAAAACTTAGTTTATTGTCATTTTATTGATTGTTTGAAAAATAGAGATTTATTTACCAATCTTTTATAAGTAGTAAATAATACTTTTGATTTAGGAGTTTATTGATCATGATTTATTGCAGGCTGATGGTCTTTCTGGTTTTCATGCCAACACTCATATTCCAATTGTTGTAGGAGCCCAAATGCGATACGAGATCACTGGTGATCCAATTTACAGGGTAAATTGCTTCTTAAACTGTACTCTTAAAGCTAAACAATATTTTCTTCCTTTTTTCATGTTATGTCTGCTTTTGGTACATGACAGGACATAGGAACATTCTTTACGGATACTGTTATTTCTTCTCATAGTTTTGCAACGGGTGGAACTTCTGTTCGTGAATTTTGGTAAAATACTCATGTTTAGCATTCAAGTTGAATATAAATATGTAATTGGCTATAATTTACTTTTAATACAAGCACAATTTCAGGTCAGATCCAAAACGTTTAGCGGATACGCTAAGCCTGGAGGATGAAGAATCTTGCACAACTTATAACATGCTTAAGGTTCATCATCATCGTCATCGTCTTTACTATTAATAAAGAAAACAATTCGTAGAGATTTCAACAGTTGTGCAACTTACATAAATGACCTTTCATTTTAATCATTTTACAACATGTAACATTGCAACGATGCTTTTTTTTTTTAGGTTTCTCGTAATTTATTTAGATGGACTAAAGGAATGGCTTATGCTGATTATTACGAAAGAGCTCTTACAAATGGCGTATTGAGTATTCAAAGAGGAAGAGAGCCTGGAGTAATGATATACATGCTTCCTCAGGGACCTGGACAGTCCAAAGCAATTAGCTTTCACAAATGGGGAACACAATTTAATTCTTTTTGGTGCTGTTATGGAACTGGTATTTTTTTGCCTTGAGAAACCTATAATCCTTGACAAGATATACTCTGATTAATCAAAGGACATTTGTCTATAGTTTTTGATTTGTCCATTCTTTTAGTTTTAAAAAACAGGAGCCGGAATTTACAGCTACATGGTACTAGTAATCAATATTTTCACAAAACATTCATATATAAGCTATTTTGAATATACAAGGCAAAACTTTACATTACGATTTGGCCAAAACAAGTAAATTGTTATTTGTATACTGAAAAATAAATATTCAGGTGGAGCCATGGCCTGAGTTCTTTGTACGTAATCCACGGCATTAATTCTCAAGTGTACACATGAGAACACTATAAATTAATTATGTTAATCATGCAACATGTATTAACTATTAACTATGTCTATAATATTTTTACTGTTAAATATGCAGGTATTGAATCATTTTCAAAACTAGGAGATTCTATTTATTTCGAAGAGATGGGGAAAACCCCTACTCTGTACATTATACAATTCATATCAAGTTCATTTAATTGGAAGTCTGGAAGTATTACAATATTACAGAAAATCGAACCAATTGGTTCATCGGAACCTTATCTTCGATTGTCCTTGTCAATTACCTCAAATCAGGTATATTTTATCAATCCATTTATACATTTGAATCCCATAAATAGAAAACTAGACAGAAATTGTTTAATACCTGTATTGCATTTATAAAGTCAAGTACTCAAACTTCAACCATCAACCTGAGAATACCATTCTGGACTTCTTCGAGTGGTGCAAACTCAACGTTCAACTCTCAAACTTTGACAATGCCGTCACCTCGTAAGTAAATTATTTAGTTTCAGTTTGTGTGCATGCAAGCATGTACATGTGCATATCAGAATAAGTTAACAGGTTTTCACATACGCTGCAGGAAATTTTCTCACATTGACAAAACAATGGAATTCAAACGACAAATTGACAATTACATTGCCTATTAATTTAAGGACCGAGGCTATACAAGGTTAGCTTCTCGTTACTTATCATAATCCCTCGTGCATATTTATTCGGGCAAAAAATCAGAAAAATAAATCATGGGTTTTAATACATTTATACAGATGATAGAGAAGAATATGCATCGATTAAAGCAATACTATTCGGACCCTACTTAATGGTTGGCCTGACTAGCAAAGACTGGGACATAGCCGCTACAAACTCCACTTCACTGTCAGACTACATCACTCCAATTCCATCTTCTTCGTATAATTCACAACTCTTCTCATTATCACAGCAACCAATTAATGGCCAAAAGCTCTTCATATCTAACTCAAACAGCTCAATAACAATGAACAAAATCGTTATATCTGGAACGAACGACTCCATACTTGCTACTTTCAGACTCATTCACACTGAAAAGTCTATAATGCTGGAACCATTCGACCTTCCAGGCTGTTTAGTCGCACATCAGGGACCAAACAATGGGCTCTGGGTCAGATACGCGACTACATCTAATGCTAAAGCAGCGTATATATTTAATATGATAGTTCCAGGACTTAATGGGAAAGCGAACTCTGTATCTTTTGAGTCTACAGATAATGAAGGATGTTTTATTGCTTCGGGTGGTGATGGGACAGGTGTAGTGCTTGGATGTAAAAAGGATGGAGATGCTGCTTTTGTTGAAAGGGCTAGCTTTTTGATGGAGAAAGGGGTGAGAGAGTATCATCCTATTAGTTTTGTGGCTAAGGGAGTGAGGAGGAATTTTGTGCTGGAGCCTTTGCTTAGCTTGAGGGATGAATCTTACACTGCTTACTTTAATATTACAAGTTAGGGTATTTAAGAAGATTAAATTGTTGTTTGGATTCGGTATACGGTCTGTGTAATGTTACGAATAAAATCAATACATGATTTCAGATTTCTATATTTCCAGACTCTCTCTCTCTATTTGTTTTGTTCTTTTTTTGAGTGTATGATTAGGTTTTAAATTTTAAAATGATATCCTACATACTTGCAAAATTGTAAAAATCAACGCACAAGCATGCCTACGTATGATGTAAACATATAATACACGTATACAAAATTTGGAGCAAGACTCACACTTACTACAAATCAACACATGTTACACATCTACGTAATTAGTCAACAACCTTGGCACTATCAATATTTTGAACATTAGGAGCACTCAACTAAGGGCAAGAATAATGATTGGCCCCTACTGATAAATTATTAGAGGCGAAATTTACATTAGCCTCTACCAAGATCTATAAAGAGAAAGAAAATAGCCCTTACAGCCAATTGGAGTTGGAGGCAAAAATAATTTTTGCCTCTATTGGTAACTATTATGGCATAACTAAATGCCCTTAATACTCTCTAATTTTCTATGATCGTTGACGGTATAAAAGAAATATTTATTTGCAGAAGGGCTTAGGTGCAAGAAGAAATATAGAAATCATATATTTTCATTTTACATCCCAAAACGCTTTATTCCTGAACCCGACTCCTTTTATTACGAAACCGTTAATGCCCTAATTTCCCAAATCTTCAAATCTATCGCACACAAATAAAACAACAAGACATATATAGAGGCAAAGGAAGAAAGGAGGGGATGTTACCATAGTAGGTGCATTCGAGTGGTGGGCTATAGTATGGTGGGGGTAAGACGCACGACCTGGACGTAGGGGACTAGCAATAGTAACCTAAGGAAGATGGGATTGCATGGGTTTAGGATTTGTGCGGCAGTACAGAAGGGAGGGGGTGACCGACTTCAACGGTGGTAGTTCTTTGGCATGCAAAGGTGAGTGAAATCCTGTGCAGTTAATGCCCCGCTATAACCCCGCTATATCTCATAGCGGATTTCTACCGCAACGATTTTTCCATATAGCCCCAAAATATAGCCTTTCCGCTTTAAGCCCTGCTATTTCCGCTATATCCCGTTATTTCCGCTATATTCCGCTCTTTCCGCTATATCTTCTTTAATAAAATGAACTGAAAAATTGCATTTATACATTATAAAAATTATGAAACTAATTTATTTGATTTAATTTTTAATATATTCTCATAAATGAAAATACTCTAATATTCTACTAAATTCAATTATGTTATATTGCAGTTTTACGTTTATTTAATGTATATTCGCACATGATTTTATTTAAAATTATTTATGTATTAATTATAATTCAATTGAATGATAATTTTTTATTTAATTACCATCTATATATTTGTAAAAAAACATTAGATACGAGTTTTATATGCTATTTTAGAGCCATCCGCTATATCCTCGCTGTATCCCCGTTATGACTTTTTGCACCTCCACCGCTTTAAATCTGCCGAGCGCTTTAACTGCACAGGTGAAATCATTACCTAAATGGTTATATGCAATTAATATTAGTATGTATATGGATGATTTGATATTGATAAATTTGGTCCTGCTTATGAATATGTTATATGTTTGTGTCCCCATATACACCATCTTAGTTAAATTAACATTGATTGTTTTGGATGAAGTGAAAAAAATTTAGTGTTGAGGTTGGTTGCTAAACATTGTTTGTTATGGATTGAGCATTAGTTGTTTGGTAAAATGATGAATATACGTATATATATACACACGATGTAGATAAACTCGATGGTTGATTTATTATAAATTTATTTATTCTTGAGTTTGGTTGGCTTTGATATTGTTTTATTATGTGTATTGCTTGTAAACGATATTTACCATCAAGAAAAAAAATGATACATATATGTATGTATGTGTAATTTGAATCTAGTTTTGATTAAATTCATTTGGTAATATTGATCTGCTGAATATGAAAATCTTAACGAGTAAAGTATTCAGAGCTATTTTATTTTATTTATAAATATGTTTTAGTAGTATTTTAATTGCAAAAATTGTATACATTTATTTTAAAACTTTAGTTAAAGCATATTGTTAACTACTATTTTAATATGAAGTAAGAATATATGTTTCCCTAGTGAAATAAGTTTTATTTATTTACGATATTATATAAAATTATACTTTGGTAGAAAAAAGAAATAAACAATTATTTTGTATAATTAACACCCCTGTAGATTTAATTTAATCAAAAACTATTTGTTAACGAATACAAAGTTATGAAAATAGATTAAAAAATGAATGTATAATTAAAATGGTGTGGAAAATCTAATTTACATTCATTGTTTGTTCATTTCAAACTTCAAATAGAAATTTTTGTTTTGCTAACGGTGTATGGCATTAACATCGTATTATTTGTGTTGAAGAATTATTATAGCCATTTTAACAAAACGTATTTGGTGTAAATCATCTAATTAAAGCAAATTTCTATTTTCCCCCCGATGGTGGATGTTATTTATTGATACAACGATTAAAACAGAGTTTGCGCTAAATGATGAGTTAGTTAGTCATAAATCAATGAACTGGGTTGTAATCAAAATATTCATATTTGTTTGTACAACAACCTCAACTAAAGTATATTTTATTTCAAGATGATTTGAAATCTGGTATTTAGTTCTTAAGTTTCTATAAATTAGGGATTTCAATTATTGTAATGAAATGAAATCTTAACTATTTTAATAGCTGGAAACTTCTAAAATGAGAAATAAGAAATTATAAGCTATGTGATTAATGAAACTATAAAGAAATTGGAGATTTGTCACTTGTAATTTAAAGGGTAATGAAATTTAGAAGATGTAAATTATTGAATATTTTTGCTAACTGAAATGAATAAGATAAATTGTATAACACTCAATACATATATAAAACTTACCAGAAATGTTTAAAAGTTGAAATGTTAACATGAATATGTAATAGAATTTTATACAAGTAAAACTTAAGTAATGGAGATATGTCTACAAATAAGAATTATGATGTACAAGGAATATTTTAAACATAAGTTAATATTTGAAATGCTAGTAATTAAAATAATAGAAAAAATGAATATCGTTTAAGTAAATGATTATAAACTCAAGGAAATGACTAAAATAATTCATTGATGAATATTAATATTAAAATGGGTATTAAGGTTATACGTAAATAATAAATGTGAAATAAACTACAATGAAATGTACGCAATACTTTAATAATGGATTCATTGATGATTTCAAATATTGAATGAGAAATAAATTATGTAAGCAATGAAGGAAAATTAATAAAAGATGATTATTGTATGAATGAATTAAAACAAATGAAAAGTAAATAATGATGTGAAAAGAAACCAATAGAATCTAATATGTAAATTGTGCGTAAGTCATTTTTATTCGCATAACAGTTCTGATTCAGATTTGAATACAAGATTTGTAGTAATTCACACTAGTTTGAATTAGGGTTTTCGCTCGATTCTTGACGGCGAACAATTGATACTAATTTTTGATATGAATTTGAATTTTTCTATCATGGTTTATGGCTATGCAAGGAAAACAAAAATTTCGAATCAAGAAATCGGATCAGAGTCCGCATTAGAGTGGTCGGGTTAAGAATACTAGTTCAAAAGTGCAATGTGTGTATTCAAGCAAGCGATTAGAATTGATATTGTGTATAAAAGATTTATGTACATTGTGCAAATTTAAATAATACTTAAATTCTTTATTGTTTTGGCTGATGGGAAGTTTGGAAAATGATACTTCAAATTGTTTAAGGTCGTATGAATAATCTATTAAGTAATTATCTAAGGCTGTTGAGCGTAAGGTATACTTGGTAGCTGTGCAGTTAACGCCCCGCTATTACCTCGCTATAACCTCGCTATATCTCATAGCGGGTTTCTGCCGCTACGATTTTTCCATATAGCCCCACAATATAGCCTTTCCGCTTTAATCCCCGCTATTTCCGCTATATCCCGTTATTTCCGCTATATTCCGCTATTCCCGCTATATTTTCTTTAATAAAATGAATTGAAAAATTCAATTTATACATTATAAAAATTATGAAACTAATTTATTTGATTTAATTTTTAATATATTTTCAGAAATGAAAATACTCTAATATTCTACTAAATTCAATTATGTTATATAACAGTTTTACGTTTATTTAAAGTATATTCGCACATGTTTTTATTTAAAAAGTATTTATGTATTAGTTATAATTCAATTGAATGATAATTTTTCATTTAATTACCATTTATATATTCGTAAAAATATTAAGTACGAGTTTTATATGCTATTTTAAAGCCATCCGCTATATCCCGCTATATCCTCGATGTATCCCCGCTATGACTTTTTGCACCTCCACCGCTTTGAATCTGTCGAGCGCTTTAACTGCACAGCTTGGTAGTTTATTTATCACCCTTATATGATGAAAAGTTTCTAACTGAACAAACCAAGAGTTCGGTTGCTATGGATGTATGATTGATTTCTTTTGTTACCTATGATGGTTGTACTTCTTTTTGTTTGCGTAAGATTATTATATATGACATGTTGTTTGTACTATTGATTTGAAACAACTAAAATATTATTCTTTTTACATAATTTTAACTCTTTTGGATTATATAAGTGAAATATAGGTTTATGGAAGCAATAGCTACTGCTTTTGGTTTCATAAATAAAGTTTGTTTGCCTGACAAATAGGTACGTTTTCGTATTACGGTTTTTGTAATGGTATTTTATTGTTTTTTCCATGGTTTAGGATGTTTATTATTGAAATATGATATATATTGTAATTATAGATATTATTATTATTTTGGACCTATCCGCGCAAAGGAGACTTTGTTGAAATTTTTCATAAATTTAGGACTTAGAAAATTTCTGTGGAGATGTGGTTATTTTCAAAGTTATAATAAAACTTAATGATGTAAATTTAATGTGTTTATAAATTGAATAATTTGAATAAAATATATCAAACCTCTTGATTCTTTCTTGTTCCTTTTCGGGGACGAAAAGTTTTGAGTGGAGAAGAGTGTAACGACCCGTATTTTCGATAATTAAAAATATTAAATTTAATAAGATTTTTGGAATTTAATATTGTGAGAAATTAAAATTTATGATTTATAAATGGAGGAAATAATTAGAGTATAAATTATACTATTATTTGAATGTTATTGACAACTATTTTAATGTAATTTTAATCAATTGAAATAATTGTAAAGTTAGTTTGGTTATAATTGTAAACAAGGAATAAATTAAAGAACGTATTAATGGTGAAATTGTATGTATTTTATTTAATCGATTTTAATATAGAATATGAAATCAGATATTGGTAAATAATTTCTAATCCTTGTCCGTGACCAATAAATTAATAGGTTTGAATTAATAAGTTGTAACAATTGATTTATTTTCATCTAACTTATTAAATCAGTTGAAATTAATTTGGAAATCAATACAATTTATGTAATTGAAATATTGTAGTTAATATGGTAAAAGATGTTAACTTTAGAGTTTGAGTGTAATAAAATGAAAACTTATGTTAATTATATTCATAAGGTAATAGTTGATCAATAATAAGAGTGTAAATCAAAATAAAAGAATTTGATTGGAATTAAAATATAATTAACTAGGGTTTCATTACAGTTGTAATTGAATGCTGAAATTAATGTAATATTTAAATCTTGGATTTAATATTGATAGTTTTATTTTAAAAGATTATAAATTCCTGGTTAATCAAGAATGATGAAAATTGTCAACTTTTAATCTAGAATTTAAAGGTGATTAATTTATTTTAAATTAATAATTTATTTAATTGATGTGCAAAATTGGGTTTTGGACACTGTCTCGAATTTCGACGAAACCGGTTTCATCGGATCCGTAACAGTGAATTATTATAATATTTCAGGTTTCATAGCGATCGGTTAATCGTGTGAGCTCGAAACGTGTAGAAATCGATTAATGAAATTTAAATGAATATAAATTGATTTTAAAAGCTAACTTTTGTATACAATGGAATTAGGGTTTGAAACTAGTTCCATTGAGTTTAAAAGTATCGAAAACATATATTTTGATATATAGGATGATCTACTTTCGTTTCGGGAACGAAACGGGCTTTTCGGGTCGTTGTTATCGTTTCGACCCAATTCGATCTGTCCATTCGTTCTTATCCATCTCTGCCTATATATAGGCTGTTATAAACCCTAGCAGTACTCATTTTCATTTTTTCTGTACGTATCTGTTCAATTATCCGTTCCTTCTCAAATGGCTGTCATCTCAAACCCTAATTCCCAATTCTAAATCAAATCAAAAATTCAAACTTTTCAAAACCTACGAATTATATATCATCGCGAAGTTCTCAATGAGCATACATCTATAGTTCGTTTTTCGATTGGAGGTTCGGTTTACCAGAAATCAGCGAATCATTCTCAGCCATTGAAATTAGAGTTTTGCGATCAACGGTGGATCGTCGACTAGTCGACGATCGAAGGTTGCTGCGAGGTAGAGGATGATTAACAGCGTTCATCCATAGCTATCTTTTTTGATGAGAAAACCTCAGATCTAATCATCAACCGCAGGAAGTACGAGTTTTGCAATGAAATCAATATGGTTGATAGATCTGGAAAGGTTGAGACTTCATTTTGATGAGCAGACCTCAGATCTCTCCGTTGCTGGCAAATAATTCGAAGCTCTGCATTCTGAATCTGGGTTTACTTCATCAATGTTCAGTTCACTTCTGAATCTGGTAAATTTGATCTTTGATAGTGCTTTAGTAAAAACGTCTGCCTTTTGGTAAGAGGAAGGTATGTGTTTAACCCTTAGTTTTCCCTTTATAACTTGCTCTCGAACGAAATACAAGTCCAGTTCCATGTGCTTCGTTCTGGAATGTAATACTAGATTTGCGGTAAGGGATATAGTACTGAGGTTGTCACACCAAATAGTTGCTGTAGTGTCAGTTTTGATTTGTAATTTCTTTAACAGTGATTCCACCCACATAATTTCATCAGTTGCGCTGGCCACACTTCTGTACTCTGCTTCTGTACTAGATCTAGATACTGTATGTTGTTTCTTAGCACACCAAGATATTGGATTTTTTCCTAAGAAGATACAGTACCCAGTTGTTGATTTTCTGTCATCACTGTCAGTGGCCCAGTCTACATCTGCGTAGCCATTGATGTTGAGTGTCTTGCTTGCATGTAGAATAAGTCCCTGATTTATGGTGCCTTTAAGATATCTCAGTATTCTTTTAACTGCTTTCCAGTGATTATCTAGTGGTTTTTGCATGAATTGACTGACTTTATTGACACTGAATGATATGTCTGGCCTTGTTATTGTTGCATATTGTAATGCTCCAACAATGCTTCTGTATAGTTTCTCATTTTCAATTGGCTCTCCTTTGTTCTTTGATAAGTGCAAACTGCTAGTCATTGGTGTCGGGAGAGGGTTTGCCTTGTCCATTTTTGCCTTTATCAGAATTTCCGAGATGTATTTCTTTTGGCATAGATGTAACTTGTTGTCAGATGTTCTTTTAACTTCTATGCCAAGGAAGTAATTTAACTCTCCCACATCTTTAATTGAAAATTCTTTGTTCAATTGTTGTGTGACTTTGTTGATTTCTGTCTTACTATTACCTGTAATTATAAAGTCATCAACATAAATAGGTATGTAAGTAACAGTTGCATCAGAGAATTTAACAAAGAGAGAATTGTCAGATTTTGTTGAGATATAGTTGAGACTAGCTAGTGTCTGTTTCAGCTTGTCAAACCACACTCTTGGTGCTTGCTTGAGTCCATAGATTGCTTTGTTTAGTTTGCACACCAATCTTTCATTTCCTTGTTGTTTGAATCCAGGTGGTTGCTCCATGTATACCTCCTCCTGCAATACACCATTCAAAAAAGCATTATTTACATCTAATTTTTTAATGGTCCAATTCTTATACAAGGCTATAGTTAATACAATTCTAATGGTGGATGGTTTCACAACTAGTGAAAAAGTTTCAGTAAAATCAAAACCACTTTTTTGTGAATACCCTTTTGCCACCAATCTAGCCTTGTATTTTAGAATTGTACCATCAGGATTTTTCTTCAGCCTATAAGTCCATTTACAGCCTATGATATTTTTATGTTCAGGTAACTGAACAAGGTTACAGGTTTTATTTCTTGTAAGTGCATTATATTCTTCCTTCATGGCTATCCTCCACTTCTCATGTTGTATTGCTTGATAATAAGTACTGGGTTCCTCATTGAATAATTCTGCATTGTATATTTTTGGTTTAAATATACCACTTTTTGATCTTGTTACCATATGATGACCATTATTTGCAGGATTAGTCTGTTGAGCTCTATCCTTCATTGTGCTTTCCTACTGGGTATTGGATGGTTGAGGATCATTCAATACTTGGTAGTGATCTGCATGACTGATGCTGTCTTGTTGTGGAAACTGATATGAGCCTTCAGATTCTTCATTCTGCTCATGTCTTGAAACACTTCTGATTATTTGTTGCTGTTGAACAACATTGTTCTCATTCTGAGACATCTGTCTTTCGACTGGTATGATTATCTCAGGTATTGGAGGTATCGAGGTTTTTGTGTTGTATAGTTTTTTGGTAGTATTGTGTTCAGACTTGCTAAAAGGGAATTCAAACTTATTAAAGGTCACATGTCTTGATATATATATTCTACCTTTATTGTCAAGACATTTGTAACCTTTTTGATTGTTTGCATATCCTAAAAAGGTACAAGGAGCAGACCTGAACTCTAACTTATGTGTATTGTAGGGTCTCAGACAGGGGAAGCACAGGCATCCAAATACTTTTAGACTCTGATAGTCTGGCTTGATCGTTGTCAGTGTCTCAATTAGACTTTTAAATTGTAGAATTTTGGTTGGCAATCTGTTGATAAGATACACAACTGTGGAGAAAGCATCAGGCCAGAACTTCAGAGGTACAGATGCCTATGCAAGAAGAGTCAAGCCAGTTTCTACAATGTGCATGTGCTTCCTCTCAATGAGACCATTCTGTTCAGAGGTATGTGGACAAGTTGTCCTATGATTTATTCCTTTCTTTTGAAAGAATTATTTGAGTGGTAGGAACTCCTTGCCACCATCAGCTTGAATAATTTTTACTTGGAAATTTGTTTGCTTTTCAGCACTTGCTATGAACTGCATTACTGCATTGCAAGTCTCAGATTTTGCCTTTAAGAAATAAATCCACACATGTCTAGAAAAAGCATCAATAAATGAAATATAATACTTGTAGCCATAATCAGTAGATATTGGGGCTGGTCCCCACAGATTGTAGCAACAAGTTCTAGTGGCTTATCATATTCAGTACTTGAGTCTGGAAATGCAAGTTTATGGCTTTTGCCCATTGGGTAATAAGTGCAGGTGTAAAATGAGGGAATGTTTTCAACATGAATTTTATTATTGTTACTCAAAACATGTCTTACAATTTTTATGCTGGGGTGACCCAGTCTATCATGCCAAACATCGTAGTTATTACAGCTTTCTATAAGTTTTGTTTCTGACATGTTACACCAGTTTTTCATACTTTCATATTTTCTTGATTTTGCAACATCAAATTTGTATAATCCCCTACATTCTCTACCCTGCAAAAGAATTTCATCTGTTAGTGCATCTTTCACTAAGCAAAACTTTGGGTGAAATTCAAAATATACATTATTATCTTTTGAGAATTGTGAGACACTCATCAGGTTTTTCCTGATAACTAGTACTCTCGGAAGATTATTAAGATATAGTTGCCTTGCACCTATGATAATTGCATTTCCAGTGTGTGTTATGTGAGTTGCTTTACCATTACCCATATATAATAAATGTTTACCTTTGTATTCCTTGTTTCCAAGATTAAAGATGTTGAGATTGTTTGTAACATGATTAGTTGCTCCAGAGTCTGGGTACCAACTGTCATCTTGAATGTCTTCTGCCTTTGCTAAGTGACTGGTTGTGTTTTTTGATTGCTCCTTGCATCCTTGTTGAATATTCACCATGTTTGCACTGGGATCATTCTGTCTTGAGTTGCCAGTACTTTGTTGAGATAGTGTGTAGTTAGCATCAAATCTAAAGTTGCATCTGTTTGCTGTATGACCATATTTTTTACAGATCTGACATCTTGTCCTGTTATTGTTGTTAGTATTGTTCCATCTATCACCTCTTCCTCTTGATCTGTAATTCTGGCCACCTCTTTGACTACTGTTGGACTGATTCTTGTTGTTGTAGTTTCTTTCTTGATTTCTTCCTCTGTTGCTAGCAATGTAGTTTGCAGAGTATTCAAGATTTGTTGGTCTTTTTTGTTCTAATCTCCCTTCATGTGCTAGTAGTATAGAATGCACATATTGTAAAGTTGGTAATCTTTCTGTTGATGATATCACAGCTACAACTGATTCATATTCTTCATCTAATCCACTTAGTAGATATAATATTTGCTCTGTGTCACTTACATTATGCCCTGCAAAGGCTAACTGATCACATATAATTTTAGTTTTGCACAAGTACTCTCTCATAGTCTGATTACCTTTCTTCAAGTTATGCAATTGTCTTTTGTATTGCATAATTCTTACAGCAGATTGAGAACTAAAAACTTGCTCTATTGTATGCCAAATTTCATAGGCAGTTTTGCAGCCAATTAGTTATGGCAGGAGACTTGCACTGATTGAAGATAATATCCAAGAACTAACCAAACTATCTTGCCTTTCATGTATAATATATTCTTGATTATCAACTAACTTTCCTTGTGCATCTGCAGTGAATCTTGGAGGTTTAATGATGGTTCCAAGAATATATTCCTGAAGACCATAAGCTTTTATTGCAGTCTCCACTTGAAATTTGTAAAGCAAATAGTTGGTTTCATCAAGTGGGGTAGTTATAATCTGGCTATGTGGTTTAATGATGGTTTTGAGGAGTTCTTGGATGATACTGGATTGGTTTTGGGTGGATTTGGATACAGAAGTGGGTGAGACAGTACTATTATCATTTTCTTCAGCCATCGATGAAGAGATTACAACAAGAAATGATGATGAGGGTAAAAATTACCAGAAAATGGAAATGCAGCCAGAGACTGACTGGATGATGATCAACACTGACAGGTAGTTTCTTAGCACGGCACTTCAGGTTAGGCAAACTGAATCTTTAAATCTCTGATAACACTAATGCAGCCGAAAAGATGATATATGATGAGATCTTTCTGATATTGTCTTTTCTTGGCATGACACAGTGCTAGATGATGGATTTTCTTTACAGATTTATATACAGTTGTTAAACTGTATGATTGAATCTCAGATGATGAGAATGCTCTGATGAGAAAGATGATTTCTGATCATGAAATGGTAAAGCATATGCTGTTAAGCATTTGAATGCTCTGATACCATGTTAAAGAAATGAATCATTTACTTTTTATTACTGTAGAAAGAAAAGTAACAATATATTTTCGATATATATTCTTTTGTACAAGTCTCAGTATATATAATGTACAATGAATATATGGGCTTGGCCCATTTAATGCTTTAGTAAACTGGTTTGCTTTGTAATAGCTATTCTCTCGATAATCTTTTACATACTTTGGTACAAAACTACAAATTATCATCGTATGATTTTTTGGTTCGCTGGATTGATTCATTTCAGAGATAAAAAAGAAATTCATCCCTTAACTGCTTTTACTGTTGTATAGCTGTAATACAAACTCTGAGAGAGAAATTACTACCGAACTTTGGGCTTCCATTTTATTAAAAAAGTTAAGTGCGCTTACAAGGCTGGGCAGCTAACCAGCTTGGCCTGCTATGGTTTTACTTGTACCCTTTAAAAAAGGCTGGGCAGCTAACCAGCTTACAAAGTACAAGGTGTAAAATTTGAAAATCGACTGCTGCATATATTTTCATACATTATGGCCACTACAAAAGACGTTCATTATTCTCATTATTGTCACCACTAAGTAGGTAATGAAACTTAAACATATCTGTACTATGTAAATGTGCAATGAGCCAGTATTATGCAACCCTTCACTATAATGTGCAATGATCATTATTCTGAAGTTGGGTAGTCTGTATCTTTTCCCTGCATTTATGTAAAATAGATATCTTCCATATTAGTTAAAATTATAATGCAGAGTAGAATAGGTAAATTATTTATATGCTGATTGTACCTTTAGCACCAGCAATTAAAACAAAAGCTCCCATACTGGTTCATCCCAAAGTATTCATGAATATTCAAACGGACAACAAAAGTTAAATCAATTTAGCAAGTATGCTAAGAATTTCAAATAAGAAAGTAGTAAGTGCATGATGCATTTATATTGGAGATTATCACATAATCCCCTATAGTTGATGCTCGTTGTTTAGGTTAATATTCAAGATGTAATATTTCTATTTTTTTTATACAAGCGTGAAATTTGATTATTTTATTTGGTGTATTTGTGGGGATCCATCGAGAGGTCGGGATGTACTTAACTTCAATGCTAGATGGACTCTTTTTCTTATTTTTATATTTACAACTCTTGTTCTTTTGTCGCATAATATTCGATTTATTTACAAAAATAGTCTATTTAGCACAATGCTGAAAATCTTTGTAAAAAGTACACACCAGTCTCTTTTTTTGCTGCTAAGATATGGCGTTCTACATTATTTGTTATCAATTACTAATATGAGGGCTGTAAATGTATAATCTCGGGACCATGTTTTTTCCGGATTATACCTCACTGCTCATCATATGATGATCTAATCACTAACTTTGTATACCTGAAACAATTATCATGATTTTGAATGTTTATGATAGTAATTTAACTGTCAAATTTGCTTATAGCCTACTTTACACTGTTTATGATGAAATTTAACAGAGGACACTTCCTCTGTAAATATATGTTGTTTATGATGTAATTTGTTTATCAGTTGGGACATTGATACATATTATATATTGCAGTGGTAATGCTTTGTTATCTGGTCGGAAAATGTTCACAAATTCTTAGCCAAAAATAAGCAAGACAATATGCTCTAGCAGCACCCACTCTTTCATTTGTGAATATAAAAGGTGGTGTTTGTTTAGTTGTCATTTTCTAAAGGATATTCTTCTTTGTCGTTGATCTACATATTTTCTGTGAGAATTATTCATTATTATTATTGTTGGAAAATATCCACTCATATTATTTATTATTATTTTTCAAAAGGATGTTATTATTTTCTGGAAAATGTCTTATCACCTCTATCTCTATCATGTATATATATAGTCAAGCCTAATACAACAATTTCTGAAGATATAAGATAGGAAATCATATTTTCAAGATTTCCAACAAATGCTTGCCATTCTATTTCAACAAATTCCACCAGGACAGTATTCTCTACAATCGATGGAAAATATAGTGATGATGTGTGATGCAACGTTAAAAAAATATACTTTGTGTGTGTGCCTGCATTTAGCTCTGTATTAAAATGATTATTAAATTGGACATTGATAAGCAAAATCACCAGGACAACCTTAACACGATTATGAATCTGATGATTGTTGTAGGCTAGATTTAAATTGGATGATGGATGACAAAAAACCTCCATATTTCAACAAATGAGAACTATTTGAAGATCCTCAAAAAGCAGATTGGTTCGAAAAATAATTAATGAAACGGCGAAGAGGAAAGACTTCGTTTGAAACCTTATAACATCAAAAGCATGCATGATTTATTAACTTGTAAAAAGAAATGGGTTGTATATTGCTGACATGTTGTTTTTCTATTGGTCTGTACTGGTTATAGCATTTAGGTATATAAATACAAAAGACTGCCTGTAATAAAACGTGAGAGATAATAAGAAGATTTTTTTCTTCATTATTTCCTCTTCATCGCAATATGGTATCAGAGCGAAACCCAACCTTCTAATTTGCAGTTTTCATTTCCTAATCTTGATTCTTTGCAAAATGAATGAGTCAGATCAATCTTCTCGCTCTGGGACGATTCCTACTTCATCCATCGGGGACTAGATCCGCCATTGATGATTCTTCCAGTCCTTTCTTTTTGCATCATTCTAATAATCCTGGAGCCGTTCTTGTTTCTCAACCACTCATTGGAGATAACTATGCCTCCTGGAGTCGTGCAATGTTGATTGCCTTGTCTGTGAATAATAAATTAGGGTTCGTTGATGGTTCAATTCCAAAACCAGATGGTACAATCTTGATCTAACAAATTCTTGGATTCGTAACAACAATATGGTAATTTTTTGGGTATTAAATTCTGTTTCTAAAGATATATCTGCAAGTATAATTTTTGCTGAATCTGCTCATAATATCTGGTTAGACCATAGAGATAAGTTTCAACAGAAAAATGGACCAAGAATATTCCAATTAAGAAGAAAACTAATGAATTTAACTCAAGATCAGAGTTCTGTCAGCGATTATTTTACAAGATTGAAGACTGTTTGGGAAGAATTGAGTAATTACAGACCAGTTTGTACTTGTGCAAAGTGTTCTTGTGGAGGACTTAAAGAATTAAATATTCATTATCAGATGGAGTACATAATGTCTTTTCTCATGGGACTAAATGATTCATTTTCACAAGTTAGGGGTCAGATCCTGTTAATGGATCCTCTTCCACCCATTAATAAAGTCTTTGCATTAATTTCACAAGAAGAACACCAGAGAAAAGTTGGTACTATTATTAATTCAAATACTAACCTTGATGCTTCTAATGCCATGGCCCTTGCTATTAAATCTAATCCTGATAAGAATAAAAAGTCTGTTGATGAATTTTATGCTAAGGTTTCAAGGAATGACAGGCCTTATTGCACACACTGCAAATTTCATGGTCATAATATCGATAAATGCTTCAAAATTCATGGATATCCACCAGGCTACAAGGCAAAGAACCGTTACAATGCTTCTTCTCAAGTCAATTCTGGTTCTGTCAACAATGTTTATAGTCAAGATTTGAAGTCTAATCAAGAAGCTGCTAGCAGTTTTTTTCATAATTTGAATGCCACTCAGTACCAGCAGCTTATGTCCATGTTGTCAAGTCGTTTAATTTCTTCCAATCACAACATGGATGAACCTCAAGACAACAAAGCTGCCTCGTTCGCCACAGGTACTTATTTTTCGGTTGCATTGAGCAGAAAATTTTCTTCTCCACGATATTGGATAGTTGATTCCAGTGCTACTCGTCATATTTTTTCTTTGGCTTCTGCATTTAAATCTTTGAGACAATTTCCGAAATCCACTGTTACATTTCCCAATCACACTGTTATACCAGTTTTCCTTTCTGGAGATATTCAAATTAGTGATAATGTTATCCTCAAGGATGTGCTATTCATACCAGATTTTCAATTTAACTTGTTGTCTGTTAGTTCTCTTACTCACGGGACTGAACTTACTGTAAGCTTTCTGACTGACCACTTTATTATTCAGGAGCTCAACAACAAGAAAACGATTGGCAAGGGTGAAAAGTGTGAAGGCCTTTATATACTAGATACCAAATCATTCAACAATGTTCCAACAATTTACGTAAATCAAATTTCTGCTCAAACTTGGCATAATAGATTAGGCCATATTTCTTTTAAAAAATTGAATAGTTTGAAATCTCAATTGTGTTGTGATACTTCTAAACTCAATAAAGCGGATCCTTGCTACATTTGTCCACTGTCTAAACAAAGAAGGTTATCCTTTGAATCTAATAATCATATGTCTCAGATTCCTTTTGATTTAATACACTGTGATATTTGGGGCCCTTACCATGCTTCATCTTATAATGGTTACAAATATTTTCTAACTTTAGTAGATGATTGCTCATGATTTACTTGGATTTTTCTGTTGAAGCATAAATCTGATGTGGCTTCCATTATTCCTTAGTTTTTCAAGATGGTTGAAACTCAATTTGCAGCCAAAATTAAAAAAATTCGCTCATACAATGCACCAGAATTACTTTTCACTGATTTCTTTAATTCTATTGGAGTTCTTCATCAGTTTTCATGTGTAGAAAGGCCACAACAAAACTCAGTTGTGGAAAGAAAGCACCAACATTTGCTAAATGTGGCAAGAGCTTTATATTTTCAGTCTAGGGTGCCTATTCAATTTTGGTTAGGCTGTGTACTTACAGCCACATATTTGATCAATCGTACCCCTACTCCTCTGTTGCATCACAAAAATCCATATGAAATTCTCTACAAAACTTGCATGGATTACTCTATGTTTAGAGTATTTGGGTGTCTTGCTTTTGCTTCTACCTTATCTGCACATAGAACCAAGTTTGATGCTAGATCCAGGATGTGTGTGTTCATAGGATATCCACCTGGCATTAAAGGCTACCGCCTTTATGATATTCAAACTAAACAAAATTGTATTTCCCATGATGTAATTTTCCATGAGGAGATATTTCCATTTCATACTATAGCTTCTACTTCAGATTTGATTGATCCATTTCCAGATTTAGTATTGCCTGTGCCAAGTTCTTTTGGAGAAGTATCTCCTTCAATTACATCCCATTTTACTCCAGTGAATGGAAGTTATGAATCTTACGTTCCAGTTGCTGAACCTGAAACTTCAAATACTGAACAAATTCATGAATTACTAGAACAAGATGTGCATACACTGGATATTTCTGAAACTCCTGTTGCTGAAAATAATGTTTCTAATGTTAGAAGATCTTTTCGACTTTCAAAACCACCATCTTATCTTCGTGACTTTCATTGTAGTCTTGTTTCTCAACAAAACGTTCCTCTTCCTAGCTGTTCAACTGCATATCCCTTGCAGAAATTTCTTTCTTATGACACTTTATCATCTGCTGATAAAGAATTTGTGTTAAATGTCTCTTCAAATTATGAACCACAATTTTTCCATGAAGCTATTAAATATCCAGAATGGCGTGAAGCTATGCAAGCTGAACTTACTGCCATGGAAGCAAATAAACCTGGACAGTCACACCATTACCTCATAACAAACATTCTATAGGATGTAAATGGATTTATAAGATCAAATATCATTCTGATGGAACTATAGAAAGATATAAAGCACGTTTGGTAGCTGATGGATACACACAACAAAATGGAATTGATTTTATTGAAACTTTTTCGCCTGTCGCAAAATCGGTCATAGTTAAAGTCTTACTTGCGCTCGCTGCTAATAATAATTGTCATTTAACTCAACTAGAGGTCAATAATGCTTTTCTACATGGTGATCTCTTCGAAGAGGTTTACATGGATATGCCTCTAGGCTATGACAAAGTGAAGAAACAAAGCATTCAGGGGGAGAAATTTGTTTGTAGACTACATAAGTCTATCTATGGCCTTAAGCAAGCCTCACAACAATGGTACTCAAAATTTTCACAATCTCTTGTTGATTATGGATTTATTCAATCCAATTGTGATTACTCTTTATTTACTAAAGGAACAGGATCAACTTTCATAGCACTCCTTGTCTATGTCGATGATACCATCATTACAGGTCCAAATGATGATGTTATCGAGTCTCTTAAGAATTTTCTTCATTCTCAGTTTAAACTTAAAGATCTTGGTCATTTGAAGTACTTTTTAGGACTTGAGATAACTCGTTCAGTCGAAGGAATCATCATGTCACAAAGGCATTATACTCTTCAACTTCTTGAAGACACAGGGTATCTTGGATGTAAGCCTACTGCTGTACCTATGGATCCAAAGCTAAAATTAAGTGCTCATGAAGGCTCCCTTCTTGAAGATGCTTCTATTTATAAAAGACTTGTTGGAAGGCTTATTTACCTCACTTTATCACGACCATACATCACATATGCTGTCCACAAGCTTAGTCAAATTTTGTCTCAGCCTAGAGAACCTCATCTCAAAGCTGCTCATCATCTTCTCCGCTACTTGAAGAACAAGCATGGTCAAGGTTTGTTATTTGTTTCAAAGTCTTCTAGAACTGATAATGATGCTGATGATTCTAATTTCAAGCTCAAGGCGTTTTCTGATCATTCGGATTGGGGATCTTGTCCAGATTCTAGAAAATCAATAACCAATTTTTGCATATTTCTTAGCAATTCCCTTATTTCTTGGAAGGCCAAGAAACAAACGACAATTGCTTGTTCTTCGGCTGAAGCAGAATATAGAGCTTTAGCTGCTACCGCAAGTGAGATTTTTTGGCTTCAACAACTTCTTCATGATTTTCAAATTCAAGTTTCATCTCCAACGTTGTTGTTCTGTGACAACCAAGCAGCTATTCATATTGCTTCCAATCCAGTTTTCCATGAAAGGACTAAACACATTGAGATTGACTGTCATTTCATTCGGGACAAAGTTTCACAAGACCTTATCAAGTTGATGCCAATCCGTTCTCTTCAACAACTTGCTGATTTGTTCACTAAACCTTTGCCATCTTCTCTTTTGTTTCCTCTACTTTCCAAGATGTTTGTAAAAGATCTTCACAGTCCATCTTAAGGGGGAGTATTACAACTTGTAAAAAGAAATGGGCTGTAGATTGCTAACATGTTGTTTTTCTATTGGTATGTGCTGGTTATAGCATTTAGGTATATAAATACAAGAGACTGCCTGTAATAAAACGTGAGAGATACTAAGAAGATTTTTTTCTTCATTATTTCCTCTTCATCGCAATAGGATTGGAGAAAGTTTGTAAAGGCGAAAACAAGTTTGGGGTTTAAGGTAACATTTTGTAGATATAGTTTCTTCTATTTATCCCCTAAAAATTTCTTCTTTACCTTTTTGTTTTAAAAATAATTTTTTTTGTAGTATATGAAATAGAATAATTTTATCAGTAAATGAGCAATAATGCATATGATATTTGTTTTAAAGGAAACCATACATCATAATCTTATAGTTGCATATGAATTTTGTTTTCACATTCCTGTTAATTTTTACATTTGCATGGGTATAATTAATTTGAAGATAAACCCACTGTTTATTTGTTTAATTCAAGCATGAAGCAAATGAGATGCAGTTAAATTTGTTTAATTCAATCCCTCTTTACCCTTGCATAACAAGAAACCAAGTAAGTGGCCTTGCTTCTTAGCAGGTGATGGGTACATCAACTCTTACCTCTTAACTTTCCCACAAATCAAGTGAGACTGAATTCACATCTGTACTTTCAGTAGATGTCTTAGTCTATGAAAAGTTTGTGATGTGGCATCAAAAATAAGTGCATCCAAAATACCAAAATAGGCATTTCAGTGTTTTTTTCCCACTCATCTCAGTAATGAAAAGAGCTATAAATGCCCTGCAGAATTTGTTAAAAGAGGTAACAAGGTAACTGTAATTTTGAGTTACCTCCGTAAGCATTTCGTGACTTGAATACTGGACATGAATGCAACCCAAATGCCACTGTTATACTGCTATTATAATGTACTCAGTTTCTTAATGTGACATGTTACGCTGTTAGCTGCTCTAATCTATCAAAATTATTTAATGTTAACCATTCAACCATGCATCTGTAGACTGTACTTCACAGTAATTTTTTGGCGTTAAAAGGTTAAAAGATGTATATGTTGTGAAATGGTAATATTAAGTTATTTTTTCCTCTTCTTCTTCAAAGATGGTTTAGGTCAATGTTAACCTTGGAAAATTTGAAACTATAACATTCAATGTGAAAAATTCCTTTTTAAAACACCGATGCAATTCAAAATGTGAACAAGTACAAAACACTTGTGTTTTTGTTAGTGGTTTTAAAAGAGATTTAAATGTGTAATTCATTTTGTAGATTGGTCTAAACCGATATTTATCGTAAGGAAAAAAAATCAAAATGAACTTCTGTTTTTTGCTACATCTGACAAATGAGTTGGTCTCAAGAATTAGTAGTAAACATATAGTAATGGTAGTCCATTAATGCAAAATAAAAAAGGTCGGACAAATTAAAATACTAAGTTTTATTGGAGTTACCCAACATATATTATATTTGTAACGACCCATATTTTTAACTATTTTAAGTTATTGAATTTAATATGATTATTTAACGAAAATGGTTGGAAATAAAAATTTATGTTTTATTTATGCAATTTATTTAATATGAACTTTAATAAAATTTTGAAATACAATTTCGAAGATTTTGGCAATAACAAATATTGAAGTGAAATTCTACGTATTGAATGTGTTTATAATTTACTTTATTGATTGGATCAATCGGAAT
Organism: Allium fistulosum; assembly: GCA_030737815.1. NCBI lineage: Eukaryota > Viridiplantae > Streptophyta > Magnoliopsida > Asparagales > Amaryllidaceae > Allium > Allium fistulosum. The sequence goes on from CM060906.1 coordinate 58,942,303, forward strand.
TGATAATCAGTAGCACGAATTGAATGATAAATGTTGAATTATTTAGATAAAAATAAAAAAATCGTTGATAACTAAAATTCATTTGAAATGTTATGATTATTAATGTAATTTATTGGATAATTAAATTGTTCAAGTTTAATATTAGAAATTATTTAAATAATTGAATTTTGAATTTAATGTGAATGAAAATGATGTCGGAAGTTGATTTAAATTTTATTTAAACAAGAATGAAGATCGTTAACTTTTTGGGCACTATCTCGGATTTCGACGAAACCAGTTTCATTGGATCCATAACAGTGAATTATTATAGGATTTCAAGTCATAGCGATCGGACTTATCGTTTGGCCGTGTGAGCTTAAAATGCGTATAAATCAATTAAAAAAATTTAATTAAAATAATTTGATTTTGAAAAGCTATCTTCTGAATATGATGGAATTGGCTCTCAAAACTAGTTCCATTATGTTCAGAATGGGGGTATAACATATAGAACGCCAAGCGGCACGCTTCGTTTGGAGTTCGGAAAATTTATGTGCGAATCGGGTCAGAGATTTATATAATAAGCCGTTCATTTTCTTATTTGCGCAAATCCTAAACGCAGCCGCTACCTCTTTTGGCAAGGGCCGATATTCCCTCATTTTCTCCCCTCGATTTCTCTTCATCCAGGTAATGAAATCAAAAATTTCCAAAAGGAAAATCGTAGATCTCGTCGAGCTTGACATTGTGGACGGTTGGATCGAGCTGTTTCGCGATGTGGTGATCGATTTCTGCCTAAGTTCGTGCAACAGTTTTTGGATTTTCCACGCTTTGATATGCGCACCGTGTGCGTGATAGGGAGCTGCGGCGGTGCTGGGGAGGGGGGAACGACGGTGGAGGTCGTGTGCTGGCGACGTCGATCGTTGATGAAAGGTAAATAAATTGCATGTGTTCCTATACACGAGCGAGCAGATGGAAGAGGAAGCGCGTGCCTGGAGCCTGTACATGAGGAAGGCTTGTTTTATTTTTTTTAAAGTAAATTAAATTAGTTAATTATATGTTTCATTAATCGTTATGTTAATAAAAATCAAAACTTTTGCATACGAGGTCCGTTTCGAGTGAAACGAGTTATAGTGGATTCATATGGACACCGTCTATGATGGAATCAAACTGGAATATATTTGAAGCTGGAAAAAAATTCAGTTTCAAATAAAGGTGAGTGTTTTAAACGCTCACGAATGACTAAGATATTTTATGTTAGTTAAATTAAAATCATGAAGTGATTTAAGTTTATTGATTGTTGTTTGGTAATTTAACTGACATGGAAGTTGACATAGAAATTTATATTTTAGAAATTTTGAATTAACATTTAAATTGAAATTGGATTAAACTGCTAGTTAAATTCCCGATTATTGATAACTGGTTAATTATTGTAATTTATTGACTGTTTTAGATGTTGATTGTGATGGATGCTGTTGGTTGATATTTTGGATGATTTGGATGTTTATTTATTTTTATATATCCTTGTTATCACCCTATATATTATGAATAGTATATAAAAATGTTATTTGAATTATTTTGAATAAATTAAGAAATAGCTTGAAATGATATATACCTATGACATTTATTTTGGATTGAAATGATATATATGCATCCCTGAAATTAAAATTGAAGTAACTAATCACTTGGCCATAAAATAGAAAATTATATACGGACACCGGATTGGTTAAATTAAATGATTTTAAATTCTTGAACTTGAATTTATTCAAATGATTTTGTTTTATAAAAATAAAATTAAATTGAAATATGGAAATTGAATTATTTTCGAACTTGAGCTTGAAATGTTGAAATTGTTAAAGAATTGAATTCGGAAGTTTGAAGTTATAATTGAAATATGATTTGAATTATGAAAATTGATTTGTTTTAAAAGATTGGAACTTTTACTTGAACTTTGAAATATTGCCAAGTAAAAGTAATTTAAATGGATATTTCAAATTTGGCTCGAAATTGAATCATTTTAAAGATTTGAACCTTAAATTGAACACTGAAGGTTAATTTGATTTAAGTGATTTAAATCGGTCAATTGAAATTGGATTTGGAATTTATATGAATTGAAATGGTTTAAAATAAGAATTGAATTGAAATTTAAACCATCAAATCGAATTTGAAGTTAAAAAGAATGTTTCAAAATTGAAATTAATTCGAATTGAAATTGAAATTGAAGTTGGTTTGAATTGAAATCGAAATTGATTTGAATTGAATTGAGATTGAAGATGATTTGGACTGGAAGTTTTGAAATTAAATCAGTTTGATTGAAATTTGGACCTGAGTTCATATTTATTGGAAATAGAAAGAAACAGTTTTGAATTTGAAACTATTTTGACTATAAAATATATTTTACTATAAAATGTTTTAAAATTCATTTTTTTATTTTCAAATTATTTAAATTTTCAAATCATTTAATATTTAACCTATTTTAATATTTAAACTATTTTAACTATTCAAACTATTTTAACTACTCAAACTATTGTATTGCAAACTATTTTATTTCAAACTATTTTAATATCTAAATTATTTTAACTATTTAAATTTTCAAACTATTTTCAAAAATTCAAACTATTCATGTTGGGAACTGTTTATATTTAAATCGTGGATTTAAATGGGAATTTGGTTAAATTGAAGTTATAACCTAACTTGGAATACGAAACGATTTTGGGAATCATAATTGAGATTTTGAAATGAAATTGATTTCGAAGTGAATGAAATAATTTGATTTCAAAGTGAATGAAATGATTTTGAAATGAAATTGATTTCGTAGTGAATGAAATAATTTTGAAATGAAATTGATTTCGAATTGAATTTTGAAATGAAATTGATTTCGAAGTGAATGAAATAATTTTGAAATGGAATTGATTTCAAAGTGAAAGAAATGGTTTTGAAATGAAATTGATTTCGAGGTGAATAAAATGATATTTTGAAGTGAATATGACATATTGAAGTAAATATGATATTTGAAGCGAATGTGATATTTTGATATCAAGTGAATCGTTTTTGAAATGTAAAAGAACCAACCGGTGTGTAAAATGATGTTTGGTTGTTAAAGAGACCGAGGCCGATTATTGACATACTCTCTGTCAATGTTGGAACCAGTTTAACAACTATGTACATAGATGAGACTCTGGAATGAAGTGGTTGGATTTGGTGTACGTTTGCTGGATTTGAAGAAAGAGAATGATGATGGAAAGCCCCGACACTTTGTGACAATTTGAAATGACTAAAACATGACGGCTTGATCCAGGCCAAGTGGGCTAGCTACCCTTAGCAGGCACCCATTCTTTGATTTTCTTGTGTACTCGGTCCATACTATTACTTTGTTGTTGATTTCGATTGGTGCACCTTGATTGGGATAACCTCCCTTTGACTCGATATGGGATGGGTGGACGTGGTGGGTGTCGTTGTGGCGATGCGTTACCACCAGCTTTGCGACTCGAACTGGTAGTATCCTAACTTGGGCATTGCCTTACGTGCATTGTCATACTTTTATCCTTATACGAGACAACTACGATTTTGGTTTAGTGTTGTCGTATCATGGCGCGTCCCTATCTACCGGCGTTCTACTGGTTGTGTTATATGCAAACTGTACGACAATACTTAAAAATGCGTTAAGGGGGATTAATGTAAAGCCCTAACGCTAAGAAAAATATTTATTTTACTGACTACACATTACATATATAGCGTATTCTACTATATATAAATATTTTGATGGATTCTTAAGAGATGGAAATCCCGTAACATCTCTTAAGTTAGTGCACGCACGTTATACACTGGATAGGAGATGTAAAACCCCGTAAACATCTCTGACACCATTACACTTCTGTTATATGTGATATTTATTTGACTCGCATAAGGATATTTTAGTCCTAACTCGAGTGTTTTGTCTTTTCATTATGCTCTGGTCAGCTCTGAGTTTTCAGCATATTGAAGATCATATTTTCTGGAGGACGAAGATGAAGATTGGTACATTATTATTACTAGTATTATTCCACCACATTATTGTTCTGCTGCACTGTTGTATTATATTATTCTGTTGTATGTATAACTCTGATAAATGTTGTATAAATTATAATCAAATGTATAGTATAAACAGTTTCATGAACTGTTTATTTGATTATTATATTTTGTCATTCCAGTGCAAGATTCTGTATTTGTTTCCTTCTTTTCTTATTATTTCTTAATTAACCCCATTGATTATCTGCGTTTCGGATTGTTTGAGTTGGACATGTATGGATTATTGTCGATTTAAACCTTCTGAAATGTGGGTCGTCAAAGTATTGTTTAAGAAAGAAATTTAAAAATGAACTCTACTATAGTAACTTCTACATCATTATTTAATTGGAAATAACTACAACAATATTTTGTTTGATTATGTGTACAATACATGCTAAACAGATTGCAAGAATGGTTGATAAAATGAATAACTATTTATTTTATTGGTTTTTTTGTGACAAGATATCACTTTTATATCGAGACTTATAAATTTGTTTGTCGGAGATTATATATGAACCATAGTTTTGGTTTATACATAACGAGCATTACGATACGCGCTTCACGCATGATGAAAAAGGCTGAATTTTTTTCTACAAATTGTATTTATTTAATACATTCAAAAGAAAATGATTCCACATATATTTAGTCATATTTTTGTGTTAATCATACGTCGGTAATTTGAAATTTTATTTCTAAGTTGCAACATCTAATTTCTTATTAGGTTAAATTTTTATTTATATTATTAATTAATAAAAAACAAATTTGTAAAGTGGTTTATTTGCTAGATCCTATTTTTAAGTGATATTAAGACTTAGTAAATATTCGTAGAGGAAATTTTGAATTCGTAAAAGAAGCTTAATTGTTAGATCCTAATTTTAAGCGATGCTAAATTTTAATAATATATATGTAGAAGCATTTTTGGTATTTCATGTTGATACCAAAAAAGTGTGACATCAAATATATAAAAATATAAAGGGCAATTTTGGAAGTTCGCGGTCAGACCAAAAGTTTACGCTTCAAAACCAACTATTAATAAAGATATATGACTATATTATCCTACAGACGCTTTGGATGTATAATCAGGCAGCAACTAATATTACAACATAATAGGATAATTCTTTAATGGCACAAAAATTGACTTTTGTGCTAATGTGTTTGAATAGTTAGTGGTATGAAGGTCGGACTATATATCTGTTGATATAGGTTAATGAGCTGAAATAATATATGAAATAATTTTCCTATACAAAAATGTTCTCTCTTGTGAAAGCATCTTACTCGAGTCGATTAAATACTGTGTATAGTTGTATTTGATAATTCTTTTAATACACCATAAATTTTCTTCATTGATTTTGGTACGTCCAATGGGATTTGACATTTGGATACACATGACGCATTGTTTCGATATAATGATTTTCTTAGGCATCAGGTTGTGAATACACAGGCACCCAAATTGATTTTAACATAAACAAACAATGAAATTTAATGAAAATGCATAGCTCATAAAGAGGATTGCCAAAAAAATAGAAGGGATGACATCCACAAGATAAGGTAGTTATTTCTGGATTGTTTGTTTTGCTTTTCACTATATACATTTTGATTTTAGGTTGAATATGAAAAAAAAATTCTTTTGATCCTTTTGGTGAATGGTTATATATGTAATATGTATGGTAATATATACAACTATTGATTACAAATGCCAGTAACCATATATAATTCAACCTAAATATGAATAAAAGGTTATATGGGTTTGCCGGTTCGATGTTATCCTTAACCAGCTAGCAGATACATGTCGCAGTCTAAACTGAAGCTAAATCGACTTTGACACATGGTCTCCACTAACTGTTTTCATCCCTATGTTTTGTTCTTCCTTCTCTTGTGACATAGGGCACGATTTATATTTTTTTTAAAGATAATTAAAATGGGCCCAGCCCAGATACAAAAATAACGGGTTCAAATAACAACACGTAAACAATACAACCACTCTTTTAGGGTTAGGGTTGCCGACATAAACCCTATTCTCTGAGAAGCAAGCAGAGAAAATAAAAATGGCGAACGATACTCCTTAAATCTTTGCCAAGTCTTCTGCATTCTTCACACCGCTAGTTTCACCACGCTCCCAGTAAGATAAAGCTTTGTTAAACTCATCTCTCATACCCCTACCACTCTCAAATTTACTCGAAACTTTAAGATTACTGCTGAAATACAGAGAGTTGTTAGATCTAGCGTCATCGCGACCTAGATCTAACGATGTCATCTTCGAATTACTATTACTACCCAAATTAGCTCTGATACTCGAGAAGCTGATGGCTGGAGCTTCTTGTGGGTTAAAGCAATTGTTCTCAGCCTCATGGGAGCAGTTCTTAACAGTGCTGAAATACAGAGAGTTGTTAGATCTAGCGTCATCGCGACCTAGATCTAACGATGTCATCCTCGAATTTCTATTACTACCCAAATTAGCTTTGATACTCGAGAAGTTAATGGCTGGAGATTGGTGTGGGTTAAAGTAGTTGTTCTGAGCCTCATGGGAGCAAATCTTATCAGTTTTATTAACAAGTTCTTGCTGGTTGACTAAGCATGACCCTCGAATTATACTGTCAACATGATTGTCGATCTGTAAGCTTTTCGAATGCAAAAGATAAGCTTCTAAATGTTTGCTTCCAGCTTCAGAACTCCAGTCATCAGCAAGGGAAGCGAACTTGGTTTGGTTTTTAAATATTTTATTAGATTTTTGAAGAATAATTTTGCTGTCAGTACTAATAAGTAACCATACTTTCTCTTTACTTCTGCTGCCTTTGTTGTGCACTTGCAAGTTTATTTCTTTCCACAAGTTGAACACTGCAGTAGTTAATAGAATGTGAGCATAATCAGTTTCCTTAGATTTAGATCTGAATTTGTTGTTGATCATTTTGATAATATGCATCAGATCCATTTGCATGTTGTCATATATACCCAGAGTAGCTTTGATTTGATTCCAGATAAAGTAGGAGTAACTACATTCAAAAAATAGGTGATTAGCATTTTCAGTACATAAACTGCATAAGGAACAGAGTGAATTTATATCATTGCCCCATTTATTAAGTCTATCCCAAGTTGGCAGTCTGTTCTTAATTGCAAAATATGTACAAAATGCCATCTTGGGACAATTCACTCTATTCCATATGCAATGATACCACTCTTCTGTTGGGAATTTGTTTCTAATAAAATTCCAAGTTGCTTTAAAAGAAAACTTCTCTCTGTTGCTTGCTTTCCATACCCAGTAGTCATTCTCTGCATAAGTATCAAATTGAATTTTGCATATTTCAACTTTATGCGGGTTAGTAATAGGGTGTAATTGTGGTTGCCATTGATTATTTACAATGATATCAGATACTTTATCATTTGATCCACCACATATAACTAAACTATTCCACCCAACCTTATTTATAAAAGCCTCATTTTTAAACCATGGATCAAACCATAAACTGGTTTCTTTACCATTCTTAAATTTTCTTTCAAGCAATGGTTTACCAATTTCCCTGCAATTTAATATTTGCTTCCAAGTATTTGATTGGTTACTGTTATGCACATAAGTCCAAAAAAATTTTTGTTTCAAATACTTGGATCTCATCCATCTAGCCCACAAAGAGTCTGAATTAAGAAATCTCCAAAATAATTTTAAGTGGCAAGTAATACACAGGTCCTTAATACTTCTAATGCCAAGACCCCCTTCATTTTTAGGTCTGCACACATTTTCCCAACTAATTTTGTGATACTTACCTCTCCATAAAAAGTCAGCGCATCTACTTTCCAATTTTTTAATAGATGCAGCTGGGATATGAAAAGTTTGTAGCCAGTATAAGATAATAGCATAAATCATGGTCTTAATAAGTTCAAGTCTTCCAGCAATGGAAAGTAACTTACAAGACCAAGTCTCCATTCTTTCTTGGATTTTTTCAATTAGAATAGAACAATCTGAATCCTTAATATGATTTGTAGAAAGAGGCAGACCTAAATATTTGATTGGAAGAAATCTCTCTGCTATTTGTAATACATTTAAAAATTCTTTTTTGTACTTACAAGACTTACTAAAATAAGCTTTACACTTATTAACATTAAGTTGAAGCCCAGCATTAGTTTTTAAGTTATCAAAAATTGTTTTTATAGAGTCTGCATTATCTTTATTAGCTTTTATAAACACCATGAGATCATCAGCATAAATCAGATGGTTAATACAGAGCTGAATTCTATTTAGAGGGTGAACATTACCTTTAATATTCTCTATTTCCATAAGAATAGAAAAATACTCCATAACAATAGCAAAAAGATAAGTTGATAAGGGGTCACCGTGTCTTAAACCCCTGTTACTCTTAATAAACCCTTCTGCCTTTCCTTGAATCAGAATAGAAAAGGTAGGAGTGTTAATACATTCAAAAAACCAAATCATAAAACTTTATAGGAAAACCCATGCATTTCATAATATGATGAATAAAGTATCTGTTTACCTTATCATATGCTTTTTGTAAGTCAATTTTAATACATACATTATCACCCTGTTTTGTGTTGAATTTTCTGATCATCTCATGTGCTAAAAGAGAGTTTTCATAGATAAGTCTACCAGGTACAAATGCACTCTGATTTTTAGAAATAAGAAAAGGCAAAAACACTTTTATTCTATTACTAAGGACATTAGAAATATTTTGTAAATAAAGTTGCAGCAAGAAATAGGTCTATAATCACCAATATCAGTGGGATTTTTATTTTTTGGAATAAGGGTAATGAATGTGTGATTTAAACTTTTGAGAAATTTTCCTTTGCCCATAAATTCTTCAACCACTTCCAGCACATGCTGTTTAATATTATCCCAATTATTTTAAAATAAATTTGCATTGAACCCATCAGGGCCAGGACTTTTGTTATCCCCAGCATTAAAACAATAAATTTTATCTTATCTAAACTCACAGGAGCAAGCAAGATTTTAGATCCATTATGATTTAAATTTTTTTACAGGTTATATGAGGAAATTCCTTTTCAGTAATTTCAGAAAAATAAAGTTCCTTATAAAAGTTGATAACTTCTGTAGTAACTTTATCATATGCATTAGATAAATTACCCTCTTTATCTATTATGCAACTTATATTATTTAAATGTTTTCTATTACTCATTTTAGCATATAAAAAATTGGTGCAGTCATCACCTAAAGTAAGCCAATCAACCTTTGCTTTTTGTCTAGCATTAACAGATTCTTTATGCAATTTCCTAGACAACTCATTTTGATTTTGAATAAATTTATTAATTGTACTGATATCATCAGGCATATTGTCAGAAATCAGTTGTAAAAGTTTACCTTCTTTTCTCAATCCAATAATCTTATTTTTATTCATATAGTTAATTTTGTTCCAGTTTTTAAGATTATTTTTAGTGTATTTCAAAAACATATAAAACCGATACTGCTTAGTTCCTTCACAAGAAAAATTAAGACTGTTTTCCATTAAAATTTTATAATCTTCTTCAAATACCCAGCTATTTTTGAATCTAAAAGGAGAAACTTTACTATTAAATTCACCATTGACAAAAAGTTTAACCAATAAAGGAGTGTGATCACTTAAGTTTTGTTCTAAAGTGGAACAAATACAATTAGGAAATCTTTTTAAAAAATCTTTGTTATACAAAATCCTATCTAATTTGCAATGAATATTTTTAGCTATTCCAGATTTCCATGTAAATTTGTTCCCACTGATAATTGGTTCAATAAGACCAGATTCTAATAGAAATTTATTAACCCTATCCAATTTATTTTGAGGGATTTTAATTCCTCCAAATTTTTCATTAACATGAAAAACTGTATTAAAATCCCCTAACACAATCCAGGGGAAATCATATATGGAATTTAGAGATTTAAGTTTTTTCCATAAAGCATTTCTTTCTTTTTCAAAATTACTGCCATATACACTAGTAACTTGCAAAGAAAAACCTCCAATGTTTTTAAAACTGCAATCTATAAATTGACTATCTTTGTTTATGTTTATATTAGTCCAGATATTAGAATCCCAAATAACAATGATTCTACCTTTACAACCACAATCATTGTTATGAATAGCTTTCAAATTACTGGACATCTTGAGGCAAAATCTTTCAAAATTCTCATCATTCATTTTATTCTCAATTAAAGCAATAATAGAAGGTTTGTAAATATTAATCATATAAAGGATACCAGATTGTTTAATAGGGGTATTCATCCCCCTGACATTCCAAGCAAATAAGGTCATATATTTGATAATAAAATATGAACTTTAAATGGTACCTCACACTATAGTACCTTTACCTCTCCTTTTATTATCAACACCCTTAGTTTTCAATCTGGTAGACATTTGGTCCCATTTTGGATTGATTGAGATATATTTTTGCTTAAAAGCTTTTTTCTCTTTGCTGCCCTTTAGCTTACCAAATGCTTTTGTTTTGGCAATATGTAGTTTTGATAAATCGAATTCTTCTATGTTATCAACCTTCTCAGATTCATCTTCCTCCATTTGTGCAGATTCTGGAATCTTGATTAAGGAAATATCAAACGAAGCTATGCGAGGCATGGCTGACTTATTATAGTCAGTCACTGCAGCCTGCTCTGGAGGAGGATCACACTTGCGAGGCAATGTTGAGCTATTGCAATTCATTCTCTCAACATCTACAACAAGCTTAGAAGAAGATCCCTTCTCGATATCAATTTCCTGGTTCGGGCTTGTATTATGATGAAGTGTTTTGACTATTTTTGTAACATAATGGTCTGTAATTAAACATGGCTCTGAAATAGGGGGGTTTCAGAGTTAAAGAACTTTTTATTTTTACCCTCCTCTGTATTAGTCGGAATCGGAACATTTGATTTTTCTTCATAGCCTTTTGGCTGATGAACTTCCATTGCCATGATCTGATCACTTTGGTCAGTGAGCTCTCTTATATTATTTTCTTGATCGAAGATGATATCTTCTTGATTGATTCGATCTTTTCCCTCTTGGGTTCTTGATTGGTTTTTTGTGCCTTTACTAATACTCATTTCTTGAATCATTTTAGATCTATTTTCTTGAGTAATAACTCTATCTTTATCACTATTTTTGGGGATCCACATCTGTTTTGGGTTGCATTGCTCCCTAGTATGACCGAAACACTTACAGATGTTACACTTTGGTGGAACCCATTCATATTCGACTTTTTGTGTTATGATTTCACCATTATAAAGATTGAGACAGATTTCATCTGGAAGTTCATCAGTCGTAGAAACTTCCACAAGAAGCCGATCTTAATTCAATCTTATCTTCATGGTGGTTGCTGCGTCCATTTTATGGGTTTTCCGATAATACTCGCCATAATACTAAACGCCTCTCTATCCCATAGCTTGAGGTTTACACTGGGTAATCTAACCCATATCGGCATAGTTGACAGAAGATCTCTGTCCAACTTCAGGGATTCAGTCCACCTTCTCATGATGATGAGCTTGCCGTTGTAAAAATAAGGGCCATTCTGAATAATCGAATTGCAGTCTTGAGAATCATTAAATTTGATTAGAAAAAACCCATTTTCTCTGGAATAGATTTCGAATTCGCCTTTTGGTTTCCATACTCTTTTTACATATTCTTTGAAAAACAAGAAATACGGTTTACTACTAACCACATAAACCAAAATGGAGTTATTCCAACACTCCATGGCTCTTTTACATACTGCCTCCTTTACCACAACATATTTCTTGTTGTTGATTTGAATAGGAGAAATGGTTTCAAGACTGCATTCCTCATCTCTTGGTTCCTTTGATTGCTCTGAGACAATGTCAGCCTAGGATTTATGTCCTAGATCTTTATTCAAAGAGAGCTTTGTCGGCTTTCTGATTTGCATCAGTTTGGTCCTATCCTGAAAGGAGTTGGTCATCTGGATCTCTTTATTCCTTTGATCATCATTAATATGAGACCGGACTTGATTATTTCTAGCTGATATCTTCTTTGTGATCTTGGCTGAACCATTTGGAAGCCCTCGTTATCAATGATGACACTATTCGGCTTTCTGAAATGAGATTCAGGTGGTCCATCCTGAGGAGAAGGACGAGAGAGGAGGATTGGATTGGATTTTGAGAGGAAATTTGTTTTCTCCCATGGCATAAGAAAACCCTAGATTTGCAACTTAATTAGCATTCAAAGTCCCATTTCTTGATTTTCAATGTTTAATAGTTCGCTTATGATAATCCGGCACGATTTATATGTACCTGAAACTAAAGTTCCAAACCTTATTTTATGACCGTAAAGAAGGTTACCTTAGCATTACACAATTGTTGGGATTGCCACAACATAAGGCAATATAGGCAATGCAAGTTTTTTTAAGTCATAGATATTTCCTACATTTGTAGTCACATCTAACTTTTTATTTATTATGGTATAGCAGTGGTCAGATTAGTCTTTAACTATCAAACCAATAATAAAATCGATGTGCAATGAATGAAAGAATATAATAACCACACTACACTATAAAATCCCTTTTATATGTTTAGTTACATATGGTTTTGATAACACATGAATGCTAAAAAGAAAAGCAAAAATATTTTGGAAATTGAAGCTTGCTTCTTCAGTGTTGGATATGCCAAAAAAACAGAAGGGGTGACATACATTTTAAATGTATATTGTTTTAGCATTTGGTTTGGTTTGAAACCTTACACCATCAAAAACTGTGGATACGTTTCATATCAAGGTGTTGTGTAGCGAAAGCGTAAATGATTTTGTAGCCATTCACGTGATTAATTTTGTTTACAAAAGCTTCATGTTTTCCAATATAAATGTTTTACACATTAGTATCTACATGTACCTTAGCACTATTGAATTGAATTGTTAAACAAGCACTACCTATTTCATAGTACAAAGCGTTTAAGGATCAACGACATGCTATGACGCTGATATCTCCATATCCCCTTGACCTACATGTTCATCAAGCTATGTATAAACAATTGAGCTAGCGGTTCAGATATTGTTTATCTGTGAAATCTTAGTGCAATGTCACCTAAAACAAAACTGAATTGTAGATCAAATTTGGTTTTACTGCATAATCTGTTTTCCTTTGCCGTATAATTTTTTTGAAGTTTTAAGTAAAGGCTTTATTTTTGTTACAGTTTTAAGTGCTTAATTTTTTCGCTCAATGAGCATCCATATTGCCAATATTGAATTGTCGACGTAGAGCAGACCATGAATACATACATATAGAAAACAAGTGAGTGTAGGGTTTGACCTAAAATAATGTAACATGTGTACCTGTTAGCATGTATCATTGATATGTTATTATTATGTTAGACTTTATATTTTTAATTTGATGATAACAGAGAACAAATTTGATTTTTGGTCAATAAATCAGTTTGTAAGTAAGTTAATTTTTTAAAACTTATGCACAGACCTTATTTTGGTTTTGATTAATGTTCCTTGATAATTCATGTATGTTGTTCTTATTATTGATTGATAAACTTAGGCAATTAGCTTTTTTGGAGTAAAGATCTTCCACAACAAAGAATAGTGGGTAATCAAGCATTGAACGTGGTTCTAATTGTTATATATATTATAATATTTTATTAGTATTGGTTGTGTAAACTTGTTTGTGAATGATTCTACTTGATTATCAGATTAATGTCTTTTTTCAATTATTTGAATATGACAATTATATGATTGATTGATTGTTGGTTTGAATATGACAATATGTGATTGATTGATTGTTGGTTTGAATATGACAATATGTGATTGATTGTTGTAAATGATATAAGCCATTAATAAGAAATAGTGGCGTGTAAATAATGCTGGAAAACAGCTAATAACATTTAGTATCGTTTTTCTAAAACGCTATAGAAATAAATGTAAATAGTCGAACCCAAGGAAAAATGTTACAAAAAATGTATAGTAACATACAGGAAACGTTGCGGAAATGTACTATAGTAAGGTACAGATGCTACGAAAAATTTATAGCAGCACAGAAAAGATGCTACAGAAAATCAAAGAAGGATATAGGTAAAAACGCTTATAAAAATTTGTTACTTTGGTAGCAGCTGGAAAAGGCTATAGAAAAAAACTTTTCTAGCATTTCTAAATGCAACAATATGCTAAGTTTTGGTAGCCTTTACTACAACGCTACAAAAAGTTTTGGACTTTTAGTAGCATATCATATCGTAGTGTTTGCCGAAATGGTACTAAAAGTTCTAGTAGTTTTTTTTCAATGCTACGAAAAGTCCATTTCTGCTATAGTATTACTTTAAACCTTTACATTTTCTATATTTTTTCAGGAGATTCCACACTTATAATTTCCTTCATAATATCCATTTTAAGGATCTAAGTACTTTCACAAATTCATTCAAAAAGATTTAAGAATAATGTTACTTAAACATTGTCACTACAAATCCAAAGCTATTTCACTTATGCTTATCTTTTAAACGTTCTTTTAAAGATCTATTTATATTCATTAGTATAATAAAAAAGGTTAAAAACAAATGCTGTTAACATATTGTTACAACTGACCCAAAACCATTACATACTTGCATTATCTTTAAAAACATTCTTTAAAGGTCTAAGTTAGTATTTGTTAGTTTGGTGGTCGATTAATCGACTATCCAGTTAAAAATGATCGCTTAAAGAAATCAAGGTTCATATAATTAACTCATTTTTGATATTCTAACTTATATCATCCCTCGTTCAAGAGTGAAACCTGGTAAGTTAGAGCTGGCCGCATATCAAAGCCTTGCATAGACAATTCATTATTCAATCTCACGAATAGATTAGTCTACCACGTCGGCTTTTAATGTTAAGTATGATATTAATGAGTTTCATAAATGAGTAAGAAATCAAAAGGACTAACACGTTTCTAGCATTCTCGAATTATATATTCCTGGGTAAAGAGAGAAGCAGTAGGGTAGAGCACTATTGCTTCTATCTCTACTCGAATATCAATCTTAACACTCATAAATAGATAAGCTTACTTCATCGGATTTTAGTGTTAGGCATATTTAATTTTATTTTTTAAAACTTATATATATATATATACACACACACACGCTTTAAAAATACTCAAATAGGTTTTAAATATTACTTGAAAATAACTAGTTTGTAATTTGATGAAAATAATTAAAAACGTTTTATAATTTAAAACCCATTTACTTCCAAAATTCATAAATAAATATTAAAAATATATTAAAACTTTGAACAAACTTTATAGTACTAAAAAATATGTTAGAAAGCATCCTTATTAAGATTAAGGAAAAATACTAAATTTAAGTATCATTTTTAAACATTTAAAACCATAAGCAACTTACTACAATATTTATAAATGTTGTTAAAAGTTTTTCTTAAAGAACAACATAGAAAAACATAAAATTTACGACCAATTTTAACAATTCAAACAAACAGTCTAAGACTTGAAATTTTTATAATTAGTATAACCCTTAGGTTACTTAAAAATTATGAGAAGAAACCTTTAAGGACATCCATTAATTTATTTATAAAAATTCCCAAAAACAAGGTAATTACTAAAGTGTTCGTTTAGCAACATTTTTACTCCAACTCTGGCTATTTTGTTTGACTAGTTCCAAACCTTTTAAACTCCAATTTTTTCTGGTAACAAAGAAAACATATAATAATTATTAAAAATGCAATGAAACCCCCAAGGACGTCTTTCAATTTAATTAAAAATCCCAAAAACATGACATTTCAATGTCCTCATATAGCGACCTTCTTCTCGCTATAACAGTTTGCAATGTTTCACAAGTTAATGAATGATTTAAACTTCCATATTTTTCCCAGTAATAAGTACTCTTATACTACTTACCAAAAATTCAAGTAAGCCCCTAGGATTTCGCTCAAAGTTAACTTTGAAAATCGCCGAACATAAGACATTTTCAAAGTGCATCAATAGCGACCTTTTCGCTTCTAACTTTCACAACTTTGGTTCACACTTTCTATAACTTTCCAAACCATTTCATTACTATCCTATACACCAAAATATGTATATATAGAACAAACAAATCAAATTATTCCAAGTTAAGATCATAAATCTTCCATTTACACAAGTTAAAGTAAAGGGGTATCGAAGTGCACTTATAGCGACTATTCTTGCTTCAAACACTTTCAAACATATTTCAATTCAACACATAAGCCAACCAAAGATGTAAACACTAAGTCTAGGCCATTTTATATGCCATAGAATGTAATATAAGTGATGTTATACGATATAAAGTTGTCATTTTCTTTCAAAAGCAAGAGGGGTCTAAAGTTTATAACTTTACTTACTTAATGTCACTTTAACTTTATAGTCTAAGCACACAGCATATATACGCAATATATACAAACAATATAGTGAGACAACTCACCCAAAATCAAGCCTACAACAAGTTCAAACACACAAGAATCAAAGAAAAACTTCCTACCAAAGCCTAAAGGTCCAACCTTTATTACCAAAATCACAAAGCATGCCCACCCTCCATCATCTATTGTTCAGGACCTCACCTAGCTTCCTCCTTCTCTTCAACTTCCTTCCATATTTTACTTTAGATCCTTGCTTCCTAGGGTGTTCTAATGTGTTGGTGAAAGTTTGGTGGAGTTTGGAGAAATTTTGAACTAATTAGAGAAAGATAGTGAAGATAGAAGTTAATATTTCTAACCAATTCTACCATTTTTGTTCTTTTGATATTTTCAAGCATTGAAATGTTATGAAGTGTTTACTCATGCCTTAGCTATCTCTTTACACAGCCAAGACTCCCACTTATGTTCCTTGCATGCTTAATTCACTTTCCACCTTATTATCTTAAGGCAAACTACCCTTTTACCCTTACGCACAAAATATCTTCTATAACATCACCCATGACATCATCAAAAACTTTAGTTTCCATAAATGGAAAATCATTTTTATTTCATGTTAATAATCTTTTAAGAAAATAAATGAATGTAAAAAAGTTTGAACAACTTCCGACGAGTAAAAAGCTGTTTATCGATAAAATAATTTTCCATCACATTATCGGTATTTCTTCAAAGCGTATATCTTTATAAACATTTTTTCAAAATAAGTTTACCATCATTAGTTATGAAATAAAAAAGGGTTAACAAGGTCATTAAATTAATTTAATAACTCCTAATCTAAGATTCAAATAATTAAATAATTTAGATATTTAAATATGAAGTGTCTGAAATTCTTGGTCATTACATTCTCCTCAACTAGGAATATTTCATCCTCAAAATTCCAATATAGGAAGCAAAAGGAAACAATCACATAGCAATACTTAAAAGTATTCAAAATTACCAGCAAACAAAGCCCACGGTTTGCCCAAGTTCAAAACCCTCTTATCGTACAAGGATGATAAACAATCTACTAAGCGTACCTTATGCTCAACAGCCTTATATTATTACTTAGACAGTTATTCATGCTACCTCATATAAAATCGAAGATGCATCGCCTAAAATCTCCATAAGCCAACAAAACAAAGTATGCAAGTACACTATATCCCATACAATGTGCGTGGATCATCCATACGCAATATCAAATCTGATCACTTGCTCGATCACATAATTTCACTTCTTAACTAGCATAGAACACTTAACCTCTCTAGTGCAGTCTTTGTTCAGGTTCCTCGATTAGAAACCTCTATTCTCCTTACATAGTTATATACTATGATAGAAAACTTTGGGATCATATCAAGAATCTGTATCAAGTGTTCACCATCAAGGATCGAGTGAAGAATCTTTGTTCAGACCATTGTAAATCATTTAGAAATCGTGTAGTCAAATACTGGATTGAGAATAGGCATGCAAATAAAATGATCTATGTGCAGCTTACGTATTTATCCTATTAGTTTCTTAATTATGCCAATTACTTTATATCACATTCTTCTACACAAATAGTATATCTCTTCAATACTAAAATCATTTATAAACTTTTACGTAAAAACATAACTTCAATTTTATGAACATTTCATAACTTCATTTCATACTTGTATAATACTCCACTACATCCTAAGAGTATATACGAAACATTAAATTTACTTCACTTAACATGTATGTTCAACCAATTTAAACTTGTTTAAATTTTACTATCTTCTCAATACAAGAGTTACAAAAATTCAACTTTTATATTTTCGCAAAAACACTTAGCTTCAAGTTACTTAACGGTTCGGAAGTTACCGACTATCCAAAATCGTCGAAAATCCCATTTCATTTTTAATAAATGAAAACTACCAAACAACATATCATGATGCACATACCATACTATCCTAATGCATATGATACATACAATATTTTCCATATAAAAAGTTTATTTCAAAACCTTTATCAAACTACTATATATATTATATCAAATCTCTTTAAAGAAAACTTATGAACTAAACAACGGGTTTTGTTTCAAATCAATTGAAATAATAATACATATACATATATCTTTTATATATCAAATCATACTTTCAGGATTATACCAAAACAGCTTTGTAGCATCCCCCACTTAAAAACACGAAAATGAGTGCCGATGATGCTGTAGTCAAAAAATTATTTTCAAGCGACAGAAATGAGTTTGGTCCATCCAAATCATACCTTTCGGACTTAACCAAAAATTGTTTCAAAATGGTATAAATACTTCATAAATATTACTAAGTACCCTTATCTCAATTTCGTAACCTAATTTCCCAAATATATACTTTCAAATAATAATATTGTTATTTTCTTCAAAAGCTTGAAAACCATTTTCAAAATCATTGGGGTTTAACTTCTCAAAATATCAGTTTAAAATCCTCTTTGTTTGTGAACCATATCTAAAAAACCATACTTATATAAAATCACTTTCTTATATAAAATCCTTTCACAATTTGTTCTTTCCAAAATACCTTATCTTTCCTCAGACTAAAATAAATATCTTTTATTAAAGTTGACTTTTAACACAACATTGTCACTAAATGCCTCATAGTCAAACTATGAAACTCAATTCACAAGATGTTCATTTCAATGTTCTCACAAGTACTATCTACCCACCCTATGTAATAGAGGGTAAAACTGTTTTGGTAGAGCACAAATCGATAATCAACAAATAATAGGCAACGATCATAAAATGGCTGAGCATAGCTAATAAATCAACACATGATAACAATGCTCATAAACTTGCTGAGAAATATTAAGCTAATAATTCTACAAAGGATATCAATTATCATAAACTGGTCAAGCATGTCAAATTATTCTATGATGGATATCAATGCACATAAACTGGCCGGGCATGGCTAAACTAATTAAAATGGGGTAACAAATGAACATCATTGGTCCCTACATTAATTAAACTATGCTTTAATAATTCATATTTATATAAGTTACCATATAGAAGACCTTTAATTTTCATACTTGTAGTTACCTTTAAGGCATACATTTATAAGAAATACAAATACGTCTCATATGTATAATACACTCAACTCATAATAGGGCATTCTATTACCTAATCTCTTAATGAGTCATACCCAACCAAAGTCAAGGTTCTCACTTAACCTTCACCTCTGATACCAAGTGTAGTGACCTGCCTTTTTAACCCTTAAACGTTGACACTAATACATCCACGATATTCATGTGCCAAGCATGCAAGTGCTAGAAAGATAGATTGTTAGGGTAAAATAAAAAGAAAAAGAAACTGAATAAGAAAGAAGGAACATAATATCAAAACTTAGAGCGGAATGATAACATATAACATCAAAAGATGGTACAAACTATCACTCTAAGATATATAGCATTTTAGAGATACAATTCTAAATACCATCATCAATCTGGACAGTTATAACAACCTATTCTCACAAAATGCTGATATGTAAAATATAGTAATGCAATGGAATTAAGAATACTATGGTAGGTGAAACATCCATCTTGTCATCTCAAGCTCCAAAGAACATCAATGAAAATCTGCCTTTCTCGGACTACTCAAAAGAGCACACAAGGAATTTAGGAGAAACAAAGACCATGCATCAGACATAAGTACGGTATGAGAAACTCAAGAAATACGTCATCAACATATAATAATACTTTTGAGACCGCATGTCGTAACGGTTATCCCCTCAAAAGGACCACTCATTTAATAAGTATAGAAGGTGATATAATAGATAATGTCTAGAGTGAAGAATATAGATCAGAAAATAGCTGTGATGTTTACATTGATCATATTACAACAATATTGAGGGTACAATCAAAACCACTAAGGTACGTTTGCATAATAGATTTTCCATGGAGACGCCTTCAGTAAACTAAAGTGGATCTTCATGCATAAGGATCAGAAAACACCTTCCGAGCATTGTATATATCTAGACAAAACATACCATAAGTTAAGCATAACTAGCCCACGCCCGAACGAGCGAACCTAAACCACATGGAGCCAAATATCATCAACTCTTGCACGTAATATTGATAAGCATACTCTATATTTGCAGTTGACAGACCCTGTTGTGGGTTAGCAAACCCCAGGTTGTGCATCCTGCTTTATCTTTAGCCTTTTTCAATGTCGAGGTCACATTCGGTGTCTCCTAAACGTGTCTTCATCACTTGAATAGAATACGAGTCCCCAAATAGATTCCCACATCTCGAAAAGACCTTGAAACCACACAGAGGTTCTAGCATCTCAAACAGATCCACTTCCAAGAGATAGAACATGTATCTCAGTTTTGAAGTGATTTTCAATAAGAAAAACACTTATCGATCCCAGTCTCTTCAAAACTAATTCGAGGAATTTCCGATCAAGTTCGATAGTCGACTAATCGACTATCAAATTCAAAATAGACCATCCTCTATGGAAACCAAGTCCCGTATACTTACCACGCTTTCGAAATTTTAGTGCTAAGTGCATGACTAAATAATTTCCATAAACGAGTAAACACACAAAGCATGATAAAGGCATATAGAGCACGATTAAGTCACATAAGCGACTTCTAATCCCTTTTTTATTTAATCAATCTTTTATTAATAAGAACAACTTTTATTACTAAACTTCTTTTATCTAAAAAAACTTCATTTATCAATCCATACTATTAATTTGTACTCTTTCAATACCTCAAAAAGTATTCATATACTTATCTCAAATGGTATAAGTATATTCACAAATCATTAATAAGATTTCTTACTTTAAACCTTTACTTTTTCTATCTTTTTCCTAAAGATTCCATACTTATAATTTCATTCAAAATATCCATTTTAAGGTTCTAAGTACTTTCACAAATCTATTCAAAATGGTTTAGGACTAATGTTACTTAAACATTATCACTACAAACCCAAAACCATTTGACTTACGCTTATCTTTAAACCATTCTTTTAAAGATCTATTCACATTCATAAGTATAATAAAAAGGGATAAAGAAGAATCTTGTTAGCACATTTTCACAAAAAACCCAAAATCAGTCCATACTTGCAATATCTTTAAAAACATTCTTTAAAGATCTAAATTAATATTTGGTTATGTTCAGTAGTCGACTAATCGACTATCCAGTTAAAAACGATCACTTATAGAAATCAAGGGTCGTATACTTAACTCTCTTTCGAAATTCCAACTCATACTATCCCTTGTTGAAGAGAGAAGCCAGGTAAGTTAGAACAGGTTGCATATCAAAGACTTGCCAAGACACTTCATTTTTTACTCTCATAGATGGATAAGTTTACCTCATTGGATTTTAGTGTTAAGTATAGTATTAATGAATTTTGTAAGTGAATAAGAAATCAAAACGGTTAACATGTTTTCGACATTCCCGAATTAAATATTCCTCAGTCAAGAGTAAGGCCGGTAGTTTAGAGCACTATTGCTTCTATCCCTACTCGAACATCAATTTTAACATTCATAAATAGATAAGCATACTTTATTTGCTTTTAGCATTAGGCATAGTTAATTTCTTTTTTCAAAACTTGTTTATATGAATACTTTAAAAATACTTATAGATAAGTTTTAAATATCAATATAAAATATTTCTTGAAAATAATTAATTTATAATTTGACGAAAATAAATTAAATAGGGATGTGTGAAATTTAGATTTTAAATTATATATTTTGGAAATTTAAAATTATAAGTTAAGTTTATAAATGTTAAAATTTAATTTTATAAATGTTTATAAACTTGTATATAGACACAAAAAACAGGAGACCTTATAGTGAAGAAAACAGATCAAATAGGGATGTTGGGTCTCCGGTTTTTTATGAGAGCACCCACTCATATTTGATATATGCTTTCTTCTACAATTTGGTAGATGATTTCTTCTACAATTTAGTAAATAGTTTCTTCTCCACCTTGAAGTAATTGCTTGCCATTGAGCTTGAGCATAGATTCATTTGTGCCCCCTTCAAACAAAGTAATGTTTGTTGTAGTTCGAGTCTTTAATGTTAGAGATGAATGTATCTATTGTAAGATTCTGATTCTCCCTGATGTTTGATTAGGAAACAAGCATCGATTCGATGAGGCTAAGTTGACAAGAGACCAATAACTACGCATAAGTTCATAAAGCAAATTATAAGTTTATGATCTTCTGGAAAAATGTGCCTTTCTTCCTCTATAGGAAAGTAGTTATGCTGTTAAAAACCTGGTCAAAAGTGTCACAAGATCTAATTTGAAAAATAAAATGATGTTGATTTTGCATAACAGAGGGATGGTTGCTAAAAACAATTACCACTCTTCTTACTATTGCATTGGTTGGTTTAGATGTAATTCTTTTCATTTCATTTAGTTATTCTACAGCACTGAATATCCGGGTTCATCTGATCCCTATGATGTACCATCTTCGTATTATCCAGGAGAAGAAATCAAAAATACCTCTAAGACAGTCGAAATTGATAAATTATGGAAAGAAGTGTACTCTTAAATGAGTGTGGAAAGAGAAGGTTCTCCAACTGATACCTCTCTATATAATTCGTAAGAAATGGAATTATTGGATCGATTCCGGGGTAGCTATCAAAAGATAATGGATGATATAAAAAGTAATAAGAATACCGAGTCAATAGATTCGCTATTCGATTTCGAGCGTTATATCTAAGGCCTATGTATTTTTCTATTTCCAATATCTATAACCAATACAAGCCACTTATTAGATTTCTAACACGCAATAGTTTGGGTGAGAAACTCCAACCAGCTAGAAATTTTTTGAAGGAGAAGTAGTGTAGGTTAGAAGAAGATGAACTAAAAGCATTAAATGGTAACCATAATATTAATACTATTGAAGCTTTCATAGTTTATGTGTTTGCTAATTTGTTTTCTAAACAGATTTTTGAAGGGGAACCCAGAGTGAGGGTTGCGTCATTGGTTCAACATCTGGATGATGCAATACGATGTCAATTTCACCTTGCTCCATCAAGAAAAAAGACAATTGGTCGTAATTTGATTCATTTTCTTGTTGATCGAAATTTTATCCCCATAGTTAGTGTTACTATGACGTTTAAGAATACTTTGAATCAACAGGGTCCTAAAACACTGAACTATCCTTGTGTTGAATGTAATTTCAATCTCAAATTACTACCGCTGAGAATGAATCTTCCAATGGTTGTTTCTCCTCGAAAGTGGTTTATAAATCCTAAGCGCTTAGAAAGAGGGGGTGATATCAAACTTAACGAGTTGACAGGTGGTTATCTGATAATATCATCTAAGGATTATAATCGTTTTAGTCTATTAGCATCTCGGGATACTAATAATTTCAATATTATTCTAAAGGATATTCCTGCGTTGTGTTCTACTTTGAATAATCTACAGTCTACTGCTTTCCAGATCAATGAGACTATGTTATATTTTATCCTTCATAATCGTTCCCTATTAGAATCTGAAGGTATGCTTATGGATAGACGAATAGCCTATGTGAAAATGCGTGATTCCTATCCCGTGTTAAAAAAATTGTACTTTAATAATAGAGCTGCTAGAATAAAATATCAAAATATATCTGAATTGGAATCGGAATTCTCTAAGCATGTGCAGCAAGCTAGGTTTGAAGATTTAATTCTAGATATAGCAAAAGCATACCAAGGTTATGAGTATTATCTTCCTACTTTCTTGGACTTCCATAGTCGAATCTACCATATAGGTCTCTTACATTTTCACGAGCGTGATATCGCAAAATCTTTGATTCTTTTATCAAATCACATTGATAAAACTTCTGGCAGTATTACCTATGAAGAAATCAATTTATTATACTCTGCTGCTGCAACATTTAGTATAAAAAACATGATAATTATTCTAATGCCGCATCGTGGTATAAAAAATATGTTTATCCACTCTTTTTTTATAACGATAACTCTAGTTCTCTTATTGAGTTTTCAAAGAATGCAAGTGACCCATTTCATTTCTTATCTAAGGTTCTTGCCCATATGGATAATAAAAATTCTTTGATAAACCGATATGTGACTGTACCAGTTAGTCTAGATGCATCTACATACGCTTATCAAGTCATGATTTACTTTCTTCTCAACGCAGAGTAGGTTTTCTAACGAATCTTCTGCCCAATAAAGATGCTAAAATCCAAGATATTTATCTCTTTATTCTTTCTGAGCTGCGTACCTTCTTGAAATAATTAATGCCCAAGCTCTTTCCTGTGATAGAACCAAAGTTGAATCGTAAGCAGGTGAAAGCGCTCTGTGCGCCTATGATATATATAAGACTGTTGCATCTATGATAGATGATATCACTGCTTCTGATGGTGATTTACTTAATTTTCATGAATGTAAGCTATTAGCTAATAACTGCTGGAAGTGTTTACAAATAAAGTATCCTGATATCTTATCATTTATGAATATGATTAATAATATTGGTTATATATGCTCATATATAGATAGAGCTGTGATATATGATACAGAGTACTTCAAGACTACGCAGGACTATATAAAATATAAGAAAGAAGTTCTTAGGGTTAAACTATTCAAAAAAGAAAGCAAGAAGACTGAAGAATGTAAGGTAACTTTCCGATATCCTACAAAAGATAGAGATAGTCGTAAGACAAGTATTTCTACCTGCGTGAACTTTATTCATCAGAAGGATGTGTGTTTAGCTATGAAACTGCTCTCTAAAGTCTTCCATAATAAGAGGAGCTCTATATACACAGTACACGATAATTTCATTACTCCTCTGAGTAACTCCTATAACTTACCACAATGGTACATTGACATTTTTGCTAGCGACCTTCCTCATCCACTAATATTGGTTAATCAGTTCATATTAATTAATATGAGAGCTGACTTAAGTGAATGGGAGTTGGATAAACCAATTTACAATCCTAAAGAGTTGATAATGAATCAAGTTACCCAACCCCATAAGAAAGTAAAAACAATAGAAAAGAAGGTTGATGAGAATGTAAAACAATATAATTATTATGTTAAAATAGTGATTCAACCTAATCGATATAAAGATTTTAGATTCTGTTTATTAGCAGGGAAGGGTGGTTATTCCCTACATTTTTAAGAAATTGATCTCTGTATATTAATTGAAGGTCTTAGGCATCATAGAAGGGAAGCAATGTGAGCAGCATACAAAGGGTAAGAAAGGTAGTCTAAAGCATAGTCTAAAGGGCTCTCATGCAATAAGCGTAGCTAAGTGAGATGGCGCTTCTTACTAATAGTAGACTTGTCTCTAACCTGCTCACGCATTAAGAGTATAAAACTTGATTAAATAATCATAGTATGATCCCTTCAAGCTTATGATTGACTTTAAATGGCTCCTTCAGTTAATATTTCTGTCTCTGATTCAACATTGCTATCATTTAATGGAAATAGCCAACGTATTCTTTCTTTAATCCGTTCAACATCGCTATCATCGTATGATGACTCCGTTTCGTTACTCCTTTCGATATCACTTTCAAAAGAATACCTAATCATTTCCATATCTGCATCAGCATTTATTGTAACAAATAATTTACGACAGTTATAATAGCAAGCATATCTTTTAGAGCCATATATCATGCTCATCAGATAAAACACTGAAAACATATGACAAGGGGTGAAGTCTGCTATACAAACCCATTCTGGGCTATCGCAATAATGATAATCACAATTGTTATATATCCTTGAGGTAGAAAATGAAAATCTCTTGTTGAGCGAAGTAAAGACATCCCCAATGAATAAGTAAGAGTGTTCAAAAATAGTAAAAATGTAAAGGCGTAAGCAAGTATAAACTGGTCTTAAAGAGCCAATTAATTGTTGAGCAATAAGAGAAAATGAGAGTTTTGGAATATTTATACAATTCATAATATATTATTCTTTAGATTCATACATTCCTTTGAACCAGCTATTAGATAGCATAACTATGCTCCCTCTATGGGAAGACCATAAGTATGGGAAGATATAATCATTTTATTCCCATAAGTATGGGGTAATAGGGATAAGTATGGGAAGATATAATTATTTTATTTTTCCATAAGTATGGGATGATAAGCATATTTACCCATAAGTGTGGTAAATATCATTATTTTTCTTTTCCATAATTATGGGACCGGGAAGAAAGGCACATTTTTCTAGAAGATCGTAAACTTATAATTTACTTTATGAACTTATGCATAGTTATTGGTCTCTTGTCAGCTTAGCCCCATCGAATCGATGCTTGTTGCCTAGGAAAATATCAGGGAGAATCAGAATCTTACAATAGATTCATTCATCTCTCACATTAAAGATTCGAGCTGCAACAAACATTACTTTCTTTGAAGGGGGCACAGATGAAGCTATGCTCAAGCTCAATGGCAAGCAATTACTTCAAGGTGGAGAAGAATGTATTACCAAATTGTAGAAGAAAGCATCTACCAAATTGTAGAAGAAAGCATATATCAAATCGGAGTGGGTGCTCTCACAAAAAACCGGAGACCCGACATCCCTATTTGATTTGTTTTCTTCTCTATAGCAAATTTAAATATCATTTTTAAACACTTAAAACCATAAGCAACTTACTACAGAATTTATAAGTGATGTAAAAAGTCCTTGTTAAAAAGCAACATAGAAAAGCATGAACTATACGACCAATTTTAACCAACCAAACAAATGATTTAAGACTTGAAATTTTTACTATAACCACTACCCCTAGTGTAACTAAAAATCAATGAAAGAAACCCTTATGGATATTTTCTAATTTATTTATAAAAATTCCCAAAAATAAGGCATTTACTGAAGTGTTCGTTTAGCGAAATTTTTACTCCAACTTTAGCCATTTTGTTTGACCAGTTTCGAAACCTTTAAACTCCAATTTTTTTCCAGTGACAAGTACACATACAATACTTATTAAAAATTTAAAGAAACCCCTAAGGATGTCTTTCAATTTAATTAAAAAATTTCCCAAAAACAAGACAATTCAAAGTGTTCGTATAGCGACCTTCTTCTCGCTATAACATTTTACAACTTTGTTTCTCAAGTGAATGAATGATTTAAACATCCATAAATGGAATCTAAATAAAGAACAAATAAAGAAACAACTTCATTGAAATTTAGAAAAAAAATTCAGTCGGAAGAGTCCTTGTAATATTCTGGTTTTGTATCGGTTTTGATATGTTTGTATACAAATAGAACTAAAGAGGGTAGGCTCATTACATTAAAAAATATGAAAGTGCCCATAAATTTTTTCTATAACAAGAACACTTATATAACTTATAAAAAATGCAAAGAAGCCTTACGCTGTCTCTCAAAATTAACTTTGAAAATCGTCGAACACAAGAAATTTTTAAAGTGCATCCATAATGACCTTTTCGCTTCTAACTTTCACAACTTTGGTTCACGCTTTCTATAACTTTCCAAACCATTTCTTTACTTTACCATACATATATATATGTGTGGAGAACAACCAAATCAAATTATCCTAAATTATGATCAAAATCTTCCATTTACATAAGTTAAAGTTAAGGGATATTGACATGCACTTATAGTGACTATTCTTGCTTCAAACAATTCAAACATACTTCAATTCAACACAAAAGCCAACCAAACATGAAAAATAAATTATAGGCCATGCTACATGTTATAAAAGGTAATGGAAAAGATTTTATACAATATAAATTTGTCATTTGCTTTCAAAAGCAAGAGGGGTCCAAAGTCTATAACTTAGCTAGTTTCACTTCTACTTTATATTTTAAGCACTCAACGTATATACACAATATATACATACAAGATAGTGAGATAACCCATCCAAATCTAGGCCTGCAACAAGCTCAAAGGCAAAAGAATCAAAGAACCTCCTACTATCACCAAAAGCCAAAAGATCGGACTTTTAGCGCTAAAATCACAAAGCAAGCCCACCCTCCATCATCTATTGCTCATGGCCTCACCTAACTTCTCCCTTTCTTCAACTTCCTTCCACTTTTGACTTTAGACCCTTGCTTCCTAAGGTGTTCTAAGGTGTTGATAAAAGTTTGGTGAAGTTTGGAGAAGTTTTGAACTAAGTAGAGAAAGATTAGTGAAGACAGAAGTTGATTAGTGCTAATCACTTCTACCATTTTGTTCTTTTGATATTTTCAAGCTTTGAAATGTTATGAAGTGTTTACCCATGCATTAGCCTTCCCTTTATATGGCGAAGACCCTCTCCTATGTGCCTTGTATGCTTAATTTACTTTACACCTCATTATTTTAATGAAAATTACCCTTTTACCCTTACACACAAAATATCTTCTATGAACATCACCTATGACATCATCAACAACTTTAATTTCCATAAATGGAAAAACATTTTTATTCCATATTAATATTCTCCTAAGCAAATAAGTTTATGCAAAAAAGTTTGAACAAACTTCAATAGTAAAAAGTTGCTTATCAATAAAACGATTTTCGGCCACATTATCAATATTTCTTCAAAGTATATAATTTTGTAAACATTTTTCCAAAACAAGTTTACCATCATTGGTTATGAATTAAAAGCGATTAACAAGGTTATTAAATCAATTTAATAACATTTAATCCAAGATTCAAACAATTAAATAATTTAGATATTTAAATATGAAATGTCCGAAATTTCAGGTCGTTGCATCCTTCCTCGAACTATTCCAAGCAACTTTAACTACAATATACTTATAATTGACAATGACTAAGAATTGTCCAAAATGACATGATGCCCATTTCAACACTCCGTTTGCTCGTAAGATTCCTTTGTAAATTAGGGTCGGTCTTTTGACTATTCTCATACAAACTCTGATCCGGTTCCCTGGTACGAATACTGAAATGCCCTCGCACAACTAGAGTCGTGCTTCGAAAATTTCTCAATCAAGTCAAGAATCTGACTCATGTTCTTGCCTTTAAGAATCAAGTGAAAAACTCTTGCCTAACTGGTGCAAATCACCTAAAACCTTGCGCTCGAACTGGAGATTGGAAACTGGTACATGAACTGACTGGCCCATAGAAAATACCTTTTCAACACATGAGATTACTCCCATCGCCTAAGGTTTACAAACACAAGGAAAATAAATTCAAACACGAATGACTCCATTTAAAGTGTTAATAAGTCACTTGTTCGGTCTTTGCTCATTACTGGGCAACCACCGAATTCTACTTGGATGAAAATCCAAGTTACACATCATCGACCGACTCCACTAAACTTGAAAGCTCGTGCAACGAGTTAGAATGATAATACTCTCGGTCGTTACACCACCTTCAACACCCACCTCAATTGCATGTGTATCCCATCTACTCATCCTGATAGCCCGACAAAGTTACCTTAGCAACTATTGTAAAAATTAACCATAATAGTTCTGAAGATAAGTGGTGTAAGCAATATTATATATAGTAGAAACACACAAGTACACTCTCTCAACGTATTTTCTTCTACCAGATTGTTTAACTCAAACTGGTCTACTTGGTCCTAAGTGTTGAATCTAGGCTCTGATACTAAATGTAATAACCCGCCCTTTGTAACACTTAAAAATTTCAATGCCTTACATCAATGTGCAACTTTCGAGTACCACAAAAGACAGCTTGTAAAGAAAAGGAAGAAAGAAGAAGAAACAAAACACAATATCCAATCAGAGCGATGCAATCTCACATTAGAATGATAACATATAATATACTGAATATATATGAACATAATTGGATAAACAATATATAAGAGAGACTACACTGGTGGAAGTAACTGATAAATAAATACCAATACAGAGAGTTAGAATAAAGCATCTGATATAATTAGTCTCATATGCGGATGACATCTGTCATGTACTAAAATAATATTAAGTATCTAAATATCCAACTATCATCTTCGCCTCCAAAGCTTCCGCTGCACCACTTTGATAGCGTATCCTCAGAAGAACCTGACTTCCAAACTACTCAATCTAGTACCCAAGTTATCATGACATAAATAGACAAAGACAAAATGCAGGTCAGACATAAAGCTTGTTATGAGGGAAACTATCTCAAAATATTATATGTCGAAACTATATACAAAATAGAACAGGAATTACTAAGGCACATCCGGTCCTCTCCACTAACGTGTCTCAAGGGTAATCTAGATAGCCCATAAACAAGTATGTAAACCCACCAAAAAAGATATGAAATCATACCATAAGCTGCAATTCTCTATAAATTAAAGAGTCAGGACAACCAGCAATGTGGTTGAAAAGCAACAATCTTAATATGATACAGCTAACCCAATATTCAAAAGTAGGGTAATCATAATATATTTCTATCATGAAGTACAAAATGATAGTAAATGCAGAAATAAAAATAATAACCAACAAATAATACACAATACTTAATAAATGAAAAATAACCACGAAATACAAATTAATACCCATCCTCAAAAATGGGCGAAGTCAACTATGACTATCAATTGCGATCCAATGATTCCCTTTGAGAGTTCAAGATGAATAGAGTCTGTATTTGAATATACCACAGACACCAAGCTATAAGTCTCGTGTAGATATTATTAGAACCTCTCTTGTTGGATTCTAAAGACAACAACAATACAATTATGCCAAAGAACCTATAGGCTAACTTGAAGGAACATAAGTAATAAAAAGAGACAAACAAATCAGTTCAACAGGAGTATACAATACAAAAGAGGATAAAAGTATATATATGAAGATACAAGAAAAGATATACACGACAAAAATAAAATGAAGGTGACAAACAAAGTACTATTAGTCATTGAGTGTCATGTCAAGAGTATACATATGTTAAAATCTCTTCAAAGTGTACACACATATATACACAAACTTATTTGATCACAAGTCAATTTCAAAGTTTAAAACAAAAATACTTCAGGCAGTCGGTTGAAAAGACACTCGCAGTCGACTGAACTCATGCACATGCATATATTTATACACTAATAGTTTTTAAACGTCAATTTCTAATCAAATTCAGTCGGTTGGTTGATCTCATTCAGTCGATTGAACGTCGTAGGAGCTATTTTTAAATTCAAAATTCTTAAAAGACATTCTTATCGATGAGGAGATGCCTCTCTTCAATAATGGCTGTAACTCTTTCTCTTGATCATTTCTCTTCATTAATAGTTGCATTCTTTGGTTATCTATATAAAGCAATCAATTTCTGAATTCAAATAACAATTCTTTTTATCTTGATTTGAATTCTTATGCATTCATACAATTTTATATTGCTTTACCTATTTGATCACACGCTCTTCAAGAATACAATTCTTGTGATCAATACTTTTCCATTTTCTTCATGTACACTAAATATACCACTCAGAACAAGATCATAGGAAGGTTGTACTATATCGACTCATCTGTGTTATTTAGAGCACAAGAAGTCAAAACACTTTACTACTCTTCGTAGCCGAAGTTTTGTTGGATTCAGGCATGAAGTTCTATTCAGCGTCTTAGGCAGTTTGTAATATAGAAGTCCTGTTCGGCAGCTCAAGCGGTCTGTAATACCTATTCCTCCAAGTTAAGTGAGGTAGTTAAAATCAAGAAGGAGTCAGGGACTGATGTAAAATGGGAATTTTAAACCATTATAAAAATCTCTAGTGCACTTTTCTTATCACAATTTTTATCCTACCGGTTTGATATAAGTTTTATTTAGTAGATATAATTATATTACTCGATCCGCATAGACTTTCATTTGGTATCAGAGCTTGGGATTCTAGAGATCATAACAACATCCTAAAATAGATGACCATAAAGAGATCTAGCACTACAACAAACAGGACCTTTAACAGCGTTTTAAAAACGCTATAAAAGCTATTAACAGCGTTTTTACATATGATGTATATCGACATGCAGTTATATGTCAGAGATATACAATGACAAGAAATAAACGCTGTTAAATATCCTTTTTAACAGCGTTTCCCTAGTGTCATGAAATCATTTAACAGCGTTTGGTTGGGTGCAGTTAGAGATCTTTCTTAGCGTTTGTTTTGTGCTAAGATAAGATTTTATAGCATTTCTTTCAATGCTGTGATGTTTATTTACAGCGTTTCCTTGTTGCAATAAATCGTGCTTTATGTTTTTGGATACAATTTAACGGCATTTTTAAAACGCTATTAAAACTTTCGACGGCGTTTTAAAAACGCTGTGTAATGTTTTAACAGCGTTTTAAAAATGCTGTGGAATGTTTTAGTTCCATTTCAATAACATCCGCCACAATGTGTATATATACCACATTTCAAAATTACATATTATATCAATATCACATTTCAAAATCAACATATTGTATCAATACCACATTTTGGACACATATTTGATAACCAACGTATGAAATTTCATAATCAAAATACACAATATTCTTACACCAAACATAAATAGTTTGTCATCAATAGTTCAAAAACAAAATATAGAACAAGTAGCAATAGCAAAACAAAAGCAAGTAGTACATACGTTAAAACCAAAAAGTAGTTCTAGCAGCAAAAGTAACTTCGATCCATAACTCGTTGCAACCTTTTTTTACATCACAGTCATCTATCTACCTGTAAAGCAAAAGTAATCCTTGAGAATCAATTCATCAAAAAGTGTACACAAAGTTAAATCGGATTCATAATGTAAACACTAAATATTCAT
Organism: Allium fistulosum; assembly: GCA_030737815.1. NCBI lineage: Eukaryota > Viridiplantae > Streptophyta > Magnoliopsida > Asparagales > Amaryllidaceae > Allium > Allium fistulosum. Next base: position 58,975,224 of record CM060906.1, read on the forward strand.
CACACAATTTCAGCAGGCGATTGACTAATACAAAGTATACAACATGCTATAAAATTTAAAAAAAAAAACTTAAATGAAGGTCAATAATAGTAAATGAAAGGTCACGGTAACGTGAAAGGATCATATGCCCAATTGGCAAATGCAAATACGATTCTATGTTGCTTTGGAACATGTTATAAGCCGTCGGTTTAAGCTGAACTTATGTGTATGACTTGTTGCAATGACAGTCACTTGTTTATGTCGAGAGAAAAATGAATATATGTCATTTTCTACGCTCGAATTCTGTTAACTAATTATGATCGTAGACACTATATTAGTGGCGTGAAATATTACTACAACAGTTGAGCAACGTACATCAAAGAAAAGGCAGTCACTTAAATTATATTTTATTTATACCACTACACCAAAACAGTCATTTGGCAACACTTTTTTTTCCAATTGGCGACACTTATATGGGTTGCATTTTAGTCTCGCTAATAAGTGTCGCTATCCAATATAAGTGTTACTGAAAATAAAAATTTACACTTTTAAATACGGCGACACTTATTTTTGTTGTAAGCCTTGGTTTAATTGGAGTTAATTGAAATATACCAGGGCAAAAATGTAATTGAATAACATATCACGCTTAACCCTAACCACGCTTATCCCTGGCCGCATTTTCCCCAAATCGTTTCCCTACGTTCATTCTCCAACCGCCCCTCCTTCATCATCAACCCCAACGATGTTAATCAAAACTTCCACCTGCGACAAGCAATATACCGCCACGCACTCGCAGAAGAATACCGCCAGAAACCTTAAAAGCACCACCGCGCATTTCGAATCTGCCTTCAACTCAAAGCCTGAAGCAAATAAAAATCTAAACCTTGAAATCAAGTTTCAGCCTTCAACCTAGAAAGCAAGCGCAGGGTTTCTGAAATAAATTAAGGCAAGTGAATTTCTTTTATAAATTTGAATTTGACGTTGTTAATCAGTAATAAAGCAAAGAATTTAAGCAATGGTATTAATCAGTTGTAGGATACAAATCAAGTTCAAAGATTAAAATTAATTTCTGGGTTAAAGCTGCAGATCTGCTCTCTTTTGGATAAAAAGATTTCAAAACTGTAAGTAATCTAAATTTGCTGTTATTGAGGAATTAAGTCAATGAATATAACAAAGAGTAAGGCTTTGTTTGTTTAAAAAAAAAGGCACTGAATGCTGAATGAATCAAGTGATCAGTGGTTTTTAGATTGTTTGATTACAACCAGCATTCTTAATTTTCTTCTCCATTCAGTGAATACCAACCAGCATTTATTTACTGCTTTTTCAAACCTCTAAATGCTGATTTAACATTTTTACACTTTTATCCATGTAAACCAATGGTTCAATTCAAATGTGTTATATCAATATCGGTAAAATAACTTTCTACATCTCAAATGTTATTTCATGAATGTTATGCACAATATTTAAAACACTTTGAAAGATCACAACACACACTCACACGCATATATGTATATATGTATTAGTATTATCGAAATTATATTATTTTGTTTAGAAATCACTCAATTATGTTTGATACATATATTTTACACATACCAACAATAAACGAATATTTGTGTTGAATTTTATTTATAACATGATTGAGTTATTTACATGGTAATTATATTTTTAATTAAAAAAATACTTTATCTACACTAAAGGGTAACATTGTCATGCTAATAAATTATTTTGGAAAACTAATAAACAATCAAAATATAAACAAACAACATTTTAAACATTCAGTAATCAATGTTCAATGTTCAGCATTCAACAATCAGTGTTCAGTATTCAGTAATCAGCGTTCAGTATTTTAAACAAACGATACCTAAGCAAGAATTTTCATTTACAACTTGCAGATCTAAACTTCAAAGAAAAAAAAATTTAAAGTAGGAAAAGGAAGTAAAAGAAAAAAAGGTTTCCAGGTTCTGGTTCTCTGTCTCAACAGCAACCAGGTGAGCAAACTTATCTTTGATCAAATCTTTGCCTAGATGTGATGATTTATGTTTGAATGTTTGTAAATGTGTTTTTGCATATATACAAATATATGTGAAAGAATCTGAGCATGTCTAACTAGTGAACAAGACTACCTAACTTTTTCACTTCTATTTCAAATTATTGACATGTGGATTAAAAATTTAATTATTTGTTCGACGCGGAAAGTAAAGCAAGAATTTTGATAATTTAACTCATAACTTCCTTTAATTTCGACTTTGATTGTAGTGGAGGCATCATAAGGGTTTTATAACACCGCTGAATTAAGTTTAAAGACAATCATTTTTATTCTTTTCTTTTCATAAAGTGGTTCTAACCAAATAAAGTGCAGCAGCTACTTGAATCACAGGATCCATTACGTCTTATTGATTTATTTATTTTACTACATACAGCGATAAAATATTAATGGTTCTTTGATATTTTTCCTTGCATTAAAAATACATTAATAAATTCAACCATGAATTAGTGATGGATACGTAACAAATTATACACAATTATATCAGGAGGTCTTAGGTTCTTCTAACCATATCAACCTTATTCCAGTTTAAAATGTTAGAAACCCATACACCTTGCACTTCAGTACGGCTTGTTACTTTGAGGACGTCATTAGCTGAAGGGTTCTTCAGTACTTCGTTTTGGTTTAAATACTACTTTACTCAAATTTATTCAAACTACAAATTAAGTTATTTGATGCTAAATATATGTTTTATTTACAAGATTCTACATTGGTTGCTTCATTTAAGAAGTTGAGGAGAATATATGTTCAAGTTTTCAGATCTGAACATCATCCATGATTTCCAGATAAATTACACATGTTCAAGTTTTCAGTGAATTGCATGTATTCATAACAAATTCCAGAAAATGCGAATAAATGCACTTAGATACTTTAAAAGTGAAATTTTACGAGGAAAATTATTATAACAATAAACATAGATTTTCGTTGCATTAGAATAGTTAATACTTAAAAATTTCAAAAAGATGACACCATATGATGTACACATATTACTTGCATTGAATGTTACCAGTTCAAATTGTAAGATTCGTAACTAATATACCGTACATACCCTAAACTGATAATTCAAAATTTGGACATAGCGTAGTAATAGGAAGGTATGAAGATTTACTGTCTATACAAATTATTGAGTCTATAAAAGTTTATTCTAATATCATACAGTGTGCAACCGTTTGTTACTCTTTGAATGATTGTTTCCAAATGCCAATGTTTTGTTTTCCTGACATCACGTTCAAGTGTCTGTGTAGCCTCACAACATCTCAACCATCCTTCACTTCCTATTTTTCATCGTGTCATATTTACTTGACCCACTTATTTCTTCACTTACAAAAGTTGCAATTCCTTCATGTTGAAAGAAACAGAAGTTGCATGTTTTTTATTGTTAGATTACTTTGAACTTTCAACTGGACTACATTTTGATTTAACTAAGCACTCTAAATGATATATACCCATTTGTACTCATTGGAATAGTGCCAATTTACTTGGACATATATGCCTAAGGAGTCAGAGGTAATTTTCTAGCAATACACATATACCAAATGATTTTATGTTTATGTGAGTTGAATTAGTGGACATCTCGTAATTTTTAATCAAGAGATGGTCGTTGTAACATTCCCGTTTTTAAATCAAATTTAAATTGGAAATTTATCTAATTTTAGAAACTGAATTGTGGATTTATTTGGTATTTTCCAAATTTAAATAGATATTTGTTTATTTATTAATGTAAATGAATATAGATATGATTTTAAATAGAATCTCTAATTGGAAATTAAAAATAAATATTTTGAAAAATTATATCAACCATAAAATTTGATCTTGTGAATTTATTTGAAAATTTTGAATAAATATATATAGATTAAAAGTTAAAATTGTAAATGAAATTTTGATTTGGGAAAATTCAAAATGTAAAAATTTATAAATATCTTGGATTTGGAAACTCTACAAATTTAATACCAATAGGAAAATTTGTTTTGTATTTATAATATATATATATTGATTTTATTATGAAAAACAATTGTTCAATACTAAACACTATTTTATATGTGTTTATTTAATTAAAACATAATTAGTTAAAATCATTTCTTTCTTTAAATTAATATAAGTAGGAATAATAAACAAAATGGATATAAAATAAGAAATAAAAGTAAAAAAATAATAATAGTAATATATAAATATAATTATTTATTTAAAAAGATATACTATCTTTAATTCAAAGAGTAAGATAAACTAGGCTTAAAATAATATTGGTTTAAAAGTAATATTATAAAATTGATATAAATAAAAATTTACAAAAGCTATTTAAAGAAAATATATACATATTACATAGTTATTTATTAGATTTGATAAAAAGGTTTAAAATGCATCTTCTTTTGAAATAAAGATTCAAAACTAAAATCAAGATCAGGTTCAAACATTTCAAGTAGCAAACAAATCTTTCTCTGTTGTATAAGAAAATTCAAACTGTAAGTAAAGCTTGGGTCTTTGTTTGTTATTGATAAATTAAATAAACAAATACAACAAAGATTTAAGAAAAGATTTGTATTAACAAGTTGCAGATTTAACTTCAAGATCAAAGTAGAAAAATTATCCAGGCTTTCAACTCAAATTTTAAAATAGTCAGGAGTGTAAACAGTTCTCTGTTTCAACACCTATAGGTGAGCAATCCTTCATCCTCTTTTATCTGATACATATATAGAAGTCTGCTTGTTAACTGCTTCTCTGTTTTCATGCCTGTGAGCAACTCTAAATCCCATTTTTCTTTGTGTTGCATGTGATGATTATTGATGAATGATGTGTTTGTTTTTCCTGCATGACTGAATACACAAGTTGATATTTAGGTCGGTATGGATATCTAAATCCTGTTATAAGCTACAGGTTCTTAAAAAAAAATTTAAAAAATCCAAGTCATACAACAAACCGATCTTTAGGCTATAACCTTTTAATGAAAAATGTTTGTATGTATATGACATCATTAAATTCAAGTATTTAAAGTTAAGTAATTCACTTTAAAAATAGTTAATTGCAGAGATGATTTTTATTAAGTGAGAAGAAAAAAAACTCAACAATCTCAATACACTGTGAACAAATCTTTCGCCCTTTGATTTATTACTATGTTGAAGCTTGTGAAATCTGAGTTTTTTTATATATGGGTTGAATTCATGCCTCTGTAAACATATGACTGTATGTAGACATGCATACCTGGCCACTGTTAAAATCACAGACTCAAGAGGTTCAATAAAAAGAAAAGGAATAAATAAATATAAAAGCCTATAACTCATTTTTTTAGCAAGACTGCAAATCATTTCAAGAAGAAAACCAGTCTGCATTTTCTTCAAATCTGGAAATCAAAGAGCAATCATCAACATGCATGCAGTTTTTAAATCAGAAACAAAGAAGTATTTGCAACTCAAGTTTTCAGCAAGCAACTCAAAGTTTAAAAGTTTAAAAGCAAAACATTTCCAGTTTTAAAGATTTAAAAAGCTTTTCAAAATTAGAGGCCCTGTTCCTCATATTGACTGGTGAGCAAACCCCCTAAAACTAAACCCTTCTTTTTATCTGATTGTTGCTTATGATCCTGGAGGTTGATTTGTCATGAAAAAAAATAGAGATACACATCAAGCTATTAACCATGCATACAAAATGTATTGGTAGATAGGGAAAGGAACCCAAAACCACAGAAAATTAAAGAAAACTGATGACATTCAGGGAAAACTAATTTATTGGTTAGAGTATATGTGCGAGAATTTATAGTAGAAAGGGGGAAAATTACTCTCTATTTGAGCATTTATCAGCCATGATTAATTAATTCAGACAGTAAATGCTGTTTACATTGTTTGGAAAATGTTCTACGCGAGACTGTTTGCTGAGATTGTAAGGTTTAAATCAAGAAAATGTACATGTAAGAATTTTTGAAATTCATGGATATAACTATAGAAAAAAAAGGAAGAATGTCACTACTTGCTATGTACATGTCCAATTGGACATGCCATGTACTGTTGGTACTTAATAGAGGCACACATGGTTCTTTAGTATTTCAGTACAGATGTTTTTTTTGGTTTATATTTTGGTATTTTTTTCATTCTAATTTGGCGCAGATATCTGGAAAAGCATTTCAAATGTACACTTAACAGAGGCGCACATGATTTGTAGATGATAGCCTATATTATTTATACTATGATATTTGTTCTTTTTCTAAAATCGACTATTTGGGTATCTCGTTGGTTTAAATTCATGTACCCATGATTTTCTTTAGGAATGATATACTCATACGAAGTTACCAGATTTAGTCTTCATTTTTGGTCACTCTTTACCTTTTATTTTGGCTCACTGCATTATATGTTTTCATGTTTTTTCTTCTACTTGGTTAGCAAAAATAACTGAGCCGGTTTCTCCTTTTTATTGGGATATGATTATTTGTGGTTCTTATTTAGAAGATTTACAGAACCAGTCTGAAAAACTTTCATATCAATACTAACCAAAATGCAGTTCATTATTTGTGTGATATATAGGGTCAGTGCAATGAGTTTACGAAGGGGCAGCGGTTCTTACTATCTTGTACATCCCCAGAGGAGAAGCATCAACTTCCTTCAACATATAACCAGTCCATGTTTGGTAGGGTCTTTATGTTGTAATTTTATAATTTTCCACATGAATTTGGTCAAATAATAGCTAAATATCCCCATCCAACAACATTTTGGTTTGTGGATTTTTAATTGTAATATTAACCCACTAGTTTGATAATCTACAGGAAGTTGAATGTACGAGTCACTAATGTTGGACTGTTGATCTGGAAAAGTTAGTGCCGGGACAGTGAGCCACGTTCCGTAATATTAAATGCAGGCACTTCTAGAGGAAGCGAAAAAAAAGAGGAAGTTGGATGATAGTTCTAAGGGTGGAGTCGAAGATCTTGAAGATGACCCAATTGCGGAAGTTTTTGGTTCCAACACGAAGAAAAATTATTGTCGATTTATGATGGTCCTCAAAATGGAATGCACAAGTTATGTGATTTTCAGATGGAGGTTTTGGTTATATGGCCGGAGTTTCGTATTCGGTATTTGTAGAATTTCACTATGAAATTTACGTTGTCTTTTGTATTCCAATTTGACATTGTTATGAAGTAGTTGATTATGTATTGAATTAACCAACTTAATTATGTATTGTACTTGTTATGAAGTAGTTGACATTGTTATGAAGTAGTTGACTATGAAATTTATGTTGTTATTTGATCATGAATATTATAAATTTTGGGTTCCTATTGAATGTAGTATAATAAATGTTAGTTATTAATTGTTTATTAATGTTAAAATAATTGACTATATTGAGAATGCAAATATTTCAGCATTCTAAGCGTTGCCAATCAAAATTTACCAACGCTTATAAGCGTCAGCATAGAAAATTAAACAACGTTGGATGGTTAATTTGCCAACGTTTATAAGCGTTGCTAAATAATATACACCAACGTTTATAAGCGTTGGTGAATACAACCTTCCAACGCTTATTAGCGTTGGGAAACTAAACTCCCCAACGCTTATAAGCGTTGGCAATAAATTGCGACGCCCCTACAGCGACGCTAATAAGCGTTGCTGAAACTGTTTGCGACAGTTATACTCGTTGGGAATCACCTGTTTTGGTGTACTGTACGGTAAGGATGAATGATATCTCATGCTTTTTTGATGACCAAAAAACAGTCATTGCCTTTGGGCAGCTGACATCATCACAAATAGTTGGGGGCTCAACTCATCTTGACCCACATGATTGCACCACTCATTCATTCTGAATGCAAATCTAGATAGTTGCTCATAAAAATACTCCACTGTCAGTTTCTATGAATGAAAAGAAGATTAAGTAGACTAATTTTACAAGTTAAAACTTAAAACACCTATCTATATGCAAATCAGCATATATATAAAAGAATTAAATTAGTTGGCACAATTTAGTCCAAACTTGCAGAAGAATTAAAATGGTTTAGAACCAAAGCAAGTGATCTCTTAGTTGAATAGAATGCCATGCTTCAGTTACATGAAAAATTCTACCCAAACTCATAAAATTTAGGCGCAACGCAGCAATGTTCAATAAAACAAACACTAAAATTGGAAAAAAGAACAGAAAATAATAAGATGTTAAAATAATGAAAAGGACGACAACCATTTTGTTTGACAAAGAGAGCCAATAAGAAAATACAAAAGGAATACCTGAAAGACTTCCAGACTATAGCTAGAATGAGATAAATGAGAGGATGACGGGAGGAGCAGAGAAATAAGAAAGCAGCAATCGTTGACTTCATCTCTGTTTGTATATTAGTATAGATCTGTCACATGGGACTTGATCGTCCCACGTTGACTTTATTTATTTATCTTCTGTTCCCATGTTATTCTCTCTTTAGACCGCAGTTTCCACGATTCTTGGTTAGATTTTAAATTTTGAGTATGGTTGTACTTCCGACCTACCAATTAGACATATCTTTGAAGACATAAATGGCCGCAAGGTTAAGCAGAGATATTAAAAATTGACAGTCATGCTCTATACTCTAGTTTCTATTGCATCAAAGTAGGGGAGTTGTTACCTAGTTCGGTAAAACCAGGTTCTATTTTTGCTTGATCTAGAAGAGTATCGACCACCTCTTTCTAGTTCATATACAGCTGAAGACAAGGCTCTATGAGATTTTGTACCTGAAACAAAGAGATGTACAAGAACTTTTCAAGTACAGATTTGTGTAACAGGAAGTTATGATAAGAAATATCGCTTGGAACATAATATTTAATGTCAAGGATGTACACTGATGAGATCCTAAACCAATTTTGTCAAATGGCAACTTATCATATTTACATTGACACAAATAATCAGATAAACCCATTAACATAAATGGATCCTTGCAAGCTGTATATCTTGTATCATGTGTACAAAATGAACATATATGAATAGCATTGATAATGAACACCATATAAACTTTAGATGGATCCTTACAAGTTGTATGTCTTGTCGTGACACCTTTCTCATTTCTCCACCTGACATCTTTTGTTCTCTAGATTTTAGATTGGTAAAAATTTGATATATTTTCAAACCTTCCACCGCCAATCACAATATTAGTATATGATCCAAATGTATATAGCTACAAACCAACTAGTTGAATTCTGCAGTAAAACATATAGTACAATTGGAATCTAGAATCAATTATACAAAGTTAATCCAATGAAAAAATAACATAAGAAATTACCCACAAGCAAATAATTATCAACCAGATATCATATAAAAGACCCAAAACTTATCAGACTGACATATAGTTAATAGGCTAGGGCTAGCTTCCAACACAAGCAGTGAACTAAATTTGTTTTAGTTTGTATAAATTTTTAATTTTTATTTCCTCAAATTAGGGTCCAGTCCTAAATTGATTGAACCTGATCTCTACGCCTGATAACAACATAATTAAGTTCAAATTAGTAAAAATAAAGAATTCAAACTTACAGAAAAAACCTAATAAACAATTATGTCGAAAAGGTTCTAGCTCAATTAAAGCCAATTTTTAGATGTGAGAATGCAAGGGGAATACGAGGAGGAGAGAAACAATGGTAATCCACGAAAGCAAAACTAAAAGTCGGAAACAGAAGGAAATTGATCAGAGATCATGAATCAGGAGAAAGGAACCTAAAGCAACATGAAAGGTAAACAATTTGGACTTTTTTGGATAATGATGATGGATGATAGTGGAAAATTGACTAGGAGACAAGATTCTTTATCCAAAACAGCGGTGTCTTGTATTCTTGTTTTTGTCACAGTATAAGGAAATAGATGAAATGAACTTCCGACTACATCCAATGTTGACTTGTTTGCTTGTAAAAGGAGTGCAGCTAGGTCTAGAAACTACAATGCAAAAATGACAACTAAAAAGAGTAACTGAACTACGAGAATTTGAAAGGTAGGTAGAATCATGGTAATTTCATGGTAATTTAAAACAAACATATGAACAGTAATAAAAAGATCACTGACATTACAAGTTAGACCTAATTTAATAAATTATTAAAGTTTGTATAGTAATTAAAAGTTCAACCCGGGACATAGAAAAAAGATAAATAAACTTACATAGAATGCAACAACAACACCAGCGGCATAATCATAAGGCAGCTTAATAGAGGCACTGAAGAACCCATGAAGATACAAATCTTGTGAAGCAAATCCAGCAACTTTTCATTTTCAAAAATCATAAAATTTTCGATATGTATGTTGCAAGAAAAACCATATACAATCAGGGAATTTCGAGACTACTTTTTCTTGAGTTTATCAAGTATATCCTTCATCAGGTTTTCCTACATGAAGAAGAGATTGATTTGTCAGTATTAATACAACAATTTGTATGGATGCATCACATTGATTTGTATTATATAGGGGCTTTATAAAGATAGTTATTGATCAAGGATAGGAAATTATTATATAATGAAGACATACTCAAAAGATAGGAAATTATTATATAATAAAGACATACTCGAAAGAAACAATACTATATTTTCACTTTTATTGTAATGAAATTTCCTATATGTTTACACCTAAAGTGCCTAAGCACGACCATAAACTGAAGTGTTCCCATCCAACCCATGAACATTGAAAAAATCACATCAAATTTTATTTAAACCCGAGCCTATAAAATGTAATGTTCTACTAATCCACTACTGAATAGTGAAACAAATACTTTATTATATTCAGTTGCCTGAATTAACCACTATCACAAATATTTGCTTATAAATTAAATTACTTCGCTGATGTGTAGTGCGTACATCACCAATGATGCATGCATGCTGAAGATCAATAGTAAAATTTTGTAATATGCTAGAATATGGATGATATATAGTCTACAGCATGCATCTTAAAATGCAGTAAGTAATACAAAATTTAGATGTATTTATTTTTGTATTGTAGCAATTTTAAAGAAAGACAATATGTTTGTGTATTTAAAGTGAACTAGTTTATTTATACATTATGGGTATATTTTTGTTTAAAATCAATTTAGAACTACTTGACTTGACTTTGAGATTAATTACAATAACACATTTGAACAGATTTCGAAATCCTTCTGAAACTACTGTAGATCACAGATATGCATGAAAATTAACATCTTCAAACTAATAGGTATTCAAAAGCTCATAGGCATGTACACACCTAAACATTTTTTAGGCCGCTTCACAACCTTTTCATTCAAGACCATATTCTCCTACCTATTCATTAGCACCCACTTCCTGAACCTGCTGCATAAATACAATTTTTTCGTACTACTCATTCCACCAAAAAAAGTTATGTTCTATATTCGATGAGGCTTCTGGAAAGGAGAACTGGATCTCGGTTTCTACTTCAATCATATGCAAGAAGTATGGTTAACTAATTTCACTGGAATCGAATTTGAGCTTAAGTTCATCAAGTTTCTTCTTGCTACTGCACCACCCCTTAAGACAATGGAGATCTATTTACAACTAATTGAAACATACAATTTCAGAAGTAACATGTTAGCTATACTTACCTAACAATGCATAGCTAACAACAAGAAATCCATGTAATATTGAAGGAGGGCAACAATAATAGAAATGAATTTTTATTCTGCTTGTAAAAGCCAACTTCGTCTAAGAACAAAGATTTCAATTAATTTATTTTTAAGAAAAGAAACACATCAACCTATAACCAATAACAAGTGTGGTAGTTGGTTTTATATTTTCAAGTATTGCCTTGGCTTCCTGCATTAAAGTTACAGTGTTTCGAAGTTACAAGCATAAACAACAAGCGGTAAAGTAATTCGAATTCCAACTATATTTTCATAAGGTTAAGTTAGATTCCATCTTTTCTGCCTTCTACTGTTCAAATGATTGATAGTATGCAGTGTTTTAAATCTCGGATTTTGACCAATATCTCAGGAAAATATCTCGGCTATCTCGGGCGATATTTAAAACACTTATAACTAAATAGGCTGCCAAATCTTGGATTTTGGCTGATATCTCGGATTTTTCATCTCGGCCATCTCGGAGAGATTTAAAAGCCTGATAGTATGTATCTTACAACTTTAAGTTAATAAAAAAGGTAGCATGCTGTAAACATAGTATGAATAGCCCAAAAACTATACCAGTTACAGTTACATAACATTTAGGTTGACATGCCTTTTTACTGATATTGCAAAGAAACCTAACTTTCAGTCATTGAGTTAGCAGTATCTTTTTTTTATAAAGCAACTTCAACAATAAGGAGTTTGAATAACTAAAAGGTACAGTTAAAGAATAGAGTTTGTAAAGTTGTAGTTTATAGGATGATACAGGTACTTTTTCTATTTATTCACGTCTTAGTGACAATGATCACTAATTTATTGTAATGAAGAAAATTGCTATTGATGAAAAAATGAATATAATACTACCTCATTCAAGACAGTCAATGATGTCTCAGGTTTGAGCTCTTTAACACATATACCTTTGCTTACCCATGATTTTGTATCCACCATAAACTAAGTATGAATTCTACAAGCAAGAGATTTAGTGTAATTAAAAATAGAAAATAAATCTAACACATATGAAAGAAAATTAAAAAAGACATTGCACCTTCACACCGAGTTTCTTCAAAGATCTTGCGATAGCTTTAGACCGTTCACCACCAGAGTCCATAACAATTACTTTAAAACAATTCTATATCACCAAGAAATAAAAATACAAATGTCAACTAGAAATTGTTTGCTTCCTAGTTGGTGCTTAACTATTTGTATAGCTTACTTTCATGTGTTTTAAATTTTGGATAACAACTGCAACTAAAGCATTATCAATGTCTTTGCCACCGTTTAGCTGCTTTCTCAATGTTGCATCAAGCTGTGTAGCATTTACACATATAAACAAAAATATATAGTCCAGATCATATTAAGTAATGCAACTCCCTCAAGAAAACATGTAAAAGTTAAAGCCTTGATCTTTGATCAAGATTCTCTACCAACTCCAATAAATAGTGGGAGCATATACATTCTTAAATTTTCATTAATTTAGAGGGATTTAGTAACCGAAGGAAAACCACAAACCTCGGGAAGTGTGATAGATGCATACTTAGACCTAGCTGCTCGACGAATATCAGGAACTCCATCCCTCTCCCTTACATCCCTAACACAATGAAAAAGTTTGTTAAGAGCCTAACTTACAATACATACTAATTTTCTAAAATGAATTACTAGAAATAATAGTTTTTTAAAAGGAAAATCAATGACATGTGTGGAAATAGCTCGAAATACCACTTTGAAGGCTAAGTTATTTATAGTCTCTTGCCTCAGGCCGGACATTGACAAGAAGTGCATCTGTCTCAATTTTCAGCAATTCAAGAGTTGTTTCAGGATCCAAATCTCCGGGGTAACCACCATGCATGAATGACCAGTAATATATTCTATAACACAACCAGTTAATCTAAATATGAGTGGGCACTATTTCATTGATATAGCTCTGTAAAATGAATCTACAAATATACACCAGCGGGAAAAAAGTTACCCCAAAGTGGCTGAATTTCCCAAGGTAAGCAAGAAAGGGACAACTGGGCCACTGGGATCCAAGCCAAGTTTTTTTCTCAAACCCTTCAATTATTATGTATAACTCCATGAAGAAATTTTGTTCAAATGTAAGATAATTTGTCAAGATAAAAAATAATAGTGTTACTGCTAAAGTGTACATTGAAAGGCATTTTGAGCTAAAAGAAAATGGAACTGCTGTTTCAACTTAAACCTTTCACACAACTGATAAAGGAGCAAAACTCAATGCATAAGAATCTCTTCTATTCAAGTTTCTGAAAGAAGTCATGTGGATTTAGAATAAATTTTCTTATTTTGTACTCCCTCTATGCAATAATCTAGGAAGTGTAGCTATTGTGAACATCTTCTTCAAAAATAAAATATTTCAAGATTTCACTTTGGGAGACCAAATTCACGAGCAATGCGATTCAAAACTTCATGTGTCAAGTAGATTTTGTTATAGTGAATTTTCTAACTGTAAAACATTTTTCTAGCTACTTGTTGACAACTTAGCCATTGTGATACCTAATGAGTAGCATCCCTAACTGGATTCAAAATCCGACTAATTTTCACTTCGGATGGATTTATCGCATCCTTAACGTCGGATAGGAGTAATGACTTTAAGGATCCATAAGAATAACCAACTAATGTGGTAGCATCGGACAAAGTATCCTCCACCATCAGAATTACACTCCTTAATATACCTGTAGCTACACTTCCAGTTTTGAAAATATTTTCTTTTAGTTTAACTGATAAGCCTATAATCTCATTTACTAAGTTCAAGAAAATTATAACCCTCTTCGAAGAAGCAGTTTAGATATTAAAGAAAACAAAAACATAAAATTTCATGTTTGAAGTATATAAGCAAAATACGATAATGTTATTTCTCAAGATTACTTAAATGAAGATATCGTACTGCTCTTTATCTATGGAAAAAAACTGCAAGTGCAGAAAATGCAATGAAAAATATCAAATGACATAAACATGTCAATTTTTTATGGTGTGCAAATAAGAAAATATGTTTAAAAATTAGAAAATGTTGGTATCACTAATAACTTTCTAAGTTATGATACTAAAATTATAACTATATAACACAAAATAAAACATTACTTTTTTCAGCTTTCTAAATATTTGCTTAAACTTGTTTCACGAGAGAAAGCAAGGTTTGATTCATAATTATTTCTTACCTTCACACATGTATTCCTACTGACAATAATCCTTCCTTACTGACAATAGCTTCCTTAACCTGATGTATGCTAGCTTCATAAGTCTTAGTATTATTCAAGTCTCGTCTGCCATCTATCCTTTCATGAGCTTCATCTTCTTATTCTCAATATTCATCATTTTATATAACATAACCATGAATAGTAAGTAGAAATGTTCAAACAACTCAAAAATTAATTGCAATAAAAAATAGACAAGATGTACCGATGGAACTAACAAGTAATAACTACAATTGAATTAGGGCTTTTCTAAACGATCTTTATGCACTTACTTATTGCAAATAAATCCTAAATTAATAAATAAAAACTTTAAATCCCAAAATCACTGATTAAATTGTGCAAATAAATCAAATAGAAAAAAACGATTAGAAAAACATGAAAAATAGATACGAGGCATTCACTAAATAACGCATCTACAGTTGCCCGCAATAGGTTGTCATTGGATCTAGAGGTTAGATCAATGAAGAAAGGAGATGCAAGAAGCCACCACGTGCCGAAGACAGTGAAGCCCTGATTATCTAGAAGCTTGATCGGTGAAGAAAGGAGCCTTTTCTTAAGAAGTCGTAAAGTGGGATTTGTGGGTAGAAAGGTGGAATAAGAAATGAGAGCGAAATAAAATGTTTTACCGCTTTAGTTCTGAATTCTCTTTTATTTTTATTGGAGGGATTCGATATGACAGTAGAGGCATGCTATTTATTCAAAACCCTAATTGTGAAATATAGCAACATGGTTTCCAACGCTGTTGCCACTGGCAATTAAAAGCTAATTTTGTTGTAGTGTAGTAAAGGCAGTAGAAAGAGGAAGAGCAATAAAGAAGAATCAAAGGAGCAACAAGCAAATGCCTCATGGCTAAACTTAGATCACAATCAGTATGCTAAGATTCTTTGTATAAAGATCTTTTGTTAGCACATGATGAATTATTAAAAGATTGTAAAATTTTGAATAAAGTTAATAGAATTGCTTTAGCTAAGTTAAAAAATTGTAAGGAAGAAATTTTCAATTTAAAAGGGGAAAATAAATTCTTGGTAAAACAAACTAATTTTTTTGAAAACAATGATCTTTTGGAGGAAATCGATGTCTTGCAAAATAAAATTATATTTTTGGAAAATTCCTTTAATAATTTCAGCTCTTTAATTTTGTCTCTTGAAAAAGAGAATGAAGCTTTAATTAAAAAGAACTTAGAATTATCTAAAGAATGTGAGATTTTAAAAGATAATAGTAATATTTTGCAAAACAAAGTTTCAATTCTAAAGAAAATTTTGAAAGATTAAATGAAAAAATCATAAATTTTAACAAAGGTAAAGATATATTATCTTCCTTAGTTACAAATTCGAAAGCTCACAATGATAAAAGCGGTTTAGGTTATAAATAAGCTAAAAGTCAATATATACTAGATATGCACTCATGTATACTAATTTTAGTGTTAATACTAGTAAATATGATAGTCCTAAAACTACTTATAGTAATATTAGTACTTTGTTTAGAAATGATAGAAAATATTTTTCAAGTACTAAGCTAATGACTAACAGTATTAGAATATGGATTCCAGCTAATATGATTGATCATGATAAATAACTTTATGTTAACTATTATAAGAATGTGATTTGTAATGAAAACTATATTTATGAAGGCTCAACCACACCCAAATGGGTACCTAAAACTTAAGAAATTATAAGAATCTTGGGTATCGCATGCTTTCAATGTTAATTTTTGTACTAATACCCTAGTTTATAGGTAGTACTTATTTATTAATGATTGGCAGTCCTTCTTATAGCACTAAAACATAGCAAATTGCTATAAAATGCTATAAAAATAGGAATCTCTATATTACTTTGATAAACATACTATTGTTTTAATGCTATCAAAAGTATTGTAAAGTAATTACTATTTGATGAAATTGTTTCATAACTTTTATTTCTTTTATAGGGTATAACCACACCTATTTTGGAAAGGTTTTCACCTAATGATTAACCTCTAGACCCTAGCGTAGTAAGTGGGTACCAAAAACGATTATTTATTGCGAATACTCAGAGAACCGAAAGGAAAATGATACTCTTTAAATTTTAATGATGTTCCATACATTTGATGGAATTATGTACTTACAATAAAATAAAGACTTCAGCAAATTCGATAAAATCTAACTTATTTTCTCCGTAATTAATATTGGTTATTCTTTTATTCTTACAGGAAGGCTAACCTATTTCTATAAAAAAAATTACTCATACTTTTAGACATAGTATAAATTGAATTTTTTTTGAAATGTCCACATTTTTATAGATATAAGAGAATATATATTGAAAGAATATATTTCTTAACAATATTTTCTAAGAAAGATATATTGACTTAAATTTTCATTTATAATGTATAAATATTATAGTTAAGAAAAGATTTAAATATTTGCTCTTTACAAGATATTTTATAAAATTTATTATATCCCCTCATTCTTTTTGATAATGACAAAGGGGAGAAATTTATATACATATTGATAGGGGGAGATATTATACTTAGGAGGAGCTTTAATCATACTATAATAGCTTTAATTATACTATATTATCATTTTATATAAAACGAATATTTTTCAAAATTTTTAGAGTTGTCATCATCAAAGAAAATATTGGAACCTCTCTTATTGGATTCTAATGACAATAACTATAAAATTATGCCAAAGAATAACTAGGCCAACTTGCAGGTACATGAGTATCAAAAAGAGACAAAAAAATAAGTTCAACATGAAGATACACAATACAAAAGTAGATAACAATATATATATGGAGATACGAGAAGAGATATACATGACAGAGTCAAGATGAAGGTGACAAACAAAGTACTATGGGTCATAAAGTGTCATGGCTAGAGTATACATATATTAAAATCTCTTCAAAGTTGTATATACACGCATACACACACAAATGCATTTGATCACAAGTCAATTTCAAAGTTTAAAAACAAAATTCACTTTAGGCACTCGATTGAAAAGACCCCCGCAGTTGACTAAACTCGTGCACATACATACATTTATACACTAATAGTTTTAGTCGACTAAATATACAATTCAGTCGACTAAACTAAGGAATTCAGTTGACTATAACTGCCTTCTTTTGAACTATTTCTTCTTTGTTTTTAAATGACGGTTTCTGATCAAATTCTATCGGCTGGTTGATCTCATTCAGTCGACTGAACGTCGTAACGGCTATTTATAAGTTCAAAATTCTGAAAATACGTTCTTCTTCATGAAGAGATACATCTCTTTAACATTGGCTGCAACTCTTTCTCTTTGTTGTTTCTCCTTAATAACAGTTACATTCGTTGGTTATCTATATAAAGCAAGCAAATTTTGAATTCAACCAACAGTTCTTTTTTACTTTCTATCTTAATTTGAATTCTTAAGCAATCATACAATTTTATATTACTTTACCTATTTGATCACACACTCATTCAAATCTTATGGTCAAAACTTTCTATTTTCTTCATCTACACTCAGAATAAGATTATAGGAAGGTTGTACTATATCGATTCATCCGTGCTATTTAAAGCACAAGAAGTCAAAACACTTTACTACTCATTGTAGACTAAGTCCTGTTGGAGATCTTCAAGCACAAAGTCATATTCGACAGCTTTAGCGGTTTGTAATAAAGAAGCCTTGTTCAACAGCTCAGGAGGTCTATAATACCTATTCCTTCAGGCTAAGTGAGGACGTTTCTTAGTTAAAATCCAAAAGCTATCTAGGACTGGATGTAGAACGGGAAGTTCAATCAGTATAAAAGTCTCCGGTGTAATTTACTTATCGCAATTTTTTATACTACCAGTTTGATATAAGTTCTATTTAGTAGATATAATCATATTACTTGATCCATAGAGACTTCAGACCTCACTATACCCCTATAATGAGCATAAGTTATGATCTACTCTATCCACTTGAAACCTAGTCCCAATAGTAAATAGAATTACCGTACTCCTACAATGAGCATAAGTGTTATCCATTCTGTTCTATATACCTAGGACCTTTGCGGAACCCACCATACCCTTATAATAAGCATAAGTGTTCTAGGACCCCATAGTACATAATTTTCATCATCCCCCTTTAAGACATCAAGGATTTTTAAAATAACTAGTGTGCACCTCTCATCAAAAAGAGAATTAAGGTCGTTTATCGCTAAATATGCTATAGGGAACATGAAGGAACACAAATGTTGTATTCCTATGTACACATCAAATATAACATTGCACAACCAAATTTGCCTATCAAAAACGAAGACCGATATCTCATCATCATCTATCTATATGTATAGTCACTACTGAAAGGCCAATAATATGTATGGCCGCTAATATATGGTCAATACGATGTCTGATCACCAAATATAAGATCAATACAGTGTACGATCACAATCATAAGTTATCATTCATCGATCATATCTACCCTAAGGTTAAAGCCAAGGGGCATAGACAATCTTTGCTCAATCGTACATGCTTACAAATGTGACGTTGTAATCAATCATATAAGGTCCGACCATCATTGACTATACACGTATCACCATGCCACACATCAGAACTCCGAGCTTCAACTTGCATCCCTTCAATGTCATAATGAAACATCCTGAAGGCATTTCGAAGTTATGCCACGACCCCACGAAGTACCGCAATTGAAAAGGGGAGAAAATCTTCGAAGTCATTGTTAACGAAGGGGTTTAGTCATTTGTGGACACTTTTTAGTCGACTGAGCTCAATCGACTGAATGTAGTTCCAAGTCGATTGAGCCAGTCGATTGAACTAGGCTTCCCCAGCCATTTGCTTTCCCCTCAGGTTCAACTTATACACATATTCAATCGACTGAATTTCTTTCTCAATCGACTAAAAGTGCTAAGTTCCAGGCAGTGAGCCGGGTACAGGTGTTAACCACCCAAACCGTCACCGATTCACGCCCCATCTTCTCCGTCACTTTGCCCGATGAGTGGCTTAGCTCCCATACTCTACCTTTGCCGCATCTGACTTCTTTTTAAATTCATTGATTAATGTTACGGAAGTGGTTTCTTAAATATCCAAAAACCGACTTCGATACAAATCCTGCTCTCATTTCACATAGATTCCCCCCAGAATGGTTTCAATAACCCGAGCTCCTCTAACACACCCAAACGAACTCAACCAACCTTCTCACCTCATGTGATGCCTACACGTGTGTCGAATTACACCCGCTCGTGCATGCATATGCACATATGTATATGCAAACACGTAAAATTTCATAAATCACGTTTTGAACTTCGCTGTAGTGATTACTCTACCCGACATTCTCTCAAGCAACTTAGCACACTTGGGGGACCCTATGGCTACATGAGATTGCTCGTATCATGTTTATACACATATATAATAAATCAAACAAATAAACACACATTATCTACAATCCAAACTATTTAACAATTCTAATTACGATACAAGATTTGTATCGATTAAAACTTCAAATACAAGTATATGTATACTTACCCATATACATATATATACACGTGTATTTAAATAATGATTCGATTATTTAGTAATCAAATCCAACTCCTATTTGTCAAATATTATTAATTAAAGTTCAACATCGTTTTCTACTATTTTATAAAATTATTCCATTATTTTATAAAATAAAAAAATAGCTTATAAATCACTTTAAGCTCTTATAATACTTAATTCCTTCATCAAGAATAAGTATCCATCTTATAAATATCTTATAAAACCATATAACCACTTTATAAAATAATTCCTTCTTACTATTTTATAAAATCTCATACTTTTATATAATACTTCTTTTGTATTATTTTATAAAATCTCATACATTTATGAAATACTACTTCTATATTATTTTATAAAATCCCGTACTTTTATAAAATACATCATTTATACTATTTTATAAAATCCCATTCTATTTTATGAAATACATCTTCATTCTTATGTTATGAAACCTTATTCTATTTTATAAAATATATCTTTTACTTATAAAATTATTTCCTTACTAAAATAAAATTTAAAAGTACTAAGTAAGCTCAATAAGCCTCGAATCACTTTGGTAATAAGTGTAGAGCTGATAACTCACTTAACCAACTTATTACCTTCATTTTATAAAATATTCTTTTGTTTTATATGATGATTTCTCATAAATAATGTTTACAAATGCTAATTAAGCTTCATTAGGCCTCTAATCACTTTAATAATAAGTGTAGAGCTCCTAACTTCATTAATTAGCATACTAACTTTCCTTAAATCAATTCAAATGATTTAACCAATATTTTCTAATGACATTATGCTATTTAGTCAATCACAAATCAAATTATAACATCGTATATAATCATCCAGTTAACCCAAAACCAATTCTAGGCTTAGTAACTTTTTCAAACATGATGATTTAGGTCTAATTTAAATAATATGACGATAAAAACATGTTTAAAGCATAAATATAAGACTAATTATAGTACTAATGTTTTCTAAATTATTCCATATCACTCCATAATCACAAATAAACAATTATATGAGGTATAACATGTAAATTAAGTAAGAGAATCACTCCACCCACCTCTTCTTACCCAAATTAAGCTCAAAATCACCGAAACCCAAATCCAAGTTACTTTAAATTTGAGGTATCCATCCAAACTCCACTTCATGCTAATTCCTTCATGGGTTTTTTAGAAAATATAAAGAGATGATTTATGGTGATTTTTATTTGATTTTTAGAAATTTATTTGAGAGGGGTTAAGGCTTGGAGATTAAGAGATGATTAAGAGGAGATTAGCAGAAGATTGGGAAAAGGAGATGAAAATGAACATGAATGAGAGAATGAAATGAAAGTGAGAAGGGTTTAGACACTTATTAGCTAACTTATGGGCTAGCTCCAAATTCATTTCTTTCTCCAAAAATCACTGTTCACTCTAAAAACTCACCGGCTCCAAATGTAGTCAAGTTTATACTCATTTTTCCCGCATCGGAAATGCGAACCCAATTATGGATGTTTCAAGTCCCAATTCACTCGTTTGTAAAAGTTGAGTATAAAGGAGTACCATCGATTAACTATTAAATATTTAAATATTCCACCGTTAAAACTGCGGGGTATTACAGTAATAAGGCAGGAATTGCCATGTATTTCGTCTATAAATAAAGTTAGCTTCTTGAATCAATGGAATCGTGTTCTTATAAGCAAAACCCTGTGTTACATGATTGGCAGTACAATCAGGTACCCTGAAGATAGGTACCAACTCCTTTTATTTAGGATCACGACAAAGGAGTATAACTACATGGGTCAATCAGATAATTCGATCATATGCCTTCAGTATTGACTATTGGCTAGAAATAGGCAAGGTTAGTAAGGAATATCCAGAGATTGGTAAATAAAAGCATCAGTTTCTAAAGATGGAAACTAGTGCGCAATTGTAGTTCTAATGATTGTGCTTACGGCCAGGCAGGGCATGCTGGGCCAAGGATAAGCGAGGATGGTCAAGGAATACTCTCGAATGACATTAGGAGATATGTAAGACTGAGAATGGATGAACAGAGATAGGCAACCTAAGCACCAGTTCTCGGATATAAGAACTGGTATATGACCGAGATTTTCGTAACCGTGCTTTTACCTAGCTAGATATGCTTGACCGAGGATAGGTAAGGATAGTCGATGAATGCTTTCAATCAATGCCCAGAGATAAGTGAGTTCGAAAGCTGGAACACATAAATAGGTTCCACCAGACTCCTTCGGCCTAAGTTAAAGACCGAGAGATTATATTCGGTTTTGGGGCAATCACATAATCTAACCTACATTATTAACCTTTAACCGATGCTCAAAATTAGGCTAGGTCAAAGCATGATGCTTAGATTCTGGCATTTAAAATGCTAAGTCCCAAAGGCAAGATTCTGTATGTAGTGGAATTACTCAAAGGGTATGGTGCCATTCATAACCCAGTGAGACACGCTTAACCGAAGTCAAGTAGTAGAGATCGATGGGTAATAACAATCATGCTCGGTTATTGGTAAGATCGAAGACATCAGGATATGAACATCAAAAATGATGTTTCCTAGAGATAGATAACGGTACGGAACTCGACATATTTATAAGCAGTTAATGGTTAGAGGAGACTCGACCTAAGGTAAACCGAAATAACCATGGATTTGGTTTAATAATAGTTTTGTTTAACCAAATGGAAACCCTTTGGAAATAATTGACAGAATTGAATGATATAATATAGCTAAAGAAATTGTAGGAATTTTAATCATATGTACAGAGTTATAATAAGCAAAAGCAGTCACAGACATGGGCATATATAATATGTATAAATTATAGTACAGGTAGTTACATTATATAAGAAAATAATTGTATATATGGTCGAATAAAATATAAAGTAGGGAAATAAATAGAATAGAGATTGAAACAAAAAAACAATCTTTCTTTAAATTCAATCTTTATATACAATAGATGTGAGGGCTGGTCCCGGACAAGCACGACCTATGTACAAAGGAAAATAAGAGGTACAACCAAAATGTGATAAAAGGAAACTATCTCTTCATCTATGATGCCCCACTCCGAGACCCACACTAACAGAGAATATTACAAAGTAACATTATCAGCTAGAGCAGAGAATAGGGCTGGTTAAGAGCGACCAGCCGTGAATTTTACCTTAAGCGAGCATTGACGCATCGATTGATATACTATACATTTCTAGAATCAGGTGGAATCGACGTATACAATTAAGGCTTAAAACAAAACTACGGTGGCTAAAATAAAAATTCAAAACAACATATAACAATATACATATCGCGGAATATCAGATCAGTCACAGCGGAATACAATAGATACAAGCCTGAACCGACGCATAATAGATATATGATGTAGAATATACATATTCAAAGTGACACATCTCAAAATGAAAATACACACAAAAGGAATCTAATCTCAACATAAGATCTTGCATAATGTCAAATATATACATAGGAAGATAAAAGAGAACTACTACGTAACAACCCATAAATTTTAACAAATATTTTTATTGAATTTAATTGAAACTTTGGTTTTTAAATCATTTAAAAATAGAAATTTTGGAATTTTCCAATGTATTTTGGGATTTTCTTTATAATTTATTTTCCAAATATAATAAAATAATGATTTTCTAGAAATTTTATATTTTGTTCAACTTTGGTCAAGCTTTGACTTTCAGTTGAAATTTTAAAATTGAATTTTAAATTTCAAATCTTTTTCTCTTAAGCTGAATTTGATTCCGATATTCGTTCTGCTTTTTATTTTGTTAAATTCTGTTTTATACTTTTGAAATCTGATAAATTTTAGCATTTTACACGAAATTATTTTCAGTATTTTTATTGTCTATTTTTCTATGTTTATTTCTATTTTATTTTGTTTTGGACTTTGTTTGTTTTGTTTGAGTTGAGCTTGTTTTGTTTGGGCTTGACAAATGGGCTTGGAAATTCAAGAGACATAAGTTTTCTTTTCTTTAATGTGATTTGGTGCCTCTTCCTTTTCCTTTTCTTAGCCGTGTGTTTCCTTGCCTTAGCCGTACATATCATTTGGCATTCTCATCTCTTCTCATTTTCATTTCCTAACAAACAAATTAAAGTAAGTTTTTCATGGCATCCTCTTTCTTTTTTCTTTTCTCTTTCCTTTTTCTTCTATTGCAAGCAAGTTTAGCCACCATCATCCCATCCTTTTTGCCGACCATCTCCACCACTTCCCCACCACCTATGACCGGCCTCCACCATCCCATCACCACCCCATGTTGTTGCCGTGGCCTTTCATGATCCAAACCACCACCAAAACAAGATTGAAACCATAGCCTAACTCCTCTAAACATCACCTTCCTTTTACTAGCCTCGGCCACCCCTTTGTTCACCACCTTCCACCCCTTGCCGTGACCAGACCTGACCTTAGCTGCACCACTTCTAATGACCGCACCTGACCTGAACCATGCTTTGAACCTAGCCTGAGCCCATTTACCTAGGGCCGAACCCAAATGCTCCTTGACCATTCACATACCATAACCTTTTGCCTTAATGTACTCCTCTCTCTTCACCTTCCAATGCTTTGCCTTCCATTACCTGACAATGGTCGAGCATATGCATGCCTAAATCTGATCATGGCTGAGCCATGTCATCATGTGGTCAAGCCTATTTGTGTAGTGGCCGAGCCCACTTGCATTGGTTAAGCCATTTGATTTCATTTTGTTCATATTTTACATTTTTTAATTCATATTCTTTTGTGTTGAATGTCTACTCATATTTGTTTGTATTTGTTTGTTTACAAGATTTGAATCTTGGCACTTCATCCACTCAAATCTAGTTCGTGCTTTATCATGCTTTTCGGAGTTTGGTTGTGTGACTTGAATTGTCATCTCTAGCTTTAGAAGGTGAGTTTATCACTCTCGACTTCGTACTTATAAATTTTTTGAAACAAAGTCATGTGAATGTGTAGTAGTGATATGCCATGTTGATAGTAATTTCATATATGCCAGTGATGTGATATTATATGATGTTATAACCTGATTATGTACCTGTTTAATCACCTGATATGACATGCTATGTTTTACTGTTTATTTTATATTTCTATTTCTCACACTGCAAGTTCCCTCACAATGGGTTGAAATGATACATACCCGAACGAACTTTAGAATAAGGAAAATTCATTATGAGCTGAAATGATAAGCTTGAGCGATTTTTTATTTGACTTGGGATTGCGAGTTTGAAATGATAAAACTCGGGATTTTTATTTCGGATTGAAATGATATATATCCGTATTCACTTGACCTAGGTTAGAAAATATTATACATACTCGTGGTTAATTTTAAATATAAAGATTTTTCTGAAAATTCTAAGTATTTGGAATTTAAAATATATGGGATTTTACCTTAAATTGGATTTAAATGATTTAAATAAATTTTATAGTGATTCTTCTATAAGTTAAATTTGTATAAGTCAATAAATGATTAAAATGTAAATTAAAATGTGATTTGACTTAATAATTGAAAATTTGGCTTAAATGGAATTTTAGGCTTAACTTGGAAATAAATATTTTACTTATGAAATGGATATTTTAAAAGTAAATAAAGTATCAAGTTATTGTTAAGCAATTTAAGTGTATTTTTGACTTAATAAATGAATTATGGTTTAATTAGATATTTTATTTATAAAATTTTATTTTATAAAATCATAAGTGAAATGATATCCAAATAAATATTTCTGAAATGTGATATGTTTTATAAGTTAAAAATGGTGAAAAACTGAAATTATAATGTTTCTGAAATGCTATAATAAATCTCAGATTTGTATTGGCGGCATTTCTGAAACGTTGTGGTTTTAAGGTAGTGTTTTACAAGTGTTACCATTTCTGAAAATGTACTGTTTTTCCAAACACCATTATATCTGCAGTAACGTTTTTTGAGTGCTGCTGTTTCTAATTTTTTTTTGAAATACTACTATATCTTCAGTAACGTTTTCTGAGTGCTGCTGTTTCTGAAAGGACTATTTTTGAAACACTATTATATCTATAGTAACGTTTTCTAAGTGCTGTTATTTCTGAAAAGATAATGATTTCGAAATACTATATGTATCCCACATTTTCAAAGTGCTACGAATGCTAAAATTACAATGTTTTGAAATTGTTATAATTAAATGAATGAACTTAGAAATGCAACAACTTTAACAACTGTGTACAACTTTAACAACTTTATACCGAAAACCACTTTAACAACTGTGTACGCGGTGAAGATTCCAGAATGAAGTGAGATGGTGGCAACGATTCTATTTTGAGGTATAAACGTGGACCCCACTCCCATGAGTTGGCATAAGGTGGCTAAAACATGAGCAATCGACGGGCTAATGAGGTAGCACCTTTGATTGGACACATTCCATTGTATACCATTTTATTACTTTGTGATTGATTGGGTGCACCCCTTGATTCGGGAGTGTTGCTCGAGGTGGGCGATTGCTGTAATTAGTATATCTACCCGGAAGTGTAATTGGTATATCTACCCTGGCATTGCCTAGTTGTGCTGTGTCACCTACCATAGCGTGCTTTACTACGAGTTTGATTCGTGTCGTACCTATGGAGTATCCTTTGGTAGCTCCAGTTTGTGGGGTATTACGGTACTGTATAGACTATTGGCATACCTAAAATGTGTTAAGGTGGAAAATGTAAAGCCTTAACGCTATTTTTAAATAAGTTTAATTTACTTTAGACATTATTATAATAGCGTATCTTCTTACATAGTAGATGGTTTAACGGATCCTTAAAGGATGGACGATCCCAAACATCCTTTAAGTTATTGATGCATTTCTATTACAGTTCACTTGAGTTGATTTACATTTTATAAGTATGTATGTCCTGACTCAAGTGTTTTGTGTTTTGCTTCATGCTCGGGTCAGCCTGAGTATCACAGCTTTGGATTCATCTTCTGGAGCTAGAGATTTGCTGGAGTTTATCTATCTATTTGTCTATTTCCATTTCAGTTATTTCCTATTCAGCTTTTCTTATGTATTTGTGAACTTATGTATTCAGACTTCTGTTGTATTTGTTTTTCAGACTAACGTATTTTGTATCTGTTTTGACACTATGTATTGTAATGGCTTCATGAACCACTATGTATTTTTATTTCCGCTGTGAGTTATTCTGATATTATGTGTCTGTGATTCTGTGATTGGTTTTTCTTTCCTCCAAATTTATTTACAATCTATTATTTTGTATTATTCAAGCCTGAGATGTGTGGTTTTATTGTCGATTTGAATGGTCCAAAATAGTGGGTCGATACATTTGGTATCAGAGCTTTGGTTTTAGGCAAACCTTAGCCTATGGAGAAAAAACTCATTAGAGTTAGGGTAGAAATACCCTAGGATGAGTGAAATCAATCTTAGAATCATTTCTTTGCGAGAGAACGTTTGTTTAAGTATAAATGATTTTCAAATGATTTTAAAGGATTTTAAAAAATTATTTTTAATATAAAATTTTCTTATTTTAAAATCTCATTTTCCTAACTTCATTCCTTTCGAATCCACCTTGTTTAATTGAATTCTTTGATTAGGATTTCCATTCCCAGTTGAATCTTATCTTTGTCTTTCTGTTTACCTTTGTCCTAAAATTCATTCTTGATTTTTTCAGGATGAATCGTAGGAATGCAAGAGGTAGAGGTCGTGGTATTGCCCCAGTTCCTGAGCCTGTTGCACCCATCAGGTTCACTACTCTTTGCAAGGAATTCACTTAGTTTGGTGGCACCAAGTTTACTAGATCTGAGAGCATCGTAGAGGCTCAGTAGTGGTTGAGGAGTCTTGAGAGGATTTTTATTGGTTTGGATATTACTGATGCTCAGAAGCGTCAGTTGGTAGCTTGGCAGCTTCAGGAGGCAGCTCAGGATTGGTGGGAGTCTGTCACAGCTCAAACTGTGGAGGCAGATATTTCTTGGGAGCAGTTTAGGTATCTTCTTGTGTTGGTCTTGTGTACTGTTCAGCTTTTTCTCTTTGAATCTATCTTAAGCTTTGATATCTCTTATCAGGGAGGTTTTTGTGGCAATGTGGATGCCCGAAGTCGGGAAGTCCCAGCTATATAGGGAGTTTATGGATCTTAAGCAAGGGAGCATGTCATTTTCTGAGTATGAGCGGAAGTTCAATGAACTTTCCAAGTTTGGTCCTGGCCTGATTGACACCTCTCTTAAGAAGAATTAGAAATTTATAGCTGGAGCTCGCCCAGAGTTTTATGATCGTCGCATTTCTCATGTTCATGGTACATTCACGGAGTTGATGGACATGGCTATTAGATTTGAGAATCCCACTTCTAAGGAAGTTACTATTCCTTGTGCTTCTCCATCTCAGCCTGGTTCTGGCAACTCTAAGAAGAGGAAGCCTAATTTCCATCAGCAGAAGCAGAATTGGCTCAAGAATCCCGGTTTAGGATCTACTCCTAGGAAGCATCCTATCGACCTATCTTCCATCACTTGCTTCAAGTGTGATCAGAGGGGACATTATGCCAATAGTTGCCCTACTTCAGTTGGTGCTGTTGTTCCTCCACCTCAGGATACCAGGAACAATCTCTGTCATGTCTGTCTGCAGCCTGGTCATTTCAAGAAAGATTGTCCTTTATATCAGAAAGGCAAGACATTTGGAGTCTTCGCCATGACTTCTTCCACTCCTGCTCCTTCTGCTCCTAGTGATTCCCAAGGTACTCTTCAGGGCACCTTTTCTCTGTTTAATTTTCCTGTTCGTGTTTTATTTGATACCGGAGCTTCGCATTGTTTTATTTCTGTGGATCTTTGTGATAAGTTTGAGCATCTCCTTTCTCCTGAGTTTGCATATGTACCTTTGTGTGTTACTAATCCTATTTGGGGTCCCGTGAACCTTAGTAGGATTTGTAGAAGGGTGAAACTCTTCTATTCTGGTTATCATTTTTCTGGTGATTTCTATGTTCTGGGTTTTGATGCTTCTGATATATTGCTTGGGGGTGATTGGCTGAAGAGGCATGAAGCCGTTATCTATTGTAAAACCCGAACTGTTTCTCTTGTTGGTGATAAGGGTGATCCTTTGGTAATTCAGTGCCATATGCCTCAGGATTTTGCTGGCAGGTTTATTTTCTCTTTGGATTTTTCTCCTGGTGATCTTTATTCAACCCCTGTAGTTAAGCTCTATCCCGATGTATTTGGTGAAGTCTCTTCTTTACCTCCTAAGTGGGAAATTGATTTCCGTATTGATCTTATTCCTGGAGCTCGACCTGTAGTTCTTCCTCCCAGAAGAATGGCACCCCACGAGAAGGTTGAGTGTAGGAAACAAATTGAGGACTTATTCTCCAAGGGTCTGATCAGACCTAGTCTTTCCGAATGGGGAGCAGTAGTGGTTTTCGTCACTAAGTCTGATGGTTCTTTGAGGATGTGTGTTGATTATAGGGAGCTGAACAAGCTCACTATAAGGAACAGATATCCTATGCCTCGTATCAATGATATGTTCGATCAGCTTTATGGAGCTACTGTTTTCTCTCAGCTTGATCTTGCCATAGGTTTCCACCAGCTCAGAGTTGCTGAGGAAAGTATTCCCAAGACTGCTTTCCGTACCAAGAATGGTTTCTATGAATGGTTAGTTATGCCTTTTGGTTTGACTAATGCCCCAGCTTTCTTTGTTGATTTGATGAATCGTGTTTTTCGTGATGTTCTTAATAAGTTTGTTCTGGTCTTCGTTGATGATATTCTTGTCTTCTCTAAGTTTGAGGAGGAGCACAGGGTCTATTTGAATTCTATTCTGGAGACTCTTAGGAGTCACCAATTGAAAGCTAAATTCTCTAAGTGCCATTTCTGGAAGGATGAAGTCCGATTCCTTGGACATATTATTTCTAGTAATGGAGTTTTTGTTGATCCAGTCAAGATCGCAGTGATCAATGTAAGCCTACCTTTTCTCATCTTTCTTTTGCAATCCAATTAGTCTATCGTTCTTTGTAGTTCTTATTTTTCCCTATTCTATTTCAAGATTGGGAAACTCCTAAGACTTCATCTGATATCCGTAGCTTTCTAGGCCTTGCCGGTTATTATCGGAGATTCATTTAGAATTTTGCTCGGATTTCTGCACCTCTCACTGCTTTGACTTGTAAGAATGCTAAGTTTATATGGAATGATAAGTGTGAAGCAGCATTCAATGAGTTAAAGCGTAAGCTTACTTCCGCACCAGTTCTTACCGTTCCAAATGGAAATGAGGGATTAACGGTATACATTGATGCTAGTCGTGAAGGTTTGGGAGCTGTTCTGATGTAGGATGGGAAGGTCATTGCTTATGCCAGTCGTCAGTTGAAGACCCATGAAGCCAATTATGCTGCTCATGATTTGCAATTGCTTGATGTGGTTTTTGCTTTGAAGCTTTGGAAGCATCATCTTTTGGGGACTAAGTTTGAGCTTTTTACGGATCATCGGTCTTTGAGGTATATTTTCACCCAAAAGGATCTGAATCAGAGACAAGTTAGGTGGTTAGAGTTCCTTGCTTCTTATGACCTCGACATCAACTATACCCTTGGGAAAGCTAATGTTGTGGCAGATGCTTTGAGTCGGAAAAAGGCGATGTTGTGTCAGCTTGTTGTTTCTTCTCCTCTTTTGGATCGTATCATGGCTAAGCATGATGAGGATTGGATGCTTAGGCTTATTAAGGAGAATGTTCGTAGCAGGGTTGGTGGTAGTAGTCTTGATGGTAGTGGAGCTCATATCGATGATAGAGGGATTTTGAGGATTAATAATCAGATTTGTGTCCCGAATGTTGATGGATTGAGACAGGAGTTACTTTGGGAAAATCATCGATCCAAACTTTCTATTCATCCGGGTGTGACGAAGATGTATCAGGATATGAAGAAGTTGTATTGGTGGAGGGGTATGAGGCGTGATATCTACACTTTTGTTAGTAGGTGTGCGACTTGTCCGCAAGTCAAGGCCGATCATTAGAAGACCCCTGGTTTGTTGCAACCTCTTGAGGTTCCCAATTGGAAATGGGAACAAGTTTCTACGGATTTTATTAATGGATTACCGAGGACTAGGAGGGGTAATAAGAGTATTTGGGTTGTTGTGGATAGATTGACCAAGTCAGCTCATTTCATTCCGGTCAAGTCTACCCGTTCTGCTTCGAGTTTGGCTGAGATTTATATGAGGGAGATTGTTCGTCTCCATGGTGTTCCTGTCAGTATTGTTTGTGATCGTGATCCCATCTTTACCAGTCAGTTTTGGAAAGATTTTCAGGAATCTTTGGGTACTCATCTGAATCTGAGCACTGCTTACCATCCGCAGACCGATGGTCAAATGGAAAGAGTGAATCAGATTTTAGAGGATCTTCTTCGTGCTTGTGTTCTTGATTATGGAGGATCTTGGGAAGATCATCTCCATCTTGTCGAATTCACCTATAATAACAGTTATCAGGTATAATTTAAAATCTTTTATTTTAATCTTGTCTTAATACTTTATCTATCTCATTTCATCTTTTGAATTCAGGCTAGTATTGCAATGTCTCTGTTTGCTGCTCTTTACAGACGACCTTGCAGATCTCCATCTTACTGGATTGAATCCGGTAATCGTTTGGTTCTTGGTCCTGACATGATTCTAGAGGCTTCTGAGAGAGTTGAGGAGATTAAGAGGAAGATGAGGAGCGCTCATGATAGAAAGAAGAAGTACGCTGATAGGCGTAGGAGGGGTTTGGAGTTTGCTGTTGGTGATCTGGTTTTCCTTAAGGTCTCTCCCTTAAGGAATGTGATTCGTTTTGGTCGTAGAGGGAAGCTTGCTCCTAGGTTCATTGGTCCTTTCCGCATCTTGGAGAGGATTGGTTCTTTAGCTTATCGTTTGGATTTGCCTGAGAAGTTTTCTGGAGTGCATAATGTATTCCATGTTTTGCATCTTCGCCGGTATCTTCATGATCCATCCCTTATTGTCCAGCCTTCTGCTCTCGAGAGTTTGGATATTGAGCCTGATCTGACTGTCGAGAGGAAGCCACTTCGTATTGTCGATAGAGGTACGAAGCAGTTGAGAAGGAAATCTATCAACCTGATCAAAGTGCAGTGGAGTACTGATGATCGGGATTGTACCTGGGAAACGGAGGAGAGCATGCATGCTTCAAATCCGGAATTGTTTGTTTCAGGTACTATCCGTTGTTCTATCTTATTCTTATCTTTCTTTGTTTTCTGTGTCTCATTCCTTTTCGAGGACGAAAAGCTTTGAGTGGGGGAGAGTGTAACAACCCATAAATTTTAACAAATATTTTTATTGAATTTATTTGAAACTTTGATTTTTAAATCATTTAAAAATAGAAATTTTGGAATTTTCCAGTGTATTTTGGGATTTTGTTTATAATTTATTTTCCAAATATAATAAAATAATGATTTTCTGGAAATTTAATATTTTTTTCAACTTTGGTCAAGCTTTGACTTTCAGTTGAAATTTTAAAATTGAATTTTAAATTTCAAATATTTTTCTCTTAAGCTGAATTTGATTTCGATATTCGTTTTGTTAAATTTTGTTTTATAGTTTTGAAATCTGATAAAATTCAGCGTTTTACACGAAATTATTTTCAGTATTTTTATTGTCTATTTTTCTATGTTTATTTCTATTTTATTTTGTTTTGGACTTTGTTTGTTTTGTTTGAGTTGAGCTTGTTTTGTTTTGGCTTGACAAATGGGCTTGGAAATTCAAGAGACATAAGTTTTCTTTTCTTTAATGTGATTTGGTGCCTCTTCCTTTTCCTTTTCTTAGCCGTGTGTTTCCTTGCCTTAGCCGTACATATCATTTGGCATTCTCATCTCTTCTCATTTTCATTTCCTAACAAACAAATTAAAGTAAGTTTTTCGTTGCATCCTCTTTCTCTTTTCCTTTTCTTTTGTTGCAAGCAAGTTCGGCCACCATCATCCCATCATTTTTGCCGCCCATCTCCACCACTTCCCCACCACATATGACCGGCCTCCACCATCCCATCACCACCCCATGTTGTTGTCGTGGCCTTTCATTATCCAAACCACCACCAAAATAAGTTGAAACCATAGCCTAACTCCTCTAAACATCACCTTCCTTTTACTAGCCTCGGCCACCCCTTTGTTCACCACCTTCCACCCCTTGCCGTGACCAGACCTGACCTTAGCCGCACCACTTCTGATGACTACACCTGACCTGAACCATGATTTGAACCCAGGCCGAGCCCATTTGCCTAGGGTCGAACCCAAATGCTCCTTGACCATTCACATACCATGACCTTTTGCCTTCATGTACCCCTATCTCTTCACCTTCCAATGCTTTTCCTTCCATTACCTGACCATGGCCGAGCATATGCATGCCTAAATCTGATCATGGCCGAGCCATGTCATCATGTGGTCAAGCCTATTTGTGTAGTGGCCAAGCCCACTTGCATTGGTTAAGCCATTTGATTTCATTTTGTTCATATTTTACATTGTTTAATTCATATTCTTTTGTGTTGATTGTCTACTCATATTTGTTTGTATTTGTTTATTTACAAGGTTTGAATCTTGGCTCTTCATCCACTCAAATCTAGTTCGTGCTTTGTCTTGCTTTTCGAAGTTTGGTTGTGTGTCTTGAATTGTCATCTCTAGCTTTAGGAGGTGAGTTTATCACTCTCGACATCGTACTTATAAAAATTGTGAAACAAAGTCATGTGAATGTGTAGTAGTGATATGTCATGTTGATAGTAATTTCATATATGCCAGTGATGTGATATTCTATGATGTTTAACCTGATTATGTACCTGTTTAATCACCTGATATGACATGCTATGTTTTACTGTTTATTTTATATTTCTATTTCTCACACTGCAAGTTCCCTCGCAATGGGTTGAAATGATACATACCCGAACGGACTTTAGAATAAGGAAAATTCGTTATGAGCTGAAATGATAAGCTCGAGCGATTTTTTATTTGACTTGGGATTGCAGGTTTGAAATGATCAAACCCGTGATTTTTATTTCGGATTGAAATGATATATATCCGTATTCACTTGACCTTGGTTAGAAAATATTATACAGACCCATGGTTAATTTTAAATATAAAGATTTTTCTGAAAATTCTAAGTATTTGGAATTTAAAATATATGAGATTTTACCTTAAATTGGATTTAAATGATTTAAATAAATTTTATAGTGATTCTTCTATAAGTTAAATTTGTATAAGTCAATAAATGATTAAAATGTAAATTAAAATGTGATTTGACTTAATAATTGAAAATTTGGTTTAAATGGAATTTTAGGCATAACTTGGAAATAAAATATTTTATTTATGAAATGGATATTTTAAAAGTAAATAAAGTATCAAGTTATTGTTAAGCAATTTAAGTGTATTTTTTCTTAATAAATGAATTATGGTTTAATTGGATATTTTATTTATAAAATTTTATTTTATAAAATCATAAGTGAAATGATATCCAAATAAATATTTCTTAAAAGTGAGATATGTTTTATAAGTTAAAAATGGTGAAAAACTGAAATTATAATGTTTCTGAAATGCTATAATAAATCTCAGATTTGTATTGGCAGCATTTCTGAAACGCTGTGGTTTTAAGGTAGTGTTTTACAAGTGTTACATTTCTGAAAATGTACTGTTTTTCCAAACACCATTATATTTGTGGTAACGTTTTCTGAGTGCTGTTGTTTCTGATTTTTTTTTTTGAAATACTACTATATCTTCAGTAACGTTTTCTGAGTGCTGCTATTTCTGAAAGGACTATTTTTGAAACACTATTATATGTTAACGTTTTCTAATAGCTGCTGTTTCTGAAAAGATAATGATTTTGAAATACTATATGTATCCCACATTTTCAAAGTGCTACGAATGCTAAAATTACAATGTTTTGAAATTGTTATAATTAAATGAATGAACTTAGAAATGCTACAACTTTGTAAATGAATATTATCTTTCAAAGATATTGATATTGAACTTAAATGGTTTAAAATGAATATGTTTTGATTTGAAATATAAACCATTTTTGAAATTTATAACCACGGGTTATAATAACGATTGGTTGTTGAAGAGATCGGGATCGGATATGGACATACTCTCTGTCGATACCAAAAACCACTTTAATAACTATGTACGCTGTGGAGATTCCAGAATGAAGTAGGATGGTGGCGACGATTCTATTTTGAGGTATAAACATGGACCCGACTCCCGTGAGTTGGCATAAGGTGGCTAAAACAGGAGCAATCGACGGGCTAATGTGGTAGCACCTCTGATCGGACACATTCCATCGTATACCATTCTATTACTTTGTGATTGATTGGGTGTACCCCTTGATTCGGGAGTGTGGCTCGAGGTGGGCGATTGCTGCGGCTCTGCGTTACCACCGGCCCGGAAGTGTAATTGGTATATCTACCCTGGTATTGCCTAGTTGTGCCGTGTCACCTACCATAGCATGCTTTACTACGAGTTTGATTTGTGTCGTAACTATGGAGTATCCTCTGGTAGCTCCAGTTTACGGGGTAGTACGGTACTGTATAGACTATTGGCATACCTAAAATGTGTTAAGGTGGAAAATGTAAAGCCTTAACGCTATTTTTAAATAAGTTTACTTTACTTTAGACATTATTATAATAGCGTATCTTACTACATAATAGATAGTTTAACGGAACCTTAAAGGATGGGCGATCCCAAGCATCCTTTAAGTTATTGATGCATTTCTATTACAGTTCACTTGAGTTGATTTGCATTTTATAAGTATGTATGTCCTGACTCGAGTGTTTTTTGTTTTGCTTCACGCTCGGGTCAGCCTGAGTATCACAGCTTTGGTTCATCTTCTGGAGCTAGATATTTGCTGGAGTTTATTTGTCTATTTCCATTTCAGTTATTTCCTATTCATCTTTGCTTATGTATTTGTGAACTTATGTATTCAGACTTCTGCTGTATCTGTTTTTCAGACTATGGTATTTTGTATCTGTTTTGACACTATGTATTGTAGTGGCTTCATGAACCACTATGTATTTTTATTTCCGCTGCGAGTTATTCTGATATTCTGTGTCTATGATTCCGTGATTCGTTTTTCTTTGCTCCAAATTTATTTACAATCTATTGTTTTGT
Organism: Allium fistulosum; assembly: GCA_030737815.1. Lineage (NCBI taxonomy): Eukaryota > Viridiplantae > Streptophyta > Magnoliopsida > Asparagales > Amaryllidaceae > Allium > Allium fistulosum. The sequence continues at coordinate 59,011,490 of CM060906.1, forward strand.
ATTATTCAAGTCTGACATGTGTGGTTTTATGGTCGATTTGAATGGTCCAAAATAGTGGGTCGTTACATACTAGCTAACAGGTAAGATATACACTCTAAAGCCTCAAGCTGAAGGACCTGAAACATCTCGGTTGGATCGAGTATTATAAAATAATAAATGGGTCAGTCTAGACTAAGATAAATGTATTAGCAAAACTATATGATAGATAAAGTAATCTAGATCTCAATTATAAGCGTATATTGACAAATATCAAACATGCATTGATAACTTCAAATCACCAGATACAAAAACTCATAATAGCTTCTTAAAAGCAAAAAAACCTATGAAATGATTTGGTGATAATACAACAATGTTAAATCTCGAAATCTCACAAATAGAAATCCAAAAATCTCATAAATAAAGTGGGGTGCCAAATTCCAAGAGTGGTGAAATAAATTCACCTACACGCATGTAACTTCAAGATAGACGTATAAGTCTATAAGCATCAAGATAGGTACGAGACCTATAAACATCGCAATAGGTATAAAACCTATGAACTCCAAGATAGGTACAAAACCTATAAACATCGAATAGGATAAAAGACCAACAAACATCAAGATAGGTACAAAACTTACAAACATCAAATAGGAACAAGTCCTATAAACATCAAAGGCGAGTCATAAACTCATCGAAAAGAGGTAAACACTTTTATACATTAATCGAATAGATAACGACCATGTGTCCTATACCACAAGGGTTTACCCAAACGTTTACTATACAATAATAAACTCTAATCATGTGTAATAATGTTTTGGTCAAACAAGTCCAGGAGTTAATCGGTAAAACAAATGTGACCGTTCCATACCGCTCATTTTATTTAACCATTTAAAGCAATTTCTCATTCGATTGGTAACGTGCAATTTTATGAAAATATTTCCCTTTTAAAATCACCTTTAAAATATTTGTTTATAATGGAAATATATATATATAAGTAGCTTTTTAAACTATCATTCTAAAACATTTCTAAGCCATTGCATATGAAAATGGATAGTGCGTGTGTATATATATTAATGAAATTCCTAGTATGAATGTGTGTATATATATATATATTAGATTGGTACATAAATAGTTTTGTATAAAATGATTATATTTAGAAATCAATCATTTGTAAATCCAGGTTGAAAACATGCATCAAAAGTGTGTAATTCTCCCAAGATCAATAGAACAAACTCTATGGTAGAAAAAAACATCAAAATAAATTAAAAAATTCATAAACCACGAATTCAGAAAATATCAATAAAATGACATGAAATGCAGTATTAAAATTTAGTAATCAACTTTTGGAATTCAATAGGGCAGACAAACATATCGATCAAAAGTACCGAATCATAGCCTGGATGTTAGGTTCGGGCTACAACCAGTGCACCGATTCGACCAACTGGTCCACTGGTTGGCTCGCTTGAGCTAAGGTCCAGGCGATTCCGATGACCTTCTATCGATCCATTTTCACTCATTCTTCATGTGTTGCTTCTCTATTGATCTAAGGTACTAAATAGGCAGTCATGCATGCATATAAACATGTATAATTAGATGAAATTCATGATTTCACATGGAGAGTTTAAGTAAATAGCAAGTACAATTCAATTAGACAATGAATCGATCAACATTTTGAGATCATATAAACTTTGAATTCAACCATAATCATCTAACATCAGCAACTATTTATCTAAGGCTAGAATTAGTGAGATAAACTCACCTAATCAAACTAGGAATGGAAGAATAGAGCTTAGAATCTCCTATGTCTTTCTAATTCAATCTCAACCTAGGCTATGAACAAAGATTGGATAGGAATTGATCAAAATAAGAAATCGAAATATGAAATAAATCATTAAATTGATGCATACATAGATAGAGTGGATTACCTTTTATCAAAACACACTAAAATAGACTGAAAGCCCCTTGATTTCACTCTATTATTTACGAACTTGCGAAGTTAGGGTTTTTGTACCTAGGAAATTTTTGATTTTTGGTTTTGAGATAAAAATGAGAAGTGAGAAATGTTATTTCTCACACATATGTTTTTCTCATTTCTATTTCCTTTGTTTATGGCTAAGTAGGTAAGGAATGTGGATCCATTAGCCAAGTGTTACTAATTCTTTTAAAAACCAAAGTGTTACTAATTTGTTGTGTTCCATTTTAACATTTTATAAATACTAATGTAATTAAAACAATATTCTAATTTAATTAACATTTATTTCTAAAATTTCCACAATATAAATAACAAGTCAAAATCTCACTTTTATCAATATTGAAATATTTTATCAAAATTAATTACAACTTTTAAAATGAAAAGTTATTCTTCATATTTTTAGAAAATGAACGATCAATTAAGAAATCATATTTCGAACATTGAAATTATTTCCAAACAATTCATTAATTCATTTTCTCCAAAATTATTCTTATATAATTAAATAGCATAAAAAGAAAATTCATTAAATTCCTAATTTATTAAACTCCAAATCTATTTTAATTTGGAAATACAACAATTTACAAATTCCGCAAATTCATCAATTAATTAATTAGATTAATTAAATCATATTTAAAATTTTAGTTTCTATTAATCTCGACTAGGGTTGTTACATCATCCATGAATGCTAACCGAGGAGCCTAATTCTTGTGCATCTTTTTCTTCTTGCCGCCCTTGTTGTCCAAACCATCATGAGGTCTCTTCTAGCCTTTCTCACCCTTGGATATGCTGCCCTCAAAAGGAGTGGTATCCCTTCGATGAGTATGATGATAGGATCTTTGGGTTGGAAGAGCAGAGGCTTGGATGTTCCTGTGGAAATGCCAATATTGCTGCCTTCCAAAGGCTTGATGGTAATAGGAAGTGTTCATGCAAAAGGCTTTGCCTCATCAGTACTAGTGAATTTTTTCAAGTCGAAGCTTAGTCTTGAGTTTAACTTTGGAAATATCAATCTTCAACCTATCCACCACAGAAATGGAACCAGCTGGGCTTGAAGCGCTGGTACTGGTAATGTCTTCCCTCAAGAACTATGAAGTTTCATCAAATCCCGTCAGAGCTGCGATTGTCTCTGAACTAGGACCAGGAATGAAGCTAAAGGGTAGGCTTGGAAGGACAAGTCCTATGGTAATGGAGGTCAACTCTAACAATAGGACCCAAAGCCCATGTAATTGGTGGCGGAGGAGGAGGAAGCAACGAGTGAATTATAAGATCACAAATGAAGAAATAATGATTAGTAACAGTCTCAAGCAAGAACTAATGTATCTTAAACACTGGAGAGATGAGAGAAATACCTTCGCTAGGACTGGATTATTAGACATAAGATTTAGTGATTTCCCCTCTACAAGTGCGGGCTGCATCTATTGGTAAAGAAAGAGGGGAATGTAAGGTTCAATAGAGGTAACTACTGTAGAAGCAAAAATAATTTGGGTGGCCTCGGAGCTGGCCCCTCAGATGTTGGAATCTTCACTACAAGCTCTTGGATCTTAGGAGATGATGATTCTACATAGCTCGATGCACTTGGACCGGTAGGAGCTCTAGTGGTAGCTTCAGCGGCAGTGGCGTCTTCAGCGACTAGGATAGCTTTTCTTTCTTTAAGTTTTTCAATGTCGTCATTATCGAGGTACTTAGTTCTCAATTCATCTTTGGTAAGACCTTCATCGATCGCTTTCGCACATCATAGTACCTCTTCCCATGCATCAGCAAGAGTGACCACATAAGTGCTTCCTAGCAACTTCAAGTTCTTGTATCGAAAAATAGTGGCAAATTAAAGAACCATTGAAGGGTGGAGTTCAAATCCTCTTTTTCCTTGGCCCTTGTCTCCTTCAGCTTGATTAGCTCGTTAATGGTCGCAACATGGTCAACCTGATCCTCCAGTTTCTCTGTTTTTGTCAAGAGCAAACCAGACTTAAGCTTCTCCTATTCAGTATAGATTTCTTGGATCTTGGCTTCCTTTTCCTTGAGAGCCTTGTATTTTGTTTGGTGGGTCAGATCCTTAAGCTGCATTTTGAGAGCGGAGTTATCCTCATGAGCCATGTTTATAGAGTTTTTCACTACAATCTCAGCCTAATTGTGAACCTCATCTCTTCGACCAAACTTTTGTCCTTCATCTTCAATGCTCAAGCATCATCTCTTTCTTCTTCAGCCTTAGCCAAATCCTTTTTATATTCCTTTGTGATTTCGGTCATAGCTTTTCTTTTCTGATGCAAACAATTGGATATCGGTTTGGTGAATTCGGTTAGCATCAGAAAGTGTGAAGCAAAGTTTCTTCCATTCATACCCTTGGTCTATGAGTTCTTGGATCCCTCCGACTGTACGATTTTCTTTTGCCCAAGGAATGTCTTTGAGGTCACAATCGAACATGACCTCAGTCAAGCAAAGGTATGGGAAGGCAGTGTATGTCTAGCTTGACAGAGTTGGAGGATGAGTTAGATGGATAGAAACTCCTGTGAATTGTGAAGGTAAATGAATCGTGGTAGTCAGAAAAAGTGATGTTGGAGTTTGTTGTTATAGAGGGAGTTGTGGTTGAGATTGAGGTAGGGAAAGGCTAGAAGAAGAACCTTGTGATCACATGAATCACTGTGTCTTTTCCTATTGTCATAAGATTATCTTCCCTCTACTTCCACTTCTTCATATCCATTTCCACCTGATGGTCGCTTTCTGCTTTGCGCCATCTTTCTTTTCTCCATGCTCTTTCTTCGTCTATCTATCGTCCCCTATAAGAGCTGTAGCAAGGAGGATAAGGCTTAGGGGTTAGCTTCCTCTGCTTGAAAACCCTATAGCGAAGATAGCCAAATTAGTTTCCACCTAATGTACCTGAAATGAAAGAAAAGGTCATATTAGTTTTGGAATATCGGAATGTGAGCAAGTACAAGGAACATGTGTTCATGATCTTAGAAGTTTATAGAGTGCTAGTGTCCCAATAAGTACTCTACATACCGTGTTCAAAAGGTAGTAAGGATGGAGTCTTTCCTCCTTTTGCTAGGATGCCCATGGATGGAAAGCTGAAACCCAGAGAGCACTCCTTAAGAAGATCATCGATAGGGATATCGAGACCGCTTGGCGAGCTAAAAATGTTAATTGAAGAACCAATTGGAGGAGTTGCCTCGGTTGTTGGCATCATGCTCAATTCAGTAATTTACTGAGAAGTCTTGATGATTATTCATTTTGGACTTGGCAAGGTAGGAAGTTCGATGCCTTCTGGAGATGTCTCTCCATGCAAATCTTCTCCTCCTTGACCGAAGTCCTCATCGTCGTCGTCTTCTTCATTACCTTCTTCTTTCTCTTCTCCTTCATTTTCTCTTTCTTCTTCCCTTCATGGTTTATTTCCATTTTAGTTCTTTCTTCCCCTTCCGCTTTCACTTTAATGGTAACTTCCATTGTTCTCTCGATGAATTCAATGATATTTTTCATGCTGGATGGGCCTCCAACACCTTTTGGATATCTTCACTAGAGCTACGAATGGGGGAAGAAGACCTAGTGAGCATCCTGGAGCAACTTACTGGAACTTCTTTAGGAATGTCAAAGTGTTCAGGATGTAAAAGGTCCAATCAATGAAGGTTCTCATTTGTCAGCAAGTAGGCGATGGTGCAAAATCAAATATTGAGCCTTTTAAGCGTTTGCAAAGTATTGGAATTCTCTTCGCCCATATCTCAAGCAGGAATGTCTATGAGAAAGTGGAGAATAAGTTAAACACTTAGGCGATGAATATTGAAGTATGGGAAGAATGGAAAGGAGAAGTCCTACTACCAAAAAGCCAATGCTTATTGAAGTCGTACAGATATCGAGCAATGAAATATTCATTCTTGAAGTATGAATGTTTGTTGTGGAGCACTTCGAATGACCTTACACCGGCACCTGGCCTGAAAGATCATAAGAGAAGGCGATAGCCATTGGGGTGGACTTAAGTGGGGACAAGCCTAACCTCCTAGAGGAACATTGGGAGAAATAGATTGAAGGACATATAGTGTCGCCTAGGCACATGTACTTATAGCAAGCTGTATAATACATTGGATGATTATGCACACATTGGTTCTTTGTTGGGAGCAGGATGTCGAATTTTAGAATTCCATGTTATCAAAATATAGTCTAGATTGACTTAGCAGTTAGAACCATCGGCATTTCTTCCGAAGGATCATTTAGAAACCTTAAGCCCACATGTAAATTAATGAGAGTAGGTCGGTCTTGAATCAGAGCTACTAGAACTATCATCCCTTGCAACTCCATGATAATAGAGCGTCTGATTCCGGTAGGTATGTATGTTGAATCTTAAGTGATAGTAGACCCCGCTTCGGGAGGAGTTGAGGTCTCAATGCCGTTGTTGAATCGAGGAAAATAGTATGTCATTTTGGACATGAAAACTCGATGTTGAGCACAGTTAGGTATGTTTTATTGCAAAATTCTATCTTAAATATGAACCCGAGAAATCAACGCTTAGAATCCAACAGATGTCGACATGTGTTGACCAATCGGATTATGAACGTCGACCGAGGCAATTGGAAGTGGTGATCTATACAGTGTGAATCTTGTGTTATGTACATGAAGAACAAATTATTATGTATAGATAGCCCACTCGTGTTCGAAAACAAGCCATGTCACATGGTGGAATTGTGCGTCGAATCCTACCCATTATCGTCATATAATCGATAATGGAACCGTCGTCTGGAGTGATGTGGAGCGTTCTTTTGCAGGAACATAGAAGGTGTTGTTATTGGCTATGATGTGCAATGGAATTATACGAATTCCAGAATATATTCAATGCAACCGTTCAATGGAACCATCTCATTGAAATTTGAGTAAGATGTGTGATCAACAAAGGTTAATAGGAGTTGACCTAAAAACTATAAATTGTGAATGCTTAAAGGAATGGCAAGACCAAAATGCCTCATGAAAGACCTAAAGCAAGCGCGTTGGTGACTTCGAGTTGCCACCGGGTCATGGAAATTATGGTACTATAGCACAACCTTTAGGTCAGACCTAAGTCAGTCTTTGGGCGATCTTGAACCTTGCTTAGGTTTTGATGGAAGGTCGATCATAGTCGAAGCTCTGATTAGTCTCCGAAAAAAAACAAACCATGGCCATGGCTAAATATGCCGCCATGACCACATCAATGGCCAAGGAAAGCCCACCTTTAAGCAAGTAGATCTAGATCGAAGCATGTGGTTGGGAGTCGAGATTTTTAGAGAATAAAACCGCTGTTGAAGAGGGTTTTTAGTGGTGGCAGAAATATGGATGGGCCGGGGCAGTCTTGATCGATCGATGGTGGGTGGTTTGGGTTAGAAGCTTAGGTCGCAAGGAGTTTGGCACAAGAAAGAATGAAAGAAAAGGGAATGTGAGAGTGTGATCTACAATTTGGCTAAAAATTGGATTATATGGTACTTGACTTAGAAAATCATCTTGGTACCGACTTGAAGTGGTCGGTATCGACATGAATTTTCAACCAAAAATAAAGAGAGAAAAAGACAGGAGAGACCATACCAAAATATATAAGGTATGGAACGAACTCCAAAGTATAGATCTTAACCTTAATATAAAGAATAGAGCTACTACTATTTCAAGAAATTGAAAGGACGCGCACGGAATAGAGACGGCACTTTAATGCAACTTTTGGATAACCAACAATCTTGTATGGACAACGGCATAAGCTTGTCTCATTTTAGAGCAAGCTTTGTTTCCAAAAAAAGCATACTCCGAGGGGCAAGTGTTATCCGACATTTAGACCGAGCGTCTATCTAACAAATCTGGATGTCAAGGTGAAGACGGAATGGTTCAAGCACTTGGAGGTATACTTGGAAGGATAATAGAAGGGACTTTCGAGATTTTAGGGTGCACAAGGAACTAAGTAAATAGATTGGTACCAACCTCATTTTAGGTCGATATTGAGCACTTTTTGAGAACCTTACGGGGCTCTAGAGCTTTGGCATATGGATTTCTAGTCAGAGTGATCGTCTTGGGGCCTGTTTCTAAAGGACTAGGTGAACAACTTCAAGAAAACCCCGAAGAGGACAAGTATCGAAGATATTCGAACCTCTTTGCAACAACTTGACTCTAAGGAAAAAGTGTTTGGAGCTTGATGGATCGAAGGTAGAAGACCAAGTAGAGGAAGGTAGCACAACTTTCCATTAGAAAATCAAGTCGGTACCAATCACTTCTGATAGGTCTCAAGATGATTTTATTAGCCAGGTGATATTATCACCCCTCATACATTCTTCGAATTGAAGTTAGAATTGGTATTTCGAGACCCAACGATTTCTTTATAAATGGCAAGCATATGGCAACTAAAAAAGGACTTTTGGCACTTCATCTTCTTTACTCTCTATCTCTATATGACCTTGTCATAAAGGAAACTACTTTTTGTTGTTTTAGAATGTTAAAGAGGTAAAATCCTTATACCTTTGACCAAAATCCCTAAGTAATAAGATTAAAGTGAGAGTAGGCCTCGGATTAGCCGAACCACTATAAATATTTCTTGTGTTTCGTATTCTATTTTGCTAGATCTCTCAATCTAATTTCGTTTTGTGGTGTTGTGCTATTTTTTAGCTCAACAAGTAGGCCGCACCTATAATGTTCACTTTAGAAGCAAATGGAATGTTAAAAACTCTATGTAGTGCCGTGAGCGAAGTAAGTTGACTAAGAAGGATCGATACTCCATATCGCACATGGATGATCTACTTGATTAATTTCGTAGTGCAATAGACTTTTCTTAGTCAAATATTCGCTATGGGGTTCCATCAACTTGAAATAGCATAAGATAGTTTGTCATATATTACATCTCAAACTATATTCATATTTTATGAGTGGTTGATTATGTCGTTCAAGCAAACCAATGCACCAACATACTATGTTGGTCTTTGAGATCACACACACACATATACATGGTAATCCACTAGGACTATTATTATATTTGTGGATGATGTTTTGGCTCACTCATGGACCAAAGCAATTATATAAGTTGTTTAGGAGTGAACATAGGAATTGGCCATATATACAGGTTCATGTGATGTTGGACATGGGCCATCTCGGGCCCAAGGAGGAAGAGTTGGTACTTATATACTTGAGCGAATCAAGGCACGTGAAAAGAAGGGTTCAACTCATAATTTAGAATTGATTATGGTTGTGCTTGCATTAGGTAGTAGGAAAGTCATATCTGTGGGGAATGACTTGGATTTAACATCAAGTATGGTTTATTAGGAGTTTCTCTCCTTATAAAGGGATCTCGGATGATGATTACTATAGGGTTAGAGTTTCTTATTTCCTACTATTTTGGTACTACCTATCTCCATAAGAGAAAGAAATGTTGTAGTAGCACACTTGATATTGGATATGCTACATTTAGCTCTATGTTGGATATGCTGCATTGGGTTTGGGATTGACCGATCGTTTAGACTACCAACCTCGATCTAAGATTGAGCAAAAGGATGTTAGCCTCTTTAAAAGTAAGACCTACTATGTTGGATCATGTACGCACTGGTTAAAGCGGAATGTGAGACCAGCCAAGACCATTCACCCTTTAGAGCGAAAAGTAGAATTGAAGCACTCAAAACCTTTTTTGGACTTCGTGGATGCACCGCATATATGATTTGGAGTAAAGCACTTACTTTACAATCATAGATCTTACATGGACCATAGTAAGTAATAGGTTGTCAGTGAAACAAAGAGTATTATTATTAACTAGGGCCTGTTATTGAAATGGGATAGGATCATTTGTCTTCGATGGACTTCATATACAACAATGTTTATCAATGAACCATAAAAATGGTATCATTAAGACTCGCGTATAGATGATTGTGTCGACCACCATTTTATTAGAATGGAGTTAGTGGAAGATTGCTAATTGGGCTAGCTTTAGTTGAGGTAGACTTCTGAGTAGAAGTTGGGACGTTGAATTTTTTCCTAATGTTTTAAAAATGTAAAAGTTTCTTCGTGAACGAATAGAGTTTAATTCGGTTGGTTAGTAAAGCTGATGTTGGATTTGGTATAGTGTCTAATAGTCAAAAAAGTCGATAGCTTAAGCATATTAAATTAACTTACCCTATAAGATAACAAGGGTATATTATGTCTCATATATACCTTACTTTCAAGAGAATGCATATCAATTAAGCATTCAGATAGCCCCGAGTGAACTCAAAGGTGCAAATGCTTGCACACAATAATACGAAATTAAGTGTCTGAACTCTTTATCCTAGGGTTCCATAGATATGATCATAGTTTGTCATGTGTTATCTGTCCAAACATGTTTTACAGGACATGCATATGACCTTACTATGCTTGGTAAAATGGTAAGTTGCCTTGTTTCTCCATTGGAATTTCAGGTATGAGATTCTTTAAGGGGAATAAATGTAACGATCTAGATTTTCTATATTGTATATTTTAGAGAATTTCGGTAGTTATGCATATTTTACTGATATACATGCAACAAAGAATTTTAAGGAACAAAAAATATCCCTAGTTGTAGTAACATCGTACAATTGGCGCAGCTCACACGATTCATGAACATGAAAAATTACATTTCGAAGCACGGCTTCAGATGTGGAAATATTTTATACCAGCAGAACGATAAAAATATGATGAGTTGCGATGTTGAAGAATCGTTGCATTCTAATGTTTGTATAAGTCGTACGATAACAAAATGTGTGACGGAGTATTAAAATGAATATAAATAAAATGGAAAAACCAAACCCTCGTCTATAAAAGCATGATACTGTTCATGCCCTTCCACTCATCTGTTCTCTCTCCCTCCATGAAACCCATCCCCTTTTCTTTTCTCCTCCTCTTTCTCAAGCAAATGACAACCATTTTTCATGAAATAAAATACAGACCTTTTTTTTTTCCTCCGAAATCCAACTATGATCTCCGTTCGACCTATTCCACTTGTGAGGGCCAAAAAATGCAAATCCATCACGGGGGATCATTTTTATGGTGAACTAAATTGAGTTTCATTGGTATGGTTGTGTTCGTGGTGGCAAAAGGAGATGACTGGCATTGGTATCATAGTGTTTAATGGTATAAGGTGGTCGAATACAAATTCTGATGAGAGATGAACTTTGATGAACAATAACGAAAACAACAATTAGCATATTTTTGTATACATATTGTTCATCTTTAAATGAGGAGTGCAACGGTGTAGATCTTCGAAGGTGGAGATGACTGTAAAGATGGGCATAAGGTGGAGAAGATTCTTTTTTCTATTGGTTCACGTAGTTTTTTCTTCTTAACATCGTCGTGCAGGAAGGTGTTAAGGCGTAGTTGGGAGATGGTCGGTGATGGCTAAGTCGTATGTAGGCAACAGGCGAATGTTGTCGCGGTCAAAGAGCGGTGTCAGGCGTTGCTCAGAGGTCATGATGGTGGCATGTCTATGAATTGGATCTGATGGCACAATAATAGCTTGTTTAGGAAGAAGAAATGGAAAATTGTTGAAACCCCTAGCCTCGAATTAATTGCATCAACTAAGGTATAAAATTATATTTATCCCTTTATATAAATAGCTAAATTACATATAAGCCCTTGAAACTTTATTGGTTTTACCTTTTATATACGAAGCGCTTTCTTGCATTGCACTCGTATTTGATTACTTATGAAATGCGATGGTTTTGGATGACTTTTGCTAAGGTGAGTGACAGACTTTTTCAAATGGTATTGTGGTCTATATTTGTGTATATGCTTATATAAATTGACCTTAGGAATGTTTGCTAGATTCAGACCCTAAAAGAATTGTATATTAATTATATGTTGGACCATGATAAGACAAAACTAAAAAACTCTATGTATATGATTAGACCCTATAAATATGTAGTTTAGGCTAAACTACACATAAAACCCTATATATATATATATATATATATATATATATATATATATATATATATATATATATAATTAGGCACTATAAATGCATCATGTAGTATAATTTGAGATGTTATGACTTAGTGTGTGTATATATATATATGTGTATGTATATATATATGGACATCACGGCTTAGGACTGATAGGATATGAATGTTTGGATGATACTTCTGTCGCATGTATTGTATGCTTATTTATTTGAATATGAATATATGTTTGCTTGAATTTGATCGCTCATTTATATTCGATCAATGCTTATTTTTTGTAAGATGGTTGAGGAACTAGAATCATAGGTCGAAGATGTGTAAAACATTTTCTGAAAATCGATACTTAGCCAGAATCACTAACTTGGCCATAGGGGAAAGTTAGATGGATTTTAGTGATATGTATCAATCGGTACTGGTCAATTCACATGAATCGATACCAATCGAAGAGGATGTTGGCATGGTCGAAATTAGATGAATGAAGAGTCATTGAAAAATCGATGATGAAACTCTAAATAATTAGATGAATGAAGAGTCATTGAAAAATCGATGATGAAACTCTAAATAAAGCGAATCGAGGAAAGCATTGATGATTCGAATAATAGGCTAATTTATGGACTAGTATCGATTCATGATGGATCGATATTCACCAATGAGACCTCGAGGCAGGTTCAGGCAAGGCTCAAAGAAAATAGCAGTAAGACTCGGGTTTAACTAAGGATGACCGAAAGCAGGCTTGGAAAATCTTGACGGTGTTGACAAATCTTCAAAGTGGTGAATCTCCTGCACATAAAGCCCTACTCTTGAGAAATTTTATGCATTGTTCTCATAACGACGTGACCTCCATTGTGAGAAGTTTTGGAAAGATTTCAGCTATTTTAGTTTTGAGCCACAATTGGAAGATCATGTATTAGATATGAATCTCGAAATAATGGTTGGGGAAGTGGCATAACAATAGGTCAGCATGTATGAACAAACAGACTCGAGATGTAAAACTTCGGTTTTGGGTCTGCATCCTTGCAATTTTGCGCTAGTCACGTAGTAATTATCAAAGTGACGAGAATCAAGTGATAAGTCTACCGTGGTCTTATTATTAATATTAACAATATTATTATTATTCGTAAATGCATATCTTTGAGTAAAGGGAATCACACCAGATAAGTAGCGCTTAACTTTGACAAGATAATGGGTTATGATGCTTTGCAAGCAAACTCGACATACTCTTACATGTGGTGTTAAGGGCACTAAATCATGACACTGAGGGGCTCCCAACGTTATGTTAATGACCAAGACCATACGCTAGCAGTTAATGAATAAAGGGGAAGTGTGCATTTATGGAAGGTTATTGAAGGTGAACCATACCACCCGGCGTATTGAAGGTGAATATGGGTAATGAACGTAAACCATACTTGACTGCACATTGACGATGAAAACTACACATGGAAACATTTGCCCTAGAATACGGGGTTCCACTTTGCTCAGTACGATTGGTAATCCGTAGGGTAATAAATGGGTGCATGAAACGTGTGGTGTGGGGGAATATTATTCACATATAGCACTCGAGATGGATAAATGTAGGTGTAGGTTCCATACACCCTGATTAGATGACGACTAGACTTTATCCAGTGACATAATAGTGGAGACCATGTACTGTACTAAGCCTCTAAAATTGCACATATTATTACTTTTCTAAATTGGCAAATGCAGGTAAGACCAGTTGAGGTATGGTTTCATTTATCCATATGTCTCTTATCCGTTGTTTTATATATTTTGTACGTGCGCATTTATGTATCTGATATCTTGGACCGGTTTCCTCCTCGCACCACGCTTTATGTCTAACCTACATTTTTTTACAACTCTCAATCTCTCTCACAAATAGGCTGAGAGTCGGATGTTAAGGAGTACATATATATGATATGAACTATCATATCTCTAGTACTCTAATGTATCTTTTATTTTGTATTTATCATGTTTTAGTGCACTATTTGTTACTATATGATATTCCTCCCATTGTGAGTTTGCAGGACATTACATGATAAATAATTTTAGGTTTTATCAGTAGAAGAAATGTCATGTTCCGATACTTTCTAATTGGATTATTAAGCAATCATAGATTTGGAGTGTTAGCAGCGGGTCTTCACATATCATTATTATAAACAACCGTTTCAACTCTCCATTCAAGGGTCTAATACTTACTATGATACATTTGGTTTGGATCCATGTGTTTTGACATAGTGTTAGCGAGAATTTTGAATTTGATTATGTTCCTGATTTATATAAAAAAAACGTGTATATTTATGAAACTGATTCAAACATCATGTTAAAAATTTATTTATAGTTACATGTTCATATTCTTATAGTAGTGGCCAAATTAATCTTGACATCGTCTAGAATTAAAAGTGCGATATTTTGAAGTTATTGGAATACCTTTTAAGTTGAAAAATAGTATTTCAAACTTGAAAATCCATATCGGATAACCCTTTGACATAATAACATTTTTTGGTTATCGGTTTAACCGAATTAACCGATCTTTTATTATGTTGCCAAAATTTAGCATGTTGCAATACTTGGTATAATATTGTAAAACAAAGTTTAGCCATTTAAAATAGGTTAATTTTTTTATAAACATAAAATAGATACTTAATCTAATCTCTCTAAACAATTTTTTATGTTTTCTTTTGAGTAAATTAATCATTTGAATAATTACATATGATATTTCTCTTGCAGAACTTTTTTTTTTGGGTTAAATCAGTTACCAATCGAATTAACTTTGGAAAACGAGAATAAATTATCTTTAAAGATTTAATTTTATTTCTAATAATTGTTTTTACACCACCGCTATATCCCCGCTTTATCCCTCCTAAAACTTTTTGCACCTCTACTGTTATAGAACTGTTAAATGCTTTAACTGCCCAGAGCCAAAGTATAAAATTTTCTAAAATAGTCCATTTGGGCTGAAAATCTAACACCCTTATAACTTCCACACCGTTTAAAGCAAAGTTTGAGATAAATATCAATAAAAGATCTCATATAAAGAAATTTTCATTTACATATTTCTTTAACTTCTTAGGTGAGTTTAAAAGAACTTACACTACAATGACTTTTTACTAGCTCTCCAATGTTGTAGTTTATTCTTTAACGCGAGAGAAGAAATATATCATTTTTTGTTTGTTTTTTATTTTTAATATTCAAATTAGTAGAAACCATTTAATCAGTACTAAATCAACAAGTAACCATTATCCTCTAAAATGAAAAATAATTGTTTTTTATAAATTATGCATGTTAATAAGTTTATATTGATATAAAAATCGTCATAAAAAACTTTAAAATGTCAATTCTGGATGCCTTAATTTACTTCGAGAAAGTTTCGATATGGATTTTAAAATCCAAGATGTACATAGAGATAGACTCATCTCACTCGAATCTCGTTTGGTATATGATGTTATATATAAAATCCCCCAGACAAGATACGATCGAAATCCAAGACTTAAAATCTTATCCCGAATAAACCATCTTTCGTAATACCGAGAAATCAGCACTAAATGACAATGTTTGGCTTTCGAATACCATGAAAAACAGATTGTCGAGAAAGAAAATTTAAAACAAACATTATACTAAGGCATATCAATAGAATCTCACAATGGAATGATAATATATAATATACTAAATGTACATGAACATGATAGGATAACAATAAATATATAAGAGACCGCACTAGCGTAAATAATTGATAAATGAATATCATTACAGAAAATTAGAATACATCAAACTCCATATAGGTGGAGTCCTGAATATAAAATCTGATGCATCAAGTCTTATATATAAGTACACATCTATCATGTACTACTACAATATCAAGTACATATAAAAGTATCGACATCGCCTCCATAGAGTGCTCCAACTGTCTTGAAAGCGTATTCCCAAAAGCACTTAACTCCCAAACTACTCAATCGAGTACCCGAGAGTTGTCATTACATACACACACAAAGAAAAAACACGGGTCAGACATAAAACCTGGTGTGAGGGGAACTATCTTGAATACCATATTAAAACTATATAATATAAACGGGTGCTACTACTGCACAATCGGTCCTTAACACAATCGTGTTTCAGTGGTAATCCGGACTATTCAAAAACTAGTAAAATAAACCTATCCAAAAGATAGGAAGTCATGCCATAACTTGCTCTACTCTTATAATCAACGAGTCAGCAAAACTAATATAGTGTGACTAAAATGTAACAACGTACTATGTTAAAGGTAACCCAACATCCAAAAGTAGGGTGATCATAATAAAAGTCTATCATGATGTACATCATGATAATAAATGTAGTAACAACAACAACCAACTATTAACACACAACATAACAATGAAAGACAACCAGAGAATACAAATCAATACTCGTCATTGCTAATGGGTGGAGTCAACTATAAACATCTATCGTGATCCAATGATCCCTTTCGAGGGTTCAAAATAAATAGAATCAGTACCTAATTGTACCATAGACCCGGAGCCACATCCATAGTGATAAGACTCATGTAGATCTCACAGTACCCCTATAATAAGCTTTGTTGTTATATGACCTATTTTATATACTTGAATTCTAGTCTCATAATAAATAGAGTTGGTACCTGAATGCACCTTAGACCCCGAGCTGCATCCTCAATGATGGGTCTCATGTAGATCTCACCGTACCCTTATAATAAGCTTTTGTGATATATGACCTACTATAAATACTTGAGACATTTGCGGATCACTCCATACCGCTGTAATGAGCATTGGTGATATATGATTCCGTAGTAGATGATTGTCATCATCCCCCTAGGACATCATGGATTTCTTAACAAACTCGTATAACGTCTCTACTAAAGAGAATGACAGGCATTTCCCACATAATTTGCCATCGAAGCCATGAAGGAACACCGACGTTGTATAGTAATATTTATGAATGAAATATAACATGACGTAATCAAATTCGTCTAAACCAAGATCAAAGCCAAGGGGTACAGACCAACTCCGTTCAATTATGCATGCTCACCAAACATGACCATGCAACCAAATCATTGCATTAATATCGTATCCAGTCATTATTGATCACACATGTATCACTATACATTGCATCTGAATCCCGAGCTTCGCCTTGCATTCCACTTTCTCGATTAGCCCAAAGACTTCCTGAAGTCATTACAAAGTCTCACGTCGCATTGTATTCGGGTCTAGCAAAAAATCATAGTAAATTGGCACTCTTCCTGGGCTTTATTTCCTAGGCCAGTGCACCACAGGTCCACCAATGGTCTAGCACCAGTCGATCAGTGCTGCCTATTCATGGGCAGTAAAGCCTAGGTAGGTAGCCTCCAAGCCATCGATTCGAGCCCCATCTTCTCCATTGCTTTGCTCAATGAGTCGCCTAGCTCTTGTAGTCTGCCTTCACCACATCGGACCTCTTTCGGAGTCCATTGATTGATATTTTGGAAGTGGTTCCTTATGTGTTCGAAAACCGATTTCAACACGAAATCCACTCTTTGTATGTGTAAAGTACAACATGCGAATCTAGCGACTCAGCCTCCCTATCACGCCAAACAACATAGCGATCTTCCTACCCTGTGTGATGCCTATGTGTATGCCCATACACCCATTGTGTATGTTCATATACACATGAACACACAACCACACTTTCAATTATTTAAATCCCATTTCAGACTTCACTGAAATGATTACTCGGCCTGGTGTCTTCTTACGCAATTTAGTGCTAGTGCACATGATAGTTGCTATGGTTACAAGAGACACTCGCCACATGTTTATATACAAATATGGGTATTCATATACACATGTATGTAAGAACATACACACAACTACATTCAACATGTCTAGTTACAATACAAAAATTATCTTGACTATTATACTACTTCAAATACACATATACGTATACCCGCTCATGGACATCCACGTGCACGTATATTCTTCTTAGTAATTCAATTATTACTTAAATCAAAGCTTACTTTTATTTACTAAATCTTTTCAATATAAGTAAAAAATATTTTTATATTATATCATATAATCTCATACCGTTTTATAAAATACAATACTAGCTTATAAATTAATTTAAGCCTTTGAAACTTTAAACTTCTTCATTTTAAATTTATTACCCCTTTCATAAATATTTTATAAAACATTATAGCCATTTAATGAAATAACTTCTTCATGTTAATATGTAAAATCTTATACTCTTTATAAACCTCATTCATACTATTTACAAAATATCACTTTCTTACTATTTTATAAAATCACTCTTTTATAAAATATCACTTTTATACTATTTTCTAAATTCACTTATTTTATAGAATATCGCTTTTATACTATTTTATATAATCACTTATTTTATAAAATATTACTTTTATTTATAAAATTATTTCTTTACATAAATAATATTTATAAATAAACCATTCACCTACAAAAATCATTTGTTTACTTTAAATAATATTTATAAGTAATAATTAAGCTTCATTAATCAGCTACTTAGTTTGCTAACTTTTCTAAAACCATTTAAATTAGTTTTACCATCATTAACAAATGACATGCACTTAATTATGTCATCTAATTAGTCTCCAATCCATTACAATATTATGTATAATCACCCATTTATTTCAAAATCCATTTCTGAGCTTACAAAATATTTCAAAAATAGTAATTAAGGTCTTAAACAAATAATATAATAAGATAATATAATCATGTTCCAAACACGAATACAAGCCTAATTCAACTCAAACAATCTTCAAATCAATTTATATAATAAGAAAACCATCAATAAACGAAATACAGAAGATTAATACGGAAATATATATATATATATATGAAGAATCATCTCACTCACCTTGCTTCTCCCTAAATCAAGCTCTGGTCAGCAAAACCCACTTCTAAGCTCTCTTGAAATCTTGGATGAAGCTCTAAACTTCGAATTAGGCTTAGTCCTTGATAATTTAAGTGCGGAATTGGATGAGAGGAATTATGATGATTTTATCAGGATTTATTGGAATTTATTTAGGCTTGGAATAAGAGATCTAGGGTTTTGGCTTAAGTTGAGATTAGGAAAGTAATTAGGAGATGGAAAAAGAAATGAAACATTAAAAGAAGTGGAATGAAGAGCTTAACTACATATAAGCTGATTTAGGGCAAGCTAGTGGGCTTAGCCTAATTCAATTTTCATTCCTTTCTATAGATCACTATTCATCCCCAAAATTCGTCGACTCTAAAAATAGCCAAGTTTATATTCATTTTTCTCACGGCAGAAAAGCAGTCACAACTGCGGATGTCCCGAGACCCAATTCATCCATCTCTAAAAAATTAAGAATAATGGGTGTTCCATCAATTAACGATTAAATATATAAATTAAGTATTTAAATATTCAATCGTTACAATTGCTAGTGTTGCATTCTTCCCAACTTAAAAGGATTTCGTTTTCAAAATTCCTTTGAGTACTAGAAAGTAAGACGACTAACCAAAATTCCCAAATCTCAACTCCAGAAAATTTAAGTAGTACTTTCCTTTATGCTATCAGCATTACGGAAACAACCAAATTAGAATGCACCACATAACTAAAAGTATGCGATATCCTACATTATCCTATATTTCCCAAAAATACATACCTCTATTTAAGAAAGCTTCTCATTTAACCAATCAAAGTAAATAATCGTTTAAATAACTATACTTCAACTCTCAAGTACCTAATTGTACTATATAAAGAGGATTATGCACCAACACAACAACAACACAAAACTTAAACATGTATAACCTTTAGTGTAGTAACCGATGCTATCACAATTACACATGACAATCTATTGGAGAGTAAGCTCAAATAAGTCAGCGTTAAGACATATCATACACTCCGAGTCACACAGGTAATAGACTCGTATAGATCTCATCTCGACCTCAAAAATGGCCTTGGATGACATGATCTACTTCGGATAGATACCACCATCCATCTCTGAACATACCTTACCAGGAAATCAAAATTAGCATATAAGCAACCATCCAACAATAGTAAGCAAAAACAAACCAAAAACAACCAACGAGCAATAATAAGCAACAAGCAATAATCAATCAATAACAAATAATTGTAAGCAACAAAAACTAGCATACAAACTATCAAACATGCAAACAAGCAATAAAAATCAACAGCAATAAAAATTATCCAACAAGAAAATCAAACAACAACAAATAACATCAAACAGTAGTAAGCAAACATGAGCGGTAGCAAACAAAACCAACCAATACCAACCATCAACAATCAACAACAAACAATTAGCAAGCAATTAACATACAAACAACTAATCAACAAGCAATAAAAAAACATATAAAGCAATTACAAACATCAACAATCAATCAATCTATAAAAAAACTGTAACAATCAATCGTCAAGCAATATATAAGGAAAAATAACTAGCACACAAAAAGAGTCTATACCAACAAACGGTTACCAACAATGGTTTAAGCATGCATATCAGACTATAAACTCCCACGAGTCCACTAGACATTCAAATGAACAAATTGCTTAAGTGGTGCAACTCCATTTATGAATATGATACACGAAGACTATTACACCTCCCGCTACTAAAAGGAACATTTACACGATATGCTGGATATTGAGTCTCAAAACTATCGAATAAATCCGACAATCTAAGCATCAACTTTCCTTTTCTTCTAAACAAAACCCATTGTCCAGAGGAGAAAACTCTACTAATTAATCATCAGTAAATGACGATCTACTAATGCTTGGGTTTGCTCAGGTTCAAATTCACCTCAACCGTACAATGTTAATAAGGATAATGTACTAAGTGCACTACGACGCTCACCTAGGCAAGTATTATCTCGTCACTTAGAAGATTATCAAAATCGCCATAAAACTAGTCGAGAAATCCTTCATCGAACTATACCAAACAACCTTAATCATATTATACTATACTTAGTATTTATAATGACTAAAGATCACCCAAAACAACACGATGTCCGTTCCAACCCATCATTTGCTCGCAAGATTTCTTTGTTAAATTAGGGTCGACCAATTGACTCTTCTCGTGCAAACTCTGATCTGATTCCTCGGTCTGACCACTGAAATGCCCTCGCACAACCAGAGTCATGGTTGAAAAATCTCCTAGTTATCTCACAAATCCGACTCTAGTGCTTGCCTCTAAGAATCAAGCGAAAAACCCTTGCCCAACTGGTGAAAATCGCCTAGAGACCTTGCACTCCAACTAAGGGTTAAGAACTAGCAAGTGAATAGACCAACCTTTAGAAAATATCCTTTTCAGCACATTGGATTTCTCCCATCACTTAAGGTTTACCAACACAAAGAAAATAATTCTATCATGAACAACTCTAGGCAAGTGCCTATAAGTTATTCGCTCGGTCTTTGCTCATTACTAGGCATCCATCGAACCCTACTTGGATACAAATCCAAGTCACACTCCATTGACCATCCCCACTCAACTTGAAAGCACGTGCATCAAGTTCGAATGGTAGTACTATCAGTCGCTTCACCTTAGCTTTACAACTAACATTACTCATACAAGGTTTATCTTTATAAAAGAATCTACCTATTATGAAAGCTATCAAATTTATCTTATCTACCAAGTAATCAGTAA
The DNA here is from genome assembly GCA_030737815.1 of Allium fistulosum. Taxonomy (NCBI): domain Eukaryota; kingdom Viridiplantae; phylum Streptophyta; class Magnoliopsida; order Asparagales; family Amaryllidaceae; genus Allium; species Allium fistulosum. The sequence goes on from CM060906.1 coordinate 59,032,953, forward strand.
TAAATAAATATACCACTTGAGTATCGAAAGGAACTAAAGTGAGTTCCCCAAAAAAGAAAAAATAGAGCATAACTTACTACATATGCTAGCTCCTTCTGTTTTTCCTGAGCAGTAGACTTGCTAGGACCCGGTAATGCCCGTAAGGCATAAGTCATAGTCACTTGCTGACCCCTTAGAAACGTAGGACAATCCTTCTTCAAGTGATCAAGCAAATCGCAATTGAAGCACTTATGCTTCGCTTTAACTTGATGACATCTCCTAGCGAAATGCCCTTACATGACATAGGAGTGACACAATAGGCCAGCTTTCTTCTTCGCATTATCGATCTTCCTTGTACCTTGGTCTTTATGCTTTGGTTGGAGCTTCAGTTTTCTTTCCACTTTATCTACCTCCAACAGTACCTCATGGGTGCTTTTATAGAGGAGAACCATCACAACAAGACTTTCAAAAGTGGACCCTAAAAGGGATACGACTAAGCAATGAATCCCTGGTTGATACTTTAAGATCCAAGGCAAACTCCTTTGCCCATACCAATGGAGTACCGACAATCTCAATCCTCAATCCTCAAATCAGACCAAAATATTGAATCAATCAACATACCCCTTTATTGATAAGATACCCTACAAAAAATGGATGAAGTGCTCAAGCTACATGCCCCTCTCGGTCTTAGAAATGATCTAAGACCTAAGGCGATGCCTAAATTTACTTTAAGTCATGGGCCTACTCATCAGCCACCTCTAATGCTATGTCCTACCTAGCTGAAGTCTCCACTCTTTAGATACTGAGAAACAATTTCCTTTATGAAAACATTCTCTAGATCTATATTGGTAGAATCCTTCTCATATGCACACGACTAAGGTTTTTCTCAGCAACAACCTCCGAACTTAGATATGGCTTCTTTCTTCGGTTAAGGAAATCCCAATATAACTATGGAGATCTAAAGCAGGCAAAGCCAAAAATACTGGTGCCCCAAGGCCCATAACCTCTCCAAGGCCAACCGCATCTACTGGAAATGTTCACGGGTGGAGGAACATCCCTTATAGTAGCTAAATAGTCTCTAAACTAATCAGGCATCTCGGACTACCCATCCCTAATCGTCTATGTACTCCGTCTGCTCATACCAATAGCTTGATAAAGATACCTTAGCGACCAGTGATAGAAACAAATCAATGTCCAAAAGACAAGTGGTGTATACAGTATAATATAGTAGAAAAATACAAGCACACTCTCTTAATGTATCTCCTTTTACTAGATTGATTAACTCAAACTGATCTACTTGGTCCAAGTGTTGATCCTAAGCTTTAATACCAAATGTAGCAACTCGCCCTTCGTAATACCCTGAAATCAGCATCGAATGACGACGTTTGACTTTCGAATATCACGGAAGATAGATTATCGGGAAAGAAATTTTAAAACAATCATTATACTAAGGCATATCCATAGAATCTCACTCCGAAATGATAATATATAATATATTGAATATACATGAACATGACAGGATAACAATAAATATATAAGAGACCGCACTAGAAGAAATAACTGAAAATGAATATAAATACAGAAAGTCAGAATACATCAATATCCATACAGATGAAGTCCTAAATATAATATCTGATACATCAAGTCTCATATATAAGTACACATCTATCATGTACTACTGCAATATCAAGTATATATACGAAGTATCAACATGGCCTACAGAGAATGTTCCAGTTGTCCTAAAAGCATATCCCTAAAAGAACCTAACTCCCAACTGCTCAATCGGGTACCCAAGAGTTGTCATGACATAAATAGACAAAGACAAAACATAGCACAGACATAAAGCCTGGTATGAGGGGAACTATCTCATAATACTGTATATTAAAACTATATACAAATATGAACTACTAAGGCACAACTAGTCCTCGATACAATCATGGCTCAGGGGTAATCCGGACTGCCCAAAAACAAGTAAAAAACCTATAAAAGATAAAAAGTCATACCATAACCTACTCCTCTCATGTAATTAACGAGTCAACACAACTAATATAATATGACTGAAACATAACAACATATTATGATAAAGGTAACACAACATCCACAAGTAGGGTGATCATAATGTAAGTCTATTGCGAAGTTAAACCTAATCATAAATGCAGTAATAATAATAATAGCCAACTAATAACACGCATAACAATGAAATACAACCAAATAATACAAATCAATGCCCGTCATTACTAATGGGTGGATTCAACTACGGACATCTATTGCAATCTAATGATCCTCTTCGAGGGTTCAAGACAAATATAATCGATACTCAATTGTACCATAGACCTCGAGCCACATCCTCAATGATGGGTCCCGTGTAGATCTCACTGTACCCCTATAATGAGCTTTTTTGATATATGACCTAGTCTATATACTTGAAACCTAGTCCCATAATACAAAGAGTCGGTACCTGAATGTACCGTAAATCCTGAGCCACATACTCAGTGATTGGGTTCGTATAGATCTTATCGTACCTCTATAACGAGCTTTGGTGATGTATGATCTACTCCAAATACCTTAGATATTTTCCGATCACACCGTGCCTCTATAATAAGCTTTGGTGATATATGATCATGTAGTAGATGATTGTCATCATCCCTTTAGGACATCATGGATTCCTTAACAAACTTGTATAACGTCTCTACTAAAGAGAACATTAGGCATATCCCATATAATATGCCATCAGGGCTACAAAGGAACACCGATGTCGTAAAGATATATTTATGAACCATAATATAACATCATGTAATCAAATACGTCTATCCCAAGGTCAAAGACAATGGGCATTGTAACGACCCAATTTTTCGACGCCCGAAAATCGACATCAATACGTCCATTGTATCAAATGCCAAACAATCGAATGCCAGAAAACTGAACCTTAGGGTTAAAGAAGAAAGAGGTAGAAGAAGAAATAGAAACAAAATCAGAATCTCACAATCGCAGCAGAACACTATATAATAGATAAATGACCAATCTTTAAAACAAAAGAACTATATCTATTTATACTTTACATCATTAGAGTACAACAGTTTCATAGCACACAATAGGACAGTTATATAAACTTGTCCTCATAACTGAATACACAGTGGAATAATAATCAAATACGAAAAATACGTCTCGCCGTCCAGCTCGTCTCCTGAGCTCTACAGCAATCCATCCAGAATCTACTGATAACCTGACTCTAGGCTACCCGTGTGAAAAATTATGGGCACCCAGAGTTTAGAAAAGGGAACAATAAACTCCGAGTCAGTCATGGGACTGGTGTGAGAACTTAAAACAGTTATTTGTACAAAAAGAAATCCGTTTATGCTTTTGGAAAATGAAACTACCATAAGGCCTCCCGGCACACACACAATGCAATCGCACACTTGGGGGAGATTTCTCCTTATAGCAGTCAAACATGCCTGATACGTGAAAATCCTTTTGATATTATTATTAGTGCATAGTGTGGAAAACATTTCGAAAGTATAATATTAATCTTAACCAACATAGGTACCATTATATTGTGCCTAATATAGCTACCACCTGAGGTGGCAGGTTCTACAACTGCAATTGTAAAGGGCTCGTATTGTTTTGGTTGGATTTCCAACAAATGGTCAAGGCTAAGGAACTTCCTTTATCCGAAAGGGTACGCCTCTGGAGGGACGCCCCAAGAACCTAACCTGATCTCTGCCAACACAAGGCCAGGTTACCTCTATAACTAGGTAACTAACTGTCATGAGTATGCCATCCCCCAGTCGTAACCAACCTTTACCGAGGTACCTCTATCACCAACAACCACATAAGAAAAATATCTGGGCTCCATACCAGAATACCACTTTTTATCCATAAGGAAATGTACATACCCTGAGGGGCGCAACCCCCATAACCTTGCTGCATCCTTCCTGTTTCGACTATTTCCGAGGTGTGAGGTTCGATGAAGTCTCGTCCCACAAAGCTACGCTTTTCACAAAAGCCATGCTTCGATCAACCAATGATCAGCACTTAGCATGCCACATTACCAAATTGGGAATATACCACTAGTAACCATCAACTACATAACCTCTGAGCTCATACATCTCAGAGAAGGGTGTTAAGCTAAGAGAATAAATTCTCTGCCACCAAAAAGAAATGTATTTGATAGAAACCAGCTTTATATCACAAAGTGTAATGTCAGACATACATCTATACAAGTCCATCCTGGGTCTGAATGGAATCGAAGGCACTTCCTCCAATTAAGGAAAGAAGCTCTTGCAAATCCGGATATCCACAATCTTGACCGGACTCCCCATCACATAGGGAAATCTCTATACCGGAGCAACTCAGTGCAGAGACAATCGACATGTAATCCTTTTGTTTTCGAAAATATCCGGTCTTCAATCACCGTCTTCAAATGCAATCCGATTTCGTCGTATCATTATTCGGAATGAGTTTTATGACTTAATGTCCTCTCCTGGATTAACCGAATAATGAGTGCTTATTTTAAAAACAAGTGGATACATTCAATTCTAAATTAAGTCACAACAAATTTCCACTTTTGATCTTTTAAACAAAAGATCCACCTTTTTGATTCGATGTGGTTTTCGGATAACCATTTGGAATCCGACCCCCGGTCGCATCGAAATTTAAATGCCATTTTAAAGGCCAATATTGATAGTCGGTTATTTAACTATCATACAACATCCACAGACAACCATCAGATTTAAATAATTTCCCAAATTATTTATTTCAAAATATCTTCGTAAGATATAAATTTTTCTACACTTCAACCCTTTTGAAAACAGTTTTCAACCGTACTGATTCGTATGGAATTAGCCCGACCCGGCGATCAAATTCTTGGCGGGAATCATCAGCTTTATAATGTTTTAATAACTGCTCACGCTTTTTTAATGATCTTTTTTATGGTGATGCCAGCGATGATAAGTGGATTTGGTAATTGGTTTGTTCCGATTCTGATCGGTGCACCTGACATGGCATTTCCACGATTAAATAATATATCATTCTGGTTGTTGCCACCAAGTCTCTTGCTCCTATAAAGCTCCGCCTTAGTAGAAGTGGGTAGCGGCACTGGGTGGACGGTCTATCCGCCTTTAAGTGGTATTACCAGCCATTCTGGAGGAGCAGTTGATTCAGCCATTTTTAGTCTTCATCTATCAGGTGTTTCAATCAATTTTTAGTCTTCATCTATCACTTTCCTCTCGCGGAATAAATTCCAAATATTCTTTATTTCCACTGAAAATTACCAAGACTAAATGCTTTAGATTTTTAAAGTAATTTAAATCACTTTACCTAAAAATATATATATACTTTAAAATACTTAGCATAAAAACTATTTAAAACACTTAATTTAAAATACCAGTTATGAAATTTAATAATAATTTTTCAAAAACATTCTTTTAAAACAACTTTGAAACTTCAAACTTATACTTGCAAATCTGCTTTGAAAACGTACTTGGCTTTTCAGGGAAATACGCTTTTCTCTCACAACTTTAAAAATAAACCACTATTTATTTTTAAAAAAAATTACCCATTCCATTATAAATTCCCACCATGAATTTATATTTTCCAAATATCTACTGATATATATTATTTCTCTTTATAAACCCAGTTTATAAATTCCATAGTCTTGTATTCCTTTTAAAACATAGTTTCAAACATTTAATTAGTTTTCAAATCGATTTCCCAAAAGTAACTCCATTTTTAAAATAAATTCCTTTATTTCTCCCAAACCATTTAAAATCCGAATTTTTAAATAAATCCTTCAACTTTTAAACAATACTACTTAAGTTCTCAAAATCCATTTATTTTCATTTATAAAAGATCTTTTTCCCATACTTGAAATTTATTCGATAGGATTTCAAAAATCAACTTTTATCCTTTTCCAAATCCTTCTTTTAATTTATACAAATTTCTAAAAATTATTTTACTTCCAACAATCCAATTCTTATATTTCTGGTATTTTAAAATACCAGAATATATTCGGCTAAACCATAGCCTCCACTAATTTCAATTACCAATATAATCAATCACAAATTATCAATAAATCATATCACAACATATGAAATAAATTCAAACAATTTGAGGAATCTAGTTGGATCCCTCCAACCTATTTCCCTGCATCCAAAGATGCTAGCACAATATAAAATACCAATTCCACTTCGAGGTGGAATATCGCGGTATATGGGTTCATATCATATCATCCGCTATTATACGGCGCATAGGGTCTCATCCGCTATATAATGCGGGAAATCAATCACTCCAATATATATATATATATATATACTATATATAATATACCACATCCAAATCATCCAAACTGATATTAAATTATCAATCCAATCAACAACCAATAATTTAAATTTAACTATTTAAATTAAACCGGATAATCCGATTGAGTGAGAAGTTCTCACCTTTACTTTTTTTGCAATCCATTTTCCTCTCGACTATTATCTCCAAATTTTGGAACTCACTCGATCGAAACCATCACCAGCCTGACGCTGACCGACCATCACGCTCTCAAAGCCTACGCGAGCAGCCACTGTCTGAGACGAACCAAAGCCCTACTGTCGCCCAAACTTGCATTGACGACAACCTCGATCCGTGCTCCAGGCGAGACATCATCGCGATGATCCCTCCTTCCACGCGTCCCAATGCCAAAACTCACCGTTGCCGATATTTCGCTCAAACGCGCGCGAGATGACGCGCCTCCTTCCCATGCCGAGATTGAAGTCGCCGCGCTCGAGAAGTTTGCGATCTGAATCACGCTTCCTCTCTCCCTATTTTTCAAACTTGATTTTTTTGTTTCGAACGATCGTTCGAATATGAATGGTTTCGATTTCGATTTTCAATTTTTTTTGTTTCCACCATTTTTTTCTTTCAGCTGAATTAAAAGTAAGAGGGGACGAATTGATTTCGTCTTGTCTTGATTTATTTCGTTTGAACGAGATTGTTTTACTTTGAACGAAAACGTTTGGCTTCTTTTATCGGCAATTTACTTTTCTTTCTTCCACGCATGATTAAAACGGAAAAGGGGAAACATGTGCCTAATATTTCTCTACGTGTCTGCAAAGGCTACAGTGTTTTCAAAGGCAATAATATCAATTATGTTTTAAATTTATATTCAAATTCAAATCGTCCCGATTTCCGCAACTCGCAATCTCGATCTCCAATCGAGGCATGTCGCTAGGCGTTTATAATGTTATACCCCTATTTCGAATGCACTGGAAAAGGTTTCGAGGCCTAACTCGATCGTATGGAGAAGATAGCTTTTTGGACCCAGTTATTATATTAAATTTTTGATATAGATTTCAGCGCATTTACTTACCGTACGATCACACGATCACTCCAAACACTACGAAATTTGAAATCCGATAATAAAATGCTATTACGGATCCAATGGAACTGGTTTCGTCGAATTTCGAGACTGTGCCTTGGAAGGCTATTTTTAAATATCGATTTAAACGATATAAATTCAAAACTGAAAAAATCACTTTCAAATTCAATTTTAAAAGTTCTATTACCTTCAGTGTTATTAATATGAATTTTCTAAGCCTTTAAAATATTTTTAACAAGCATAAAAGTGAAGATTCAATATTTTACCCAACTTTCAAAAATTAATTTCAATAATTTAATTTCCAAATAAATAGTGATATTTGAAATTCAAGTTAAACTATCTTTCAAATATTTAAAATCAATTAAATATTCCATTTCAAATGTCCATAAATTCTGGGTCGTCATAGGCATGGACTAACTCCGCCCAATTGTACACGCTCACCAAATGTGACCGTGCAACAAATCAATACATCGATATCATATTTGATCATTATTGACAATACACGTATCACTACACTACATCCAAATGCCGAGATTCACCTTGCATTCCACTTTCTCGAGTTGATCGAAGCCTTCTTGAAGTCATGCCAAAGTCTGACGTCGCATTGCATCTTGGTCCGGTGAAAAATCCCCATAAATTGGCACTCTGCCCAGGATTTATTGCCTAAGCCAGTGCACCACCGGTCGATTGGTGGCCGCTTATTCCTGAGCAGTAAAGCCCATGTAGGTAGCCTTCGAGCCGTCGATTCGAGCTTCGTCTTCTTCGTTACTTTATCCAATGAGTCGTCTAGCTCCCATAGCCTGTCTTCGCTACAACGGACTTCTTTCAGAGTACATTGGTTGATATTTTGGAAATGCTTACATATGTGTTCAAAAATCGATTTCGATACGAAATTTTCTCTTTGCACGTGTAGATTACAACGGGTGAACAACAACTCGACCTCCTCTAACATTCCAAAACAACATAATTGATTTTCCTACCTTGTGTGGTGCTTACATGTATGCCCATACACCTATTTGTGTACGTTTATCACACAAGCACACAACCACACTTTCAACTATATAAACCACGTTTCAGACTTCACCGAAAAGACTACTCGGCCCGGTATCTTCTTATGCAATTTTGCGCACACGATTATTGCTATGGTTACTTGAGATGCTCGCTACGTGTTTATATACAAATATGGTTATTCACATTCACATATATGTAAAAACAACTACATTCAACAATTCTATTTAAATACAAGAATTATCTTGGTTATTATATTACTTTAAATACACGTATACGTATACTCGCTTGTGCACATACACGTACATGTATATTTGAGTAAGTAATTCAATTATTACTTAAATCAAAGCTTACATTTATTTAATAAATCTTTCCAATAAAATTAAAACATCCTTTTATATTATTTCATAAAATCTCATATCACTTTATAAAATATAGTACTAGCTTAAGCCTTTGAAACACTAAACTCTTCATTTAAAACTAAGTATTCCTTTCATAAAATTTTTGTAAAACCTTGTAGCCATTTTGTGAAATATCTTCTTCATATTATTTTATAAAATCTTATACTCTTTACAAAATACCTCATTCATACTATCTTATAAAATCACTATTTTATAAAATAACACTTACTAACTATTTTATAAAATCATTCTTATATAAAGTATCGCTTTTATACTATTTTTTAAAATCACTTATTTTTAAAAATATCGCTTTTATACTATTTTATCAAATCACTTATTTTATAAACTTATACTTTTTGTAAACTAAGTTATTTTAAAAAATATTATTTATAAAATTATTTCTTTACATAAATAGTATTTATAAATAAACCATTCCCTTATAAAAATCATTTCTTTACTTTAAATGATATTTACAAGTACTAATTAAGCTTAATTAATCACATAATTAGCTTACTAATTTTTGTAATACCATTTAAATTAGTTTTATCATTACTAACAAATGACATGCACTTGATTATGTCATCTAGTTAGTCTTTATATTACATATAATCACTCAATTATCCCAAATTCCATTTCTAAGCTTACTGACTATTTCAAAATAGCAATTAAGGGCTTAAACAAATAATGAGATAACATAATCATGTTCCAAACATGAATACAAGTCTAATTCAACCCAAACAATCTCTAAATCACTTCATATAATGCTAAAATCATCAATAAACGAAATTAAGAAGATTGAAAAGTAAACATATATGAAGAATCATCCTACTCACCTTGCTTCTCCTTAAATCAAGCTCTAATCACCAAAACCCTCTTCTAAACTCTCTTGAAATCTTAGACGAAGCTCCAAAATTCAAATCAAGTCTATTCTTTGATGGGTTATGTGAGGAATTAGATGAGTGGAATTATGATGATTTTTTCGGGATCTATTGGAATTTTTTTGGGCTTGGATTAAGAGATCTAGGGTTTAGGCTTAAGGTGAGATTAAGAAAATAATTAGAAGATGGAAAACAAAATGAAACATTAAATGTAATAAAATGAAGAGCCTAGCTAAATATAAGCTAAACTAGGACAAGCTAGTGGGCGTAGCCTAATTCACTTTTCATTCCTTTCTAGATAACACTATTCATCCCCAAAATTCATCGACTTTAAACATAACCAATTTTATATTCATTTTTCTCACGTCGAAAACGCAGTCTCAACTGCAGGTGTCTCAAGACTCAATTCATCAGTCTCTGAAAAATCAAGCATAATGGACGTTCCATCAATTAACGATTAAATATTTAAATCAATTATTTAAGGAATAATTTTTTAATTTAGCCCAATTTTAAAAACTAATTATAAATGTAGACCAGTTTTATAACTTATTACAAAAATAGACCAATTTGTGCCACATCAGCATCTTGCGTATTAGCGGCATTTCAAATGTCGCCAGTATGTTTTTCTTTTTTCAAAATTCTGGGTGGCATTTTAGATGCCTCTAGTGTGCAACATTTCAAATGCCTCCCATATTTTTTTAACAAAATAATTTGCAGCATTTGAAATGCCGCAAACTATTTTTTTTTCTAAAATGTACCAGCGGCATTTGAGATGCCGCCAGTACACGTAGCGCTGGTTTGATACAAACTGATCTATTTTTGCAGTAAGTTATAAAACTGGCCTAAATTTGTAATTAGTTCTTAAAAAAAACAGGAAATTATTGTCAAGGACAAAAATTTTCAGCGTTTTTGCCTCAAGGACAGGCCTTCAATATTTTATCCTGAAGGACAACTTTCTTTAGGTATCAATTTTTAGTCATTGATAGCAGTTTTTAGGTATCAGTTTGTAGTTATCGGTAGCAGTTTTTAGGTATCAGTTTTAGCTTGGTAGCAGTTTTGTTGTCCTTATGAATAATTTTGGAAAATATTTGTCCTTATGAATAATTTTTAGAAGAATGTTTGTCCTTATGGTAAAAATATTGAGGTTGTGTCCTTGAGGTAAAAAAATATACAAATCTTTATCCTTTAAATTAATTCCCCCTTCTTAAAATTGGTCTAAATTAAAAAATTATATGTTATTTAAATATTCAATCATTATAATTACGAGCTGTTACGCTGCAATTTAAATATTATCATTATCATTGTTATAATTAATTAATTAATGCGGTTGTATGGTTCCTAGAGTGCGTACACGTTCTTTCGTTCAAGTATTACATAACTTATCATGGACTAACACAATTTTAATTACCTGATTAATAATTACAATTTTGCAAGTACATAAGATATGGTTTAAAATTTTAAAACCTAATCATACATTCAAAAAAAGAAAAATAAAAAAACATAAATAATGAGAGAGAGAGAGAGAAACATAATCTGGAAATATAGAAATCTGAAATCAGGTATAAATCAATATTCAAAGATTTGAGGATTCACAAGCTTCATGCAGCCCCAACTAACATCCCATTTATTCGTCCAACGGCAAAACATTACATAGACCGTATACCGAATCCAAACAGTAATTTAATCTTCTTAAATACCCTAACTTGTAAAATTAAAGTAAGAAGTGTAAGATTCATCCCTCAAGCTAAGCAAAGGCTCTAGCACAAAATTCCTCCTCACTCCCTTAGCCACAAAACTAATAGGATGATACTCTCTCACCCCTTTCTCCATCGAAAAGCTAGCCCTTTCGACAAAAGCAGCATCTCCATTGGAAGGCCCTGGTTGATCCAAGCTTCTGGCCATGGCTGTTGAAGGTAATAACTTGGAGGAAGAAGATGAGTTCTGGAAGATAGTAGATGATTTTGAACTTGTGCACGTGCACAGAAGTATTCGCTCACTCAAGAACAAGAATGATTAACAGAAACAAGAAAAGAAGTATTGTTCTGAGGTGGAAAAAATGAGCAGTTGATTGTAATTTTTTAAGAAAACCAAGAACTGTCTAATATAAAATATAACTTAAAGAAAATATCAAGAATTGGGGAAAATTTATGAAAGATGACAAGGCTGCTGGAATGGATATAGGCAGATGCATAATCATGTACATTTGGGCATGAATGAACAAATACATGACCTTAAAATTTCACAGAGGGTTTTAACAAGATGATTTGGCAAGATGATACCAAGTTTTAGTTACAGGAAATCCAGATCAGAGAATTTATATTGAAATATTTAATAACATAAATATGAGAACTTGCAAACTACAGATCACTAAAGAAAATTATATCAAAGAACAAGGGATTAACTTCTAAAAATTGAGAAATAATAGGAATTGACAAAAATGGCAATATTCAAGAACAAGATTAATTTGCAAAGAAGAACAAAATTGAAAAAATACAAGAAATTATATCAGGAAAATGAATTAATGGGGGAATAGCTAAGTAACAGATCTGAAATGTAAAGAAATGAGAAAATAAAATGGAAAATTGAACTAAAAGAAAGAAAATGGAGATAATCTGCTAACTAAGAACAGGAATGAACTGAAAAAAGAATAATTGTTTCAGATTTCTTCACGCCTTTTGTTGCTTGTACATTCACATTTATATACATCAGTAAATGGACCCATTGATACACTTAATTCGATATTAATCCATCGGCCCAAACACTCTCAACTCACAACAGATTAACAACACTTACAACTGATTCACAAACAATTCAAAACTATAGTTACAATGCTTCAGATAAACTAAGGATATACGTGCAAACATGCACACTCATTCAATCCTTTCCTTAGTTCATATTCTTCATTGCAGTAACTTCTAACAGTTGTTCGAGTTCAACTTCTTTCAACTGTGATGAATTAGTCGCTCTACCTTGTTGAACTTCACCAGAATTCTTTCTTCTTGATGTCTCTGACCCTGCACACCCATCCTTTAAGCTTGTAAACAATCTCATTATGGCTTGGTTGTTACAATTCCCTTCTTCTTTAAGAACTGACCTTGTCCCAAGGTCTAATGTCGGAAATCTCTTAATTAATGGCCAATAATCTTCCCATGTTGCTTCATCCCTAGGCCTGTTCTTCCATTTGATTAGCACTTGCACCACTAGTTCATTATTTTTGGGAACTAATCTTCTGTCTATAATTTCCTCAGGTTGATCCACTATTTCTTCTACATAACTAGGCACATCCTCTTGTATGATCAAGCCTTCACTGGTTTTCTTCTTCAGCTGGGAAACATGAAAAACAGGGTGTATTTTGGCACTAGCAGGCAGTTGTAATTTGTAAGCCACATTTCCTATTCTCTCCTCAACTTGATAAGGCCCATAATATTTAGGTGATAATTTGTGAGTTTTCTGAAGCCTAGCAGTAAGTTGCCTATAAGGTTGTAGCTTCAAATACACCCAATCTCCCACTTTAAATTCTCTATCTGATCTTCTTAAGTCTACATATTTTTCATTCTATCTTGAGCTAATTTCAAACTGTCCTTCAAAAACTGTAAAGCTACATCTCTTAAATACAACTCCTCTTCAACTCTTTCTACTTTTGCAGAATTTGGCACATACGAAAGTAAGTTTGGTGGATCAATTCCATATACTGATTTAAATGGAGTAGTATTAGTGGAAGTCTTCCAAGTAGTATTGTACCAATACTCAGCTCAAGTCAGCCATCTCGACCATTCTTGAGGCTTGTGGCAAACAAAACATCTTAAGTAGCCTTCAAGAATTTTGTTAACTACTTCAGTTTGACCATCACTTTGCGGATGGTATGCCGAGCTATACTTCAGACTGCTGCCCTGCAGTTTAAAAATTTCCTTCCAAAAATTACTTGTGAACAAGACATATCTATCACTCACAATGGTTTTGGGCATTCCATGTAGCTTGAACACTCCATTGAAGAAGATTGTGGCCACTTCTTTAGCTGTATAAGGATGACTCAAAGGAAAAAAGTGTGCATATTTGCTAAGTCTGTCTACAACAACATATATAACAGTATATCTTTGACTTCTAGGCAAACACGTGATAAAATCCATAGAAATATCTATCCAAATTCTTTCAGGAATAGGAAGCGGCTGTAAGAGTCCAGGAATAAGTATGTTCTCTCCTTTATTTCTTTGGCACTCATCACAATTTTTAACATATTCCTCCATAGTTCTCTTCATCTTTTTCCAATAAAAAATTTTCTTTAATTTCTTCAAGGTAGCTTTGATTCCAGAATGTCCCCCTAATGGAGTTGAATGATGTTATGTTACTAAATTCCTGGTAATGGTGTTCAAGTGATGGTCTATTAAAAAAATTCCTTTATGAAAAATTAAATTGTCTACTACTTTATATCTACTACTTGGCAATTCATTCCTCTGAGTTCTTTCTAACTGCTGCTGATACCAAGGGGAGTTTAGTAAAGTGTTTTTCAACTCTTGCATCCATGGTGATTGTACTACAGAGACTGCCAGTAGTCGAGAAGCTTCTTCTTCATTGTCTTCTATTCTTGATAGTGCATCAGCCACTCTATTATCTCTCCCACTTTTGTACTCAACTCTATAGTCAAATCCATGAAGTTTGGCAAGCCACTTGCTCTGCACTCCAATGTGTAATTTTTGTGTCAAAAGATATTTTAAGCTTTGATGGTCAGTTCTAATAATAAACTGTCTACCCATCAAGTACTGTGTCCACTTCCTTGTAGCTATGATGATGGCTAACAATTCTTTCTCATATGTGGACAGATTTAGATTTCTACCATGTAAAGCTTTGCTCAGATAAGCTAAAGTTTTTTGATTTTGCATTAACACGGCTCCAATGCCATGCCCACTTGCATCACATTCCAAAACAAAAGGCTGTGTAAAATCAGGCATTGCCAATATTGGAGGTGTAACCAAACAATACTTGAGTTTGTTGAAAGCCTCTTTAGCTTCTTTATTCCATGTAAATGCATCTTTTTCAACATATTTGTCAGGGGTTTAGCAATGGTACCATAGTATTTAACAAATTTCCTATAATAACCAGTGAGACCCAAAAATCCTCTCAAGGCTTTGAGGTTGTTTGGAAGTGGCCAATTCATTACTGCCTTAATTTTGCTTGGGTCAACAGCTAACCCATCTACTGAAATGATGTGACCAAGATACTCTAGGGACTCCTTTGCAAAGCTACACTTAGTCATTTTAATCACCAATTGATTTTGTTTTAGTACTTGAAAAGTGACTAGCAGTTGTTCTAAGTGTTCAATCCATGACTTGCTATATATGAGTATATCATCAAAAAAAACTAACACAAATCTCCTCAGATATGGTCTGAATATTTCATTCATTAATGATTGAAAAGCAGAAGGTGCATTAGCCAATCCAAATGGCATTACTATGAATTCATAATGGCCATCATGGGTTCTAAATGCTGTTTTATGAATATCTGCCTCATCCATTCTTATTTGATGATAACCTGATCTTAAATCCAGCTTGGAAAAAAATTTAGCTCCATGTAGTTCATCAAACAATTCATCTATTAAAGGAATGGGGAACTTGTCTTTTATGGTCTTAGAATTAAGAACTCTATAATCAATGCACAATCTCCATGTTCCATCTTTTTTTCTCACTATCACTACAGAAGAAGAATATGAGCTATTACTGTTTCTAATGATTCCTGAATCCAACATTTCCTTAATAAGCTTCTCAAGTTCGTTCTTAATGTGATAAGAATGTCTGTATGGTTTGATGCAGATAGGTTGAGTATTTGGTAATAAGGGTATTTTGTGGTCTTGCAATCTGTGTGGGGGAAGAAATGGAAGAGTTGTAGTGATTTCAGGGAATTCTTGAAGAAGCTTAACAATCTCTGGTGGAATATCTGGAATGTCATTTTCAGAAGTATCTAAAGTGCATAACATCATGGTAACTTGTCCTTGAATACATTCCTTATTGATGGCCTTCTTACTAACAACCTTCATCTCTTCTTGTTGTATTCCTTGCCAAACATACTCTTTGTTATTGTATGTGAATTTAACTTGCAATTTCTCAAGATTTAAAGTTACTTCTCCCAGTTTTCTCATCCACTGTGCACCCAGAATCACTTCACATCCTTCTAAAGGAAATAAAAGTAGGTCTAAAGGCATTACACACCCTTGACATTTGAATATCACTTCATGGCAAACACCATTACCCTTTACCTTTTCACCATTAGCTACTACCACTTCAAAAACTCTGGATTCCTCAACTTTGAGCTTTAATTATTTTGCCAAATCCGCATTAATAAAACTATGAGTGGATCCTGAGTCAATTAGTACATGAACTGATTTTCCTTGTATACGTCCTTTGACCTTGATAGTTGATAAAGTGGGTATTCCACACATAGCTTGCAATGTGATGGTTAATGGTTCCTCTTCATTGACTTTGGAATCCACCAATGCTTTTCCAATTGTTTCTGTTTGTTCTTCTTCCATCAAGGGCATTACTCCTTCCAGTATATACACTTGGGGGGTTTTTGCATTTATGATCCCTATGCCACTTTTCCTTGCAACCATAACATAAATTTTGTCTTCTCATCTCAATTAATTGACTGGGTGTGAGGCCCTTGTTTTTTGCCAAAGCTTCCAACTGTGTATCCTTATGATTACTAGTAGGGTTTAAGTGGTGGTTATTGGGAGAACTTTGAGATGGAGTGGAATGGGTATTAGTATTTCTCTGAATATTCATGGGAGGATTTGCTGATTTACTGTTCTTCCTAGTGAAGATGGTGGGTAAACAGGTATCTGGAGAGGCCAAGATCCTTGGTGATTATGAGCATGAGGAGGTTGTTGATAGGAATTGGAAGGCGGCACAACTGGTGGTGGTTGATTTTTGAGGTGTTGAATATCTCGAGAAAGAATAGTAAGCACATTATGAAATCCTTCAAATTTTGTATTCAATTCTTGCTGGGCTTGTTCGATTCTTCGATTAAAATCTTCCTGCGTTGCCCATGTTGGGTCGTGATGATGTAACGGTGGTTGGGCAGAGCTGTTGTTGTTAGAAGGATCGGTCTGAGGATTTGGGGGTAACTTAGGTGGCTGCTCTGATACCAAATTGGAAGGCCCCGGTGATCCAAGCTTCTGGCTATGGTTGTTGAAGGTAATAACTTGAAGGAAGAAGATGAGTTCTGGAAGATAGTAGATGATTTTGAACTTGTGCACGTGCACAGAAGTATTCGCGCACTCAAGAACAAGAATGATTAACAGAAACAAGAAAAGAAGTATTGTTCTGAGGTGGCAAAAATGAGCAGTTGATTGTAATTTTTCAAGAAAATCAAGAACTGTCTAAAATAAAATGTAACTTAGAGAAAATATCAAGAACCGGGGAAAATTTATGAAAGATGACAAGGCTGCTGGAATGGATATAGGTAGATGCATAATCATGTACATTTGGGCATGAATGAACAAATACGGGACCTTAAAATTTCACAGAGGGTTTTAACAAGATAATTTGGTAAGATGATACCAAGTTTTAGTTACAGGAAATCCAGATCAGAGAATTTATATTGAAAGATTTAATAACAGAAATATGAGAACTTGCAAACTACAGATCACTAAAGAAAATTATATCAAAGAACAAGGGATTAACTTCTAAAAATTGAGAAATAACAAGAATTGAAAAAAATGGCAATATTCAAGAACAAGATTAATTTGCAAAGAAGAACAAAATTGACAAAATACAAGAAATTATATCAGGCAAATGAATTAATGGGGGAATAGCTAAGTAACAGATCTGAAATGTAAAGAAATGAGAAAATAAAATGGAAAATTGAACTAAAAGAAAGAAAATGGAGGTAATCTGCTAACTAAGAACAAGAATGAACTAAAAAAAGAATAAGGGGTCGTTTGGTTTATTTTGTATTTTATGTTTTGAGTTTTCAACATTAATTACAAAATATGAGAAGAATGAAGGGAGGTCGGAAGGGATGAACGGAAGATTGGAGGGGACCACGAAGTGGATGGAGGAACGACGGAAGGATGAATTGTTTCTCGTGCTTCCGTTTTTCTCAAAACACAAAAAATGAAAAAAAGTTGTTTTCTATTTTGTGTGTTAAATTCGTTTTTTAAAATGACCAATTTTCATAATATACATGCGTTGTTCGTATTTTTGTATTGACGAAAACTCAAAACTAAAAACGGTAAACCAAACATAGCCTAATTGTTTCAGATTTCTTCACACCTTTAGTTGCTTGTACATTCACATTTATATACATCAGTAAATGGACCCATTGATACACTTAATTCAGTATTAATCCATCGGCCCAAACACTCTCAACTCACAACAGATTAACAACACTTACAACTGATTCACAAACAATTCAAACTATAGTTACAATGCTTCAGATAAACTAAGGATATACGTGCAAACATGCACACTCATTCAATCCTTTCCTTAGTTCATATTCTTCATTGCAGTAACTTCTGACATTTGTTCGAGTTCAACTTCTTTCAACTGTGATGAATTAGTCGCTCCGCCTTATTGAACTTCACCAGAATTCTTTCTTCCTGATGTCTCTGACCCTGCACACCCATCCTTTAAGCTTGTAAACAATCTCATTATGGCTTGGTTGTTCATCCTTTTTACATCCAAGCACTACACCTGTCCCATCACCACCAGAAGCAATATAACATCCTTCCTTATCTGTAGACTCGAAAGATACAGTGTTCGCTTTCCCATTAAGTCCTGGAACTATCATATTAAATATATACGCTGCTTTAGCATCAGATGCAGTAGCATATCTAACCTTGAGCCCATTTTTTGGTCCTTGATGTGCGACTAAACAGCCTGGAAGGTTGAATGGTTCCAGCATTACAGACTTTTCAGTGTGAATGAATCTAAAAATAGCATGTATGGATTCGTCCGTCCCAAATGTAACGATTTTGTTCATTGTTATTGAGCTGTTTGAGTTAGATATGAAGAGCTTTTGACCATTAATTGGTTGCTGTGATAATGAGAAGAGTTGTGAATTATACGAAGAAGATGGAATTGGAGTGATGTAGTCTGATAGTGAAGTGGAGTTTGTAGCGGCTATGTCCCAGTCTTTGCTAGTCAGGCCAACTATTAAGTAGGGTTCGAATAGTATTGCTTTAATCGATGCATATTCTTCTCTATCATCTGTATAAATGTATTAAAACCCATGATTTATTTTTCTGATTTTTTGCCCAATAAATATGCACGAGGGATTATGATAAGTAACGAGATACTAACCTTGTATAGCCTCAGTCCTTAAATTAATAGGCAATGTAATTGTCAATTTGTCATTTGAATTCCATTGTTTCGTCAATGTGAGAAAGTTTCTTGCCAGCATATACGAAAACCTGTTAACTTATTCTAATATGCACATGTACATGTATGCAAGCAGACAAACTGAAACTAAATAATACTTACCAGGTGATGGCATTGTCAAAGTTTGAGAGTTGAACGTTAAGTTTGCACCACTCGAAGAAGTCCAGAATGGTATTCTCAGGTTGATGGTTGAAGCTTGATTACTCGACTTTATAAATGCAATACAGGTATTAAACAAAATGTCTAATTATCTATTTATAGGATTAAAATATATAAATGGATTGATAAAATATACCTGATTTGATGAAATTGACAAGGACAATCGAAGATAAGGTTCCTAAAGAAGGTTATATTATAACAGAAATGTATTTGATTTCAAACTGAATGTAATAATAAACTGATGTGTACAGTACAGTATTTATGTACAAAATGAACTAAATGGGCTAGACCTAGACCAGTGGCAATCTGCACCACAATGTAGAGATAATGTAAGCCAATGGATCTTAAAGGATCTGATGGCTCATAATCATCAGTCATCTAAACCTATTTACTTCTGATTGCCGCCCTCAATTTGACCTAGGGTTTCATTCTTTTCCTCTTTTATCTCAAATCTGCTCTCGACATCTTCAATCATCAAATTAACTTTGAATCTTTCAAAGTTGTGCTTTGAGAGAGCTTTTGTCAGGATATCAGCAATTTGATGGCTTGCTGGAATATGATTAACGGCAAGTTCCCTCTTGATAACTTGTTCTCGAACGAAATACGGATCGATTTCTATGTGTTTCGTTCGAGAGTGAAGAACTGGATTTGCGGAGATAGAAACGGCTCCAGAATTATCACACCATATCACTGGTTGATTCAAGGAATTGACTTTGATTTCCTTGAGAAGAGATCTGAGCCAAATGATTTCAGCTGTCGTGCTTGCTGCGCTTCGATATTCTGCTTCAGTGCTGGAGCGAGATACGGTGGGTTGCTTCTTTGAACACCACGACACTGGATTGCTTCCTAAATAGATACAGTAACCTGTCGTTGATCTTCTGTCGTCAGAGTCTGATGCCCAGTCAGCGTCAGCGAACCCTTTGATAGATAAGTCTTTACATGCTTTTAGCTTTAGACCTTGATTGATAGATCCTTTTAAATATCTTAGGATATGCTTAACTGCTTTCCAGTGAAGATCTAAAGGTTTCTGCATAAATTGGCAAACCTTATTCACAGCAAATGATAAGTCAGGTCTAGTAATTGTGATATATTGCAAAGCCCCTACAATACTTCTGTAAAGTTTTTCATTATCAAAGATTTCCCCTTTGTCTTTAGATAAGTGTAAATTACTTGACATTGGGGTAGGCATGGGCTTTGCAGCACTCATTTTAGCTCTATTTAGAACTTCAGATATGTATTTCCTTTGACAAAGAACAAGTTCATGTTCAGATTTCCTTATGACTTCAATACCTAGGAAATATTTTAAATTTCCTAAGTCTTTTAAAGAAAATTTGTTGTTTAAGTGATCAGTGACATACCTGATTTCCTTCATGCAGTTTCCTGTGATTATGATGTCATCCACATAAACAAGTATGAATACAGTAATATTGTTATAATTTTTAACATACAAAGAATTATCAGATTTAGTGGGATGATAATTGAGATTAACAAGAGTAGATTTAAGCTTTTCATACCAGACACGTGG
Source organism: Allium fistulosum (assembly GCA_030737815.1). Taxonomy (NCBI): domain Eukaryota; kingdom Viridiplantae; phylum Streptophyta; class Magnoliopsida; order Asparagales; family Amaryllidaceae; genus Allium; species Allium fistulosum. The sequence continues at coordinate 59,053,634 of CM060906.1, forward strand.
AGCTTGCTTAAGCCCGTATATAGCTTTGTTAAGTTTGCATACCCAGTCCCTCTTGTCATTTTGAATGTATCCTGATGGTTGTTGCATATAAACTTTCTCATGAAGTTCACCATTTAAAAAGGCATTATTGACATCTAGTTGTTTTATCTGCCACTTATTGTGAAGAGCAATAGTGAGGATGACTCTTATAGTTGTGGGTTTAACAACTGGTGAAAAAGTTTCACTGAAATTTATCCCATATTGTTGAGAGTAGCCCTTGGCCACAAGTCTGGCTTTATATTTGTCAATATTGCCTTCAGAATTTCTTTTGACTTTATATGTCCATCTACATCCAATGATATTTTTATTCTTTGGTGCAGGAACAAGATTCCATGTTTCACTTTAGATGAGAGCATTGTACTCATCATCCATTGCAGCTTTCCATTTTTCATCCTGTAAGGCTTCATTGAAGCAAACAGGTTCAGATGAGTTGTTGATGACATGATATGCTTTGGGTTTGAATATACCATGTTTAGATCTGGTCATCATGTGATGACCTATTCCCTCCTCATTAAGATTGTCTTGATGAGGAGTGGTATTGCCTTGATTTCCTTGAGCAGAGATAGTTTCTGTGCTAGACTCATTATTGTTGTTGCAATCATTATTGGAGTTACTTGAATCTTGACCTGATTCTTCACCTGATACTATGAGTTGAGGTTCAAGTTGACTCTGATTTGTAGCTTCAACTATTTTATTGTGAGACAGAATGGGTATTTCAGGTATAACCTTTTTTGAGTTATAAATCTTTTCAGTTGTCTTGATTTCTGTACTAGCAAATGGAAATATAGATTCATTAAATCCAACATGTCGAGATATTATAATTTTTCCATCACTTGTCAAGCATTTGTCACCTTTCTGATTAGAAGTGTAACCAATAAAGGTACAGGATGTTGATCTATTACTTAACTTATGAGAATTATATGGTCTCATATAGGGAAAACATAGACAACCGTATGTTTTGAGACTATTATAATCTAGTACAGTATTAAATATTAATTCTAAAGGAGTTTTATTATGTAGTACCTTTGTTGGCATTCTATTGATGAGATGAACAACTGAATTGAATGCATCAGGCCAGAACTTGAGTGGCATTGAAGCATGTGCCAAAAGAGTGATGCCAGTGTCAACAATATGCCTATGCTTCCTCTCAACTAACCCATTTTGCTCAGAAGTATATGGACAGGTAGTTCTATGTATTATTCCTTTTTTAAGAAATAATTTTTTAATGGTTTGAATTCTGCTCCTCCATCAGTTTGAATTATTTTTAGTTGATGATTTAGTTGCCTTTCTATTTGAGTAATAAATTGAATAACTGCCATATGTGTTTCTGCTTTAGTTTTTAGAAAATATATCCAAGTATATCTTGAAAAAGAATCAACAAAAGAGATGTAGTATTTGAATCCAAAATCAGAATTTATTGGGGCTGGTCCCCATAAATCTGTAGCTACCATTTCTAATGGTTTGGTATATTTAGTTGATGAATCCAGAAAAGGTAGTTTGTGATTCTTTCCTATTTGACATGCAGAGCATATATAGGGTAGAGATATATCATTAATATTGATTTTATTACTCTTCAACACAGATTTTACAGTATTAATACTGGGATCACCCAATTTACAATGCCAAAGATCAAAGATTTTGTTGTTTTTGATATCATTTTCAATATTTTCAACATTGTTGCACCATTTTCCAGAATTGACTACCCTATTATGCTCCCTCAGATTGAATGAGTATAGACCATTTTGCACATTACCCTGCAGTAAAATTTCTCTAGTTGATACATCTCTAACTAAACAAAGTTTTGGATAAAATTCAAAGTATACTTGGTTATCTTTGGCAAATTGAGAAACACTTATGAGATTTTTCTTTATTTGAGGAACTCTAAGTAAGTTATTTAAGTGTAATTCTCTTTTGCCAAAAATTTTAGCATTCCCAGTGTGTGTGATTCCTATAGATTTACCATTACCTAAAAGAATTGATTGTGTACCTTTGTATTCCTTGTTTCCTAGATTTAGATTTTCCAAATTGTTGGTAATGTGATTTGTGGCTCCTGAGTCTGGGTACCATTCTTCATATGCTGCATCCTCATTCTTTGAGTGTTGTGCAGTATTTTGATTGCTGGTATCAAGGTTTTAAATCTCGGATTTCGGTCGCGTTTCGTCTCGGAAATTTTACACACATTATCTCGTATCGGACGAGATCTCGGGTGAGATGAGTGTATCTCGGGTGTACATCTCGGATTGACATCTCGGAATTTAAAGTCCATCTCGGGACTATCTCGGAGTAACTTAAGTCTAAATTTGATTTTTTTAAGATTATTTTAATAACTGTTATCTATATATATATAAAAGTTTTTAACATACATAATTTATATAAAATGATAATATTAGTTTTACATTTTAGATCAGAATGATAACACGATTGATTTGGTATTAACTAAATAATTCCCTAATCATCTGAATATTAAAAGTTAAAAAATAAATAAAAAGTATTTTTTGCTCATTCATTAAACGGTAAAAGAAGAATTAGAGTGTAAGTAAAAAGTCATTAGAGTGCAATTTATTGTGCCCTACATAAGAAGTAAAAAAAATGTAAATGAAAAAACATACTTTCTATGGGAGCTTCTATTGAGATCTCACCTCAAATTTCACTACCTTGGATGAGATGAGCGTCAAATAATATATTTAAAAAAATTAATGTCTCGTTTCGCTAAATCTCGTCTCGCTCAAGTTCGAAAATGAGATCTCGAGCGAGATCTCGGACGAAATGAACGAGATCTGAAACAATGGCTGGTATCCACTCCTGTGTATGCCATGTTGACATTTGGATTGGTTGGTCTCTGACTGTTGTTGTTGTTGTTGTTGAGGGAGTAGTTCTGATCAAATCTGAAATAGCATTTTGATGCTGTATGCCCTATTCTTTCACAAATCTGACACTTTGGTCTATTAAAGTTGTTCCATCTGCCTCTTCCTCTACCTCTGCTATTTTGATTTCCTCCTCTAGAGCTTCCAGTCTGATTTCTGTTTGAGTTTTGAGGAGTATCTTGACTTTTCTTTTTATTGACAGAAGTATAGTTGACAGAGTAGTCAGAATTTTGTGCTTTCTTTTGATCAATTCTTTCTTCATGTGCAAGAAGAGTTGCATGTACATATTGAATGTTTGGTAAATTCTTTTTAGCTGAGATAACAGCCACTATGGATTCATAATCTTCATCCAATCCACTTAGGATTGTGAGGATCTGCTCAGTTTCAGATACTTTATATCCTGCTGTGCTGAGGAGATCACAATAATTCTTGGCCTTTGTTAAGTATTCCCTCATTGACATATCATTCTTTCTTAAGTTCTGCAGTTGTCTTTTATAGTGTATAATTCTTGCAGAAGATTGAGAGTTGAAGAATTGCTCAATGGCTTCCCAGATTTCTTGTGAAGTTTTGCATCCAACAATATGAGATAAGATGCTTGTGCTAATAGAGGACATTAGCCATGTTGCAAGAAGATTATCTTGTCTCTGATAGAATATGAATTCTTGATTAGGAATTACTTTTTCTTGACTATCAGTCATCATCTTGGGTGGAATGGTCAGAGTGCCATTAATATATTCTTCTAACCCATGGCCTTTTATGGCTGTTTCAGTTTGATATTTCCACATGATATAGTTGCTCTCATCTAATTGTACTGCTGTCTGACCTTTTAACTTTATTATTCCAGAGAAAATAGCAGCATTGTTGGCTTTGAATCCTGATGTAGCAACAATTGCACTTTCTTCAGTCATGATGAAGTGAACAAAAAGAGCTGGCGAGGCAGATGTTTATTTTGCAGCCAGATATAGATCCAAGAAAATGAATCTTGAAAAGAAAATAAGAACAGATACGAGAGAAGAGAAGAAAAGCAAAAATCAAATGATGAGATGCTCTGTGAAAAACTGAGAGCAACCGAAGGTTGGATTTATAAATCTTTCTTTCTAGATGGCTCAATAATGATCATGGAGCTAATTCTGATGATCAGTCGTTTGACAAATCTGCTCTGATACCATAAAGAAGATTATATTGTAACAGAAATGTATTTGATTTCAAACTGAATGTAATAATAAACTGATTTGTACAGTACAGTATTTATATACAAAATGAACTAAATGGGCTAGACCCAGACCAGTGGCAATCTGCACCACAATGTAGAGATAATGTAAGCCAATGGATCTTAAAGGATCTGATGGCTCATAATCATCAGTCATCTAAACATTTACTTTTGATTGCCGCCCTCAATTTGACCTAATTGGCTCGATTTTCTGTGATATTGTAATACCTCTGGATTTCCAAATAAATGAACTTGATATGAATTGTATAATGTACAAAGTAGGGGTTTTCCCTATCTCTTCAAAATAAATAGAATCTCCTAGTTTTGAAAATGATTCAATACCTGCATATTTAACAGTAAAAATATTATAAACATAGTTAATAGTTAATACATGTTGCATTATTAACATAATTAATTTATAGTGTTCTCATGTGTACACTTGAGAATTGATGCCCTGGATTACGTACAAAGAACTCAGGCCATGTCTCCACCTGAATATTTATTTTTCAGTATACAAATAACAATTTACTTGTTTTGGTCCTATCGCAATGTAAAGTTTTGCCTTGTATATTTAAAATAACTTATATATGAATGTTTTGTGAAAATATTGATTACTATAGTACCATGTAGCTGTAAATTCTCACTCCTGTTTTTTAAAACTAAACGAATGGACAAATCAAAAACTATAGACAAATGTTCTTTGAATATTCAGAGTATATCTTGTCAAGGATTATAGGTTTCTCAAGGTAAAAAAAATACCAGTTCCATAACAGCACCAAAAGGAATTAAATTGTGTTCCCCATTTGTGAAAGCTAATTGCTTTGGACTGTCCAGGTCCCTGGGGAAGCATGTATATCATTACTCCAGGCTCTCTTCCTCTTTGAATACTCAATACGCCATTTGTAAGAGCTCTTTCGTAATAATCAGCATAAGCCATTCCTTTAGTCCATCTAAATAAATTACGAGAAACCTAAAAAAAAGCATCGTTGCAATGTTACATGTTGTAAAATGATTAAAATGAAAGGTCATTTATGTAAGTTGCACAACTGTTGAAATCTCTACTAATTGTTTTCTTTATTAATAGTAAAGACGACGAAGACGACGATGAACCTTAAGCATGTTATAGGTTGTGCAAGATTCTTCATCCTCCAGGCTTAGCGTATCCGCTAAACGTTTTGGATCTGACCTGAAATTGTGCTTGTATTAAAAGTAAATAATAGCCAATTACATATTTATATTCAACTTGAATGCTAAACATGAGGATTATACCAAAATTCACGAACAGAAGTTCCACCCATTGCAAAACTATGAGAAGAAATAACGGTATCCGTAAAGAATGTTCCTATGTCCTGTCATGTACCAAAAGCAGACAATAACATGAAAAAAGGAAGCAAAAATTGTTTAGCTTTAAGAGTACAGTTTAAGAAGCAATTTACCCTGTAAATTGGATCACCAGTGATCTCATATCGCATTTGGGCTCCTACAACAATTGGAATACGAGCGTTGGCATGAAAACCAGAAAGACTACCAGCCTGCAATAAATCATGATCAATGAACTCCTAAATCAAAAGTATTTTTTACTACTTATAAAATATTGGTAAATAAATCTCTATTTTTCAAACAATCAGTAATTTAATTATCTTTTCTCATGAACTATACCTCGAAATACTTATCAATAAATCATACCAGATAATAATGAGAAACAATGAACACACCTTCAATGCAAGCGAACCTAGAAAGCAAGGCTTGTCAAAAAGATGAGCTAAAGTCAAATGCTTCTGATCACCCTGCAATAAGTTGATCAGTTTAGCTAATTTAATTTACATCAGAATTGCTAAGAAAGCGATCGCTCCATTTCAGTTTAGATTATAATTGGGCGGTATATATAAGCTTAATAAAGTTACTGATCACTTCAGACGGCCTTTAAGCTTTCCAACCACTGTTCTCCCCTTATAAAAAAATAATAGTAATATAAATATGACATGTAAATCCTTACTGTTATAGTGTACAACTTATAGAGAACATCATTCATGCCTCCGGTTTCTTCATTAAGGGATTGCCAATGCCTTTCTATACTGTACTTCTGTATAACGTTTTACACACGATTCCAAAGTATTCGGCCATCCAAACAACCATTTTCAATGCTTGCGAATTATTAGCATATGAGTACTGATCTAACAACCCTGCCATTATCTGTTGTGAAACATTATTGATAATTCTATTAACACTGAAAGCAAACCGAGAAAATAACTATAACAACGGGTAGTTATAAATATGTGTACCTTATGGATGGTGTAATATGGTGCCCAAACAACCTGAACGGCTTCAAAGCGATCAAAAAATTCACTTGGAAAAGCTGATAAATACCCGGTTCCAGTTTTATTTTGACAAGCAGAAAGAGCATTCACCAATGCTGTCATTTTCTGGTAGAGAGTGTCATTATGCGTACTTGCCCACATTAACGCTGATGCACTAAGATAATGCCCTGCACAAGATTATATATGGAATTGGAGCCAAAACAATGTAGAAATGGAAGCGTATCTTGGTCTTAGTGACGAGACTTAGAATGTTTACAACCATTTCCGTACAACACATGAAAAAAATACAACATGGAAATTATACTAACCTACGAAATGTCCTCGAAGCTCTACATCAGGAGCCTCCTACCCTCCATAAGGTTTGCCGGGGGTCGGTAAACCTGCCTGCTTTCGGAAGCTCCAAACTAGTCGATCAACGTCTAAAAGCAGCAAATATTCCATGTATTGATTCCGGATCAACACGAACATCGTGAAGAGAAACTTCTCTGAGAAAATCAGCACCGTTCATTTTACCACTGATTCCATCCCCACCCTTCACTGTTCTATATAGCACAGCCCAATCGAACTTCTCTTGTAGTGATGGTTTCTTGTTTAGAAGCTTCCTTGGAAGTAGATCGGTGTCAAATGGTGATGATGTGAAAGTTCTTTGTACAATGTTCTGTTGTCTGAAGACATGAGATGAAAGCGTAGTGTATGAGAAGAGAGCTGAGTTGGTATGTTAGTGCATTCTTTTGCATAGGCACAAGAAGAAAGCAGTACTAAGAGAAGAGCACAGGTCGATATATTGGTTGAGCTTTCTTTCTCCTTCATCGTTAGATGGAGAACAGATTCAAATTATGATCAAGGTATATTAGTATTTAGTAAAAAAATAGTAGAGTGTGAGTTAACAGTGGAATCAATTCCCCTATATATATACACATACACAAGATTTGGAGATGGAGGGACTGGTCCCAGCTATTAATTACTCTGCCCCAACTTACGTGTATCCATGTCCATACTTATCACAATCATTTATTTCTAATGCATTGATTTATTAATTATTTAATTAAATAAAATTAATGGTGTTGATTTCAATGGATAGGGGCAAATAAGGTTTCGAACAAAACGAACCGGTCCCAGCTAAAAATCAACTCTCCCTTATTCCAACTTACATGTCTCACGTCCAGGGGCGGAGGCAGTATATGGCCAGATGGAGCTCATGCCCTATCTCATTTTTTGCAATTCCTTTACAAAATATATTTTATATGCAAGTAGCCCGAGCTAAAACAAATTTTTTGCCCTACCTGATATAACATGCTGGCTCCGCCACAGGTCACGTCCATACTTGATCACAATCATTTATTTCTGATGCATTAATCAATATAGCGACAGATGATACACTTAAGTTGAGGATAAATGAATTGTTTCCCTCTTCGTCCAATGCATTTAATTTTACGTTAATGGATGTCTGTTTATGGTAATTAATTAATTAAATAAATAAATGCACCTCTTTGTCTACTGCATTTAGATTTAGTTTTATCTTAATGCATGTCTATTTATAGTCATATTATTAATCAAGCCATTTGCATGATTCTAATGAATGCAAAGAAAAATAAAGTATGGGTTGATTTATTGTTCATTCCTATTTAGAATATATACAAGTTTAGCTTAAAATAACTATTTTTATGCACTATAATTCTAGGCATGCCTGTTATCATCATGCCTTAGGATGTTGCTAGGTTCATCATTATATTTTGAAGGGGATTGGATGCTACTTTGGATCACTCCTTGTTGTGTAGATGTTTGTTTTCCCACTTTGACTTTTGGTATTAGTACTTGTTATGGATATTATTCTCCACAGTGGTTATATATTCCAACCTATATCCTTCATGTGAAAATCATTTTTATTTGCTATGTATTAACAATTATTTTATAATTTTAATGACTTGGTACAAATCCTTTTGTAAACTGTATATGTTAAAGTATGGTTGTTTATTTTATTTTATTTTATTTTACTATAATATTTAATATTAATATGTTGTTATGTATGTCATGCGTTTGAACACAAAGCCCATTGCATCTAAAGTTAGACATCTTTATCAGTAGATTGGTGGTCATTAGCACATCAGTCTCTTTTAAAAAAACAAGTGGTTAATTTATATAAGTTTTGAACTCTGTAGTTAATTGAACATTTATTGGCTAGAAAGTAATTTTCATGACCAGGAGCTACCCAAATAAACATGAATTAATATATGTTAATATATGTCGAAGAAGAAGCTAGCTCTGCCTGCCTCTGATGATCTCGGCTGTGGATCTGCTCTCTCTCGTGGAGCTGCTGCTGAAAACTTGGACTTACCTGCTGCTGTTCAATGCATGCCCTCCTTGAATTTTGTATGCGACCCGGTCGCGTCAGCTGTAAGTGATAACCCTATTTCCGACCTTTTGGACGATTTAAACTCTCCGCTGGCGATTGCTGGTCTCGATGTTCCTGTCGGAACTCTGGGTTTGAACCCGTTATCTCCTATGCTACCGAACGAAGGTAATATTTCTTGGACTCAAACTTTGGTTGGGTTGAATATTGGTTCTGGTGTTGGTGAATCCGAGGCAGAGCAGTCTGACTTTGCTCTTGCGTCTGCTTGTGTTGTAGAAACTGATGACCATGTATCTTTGATTGATGCTAATGTGTTCAACATGGCTAATAATGGGTTAACTATGGGTAGCACATCAGGTGCTTGTATAAATGCCATAGACAATATTCCTCTGTCTGCTGATTCTCATGCTAATCCGTTAGTCCCTCCTCTGCCACGGCCGGCTTCAAAGTGGTCATCTTTGTTTTCCAAGCTGCCTAATAATGCTGGTATGCATTCGCCTCGTCGCTTTGATATAGTTGAGAATGAGGGTGTGATGATTCCGCCCATGGAAGTGATTGAGGCCGGCGTGGATTTTTGGAAAGAGCACTTGGTTGGTTTCTTTCTTGACTCCAATCCTCTCTATCATTTAGTTAAGGCGAGGTGCAACCAGGCGTGGAAGCCTATGGGGGGTTTGAGTGTTCACTTTGATAATGAAATGTTCTATTTTAAGTTCTCGCGTAGTGATGAAAGACAACGTATTCTAGAGGCCAATCCAATTCTTATTGATGGGAAACCATTCATTATCACAACTTGGAGTCCTTCTATTGATCGTGTGAAGGAACAAGTTTTATCTATTCCTGTCTGGGCCCACTTTTCTCATATTCCATCTGTTCAGCAGCCTCTTATCGGGATCGATTGGCTAGCTGGTCTAGTAGGTAAGGTGATATGCTATGACGCCAGTATTGTGGCCAGAAAGAAATTAGTCTATGCCAAAGCTCTAATCGAGATTACTCCTGTCAAACCTTTGCCTAAGGTTTTAAAGGTCAGATTAGATGAGAGCCATGTAGCTGAGGTCAGAGTTTGCTATAGTTGGAAACCTGAGATTTGCACGTCTTGTCAGTCCTTTGGCCATCGTGCAGATACATGTTCTAGATCGGTTGTTCCCTTTGTTGACCGGATTCCTCTTCCTCGTCCGCCTGTCCGGAAGTGGGTTCCGAAGGTTGCTCCTGTAGTTCCCTTAGTTGATGCACCAGTAGCTCCCATTGTTATAGCTCCCATTATGGATCCTCCTGCTGTTGCTTCGCTTTGCGTAGCTCCATCTATTTCTTCGCCTGTTATAGCTCCATCTTTTAGTTCTCCACCTTCGGCCCTAGAGGTGGTTCCTTCTGCTACCACGTCTGATATTATTTCTTGGAATTCTGATGAACGTGCTTGGGTTCACGCTCCTTTTGATATGAGATATTCGCCAGAGAGTGACACTTTTTATGCATTTATCAGTGATATTGGGGGAGAGAGTCGGTTTCTTATCTACCATATTGAGGGAGATGGTTTGTGCCTTACTAGGGTTGGTGAGATTGGTGAGGAGAACAAAAGTAAGTTTTATGATGTCACATGGGATAGGAAATTTATTTACTCTCCTGACTCAATAGGTTATGATCCACGTCTAGCTGCTCTCTTCTCAGGTTTTTCACGTGTTATTGGTCCTTCGGCGGATATTGGTCGTGATTGTTCTTCCTCTTCCAAGGAAGCTTAGTCATGCTGTTATAGTAGTTTAGGCTCTTTTGTCTAGCTCATGTGCTTTTTATTTTTTCTTTTGGGCATCTTGCCCTTTATTTGTTCTGCGCATGTGCAGAGCACCTGTTTTCCCATTATATATACAGTGGCACGACCCACTTTAAAACCGGCTAGCTTTGCTAAAAAATAAAAAAATAAAAAATTTCATGACCAAAACCATAAATATTAGGGACGTTTAGAGAAGAAAAAATGCCTTTAATATTGCAGATACAACTCAGTATAACCATTAAAAGTTTTTTATGATTATGGGAGGTAAAATAACATTTAAAATTAAAAATCCCATCTCTGAATTTAATTATGGATAAATTATGTGTTTTTTCTTCTAACACAATGGTTGCTCACAGTGAGAAAAGTAATAAAATTTCAATTAAGAACTTGGACAATAGTGACATTAGTTGCTATCAATAATTTTTTAGATGCATTTATATTCTTTTTTGATTGAAGTATTTATCATCCTTTCATAAGCCTGTCAATGGATATTGAAAACATTTGAAATCCTTTCTCATTCGTATCTGAAAAGTAAATAAATATCCAATGTCTGGAAAAATGGATACGAATGCGAATATGGAAGCATCCGCATCCGAAAATTATCCATATGGTTTTCGTTAAGATTGCAGTTTATATATTTAGTTTAGTGCAATTAAAGATATATATATTTATTGTTTTATTAAATTAGTAGTTTATATTTTATGCAATTTATACGTATTAACTACTCAAAATTATTAATTATCATCGTATTTGTTTCTTTTTTATATTTTTATAATCAACCGATTGAAAAAAATTATGTTAAACCAAAATTTTCTACTTAAGTCTCTTGATTTATCGATTATTAGCGGATATGATAATTATCTCATATCCGTGTGTATCCACCAATGCAGATATCTGATACTCGAAAATGATTTCAGATATGGAAGTGGATATGGCACTATCCACATTCGAAAATATTTGTTTACAAGCATATCCTCTCATTACTAAGAGAAGCATAACGTATCAATGGTAATTATCAATGTCATACCAACACTACGTCAACACGACATCTGTACATTGATGGTCATTACTATGCCATCGCTAGAGCTACCTAGAGCTACTGTGACGACCCGCACTCGACACCCTCTGAATCCGACAATAAACCACACATGTTTGAACCAGAGTGCACCGATTGCAGATAATCATGAGAAAGAAAAGAGAGGGTGAGAAGAAAGAGAGAAGAAAGAAGGAGAGAAGAGAAGAAAAAGAGAGAAGCAGAACCAAAACAATACAGAATCTCACATCGCAGCGGAATAAAATACAATATAGATCAATAATCTTTTCAAAGAGAAACTGTAATATACATAAACCAATATCAGAGTACACAATAAGTAATCATCAACTTGGACAGTTATAATAACATGTCCTCACAAATGCTGATGATTTACAACAACAACAATCATTAGCAATGCCATGCAGCGGAATAATAAATAGATACGTGTAATATGACATGAAGATCTCCAGCTCGTCTGCTGAAGCTCCAAAAGCACCAAAACTGCACCTGTAAATATACTCGGTCTGACCCGAGCATTGAAAGGGAAGAACGCCCGGATCAGTCTGGTAAACCAGCGTGAGAAAACACATCTCAACTGAATTTATAAAGTTATCAAAACTTTTCCTTTATCAAAATAAAAGGTATCTCGTAAGACCGAGTCGCAAATAAATACCGACAAAGTTTTTACATTACGATAACCGAACGTCTCATATCAAATCCTCTTATATTATAATAGTGTCTATTGCACACAAATAATATTAAAATAGCTTAAATCGTTACATTGATTAAATTCCAGTATACACGTTGTAATACAAGGCTTTCTACAATAGAAAATGGCAGGCACGTACTGGATTTTGGATTTTCATACAAATGACTAGGTGAAGGAACTACCTTTCCGAAAACTCGGTACACCTCTAGAGGGATGTACCTAGGGTCCAGATACGAGGCGCCTAAACCAACACAAGACCGGCCCACCCCTTCCTGGATAGTACCGAATATGTCATCACTCCGGTCGTTATCGACTTAAAACCCATGGCCACGAGCATACACAACAATAATCAGATACACGACGTCATAGCATGTAAAGATATATCTAGAAGAGTGATGACATCTCCTAATGGGAGCGACCCATTTTAGCCTTGTTGCTTCTATTCTTTTTTCAATCATTTACTGGGGAGTGAGGCCAAAGAGGTATCGATTACCTTTTACATATCACATATCACATCACTTTGAATGCCACATTGTCATTTCCGTTGACTACTAATTGCCTTCCACAAAAATACAACCCTTGAGCTCGTATGTCTCAAGGAGGGTGTTAAGCTAAGAGAAGTTGTCTTCTCTGCCACCACATGATGTACGTTTGTAAAAACCAATGTATGTAATCATAGAAATGCAATGTCAGACACTAGTCCATACAAATTATCCAGGAACAAGACAAACCGAAGGTACTTTCCTACCACATCCTATCGGGAAATCCCTAGGATTAGTAGCGAATAGTCCTTGCATTGGATATTTCATAACGAAGAGACTACTACTACCATATGTATATTGGGATTTTAACCCCAAATGATCAACAAGTAGTCCTTCACTATGAAAATCCTAAACATCAATATCATCGGCCAACCTGCACAATCGTCGTATAAATGTTGGTCCGAAGTGATTTTCAGATAAATGTGATCCCAGTCTCTTCGCACCAACAACGCAAAAGCGTTTCTCAACCTCACACAGAAACTAAGTCTCATAGACTTATCACGTCTCCAACTTTCAACTTGCTATCCTTCGGCCAAGAAGGAAGCTCGGTAGATTGGAGTAATACTCCACGCTACACGAATCTACATCCTCAACACAAACGATAATCAAGCCTACACAGATGGCTACGTACTAAATGTACGACTAAATAGTTCCCACATCAAGTCGAGGAACTAAAATGGACAAATTTGATAGTCGGTTATTTAACTATCAAAGTAACAAACAAAATCTAGCACTTAAGTAATCACTGGGCCTGATTTCATTAATCGTTTATAATTCAAAACACTTCCCAATTATTCACTTCAAAATATCTTTAAAAAGATAATATTCAAAACCATTTCCTTTATTGGATATTTGGAAAACATTTCCATATACTTATTTTAATAATAAGTAAATTTACAAATCATCTTATTTTCAACCCATTTAAATTCCCTTTTAAAATATAACTTTCCAAAACATCCATTTTATATAAAGGATTATTCACTGTCCAAAATCGTGAATAATTCTCTTACCAAATTCATTCTTCTATACATTTAATTTAAAGGATTTTTCATTGTCCAAAATCGTGAATATAACTCCTTTATCGAATTCATTACTTCTAAATATTTAATTTAAAGGATTATTCCCAAAATCGTGAATATAATTCCTTTAATAAACTTACATTTTTAACTTATCAAATTAAATTGATTTCAGATTTATAAACAATGTTTATAAACCCCATTTATATTTTATAAACTTCCATATATAAAATTCCTTTTTAATGAATTTCTATTTCTATCTCATTTATAAGTCAAATATCCAATTATAAGTTAAATTACTTATAAATCTCTTTTATTTGCCAATTCATTCTTTTTATAAATTTAGAAATCTTATTTACTTATAAGATTCAACTATAACTCCATTTTAACACTTACAAAATTCGTTTATAATGCCATTACCTTTTCTTATAAAATATCAATTTTATAAATCTCATATATATATAAAAACCATTTATAATAAATTCAAAATTCTCATTTTAACTTATTTTTAAGAAAATAGTTGACTTCATAATTCCAAAATCATATTTTGATTATATTTCACAAAGCCATAATTTTTATAACATAAAAATTATAGCTTTTACTTATTTAAAATAAATCCATTCCTTAAAAAAATTCAAAAAATCATATATTTCCAATATCACTTTGAAACCCTTATTAAATTGAAATCATCAATTTAATATTTTTAAATTCTCCAAAATAAGGCCAATGCTACAACAATACTAGAAAAAGGCATTCACATAAATCATAACAATCACGGCATCTAAATATCATATATCACATGATAACAGCATATATCACAATATCTGTAAATAAAATCAACAACGGTGAGGAATGCAGTTGGATCCCTTCAACCTGTCACCTGCAACAAATATACATATTAGAAAATCTATACAATGTCTGCTTCGAGGCAGACGCGCGTACAAAGGGTCATCCGCACATACACGGGAACGTATAGGGTCTCATCTACTCCAATAGGTAGGAAATATATCCAAATCAATCAATATATATATAATATATCATATATCATCCAAACAATCATAAATAAATTTATTCTCACTAATATAAAAATATCAGTGAGTCGGAAAGAGTAAGTTGTACTCACTTTGGTTCCAATAGCAGTTGCAGTGTTTTATTCCGAATAAAATTAAACGCGCGTTTAATTTTACCCAAAATTTACACTAGCTCCAATCAACTCCAAACCAGCTCTAAAATGTAGTGCTCGTCAATATGGACCCAACATAATTTGTTTCGTCAAAAACGGACCTCGTATGAAGAAGTTATAACATTTTAAACATCACACGATTTAAATTATAATTTAATTTACAATTTTTATTTTATTTTAATCTATAATTCATCTCGGCCGTTCGATTTGCTTCCTGAAATCAGGGCCGATGTTTTCATCTTCTTCCCCAGGTATATTCGAACGTGAATAAACCCATACCCGCCATCATCCCATCGAATTATACTCCTCCATCTCGACGCTTTAGCCCGATCAACCACCTCCATTCGAAAGGCCATCATGAGCTCCACCATCACCTTGGACGACGGCAAACTCGGTCCCCCATATGTGTAGAAAATCGTATCCAAACAACGAATGAACGCGAGCAATTCCCTCCTCGTACAACACTCGAAAGCCCATCATCGCCGTATGGATTGAAAGATCTTGTCTAGCACTTCAATGTTGTAGTTGAATGTTTCTTCTAATTGTTAATGGATTGAGAGAGATTGAGGGGAAAAGAATCGAGCATTTTCGGCCATTGAACTGTTTATGGCGGCTAGGGTTTGATAATTAGGGTTTGTGAAAAAATAAAGTTATGAAGTCCTTTTATAGAAAAGTTCGCGACACTATTCATCCGAAAATTTTTCGAACTCCAATCGAAGCGTGCCGCCTGCCGTTTATAATGTTTTACCCCTATTCCGAACATAATGGAATATATATCGAGAGCCAATTCGATTGTATTTGGAAGATAGGTTTTCGAATCGAATTATTGAAATTTAAAATTCACTTAAACAAATTTCTACGCGTTTCAGCTCACCACGACTAAACCGTAAATCTGATTGATACGAAATTTGAAATCCTGCAATAATATAACATTACGGATTCAATGAAACTAGTTTCGTCAAAATCCGAGACCGTATGAAAAATGACTATTTTTACACGTTAATTAAATATTAAAATTTCCAATTTCTATAAATTAACTTTTAATTCAATTTTAAAAGTTTACTAATTCTATTCTGATTCAATTAGAATTTAAAACAATTTTATAAATAATTTTTATTCACATTAGGTTCCAATTTCAATTATTTACACAATTCAAATATTAAATTAACAATTTAATTATCCAAATAAATCCTTATATTTGAAATATAAGTTATTCAACTTGTAAAATTTACCTTTCGATAAATAAATTCAATTAAATATTCTAAATTTAAATGACTAAAAATCTGGGTCATTACAGCTACGCTAGTGCAAGTGAATTTTTGATGCCTTTCCTATGTGTTACACCATAATTTCTACAAAGTACAAATTATGAACATTCGAAAGGAAAGTTCCTTGGCTTGTAATTCCAACACCCAGTATTTAGTTTCCAACAAGAGCATAAATACAGAACTTTGGATCCGAGAGCATGTGATCCAAGAACATGAATCGAAGCATCAACCGAGGTCAAGATCATTTTTCAGCTGAAACAAAAAGCTTAACCAAGAGCAGCAGTTTCCTATAGGGGTGGGCATTTAACCGACTTAACCGACAATTTCGGTTAACCGACATCATTGGTTAACCGACCGACCATAACCGAATATTTCCAGTTCGGTTAACGGTTAACAAAATCTGATCTGTCGGTTAACCGTTAACCGACCAAAAATTTTAGCTTTTTTTATACAGTCCAAAACCACCGTTAGCCTATTTGTTAACAGCCCATACCCGAACCGATCGTTATTAGTTAGCGTGCCCTAATATTCTCCTTTCTAGATCCAATTCTCATTTCTAATAATCATAAAAAAACGAGAAAAGGCGAAACCTAGATCTACACGACATTCATCTCGTTTGCTAATCACTGATGTTCGCAACGTTTTGCGCTAGTGATGACCACCATTTGAGATGGTTTAGAAATTAATGGCTTCAAAAAGGAACAGAGGGAATGTGAGTATACTTTTCTGTTCATTAAATTCTAAATTAGTGCAATTAGTAATTACCGTGTTCGATTCTATTGATCTACTATACTTATTTGAATTAAGTTCTGCTACTCTAGTCCATATACTTACCAAATTCAGTTCGATATGTATATGTAATTAAGTTGTGAATCGATGTAAATAGTGACTTAATAGATGAATCTGCTTTAATTTACTGAATCTGTTAGATTTACAAATTTATGCTTAAAATTTGTTCGCTAAGAGAACGGTATATATCACCATTTTCTTCCAATAATGCAGCGTTGATGATTCTTTGGATAGACTTTTGTTAACAATGAAATGTTTTTATTAATTATCTTTCAATTTGCTATAAAGGTATATAACTATTTCCAAATTAAGTTCAAACAAATAGTCTTAACATAGCATATTTTGAAATTAATAATCTATTTTATCAACTTTTGGCATAGTCTGTTCAATAAAGATTTTTCATATATTATTATTATTTTATATAGAAGCAAATCACCTTGTGTTATATTATACATGCCTTTTTTCTTCTCCCTGTTCAATGGAACTACTATCCATCTATCAATTATACAACACAATTGCTTTGTACCTGAGTTCTTTTTCCATTTATCTAATATATATTTCCATTTAGTTGATACATTTATTTGATACTATGCAGTCAATTGCATTTTTTACATGCCTTAGAATTTAGTTAATAGTCAATGACTAAATTATGTCTTAAACAATCATGAAGGTTCTTTAACCAAAAATATCATAAAGCTTGGCATATATGTTTTTTTCCTTAGAAAAACAGCAAAAGTATCCCCAAACAGTTTAACAGTGACACTGTGATTGAAGTTGAGGGAGGTGCATACAAGAACTTTAAGTAAAATGTTATTGCTCTTTAAAGCTATTCTTTAGTCCATAGTTAGTACTTAGTTGTGATGATATGGTCATGGTGACAGTACATTATTAGCTTGGAAATGCATTTCTATTTTAAATTATGTTGTCAACAGCTATAATTTAACACTTTAAACATAATGTACAGTTTTATGTTTAACAAATAGAAGCAGACAAATGCCAAAATGTTACAATTACCATAAACTGATGGTTTCTTATTTTAATTTCTAAGTTTAAGTTGAAATTAGTTAAATAGGTATGGCTATTTGTCCAAAGTGGATTTGATCCAAACACACACAACAGCCAACACGTAGAAAATTGAATAAAGTTTACAGTTTACAGTTTACACATTCAAGCCTTTACTGGGTTTTATATAATCTTATCACTTTTATGATTATCATCCGTGTTTTATCATCAGTGATTCAGTTTCATTATTAGTTTGGAGCTTGGAGTTTTCTTATTGAGTTGTTGAGCTGTTAGCTGTCACGGTGAGCTTCATCATCAGTTTCTTGTCGAGTTGCCAAGGTGCTGAGTTTCAACTTTGTAGTAACTTACTAACTTTGTGATAACTTTGTAGTAACTTTGGTCTTTGGTAATGTATGTAATCCACGTAATTATTGAGGTGTTGTCTTTGCCTCTTTGCCTCTTTGGACTCTGGTCTTTGTTAATATGGTTGTTGAGTTTTCATTGTCTGATTAATATTTTTTGTATTGTTATGTAATATATGATGAACTCTAAGTTTTTGCTCTGGTCTGTTATGTGGAGTTGGTGATTAATATTTAGTATACTATTATGCTGAGCTGTAATATAACAATGCTACTGCGTTACTGGTTGTACTTGTTTGTATCAGTTTCCATTTATTTTTAACTGTTAATTGCGGTTAATTATTTGGTTAATCATAGTTAACTGATTGTTCGTTAACCGGTGAAGCTTAATCGATTAACCGATTGGTATAGGCGGTTAACTGTGGTTAAAAATGAGCGGTCCGGTCGGTATAAAGCATCCCTTTTCATTTTCAGTTCGGTTAACCGAACCGTATAATTTAGTCGGTTAAATCGGTTAATTAACCGTTCGGTTAACCGACCGTGCCCACCCCTAGTTTCCTAGACCAAAGGCAATTTAGCAAATATCAACAATCAATGGCTCAGATAACCCAGGTTGAGACCAACGGTCAGGATATATGAAAGATATCCAAGAAGCTATATATAAAAGCATCACGTCAGCAATCCACGTCAAAATGCACTCAACCAGATGACGATAAACCTTCAAATCTAAGCCGCACATAGCAAGTCAGGTCATCAATTCAAAAAGAAGGCTCTCCACTAATGGCGTTACAACATATTGGCTATAAATAGGCAGCAATCCTAAGGCACAAGGGATCTTCTAGCATGAAAAAGAACTGACATAAAATCATATAGTACTTTCCTTTATTATAGCTCTATTCACAAACTCATTAATGGTGGAAGTACCTAGATTCAATGTAATAAGCCTCTCGGCTATATAAAGTGACTAAATAAGGAAAGAACAGTGGACGTAGGGACTTTCGACCCGAACCACTATAAAATCTCGGCGTTATTTACTTTCTCCACTTTACCTTCCTTGCATTTATTACCGTGACATTGCGGCCCAACATCCTATAACCTAAGCTTGATTAAACCACATCTTGGTAATCTCCTTGTTGGGTCCAGTATTCCAATTCGCTTTCGGAGCTATACCTTGGGACCTCGGGGTGTTAGTGTAGACGAAAATTTGCACTAACATTTTTGGCGCTAGAAGGAGGGCTCGATCCTTCGAACCTTGTTTCTTCTCGAAAGTCATCTGAACGTTTCAATCAATTATGACTAGTTTCGAAAATGAAGAAGTCATCTTAGAGGTGCCCCTCAACCTTCGTCTTCAACTCAATGAGAAAGACAACAACAAAAGATTGGTCACCCTCATTTCGGGGAAAGAAAATGGCAAAGAAAATGATCCTGTCTATGAGCTTCAAACTTCTCAGATCAGATAGCTTTCGGACTATCTTCAAGAATCCCTCCAGGAATCGGCCCAACTCCGAAAGATTGTTAAGACCCTAAATAGTGAAGTCAGGAATCTTTGCACCGAATTGTTAAAATACACTGGTTTGGCTTCTTCCAATAGGACAACCCTCCAAGTCACTCAAGGTGGAGAGCCTCAAAAGAAATTGAAGTGGGATCAGATTCTTACTCCACTCAACCAAAGCTTGTCTCGGATATTTCTAGAAACTCGTGAACTTCTCTTACCAAGATTACCTACCATCAAAGGAAGAAGACCTGAAAAGTGAAAAGTATTATATCTATCATTTCATAAACGGGCACGAGATGGATTAATGCCTAAAGCTTTCTTACGAGATCGGGAAGTTCATACAAAAATGGAAGTTAACCAAATTTATTAAACGTTATTTTTAATATTTTGTTTCAAAATTATTTACTTTTTTCCATTTTTATGACTCTAGGAATATCTCGTATTACTCTTGCCAAATGAGTACATATGGTGCTTTTCTACAAAGATGAAGTTGCAAGAGGAATCCTTTTTACTAAACTCCCTCGATCAAATGGAGGATATCAGTTCTATTAATATGCTCTTCTCGATTATAACCTCTTCCGCAAAAGTTTCAACTCTAAAGGATACCCCATGATTTCGGATTTCTTGAAGCTTAATCAATAGGTCTCGTTTTCTTTTTTCGATGCATCCTCCTTCGGCATAACCATGATTACCAAGTCTTTACTCTAAAAGTGCGTTCAAGTCTCGGCATTTACAGTATCTCTTTTGGTGTGTCCTCTTCCTTTAAGAACTCTTGCATATCATACGTGCATTTAGGATTTAAGGGCTGAAACTCATCCATTAATCTGACAAGATTGACGAAGAATTTCATTTTTTCTAAAAATTATATATATAAATGATAATAAAATAAAATAATAACAAAGACACAAATTCGGATCAAAATTTCTATTGAAAAATGTGATTTATAAATTATGTGATTTCAAAAGGTCTTTTACAAAATGGACCGAAAGCCCCCTTTTCAAAGGATTCATATTTCCCTTTTACCAAGTTACAACTAGCTTCTTGTATGGTCGTTAACTTAAAATAGATTTTAATGGCCAACACCCGTCAAAAGAGGTTGTAGATGGCTGATATCCGCCAAAAGTGGTTGTGGATGGCCGATACCCGCCAAAAGTGGCTATAGATTTGGATCCAATGATAAGTTGGTAAACCTCACCATAAGAGCACCTCCATAGTGATGCGCTACAAAGTGTACGGCCATATCACCTAGGTTCAAAAAGACATCGAAAAGCAGAATGAATGCTGATAGTGAGTCATGGTCAAATGGTATCATATGTTGGGTAGATCCCCAATTAGATTACAATATTGGGTAGATTCCCAATAATAGTGAGCCATGGTCAAATAGTACCATGCATTAGGCAGATTCCTAGTTGGATCAAAATATTGGGTAGATTCCCAATAATAGAGAGCCATGGTCAAATAGCACCATATACTGGGTAGATTCTTAGTTAGATTAGAATATTTGATAGATTCCCAATAATAGTCAACCATGGTAAAATAGTACCATGCACTGGATAAATTCCTAGTTAGATTAGAATATTGGGTAGATTTCCAATAATAGTAAGCCATGGTCAAATAGTACCATGCACTGGGTCGATTCCTAGTTAGATAAGAATGTTGAGTAGATTCCCAATGGTAGTGAGTCATGAACAAGTAGTATCATGCATAAGATTAAAAATGAGTAGATTTCCAATATGGATATAATGCTAAGGAAAAGTTCCTAAGTTAAGATATCGAGTAGATTCTCAATAAACCGAAAAGAGGTAAAGGTGAGCATAGAATCAGAATAAGACAAAACTCTTAATTGTGCCACTATGTTGGCTCTGGATAAGAATCCAATGACAAAATTTGGTTTGGTCCAAAACCTTGCTTTGACAAAAGTACACCAGGGGAAAGAGATATCCCACAAACGAAGATTCTAAAAGCACAATCAAGCAAAGTGACTGCATATGAAATAAAATCGAAAGGAGTAAAGTTCCTATACATATAATTTTTTCAAGAAGATGTTACAAGGGATAAGCTGAGAACAGCGCCTAATTTAGTAAGGAAATAATATTACGAAAGCCAGATTACAAAATCGAGAGCATCAGAAGATAAAGTATAAAAACGAAAAGAGGATATCCTCCCAAATGAGCAAGTTGAGATGGCAAGTTAGGGCTCTCCAAAACCATCTCAGTTTCACAATCTCGAAATTAATTTATTAGCAACACCATCCTTAGCCTACTTTCCTCTCTTCATCTAAAAGGAATGGTGGTATCATCTCCCAAGGTCGGATATTGGTTTCGGGCTTACTCTTCTCCGAAGTAAGGCGACCGTTAATTTTTAGACCTAGCTTTGACTCAAGGAAATTACTCTCAACCTCAAAGGCCTTTATAGTTACATTTAGCTCTTGAAGTTCAACTATCTTGTCCTCATAACAATGGTGAAGAGAAGCATAGTCTTGCTGAGTTTTTGAGTAGTTTAGGCAGGGTACTTCCTAAGGAACCTCAACTTAAGATTAGTAAAGAGGAAGATGGGAAATAAAGGAGAACTCCACTTCAGCTACTCCAGCTTGAAATACTATATGACAATTGCATCGTATAAGATCGAATGGAAATTCAAACATTATAAAGTCGTCAAAAGGGTTTCATTCAGAAAATTATACAAGACAAAAATTATAGAAGTCACTATAACAAGGATAAAGGGATAAGGTTGAAATCAAAATTAAGACTAAGTTGTACTAAGAGCACAAAATAACCTAGTCCAATGGTTAAAAGATGAAACCCCCGGTCTCGCTTTCCCTGGATTCGGATTCAGTCTCCTCTCCGCTATCAATGACTACTGTAGAAGCTTTCTCGCACTTCCATGAGGGTTTATGTCCGATGAATTTAGCAGAAGGAAGTAGTAGACCTTGAACTTTTAGTTTGCTTTCGGTAGGAATCTAATGTCGGTAACGTTGTAAATATGGGATCTTTATGACTTCTTTGTACCTATCTTTAAATTGATTGGTGATAGCCGAGTCATCACTCTTCTCAGGTCTCACTGTTTGAAATTTAATCAAAAAAGATAGCACAATCTTGGATATGGATAAGACTAAAAGGAGAAAAAATAATCAAGAAAATACCAGCATTATTGAAAGAGGTGGCTATTCGATCGAAAGGGGCCTTAACAAAGAACCACTAACGTGGTGTTATTTTGTGAACGAGTCCTTTATAGGAGATGGCCGTAAAAATTTGAGAAAATACATAGGAAATTCCCAAATAGTCTTAGATTCTAGCAGAGTAAACATGTAGTTGATCTTAATAACATATACATCCCAATAGCCTTTTTCGAAGTATAGAATCGCCATGGCAGATAAAAACGAATAGGAAGTAGCCAAATTTTGAAAGGGATTAATGCGATAAAATTCCAAGACATCGACAAATAAAGGGGCTAAAGGCAAGAAGATCCCGTGTTCTAAATATTCGATGGACTATGTAAAATACCCTACTGGAGGATTGCTAATATGCATTCCGGAGCCAGGAGCGATCGTCTCGACTCCTAAAATCCCATAAGACGACAAAACTTCATCGAGATCTTGCCGAATTTTGATTAAATTTCAAAACAAGAATTAAGCAAGAATTGAGGGGCAAGGTGTCCAGTTATCAAAAGGAAAATTGGCATTACCCCCAAAACAAGAATTGAGCAGGTTAAAACCTATAAGAACCTAAGTCTAATTCTTGATTAAGCAATAAAAGAAGGAATATCAATGAAGATATCGACAATTTTGATAAGAATAATAAAATTGAAAAGAACTTACTAATTCAAGAGCAGATATCAAAGGAAGGACCAAAGGGAGCTTAAAAATATCAACGGTGGTTTTACAATTCAAATAGGTAAAAAGAGGAGAGAAAACGGAAAAGTCATTTATATTAAAAAGGAACAGCACAGATTGAAGAAAGAGAAGTTTTCCACCATAGATTTAGTTTAACAAATGTCCATGAAAGACTATCAAGGGGTCAGCTCGTCAAATGCTAAGTTATCCTTGCACAGGAAAAGAGAAATGCTTTTTGAAGATAACCAACCAACTACCAACATTTGGACTAACATTTAATGCAAGATCAGAACACATCCCTTCAGCGGTCCAGTCCCGAATGATCACTACGAGTTCATACTACAAATATCATTTTGACCTCACGGTCCCAGAATAGATTTCACCTCTCGGTGCCGATATGATTTTGCTTACCACTTAGCCTAAATGGCTTCAAGTTATAAGCGGGATTTTAAAAGTTTTGACCTCACAGTCTCAAATTAGATTTTGCCTCTTGATAATCAAACAATTTCGCATATCACTTAGCCTAGATGGCTTCAAGTGACAAGCATGATTTCAAAAATTTGGACCTCACGGTCCTAGAATAGATTTCGCCTCTTGACGCCGAAATGATTTCGCTTATCACTTAGCCTGGATGGCTTCAAGTGATAAGAATGATTTCAAAAGTTTTGTCCTTACGGTCTTAAATTAGATTTCGTCTTTCGATGCTCAAAAAATTTCCCTTATCACTTAGCTTGGATGGCTTTAAATTACAAGCACAATTTTAAAAGTTTTGACCTCATGGTCTCAAATTAGATTTCGCCTCTTGGCGCTCAAACAATTTTGCTTATCACTTAGCTTAGATGGCTTCAAGTGTACGATTTCAAAACTTTTGACCACATGGTCTCAAATTAGATTTCGCCTCTGGGCGCTCAAACAATTTTGCTCATCACTTGGCTTAGATGACTTCAAGTGAAAAGCATGATTTCAATAGTTTTGACCTCACGGTCTAAAATTTGATCTCGCCACTAGGCGCTAAAACAATTTCGCTTATCATTTAGCCTAGGTGGCTTCAACTGACAAGCACGATTTCAAAAGTTTTAACCTCACGGTCTCAAACTCGATTTCTTCCCTCGGTGCTCAAACAATTTCGCTTATCACTTAGCCTAGATGGCTTCAAGTAATAAGCATGATTTCAAAAGTTTTGTCCTCACGGTCTCAAATTAGATTTCCCCTCTCGACGCTCAAACAATTTTGCTTATCACTTAGCCTTAATGGTTTCAAGTGACAAGCACGATTTCAAAAGTTTGGCCTCACGGTCTCAAATTAGATTTCTCCTCTCGACGCTCAAATAATTTTGTCTATCACGTAGCTTAGGCGGCTTCAAGTGACAAGCACGATTTCAAAAGTTTTGACCTCATGATCTCAAATTAGATTTTGCCTCTCGGCGCTCAAACAATTTTGCTTATTACTTAGCCTAGATGGCTTCAAGTGACAAGCATGATTTCAAAAGTTTTAACCTCACGTCTCAAATTAGATTTCATCTATCAATGCTAAAATAATTTCGCTTATCATTTAGCCTAGATAGCTTCAAGTGACAAGCACAATTTTAAAATTTAGACCTTATAGTCCTACTAAAACCATGCCTTCCAACCCAAAATTAAATTTTAATTTCAAGATAACCCAGTTTTCTTATAATAACGCACAGATATAGGCATTATGCCATTACTAATAGTCTTCAAACCCGATCTCTATGTAAGATTAGATCTAGATGGGTGAAGCATGGTATCAATGTATTTTCGCCTTTGGGCACTAATTTTAATTTCCAGAAGCCTTTAGACGGGGTTAGATTTCAAATTACTTTCAAAACCCTCTAAACAAGGTTAGATCTTTATAAGTTGTCTAGGTAAGAAGATGTTTTATAAAGTTCTCAGAACACTACTTTGCCCGAAAGCTTAGGATCAACCTTGTAATGACCTGAAAATTTTAAGGGTTTTAATAACGTAATTAACTGAATTTTTGTGAAATTTTAAATAGTTGAATTTGGAAATAAAAATTTGATATTTGGTATGCGTCTATTTAAACGTAGCAAATACCAAATTTTCATCAGATAATATGGAAGTTTATTTTGTTGTGCAATTTTCAACTTTAATTTAAACCAGTTAATATCTGATGAAATAAATTATTTTCGAAATCTGAATATTTTTATATAATAAAAATGTAAACTATTTTTTGAATGAGACGTCACGATTCGTTTCATCAAATTAGGACTTCTCTAGCTTCGTTTATCTTATTTTCAGCGAATTTGCAGCCGTTTGGCAGCGAATATCGACTTTTGATAGGATGGTCTTATTGCTCATATATGTGTACCATTCTGATCGTCTCATCGTGCCGATCTTCATAATATATTCATTTGTATATTTCAGAGTTCGGTACGCGACAAAATCGGTAAAACGATCGTCCGTACCGGTTCTGCATTTGGGTCTTTTAAGTTTCCAGTGCCCTTTCATTGTCTACCGTTCGAAAAACAAAGAGACACCTGTTTCATATTCCCAACTATTCAACTTCTGAATTTTGTCATTCCTCTCTATTCAATATTTTCTGGTTCCAATATAATTTCTGGTCCGTTCATTTCATTCGTTCTCTTACTCTCTGATTTGGTTCTGTCTTCTACAACAAACAAAAGGAAATTTATTATATACAAAGCTTATATATATTTACTTCGTGGAGGTTGTACTTGTCTTCTTCCCTTCGAATTTAAACAGCTTATCCCCTCACCATTTTAAAACCCACTCTCACCTTTCCTCTTCGCCATCAACCACGCATCACCCCTAACCGCCGCATCCTTCTGTTTCCACTCCTCACCGAACGCAACTGCAGAACCGAGTTCCCTTCCCACACAACCCCTTCCTCTGCCACTGCTCAGCACGCGTCCACCATGGCAGCCGCACGCCCACATCCTTCTCACAACCTCTGCCTCCATTCTCTTACTCTCCTCCGCCAACACGACCTCCCAGCAGCCCACTCCGAAGCAACGCCAACACAACCGCCGTTTGCCACTACTCCTCTCCGCGATCTGCCACGACCCACAACACAAGCCTGCCCTGCATCTCCACACAGCCCGTACACCCTCCAATGCACGCTCTGACCATTTCACCTTAGGTCGAGACAGCCCCTTCGTGTGCAACAGCTCGACAGCACTGCGCCAGAACCCGCCACGTCCTTCCACCTTCATCTCAAACAACGACAACCTACATCCCAAGTAGCTGATCCGTCTAAGTCTTCCCTCCACCATCACCGCATGGCACAGCAATAGCCCGCCTTCCAATGTCTCCTTGCTTTGCTCTCCATGTCATTAGTTTGCAAACCTCCCTACTTTGCTCAATTTTTCCACCCACCTCCATTCACCATGCTAGCCGCTTCATGTTGCCACACGCCCCTCATTTGCTCGGCCTCTTCTTGTGCAGTATATTACATTATACGGGAAGGTATCTATGAAGATATACATTAAATTATATATAAGTTATATGTTTATATATGTTATACGTTTTGTATAAGTTATAGATTAGTTCTAAATGCAAGTTTATATACTAGTTTATATTAGTTTATATATATCAGGTTATATGTAGTTTATATATATATATATTAGTATATAGGAAGTTTACGTTCTATGTTTATATTTGTTTTATAGTCATAAACGTCCAGTGTATTTAAGTGTTTCAAAACTTATATATATATATAATTTGTTGAATGTTAGATTTGTGAAATTTTAAGTATATTTGGAAATCTGTTAAATTGTAAGTGTAGTACTGTACAGTATATATATATTTGATTTCTAAAATCTATGTGTTTAAATTTAGTAATGATTTTGGTAGTATAATATATATAGATTTCATGTTAAGTTGTTTTAATAATGACATAGAGATTTTAATTAATGTGTCCTAGGAGATGATATCGGTTTTAAAATATAATATATATATATATATATATACACACACTTGAGGATTTTGAAAGGAAATATATATGTATTTTAACAAATATTGATCTCCAATATGATATGAAGATGTTTATTTCGACATGGGTTTTAAATTGGATATTGATTTTTAAATATAATTTATAGAGATATATATATATTGATTCCCACCAAATTCAAGTAGTTCGCTTGTTTACTTCGTCAATGTCCAGTTGATGTCCTGTTCGTCGCTGCTGGAATAGTTTTAATTTTCTTTGCACGTGCCCGTGTTCGCGTGCATGTCCGTGTCATCTTCTTGTTTCTCTAGCCTCGAAATGTGAGCAATCATTCATGATTAACATTCTTATAGTTAGTAAATTTGATTTCACTTGAAACGACAATTGCAAAATGCTGTTAAATTTGAATTGCTAGTTATTTAATTGTTAAATATGATATGCCATTATCTGCAATTGTTCACCAGTATATATGACCCCATATCCTGTTGTGTATGTTTTATTTAATTTATCACTGATGATATATGTCTATTGTTGATATATTATATTATTATCATATTTGCTCTCACCCTACAAGTTCCCTGTTAGTTTAGAAATACCCTATGGGTTGAAATGATACATACCCGAACGATCTTGTAGAATAGGGGAAAATCGTTATGGGTTGAAATGATAAACCCATGTGATTTTCATTGATTTTAAATTTTTGGGATTGCGGGTTGAAATGATATATACCCGTAAATATTTAATTTGCGGATCGAAACGATAAATATCTGTATCACTTGACCATAGGATAGAAAATTATATACGGACACCGTTGGTCTATATTTTGAAAATGATTTCCAAAGTTTTGAAAGGAAATATATGGGTTTTAATAAATATTGATTTTAAAAATATAATATGTATAAATTTTAGATTTTTAAATTTTATGTTTTGGGAATTTTAAATTTATAAGTTAGTTTTGAAATTTAAATTTTAAGACTTTTCTTATAATTTTATTTTCTTAAAAATACATAAAATAAGATTTAATTTAATAAATTTAATTTAATTGGTTTATAATATATTTAAGTATTTATTTAAATTTATATTAATATTTTAAAAATAGATTTTTATAACTTTAATAAATAAAGGTTGGAAAAATAAAGTAAAATTGAGTTGAAATTTAATTGGTTAATAATTGAATTCAAATAAGGATTTATTTGAATTCATTGATTTTGAGATTTTTGAAAAATATGATTTATAACTTGATTTGATAAAAAGTGATTAAATCAATATTCTCAAATTTTAAATAAAATTGAGATTGGATATTTAATATTGATTTAAATTCATGAAGTGGGATTTTATAAATTGTTATTAAAATGATTAAGTGAATACTTTACGATTTGAATAAAATTAAAGTTAAATGTTGAAATATAAATGAAATTTATATTGTAAATGTTTGAATATTTAAACTTGAACTTTTAATTTTAAATTGAAATGGTTAAACTGGAATTGATTTAAATTGAATTTTTGGAATTTATGATGGTTTGAATCAATTTGTTGAATTGGAGGAAACAATTCTAATTTGGAAACTATGTTAGCATACTCTCGTTAAATAAATATAAACTATATTTAATTTACAACTATTTTAACATATAAATTATTTTAATATATAAACTATTTTAATTTATAACTATTTTATTATATACACTATTTCCAATATCTAAACTGTTTAAGTTGGAAGTGTTATGACTTTAAAAGTGTTATGATTTCGAAACGGTTATGATTTAAAAAGTGATGATTTCAAAAGTGTTATGATTTCTAAAGTGTTACGATTTCGGAAGTATTTTAATTTTTAAAGTGTTACGATTCTGGAAATGAATATTATTTAAAGTGAATAATGATATCGAAGTGATATGGCTTTGAAACGAATATGATATTTTGATATGAGGTATGAACTATTTGAAATGAAATGACCATGGTGTGAAATAAGCGTTTGGTTGTTAAAGAGACCGGGATCGGATATTGTCATACTCTATGCCAATACCGAAAACCACTTTAACAACTATGTACGTGGTGGAGATTCCAGAATGAAGTAGGATGGTTTGGTGACGATTCTATATGGTATTTACGTAGCCCTGACTCCCGTGAGTCAGCTTGATGTGGCTAAAACAGGAGCCATGCCGGGCCAAGTGAGGTCATTTCTCCGATCGGACACATTTCTTCGATACCATTCTATTACTTTGTGATTTGATTGGATGCACCTTTGATTTGGGAGTGTGTTACGAGGTGGGCGGTAGTAGCTGCTATGCGTTACCACCAGTCTGGATCCGCAAACTGTATATCTACCCTGGCATTGCCTCGAGTGCCTTATCACATGCCCTATCGTGCCTTCTACGAGTTTGTTTTGTACCGTACCTATGTGGTGTCCTCTGTGTAAACCACCGGTTTGGTGGAGCATACGGCATTGTATAGATTACGGGAATATATAAAATGTGTTAAGGAGGATATGGGTAACGCCTTAACGCTATTTTAATACTTTTACTTTACTATAGACATATTATAATAGCGTATATTACTACATAGTAGATAGTTCCACTGATCCTTAGAGGATGGAAATCCCAAACATCCTTTAAGTTACTCGTATTTCAGTTGACATTTGACTTGAGTTGAATTTATTAATATAAGAATGTTAATCCTGACTTGAGTGTTTTGTGTTTTGCTTTATACTCGGGTCAGACTGAGTGTCACAACATTTGGGACTCATCTTTGGAGATTGGAGCATTGTTTGAAGATCTATCTATCCATCTTTCAGTTATTTCAGTTTATTTCGGTCATTTATGTTCAGACTCGTATGTTGCCTATGTAGTAGAGATTCATTTTTATTTGAGATTCTGTTGTATTTGTTTAAGACTCTGATGTTTTATAGTAGCGCATGAACTACTGTTTATCTATTCCACTGCTTATTGTTGTAATACTCTGTGTTTGTGATTCTGTGATTGATTTATTTACTGTATATGCTGAGTTTTGCCAAATATAAGTTAACAATCTGAAATTTTAAGCAATTCAATTTCGTCATGTGTGGATGCGAATGGTTCGAAATATCAGGTCGTTACAAGTGGTATCAGAGCTTTGGTTTAGGCAGAACTTAGCATATAGAGTAAATTAATTACAGAATCACCTTCGTTTGAGCTTGAATCCCTTCCTCTTTGATTTGGATTTCTTTCGAACTTTGGAACCCTACCTTGTTCTGAAATCCATTCTTGTCCTTTCCTGTTCATGTTCTTCTAGATACTGGAGCATCCCCATAGCTCTACTTCTGTTGAACTTTGTAATAAATTGATCTCATCTTGTCACCTCAATTAACAATCTTATCTGTACCTGTGACTAATCCCATCAGCAGGTTCTGCCAATCCTAGTATGATTTGTAAAGGGGTGAAACTCTTTTACAACAGGCATCGATTCACCGGAGATTTCTACACCCTCGGTTATGATGCTGTGATTTCTTGCACAACCCGAACCGTCTCTAGTAGACAGTCGGGGTAATTCCCTTGTAATCTTGACTCCACTCTGATAATCAGAGGTTATCCTGATATTGGGAGAAGTCACTTCTCTTCCCTTCAAGCGGGAAATTGAATTTCCGCATCGATTTTATTCCCGGAATCTCGATTGACCCGGTTAAGGTCGCCGCAATAAAAAATAGGTCTATCTATTTCTTCTTTTGTAATTTAATTATTTTATCTTCCTTTCAAGTCTATCTTCATAGTTAAAATTCTCTTTGACTAGGGTTCATCTAAATTTGAATCTCTATCCTTGTTTTGAAATCCATTCTTGGATCATCTTATGAGGAAACACTTGAACAGAGCAAACTGACATAATATTGTTTTCGAAATTTATAAATAAAATAATTTTTTGTATGATTATATTATATATGTATGTAAAGGTATAATTTTCTGAAATTAGAATAGTTAATTAAATTGGTTGTTAGGAATGATAATACTAGATTTATCATTTATTATTTTTGTCAACACTGCTAAATCATTTTCTGTTGTTATATGTTATAAGGTGTTGAAATTTTATAAACATGGTCTATTTGATTTGAAAATTAAATAAATTTAAATTAAGGATTTAAGAATTTAATTTTCGGTGCTTCACAAAAATTTGGGTTCACAGTTTGAAAGAGTATATTATTTGAAAGTGTATTCGAATGAAATTTGTTTCCATAGAAGTTTTAAAAGAAGAAAGTCAGTACTCTCCTCCATTGTTGCTGGAAAATAATTTCGGTGATGACTGCAGCATCATCGACTTTCATTTTCGAGTCTCGAAGTGGAGAGACCACGTAGCAGCTTTGCTACACCTTTGTTTTGGAAAATGAATTTTGTTTGAATTTCTTGTGTATAATTTGAATTATAAAATATATATGTATATTTATTTCAAAATAGTTTGAAGTGAAACTGGAAATTTGAATCTTAAGTTTTATGTTAAGAAATGGTTTTAATTACTGAAATAAAGTGAATTTTTTTGGAATACCTAAAATGATAAATGAAATTAAACCAACTTGTAATAGTTGAATTGAATAAAACTTATATGTACAATACTAAATTTCATTCTAATATATATAACTTACCTAAAATATTCAAAAAGTTAAAATGTTAGGGTGAATATATAATTAAAGGTTATACAAGAAGAAAACTTAAGCAATAAATTGTTCAAACTAAAATCTGGCTTAATATAAATGTCGTAAATCAAAGGGAAATTTGTATAGTATTTAATTACACTTAGAACCTCAATATAACTTACCTAGAAATAGTTAAATGTTAATGAGAATAGGTAATTGAATAATATACAATATAAATGTGAGCAATAAGATGGCCAAAAATGATATTTTGTTAAGGGAATATATAAATAATAAATTGAATAACGAATTGAACGATAAAAAGGAGAATTAATTGGTTGAATAATAAATGTTTATAAACTTGATATATGTTGTAAAATATGTCAAGTGGAATAAATAAAATGAGAAAAAGGATGCTATTTAAGAAAATAAATATGAACTTAAGAATAGTGAAATTGAAATTTTAAGTGAAATCAACTTAATTTGGGTCAAATGGATTTAATAAATGAGTAAAATCAAATAAATTCTTGTTTTGGAAGAAAGTTTTGTAGCAAATATTAATAAATTGAAACAAATCAAATTGAATGAAAATAGCTCGAATTGAAAATCAATAAAATATGAATATAAATGAATATTATTGATTTAAATAAAATGGATTGAAACCAAATTTGCTGAAAATTAATCAATTTTAAAATAAATAAAATTTATATGGCTTTAAAATTAACTGTTGTATCTAATACTGTGTACCTCAAATCTATCTTTTATTCTAGTTGTTTCTGTTCTCCTATCTCCTTCCTTTTCGGGGACGAAAAGTTTTGAGTGGGGGAGAGTGTAAAGACCCGAAAATTTTAATGGTTTTAATAACGTAATTAACTGAATTTTTGTGAAATTTTAAGTAGTTGAATTTGGAAATAAAAATTTTATATTTGGTATGCGTCTATTTAAACGTAGCAAATATCAAATTTTCATCAGATAATATGGAAGTTTATTTTGTTGTGTAATTTTCAACTTTAATTTAAACCAGTTAATATCTGATGAAATAAATTATTTCCGAAATCTGAATATTTTTATATAATAAAAATGTAAACTATTTTCTGAGTGAGACGCCACGATCGTTTCGTCAAATTTGGACTTCTCTAGCTTCGTTTATCTTATTTTCAGCGAATTTGCAGTCGTTTGGCAGCGAATATCGACTTTTGATAGGATGGTCGTATTGCTCATATTTGTGCACCATTTTGATCATCTCATCGTGCCGATCTCCATAGTATATTCATTTGTGTATTTCGGAGTTCGATACGCGACGAAATCGGTAAAACGATCGTCCGTACCGGTTCCGCATTTGGGTCTTTTAAGTTTCCAGTGTACTTTCATTGTCAACCGTTCGAAAAACAAAGAGACATCTGTTTCATATTCCCAACTATTCAACTTCTGACTTTTGTCATTCCTCTCTATTCAATATTTTCTAGTTCAAATATAATTTCTGGTCCGTTCATTTCATTCGTTCTCTTACTCTCTGATTTGGTTCTGTCTTCTACAACAAACAAAAGAAAATTTATTATATACAAAGCTTATATATATTTACTTCGTGGAGGTTGTACTTGTCTTCTTCCCTTCGAATTTAACCAGCTTATCCCCTCACCATTTTAAAACCCACTCTCACCTTTCCTCTTCGCCATCAACCACGCATCACCCCTAACCGCTGCATCCTTCCATTTCCGCTCCTCACCGAACGCAACTGCAGATCCGAGTTCCCTTCCCACGCAACCCCTTCCTCTGCCATTGCTCAGCACGCGTCCACCATGGCAGCCGCACGCCCACAGCCTTCTCACCACCTTCGCCTCCATGCTCTTACTCCCCTCCGCCAGCACGACCTCCCAGCAACCCACTCCGAAGCAACGCCAACATAGCCGTCGTTCGCCACTATTCCTCTCCGTGATCCGCCACGACCCACAACACAAGCCTGCCCTGCATCTCCACATAGCCCGTACACCCTCCAATGCACGCTCTGACCATTTCACTTGAGGCCGAGACAGCCCCTCCATGTGCAGCAGCTCGACAGCACTGCGCCAAAACCCGCCACGTCCTTCCTCCTTCGTCCCAAACAACGACAGCCTACATCCCAAGCAGCCGATCCGTCTAAGTCTTCCCTCCACCATCACCGCATGGCAAAGTAGTAGCCCGCCTTCCAATGTCTCCTTGCTTTGCTCTCCACGTCATTAGTTTGCAAACCTCCCTGCTTTGCTCAATTTTTCCACCCACCTCCATTCACCATGGTAGCCGCTTCATATTGCCACACGCCCCTCATTTGCTTGGCCTCTTCTTGTGCAGTATATTACATTTTACGGCAAGGTATCTATGAAGATATATATTAAATTATATATATAAGTTATATGTTTATATATGTTATACGTTTTGTATAAGTTATATATTAGTTCTATATGCAAGTTTATATACTAGTTTATATTAGTTTATATATATATCATGTTATATGTAGTTTATATATATATTAGTATATATGAAGTTTACGTTCTATGTTTATATTTTGTTTTACAGTCATAAACGTCCAGTGTATTTAAGTGTTTCAAAACTTACATATATATATAATTTGTTGAATGTCAGATTTGTGGAATTTTAAGTATATTTGGAAATCTGTTAAATTGTAAGTGTAGTACTGTACAGTATATATATATATTTGATTCCTAAAATCTATGTGTTTAAATTTAGTAATGATTTTGGTAGTATAATATATATAGATTTCATATTAAGTTGTTTTAATAATAACATAGAGATTTTAATTAATGTGTCCTAGGAGATGATATCGGTTTTAAAATATAATATATATACACTTGAGGATTTTGAAAGGAAATATATATGTATTTTAACAAATATTGATTTCCAATATGATATGAAGATGTTTATTTCGATATGGGTTTTAAATTGGATATTGATTTTTAAATATAATTTATAGATATATATATATTGATTCCTACCAAATTCAAGTAGTTCGCTTGCTTACTTCGTCAATGTCCAGTTGAGGTCATGTTCGTCGCTACTGGAATAGTTTTAATTTGCTTTGCTCGTGCCTGTGTCCGCGTGCGTGTCCGTGTCATCTTCTTGTTTCTCTAGTCTCGAAAGGTGAGCAATCACTCACGATTAACATTCTTATAGTTAGTAAATTTGATTTCACTTGAAACGACAATTGAAATATGTTGTTAAATTTGAATTGCTAGTTATTTAATTGTTAAATATGATATGTCATTATCTGCAATTGTTCACCTGTGATATATGACCCCATATCCTATTGTGTATATTTTATTTTATTTTATTTATCATTGATGATATATGCATGTTGTTGATATATTATCTTATTATCATATTTGCTTTTACCCTACAAGTTCCCTGTTAGTTTGGAAATTCCCTATGGGTTGAAATGATACATACCCGAACTATCTTGTAGAATAGGGGAAAATCGTTATGGGTTGAAATGATAAACCCAACCGATTTTCATTGATTTTAAATTTTTGGGATTGCAGGTTGAAATGATATATACCCGTAAATATTTAATTTGCGAATTGAAACGATAAATATCTATATCACTTGACCATAGGATAGAAAATTATATACGAACACCGTTGGTCTATATTTTGAAAATGATTTCCAAAGTTTTGAAAGGAAATATATGGGTTTTAATAAATATTTATTTTTAAAACATATTATGTATAAATTTTAGATTTTTAAATTTTATGTTTTGGAAATTTTAAATTTATAAGTTAGTTTTGAAATTTTAAATTTTTAGATTTTTCTTATAATTTTATTTTCTTAAAAATATATAAAATAAGATTTAATTTAATAAATTTAATTTAATTGGTTTATAATATGTTTAAGTATTTATTTAAATTTATATTAATATTTAAAAATAGATTTTAATAACTTTAATAAATAAAGGTTGGGAAAATAAAGTAAAATTGACTTGAAATTTAATTGGTTAATAATTGAATTCAAATAAGGATTTAT
Source organism: Allium fistulosum (assembly GCA_030737815.1). NCBI lineage: Eukaryota > Viridiplantae > Streptophyta > Magnoliopsida > Asparagales > Amaryllidaceae > Allium > Allium fistulosum. The sequence continues at coordinate 59,089,952 of CM060906.1, forward strand.
TTGAATTTATTGATTATGAGATTTTTGAAAAATATGATTTATAACTTGATTTGATAAAAAGAGATTAAATCAATATTCTCAAATTTTAAATAAAATTGAGATTGGATATTTAATATTGATTTAAATTCATGAAGTGGGATTTTAATAAATTGTTATCAAAATGATTAAGTGAATAATTTACAATTTGAATAAAATTAAAGTTAAATGTTGAAATATAAATGAAATTTATATTGTAAATGTTTGAATATTTAAACTTGAATCTTTGAACTTTAAATTGAAATGGTTAGACTGGAATTGATTTAAATTGAATTTTTGGAATTTAAGATAGTTTGAATCAATTTGTGGAATTGGAGGAAACAATTCTAATTTGGAAACTATTTTAGCATAATCTCATTAAATAAATATAAACTATATTTAATTTACAACTATTTTAATATATAAATTATTTCAATATATAAACTATTTTAATTTATAACTATTTTATTATATACACTATTTCCAATATCTAAACTATTTAAGTTGGAACTGTTATGACTTTAAAAGTGTTATGATTTTGAAACGTTATGATTTCAAAAGTGTTATGGTGTTACGATTCTGGAAATGAATATTATTTAAAGTGAATAATGATATCGAACTGATATGGCTTTGAAACAAATATGATATTTTGATGTGAGGTATGAACTATTTGAAATGAAATGACCATGGTGTAAAATAAGCGTTTGGTTGTTAAAGAGACTGGGATCGGATATTGTCATACTCTCTGCCAATACCGAAAACCACTTTAACAACTATGTACGTGGTGGAGATTCCAGAATGAAGTAGGATGGTTTGGTGACGATTCTATATGGTATTTACGTAGCCCTGACTCCTGTGAGTCAGCTTGATGTGGCTAAAATAGGAGCCATGCCGGGCCAACTGAGGTCATTCCTCCGATCGGACACATTTCTTCGATACCATTCTATTACTTTGTGATTTGATTGGGTGCACCTTTGGTTTGGGAGTGTGTCACGAGGTGGGCGGTAGTAGCTACTATGCGTTACCACCAGTCTGGATCCGCAAACAGTATATCTACCCTGGCATTAGCTTGAGTGCCTTGTCACATGCCCTATCGCGCCTTCTACGAGTTTGTTTTGTACCGTACCTATGTGGTGTCCTCTGTGTAAACCACCGGTTTGGTAGAGCGTACGGCATTGTATAGACTACGGGAATATATAAAATGTGTTAAGGGGGATATGGGTAACGCCTTAACGCTATTTTAATACTTTTACTTTACTATAGACATATTATAATAGCGTATATTACTACATAGTAGATTGTTCCACGGATCCTTAGAGGATGGAAATCCCAAACATCCTTTAAGTTACTCGTATTTCAGTTGACATTTCACTTTAGTTGAATTTATTAATATAAGAATGTTAATCCTGACTCGAGTGTTTTGTGTTTTGCTTTATACTCGGGTCAGACTAAGTGTCACAACATTTGGGACTCATCTTTGGAGATTGGAGCTTTGTTTGAAGATCTATCTATCCAGCTTTCAGTTATTTCAGTTTATTTCGATCATTTATGTTCAGACTCGTATGTTGCTTATGTAGTAGAGATTCATTTGTATTTGAGATTCTGTTGTATTTGTGTCAGACTCTGATGTTTTATAATAGCTGCATGAACTACTATTTATCTATTCCGCTGTTTATTGTTGTAATACTCTGTGTCTGTGATTCTGTGATTGATTTATTTACTGTATATGATGAGTTTTGCCAAATATAAATTAACAATCTACATTTTGAGCAATTCAAGTCCGACATGTGTGGATGTGAATGGTTCAAAATATCAGGCGTTACAAACCTCATGATAGGAATGGAACAAATAAGCCAAGTGTTAAAGCATGACATGACATTGTTCTTTCCAAAGCCCACCTTATATCAATCATATGAGGTGAACTTTAGGAGACATGTGTTACACTTTAATTTGTACAAACTATAAATTACGAACATTCGAAAGGAAAGTTCCTTGGCCTGCAATTCCAAGTCTCATTGTTTAGTTTCTAACAAGAGCATAAGTACAAAACTCAGTACCCGAGAGCATATGATCCGAGAACATGAATCAAAGCATCAATCGAGGTTAAGATTATTGTTCAGCTGAAAAAAGAAGCTTAACCAAGAGCACCATTTTTCGAGACAAAAGGCAATTTAGCAAATATCAACAATCAACGGCTTAGATAGCCCAGGCCGAGACCAATTGTTGGGATATATGGAAGATATCCAAGAAGCTATATATAAAAGCATCACGTCAGCAATCTGTGTTAAAATGAAATCAACCAGATGATGACAAGCATTCAAATCTAAGCCACATATAGCAAGCCAGGTCATCAATCCAAAGGGAAGACTCTCCACTAGTGGCATTACAGCATATTTGGCTATAGATAGGCAGCGATCCCAAGGCACAAGGGATCTTCTGGAACAAAAAAGAACTAACATAAAATCATATACTACTTTCTCATATTAGATTTCTATTCACAAACTCATTAATGGTGGAAGTACATAGATCCAATGTAATAAGCCTCTCGGCTATATAAGAGTGACTAAATAAGGAAATGGCAGTGGACGTAGGGACTTTCGGCTCGAACCACTATAAAATCTCGGTGTTATTTACTTTCTACACTTTACCTTCCTTGCATTTATTGCCACGATATTGCGACCCAACATCCCATGTTTAATGGTTAATTTTCTATCTATTTAGAAAATAGCCGAAAAATTTTAATAAAAAATTATCGCAAGCGCACGGCGTACAATTCTAGTACATGGCAAATACGGGTCGATCCGCAGGAAATTAAAAATGATTTTAAAATTTCTAGTCAATCAAATTAAACCAAGAATTGAAGTTATGATTAGCTAAAAATTGTAAAACTAGTTAGAACGAGTGAATGAAAATATGAGATTAGAAAACAATTTAGAGGCCAATCCACTCTCATATGTTTACATAAATCAACACAAAAATAATCTATGATCTCTATTTTGATCTTAGGTGGAATTAGTGATGTATTTATCATAAGTATGGTTTATTTATGTTATTAATTAACATGACTTAAACCATCAAACCATAATACAACAACCAAAGCCACTTATCAATTCTCATGAAAATGAAGTCAAAGCAAAAGCTATTTTAAGTATGGTCTATTTACTATTGTATTTAATAACATAAATCATCAAATTTTGATTCAACTTTCTTTCAAAATCAAAAATCAATTAGTAAAATGATGATGTAAATTGTGCTTATATTTGAGTAAGAATAGCCTATTAATTTGCAAATACAACATAGGCTATCGAACTCATTTTTATAAACTTACATCAACATTCACTTTTCATGAAGCATGAAAGAGACCATAAATCACAAATTATGTTGAATTTATAAAATTTTAGAGAGCTTCATTGCCCCTAAATTGAAGGGGTTTAGCTACTCATTTGTGTTATCATTTCAACACTTGTAAATTTCAACATAGGAAAGAAAGCAAAATGAAAGCTAATTAAAATAAAAAAACTAAACTATTTGCATAAAAATAAAACTAAGCTACTAACATTAAATGAAAGAACATGTAAATAAAGATGAACAAGAAAATAAAATAAGAACAAGGAAGAAGTAAAAGAACAAGAGGCTTAGGAAGCCATTTTTATTTCATATAACTTTGAGGTTACAACTTGCATGCTAATATGAAAAATAATTAAAAGAAGATCCATTACATGAACAAAAGAGGGCTATTTATACATGCACAAAATCATAATACATATTTTAGGGGGCTTCCCAAAATACCCCTTAGGAAGTGTGGCCACCAAGTCATCATTAGTCTTTAATTAATCCATCATCAAGTATAGCATGAAACTTTAACCTCCACTAAGTTTGCATTAGCTCCTAATTGTAGATTAAGGTAAGTGGGTAGGTGGGGTCCTTCATGATTCATGAGTTTGAATTATTTCCATCTTCATTCCTTTGATTCCATCCTTGTGCATGCATATTCCCATGAGAACATCTTTATATTTTCATCCAAAATTCCTATAATTAAATAGAAAATGTGCAAATAAATATTCTCAAAATTAATTCATGTACAAAATTACTATTTTACCTCCACATTGATGTATGAATGATGACTTGAAAGCATATTTGAAATTTGGTTTTAAACATGTAAAAATACCCAATTATGACATTTATTTAAATAAAAATAGATTAAATATGGATGTAAAAATATGCACATTTACGTGCACATCAAATACCCCCACACTTATCTTTTTATTCATCCTCGAATAAAGAAAAGTTAAGATAAATCTATTTTCATAGGAAACACGATTGCATTGAGCGTATGCAACAAGCCATTAAACCTCTAGGTGTCTCTTGTAGGACGAGTGTTTTCTCGTGAGGGTTTTCAGCGGATACTGCCCATAAAATCCAAATTCAACATGAAAAATTCCTAAATGCAAGATTTATTTACAAAGAGATGGATGCAAGTTTTTGAAAATATTTACAAATGAAGAATATACTTTCAAATCGACACGAATAAGTTAAATATAAGTTCTGGTCATTATCAAAAAAATTTGAGTCCTTTTACTCGTCAAATTTCAAACAAAAATTAAGTTATCATCACAATTAGACTCTAGTTTGGCTAGTTGTTTCGATTGATTACATAGTGCAACTATGAAACAGATCCTTAGTTTAATATCAAAGTTTTAAAAAGTGGTATTTTAATTTCATTTGAATAACCAGTCAAATCACATAAGCGAAAATATTGCTTGGATTTCAATCGCTTACTCTCTCTTTATTTGAAAATTTTATTGATATTAACAATATTTACATATGCCTAACTCAGAAAACTAAGGCCAGATATAAGACTCATGCACTACCTTTCGGGCTTACGTAAGGGAAATACAGAGCATGGCGAGTGTACACACAAGTATATACACCAATCGACTGCAGGCGTTATTAATGAAAGAATTTTTTATATACATACACCTAACTCAGATAAACTGAGGTCAGATATACCGATCATGCACTGCCTTATGGGCTTACGTGAGAAGGGTATAGAGCATGGCGAGTGTACACACTTGCGTGTGAACACATGACTCTAGGTGTTAATAAAATATATACATATATACCAAAAAAATTATGAAGAGAGAGTTTTACAAAATCATCTTGGTATTACTTAACTTAAAAGATTTAAAATGTTATCGCCTTTACTTTAAATCAACCACTTATTAAACAAAGATTTCAATTAGGATATACTTCATAATTATCACCCATGAACCTTCCTATATACTAGTTCAACCATCGTTACTGTAATCAAACTTTATTTTTGTTTTTGTTAAGATAAATAAATTTTCAAATATTTCAATTTAATAACCAAAACTTGTATTTATCCTATGGTGTTTCTTCAAAAATAAATCAAGATGCCAAAAGGAAAATTTGTTTTGAGATTTTTTTTTTGAAATTTTGAGTTTTGGAACGAAAATGAAAATTCAAGAAAATGCCATGAAAAATAGAAAATGAAGATGAGACTCCCCCCTACAGTTAATTTTGACTATGTCCCCACAGTCAATGCATGATATAATGAGCGTAACGATGAAAATTATGTACATATTTACAAAAGAGGGTTAAAATTTCTTATTAGACGTAGCATGGCTCATTAAGAATCATGAGTTCCTCCTCTTGATTACTTGGCTATTCCAAGAAAGGTTTCATACGATGACCATTGACTTTGAAAATCGTTCCATCCCTGGGTTTTGTATTCCTGTGGCACCGTGTGGAAAAATAGCTCGTACCACAAATGGTCTGGTCCATCTCGATTTTAGTTTCCCAGGGAATAAGTGAAGTCTAGAGTCATATGAAAAACTTTCTGGTTTGGTGAAAATGTTTTTCTTAGGATTGACTTGACATGAAAAACTTTTGTTTTTTCTTTGTAAATTTTCTCGTTTTCATACGCATCGTTCCTAATCTCTTCTAGTTCGTTGATTTGCAATTTTTTGTTTTCATCGGCTTTTTCAAGATCAAATTTTAAGTTCTTTATTGCCTACAATGCTTTGTTTTGATTTCAACTGGTAAATGGCAAGCTTTCCCTTAAACTAAATGAAATAGGGACATCCCAAGGTTAGTTTTAAAAGCAGTACGGTAAGCCCAAAGCGCGTCGGTCAATTTCTGAGACAAATCTTTTCGATTTTTGTTAACGGCTTTCTCCAATATTTATTTTATTTGACGATTTTAAACTTCAACTTGTGGCCATAAGTTGAGGATGATACGGAGTGGATAACTTGCGGGTTATCGAGTATTTCTTAATTAAAGTTTCAAAAGAACGATTGCAAAAATGGGTTCCGTTATCACTTATTATTGTGCGAGGTATGCCGAACCTCGAAAAGATGTTTTCTTTAAGGAATTTCACAACAATTCCATAGTCGTTGGCTTTACACGGAACGGCATCGACCCATTTTGAGACGTAATCAACAGCGAGAAGAATATACAAATTTCCAAAAGAATTGGAAAAAGGTCCCATAAAGTCGATACCCCAAACGTCAAAGATTTTGATCGTAAGAATGGGGTTTAGGGCATCATATTTCGTCTAGAAATTCTTCCTAGCATTTGGCAATGATCGCAAGTTTTGCAAAATCCGAATGGGTCTTTGAAAAGAGTAGGCCAATAGAAACCACACTGAAGCACCTTTTCAGCAGTTTTTCGAGGACCGAAATGTCCACCGCACGCTTGATCGTGGCAAAAGGAAAGAACACTCTTGATTTCACAATCTGGGATGCAGCGTCGAATGATTTGGTCGGAACAGTATTTAAACAAGTACGAATCATCCTAATAGAAGTACTTGACTTGGGAAAGAAATTTACATTTATCTTGTTTCGACCAAAACGAGGGAATTTCTTTAGTGACTAGATAGTTCACTATGTCGGCATACCACGGATCAACAGAAACATAAAGGAGTTGTTCATCGGGGAAGTTTTATTGATTAGTAACGGCAATGGTGCGTTGGGAAGACGAGACAAGTGATTGGCTATGACATTGTCGAATCCTTTTTTGTCCTTGATTGCAAGATCAAATTCTTGTAGTAAAAGGATCCAACGAATTAAGCGAGACTTAGCGTCCTTTTTAGTGAAAAGATATCGAAGAGCGGAATGATCTGTGTAAACAGTAATGTGTGACCCTATCAAGTATTGTCGGAATTTTTCAAGAGCAAAAACTACAACTAGAAGCTCTTTTTCAGTGGTTGTGTAATTAAGTTGAGCATCGTTCAGAGTCATACTAGCGTAGTAGATAACATGAAGAATTTTTTTGATGCGTTGTCCTAAGACAGCACGAACTGCAAAGTTCGAAGCGTCACACAATTATTTCAAATGGAAGATCCCAATTCAGTGAGCAAATTACAGGAGCAGAAACTAGTTCGTTTTTGAGACGTTCAAAAGCAGAGACACAATCAGAGTTAAAATCGAAAGGAACATCTTTTCCAAGAAGAGACATAAGAGGTCAAGCAATCTTACTGAAGTCTTTCACAAAGCGTCGATAAAAATCTGCGTGTCCAAGGAAAGAGTGAATGTCTTTAACAGAATTGAGAATGGGTAGATTTGCAATGACATCGATTTTCGCTTTATCTACCTCAATGCCTTTATTTGAAATGACATGTCCAAGGACTATGCTTGAGTGACCATAAAGTGGCATTTTTCCTAATTTAGCGTTAATTGTTTATCCTTGCATCGTTTAAGAACCAATTCAAGATGGTTTAAGCATTCATAAAAAGAGTTTCCAAAAATAGAAAAATCGTCCATAAACACTTCAAGAAATAATTTGATCATATCAGAAAAGATGCTGATCATGCATCTTTGAAACGTAGCAGGAGCATTGCAAAGGCCAAAAGGCATACGTCGATAAGAAAAAGTGCCAAAGGGACACGTGAAAGTTGTATTCTCTTGATTTTCGGGAGCGATTGGAATTTGGTTCCAGCTGGAATAACCATCAAGAAAGCAATAGAATTAGTGGCCGGCAAAACATTCGAGCATTTGGTCGATAAAAGGAAGTGTGAAGTGATCCTTACGTGTTGCGGCATTTAATTTTCGATAATCAATGCAAATACGCCAACCCGTTTGAGTACGAGTTGGAATATGTTCATTTGAATCATTCTTGACAACGGTAAGTCCGGACTTTTTCGGTACAACATGAATTGGGCTAACCCATGAACTATCAGAAATTGGGTAAATGATTCCATTATCAAGGAGTTTAAGAATTTCATCACGAACTGCATCCTTTATTTTTGGGTTTAGCCATCGTTGTGCGTCACGAACAAGCTTGGCATCGTCAATTAAAAGGATGCGAGGTTGAACAAGAGCGGGACTAATTCCCTTCATATCGATGATCGACCATCAAGTGCTTCCTTGTTTTTCAAAAGGATTGAAGTAAGGAAGTTTCTTGATCAAGAGAGAGAGTCATAGAAATTATGACGGAAAACATTTTGTAGTCACCTAAGTATGCGTGCTTAAGGTGACCGGGAAGGGGTTTAAGGTCCAACCTCGGGGGTTGCTCGATAAAGAATTAGGTTGAGATTCGGACTCAACTGGAAGCGATTCAAAAGGGAGCATGTATTCAATCTCATTAGGGATTTCGTGAAACAATCTTTCGCTAGCCTCACGTTCATTGTTAGTCTCATTTTCAAAGTTTTCGTGAATTGCACTAACTTCCAAAGTTTGGTCACATAATTCATTCGATTGGTTTTCAAGATTGAAAATGTTAAGATCCAAAGTCATGTTTCCAAAAGAGATTTTCATCGAACCGTTGCGACAATCAATTAAGGCATTTGAGGTGGCTAAGAATGGTCGACCCAATATCAAAGGGATTTGACTCACAGGGTTGGTTACAGGTTGTGTTTCAAGAATGATAAAGTCAACGGGGAATATGAATTGCCCTACTCTAATGAGCATGTCCTCAATTTCTCCCACGGGCTTCTTAATGAAACGATCAGCGAATGGAAGCGTACCTTTATCGGTTTGAGCTTACCTAAGCCTAATTGTTCGTACACAGAGTGTGGAATCAAATTGACTCTTGCGCCTAAGTCTATTAAGCATTTGTTAACCGTCTTGTCTCTAATTGTACACGAGATTGTGCGGCAGCCAGGATCTTTGTATTTAATGGGAATGGATTGGGATAAGACTTCACTCAAACTGGCCGCTAAGAAGACTTTTTTGGGCACCTGAGTGTGTCGCTTTTGGGTACATAAGTCCTTAAGAAATTTAGCGTAAGTTGGGACTTTTTGAACGATGTCAAGAAGCGAGATGTTAACTTTCACTTGTTTAAAAATTTCCAACATCTTTTCCATTTGGTCCGAGTGTTTCTTGGGTCGAAGACGATGTGGAAATGGAACAAGATACTTAGTAGGCGGGTCTACTTGAGTAGAAGAAGAATTTTGATTGGCATTCGATTCGACATTTAGCTCCACGTTCTATTCAGATTCGTTTGTGGTTTTAGAAGTGTCGAGAGGAGTTTCTGGTAAATCATTTGGGTTAACGACTTGAATATCGATTTGTTTACCGGAACGCGGAGTTGTGATAGCATTCAATTGGGTTATGTTGCTATCTTGAATAACATGGGCTTGATTCGAATTAGCATTTTAATTTCTAGGATTTGGAATAGGCTGGCTTGGGAATGTGCCTCGTTCACGTTCACTTACAGACGTGGCTAGTTGACTCATTTGCATTTCAAGTTTTGCAATCGACTGACTCGTGTTTTGCATATATGAGGTCAACAAATTTTGCAAATTATTGTTTGTTTGAAGGCTTTGAGTAGTTGCTTTAGCCAATGTTTCAAGAATTTTTTCAAGTGAACTTAAACGTTTATCGTCTTGAGGAGAGGGAACAAGATTTGGTTGAAAATTTGATTGTTACGGTTAATTTTGGGACGGACCCGCAAAGTTTGGTTGAAAATGATTAGGTTGAAAGGGAGGATTCGAAGCATTATTCGGGAATGCTTGAAAATTGGGACAAACCACATTCGTGTTGGGATTGTTTTGGTTCCAAGTAAAATTCGGATGATTTCTCCAACCAAGATTGTACGTTGGAGAAAACGGATCATTTTTAACCTTGTTAAAAGCGTTGAGTTATTCGACAAAATTAGGGCACTAATCGGCTACATGATTGGGATCGTTGCATTTATAACACATTGGTTGGGAAGGTTGGTTCATTTGGTTTGATGAGAAAATGTTATCGAATTTGTTAATCATTGCGTCGATTATAGCTGCAAGGCCAAATATGATCCTATCGAGTGTGCGCTCGATCGTGAGTAAATTGATTTTTCATTTGAACGTTTCCATTGGGATGATTTTTTCGGCCAAGTTTTCAAGAAATTGCCAAGCATCAACGTGATGTTGGGCGAGAAAGTTGTCTTGGCATATTAACTCAAGCATGGTTCGTGAGTTGTTTTCGAGTCCATCGTATAAGATTTGGCAAAGCGTCCATTTTTCGAAGTTATCGTGTGGACATTTTATCAAGAGCTCTTTAAATCTTTCAAAATATTATTCGAATGGTTCTCCCCTAAATTGATGAAAATTTACGATTTCGTTTTGGATTTTAGATGTTTTTTTCAAGGGGTAGAATTTTTTTAAGAAAACTTTCATAAATTCTTCTCAAGTTTTAATCGAGTTAGATGGAAGGCTATACAACCATTTTTCAGCATAATCTGTAAGAGCAAATGGAATTAATCAAAGTTTGATTCCGTCATTAGAAAGTTGTTGGAGTTTTATGGTTGCGCAAACTTGTTCGAATTTCGTCAAGAAATTGTATGAGTCATCGTGTTCAAAATTGCCAAATTTTGGGAGCGTGGCAATATGGTTCGAGTGAATTTCAAAATGGTTACCCGTAGGGGCGGGTAACGTGATGCACGATGGAATAGAAACTCTATCGGGAAAGATTCTATCCATAAGAGTTCGAGGGGCGTTCTTGTTCGCCATTTAAGAAGGATCGTATGTTCAAGTTAAACGATTAGTTGTTGAATTACGAGTCCAAGTGTTTGTTGTTGTGTCTCGAGTCTAGTACTCATGCACAATTAAAAGTTGAGAAGAGAAAGAAGTTAGAATCGAGTTTAGAGAACGAAACAAGATTTGAAAAATGAAGTGAAAAATTGTTTTTGTTGTTTTTTTTATAATTTGTATTAAGAAGAGGAAAAATATTTACCAAGAAAAATTTATTTTTCAAAAGATAAGTTTGATTATTTGTTTTGTTTTTTGGCTTTTCAAATTTTTTTATATGTTTTTTTTTTGTATTTTTTGTTTTTGAATTTTCAAATATTTACCAAAAGGAATTTTTTTGTTTTTGAATTTTCAAATTTTTTTTCTTTTTTTTTATGTTTTTGAAAAGAGTATATTTTTTTTTTTTGAAAATTTTCAAAGGAGAAGATTTAAAAGGATTGTTTTTTTTTGTTTTGGATTTGGAAAAAAACTAAGTTAAATTTACAATTTTTTTTTCGGATTTTTGATTTTGATTGAAAAATTTCAAAGGAAAGGATTTAAAAACTAAGTCGAGTAAAATTTACAATTTTTTTTAGTTTTGGATTTTGAATTTTTTTTTAAATATGCATGAACTAATGCAACTAAATGAATGCAAAGGACTTAATTACAAATTTTCTGTCCTTAGTAACTCCTAACCCAAAATTGTATAATCACACTTTGTCTTAAATCAACAAAATATTTCTTAGTCAAGTAACGGGCAGGAGTTATCGGTGTACCACGAATCACCGTAGCAATGCAACTGAAGGTTTAAGTACCTTCAGAGAAACAACTACTATAATATTTACGAATCACCGTAATATTTATAAATTGTTATTGCTCTGTCGTAGCCTAGACACCAAGAAATAAAATTATTCAAAAAAGACAACTGTCAAGATACAATTAAGCCCTAGGTGAGCCCGCGACTCCCTTAAGTCAATTGTCTAACAGTTATTATTAGTCAAATTCTATGATGAAATGCAATTTGTGAGCCAATGAAGAGGTGATGAAATCCCGCACCTTATGCGAATTGAGGTATTGCCCTTAGAAAAGAAAAATAAGATGAAATGAATGCAAAGCAAAAATTAAACGTGAATTACAATGCAACTACGATGAATTTTGTTTTTGAAATTTTTTTATATATAAATGCAAATGCAAGCAACCAACAATGCAAGATAAATAAAAACTGGGGATGAGAGCACGATACCAGAGCGTGCAGATTATTAGCAATTTATTTTATTATTATTTTTTTAGCGGCGATTTTTTATAGCAAGCAAAGCAAGCGATTTATTTTTGGCAAGCAATTTCTTTTCCTTGTCTGCTTTTCCAACCTGAAAAATAATCTGAAATAGAGATGAACAAGATTATTGTTATTATTATTTTTATAAAGTGGAAAGGAAACTTTTTTTTAGAGAATTCTTGTTTCAAACTTCTCAAACACTCTTAAATCAAGGCAATCCCTAAAACAATTAAAACAGAATTGCCGGTCCAACACTTTAAAAAAAAAAGTAAGACCCGGCCCAGACACTTAAACCCTAAAGCAAAACGGAGATCAAAATTCTAAAATACAAATTATCACTTCCATCACTTCTCAAAATCTCAAAAAAAAACAAAAAATTCCAAACTTATTTCTAACTTTTCAAGAGATAAATTGAAGTTCCCAAATACCTGACATGAGTGATTCGGCGATGTAGGTGGACGAAGTTCGATTTAGATGTTTGCGATTTTGGTTTTTGGCAAATGAGACAATTCGAGGTTGTTCGAGTGGAATGGTTGGAGTTTGCTGAAGACGTTGTGATTTGGTGAAGGGGTTTGTTATTAGGCAGAGGAGGTTTTGTATGGTTAGGAGGTCGCGGTTGGAGTTGGCGATTTGAATTGTTTGATGTTCGAAGAGGCAGTTCGATATTCAAAGGGATTTGGGTAGCGGGTTGGTGGTTGGCTTTGATGTGGTTGCGACTGATTGGGTTGGCAGTAGAGGTTGAGGAGAAGGCAGCAGTAGTGATATGAGGCAGTTAGAAGTGGGTTAATGCACTAGTAATGAAGTAATGGTTTGTGTAGTGCTTTGAGATGAAGTGATGATTTTGGTTAGAAGATTTTGAGGTGAGGCAGTGCACTGTATTTGTGGTTGCCAGTTGCAAAGAGAAGTAAGTTGCTTGTGCTTGGAGATGGAAGTGAAGTTGTATTGCGTATGGTTTGGTGATGACTGGAATAATGACAGAGAAGGGTTGAGGAGTGTAGGCAAGCAGTTGTGGCATAGTAAGTAGTTGAGGAGCGTATGGTTTGTTGGAGTTTGAGGTGATAGGGTATAGTAGAGGTTGTATGTTGTTGTAATGGCTGCTGTTGCTATGGCGGTGTGGTATAGGGGAGGGGAATTGTAGGGTGACAATGGATGTATGCAGGCAACAGTGCAACACTGTTTGTTTGTATGTATGCAGGATGCAGGATGTTAGACTTGTTTGAAAGTGGTTATGTGGTTATGAAGTGTGATGCAGTTGTTTGTGAAGGATGTTTTGAGCACTATGCAGTTTGGAGATGTGGTTTGGGCACAGTAGCACGGTGTGGCAGTTTTGTACTGAGGTGATGAAGTGGTGAGTGTGGCTGGAAGGGCAGTAAGCAAATGGGGTGGTAGTTTGATAAAATGATATGCAGTGATGTATTGTGGTAAGGAACTGTGGTAAGGAGTATGTTGTATTGTGGTAAGGCAGTGATGTGTAGTTTCAGTGAATGGTTTGGCAAGCTGAGGTGCAGATATATGTGGTGACTGTTATGGTAAAATGTGGGATAGTTGTGGTGGTCTGTTGTCAGGCAGAGGTGTGATGAAGCCTGGTGATGTGAATGGGGTTTGATGGTCAGGTTGATATGGTTGAGGATGTATGTATGAAATGCTTGCAGCGGTGTTAAAATGCTTGTGGTAATAATAATTATTTAAGTGAAGAATGGAAATGAGGCTGACATGGTGGCAAGGCTAAGTGTTGATGAAGTGTGCACTATTGTGGTCTGAGTTTGTGGACAGTGGTATGGAGATGGGGGGTTGTGACAGAAATTGTGAAGTATTGCTGTAGCAGTGGGTGGAGCAAGTGAAGTTGAGGTGATGATGTTGTTTAAAGGCAGCAAGTAATGGCAGTTGTGTATATGGTTGTGTTGAAGCGGGTCAGGCAGAACAGTAAGAAGAGGTTGATGGATGGTTGGTGGTTGTGAGGAAATGTTTGGTCAGAGGTGTATGTAGTGAAGCAGGCAGATGAATGTTTTGAGGAGAGGGGTATCTGAAGTGCAGTTTACTATAGCAGGCAGTGTACGGAAATGTGCACAGACAGTTTTGAAAATTGTAAATGAAAATTGTAAATTGAAACTTGAAAATTGTAAATGTAATTGAAAATGAAATGGAATAAAAAAAATTCTTTTTCAAATGAAATTGTGTATTTATTTTTTCTTTTTTTTGTTTAAGTAGAAATGCAAATGCAAAATAGGAAAACAACAAACACCAAATCAAAGAAAACAAAAATCACACAAGCACACAATAATAATATATAAAAATTAAGTGCAAATTAGCACACAAAACAAACACACAATAAAATCAAACATCAAATAATTAGAAGTATAGAAATAAAATAAAATCAATTCCCCGGCAACGGCGCCAAAAACTTGTTTAACGGCTAATTTTCTATCGGTTTAGAAAATAGCCAAAAAAATTTAATTAAAAATTACCGCAAACGTACGGCGTACAATTCTTAATTGGGCAGTCAGAATCCACGGAAGTCTAAGATCTAAGTGAAGAGAATAGCAGCCAGGGATTTCCCTAGTAGATCAAAAGTCTTATTATCATGAGTATGTGGCGAATACGGGTCGATCCGTAGAGAATTAAAAATGATTTTAAAATTTCTATTCAATCAAATTAAACCAAGAATTGAAGTTGTGATTAGCTAAAAATTGTAAAACTAGCTAGAACAAGTGAATGAAAATATGAGATTAGAAAATAATTTAGAGGCAAATCCACTCTCATATGTTTACATAAATCAACACAAAAATAATCTATGATCTCTATTTTGATCTTAAGTGGAATTAGTGATGTATTCATCATAAGTATGGTTTATTTTTGTTATTAATTAACATAACTTAAACCATCAAAGCGTAATACAACAATCAAAGCCACTTATCAATTATCATGAAAATAAAGTCAAAGCAAAAGCAATTTTAAGTATGATCTATTTACTATTGTATTTAGTAACATAGATTATCAAATTTTGATTCTACTTTATTTCAAAATCAAAAATCAATTAGTAAAATGATGATGTAAATTGTGTTTATATTTGAGTAAGAATAGTCTATTTGCAAATACAACAAGGCTATCAAACTCATTTTTTAAACTTACATCAACATTCACTTTTCATGAAGCATGAAATAGACCATAAATCACAAAATTTTAGAGAGCTTCATTACCCCTAAATTGAAGTGGTTTAGCTACTCATTTGTGTTATCATTTCAACACCTGTAAATTTCAACATAGAAAAGCAAGCAAAATGAAAGCTAATTAGAATTAAAAAAAACTAAACTATTTGCATAAAAATAAAACTAAGCTACTAACATGAAATGAAAGAGCATGTAAATAAAGATAAACAAGAAAATAAAATAAGAACAAGGAAGAAGTAAAAGAACAAGAGGCTACTACTTGCATGCTAATATGAAAACTAATTAAAAGAAGATCCATTACATGAACATAAGAGACTATTTATACATGCACAAAATTCTAATCCATATTTTAGGGGGCTTCCCAAAATACCCCTTAGGAAGTATGGCCACCAAGTTATCATTAGTGTCTAATTAATCCATCATCAAGTATGCATGAAACTTTAACCTCCACTAACTTGTGCATTAGCTCCTAATTATAGATTAAGGTAAGTGGGTAGGTGGGGTCCTCCTGATGCATGAGTTTGAATTATTTACATCTTCATTCCTTTGTTTCCATCCTTGTGCATTCATATTCCCATGAGAACATCTTCATATTTCCATTCAAAATTCCTATAATTAAAAAGAAAATGTACAAATAAATAATCTCAAAATTAATTAATGCACAAAATTACTATTTTACCCCCACATTGATGTATGAATGATGACTTGAAAGCATATTTGAAATTTGGTTTTAAACGTGTAAAAATACACAATTATAACATTTATTTAAATAAAAATGGATTAAATATGAATGTAAAAAAATGCATATCTACGTGCACATCACTAGTTTATGGAAACAGGACTGAACCATGAATATTTATCAACGATAATGTTCATATGTTATAAGAAAAAATAAATATAAAAATGTGGCGGTTAACCATCATAAATGGTTGTGATAATGGTTTGAAAAAATTTATATCATCAATAATTGTTGCCGCAACCGTAACACCCTTAGTCATAACGACTTAATGTAATTTCATCAAAACAATTACTTGAAGTTACCATAACTTGATAACATATTTATTATTTTGGAGGTTTAAATGGTCAATTCAATGTGCACCAAAAAATAAAGAATGAAAAATCATAAAAGGCATTGGCAAAGCGTAGAAAATTTCATATACGTTGTCAGCGCCATTGTTCTTACCTTAACTGAAATACTAATAAATAGAGAATTATGACGTTGCTGAGACATAAAAAGCTCTGTGCGTACCACCAACACTGACAAGGTTAATTAATTTAAAAAAATAAATATAAAATAAAAGGAGAAACAACACATCGAGCAGAAATTCTCTTAAGATTACACGACCAAATTAAATATGGGAAATTGGAGGTAAAAAAAATTTCAAAAACCAGTTTATGCACGATCGGTATTATAAGTAGTACTATCCAACCTATCGATTAAAACTATAAGTCTATGGTTTGGACATAAGTGGGCATATGAGACATGGGGTATAGAAACAGAGAATTCCACCTCCCGACATACTTAAGCCTCCCTACTCGTTTCCTTTGCATAGACAAACTCCACCCAAAGAAGGCGAGCATTTTCTTGTAACGATGCATCGGAAAATACTCGACCAACCTTTTAGAACGTTTGATAACTCAAACCCAGAGAAAAAAAACCAATTTTTATTGGTTTGATGAGCAAACTAACCGATGAGGATGAGCATTTATTGGTTAAAACCAAATAAACCAACCAAACCAATTAAAGTTTGGTCGATTTAGTTCGATTTTATTAGTTAATTGTTTGATTTTGGTTTCTATTTTTATATTTTTTGGTTTATTGGTTGTGTTTGATTTTTAATATTTAAAAACCGAATCAACTAATTAAATCAAATTTAAAAATTAAGTTAATATAAAGTAACATAATTACTACTAACAAGCTATTATTTACAATTTTTTTTTTCAATTCATATTACTACTTTTAGAAAAAGAATTTGTTTTTCAAAATGTTTGCATTATACAGACTAATTTAATATTTTTATATCATATCAATATACAGAAAATCTAATTCATTTTAAAATAAACCAATCAAACCATTCAAATATTATTGGTTTGATCGGTTTCGACTTTGAAAAATGTCAACTTGGTTTGATTCGATTTATGTTTACTGAATGGTTATTTTGATTTTAATATTTTTGATCGATTTCAAACTGAATCAAACATATGCTCACCCACCATCAACACTTCAAAAGAAACTTTGAAATTACATGCATGCTACCAGTTGCTAAATAGGATACATCTTTTCAACATGAATATGGAGCAAACCAAACCCAGTAACCTAAAGTATCCGGATAATTATACAAAATGGCTTGACATCCAAAAACCACATTAATCGCTGATAGTTAGCAACATGACCCTGGATTCTTAACAAGTTCACTTGCGCTTAAAAGCTTTCGTCTTTGAAAAAGGATTTTCTTCATCTTTTGTGTCTGCTTCTACTTCAGTTGTTGCCAATGCCGTTGATTCTTCCTCTACTGCTTTGAATATATATACCTGACGCATCATTTAAAAACCATAAGATTATAATTAGTTCAAAAAATGCACCAGTGAATACATGTTAGTTCCTTAAAAATTATGTAATTGCATGCAGTCGCGACAATAACGGTGAGAAATGAAAACTGTACTTTGAATCTTGCAAGCTGAGTGAGCTCAAATATTAAAGCATCACCATCTTCCAAATCATGTTCCAATGCAAAACCTCTCCACCCTCCACTTAGTCCGGTCCTTTTCCCTATGTATACAGCATCGCATTCTTCTCCATTTTCGTCTTCTAGTACCATGTTTTGCCCACCTTCAGGAAGATGAGCTTTGCAAAAGCTCAATGGAAGTCCCTATATATAATATCGTCACATTCCAAAGCATGAAAATATTTCATCAGTAGCTTGACTTTAATATACAAAATATGTAAACCAAACCTATGTTATCTGTTCACTTGTAATCAAAGGTGTGAGAAGATCAGGACATCCAAAACTCGTGGTATGTCTTTAAATTGTCTATCTAGAGGTATCGATGTCGAATCTTATTTACATCAATTGGCAAATGTTAAAAGAAACTCATACTTTCTAGTAAATTGAGCAACAGTGAGCATGGAATATGTAGAAGACATGATGAGAGATTTATTATGCCATCTCCAATAGACACCAATGTCAGGAAGATGGAGGTATGAATGGTAATACCAATAAAAAGATAAAAATGCTAAAGAAAACATAAATAAAGAATATGAAAAGGATATAATATGGCTAGATTAAAGGTGGAGGTACTTTAGACCTTGGGACATGGAGAAGTAATGTTGGTGAATATGATTCGGCATGAATGTTTATTCATATCTACACCGTTGACCATAATTTATTGAAATTGATCCTAATATACTGAAACTGTGTGAACTTTCATCATCTTTTATCATCATCATGGATTTTCGGATATCTTATTGGTGAAACATAACATACAGTTAAGATATAGGTACTTTAGTTGTTATTAGAGCAGATTAGACATGATGGTCAGAACAAAAGAAGCTATGTAGATTGTATTTACTGATGGAAATTTTCAATTAAAATTCAGTCAAGCCTAGTATTGTGAGACTAAGACATAATGATCTATAAGTAGCTGAGTTCTTTTCGACTTACAAGCCAAAAGCAGCTGGAGACATGGGACCTGACCATCGCCTTAATGAACGAAGGATGGTTCAAATTGTCTTGGAATATTTCAGCTCGTTTTATGGCAGCTAATTTTTGCTTACAAGAAGCTATTCTTCCCTTGTATGCTCTGTCTTCACTTACTTTATGATTTGCCGATCTCCTGATAAAAGAAACAATCATTCAACTTTTGCAGCATAAGAAGCATAACCTTTGTGCTAAAATGTTTAACAATGATGGAAAGTAATATACCTTATACGGCGAAGCTGAGGTTCAGGATCAAAAAACTGTTGCAAGCATTAAAGCTTTTAATTTCTAGTTTGATATCAATGAATTAAAAACTAACTAAATGATCTTAAATAAAATTATTAATATGGGATAAGACAAATAAATTGCAAGTATCATACGCCAAAAGAGACATGGAAGGAATCAAACAAATGAAAGGATGAAAAATGTCTCTAAGATAATTACACATCCTTAGTGGAACAAAATGAAGAATAATCCTTATTTTTATTGGAACAGCATTTTTATCCCAGATTTGCTCCATGTATTATGTTTTGGCATTCACATCTTCTAAGGATATGCACTGAATCTATGACAACACATAAAAAGTATAAGATGGATTTTGTACCTCATCAGTGTATGTAACAACGGTATTCCTCGCTCTTGAAGACCTTCGGATGTCACAATCTTCGGCTTTTCTTTTCTTTTCCTTTGAATTGGAGGGAAATCGCTACCAAGAAAGTCAATACAATTGTAAAATGCACAAGGATGAATATACAATTATGGTCTTTTGATTAAGAAAAAGGCTTTCCTCCAGAATACGGAGTTATACCACAATATTATGTTGTTACCAAGTATCATATTCAAATCAATTTTAGAGTTGTTATAAAGATGGTCTCACTGATCTCATTTTTTGTACACGGCTAAGAACTTGTAGGCTGCACTAGACAGTTTAGACAGGCATTATCACACCGAAGCTTGAAAAGATTTACAACCATAAAAATTTCATTTGATCTACTTTACCAGATTAAATTGAATAACACCTGATCAGATAAATAATTATTAATTACAATAAGCATCACTTAAATTTATATAACTTTGTTCGGTTGACCTTGTATTGTTAATTCAACTCTTGGTTCTTTATAATTACGAGAGATCGCAATAGTTAACAAATTTCAAGTTAAATCAACATAAATAAAGCTGGTGTAGAATAACCAAATCTTGTAAAACAGAAATCAATGGAGAAAAAAAAACCTCCAGCTTGATTAGAATAATGATCAGATGAATAAAAAAGAGATTAGGCTAAAAAATATATAATAATCCCATTATGCATTAAATTGAGTGTTTGATTTTGCACCTATAAGTGTTCATCACCTATGAATGCAGAAACAAGCGCAATGTTACTAGAAATTGTGTTTGTTTTGCATTTATAAGTTATAAACAATATGTCAAAATAGGTGCAAAGAATCAAACTCTTATCTTAAGCTTATTTTGCACTTAATTACCATTGACTTTGGAAGAAAAGTAGAATGTAAATTTGAAAGAACAGAGTTTAAGTAATGACAATACTTAAAATATCAAAACATTTACTTTATAAGATTACATGAAAAAAGTTAAGATGTTAATTTTAAAATATGTGATAGTTTCACAAAAATGGTATCAAAAAAAAACAAATATAAATCATTTGTTTAAAAAAGTAAAAATTAGGTCAACGTCCCTATTTTCATAAATTTATTCAGGTCTCTATCGTTTTGCTTCTGATTCCCAGGTCTCTCTATATTTTTAGTGCAAATTTTTGCACCGTAAACGTTTGAAGCATTCTCATCAAAAATATAATTATTCGTTCACAGTTCAACATTGGCAACACCTAATATTTTTTAAACTAATTTTTTCTCTTATTTTGTTCCAATATTTGTGACTTTAAAGTTTAAACAAGAAACAAGTTAACATTCGCAGTTCAAATATTCACACTACAAACATTCACACAGATATTTCTGAATAAATACGACAGAAAGTTCTGAGTAAATCAGATTCAACATTCCTAAAGTATTAGATTTGACAATAATTTAAAACTAACAATATCAACTTTAATATCACTTCCAACGATAAATTTACGAATATAAAAAAGGATGTGGCTTATATTGTTTTCCTTAACAAGGAAATGGGACAAAATAATCATTTTAAAAATACTTTTGCACACAAAGTTCAAGTAGTAAAACAAAATTAAAACAAGTCAAATATTTATCTTAAAAGACATGAAAACACACAGTTCTATAAATTCCTCTTTTAAGAAAAAATATTAAAGAAAAAAAGACAAACCTTGCAAATAAAAAGAAAAACCTAAAATTAAATAAAATACTTTTTTTCATTGTTGGGGTTTACTTTAACAGTGACAGTATATAGGAACAAAATAATAAATGTATTATTTTTGTTGCACTAATTAGTTGTAAAAAAGATGACACGGATACAAACATATTTCGCATTTATAAGTGATATCACTTGTAACCAATGATCTCTTTTCTTTCTTTTAAAAAAAAAGTAATATACACTTATTAAGTGCTAGCATTTTCACAACTGATGAAAACAGTGCTTTCTGTCCGCCTAGCATAAAGTGTTGTCTTTTGTTGATAGTGCTTTAAGGGCATTGTCGACATTGCTCTGTATCAGTTGGCAGAGAACCTAGCCATATGTTGACACAGCCTAGTTTTATGTCAACAGCCAAAGTTTTGGCTATTAGAAACATTAAAGGCTTCATTTTTTTTCTCGACGCGTGTTTTTCCTTCTTTGTGTATTTGTATAGCATAATTTAACACTCTATTTCAACAGGTATACAGCTTAATAACCAAGAATCAACTTTATCCTCCATTTGAAGCAAAATTTGAGTTGATGATTCAATTCTCATAGTGCTCTAGTGTTTAAGACTCTTCCTCAACTTCGTCAGCTTCTTCTTTGTTTATTCTTATCGCATGAATTTAACAAAGCCGTTGTAAATTTCTCTTCATTGCCTTCTTATATAGTGTGTTTATGATCAGTCTTCTTTTATAGGCCAACAAGCTTTAACAAAAAACCAAACGTTTATCTTTATTAATAGTTGGAATAGAAACACAATCTTTTGATCCGACCGTGAACTTCCCAAAATACCTCTATATATAATTTTTTAAATATTAAATTGTTATTTCATATGATCTCCCCAATAAATTAGGAAATAAAATCTCCCTACAATTACTTTAGATGTATTCAAACCTAGATGTTAATTTCAATTATTCATCTTTATTAATAGTTGGAATAGAAGCACAATCTTTTAGTCCGACCGTAAAGTTCCAAAAATACCCTATATGCAAGTAAGAGGTCGAGAGTTCGAATCCCATCACGAACAAAAATTAACATTTATCTTCAAATGGAAATTTTGACAATAATACAGGTCCAAACCAATTTCCAACAAAAAATTACCTTTTTGTGTATGTTTATCAAACTACATAGAAATTTCAAATTTAATAATTTTATATGTTGTTATATGCACGTGCGTTGTACGTGCCAAAAAATCTCGTATATAATAGTTGTAATACCCTTGGTGTCACACTTTTCTGTTATCAACGTGAACTATCAAAAATGTCCTTCTACAAATATTATTAAATATTAATAACACTTAAAGTAGCATCTAACATATAAGTTTCATTTACCAATTCAAAACGTCCCTCTACGGATATTATCGAAATCTTAATATCAGTTCAAAATAGGATCTAACAAATTAACTATTTTTTTAAAGTTGTTTTTTGGACATCCAAGTTCGAGTCCAGAAACAGCCTCTTCGCAATGCGAGAGAAATGTTGCGTGCATTATCGACCTCCCCAGAGCCCACTATCGTGCGGGAGCCTCATGCACTGGGTTCCATCTTTTTAAAGTTGTTTTTTATTAATTAATAGCAAAAATAAAAATTCAAACTAATAAAAAATTAAATTCAATATTTATTAATTAATAATAGAAATAAAAATTCAAACTAACAAAAAAAAATCAGATGTTGCAATTTAGAAAGAAAAATTAAAACTAACTGCACATCATTTCAACGCAAAAATATGATTAAATATTTCTGCAAATCATATTTTTTCAAACGAGTTAAACATATACAATTTGTAAAAACAATTCACGGGCGAAGTGTGTGTTATCATCACGCCCGAAGTGTGTGCTATCATCACGCGCGAAGTGTGTGTGTTGTACCGCTCGTGGTTATTAATTTGATTTTAATGGTTCGCTCACGGCATCCCCAATAGTGGTTTGTTCACTTCTGAAAAGCCATCGTATAGCTAGGTGTGACCTGTGCACCTCAAAAACCTGCCCACAGGTAGTCTCTATGACTACTGAACCGAACCAGAAGACTAGTTATTAAAACAGCAAAGACAATGCCATTTTAAAGTGGTTTTAATGATCGGCACATTAAAACGACAATGTCTTTGTTGTCTCAATACAACAGAAAAGACATTGCCACTGTAATTACAACAAGATGAGAGAAATGAATTACAATGGCAATTTGATTTCCTTTGTAAATAAAATGGCAATGTGATTGTCGTTTTGTTTTCCCCTCCGAATTATTTATATAAGTAGTTCTGTGACTGGTTCAGGTGCTATGGATACATTGGCCGTTTTATTCAGTTTTTACGATACGAAAATTGTGAAGAGAACAAAACAGTTGTTGGTAATGGTCTAAACCTTATATGTAGAGATATCCAAGTATCTAACACTCAAACTCTGTCCAGCAATAAATTAATCCTTCACATGGAAAATATTAACCAAGGGTGACACATTTGTTATCCCCAAAATGTGTGAATGCATGCATAAACGTATGAACAAAGATATGGCATTATCGCTGAAAAGACTGCCAAGTAACATAATGTCATTGTTACTATGATGATTGTGTTGTTTCATGTTAATAGTATCGAGATGGACAAATTTTACAAATAAGCTTGAGAAAAAAAAAACTTACTGCAACAATAGACATGATTCCAAACTTACTACAAATATGAGTCCAGCAGCACAAATAAAAAAAAATGAAACTTTGTACCTACGAAATGTAAAAGTGCTCATGTACAAATTACTAATTTATGTTCCGCACTTTAAAAATACATAAGCACGCATTATGACCTGGTGAAAACCATATCCATATTCCTAATAAGTTTAGAACCATGCACATTGTTGCAATAGAGGTTTTTTTTTTCAAGTCCGATTGTAAAATTTGTCCTATTGAGATTATTCTGATTCCATTGAAAGGAACAATGTGAGACTAGGAGCAAGACTAGACAAGAAACACAATTTTTATGGTGTGTCACAAGTATATGCATTTTTATTCTTATGCCAATAGCAAGGTTAGAGAACTCGGTTTCGCTCATTTGAAATTTTCTTGGTTTCGATCAATTTCGAAAGTTTCGGTTTCGGTCCCGCTATCACATTTTCATAATTTTAGCGAAAAAGTACAAATAAATGTTGTAAATAAAATAAAAGAATATAGTCTAAACATTAATTTAAGCCTAATCTACAATGAACATTGAATTTAGACACATAGTATACATTGTATATAGCCTAATCTAAATAAACAATATAAAAAACCCAACCCATTAGCGTTCAACCCACTCAACACTTAGTACCCAATATCATATATCCTAACCATAAACAAGATTTATTATTCCTTCAATCTCCAACCCAGTTAAGCGAAAAGACAAAAACAAAAAACATCGCTCACAATCAAAGATGAGAAAGACGAGAACCGAGAACCAAGAAGGCAAGATCTACAAATTTATGCTCGAATGAAGACGACGAACATGAGAACGACAATCGATTAAGATTTTGAAGCTCGAATTGATTACGAGGTGATTAATGATTTGGATTTACTACTTTCATAGATAAATTTTGGTTTCTCTCCCACCTTCTACAGCAAGTGTGATTATTTTGTTTTTTTCAAATTTTTTGATTTTTTTTTTTTGATCAGTAGCGAGGGGACGGGTTTTTGCCCTAATTCCGTCCCGCCACCGGCCGGAATCTCGAGGTTCCGGCCAGAACCTGATACCATGGTCAATAGTACTGGGAAATTGATATAATATATACATATTGCATGGTTTTCAACCTATCCTATATATACCAACTGATTAAAATGGAACATATTCACTTGTAAAACTTCATGCAAATTTACATACAGCATTTTTCTTAATGAACCCGTTGTAATGAATATTGATTTGCTAAAATGATATCAAATAAGATCATTGCTATTGTTACGACACTATATATCGTTCAATATGCCAACTATTGTGAAACTTGGTATCTAATTCTTCAAACATATAAAAACACTGGAAAATAGATTAGAACTAACTATAGTACAAGTTTGAAAAATACCTGTTTGTTTTCTTTTTGTGTAGCCACAGCAAGGCCATTTGCAATTGCAGCAATACCTAATTTCTTTTACAAAGGACAGCATAAATTAGTCATTTAGAAACCTAGACATAATCTTGATCAATTCTACTAATAATACAAATTAAAAGGGCTGGTAGCTTAAAAGTCATAATCTTCCAAAACTTCTACAGTAGATGATATTAATCGACTTCTAAAAGTTTTTGAACTTGTACTGTTTATAAAGACAAAAAAAGATTATGAAATCTATCAGCATTTAAGCTTCGATAACATTCTCGCTGCTGAGAATGTCATAATAATAAGCTCAAACAATTTCATATTTCGCAGTGATAAGTGTTACATAACCAATCTAATAGCATTTGATCTTTAAATTTCACTTAAATCGGTAGCATATACTGAAATGAGCAGAAGGGTTTCTTCGTTTCCAAATTATAAAATCCCAGCAACATAATAGCTACATCGTAAACAAAATACTTGAACTTGATTAAAAGAAATATGTAAACACCAAATTCAAAAATGAAAAGGTAAAAATGAAGACCTCGAGGTGTTTTAGATTGTCCTGGACTCTCTTTTTTCTGACTTCTTCGTAAGAGTTCACATCTGCCATTCTTTTACCTTCACTTCTTTTGAAAAAACCGTAGGGTTTATGTTTTCCCCCTTTCTCCTGTCGTTTCAAAATTTCAAACAGCAAATGTTTTTGTTTGTTGTTTTTATGGCGGCGCAGTGCGTTTTCAAAGTTTGAGCGGAAAGATGAAATGTATTTAATTAAAATTCTCAAATTCTAGTTGATCGTCGATTGGGAGGAGGGAAGTTAATACTTAAAGAGGGTTCAAGGGTGTGCGTTTGCAACGAAACAAGGCCTTGCCCCCACAATGCAATGATTTTGGGCAAGATGCTAAGGACACTAGGCGATTGTTGCAATCACTCGAAACCTGTGGGTAACATAAAAAAAAAGTGGGACTCGGTTGTATTTTAAAAAGTAAAAAACTAAATTGTGAAGAACACTGCAACCATTAGAGTGGCATAGCTCTTTGGTCAATTACCGTCGTTGGCATGATGTCAAACCAATTCCCAACTATCGCATGCTACTTCAACTTCGTTGTCCTATGTTTATTATTTTCCTCCACTCATCCAGTGTCACGATCATATTTGAAAACTTCGACGACATTTTCGATAAATTCAAGCTGTTTTTAGATATTTTCTTATATTCATATTAATTTCGATGTTTTCTATTGCACACTTTCTCTGGAAATTTTTTGGATATGCTTAACATTTTTTTTTTCTTTTTACAAATGTTGACTTTTTTTATTCACTGTCGAGAACGCTAGCCGACTGGACCTCCTTACAGACTTCATGTTCATCGACATCTGCGATGACATGATAAAACTCGCGAATGTCAAATCGTAATATGGCATGGGAAGTAGCGGTTCTTTTCAATAATCCAACTTAAATCCAAACAGCCAAGACATCATCCATGTGATGATCCAACATCTAAAATAGAACTCGCTACACACTTTCTAAGAAGTAGGAATTCTTGTATGTTTCTATGAATAAAAATCAGAATTTTAACCTTGTATATGTTACAACGAAGGAGGATGTAACGACCCGCTATTTTGCACTATTCGCATCCACACATGTCGGACTTGAATAATTCAAAATACTGAATTGTTAATTTAAATTGACAAAACTGAGCATATACAGTAAATAAATAGAACACAGATCACAGACACAGAGTAATAAATGCATCGGAAATAAAAGATAGTAGTTCATGAAGCTACTATATACATATCAGAGTTAAATAAGGTACATCAGATGTCTCGAATACAATAGTCAAATACAAAAATCAGAATACAATCACTGGAATCAACTGGATATCTGAAAGCTGGGTAGATAGTTGGATCTCCAAGCGAAGCTCCAACTCCAAAGCTGAGTCTTGAATACTGATACACTCAGTCTGACCCGAGCGTAAAGCAAAACACAAAACACTCGAATCGGGATTAACATTCTTATATCAATAAATCCAACTCAAGTGAAATAGCAATTGAAATACAAGTAACTCAAAGGATGTTTGGAATAACCATCCTTTAAGGATCCGTTAAACTATCTACTATGTAGTAGTGTACGATAAGTAGGTAATGCCTATCAGTAATATAAGATATCAAAATAGTGTTAAGGCGTTACCATTATCCCCCTTAACACATTTTAAGTAAGCGTTATAGTCTATACAGCACTGTAAACTCCACCGTAAACTAGTGGGATATCAGGGAGTACTCCATAGGTATAACACAAAACAAATCGTAATGGTCGCGTATATAGGGATATAAGTATGACAAGGTACATGAGGCAATACCCAAGGTAGTGAAACTACCGTTTGCCTGATCTGGACTGGTGAGAACGCATCGCCGCAGCGATCGCAACACCGCGAAACAACACTCCCAAATCGAGGGTGCACCAATCGACAACAAGTAATGAGTAGTTTTCGAAGAAGTGTGTTCGCTCGAGGTAGCTAACCCTCATTTGGCCCAGCACGGCTGCTGTTTTAGTCATTTCCAATTTGACACAAGTGTCAAGGCTATCCATTATCGTTCTCTTTCTTCAGTCATCACGTACATCATTCCAACCACTTCATTCTGGATCACACTCCGCGTATAGTTATTAAAGTGGTTTTCGGTTTAGATAGAGAGTATGTCCCTAACCGATTTCAGTCTCCTTAATAACTTTCGTAATTATTACACCGATTGGTCGTTTAATATATTTCAAACAGAATCAATTTCAATTTTAATTAAAATTTATAAATCAACATTTCCTTTGTCTTTCCAAAACAATTTCCAAAATTTACGTTTCAAAACTTCCAAATTCATAATTTCAAAATCTTATAATTCAATTCCAATTTCTATTTAAAACAATTCAAATATTGATTCAAGTTCGTAAATAAGTTTCATTCTAAATCATTTAAATTAATTAAATTTAACATTCAAATCAATTTAACTTCATTGATCGATTTTGTTCAGTATTCATTAAGTAAATTTATCATTCAAAACAATTTCTATTTAATTTCCAGTTCATTAAATCAATTACTTAAGTTCAACTTCATTAAATCAAAACTTACAATTTTGAATTAAATCAAATTCGTCAAATCAATTCTTTCGATTACAAGTCTTACATTAATTTCAATAAATCACATTTTATTTCTTGTTAAAGAAATTCAATTTCACTTATTTATTTACTTAGTTACAATTTTAAAACTCAATTAATAAAGAAACTAAATTTCACTTATTCAAGAAGTTCAATTTCACTTAATAAAGAATTCAATTTTATTTGACTATTAAAAAATTCAATCTTATTTAATTATTAAATAATTTCAAAAACTTAATTATTAACTAATTTCAAAACTTAATTATTAATAATTCCAAATTTAATTATTAAATAATTAATTTTAAAACAACATTCTTTCAACAACTACTATGTTAATATTTTGATTCAGATTATTAAATATTAACATTTCCTTTCTTTAAAATTCAAATTCCAACTTCATTTCAAAACCTTATTGTTTATTCGAATAAAATCTTTATTTTATTTTAAATCAAATTATTTGACCAGTCGGTTTTTATTTAATTTTCTATCCTAGGTCAAGGTTTAATTTGGGTATTTATCATTTCAACCCGATTTCAATTCAATTCAAAATCAAAGCA
Organism: Allium fistulosum; assembly: GCA_030737815.1. Lineage (NCBI taxonomy): Eukaryota > Viridiplantae > Streptophyta > Magnoliopsida > Asparagales > Amaryllidaceae > Allium > Allium fistulosum. The sequence goes on from CM060906.1 coordinate 59,119,117, forward strand.
TAGCAAAGGGAACTTGCAGTGTGATAACTGGGATGGTGTCAAAGTAAATAAACAAGCAATAACAACAACCAATATCAATCCAATAATCAATTCAAATAATCCCGAAATAATCGTCTTAATTCACATTGTTGTTTGTGCAAATTAATATAATTATTTCTAGAATCTACACTATCATTTCATGTAGATTAAAGATTATTACACTAATAATTATACGGTTCTTCACTTGATATCTATTGTTCAATTTCAAACTACATCAATTTATACACATACATTTAAATGTTCAAGGTGTGGTTAACACTATTTCTACGTGTCAATTTATTTAAAATTGAAAGGGGTCATATTATGCAAATGTCATCAATCAAATTAACATATACATCAAATCTAACTATCCTACGTCAATTTCAATTTCAATTTCAAATTATTTATCACTTACAACATTAACAATTTAACGTCCAATGTAAACATCAAACAATCAATCATTTAACAACCAAACTGGATTATCATTGTATATATAACAGATAATGGTGTCAGATGTCACAGGTGAACTGATACAGGTAATAGCATATATAACAGTGTAATTAACTAACAGCAGCGTATTTCAATTGTCGTTTCAATTGAATTCAAATTTAATAAATAGAAGAACATTAATCGTCAGTGATTGCTCACCTTTCGAGGCCAGAGAGACTAGAAGATGACACCGATACGCACGCTGAAATCGAATTACGAATCCAAGCACGAATTCCATAGCAAAGCTAGATGGGCACGAATTTCGACGAATAAAGCTGATAAATAGGAAATAGACGGAATCAAATCAGAATTGGGTCGATGAAGATAAATAGGTATAAGTGAACGTATATAGATATATAAATGTATATATATTCTAAATTCAAACACGTTTTAAATTAAAAATCTCCCAATAATATATTTAACATAATGTAACGACCCATAAATTTTGATTGGTTTTAATAACGTAGTTAATTGAAATTTTGTGAAATTTTAAACAATAAAATTTGAAAATAAAAATCTATTATTTGGAAAACGTCTATTTTAATATAGCAACTGGTAAATTTTCATCTGATAATATTGAAGTTTATTTTCCTGTGAAATTTTATTTCAATTTAAACCGGTTAATAAAAGTTGATTTTAAAAGTTTTCCGAAACCAAAATATGTCAACAGGAGAAAATTTATTTAGAGCATTCTGAATCAGACTGCGAAATTCGTTTCACGAAATTTGGACTTCTACTGCTCCATTTATCTTATTGTCTGCAAAATATTAGCATTTTCGGTACCGATTATCGACTTTTGATCGGATAATCGTACCACTGATATCTGTTCACCGTTTTGATCGTCTTGTCGTACCGATCTCTGCGGTATATTCATTTCTATTTTTTTGAAATCCGGTACGCGACGAAAGTAATAAGCTATCGTTGAAACGGTACCCTGATTGTGACTTTATTTCTCCCTTCATTTTCAAAGAGTTGAAACGTGTTGCTCAAATAATAGTAAATTGTCTTAAATTTGTCAACTGAATCAAAGGGAGACTATTGCCATTTCCTTTTCCTTTACCGTTGCTTTTATTTATTTCGTACGTTTCTTTTCTTTCTCTGCCTAATATTGACAAGAAGCTTTACTTTTAGATCTACATTTTCTCTCCTGTTGCTCAAACTTTATAACAGTAAGTGCTAAAATTTCCTCCCTTCCTCTTTTTCATTTTCACCATGCTTCTCTTTAACTCGGACGCCGAATCCACCTACCCACATCCACTTCATCAATGAATCCAACATAGCCTTGCCATATAGCCTCATCACCACCACGAAGCCAAACATCTAACACATCCAGTTTTTCCATCCAAGTAGGCACCCACCTCTGCCTCCATACTTTCTCCTCCGGCCCATTCCCACTGCCATACTACCCACGCCACCCACCTTCCTCCATCACTTCGGCCACCCTTCCCAAAAACCTCCACATAGCAGCCGAGTGCAGCACTTCCGAAACCCACCATGTGGACCGCACCTCCAACCGCCTTGAACATCTCACGTGCCTCCCTGCCATCTCCACCGCGTCATGCCGAGCCATCATTGACTTCATCCTCCATGTCAGCCTTCCTCGTCCCCCTACCCATCTACACCACAAAGCAGCTATCCTCCTCCGTTTAATTTTTGTAGCCTAACCCACTGTCATTTCCATCGTCTACCGACCACCCTGGCACGTTCAGCCACTCACAACTCACGTTCATCCCTCCGCGCATCATCTCCTCCCTTCCTCCCCTCTTTAGCCGAGCCTCTCCGTTTAATGGTAGGTGAGTTTTAAGTATCACATACCTGTAAAGTTTACAAATTTCATAATTCAAACTTTTATAATTTGCATGGGTTTTAGATCTAAAGTATAATAATATGAAAATCTATATATAGATATGTTGCTGAAGCTTGTTTAATATGTGAAAGGAATATGCCTTGTTTCAATCTCTATGTTAGTAGGCTTTTCTTATAAATTGCATTCGACTTCTGTTAACATATATTTTTCGAACTTTGTAAAGTTAGTTATATAGTATGCATATATATAGTCTGTAATATATTATGCTATATTATTTATGATATATGCGGTGATAGTATATGTATATAGGACGGTGGTATATATTTATGTATTTGGATTATGAACTTGTATGTGCGCATATGATGTAGTTTTACAAAAATCTGGATAATAACTTTGTTACGTGTTTTGTTTTATATGGTTACATTTGTTTTTAATATGTTAATATATTAAACTTGGTTTCGTAACAACTAAGATGTGTAATGTTTGTATTGCAGTTCCAAGTAACAATTGCTGTTGTTTATGTATATGGTTTTGTAATAAACTGATTTGAAAAGTATCATAAGTGTGTATACAAGTAAGTTGTATAATGTATTATACATAGATATTTAAACCTTTCAATTTCTGTTAAGCTTTATCCATATCATAATGAATTGCTTATATTGATTTGATAACACAAATTGATTTTTATTTATAACCCGTAGGTAAGTTGTGTACATGTGTATATACATTTGTTTGTATATATGGAAACTTGGGTTTTCAAAATTTTATTAATATAGTACGTTTGGGGTTAACTATTTATTTAAAGATAAATTTATATTATTTTAAATGTATGTTTGATTTTGAGATATGATTTGAAGTGCTTATATATTTTAAATTTAAAATGTATTTAGATCTAGAATATGATTTATATATTTATAGTTATATTTAAGTTCTCTTATACCAATCATCTTCATCGATCCAGTTCTGATTTATTTCGTAAATTCCTATTTATCAGCTTTGCTCTCAAACTCGTGCCAATCTATCTTTGCTTCGGAATCGGTGTTTGGACTCGTAACTCATCCCGTTCTTTGTCAAATCTCTCTAGCCTCGAAAGGAGCAATCACTCACGATTTACGTTCTTGTATTTATTAAATTTGATTTCAATTGAAACGACAATTGAAATATGCTGTTGTAGTTATTTAAATTGTTATATATGCTATTATCTATAATTGTTCATCTGTGACATCTGACACCAGTATCTAGCATTATATGCCTGTTATTACTATTATTTGTATCTGTTCACCTGTGACATCTGACACCAGTATCTAGCATTATATGCATGTTATTACTATTATTTGTATCTGTTCACCTGTGACATCTGACACCCGTATCTGTTATTTATACTGATGATATATGCCTGTTGTTATATTTCATTAGTATTTGTTATCACTCTGCAAGTTCCCTGTTAGTATAGAATTCACTATGGGTTGAAATGATACATACCCGAACGGACTTTAGAATAGAAGAATTTCGTTATGGGTTGAAATGATAAACCCAAGCGATTTTCATTCGAATTGAAATTGGGATTACGGGTCGAAATGATATCTACCCGTATATATTTAAATTTCGGATTGAAATGATAAATATCCGTATCACTTAACCATATGATAAATATATATATACAGACACCGTTGGTCCATATATATAAATATTTTAAAAATGAATTCTATGGTTTTGGAAAGAAATATATGGTTTTAATAAATGTTGAGCCTTAAATTATTATATATAAATGGGAATGATTGATTTAAATTCATATAATATGTTTAAGTATAAAATTTATATTTCAAACATAGATTTTGGTAATAATTTGAATTTAGTGAAATTGTATTCATTAAAGAATTTTATTTAATTAAACAAATTTGAAACTTATGGAAATTTAGATTTAAGATAGGATTTTTACTTGGGTTTAATTTAAATAATTTAAAGAATATTTCTTATTTAAAAAAATTTAGGGAAATATTTAGTAAAAATGAAATTTAAGGCTAGTAAATGATATTGAATTTATTAAGTGAATATCCCCAGATTAAATAATAATAAAGTTAAATCAAGATCTATATGAAACTGTTAAATTGAACTTTGAAGTGTTGAATATTAAAGCTTTGAAATATATTGGAATTTAAATGGTTTATTTTGTGATTCAGATCTGTATTTGAAATCAATATAATTTGAATTGTATTTAGAAACTGAATTAAACTAAAATGGAAAATTTAGATTGAATTAAATTAAAATTTAGAATTTGGGTCAATTTGAATCGATTTGTGAAACTTGAGGAAATTATAAATACTTTACCTTTTAAATCATTTAATATATATATACTATTTCGGAAAAAAATAGATATATTTGAAATGAAATGATATTTGGGTTTTGAGGTATAAATTAAATTGAAATGACCACGGTGTTATAGTGTATATTCCCACCTTGTAGATAGTTCCGAAGATCCTTAGAGGATGGTTATCCCAAACATCCTTTAAGTTACTTGTATTTCAATTGATATTTCGCTTGAGTTGGATTTATTGATATAAGAATGTTAATCCTGACTCGAGTGTTTTGTGTTTTGCTTTACGCTCGGGTCAGACCGAGTGATACAGCATTTGAGACTCACCCTTGGAGTTTGGAGCTTCTTTTGGAGATCCAACCATCGCCACAGCTTTCAGCTCTTCTAGTTGATTTGTTCAGAGAAGTCATCTGTTGTACTGAAGACTTCACTACATTTGAGATATTCTGTTGTATTTTATTTCTAACTCTGATGTTTATATAGTAGCTTCATGAACTACTATTTTATCTATTCCGCTGCGTATTATTGTATTACTCTGTGTCTGTGATTGTGATTGATTTATTTACTACATATGCTGAGTTTTGCAAAATTTAAATTAACAACGTGGTATTTTGAGCAATTCAACTTCGGCATGAGTGTCTACCTATACACTTATAATGGATGCGAATGGTCCAAAATATCGGGTCGTTACACATAATATATTAAGTAAACAATTCAATACATATTATATGACACACTCATTAATTAAATTTAAAGCACGTGTTTTAAATCAGCATATACATATATTTAAAACAATATCCAAGATAAATCAAAATATCAACATAAAATTTGGATATGCCAAACATACAATGCCTTGCGTACAATTACATATTTATATATGCGCCACCGATTACTGGCAACATACAGGATGCGAGTCATATATATCATATATGACCCAAATACATAGATTTAGGATAGGGAAGAATATAAATTTTCTGAGCCAAATATATATATATACACGTGTATATGCAGCAGTGCACATTCAAAACACAACTATAAATCAAATATGTACACCTTTATAGGTAGCACAACAAGAATACTCATATTTACAAGCAACCTCATATACACAATTGCCTTTTTAAAATAAAATAGCAAATCAAGAGTTTATAAACATATATATTAAAGCAGGAATTGTATGAGAAAACAACTTCACCTTATATAAATCAATGCTTGTAAAAACTGAGCTGATGCAAAAATTTATGCAAACAGAGTACCTATATACTGTTATAAATATCCTATATGCACGTAACTAGTTATATATATATTTTTATATAAAACAACCTTTAGAGAACAATACTTTCAGTTCCATGTGAATCTATATATCGACTAAATTATCTATGTAAACTATATATGTAAACAACTTTATAAATCTTAAAACAGACATTGGGAATATATATATAAACTACAGATCTGAAAAGTTTTGAAATATGTATTATATAACTAAATATATTAATATATACAACCAAATAAACAACATATTATGCTCAGATCCAATATATATGTGTGTATAATAAAATATACCAATTGCATAGCTAACCTATATATGATCAACAGAGAGCACGAGCTAGCTAAGCAAGGAGGAGGTCCGCTAGGTGACACTGATGCCACGACTATGGTTCAGGCGAAGTGGAAAGCAATGGGATCGGGAGCTATCAGACATGGTAGTGAAATGGTGGAGTCTGGGGTTGTGAGATGGCAGTGGTGATCGGTGCATGGGTTCGGCTTCGGTTGATGGAAGGTGGCGCGGGTGTGCTCGGAACGAGCAGCGGCAGGTCTGCTAGGGCGGCACTGCAAGTGTGGTGGGGAGGAGAAGAAGAGTGGGAAGGCTGGAGCAAATAAAAATGAAACGGCTTTGCCTGGGCAAGGGAAAAAGAGGGCTACGGAGCTCGGTGCGAGGCGGGTCGCTGGTGGCAGCGGAACGGAGGTGGCAGGGCGGCGTTTGGAGGAGGGAAGATGGTTACGCGCATTTCAGCATGAGGCAGAGGGTAGGCTTCGAAAATATGGGGTTTCGGTGGTGGTTGTGGCCTTGGGCTGCGGAGAGGACAAGTCGGAGAGGACAGGTCGGAGATTTATGCGGAGATTGGATGGTACGGCTGTTAGGAGGTGGGAGCAGAACGTGGTGAGGTGGAAGGGAAGAAGAGTTACAGGAGAGAAAGAAAATGATGAAGAGCTTTGCAAAAGAAAATGGGAGGAAGGAGAAGTGACAGCCTAATAGATTGAACAGATTGAACGATAAGGGTAGTAATTGTCAGTAGTGAATGCTCTAGGAAATGTAACTTGAACTTTGGAAACAGCTAAATTCATAATTATTAACTTTGGAAAATTGAAAAGAAAAACCACTGTTGGGTTAATAACGAGAAAATTTGAATAGACACAAGATTGTAACCGAGTACTGATACGGTAGGCATTACGCAACGTGCAACGTACGCCGGACTTCGAATTCGACAATCGAATATACCGTAGGGATCAGCACGACGAGACGATCACAACGGCATACGGATATCAGTGGTACGATTGAATCATAAAAATTCGAAATTTTTATACTAGTGGAAAATGCATGAAAATCGCAGAAAATAAGATCGACGGAGCCAAAGAAATCCGAATTTGGAAAAACGAAAAATAACGTCTTGCTCAGAAGATGATTTAGAATTTTTCTATGTAAAAATATTTAGGTTTCGAAAACATTTTATTTTCATCAATTCCTAACTGATTAAATTGAAGTAAATTTACGCGCGAAATAAACATCCATATTTTCGGATGAAATTTACCAGTTGCTATGTTTAACTAGATGCATTCCAAATATCAAATTTATATTTCAAAATTTTATCGTTTAAAATTTCTCAAAATTTCAATTAGTTACGTTATTAAAACAGTTAAAATTTACGGGTCGTTACATTCTCCCCCACTCAAAACTTTTCGTCCCCAAAAAGGAAGGAGGTAGGAGAATAGAAACAACCAGAAAGAAAATAGATTGGAATACAAGTAAAACAATTAATTTAAATCATATAAATTTCAATTTAAATTAATTTATATTTGACAATTTTGGTTAAATCTTTTTGAGTTCACTTAAGTTAAATCAATCTATCTATTTCTAAATTCATTATCTTATTATCTAGTCATCCTCAATTAACAATTTCTAAATCATCAATTTGTATAATCATTTATTATACTCATATTTCATTCAACAAATTTAACTCTTTTATCCCAAATCATTATTGAGTTTATTCCACTTAATATAACTTATTACATATATTTAAACTATATAAATTAATTTAAACCATATAAATTTCAATTTAAATTCATTTATATTCAATAATTGGTTTAAATTTTTAAAGTATTTCCATAAGTTGATTTAATTTCAATTTTTGTTAATTCTTTCAGAACAAAATTTATTATATTCATCTCATTCAATTAACTTATTATTCTATCATCTTTATTAGCATTTTTTTTAATTAAAATCTAAGTGTATAACATTTATTATAAACACTCAAATTTTATTTATAATATCATTTTATATTGTATATTATCCAATTACATTTTAACTTCTGAATAATTTAGGTAAGTTATTTTGAAATGTAATTTAGTACTATACAAATAAAATTTTCAAATTCAATTATTTCAAGTTTAAATACTTATTCAAAATTTAGCCTTATTTATAATTGAAAACATCTTTTAACATGATTTTTAAGAATTTAATTTCTGTTTAATTTCAAACCCTTTAGAAATAATTATGTATATATTATATATATTAAATCAAATTAAATTTAAAATAATATACCCATATATATATATATATAAATCAAGTCATACTTAAGAAATTCAAATTAAAATATTTTTCCAACAAAACCGTAGCAAAGCTACAGAATGGTTTCACCTCTTCAAAACTCGAAAATGAATGTCGATGATGTGGCCGCCATCACCAAAATTATTTTCCAGCGACAAAGAGAAGAGCACTGATTTCAATATTTAAAATTCTTTGAAAACGGTTTCTATTTGAAAATACGTTCAATAATATACATTTTAAAATTTTAAAAACCAAAGCTTGAAATTTTAGGAAATTAAATTCTCAAATTCTTACTTTAAATTCATTTAAATTTCTAAATAAATCTATAAACCAACTTTTATAATTCCATTTATTTTTACGTTGGAATAATCAATGATTTACAAAACAAATAGTGAAAATCAAATATTACCTTTCTGACAACCAATTCAGTTAACAATTCAATTTCAGAAAATTTATACTTATATATAATATAATCATACAAGATTATTTTATTTACCAAATTTTGAAAATACCATTGTGTCAGTTTGCTCTGTTCAAGTGTTTTGGAAATCCTATCGATAGCGTTGATCAGACGAATCGATCGAAAACCCAAATCAACATCAACAACTCAAACAACACAATATATAAAACATTTTAATATTAATTTACACATACACTTCCTCGCTCAACGATACAATAATGGAATCCAAAGCAAGGATAGAGATTCACATTTGATAGACTCAAATCAAAGAGAATTTCGATTCAAAGATAGGTTTGAAACAAAGACGAGATAATTAAATAACAAAATAGGAAGATAGATAAGTTTATATAAATCGCGGGCAACCTTAACCGGGTCGACCGTGACTTCAAGAATAAGATCGATGCAGAATTTCGAGGCAAATCTACATTCGATCCCAAGAAATAGAATTCAGGTGTAGCAGGAGATAGATAGCATTGTAAACCGAGGATACAGAAATCTCCGGTAAATCAATGCCTACTGTAAAGGAGTTTCACCCATTTACAAAATTTCAAAGATTGGCGAGACCACCGATCCATTATAAAGATCATTCAAAGTGGAGTTATGGGATGCTCCAGAATTGCAAGAAGACGAATAGTGAGGGACACGAATGAAATTTGGAACCGTAGGGAACGTTCCAAAATTTAAAGGAATCGAGTCAAAAGGAAGAGATTGAAACTCGAATGAGAGTGATTCTGTAAATACATTTACCCTATATGCTAAGTTTTGCCTAGAGCTACCAAAGCTCTGATACCAACTGTAACGACCCGCTATTTTGCACCATTCGCATCCACACATGACGGACTTGAATAATTCAAAATACCGAATTGTTAATTTAAATTGGCAAAACTGAGCATATACAGTAAATAAATAGAACACAGATCACAGACACAGAGTAATAAATGCAGCGGAAATAAAAGATAGTAGTTCATGAAGCTACTACATACATATCAGAGTTAAATAAGGTACATCAGATGTCTCAAATACAATAGTCAAATACAAAAATCAGAATACAATCACTGGAATCAACTGGATATCTCAAAGCTGGGTAGATAGCTGGATCTCCAAGCGAAGCTCCAACTCCAAAGGTGAGTCTCGAATACTGGTACACTCAGTCTGACCCGAGCGTAAAGCAAAACACAAAACACTCGAGTCAGGATTAACATTCTTATATCAATAAATCCAACTCGAGTGAAATAGCAATTGAAATACAAGTAACTCAAAGGATGTTTGGAATAACCATCCTTTAAGGATCCGTTAAACTATCTACTATGCTGTAACGACCCCGAATTTTAATCTATTTTAAATCGATAATTAAATTTATTTTTGAATAAAAAATTTGTGAAATAGATGGTTAAAGAAATGCGAGTTTCCCCGATATCCAAGTATATCTGAATAAATCGTTTAAAGTTTTAAATTCTTGTATATATGAGAATATATATATATGTATTCGAACATATCTGAGTAAATTTGAAATAATATAATATGTATTTGATTTGAATTTAAAATGTAAGTAAATGGTTTTAAAATAAAATAAATATAGAGATAAATATATGCTTTGAATACAAGACAAATTCAAAAGGAATAAATATTGTAAAGTAAGGCTCAGGCAAGAAAAAAATAAATAGAACATTGCATTTATTACCCAATCCTCTCAGGCACACCCTATGTATCTTCTCAGCCGAAAACAAAGTATGACAATATATACAAGATTGTACATACAAGATAAAGGAAATAGTATTGAAAACTTGATAAAGTACCTTAGCATTAAATGATATTATCTCTAGTACTCAAGACATATCATTTCAGCCTCCAAGCAAAAGAGTATCCCTGCATATTTTTGTACAACCCATAATCAACTCGTACAAAAATAATACATCAACCTGGTAACTTCATTTCTTTATATCAACATTTTTCTCATACCAGTTCGTTCATTTCAAACTGAGAAAGTATGGAGCCAGTATCATCTCAACCTAAATCACCATTCAACTTAAACAAACTTCAGTAAAATCCAACTTAACATCTCAGCTATGAATCCATACAACCAAAGAATCAGGGGAGGAAGCTCAGTCTGTAAAATTTCAAATCTGTGTCAAGAGAAAAACATAGAAGCAACTCTGATCATCTTTTAAACAAGGTGAGTGACATATTTTCCTTAACTTTTAAGGGTATAAATCTGTTGTTCACATATCTCTGTGAATAAACTCGTTTAGATATGCATGGATTCTCTGAATACATCTAAGAAAAAACTGGAAGTATGTGTATTTGCTTGTATACATCCTCTGCTTTGAAAATTTTAGATGCCAGGCTTTGATTCAAATTTTTCTTTCCACCTGATCTACTTGGTGATTGGGGTTAGTGTTAAAACAAGAATTGTTTGTTATAGCATATACTAGAGTACACGATTTTATTTCAGCCAAAATAAGTTAGCACTGGCTCGGGAACTCAAGAAACCCAATATTACTTTGAATTTGTTAAAAATTAGAATTTCTAAATTCTTGAATTCAGGGTTATAAATGGGATTCTTATACAAAAATACGATTTTTAAAGCAAAAGTATTAATTTTTAGATCAAAGATTTAAGAGCAGTTTGGGTTTATGCAAATTTCATAGATTTGCAAATTTCTGATGTTCTGACTGTTGGTGGATCTCGAGATCGAAGTCGTGGCTAGCTTGAGGGTTTGGGATCCTCAGAAAAATGTGAATCGAATTTTAAAACCATCATAGGGTAGGGGCGAGATCGATTTAGGGTTTAAGAACCCGTTTTTGTTCACGATCGAAATGATGGTGCCGCGTCATCTAGGGGTAATCGAATGCAGTGAGTTTTTGGGTGGTGGTAGCTTGGACGTAGTTGAAGTCGTAGCCGGAGTGGTAGACCTTCAGGTGGTCGGAGCTACGAGGACGAAGCGATGACAGGCTTGGTGGTTGGTGGCAAGTCTGAGTTCCCAGATTTAGGATCAAATGTCGATAGTTCGATTCGCTTCGAATTTTGAGCTTCTGGTTGTTTGGGTAGGTCAGTGGTGATGTTGTCGACGTGCTAGAGGTAGCGGCGGTGGTCGGAAAAGCGAAACTCAGGCGTACACGTGCACGCGATGTCAGTTTGTATCGGTGATGGTTACCAGGTTGGGGAAGAAGACTAGCCTCGGGGAAGAGCTCGAGAAAATGGGTTGATGGCTCGAGTTTTTTGTATTGGGTAGTTCGATGTTTAAACTGTATAACAGGATTTATTTTAACTTAAACTAAAATAACGTCTCAAAAAGAAAAGGAAAGGAAGAAGAAGGAGGGAGCTCGGGGGGAAACTCGGGGAGGAATTGAAGTTAACTCGAGTCTTTACTTGATGGGCTCGGGTTTTTGTTTAATTAACTCGGGTATGTTTTAATTGACGGGTTTTACCTTAACAACTATGCTAACCAGGTTTTGTACAAGAAGTAAATTTGTTAACAGATTTTTTTTAATAAAGCACGAACAAGTTTTTAAAGTATGTTAAAAATAAATTAAATTTTCAAGGTTATTTAATAAGATTTTAAAGATAAGCGGTTTATCTTAAATAATGATTTTGATTATCAATTAACCTTAAGGGTTTAAGTTAAATTATATGACTTTGTTAATTTGTTTCAAAGGTTATTTAAAATAAGATTTAAATGATGATTTTGTAATAAATTAAGATAAATGGGTTATCTTAAGATTCAAGGATTATAAATTTGTAATTTAATAACAATTACTTAATTAAAGATTTATCAAGTAATGATTAAAGATTAATTAATTTGTTGAAGGATAATTAAATAATTGAAGGTTAATTATTTAATGATTAAAGGTTAATTACTTAGTAATTAAAGGTTAATTAAATAATGATTAAAGGACCTTTAATCAAATGATTTGGAATCGATTAATGTTAATTAACTAATGTGATGACCCATCTGTTTTAAATAAATCAGATAATTAATTGAGGTTATTTATGGATGACTATATTCTATTGAATGCTGTATATTGGATTGATATCTCTGTTATGTGATTATGATGCTATGAATTGCTTTATGCTGAACTATGATACCTGTGATGAATATACTGCTATGTGAATATGAAAACCCTTGACCCGTAAACGACATTTAAACTTCGATGCGACAGGGAGTCGGATTCCAGTTGGTTATCCGAAACCCACATCGAATTGTAATGATGAATCTTTGTGACTGATAAATTTATTTTATCTATGAATCTGTGAATGAAGATAAACGTTATCGACTTTACCGCTTATCGATATATCTGTGATGATTGATGTTGCACTATTGTGTGAAACCCCTGGACCACACTCTTACACACACAAATATGGATTTCACGTGGAAATCGGTTAAATCACAGATGGTGGAATTTGATGTTTTTGAAATTGAAATTTTAATTTCAATTGATTTTGAAATTGGAAATTTGGGTTTAAAGTGAAAAGCTTTTGAAATGGAATTTCAAAGATAAAAGTTATTTTGAATAACTTAATCGAGTTTTGGAAATTTAAATAATTTGATTTAAATTTGAATTCAAGTTGAAATTGAATCCTATGATTTGAAACTAGAGATTAAAGATACTGTACAAGTTATATATGGGTTAAACCATTTTTAAAGGTATTGATTTGGGAATTTAAATTTAATTCAAGGGTTTTAACTCGTGTAAATATAACTGGATTTTTTCCGAAACGAAAACTACTTGTTTTCAAATAATAATAGCTTTCATTTTAAGAAAGGATTTCCAAATTGTGTTGAACGGTTTCAAGTTTGAAATAGAATTGAAATGTTTTGAAAATTATGAAATGAGTCTTTGATTCAAAGACCGGATGAGTTAATCTAACTTGAAATGGAATTATTTTGAAAGCTATAAGTTAAATCTTGACTTAAAGATTTAACGAGTTGAAATGGAAATTGTTTTGAAATCTATGAATGAATCTTTGGGAACGGGGTAAACTTTGTGAATTGAATCATTTTGTTTAAAAGATTAAAAGTGTGGAAATTGTTTAAACCATTGAAGGTTTTTGAAATGAATCTTTTATTTAAAAAATTGGAAATGGTAATTTGTTTTACCATTCGAATGAAAAGTTTTAAGCTTTAAGCTGTGATTTAACTGAGACCCCAGTATCCATATGATTTTTAATTGCGCTCGTTATTCGGTTTAGCCGGGAGAGGACCTTTGTGTCATATAACCCATTCCGAATAGTGATACGACGATATGGATAGCATTTGAAGACCGGTGGTGAAGACCGAGTATTTGCGAGAGCGATAGGATGACCTATCGATTGTCTCTGCACTGAGTAGCTACGGTATAGAGATTCCCTAAGTGATGGGAAGTCCGATCGAGATTGTGAATACCCGGATGTGCAAGGGCTTCTTCGGAAGTGCCTTCGGTTCTGTTCGAACCCGGAACAGACTTGTATGGATGTGTGTCTGACGTTACACTTTGAGATGTAAAGCTGGTTTCTATCAAATACATTTCTGTTGGTGGCGGAGAATTTATTCTCTTAGCTTAACACCCTTCTCTGAGACGTACGAGCTCAGAGGTTATGTAGTTGATGGTTACTAGTGATACATTCCCAATTTGGTAATGTGGCATACGAAGTGCTGCTGATCATTTGTTGATCGAAGCGTGGCTTTGTGAAAAAGCGTGGCTTTGTGGACGAGACTTCGTCGAGCCTCACAACCCGGTAATGGTCGAAACAGGAATGTTGCGACAAAGGTTTGTAGGGGTAGCACCCCTAGGGTATGTCATTTCCTTCTGGATAAAAGGGTGGTATCATGGTATGGAGCCCAGATACTTACTCATGTGGATACACTTTATTTATTATGTGTGATGTTGGTTATCGAGCGCTCGGATAAAGGTCGGTAACGACCGGGGGATGACATGACTCGTGTGTTAGTTGCCTAGTTACAGCTCGGTTAGAGCGTGAGGTAGCGTCGGCCTTTTGTTTGCAGAGATCCGGTTAGGATCCGAGGCGTCTTTCCAGAGGCGTTTCTATTTCGGTAAGGAAGTTCCTTAGCCTGATCATTTGTTGGAAATCCAAAGAAACAATACGAACCCTGTACGGTTTTAGTTGTATTACCTGCTATGGAATGTGGCGGTAACCTGCTATTGAACATAGTAGCTATAGTAGGCATACAACAATGGTTGTATGCTAGCTAAGATTAATATTATATTTTCGAAATGGTTTTCGACACTATGCACTAATGATAATAATATCGAGTGATTTTGCATAGTAAGCATGTTTGACTATCATAAGGAGAAATCTCCTCCAAGTCTGCGATTGCATTGTGTGTGTGGCGGGAGGCCTTATGGTAGTTTCATTTTCGAAAAGCATTGCGGTTTCAACGTTAAAAGCCTTTTGTGTTTGTTTAAAGATGAACTGTTTTTGTTGCTCACACCAGTCCCATGACTGATCCGGAGTTTATTGTTCCCTTCCTAAACTCTGGGTGCCCACTATTTTCCACACGGGCAGTCTAGAGTTGGGTTTTCTCAGATATTCAGGTTTGGTAGATTATCTGGAGCTAGTCAGTTCTTGGAGTTCATGGACTGACGTTTCTTATCTTGGAGCATTCTATTGGAGATTATTCACTGCTGATGTTATCTATTTTCTTTCCGCTGCCATTTCTTGTATCATATCTCTGATGTATATTGGTATCTGTTGTATCATTCTGTTGTATCATACTGTATCGGATTTTGTATCTGTCATTGTATCAATGTTATATATATGGATATATTCTTTTTCTTCCGCTGTGTTGTTATACTTAATGTTGTTATAGCTCCGGCGAATCGGATTTGAACGGTCGAATCTGCGGCATTCTAGTACAATGTGAAGTACGGATGTTGATTTTCGAGCGCGAAATGCCGAGTCGTTACATGTGGTATCAGAGCTAAGGTTGAACTTTAGCTCAGGAGTATAACACGTTAAGTAGCTCATTAGAGATAGGGTGAAGTATACCCTAGAATGAGTAATTCTCAAATATCCGTCCGAATGCCTCAGTAAATTCTCTTACTATCCACTGATAGTGAGTATGAGTGTAAGAAGAGGATGAGATAGAGGACAGGGAAATACGACTATAACTGGTCAATAACCTATAACAACAAGGAAGCAATCTTTTCTCTATCAATCTCTTTTGTTCAGCCTCTTTCCTCAATTCTTCGATAGTTCTTGGTAGATCCAGGAAGGAGATTCGATATGTTAATAAGGGACATAAACTCCGGATAGACCAAAATTGTTTGTTTGAATGAATTGATTGCTTTGATTACTATGGTTGATAGGTATACTTTAGTTCTAAACTGAAGGTTCTGAAATCGTATACATATATCTATCTATTCATTGGGTCCCGATATGTTCTACGAATGGTTAGTTATCCTTTTGAACTAACCGATGCCATTGTATGTTTCGTAGATCTGGATAACCCGAGTATTTTGTGAAGTGTTAAACAGATTCGTTCTTGATATTCTGATTTGGTAAGCCAAATGCAGAATAGATGTTCAGTTTGATGTGATGAAACATTCTTCATCTATCTTTTTGTCTCCTTGGTAATTTCGAGGACGAAATTCTTTTAAGGGGGGAAGTCTGTAACGACCCCGAATTTTAATCTATTTTAAATCGATAATTAAATTTATTTTTGAATAAAAAATTTGTGAAATAGATGGTTAAAGAAATGCGAGTTTCCCCGATATCCAAGTATATCTGAATAAATCGTTTAAAGTTTTAAATTCTTGTATATATGAGAATATATATATATGTATTCGAACATATCTGAGTAAATTTGAAATAATATAATATGTATTTGATTTGAATTTAAAATGTAAGTAAATGGTTTTAAAATAAAATAAATATAGAGATAAATATATGCTTTGAATACAAGACAAATTCAAAAGGAATAAATATTGTAAAGTAAGGCTCAGGCAAGAAAAAAATAAATAGAACATTGCATTTATTACCCAATCCTCTCAGGCACACCCTATGTATCTTCTCAGCCGAAAACAAAGTATGACAATATATACAAGATTGTACATACAAGATAAAGGAAATAGTATTGAAAACTTGATAAAGTACCTTAGCATTAAATGATATTATCTCTAGTACTCAAGACATATCATTTCAGCCTCCAAGCAAAAGAGTATCCCTGCATATTTTTGTACAACCCATAATCAACTCGTACAAAAATAATACATCAACCTGGTAACTTCATTTCTTTATATCAACATTTTTCTCATACCAGTTCGTTCATTTCAAACTGAGAAAGTATGGAGCCAGTATCATCTCAACCTAAATCACCATTCAACTTAAACAAACTTCAGTAAAATCCAACTTAACATCTCAGCTATGAATCCATACAACCAAAGAATCAGGGGAGGAAGCTCAGTCTGTAAAATTTCAAATCTGTGTCAAGAGAAAAACATAGAAGCAACTCTGATCATCTTTTAAACAAGGTGAGTGACATATTTTCCTTAACTTTTAAGGGTATAAATCTGTTGTTCACATATCTCTGTGAATAAACTCGTTTAGATATGCATGGATTCTCTGAATACATCTAAGAAAAAACTGGAAGTATGTGTATTTGCTTGTATACATCCTCTGCTTTGAAAATTTTAGATGCCAGGCTTTGATTCAAATTTTTCTTTCCACCTGATCTACTTGGTGATTGGGGTTAGTGTTAAAACAAGAATTGTTTGTTATAGCATATACTAGAGTACACGATTTTATTTCAGCCAAAATAAGTTAGCACTGGCTCGGGAACTCAAGAAACCCAATATTACTTTGAATTTGTTAAAAATTAGAATTTCTAAATTCTTGAATTCAGGGTTATAAATGGGATTCTTATACAAAAATACGATTTTTAAAGCAAAAGTATTAATTTTTAGATCAAAGATTTAAGAGCAGTTTGGGTTTATGCAAATTTCATAGATTTGCAAATTTCTGATGTTCTGACTGTTGGTGGATCTCGAGATCGAAGTCGTGGCTAGCTTGAGGGTTTGGGATCCTCAGAAAAATGTGAATCGAATTTTAAAACCATCATAGGGTAGGGGCGAGATCGATTTAGGGTTTAAGAACCCGTTTTTGTTCACGATCGAAATGATGGTGCCGCGTCATCTAGGGGTGATCGAATGCAGTGAGTTTTTGGGTGGTGGTAGCTTGGACGTAGTTGAAGTCGTAGCCGGAGTGGTAGACCTTCAGGTGGTCGGAGCTACGAGGACGAAGCGATGACAGGCTTGGTGGTTGGTGGCAAGTCTGAGTTCCCAGATTTAGGATCAAATGTCGATAGTTCGATTCGCTTCGAATTTTGAGCTTCTGGTTGTTTGGGTAGGTCAGTGGTGATGTTGTCGACGTGCTAGAGGTAGCGGCGGTGGTCGGAAAAGCGAAACTCAGGCGTACACGTGCACGCGATGTCAGTTTGTATCGGTGATGGTTACCAGGTTGGGGAAGAAGACTAGCCTCGGGGAAGAGCTCGAGAAAATGGGTTGATGGCTCGAGTTTTTTGTATTGGGTAGTTCGATGTTTAAACTGTATAACAGGATTTATTTTAACTTAAACTAAAATAACGTCTCAAAAAGAAAAGGAAAGGAAGAAGAAGGAGGGAGCTCGGGGGGAAACTCGGGGAGGAATTGAAGTTAACTCGAGTCTTTACTTGATGGGCTCGGGTTTTTGTTTAATTAACTCGGGTATGTTTTAATTGACGGGTTTTACCTTAACAACTATGCTAACCAGGTTTTGTACAAGAAGTAAATTTGTTAACAGATTTTTTTTAATAAAGCACGAACAAGTTTTTAAAGTATGTTAAAAATAAATTAAATTTTCAAGGTTATTTAATAAGATTTTAAAGATAAGCGGTTTATCTTAAATAATGATTTTGATTATCAATTAACCTTAAGGGTTTAAGTTAAATTATATGACTTTGTTAATTTGTTTCAAAGGTTATTTAAAATAAGATTTAAATGATGATTTTGTAATAAATTAAGATAAATGGGTTATCTTAAGATTCAAGGATTATAAATTTGTAATTTAATAACAATTACTTAATTAAAGATTTATCAAGTAATGATTAAAGATTAATTAATTTGTTGAAGGATAATTAAATAATTGAAGGTTAATTATTTAATGATTAAAGGTTAATTACTTAGTAATTAAAGGTTAATTAAATAATGATTAAAGGACCTTTAATCAAATGATTTGGAATCGATTAATGTTAATTAACTAATGTGATGACCCATCTGTTTTAAATAAATCAGATAATTAATTGAGGTTATTTATGGATGACTATATTCTATTGAATGCTGTATATTGGATTGATATCTCTGTTATGTGATTATGATGCTATGAATTGCTTTATGCTGAACTATGATACCTGTGATGAATATACTGCTATGTGAATATGAAAACCCTTGACCCGTAAACGACATTTAAACTTCGATGCGACAGGGAGTCGGATTCCAGTTGGTTATCCGAAACCCACATCGAATTGTAATGATGAATCTTTGTGACTGATAAATTTATTTTATCTATGAATCTGTGAATGAAGATAAACGTTATCGACTTTACCGCTTATCGATATATCTGTGATGATTGATGTTGCACTATTGTGTGAAACCCCTGGACCACACTCTTACACACACAAATATGGATTTCACGTGGAAATCGGTTAAATCACAGATGGTGGAATTTGATGTTTTTGAAATTGAAATTTTAATTTCAATTGATTTTGAAATTGGAAATTTGGGTTTAAAGTGAAAAGCTTTTGAAATGGAATTTCAAAGATAAAAGTTATTTTGAATAACTTAATCGAGTTTTGGAAATTTAAATAATTTGATTTAAATTTGAATTCAAGTTGAAATTGAATCCTATGATTTGAAACTAGAGATTAAAGATACTGTACAAGTTATATATGGGTTAAACCATTTTTAAAGGTATTGATTTGGGAATTTAAATTTAATTCAAGGGTTTTAACTCGTGTAAATATAACTGGATTTTTTCCAAAACGAAAACTACTTGTTTTCAAATAATAATAGCTTTCATTTTAAGAAAGGATTTCCAAATTGTGTTGAACGGTTTCAAGTTTGAAATAGAATTGAAATGTTTTGAAAATTATGAAATGAGTCTTTGATTCAAAGACCGGATGAGTTAATCTAACTTGAAATGGAATTATTTTGAAAGCTATAAGTTAAATCTTGACTTAAAGATTTAACGAGTTGAAATGGAAATTGTTTTGAAATCTATGAATGAATCTTTGGGAACGGGGTAAACTTTGTGAATTGAATCATTTTGTTTAAAAGATTAAAAGTGTGGAAATTGTTTAAACCATTGAAGGTTTTTGAAATGAATCTTTTATTTAAAAAATTGGAAATGGTAATTTGTTTTACCATTCGAATGAAAAGTTTTAAGCTTTAAGCTGTGATTTAACTGAGACCCCAGTATCCATATGATTTTTAATTGCGCTCGTTATTCGGTTTAGCCGGGAGAGGACCTTTGTGTCATATAACCCATTCCGAATAGTGATACGACGATATGGATAGCATTTGAAGACCGATGGTGAAGACCGAGTATTTGCGAGAGCGATAGGATGACCTATCGATTGTCTCTGCACTGAGTAGCTACGGTATAGAGATTCCCTAAGTGATGGGAAGTCCGATCGAGATTGTGAATACCCGGATGTGCAAGGGCTTCTTCGGAAGTGCCTTCGGTTCTGTTCGAACCCGGAACAGACTTGTATGGATGTGTGTCTGACGTTACACTTTGAGATGTAAAGCTGGTTTCTATCAAATACATTTCTGTTGGTGGCGGAGAATTTATTCTCTTAGCTTAACACCCTTCTCTGAGACGTACGAGCTCAGAGGTTATGTAGTTGATGGTTACTAGTGATACATTCCCAATTTGGTAATGTGGCATACGAAGTGCTGCTGATCATTTGTTGATCGAAGCGTGGCTTTGTGAAAAAGCGTGGCTTTGTGGACGAGACTTCGTCGAGCCTCACAACCCGGTAATGGTCGAAACAGGAATGTTGCGACAAAGGTTTGTAGGGGTAGCGCCCCTAGGGTATGTCATTTCCTTCTGGATAAAAGGGTGGTATCATGGTATGGAGCCCAGATACTTACTCATGTGGATACACTTTATTTATTATGTGTGATGTTGGTTATCGAGCGCTCGGATAAAGGTCGGTAACGACCGGGGGATGACATGACTCGTGTGTTAGTTGCCTAGTTACAGCTCGGTTAGAGCGTGAGGTAGCGTCGGCCTTTTGTTTGCAGAGATCCGGTTAGGATCCGAGGCGTCTTTCCAGAGGCGTTTCTATTTCGGTAAGGAAGTTCCTTAGCCTGATCATTTGTTGGAAATCCAAAGAAACAATACGAACCCTGTACGGTTTTAGTTGTATTACCTGCTATGGAATGTGGCGGTAACCTGCTATTGAACGTAGTAGCTATAGTAGGCATACAACAATGGTTGTATGCTGGCTAAGATTAATATTATATTTTCGAAATGGTTTTCGACACTATGCACTAATGATAATAATATCGAGTGATTTTGCATAGTAAGCATGTTTGACTATCATAAGGAGAAATCTCCTCCAAGTCTGCGATTGCATTGTGTGTGTGGCGGGAGGCCTTATGGTAGTTTCATTTTCGAAAAGCATTGCGGTTTCAACGTTAAAAGCCTTTTGTGTTTGTTTAAAGATGAACTGTTTTTGTTGCTCACACCAGTCCCATGACTGATCCGGAGTTTATTGTTCCCTTCCTAAACTCTGGGTGCCCACTATTTTCCACACGGGCAGTCTAGAGTTGGGTTTTCTCAGATATTCAGGTTTGGTAGATTATCTGGAGCTAGTCAGTTCTTGGAGTTCATGGACTGACGTTGCTTATCTTGGAGCATTCTATTGGAGATTATTCACTGCTGATGTTATCTATTTTCTTTCCGCTGCCATTTCTTGTATCATATCTCTGATGTATATTGGTATCTGTTGTATCATTCTGTTGTATCATACTGTATCGGATTTTGTATCTGTCATTGTATCAATGTTATATATATGGATATATTCTTTTTCTTCCGCTGTGTTGTTATACTTAATGTTGTTATAGCTCCGGCGAATCGGATTTGAACGGTCGAATCTGCGGCATTCTAGTACAATGTGAAGTACGGATGTTGATTTTCGAGCGCGAAATGCCGAGTCGTTACATATGTAGTAGTGTACGATAAGTAGGTAATGCCTATCAGTAATATAAGATATCAAAATAGTGTTAAGGCGTTACCATTATCCCCCTTAACACATTTTAAATAAGCGTTATAGTCTATACAGCACTGTAAACTCCACCGTAAACTAGTGGGATATCAGGGAGTACTCCATAGGTATAACACAAAACAAATCGTAGTGGTCGCGTATATAGGGATACAAGTATGACAAGACACATGAGGCAATACCCAAGGTAGTGAAACTACCGTTTGCCTGATCCGGACTGGTGAGAACGCATCGCCGCAGCGATCGCAACACCGCGAAACAACACTCTCAAATCAAGGGTGCACCAATCGACAACAAGTAATGAGTAGTTTTTGAAGAAGTGTGTTCGATCGAGGTAGCTAACCCCCATTTGGCCCGGCACGGCTCCTGTTTTAGTCATTTCCAATTTGACACAAGTGTCAAGGTTATCCATTATCGTTCTCTTTCTTCAGTCATCACGTACATCATTCCAACCACTTCATGTTGGATCACACTCTGCGTATAGTTATTAAAGTGGTTTTCGGTTTAGACAGAGAGTATGTCCCTAACCGATTCCGGTCTCCTTAATAACTTTCGTAATTATTACACCGATTGGTCGTTTAATATATTTCAAACAGAATCAATTTCAATTTCAATTTCAATTAAAATTTATAAATCAACATTTCCTTTGTCTTTCCAAAACAATTTCCAAAATTTACGTTTCAAAACTTCCAAATTCATAATTTCAAAATCTTATAATTCAATTCCAATTTCTATTTAAAACAATTCAAATATTGATTCAAGTTCGTAAATAAGTTTCATTCTAAATCATTTAAATTAATTAAATTTAACATTCAAATCAATTTAACTTCATTGATCGATTTTGTTCAGTATTCATTAAGTAAATTTATCATTCAAAATAATTTCTATTTAATTTCCAGTTCATTAAATCAATTACTTAAGTTCAACTTCATTAAATCAAAACTTACAATTTTGAATTAAATCAAATTCGTCAAATCAATTCTTTCGATTACAAGTCTTACATTAATTTCAATAAATCACATTTTATTTCTTGTTAAAGAAATTCAATTTCACTTATTTATTTACTTAGTTTCAATTTTAAAACTCAATTAATAAAGAAACTTAATTTCACTTATTCAAGAAGTTCAATTTCACTTAATAAAGAATTCAATTTTATTTGACTATTAAAAAATTCAATCTTATTTAATTATTAAATAATTTCAAAAACTTAATTATTAACTAATTTCAAAACTTAATTATTAATAATTCCAAATTTAATTATTAAATAATTAATTTTAAAACAACATTCTTTCAACAACTACTATGTTAATATTTTGATTCAGATTATTAAATATTAACATTTCCTTTCTTTAAAATTCAAATTCCAACTTCATTTCAAAACCTTATTGTTTATTCGAATAAAATCTTTATTTTATTTTAAATCAAATTATTTGACCAGTCGGTTTTTATTTAATTTTCTATCCTAGGTCAAGGTTTAATTTGGGTATTTATCATTTCAACCCGATTTCAATTCAATTCAAAATCAAAGCATAGCAAAGGGAACTTGCAGTGTGATAACTGGGATGGTGTCAAAGTAAATAAACAAGCAATAACAACAACCAATATCAATCCAATAATCAATTCAAATAATCCCGAAATAATCGTCTTAATTCACATTGTTGTTTGTGCAAATTAATATAATTATTTCTAGAATCTACACTATCATTTCATGTAGATTAAAGATTATTACACTAATAATTATACGGTTCTTCACTTGATATCTATTGTTCAATTTCAAACTACATCAATTTATACACATACATTTAAATGTTCAAGGTGTGGTTAACACTATTTCTACGTGTCAATTTATTTAAAATTGAAAGGGGTCATATTATGCAAATGTCATCAATCAAATTAACACATACATCAAATCTAACTATCCTATGTCAATTTCAATTTCAATTTCAAATTATTTATCACTTACAACATTAACAATTTAACGTCCAATGTCAACAACAAACAATCAATCATTTAACAACCAAACTGGATTATCATTGTATATATAACAGATAATGGTGTCAGATGTCACAGGTGAACTGATACAGGTAATAGCATATATAACAGTGTAATTAACTAACAGCAGCATATTTCAATTGTCGTTTCAATTGAATTCAAATTTAATAAATAAAAGAACATTAATCGTGAGTGATTGCTCACCTTTCGAGGCCAGAGAGACTAGAAGATGACACCGATACGCACGCTGAAATCGAATTACGAATCCAAGCACGAATTCCATAGCAAAGCTAGATGGGCATGAATTTCGACGAATAAAGCTGATAAATAGGAAATAGACGGAATCAAATCAGAATTGGGTCGATGAAGATAAATAGGTATAAGTGAACGTATATAGATATATAAATGTATATATATTCTAAATTCAAACACGTTTTAAATTAAAAATCTCCCAATAATATATTTAACATAATATATTAAGTAAACAATTCAATACATATTATATGACACACTCATTAATTAAATTTAAAGCACGTGTTTTAAATCAACATATACATATATTTAAAACAATATCCAAGATAAATCAAAATATCAACATAAAATTTGGATATGCCAAACATACAATGCCTTGCGTACAATTACATATTTATATATGCGCCACCGATTACTGGCAACATACAAGATGCGAGTCATATATATCATATATGACCCAAATACTTAGATTTAGGATAGGGAAGAATATAAATTTTCTGAGCCAAATATATATATACACGTGTATATGCAGCAGTGCACATTCAAAACACAACTATAAATCAACTATGTACACCTTTATAGGTAGCACAACAAGAATACTCATATTTACAAGCAACCTCATATACACAATTGCCTTTTTAAAATAAAATAGCAAATCAAGAGTTTATAAACATATATATTAAAGCAGGAATTGTATGAGAAAACAACTTCACCTTATATAAATCAATGCTTGTAAAAACTGAGCTGATGCAAAAATTTATGCAAACAGAGTACCTATATACTGTTATAAATATCCTATATGCACGTAACTAGTTATATATATATTTTTATATAAAACAACCTTTAGAGAACAATACTTTCAGTTCCATGCGAATCTATATATCGACTAAATTATCTATGTAAACTATATATGTAAACAACTTTATAAATCTTAAAACAGACATTGGGAATATATATATAAACTACAGATCTGAAAAGTTTTGAAATATGTATTATATAACTAAATATATTAATATATACAAACAAATAAACAACATATTATGCTCAGATCCAATATATATGTGTGTATAATAAAATATACCAACTGCATAGCTAACCTATATATGATCAACAGAGAGCACGAGCTAGCTAAGCAAGGAGGAGGTCCGCTAGGTGACACTGATGCCACGACTATGGTTCAGGCGAAGTGGAAAGCAATGGGATCGGGAGCTATCAGACATGGTAGTGAAATGGTGGAGTCTGGGGTTGTGAGATGGCAGTGGTGATCGGTGAATGGGTTCGTTGAACTTTTTACTGCGAAAGCTAAGTGGTAGCTTTGGGCAGAGATTAAAATTTTCCTTTTGGTTTAATGTTTCTTCTTTTTTAACTGCAAAGTATTTGTCCTTTCTGTAATGTATTTTTCTATTTAAGAAAATATTCACAACAATTTATAATTTAGTTCTATTTGAATTCAACAAACAACATTATTTTAATTATATTTAAAAGT
Organism: Allium fistulosum; assembly: GCA_030737815.1. Classification (NCBI taxonomy): domain Eukaryota; kingdom Viridiplantae; phylum Streptophyta; class Magnoliopsida; order Asparagales; family Amaryllidaceae; genus Allium; species Allium fistulosum. The sequence continues at coordinate 59,145,022 of CM060906.1, forward strand.
ACATTTTTTTTTGCACACAAAATAAATTATTATTATTTTGTACTGACAAGCTAGTTTTATAGTGGCCATACCACTTACAAATGTAATACAGGTGTGAGGTAATTCCTCAACAACTAAAAAGAAAAGGCTAGACTAGCTTATAGAGCTGGAGCTAGGCAGAACACCTAACTGCACACAACACCACGAAGGGTGCTTATGACTACAGGTTGCACGAGGCAGTCCCGACTCCACGCAGGGAGTATATAACATACATGATGCATAAATGCATTCCAGGTTTACAATGTATAAATCCATTACCGAAAATACAACACAACATTTGGCATACCCAAGACTAACACAAAAAACAAGAAAATTGCAAACGAAAGCATCTGTAGCAGGGAAAGTCAACCCAAGAACCATAAGCAAACTCATCATCAACACCAGAGATAACAGAGGCAACAATGACAAGCATATACAGAAATCGAATGGATAAAACAAACTCCAAAAACCAAGCCAAAGGAGTAGTTGCACACCGGAGGGAAGTACACAAGCTACAGGAGCTAAAAGATAAAACGTTGTAATTTTGACGACCCAGCTTCAAACATGAAGAAGGCTACTGACACTGACAAAAGCAACAAGCTGCCTTGAACACTTCCCACACCCGAAGAAACAACCGGCCACCAAAAGAAAAAGCCCTCCAGAAAACGCACAAACCAGCAAAGTCGCAGGTAGACATCACAACAAAACCATCACCCAAAACCTAACCAAAGACGATACACCTAATAGCTCTACCACCCGAAAAAACACCATCGAGCACACAAAAAACTACCCAGTCCAAAACCTAGTGTGTCGAGTTGAGCTCGTACCAGATCCATAACCAAACTCAAAAGATAAGCCGCGACTACAGGTATAAGCATAAGGAGATGTATGGAAAGCCATAAATTTGATAACAATGGTAATTTGTAGCTCAGGGGGAAGGCGAGATGGTGAACTGAATAAGGGAACTCAGGTATGAGAGGATCTTGAAGCGGCGGAGAAGAGCAGTAATTACCCGAGAGCGGAAACTAGGGTGTACGAGAAGGGAAATTAATGAGAACGATGATAGAAGTCAAGGCGAAGGAAATAGTAATGAGAGCGAAGGGTAACTAACATAAGCGAATGGAGAGAGAGGAGCAACGGAAGAAGAAATTGTGGCGAAGAGGGAAGAATTGGCAGGAAGAAGGTTTAGATATGATAGAAAGAAGGTGGAGGCGGAAACGTTGATCCCATTAATTGTCTACATTGATGTTAGAATTGAAAAAGGCCTAAAATTCAAACTGTTGACTAAAAATTTAGCTAACCTCGAAACTATGTTAATGCATTTATATTAGCAAATGTTAATTGCTAATGTTATGCCTAAAATAGAAAAACGAGGAGTAAATAAGCATTTAAAGTAAACAAAATATGTATAGTGGTTTGGCCAAGCTTGCCTACATCCACTGTGAAGATTTCTTACAATATCGATCTCTTATAATTACAGGAAATTGCAAGAGAATGATAAAAAATTAGGAGCATTTAAGATTACAATGAGGCTAACATAATAACTATGGTATTTTTCTATGCTGAAATATAATTCTGAACCATATGAAGTTGCATGGTAAGAGGTGTTTATAGCAATTGAAGTTGGCCTTTGAATGGCTGAAAGGCGCAACTGAAAGGGGGAATCACTTTGGGCCATTGATCCGATCGCTTTAACTGATGTGGGATAGTTAAAAAGGTGGTATGGGTGTGTGGCTAAGATGCGTGCCAGCTGTCGTTCCATACTAGAAGCATGCTTTGCACGGAGCAAGGAAGCATGGCATAGGAGTGGATGTACTTTTGTCGAGCATGTCACTATGGATAGGTGGGTAGGATGCACTGTTGCATTTTTATCAAATGAATGGTATCATGCAGTACTTTTCTAGAAAATAAGGCTAAAGAGAAGCTTCTTTTACACAATAGCGATCAGCTGTTTGTAGCTAAAACATGTTGGTAAAGACAAGACTAAATAGAATGAGACGGGTTATGTTGGAACTGGGCCAGCCTGCGATAAAGTTAAAAGATAAATTTTAAAAAAATAATCTTTTAGGACTACTGGACCTATGAAGTGTAGAGAGGATTTTAGATCCAATCTAAAAAAATTTAAATAAAATCCTCTTTTTTAAGATTTACATGAATTTAATGCTTACATAAATTAGAGTATATCAAATATGTTCTTATATATGTATTAGTGTATGGCTGTTGCTTGTTATATTTAATTTGGAGAAGGAAACATTTTATTTCCTTCTCTTAACTTATTTAATTAACGAGGAGATATATGGTTTTAATTAGAGAGAAAAAACTTTTTATTTCTTTCTCTTTAATTAAATGATTGATGGATTAATTAAACGATATAAATAACCAAGTTTATACTTAGCATATATTGTGGGTTTATCCATCCAAAAATACTCTAATGTATATTGGATAAGTGCAATATATCTTATTGTGTACATAATGTGTACGTGTTTTGATGCTGGGATTTACACCACAACAAATACATTCTCTCTTTGTATACGCATTGGTTGTCCAAAACATTGTTTAAAATTATATGTGTGTGTGTATGTATATGTATGTATGTATGTTTAAATATACTTAATATAAATATATGTGTGTGGTTGTATTTTAATGAATCCTTTAACCAATCTAAATTGATTTGACCAAGTCAACTAGTTTGAATTTAAGATTTATTTTCAAAACATGCAATGATTTGATTTAGTAAAACAATTTGAAAGTATACCTTTAATCTATAAATCCAAATATAACCTATGTTTACATGTGAATAATTTAAAGTAAGCTAAAATGTAGATATTTTACAAGCAATAATAAAGTGTAATTTATTAAACAAAATTAGAATGTTGATATATGAAGATTTCTACATTAAAAATAGATCTCCATTAATGTTAGGATGTGTAGAGTATGTGTGTATAAATGTTTTTCTAAGCATTCATCGTAAAGTAGTTTTCAAATTAAATTTAATACAAATATACATATGTGTGTGTGTGTGTTTTGAAACAGAAAACAAATTGCGAAATGATGAAACCACATTGACATTCAAATAAATAAATAATAATTAATTAGTTATTATATTCTTTTCTAAAATAACACCAACATCAACATAAAGAAAACAATAAGAATCAACAGTAAAAACCATTGTTATTATTTTCAGATCCAATTCAAATCAACAAATTCGAAAATTTCATATCTATGCATATACAAATTAAAGATGGACAACCAAAGTGTATCGAATTTATCAAAACAATCAAATAAATGGATCTATAACATCATAATGAATATATACATAAAATAAAATAGATCATATCTAATAGATGTAGCCCTTAGATGCACCTTGATTGATGAGGCTCCTAGATCCAAATCTGAATCAGTCTCCTAGCTTTGCAAGAGAAGGAGAACCACTTATTATTTGATTGATTTAATTGGATGCCATTACAATAAAGTTTTTTCTTTTATTTTGACTTGAATTTTGGGCCATGAATATTGGAAAGGGAATACAGGGGCAAAGGTTTTGAAAGAGAATGATTAAGAGAGGCAAGTGAATGAAAGGCAATGTATTTATAGAGGTAACCTTCCTTAACCTATTTTCTTCATTTTCTAGATCTAATCATTAGATTTCAAGCCCGTTTTTCTTTATGTGGATTGTAATGAAAGAGGTTTTATGGTCCTATAATTTGTTCAATAACACTTAGCAAATAATTACATTTAAATCAAATTTAAATGCCCATCGATATCTTATATTGATTTGTACATATAAATTTTTACATATGCACTCAAGTGAATGCTAATGACTTAAAAATATTACTAATAGAACCTTATACATCAAATAAATAAATAAATAATATCTTCCATAAATATTAATTATTTTTATTAATTTACAAAAACTTATAAATCAATTAAATGATGTGGTATTTTGGAGAATTTATCAATGCGGTTATTCGACTAGTAAGTGTAAATTCAGTCAGCAATTAATATCGAACTATTTGAATATTAACGTTCACCCGTTATCTTAGTTAGTGAAGTGGCATTTTGGCCGAATTTATCGCTTACATATCTTTTCAGTAAAATCCAATTTTACATATTTAAGCATTACCCGGTAGTGACAATTATTTACACCAATTCTCTTCATCAAAACTATATCACTTTGGATTTATGAAATTTAGTTATAGTTCCAATATCGTCTATATTCAACTTGATAGTCCAAACATAAAGTTCTTGGCCCAATAATAATAATTATTATTAATCGAACTACTCTGGTCAAAGATTTTGACTTTGAGTTGACTTCGGTTGATCATGATACTAACCCTATATAACTGATAAGACGAATCCTCTCTTAAATAGGGTTTCACTTCCAATACTTCCACTCGACTCTACTATAATCGTTCGACGGACGCCGTGCTATGATTTAACTATAATAAAGCAAAGCTTTCATGTTGAAGATCAATAGTATTCCCAAGTCAAGAGAACTGTGTAAATTCTTCACTTCGATATATTATATATGACCTTAGTTATATTAACTAACAGAAAACTATCGAGTGAGTCATTCCATAGTTATCCAATAACTATCAGTGCTGATGCCTTGGTGCCTCAAAAGTCATGAGTAATACATTGTCAAGCATTTGGAGAGATTACGTACTCTAGTTTCAATGGATGCATCGATATCCAATCTCGATACATCTTGACTAGGAATATTTAAAATGGTATGTTTATATTTATTATGATAAATTGCTCATGGTTATAATATTTTGTAACCACTATCGATCACAAAACTTACCATTTACGAATGTTCTATTAAATACACTTTTAGTTAAATTATTTAATTAATATAACACATTATATCAAGTATATAATAGAAAGAAAACACCTTTTGTTTCAAATAAGATTGATTATTGGGTTAGAATTATGTAACAGATTACATAATTACCCTAGGGCATACCCCTAACACTATCAATCTCCCACCTACACTTAGGATCAATTATGGAATCTTATTCCAGCTTCTCCAATCGTTTTCATCAAAACCAATCAGGTCGGTCCCTCAGTTAATTGGTATGCTATTAAGTTTTAATTATATACTATATCAATCAACTATATCCGACGTCGATAAACTACTTTATATGTAGAACAATTCGAAGTATGTCTCTCAACCTCCAATGAGCTCTAAGTTTTGCTATGAACTATATCATGATATTGCTATCAGATAACAATATTATGGGATTCTCAACATTTGGAATCACCCTTCAGCTCGGTTATAAATTTGTGCATTTGCTATGTATATACATTTCTTTTATTGTGGTGTTATTCAAGGTGATGTACTTGGCCTTTTAGTGAGTCATCCACAATCTCTCATTTGGAACATTTTCAACTTAAAGCCTCTTAATCAAACTTTGAGTATGAATTTTATAATGACATGCCGTACTCAATATCACATATGAAGACTGGGTCTAAATACTCCATCATTAGGGGTTTGTTGTTTCTATAAACAATTCTCCTATATTTAGTAAATATACGAGAACACTCTAAACTACCATTTATTGACCTTAATTTGGATTTGATATTTCTTCATGTATCAAAAATATAAACAAATCATGATATTGTAGACAACATAACATGTATGCCAATGCATAAGGAATCCATCTTACATGTTTCTTATTAAATATTTTAATAAGGTGTTTCTGCATATTGTCTGGGACATTCCCAATATCCTTTATATTCTATAAAAGACGCCATTTGCAAATCCAATGTCAAGAATTAAAACAACTAAAAGCTGATTTTTAATGCAAGTACATCGTTAACAATCAGCAGCATGTTGTTTTCTTATGTTTAAAAATACCAATGTACGTTCAAGTTTTTTTTTATGGACACACGCTTCCTTTGTATTTTTATTGTCAACTATTAGATATTTCTATCAAAATACCTGTTCAATTTTGAAGCTTGTCGAATGATAATTTCGTATCAGTTTTTGGATCATATCCAAAACCTACAAACTCAATATTGATCCCACTAAATTTGGGACACTTTGGTTGTTATTGTAAATAGTCCAGTTTAAATCTTTATTTAGAATTCTTTGTTTCAATACGTATGTGCCAAAACATAATGTCATACTAGGTGATACTTTTGTGAGTAAATCTGAATCAACATGAGCACATCGAATAGCAAATCTATTCCACTAATTTCAATAATTGAAATTCACGATGTTATTCTTATCTATATGGCTCACTATATTCCAATTACATTTGTCTTTCCCTTAAAGACACATTTGTGGCCGATGAATCATATCTCTTTAGATACAACTATCAAAATCATATTTTAATAATGTACTTGGAATCTACTTCGAATTTATGCATCGTACCATTATATAAAGTCAACACTCTTAATGGTATAATTAAACAACCGGGGATCGCTTGTTCTTGATATTGATAAGTAACTCACGGTTTCTCTTTGACGTGCAAGAATACTCATTAGATATTCTAATGTATTGTGTTCATTTAAGTTTAGTTAATTTTATTTCATCCCTTGTAATCAGTTTTAACCTTGAATCATATCCATATCCATTTTACTAATAATAATTTCTCAAAGAAATTCCTTCGCTGCGAAGTTGGTATTTCTTGAAATAACAGTTGTTTCTCAGTGTAACGAAATGGACATTCATAAATATTTTATGAATTGCCTTATAAAACTGATTTGGTATTTGTTCACAATTTTTATGTTCACAGCATAAATTAAGCATCCAATGACCATCATTCCCAACTTTTTCTAATGTGATTCACATAAGAACCCTTATGTACAATTATTATATTTAGCCTTTTGACTCACATAACCTACCAACTCCTTGGCCTAGGACATGATGAGGTTTCTTTTAAACCCATATCTTGTATGATTTCGTAAACTGTTCTTTGGGTGATATTAATTTTAACTTTGTTTACTACTCGTAAGTACAAACCTTATAGAAATAATTTAACTTAACTTCACTCAATATTAATCGTGCTTTGTCCAACAAAGTTTGATTATTCCTTATCAATACATTATTATGTATTATAAGGAGGAGTGATTCTTGAGACTGAATCTATATTAATTTTAAGTGCTTTTGGAACTCTTTCCAATGTACTTATCCATTTGATCAAATCAAATCATTTTGTTGCTTGTTATTTTATTTACTTCCATTGATGTATAAAAAAATTAATTCTGAATATAATATATATATATATATATAATTGAATTATTTTATAAATAGATAATTTATACAGTAAAAATAAAACATAACGTATGTTTTATTTCATAATATTTACATGTAAATATTTGTAGTGCTCAAAAATATATATATATATATATATAATAAATTCGAATATTTAAATGTATAAATACATTACTAAATCAAATTAAATTTATATAACAAATAAGTATTTGAAATAAATACATTTAAAATTATGTAACAAATATTTAATTACCTAACATAAGGTATAAAAATTTAAAAGTCATTTTTTATTTTTAAAATTAAATTTTAATTTTATTTATAATTTTTCATAAGGAAAATTAATAAAAAATATATATATATCCTTATGTTGCCAAGGGCAATTATGAAAAAGATTTTTTTGAATAAAAATGTTTGTTTATTTATTTATGTCTTATATATATTTATAACATTTAAATATCATTTAATATATATACACACACATATATTAAAAAAGAAATTATATATATGTATGTATGTAGTACTATATAAATTTCGAAACACATTTAAGTATATATATATTAAAATTAATTTATTACAATAAATTTAAAGTAGTTTTAATATACATGTAATTGTTTATTATTAATTTTATTACATCAAAATAATATTTATTTAATGTATATATATATGTGCTATTTATAATATTTCACACTTTATAACTAATATTTATAGGATATGATATTGTATATATACATTCGTATTTTAAATACACATATATAAATTGATAGCATTTATGTATACAAAGAGGCTAGCATGTCTGTTGCGGTGTAAATTTCAAATCTACGTATGGGCATATTAAACCATGTATACCCTATTATGCTGCACGTGCACGTACATACATATGTGTATATGATACACATATTATATAATACAATACAAAGTAATAATGAAGAAAACATTATTTATGAATTAAATAAAATATTGATTATATTGAAAACAAAACTTAAAAATGTTTTAAATAAATTTAGACTATATAAGCCCAACAAGATCTAAATGGAAGATTTTTTTATGAAATTTACTCATTTACTCCGCTGCGGGCTTGCCTAGTTTCAATAATGGTATCAAAACCATATAGCTTATGCAATCTAAATTAGTAATATCAGGGCTAACTCATTAAAGCCTACCCATATAGTTGGATGTCTAGAATAATAGAGTTTAAGATAAGGTTTGGGTAATTTAGTACTCTGCCTTACTTCGCTATTAGCCTGGCCCGAATGGATGAGGTAAGCCTAAAGGTTATCCCCAATATAAAGGCCCAAACTAATTTGGGCCTAGGGCTAATTTTCAAAATCTATTTTGACATTAAATAAAAAATTTAAATTTAAAAGTTAAGTTTAAAATAAAAAATATTATAAATGTTAAAAATATAGATTTTCAAATTGTTTTGAAAATTAAATTAAATTTAAATTTAAAGGTTAAATTTAAAATTAAACGCATATTATAATAATTATAACATAATTTTTCAAAATGTTTGAAAATGTTATAAAAATTAATTTTGAATGTATTATTTATTAATAAGATTAATAAAATAAATGAATTAATTAAACAAGTTAATTAATTAAATATATATACATGTATAATATGTATATATATATAATGATATATGTTATATTGTCTTGAATTGTTAAAGATAATATGAGTATACATGTGTGTATAAAAGGATTTTCAAAATTAATTAAATTTAATTAAAATTGTTTAATTAAATAAATTAATTAAAGTTATAATACATATATATAAGATATATATGTATTACTGTAAAGATTATAGCATATATATTCAATATAATAAGTTAAAATTGAATAATATAATAATTAATTAAAGTATTAATTGATTATGTTAATTAAATAAGATTTAATTAATACAATGTTATACATAAAATACTATATAAGTTAAATAAATTATAAAAATTATAATAAAACTTATATAATGTAAATTTATAAAATAAAGGTGGAACAGTAAGAAACCCAATTAGACTTAAGGAATAAATACATACATATAGTATATATACCATGATTTCCAATGTGTCTAACACTTCAGATCACGAGGGTATTTCTTAAGAAATACATTATTCCATAAGTCGTTATCACTCGATTAAATATATATTAAATATTATGAATCTTTAATATAAGTGTTGTCATCTACCATTTATATATTAATAAATTACTGGCATACTCTCTGGTTGTTGAGCAAACTCGTGCTAGAGATGTTATGTGTAGTATATTTAATATATTGAACAGGAAAGGTAAGATAACTATATGTATTTATTAACAAAACTCAAGGTACATGTACTATACTTTGACCGTCGCAAAATGGTAGGTACGAGTGAATAATCTCCTTCTATTTGTTGACAAACTCAAGATCAAAATGAGATCAGGGCAAGAAACTATGTGTAAGGAGTTGTATATAATACAACCAATAAGAAGTTACCATCATATGTAGAGCTATGACTTGTTGAGTAAACTCAAGGTCAGAATCTCAAGATAGATGTGTCTTAACAAAGTAAAGTCGAAAGACTTTGATTGTGACGACCCAGAATTTTTGTATATTTGAAATGGAAATATTTAATTTATTTTAAATATTCGAAGGTTAAATTTTAACTTTATTTTCAAATATACAGTATTTATTGGATGATTGATTGTTGAATTAAACAATCGAAAATATAAAATAGAGAATCTTGAGTTTTGAGCTTGTTAAAAATAATTCAAAGGTTCGAGAAATTTATATTGTTAATACTGAAGGTGATGAAACTTTTAAATTTAAATTTAAAGATGTTTTGATCAGATTTTAAAAATTTTATTGTTTAAATTGAATTTAAAAATAGCCTTCCGGGGCACAGTCTCGAAATTCGACTAAACCAGTTCCATTGGGTCCGTAATATTGTATTATTACCCGATTTCAAGTTTCGAAGTAATCGGAGTTGTTGTGAGAGCGTACGACATACGAACGCGTTGAAAATTAATTCGAAAATTTAATATAAGCAAAATAAGCAAAACACTGTAGCTAGATATTTCTTTCAACACGTTCCTGTGCCTTCTCGAACACACTTCTTCATTCTTTCAAAATGCAGACGCTTCATTTTCGTTTGAAAATAAAAATCTAAACAAAGTAAAGGAGGAAAAAAATGGCCGAATAAATGATTTCTCCAGTTCGAATCCTTTTCCTTTTCTCTTCAAAATCAAGGGCCGAGCCTTTCTCAATATCATGGCTACTTGTTCCTTTCCACTGCAATTCGAAACGAATCGAAATCACGTTCGTGTCGCCATTCATCGAGGGGTGGGGCATCAGTTCTCGCGATTTGTCGCCGCGATTTTTAGAGTGGAGGCGCACATACGCGACAGAGGAAGAGGGCGTGGGGTCGCTTAGGGCTGAGCATCGGAGTCGTTGGGGGAGGCGTAGGAGCTAGGGCGCGAGGGAGTCGACATCTGGGCGCTCGATCTTCTCGATCGATGATGGTGGCTCGTTCGATCCATAGCAGTGGAGGCTTGAGGCCTGACTCGCGTATCCCAGTAAGGTAAAGCAGTTGTTTTTATTTATTTATTTTATCTATATAATTTACCTATAACTGTATATTGAAAGCAGAAAAGAGATTTACAGTTTGAAAGAAATCAAAGGGTATGAGGTTTAAACAGTAAACCCATTTTATAATCAGCAGATAAATATTTACAGAAAACAATAAATATAATTATAAGTAATAATATAATAATATATTTAAGGAATTTCTATAAAATCAAGATTTAGCTAGTTTAGTATAATTAATTTATTTAAGTATTTAAAATGTAAATAGATAGTAATACAGAATTTACCTACTGTTAAATTTTTAAGGAAAACATGGGTTACGATGATTTACTCGTATAATTAAATTGTTCGATTTACTCTGGTTCCGAAAGATAATTTATTTAAAGAAAGGAACAAACAAACGAACAAGTTTTAATTTTTGAAAATAAATTCATCTAATAGAAATTTAATCGCTCGATTTGATTCGCATATTAATAAATTTATATAAATGTTTATAGAAGGTCAAAATCTAAAAAGAAGCAAGCCGGAGTGGTGGTGGGTTGCAAAACAGGAGTCAAAGGTGAGTTAATCTCACTCGGTTGGATTTTAATTTAAATTTAAATGGTTAAATTTAAATAATTGATTGGATGATTGCATTGATTGATGTGCTATATATATATAGTAATATATAGCAATATATATATATTGGCATATGTATATATTGGAGTTGTTGATATTCCCGCATTTATATATATAGCGGATGAGACCCTATGCGCCGCATAATAGCGGATGATATTTTATATAAAACCCATATACCGCGATATTCCACTTCGAAGTGGAATTGGTATTGTGCTAACGTCTGTGGATGCAGGGAAACAGGTTGGAGGGATCCAACTGGATTCCTCAAATATTTAAATTGTTTAAATATTCTGTGTTATGATATTTGATATTCTGTGATGATTTTATATTGGATAATGTGGTTGATTTGAATTCCCAGTATAATGAGTTATAAATTCTATGGAATTGAATTTTTGGAAAGAAACAAAGGGATAAAAATTTAAGTAAAACAATTCAAGTGAATTGGAATAGAATTAATAATAAATTGAAATAAAAATAAAGTGATTTGGAATTTTAACAGATATGGGAAAAAGAAATTTTAAATTTACAGAGGAGTAATAAATTTTAAACTAAAGTGATACTGTTTTAAAAGAATAAAGAAATTACTTTTAATTCAAGAATTAAATTCTAATTAAAGAGTAAATAAGGAATTTTGGAAATCCGAAAATGGGTATTTTAGTTGAAAGAGGTTTTAACTTGTAGTTAAGAAATAAAACCCGAAGTTATTGTTTTTGAAATAAATGAAGTAAATAAGGAAATTTTATTTCAAGATAAAGCAAATTTGAAATCAAGTATAGAATTGATTTAAATATTTGAAACTGGAAATTTAAAAGAGGAATGAGATTTTGGGAATTTATAAACTGGGTTTATAAAGTAAGGTGAAATATCAATGGATATTTAAATATAAATTCAAGATGGGAATTTATAAAGGAATGTGGATTGGGTTTAGAATAAATGGTGATTTGTTTTAAAGATGTGGAAAGAAAGTGCATTTCCTGGGTAGCCAAGTACATTTTGTTTTTGAGCAATTTTAAATATTGGTTAAAGGATTTATTGTTATTTTAAAAGTCATATTGTAGAAAATCTATTATTTCAAAATGTTAAATTTCTAAAGTAAGTATTGTTCAAATCTATTATTGTAATAAATATAAGTGATTTGGGTAAAATGTTTTTAAAAGAAAAATTAGTTTACAATTACAAAGTGGTTTTATTTTAAATATTTGTTTTAAATATATATATATATATATATATTTCAAATAGAGTATTAAAGTAGTTTAATTTCAATATTTTCAAGTATATTTGTAATAAAGTGTTTTTAAAAATTATTTCAAAATTCTAAAAGGGCTTTTGTACTTGGTGTCTCAGAGGAAATAATTATTTGAGAAATGATTCCGTGGAAGGAATATATTTGAAACTGTTTTCAATAAGGGTTTGAAACAATGAAATATATCTTGTAAAGATATTTAGAGGTAAATAAATAATATAGGAAAATTATTTATTGTTGATGGATGCTATGGATGTTAATTGATAGTTAAATAACCGACTATCAATATTGGCCAAATGCGCTGATCGTTTCGAAGAGACCGGGATCGAGTTTCCGTATACCGGGATTCTAGGTCTGGAGACTCGAATACCACTTCGATTCGGTTTGTACGTTTCGTGTAACGTGTTCAGAGTCGAAGATGGAGCTGTGAAGTGCAAGGGCTAGTCGCTACTAATCCTGAGGATATTTCCAAAATGGATGTAGTAGGAATAGTGCCTTCGGTTCCGTTCGGACCCGGGACGGACTTGTATGGACGAATGCTTTCGTGACATCGTCAGGTGGACGATGGGCATTCTAAGGGATATGTTCTGAAAAAGGTATCGTTTAGCCTCGAGCCTCATCAACCGGGAATGACTGAAAATCAGGGGTTATGCAGCAAGGCTTCGTGGGTAGCACCCACTTGAGAGTAAAGTCATCCCTGTCTAGATGTCCCTTTTATTTCGGCTTAGTGGTGCGGTTGCTGATCCCAACCGTGGGGTGATTTTATTTGGAATTATCCAGTAAGGGATGATTCCGGTCTTGTGTTGCAGGGGAGCGGGCGTACTCCTCGGTACTGTGATCTAGGCCACGTACTGTGACAGGTGGTACCCCAGTGCCTAGTCATTCGTTGGAAATCCATTCTCCCTACGTGCCTTGTACGAGTTTTGTTTGTATTACCCACTTTGTGGCTAGTATGCTGGAATTTAATCATGTAACAATTTCAGCTATTTTAATAAGTATTTGTAAATAGACACTATTATAATATCAGAGGATTTTATAAAAAGTGTTTTAGCTATCGTAAGGTAAAAACCCGACATGTTTATTTGTGGCGTGGTCTTACGAGATGCTTTTATTTTCAAAAGGATTTTTGAAACTTTAATAATCAATTTGAGTGTGATTTTCTCACGCTGGTTTTCCAGACTGACTCGGGTATTGTTTTATATGATGCTCAGGTCAGACCGAGTTAAACAGGTTCAGATTGTAGCTGTGGAGCTCAGGAGACGAGCTAGATGGCGATACGTACTTCCGTATTTGTTTATTGTTCCGCTGTGTATTTGGATGTATATCATTGATGTGATGAACTCTGATGATGTATTCTGTAAATATATTGTATAAACAGATATATTTTTCTATTTGAGTAAAGATCTGTTTTGTATATATTATATTTTATTCCGCTGCGATGTGAGATTCTGTTGTTGATTTTCTGTTTCTTCTTCTTCTACCTCTTCTTCTTTAACACAAATGGTTCGATTTTCCGGGACTGGAAAGTCGGGTCGTTACAGTGGTATCAGAGCTTAGGTTGGCGATAACCTTGGCTCTGGTGGGAATTTTGAGTGTAATAATATATATGAGTGCGTATTTGTTAGTGAATATAAAATGGTTTTATATTGTGTTGATTGATTTATTGAGTGGTATATGAACCTTCGTCGGCACAGCCTCGAAACTGGATCGAAGGGGTTTCTAAACACTCGAATAGAACAATTCGACACAATATTGTTTTAAAATGGGTAGATGAAATAATTTTACCCAAATTATTTTTGTATATAAAGGATATAAATTTTTGTAAAGTATTATAGTATTTGGATGTTTGGATGAAAATATTCTAACAAATAAATAAAATTGAAAAAATATATGATAAGATTATAAAATTTGAAAGATTTGCATAATCAATGGAAATTTGTATAAGTATAAATTGTACAAATGAATTATAGCTAAAATTTGATTTGATCAAATTTTAAAGTTAAAACCCGGAGATTTTGGAAGTGTTTTCAAAGTGTTTTGAAGATAAATAATAGCATTATTATTTTGAAAAGAATTTCGGAAAGGAAATTGTTTCAAATAAATTTTTGTAAGGGATATAGCAATAAATTCACTTCAGTTGCTGGAAAATAATTCGGAGGATGACGGCCGCATCTTCAGAATTTATTTTCGAACTTCTGAGTGACGGATTGCTGCCAAATTGATTTACTCAGAAAAATTTGCTTTGTTTTTGAAATTTTCAAAGGAAATTTGTTGGAAATAAAAACTAGGATTGGTTTAAATTTTTGAGAAGTGTGATTTGGTGATGTTGAAGATTCCAAAATGATTTTCAAATCAGGAAGGGAATACAAGCTTTGAATGTTAGCATTAACCTGTAAAGTGAAAGGTTAAAAATGAACTTAACCTGGATTGGGAAATAAAAATTTGACTGGATTGAAATTAATTGAATAGGCTGAGAATAATATCCAGTTGTATTTGAATAAAATTGAATCGAATTGAATTAAATAAATCTGAGTTAAGTTGAATTGGAAGAAAATAAAAATCCAGTTGAGTTATTAAATGGAATTGGATTCTTACCTGAATAAATTGGATAAGGAATTAGATTGGAATAAATAAATTAGAATACTTGTGAAAGAATTAAAAATCCATGGAAATGTGTAAAATCATAAGTTGTGACATATAAAACTGAAAGTGGGATGGAAACCCCAAAATAAATATTTTGGATGAAGTGGAAAATAAACGAAAAATTCAAACTTGAATTATAAAATAAATTTAACTTAAGGAAATTAAATGAAGTGATATTTGGAATTAAAAACCAAGTACTGAAATATAAATAGATGATGAATTGGTAAATGAAATATGGAGATGAACCTGAATTGGTTAAATGCAAGTCAGATATAAATTTGATGTGACAAGTATTTTGCTTGTAAATGAATTATGAAACGAATATTTGATGTAAATATTATGGAATGTTCCAAGATTAATAAATGAATTTAAATAAATTGAATATGATTATGGAATGTAAAATAAATTGAATAAATCAATTAAAATGAAATCGAATAAAATTCTATGAATTAATGGAAGTAAATATAATTGGTTTTTGAATCAATTGTAATAAATATAAGTTCGTTTGGATTCAAATAAATTGGATATAAGGAATTGAATTGTGAACCAATGGAATTGAACGAAATGACACTAAAAATTGGTTGGAAGCGAGTGAAACAATTAAATTGGTGGTTGAAACTTTATAAATTACTTTTAAGTGTTATTGGGCAAGTATGACTTGTAAAACCCATGATTTAGCTATTGAAATGAATTGAAATGCTATAAATTTTGTATATTGTCACTTAACTGTTTAAATTGAGTTAGTACAGGTTCAGGGAAGCCGTTTGGCTGTATTTGGACGCGCAAAATGCAAATTTAATAAGCCGCTTGCTTTAAAATGCTAAATAAAGGTACGCCTACGCAAAGTAATTCAAAATAGGAAATATGAACTGCATATATTGATATATATTGTGATTTCCGGCCTGAGGCCGATGTATACATATATTTATGCATCCTGCGATCTCGTAGAAGTCCCTCCGTACAAGGGAGACTCTGCCAAAATTTTCCGTAAATTTTGGGAGTTAGAATTTTTTTGAAATTTTGGAAATGTTCATTAACGATAAATGATTTAAATTTGTTAAGCAAATGAAATTGAAACTGGATATTGAAATCTAATTCAAATGTGAATGTAAGGTGAAGTGGAATCGAAGGAACTAAATAAGTGAAGTTTGCGAATAAACTGTTAATCGAAATTTAAATTAATTAGTAGGTGCAACTAATTAAATATTCGAGTGGAAGCCAAATTGAAAACAAATAGAATTGTAAAGACAAAGGTGATTAAAAATGAATATAAACTTCAGTAGTGAAGTGAAATGAATATAAGAAGTATATAAAGTACTTATATTGAACTTAAGAAGTGAATGGTGAGATTCTTAAGAAATTTGGTATTGAGGAAAATTATTCTAGGTGAATAATTGAACGACGATTAAAATTTGAAGTTGATATTGAGGGAATTATTCTAAGGGGATAATTGCATAAAGGGTTAGATTGGAAGTTGTGAAATGGGATAATTGTGGAAAGTGGATAAAAATCAAACTGAATGCGAAATAAAAGAGAATTGATATAATTGATAATCAATTGGAATTTATACGTAAGATGTACGTATATTATTTTATTCGCATAGCTATTTGGTCCAGATGTCGAACACAGAATTTCGAGATAGTTTTATCGATCCGAATCAGGATTTTTCACTCGATTTTCAACGGCGAACCTGGATATGGATTGTTGATTGATTCTGGGTATTTTCTATCATAGTTTGTGGCTATGCAAGGAGAATAACGGTTTCTGATCAAGAAACCAGATCTGAGTCCGCACTAGGAAGTCGGGTGGACGATACTAGTTCGGAAGTGAAATTGTGTGATCGATTGAGCGATCGAATGTGATATTGCGTACGGATGATATATGTGCATCGTACGGGCTTAAGTAAAACAAATATTGAAAATTTGTAAAGGAAAGTATATAAAATGACTTTGGAATTGTGATTGAATATTATTGCTTAGTAGGATATACAGGTGTATAAAAGCAATGGATAATTGGGATTTTTGATTTTAGAAGATAAATTTAATGGCCCGACAAAAAGGTATGTATTTGAATTTCTATATGAAATTTGATTGGGTTTTTGATCCAGCCACTTGGCTTTTTGTTTTCTTTTTGAGATTGGGAGGCCGTAGAGCCATTTTGTAGTAGTACCGAGCTAGCCGCGCAAAGGAGACGCTGGCGAAATTTTTCGGAAATTTAGGAAGTTAGAAAAATTTTGAGAAAATTTTGATAATTCAAAATTGAATTCAAATTTAAATTTGAATTGTTAAGTAAGTATTATGGGATGAGACTTATGGATAAGTTGGGAAGTTAAAAGATGATTAGTGTACCATTAATCAAAGATTTGTTAGGTTAATTGTTAAAAACTATTTGGATTGGGAAAATAGAACGGGTATCGAATCATTTCTCTTAACTGGTAATTTCGGGGACAAAATTCTTTTAAGGAGGGAGGAATGTGAGGACCCGGAATTTTTGTATATTTGAAATGGAAATATTTAATTTATTTTAAATATTCGAAGGTTAAATTTTAACTTTATTTTCAAATATACAGTATTTATTGGATGATTGATTGTTGAATTAAACAATCGAAAATATAAAATAGAGAATCTTGAGTTTTGAGCTTGTTAAAAATAATTCAAAGGTTCGAGAAATTTATATTGTTAATACTCAGATTTTAAAAATTTTATTGTTTAAATTGAATTTAAAAATAGCCTTCCGGGGCACAGTCTCGAAATTCGACTAAACCAGTTCCATTGGGTCCGTAATATTATATTATTACCCGATTTCAAGTTTCGAAGTAATCGGAGTTGTTGTGAGAGCGTACGACATACGAACGCGTTGAAAATTAATTCGAAAATTTAATATAAGCAAAATAAGCAAAACACTGTAGCTAGATATTTTTTTCAACACGTTCCTGTGCCTTCTCGAACACACTTCTTCATTCTTTCAAAATGCAGACGCTTCATTTTCGTTTGAAAATAAAAATCTAAACAAAGTAAAGGAGGAAAAAAATGGCCGAATAAATGATTTCTCCAGTTCGAATCCTTTTCCTTTTCTCTTCAAAATCAAGGGCCGAGCCTTTCTCAATATCATGGCTACTTGTTCCTTTCCACTGCAATTCGAAACGAATCGAAATCACGTTCGTGTCGCCATTCATCGAGGGGTGGGGCATCAGTTCTCGCGATTTGTCGCCGCGATTTTTAGAGTGGAGGCGCACGTACGCGACAGAGGAAGAGGGCGTGGGGTCGCTTAGGGCTGAGCATCGGAGTCGTTGGGGGAGGCGTAGGAGCTAGGGCGCGAGGGAGTCGACATCTGGGCGCTCGATCTTCTCGATCGATGATGGTGGCTCGTTCGATCCATAGCAGTGGAGGCTTGAGGCCTGACTCGCGTATCCCAGTAAGGTAAAGCAGTTGTTTTTATTTATTTATTTTATCTATATAATTTACCTATAACTGTATATTGAAAGTAGAAAAGAGATTTACAGTTTGAAAGAAATCAAAGGGTATGAGGTTTAAACAGTAAACCCATTTTATAATCAGCAGATAAATATTTACAGAAAACAATAAATATAATTATAAGTAATAATATAATAATATATTTAAGGAATTTCTATAAAATCAAGATTTAGCTAGTTTAGTATAATTAATTTATTTAAGTATTTAAAATGTAAATAGATAGTAATACAGAATTTACCTACTGTTAAATTTTTAAGGAAAACATGGGTTACGATGATTTACTCGTATAATTAAATTGTTCGATTTACTCTGGTTCCGAAAGATAATTTATTTAAAGAAAGGAACAAACAAACGAACAAGTTTTAATTTTTGAAAATAAATTCATCTAATAGAAATTTAATCGCTCGATTTGATTCGCATATTAATAAATTTATATAAATGTTTATAGAAGGTCAAAATCTAAAAAGAAGCAAGCCGGAGTGGTGGTGGGTTGCAAAACAGGAGTCAAAGG
This sequence comes from Allium fistulosum, assembly GCA_030737815.1. Taxonomy (NCBI): domain Eukaryota; kingdom Viridiplantae; phylum Streptophyta; class Magnoliopsida; order Asparagales; family Amaryllidaceae; genus Allium; species Allium fistulosum. The sequence goes on from CM060906.1 coordinate 59,164,302, forward strand.
TGAGTTAATCTCACTCGGTTGGATTTTAATTTAAATTTAAATGGTTAAATTTAAATAATTGATTGGATGATTGCATTGATTGATGTGCTATATATATATAGTAATATATAGCAATATATATATATTGGCATATGTATATATTGGAGTTGTTGATATTCCCGCATTTATATATATAGCGGATGAGACCCTATGCGCCGCATAATAGCGGATGATATTTTATATAAAACCCATATACCGCGATATTCCACTTCGAAGTGGAATTGGTATTGTGCTAACGTCTGTGGATGCAGGGAAACAGGTTGGAGGGATCCAACTGGATTCCTCAAATATTTAAATTGTTTAAATATTCTGTGTTATGATATTTGATATTCTGTGATGATTTTATATTGGATAATGTGGTTGATTTGAATTCCCAGTATAATGAGTTATAAATTCTATGGAATTGAATTTTTGGAAAGAAATAAAGGGATAAAAATTTAAGTAAAACAATTCAAGTGAATTGGAATAGAATTAATAATAAATTGAAATAAAAATAAAGTGATTTGGAATTTTAACAGATATGGGAAAAAGAAATTTTAAATTTACAGAGGAGTAATAAATTTTAAACTAAAGTGATACTGTTTTAAAAGAATAAAGAAATTACTTTTAATTCAAGAATTAAATTCTAATTAAAGAGTAAATAAGGAATTTTGGAAATCCGAAAATGGGTATTTTAGTTGAAAGAGGTTTTAACTTGTAGTTAAGAAATAAAACCCGAAGTTATTGTTTTTGAAATAAATGAAGTAAATAAGGAAATTTTATTTCAAGATAAAGCAAATTTGAAATCAAGTATAGAATTGATTTAAATATTTGAAACTAGAAATTTAAAAGAGGAATGTGATTTTGGGAATTTATAAACTGGGTTTATAAAGTAAGGTGAAATATCAATGGATATTTAAATATAAATTCAAGATGGGAATTTATAAAGGAATGTGGATTGGGTTTAGAATAAATGGTGATTTGTTTTAAAGATGTGGAAAGAAAGTGCATTTCCTGGGTAGCCAAGTACATTTTGTTTTTGAGCAATTTTAAATATTGGTTAAAGGATTTATTGTTATTTTAAAAGTCATATTGTAGAAAATCTATTATTTCAAAATGTTAAATTTCTAAAGTAAGTATTGTTCAAATCTATTATTGTAATAAATATAAGTGATTTGGGTAAAATGTTTTTAAAAGAAAAATTAGTTTACAATTACAAAGTGGTTTTATTTTAAATATTTGTTTTAAATATATATATATATTTCAAATAGAGTATTAAAGTAGTTTAATTTCAATATTTTCAAGTATATTTGTAATAAAGTGTTTTTAAAAATTATTTCAAAATTCTAAAAGGGCTTTTGTACTTGGTGTCTCAGAGGAAATAATTATTTGAGAAATGATTCCGTGGAAGGAATATATTTGAAACTGTTTTCAATAAGGGTTTGAAACAATGAAATATATCTTGTAAAGATATTTAGAGGTAAATAAATAATATAGGAAAATTATTTATTGTTGATGGATGCTATGGATGTTAATTGATAGTTAAATAACCGACTATCAATATTGGCCAAATGCGCTGATCGTTTCGAAGAGACCGGGATCGAGTTTCCGTATACCGGGATTCTAGGTCTGGAGACTCGAATACCACTTCGATTCGGTTTGTACGTTTCGTGTAACGTGTTCAGAGTCAAAGATGGAGCTGTGAAGTGCAAGGGCTAGTCGCTACTAATCCTGAGGATATTTCCAAAATGGATGTAGTAGGAATAGTGCCTTCGGTTCCGTTCGGACCCGGGACGGACTTGTATGGACGAATGCTTTCGTGACATCGTCAGGTGGACGATGGGCATTCTAAGGGATATGTTCTGAAAAAGGTATCGTTTAGCCTCGAGCCTCATCAACCGGGAATGACTGAAAATCAGGGGTTATGCAGCAAGGCTTCGTGGGTAGCACCCACTTGAGAGTAAAGTCATCCCTGTCTAGATGTCCCTTTTATTTCGGCTTAGTGGTGCGGTTGCTGATCCCAACCGTGGGGTGATTTTATTTGGAATTATCCAGTAAGGGATGATTCCGGTCTTGTGTTGCAGGGGAGCGAGCGTACTCCTCGGTACTGTGATCTAGGCCACGTACTGTGACAGGTGGTACCCCAGTGCCTAGTCATTCGTTGGAAATCCATTCTCCCTACGTGCCTTGTACGAGTTTTGTTTGTATTACCCACTTTGTGGCTAGTATGCTGGAATTTAATCATGTAACAATTTCAGCTATTTTAATAAGTATTTGTAAATAGACACTATTATAATATCAGAGGATTTTATAAAAAGTGTTTTAGCTATCGTAAGGTAAAAACCCGACATGTTTATTTGTGGCGTGGTCTTACGAGATGCTTTTATTTTCAAAAGGATTTTTGAAACTTTAATAATCAATTTGAGTGTGATTTTCTCACGCTGGTTTTCCAGACTGACTCGGGTATTGTTTTATATGATGCTCGGGTCAGACCGAGTTAAACAGGTTCAGATTGTAGCTGTGGAGCTCAGGAGACGAGCTAGATGGCGATACGTACTTCCGTATTTGTTTATTGTTCCGCTGTGTATTTGGATGTATATCATTGATGTGATGAACTCTGATGATGTATTCTGTAAATATATTGTATAAACAGATATATTTTTCTGTTTGAGTAAAGATCTGTTTTGTATATATTATATTTTATTCCGCTGCGATGTGAGATTCTGTTGTTGATTTTCTGTTTCTTCTTCTTCTACCTCTTCTTCTTTAACACAAATGGTTCGATTTTCCGGGATTGGAAAGTCGGGTCGTTACATTGATGTTTCATCTTAGGTCTTGGAGAAACATAAAAGACTAGTGGGAGCCTTGTTAGAAAAATGAAATAGTAACATATAACCTTTCTAATATTGTAAGAACATCTAATATATAAAGTTATAATAATATACATTGATAAATTTGTGCAATTGATATAATTGATAAAATTTTTATCAAATAAAAAATAACTGAATTAATATTGACAAATAAAAATATAAAATATACTTACCAATAATTTTTGCATGTTGACCTATGAAAGTGCCTAATTATACAACCGTTATATGTCTGTAACTTGGTCATTTACAAGTTACTTGCCCGAGACTATGTATTATATTCAATGAGTTTCAAAATCTAAAAGCAATACAAGAATATGGATATTTGATCCATATACGATCACATATAAATGTACATGGTGAGCGGTCACATTTCATATTGTACGAAACTTCGATGAAATTAGTTCGTTAAAACAAGCAAGCAAACCATAGTATGAGATCGTGTATTTAATATGATTTATTACAATAATGATCATGTTATGTTAAATGTAACACTGGACCAAAGGCTATAAGATAATGATAGAGTTAGAGGTGCCGTAGGGGCAATTATGAAATTTGTTACATATATCTAATCTAACTCGTTGACCAATCTTATTCAAAATAAAAGGTATTTTTTTCTATAATATGCTTGATATAATGTAGTTGTATTAATTAATTAATTTAATTAAAATTATATTTAATAGAAAATCCATAAATGATATGTATTGTGACGGTAGTTACAAAATGTTGTAACCGTGAGTAATTTATCACAATAAATATAAATATACCATTATTCCATAAGTCGATATAACTCGATATGATATATTGAAGATTATGAATCTTTAATATAAAGTTGTCCTCGATCACTTATATATTAATAGATTACTTACATACTCTTTAGTTGTTGAGCTTTCCTCAAGCTAGGGATGTTATGTGTAGTACTGTTAATATATTGAATGGATGAGGTAAGATAACTGCACATATTTGTTGAGCTTTCCTCAAGGTATGTGCGTTATACTTAGGCCGTCGTGAAATGATAGGTCCGAGTGAATAGTCCCACTTTACTTGTTGAGCTTTCCTTAAGGTAAAAGCAGGACTAGGACAAGGAACCACGAGTTAGGAGTTGTATGTGATACAACCAATAAGGAGTTATACATCATATATTGGAGTATGATTTGTTGAGCTTTCCTCAAGGTCAGAATTCCAAAATATACGAGTCCTAACACCTACCAGTGTAGTTGAAAGACTTCTATGTTTTACTTAGGGTTTGGTGAAACATAAAAGACTAGTGAGGCCATATTAGAAAAATGAAGTGATAAAATCTAACATTTCTAATATTGTAAGAACATATGCTATGTGATGTTAGAATAATCTACAATGATAAATTTATGCATTTAGTATGATTGATAAAACGTTTAGCAATTAAGATATACAAATGATTTGAATTAAAGATTGACAAATAGAAATATAACATATACTTACTAATAAGTGCTTCTTGCATGTTAATGTTTCAATACCCATGCAAGCACCTAATTTTACAACTACTAAATATTTTCGTAGTTTGGTTGCTTACGTTTTTATTTGGTCAAGGCCGTGTATTGTATTCTATGAGTTTCGAACTCTAAAATAAATATGAGACGATGGATATGTAATCCATATCGCATATAAATGTTATATAGGGAACAATCACAATTCATAATGTACGATACTTCGATGAAGTTAGTTCGTTCGAAATAAGCCAACAAACAGTACCGTGAGATCGGTTATTCAATTTGATTGACTACAAAAGGATCCTATTGTGTTAAATGTAACATTAGATCAAAACTACAAGAAAAATCTAAGAATTCAATCACTGAAATGTTGGTACGATCAGTTTACATAAGGTGCATCATATTTGAAGTCCTTAAATGTTAAGGATGACCAATTGCATCTTTGTAAAGTGTTCATAATGATAGTAAGGGTTTTGTTTTAAATAGTTCGACCATTTAGAAAGAAAAACGAATGTACAAGAGTAGATATAATTTAATATACAGTTCAGATGAAGAGAGCGAATAGTCACTTCTTCTTCATAAAGAACATCGAAAACGAGAATTGTAATAATAATAATTGATAATTAACACTGGAATAAGAAATATGATTTCTATTCCAAAATGTATTTTCATATGAAAATTGTTTTCAATGAGATTTATTTTTTTAAATTCAAGACATTTGATCAAAGAACTCTCCATTGTAATATAGTTATAGTATATGAAATAAATAAACTATATTAAGTGAATGATGGACCTCCAAATTTATTATGCTATTGTAGTAATGGCAGAAATAGTGAGTGCATGCCATATAGCACTTATTGATCGCATCAAATTATGAAAATTGTTTTCATAAAACATACTGAACATTATTTATGAAATAATGACTATATTAAGGTATCGACTGAAAGATAGACATAGCCATATTTCAAAATGAATATTATGAATATTCGTTATGAGATAAAACTATAATGTAGTATTTGTTTCCATAACAAAAGTGATGCATTAAAAAATACAGAAGTATTTAATATTATTTATAGTTATTTTAGAATTATAGACTAAGACATAGTTTTGAGAAATAATTTTATTATATAATCATGAATCATATGGTACCGGTTAATTATATCTCAAACGATTAAAGATAATGCACCTATTTAATGGGAGCATCATAAGAGTTGATGAATTTTCTGGATTGGTACATATAGATGCATGCAATCATAAGTCCATTAATACAAAAACGGTTCCACGTACTTCATCATATTCACTAATGAGTTATCACTGACATGGAAATTCGTATTTGATACGTATGTAGTATGTCTAAGATAGACTCAAAGAGTATAAATGAAAGTAGATAATATAACATGCAATAGAAATAATTCGATTTGATCGAATAGGTGAGTATATTGGAAAGAATTTCGAACATACCTAAAAACGAATAAACATTCAATCTCAAAATTCAATCCTCCATGTGATACATAATGATGTATCGACAAGGAGTAATCGAACTTTGTTGGACAATGTATGATTAATTGTGAGTGAAGTTGAGTTAGTTTCTTTCTATAAAGTCATGTACTTAAGAGTGGTATGCAAAGTTAATATTATTTCATCTAAATAATAGTTTATAAAATCATACAAGATAAGGGTTTATAAGAAACCCCAACATATCCTAGGCCAAGGTGTTAGCAGGTTATGCGAGTCAAAAGATTGCACGTAATAATTGTTCGTGAGGGATCTTGTATGAATCTGCCTAAAAGGGTTTTAGAAAAGTCTGTCATTGGATGATATATTTATGTTTTGAACATAAGTTTTGTAAACTAAAAACTAAACCAGTTTTATATAAAAGGCTATTCATAAAGTGTTTATGAATACCTATTTCATTGCATTGAGAAACAATTATTGTTTCAAGAAATACCAAATTCATTGTGAAGGAATTTCTTTGAAAAATTATTAATAGTAAAATGGAATTGGATACAATCCATGAATAAAACCGATTACATGAGATGAAATGAAATTAAGTAACCTAAATGAACACATTGCATTATAGTGTCTAATAAGTATTTTCGCACATTGAAGAGAAATAGTAAGTTTCTTATCAATATCAAAATTATACAATCCTCGATTATTTAATTAAACCATTACGAGTGTTGACTCTATAATATGGTGTGATGCAAAGATCCGAAAATGAAATCCAAGTACGTAATCACATTATGATTTTGGTTGTCATAACCAAAGGGATATGATCCATCAACCGCGATTGTGTATTTATGAGAAAGACTAATGAAGTTGGAATTAAATGAGCAATGTTGATAAGAATAATCTCGTAAATTTCAAATGTTGAGATTAGCGTAATAGATTCATCATTCAACAAGTCCAAGTTATTTTGGATCTACTCATAAGATTATCGCTTTATAAGACTTAATGTTCTAGTACATATGTGCTGAAATAGAAAATTCTAAATAATGATTTAGAATAGACTATTTTCACATAGCAACCAATGTGTCTTGAAGTCGGTGGGAGAAATATAGAGGTTGTGAGTTTTCGGATATGATACAAGAAATGATATAAAGTTTCATTTTATAAGCATCGGAATTGAACAAATATTTTGATAGAAATATCAAATTGTTTGGTTATCAATCAAAATGTAGAGGAATCGTGTGTTCATAAGAAAGAACGTTAAAAAGTACAAAGATATTTCTAAACAATAAGTAAACAACACAATGCTGATTTTTAACGATGTGCATGTGTTAAAATCGGTTTTAGTTATTTTAATACTCAACGTTGGATTTGTAATCAATGTCTATTGTAGTAAGTATAAAAGATATTGAGAATGTCCCAAAATATATGTAAGGGCAACTTATTAAAATGTTTAATATAGAACATGTAAGATGGATTCCTTATATATTGACAATAGGAATATTGTCTATGATATCATGTTTTGTTTGTGTATTTGATACATGAAGCAAATATCAAATCCAAATAGATTTCACCACATGATTGTTTGAGGTGTTCTCATGTATATATGAAATATTAAAGAAATGTTTACATAAACAACAAACTCTTTATGAAGTAGTATTCAGACTCAAACTTCATAAGTTATATTGAGTATAATATGTCAATAATAAAATATGAATCTTTAAGTTGGAAATGTTCCAAGAAGAGATTGTGGCTGATTCACTAACTTGAATAGCACCACAATAAAACAATGTATGTACATAATAAATGCATAAATTTATAACTGGGCCGAGGGTGATTCCAAATGTTGAGAATTCTACAACATTGTTATATGATAATAATGTCACTATATAGTTCATAACAGAACTTGGAGCTCACTAGAAGTCAAGAGACAAACTCTGAATCATTCCACATGATAAAGGAGTTTATCAGCATCGGAGATAGTTGATTGACATGGTAGATAGATAATTAAAACATAATAACATACCCATTCACTGAGGGATGACCCGATCGGTTTACAGAAAACCGTTTGGAGAAGTTGGAATGAGATTCCATAATTCATCCCAAGTGCAAGTGGGAGATTGATAGAGTTAGGGGTATGCCCTAGGAGAGATTATGTAATTGGTTACATATATCTAACTCGTTGGCCAATCTTGTTCGAAATAATAGGTATTTTCTTTCTATAATACACTTGATATAATGTGGTTATATTAATTAATTAATTTAATCAGAAGTATTTTTTATAGAAAAACCATAAATGGTATGTTTTGTAATAGTAGTTACAAAGTGTTGTAACCATAAGTAATTTATTATAATAAAAATAAATATACCATTTTAAATGTTTCTAGCTAAGAGACATCAAGACTGGATATCGATGTATCCGTTAAGACTTGAGTACGTAAAGCTCTTCAAATATTGGGCAGCCTATTACTCATGGTTGTTGGGGGGCACCTAGGGATTATATATTGATATTTATTGGATAACTATGGAGCGACTCACTCGATAGTTTTTTGTTGGTTAATATAACAAATGTCAAATAAAAAATATCGATTTAACTTATTTACACAATTCTCTCGGCTTGAGAATACTGTGGATCTTCAATATGAAATCTCTGCTTTGGTTATAGTCAAATCATGGCATGGCACCCATCGAGTGACTATAGTTTGGTTGAGTGGAAGTATTGGAAGTGAAGCACTATTTAAGAGAGGATTCGTCTCCTCAGTTATATGGGGTTAGTATCACGGTCAACTCAAGTCAACTCAACGTCAAAGTCTCTGGCCAAAACATTTCAATTTTGTTATTATTGAATTACGGACTTTGTGTTTGGACTATAGAGTTGAATATGAACGATATTGGAATTTAAACCATTACCAAATTCCATAAGTCCAAAGTAATATAGTTTTGACGGAGAGAATATGTGTAAATAAATGTCACAACTGGGTAATGTTTATTAAACTAAAATTGGATTTTATTGAAACTAAGTAAGTGATAAGTTTGGCCATAATGTCAAACCACCTGCTAAGTGGTGCATGACCGTTAACATTTGAGTAGTTCGATGTTATTTGCTGACCGAATTTACACCCAAGAGTTACACAACCTAAATGATGAATTCTTTTTAGACTAAACGATTTAATTAGTTTTTAATTGTTACAAATTAATTAAATTAATTAATATTTATGAAATATTATTTATAAAATTTGAATATGATTTGAGAAATAAATATTACCATATAAATAGTTATAAATATATGGATCGATATGAGATATCGATGTCAAATTAAATTGGATTCAATTTAAATTATTTAATTTAGGTTAAATGGGCTATTGGCCCATGTTGTTTGAGGCATGTTTTGGAGGCAATAACAAAGCACAAGGCGGCAAAAGATGTTGCAAGTTGATTTGGAAAATACATGGTTGAGATTAGGTGAGAAAAAGAATGAGATACTATCATATTTTCTCTCTCATTCAATTAATATAAAATCATCTCTAAACCTAACTTCATTTAACTTTTGGCTGCCTCCTTCATCATTATTGTGTACTTCCTCAAAAACCCTAGAAAAATCTCAAATCGAATCAAATCGACAGCTATTTGATAGCAAAAGGTCTGCGATTCAAGACTAGCAATCTGACGAATCGAGAAAATTTCCAAAGGAAGAGGATTCGTCTTTTCAACATGGACTTGAGGGCATCCGTTATGGGTAACTATTTATTTACATAATAAGGTATATTATTATGATATAATAATTCATTGCTTAAGTACATATATATATATATGTGTGTGTGTGTGTGTGTTATTATTGCTTAGATAGTTTGGTGAGATTTCAATACGCAATGTTCTTCTAACAATAATGATTGGCTATGTGCATAAGTTTAATGTACTCATACATACACATATATTATTAATAATCTAATGTTCTATACTAAATAAATGTATTTTATTTTAATATTACATTAGTTAATACAGACACACACACGCATATCAATTTATTTACACAATTTATATCAAAGCATATATATATGTATGTATATATATAATTTTATCTAATAATTTTATAATATATGTTTATATTATCTATGACTTTTATCGGCCTAAAATAATTTTTCTATTATTATTAGATTTTTTATCATTATTTAATCACTATAAGAGTTAATAAATTCATATAAAATAAATATTGTTTCAAAAATTCAATTTTAAATTTTTTTCAGAATATCTTATCATCTTAAAGATCTTCGAAAAAATTTCAGATTTTTTGAATAAACTTTTATATTTTTAAAAATTAACCTAAAAATCGACTGATTGGTATTTAATTAATTAAAAATATAATTTTACATATAAAAATATGGAAAATTTTCACAACACTTAAAATATTATTCTATATTTTCTAAAAATTTAAAATTTGATATTTTGTTAGATAATTATTTTATATTATTTATTTATGATAGTTTGACTAATTAATTCATAATAAATATATATTAATATATTAAAATTATAATTTTTTTGGATCTGTAATGATTTCAAACTATAATATTAAAATAAAATATAAAATTAATTTTTATATATTTATATTTATATATACATATTTATTATAATACAAACTTACATTTAATTATATATATATATACCATAATTATTTAATTTAATTCATATATATATATATATTTACAAATAATATAATTTATTTTATTAAATTTATAATTTTATGTGTATGTATATATGTGTGCATGTTTAATTGTTATTTATAATATAATATATAAATATACATAATAGTTTTTTATAATAAATAAACACACACACACATATATATATATATATATATAAAATTACATGCACTACAACAAAAATATCATATTACAACGCCCTTTTTACAACGGGCATTGGTTGCTCGTTGTAATAGAAGGCTATTACAACGGTCCATTCAGGCCCGTTGTAATAGGTGCCAATTTTACAACGGGCTAAAAACGCCGTTGTAATAGGTGCCAATCAAAACCCTAGTTTTCAATTAAAAAAACAAGCCGGCCTTTATTTCTTTTATTTCGTTCCTCTATGTACTTTGCTCTGTAAAAATGTTGGCCGCTCGTTTCTCTTTGCTCGAAATTAGTGCTTTGGGAAAAATTGAAGCTGCCGTCTTCAATTGCTCGATCGAATGATGATTTACGTGCTTCCTTTGTCAATCGATGCTCTCTTCTTTTAGCACACGGCTTCTCCAATTTGGATCAAGTTCATCTACAGTGGTATGCGAATTATTCTTTTTGCTTTACTGGTTGATATGTTGAACTCGATCCTGATTCAAGTCGAATGATTATTCCTTTTTCGCTTGTACTCGAATGAATTATTGTGCCGATGATGTTTTGTACATTTCATTCTCTTAATTCTTCGGGTGAGGGCTGCACCTGGTTGTTCTTCATCAGCCAGTGAAATTCATATGTTGTTGCTATTAAGAACAAAACCATCTACCAATTTTAGCGAACAAAGAAAAGAAACCAAAACCAATTATGCTAACAAAATGAAATTATGTATTGGAAAATAAATAAATCAGATGATGAATTCCATACTCAGATGCAAAGAGAATAATTTGCCTAGGAAACCTATGTTTGCCGAATTTATTGAGACAAATTAAATTTTCCATTCTCATTTTACATGAATTGTTGCACTGTCATTGGTGCCTAAAACCAAAGCCTCTTTTTTTTAAAGATACGTGTGTTCGTCAATTCATATATTGTACAAAAGTGTTCTTAGCTTCAGCAAGGGACATCTCCATTTGCAGTGAGAATCGCAATAACATATAAGAAATTTATAATATTTATCAAATTGCTCCTTCAACAAAGAAATGCAACTTGTGATATTATAAGCTTGTTACAAGTCTACAAAAGATAACGATCATTTAAACATGAGCCTAGAAACAGGCACCTATTTCTTCACTCAGTCTCCACATAAAACAAAAATGTTTTCTGAATTTGATCCAAATGTTGTGCAATCTTTTTATAATTATATTCTTTTGAATGTAAGTTAGACAAATTAATCAGAAGTCGAATTTTATACTACTACCAGTCAGACAAACAAAAAAGATTGCGATCTTAGCTACATTTGGCGTCTCTTTTCAACTGACTCAATCCACAGAAATAATATATTAAACAGACTATTTGGCAGAAGATAGCAGCTAAATACAAATAATAAGAAGAAAACATTCACTTCCCTAGCTAAAGTGTCATTAATGAAAGATTGAACAAAAATACACTATTTCGAATCTAAAAAAAATACACAATTTTAGTTTCACTCCACTGCTGTCACATGTCATTGTTTCGACTTTGATTTAGCGGGCGACTTTGGCAATTTTGATTCTGCTGTGTGAATTTATGACTTTGCTTTTGGTCACTTGATATTGATAATGTGATGTTTTGTACATTTCTTCACTCCGAGATGTTTATGTGCATATATGGTCTACTGTCTGGACTACACTTGATTTTTTATAACTGTATTACTCTGACTTGATCAAATAGAAGTTCATGCACTTGTACATTGCATTGTCCACAGTTTTATATGTGTACATCAGTGTCATCTCTATGCCCTTGTCTGGTCTATATGCATTACTGTCACACTGGCTTGTTCCTTTGGCCACTTGCTGTTTACTGGTCTGCATTGGAGTTTTACTGCTTCGAATTGCATACATATATGTACAGCCTACTTGACTTGGTTACTTGATGCAGTCTTATTCTAGTGTACATATATGTACATTTGCACTGTCATTTAAAAAAAAATTTGCATTTGCTTTCACTTGTGTTTATTGTGCATTTCTTTTCAGTTTTTCATTTGTACCGCCTTTATAAAAAAAATTGCATTGAAATTGAATTTTTCTTTTTACCTTTTCTGTTCATTGCATTCTCTGTTTTCAACATCATATTTTTGTCATTACAAACAACTTACAACCTACCTCCTCCACACCCTCACTGCCACTGCCTCATCAGTTCAACTACAACCACCCCCATACAACTTAAACTACCCTCATATCACAACACAACAACCACACTGCCTCAATCAAACAGTCACCACCTCCTCACTGCCTTCCTCATCACAGCCATCACCCACTACAAGCAGTAATCCCATTTCATCTACCATCCCATTGAACACACTACATCCATCACCCCTGTAACCATTCACTTGAAACCAACCACAGTTGAAATCTGCAACCACTCACTATCATCACCTGCAACATACTTGACCACAAACCATCAACCATCATACAACTACTCACTTCTGCCAAATACCCCTGGTTCCGTTACCACTGCCTGCAACTACTTCCTACTTGCAAATACTTCTCACTGCCACCTTCAAAATTCAACAACTCTGCCAATCATTTCAACCTTCCTCCTCCCATTGCCATCAACCAAGCATCACCATCACAAACTTCACCATTACCTCTAACCCAACCGGCCGCTACAAACTCCATCACATTACATTACAACTCCTCCTTCAAACCATCTCTGCAACCAAATTCAACAGCCAACACTGCTCCTCAATCGCCTCCCCTCTACCAAACTACTTTTCAATTGCAATTTATTGGAGATAAAAAAAGATTTTTGAATTTATTTTTGTTAAATTCAATGGTTCATATTTTTATTATGAGCATTAGAGCATCAAAATGAAGTATGTTCTTATAATTTATATACGGTGTTAAAGCTTCACTTGTTTCATCTAATTGGAAGAATTGTTGAAATATGTATTTTGGATGAACTTTGTTATTATGTGAAGTTATGAAAAATATTCAATAGTATATCATTTTTTATTTTACATTCTTATGTAAATGGCAACCAAATTTGTGCTTGCCTAGGGCAACCCATAGGCTAGAACCGGCCCTGATTATATTATATACAATTTTAACCTCATTTTTTTTGTATTAACTAAAAAGATGGGTAGGTACGAAATTGAATGGCCGGATACAACTAGTTCGAGTTCTGAAGAACTTGATCCATGGTGGGAGGATTTTGAACCCGATCCCTTACCAAACTTAGAACCACCACAACATCATGAAATCCTGTCCTTGGATACCTTGTCGATTTTCGAACCGCCACAACCTCAAGCATGCAAACAAGTGGTGTGTTTTGTGGAATCAATGCAGTGACCAAAGTCGTTGAGAATATATGTTTTGCCGGACGTCGATTTTTTGCTTGTGCAAATATATCAAATTGTTGTGGGTTTTTGGAGTGGATAGATCCACCACTTTACCAAAGAGGAAGCGAGTATGCGTTGGAGATGCAAATTGAAAAATGTTGACTTGAGGCTATAATTCGTAGGTTGAAAATTGAAATAAGTAGTCTTAAATCATCTTAGTCTTTGATTGTAGTGGGAGGAAATGTTCAGTAGTGATGGAGAAGTTGCAGTCAATTTGCTAGCAAGCAAAGGGATTATTTAGTGGATTTCTGTGAAGCAGATGGAAGTTTAGGCTGCGGAAGGAAGTGGTTTTGATGCAGAGCAGCAGTTTGGATGTTGTTATAGGAAGTTTGTATTATGGCAGAGGATGTTTGTAAAGAGACAAGGTGTATATGGGTATGTTGTAGAGTTTGTGAAGTGCAGAGGGTAGGCAATGACAGTTTTGGGTAGTGGTAACAACAGAGCTCTGGTGTGAAGGTTGAATGATAGGAGAGGCAGAGTTTGTACAGAGGTCAACGATGAAGTTGGAAGTGGATGCAGTTGTAATGTATTTGGTAGTGGCAGAAGTTCAGGGTATTGTAGGGGAATTTTGTGATGATGGCAGAAATAAAGTGGGGCTGCAAGTTTCGATTGGGGTAGGCAGCAAGGATGATGGAGGAAGGATGCGTAGTATGTATGAATGGTGAAGTGGGATGTTGATATGGAAGTTGTAGTGTGCACAGTGTATTTCCAGTGTTGAAGTAATGCACAGTTTGAAGTAATGTGCACAGTTTTGAAGTAATGCAGTGGTGTGCGCAGTATTTATGTGATTGTAACTGTTCTTTTTTATTTTTTATAAAGAAATGTACAGTGCACAGTGAAAATGTAAATGAAATGCAAACACACTTGAAATGAAATGATTTTGGTTGTTTTATGATAATATTTATTACTCGTTAAATTATTCATTATTGGTATGGATGTACTGCATGGATGCTGCTGTAATTTTTTTTAAAATTTGCATTTATTTTGCATCGGTCAGAAACCGTTGCAATATCATGTATTACAACGGTTTATGCCAGTTGTATTATAGTCTTTTACAATGGAAGTTAATTGTTGTCATAGAGCCTATTGCAAGGGCCGATGACCGTTGTAAAAAGGTGTATTACAACGTTCATTGCCCGTTGTAAAATACGGTCGACCTATTACAATGAGGCCTAATACAACGGGCGCATGCCCATTGCGAAAGCCATATTACAACGGGCATTACCCATTGTAAAATGGCTGTTTTGTTGTAGTGATGGATATTTATAATTATACGTATATGCACATATTTGGTCTACTACAATACATATGGAATGGGCTAATGTGTTTGTTACGATATAAATCCCAACATCTATATACGAGCATGTTATACCTTGCACGGAATACCATATTATACATGCATACGTATATGTATACTTATATATATATAATGAAAAAAATCAAACAAATTTCAAACAACAATTTATAAATTTAAGTGAAATATCTAATTCTATTTAAAGTAAATTTAGAAATTTTCTAATTAAATTAGGTTTTATAGGTCCAATAATGATCCAATAGGGTAACACCTATATCTTCCGCTGCGGGCTGGCCCAATTATAACAGATAAATTAAAGAATTTGATCACTGAAATGTCAGTTTGATGTTTTACACAAAGTAGATATCCTTAAATGTTAAGGATGATTAAAAGCGCTTGTATAAAGAGTTATTTACGATGTTGTGGTGAGGGTTTCCTTTTTAACAGTTTGACCATTTAGAAAGAAAAACGAATGTATCGGAGTAGATGTAGCTTAAGGCACGGTTGGGATAAAGAGAGTGAATAGTCACTTCTGCTTCATAAGGAAATATTGGAAATGAGAATTGTAAAATGATATTTGATACCTAAAATTGGAATGAGAAATATTACTTTTATTCCAAAATGTATTTTTCCATATAAAATTGAATGGAGCATCGTATTTCAAACGCAATTATAGTAATGGCAGAAATAGTGGAAGCATGCAATATAACATTCATTAGTCGCATCAAGTTACGAAAATTGTTTTCGTAAAATGTACTAAACATTATTTGCGAAATAATTATTATTTTTCAATGTTGACTAAAAAATAGAAATAGTTTTATTTTAATATGAATATTCGTTATAAAATAAAACTATAGTACCGATAGTTGTGATGCATTGGAAATATAGAAGTATCAAGATTTATTTGCAATTATTTTGGAATTACGGTCTAAGCCACATTTTTGGGTAATAATTTTTGACTATATGATTATGAATCATATGGTGCTAGTAAATTATATCTCAGATAATTTAGGACAAAGAACCCATTTAGTGAGAGCATCATAAGAGTTGATGAACTCTAAGGATTGATACATATAGATATGTGTAATTGAAGATCAATTAATTCCATAACGGTTCCATGTACTTTGTTATATTCACCAATGAGTATCACTGACTTGGACATGTGTATTTGATACATTTATAGTATGTCTATGATAAGCTCATAGTGTATAAAACGAAAGAAAATAAAATAACATGCAATAGAAAATAAAATTGATTCAATTTGATTGAATAGGTAAGTATATTGGAAATAGTTCCAAATGTACCTAAAAATGAATAAAGATTCAATCTCAAAGGTCACTCCTTCCTATGATACATAATGATGTATCAATAGAGAATAATCGAAATTTGTTGGATAAAGTACGATTAATTGTGAATGAAGTTGAATTAACTTCTTTCTATAAGATCGTATATTTAAGTGTAGTACACAAGGTTAGAATTAATTTCACCTTAAGAATAGTTTACAAAACCATACGAGATAAGGGTTTATAAGAAACCCAAACGTATCTTAGGCCAAGGAGTTAGCAAGTTGTGCGAGTCGAAAGACTACACGTAATAGTTGTTCATGAGGGATCTTATATGAATCGCCCTAAAAGGAGTTTGGGAACAACTATCATTGGATGACCGGCTATGTTTTGAACATAAGTATTGTAAATACTAAAACCAAATCAGTTTTATATATAAAGCAATTCATAAAGTGTTTATGAATACCTATTCCATTGCATAAAGAAACAATTATTGTTTCATGAAATACCAACTTCACTATGAAGGAATTCCTTTTAGAAATTATTGGTAGTAAAATGAATTTGGATATATTCCAAGGTTAAAACTGACTATAAGGGATAAAATGAAATTAACCAAACCTAAATGAAAAAAGGCATTCGAATATCTAATAAATATACTTGCACGTTGAAAAGGAACTATGAGTTCCTTATCAATATCGAGATTGGATGACCCTAAAGTTGTCAATTAAATCATTAAGAGTGTTGACTCTGCCATATGGTATAATGCACAAATTCGAAAGGATTCCAAATACGTTATCAAAATATGATATTGATAGTTGTATGATCCATCGGTCGTGAATGAGTCATAAATAAAAAGATTAATGCAATTGGAATACAATGAAAACCATTAATAAGAATTACACCGTAAATTTCAATTGTTGAAATTAGCGTAATAGAATCGTTATTCAATGTGTTCAACCTAATTCGGATTTACTCACAAAATTAACGTGGGTAAGACTTAGTGTTTTGGTACATATGAGTTGAAATGGAAAAGTCTAGATGATGATTTAAGATGAACTATTTGCACATGACACCCAAAGTGTCTCGAAGTCAGTGGGAGCGATATTAAGTTTGTGGATTTCGGATATGATTAAAGAAATGATACAAAGATATCATTTTCTAAGCATCAGAATTAAGTATTTTGATGGAAATATAAAATAGTTTGATTTTTATTTAAAATGCGGAGGAAGCGCGTGTCTATAAGAAAGAACCACTAAAAAATACCAAGATATTTCTTGACTATAAGTAAACAACATACCGCTGATTGTTAACTATATACTTATGTTAAAATCAGTAACAGTTTGGTTGTTTAATACTCAATATTGGATTTGTAAATTATATCTTTTATATTAAATATAAAGGATGTTGTGAATGCCCCAAAAGATACACAAAGACATCTTATTAAAATGTTTAATAAGGAACATGTAAGATGGATTCCTTATGCTTTAGCAATAGAAATTATCATACATGTTGTATTGTCTATAATATAATATCGTATTTTTCTTATGTATTTAATGCATGAAGCAAATACCAAATCCAAATTAAGATCACTAAATAGTAGTTTAGATTGTTCTCAAGTATTTACGAAATACTAGAGAATTATTTACAGAGACGGTGAACTTTTTATGAAAGAGTGTTCAAACTCGAATTCATAAGTGTTATCGAGTATAATATGTTAATATTAAATTTATGTTCAAACTTTAATTAAGAAGCTTTGAGTGGAAATGTTCCAAATGAGACATTAATGCAGATTCAATGAAAAGGCTAAGTATATCGCCTTGAATAACGCCACAATAAAAGAAATGTGTGTGTGTGTATAAATATACAAATTTATAACTAAGCTAGAGGCGATTCCAAGTATTAAGAATACTAATCATTGTTATATTATAATAATGTAATAATAAGAGCTCACTAGAAGTCACGAAACATAATCTAAATGGTTCCATATGACAAACTGATTGAAGGAATGTAATAGAGATTCCATAATTGACCCAAAGTGCAAGTGGAAGATTGATATAGTAAGGGGCATGCCTCAGGGACAATTATTTAATTTTTTAAATATATTTAACTCGGTAACCAATCTCGTTTGAAATAAAAAGGTGTTTTCTTTCTATTATATACTTGATATAATTTATTGTGTTAATTAGTTAATTTAATTAAATGTATACTTAATAGAAAATCCATAAATGGTATGTTTTGTGGTAGTAGTTACAAAGTAGTATAACCATGATTAATTTATCATAATGAAATTAAACATACCATTTTAAATATTCCTAGCCAAGATGTATCAAGATCGTTATCGATGCATTCATTGAGACTACTTGACATAACGCTCTCCAAATGTTAGGTAGTGTATTACTCGTGATTATTGAAGACACCAAATGGTTATATACTAATAGTTATTGGATACTATGGAATGACCCACTCGATAGTTTATTGTTTGTTAATATAACTAAGGTCAAATAGAAAATTTTCGATATGACAAAATTACATGGTTCTCTTGACTGGATAATATTATTGATCTTCAACGTGAAAGCTCCGCTTTGATTATGGTATCATGGCACGACGTCCATCGAATGACTGTAGTTGGGTTGAATGGAAGCATTGGAAGTGAAATACTATTCAAGAAATGATTCATCTACTCGGTTATATGAGATTAATATCATGGTCAACTAAAGTTAACTCAAAGTCAAAGTCTTTGGGCAGAGAAGTTCATTAATAATAATTGTTATTATTGAACCAATGAGTGTGTTTGGACTATAGAGTTGAATATGAACAATATTGGAATTATGACCATTTCCAAATTACATAATTCTAAAGTGATATAGTTTTGATGAAGATAATTGGTGTAAATAATTGCCACTATTAGGTAATGCTTAATAAAGTAAAATTGGATTTTACCGATGACAAGTAAGCGATAAAATTGGCCATAATATCACACCACCTACTAAGTGACATGTGAATGTTATATTCAAATTATTTGATATTAATTGCTGACCAAATTTACACATAAGAGTCACACGGCCAAAATGTTGACTACTCCTATTCCACTCGGTTTAATTAAATTATAATTGTTATGAAATAATTAAATTAATTATTATATATGAAATATTAATTATAAAATTTTATTTGATGTGTATTGAACAATATTATATAGTGTGCATATAATAGTTTTATAAATATTAATCGACATATGATATCGATACGCATTTAAATTGGATTTAAATGCAATAAATATTGTTCGGGTTTGAAGTGGATTTGAGGCCCATATGGGGCTTGTAATTTTCAACTATTAATGGAGCATGATGAGTCGACCATGTTTGACACGGTGAAGGGGAATTTGAATTAAAAGAAAAGGAAAAATAGTAAGAGAAATAAAGGGATCTAGATCCACTTTTCACTCTTTTAAATCTTCTTTATTTAATCCCCTTAACCCTCACTTTAGCTTGAGCTTTTGGAAGCCTCCTCCTCCATATTGTTTCTAGTTGAAATTTCCATCCCCTTTCTCCAGTCATTCAAGCATATTAAACATCAAATTAAAGTCGATTTGATTGTCGATGGTAGCTGTGTTCGGGAGCCTGCAACTTCTGGATACAAGATTAAATTCAAGGAGTTTCGATTCTTTTTTTCAATGTGTATCTTCTACAAAATAGCAGAGGTATGTTTTCTTATACAAATACACACGCGCGCACACACATGCAAATATATATATATATATATATCAATTAGAATGTCACATATGCTTTAGCTAGGAATCCAATATCATGAATTTCTATTTGTCGGTGCTACCACCATACGATGGTCATATATGCATATGTATTTAACAAAAAAAGTTATATGGTTCACGTCATGTGTGTAAAAAAATTAATTTTGAATTTAATATATATATATATGTATATATATTAAATTCGAATATTTAAATGTATAAATATGTTACTTAATCAAATTAAATTTACATATGCAAGTATGTATTTGAAATAAATACATTTAAAATTATGTAACATATAATTTAATTACCGTAACATAAAGTGTAAAATTTTAAAAGGTCATTTTCGATTTTAAAAATTGTATACAGCCTTGTTATCGAGAGTAATTTAAACAAAGATTTTTTTTGAATATAATTGTATGTGTATTTATTTATGTCGTATATATATTTATAATATTTAAATATTATTTAATAAATACACACACACACACACATATACTAAAAAAACTGATATGTATGTATGTATTACTATATAAATTTCAAAATACATTTAAGTGTGCCTATATATATAAATTAATTTATTACAATAAATTTAATGTTGTTTTAAATACATGTAAATATTTATAATTAATTTTAGTACATTAAAATAATCTTTATTTAACGCGCGCGCGTGTGTATATATGTTATTTATAATATTTCATACTTTGCAATTAATATTTATGCAATATGATATTGTATGCATACATCAATATTTTACATATACATATATAAATTGACAGCACTTGTGTATACAGAGGGGCTAAATGTCCGCTGTGGTGTAAATCGCAATATCTATATACGGGCATGTTAAACCATGTACACCATATTATATTGCACATGCATGTACACACATATGTGTATATGATACACATATTATATAATACAGTACAAAATAATAATAAATATAACATCATTTATGAATTAAATAAAATATTGATTTTATTTAATTCAAAATTTAGAAAAGCTCTAAATAAATTTAGACTATATAGGCCCAATAAGATCCAAATGGGAGAAACTTTTTTGAAATTTACCCATTTACTTCACTGCGGGTTGGCCAAGTTCCAACAGTATATATACTAACTAAACTAGTGTGACTCGATGAGTTTTTGGAACTGAATTGAATCTTGTTTTTTGGACGATAAAATTCTTCATAAACAGAATTTAAGGACATGCGCCTCATCGATCAAGGCTTGAGTATTTATTTAAAATAAAACACGTTTTGTATTCAAAGAAGCTTAATTTGGAGGCTAGTATTACTAACGAATTTCAACATTTAGAGATTAAATGAGGTTAAGCCAAAACGGGATGCAGAGACGAATAAGAAAATCATAGGTGATCAAGTGCAAGAGATAGAAAGAAAAAGATTCAATAGGAAAATCACAAAAAGATAGAGAAAGAATTTAAAAGAAATCGATCAATACCAATCGAACTTGTCCATGCAGTGAATTGCACTACAACAAAATACCCTTTTTACAACGAGTTATGCCCGTGGGGTTTCGCAACGGGCATGCAACCGTCGTATTATGCGATGTTATAATAGACCCAAAAGATTTTACAATTGTTTAAAACCATTATAAAAACCCATTATTGTAAATATTTTTTACAACTGTCCACAACCGTTATAAGGTCTTTTACAACTGCTTTTGAATGTATTAGTAGATTTATCTACAAATGTTTCGACCATTGTAATACATGACTTTTACAACTTTTTTCCCTGTTGTTAAAAAATGCAAATTTAAAAAAAATTTAAAGCATATGTGTAGCATGTATACAAATTGTACTCACTATACATTCGCATATATAAACATTCACATTCTCTGTCCCCATATTAACATTAGCAATATAAACATTCACATTCTCTATCGCAATGTCTCACACAGATCGTACTCACAGGACATCATTAGCAATATTAACATTCACATTCTCTATCTTAATATCAGACAACACTTTTGTGTTATCAAGGCTCTTGACTTTATTTACAATATCATCACAATCTATCAAGTGTACCATTTCTACCCGAGTGATGGCCAATTGAGTCTACAGCTACTCCACCTATCACTGTAAAGAGGAGCTCGCACCGATGCACCCGTAGATCAGGTCCCATATTTTGGTGTTGGCCTTATACATCATGCTGCTCACTGCATCGCTCTAGGGTGGATCTAGCAGCTCCAATCCTGGATTAGCAACCTGACGGATTGTAAATTGCTCTTAGAAGAGAAATAATTGTTCAACGTGGACTCAAAGGTTTCATTAGGAGGTGCACTTGTATTTATTATCATTGTGTTGATTTTAAGTTTATCATATGAAAGTTGATTTACATCCAAATCCTCTATTTGTATTCAGATCTGTTTATTGTTTAGATTGGGTGAGATTTTTGTCGGTACATGTGTTTGTTACAATTAGATTGGATATGTACTTGTTATATATTTTTTTATTGATTTATTGTACAATTAATTTTTTTGAAAAGAAGTTTTTATTTTGATTTATATATATATATATATTAAATGTGTGTAGATCTACAAATTATGAATGTGTATAATTGTATATGTGTTTATATATCATACATATTTATTCATAAAATTTTCTTATGATGATTGGTACCTATTATTAATCATAAAATATATAAAAATTTATTAAATATGTATATACATATTTTATTATTATTTAATGATTTTGTGAATTGTTTATTATGAATAAAATACTTAATGGTTTAAATTTTCAATTTTATAATTTTTATATTTGCCGCACCCATGTAATAAGCTTATAGTAAAATTTTTAGATTTTTTAAACTTAATTCATTATTTTTTAAAATTAATTTACGTTCGACGTGCAATCAATTATTTAATTAAAAATATAAATTCTAATTTTTTTTATTAATGCTTAAGTATGCATTTGAAATCATATTTTTATAACTTAATTTATTAATTTTTTGAATTAATTTATTTTTGAAATGTAATTAATTATTTAATTAAAAATATAATTTCAGTAGAGAAAATTCCAAAAAAATTCCTAGGCCCAAAATATGTCTCGATACCTTTAGATATTTTTTTTGAAATTTTAAACTTGATTTCCTATTTTTAATAATTAATTTGATCATGGGCTTCTATTAGTTATTTAATAATAAATTTATTTTAATTATAAAAAATTCCATAAATTAATCTTCAATTCTAAAATTTTAAAAACTTGTAATTTTATCATACGATTATTTGACATTAATTTATTACGTCAGAAACTATTTTCTTCAATAAATCATATAGACACGCGCACGCGCGCACACACACATATATATATATATATTAGTATTTTTTGACATATTATACAAGCATATATTTGGACAAATTACAGTTCACACAAAATGAGCTAATGTGTCTGTTGCAATGTAAATCCTAGCATCTATATACGGACACATTATACCATTCACGGATTACGATGTTACATATGCACACACATATGTATATATATATATGTATATGATACATACATACATGCATTTATATATATACGTATACTTGTACAAATAAATAAAATTAAATAAATCTCAAATTATAAATTGTACAGTTGGAATACATATGGACATAGTAATAAATATTTCCATGAATAAATTATTAAAAATGACATTTAATGAATCAATAAATTCAAATTAAAGAGAGAAATGAAAGGTTTCTCTCTCCATTTAATACAATTAATGCTCTCAATTAATTCTTGTTTTAGGGAAAGAAATGAAAGATTTCATTTCCTATACATTAACATTTATAAATAAATGCTAGGTGTGTTTGGTACACTATACATTTGAAATTAAATTTATTTAAACTTCCCTTTAACAATTTTAAATAGAATACAAGATTTTATTTAAATCAAATTTGGAAAAATTCTAAATGAAATTTAGACTTCATAGGCCCATTAAAGATCCAAAATGGTAAAAAAAATTGAAATTCACTTATTTCTTCCACTACGGGCTGACACGGTTCCTTCAATGGTATCAGAGACCAGTAGCCTATGCGCTCTAAATTAGTCATGTTAGAGCTAACTAATTAAATTTACCTACTAAGTATGTGTCTGGAAAGGTAATGTCTAGACTTGGAATTGGGTAATCAATTATCCTGTCCTACCTGGTTACAAGTCTGGCTTGAAAGGCGAGTGAATCCAAAGATTGCCCCTAATAGAAAAGGCCCAATTTGAATTGGACCTCGGGCTAGTTTTCAAAATTGTTTTGAAAATTAAAATAAAACACGTTTATTGTAAAAGTCATAGTACAACATAAGTTTTCAAAATATTTGAAAGGATAACGGTATTTTCAAAATGTTTGAAAATATTTATATACTAATTTCAAAATTTAAAATTTATTAATAAGAATAATGAAATGAATTAATTAAATATGTTAATTAATTAATACATATATTCATACATTATATATGTTGATATATGTTATGTTATTTTAATGTTTAAGATAACATAAGTTTACATGTATGTATGTAAGATAAATTTTGAAAATAATAAAATTTAATCAAAATTGTTTAGTTGAATAAATTAATTAAAGGTTAATTAATTAAATAAAATACACATATATAAGATATATATGTGTGTTATGCTATAAAGGTTATAGTGTGCACTATAAAGGTTATGGTAGATATGTCCAATATAAATGTTGTATTGAAATTATAATATAAAATTAATTAAAGAGTTAATTAGTTAAAATTAATTAAATAAGATTTAATTAATATAATATTATACATAAGACTATTATATAAGTTAACTAAGTTAAAAGTTATATAATAATTCAGCTTATGTAATATGAATGTATAAGAAAGGCAGAACTTTAAAGAAACCTTAAATAGACTTAAGGAATAAATACATACGTAAATGCACATATACTATGACTTCTGATGTGTCCAACACTTGAATCATGAGAGTATTTCATAAGAAATACATTATTCCATAAGTCGATATCACTCGATATAATATATTGAAGATTATGAATTTTTGATATAAAGTGGTCTTCTATCATTTATATATTAATAGATTACTTGCATACTCCTTAATTGTTGAGCTTTTCTTAAGCTAGGGAAGTTATGTGTAGTGCTACTAATATATTGAAGATGAGGCAAGATAACCGCACGTATTTGTTGAGCTTTCTTCAAGATACGTGCATTATACTTAGGCCGTCGTGAAATGATAGGTCCGAGTGAATAGTCTCGCTTTACTTGTTGAGCTTTTCTCAAGTTAAAGGTAGGATTAGGACAAGGTATCAAAGGTTAGAAGTTGTATGTGATACAACCGATAAAGAGTTATCCATCGTATGTGGACCTATGATATACTGAGTTTTCCTCAAGGTCATAATCCCAAGGCATACGAGTCGTAACACCCACTAGTGAAGTTGAAAGACTTCTATGTCTCGCTTAGGATTTGGTGAAACATAAAATACTATTGGGAGTCATATTAGAAAAATGAAACGGTAAAATTTAACATTTCTACTATTGTAAGAACATATGCTAAATAATGTTATAATTATCTACAATGATAAATTTGTGCATTTAATATGATTGATAAAACGTTTATCATTTAAAATATACAAATGAACTAAATTGAAAGTTGACAAATGGAAATATAATACCCACTATTAAATGCTTATTGCATGCTAATGTTTTCTATACCCATGCAAATGTCTAATTTTTACAATTACTTAATACATCCGTAAAATGATTACTTACGTGTTTATTTGGTTTAGACCGTGCATTGCATTTTATGAATTTCGAAATCTAAAAGCAATACAAGACTACGGATGGATATTTGATCCATATATTATAACATATAAATGTTATATGGTGAATGATCACAGTTCATAATGTACGATACTTTAATGAATATAGTTCATTCGAAATAAGCCAATAAACTGTACTATGAGATTCAATTTGGCTGATTACATAAAAAATCATATTGTGTAAATTGTAGCACAAGACCAAAACTACAAGATAGATCTAAGAACTTGATCATTGAATTGTCAGTTTAATTAGTTTATGAAAAGAGTAACATATTTGATATTTTTAAGTGTTAAGGATAATCAAATACGCTTTCGTAAAGAGTTCGTTATGGTATTGTAGTAAGAGTTCTTTTGAATGGTTTGACCATAGATAGAAAAATGAATGTATAAGAGTAAATGTGATTTAAGGTATAGTTAGGATAGAGGAGTGAATAGTAATTTCTTCTTCATAAAGAAACAACAAAAATGAGAATTGTCGTAATAGCGGTTGATACTTAACATTGGAATGAGAAATATGATTTTTATTCCGAAGTGTATTTTCATATAGAAAATTGTTTTCTATGAAATTTGTTTCATTGAGTTCAAGATATTTGATCAAAGAACTCTTCACGGTAAACTAGTTGTAGTATATGCAATAAACAAATCTATATAAAGTGAATGGTGGACCTCCGAATTTAGTACGCTATTATGGTAATGGCGGAAATAGTGGGAGCATGTCATATAGCACTTATTGATTGCATCAAATTACAAAGATTATTTTCATAAAATGTACCGAACATTATTTATGAAATAATGACTATTTTTGGTTATCAACTGAAAAAATAGATATAGCTGTATTTCTACAGATATTATGAACATCCATTATGAAGTAAAACTATAATGTGGTATTGGTTTTCATAACAAAAGTGATGTATTGAAAGTACATAAGTATCTAAAATTATTTATAGCTATTCTGGAATTATAAACTAAGCCGTAGTTTTGAGAAAATAATGTTATTATATGATTTTGAATCATATGATAATTGTCAATTATATCTCAAACAATAAAGGGCTACGTACCTATTTAGTGGGAGCATCATAAGAGTTGATGAACTCTTCGAATTGATACATATAGATGTATGCAATCATAATTCTATAAATACTAAAACGATTCCTCGTACTTCATCATAATCACTGATGAGTCATCATCGACATGGACATGTGTATTTGATACACACGTAATATGTCTATGGTAAACTCATTGAATACAAAACAGAAGTAAAATCAACATTCGATAGAAATGATTTGATTTGATTTGATTCGATAGAAACTTACCTAAAATAAATATAGATTCAATCTCAAAAAAACACCTTCATGTGGTACATAATGATACATCGATATGGAATAATCGAACTTTGTTGGACAGTGCGATTAATTGTGAGTAAAGTTGAGTTAATTTCTTTTTATAAAGCAATGTACTTAAGAGTAGTACACAAGGTTACTATTATTTCATTTGAATAACAGTTTACAACTTACAAGATAAGGGTTTATTAGAAACTCTAACATATCCTAGACCAAGGAATTGGCAGGTTATGTGAGTCGAAAGATTGCACGTAATAATTGTTTATGAGGGATCTTGTATGAATCTCCCCAAAAGAATTTTGGAAAGGACTGTCATTGAATGACATATTTATGTTTCGAACATAATTTTTGTAAACTAAAATCAAATCAGTTTTATAAATAAAGAAGTTCATAAAGCGTTTATGAATCCATATTCTATTTACACCAAGAAAGAATTGTTGTTTCAAGATATACCAACTTCATTATTAAGGAATTTCTTTGAGAAATTATTGGTAGTTAAATGGAATTGGATACGATCCATAGATAAAACTGAGATATGAAATGAAATTAACTAATCTAAAAGAACATACAGTATTAGAATGTCTAATAAGTATTCTCGTACATCGAAGAGAAACTATGAGTTTCTTATTAATGTCGAAATTATATAATCCTCGATTGTTTAATTAAACCATTAAGAGTGTTGACTCTCTATGGTATGATGCGCAAATCCAAAAGAATTTCAAGTACGCTATCAAAATATGATTTTGGTGGTCGTAACCGAAGGGATGTGATCGACCGACCGAGATTGTGTCTTTATGAGAAAGACTAATGCAGTTGGAATTAAATGAGCAATGTTGATAAAAATAATATTGCAAATTTCAATTGTTCAAATTAGCATAATAGATTTGGTATTCAACATGCTCAAGTTAATTCGGATTTACACACAAAATTATCGCTTGATAAGACTTGTTGTTTTGATACATATGTCTTGAAAAAGAAAATTCTAAATAATGATTTATAGTAAGCTGTTTACACATATTAACCAAAAATGTCTCGAAGTCAGTGGAAGCGATATTGAGTTTGTGAGTATTTGAATATGATCCAAGAAATGATATGAAAGTATCATTTTATAAACATCAAGATTGAATAAGTATTTTGATAGAAATCATATAGTTTGATTTTCAATCAAACTGCAAAGAAAGTATGTGTTCATAAGAAAGAACGTTAAAAGATACATTGATATTTCTAAACTGTAAGTAAACAACACATTATTGATTTTAATGGTGTACTTGTGTTGAAATCAACCTTTTATTTTAATACTCAACTTTGGATTGTAAATGATGTCTTTTATAGTGAGTATAAAAGATATTGGGAGTGTCCCAAATCGATATGTAAATACATCTTATTAAATTGTTTAAAACAGAGCATGTGAGTTTCTTATGCATTGACAATAGAAATTATCATACATGTTATGTTGGTTACGATATCGTGATTTGTTTATGTATTTGATAAATGAAGCAAATATCAAATTGAACTTGATATCGCTAAATGATTGCTTGAAGTGTTCTCATGTATTTATCAAATACCAGAGAATTGTTCACAGAAACAAAAACTCCTTATGAAGGAGTGTTCGAACTCAAACATCATAAGTGATATTAAGTATAATATGTCAATAATAAATTCAAATTAAGAATCTTTAAGTTGGAAATGTTCCAAATGAAAGATCGTGACCGGTTCAATGAAAAAGACTAAGTACATCATCTTGAATAGCGCCGTTGTAACGCTCCCACTCCGAGACCCACATTAGCAAAGAGTATTACAAGATAATACCGTCTACTAATACGGAGAATAGAGCTGGATAGGAGCGACCATCTATAGCCTTGTCTTAACTATCTACTGAATGTATCGATAAATGTAGCATTTTTTTTCATGTGGATCGACATATCCAATAGATATTTAATACAAAACTATAATGGTTATAAGATCTAACAGAACAAAATATAACAACTCAAATGTAAAACACATTACAGAACAGTAGATCATCACATACATATACGCATATATAGATACATCACAGAGTATACAAAATGATACATGTCAAGTGGTGTAGCAACCACAATATACAGGCGAGTCAAAAGAATATACATAACAGAGTTACAACCAAAAAGGACTACACAAAAAGCTATAACAAAAAGAGCTAGCAGAATAGGCTAAGTCCAAATGTACCTAACCTGAAACACCTCAGTCCGACCCGAGTATAAAATACACGGATCAGTCTAGCTAAACAAATCAGTTAGATAATCTAAATGATAATGAACATGCAAGGTCATAAAGTACCACAAATATCTCTAAAAGAGATACTCGATCATCTAACAAAAGATGAATCATAACAAGTCTCGTATCATCGGCAACTCAAATAAACAAAGAATATGAATATCCCAAATCAAGCCAAAAAGGCAAATAACAAATACCAATAAAGGTAACACAAGTTTCCACAAGGTAATCGCTATATGTCGTGTGGTTCAAAGGACCTACCCCGAAAGGCGATACTCGAAGGAATATAAATATCAAGGAAACAAAGGATGCACGTGCTCAGTACTGTATAAACAAGGATCCACAAGCCCGAAGGCGACAAACCCAAGCATCTCTCGAGCGGTGACGAAGGACCAACTCCAAAAGCGATACTATAGGGCAACAAACCCAAAGGCAACAAACCCGAAGGCACAAACCCGAAGGCACAAACCCGAAGGCAACAAACCATAGTGGCGAAGGTCCGGAGGCCCACGACTGAACACCACTAACTGGCAATATGTGTCACAAACCCCTCAGATAGGAACCCGTAAAGTGTTAACGTGTGTCCCATACCACACGTTCGCACTAAACGATTTACTAACCGTTAGTCAATTCCACACTCAAAGCAGTACGAAGTTTACCTCATCTCATCGGTAAACCAGACCCGAAGGTCAAAACGATCAAACAAATAGATTAGGAATTAACTGAAAAGATAAACGCACGTGTTCATAGCACGCGTTTTATCTAATCATTTAATTCTCCTCCCTTTTCGCTTGAAGTGCAAAACTGTGTGTTTTATATAGAAATTAAGTTGAAGAAAACGAGTTTTAGGAACGTTTCGAAATCGCTTTAGAAATTGCCTTTGAAATTCTCTTATTATATAGTATATAATTTTTATATAAAAAAAATAATATATAATAATAATTTCAAAAGCCCATTTATTTGAAAAACATTTTTAAAACACATTATAATACCTGCGTATGAAATCCAGAAAGAAATATCAAGAAAACATCGAAATAACGGAAATTACGTATTATCCGTATAAAACAAGATGCGACTCAATATTCGACAGCAGGTTTGAATAAGTTAACTGTGTCAAAATGACTTGAAATTTTGCAAGAATGTAGTTCAACATTCCTACTTCAATCTGAAAAAAAAATCATTCAAATCCGATTTGAAACGAAGAATCTACATTGTTTCAAAGTTGGACCAAAACAAGGTTTTAAACACTGTAATTTCCATTTAAAACAAGCTGCGACTCAATATTCGACAGCAGGTTTGAACAAGTTAGCTGTGTCAAAATGAGTTGAAATTTTACAGGAATGTAGTTCAACACTCCTACTTTAATCTTCAAAAATAATCACCCAAATCCGATTTGAAACGAAGAATCTGCGTCGTTTCAAAATTGGACCAAAACAAGGTTTTAAACACGTAATTACAGCAAGCTGCGAGTACAAGTTCGACAGCATTTTCGAAATAGCAAACAAACCCAGATTGTCATGAAAATTCGCAGGAATGTAATTCAGCTCTCCTACTTCAATCTGCAAAAGGAATCACCCAAATCCGATTTGAAACGAAGAATCTGCATTGTTTCAAAGTTGGACCAAAACAAGATTTTAAACACCGAATTACAGCAAGTTGCGAGTGTAAGTTCGACAGCATTTTCGAAATAGCAAACGAACCCAGATTGTCATGAAAATTTGCAGGAATGTAATTCAACACTCCTACTTCAATATGCACAAAGAATCATCCAAATCCGATATGAAACGAAGAATCTGCGTCGTTTCAAAGTTGTACCAAAACAAGGTTTTAAACACTGAATTACATCATTTACAACTTACCGACTTCATTGTTTTAGCAAGCA
Source organism: Allium fistulosum (assembly GCA_030737815.1). Lineage (NCBI taxonomy): Eukaryota > Viridiplantae > Streptophyta > Magnoliopsida > Asparagales > Amaryllidaceae > Allium > Allium fistulosum. The sequence goes on from CM060906.1 coordinate 59,195,904, forward strand.
TTTGTGATTTCTCACCCTTTTAGAGATTAGAAGTAGATTAGCAAGCAAAGATGGCGACTTTAGACAAGATTGAAGCTCAAGAACCTGTAAAATCTCAAAACAGAAACATGCAAGCCCAAAAAAAGAGTACATACAAACCTTATATCACAAATTAGATTTTGATGAAATGACTCAGTTTTGGAGTAGATTACCTGTAGAATATGTTTTAATTTGAAAGAAAACAACAAGTTTTTGATTTGATTTGGAGATTTGGCTTGGATTTTGAAGTTTGTGGAGTGGGTTTCTTATTTTTGTTTACTGTGAGGAGGAAGGAGTTGAGAAAAAAGAACGTACAGTATTCATTTTCTCATCTTCTCAAGCTAGGCTAAGTGTTAAGTGGGCTAATGGACCCAAAAGTAAAAAGAAATTAATATGACCTAAGTTTATTAAACAATACTTAACCAAAAAAATGTGCATATATCACATATACACAAAAAAAAATGCATTTTCTCTCAAGTTTTTAAACCAAACAAAATATGTGTACTTACATACAAATAAAATAAAGTATTTTACACTATATAAAAAGAAAATTTTAATTTTTAAAATATTTTTATTATTAAAATCTCTTATTTTACCAAAATGCAATATTTTTGCAATAAAATACAAAAGTCTATATTTTTTACTTTTAAAATTTAACAAAAATATTTTTCTCACTTAGAAAAATATTTCAAAACTTTATTTATAGCCAAAACTTAATTTTAACCCAATTTCCACCTTTTATTTCAATAAACAATATTTTAAAAAAATTACATACTTCTTTTAAAAATTATTAAAAGAAGCAAATGGACGATAATTAATATAATTATTGCATTTTCTCTAAAATGAAATCATCTTCATTATTTAAAGTCCTTAATTCATTTATTATCACTCCAAACAAAATAGAATAAAGTTTGGAATTTCATTTTCTCATTTTAAATTCCAAAATTTATTGTTTATTCTAAATAAACAATTTAATTTCTCCAATTTTATTTTAATTCACAATATTAAATCATAACTACCATTATAATTTAATATTTACAGGTAATCTCCAAAACTAGGGTTGTTACAGCCGTAATAAAAATAATGTACATAAATATATAAGTGCACAAATTTATAACTAAGCCGATTCCAAATATTGAGATTCTCATAACATTATTATATAATAACAATGTCACGATATAGTTCATAATAGAACTTAGAGCTTAGTAGAAGTCGAGAGATATACTCTGAATTGTTCCACATAATATAACAGTTTATCACCGTTGGGGAGAGTTGATTGACAGTGTGGATAACAGAAACAAAATAGCGTACCCGTTCACAAAAGGGACTAACCAAATTGGTTTTGAGAAAACCGATTGGAGATGTTGGAATAAGATTTCATAATTGACCACAAGTGCAAATGGGAGATTGATAGAGTTAGGGATATGCCTAAGGGGCAATTATGTAATTTGTTATATATATCTAAACGGTGACCAATCTTGTTCGAAATAAAGGTGTTTTCTTTCTATTATATACTTGATATAACGTGGTTATATTAATTAATTAATTTAATTAAAAGTATATTTAATAGAAAATCCATAAATGGTATGTTTTATGATAGTAGTTACTAAGTGTTGTAAACTTTGAGCAATTTATCATAATGAAACAAATATATCATTTTAAATGTTCCTAGTCAAGATGCATCAAGGTTGGATATCGATGTATCCGTTAAGACTAGAGTACGTAACACTCTTTAAATGTTGTGCAGTGTCTTACTCATGACTACTAAAGGCACCTAGGGATTACGTACTAATAGTTATTGAATAACCATGGAATGACTCACTTGGTAGTTTTCTGTTGATTAATACAACTAAGGTCAAACAAAAAATATCGATGTGACTAATTTACACAGTTCTTTCGTGTTGAGAGTACCGTGAATCTTCAATATGAATGCTCCGCTTTGATTATAGTCAAATCATGGCATGACATCCATCGAGTGACTATAGTTGGGTCGAGTGGAAGTATTGGAAGTGAAGCACTATTCAAGAGAGGATTCGTCTCCTCGGTTATATGAGGTTAGTATCGCGGTACACTTAAGTCAACAAAAAGTCAAAATCTCCGACCGGAGTAGATCGGTTGATAATAATTGTTTTTATTTAACCAAGGACTTTGTGTCTAGATTATAGAGTTGAATGTGGATGATATTGAAATTTTGACCATTACCAAATTCAGCAAGTCCAAACTGATATAGTTTTGATGAAAAAAATTGGTGTAAATAATTGTCACAATTGGGTAACACTTATTAAATTAAAACGAGATTTTTTTGAAAATGATAAAGCGATAAATTTAGCCATAATATCACAACACCTACTAAGTGAAGTGTGAACATTAACGTTCAAATAGTTCGATGTTAATCACTGACCGAATTTACACTCAAGAGTCACACAATCGACACGATAAATTCGCTTTAGACCAAACAATTTAATTAGTTTATATTTATTATAAAGTAATTAAACAAATTAATATTTATGAAATATTAATTATGAATTTTTAATGTGATTTGATAAATAAAATTGTTGCATATATTTATAATAGTTATGAATATATTGATCGATATGAGATATCGATAACAAAATATGTTAAATATGATTGTACATATTTAATTTGGATTAAATGGACTCACAACCCATGAGATTTGGAGAGGATAGACATTGGTTGGAGAAAGATAAGAGATGGCTACAACATGTGTGCTTAGGTTTTGAGATGTGTGGTTGAGATCATTGTTTGCTCTCTTGTCCTATCCATATAAAAGTCAATCTCAAAACTCTAATTACAGGCTAATTCATTTTTGAGCTGCCACTTCCTTCTTCCACTTCCTCATTTTAATGGTAGCAACTTTCCTTTAAAATAATCCCTAAAATTCACAAATCCAATTCAAAATTAAAAATACTAATTTATAGTAGGTCTCCAATCCCGGATTAGCAACCTGACGGATTATGAATTGTTCTTAGAAGAGAAATCATTGTTCAACGTGGACTCAAAAGGCTTCATTAGAAGACTATTATCATTGTTTTGATTTTATGTTTATCATATAAAAATTGATTTATATTCAATTCCTCCGTTTGTATTCAGGTATGTTTATTATTTAGATTATGTGATATTTTTGTGGCTACATGTGTTTGTTACAATTAGATTTGTTATATGTTTGTTATAATATTTTATTTATTGATTTACTGTTAAACTAATTTTTTTTAAATGTTTTAATTTTCATTTTTTTTGAAATTAAACATACTGATATAAGCAAAATTATTAGAAAAAGAAATAAATATGGAAAAACAAAGTATTTTACCTTGTTTATTAGCCATATTTTTGAACAGGTTGAGGTATTTGTGGTGGAGCGGAAGTAGACAGAAGACGTGCTGCGGAACGGAAGAAAAAGCCTTTTTTTTAGATGCTCTCTCAAATTGTGAAGTTTGAAGAAGAAAAATATTGCACAAAGAAATGAGAACAAACTTTAAGCTGCCATTAATTTCAAAAGCTTACAAATATTTTCTGAAGACTCGAATTATGTCTTCCTTCGTACAAACTTACTATATATAGAAGTCTAGCCGGTCCATCCGGTTAACTTCAACTTACACATATAGGTTACAAATATTCGTATAATAATTAAAAGATGTCATCCACTATCTTTTCTTTATGCGATGTCATGTCTTTTATTACTGGTGGAGAATAAAGTATGCCGCACTTTAAGATGGTGTCGGCTATTTCTTTACACGTGGATTATTCTTCTTCTGGAGAATTCTTTAGTACAATATTTTGTATCTGTAGCTTCTGGGTAGAAATATGGTTTTTAATCCGTATCTACCATATTTTCTGGACTATATTCTCTTGCCATTTCTTCATTCGTGGCTATTGTTGATAAATCTGGCAAGAGAATATAGTCCAGAAAATATGGTAGACACGGATTAAAAACCATATTTCTACCTAGAAGCTACAGATACAAAATATTGTACTAGAGAATTCTCCAGAAGAAGAATAATCCATGTGTAAAGAAATAGCCGACAGCATCTCAAAGTGCGGCATACTTTATTCTCCACCAGCAATAAAAGACAGGACATCGCATAAAGAAAAGATAGTGGGTGACACCTTTTAATTATTATACGAATATTTGTAACCTATGTGTGTAAGTTGAAGTTAACCGGATGGACCGGATGGACCGGCTAGACTTCTATATATAGTAAGTTTGTACGAAGGAAGACGCAATTCAAGTCTTCAGAAAATATTTGTAAGCTTTTGAAATTAATGGCAGCTTAAAGTTTGTTCTCATTTCTCTGTGCAATATTTTTCATCTTCAAACTTCACAATTTGAGAGAGTATCTAAAAAAAAGCTTTTTCTTTCGTTCCGCAGCACGTCTTCTGTCTACTTCCGCTCCACCATAAATATCTCAACCTGTTCAAAAATATGGCTAATAATAAGGTAAAATACTTTGTTTTTCCATATTTATTTCTTTTTCTAATAATTTTGCTTATATCAGTATGTTTAATTTCAAAAAAAATGTTTGTAGATATATATATATATATATTACTGTTATTCGCTTTATCCAGTATGTTAAGCTTTATCGCAGGATTTATATTAGGAATCTAGATTCAAGCGTTAATAGATTTCTTCATATTACTAGATATATCAGTATGGATTTTTTAAGTATTTTTTGTGCAATAGGTGGCTGAAGTTCTACTTTACCATCCCCTATTTCTAAACCTAAAAATGAAATTTTTCTTTTAAATAATTTCATTTTCTTTTTAGAAATAACTAACTCATTGTCTTCTATTTCTTGAAACACTGTTTTTAAATGTTGTTGGTGTTCTTGTATACTTTTGCTTGCAACTAAGATATCATCAATATAGACTAGACAAAAATCATATTTTTTAAAAATACTGTCCATAAATCTTTGAAATAATGCTGGAGCTATTTTTAGACCAAAACTAGGAACATTCCATTCGAAATGCCCTTCTAAACACATAAAAGTTGTTCATGGTTTGAAATTTTCTTCTAATTTAAGCTGATTGTAACCAGATTTCAAATCAAACTTGCTAAATATATGTTTATTTTGAATAAGATTGATTAATGTATCTTTATTAGGGATATTATAACCACCGTCTTCAGTGTTATCATTTAAACGTTTATAATTATAAACTATTCTTGGTTTTCCTCTTTTTTGCTCAGAATGATTTCTGACCAAAAAAGCTGCCGATCTATGTTTTGAGTCCGATCTTCTAATTAGATTCTGTTTTAACATCTTGTTTATTTGTTCTTTAAATTCCTTGACATCAGTTGGTGAATAATCAATATTTACTGTTTTTATAGCGATCTCTGGATTAAATCTTAATTCTGCAAGTGCGGTTAACTTTGTACCAAAATCTATTATGAATCTCTATAATTGTATATGTATTTTATATCATATATATTTAATCTTAAAATTTTCTTATAATGATTTATTCCTATTATAAATCATAAAATATAAAAATATTTTATTAAATATGTCTATACATATTTTATTATAATTTAATGATTTTGTGAATTATTTATTATGAATAAAATAATTAATGGTTTAAATTTTCAATTTTATATTTTCTACACCATGTAGTAAGATTACAGTAAAATTTTCAGATTTTTTAAACTTAATTTATTATTTTTAAAATTAATTTATTTTCGGTTTGCAATCAATTATTTAATTAAAAACATAATTTCAACTGATAAAATTGTAGAAATTTTTCTTAAGGCTTAAATATGTATCTGAAATCTTCATAAAAAGTTTTAAATTTTTATAAGTTAATTTATTAATATATTGAATAATTTATTTTGAAATGTAATTAATTATTTATTTAAAAATATAATTTCAATTGAGAAAATTTCAGAAATTTTTCCTAAGCCAAAATATGTCTCAGATACCTTCAGAATTTTTTTTGAATTTTTCACTTGATTTCCTATTTTTAAGAACTAATTTGATTATGGGCTATTATCAATTATTTAATAATAAATATTATTTTAATTGTACAAAATTCCATAAATTAATTTTTAAGCCAGAAATATGTATATTATCTAAAATTTTAAAAACTTGTATTTTTATCATATATTTATTTTACATTAATTTGTTATGACATAAACTATTTTATTCAATAAATTAGAAACACATAAAAACACATATATACACCCAACAACAACTAAGCCATTATTCCCAAACAAGTTGAGACTGAATAAAGAATAACCCAAAACTAAATGACAAAATCAATTTAAAAGTCAAAACAATAACAATACCAATAATAAAATAAAGTCAAATAAGTAAATTAACAATAATAACAACTAAGTAAAATAAAAATAAAGATAAACAATTATATATATATATAGAAAGATAAAATATATATATATATATAAAGAAAAAAAATGATGATAATAATACTAATAGTAATATTGATCGAAGACCAAACACTATGTCTTAGGCTCTTGTTACCTATTTCTATAATCTAAAACTTATATCTCATGGTTCTGGTACGTAGATCTCTAACTTTCAGATGCTCCTGTCCGTCACCAGCTCTTCAGATATATTTCAATCCTTCAAGTCCCTTTTACTACTTCCTTTCGTGTCAACCTTAGTCAACCTCTATCTCTTTTTGAGCGTTCGACGCGGCCTATAATTCCAATGTGCATAGATGCCTCGGGCGACCTCCGTTTGAGATGTCCAAACCATTTGAAGTGATGATGGATTAGCTTCTCATCAATTGGTGCTACTCCAAGTTTATCACGTATATCATAATCTCTAATTCGGTCTCTTCTTGTATGACCGCAGCTCCATCGCAGCATACGCATCTTTGCTACACTTATCTTCTGGACGTGTTGGCTTTTAGTAGGCCAACATTCTGCACCATACAACATCATAGGTTTGATTGCTGTTCTGTAGAACTTTCCATTAAGTTTCTATGGGACTTTCCTATCACAGAGAATGCCAGACCCATGTCGCCATTTCACCCATCGCACTTGAATTTTGAAACTAACATCTTCATCCATCTCAACATCATACTGCTACAAATACATACACCCCCATATATTAGTATTTTGTTTTGACATATTATACAAGCACATATTTGAATAAATTATTGTACATACAAAATGAGCTAATGTGTCCGTTGCAATATAAATCTCAACATCTATATACGAGCATATTATACCCTTCACGGATTATGATGTTACACATGCACGCATATATATACATATACATGTATGTATGTATGTATGTGTGTATGTATATGATACATACATACATATATGTATATGTATACTTATATAGATAAATAAAATAAAATTAAATAAATTTCAAATTACAAATTATACGGTTAGAAATATATGGACATAGTAACAAATATTGCCATGAATAAATTATTAATAATGACATTTAATGAATCAATCAATTCATATTAAAGAGAGAAAATGAAAGGTTTCTCTCTCCATTTGATACAATTAATGTTCTTATTTAATTCTTGTTTTAGGAAAAGAAATGAAAGGTTTCATTCCCTATATATTAACATTTATAAACAAATGTTAGGTGTATTTGATACACTATACATTTGAAATTAAATTTATTTAAGCTTCCCTTTAACTATTTTAAATAGAATACAAGATTTTATTTAAACCAACTTAGAAAAGTTTTAAAAGAAATTTAGACTTCGAAGACCCAGTAAAGATACAAAATGATAAATAATTTTGATATTCACCCATTTCTTCCGGTAAGGGCTAGCACAGTTCCTTCACTGAAAAGGAAAATCAGTCGTCTTTGCTACTAGCAGAGGTATTGCAACTTGGTTAAAACTTAATCATGAAAACATAAACGCAAGGTTCGATATTGTTAAACAAATTCGAAGTGTTATTTTAAACAATCATCCGCACGGTATTTTATATGAAGGACTAGGATATATTATTAGTAAAGAAGTCATGATGTGAAAGGAACAAAAAGACGAAAATTGGCCGCAATAGTCATTCATCGGATAAATTACACTTGTCCTTATTTTCACTTCTCTATCATGATGTGCTAGGTATTTTTCCCGTCGATGATTAATTGAAATTGGACCGAACCATGTTGGAGAATACAAAAATGCATATTGCATGTATGAACTAAATAATGAAAAATAAGTATATGTTTCTTAGTGACTGATTATTTTTATATTCTTAAAAACATGTTCATAGTCGTATCAAAAATATCGACGGCTAGATATCCATATAGCACGTAGAGAAGGACCTTATAGGGTTCACCAATTGGTTCTTGTTTGCATTACCTATTTTCATATACAAAATTAAAGAAGATCAAATTGACTTTGCCAAACATAGTCTACATGATGTAGCAGACTAACATAGAAAATTTAATACTCTTTTTTAGGACATTATGCAACAAGTGAGCAAAATTGCATTCCAAACCACATTCCTATATTTAACGGCCGATGATCGCCCGTAAAAACAATAAACATTTGGTTAACTAGCATAAGGTTTTTGGATCAATTTATCTTGGCATGTATAATCTCTTTTTCAAAAAGAGGAAGAAAAGTTATCAGAAATAAAAATGAATTCTAAGAAATACCTGCAAAAGCTTGTTAACATTGTTAGCACCAAAAACCTTATGTACAGTTGCAAATTTCCAAGGCTGATCAGTAGGAAAACGCGGTGCAAACATGCATTCTTTTGTGCACCTTCTACAGTTCTACGTAGCAATTTGCACACAACAAATCATTCCATATGTTAATTTTATTTGCTACTTGAATCATTATTATTATCACACGATATGTATACCTCTATGCTCCAAGCTTTATTCACTTAATCGGAAAATATTGCAGTAAAGAGCTAGAAGTATTATGGAACTACATAAGTACACTACTTCCCATAAGGGGAAATGTTTATTTTGTGAGCGTGAGCTAAACATTTGTTAAATGAAATGGGTTTTTCTAATTAGACCGCGGTTAAATCAAGGTTGGTTTGCAGATCATGGTCTGTTGCCATTTCGGGCAACAGCTAAAGGATCCTCCATTGTGCACGTAATCACTAAGAAAAACAAAGAAAGCTATGAAAGAACGACAAGGGAGAAGCTCAGACTGGCACCCAAACTCCATTGTAATATATCCAAATTTGACGAACACTGCATCAAATATCAGCAGGCAAAAACGCAATCGTCTAAGCCAACACTTTTAGCAACCAGAGTGAAAAATTGATGCAGCGGAAATAACGGACGACGACGAAATGAAAGTTTTGTGTCAAACTAATCGATGAAACGATTAGATGAAGCAATATGAATCGATGAATTAATGATACCAAACGCCCAAATCCATTAATCTCAAGAGATACCAGATTCTAGCTATCTCAAACACGTTGATCGCGCACGATACCGTATTTAATGATCTATGATTCTTCTACGTTGATCAAGCGCACTTGATTCCGTGAATCGGCTTTAACAATCGTTGATTCGAGCGCACTCGAATACCGAAGGTGGAGATAGGAGATCACACTCAACTACCAATTTAAGAAGAGGCACAAAGCACTCAAACAAAGTTTTATTCAAAAATCAACCAACTTTACAAATGACATGACTCGCCTATTTATAGGCTTACAACACAACACAATACACAACTTAACAGAGTACACGACCTAACATAGTACACGACCTAACACTGGTCGCGACCTACGACCTAGAATAACACGAGCTAACAAATACAACAAAACAGCACTGCGACTCAATACTACGCGACCTAACACATTACAACAAAATGACTCAACATATATACAACACGAGTTAACGAATACAACACATAAACGACATAAGAATCACGCGACATAACAACACAACAGTTTACAACACATAATGACCTAAGCAACACAGCAACTCAAGTATCTTCATGCGATCTAGGACTTGAGCGACCTAAACACTGGTAGGCTTCAGCGACCTATGACCTTGCGACCTAAGAAGATGTGTGACTCCAGCTTCAAGGCAGCTAAGAACAAGCTGCTTCATTCTGTGTTGTGAATTAGGTCGTTCGCGACCTAAATAAACCGAGCTTAATTCGCTAAGTCGTTCAAGTGATTTATCAACGTGCTTTATTTCGTTAGGTCGCCTCAGCGATCTAAGAATATCCTGCTGGTGTTCTATCTCGTCCTCCACGGAATCCTCTATCTCGATAGGTCACAAGCGACCTAAAGCAATTAGTTTCACACAACCAGTTCTTAACTCGTTAAGTCGTATCACATTAGGTCGAATCCCAGTAGGTCGTAGCTCGCTCGCAGGCATCACTTGTGGGCATAACTCGCATGCATGACTCGTTAGGTTGCTTGCGCGACTTAACAACTTGTTAGGTCGTTGGCGACCTAAAATAAAGGAAGGTCGTGCTGCATCATCCTTCTCTGGTTGACAGAAATTCGTCCTCGAATTTACAGTTTCTTTGTCTTCGACACTCTCATCCTCGTGAAACAGAACCAAGTGTTTGATATTGTCAACGTTAGCAATAGGAAGATGATCCGACAAACTCAACTTACAATCATTCTCACAAATTTCCTTCATAATTTCTAAACGACCCATCCCTCCAACATCTAGCTTATTGTAAGTACCAACAAGAAATCGTTCAACCATCAAGTAGATAGATTCGTTGCCACTTTGCATCTTCATCAAACCCAATACAGAGTCCATACTTACCTCCACCCATAATCTAGTATGTATAGGTAATGACATACATAATCCTGACTTCATCGCGGTCTCTTTTGAAATTTGATAATTATGGCTCCTCTGAACAAACCTTTCAACCTCCTTCCTTATTGACGGCCCAAAACAAGACGTTGCAATCGACTGTATGGTATGATCACGGCCCACGTGTCTTCCTACACATACATCTTTGATAACTTTTATTTGCCAACTGCAATCAGGAGTATACAATTGCCTTCCTTCGAACAGAAACCCATCAACCAGTCTTCTCAACTCTACATGCTCTGTCGGACACATATGATTACGTGGCATATGCGGTACAATAGCACCTGGCACTTGATCAACATGATGTTGTACATCCCTCAGTGGCAGTAATTCCTTTGGCAACTCTGCAGGAACTACATCTTCACATTCATTCACCACTGGCTTAACCTCTTCGAGAATTTCAACACTTTCACTGGTTTCATTTTCATTTAACAGGAATACTTCTGCACTATCCTCCACTTCTTTAACAAACCCTCTTGTAGATTGTAGACTAGTCGAATCCACCTTCTTCACCAATAAATCACCCTCTTCATCTCCTGACTTACTTTCTTCATCCACATCCAACTTTGCTGATTGTGGATTTTCAACCTCATGTTCATCAGATTTCGTTGGTTAAAAATCATCAACTTCATCTTTATCAAACTTTGGTGGTTGAAAACAATCGACTTCATCTTCCACATCAACAAATTCCTTTAAAGACAACAAAGTTTTTAGTTCCTTAATTTCCTCCAATTTGTTTTCACTCTGTTGTCGCCTTTTAGGAACTAACGTGATTCCTGTACCCTCGAACATAAAACTGTAGCTGTTGGTTCGACCATCATGTTGCACAGCTCTATCATATTGCCATGGTCTCCCCAACAACAGATGGCATACATCCATATCAACCCCATCACACCAAATTTCGTCTTTGTATTTCTTCCCAATGGAAAAATTAACACAAGCTCTTCGATTAACCTTCACTTCCCCTCCTTTCCTCAACCAAGCTAATTTGTAGGGGTTTGGATGCTTCTCTGTTTTCAATGACAACTTCTTTACAGCTTCGGTAGAAATGATGTTATCATAGCTGCCCGCATCAATAACAAACTTACAAACCTTCCCCAGAATAGTGCATGTTGACTGAAAAATGTTGCTCCTCAACCAGCTAGAATCATCTTCTTACTTTGGCGTTAAACAGGATCTCCTCACCAACAAACTACAACCCTCATCTCCTGTCAATAATTCTTCTTCTTCAACTGGTAGTGAATTGACACACTCTACCTCTGCATCTTCATTCTCAATCTCCTCAATAATTGCTCGCTTCTTTGGCTTTGTACATTCATTGTTTTTATGGCTCATCTCTTGACAATTAAAACATTTGAGACTACTATTGACCTTTGCTTTGTTGGCTTCATTCACAATCGGCTTACTGACAACTTTGGAAACATCCGCACTGCTACTGACATCCTTGTTCTGGTTGTTGGAATTCGTAAACACACCACCCCCTCGTTTCCCTTGCTTTTCCCAAGCTAGGGCCTTTTGGTGTGCTTCGGCAACAGACATTGGATTAAACATATTCACCATGTCTTGAATCTGTGTTCGCAACCCTCCAACATACCTAGCTGTTAGCTGTTACTCTGTTTCCATAATATCATTCCGGGTAATCAATTGATAAAATTCATCTGCATAATCATTCACTGATCTCGCCCCTTGTCTCAGGTTCTGCAAACGTTGATACATAAGAGATTTATAATTGTGCGGCAAGAAAGTTGCTTTCATCATCTTTCTCATTTTCTCCCAAGTGACAAATTTAGATTTTCCCATTCTATCCTGTGTTAGCTTAGTTTGTTGCCACCAAGCCATAGCTCTTCCTCTTACTCTCGTAGCAACCAACTTCACTCTTCGATCCTCGGGAACTTCTTTGAAGTCAAAAATTTCCTCAACATTTGAAACGCAATCCAAAAATTCCTCCGCTTGCATACCACCCTTGAATTCTGGAATTTCAGTTTTCATCCCTGACTCCCATCGTCGATCATCTTCAACATCCCGATATGCATTTCGTACTTGGTCTCGATCTCGTTAATGAACACTACATCTATCACCATCTTCATAAAAAACAGATGTACTTCGATAACGATCTCGACCATCCACATCTCTATGATCATGCATATCCCTTCTACTTTGTCTTTCAACATCACGATATGGCTCTTGTTCAAACTCACGTGGAGTTCTTCTCTCTTCATTTCTATACTCATGATGTTCTCTTCTCATTGAAACTGAAGATTCTCTTCTTTCTCGGTAAGATTGCAGCGACACCCTCCTCGCTTCCGTAATCGATGGCGAAACTCTGTTTCCTCCATGGTTCGAGACTGGCGACCTTCTCCTTTGACCTTGATTCATGTCAATCATCAGTTTCTCTAACTTCCCAATGCCTTCATCAAATTTCTCATTGATGTGTTGTTCCATTTGCTCGGCTTCTTCTCTTCTATACAACGCTTCAACATTCTGATGGCGATTAGCTCTTCTCGGCGGCATTGTCAAAACTTCACAACTCCAACACTTAAACTCTCGGCTTTGATCTACAAAAATGAACTTCACACTTCAACTTAGCTCGGCTCAACTCTCGGCCTTGAACAACAAAGTGATGCACGGCCTTCTACACTTCAATACAAACTCTCCTTGGCTCCAAGACTCGGCTTAGCTATGATTGGCTAAGTCTAGCTCTGATACCAAATGATGCAGCGGAAATAACGGATGACGACGAAATGAAGATTTTGTGTCAAACTAATCGATGAAACGATTAGATGAAGCAATATGAATCGATGAATTAATGATACCAAACGCCCAAATCCGTTGATCTCAAGAGATACTGGATTCTAACTATCTCAAACAAGTTGATCGCGCACGATACCGTGTTTAAAGATCTACGATTCTTCAACGTTGATCAAGCGCACTTGATTCCGTGAATCGGCTTCAACAATCGTTGATTCGAGCGCACTCGAATACCGAAGGTGGAGATAGGAGATCACACTCAACTACCAATTTAAGAAGAGGCACAAAGTACTCAAACAAAGTTTTATTCAAAAATCAACTAACTTTACAAATGACATGACTCGCCTATTATAGGCTTACAACACAACACAATACACGACTTAACAAAGTACAGACCTAACATAGTACACGCCCTAACACTGGTCGCGACCTACGACCTAGAATAACACGAGCTAACAAATACAACAAAACATCACTGCGACTCAATACTACGCGACCTAACACATTACAACAAAATGACTCAACATATATACAACACGAGTTAATGAATACAACACATAAACGACATAAGAATCACGCGACATAACAACACAACAGTTTACAACACATAACGACCTAAGCAACACAGCAACTCAAGTATCTTCACGCGACCTAGGGCTTGAGCGACCTAAACTCTGGTAGGCTTCAGCGACCTACGACCTTGCGACCTAAGAAGATGGGTGACTCCAGCTTCAAGGCGGCTTAAGAGCAAGCTGCTTCATTTTGTGTTGTGAATTAGGTCGTTCACGACCTAAATAAACCGAGCTTAATTCGCTAAGTCATTCAAGTGATTTATCAACGTTCTTTATTTCGTTAGGTCGCTTCAGCGATCTAAGAATATCATGCTGGTGTTCTGCCTCGTCCTCCACGGAATCCTCTATCTCGATAGGTCGCAAGCGACCTAAAGCAATTAGTTTCACACAACCAGTTCTTAACTCATTAAGTCATATCACATTAGGTCGAATCCCAGTAGGTCGTAGCTCGCTCGCAGGCATCGCTTGTGGGCATAACTCGCATGCATGACTCGTTAGGTTGCTTGCGCGACTTAACAACTTGTTAGGTCGTTGGCGACCTAAAATAAAGGAAGGTCGTGCTGCATCAAAAATCGTCCAAACGACAATAGCTCTGACCCTAAAAATCAAAAAAGATGCTAAAGTACAAGTTTGCTACTTCAAATTCCTTTCCAACAAAATCACATGTAAATTTCAGCAACACTTTATAGGAATACATAAGGGAATAAAAGCTAGCAACTTCGGATTTGAACAAAAATTATCAAACAAAAGCGGATCCGAAACGGAAACAAAGTGGAAGAAAAGAGGAAGCAATCGAGAGACAATCAAAAACAAAGAGAAAACGGAAACAAAAATTTCAGTAACACTGGTATTTGAATTAGGTGTTCGATGATGAAAATCCGCAACTTACATTGCAGTCGAGAGACAATTTGTGACGGTCTAGTTGGTCGGCAGGTATAGTCATGTCGATATATGGTGAAATGGAAGGTGACTGAGTGGAAGCAAGTTGAAGGTGGAAGATGGTTCTTTGAAGTCTGGAATGTATTTCAGTTGGAGACAAGAAAGGCAAGAAGGACGTGGAGATTAACAGAAAATAGAAATGATCAGGGAGGAGGTGTAATAGAGGCTCTCAGGTGGTAGAGTGGTTCAAAGTGCAGTATAAGTATAAGAGGAGATGGTGATGCAAACAAATAATGGGAGTAACTCGTAAGTTTCAATAGAAGAAGGGTGAAGCAAGAACATCAGCAGCCTTACAGAAAAATGCACAAATAAGAAAAACTGAAAGTTTTATTAATAATCTTTCATATATACATTAACATGGTCTTACCCATATATTTATAGCATTGATCAGGTAGACCTAATCAAACTAGCCATTACAAGTGGTAATTTAATTAAATATACCTTATTAACTTTTAAATTACATAATTGAAGTAACTGAACTGCAAAAGTAAGTTGTGCATGTGTGCATGTGCACAACATGCAGAGTCTTCAAAGTGGCTTTCCCACTGCAATCTCATGCTTCAGTTGACTTCATCTTGTATCTGTATCTCTTCTAATCATCCAACATCATCCTCCTTGATTCCAGTTAGCCGAGGTGGATGGGGAAGCTCCATTTTCAAAAATGTTTGTTGAAATGTCCCTTTACTTGAGTGCCTATCAGGTGTTTGGCAAATTATATGAGCATATCAACTCCCTTCTCCTTCAAAACCATCTTGTCCTCAAGGTTGAGTCGAAGTTTCTCCAACCATTTTATCATCTTTACACCAGTTAATGTGATACCACCCGGGTCAAAGATGAATATTGTCTTTTTATTAAAATGCTTGCTTAGGCAAACAAATCTGTTGTGAGTTTTTAACCAAACAACTCCCTCGTCAATACTTTCATGCTCTTGGATCTTTACATATATATTTGTAGCATGTTTTCTTCTTGACCGTGAAGTTGAAAGGATAAATGCCTGAATCATTTTTTCAATTTAAGATTCACTTTTGAAAGGCAAAAATGAATTGGGAAGATTGCTCTCTTTTTCTACAACTTCAATAGTTGCATCTTCCTTGTCTATGATATCCATTTCCATCAGGTTAGAAGAGATTCTATCTTCACCATTGGTTCTTGATGTTTCTTCTTGAGCTTTTGGTTTTTCTTCTATTTTAATTTCTGTGCTAAATTGCTGAATTGCCTTGTAGAAAGTTGTCCATTGATCGTAATCTTGAACATTATGAGAATATCTATAAAACCATTCTACAAACGTGAACCCATTCTTCAACATCAATATTGCTGTATTTGAAAAACTGCTCAGTCTGCATTAACCAATCAATCACGTTGTCTTCTCCTTAGAATGTGGGAAAATCTATCTTGATGGTAAGGTTGGTTGTGTCTTTGGAATGATTTACGGGAAATTCAAAGTTTCTTGAAGGGTAATGGTGATCAAAATTGATGGTTTTTGGTTCTGGTTCTTGATATATGTTGATGTAAGTTCTTGATATTTCTTCATGGTGCTTCTGGTTCTTCATTTCTTTCAATTCAGAGAAAATTTTTGACAAAGTTTCTTGTATTTTTTCCTTTTTCTCATTGAATTCTTGGCTTTCAGTGCTTTGAGTATCCAAGGAGGACGAAGCCTCTTTGTTAACATCAGAACTTGCACTCAACCAAGGATCGGCTAGGTGAGGGTCTGAATCTTGCTCACCATATGGCTCCGATACCAATATGTGACGGTCTAGTTAGTCGGCAGGTATAGTCATGTTGATATATGGTGAAATGGAAGGTGACTGAGTGGAAGTAGGTTGAAGGTGGAAGATGGTTCTTTGAAGTCTGGAATGTATTTCAGGTGGAGACAAGAAAGGCAAGAAGGAGGTGGTGATTAACAGAAAAAAGAAATGATCAGGGAGGAGGTGTAATGGAGGCTCTCAGGTGGTAGAGTGGTTCAAAGTGCAGTACAAGTATAAGAGGAGATGGTGATGCAAACAAATAATGAGAGGAAGGAGGTGAGTTTCAATAGATAGAAGAAGAAGGGTGAAGCAAGAACAGCAGCAGTATTACAGAAAAATTCACAAATAAGAAACTCTGTAAGTTTTATTAATAATCTTTCATATATACATTTTCATAGCCTTACCCATATATTTATAGCATTGATCAGGTAGACCTAATCAAACTAGCCATTACAAGTGGTAATTTAATTAAATATACCTTATTAACTTTTAAATTACATAATTGAAGTAACTGAACTACAAAAGTAAGTTATGCATGTGTGCATGTGCACAACATGCACAGTCTTGAAACTGGCTTTCCCACTGCAATCTCATGCTTCAGTTGACTTCATCTTGTATCTGTATCTCTTCTAATCCTCTAACATCATCCTCCTTGATTCCAGTTAGCCGAGGTGGATGGGGAATCCCCATTTTCAAAAGTGTTTGTTGAAATGTCGCTTTAGTTGAGTGCCTATCAGGTGTTTGGCAAATTGTATGAGCATAACACAATCGATTCTCCCTACGAGTAAAGCATTCATAACCACACAAACGAATCTCGTATCCATGTTACAAAAAGCTGGATACACCGTATTCATGTATGTGCCTAGGAACAAGTTCATATCGTAGCCTTGGGACTTCTTCGCTGATCCAACGGTGGAGATCAACACATACTTTCAACGGGTCGGGGTAGATGGGATAGTTACGGATTTTCCAGGTACAGCTACGAGGTACAGGAAGAACTCGTGTTTGAAGATGAAGGATGCTGCGATGATATTCATGGATCCGATTCAGGCAGAGGGCTTTTTGGGTGCTTTATCTCTGGTTCAGGTAGGGGCTTTGATTCAGAGTTGAGGAAGAGGAGGATGGAGTGGAAGGAGGAGAGGGCGGGGCGGAAGGAGGAGATAGCGAAGAGAGCTGGCGATGGAGCAAATTATTTACGGGTAAGGATTTAGATCAAGGCTTAGAGCAGATGAATGAAAATTTGGTAAAGTGTGGATCTTGACTTTTTCTAAATATTTAATTAGAACATAGGGAATGCAAAATCGTACGCGGGAGAATGAAAATACAAGTGGAAGAACTTATTAAGTGTAAATTAGTTTTCAATGAAGTCATTTCTAAATGTCTACTATACTCTATTATTTATGAATTATTAATTATAAATCATCAATTATTAATTACTTATTAAGTATAATTTATACATCATTAGGTATATAATATTATTTATACATTACTATTATAAATTATTAACTATAATTTACTAATTATTAATAAATAATTAGATTAGATTATTATTATTAGAAATAGTTATAAATCATATGTAAATTATTTACTACATTGGTTATAGTAGAATTTAAGACTGATTCAATATTTTGCTTCTGAACTATAATTGAATTTTAATTATTAAATACTAATTATTATATATATTATTAATTATTAATAGTAACTAGTAATCATTAGTTATCAATAATTAATTAAATATATTACTAAATAGTAAATTAATTATTATCATTGATTATTAATCATTAAATGTTAATTATTAATTATTAAAACAGTAAATTAATTAAATATTAAATATTAAACATTAGTTGTTAAAGTTTATTATTGATTATTTAAAGTTAATTATTAAACTATAATAAATTATTAATTATTAAAAAGTAAATTAATTAAATATTAAACATTAATCATTAAACATTAATTGTTAAAGTTAATTATTGATTATTGATATCTATTACAACTGGTAAACTAAAATGGTTGTAATATGTATCTATTACAACAGGCAAAAAAGAGAGTTGTGAAAATTGACATCTATTACAACAGACAAAAGAAAATGGTTGTAGTAGGCATCTATTACAATGAGGAAACGAGAAAGAGGTATTGATGAAAATTGGTATCTACTACAACATGCAAAAAACAGTTGCAATAGACATCTATTACAGCGGGCAAAACAACATTGTAATAGGTATCTATTACAACGAGCAAAGAAAAAGAGTTATTGAAAGTGGCATTTATTACAACAGGCAAGATAAAATTGTTACAATAGGTTTCTATTACAACGGGCTTTTTTGACCGTTGTAAAAACGCCGTTGTAATAGGATATTTTTGTTGTAGTGTTGGTGGAATTCAATCCATGGAATCCCGAGGATAGATGGAATCTGTCAGTGGATGGACCAAGTCAACTATCCATAATGAACAATCAAAAGTTAGTTGAGCATATGACAAATCAGACCGACCAGTGTCAATTCATACATATGGAGTGGTACCTATCCATATGAACCTTCATACGAGCCAATTCTCTTTTGATCTAGTTTTTCTACCTAAGTTCTTTCTCCAACAAATATCTTGATGAGGCTTACATGATTTTAACGTATGAGAAGGCTCATTTATGCATATGCATGCAAAAGCTGCATCATCAAAGTGGTCAAATTTCATAGAAAAAATGGAAATTTTTCCAAAATTTTCTTTGTTCTTTCTGCTGTAGTTTCAATACCGAATCTTTATAGTCTCTGAAACCCAAGTACAATTACTAATAAAGATCCAATAAAGTTGTTAGTGAAATTTTTTATAAAATTTTAGTGTGAGTTGTTTTATTTTTAAATAAGAAGAAGAGAAAAGGAAGAAGAATGATGGGAATTCGAATAGTCCCACATCATGGAATAAAAGAAACTACATTGGTTTAAATATAAGTTTCTCAAGGGAAGGTGGGACCTTTGGACATCCAAATGTTTGCTCTATTGTGAGTAGGGAAACCAATATAACCACTACACAAGTGCACGCCGCCGCCATCCGTCTGTCCGATCGGGTCGGACCGGATATGGGTTTGGGTCAAAATTATAATTTTGGACAGAAATATTTTAGTTAAAACGGGCCAAATTTGAACCTGTCAACAAGCCCAGAATTTGAATTTTAATGGGAATAAATGGCGGGAGATTGGACAGTTACAAACGGCGGGAAATAGATGCGACTATTTGAATTGGTAGAACGTTTGAAAATTCAAACGAAAGAAAGCGTCGTTTGGCAAAAGACGCGACTGTTGTAAATGAAAAAACATCTCCTCATGACTATAAATAGCAACACCTAAGACCATTTTAAATTATTTTCTTCTTCCTAGAATTTGCAACATCTGAAAAGTGTTTCAAAACACTATCTTCTTCCATAAATTAGAAATGTTTGAAAAGTGTTGCGAATCAGCAATACCTAAAAGGTGTTGCAAACCAGATCTCCTTCTCTTCTTCACTTTTCTTCCTTTCAAATCTTTTCAAGTTTGCGATATTGCAGATCACAAATTCAATACTCTTGTCACTGTAGTCAATTAAGAAGATAGTTTGAATCAATTTCGATCGTGCTATCGCGATCGATTAAAGAGTATAATCATCTCAGCTCCATTATATCTTGGAAGACGATTTTCCTTAACTCAAAGCACTCATTTGTTTGTTCAAACGAGTAGTGAGGGCAAATAACGTCTTAAGGAAAACATCATCAACATGCCTTGGAGCGATCTTTACATATTTGATAATACCACCGCTGTATTACTTCACTAAAAATTCAGAAATCTTCACCAACAATCTTAAGACGTTATTCGACAATGGCACTGCATAGTTTGAGAGAGTTCGCTTCTGATTTCACCAAATTAGAAAGGTTCGATGGTGTTAATTTCATGCATTAGTAGATGAAGATGCATTTTCTGTTGGTCGGACTAAAAGTTGTTTATGTTCTTACGATGCTAAAGCCGGAGGAAACATAAAACGAGAATATTGCACAAGCACGATCAAGACTAAAATGGGAATAAGATGATTACATATGCAAGGGGCAAATATGCAATGCAATGGTGGATAATCTGTTCGATATGTATTATGAAAAATAACTGCCAAAGAAGTATGAGATGCGCTAAAGGCCAAGTATCTAATGGAGGATGTAACAAGTAAGAAATTTTTAGCAACTAACTTTTTTTAATTATAAAATGATTGATACTTGGCCAGTAGCAGAGTAATTCAATAATATTATGCATATTCTAAACCAATTGACTCAGCATAATATGAATATGGATGAGGAGGTAAAAGTCTCATCCATAATAGACAAACTCCCTCCTTCTTAGAAAGATCAAAGGAAAATCCTTAAACACAAGAAGGAGGGTATGATTCTGGATAATCTTGCACAGTATTTGTAAGTGGAAAAACAACTTATGTAGAAAGAAATCACTGAACAAATATTGTTTCCATTTAAGATCCATATAGTGGAGGAAAAGAAGGAAAATAAAACCTTTGAGAACTCTTTTAATAAAAAGAGGAAATTTCAGAATAAGAAAAACTTCGATAATAAGAAGGCTAAGAAAGTGAATGGGTGCTACAATTGTGAAAAACTTGTCAGTTTAAAAAAAGATTGTCGTTTCCCTAAAAAGAAACCTCAATCAACAAAAGAAAACTCGACGACAGTATTCTCTGAAATCACCATGATTAATAGAAAGGATTCTTGGTGGACCGACTCTAGTGCTACTAAGCATATCTACAACGACAAGAGTCTATTCAAGAAACTTGAACTATATAGCCTTGTCTGCTAATGCGGAAAATAGGGCAGGTTAGGAGCGACCATATAGCCTTGTCTTAAACATCTACTGAATACGTCGATTTAGTGCTCCATATTTTTTTTCTTTCTCAAGTGGATCGACATATTCAATAAATGCTTAATACAAAACTATAGTGGCTAACGGATCTATCAAAACAAAATACAACAAGAGAATGTATAATACATCATAGAACAACAACAAATATATATATATATACACATATACACTGTTTTTAACTCCAAAGATTATTTTCTTGTGTAATAAAACATAACAAACCATTTTAACATCGTTTTCATAACCTAACTTATTTTTAAATCAAATTTCTTCTTTTTATTTATAAAAAACACATTTTGCAATCAAATACTTCCTTTAAAAATTATTAAAAGAAGCATTTGGCAATAATTACTATAATTATTGCATTTTCACTAAATGAAAATCATATTTCACTCATTTCCTCAAACAACCAAGCTAAAGTTTTAAAACTTTACTTTCCCGTTTTATTTCCAAAATCCATTGTTTATTTAAAATAATAAGTTGTGATGCCCCATCCCGAGACCCACGGTAACAAAGAGTATTACTGGGTAATACTGTCTGCTAATGCGGAGAATAGAGCTGGTTAGGAGCGACCATCTATAGCTTTGTTTTAAACATCTATAAATGCGTCGATTAAGTACTATATTTTTCTTTTTCTTTCACAAGTGGATCGACATATTCAATAAATGCCTAATAGAAAACTATAGTGGCTAACGGATCTATCAGAACAAAATACAACAACTAAATGTACATCACATCACAAAACAAGAAACAACGTATATAAGCTGTGACGCCCCACCCCAAGACCCACATTAACAAAGAGCATTACTGGGTAATACTGTCTGCTAATGCGGAGAATAAGGCTGGTTAGGAGCGACCATTTGTAGCTTTTTCTTAAACATCTACTAAATACGTCGATTTAGTGCTCTGTAATTTTTTCATTCTCAAGTGGATCGACATATTCGATAAATGCTTAATACAAAACTATAGTGGCTAATAGATCTATCAGAACAAAATATAACAACAGAATGTATAATACATCACAGAACAGAAACAAACAGATATATATATATATATATATATACATATACACCGATACATCCCAATACATTACATAGTGATACATTATAAGTGGTTCGAAGACCACACTATATACAACGAGTCAAAAACAATATACATATCAAAGTCAAACAAAAAGACTACAACATAAAAGGTGATAATCAGGTATCCACGCGGAAGCATCAAAGCGAAGCTAAGTCCAAAAGCAGGTATCTAACCTGAAACAACTCGGTCTGACCCGAGTATAAAGTACACGGGTCAGCCTAGCTAAAACAATCAGTTTACGAGGATAAGTGATAATATGAAGCATAAGGAAAAGGGCGATATTTCTTCTCAAATGAGAAGAAATAATTCTAAGTACATGTGGTTACTTCAAATCATGAAGTGTCTCTAAGCACACATAGTCTCGAAAGGGATAACTCAACATTAAATAACAAGCATAAGCATGCCTCATATCATCGGCATAATCCAAAAACCACAATAATAGTTTAGAGAAACCATGACTTCTAAATAGGAGGAATCCCAAACTCAAACGCGCCATAAAAAGTCAATCTCAATTATATATTCTCAAATTAGAGAAATTTCAAATCTCGAAAATACGCCATAACGGCAATCATATATATGTCTCCAAAAGGAGATTAGAACCTACAAAATAACCGCCAAGAATGGCAAGTCTTAAATCTCAAAGTAAACGCCAAGTGTTGGCAAACTCAAATCTCAAATATAGAACTCAATAAGGAGTTCAAGTTTCCAAAGATGTAATCGCCGTATATATGATATCTCAAGCGGCTCAAATGGCCAATAATGTAAAAGGCGATGCACTTGGAAAATCACAAAGAAATCAATGAAATCATCTCAAAGATATAGCACGTGCTTATGGCCGAAGCCTGCCAAGTACTATTCTCACAAATATAAGGCGCCACGTCTCTTAGACAAACGTTCCAAAGGACAAATAAATACGTCTCTTAGACAAACATCCCAAAGGAAAACATTCTGAAGGACAAATACGTTGCAATGACAAACGTCTCTTAGACAAACATCCCGAAGGACAAATGACCCTAAGGTCCAGTACTGGCAAATATGTCTCTTAGACAAATGTGTCATAAACTTTCAGATAGGAACCCAAAAAGTGTTAACATGCATCTCATACCACACGTTCGCACTTAACGGTTTTCTAACCGCTAGCCGATGCCACACCATAAAGCAGTAAAAATATTTACCTCATCTCATCGGCAAATACGACCCGAAGGTCAAAACGATCAAACAGACAAGTCAGGAATTAACCGAAAAGATAAATGCACGTATCCCATACCGCATGTTTTACCCAATCATTTAATTCTCCTTCTCATTCGCTCGAATAGTGCAAAAAAGTGTATTTTATATATAAAATAATTTATTTGAGAAAACAAGCTTTTAAAACCATTTTTCGAAATCGACTTTGAAAACACTCTTTGAAAATTCCCTTATTATAGGGAATATATAGTTTTTATAACTTAAAAATAATTTAAAAATATTATATAATAATAATTTCAACAACTAATTTATTTAAAAATGATTCCAAAATCATTTGGAAAATCCCGTGCTCGAAATCAAGAGAAAACACCGAAAATGAACAAAAACCGACATTCGAATTCAGTTCAAAAAAGATTCATTTTGAATCCCAAATTCACCAAAATCTTGGCTAGCCTATTGATAGGCATCATAGACATGAAACACATCAGAAATATCACAAATATATGGAGCAGGAAGTCGGAAAAGCAAGCTGGAACAAGGCAGAAAACATAACTCCCCAGGTCGACCTGGGTGTCGACCTAAAACTCCCATAGGTCAACCTTAAGGTGGACCTAAGGGGCTTCTATATTGACCTATAGGTCGACCCAGGGAAGATAGTGGTCGACCTAGACCACGCGATGTTGTGCAGGCTAAATTTATGTGCTCGTATTGATTTTGCGGTTTTTCAGGCATCAAACGAATGTATTTTGCTATGAAATTTTCCACACTTAAACTACAACACATGAACTATCAACAGAAGAAAATCCGGCAGCATTTCATTGCCGGAATTGAGAGAAAATGACATGCAAAGTGGCAACAGAAACAGTTTTTCACAGAACATAAACACTACAGGAAAATCAATATACAGAGGCAAATTTTGTACAGATTTTGGTATTTGAAGCTTTGCTTCAGCTAGATTTGTGAGTTTTGATACTCACCTTGCAATTGAAGAGCGAATACTTGGATTTATAGCTGAAAGATAGAAGCTTGCTACTTGAATTGGCTTCAAATACCTGTAAATCCTTAAAACAGAAACATCCAAGCAAAGAGATAACAGTTACAGACAACCCAATTCCCAATTAGATTTTTGATGAAAAGACCGAGTTTTGGAATCGATTACCTGTAGTAAATTAGCTATAAGTTGATTAAAACAGTAAATTTGGTGAAAGAATTGAGATTGGAGCTTTAGATTTGAAAATAGGGTAGGTTTCTTCTTTCTGTTTTCAGTTTACAGTAAATGAACGTACTAAAGGAAGAAGAGATGTTTCTCACTTCTCTCAATAGGCTATGGGAAATAACTGGGCTTGAACCCAAATAAAAGATTTAATTAGCCCAAAGTAATTAATTATCACCAAAATACACAAATACACCTATATAATCAAAATCAAACAACACATTCCTCAAGTTTTCTTTACAATAAAAAAATGTACAAACACATTCTATGTTTAGTAAAATATTTTACAACTATTAAAAAGATTTTTAACTCGCTCCTATGCTGGTCTGTTGGGGAATGTCCCTATGGTGTCTTCCCAGGTTTTAGAGGATGATGGTAATGCTACCTCTTCGGAGGAGTAGTTTGTTTTCGATATTCTTATAGTAGTTGTGATATGTCTATCACACTCCTGTGCTGTTTTCTTTCTTTTCTTAGTAGTTAAGGTGCTTTTACCTTTCTCCTGTACTTCAAATTTTTATTACGTTCGTAATAAATAGTGGACGGTCCACTATAAAACCGGCTTGCCTTGCAAAAAAAGGATAATTTTGCTATAAAAATATTTTTATTATCAAAAACTCTCATTTTTAAATAAATGACCAATTTCCACAAATATTTACATAAATCAACATTTTTAACTTCAAAAATTACATAAAAATAATTTCTTATGTAATAAAATATAACAAACCATTTTAACACTAATTTTATGATCAAAAATTATATTTAAATCAAATCTCACCTTTTTATTTATAATAAACACATATTAAAACAAATACTTCTTCTAAAATTTATTAAAAGAAGCACTTGGCAATAATTACAAGAATTATTGCATTTTCTCTAAATAAAATCATATTTCATTCATTTTTAACACAAACAACCAAGGTAAAGTTTTCAAAACTTTATTTTCACATTTTATTTCCAAAAACCATTGTTTATTTAAATTAACAATCTAAATCTCCAATTTATTTTTAATTCACAATATTAAATTATAACCACCATTATAATTTAATATTTATAGGTAATCACCAAAACCAGGGTTGTTACAGACTCCTCCCTTATAAAAATTACGTCCTCGCAATTTCTAGAGAAGAGATGTATTCAACACAAATTATTTCATCAAGCAAAGGAAGATAGATAAACTCGAATTTAAAATTTCTCACCCCAACACAAGATGATAGAAAAACAAGATGAGATTTTTCGATTAATTCTATGGTTTCCCAAGTGCTAATATTTGGGATTAGCGGACCATTGAATTTCTACGAGCAATACATCATGATTTCGAAGGCGTCTTACCTTCGAAATAAGATCACAGACAGAATGCCATACAAAAGATCAATCGAGTGAGATTGATTCCTCAAGAGCTTCTCGAATAGAGTTGGGATTTAACAATATTTTATATCGATTTCAACCAACTAGATAATTGTCGACATGACTTTTCGTATGTCACTACGGAAAGAGACATACTGACATTAGATTGACACAATGGAGGTAAGAAAACTCAATAAGAGGTAAGTGGTTTCCTCAGTACCACCAACCCAAACGACCGCGTAAATGCAAGTCGCTAGATAATTGAACAAAGGCAAGACAAACTTAAAGAATGGATTCTTTATACCCCTATTTAAGTAAACAAATATTTTCAAGATGATCAAAATCCATTTTCTTCATAATCAAATTCTAAAATCTCAATATTTTGAAAATTTTCAAAACCTCTTACACAAATCCAATTTAATTTACAAACTCTTCATTTAAAGTGAATAAAAAGTTTCACTCTTAAATTCTACCAAAATATATTTCAATTTGAAATATATATTTATACTAAACATCAATTCAATTACATCCACAAAATAGGTAGAATACACATGATCACAAGAAAACAATTAAAAGTTTGGATTGTATGTAATTGCTTGGTTTGGGTTGCATGTCTATGTATTGAGTTTCTATAGGTTGCTGAAGTTTTCTCTTGCCAAAAGCCTCCAACTTGCTTCATTTTTCGACAAGTTTATTCATATTAATCTTCAAGAATTGCAAGGTGAGTTACTTACTCACATTCTCTAGCTAAACAAGGTTCTGCTTGATGAAAAATTGTGGTATATATCGTTTACTGTAAACAATTCTGCTCTTTTTTTAGTTTATAGTTTATATCTGTTTTGGGTCACTACTTTGAATGATTTTATCTTGTTGTTCTCTTCATGAATTGCTGCTCGAATTTTTTTGGATCATAGCCTGAATGTTGTAGTATATGCATGCTAATTTTCATCTGCAGATGTGTTTTCCTAGGTCGACCTAGGTCACGCGAATATGTATAGGAGTTAGGCCTGTCAATGGATACCCGAAAAATCCGAAATCCGTCCGGATCCGTATCCAAAAAACAGATATTATCCGATATCCGAAAAGCAGATGCGGATATCCGATATCCGAAAAGCGGATGCGGATATCCGATATCCGAAAAGAAAATCAGATGCGGATGCGGATATGGGCATATCCATATCCGAAAAACATCCGTCCGATCTAAAATTTTATGTGTGTTGCCATTTTGTCATTATGTATGTTGTTATTTTATCATTTGAATTGATGTAATATCATGTAAACTTGTTTGATATTATGTGTGTTTCCATTTTGTCATTTGAAAAACTGATTAGTATTGTAGTGTGTGTATTGTCATTTGAGAAAGTGATTGTTTTAGTTCAAAAATATTAGTATAATAAAAATCTTATTCAATTTCGGATGCGGATATTTTGGATATTTTTGAATATCCAAAAATATCTGTTTTTTATTTTCGGATGCGGGTATTTTCAGATATCCGAAAAATATCCGCGGATACGGATGTTAATTCTCAGATATCCGTGGATATCAGATGCAGATTCAGATGCGATTTAAATTTTCGGATGCGGATGCGGATACAGCCATATCCGCATCCGTTTGCATCCGTTGACAGCCCTAACAGAAGTTTTCTCTATCTTCGAACTGATTTTTGAGTAAAATTTTGATCAACTTCCCAGATGTGTTTGCAGATGAAAATTAGCATGCATATACTACAAAATTCAGGCTATGATCCGGAAAAATTTCGGCAGCAATTCATGAAGAGAACAATAAGATAAAATCATTCAAAGTAGTGACCCAAAACAGATATAAACTGTAAACTAAAAAAAGAGCAGAATTTTTCAAGTGTTGAAAATTGAGATTATGACTATGAAGACAATGAGTTTTGAAACTCTAAGAATTTTTGATTGTAAATTTATATATATATATATATATATTGTTCCTTGTGTTTATCATGCCCTAGTGCTATTGTCTAACGATGTGCATTTATGGGTCGTTTGAGTTTGGTGGGCTTTGAAGAAACCACCTCTTGTTGAATTTTCTTACCTCTATTGTTGTCAATCTTATGTCGGTGTGGCTCTTTCCGTAGTAACATACGGAAGGTCATGTCGGTAATTATCTTGTTGATTGGAGTCCGGGATGTAGTTGTACTAAATCCCGACTCTATTCGAAAAGCTTCTGAGAAATCAATCTCACTTGACTGATCTTTTGGGTAGCATCCTGTCTATGTCTTTGTTTCGAAGGTGAGATGCCTTCGAAATCATGATGTATTGCTCGTAAAAATCCAATGGTCCGCTAATCCCAGTAATCACACTCGGTATCTTGGTTTTCTATCATCTTGTGTTGAGAGTGATAAATTTTAAACTCGAGCTTATCTACTTTCTTTTGCTTGATGAAATAATTGTGTTGAATACAGCTCTTCTCTAGAAATTACAAGGACGCAATTTTTATAAGGGGGTCTGTAACAACCTTGGTTTTGATGATTACCTGTAAATATTAAATTATAACGGTGGTTATAATTTAATATTGTGAAATAAAAATAAATTGGAGATTTAAAATTGTTTATTTTAAATAAACAATGGATTATGGAAATAAAATGGGAAAATAATGTTTTTAAAACTTTATTTTGGTTGTTTGGCTTAATAATGAGTGAAATATGATTTTTATTTAGTGAAATGCAATAATTCTAGTAATTATTTCCAAATGCTTCTTTTAATAAATTTTAAAGGAAATATTTGATTTTAAAATGTGTTTATTATAAATAAATAAAAAGATGAAATCTGGTTTAAAAATAAGTTTTGGATATAAAATTGAGGTTAAAATGATTTGTTGTATTTTATTATACAAGAAAATAATTTTTGTCTAATTTTTGAAGTTAAAAATGGCATTTTATATATATATTTGTGTAAAAATGGGTATTTAATTAAAAATAAGAGTTTTTGATAATAAAAATGTTTTTATAACAAAATTATCTTTTTATTAGTTGTAAAATATTTAATTAAGCACGAAAATATATTTCCATAATTTTATTGTATTGAAACTTTGTGTAAATATGATGTTTGATTTAATTACATAAGTGTAATGGTGTTTTAGAAATAAATTGATTTACTTAAGCTAATTATTTGATTTTGGATCCAAACCCACTTAACAAAACAAATCATAACAAAGATTGAGAGAAGAGTTTCTCTTCTTCTCATTATACTGTACGTTCACTTACAATAAACAAAAATCAGAAACCAAGAGAAAACCCTTTCTCTTTTCAAACCCAAGCCAAATCTCCATTTTCCTTCAATTAAATTTGCTGTTTTTATCAAATTAAAGAGTTTTTCAACAGATAATCAATTCTAAAACGAGAGTATTTCATCAAAATCTAATTTTGTGAAATTGAGTTGTCTGTTAACTGTAGTTTTCTCTTTACATGCTTCTGTTCTTAGTTTTTACAGGTCTTTGAAGCCAAATCTTGCTCAAAGCTTGCATCTTTCATCTCTAATCTGGGTTTTTGTTCTTCTATTGCAAGGTGGGTTAACTGCTCACAAATGCTAGCTGAAGCAAAAGCTTCAAAATGCCAAAATCTGTGAAAAATAGCCTCTATATTGTGTTCTTCCTGTAATTGTTTTGTTTCTATGAAATATGTGTTTGGATGCTACTTTGCATGTCATTTTCTCTCAATTTCGGCAATGAAATGCTGCCAGATTTTCTTCTGTTGATAGTCCATATGTTGTAGTTTAAGTGTGCAAAATTCCATAGTAAAGCTCATTCGTTTGGTGAATGAAAATATGAAGGAAAATTCAGTTCGAAGTAGTGTGATCGACCTGGAAATAGTCCGTAGCCTAGGTCGACCTAGGGGTCGACCCTAAGACCACATAGGTCGACCATACGGTCGATGTGACGACCGCCCATGACCCCTACACTAAACATAGAAACAGTGCGCTGTAAGGTGTGCCAGGCTGCCATGGACGATCGCCAAGGTAAGTTAAAACAGCAGGATCTATCGTATTACTCACAGCGCATGGATAAAAAAATACAATAGAGAATATATATAGTGGAGCTTCACAAAATAGAATCTCATCAATTAAGCTTCATAATAGTTGAATAAAAACATCTGAATAGTCAATACATCAAGCCTCACTACATATCACTCAGAGAATATACAAGCAGCGGAACATCCAGTACATATAGTAAGAAAGTAATATGCAAGCCTCCAGCTCATCTTCGTCATCAGCATCGTTGGAAACTAAGAACAGCACCTGTCACCTGCTACTTAGTCTGCCCATCCCAAAATGGATGAACAGCCCAAGGTAATAAGAGTTGAACATAAAACCTTGAGTCAGACAACAGTCTTAGTGAGCAGTAAATTAACTAACAACATACCAAAAGAGCATAAAGGAAAAAGGAATAGGAATCCAACCCTCCCACTCCACCTCTTTCTACAGTGATAGCCCCCAGACACACACTAAGCAGAAGTAAACATAGCAAAGCAAACATTTAAAGTAAAGCAATTATCACTCGAGTCAAGGGCGATGTTTTCCAAGTACAAACCCCCAAGGCCTAAACCAAGATCAGATAAGCACCTAGAAAACATTGCTCTTGAGACCGAATGACGATACAACCAAACATCCATGACTCTGGCTATCACTGTTATCATTGCTTCGATACCACCGTTAATTGAATGACCGGCACATTCTTTCAGCCGTCCGTCAAGGGCTAATGGAAACCCCGGTTCTAGACAGAACTCCGCACGTCGTCGCAGCCCGTGCCTAGGACTATCGAATCTGCCCAGAGTACTCGACTACCAATCATAGTCTTTAGGGACTATCGAATCTGCCCAGCGTACTCTTGCTTTGAGCCTGCTAGAACCTTCAACAACGATGAAATCTCAGCCTTCTAGTCATCCTCCTCGACGACTATTTCCATACTAGCTCAAGCACCTCTCAAGCCAACCATTATCCTCAAACTCGAACCCTTTCACCGAGTCATCAACATGCTTGGGATGATCCCGTCTGGATTAAACCAAGGCTATCTCACATCATGCCTTGCTTCATCTCATCATAGCAAAGCCTCATCTCAACATCATCATCAAATCTATCCATATGAGCTTCATCATCCGCCACATATGCCACGAGCAACTTTTCCAATTCAAGAGCCTTTCCCTTAGCTTTTGAATCATCTTCGACCATCTTGTCTAAATCAAATCATCAATCAACTAATCTATAACAATCAATCAAGCCAATCATTAATCCAAGTAATAAAACATTCAAACATGATCTAATAAACAATTATAACAATAATGGCAATCTAGTAAATAAAGAGTCTAAATCTAACAAGCATGAAACATGAGCAATATCTCGATAACTTGATGAATGAACTTGCATAGGTTAACATGTAGTAAAATGGATGTCAAATCATCATGAACAGTAGATCTATACTTAGGTTTAAGAAAATGCATGGAAATCACTATTTTAACATAAAATCAAGCCATCAATCCGATATACTCCCTTGGATCCGTGTGAGAGATAATCACCACTCACCGAATCACCTAAACACCTCAAAAGCAACACACTTCAGATCTGGACAACGAAGAATCTAGCTCGATCCGCCAAAATTCCGCTTCAAACGATGAAATCTCTCTTCGAAGAATGTAGATCTTCAACTTTAGCTCTTGGATCTTCGATCTTGATCTTCGATTTGGATGGAAGGAAGCACAAGATTAGAGTGGAGAAAAGAAGTGAAGAAGTGCAGCACTCGAGCTCTCAAAATGGCAGGACTTCGTCGCTTCAAAATCCGGATCCCAAAAAAGTGAAGAAAAACCCCGTATTTATAGGCTGGAATCCTTAAGTCGTCCGCCTCCTTAAGTCGTCCACGACTCATGAAACCCCATGACTTACTACTCACGACTCAGCCAATTCTACGACCTAGCACTTGCGCGACTTAACAAACCTTCCGACCTAGCACGTGCGCGACTTACGACCTAACCTTACACACATGCGCACGACCTAGCGACTTAACAACATAAGTCCTTACGCGTTCTACGACTTAAAAAATGTCACGACCTAACACACACGCGACCTAACACACACGCGACCTAACGACTTAGCCTTTATGCGACCTAACTAGGTCGTCCCACGACCTAACTTCACCCAGTACTAACGTAAGTCGTCTACGACCTAACTACACCCAGCTCTAACATAGGTCGTCTACGACCTAACTAACACGGCATAGACCCAACGACCTAACACTTAACTCGTCCACGACCTAACTACCTTAGGTCGTTAACTCACTTAACCCCTAGGTCTCTAACTGCTACCACCAACTTCCTTAGATCGTTGCCGACCTATCCTCCTTAAGTCGTTAGCTCGCCCAGTCTCCTAGGTTGCTACTCTTATGCCGCTAACTCTTAGGTCGCCTACTTCCTTAAGTCGCCAACTTCTTAAGTCGCTCTATTCCTTAGGTCGTCTACCCTTCTTAAGTCGGTCAATCCTATAGGTCGCTCCACTCTCTTAAGTCGTCCCAAACTACTGTACGACCTAAGCTACTACACGACCTAACTCCCAGACGACTTAAGCTCCATCACTCGACTAAACTTCTACACAACTTAAGCTACAACGCAGCTTATCTCCGGACGACCTAACTTCTACACGACTCAAGCTCTAGTCGACTTACCAATAATACGACCTAATAACATCGGTTACAAACATTCGATCCGTAAAAATACGGGTCATTACAGTCGACCTATAGGTCGACCTAGGGTCTGTGTTTTTCTGCCCCTTTGCTCCTTTGTTCTGCTGCATTTCTACCTTGTTTTGCCTGCATTTCCACTTGTCTTTGGTGATAATTTTTATGTTGTTTGAAAGCTATGATGCCTATCAACAGGCTAGCCAAGATTTTGTTGAATTTGGGATTCAAAATGAATCGTTTTTGTGTTGAATTCGTGTGTTGGGTTTTGAGATTTTTCGATGTTTTATTTGATTTCGAGCACGAGTTTTTACAAATCATTTTGAAATAGTTTTTAAAATAAATTAGCTTTTGAAATAATTACTCTATAACATTTTTAAATTATTTTCAAGCTATAAAATCTATATATTCTCTATAATAAGGGAATTTTCAAAGATTGTTTTCAAAGACGATTTCGAAAAATTGTTTTAAAAGCTTGTTTTCTCAAATAAATTATTTTCTATATAAAATACCCATTTTTTGCACTATTTGAGTGTATGAGAAAGAGAATTAAATGATTTAGTAAAACACGTGATATGGGACACATGCGTTTACTTTTTCGGTTAATTCCGGACTTATCAGTTCGAAACTATTGAAGTTATAGACTTTCGGGTTAGTAATTGTGATTGCCATTCTTCGGCGAGCTTTGAGGTTTGAGATCTCCTATTTTTAGGAGTTATGGTCGATGAGAACCATTATGATGTCTTTTGTAATTGCCGATGAGATGAGGCAATTCTTGTGATTTGAATGATTTATTTTCCAATGTGGCATTGACTAGCAGTTAGTAAACCGTTAAGTGAAAACGTGTGGTATGGGATGCACTGTTACCACTTTTCGGGTTCCTATCTGAGAGTTTGTACATGAGGTATTACTGGTACTTAAGCTATTGGTTTCTACGTGTACATATATTTATATACATAGCTGTTAGGCTAAACATGGACTGATGGGTCCTAAATAAGGCTGAGGGTCTCTTGTACACAGTACTTGGCAGGTTGTTGGGCCATAGATAGGGCTGTTGGGTCCTTTCTTCATTTATAGCTGTTGGGCTTTTATTGGGTTGTAGGGTCCATTCTTTATTTGTAGCTACAAATGGGCTATTGGGTCCTTTCTTTATATATAGCTGTTGGGCTATATTTGGGCTGTTGGGTCCATTATTCATTTATAGCTGTTGGGTCCTATTTCTTATACTGAGATTTCTAGATTTCTTTGTGATGATTTCTAGAATTTTGATGATTTCTATATGTTTTCACCTTAGTCGCCTTTGTCGAGTTATTTACCTAGCTTGAGTGCTATAGTAGTGACTATAAGGTGATTACATTCGGAGTTTCGAACTCTTATCGAGTTCTATATTTTGAGATTTGGGTTTGCCATCTTTGGCATATATATATGAGATTTATAATCTCCTTTTTGGAGATATATGTATGGGTTTGCCATTTTGGCATATTTTGAGATTTGAGACTTTTCTATTTGAAAATATACTTGAGGTTGCCATTATGGCGATTTTTGAGTTTGAGATTTGGGATTCTCCTGTTTAGGAGATACGGTTTCTCTAAACCATTATAGTTGTTTTGGGAGTATGCCGATGGTATGAGGCATTTGTTGTACTTAGTAGTGTTTTATTGATGAGTTTACCTCTTTCGAGGACATACACTTAGTGAATCATCCCATTTGAAGTAGGGACATGCTCTTATTATGGTTTATTCTAATTCGAGAGGATACCTTACCCTTTACCTTATGCTTCATATTATCATTTATCCTTACTAAACTGGTTGTTTTAGCTAGACTGACTCGTGTATTTTATACTCGGATCAAACCGAGTTGTTTCAGGTTAGATACCTGCTTTTGGACTTAGCTTTGCTTTGATGCTTCCGCATGGATATCAGCTTATCCCTTTTCGTGTAGTTGCAGTAGCCTTTTTGTTTGACTCTGATTTGTATCTATATTATTTTGACTCGTTGTATATAGTGTGGTTCTTCTACCACTTATGATGTATCATTGTGTATTGTACTGGGATGTATCAGTGTATATGTGTGTATATATATATCAGTTGTTTGCTGCTCTATGAGGTGTTGTACATTCTGTTGTTGTATTTTGTTCTGATAGATCCATTAGCCACCTGTAGTTTTGTACTAAGCATTTACTAAATATGTCGATCCACTTAAGATAGAAAAAATTTAGAGCATTAATCGACGTATTTAGTAGATGTTTAAGACAAAGCTATAGATGGTCGCTCCTAACCAGCCCTATTCTCCGCATTAGTAGACAGTTGTAACGATCCCGAATTTTAAATATATTTAAATTGATAATCAAATTAATTTTTGAATAAAAAATTATAAATTCAATTGATAAATCGAAGCGAGTTTCCCCGAATCCAAATAAATTTGGTATAAATCATTTAAATTTAAAAATATTTTAAATATTGTATATATGTGAATATATATGTATTTGAGCATATATGAGTAAATTTGAGATTATAAATAATATATATGTGTATATACATTTGATTTGAATTGTAAATGAATGGTTTAATAATAAATGATAATAATAAATATTACAATTGATGGTTAATGATAATTTGAATTAATAAATTTAATATAAAACAATAAATATTAAAGTAAAATAAATAATTGAGTTATAAATAGAGATGAATAAATAAAGGATAAGTTATAAAAAATAAAGTTAAAAATAAACATTTAAAATTAGAAATAGAAATTAGAATATATATATATATATATGATGAATTATAAATTATGAAGTAAATGAAATTAGACGAATTTCAAATAACACATAAACTATAAAAAATAAATATTGTAAAATATAAATACAAAATAATACAAATAAAATGAATACATTTAATAAATTTTAACAACATATTAAATATAAAAATACATAAGATAAATTATATAGTTATAAATAAAAGCCAACAACATATTAATGAATTTTGTAAAATAGAAAATAATAATACAAACATATATTCATGTACAAGCCTCATAAATGCAGCTACCAAAACAAAGCTCTCAACCGAGACAAGCAGATAAAAAGAAAAGAGAAATCTTTTTAGCCAAGACAACAAACAAATAAAATATGGTAAGTTGTACATAAGGTAATTAATGCAACATACCTCATGCATTTAATGCAAGATCATCTCAGCCCATACTAAAGTGAAACTATCAGCCTACAAACCTATTTTTAATACCCTGTACAAACATGTAATACCAGGTAACACACTCTATACATTTAAACCCTATATATCAACCTTCTTTATCATTAGTTCGTCCATTTTCAAAACTGAGGGTAGCATCATCTACAACTTTAACAATACAAAACAACTCGGCAATACAAAGATTCAAGATTTAGTTTTAATGTGAAACAAACAACCTGATCAAGTTTTGAAACTGGAAAATCAAAGCTCGGACCAAATCAAAACAACATGCTCTGTTCTTCTTCCAAAAACTGTGAGTAAACTTCTAAAAATAAATCAGTATTATATCTTGAAGCATGTTTGAATGTTTGTAAATGTGTTTTGCATGTATATAAATTATGTGCAAATATCTATGCATATCTATATAAACAGATATATATATTCTCTGTTAGTTTACAGGCTCTAGTTCATCTAATAAAATTCATATCTTCTTATCCAAACAAAATTAGATTATGGTTTCTATATGAAAAATGTTTGGGTGTGTGTAATATCATTTTTTAAAAAATAGATTCAAGAGTGTTTGTTGAGTACTTATTTATAAAATGATAACTCACAGTAATAATCAAAAGTAAGTCAAAAATCGAAGGTCTGGAATTCATGTTTTGATGTTACAATCAGATTTGTATTACAAAATAATGATTTTTGATAAACATTTTAGAATTTTTAAGCGAGTATTCATGGAGAACTTTCGATTTGAACGGAAATGACACTTTGGTCAAATTCCGTCGAACGACGAGATGAAATTCGTCGTGCTTGGGTCAGGTGTTAGTTCGAGCACCAAGGATCGTTGGAAAAAATACAAGAAGATTTTTAAATTCACCATAGTTTGAGATTTGAATTAAACTAGGGTTTAAGTCATGTTTTAGTTGGCGTCAGGAAATTGGTTACTGCGTCATCAGTGATGCATCGGGTTTCATCGCACGTGGAGGCATGGTGGCACGATGGTGTGACGTTGCTTTGGACGAAAGTGTGGAGGCTCCGGTGAGCTAGGTTGTTGGGACGAAGGGGTTTTTGTCGGCCAATTTTGGTTCCAATCGGGTCGACGAGCTCTATTTTGATTAACGCCGTTATTGGGTGGTTTGGGTGCTCAGGCGAGATGAGGAAATCTTCGATGATGGATGGGTATTGTCGACCATGATCGAAGACACTTCGATCACGTGTGCACGTTCACATGTGCATATCTGCTCTCAGGCGAAGTTAGGTTGGAGAAGATGAAGTTATACTCGGAGTCGAACTCGAATAGGTACAGTGTTTGACTCGAAGCAGAGAACGTTAGTCTCGGGTTTAACTTCGGGAAGATGGGTTTCTGGCTCGAGAGAATGGCGTGGTAGCTTGGGTTTGTTTTGAGTGCGTACGAAAGTGACTGGGAGCAGTTTTGGCATAACAAAACAAAGTTAAAAATATTTAACAAAATAAAGGAATAGGATTTTACAAAAGTTTTTAAGTTTAAAAATAAGGAATGATAATTAATTGAGGAATAATTAATTAAAGTAATTAATTAAAGATAATTAATTCAATGGTGAATTAAATAATTAAGGGTTACTTATTTAATAACTTATGGTTGATGAATTTATTATTTAAGGTTAATTAATAAATGATTAAAGAATAATTAATCAAAATGATTTGTAATTTATCAATGTTGATTAAGCAGGATTAGTAATTCATAAGAAATTAATCTGATTTGAATTAATCAGACAATTAACTGACCTTACTTATGAATGCTTGGATTCTATTGAATGTGAATTGTTTGATATCCCTGATATATTCTGATTTGTGTTGTGATCTGTAATTTATTTATCTGGGATAAATGTAATTGATTATCTGCGATGTATATATATCTGTGATTTGTGAATGGACGATAAGCGTTATAGTTTATATCGCTTATCAACTATATTTCTGTGTTTTAATATGTGATGATTGAATGATGTTGCACTATTGTGTGTGAAACCCCTAGACTACACCATACACACACAAATATGGATTTCACGTGGAAATCGGTTAAGTCACAGATGATTTAAAGTTAATAATTTTGAAATTGAAAATTTTAATTTCAATTCATTTTGAAATGGATTTGGGTTAAATGTTAAAGCTTTTGAAAAGGTGTTTTCAAAGATAAAAACTATTTTGAGTAACTTGGTAAATTTTCCAATTTAAATAATTTAATTTGAATTTGAATTCAAAATAAGGAATTGAAATCCATGTTTGGAAATTACGGTTAAAAATGTTATAAATGTGTTTATATGAAATTAAACCATTTTAAAAGTATGATTTTGAGAATTTGGATTTAACCCAAGAACGTTAACTCGTATGAATGAATCAGATTTCCAAAATGAAAACTGTTTGTTTTAAAAGAATAAAAGCTTTTAGATAAGAAATGAAATTCCAGTTTAATTCAAAGGAATTTCAAGATTGAATTGAAAAATGGTTTTCCAAGTTATGAATGAATTCTTTTTGAAAGCTATGAATTAAATCTGTTTATTTTTAACAGATTTAAAATGATGTTTTGTTAAACCATTCGAAATGAAAATTGATTTGGAAAATCTGTGAATGAATTTTTGTGAAAACTGAGTGAACTTTGTGAATTAAAACTTTTATTTAAAAGATTTAAATGGTAATGTGTTTAAACCATTTGAAGGAAAGTTTTGGGTAATAAATTATGACTTAATTGAAATCCCATTATCCATTTGTTTTTTAATATTACGCTCACTATTCGGGTTAGCCGGGAAAAGACCTTTGTGTCATATAACCCATTCCGAATAGTGATACGTCGTATATGGATAGCATTTGAAGACCGGTGTTGAAGACCGGGTGTTTGCGAGAACGATAGGATAACCTATCGATTGTCTCTGCACTGGGTCGCTCCTGGTGTAGAGATCCCCTAAGTGATGGGAAATCCGATCGGGATTGTGAATACCCGGATTTGCAAGGGCTTCGTAAGAAGTGCCTTCGGTTCTGTTCGAACCCGGAACAGACTTGTATGGTTACATGTCTGACATTACACTTTGAGATATTAAGCCGATTTCTTTCAAATACATTTCTGTTTGGTGATGGAGAATTTATTCTCTTAGCTTAACACCCTTCTCTGAGACGTACGAGCTCAGAGGTTATGTAGTTGAAATTTATCAGCGATATATTCCCAATTTGGTAATGTGATATGCTGAGTGTTGCTGTGTGATGATCATTGTTTGATCATTTGTGATATGATCATTTGTTTGATCATTTATCTTTGTGATCATTACTTTGATCATCTGTTGACCCAAAGCATGGCTTTGTGACAAAGCGTAGCTTTGTGGACGAGACTTCGTCGAACCTCACACCTTGGAATGGTCGAAACAGGAAAGATGCAGCAAGGCTATTAGGGGTAGCGCCCCTTAGGGTATGTACATTCCTTCTGGATAGAGGTGGTATCATGGTATGGAGCTTAAGTACTTAATCTATGTGGTTGCTGCAAATTTATTTCTTTGTGGTTGTTGGTTGACGGGATCCCAGATAAAGGTTGGTTACAACCGGGGGATGGCATACTCGTGTCAGTAGTTACCCAGTTAGGGGTAACCCGGCCTTGTGTTGGCAGAGATCCGGTTAGGTTCTTGGGACGTCATTCCAGAGGCGTTTCCATGTGGCAATGGGAAGTTCCTTGGCCTGACCATTTGTTGGAAATCCAAACAAAACAATACGAACCTTGTACGGTTTTAGTTGTAGAACCTGCCATCTAATATGGTAGCTATAGTAGGCATACTATAATGGTACCTATGCTGGCTAAGATTTATATTGTACTTTCGAAATGTTTTCCTCACTATGCACTAATAATAATATCCAAAATGTTTTGTTTTGTGTAGTAAGCATCTTTAACTATCATAAGAAGAAATCTCCTCCAAGTTTGCATTTGCATTGTGTGTGTGGCGGGTGGTCTTATGTTAGTTTCATTTTCTAAAAGCATTGCGAATTGACTTTAAAATTTTCTTGCTGTTTGTTTTTAAAGATAAACTATTTTTGTTGCTCACACCAGTCCCATGACTGATTCGGAGTTTATTGTTTCTTTCCTAAACTCTGGGTGCTCAAAATTTTCTACACGAGCAGTCTAGAGTTAGGTCTTTCAGATAGTCAGGATTAGTAGATTTTCTGGAGCTAGTTCAGTCTTTGGATATGGACTGCATGTGCTTATCTTGGTGTATCGTTATTGGGAGTTCGAGCTATTTCTAGATTGGTGCTTTGGAGATGGAGATTATCCGCTGCCGGTGTTATCTATTTTCTTTTCGGTTGCTATTTCTTGTATCATATCTCTGATGTATATTGATATTCATTTTATCACTCTGTTGTTTCAGATATTGTATCAGTGTTGTATATCAATGTATTATTCATTTCTTCCGCTGTGTTGTTTACTTAACTGTGTTATAAGCTCCGGTGACTCGGATTTGAACGGTCGAATCTACGGCATTCGAGTACGATGTAAAGTATGGATGTCGATTTTCGAACGCGAATATTCGTATCGTTACATTTGGTATCAGAGCTAAGGTTGAACTTTAGCTCAGGAGTATAACACATTAAGTAGCTCATTAGAGATAGGGTGAAGTATACCCTAGAATGAGTATTCCTAAGATATCCGTCTGAATGCCTTAGTAAATTCTCTTACTATCCACTGATAGTGAGTATGAGTGCATGAAGAGGATGAGATAGGGGACAATGGTCAATACCCTACAACAGTGGAAATAATTCTCTATCAATTTTCTTTGATTCGATTCCAAATTCTTTTCATTTCTTCGTACCAGCTACAAGAAGAAGTTTCGGTGTGATGATGGCTCTACGAACCGTCGTAGGAAATCCTTACTTCGTATTTTCATCAGTTTCTTATCAGTTTTGGATTTAAACCTTATTGAATACGAATTTGAAATTTGGAATTAAAATTTTAAATGAATTGGAAATTTTAAATTGAGTTAAATTGATTAATAGAATATGAGGATTAATTTTGAATAGTATCGATAAAACGATTTCGTTTGAAACCAAATTTTGAAATTCTATTGTAATTTCTTGTGAATACCAAAGTCCAAAGGGGAACAAATTGGTATGTATTCTGAGATATTCCGACTTGAGTTTAGAATTCATATCTTAAGTTTGAGGAATTATAGGAGATCGAATCTGTCTATCTCTGTGTTGTTTTCGTGCTTGCGAATTTCGAGGACGGAATTCTTTTTAAGGGGGGAAGTCTGTAACGATCCCGAATTTTAAATATATTTAAATTGATAATCAAATTAATTTTTGAATAAAAAATTATAAATCCAATTGATAAATCGAAGCGAGTTTCCCCGAATCCAAATAAATTTGGTATAAATCATTTAAATTTAAAAATATTTTAAATATTGTATATATGTGAATATATATGTATTTGCGCATATATGAGTAAATTTGAGATTATAAATAATATATATATGTATATACATTTGATTTGAATTGTAAATG
Source organism: Allium fistulosum (assembly GCA_030737815.1). Lineage (NCBI taxonomy): Eukaryota > Viridiplantae > Streptophyta > Magnoliopsida > Asparagales > Amaryllidaceae > Allium > Allium fistulosum. The sequence continues at coordinate 59,237,757 of CM060906.1, forward strand.
AATGGTTTAATAATAAATTATAATAATAAATATTACAATTGATGGTTAATGATAATTTGAATTAATAAATTTAATATAAAACAATAAATATTAAAGTAAAATAAATAATTGAGTTATAAATAGAGATGAATAAATAAGGGATAAGTTATAAAAAGTAAAGTTAAAAATAAACATTTAAAATTAGAAATAGAAATTAGAATATATATATATATGATGAATTATAAATTATGAAGTAAATGAAATTAGACGAATTTCAAATAACACATAAACTATAAAAAATAAATATTGTAAAATATAAATACAAAATAATACAAATAAAATGAATACATTTAATAAATTTTAACAACATATTAAATATAAAAATACATAAGATAAATTATATAGTTATAAATAAAAGCCAACAACATATTAATGAATTTTGTAAAATAGAAAATAATAATACAAACATATATTCATGTACAAGCCTCATAAATGCAGCTACCAAAACAAAGCTCTCAGCCGAGACAAGTAGATAAAAAGAAAAGAGAAATCTTTTTAGCCAAGACAACAAACAAATAAAATATGGTAAGTTGTACATAAGGTAATTAATGCAACATACCTCATGCATTTAATGCAAGATCATCTCAGCCCATACTGAAGTGAAACTATCAGCCTACAAACCTATTTTTAATACCCTGTACAAACATGTAATACCAGGTAACACGCTCTATACATTTAAACCCTATATATCAACCTTCTTTATCATCATTTCGTCCATTTTCAAAACTGAGGGTAGCATCATCTACAACTTTAACAATACAAAACAACTCAGCAATACAAAGATTCAAGATTTAGTTTTAATGTGAAACAAACAACCTGATCAAGTTTTGAATCTGGAAAATCAAAGCTCGGACCAAATCAAAACAACATGATCTGTTCTTCTTCCAAAAACTGTGAGTAAACTTCTAAAAATAAATCAGTATTATATCTTGAAGCATGTTTGAATGTTTTTAAATGTGTTTTTCATGTATATAAATTATGTGCAAATATCTGTGCATATCTGTATAAACAGATATATATATTCTCTGTTAGTTTACAGGCTCTAGTTCATCTAATAAAATTCATATCTTCTTATCCAAACAAAATTAGATTATGGTTTCTATATGAAAAATGTTTGGGTGTGTGTAATATCATTTTTTTTAAAATAGATTCAAGAGTGTTTGTTGAGTACTTATTTATAAAATGATAACTCACAGTAATAATCAAAAGTAAGTCAAAAATCGAAGGTCTGGAATTCAAGTTTTGATGTTACAATCAGATTTGTATTACAAAATAATGATTTTTGATAAACATTTTAGAATTTTTAAGCGAGTATTCACGGAGAACTTTCGAGTTGAACGGAAATGACACTTTGGTCAAATTCCGTCGAACGACGAGATGAAATTCGTCGTGCTTGGGTCAGGTGTTAGTTCGAGCACCAAGGATCGTTGGAAAAAATACAAGAAGATTTTAAATTCACCATAGTTTGAGATTTGAATTAAACTAGGGTTTAAGTCATGTTTTAGTTGGCGTCGGGAAATTGGTTACTGCGTCATCAGTGATGCATTGGGTTTCATCGCACGTGGGGGGATGGTGGCACGATGGTGTGACGTTGCTTTGGACAAAAGTATGGAGGCTCCGGTGAGCTTGGTTGTTGGGGCGAAGGGGTTTTTGTCGGCCAATTTTGGTTCCAGTCGGGTCGACGAGCTTTATTTTGATTAACGCCGTTATTGGGTGGTTTGGGTGCTCAGGCGAGATGTGGAAATCTTCGATGATGGATGGGTATTGTCGACCATGATCGGAGACACTTCGATCATGTGTGCACGTTCACATGTGCATATCTGCTCTCAGGCGAAGTTAGGTTGGAGAAGATGAAGTTATACTCGGAGACGATCTTGAATAGGTACAGTGTTTGACTCGAAGCAGAGAACGTTAGTCTCGGGTTTAACTTCGGGAAGATGGGTTTCTGGCTCGAGAGAATGGCATGGTAGCTTGGGTTTGTTTTGAGTGCGTACGAATGTGACTGGGAGCAGTTTTAGCATAACAAAACAAAGTTAAAAATATTTAACAAAATAAAGGAATAGGACTTTACAAAAGTTTTTAAGTTTAAAAATAAGGAATGATAATTAATTGAGGAATAATTAATTAAAGTAATTAATTAAAGATAGCTAATTAAATGGTGAATTAAATAATTAAGGGTTACTTATTTAATAACTTATGGTTGATGAATTTATTATTTAAGGTTAATTAATAAATGATTAAAGAATAATTAATCAAAATGATTTGTAATTTATCAATGTTGATTAACCAGGATTAGTAATTCATAAGAAATTAATTTGATTTGAATTAATCAGACAATTAACTGACCTTACTTATGAATGCTTGGATTCTATTGAATGTGAATTGTTTGATATCCCTGATATATTCTGATTTGTGTTGTGATCTGTAATTTATTTATCTGGGATAAATGTAATTGATTATCTACGATGTATATATATCTGTGATTTGTGAATGGACGATAATCGTTATAGTTTATATCGCTTATCAACTATATTTCTGTGTTTTAATCTGTGATGATTGAATGATGTTGCACTATTGTGTGTGAAACCCCTAGACTACACCATACACACACAAATATGGATTTCACGTGGAAATCGGTTAAGTCACAGATGATTTAAAGTTAATAATTTTGAAATTGAAATTTTTAATTTCAGTTGATTTTGGAAATGGATTTGGGTTAAATGTTAAAGCTTTTGAAAAGGTGTTTTCAAAGATAAAAACTATTTTGAGTAACTTGGTAAAATTTCCAATTTAAATAATTTAATTTGAATTTGAATTCAAAATAAGGAATTGAATTCCATGTTTGGAAATTACGGTTAAAAATGTTATAAATGTGTTTATATGAAATTAAACCATTTTAAAAGTATGATTTTGAGAATTTGGATTTAACCCAAGAACCTTAACTCGTATGAATGAATCAGATTTCCAAAATGAAAACTGTTTGTTTTAAAAGAATAAAAGCTTTTAGATAAGAAATGAAATTCCAGTTTAATTCAAAGGAATTTCAAGATTAAATTTAAAAATGGTTTTCCAAGTTATGAATGAATTCTTTTTTAAAGCTATGAATTAAATCTGTTTATTTTTAACAGATTTAAAATGATGTTTTGTTAAACCATTCAAAATGGAAATTGATTTGGAAAATCTGTGAATGAATTTTTGTGAAAACTGAGTGAACTTTGTGAATTAAATCTTTTATTTAAAAGATTTAAATGGTAATGTGTTTAAACAATTTGAAGGAAAGTTTTGGGTAATAAATTGTGACTTAATTGAAATCCCATTATCCATTTGTTTTTGAATATTACGCTCACTATTCGGGTTAGACGGGAAAAGACCTTTGTGTCATATAACCCATTCCGAATAGTGATACGTCGTATATGGATAGCATTTGAAGACCGGGTGTTTGCGAGAACGATAGGATAACCTATCGATTGTCTCTGCACTGGGTCGCTCCTGGTATAGAGATCCCCTAAGTGATGGGAAATCCGATCGGGATTGTGAATACCCGGATTTGCAAGGGCTTCGTAAGAAGTGCCTTCGGTTCTGTTCGAACCCGGAACAGACTTGTATGGTTACATGTCTGACATTACACTTTGAGATATTAAGCTGATTTCTTTCAAATACATTTCAGTTTGGTGGCGGAGAATTTATTCTCTTAGCTTAACACCCTTCTCTGAGACGTACGAGCTCAGAGGTTATGTAGTTGAAATTTATCAGCGATATATTCCTAATTTGGTAATGTGACATGCTGAGTGTTGTTGTGTGATGATCATTGTTTGATCATTTGTGACATGATCATTTGTTTGATCATTTATCTTTGTGATCATTACTTTGATCATCTGTTGACCCAAAGCATGGCTTTGTGACCAAGCGTAGCTTTGTGGACGAGACTTCGTCGAACCTCACACCTCGGAATGGTCGAAACAGGAAAGATGCAGCAAGGTTATTGGGGGTAGCGCCCCTTAGGGTATGTACATTCCTTCTGGATAGAGGTGGTATCATGGTATGGAGCCCAGGTACTTAACCTATGTGGTTGCTGCAAATTTATTTCTTTGTGGTTGTTGGTTGACGGGATCCCGAATAAAGGTTGGTTACAACCGGGGGATGGCATACTCGTGTCAGTAGTTACCCAGTTAGGGGTAACCCGACCTTGTGTTGGCAGAGATCCGGTTAGGTTCTCGGGACGTCATTTCAGAGGCGTTTCCATGTGGCAATGGGAAGTTCCTTGGCCTGACCATTTGTTGGAAATCCAAACAAAACAATACGAACCTTGTACGGTTTTAGTTGTAGAACCTGCCATCTAATATGGTAGCTATAGTAGGCATACTATAATGGTACCTATGCTGGCTAAGATTTATATTGTACTTTCGAAATGTTTTCCTCACTATGCACTAATAATAATATCCAAAACATTTTGTTTTGCGTAGTAAGCATCTTTAACTATCATAAGAAGAAATCTCATCCAAGTCTGCGTTTGCATTGTGTGTGTGGCGGGTGGTCTTATGTTAGTTTCATTTTCTAAAAGCATTGCGAATTGATTTTAAAATTTTCTTGCTGTTTATTTTTAAAGATAAACTGTTTTTGTTGCTCACACTAGTCCCATGACTGATTCGGAGTTTATTGTTTCTTTCCTAAACTCTGGGTGCTCAAAATTTTCTACACGAGCAGTCTAGAGTTGGGTCTTTCAGATAGTCAGGATTAGTAGATTTTCTGGAGCTAGTTCAGTCTTTGGATATGGACTGCACTTGCTTATCTTGGTGTATCGTTATTGGGAGTTCGAGCTATTTCTGGATTGGTGCTTTGGAGATGGAGATTATCCGCTCCTAGTGTTATCTATTTTCTTTTCAGCTGCTATTTCTTGTATCATATCTCTGATGTATATTGATATTCATTTTATCACTCTGTTGTATCAGATATTGTATTAGTGTTGTATATCAGTGTATTATTCATTTCTTCCGCTGTGTTGTTTACTTAACTGTGTTATAAGCTCCGGTGACTCGAATTTGAACGGTCGAATCTACGGCATTCGAGTACGATGTAAAGTATGGATGTCGATTTTCGAACGCGAAAATTCATATCGTTACAATAGTATTATCCAGTAATACTCTTTGTTAATGTGGGTCTCGGGGTGGGGCGTCACAGCTTGCTCTGATACCAAGCTGTGATGTCCCACCATGATACCCACATTAACAAAGAATATTACTGGGTAATATTGTATGCTAATGCGGAGAATAGGGCTGGTTAGGAGTGACCATCTATAGCCTTGTCTTAAACATCTATTAAATACGTCGATTAAATGCTCAATTTTTTTTCTATCTCAAGTGGATCGACATATCCAATAAATGCTTAATACAAAACTATAGGTGGCTAACGGATCTATCAGAACAAAATACAACAACTAAAATGTACATCACATCACATAACAGTAAACAGAAGATATATACACATATATACAGATACATCCCCAATACAATACAAAATGATACATCACAAGTGGTTCGAAGACTACACTATATACAACGAGTCAAAAATATATATCAGAGTCAAGCAAAAGGCTACAACTACACAAAAAGGGAATAAGCTGATATCCATACGGATGCATCAAAGTAAAGCTAAGTCCAAAAGCAGGTATCTAACCTGAAACAACTCGGTCTGACCCGAGTATAAAATACATGAGTCAGTCTAGCTAAATATCATCTTAATAAGAATAAATGATAATATGAGCATAAGGTAAAGAGGTGATAATTCCTCTCGAATGAAAAGAAACAATAGGAAGACCATGCCCATAACTTAAGTGAACTAATATCACTTAAGTGTATAAAACCTCGAAAGAGGTAACTCAAAGGCAATATTCAACTGAGAATCATAAACGCCTCATATCATCGGCGAAATCCCAAAAACAACTAAAATGGTTTCTCAAACCCATAACTCCAAAATAGGAGAAATCCCAAATCACAAATCTCGTCTAAATGGCAAACACAAATATGTTCTCAAAATAAAGTAATCCCAAAACTCAAATACGCCCCATCTCATCGGCTTGTATATAAATCTCAAAAACGCCAAGTGATGGCAATAAAATTCAAAATATAAATAGAACTTAACTAAGAGTTCGAAACTCTAAATGTAATCACCATATAGTCGATACTGTAGCACTCAGGCTAACTAAATAACTCAACAAAGGCGACTATGGTGAAAAAAATTTTAAATCATCAAAATTCTAGAAATCATCACAAAAAATCTAGAAATCCTCAATATAAGAAATATGACCCAATAGCCCAATAAAAGTCCAACGACTATAAATGAATAATGGACCCAACAACCCAAATACAGCCCAGCGGCTATATATAAAGAAAGGACCCAACAACCCATTTGTAGCTACAAACAAAGAATGGACCCTACAGCCCAATAAAAGCCCAACAACTATAAATGAAGAAAGGACCCAACAGCCCAATCTATGGCCTAACAGCCTGCCAAGTACTATGTACAAGAGACCCCCGGCCTCATTTAGGACCCATCAGTCCATGTTTAGCACAACAGCTATGTATATAAATATATGTACACGTAGAACCCAACAGCTCAAATACTGGCAATACCTCGTGAATGTGTCACAAACTCTCAGATAGGAATCCGAAAAGTGATAGCAGTGCGTCCCATACCACACATTCTCACTTAACAGTTTACTAACCGCTAGTCAATGCCACATTAGAAAACATCATCATCAAAATCATAAATCTCAGAAAACTCATAACTTGCCTCATCTCATCGGCAAGTAGAAAAGACATCGTGATGGTTCCCATCGATCATAACTCATAAAAATAGGAGATCTCAAACCTCGAAACTCGCCATAGAATGGCAATCACAAATACTAACCGAAGGTCTAGAACTTCAGTAGATTCAAATGAATAAGTCCAGAATTAATCGAAAAAGTAAACTCACGTGTCTCATACCACGTGTTTTACTAAATCATTTAATTCTCTTTCTCATATGCTTGAATAGTGCAAAATAGTGTATTTTATATATAAAATAATTTGCTGGAGAAAACACTACAATAAAAGAGGCATATTACAACAGTGGAACACGGTTGTAAAAGATATATTACAACGGTGGAACCACGGTCGTATTTTAAGAAGTTGTAAAAGGCTATCAATTTTTTACAACTGTGTTCTTTAGTTGCATATAATCATTGTGATATTGTATATTACAACTGTTTCTTACCCTTGCAAATAACCATTTTACAACTGTTGGTAACTCTTGTAGATATGTAACATTTTGTGCTGTAGCAGGTATGACAACTGCTGGATAACTGTTGTAGTTATCTACTACATTTGTTATTCACAGTTGCAATTAATCTTTTTACAACAGTTGATAGCAGTTATAGATTGTAACATTCGTCGTATAGCAGGTATGACAACTACGTGGCCACCGTTGTAGTTATTCCTACTACAAGTGTTATACGCAGTTGCAGTTTAGTATGTTCTGCGACCTCCTCCACAGTTGTAATATACTTTAATTACAACCACATCATTTGCAATTTAAACCCAAAAATATAATTGCATGCACCATTTAATAATTTACCAAAACTATAAATATACATAACTGAATCAAATTCATTTATAAATATTAATATTTATATAATTCTAACAAAACACAATACATACCAAATAAAACAATCTAAAGTATTCGTTCACATCACCAACTAAAACAGTACCAAAACAACATTCTCACATAACCATTCCAAAATAGGATACAACACAAAATACATAAGAAAGATAAAGTTTTGTATCGCAAAACACATACCCTAAGGAAATACACTAGTCGAAGGCAACGAAGTCTTTATGCCAAGCCACGGTCGATCCAACTGCTTCTCTAATAGTACACATCTCGAAACTCGGCCTCCACAAGAAAGCTTCCGGATCCACCGCCACATCAACCCAAACTTTACAACCATCTGGTCCTAGGTTTTTAAAATGCACCAAACAATCAGGATCAGTGGATACTACCATTCCTTCTACAACAACTTGCTTATGCCAACTCAATATTTTACATTTTCCGACCTCAATTCCAGCATGCCTTGCATCCCGTTTAGGCCGTTCTTCAACAGTCAGAGTATTTCTCTCACGGTGTGACTGCACAAAAATAATTTACGAATACATTAGACTATTTATGGTATATGTATAACATCAACTAAAAATGTGGACAGAATAGCACAAACCTCTGTATAACATCAACAAAAATATGTTTTGCTCCAGAAATTAAACAAGAAGCATAAAGACTGAAGCATAAAGACAATTTTTCCTTTACAAAAGCATTCCACTCTTCAACGCTCTTTATATTATCTGGTTTTAAGTCTACTACTCTATAAGTAGAGTCGGGACAGGTGGACGCTTTTTTGATAGCTGCAACTAATCTTGATTTCGACTCCTTCCATCGTTGTCCCGGTATCATTAACAAGTAATCCTTGTACACTTTATCCACCTTGAATCTCGACTGCACAACAAGAATACATAGAATATTAAACAAATACTGCAATGCCATTGTTATTAAGCACACAAATCCTTAAATGTTGCAAATGTCCAAGTGATTGAAAATAATAATTCTGTTCATTGTTCAATGTTTAAAATAAACCAAGTGATCAGTTAAGTGATTAGTTGGGAATAACATGTTAGGTTTTAGCAGAACAAATACTAAAGAAGTCTGAAATCAGTATAAAATGGTCGCTATCAGTTACAGAATTATACAAAGGATTTAAACAGTACCTAAGCGATAAACAGTCAAAACAAAATAAAATGGCAGCACAATGTCACTATTACAAACAGTTCACATGAGGAACCTAGACATACAACCATACAAAATGATTAAAATATGCTAAATCTTGACAGGATCAAACGAAATAGAAGATAATAGAATTTAGCAACAAAAATCTTCTAAAACGACATCTGAACATAAAATTTCCATACTAAAGATGCAGCTGGTTAGAATATGCCCAATTTAGAAATACAATAACATATTTGATGGAACTGATTGACAAAATAACAGTGAAACAATTTGATAATTAACTGATTAGAATATGCACTACTGATTTTTTTATTTATTTTCACCCATCATCAGAACGAAAGTTAATATATTTGAATGGACCAGGCAATACTATATCTATTTATTTATGAGATAAAAATACACATTCGTACCAAGAATGAAGTGAAAACTGCAAAGAATGCCCCAAATCCTAAGATAACAGAATACCGAACTCCTTGATTCAAGACTGCTTTTCCCTCAAAAAAGCTGCTTTGCCTGACGCACTCTCCACCAACTAAAGAATAATATTGTGCGGAGAAGCCTAGTGGCGGACATGATCTCATTGTCGCACCAAAAAATAAATTTTCTATGCAAGTTCAACTCAATTATGAGGAATGGTGATATAATTTATAGCTATTGATAGTTTGCTTGATGGAGATGGAAAGCTTATATAAAGTCAAGTGCTGACTTTGGAAGTATATTCCAACTGGGGCCTATGATGACTGTTTTCCGGAGATTCTATGGTTCTACTTGTGAATATTAGATACAAACTATGATCAGGATGATGCCGTATAATTCTAAGTTGCTTGATTGAAAAATAAGCAAATTGAGATTGGTAGACTTTGGATCCTGGTGGGGTATTATAGAGATAGTCTTCGATGCAAAGTGTTATATCTATAATATACAGTTGTCCGATTAATAAAATAATGGTAATCAGTCATGAAATATTTTGTTTATCATCTTCATGAATTTAGTAATATTGTGTTCTACTTCTAAGAATTAGCGGAGGAAGTTAGTAGTTGTTCAAAGTTTTCTTTTATTCGCAATAGATTTTACTTACTTTTAAACCAATTCTCAATAAATAAAAATGAAACAGCCACCTCCACTTTGTTGTTGTGTTGGGCATTATACATCAATCAAAATCCAAAGAACTGATGTAAAGATAACAAAGGCAGGCAAAAGCAGCAAGTTATAAAAAATTTGTGGAGGTTAACCATAGCTTAGTCAGTTAATTTGTTACCGACATTATTGCGAGCTACAAAATTTGGATGACAGCCAATTACAGCTTATGGCACAAATTTTGGATGACAGCCAATTACCGACATTAAATACCAAGAAACAGTTCATGACAACAACTTGCATGAATTACCAAGAAACAGAACGCCAATTACAATAAATACTAACGATGAAACTAATTACCTGAATACAAGTCCATAGATCATCCCCCAATTCATCGTCGACTTTCTTCCATTTGCTAATGGTCATTGGCACCATCTCCCTTGCTAGAACACCAATATATGATGACAAATGCTTGGAATTGGGACCTATGGCTTGTCCTAGTTCATTAAACTCTACTTCCAGCTTCTCACTCGGTAACATAGCAAATGATTTCAACATTGTCCTCCCTCTCTTTTTTCTAGGTTTCTTCAATGTATAACCTTCACCAGAATCTGATGGAAGCTGGCTTGGAGTGACATCTGAGGGGGTTGAAGTATTTATAGGGTTGCTTGCGGGTGGAGGAGGGGGTTGTATCGAGTTTGTAGTATGGACAGGGCTGCTAGTGGGTGGAGAAGGAGGCTGTATCGGGTTTGTAGTATGGATAGGGCTGCTAGTGGGTGGAGGAGGGGACTGTATCGAATTTGTAGTATGACCAGGGTTGCTTCCAGGTGGACGAGGGGGCCGTATTGGGTGTTCAGTATGCTTTCGGGGAGATCTTCTTACAGCACAATTTAAATCCCGAAGCGAATTAGCAACATCAAGATGGTCACCTTGGATTTCGTTGATTCTAACACCATCAGCCCTCTCATCAGCAGCACGAAAAGCTGCAAGTGCAGCAAGATTTTGCCTCTTTGCTCGTTTGATCGCTGTCTTTGAGCTCTGAAATATCAAAATTGAAGTCAGTGAAATACATGCTAACATAAGCGACATATGATAGTACAGAAAGTGCAGTTAATAATCAATAAAAACTGCCAAAGTAAAAAGGATTTATAAAGGTGAGATACAATACACTTTACTCCCTCTTCTCTTTCTTTCTTGAAGCTACATACTCTGATTTTCATGTCGCAGTTGGTTATTAACTATTGAAGACTTACTGGAGTTTGCTCGATGAACTGAGAATCATCGGGCCAGGCAATATGTGATAGTGGTTGTTTGATAACAAAAAGTATGAGGAAACAAGGTAGCAATAGTATAGAGATTGCTAAATATAAAAATAGGCTTTCATATCCCTCCATGCCTAATTATGAAGTATGGAAAAAAACAATGAAGGTGTTTTGGGTGGATTTGCTGAATAAAAGATTTTAAAGGTGAGATGACAGAGATCATGGACCTTGTGTGATAAATAGAGGTGCCATGGTCCAGTGATTATATAGTTATGATATATAAATCTAAAAAGAAAGCATTTACTAACAATGTTAAATGGAAACTTTTAACAGATCAATTTTTCATAGAAACATTGTGAAAGTAGCACGAAATGTATCCTACAATCATTACTTTACACTATAAAATAAGATATTTTGAATACCTCTCCGTCATGTTGCTCCCTCTTCCCCATTGATACTACAAGTTCACTCTTCTTCTACTAAGTGATCGACCTATAAAAAAACATAATAATTTACAAAGAATTAGAAGTATATGGAAAACACTAGCAGTAATGAATGGTTACCGGAAGCCTTTTCAAAGACACAAATTCAAAAAATGAGAGCTGAAATAGCATATGAGCTATTTGATAGTAACAAGTATATGCCAAATCAGAATCGAACAACAACCAAACCGATCAAAATCAAAACCAAATCAAAATAATATAATTGATTGTTTGCAGTTTAAAAATTAGAAATAAACGAAAATACCTATATAAGCGGCAACGGAGGCGACGACGATTACAGTTAGGGTTTGCAATCGGCAACGGAGGCGAGCACGATCTAGCTTCGTCGATGGTGACAACAGCGGGCACAACGGGGTTCAGATGTGACGATGGCGACGACGGCGAGGGCGTTGCGGGGTTTACCTTTCGTTGGCGAGCGGCGAGTGTTGAGCGGGATTGGATTAGGTTTTCCAAATGTTGGGAGTGAATTCTTTTGCACGGGAATAAAAGTTAATTAGAAAGTTCAGCGGGAAGGAAAGAAATGTTGGAGGGAACGTTGATTTTCACATGACACTCGTTTTTTCTTTTGCACGGACTTGTTACAACTATTCAACAACTTCGGATCACAGTGGTTACAAACAAATATAACAACTGATACCGAAAGGGCAGTTGTTCCAGATGTATATTACAACTGTCAAAAATACACAGTTGTTACAAAATGCATATTACAACTGTCCGCTTATGCCAGTTGTAAATAAAAAGTTGTAATATAGCTGTTTTGTTGTAGTGAAATAAGTTTTTAAAATAATTTTCTGAAATCGTTTTTGAAAAACAATCTTTGAAATTCCCTTATTATAGAGAATATATAGTTTTTATAGCTTGAAAATAATTTAAAAATATTATATAATAATTGTTTCAAACCAATTTATTTTAAAAATTATTTCAAAATTATTTGGAAAATCCCGTGCTCGAATCAAAGAGAAACATCGAAAATTCTCAAAAACCAACATTCGAATTCAACTAAAAAACGATTCAATTTGAATCCCAAATTCACCAAAATCTTGGCTAGCCTATTGATAGGCATCATGGCCTTAAAGATCATTCAAAAACATCACACAAACAAGCAACAGAAATGAGCAAAAGGAGCTAGAATTAACACAAGACAAGAGAAAAGTGCTCAGCCAAATGCACTATGCCAGGTTGACCTGGGGGTCGACCTTGTGGTCCATAGGTCGACCTATGTGAGTGCCAGGTCGGCCCTAAGGTTGACCTGTATATCCCCCTGGTCGACCTGGTTCACGCGACTTTGAACAGGAGTTTTTCTGGCTTCATTTTGGTTTTCAAGCATTGATTTCAAGCAGCAAACGAAAGAATTAAGTTACGAAATTTTGCATGCATATACTACAACATCTAAACTATGATTCGAAAAAGATCCGGCAGCAATTCATTACCGGATTTTGAAGTTATTAACATGCAAAGAAGCAACTAAAATCAGATTTTCACAGAGAAGAAACAGCTACAAGAAATTTCTACAAAAGCTAAGTTTTACACAAATTTTGGCTTTAATCTGCTTCATTTCAGTTAGAAGATGTGAGTTTAATACTCATCTTGCAATTGTAGAGCAAATTCTCGGATTTATAGCTGAAAGGTGAGAGCTTGTTGCTTGAATTGGCTTCAAAGGTCTGTAAAAACTAAGAACAGAAGCATGCAAAGAGAAAACTACAGTTAACAGAGAACTCAATTTCTTAAGACTAGATTTTGATGAAATATTTGTATTTTGGAGTTGATTACCTATTGAATTCTCTTTAATTTGATAAAAACAACAATTTTTAGTTGAAGAAGATGGAGGTTTTGCCTTAGATTAGAAAATAAGTTTTTATAAAAACAGTGTGTCCCAACATCATCGTGATGGTTGTTTGAATTAAAATGAGTGAAATATGATTTTTATTTAGTGAAAGCGCAATAATTCTTGTAATTATTGCTAAGTGCTTCTTTTAATAATTTTTTTAAAAAGAAGTATTTGTTTTAAAATGTTGTTTATTTAACTAAAAAGGTGAAATTTGATTTGAAAATAAGTTTTTTATAAAAATGATGTTAAAATGGTTTGTTATATTTTATTTACACAAGAAATTATTTTTGTGTAATTTTTGAAGTTAAAAATGATGATTTATGAAAATATTTTTGTAAATTGGTTATTTATTTAAAAATGAGAGTTTTTGATAATAAAATATTTTTATAATTTAAATTATCTTTTTATATGTTGCAAATATTTTATTCAACATAGAAATGGGTTTGTATAAATTTATTTTGAAGGATACTTGTGTAAAAGCGTTGTTTTGTTAAAATACATAGTGTATTTGTGTATTTTGGTGATAATTAATTACTTTGGGATAATTAAATCTTTTATTTGGGTTCAAGCCCATTTATTTTCCTTAGCCTGTTGAGAGAAGTGAGAAACATCTCTTCTTCCTTAAGTACGTTCATTTACTGTAAACTGAAAACAGAAAGAAGAAACTTACCCTATTTTCAAATATAAAGCTCCAATCTCACTTCTTTCACCAAATTTACTGTTTTAATCAACTTATAGCTAATTTACTACAGGTAATCGATTCCAAAACTTAGTCTTTTCATCAAAAATCTAATTGTGAATTGGGTTGTCTGTAACTGTTATCTCTTTGCTTGCATGTTTTTGTTTTAAGGATTTACAAGTCTTTGAAGCCAATTCAAGCAACAAGCTTCCATCTTTCAGCTATAAATCCAAGTATTTGCTCTGCAATTGCAAGGTGGGTATCAAAACTCACAAATCTAGCTGAAGCAAAGCTTCAAATGCCAAAATCTGTACAAAATTTGCCTCTGTATATTGATTTTCCTATAGTGTTTTTGTTCTGTGAAAAACTGTTTCTGTTGCCACTTTGCATGTCATTTTCTCTCAATTTCGGCAACGAAATGCTGCCGGATTTTCTTCTATTGATGGTTCATGCGTTGTAGTTTAAGTGTGGAAAATTTCATAGCAAAACACATTCGTTTGATGCTTGAAAACTGCACTGCAAAATCAATACGAGCACCGAAATTTAGCCTGCACAACATCGCGTGGTCTAGGTCGACCACTATTTTCCCTGATCGACCCAGAAGCCCCTTAGGTCGACCCTAGGGTCGACCTATGGGAGTTTTAGCTCGACGCCCAGGTCGACTTGGGGAGTTACGTTTTCTGCCTTGTGTTTTTTTTTGTTTCTGCCTTGTTCCAGCTTGCTTTTCCGACTTCCTGCTCTATATATTTGTGATATTTCTGATGTGTTTCATGGCTATGATGCCTATCAATAGGCTAGCCAAGATTTTGGTGAATTTAGGATTCAAAATGAATCGTTTTTGAATTGAATTTGAATGTAGGTTTTTGTGAATTTTCGGTGTTTTCTCTTGATTTTGAGCACGGGATTTTCCAAATGATTTTGAAATCATTTTTAAATAAATTGGCTATGGAAATTATTATTATATAATATTTTTAAATTATTTTCAAGTTATAAAAACTATATATTCTCTATAATAAGGGAATTTTCAAAGAGTGTTTTCAAAGTCGATTTCGAAAAATGGTTTTAAAAGCTTGTTTTATCAAATAAATTGTTTTATATATAAAATACACGTTTTTGCACTATTCGAGCGAATGAGAAGGAGAATTAAACGATTGGGTAAAACATATGGTATGGGACACGTGCGTTTATCTTTTCGGTTAATTCCTGACTTGTTTGATCGTTTTAACCTTCGGGTCGTAATTACCAATGAGATGAGGCAAATATTTTTACTGCTTTTTGGTGTGGCATCGGCTAGCAGTTAGAAAACCGTTAAGTGCGAATGTGTGGTATGTGACGCACGTTAACACTTTTCGGGTTTCTATCTGAGAGTTTGTGACACATTTGTCTAAGAGACGTATTTGCTAGTACTGGACCTTCGGGTCATTTGTCCTTGGGATGTTTGTCTAAGAGACGTTTGTCATTGCAATGTGTTTGTTCTTCGGAATGTTTGTCTAAGAGACGTATTTATTTGTCCTTCGGGACGTTTGTCTAAGAGACGTGGTGCCTTATTTTTGTGAGAGCAGTACTTGGCTGGCTTCGGCCATAAGCACGTGCTATATCTTTGAGATGGTTTCTTTGTGATTTTCCAAGTGCATCGCCTTTTACATTATTGGCCATTTGAGCCGCTTGAGATATCATATATACGGCAATTACATCTTTGGAAACTTGAACTCCTTATCGAGTTCTATATTTGATATTTGAGTTTGTCAACACTTGGCGTTTACTTTGAGATTTGAGACTTGCCATTCTTGGCGTTTATTTGAGGTTCTAATCTCTTTTTGGAGATATACATACATACATATATATATATATATATATATATATATATATATGATTGCGGTTATGGCGTATTTTCGAGATTTGAAATTTCTCTAATTTGAGAATATATAATTGAGATTGCCTTTTTATGGCGCGTTTGAGTTTGGGATTCCTCCTTTTTAGAAGTCATGGTTTCTCTAAACCATTATTGTGGTTTTGGGATTATGCCGATGATATGAGGCATGCTTATGCTTGTTGTTTAATGTTGAGTTATCCCTTTCGAGACTATGTGTGCTTAGAGACACTTCATCACTTGAAGTAACCACATGTACTTAGAATTATTTCTTCTCATTTGAGAAGAAATATCACCCTTTTTCTTATGCATCATATTATTAATTATCCTTATTAAACTGGTATTTTAGCTAGAATGACCCGTGTATTTTATACTCGGGTCAGACTGAGTTGTTTCAGGTTAGATACCTGCTTTTGGACTTAGCTTCGCTTTGATGCTTCCGCTTGGATATCTTTTTATCACACTTTTGTGTAGACTTGTAGTCCTTTTTGTATGACTCTGATATGTATTTTTTGACTCGTTGTATATAGTGTAGTCTTCGAACCACTTGTGATGTATCATTTTGTATTGTACTGGAGATATATATGTATATATGTATATATCTGATGTTTGTTGTTCTGTGATGTGATGTACGTTTAGTTGTTGCATCTTGTTCTGATAGATCTATTAACCACCTATAGTTTTGTATTAAGCATTTATTGAATATGTCGATCCACTTGAGATTATAAAAAATTATAGCATTTAATCGACGTATTTAATAGATGTTTAAGACAAAACTATAGATGATCGCTCCCAACTAGCCCTATTTTTCGCATTAGCAGACAGTATTACCCAGTAATACTCTTTGTTAATGTGGGTCTCGGGGTGGGGCGTTGCAGCTTGGTTTGGGAAATTTCAAATTTTTAATTAATTTGAAAGCTGGGAAATTTATTTAGAAAAGTGCTATATTAAAATGGCAATAACTTGAGATTTATAATTCCAAACGTGTCCATTTTTTGTAAATAAAAGAGCTTTCAGTAAGCTATAAATTTTCTTTTTACCATTTTGAAATTTTTTTGCTTCTATTTCAGTTTAAAATGGGTTTGAAAGTGGATGGACATTTCTGTCCTATTTTAAAATTTCTAAGATTAAGTTGAAAGTAAATTTGACATAACTTTCAAACCGTAAATCCGATTTTGATGATCTTTATATTGCTGGAAAGCTCAGACTTAGTAGAACAACTTTCATTTTATAAGAATTCTCAAATTTTGAGGTTTGCTGGGTTAAAACTTGAATTCTTTACAGCAAGTCTGAATTGAAAGAGATTTGTTTCATTTAAAAGTAAAGTGTAATACCTGTAACAACCCTGGTTTTTGTGATTACCTGTAATATTAAATTATAACGGTGATTATAATTTAATATTATAGGTAATCACAAAAACCAGAATTGTTGCAGATCAGTTAG
Organism: Allium fistulosum; assembly: GCA_030737815.1. Lineage (NCBI taxonomy): Eukaryota > Viridiplantae > Streptophyta > Magnoliopsida > Asparagales > Amaryllidaceae > Allium > Allium fistulosum. The sequence continues at coordinate 59,255,269 of CM060906.1, forward strand.
AAACTTGTGAGTTTTGAACTCACCTTAGCAAATAGCGGATTTAACTGTAACAAGCTGAAGAAGATGGGAGCTTTCTGGTGCCAAGGAGCCTTCAAAGACCTGCAGCTAAGAAAGAAGTAACATGTAGGCAAGAGAAGATATATTACATACAATTCTCAATTCAGGATTACAATTTGATGAAGTAATCTAGAGTATTGGTTGTGATTACCTGTTTTATTCTTGTATTTGCTGTTTTTTTTTTTTTTTTTTTTGGATTTCAACTAAGTTGGAGCAAAAATTTAATTTATTTGTATTAGCTGTAATATTCTTTTAGCCTTTAGGCTTTGATCCTGATATTTGCCATCAAATGCACTTCGATTTATAAATAAGTCAGCGACTGTTCTCTGTAATATTATTTTGATATCTTGGAATTGAATGAGATGAACAATCATTGCCTTTAGGATTCTTATTAAATAACGAGTTTATGCTATTTAAGAGATTTATTACGAGAATTAATGACATTATCTAAATTACTAAAGATTATAGTTCTAAGTCGATGGTTGTGAATTTGCAATTATTTTAATTCCACGGCATCTATGAAATACAACTGAGGCTGATGATGCAAATAAGAGGTTTTTATATCTAAATTACTATGCACGGGAATAAGATTCTGTCAAATGAAAACAATGCTCCCAATTGACACTATTACCAATAATAGTTCTTTAAGATATTATTCTACCATGCGAGGTTTCACTTTGTTGATTTACCGCTGAAATCAAATGTTTGCCCATAACTGCATTTACCATGTCTATTTTATCTGCTTTTCTATAATATTTACTAGATCCTCCAAATTAATTTTTTGATCACAAGAGTAATCAATCTTCAAATTACTTTGTTGATATTATGTTTAGTTGAATGTCACCAGTTTTCTATACAAAAGTTTAAACCGAGCACCATTTACTTTACAGTTTGGTATTGTTTATCTTGAGGTACCATTAATTTTACATTTTGATACAGTTTATCTTTAGGACCTGAAATTCAATTCAATGGGCATAATTTAATCGTGTTAAATAAAATAAAATAAAAAGTTTTGTAACACAAGAAATAACAAATAAATTTGTAAATTATCTAATATACCAGTAATTTTCAATAACAGTCCAAAGGTGCACCACTAATTTTATGTTCATTAGGTACACGTTCATATTGCTCATAATTCAATAATTCAACTTTTTTTCAATAAACAAAAACAAGAAATTCTGAAAATTTTCAGATTTACGAAATTTTTATTGTGCTTGAAAGACATACAAGGCCTATTCCATATATACTGGAGAATACAGTAGCATGATTATGGACAAAAAATTGGTATATTTCATACCTTTGTTAGTTCAATAACTACTCCTATAAGGATTTCTTTACAGCCATAAATAACACAAAGAAAATTGGAGAAACAAGAAGAATCATGTATGGAAGAGACTGTGCAAGTAAACTTTGTTCTTCAGTAGGAGAACTGTAGTCGGTTTTATTCTCTACAAATGCCTCGAAATAGTTTTCATAGCCAGTTACTCGTGAGACAGTAAAAGTTTGAACCTTGAGTTTTTCCATAGCCTGTAACAAAAGCGGGATACAATTCACCGAATTGAATTCAGTATCAACTATATCCTCTATGTTTGTGTGCACCTTAACATTTGAATTAAAATTTACTTGACAGAATCAGAATGTATGTTTTCTTATTATTATTTTTTCAGAAAAGAAAAAAAAAGTTAAAATTAGAACCTGAAAACTAAACATAAACTGTCTTGCTCGCTTGCTCACTCGTACAGTTGGATGAGATTGTAGCTTCTCATACATGGCTCGCGCCTCATCTGACCTATATAAGCACTTCATTATATTTCATGCAAACCACACAAACATGCTAAGTTGCAAATAACATTCTATTTTCAGCAGTTCTTTAACTTATTATTCACTGTGCAAAATAATGCAAGTTAAAACCAGCTATTTCATGATCTCATGGCTCACATCTGGAAAAACAAACAAATTAATTTAGTTTTGCATTTGAAAGTGTAAAAGTTCTGCCAATTGCTACTGTTATTACTGGTAATATACCTAGTTGTAGAAAATTAACGTTTTAATGTGAAGCAGCTATTTCATGAAGTAGTGAAGCAGTTTCATGAAGGCGCAACTAAAAAGTGTGGTAAAACATCTAATTTGAGTAATTAGAGGTTTTGAATTTGAACCCCTTATTAACATGATAATTGATAACCAATGTTTAAAAAGACCGGAAAAGTTCCTTATATATTGATGAGAAAATGCATGCAAAAGACTAACTACAATGCATTGGAGATGTCAGACTTTATAGTCTCTAGTTTCATATACTATTAATCATGAGGCAAGAAAAAAAATAACCTGGTCCTGTAACATGAACAATCAAAATGACCTTATGAGCACATCAGTTTGTCTTTCCCCTTTCTTGTGTGCTCCATTTACCAAATAAATCATGTCCTTTCATTTTGCAGTCATTACTTAACTTTTTCTTAGTTTGATAAACGCGATTCTTATGGCATATGGAGATATGTAGTTTGGAAACAGGAGAATTGAACCTGTTATTAGTTGTCAGTAATTCAAAATATACCTTCTTAGTGAATCTTGGCATATGGACCATTGCAATGCAGCCAATCCATGTAGTTCGCTCTGTGTATCATGAAAACAATTATATGGTCTAATTCAAAGCCAATGAATAACAAAAGGCAGTTTACATGATTCAAGTTCATATATTTACTGTGTACGCAGTATGCATGGACAGACAAAAACTACACCCAGACTTTGTAGGCTAGGTGGTAGTAATTGTTTTTGCTAACCTATTATATTGAATGACCTTCAAGCTATCAAGTGTTCGAGCCCCTTAGACTTATAATGAGTGTTTTGCATGAATAAAGTATCACTTTTGTTATAAATAAGAAGAAGAAAAAAAATTGACCTTCAAGCTTGTCACAAATGTTTCATGCTTCAATGCCTTAGTGAATAGGTTGACCATTTATATTTTATTTTATAATAGCTCACCATGATTGCTTCATCTTTCACCAACTCAAGAATGAAACGAAATAATTCTTTATACATATGTTACAAATGAAATTGTTCTTGGTAAGAATATTTTTGCTTTTACGTCAAAACAAAGGATTCTTCAAAAGAAGAACTATTATTAGAAAAATAATGTATTAACTTAACTGTTTGCATGCAAGTCAACTATAAACAACGAAAAAACAATTCTTCGATATCAAGACCTTGATATTTGGATCTAAGGTATAACTAGAGCAATTTTGGATCACAAATTCACCGTTATTCTATGATTGTATTTGAAAACGAAATCAAATAATAGACAAACAAATCGCATAAATAAACTTGAAAAATGCAAGAAATAAAAACGAGACGTCAAATTTTATAGTGGTTCGGCCAATATGCCTACATCCGCTATTTTTATTTTATTGATTGCACACTAATCTCGGTTACAATTGATTCGAAGACACACCAATTTAAATCAAAATTTCAACAAGGTTTCAACTAGAAGCACTTGAATTGAGATTGTTTTGTTTTCACATGCTCTAGTGTTTATATAGCTTCCTCGGGTTGGTTAACATGAAAATATCCCTTGGAAACCATGTTATTTAGGTTTGAATCAGTTTTCTTTAAAAAATCCCCCCGTGCGAACGAGCTTTGATCATTTTGAAAAATCACAATGGGTCGGATTCGACCACCCAAATTCGCATCTCGACCGCCTTCGTTCGAGCCCACAACTCCTTGTTTGACTGCATCATTTTGAGCCTTTTACCTCATGCTTCGACTGCCTTCACGACAGCTTCCAATGTGAGAAGGGTGGATAGCAATCTGAAGCATTCCGTCTTTATCGGTGGAGTGAGGAAGAATACAAAGTTCTCTGAAAGAGCAGCAATAGACGGCTGACTTGGATAATTTATATGTAAAGACATAACGGTATATGCATTTGGAAGAAATAATGGTTGAAGAAAGATCCGCAGAGTCCTCAAGGACAGCAGCTTCAATTTCAAACAACCAAAACAATAATAGAGGTAATAACAGAGGACCCAGTAAGGGTGATGGAGGAACAAAGCTGAGGTGGCTTAACAGATTTGCTTCCAAATATAATGAATATACCAAACTTGGTAGATTCAAGGCAGAACATCTTCATAACCACACATGGAAATATTCCAGAGGCCCTCACTTAGCAAGATTTATAAGGGTAGAAAATATGGGAAGTTTTTCCACTTTCACGTTACAACGAGAGATCAAATTAGCAGCTTAGAGATCAAACATATTATTTAATTAGACAGTGATAAACCCGACAATATACGAGATCCCAAGGTCAGATTCCCCAGCAATAGTTACCTACCATCCCTCACAACATTAACGGCTACAACAACCACCCATCAATAATCTGGATTGTGGAACCAAATACAAGCAGAGCTTTTTGATCTCGTCCTCTACCTCAAGAGTTGCAGACTATCAATGGAGGCTCAAATTCGATTCCGGATAAAGGAAAGAAAGTGGGGGATTTCACCACTTCATTAAAGAAGGGCAGAATTGTAACTTATTAGAGGAAGGCTGGGAAAGCAACTTCGGATTGACGATGAGATTACAACTTTCAACCATAGAGATCATCAAGCTCTAGCTTACCGCATTCGAATCTGCTAATCATTAAAGCTCCTTTACAGTGATTACAGTGATGTGTGGAAATGCACTAAGTTGAGAATATTCTTAAAGAATTATGTGAAGGATGTTGTGGTAATCAATCTGAAAGACACAATTTAGCTCGTTGAATATCACATTATGGATATTACTGACCACGCTAAAAAGAAATTCACATAAAATGTTAAAGGCTGTCCAAAATTGCTAGAGCTCCCCCAATGGAACTCGCCCAAATGGTCAGTCCTTGGTAATTCGCAATGTGTGGAACAGGTCTGATCAAAGAACTACCCATGGTAAAAGGAGACCTCTAACATGTTATTGTAGCAGTTGAATATTTCATGAAATGGCTCGAAGCACCGTTGCAACTATCACTTCAGTATGATCAGCTTTGTCAAGAAATATAATTTATGCGTATATGGAGTGTTCTTCTAGATCGTTACAGATAACGGAATGCAATTTAAAAACATAACGTTCGTCGACTTCTACAAAGTTATGGTGTCGAAAAAAGCTTTACATACTTGGCACATCCACAAATTAACAGACAAATAGAGACGGTAAACAAAATCCTAAAATCGATCATTAAAAAGATGCTTGAGAGAGTCAACTGAAACTAAGCTGAAGAATTACTCTTGGCGCTCTAGGCTTATCGAACTGCGTCTAAAATAGCTATCTGACATACTCCGTTTCCCTTAGTTTAAGGAAGTGAAGTGATGATCTCCGTAATGATAGATATTCCTTTGCATAGATGACTTAGTTTTGATCCTAAGTCAATGAAGAACTATTCCACGAATCATTAGACCTTATCGAGGAAAAGCGCAAAGAGGCAACTCTTAGGGTAGTCGCTCATCAACAGCGAGTAAAGCTACAATATAACAATGTTCACGTCAAAATTAGAGAATTCAAAGCCGACAATTTACGCTACAATATAACAATGTTCGTGTCAAAATTAGAGAATTCAAAGCCGATAATTTTGTACAAAAAAGAGTGTTCCCCCATTCTAGAGCCTTAGGACAAAAGTGGGAAGACCCGTATGCAATTAAGGAAAAGATCACTAAAGAAGTGAAGTTTCAGTCGAGTGGATGTGAGATTATGTCATCCAATGAAGCAATCTTTTGGAAGACTTAAAATTTGATATTAGAATTTTGGGAAGTGACAAGAAAGAAACAAGCTGTTTGAATAGTTGGGCTCTGCTATCATGACATCCCATGACATTATTTTAATATTAAGTTATTAACTAAGGGTATTACTAATCATTGTTGAAATTTAAGGTTGGTCAACTGGACTCTTTTGCCTCTTACTGCAACAACCCATGCATCCAAATATGAAAAGGCATTTCTATTTCTCATTTCTTACAATTATAACAAAATAAGACACGTTAGAATAAGATAAACCGTCACAACTAAAACGTGTGAATGTCCTCTTCCTCGATCCCTTTCAATTGAAAATAGAGGAGTGTTAAATGCACTGCATTGGTTACTCTATTTTACCCTAGAGGTTCATTCGGCAGTATACTGCCGAGTGGTTGCGAAGTAGCTCGGTGTCACACTGCCAAATGAAGTAAAAGTTTCCTTTTTTTTAACCAAATTTCATTCAGCGGTATATTGCCGAATGAAACCGGATAATTTAGACACGGTAATGTGGTGCATTTAGCACCACTCTAAAAATAAGGGGAAGAATTATTTTCTCTTTTAACATAGTCAACATCTCTCAATAAAATGTTTTTTTTCCAATTCCATGACGAGAATGCCACCTCTTTAATCACCACAACAATAAGATAACTGTGTCTAGAAAGTTTGCTCAAAAGAAGATGATGATGAATCAAATTGCTTTATGCAAATCTCATGAGAAGGAAGAGAACTTATCAACCTTCCAGCCGACAATCTCACCATATCATTAGATTCATAATCACATGCTCGAACTTCCTTCTCGTATTCCGAAGTATTTTCTCAAAAAGTCTTCAATCATCAAGTTTCTCCATATTCGCACGTAATTAAATTGCAAAAGAAATGGTTTGATTACAATACTCCAACACCAACTACATTTCCATGGTATGTAGTATATCAAACTCACTTGTAATAGTCTGTACGTATCATCATATTTACTCTTCCTTCGCTTTAGTAATTTGTTGCAAGTGTTTTTTGTGCTTCCTTCCTCAAATTCGCATCAGAGATTATTTTCAAATGTAACTTCATTAACCGCAAGACAAATAAAGTGCAATGCCTTTTTATCCATCTTTTGCTTACCTTTTAATTTGACTACTTGTTATGGGGTTATATCGATTTGATTTCTGACTAAACTATACTAAAATCTTGCACGAATCTCGAGATCAATACAACACCTTCATTGATGATAATTCTTAATCATGAATAGAATAATCATAGTCCTACCATGAAGTCACTGGACTAAATACCACCTTGTAAGAAATAAGATATATGATAAATGGCAAAATAAGCAGAAATAAGAGAAACAAATTGTTCCCAAGTTCTTAATATTATATTTCATTTAAACAAACGTTAAGGCACGCGTTTCGCGTGTGAATTGTTTTTCTACAAACTGTATATGTTTAGCACATTCAAGAGAAAATGATTTATAGAAATATTTAACCATATTTTTGTGTTGAAATCATTTTTGTTAGTTCAAATTTTATTTCTAAGTTGGAACATCAAATTTTTTTAAGTTTGAAATTTTGTTTATATTATTAATTAATAATTTATAGTTAGATCCTATTTTAAGTGATATTAAAATTTGATAGTATTTGTAGATGAATGTTTTAAATTGTAAAGGAATTTTATTTGTTAGATCCTAATTTTAAGTGATATTAAGATTAGATAATATTTGTAGATGGACGTTTGAATTTGTTAAAGGAATTTAATTGTTAGATCCTATTTTCAAGAGATATTAAGATTTAATATTAGGGGCATTTTTGGTAGTTCACGTTGATACCAAAAAAGTGTGACAACAAAGAAATTACAACTATTATTAAATATATTACAACCAATCTATTTGATGATGCCTCAAATCAAATAACCTAGGCTTTTATATATAGTCTAAAAAGACACATGAGATAATGCAATAATTAATAACAAATGACACCTAAAAATATTCAAAAAATAAAAAAGACAAGTTTATTGCATCAAAGCTCATTCGTGCACTTCAATATTTTCAAATGACAATCAAGCTTTTATCATGAATTCAACTCAAGTCACAATTACAAAATGTTCAATGGTCATATGCTTTTGGTGAGTTAGAGATCACAGCGATAGATATGACTTGGAAGTTGATAATGCAAGCACTTTATTCCAAATCTACGAGAAAACAGGTCTTGAGCTTAACATTGGGCAGCAAGCTAAAATGCCCAAGACACCCGACACAAGAACTAGTGAAACTTGGACATGACACAGAACCATACGTATGTGAGGAATGTGTATGTCATCATCATTATTATTTGATGATTACAGGTTTAACTTGGGTGCACTTTCAATCCATTTTAGAATGCAGATATCAATGTTAATAAATATTTTGTATTCACCTGATATCTTGATAAATAACTCATGTGCATAATACTACAGTTAAGATGAATTTTCAGTTAAAACACAATTACATGACGTATAGTCAGAAGAGTACCTGAAAAACCACGTCCTTCATAATTTTTTCATAGAACGGCAATGCATCTTTCAGTTTTCCTAGATCCATCAAGTAATCACCTTCTTCCAGCGCCTGACTATGAAAAAAAGGAGTTACAGTCAATTTAGTTTGAAATGGTGATTTTATTATTGACAGAAGCCCATAATAGCAGTATCACATTTTCTACCGACAACATTTTGAATTAAAATTGCAACGCAAATAGTATTCGTGTGTTGCGAGTGAAAGTGTAGTTTTCATTGCTTGTATGATGCAAATATCAACAAAGATGCAACACCAATCATATTAAGCATATAAACAAAGGATTTTTAACATAACTTCTCTTGTTAAATATAATATTAAACTCCTCAATTCAGATTTTATTAGACTTGCCTTTTCATGTCTTATAACAGAATCCAACAAAACCAACAAATATTTTTACTTTTTTAATATAATTGTAAACGTCAGCAAAAGTGGAATAATTCTAATAGAATGAAAATAGGGTTAATTCAATATGTCAATTAGCATGGGGATAGGTTAAAAATAATCCCTACTGTATTTTTTGCCAAAGAAGAAATGATTGTTGTTATTTATTGTGCATCATTTCAACGTTAAAAAGGGCAGGTTATTTAATCAAGTTCTACAAAGTTTACAAACAGAGGAGCTTTTAACTTCTATTTCTAGGTGTACCTTCTGGCATTCAGCTTTTATTTTTGGACTAATAGTTAAGCCCATCCTTTTCCTGTATGCTGCTATCAATTCTTTAGTGCGCTTTTCTTTAGCTGCTTTCTCTTCAGCTTTTTCTAGGGCTTCACCAGGTCGTATTGTTCTTCCACCACCAAACTGGACAAAATACAGTTTTAAAACAGTTGTAACTGGAAGAAAAAAAAACTTTAATAAAACTACAGAAGTTAAATGGTTCAACTAATGATCGAGATAATATCTTTGTTGCAAACCCTTCTAGGCCCCCACCTAGGCGATAGGTGAGGCTTAGCGCCTAGTCATCTGCATAGGCCCTCCTAGACAACGCATACCACATCGTCTAAGCATATAGCACTTTCTAGGCAATAGTTAATGCTTGATGTCTTGTTTAAGCATCTAAATGCTAGTTTCAAGCGGTTTTGCCTCGTTGGGAACTACCAAGCCCATCCAAACCACTAGATTTCATTTTGAATTAATTAAACTAAAAAAATATTAGAATTTTATCAAAATACATAAGTTTATCAAAAACGCATAACTCTGATTAATCCCCGCCTAAACGATTAATCCCTAGTCTATGTTTGCCGCTTAGCCATTTTTACAACCTTGGATACTATAAGAGAACAACACTTATAGTTAAGTAACATAAATATCATACATTATCATTCATCACTCATCAGTAAACGCAAAGTTGCTGTTGCATGAATTAGAGCTTAGAAGCCCGTAGATTGTTTCCTAAACAAATTAACCGTTATAAAAATAAAGTATAAATGATTCAGTTGCTGCCAATTGTTTCTAATAACCTAGGGCTTTACATATGGCGATCCACTAAATTTATTAATCCAGGTAGCAAAATAAATATAAAATTATTATAATAATATATATTACCGCCTCAGAGATATTGCCAGGCCTGGGGAAAACTCCCCATGTAGATACAGTAGGCTTATACAAGTCTGCATTTTCCTCTTCTATGTTCGAACTCTCCGTTTGTGATTCTTTAGTTTTAAATTTACTGGAATCTCCTACAATAATTTCCACCTCTGGAATATCTCCATCAAATATTGATTCCACAACTGGAGCTAACCCTGGTGGAGCCCCACGATAGCTTTTCTTGTCGGAAAAATTAAGGCCTACAAAATCAATATTCGATATCCTTGGATCTTGCTTCCTTTTTGTTTGCGCAACCTCCTTTTTGTTTGTTATTTTCTTATCCTCTGCGACCAAGAACATAAAATTACTAATGACAGAAAAATCAAGATCTGTAAATTAGTAAACATCACTGTAGGGTCCATAAGGACAATAGAAATATTTAAATTTACAATACCAGGCTACGAGCTTTCTAAAAAACTAGTACCTAATTAGATGGTAAGTGCTTATCTTACTTACAATACACATGAATCTTGAAGACATCGCTAAAAGCTCAATTTAGCATATGTTCTTTGTGCTGGGATGATGTGGTGTTAATAGAAAAGTTAAAAGAATATATACATATATAACAATAATAACACCAGATTTCTAAGCAATGTTTTAACAAGTTCTAAAGAGAATACTGTGAAATGAGTATGTTGTATAGAAGAAAATATTTAAACTCATTGCAATAAAATGCTAACTGCATGTATCTTCAAACATTTTTTGCAACCTAAAATCAGCTCTATGCTTAGAATCAAACTTTCAAATCATGGATTTTAGACAAGATATCGGGTTGAATATAGATTCATATCTCGGGTTAAAAACTTAAAATCTTAATATCTCGGGTGAAACCAGTGTCAAACAAGGTAAAAATGTGTTTGAATTTCGTCTCGCCTAAGTACAAAAAGGAGATATCGAAGGAGATCTCAAGCGAGATGAAGACGGCTTAAAACTCTACTTAGAATTCAACATGGTATTAGTGTTTGATATACACTAAAAATTATCTAAACGAGAACAATCTTCCATTTATTACACTGTTTCTTCATTAACGGTATTATTTTTTTGGCACTACGTAAATTGGACACTTTCCACGAACTATTGAGAAGATTTGTCATAAAGTACACATTCTAAACTATTAACAAAGGAATTTATTATCGTCGTTGAAAATTGATCCTTGTAACTTCCTTTGACATCACTGTGATCAAATGGCCTAGCATTTGGTGCAGCATCACTATTTTTGTTGGAAATAATTTTCTTTCTAAACTAGACTGGATATACAGATCCAAGGAGTAGTTATATACTGAATTTATCAGCCAACAAGGTGTTAAATCATTGATATTCCAACGTCATCCTACTCTACAACTATTGCGTTGATAGATCTATTAAATAAGGTTGTTTACCAACTAATTTGAATGTGATAGATCGAATGTGGGGGAAAACTGGGGTAATATTTATAAACGAGATTATAATAGCATCTGATGTTCTGCATCGCCTAGTATAGAATGGAAGATATGTATATAATATACTAGACACTCTTCCTTTACAAACTAGTTTTTAGCAGTAAGTTCTATCAACTGTAGTTCCTTACAATTTGTATCATTTGCTGGGATGATGTCAATCTATTAAGTATTGAATACCATTGGGTGAGTGAACTCACTCAAAGACGAAAGAGCTTGTTAACCCAAAAAAATGGATCAACACTCAGAAATCAAATGAAATCATCAGTTCTATTTAAAGTAAAGAAAAAAGCAGAGAATGTAAATGGAGACACAAGAATTCTTAAGTGGTTCGACGTAATCTCCAGCCTACGTCCTTTTTAATCTCTTTTATTAGTTGTTCTCTCTGGATTACAACTAATTATCCCAGGTCTGACTACAGTCTAGTGGATCTCAAATAGGTATGTCAACGGATACTTTCGGATGCGGATAGTGTCATATCCGCATCCGCATCCGAAATGATTTTCGGATATCCGCATCCGCGGATACGGACGGATATCGGATAATTATCCTATCCGCTAACGACCGATAAATCAAGAAATATAAATATAAATTTTAAGTTTAACATACATTTTCTTCAATCCAATTGATCATAAAAGTGTTAAATATAAACAAATATGTCGATAATAAATAGTTTTAAGCGGTTAATAAGCAGTAAATGTATATAATATAAACTATTAACTTGATAAAACAACAAATAAATATATTTCATTATACTAAAATACACACAATTTGTACTATAAATTTGACAAAGACCGGACGGATAATTTCCGGATGCGGATGTCTTCGTATTTGTATCCGCATCCGTTTTTTCGGATATCGGATATTATCCGCTTTTCGGATACGGATGGGAACGGATTTCAGATTTTTCGAGTATCCATTGACAGCCCTAATCTCAAATTTACAATAATAATTCTAGAAAGTCGAGTCACCGGTTCTAGAGATTTGCTGATCAAAGTCTTAGAACAACAAATAGTAGCTTTCTATGTGACTTTAATGAAGGAGATGTAAGATGTGAAGAAGGAGAAGAAGTCTCCAATGGTAGAGATATCAGATCCCTTTTGGTTGCAGGTAGACTGATATTTATAGAGAAACAGAGGTATGGAGTAAGAAGTCCGCTTGCAGCAGAGGCTAGACATCGATCCAAAGTTACACGAGAAGTCGCAATATCCCTCAAGTTATTAAAATAACTCGGTACCGAGTTATTTCCTTAGTTGGAAGTAACTCCAACTCCCTTCCATCGCTATTTTTGCTTCATATTGATGTGCCCCATGTTGTTTGCATCGATTACTGGTTGATTCTGGCAATCGTTCCTTCATCACTCGAGTTGTCTTGCCGTTTTAACTGTCATCTCTTTAGCTCTTGGAATTGGTCATCCCAAACTTTTAAAAATCACTTGGTCACATGTATAACAGATGAGAAATAACTCGTATGATGTTAGAGTGGTGAAATGTGTGGTGAAAATAATTCGGCTCTTGAGTTAAATAAGTCGGTGCCGACTTGTTTACTTAGGCAATTTCTTAGTGAAACTTCTCCAAGCTATTTCATTGCCTCTTCCAAGTGCGTCTTCAAGTTCGTGAATCATTTAGTCCTTGCTTTGATCTTCTAAGTTCGGTTGAAATATGTTTTGGCTCAAAAACGGGTTAATACTTGCCCTCCAAAGTACGTCTTTCAAATGTAAGATGTGCTTTGCTCAAGAACAAAGTTCTAGTAATCAGTCTTTGATAGTTGAGCTCTCCGGCTATCTGTTGATCTTAATCTCGGTGAATCTAGTTTCTTCGGATTCTCTAGCAAGTCAAAGGTCGTTCTAGACCTGTTATAGTTTTTGGACTCCAATCCTTACTTAAGTGTTGTTTATACATCATAATCGTTCCGATTTTATTCGAAGTTATTATATCACATATCAAAATCATCCTGTTTTATCCGGGATTTATCTATTTCCCTTTAATTACAAGGCGATCAAATCCATTTATCAAGTCTGTATCCGTTCTAAGGTTTGATGTCTCCAAATCATTTTGCATTCAATTTAACATGCGATCTCCCTGAATCGTTCTTGATCCAATCTAGGATTCGGTCTCACCGAACCGTTTAACTTCCAATCTACGGTTCGATTGCTCCGGATTATTTATCGCCCAATCTAGGGTTTTGATCTCTAGATCCTTGCTGAGTCCGTTCGCTCTCCGGCAAAGGAACTTAACGACCAAGCAAGCTCATCCGCTCGCTCTCCATTGAAGGGGCTTATTATTCATATAAGTTCATCCACTCGCTCTCCGGCAAGGGAGTTTGCACCTGCACTCTGAATCCGTCTCTCCGGATGGGACTTAAAGCGATCAATATCGTACAAGTTCATCTGCTCGCTCTCCGACGAGGGGACTTGCACCCTGCACTCTGGTCCCGTCTCTTCAGATGGGATTTAAAGTGATTAATATTGTACAAATCAATCTACTCGCTCCTCGGCGAGGGAACTTGCATCCTGCCCTCCGGTCCCATCTCTCGGGACAGAACTTAAAACAATCAATATAAGTCAACATATTCAATGTGGATTTTTCGAAAGCCAAATATTCAAATCAAACAAACACACAGAAGTCTTAATTATCCATTCCAAACATCCGACTCAGAGCGTGCATGAGGACCAATCCAGATCCCGTACATGTGTAAACGTCCGATGTTATTATTGTTCAATATAGTCATCACATACATCCGATTCAGAGCGTGCCTAAAGACCAATCTAGACCTCGTACACGTGTAAGCAGTATAAGGTTATTATCATCCTAATTATTCAAAGCAAGAAAAAACACAACGAGAGAGTTGAACCTGGCTCCCGACCATCTCGATCATGGGATTTCGAGTCTCGGACCAAATCCCTGATTGTTCCTTGATGCATTCCCTGCAGATGGTGGTTGCTCCGGTCGCACCATTGCAGTTCGATTCCTCACGAATTGCTGCAGCTGGTTGCTCTGAACCAGTTCTTCTATCAGATCATGAAGGTGTCGGCACTCGTTCGTTTCATGTCCATCCGGCTCATGGAAGATACAGAATTTTCCAGATCTTTTCTTCTGATCAGTAGACTCTCTTCTAGCTGGCTTCTGATAGGGGATCTGCCTTCTAGTGTCCAGATATATCCTCTTGGGGTCTCTGTTAGCTCAGTGTAAGAAGAGAACTTCGGTTCCTTCCTCTGCCGTTTCAGTTCTTCGAAGTCATTATCAGCTCTTCACTTTCCTTTGTCTTTTCTGTTTCCTACTTCAGACAGCCCTCTGTCATCCACGACATTAATTTTAGCATCCTCGGCTTCGACGTATTTCTGACGCAAATATCTCTCAACTTCATGGTAGAGTTTCACAAGATCCATCGGTGGATCCCTTTCCAGTGTGTTAACAAAAAAAATGGATCGACACCCTAGGTTGAGTGTAAAAACGCCAGTCATGTTCTCACAGAGCAATAATATAGGAAATAAATGTAAAAAGAGCAGAAATAGTAAAGAGACAAGAAGATTTTATAGTAGTTCGGTTGTTAACGGAGCCTACGTCCACTTTATAAGCTTTATTATCGACTGCTGCTATTACAAGTTGAATTCGGTTACAAGTTGATGAGATTAGAATAAGTCACAAATGCAAGAGTTCACTGGAGAATCACAATGAACTCCTAGATGACTGTTGTGTGGGAGAAAAAAAGTGAAAAATAATTTCTACAGAGTTCCAATAGCTAGTCCCGAAGATGCTCTTTGTATTGCAGGTAGGATTGTATTTATAGGGATAGGAGAGCAGTGGGCCAAGACCAACTTGTCAGAAGCCTCTACTTAGTGCTAGGAAGAAGTTCAGAAAAACTCAAGGCGACCCGAGCTAACATGATGGATCGCTAGCGATCCATGGGTGATGGATCGTCACCGATTCATGCCCTTAAACTATTTTTGAGTCTATCTTTTTGGGTTACCTTCCTTTCATCTATTTAAATGCATTGTCCAAATATCAAGTCGTTCGGAGTTTGTTTAATCATCCGTTTTCATGGGTCATCTAGTCCAGAAGAATTATTCATAACTCGCTCAAAACTTAACGAAATCAAACGAAACTTTGCAGGTACACTCTAGAGGGTGTCTGCGACCTACCCTAAAAAATTCAGATGGTGGAGCCCACTTTACACGGATCGCTAGCAATCCATGTAGTTAGGTCGCTAGCGATCCATCTAGCCTTATCCAATCAAGCCCACGGTGAGTGCCTTCTTTTATGTGTTCTAAATGTCCTCCCAAATTTTCAAGTCAATCAGACACCGTATGAGTTCTGTATGTCCGCTTTAAGTTAGTTGTTTTGGTCAAATAGCGGGTAAACACAGTGCAACTTTGAAGTCGGTCTTGCTCGCGACTCCAGATACTATCGCCATTAAGATTATTGATGGATATGGCTTATCTACTGCGGCTGTTACTGCATTGAATTTGACAGCTTCTTAAGGTCTCTTCGGACCTTTGTTTCATGTTTAATAGCGTCATCACATTCTCCGGTCGTGAGAAGTGAACTCTAAACTGTCTTGAGAACTTACTCACCAAGTCGGTCCATGTGCTAATGGACCTATCATCTAGTTGTTTGAACCACATTACCGCTAAGTTTGTTAAGTATAATGGGAAGCATCGTCCTGTTACCTTCTCAAAAGCACCCAACACCTCCATATGTCAGATGTATCTTATCAGATGAACTATCGAATCCGACTTTCCATCGTACATTTCCCGTCTCGGAAGCTTGAAATCGGGAGAATTTCCCGCATTCCGGATATTAAAAGTGAATGGATTCATGTTCGCATCCTCTAAGCTTTGATCTGGGGTCCACCTCTAACTATTCTTCTTACTAACTCAGCAATTCGGTTTTCGCCATCCAATGATGGTCTTTGTTCAAAAGCGATATTCTACCCCCTGCTCCTGTAGGAAAATCCGAAACATATTCTGGCATATACTCTTCTGGCTAGCGTTCTGACCTGCTCCTCTTGCTTCATTCCATCCTCCGTTCCTATGGGGAAGCTTTGGCACATATCCCTCTGGTTGTTGCGCATTTGCATTCTGATATGCGTTTCTAGCTCCAACATCGTTTGCTTTCGGCATTCCAACACGTCCCAAGCTCACACCAGCGTTGCCCCAGAGTATAATTCTCCCGGTACCGAGTTAATTTGGGTCAGTACCGAGTTGTACTGTTTGTGGGGGCATCGTTCCAGTTTGCTCCGCTCCAACCGCATATGTTCACGCATTAGCCCCTTATCCTTGGTTTCGAATTCTAGCGGTCCTAGCTACTTCTTGTTGTTTCATCCTTTGAAAAAAATCCTTCAAACATTTCATGTTGTCGAGTCACTAATCCATCATGCATCTCCTTCATCATTTTCTTCATCTCTCATTTGGTCACATAGAAGGATTGATGAGATTTTAAGGACATCTCCTAGCTGTCCCATGCACTGGTTGGCTTGCTCCAGCCTTAGGATCATTTGTTCATCTTTTCGTATAGTTTGAAAATGAGACAACCGGGAGGTGCGACTAAAAGGAGCGGAGTTTATGCCAAAAATCCCAGGTTTTCTCAAACTTTGGAGATTGCAATGTCCGTCCAGTGGTCCGGTAAGAGGGTAAGGTATTGGTCTTGGTTCCTCCTACGTATCTTTCTACAAGGCATTAACGAACCAAACCTCTTAGAGATGAGAGGAGTTCCTTCTTCCTGTTGGAATTCATCATGCCCATGAGATATTTAGTCATCCCACGACACCATTTCCAAATCAGTATGACAAGGGCCTCACTTATTATTACCCTTAATGTCCTACTTATTTCTCTATCATTCTATCTGAAATCAGTAGGACATCTGAAAGCCTTTTCCAATTAGTATACTGGTGAGGCCGGATTCAGAACATCTAGAAAGAGCAGGGAACCGCAGTGTTAGGCCTCTTCAACTTCTCCAAATCTCAGATTCAAGCTTCAAATCTAGTTCTTTTGTTCTCGGTAAAAGCACCAAAATGTTAACCCAAAAAATGGATCAACGTCCAGAAGATGAAAACACCAATTCTATTAAAAGTAAATGAAAATGCAGAGAAAGTAAACGGTGACACAAGAATTTTTATAGTGTTTCGACGTAATCTCTGGCCTACGTCCACTTTAATCTCTTTTATTAGTTGTTCTCTCTGGATTACAAATAATTATCACAGATCTGACAACGGCCTAGTGGATCTCAGATTTACAATAATATTTCTAGAGAGTTTGAGAGTCATTAGTACTAAAAATTTGATGATCTAACTCCTAAAACAACAAATAGTAGCTTCCTAGGTGACTTTAATGGAGGAGATGTAAGATGTGAAGAAGGAGAAGTCTCCAGCAAAGAAATCAGATCCATTTTTGGTTGCAGGTAGACTTGTATTTATAGAGAAACAGAGGTATGAAGTCAGAAGCCCGCTTGCACCAGAGTCCAGACATCGGCCCAAAGTCACACAAGAAGTCGTAATGTCCCCCGAATTATTAAAGTAACTCGGTAGTGAGTTATTTCCTTAGTTAGAAATAGCTCCAACACTCTTGCATTGCTCTTTTTACTTCATATTGATGTGCACCATGTTTTCATCGATTGTTGGTTGATTCTGGCGATTGTTCCTTCATCACTTGAGTTATCCTGTCATTTTAGCTGTTACATCTTTAACTCTAGGAATTGGTTGTCTCAAACTCTTGAAAATCACTTGGTCACATGTATAATAGATGGGAAATAACTCGTATGAAGTTGGAGTGGTAAAATGGTTGATGAAAATAACTTGACCCTCGAGTTAAATAAGTTGGTACCGACTTATTTACTTAGGCAATTTCTTAGTGAAACTCCTCCGAGCTATTTCTTTGCCTCTTCCAAGTGCGTCTCCAAGTTCGTGAATCATTTCATTCTTGTTTTGATCTTCTAAGTTCGATTGAAATATGCTTTGGCTCAAAAGCGGGTTAGCAGAGCTATCATTGGGTCAGTTTCGATAGAGAATGCCAACAAAGACTACAAATTTGGAGGTGTGGTGGTATACGATGTCAACCATCGCCTAGTATGGGATAGGTAATACGTACATGTTTTATTAGGCATTCTTCTCTTATAAGCTACTTTCCAAAGGTGAGTTCTATCTAATGTGATTCCTTCCACAGTCCGAATATTTTCATTTTTTGTTTACATTTTCATGTAACTTTATTTAGAAGACCACAACTTTCTATATGCTTTTATTCTTTTTCTATATAAAATAACATTAAATTAAAACACAATTTTTAGAGTAGATCAATTTAGACTCGGACTTTGGAAACGTAGTAGTATGTGATGTCTCTCATCATCTAGTATGAGATAGGTGATGCACATATAACCTATTAGGCACCTTTCCCTTACTAATGTGGTCTTTTACACATTCGCTTGTTTTTTTTCCATGTTTACTTTATTTAGAACACCACAACTTTCTAGTTGTTTTCATTCTTTTTCTATATATTTTTCTGGTTAATGATTTAAGACTTCTCATTGTTTTAAAATTTATTCTTAGTCTTAATCTACAAATTAGCCTTTTGAAATACATTTTTTTGTGCAAAACTATAGTGCACAGCTATCGAACCCTTTAAATTTAGTTAAAGTGTAGTTTGAAAGTGGAAAAAAAATCAAATAATCGATGTAAATAATTCAAATATTGTCATGTTTTTATTGATGATATATTAGCGGTGCATATGCGTAGGCGAGGCCCTATTGCAATTTTTTCCCAAGCCCAAAATTTGATAGCACCGATCCTGGTACTGGTAGCATCCAAACCATTAAGACGTACATAATTTCTGTTAACAGTTTAGTAACAAAATAAATGAGTAAGTGTATAAAAATATTCTGACATGTGATGAAATTTTGTACTGGATAATTGTGTATGTGTATATACCTCCATGAGCTATTAAATTGCATAATTACGCAACTAATAGCTTGGGTAACGCAGAATGTACCATATGGCTTGCACTTCTCCTGGAAATCAGTTTTTCCCCAATTAAATTAGATATAAATTTGATGTTTTTAAAGCAAAAACAATCACCAAAAACAATTTGAATATAATTTAAGTAAAATTAACCGTAACCAATCATCAGATAGTGATAACTAACATGTAAATCTGCTATAAGTACCTAATTCAGCTCCTGCATATTCCTTAGGCTCTCCAGAACTTCCCATAACTTTAACTCCATCGCCTCCTATGTTCTCACCGGTGGTGGCCGGAGCTGACTCGATTTTATTCTTCGCTTTCTTATACGCCTGAGCTTTAGCGAGCGCGGTCTTTATTGGATCCGACGCTGCTTCTACCTTTTCTACTCCATCGTCGCCGTTTGATGACGTCGCAAAGAGTGGCGGCAGTGACTTAATTCTTTTCGGCCGAAAAACGGAGAGGGATAAAATGGGCTGGATTGGTGTGGATGCCATTAAGATGAATTTTAATAAATTTTCGAAAACGGAAAGATTTTCAGCGTATTCGCATTAGTGCAGGCAGCCACGTCCCAATTCTTCAATTCTGCACTGTCATTTTTTACCTTGTGTAAACCACTCTTCTCTTTTCTTTCCCAGCCGTTCATCAATTTTTTGTTGGAAAAATTGGTTCTAAAAATGAATTATTAAGAAAATGGAAAAGAGCAGAGAATTCACAAAAGAAATGGGTTATTTAGCCATCCAATGTTTTCATTTTTGTTGAGGAGGAAGACCATGCTGATCATCACACGCGTGCGCACGCGCCGACCGACCGACTCGACCAACCCGGACCAGGCCGGACTTGGCTTGGAGAATGCGGTGTTGAACTCTTTATTTTTGGCAATATAAGCGGACGGCTTTACTGTACCCTCCTCAGGAGTTTACCGGCCTGCCGGGTTTTCTGGGTTTTCAAAAAAAAAAAAAATCTTGACTTGGTAATAATACCCAGTAAACTCAGATGCGATATTTTCTCATAACTCAGTCCTGTTTTTACGCTATATAAACCAAGCAATTAGCAAAGAAACATTTTCTATTTTAAAAATAAGAGTTCTCTTCTTCTTCTGCCTTTAAACATAACTTTAGATCCAAGCAATATTTTTTGGTGCTACTGAATCAACGATCTTTGTGCAAGAGATTGTTGATACTGAATTTTATGGTTGTTTTATTCTAAAGTAGGCACTGCATCAAAGACTGCCTTGCACAATTCTAGCACAGTGGTGAAACGTCTTAAAAATAACGACCTAGTTCGTGACTCAACCACAAAGATACTATAGATTCAGATCGAGGTACAACAATTTTAAGACGTTATGACTTTGATTACTGACGACCCTGCTGCCCCGACGTCAATATTTCAGGTTTTGATTATGTCTACTACGCCGTTCAGATTCGAGGGCCTACATTTCAAACGATGGCGCTAAAATATGGAGTTCTTTTTTACTACGCGGAAGGTGGTCGTTGTACTGTCAACAGACAAACCATGGCTGTTAGACAAACCCAACGAAGCTGAGACTGAGCAGATTTGAGCCTGGACAGAAAAATCAAAAGAGCTACAAACCTAGACGGAGCAAGATTACCTGTGAAAGAATTTCATCCTCAACGAACTCAGCGACGATCTGTACGATTATTACAACTTGGACAAGTCGGCAAAAGAAATTTGGGATGAGCTGCAAAAAGAAATATGATACCGAGAAAGCTGGAGCGAAAATGTGTATTGTCGGTCGCTATTTGAAGTTTCAAATGATGGATGACAAATCTGTGGAGGTGCAGTTGCACGAGCTCAGAAAACTGCGCATGAGATCATCTCCGAAGGTATGACATTAGGTGAACAATTTCAGGTTACTGTGTTAATTGATAAATTACCACCTAGTTGGAAAGATTTTAAAAATATTCTCAAGCATAAGACTAAGGAGTTTTCCTTAGAATGTTTGATTACCCGTCTTCGTATTGAAGAGGATGCCAGAAAATAGGACCAGAAAGAAGAGGTGTTTATTATATCTAGCAACAACACTAAAAAATCCACAAACACGGGTCTGAAACCAAATACGAAAAATTTCAAAAATCGATATCGCAAACCAAATCAGAACCGTAACAATCAACCTCATAACAAATAGCAAAATGCCCCCCTAAAGAATGGTACTGGACAGTTGTTCTTATGTTACAACTATGGCAAAGCAGGCCATACAGCACGAAAGTGTCGGAACATACAAAATCCTACACCGCAGGCTAACTTGATTGAAGAACCCCTTGTGGTTAAACTTACTGAGATCAACCTAGTCAGTGGATCATAAGGGAAGTGGGTAGACACTGGTGCTTCTTACCATGTCTGCTATGATCGTGAAATGTTTAAAATATATAATGTTGTTAATGACATGAAAGTGATGTTGGGAGATTCTCACACCACTACTGCTGCTGCAATTGGGACTGCGCAGTTAAAGTTTACCTTTGGAAAGAACTTGTTTCTGAAAGATGTGATGCATCCTCCAAAGATGAGAAAAAATTTAGTATCTGATTTCTTGTTAAATAAAGCTGGTTTTACTCAAACTATTGGATCTAACTTGTACACCATCACTAAAAATTGTGTTTTTGTTGATAAATAATATGTTGTAGATGAGATGTTTAGGTTAAATGTTGATTTTGAATAAAGTTAATAGTTCTGCTTATATGCTGTGTGATTTTAATATTTGGTATCTTAGACTTTGTCATGTTAATAAGCGACTGATT
Source organism: Allium fistulosum (assembly GCA_030737815.1). Classification (NCBI taxonomy): domain Eukaryota; kingdom Viridiplantae; phylum Streptophyta; class Magnoliopsida; order Asparagales; family Amaryllidaceae; genus Allium; species Allium fistulosum. The sequence goes on from CM060906.1 coordinate 59,277,335, forward strand.
AATAAAATGAATAACTTAGGCTTAATCCCTAAAGTATCCATAAGTGATTCAGAAAAATGTGAATATTGTAGCCAAGGTAAAATTACAAAACCCCCACATAAATATGTGTTTAGAGAGTCGGAACCTTTAGATTTAATACATTATGGTATATGTGAATTTGATGGCACTCTAACCAGGGATGACAAATAGTACTTTATTACTTTTATTGATGATTGCTTTAATTTCACTTATGTTTATCTCATAAAAAATAAAAGTGATGTGTTAGATATGTTTAAGTAATTTGTCACTGAAATTGAAAACCAATTTAATAAGAAAATTAAGAGATATCGAAGTAATGGAGGAACAAAATAAGAATCTAGCCTATTCATTAAATTTTATAATCAACATAGCATAATACATGAAAGAACTGCACCTTATTCGCCTGAAATGAACGGTAAAGCTGAAAGAAAAAATAGGACCCTTACCGAATTAGTTTTAGCTGTTTTATTAAATTTCAGTGCAGCATCACACTGGTGCGGCTGTTTGTTATGTTTTAAATGGAATTCCTAAATCTAAGAGCAAAATTTCACCTTTTGAGATTTTTAAAAATAATAAACCCAACTTATCTTATTAATAAACTTGGGGTTGCTTGGGATATGTTCGTATTCTTGACCCTAAAAGAATTAAATTAGCAATTTGAGCATATGAATGTGTTTTCATTGGTTATTCTATTAATAATAAAGCATATAGATTTTTTCATTTGAATGCTCGAGTTATTGTTGAGTCAAATGATATTGATTTCTTTGAAAATAAATTTCCATTTAAACTTAAGAATAGTGGGAGCACATCTACCACTAATAATCCAATAATCAGAAATAATGAATATAATGCGGAAATTGAATCCGAACCTAGAAGAAGTAAAAGAGCTAAGATAGCTAAATATTTTGGTCCAGAATATTATGTTTATGCACTAGAAGAGGACCCTGCTAATCTAAAAGAAGCTCTGTCTTCTTTAGATTCAGACCTCGGGTAAGAAGTTATAAATGACGAAATGGAATCTCTTGAATCTAATAAAACTTGGCATCTTGTTGAGTTACCTTCAGGTTGTAAAACTATAGGTTTGTAAGTGGGTACTTAAAAGGAAGTTGAAACCTGATGGTATAATTGGTAAATATAAGGCTCGTCTTGTAGCTAAAGGATTTAGACAAAGAGAAAACATTGACTTTTTAATACATTTTCACCTGTTACAAGAATAACATTAATTCGAGTATTAATTTCTCTTGCTTCATTTTATGATCTACTAATTCACCAAATGGACGTAAAAATTGTTTTTTGAATGGTGAATTAGAAGAAGAGATTTATATGGACCAACCTAAAGGTTTTGTTATACCTGGTCAAGAGCATAAAGTTTGTAAATTAGAAAAATCTCTATATGGTCTTAAACAGGCACCTAAACAATGACATGAAAAATTTGGCAATACAGTTATTTCACATGGTTTTAAAGTAAATGAAAGTGACAAGTGTATTTATTATAAATCCGAGAATAAGATTTGCACTATCATATGTTTATATATGGATGATTTACTTATATTTGGTTTAAATATTCATGTTGTGAATCATGTTAAGTCTATACTATATGCCAATTTTGATATGAAAGATCTTGGTGAAACGAGTGTAATTCTTGGTATTAAGATTAATTCTTTGGATCAATCTCATTATATTGAGAAGATGTTAAAAAAAATATAATTACTTTAAATGTAAACCTGCTAGTACACCATATGATCCTAGTGTAAAACTACTTAAGAACAGTAGTAAAGGTGTAAGACAGTCTGAATATGTGAGCATCATTGGTAGCCTTCAGTATGCCACTGATTGTACTCAAGGTTTTAAATCTCGGATTTCGGTCACGTCTCGTCTCGAAGAATTTAGAGAGCTCATCTCGTATCGGGTGAGATCTCGAACGAGATGAGTGCATCTCGGTCGTCCATCTCGGATTTACATCTCGGTTTCTAAAATTCATTTCGGAGTTATCTCGGAGTATATGTCATGTCGAAAATTAATTTTCATACACCTAAATTTATAATACTATTCACTACCTTAAGGAAAACACTATGCACTTACCTTGAATATATCACATGCTTATCATTAGTAATTTAGTATGGAAAAATATCACTTGTATCATGTAAAATAAACAAATAACTAGATTTCATGAATAATGTTCAATATAATGTCATATGAAATAAAGTAGACAAGAAACAAGCCATAATATATGGACATTTACTTTGTTTGATCATTCACTTAACTTTTCTACACAATATAATGTCTCATTTCTACCTTTTATGATTTATAGTGCTGCAAGGGAAATCTTAATTTTATAACTTCAAATACAAATGTCTACAAGTAGAATTAAAATATTCTAGTTTGATTATAGTATTTAATTATTAGCAAACAAAATCTCATTAAGCAACTAATAACATAGAAATTTCAAACAAACGTAGAAAATAGCATATATAGTACAAACAATTTTCAAACATTTAGTAATATTATAAGAAAAGCAAAAAAATGATGTACGAATGAACATGTAATCATCAAATGAAATTAATAGATGAAATAGAATTCCTTTATTACTTAAAAATAAGCCTTGAGGAAAAAAATTATAGCAGCAAAGACTAAATGAAATCAAATTGGGAATCCATTTGGAACATAAAGTTAAATAAGTGAAGCTTAAAATTTATAGCCACAAAAAAATAGGGTTAGGAAAAAAACTCAAGAAAGTGTCGAAAAAAGAACATTGAAATCAGATGTAAATTAATTTGGATCAGAAACCTAAATGAAAACCATAAAGTGAAATACTTACCATAATCGATGTAGATTTTATCTTCTTCTTACATTCGTCACTGCCGTAAAATAAGAGACGAATATTAAATGAGATTTATACAAGAAATAAGGGTTAAAAAAGTACAATTAAGAAGGCTTAAATTAAGGTAAAGGATGAGTCAGCTCAATACGGAAGAAGAGTTGATTTTTTCCAAAATTCAACAACTCGGCCGATATCTCGCTATTAAATCTCGTCCGAGATATCGAACGAGATACCGAAATATCGTCCGAGATTTGGGTCAGACGAGATTCAAACGAAATAGCCTGTTTCAAATCGCCCAGGCTTGAAAACGAGATCTCGGCCGAGATGAGCGAGATTTAAAACCTTGATTGTACTAGACCCGACATTGGCTATAGCTTGGAAATATTGTGCAAGTTTACTAGCAGACCTAGTATACAGTATTGGCATGCTATTGAAAGAGTCGTGAGATACCTTCAAAGAACTATGAATCTTGGATTACACCATCAGAAATTTTCCACTGTCCTTGAAGGATATAGCAATGCAGATTGGAATACATTATCAGACGATTCTAAAGCCACTAGTGGATATATTTTCATTATTTCAGGAGGAGCTGTTTCTTGAAAATATAAGAAACATATTATTTTGGCTCAATCCGCTATGGAGTCAGAAATGATAGCACTAGCTACTGCTTTTGAATAAGCATACTACTTAAGAAATTTGCTAGTTGAGATCCCTTTATGGGAAAAACTAATACCAGCTGTGTTGATCCATTCGATAGTACCGTGGCTATTGCAAAAATTGAGAACTGTTATTACAACAGTAAGAGACGACAAATTCATCGTAAGCACAATACTGTAAGAGTATATCTCTTCACGATCTATAAGTGTGGATCATGTACGCACTGATGAGAATCTGGCGGATCCTTCGACGAAAGTATTGGTTGGAGAAAAAGCCCTTTTTACATCTAAAAGAATAGAACTATTGCCCATCAAATGAGAACTCGGAGAATGAGTAGTCACTTATAATAGTAACCCAACCTAATGATTGGAAATCCCAAGAACTAGGTTCAATGGGCAATAACAAGTTACGAAGTGACATTGATTGAACATGCTAGTTTCATTAGATAGAAGCATGTAGTCCTCAAGCGATAGGAGGATAAGTTTAACTCTTAATGAAATCTGTACTCTATGTGGAGTGGAGTACCTAGCTACAGGAGTACTCTTGATAGATTCACCTATGTGAATGTGGAAATGTGGTTGTTTCCTATGGAACTTTGGGCAAAATTCCTAAAGTGTTCACTAAACTGGGATAGACCTGCATGGCCTTTAAAGCACGAGCTATAGACTGCATAATAGAAAGGTTGAGTGTGGTTTGACACCAGAAATAGAGTTCAAGACTACGGGTCACTCTAGTATAATTTGGATCTTACTCACTATGCAAAGTACCTTTGTTTATGTGTAATCTTATAAAATCAGAAATTGCTCGAGAAATTTATATAAAAAAATTCAAGTGGGGGATTGTTTAAAAATTTGGTTTTAAAAATGAATTATTAAACATATTGAAAAGAGTATAGGATACCCCTCTTATTGAATAGTCCCACATTGTGGGGAACTATAGAGTGTTCTTATTTAAATATAGGATTCATAAGAGAAATAATGGGCCCTTTTGGCACTCAATGTTTTCTCTTGTGTTGAGGAGAGAGACTATGCTGGCCATCACACACGCGCACTGACCGACTCGACCCAACCCAAGCCGGGCCGGGCTTGGCTTGGCTTGGATAATATGGTGTTGAACTCTTTATTTTTGGTAGCATATTTTAAACCAACTTTGACTTGGAAAATACCCAGTAAACTCAGATCTGATATTGTTTCATGACTCGACCATATTTTTACTCTCTATATAAACCAAGCAATTTACATAGAAATATTATCGGTTTTAAAAATCAGAGTTCTCTTCTTCTTCTACCTTTAAACACAACTTTAGATCTGAGCAATATTTTTTGGATGCTATTGAATCAGCGTCCTTTGTGCAAGAGACTGTCAATACTGATATTCAGGGCTATTTTATCCTAGAGGCGGTGCTGCATCAGAGACTGCCTTGCACAATTCCAACACAGCGACGAAACATCTTAAAGAGAGTAACCTAGTCAGTGACTCGGCCTCAAAGACACTACAAATTCAGATCGAGGTACAACATTTTAAGGGAATTTATTCAACGGTTATGTTTATTTCACATATTTATGATTTGTTTTGATTTTTTTTGAATTTCGTCATCTCCATATACTTCTATCCTAAACAAGAATGCTTAGTGAACTTTGATTTTCATTAATATCAAGGCATGCTAACAGAAACCTGTCCTAGTCGAGTTGATAACTAACATGATGATGTTGCACTTGAGTTCATCTAGAGCTTGATCGCTAATTTCATGGGAAATCATATAAAGAACAAATGAGATTATATAAAGCAGTCTTGGTCGTTATGGAATGATCCGCTACAAACACTAAGGGGTGTTTGCTCTATTGACCGTGTACAAGAAAATGGTGAATGATGGCAGACAACCACTGTACGATTTCGTCATGTTTCCCCCAAATTTATACAGCTAGACGAGATGTGCAATGGTGCCATAAAGAATGGCATATGCGTTTACAACATTCCTCCATCACTTCCAACCTACTTCAACATCCAACTTTACTATGATAGTAAATGACCCACTCTCCAGTCCTACTGCTATTGCTCCTTGTTGGACATTTAATGTCAGTTCATTACCTCGTGTAAGGCAAGTGAGATTCTCGACAATGAGAGATGATGATCTTAATCCTAACGTGTTCAAACAAACTCTTCAACATTGTATCAGAATTCGGTCAGTACTCTAAATTATGAGCGGTAGGAACTTGCTGCTATATTTGTGCATGAGCCTACGATTATAAGTTGGCTCATTCTATGTTGGAATGAGACTGAAATTAGAAGTATATTAAAATGGATGGTCCAACAATTTAGAGCAAAAATTTGATACACTATTGATATCAAATGTGTTTTTCTTAATGAAATGTATTGTTACGTATTTCCGTAATATATAGTTTCTTTTTTGCATTTTATAGGTAATTTATAATTTAATATACATAATTAAAATTTATTCAAAAATACGTAAAACTACCAAAAACAAATAAATATACAAATTCACACAAATAATCATTCATCTATCGCTATCCCATTCACAACACAAAAACGCAACACCTTTCATTGAAATGTTTGTGCCATATTCAGAGTATCCCTTTCGGGTGTCCAGTTCACTTAACAAAGAACGCTCCCTAAATGGGCATGTTAGAGCACTTTTGAAAACTACCATGCATCTTTCCATAAAGTATACTATAAACACACTTTCCAACTCACGTGACCAAGGATTAAAGCTAATTTCCATTCTTACTTGGTATTTTAAAAGTCGAAAAAAATGTGTTGCTATGATTGCAATTCGGGCGATGAACATTTATTTGTGATCACATATTTATCCTTGTTCGGTATTACAGATAAAGGATAAGGAAGTTCCTAATGGTTAATTTTGTTGGTGCTTTTGTTTTGCACCAACATATTTTGTGTTGAGTGAGTGCCGTTGAAACTTAAAGGGCAACGAGATTGTTGAAATTTGCAGAGTGTCAATTTTTATGTTAAATATAAGTATATAGAAATAATTTCATTTCATTTTACTCCTAATAGCCTTTAATAATATCCTATTTTATTCTAATTATTACCAATATCATTCATCAAATGCAAATTACCGGGGATGATATATGTTATATATACTCATATTCGCAATTGCAAGGCATTCAAAAGAAACATATCTATGGAAAATTAATTCCAAAGAACTCATCGACCTTTAAGAAGACGATAGAGTTGAAAATGATCTAATTTGCAAGTACAATCACTTTGGACTTTCCTAAAAGATCATTGAAAGTTGGGTGAAATATCGCTCAAAAACCAAGTTAAAATAGTAGATGTTGTACTTAAGAAAAACTCTGCACCCATCGAAAAATTTCTTGAACAAACGTCCAAAATATAAATAAAACTAAAATTGTGGTTGAATTCCACTATAAAATAGTAATCAGAATGAGCTTTCAACTAGTCAAAAGTAGCTCAACTCAAGTGGTCAAAATGAGGAACATGGAAGTTGAAATGCAATGATTGAAATAAGGCGTAAAGGGATCGAATATGATGCGATCAAACATTGAGTTGAGAGCTCAAAGGAAAAGGTTTGAATGTTAGCATAGGTCATTATGTGATTTTTAAGGCAGTCAAAGTCTCTTAAATTTGGAAATACTTCAAGGGAACCCAATTCAAAGCTTTAGATTTGCTTTCCAAGGTATAATTTTGGTTATATAGGTCTATAAATACTAAGATAACTGAAGTGAAAAAGGATCCCTCAAATGCTCTTAGTCAAGACTATAGAATTTTTAAGACAAAGTCACTGTATATCAAAATTCTGTTGTAATGCAGCTATAGTACAATCGAACCATTAAAAGTAGTAATGAATCCTCACTATTTATGTTGTAATTATGCCCAATCACTACAAATTTGGTATTGCTTTTGCTTTCTGCATTTTCTTTTATCTTTGTTTCTATGATTTTTGTTTGATTCTCTATTATTGACTCTGGTTTTCATTCATACTCTTAAAGTAACATTGAATTAAAATTACCTTTAGTTGTACCTTAGATCAATGGTCTTAGGGGTATATGGTTAAATCGAACACAAACATTTGGTACCTTTATTGAAAAAGATCAAATCCTTTGACAAAAGTGAAAGTTCTTAAAAAGAGAAGAGAAAGTGCGACGAATGAGGAAAACAAGGTATAAAACTAAAATATGATAATAGTGGTTTAGCAAGATGGTAGCTATGGAAGAGAATTTAAAAAACTGTTAGATCGAGTACAGGCCGAAACTACCAACCTTATTAGAGTGAGTTGGGGAAAAGAAAGTAGGTTAGGCGCGGGAAGAGAGACCGGGTTCACTATACGGTTTGAGAGGCAAAATGAAATTAAGGGTGGAAAAGTTTAATTTCAGAATAGAGAACTGGGAAATACGGGTTCTGGTTTTTTTTCTTTTGTATATATTTTTATATGTTATATAAATAATACAAAAATCAATAAACCTATATAAATGGAAAATCCATAAATAAAGTTGTATATGATCATGGTTACAAATATTATAACCGTGAGTATTGAATCGTAAACTAATTAATATTTTGTTTTGAATATTCATGTTCAAGATGTTTCGAGAAAAGGATATTGATATATTTGTAGAGACCAAAGATGTAACATTCTTCAAACATTGGGCATTGTATTACTAATGGTTGTTGGGGAACCAAGGGTTGCACACTGGTATTTATAAGATAAATGTATAATGACTCAACCGATTCCTACTGGTTAATAGCAACTAGGTCATATTGGAAATCTCAACGTAATGGTTTCCACAATTATTTCGACTTGAGAATATTATGGAACTTTGATGTGAATGCTTCGCTTTTATTATAGTTAATTCATAGCATAGCATTCATGATACAAACTTAGTTGAGTTTGAGTTGAAGTGTTGGAATTGAAATACTATTTGAGGAGATTCTTCTCCTCCGTTGTAATAGGTTTGTATCACAGTCAATTGTGGTCGACTCAAAGTCGAAGTCTCTGTGCAGAGCATAGCATTTAATAGTAAATGTTATTATTGAACCAAAGACTTTGGAGATGGACTGCATAGTTGTATAAAGATATTTGATAGAGCTTTGACCAAGACTAAGTTCTAGATATCCAAAGTGATACAATGATGACGAAGAGAATGTGAGTATAACATATCATTGCTTAAGGGTACTGCTTAAAGTATGATTTTACCTTGAATATATGTAAGTGATGAAATTGATTAAATTATCGCATCATCAGCTAAGGTGACGTGTGAACAGTAATATTTGAAGTGTTTGATATAAATTATTGACCGAGATCACTCCTGTGAGTTGCACAACAAAATCATGTAATTTCTGAAATATTACCCGGTTTAATTAGTATATAAAATATATAAATTAATTAATATAATTATTATATTAATTATTGAATGTTTTAGTATATAGGATATCATTAGAAATTTTGATATTGTTTTTAGAATTTCAGGGTTCTCATAGTAATTATATGGATGTGTATATATTATAGTTATATATGCACGTAAATATTTAATATGATTTAATATTGAAGTGATATTTAAATTTTGATTTAAATATAATAATATATATTATTAGGGCTAAAATTTGAAATAGGAAGGAATAGGGTTGGCTATGACATGGATTGATGAGGTGATATGGTTTGAATTAAAAGGAGTAAAAGGAGGATATGTTTTGGGGAATATATATCCCCATACTCTCTTATACAAACCTAGCTTCCTTCTCATTCTTTCTTACATCTTTTCTCTTACACTTCTCCTACCATACCTGAACCCTTTCCTTCCCTCACCAAAACAAAAATACTCTGTCTTCGGCATGTAGCTGCGAGCCATGCGAACTCCAATAAATGGGATACCGATTCTGTTGGAAGACTCTCAAATCGACATTTAACGAAGAAGCAAGACTTAAGAGGTAAATCTTTTCTAAATTCACATCATAATCACGCATATCTATATCTTTTCAACCATGATTTTCCAATTTTATATACATACAAATATTTATCTTATTATTTTTAATTATATATATCTGTATGTGTGTGTGTGTGTGTTTGTTTTTTAATAAAAAATGATTTTAATTAGTTTAAAAAACTGTTTTTATGGCTTATGACCTAAACAAATAAAAACCGCACACACACACGCATATATTAAAATAATGTCTATGCTAATTATTTTATGATATAATATGTGTGTGTATTATTTAATTATATATATATATATTCGGTTTTAAATATTGTGTAAATGTATATTGTAATGACTTGTATTTCACGTATCGAATATTCGGTTTTTTAAATAATGTATACATAATATTGTAACGACTTGTATTTTACGTATTGGAGGATCATAAAATATTTTTATTTTATTTATATGAGGTCGTATGACTCTATAATTTTGAGATATGACTCTTAGGGACATTTTCGACATTTATGATTTTTGCTAAATTTCTTTGTGACCATTTTGATCCTACAAATTTTGTTTAGGCTCTAACTTTTGATAGGAGTCGAATTAGGGTCTCAAACTAGTTCTGTTGCTTCAAGATGATGGTTTCCCAATCTATAGAGTGGCCATAACAGGAAAACGAACTTACCTTTAGAAAGTTATGGCTGTTTTAAGTTTAGATAGTTGCTGGCCTGTATTAGTGAGTACTTAGTTAAGCCCATACTTGAGCCCATTAATTTAATTCGAGATTAGTATAAATGGTATAAATAGAGGGTTGTAGGAGCTGAATTAAAACTTTTCCCTCCTCCCCAAATCAGTTCAAAACCCCTATTAACCCTAATTTAATCCAAAATCACACAAATTACTCTCTAATCTTTGTCAAATCACTAATTAAAGAGAAGATCATTAAATAGAAGTTAGAGATTGTCATTTTGGTTGATTTTCATTGCTTACTATTGTTGTCCACATCACATCTAGACTTGAATCGGTTGATTTTGGTAATTGGTGAATGGTTTATGCGTTCTTACTATCCTATGCATGTTCATATAGTAGAATTACATGTTTCATCATGATTTTTGGCCTTAAAACCTATTCTAGTTTTAATTATATGCTATCTAAATTTTTGAATCTTTGAAATGGTTTTCAATAATGATTTAGTAATTCTCCTTATTCATATTCATATATGCATGTAATATGTAGATCTAGATTAGAATTGGCTTATTTATTACATTCTTGTGTATTGCTTGTTGATATATATATATATATATATATATATATGTATATATATTATGAACTTTCCTTTTGACTACCTTGGTTTTGTGATTAGACCCACCAAACTCAAACATGATCATTGGATTATTATTATAGATAAAATTAAAAATAAGATTTCTAACTGGAATGGGAGATTTTTATCTAGAGCAGGTAGATTAGTTTTAATAAATTCGGTTTTATCAGCCCTTCCGATTTATTGGATGTCCATGCATCTTTTCCGGATTGGGTTATTGATAAAATTAATAAAATTAGAAGAGATTTCTTATGGAGTGGGGAAAATTCTAATAATAATATAAAATGTCTAGTAAATTGGAAAACCGTCTGTAAGGCCAAAAAGGAAGGTGGTTTAGGAGTTCTTAATTTGCGTAATATGAATTTGTCACTTTTAGGTAAATGGCTTTGGAAATTTAAAGATATAAATGATAACGCTATTTGGAAAGAGATCATTTCCAATTATTACTATAACGGTAACAGCAATTTATATCAAATTGCTTATCCATATACCCATAATTTATCTAATTTTTGGAAATACATTTTAAAATGTCAAGAAATTTTTAACTTAGGAATTAATACGATAGTACATTCAGGTAATTGTACTTCTTTTTGGCATGACCGTTGGATTTCGATTTTGCCTCTAAAGTTAGATTTTAAGGAGCTATATGAAATTTGTAACTTTAAGTATGCTTTAATCAATGAAGTTTATTCTCCTGAAAATGATCCTCCTTGGAATTTCAGTTTTAATAGAATTTTAGTTGATTCAACCCTTAGGCAACTTTCTTTGTTTTATGCTAGATTAAATCTTTATAATATTGATAATGATAATGATTTTATTAGTTGGGAATGGGATAAGAGTAAGAAGTATACTTCTAATTCTTTCTATAAATTTATTAATTTTTCGGGTAATATAAACAGCTCTTTTAAATATTTGTGGAAATCTAATGCTCCTCCTAAGTCCAAAATTCACATGTGGTTAATAATTCATGGTAAACTTAATACAATAGAATTTTTAAAAAGAAAAAACATTCAAAATAATAATAAATGTTATTTTTGTAATCTGCATCTTGAGGACATTAATCCTTTATATTATGATTGTTTAGATACTAATTACATCCTAATTAATACTCTTAAAATTTTTAACTTTAATACATTATCTAAAATTTCGGATTGTGAATCCTACTGGAATAATTTTAGATTCAAATTCAAAAAGAATATTAGATTTTTACTATACACTTTATTCATTATTATTAGTTGGTTTATTTGGTTTGAAAGAAATCAGAGAATTTTTAATAATAATAACAGTCATTTAAACAAATTGATTTTTTCAATTTCTTCATTTTGTTTTAATTGGATTTCTAACCCCAAATATAAATTAGCTAAAATTATCCATTTCAAAAGGTATCTTAACAAAGTTAATCATAATATTAACTTTTTTAAACACAACAATAATTTTTTTAACATTAATAATAGTATTATTAATATTGTCTCAAATTTATATGATGATTTCACTTTTAATCATAACTTACTTATGATTAAAGGTACATAAAATAGATCTGTCTTAATTTTTGTACTAGTCTCTGTTTGGTTTTAGTTTGCAGGTATTTCATTTCTTTTGTTATTGTCCAGATAGTCTTATTTAGGTTTTTATTTCCTTCCTTATAAATACATATATATGTATATTTATTATACAAATATACATATATGTATCATTCCTAATTTTTTCCTTAGTCATGTTTCAGATACAGGTATGAGAGATAGGATATCAGGTTCATTTTGCAGGTACTCTTGTTTTCAGATTGCTGGATATCAGATTGTAGAGAGGTCACCAGAGCAGAGTTTCTTTATCCAGGATTACTAGCAGTTATCTCTTCAGATATAGGATGCTGCTATCTTCATTATGGAGTACTTTTATCAAAAGGATCTATTCTTCAGTTTGGCACTTCTTCGTCTTGTTCAAAGCCTTTAGAGCGATCTCTCTCTTCAGTAGATCCACTTCAGAGCAGATGCTTATTCACCCCTTCTGATTTAGATGTTTTGGAGCTTCCTTATTAGTTTGTGTCATCATCCAATAGTCTTTGTTTTTCTTCAGTTTTTTTAGGTACTTCTAACATTTCAATATCGAGCGGTGGCCTTACCGGAGCTCGATATTGGGATGTGATGGGTGGTGGCCTTGCCGGAACTCATCTTAGGAGTACCTGAGATTTGATACATGTATTTTGTTTTTGTTACCTGCCAGGCATGTTGGCAGCACCTTATTTACGTGATATATACATTCACATGTGTGCTCTCCTCTATTCGTAGAGGATCACACATTTTTCTCAAAAAAATATATATGTATATATATATACACATGTTATTCTATGGTTATATGTTGTGATTTGATGTTATTTGCTAGTGTTTTTTATGCTAAGGAAGATAGGTTGCTGAATTTAACAAATCAAAAATAAAGATGGTTAGAATTGGATAAAACTTGAAGGAGAGACTCTGGAGTATGGAGAAAGCCAGAAGTTCAAGTCGCATGTCCAAATTCCTCAAGTAGACAATCCGGTGCCTAGTTGTTCATATCGGTACGGTACCGAGTTTTTCATGTCAGCCATATGGGTCGGCGATTGTGGGGGACCTCCAGAGCATGGCTAATAGAGGCAGAACATGGCAAGATGCAAAAGATTGGCTAAATGTTGGATGTTATACCAACTTGTTTCTATAACTTGAAGATGAAGGCTTTAGCGTAGGACCGAGTTGTTTAGATGGATGGGTCGGGCTCCGAAGCACTTGGAAATGGAGTACTAGTAGCAAGGAAGGAGAGTTAGCCAACAATTAGCTAAGTAAACAAGTCGGTACCGAACTATTCAAGTCGGTACTGAATTGTTTTGGTGACTACAGTAGGGTCAGGGTTATACAAAGTGGTAGCATAGGACTCTATAGATCATGTTGGAGGTGTTGGCTCGCTCACTTGAGGATTGGATGGCGATGTAACAACATGGTAAAAGCTTTGCATCTTTGGTTGGTGACTAGTGAAGGGAGTAGGTACAGAAGATAGCGGCTCGATAAAGGAGGGAGTCGTGGAATGAGGAATAAGAAAGGGTTCCTGGATAATGGAAACTGGATTGACCAAAAAGGGGGCTTGGAATGTATGTGCTAAGGAATCGTTGATACTCAGAGTGTTTTTTGTTGTACTCGAAGTAGGCGTATTATAAGCGGGGGCGTCCATGGATCATTGGAGTGGATCTAAATACATTGGACCAATAACTTTGGGTCTAGTGTCTAGCTTTGGGCTACAAGACACATATCTAGCTTTGGGCTACGTGATATGAGAGTACACTGAAAATCAGGGTTTCCATTAGTCCCTAACAATAAGGAGGCAATACGAGTTATCATATATTCATGGCACATTGACTAATAGTGAGCATTGCTTGATGGATGTTTGGGTGCTTTGGTTGCTTTCTTTAGTAGTTATCACTCAGAGATAGCATTGGGAGCTGGTACTAGGGATAGAGATATTTGGACACCCACCATTCTATTTTGACTAGAGTACCTTTATGATATTTGTAGAGTAGCATAATGTGCTAAATCTTTGGTTGTAGGGACTGGTCAGGTATGGTTCGTGCAATTTTGTTCCTTTTACTATATTTACCTGTATAGTACTTTGAGATTCATTTACCGCTCACACCAGACTGTTATCTGACCCAATTTTACGCTTTGTTTCTTATTATCTTGGATACTCTTAAATGAGTGGACTAGATATCAGGCCTAGGTGACGCAGTAGTTGTGAGGAGGACGAGCTGGATGGAGCTATCTTATATTATATACATATATATGGATTTCTATGCATTTCCACTGTCCAACACTATGGAGCTCTGGCAATGCTTGCTTATTCTTCTTGTAATGAGACAGTTTTTGAGTTTGATCTTGCTGTATAAACTCTACTGCTTTTGATGTATAACTGTGTGGATCTATTACTCTAATGATTTGTTCACATAGTTATTATTGTCTCTCTTGTTATATCTGTGATATTATATTTTATCTATACGCTGTGAGATATACAACAGGTTATATGCTTTATTTGTTTCATTTTTTAACCCTGGTGATCATCCTATATCGATCGGGCACGGCTGTAGCACACGATTTTGATATTATTAGTGCTGATGGTGTAGGGCTGTCATCACATCTGGTATCAGAGCTTTGATTACACGATTAACCTAAGTTGATACTGTGATCCAGTAGAGATAAGGAAGAAGTTACCACCTTAGACTGGATCAAGACTATATATATACACGGGAGAGTGCATACTTGTTGTATATTTTGGTTTTCAAAGCTATATAGTAATATATTATATAGTATAAGTCACATGCACACGAGCACCACAAAAATAGTTTTCTTTATAAGAGACTAAACATTCTTGTTATAGATTAAGAATGAGCCGACATACAAGAAATGCTGTAAGGAATTCTGCTTTTGGAGTTGAGGAAGGAGTAGGGTTAAGAGATGCTACACCGACTTGCAAGCAATGTTGAATTTTATGATGGCAACTATGATGAGGAATGTTTAGGCTACTGCTCCTGGTATGGCTATTGTTGGGGGTGCTCCCATGCAAGCGCCTAGGGTTGATTTTGCTAAGTTGAGTAAAGACTATTCTACTATGGGAGGAAAATCATTACATGGAACAAAATCAACCATAGAAGTGTAGGATTAGTTGGATACCTGCGAGCGCATCTTTAGTGATATGGAAATGGATGATGCTATATAGAGGAAGCTGGCCTCTAGATAACTTCAAGGGCGGGCCATTAATTGGTGAAATGTCATTACTATTTCTACGTTCGAAGATCAGTTTACTTGGGGCCAATTCAAAACAAGGTTTGAAGAGAAGTTCATTCCGGTCGCTCAGAAGTTAGTGTTGTTTAGGAAGTTTGATGATCTTAAGCAAGGAGAGATGTCAATTTTTGAGTATGTTGCAGAGTTTGATGCTTTATCGAAATATGGAATATCATTCATTGACACTCCATTGAGGAAAAATGAAAAGTTCGTCATTGGTCTGGAAGATTGCCTTGGAGAGAAGCTGGTAAACCACATTGATGGGCCATTTGAGAAGCTTGTTGAGAAAGCTCTTTGTCATGATAATTTGTATCCTAAGTCTAGAACAGCTGTTGTCATTTCTGCTGAGAAGGAAGAGCCAAAATCGTAGCAAGGCGGTAGAGTCTAGAAAAGTGGAACGGAAAGAGAAAGCAATCTCAAGGGAAAAATTACCAGAAGAAAGCTAAGTGGGAATCTACTTGCTATGGGTGCACGGAGAAGGGTCACTTGATTAAAGATTGTAAAGTGAGTGAGAAGAAGAAATGCTACAATTGTGATAAACCTGGCATTTGAAGAAGAATTATCCGGAACTGGTGAATGATAAATAGGTTGTGAAAGCATATGCTTTGGACGTTGTTCTGACTTCTTTGAGTGCTCCCTCGGCGAAGGAGAAGGGAAAGAGAGTCATTATTGAAGGTATGCTTTCCATTAAGGATGTTTCCATTCATGTTTTGTTTGATATTCGAGCTTCACATTAATTCATATGTAGTGACCTAGTAGACAGATTGGGATTGAGACCTGAGATAGTAGACCGAACTTTGATTGTGACAAACCTTGTTAGAGGCTCTACTAGCCTTTGCATGGTTTGTTGAGGCCCAGTATTATTGAGTCATGGATGCTCTTTTGTTTGTGATTGCTTTGTCCTAAATTTTTGTTGGGTTCGGGGTTATCTTGGGAATGGACTGGCTCAAGAATTATGCAGCGATAGTGCATTGAGAGAAGCTACTGGTGACAATCGAAGATGTTGAAGGGCGAACGGTAGTAATTAGCTTCCTAGCAGAGGATGAGGTGATGGTTAGCTTTCTATATTTGCTTGAAGTTCCACAGGAGGGATTGTCATCTGTGCCTGTCACTAGAGAGTATCCGGATGTATTTGAGGAAATGACCGGATTGTCGCCGCATAGAGAGATTGAGTTTCAGATAGACCTAGTGAAGGAAACTAGACCTATATTTATGCCTTTGAGGCATATGACACCTAGAGAGTAGAAGGAATTAGAGGTGCAAGTGAATGACTTATTGAGGAGAGGGTTCATTTTAAGGAGTATATGTAACAACCCTGGTTTGGAGATTACCTTAATTATAATTTAATATTGACAGGTAAACTCCAAACTAGGGTTGTTACAGTATACTTGAGTGGGGTGCACCTGTAGTGTTCACAACTAAGGCATATGGCTCTTTGAGGTTGTGTGTGGATTATCGTGAGCTGAATAAAGTGACGAAGAAGAACAAGTATCTACTCCCATACATTGATGAATTGTTTTATATGCTTTACGATGCGAAGGCCTTCTCTCAAATGGATTTGGCAACTAGATTTCACCAGCTTAGAGTAGCGAAGGAGAGCGTGCCTATTACCGCATTTTTTTACATCATTTGGTTTTTATGAGTGGTTGGTTTTGCCATTTGGATTGACCAATGCTCCAACATACTCTGTGGATCTCATGAATCGAGCTTTTAGAGATCAGTTGAACAAGTTCAATCTTGTGCTCGTGGATGATATTCTGATATATTCCAAAACTGAAAAGGTGCACAAGACTTTTTGGGATTGTACTGGAGGTGTTAAGAAAGCATAAGTTGAGAGTGAAGTTTTCTAATTGCCTCTTTTGCAAAGGAGAAGTGAGATTCTTGGGTTATGTCATTTCTGGATAGGGTATAACAGTAGATCCTACGAAGGTGGCAGTGGTCCAAAATTGGATCCAGCCCAAGAATGCTATGGATGTGAGGAGTTTCTTAGGATTGACAAGATACTATAGATGCTTCATCAAGGACTTTTCAAAGATAGCAACAATGTTGACCAATTTGACGAAGAAGAATCATACTTTTGTATGGGATGCAAAGTATGAGCATGCATTTGTGATTCTGAAGGAGAGGTTGATGAATGCACCAGTATTGACCATTCCAAGTGGAAATGAGGAGTTGACAGTATATACAAACGTCTATGGTATTGGATTAAGTGCGATATTGATGCAAAATGGAAAAGTTGTTTCTTATGCTAGTCGGCAGCTAAAGTCGCATGAAAGGAATTATCCGACTCATGATTTGGAGTTGGTGACACTAGTTTTTTCTGTGAAGATGTGGAGGCATTATTTGCTAGGAGAAAGATTTGAGCTGTTTACGGACCATAAATCCTTGAAGTACCTTTTCTCTCAAAGGGGTCTCAACCTTCATCAACAACTATGGTTAGAGTTCTTGGCCTCCTATGATTTTAGCATTTCCTATACACCAAGAAAAGTGAATGCGGTCGCCGATGCATTGAGTAGAAGACATGCTGGTTTGGGAGATTATTTGTTCCAGATATTAATGGATTGTGAGATGAACTGCTACGAGAGTGTCACCATTCCAGGTTGACCATTCATCCCGGTGGTAACAAGATGTACAGAGACATGAAGCAGACTTATTATTGCAAAGGCATGAAGAGGGATGTTGGAGGCATTCTTCTCAAAGTGTATGAACTGCCAGTTGGTAAAGGTAGAGCAGAAAAAACCTTGTGGATTGTTGCAACCACTAAATATTCCTGAGTGGAAATGGGAGCGAGTGTCGATGGATTTTATTGATGAACTACCGAGGACTCAAGCAGGGTACGATAGCATTTGGATCGTGGTTGATCGATTGACCAAGAGTGTTAGATTTATACCCATAAAGTCAAATAGAATGGCATCCAAGTTGATCGAGTTGTATGTACAGTGGATAGTATGATTTCACACTGTGCCGAAGAGCATTGCAAGTGATTGAGACTCATTGTTCACCAGTGGGTTTTGGAAGAGCTTACAAGAAATGTTTAGGACCGAGCTGCACCTAAGTACAGCTTATCACCTACAAACGGATGAGCAAACCGAGAGAGTAAATCGTGTATTGAAGAATCTCTTGTGAGCATGCATTATAAATTCCGAGGATCATGGGATGGCCTCCTACATCTGAAAGAGTTTGCATACAACAACAGTTATCAATATAGTATTGGTATGGCTCCTTATGAAGCATTGTATGGTCGATAGTGTAATGCTCCTTCATGTTGGTGGGAAGGGAGCAAGAAACTGATACTTAGGCCAGATATGATTAAAGAAACTTCAGAAAAGATTGAGATCATTCGACAAAGAATGAAAGCCATTCAGGATCGATAGAAGAGCTAGGTCGATAAAAGATGTAGAGATTTGGAATTTTCTATTAGAGATATGATTTTTGTGAAGATATCTCCTTTGAAGAATGTTGTTCGATTGGTAATAAGGGGAAGTTGGCACCCAAGATTCATAGGTCCTTTTTCGATAATTGAAAGGATTAGGAACTTATCATATAGGGTCGACTTTCCCCAGAAGATGGCGGGCATGCACAACGTCATTCATGTTTCATGTCTATGGAAATTTATGCATGACTTAGGCATAACAATTACACTGGATTAGCTTGAAGATGTTGAGGTAGAACCAGAAGTTTCAAAGACTCATAAACCAGTTCGTATTGTTGGACACGATACGGGACAACTTAGGAGAATATCGATAAGGCTGGTGAAATTACAGTGGAGTGGAAGTGATGACGATTATATGTGGGAAACTGATGAGAGTATGAGGATTGCATGTCTAGAGCTCTTTAAATGGTAGGACCCATCATTTATCATATCTACTTTCATCATTGTATATTGCATTTGATAGGTTAGTATTCCGCATGCTAGGATAGGATCACCTATTCTATTGATTGCATGAGTGCTTGTTTGATATGGTTGATGGTTGAATATGATTGTTAGGCATGCAGAGTAGTTATGGTCACTTATACTTGTTGAATATGCAAGTATATGATTTTTGTTTGATGATAATAAACATATATATATATATATATATATTCATTTAAATGTATTTGTTATTGTACTATTTTAGTTTTCACATAATTAAATAAATATTTGCTGAATAAAATAAATAACACAGAATTTAAATTCAAACAAATATTTTATTCAAACAAATATTTTATTACAATTTTGAATAGTACAAATTTGAGCTCTCACTATATACACAATTTCCATCACAATACAATTTCAAATTATAATACAATTTTTCAATATACATACATTTGCACCTCACTACATATCACTCATTCACTCTTATTTATCTTCAACTCTATTCCAGATTGAATCCAACATCTAAATTATCTGCAAAATAAACACTAACGCAGTAAAATTGAAAAAAAAATATTTGTGCAGTGTAAAATAAAATGTGTATTTTGAAAATATTATTTGCCTCAGTTATTTGGGTTGTTCGTCATCATTTTCGTTTTGAATTCATCAAACACGAACAACTTGTGACATGCACAGTGTATCACTGTACATGTCACAAGGCCGTGCACACCGATAGACACTTGATAAAATTGCAGGGACAGGTGAGCACAAGGTCAAACCCAAGCCAAGGCTGGATTCAACACAGGTACAATTCAAAATGCAAACAAACTTTAGTTTAGAGAGACTCAAGGCAGTTCTTTAACCAATGTATACATGAAGTCTCGACCAAATCAACAAAACATGCTCAGGTCCAACAAATATGACAGCTGCCTCAATCATATGTACCAAATGTGCATGCAATATTTTAGTTACAACATAGCAGAGAAGGCATGGCACCAAAAATGGATAAACAGAGATGACTCAATACATACAACATACAACACCTCAAATGTAGTACACAAAGCAAACAGTGAAATGACCAAAGGCAACAACACTCAACAAGACTTCAATACAAAACTAAGGTGAACACAGACCAGACTACAAAGAGCTCCAGTCCAGAATGAATGTAACAAAACCAAAATGAACACAGCCTCAACAGTACAGTTCAAATGAAACAACATATAGACCAGATACAAATGGTCAAGTGCAAAACAATGGAGCAACAAATATATGCAGTGCACAACATTTCAGTGCAGACTGCGCAGACAAACTCAAATGTACACAAATGCAAATAACAACAAAACAGCCTCGACCAAAGATTGAACATGAATATAAAGCAATATGAAAACCAACTCAATGTACACTTGAACCTAGACTCCATGAACACACACATATATACATACATAAATGTATGTATACAAGTGGAGATGACCAGCATTCAAAGTGCAGACAAATTCCAAAATCAAGATGAAGCCAGTGAAACCAGACTAGACTGCAGACAAATGAACACAACAACAAGACTACTAACACTGCAACCAGACACACTTGAATATCAATATAAATCAAGCAGAACAAGGCATCACAACATACATATATACACATATACATATATACATACACACACACACACACACACACACACACATATATATATATATGCAGTGGAAAACAGTTTCAATCCAAACAAACAGTGAATGATGATATACAACTGTTACAACATGAAGTAGAGTTCACAGATAAAAATCAACTAGATGATCAAATGTTGCAGGTCGAACAATTTTCAAGGTAGTAGTTTCAAATCAAGTCAAAGCCAGGTGATAACACTATTTGAATTAAAAAGCCGAAGTCAAGACCAAAGTAAAATTGAACAAGTCGAAGTCAAGTTCTCATCTCAAAATATTATCACAACTTCAAAGTGGTAGAAGTCAAACCAAAAAAGAACGGAACCAAATCCAAAGCAAACGCAAGCCGTGGTGACCAAGCAAGCACATTAATGAAATATTCGAATTGAACCAGTCCAAACATATCACATTTATTCAAGCAAAATCAAACGGTAGAGCAAAAAGTAACAAACGAATTCAAAAGATATATTCGAATGATAATCTAGGGAATTAAATCCTATAAATACCATTAACATCATCGACATTTAAGCATCGAGTTCAAGCATATCAACGAGAGTAATAAAGGAAATCACATACCAGAATTATTCAAATCGAACTCGACGAATTAAAGCAGCCGAGTGAAGTCAAAGCAAGACGATCGATCGACAAAGCAATCAACGCGAACATATTTATTCAATTGATCAATTGAAATCGGCGTATTTAATTTCCAGAAGCCCTAATTTTCAGAAAGAAAGAGGAACGAACGAGGCAGCCATTTTCACAAAGCAAAGGATACGGGCCGAAGAAATAAACAGAGAAAAGGGGAACAAATTTTTATCATAGTTTTTCTTTTGGCCAACTTATAATTTCGTTTGGGCTTTAAATTTCAAAATTAGGGTTTTATTGTTTCGAGTTGTTTTTTATTTTATAATTTACTTTCAAACTTTTATAAAATTCTAGTCGTGTGACTAGGGGACGAACTACAGTGGTGTAGTTCGAGAATTCACAACTTAGTGGCTGAGTTGTTGCAGGGTTTTGAGCGTAGAGTTAGGTTAGTCGATAGCGGGTGTCGCAAGTTTACGTGTGTAAGCATCTGACTGCTTAATTTCTAGTAGAAACCTTGGGGGCAACACGTAGGCAGGGTTTTGCCGAAGCTGAGTAAATCTTTGTTGTTCTATTTCTGCTTTTATTATTCTGCTATTATCTGTGCTGCAATTATTTTATATATTTTTGCATTAATTTTTATAATTATTAGTATCACCCTATTAACCCCCACTCTAGGGTTAAATCGATCCTACAATACTTTGATTGGTTTAGGGATTTCGAGGGCAAAAGTCCTAAAGGAGGGAGAATGTAACAATCCGTATTTTACATATTGGAGGATCATAAAATATTTTTATTTTATTCATGTGAGGTCTTATGACTCTATAATTTTGGGATATGACTCTTAGGGACATTTTAGACATATGATTTATTCTAAATTTCTATGTTACCATTTTGACCCTGAAAACCTTGTTTAGGCTATAAATTTTGATAGGAGTCGAATTAGGATCTCAAACCAGTTCCACTGCTTCAGGATGATGGTTTCCCATTCCGTATATGGTCATAATAGAAAACAGACTTACCATTAGAAATTTATGGCTGTTTTAGGTTTAGACAGTTATTAGCCTGTATTAGCGAGTAATTAGTTAAGCCCATACTTTGGCACATTAATCTAATTCGAGATTAGTATAAATAGGGGGTTGTAGAGCTAAATTAAAACTTTTCCCTTTTTCCCAAGTTAGTTCAAAACCCCCGTTAACTCTAATTTCATCCAAAATCACACAAATTACACTCTAATCTTTGTCAAATCACTAATTCGAGAGAAGATTATCAAATAGAACTTAGAGATCATCATTTTGGTTGATTTGCGTTGCTTTCTATTGCTATTCACATCAGATCTAGACTTGAATTGGTTGATTTTGTTAATTAGTGAGTAGTTTACGCCTTCTCACTATCCGATGCATGTTCATATAGTAGAATTACATGTTTTAACATGATTTTTGTCCTTAAACATTTTCTAGTTTTAACTACATGCTATCATATGCTTATGACCTAAATTTGTGAACCTTTGAAATGGTTTTCAATAATCATTTAGTAATTCTCCTTATTTATATTCATTTATGCATGTAATATGTAGATCTAGATTAGAATTGGCTTGTTTATCACATTCTTGTTCATTGCTTATTGAAGTGGATGTATATGCATGTTATTCTATGGTTGTATGTTGTGCTTTGATGTTGTTTGCTAGTGTTTTGGATGTTTAGGAAGATAAGTTGGTGAATTTGGGAAATCAGAAGAAAAGATGGTCAAAATTGAACAAAACTTGAAGAGGAGGCTCTGAAGTATGGAGGAAACCAGGAGTTCAAGTCGCATGTCCAAATTCACCAATTAGACAAGTCGACACCGAGTTGTTCATGTCAGTACCGAGTTATCCATATTGGTCATATGGGTCAGCGATTGTGGGGGATCTCTAGAGCATGGCTAATAGAGGTGGAACATGGGAAGATATAAGAGATTAGCTAAATATTGGATGTTATACCGACTTGTTTTTAGAACTTGAAGGTGAAGGCTTTGGTATGGGACCGAGTTGTTTTGATGGATGGTTCGGGGTCTGAAGCACTTGGGAATGGAGTACTAGAAGCAAGGAAGAAGAGTTAACCAACAATTGGTTAAGCAAACAAGTCGGTATCGAGCTATTTAAGTCGGTCCCGAGCTATTTAAGTCGGTCCCGAGTTATTTTGGTGATTGCAGTGGGGTTAGGCTTATACAAGGAAGAAGCATATGATTCTGTAGATCATGCTGGAGGTAATGGCTCGCTTGCTTTAGGATTGGATGGTGATGTAATAGCATGGTTAAAGCTTTGTATCTTCAGTTGGTGACTCTTAAATGGAGTAGGTACCGAATATGGCGGCTCGATAAAGAAGGGAGCCATGGAATGAGGAACATAGATGGGTTTATGGATAATGGAAATTGGATTGAGCAGAAAGGAGACCTCGGATGTATGTGCTAAGGAATCATTGATACTCGGAGTGTTTTCTATTGTACTCGAAGTAGGGGTACTATTAGTAGGGACACCCATGGATCATTGGAGTGGATCTGAATACCCTAGACCAGTGGCTTTCGGTCTAGTGTCTAGCTTTGGGCTACGAGACATGTATCTAGTTTTGGGCTATGTGATACAAGAGTACATTTAAAATCGGGATTTCTATTAGTCCTTGGTAGTAAGGAGGCCATACGAGTTATCATATATTTAGGGCACATCGAGTGATAGTGAGGATTGCTTATTGGATTATGGTTGCTTTGGTTGCTTTCTTTAATAGGTTATCGCTCAGAGACATTGTTGGGAGTAGGTGTTGGAGATAGAGATAACTGGACACCCACCATTCTATTTTGAGTAGAGTACCTTTATGATATTTGTAGAGTAGCATATTATTTTGTTATGTGCTAACTCTTTGGTTGCAGGGATAGGTCAGGTATGGTTCGTGGACCTCTGTTCCTTACTATATTTACCTATATAGTATTTTGAGATCCATTTATCGCTCACACCAAACGATAGTCTGACCCAAGGTTTATGCTTTGTTTCTTATTATCTTGGATACTCTTAAATTTGTAGACTAGATAGCAGGTCTAGGCGATGTAGTAGTTGTGCGGAGGATGAGCTGGATGGAGTTATCTCGTAGTATATACATATATGGATTTCTATGCTTTTTCATGTGCAACACTATGGAGCCTTAGTAGTGCTTGCTTATTCTTCTTGTAATGAGACAGTTGTTAAGTTTGATCTTGTTATATAAACTCTACTACTTTTGATGTATAACTCTATGGATCTATTACTCTGATGATTTTCTCATATAGTTATTATTGTCTCTTTTATTATATCTATGATATTATATTTTATCTAAGTATTGTGAGATATACAACAGGTTATATGTTGTATTTGTTTCATTCTCAACTCTGATGATTGTCCTACTTCGACCGGGCACGGCTGCAGCGCACAATTTTGATATTATTGGTGCCCGTGGTATATGGCGGTCATCACATATATGTTTTAATTAAAGTAGATAAATAGATATATATGTATGTATGTTTGTATGTATGGATATATGTATATATTCATACATGTTATATATTTTCATGCTTTTAGCCTGTTATATTATAGGATTTTAAATTATAATAAATAATATGTATATTTGTATAAATGTTTATCAAATACTAATATAATAAATATTGATATATTATTTTATAATTAACATACAGTAATTTCAGCCTAAAATAATTTGTATATAATTTAAATTTTATAATCTTAATCGACATAACAATCATATGACTTTGCAAAAGATACTTGAACAAAAGATTTTATATTTAAATAATATATGGAACATGTACATACGCACACACATATTTGATATACTTATACATACATACATATAATATTATATACATGCTTAGTGTAGATGAATTTACTACCTTATATTATATGTCCTATTCATGTCACATTTAACATTAGTTAAAACCTTATATAAAACATCATGTTGATATTAAACAATAATTGACATATTAAATTTGATTTAGTGAGAAAATTTATTTATAGAAGCCAAACATAGATCGATCTGGGGATTTTTTTTGAAATTTACCTCATACCACCCATTGCATAATAGACCAAATCCAACAATTGTATTAGAGCCTTATTGGTTTATTAAAATAATCATCCAACATTCTACTAGGACTTTTTGTCTAACAGGTATCAAGAATATGAGTGTTTAAGGCTTAGGGTTCGAGTATACAAGCCCCTCCATGCCTCCTATCCTGACCCAATGGATGAAGGAAGATCTTAAGGTGGCTCAAGTGTGAGGCCCAAAACTATTTTGGGCCTTGGGCTAGTTTCAAGTATGATATTTGAATATTATAAATATATTTTCAATATAAAAGTTAATTTGAAATATAAAGATTTTATAAATGCAATAAAAGTACACACAAATTTAAAAGTATTTTAATTAAAGACACGTATGCTTATAAATGTTATAATACACATGTATAAAATAAATAAATTTAAAATGTTCAAATTTAAAATGTATGTAATTGTTACAACTATACATACATACATTCATATATATATATTCAATTGTAAAGATTATAATTTTTAAGTGTGTGTATATTTATGTAATTATAGTTGTTATAGTTATGTAATGATTCAAAAAAAATTTGAGCTAATATTTATATTTATGAAATTTAAATAAATTAAAATGTTCAATAATACACACATACATGCATTTATATATAGATAATAACTATTATAACATTATACATGTTTTAAAATACATTTATATAAATGTTTATGATTATAAAAGTTATAATTATATGATTATTCTTAAAAATGTTTAAGAAAATAAAATTAGGATTTTTGAAATTCTAAAATAATTAAAAGGTTCAATTGAAATTATTAATAATTAAAATTGTTTAATTAATCACCAGCACGTAGATTATAAATCTTATGATGAAAAATGTAAATTTATGTAGATTAAATTTTTTATAAATACACATACACATGTATGTATGTGTATATATAATTATAAATGTCATAATTATATATAATAAGTCAAAATTATTTTTGAATTATTATTTGTGATCTGTGAAATCTTAAATAAATAAATAAATAAATTTGTTTAATTAACTGAATTAATACATATAAACTTATTTATATTGTTTGTGACAGCTTTCTCCTCACAACACCAAACTAATTATGAAGCAATAAGAGTATTGTAATTAGGAATTAACAAATTTAAATATTATTAAATTCGCCTTATGGGTAGTAATCATGTTGTTATGTGCTTACATAATTATGCAGTTTTAATTTAACTGTTAGTTAAAATGTCAAATTTAACTTATATCCAATTTAAGTAAAATCACAAAGTATCTAGTACTGAAAATAGTGATAGAAAAAGTAAAGGTTACGAGAATTTATGTGGTTCTGATTTTAAGGAATCTTATGTCCATAGATCATGCTTTTTTTTATATTCCTCTTTTGGTACCAGCTTTTAATGGTAGAAAGTATATGTAATTTTTTATATGGAATTCAGAGAAACTATAAAAAAAGTGTTTTCTCTGCTATAGTACCCTTCTATTAATAATACTATAACCCCATATAGATTGCTAATTCTTTAAGCTAGCATTTCTTCCTAACCATTCGTCCTTCCACGTGTCATCCATCGCGTTGCTCGTTGTTTCGTGCATAGATTGCTAACTTGGCCGGAGGCTTATTTAACTTCTTTAGGCGAGAGGAACTAGCTGAAGGCGGAAATTTTGAATTTAAAGTTAGCCAAGAAATTTGAATTTTGGTGTGTGGAATTAGCTTCCGGATTTGATTCAAATGCTGTGGTTGACTTATGGGCCCTATGGCGTCTTTTAGTTTTTGGTTCCTACGTGATTTGCTCGTAGCGTTGTAGTTAGGGCTAAGCACTACATTATTGCTATGGATTGGAATAGAGATGTGATTTGCCTTTGATAAATGTAGTGAAATTTGCTTTGGGTATTGGTGTAGTTCCATTGTAGATGGTGACGTTTCAGCGTAGGCCCTAGGGAGGTGGCGACATAGACCTTAAAAGTTATCGGCGTAGACCCTAAAAGTTGACGTGGCGGCACTGTTCTATATATCCTTTGGTAGAGGCAACCTTTGGGTTTGTATATGTTTGTGTGCAATATTCAGTTTTGTTATTTTTTTAAAGGGATGATCTCCTAACTTACTCCTTACTATTTGTTATTATGGCATTAGTGCAGTTTGGTCTATGGAGGTGGTGTAGTTTGCTTTTGATTTGAATTGATCCTTACAGTACCTTTGACTTGACTTCGTTGCCACTGATAGAGTTAGGTGTATGCCCTAGGGTCAATTATGTAATTTATTACATATATCTAACTCGATAACCAATCTTGTTCCAAATAAAAAGTATTTTCTTTCTATTGTATACTTGATATAATATGTTATATATATTAATTAATTAAAATAAAAGTATATTTAATAGAAAATCCATAAATGGTATGTTTTGTGATAATAGTTACAAAGATTTGTAACCGTGACTAATTTATCATAATGAAAATAAATATACCATTTTAAATATTCCTAGTCAAGATGTATCGAGACTAGATATCGATATATCCGTTGAGACTAGAGTACATAACGCTCTCCAAATGTTGGCTAGTGTATTACTCATGGCTACTGGGAGCACCAATGGGTTACATACTGATAGATATTGGATAACTATGGAATGACTTACTCGATAGTTTTCTATTAGTTAATATAACTAAGGTCAAATAGAAAATATCAATATGACTAATTTACACAGTTCTCTTGACTTGAGAATATTGTTGATCTTCAATGTGGAAGCTCCACTTTGATTATAGTTAAATCATAGCATGACATCCATCGAACAACTATTGTTGGGATAAGTAGATGCATTTGAAGTGAAACACTATTCAAGAGAGAATTCATCTCCTCAGTTATATGAGATTAGTATTACGGTTAACTAAAGTGAACTCAAAGTCAAAGTCTCGGCCAGAGCATTTCCATTAATAATAATAATTATTATTGAACTAAGGATTTTGTGTTTGGACTATGGAAGATACTGGAATTTTTGACCATTACCAAATTCCATAATTCCAAAGTGATATAGTTTTGACGAAGAGAATTGATATAAATAATTATCACTATCGGGTACCGCTTATAATAAGTAAATTGGATTTTATCAAAAGATGTGTAAGCGATAAATTCAGCCAAAATATACCACTTGATGAACATTAATATTCAAATTGTTCGATGTTAAATTACTGACTGAATTTGCACCTTTGAGTTGCACAATTGTAATGATGAATTTTTCAAAAAGCCACATGATTTAATTAATTTATTACATGTTGTAAATTGATTAGATTAAGTAATATTCAAGAAATATTAATCATTATTTAATTTAGTTGATGTTTGGAAGTTGTTTGTAATTATTTGAATGCATTTATAAAAGTTATTTTTTCACGCATTGATATACGATATTGATGTAATTTAAATAAAATAATATTTGAATGTTGTGATTTATGGAAGTTTTATGTCATTTGATGGCATGTAATTTCAGCCATATCATGTGAAGAGAGAGGAGCAGAGGGAGAGGGATAATCAAGGGAATTAATTGGGGAATTTTTAATTAAAGAACGACGTGGGTATTTTTTTAATTAAAACATATCCACTAATTCACCGAATGTCACACCGATTTGGAGTTGAAAATTTTGGAAATTGCGTATAAATGACATATGTACATCATATGAGCCTTAATGTAATGGTATGCTTTTGTCATTTGAAATGCAAGTTATATGATTTGATGGTATGTTTGGTTGAGATGATTGTTATTTATGGTTTGGCATTCTTGGATTCATGTTATATGTTGGACGAGTAGTTGTATTGCTTCATTTGTCTTGTTTAACTCTCTTTTGAGTTATGTAAGTGAGTTTCAGGTACATAGGAATAAAGGCTAGCTTGCTGCTTTTGTTTTCATGAGTAGAGTTGTTGCCTGAAAAATTGGTATGTGGTAGATTTAGAATTTAGCGATTGTTTGGTGATTTTATGCCCCAGATATGGGAGGCCACTTTTGGGCTTTGTTTTCTTTTGTTGGTTTGGGGCAATTTGTGGCAAGCTGTAGTTTTTTGAATCTTGCCGTGCAAAGAGGTGCTGTCGAAATTTCCTGAAAACTTAAGCTAAATATGAAAGAAAATTAACGCAAGGATTTTCAGATATGACCAATAGTCGTAAGAATCGGTGTCAGAGATTTTTGGAATAGCCCTAAGTGACTTAGGAATTTTAATGACAATATGGAAAGTCATCACTATGAATGCAGGTGTTGTTACTTATTCGTTTCGAGTGTTTATATCTCGATTCGGGTGAGAGTGCCTTGTTGGCTGACATGTGCACGTGTAGGTAAGATAATGTCCAGGATAGATTACTGTGTAGGTTTTCTAATTTAGCATAAGTTGAAGGTGATTTTATATCATTAAATATGCTTGCGTGTTGGGGTTTGTTGCTTAGTCCTTTTGGGTTTCGAGGATGAATTTTTTTAAGGAGAGGGAGTGTAACAACCCGTATTTTTAGCCTACTCTGAATATGTAAATTTTAGGATATTTAAATATTTAATTGATTTATTTTATCGATGAGCTGGAAAACTCAACTTCCACAGATGGGCTTTTTAGGACTCAGGCTGATTTCCATTGGATCCGGATGGTTCGAGCGAGCTAGAAGGAGTATAAGCATCGATATATTATGAATGTTTAGTTTCAAGTAACAAGGTCGAGTTCGGTTCGCAAATCGAGTTTGATAATTAGGTGATTAGTAATTAAGTAATGTATTAGTTAATAATTATATTATTTAATTCCAAATCTTATTAAACCCATATCTTGATCATACGAGGTCGGATTCGGATGCGGCAATTGCATTGGACCCGTAGGAATGTCATCTACGCTATGAAGTTTGATTCATGGAATTTGGAGCTAAAATCAAACATCATGCGATTTTATACCAAACCATAATGCTTCAGAGATAAATGAAATTTTGGTGAGTATAACTCACCTCTTTGGATAAATCAGTATACTATATAATATAGAGAATTTTACCGTTTGTGTTTGGTTGAAATTATCAGTTGATTGGTTAAAATATCCGCTTTAAAAAGAAATTAGTATTAAAAATTGAAATACATGAAAATTTGTAGAGAAATCTGGATTTCTCGAAATTGTGATTATTAATTTCAAATTATATTCATGTTGTTTTATTTCAGGTATATTCCTGTTAAATAGATTGTTAAATGTTGAAATTTGATTGTGTGGCCATATTGGAGGTGACATTGACACTTGTGAAAAGCTATACTTTTTAGTGAAAAGGGAAGTAATAGCATTTGTTAAGTGCCATAGTAACTGTTGGCCTCGAAATGGTATTTTGAAAATACTGTTAAGTAATATTTGATTTTGGAAATGGTTTCTGATTTGGAAAGTGATTAATTGATCTTGGGGTTTCTGTGATATTTTGTTTTAAAAATGAGTTTTTGTAGTTTTCTATTTTAATTTAACTTCTTTATTTATAATTTTAAATTCATATATATATATAAGTAAAGGTTTTAATAATTATTTTGGAAGTATTTGTCTTTATAGGAAATTATTTTAATAATAAGTGTTATTCTAGAAGGGATATTTGTGAAACGTGTTTATATAAAATGTTGAAAATAAAAGAACAGATTTGTAAATGGTATGATATAGATTTATAGCTGATTTATAAACGGTATCTTATAAATAAAAAGGAAATCAATATCATTTTGATAAATTAGAATAAATAATTCCATTTATGAATTTATGGAAATATATGGAATGACCCAGTTATGGGAATATATAAGTTTTATAATTATATATTGGAGTTGCGTTATATTTAGATTTTTTTTCATAAAAGGGAGTTTGTAATTCCATTTAGAAATTTATAAAAGAATTTATAATGAATTTGGAATTTGTAAAGAGTTGCAATAAGTTTGGAAATTTATAAAAGGAGGCTATAATTATGTTATATATATATAAAGGAATTTATAAATGACATTTTATGAAAGGAATTCTAAAATGAATTTAGACTTATACTTATAAAAAGATATTATAAATTGTTTTAAAGACTAATAAGGGAGTTTTATAACTTGAAAAGATATCTTGAAATTTGGGAAGAAGTTTATAAATGATTTTGGATATTTATAAAAGAAGTTTTATAAATGATTTTGGATATTTTAAAAGAGTTTTATAAATGGTTTTGGATATCTGTAAAAGAGTTTTATAAATGATTTTGGATATTTGTAAAAGATTTTTATAAATAAAATTGGAGATTTATCAAGATTTTTATAAATGGATTTGGAATTTTAGTAAAGGAGATGTTCATAAATGAAAGAGATTTATCAACAAGGATTTATTGAAGAAATTTATAAAAGAAATTAAGATTGGATTTTTCCAAATTGATCTTCTTAATTTTGGTGGTGTGGACATTCGTTCCATGTTTAACACCAAAGGAATAGTGTTTGGGTTTATCCTTTTCTCCGTTTTAAAACAATATTTGTTTTAATCCTTTTGATATGATTTTGAAATAAGAAAGCTTTCATAATGTTTTGTGAATATACTCGTACCGTTGAGATAAATATATTAATAAATTTTCTAAGTAGGGAAAGTGTAGTGTTTTTGTGAATATACCTATATCGCTGAGATAAGTATATGGATATTTTCCCAAGTATTGAAAGGAGTATAAAGGTTTGTGAATATATCTGTGTAAATGTTTTTTGATACAAGTATTTGCAAAGTGATTTTAATTAATGGAAGGATTAATTAAAGAGATTAGTGGTTGCTTAACCAATGTTGGTTTCCCTATGGAAATAAATCCCTGATTTGATTATTGTTTTTATTTGATAGTTAAATTACCGACTATCAATCTTGGCCAGTTTTAAACTATCATTGTAAGTTCTGGGAGATCGGGATCAGATATGCTTTCCCAAAACCTCTTCGAATCGACATAAGCATCCGAATTGGAACATCATGATGATGGTTTCGATGACGGATTTCTTTAAAGTACAAGTGCTACTTGCTACTAATCTTAAGGCTGATTCCAAAATGGATGTATTAGAAGTAGTGCCTTCAGTTTTGTTCTCTCCTAGAACAAACTTGTATGGATGAATGCTGACATTGCATTTCTGCCTGGAGGGCAGTGTTAGCATTCCAAGTAGGAATTGATAGGAGGAATACGGTAATCATCACCTCACAAGCCTTACACCTAGTAAAAGAATAAAGCAAGAACATGCGGTAGGGCTATGTGGATCGCTCCCATTATGGTACGATCATCCCTTATTTAGAGCTGATATCTATGTATGCTTCAGGACCCATTTGTGGTTGTTTGATTGCAACCAAGGAGTGATTATATTTGATGCTATCCATTAAGGGGTAGGGCCGGTTCTGAATAGCTGAGCTGCAATGTGTTGTAGCCTCCAGTACATTTTATCTAGAGGTGTACTGATTCGGTGGGTAGACCCTTACCCTTTTGTAGTTGGAATTCATTTTCCAAATGAGCCTTCGGACTTGATTATAACCCTATTATGGAATTAACTAATGTAACAATTTCGACTATGATTCAATATTTATTTTAAAACCTAGACTTTATTATAATAGCAGAGGATTCCTATAGAAATGTTTTAGTTATCATAAGGTAAAAACATGTCCGTGTTTATGTGTGGCATGGTCTTACGAGATACCTTTATTTTCCAAAGGGTTTTATAAATATAGAAATCAATATGATTTGATAAAGGTTTCTTAGGCTGCTTTACGACATTGATCCGGGCGTTATTTCCTTATAATGCTCGGGTCTGCCCGAGTATGTTTCAGATTTAGTTTGTATGCTTTGGAGCTTCAGGAGACAAGCTGGATGCCTTTAAGGTGTATTCACACATCTTTTTATTTTTGCTGTCTGTTTGTTGTATTTATCAGCAGTTGTAAGGTCAACTGTTATAACTGTCCAGCCTAATGATAGGTTAGTACTCTGATGGATGTGCGTGCGTGTGTATGTATATATATTACAGTTTTCTTTTAAAGATCATTGTGTATATTATAGATTACTCATTACGATGTGAGATTATGTTCTGTCTTCTTTTTCTTCAACTCCGAATGACCTGTCTTTCAGACATTTTAATGATCGACACACAAATACCGAGGATGTATTAAGTGTCGTCTTTAGTTGTAAGAAAGGCAAATCGTTACATGATTGTTCGGCATCTTTGGAGGATGGGTTGCTGTATGAAAGATGATCTAGTGTTTGTAATTTGTTTTGGCCATGTTTTGTATTGTTAGTTTCTAGTTGCCCTAAGGTGCTGTTGTATGTGTTATTTTAACAATATAGAGGTAAGGGTCCTCTTTAAAAACCCCGCTTAATTTCAAAAAATAATTCGAAATTAATATAATTTAATTAAATTTGTTTAATTAAATAAATCAATTAAAGGTTAATTAATTGAATAAATAAAATAAACGTTAATTAAATAAATAAAAATGCACATATATACGATATGTGTGTGTATGATATATAGGTATTACTATAAAGGTTATAATATATACTATAAAGGTTATACTAGACATATCCAATATTAAAGTTGTATTAGAATACTAATATAAAGTTAAATGAAATTAAATTAATTAAGGATTTAATCAATATAATATTACACATAAGATTAATATATAAGTAATATGAAATATAAAAGTTATATAATCATAATACTTATATGATATGAATTTATAAATTAAATGTGGAACATTATAGAAACCTTAAATAGACTTAAGGAATAAATACATACGTAAATGTACATATACCATAATTTTCGATGTGTCCAATACTTGAATCACAAGGGTATTTCATAAGAAATACATTGTTCCATAAGTCGATATCACTCAACATAATATATTGAAGATTATGAATCTTCAATATAATGTTGTCCTCTACCATATATACATTTATATATGTTAAAAATTACTTGCATACTCCTTAGTTGTTGAGCAAAATCAAGATAGGGATGTTATGTGTAGTATTATCAATATACTGAATAGATGAGGTAATATAACTATATGTATTTGTTAAGAAAACTCAAGGTACATATGTTATACTTAGGCCATTGTGATATGGTGGGTACGAGTAAATAATCTCTTTCGATTTGTTGAGCAAACTCAAGATTGAAATGAGATTAGGACAAGGTACCAAGGTTTGGGAGTTGTATACAATACAACCAATAAGGAGTTATCCTTCGTCTGTGGAGCTGTAATGACCCAGAATTTTAGTTATTTGAATTTGAAATATTTAATTAATTTTAAATATTAAAAGGTTAATTTTATAAGTTAAATAGCTTGAGTTTCAAATATAAGGATTTATTGGAATGGAAAATTTTGTTAATTTGAATAGTAATTTTTATATTGGGGTTTGTGTAAATAATCCAACCTAGGGTTTAATGTTAAATGATTAGAAAATTTTATTTGAATTCTATATAAATAAGAATGATGATAATATACTTTTAAATTTGGATATAAAAGTGATTAATTTGGTTTTCATATGATTCATTTTAATTAACATGTAAAATAGACTTCCGGGGCACAGCTTCAGAATTGGATGAAACCAGTTTCACTAGATTTATAATAGTGAATTATAGTACATCGTCGAATTTCGTGGCGATTGGACGTATCGTGTGGTCATACGAATTTGAAACGCATATGAATTATTTTTAGGAATTAACATAATATAACTAGGTTTGAAAAGCTATCTTCTGTATACGATCGAATTAGGACTCGAAACTAGTTCCATTGAGTTTGAAATAGGGGTATTACATATAGAACGCCAGGCATCACGTCTCGATAGGAGTTCGAGATTTTCGGACATTAAAACTTGATATTTGAAATAAAGTAATACATATTAATATACATAATTTATTTAATCAGCCCATATCTAACCCATACCATCTACTATTCAAGCCATACCCATGGCCCTATTTAAAAGCACCAAAACAGAGGAAGTTTGCCATTTTTTTAATTTAAACAATCTCCAATCCAACTGCTTGAATTGATCGGAGCCACTGGAGGCCATAATAGGCCTCAACATCAACTGAAGAGTTGCGCGTTTGGACTAAGAGAAGGAGATGGACAGTCGGATTAGGCTAGATCACTTCGTGGTGGGCGTGATTGGAGGATGAACGACGTTTGTTCTTTGGTCAAATTCGCGGCGATAGTGGTGTTTTGGAGGTCGAGGTCAGGGTCGATGGAAAGGTGGAAGTCAAGGCATGCTTTGGATGAGATGCGGCGATCTCTGGTAGTGTTAGGCGGCGGCGACGATCATTTAGGCACGGTCGAGTTGGGTGCCTGGAACAAGCGAAAATGAGAACGAGAGGGAAAGGTAGAAATTAGTTTAAAATTTGGTCAATTTAAAATTGGTTACAATTTAATTGTTTATAAATTCATAACTTTTCCGTATATGGTCCACATTGAATGCGACAAGTTGCGTTGCGATTGTATCGACGAATACTACGTTATGGAGTTGGATTGGATAGATTTGGAGATCATAGGAATTTTAGTTAAAATTGAACGCTTATTCAATTTTAATTCGAACCGGAGCGATTTGGCGACTACTGGAATCAAAGTGAGTTAAACTGACCTTTTTGGTTAACCAGAAATATTATATAGTCTATAAAAATTATTTATCGGATGTATGGATATTATAATGTTGATTGTTATTGACTGTTTGGATGATTTACTATTTTATTTGTTGGTTTGGATATATTCCCTCCCCTGGAGCAGATGAGATCCTATTTTGTCCCTGTGTAAGAGCGAATGACCCTTTGTATACGACCCGCCTCAAAGTAGTTGATTTATTTTATTTGGTTATATATTGTATGTGATGCAGGGGGACATGTTGGAGGGATCCAAAAGGATTCCTCGCACCATTGATTTTATTTTTCATATAATTTGATATATGATATGTTGGATGCTATATTTGATGACATGTATATGATTTTGCTTATTTAGTGCTTTAGTAGCATTGGGCCTTATTTTTAGTATTTTAAAATATTATAAGCTAATGATTTGATTTAAAAAGGGATTTCAACGTGATTTTGGAAATTATATACTTTTTAATAATTTTTCTTGAATTATTTAAAAATGAAATTTATTTTAAAATAAAAAGTATGATTTTTAGAGATTATAAATTTATAGTTTTATAAAATATTTTAAATAGAGATTTTAAATTGTGATTTGAGATTTTTAAAGTCTTAAAAATAAGTCCATGTTTTGTAACAAAGGGATATAGATTTATAAAGCAAATAGAATTTTTTTGGTAAAAATATATATTAACCATTTTATATAAAGGGATATATATACATATACATACATATATTAAGATTTATTTATAAATGCGGAAATTATAGATGTGATAATGTATCAATGTGCCATTTTACGAACAAAGTGAAGATTTGTGAAATCGTATTTTATTAGTAGAAGGATAGATTTATAAACGGTGTTTTATAAGATAAAAGGAAACTATTATCATTTAATAGATTGGAGAAATAAATCAAAAGATGGATTTATTATAAGATGTGGAATGTTGTGTAGAAAATAGTTGATTCTATTTTCGAAAAATGGAAATGAGGATATATTAGAGATGTTAAATGATATTTATAAATAGAAAGGAATTTATAAAAGAAATTCATAAGCAGGGAAGCAACGTTAAAAACTAATTGAAATTGATGTTTAAAATGGGATTTTATGAATAAGTGAGATTTATAAAGGTATATTATAAAAAGAAAGTTTTATAAATAGAAAGAGATTATTAATATAGTTTTAAAATATGGAATTGATTATGTTGAAATTTAAGTATGGAATTCTATCATGGAAGTATAAATATATGTTTTACAAGTGGTTTAATTATATCAATATTGTTTTAAAGTTGTTTATCAATATTTTAATATTTTGAAAAGTAAATTATTTAGATTATTAATAGGGTTTGAAATTAATTATAATTATTTATCAATAAGGTTTTGGAAATTCATTATTATTTATAATAATGTTGATGATAAATTATTATTGTTTTATTAAGAATGTTTTTGAAATTAATTATAATTATTTATCAATAAGGTTTTGGAAATTCATTATTATTTATAATAATGTTGATGATAAATTATTATTGTTTTATTAAGAATGTTTTTGAAATTACTAGTATTATTATTTTAAAATGTTTTGAAATTAATTTAAAATGTTTATTATTATATAATAGTGTTTTAAAGTAAATGATTAGAATTTTATTTATAATTTTTTTTGAGGTTTATAAATAGGATTTTATAAACAGATGTGGGTTTTATAAGAGGAATCTTATAGCATGGTTTGGAAAACTTAAAGGAAGATTATCTACAAGATAAAAGAGTTTTATAAATGGTTTTAGATATTTATAGAAGAATTGTAGAAATGGGTTTATAGATTTATAAAAGGAGTTTTATAAATGGTTTTGTGGATATATATATATATATATCTGTTAACCCAAAAAATGGATCAACACCCTAGATCGAGTGTGAAAGCAATAGTGCAAATAATCAGCAGCACAAATCTCAGATAGATAACAAATAAAATACAAAAGTAAGAAAAGAGACATAGAATTTTTATAGTGGTTTGGCTGACTCTGGCCTACATCCACTTTAATCAATCTTTATTATGATTATACTAGTTGAATCTCTCTAGATATCAACTAGTTAGTCCTTTGATCTAGGTCACAATGAGTTAGAATAACTCACAAGTACAAGGGTTAACTGGAGAATCATAGTAACCCCCTTGATGACTGTTGTGAGGGAGAAGAAAGTTGAAGAAGTGAAGGAATTCCAGTAGAGTATTGGAGGCTCTCTCCCCAGAAAAGATCCATCTCTAGTTGCAGGTCAATGAGTATTTTTAGGGGAATTCAGTGAGTATTAGACCAGAAGTCCAAGTGCAGAAGATTCCAGTTGTTATGCCAAGTCATCACCGAAAATCTCAAATCAATCTGAGTTATTTCTATGGATCGCTGGCTATCCATCAACTTAGCATATTTTTCTACCAGAAGCCTTTAATTGGTGCTACAAAGGAGCTCAGAAAGTTTGAGGTTGATTTGACCTATCTTGAAGGATCGCTAGCTATCCATAGCGGATGGATCGCTAGCTATCCATCCACTTAGCATATTTTTGAGTGATCTTAGTTTGGTTGTCTTCCTATCTTCTATTTAAGTGCCTTATCCAAATATCAAGTCGTTTAGAGTTCATTTGATCACTCGTCTTGATGGGTCATCTGGTCTGGAAGAATCGTCCATAACTCACTTAACACTTAACCAAATCACACGAAACTTCACACATGTAATGTAGATGAGTAGGAGTGCCTCCCATATAAATCATAGGTCATGGGGCCCAATCCTCATGCGTCGGACCTGATGGATCAAACTAGCCCAATTCTGAGAAGAATCATCCATAACTCGCTCAAAACTTAGCGAAACCAGATGAAACTATGCAGGTATTCTCTTTAGGCTGTGTGGGACCTACCCTATAAATTCAGGTTATTGAGCCCAACCTAAGTGTATTGTTAGCGATACATCTAGTTAGGTGGCTAGAGATCCATCAAAAAAACTCCAAACGATCCCCTTTATTTGTAAGTCTTCTTTTATGTCTTCTAAGTTTTCTCCTAAAATTTCAAATCAATCTGATTCTATTTGAGTTCTCTAGATCCATTTTAAGTTAGCTACTTTTGGTCAAACAGCTTGAATCGGATGAGACTTCACTTCTTGAGCTAGATTGTTTGGCATGCTATGAAACTTGGCTAGCATGCTTAGAAGTCATAATGAATCATGATGCAAGAGGTTTGGAGAACTTATGATGCTTCCATATGGATCGCCATCGATCCATGGGTGATAGATCGCCAGCGATCCATTTACTTAGTATTTTATTGGTTAATTTTCCTTAAGTCCTTTTAGCTTGTTCGCTTGGTTGTTTTGATTGAGTCTCTAGTTATTCTGGAATAGTCTGAATCTTCTAACTCCAATTGAATTCTTATGGGTTAAAAACTCGTTTAACACTTGCCTTCCAAAGTACGCCTTTTGAATGAAAGGTGTGCTTTACTTAAGAACAAGTTCACGTGTCCAATCTTTAAGAATTGAGCTTTCCAACTACTTTAGCCTTGGTGAATCGTCCAGTTCCTTTGGATTCTCTTGCCAATCACAAGTCGTTCCAAACCTGTTATAGCCTAAGACTCTAGACTTTGCCTAAGTGTAATCTATACATCACAATCATTTCGATTTCATTTGGAGTTATTACATCGCATATCTCTAATTAAATAACATGTGTTCAGTTACATCACATATCTTCAATTACATCACATATTTCCAATTACATCATATATTTGTAATTGTCCCATGTTTACTTGGGATTTACATCATTATAATTTTGCTTCTTGTTCAAAGTTGTCACATCATATATCAAAATCACATTATATATCAAAATCACATCATATATCAGAATCACATCATATATCGAAATCATCCTGTGTTCATCCAGGATTTATCAGTTTTATTCTATTTATAAGGCATACAAACCCTTTTATTAAATCAAATCTATTTTAGGGCTCGATCTTTCTTGATTGTTTAAGTTTAATGTGCGATCTCTCCGGACCGTTTAATGTTTAATTTAATGCGCGATCTCCCCAGATCGTTTAATGTTTTAAGTTAAGGGGACGATCTCTCTACTCAAGTTTACTGGACCATCTTACTTTTCTTATGAAAGAAAGGATCGTTTGTTTGTTAAGTGAAGGGGGATTAAGTAAGCCCATCCGCTCACTCTCTGGTGAGGGGACTTACTTCTTGCACTCCGGTCCCATCTCCCTAGTCAGGTATCTATGGCGATCAATATTCTACAAGTCCATCCACTCGTTCTCTAGCAAGGGGACTTGCAACTTGCACTCCGGTCCCATAATAGGATCTAAGGCGATCAATATCAATCATCACAATCAATGTGGATTTTTCAAAATCCAAACATCCAAATCAAAAGAAATAAGCAGAAATCAAACAAACAGGAATCGAAACTAGCATAAATCCTAAATGTATTTTCTGGAGACCCGACTCAGAACGTGCCTAGAGCAATTCTAGGTCCCGTACACGTGTAAGCGGTCCAAGGTTATTATTGTCTTAAATAGTCATCTCATGCATCCGAATCAGAGCGTGCCTAGGGACCGTTCGAGATCCCATATGTGTGTAAGCGGCCTGAGTTTATTATTGTCTAAATACCAAAAGAAAAGTAGGGAAAAAGAAATGAAAAAGCGAAGCGTGGGAGCCGGATCCAACTCCTATGTACCCCGATTATGGGATAATCTGTCTTGGCTCAAATCCCTGGGCGTTTCTTGATGCATTTGCCATGGATGGTGGCTGTTCTTGCTGTTCTACCACGGTTTGGTTCCTTATGTACCGTAGCAGCTTGTTTTTCCAAACTACTTTTTCTATCAGATCACGAAGGTGTCTATACTCATTCATTTCATGTCTATTTAGCTCATGGAAGATGCATAACTTTCTAGATCTTCTCTCTAATCACATGGTTGGGTTGATGAGAATTTGTGGACACCTCTTGGCTGCCCTCAGGCTCCGGTTGACTTGCTACACCTCTAGATCTAGTATTAGGTCTACTCATCTTCTCTAAATCTTAGATTCAAACTTCAATTATGTAGATCTCGTTCAAGGTTCCTAGCAAAAGCACCAAAATGTTAATCCAAAAAATGGATCAGCAAACTGGATCGAGTGTGAAAGCACCAATGCAGATAATCAGCAGCACAAATCTCAGATAAACATTAAATAAAAAGAAGAAGTAAGAAAAAAGACACAGAATTGTTATAGTGGTTCGGCTGACTTTGGCCTACGCCCACTTTAATCAATCTTTATTATGATTATGCTAGTTGAATCTCTCTGGATATCAATTAGTTAGTGCTTAGATCTAAGTCACAATGAGTTAGAATAAGTCACAAGTACATGGGTTGACTCAAGAGTCATAGTAACCCCCTTGATGACTATTGTGAGAGAGAAGAAAGTTGAAGAAGTAAAGGAATTACAATAGAGTAATAGAGGCTCTCTCCCCAGAGAAGATCCATCTCTAGTTGTAGGTAAGTGAGTATTTATATGGGAATTCAGTGAGTATTGGGCCAGAAGTTCAAGTGCAGAAGAGTCCAATTGTTATGCCAAGTCATCACCGAAAATCTCAAATCAATATGAGTTATTTCTATGGATTGCTGGCTATCTATCAACTTAGCATATTTTTCTACCAGAAGCCTTTACTTAGTGCTACGAAGGAGCTCAGAAAGTTTGAGGGTGATCCGACCTACCTTGATGGATCGCTGGCTATCCATAGAGGATGGATCGCTAGCTATCCATCCACTTAGCATATTTTTGAGTGATCTTAGTTTGGTTGTCTTCCTATCTTCTATTTAAGTGCCTTGTCCAAATATCAAGTCGTTTGGAGTTCGTTTGATCATCCGTGAAATGACAAAAATGTGAGAAATGCGGATTACGGATCTTAAGGCTAGAATTAACACTAGAGGGGAGGGGGGGTGAATAGTGTTTTAAGGAATTACTAATTCTTTTTGAGTTTATCTTAATTTGAACACAAATGTATGTAATATTCAGACACAGATATGATCACAAAATCAA
Source organism: Allium fistulosum (assembly GCA_030737815.1). Classification (NCBI taxonomy): domain Eukaryota; kingdom Viridiplantae; phylum Streptophyta; class Magnoliopsida; order Asparagales; family Amaryllidaceae; genus Allium; species Allium fistulosum. Next base: position 59,319,638 of record CM060906.1, read on the forward strand.
ACACAGATGCAGACATAAAGTAAAAGCAATAAAGGAAAGAACACACCGGATTATATATTGGTTTGGAGTTACCCTACATCCAGTCCCGCAACACAAGTATGGATTTCCTTTCAAAATCAATTCTTACAATTACACCCTCGATTTCAAGGCCACGAGGTACACCATTCCAAATTCACAATCCTCTGGGTAGAGATACTTGATTTTACGGGCAACAAGTTCACCCAATTGATTTCCTAGGCTACAATCACATCTTCTCTCACTTGATTGATTTTCCAGGCTATAATCACACCTTTTCTCGCTCGATTGATTACAAAGAAGCCTATAACCCTGAATAGCACTAGGATCTTGTTGAGATAGTGATAGAGAATCAAACCAGAGATGATCTAGTTAGATTCAATGGTGATTTCGGTAGAGTATTAGTAAAAATGTAAATAAAGAAATGTGGAAGAAGAAGATGAGTGAAATCAGAAAATTATGAATATAAATTCGTTTAAAACATCCCCTATTTATAGTAGAACAACAACCATGTCCATTCGGGAAAGGATATGACGAATAGACACTTCATCTGAAATTCAAACTTTTGGAATCAACTGTCACCATGTCGACATGGGTATCTAGGGGTTGTCGACATGCCTAAGGTATTTTTGACAATTTGTTTTTCTTTTGAAAATAACTTCTATCTTATATTAAAACTATTTTAAACTTTATACTATAGTTAAAATACATAAATAAGTATAGAGAATAATATTTTGGTATATATAAAATTTTACTATAATTTCATATTTAAATCTTAAATATAAATATTAAAAGTTAAGTACATTATAATTAAAGATAGTTTAAAACCAAGGATAATTTTGATATTGAAAATAAAGATTATTTTGAGGCTAAAAGTATTTAAAACCAAGATAGATGTTTTTGATTTAAAAAGGAAGAATTTGAAATCATTTTGAAAATAAGATATAATTTTGTAAAACATTTGAATAAAAGTTAGTGGATATAAAACGATGTTCCACTAGATTTTTCGTAGGTTCCATCCTACTTAGGGTTCCATCCCTTTAACAGGCTCGAAGTGGATTCCATTCCACGAATAAAATGGATTTTAAGATGTCAGTGCTTTTCTAGGAGTTTTAACAAAATTCCTAACTAAATTACTTATCTTGAAATCTTGAACTCTTCATAATCTTGATACTCATGACTCTTGAATCTTGATATCTTCGATCTTGAGTTCATCAGTTCTTGAATCTCTATACTGTACAGTCTTCATTCTTTGTACCTGCATGTTTATATTCTGCATATACATATATATATATATAAACCATAACGTTAGTATTTATATTTTATAACAAGTCCTAAGGTTGTTGTCATCAAAACCATCATCTCAAGGACTAACAATCTCCCCCTTTTTGATGATGACAACCTATGTTTATAAAATATACTTCACCCTCACTATAACTCCTCCTAAAACTAATAACCCCCCTTAGTCTAAGCCTAACTACTCTATTTTATAATTCTCCCCCTTTGTCATCAACAAAACCATCCTAAAACCATAAAACTATAAAACTCCCCTTTAAACTAATACTAGAACAAAGTATAGTAAATGGAATGTGAAAGACATTAACATAATTATATTATAATTATTCAATACATGAATATGTATAAGTATATTTCAGACAATCCAATCAACACACACATCAAATCCAATCATGTCAAGCAAGTCAAACAAATCAATCAAGTCAAACAAGTCAATCAAGTCAATCAAGTCAACCAATTCAAACAAGTCAATCAAGTCAATCTAGTAAAACCAAACAAATCAAAAAATAATAACCCTATACTATAAGACAATAATATAAACCCCCCTAAATAAAATACACTTGTTATGTGTACATATATGCAATATGTAGTTTGTAATGTAGTATGAAATGTATGACATATGCAATGTAGCGTGAGATGATATGCAGAATGAAGTGCAACTTATGATACAAATGATTATGATATTTCGTGCATTGTAATTTATGATGTAATAAGCAATGAAATGTGATATGAAATAGGATGCATAATGATATGTAATATGAAATAAAATGATAACGAAGTAAAATAATAATATGTAGAATGATATGATGATATACATACTATGGTAAGAGATATTCAGATTATAAGATAAACATGAGTGATAAGTAATATTTAATTGACAAGCATATATATATATATGTATGTATGTATGTATGTATGTATGTATGTATACATATATCAAACTATTTATTATAAATCACTTCAACCAAACAAAGGTAATACACACCAATTACTAGACTTAGGTTAAGGAAACTAATGAATGAGACTGAAAGAGTAGTAAAGATTTAAAGGTAATAAATGATATTAAAACTATAACATATTCATGAAAGGTAGTAATCAAAATCAATATCAAATTGCTAAGAAATATGGATTTAAACTATATATATGATCAATATGGGTTTTTAAAAATCAATACCCTCCTTATTTAATTTCTTTAAAATAATTTTTTTAACTTAATTTTTTTTAAGAACCCAAACTTCCATGTTTATAAAATACTTAACTTACTAATTAAAACCTATATATTAAATTATTATTGATTAAAATATTTAGAAACATGTTTAAACACTTTTTAAAAAAATATCATAATGAAATATTAAATAAAATAACAAAGATTGAAAAACTAAAATAAACGTGTTATATTAAGGCCTCTTACATTAAAAATTTTAGTTAATTATTAAAAATATTTAAACATGAAATTAATTTTAAAATATTCTAATATAATTTAGAAAATAACTCTAAAAAGAATAGAGAAAAATACTTAATTTAAATATCATTTTTACATAGTTTAAAGTTTCAAATAGAAAAGACAGCATTTATAGATTGCTATAAAAGGTTTTTGCAGTAAAATATTCAAAATATTATAAAACAGAAACTGCAGCATTTAACCAATGCTGTGAAAAGTTTCTGAAACACTACAGCGTTTCATAGCACAATAATGCTATAAAAACAAATTTGCAGTGCTTAAAAAACGTTAACAGCAGCAAAGACAGCATTTCTGAAATACTATCTAAAGTTCTGGGTCTGTTTTTAACATGATTTTGCACTAATTTTACGACTAGATTTTGACATGTAAATAATTGATTTTTGACCCAATTTTTTTTATAGTAGTTAATATAATTAAAGTAAATAAAAAACATAAAGAAAAATAATGAAAAAACATATGTAAAGACACTTGGCATTATGCATGTAAAAATGCTTTTATTAAAGAACAAGTGTAATGACACGTGTCATTTTGCATGTCTATTTATATGACAAGTGTCATGTGATGTGGTGCAATCTTATTAAATAAAGAAATCTATAAATAGAGCCTTATTCTAACATTCTAAATTCATTCTATTAATTTCTTAAAGACATAAAATTAGTATCTTAAAAGAAATAGAGTACGAGAAGTAAAAACAACATTAGAAAAGTTAAAATCACGAATGAAGGTATGCTTTTCTACTTAGTATAGTTGTAAGAAATTAGTAGTAAGATTTTATTTGAAAGGAAACACATTTTAAAAGACTTTTAAAAAAATTTAGACTAGTATATCGATATGTATACCATGGTGTGTCGATATATGGACCAAAATATCAAAACTTATAAAAGAGATAAATTTCTATACCTAACTAAATGCATAAATATATATTCCTAAATGCAACAATAAAGATGAAATAATAGTAAAGCGTACCACTTTTTGCACTCCTCTATCTTTCTAACTTTGTTGTTCTTCCATTGTCGTGAACCACACATTTATATCTTTCAGAATTTGACGACGAGATCTATTCTATTGCGACGGGATTGTTTTTCTGATTATCGTAGTATATTCATTTGCTGAATTTGAAGACCGTATGAGAAAGATACAGATGATTTAGTAGATTAACCAACTTGGCGCCAAAACTTTGAATTTGAATTTTGAATGAATGGACACTTCAACCACTGTAAATAGGCCTAACAATCACCCCTTTTCATAAAACTTTCTTTTCTTCTTCTTCCCGTTTTTCTATTTACTATCAAACTTCTAGAAGGCATATCTCCTTCGTTTCTTAACGGAATTGGATGAAACCAGCGGCAAATCGAAGAGGAAGGCAAGGGCTATGGTCTAGTAATAGTTTGGTGACAAATTTGGATGATATTGTAGTGCAACAGGCCGAACAGTAAGAGAAATGCAGGAAATCTCGTTCATAGTTTTCAATTTTGGATAGCCAACTTCAAACTGTCATATCTCACTCAATTTTGATCGGAATTTGATGATCCACCCATCAAAACGACCGTGAGAACAAGAAATACAATTTGAAAAGGACTTGTGAAAAGTTACTCAAATATCTAGATGTAATTTGAAGAATAATATTGACAATTTTGCTTTCTTTTTCTCTTTGTCCACCAAAACTTCATTTGACCATAACTTGGTCATTTCTTGACGGATTCGCACAAAACCAGTGACATTGTGAAGCAGATGGACATAAGTATAGTATCAAATCAAGTTGTAGATGAGAATCAAAAGTTTTGTACTGATCCGGTACCCATTTCATTGTCGATTGCCATTATATGTCCATTTGTTCTTCTTGATCGATGAATGATTATCTGATATCTTTTAACCAACAGTGATATAACTCTTCACCTGCAAAACAACATAACTTTTTAAAGAATCAAGCGACTTTTCAAAATAACTAAATATAGTTTTAAACAACAATATCAGGATGATTCTGTGACATATTCATATGAAAATAGTGTTAATAATTTTATAAAAAAATTGCCATTTTGAAATTTTTCAAAAATCAGATTATGAGAATTTTGAAAACCTTGCTCTGATACCAAATGTGAGAAATGCGGATTACGGATCTTCAGGCTAGAATTAACACTAGAGGGGGGGTGAATAGTGTTTTAAGGAATTACTAATTCTTTTTGAGTTTATCTTAATTTGAACACAAATGTATGCAATATTCAGACACATAATCAAACACAGATGCAGATATAAAGCAAAAGCAATAAAGGAAAGAACACACCGGATTTTATACTGGTTCGGAGTTACCCTACATCCAGTCCCGCAACACGAGTACGGATATCCTTTCAAAATCAATTCTTACAATTACACCCTCGATTTCAAGGCCACGAGGTACACCACTCCAGAGTCACAATCCTCTAGGTAGAGATACTTAATTTTACGGGCAACAAGTTCACCCAATTGATTTCCTAGACTACAATCACACCTTCTCTCACTTGATTGATTTTCCAGGCTACAATCACACCTTTTCTCGCTCGATTGATTACAAAGAAGCCTATAACTCTGAATAGCACTGGGATCTTGTTGAGATAGTGATATAGAATCAAACCAGAGATGATCTAGTTAGATTCAATAGTGATTTCGACAGAGTATTAGTAAAAATGTATATAAAGAAATGTGCAAGAAGAAGAAGAGGAGTGAAATCAGAAAATTATGAATATAAATTCGTTTAAAACATCCCCTATTTATAATAGAACAACAGCCATGTCCATTCGGGAAAGGATATGACGAATAGACACTTCCTTTGAAATTCAAACTTTTGGAATCAACTGTCACCATGTCGACATGGGTATCTAGGGGTTGTCAACATGCCTAAGGTATTTTTGATAATTTGTTTTTCTTTTGAAAATAACTTCTATCTTATATTAAAACTATTTTAAACTTTATACTATAGTTAAAATACATAAATAAGTATAGAGAATAATATTTAAGTATATATAAAATTTTACTATAATTTCATATTTAAATCTTAAATATAAATATTAAAAGTTAAGTACATTATAATTAAAGATAGTTTAAAACCAAGGATAATTTTGGTATTGAAAATAAAGATTATTTTGAGGCTAAAAGTATTTAAAACCAGGATAGATGTTTTTGATTTATAAAGGAAGATTTTGAAATCATTTTGAAAACAAGATATAATTTTGTAAAACATTTGAATAAAAGTTAGTGGATACAAAACGATGTTCCACTAGGATTTTCGTAGGTTCCATCCTACTTAGGGTTCCATCCCTTTATCAGGCTCGAAGTGGATTCCATTCCACGAATAAAATGGATTTAAGATGTCAGTGCTTTTATAGGAGTTTTAACAAAATTCCTAACTAAATTACTTATCTTGAAATCTTGAACTCTTGATAATCTTGATACTCATGAGTCTTGAATCTTGATATTTTCGATCTTGAGTTCATCAGTTCTTGAATCTCTATACTGTACAGTCTTCATTTTTTGTACCTACATGTTTATATTCTTCATATACATATATATCTAAACCATTACGTTAGTATTTATATTTTATAACAAGTCCTAAGGCTGTTGTCATTAAAACCATCATCTCAAGGACTAACAAAAAATTGGGCATGCAGCAGGGCCAAGTGGGTTGCTTCCATCAGGGTATGTTCATAGCAAACCTATATCGATTATTATCTACTCATGTATGCTTTGGCCCATTAATGGAAGGGGTGATCATATTCGGTACTACTAGTCAAGTGGCCAGTCATGTGTGGCAAGGATACAAGATGTTCTTCTCAGACCCCGGTGCATTTTATCTACAGATGTACCTTTGGTAGGTAGTTCCTTACCTTGTCATAGTATGGAATCCATTCTCCAATACGAGCTTTACGGATTTAGTTGTGCCAACTATGCTGAAACGTGAGATGCAAGCATTTTAGCTATTTTATATATTTACTTTAAATCCGTAAACATTATTATAATATCACCAGATTTTCTATAGAAAATGTTTTGGTTATCGTAAGGTAAAAACTCGTCCATATTTGTGTGTAGCGTGGTCTTATGAGATACTTTTGATTTCAAAAGTTTTTATAACTTAAAAATCCAGTTGGGTGTGCTTTTTCATGATGGTTTACTAGACTGACTCGGGTACTATTCTATTATAATGCTTGGGTCAGACCGAGCATATTTACAGATTTCTTTGGTGCATTGGAGCTCAAGAGACGAGTTGGAGGTCTTCAAGTCGTATTTACGTATATATTCATTTTTCACTGCTTTGTTGTTGAAATCATCAGCATTTGTGAGGATAGTTATTATAACCGTATAGGCTGATGAATGTGATTTGTTATTGTACTATGATTGGTGCATGTATATAACAGTTTCTCTTTTGTAAAGATCATTGATATTATATTATATATTCTTACGCTGCGATTATGAGATTCTGTGTATTCTCAGTTTCATTTTCTCTTCTTCTCTTCTTCCTTCTTCTTTTTCCCATAACTACCCGTCTTTCCATTCAATTTGGGTTTGACATATGTGGTTTATTATTAGCTTGAATTGTACGGATTGGCGGGTCATTATAAGAGCTATAACTTGTTAAGCAAACTCAAGGTTAGAATTCCAAGATGATCGAGTCCTAACAGCCACTAGTGAAGTCAAAAGAGTTCTATGTTTCGACTTAGGGTTTGATGAAATATGGAAGACTAGTGGGAGACTTATTAAAAAATGAAATGATAACGTTTAACCTTTCTAATATTGTAAGAACATATGCTATGAAATGTTATAATAATCTACATCGATAAATTTGTGCATGATAAAACGTTTATCAATTAAAATATACAAATGAACTTGATTGAAAATTAACAAATAGAAATATAACATATGCTTATTAATAAATGCTTATTGCATGCTAATGTTTTGACACCTATGCAAGCATCTTATTTTACAACTACTTAATACGTTCGTAATTTTATCGCTTACGTGTTTATTTGATCAAAACCATGTATTGCATTCTATGAGTTCCGTACTTAAAAGCATTATGAGACTATGAATATTTGATCCATATACGATCGTATATAAGTGTTATATGGTGAATGGTCACTATTCATAATGTACAATACTTCGATGAAATTAGTTCATTCGAAGTAAATATCAATAGATTGAGTATTCAATTTTATCAATAACAACAAATATCATATTGCGTTAAATGTAATACGGAACCAAAATTACAAGATAGATCTAAGAACTCGATCACTAAAATGTCATTTTGATCAATTTACATAGAGTGCATCATATATGATGCCCCTTAAATGTTAAAGATGATCGGGTGCGCTTTTGTAGAATGTTCATTATGATGTTGTAGTAAGGGTATTCTTTTAAATGGTTCGACCATTTAGAAAGAAAAACCAATGTATAAGAGTTGAAGAGATTTAAGATACACTTGGGATAAAGAGAGTGAATGGTCACTTCCGCTTCATAAATAACATCGGAGACAAGAATTGTAATAATAATGAGTGATACTTACATTGGAATAAGAAACATGGTTTCTATTCTAAAACATATTTTCGTATAGAAAATTGTTTTCTATGAGATTTATTTCTTTGATTTCAAGATATTTGGTCAAAGAACTCTCCGTTGTAAACTAGTTATAGTATCTCAAATAAATTATCTATATTAAATGAATAATGGACCTCCGAATTTAGTACATTATTATAATAATGGTAGAAATAGTGGGAGCATGCCACATAACACTTATTGATTGCGTCAAGTTATAAAAATAGTTTTTGTAAAACATACCGAACATTATTTATTAAATAATGATTATTTTTCGGTGTCAACTAAACACTTACATAGTTATATAATGTGAATATTATGAATATTCATTATGAAATAAAACTACAATGCAGTATTTGTTTCATAACAAAAATGATGCAATGGAAAATACAGAAGTACCTAAAATTGTTTACTGTTACTTTGGAATTATAGACTAAGTTGTAGTTTGAGAAATAATATTTTTGTATGATCATGAATCATTTTTTACTGGTTAATTATATCTCAAACAATTAAGGGCTCGTCGATTTTGTGAGAGTGTCATAAGAGTTGATGAGCTCTTCGGGTTGATACATATAGATGTATATAATCGTAAGTCTATCAATATCAAAATTGTTTCACATACTTCGTTATATTCACCGATGAATTATCATAGACGTGGACATGTGTATATGATATAAGTCTATGTTAAGCTCATAGAATGTAAAATAGAAGTAAATAATATAAAATGCAACATAAATGATTCGATTTGGTTGAACATGTAAGTATACTGGAAAGAGTTCCGAACGTACCTAAATGAATAAAGGTTCAACCTCAAAGGTCACTCATCCTTACAATACATAATGATGTACTGATAAGGAGTAATCGAACTTTATTAGACAAAGCATGATTAATGATGAATGAAGTCGAGTTAAACTCTTTTTATAAGGTGTGTGCCTAAGAGTAGTGCACAAAGATTAAAATTAATATCATCCAAAGAATAGTTCACAAAACCATACAAGATAATGGTTTATAAGAAACCCTTGTATATCATAGGCTAAGGAGTTGGCAGGTTGTGCAAATCAAAAAACTGCACGTAATAATTATATGTAAGGGATCTTATATGAATCGTGCCAAGAGAATTTTTGGAACTATTATCATTAAATGACTAATTTATGTTTTGAACACAAATATATTGTGAACTAATGCAAAATCAATTTATATAAAGAAATTCATAAAATGTTTATGAATACCCATTCCATTACATTGGGAAACAACTATTGTTTCAAGAAATACCAACTAAGTAGCGGAGAAATTTCTTTAAAAAATTATTGATATAGAATGAGTTTGGATATGATCCAAGGATAAAACTGATTACAAGGGATGAAATGAAATTGACCAAACCTTAATGAACACAACAAATTAGAATATCTAATGAGTGTTCTTGTAAATTGAAGAGAAACTATGAGTTCCTTGTCAATGTCAAGAATAAATAATCCTTGATTGTTTAATTAAACCACTAATAGTATTAACTCTATGGTATGATATGATGTGCAGATCCCAAGTACATTATCAAAATACGATTTTGATAGTTGTACCCAAAGGGATATGATCCATTAGCCGCAAATGGTCTTTAAGAGAAAGACAAATCAATTGGAATATAGTGAGCCACAATGATAAGAATAACATCGTTAATTTCACTTGTTGAAATTAGCGTAGCAGATTCACCACCCAATGTACTCGAGTTGGTTGTGATTTTACTCACAAAATTATCGACTAATATGACTTTATGTGTTGCTATGTATGTGTTGAAACAAAGAATTCTAAATAATGAATTAGAGTAAACTATTTACATATAATAATCAAAGTGTCTCGAAGTCAGTGGGAGCGATATTGAGTTTGTGAATTTTTGGATATGATCCGAGAATGGATACGAGAGTTTGATTCAGATTACCATCAAAATTGAACAAGTGTTTTGATAGAAGTCAAAAAGTTTGATCACAAAAAATGCAGAGGAATCATATATTTATAAGAAAGAATGTTTAGAAGTTACATAGATATTTCTAAGCCATAAGTAAACAATACACTGCTGATTGTTAACAATGTACTTGTGTTAAATCAGGCTTAGTTGTTTTAATACTCGACGTTGGATTTTTACATGATGTCTTTTATAATAAGTATAATAGATATTGGGAATGTCCTAAACGATATGCAAGGACACCTTATTAAAATGTTTAATACAAAACATGTAAAATGATTCCTTTTGCTTTGGCAATAGAAAATATCATACATGTAATGTTGTCTACGGTATCGTGATTTTTTTATGTATTTGATACATAAAGCAATATCAAATCTAAATTGATATCACTAAATGTTTGTTTGAGGTGTTCCCGTGTATTTATAAAATAGTAGAGAATTATTTACAGAAACAATAAACTCCTTATGAAGGTGTGTTTGAACTCAAACTTTTATAAGTGATATTGAGTATAATACATCAATAATAAACTCAATTTAAGAATCTTTAAGTTGGAAATGTTCTAAATGAAAAACTGGGGCTAGTTCAATGAAAAAGGCTAAGTAAATCACCTTGAATAACGTCACAATAAAAACAAAGTATATAAATATAAATGCACAAATTTATTAACTGAGCTGAAGGTGATTCCAACTGTCGTGAATTCCATAACATTATTATAAGATAACAATGTCACGAAATGATTCATAACAAAACTTAGATCTCAATAGAAGTCGAGAGACATACTCCAAATTGTTCCACATGATAAAATTAATTTATCCACATCGGAGAGAGTTGATTGATATAATATAAAAGTGAAACATAATAGCATACCCATTCACCAAGGGACTGACCCAATTGGTTTAGAGAAAACCGATTGGAGAAGTTGTAATGAGATTCCATAATCGACCCCAAGTGCAAGCGGGAGATTGATAGAGTTAGGCGTATGCCGTAAAGGCAATTATGTAATTTGTTACATATATCTAACTCGATTACTAATCTTGTTTGAAATAAAAGATGTTTTCTTTCTACTATATACTTGATATAATGTGTTATCTATTAATTAATTTATTTAATTAAAAGTATATTTAATAGAAAATCCATAAATGGTATGTTGTAACAATAGTTACCAAGTGCTGTAACCATGACTAATTTATCACAATGAAAATTAATATACCATTTTAAATATTTCTAGTCAAGATGCATCAAAATTAGATATCAACATATCAGCTGAGACTAGAGTACGTAACACTCTCCAAATGTTGGGCAGTGTATTACTCACGGCTGTTGGGAGGCACCAAGGGATTACATACTGGTAGTTATTGGATAAAAATGGAATAACTCACTAGATAGTTTTTTGTTGGTTAATATAACTAAAGTCAAACAGAAAATATCAATATAACTAATTTACACAATTCTCTCGACTTGAGAATACCGTTGATCTTCAATGTGGAAGCTCTACTTTGATTATATTTAGATCATGACATAACGTCCATCGAACGACTATAGTTGGGTCGAGTGGAGGCATTGGAAGTGAATCACTATTCAAGAGAGGATTCGACTCCTCAGTTATATGAGGTTAGTATCACGATCAACCGAAGTAAGCTCAAAGTCAAAATCTCTGGCCATAGCATTTCAGTAATAATAATTGTTAATTGAACCAAGGATTTTGTGTTTGGAATATAAAGTTAAATATGGACGATACTGGAATTTTGACCATTACCAAATTCCATAAGCCCAAAGTAATATAGTTTTGATGAAGATAATTGGTGTAAATAATCATCACTATCGGGTATCGCTTATAATAAGTAAAACTGGATTTTACCAAAAAGATGTGTAAGCGATAAATTCAGGCAAAATGTCACACAACTAGCTTAGGTGACGTACGAATGATAATACTCAAATTGTTTGATGCTAATCGTTAACTAAATTTACACTTTTGAGTCGCACAACCGTAATGATGAATTCTTCAAAAAACCATTCGATTTAATTAATTTATAACATGTTATGAATTGAGTAAATTAAGTAGTATTTGAGAAATATTAATTATTATTTAATTTAGTTGATGTTTGGGAGTTATTTGTAATTATTTGAATGCATCTATAAAAGTTATTTTTGCGCGCATTGATATATGATATCGTATAAAAGCAAGGTGGGCTGGGATTAACTAATTTTATATGCATATATTTTTAAGATTTTAATTACTGATTTGAAATGACATTGATTGTATGAGTAAAAGAAGAAGGAAAGTCCTGCACTTTTCCTTCGTTATAAATGTCTAGCTTAATTCATTAATTGTCCTTTTGTAAATATAAGTTAATTTTTGTCTGTTAGTAAAACACCTTTTAATATATTATTTATAAGTGTAAGTTGAACTTATATATACATATGTTACTATTACTTACAAGTTTTAAAATAAAATTTGAACAACAAAGGCATGTGTGAATTCTGTAGTAAATGTCATTTAGTATGTCAATTAATTTAATCAAAAAGAGAGAGATGAAATGTTTTCCTCTCTACCTTTATGGCCTCATCTTCCCTTAATTATTTATGTTAAGAGAAAGAAACAAAAGGTTTCTATCTCTAAACTTCTAAATGTTTATTTACATGTATAAATTATGTACTGCTTATATTTGCTTTTACCATTAAAACACATGAATGTATTAGATACATTCATTATATTATATACAAATTTAAATTAAATTAATTTTTTTTGTCAAACTAAATAAAACTAGATTTTATTTAAAATTTTATTAGATTGGATCTAATTTACATTTAATCTATATAGGCCTAATAAGAATCCAAAAGGTTTTGAAATTGGCCCTACAACTCTACTGTGGCTGGCCCAGTACAACAGCCATGCCATTGGTTGTGTATAAACTACGAACTGTTTAGTTGTACTTGCACGCAGTTTATTAGGCTTTATGTGTCACACTTTGTGCAGTTCCTTTTTAATGAGGCTGTGACTCATCTTGCCTTCTCGTTTCACATGTGCAGTTTTTTTACTTCATAGGCTTGAATTCTGGATCTACATCAGATATATTTATATGAGAAAAATGTGTACTACATATATAATATATGCATTAATTAAAATTACAAAAGTTATTAATAAATAAACCTTATATGTGACGACTCCACCGCTATGCCCGGTTTAACAAAGAACGTTACAAGTAACGTCGTCTACTAATCCGGAGAATACGGCTGGTTAAGGGCGATTGAATGTGAATATATCTTTATACTAACACGGACACGTCTTATTTACCTTTTTGAGAATCTGAACTAAAATTTAGACGTGTACAATATTAATACAAAGTAATAAACACACCAATTAAAAATATTCATAACAGTATATAATATCGATAAATCAGAATCAGAGTCACAGATCACAGCGGAATAATATACATCATCATATACATAATATAATGGGAGTCTACAAAATATAAGTACTAGACCCACATAAATATATACATCATATCAAAAATATTGTATCAGGTACAAAATCAGTACTATATAATATATATGACATAAACTCCAAACTGTCAATATATACAAGTTTGAAGTAAACTAAAACTATCAAAATAGCCTACTTCAATGCTAGCCCAAAATCCAAAGGTCAATGAGTCCCTGTACGTGTAAAGTCTCGGTCTGACCCGAGTATTAAAATAATAAACGGGTCAGACTATATCCAAATAAAAAGGTGAGATTTTAATACCATAACTATATGACTTAAAATAATAAGTCGTATAAAATATGCTGAACAAACAATCATAATAAGGCATATTAATTAAATTCACTACTTTATAATTCCATAAATGACTTAACTAAAAAATAAGTCATTTCAAAATATGCCTAATGTCCAACATTCAAAAAGGCATATCAAACCAATAAATACAGATCTCAAAATTTTGACTTAACAATAACCAAATAAGTCATAAATAAAATATGCCCAAAACAAATACTTAAATAAGGTATATCTAACAAATCACCATTTCATAAATACATATCAAGTCTCAATAGACTATCATCTCAAAATATGGTGATAACCAATTCAAAATTCCTCAGAGACATAAAGGATACAGAATATCCATACTAAAATTCTCTAAAGAAATAATCATCAATAATGAAATAATAATGGTAGTCATCTATCAGTTTAATACAATGACACAAAATCTACCGAAAGAGATCCGCTACATAGAAAGAAAGCCTTCCGAAAGAGACTGCAGATTAGGGACACCGCTCAAAGAAAAAAGCAGCTATGTACCTAATCTGTCCTATGCAAATTTACCTTCCGAAAGAGGTAAACATAGTCTAACTGTATAAAACAAAATAAACTGATATGTTGTAGTATCTATAGACTGCGATGCATGTAAAAATCTGCCTTCCGAAAGAGACGGCCGTATTTACACCATAACAGATCTTCCGAAGAGATCTGCCTTCCTAAATCTAAAAATGTATCGATTCTCAAATCGATGAAAAATGAGTTATCTTTTCTTGGGGATCTATCGGTCTGAAATCCGAACACCCTAAGATAATACAACTCTAAGTGTTAATTATTGTCACTCCAATAATCACAAGAATTTAATTAACTATCCCATACTAGATAGTAAATTCAAGTATTTACTAAAAGCTAATAATTTCCACTTTAACCTCTATTTAAAAAATTATAATAATAACTGAAAGAATTGTACAAAGTGTCCTATACCACCCGACAATTCAATCATTTATTAAATTCTTTGTTTCATAGAAAGCACGAAATTCAATTGAAATTCAATTCAAAGCTTATTCACTTATATTTAAAAAAAGAAAAGAGTAAAAGATTTTATTTTAAAAATAAAATCTCTTTACTAAAATTTGGAATTTAAACTAATGTTTTTTCATGAAATAATAACTTACTATATTTTTGAAATCTTGATATATATATATATATAAACACACACACACACATTTACTTTTTGTAAAATATTATCAAATTTAAAACCTTAATGTCAATCTTTTAAAATAAAACTTCTTATACTTAAAATAGATATTTTCTTTATAGTAGGTATCAAAAGAATTTGAAATTTTGAAAATCAGCTGCTGCTTCTAAATCGGAAAATAACAAAATCAATAGCAAGGTCAAAGTTCATGAAGTAAAACAATTATGCAATTAAAGAGAAGCATAATTTCAAAGAGCATACAATAGAACAAAGATGGCATCAACACATTACACATCAGCCAATAATCAACTATACAAGAACCTATGCTTTAGCAACAACCTGAGTTTTAAATATTTTAAGGTTTGGATGAAGGCAATAAAAATAAACAAGGATAGATTGATAGGGAACGTTTGCTAAATATACAAAAGCTTTAATGTCATATTTCAAGGCAATAGTACAAGCTACAAATTAACAAGTCAAGGTAGGGACAAAAATAATAATCAAACAGATCCATTTTTAACTTAAACAATGCATACCCATATTTCAATGCTATAATGCAAGCTAAAATGAGTTGACAGGGACAAAGTAAGAAAATAAAGTGCAACCACAAATTAGCATATGCAAGGACGTATTCATAATTCAAAGCAAAAGGATAGTTCAAAAGTGAACTAACATGGACTAAATAATTATCAAAGAAAGATGCTTTGGTGTGTGATTTTCTTCAATGCAAAGGACAATAGATTGTACTCAATTAAACAATGCACAGAGATTAGGGAAGCACACATTTAATGCCAAGTAAGGTTGAGTGATCATATTTTCAAGCAATTGGGTTATCAAATATATGCATTGATTTTAGAATTTTCTAACAAACAGTAACCCACATCTTAACAAAGCAATCATTCATTCATTAACAAATAAGCTCAAAATAGGAATTCAATTTAGAGAATCAAAATTACAGATATAGATGAGTGAGTGTTACAACTCACCTTGACTAATTGCAACCCAAACCTTCACTAAAATACTTCAGCTTGCCTCACGTTCGTTGTACACAGGCGGAGCCTCCCAAGCACGCCTTCATCATCTCCAGACCGCCTCCAATGTTGCCCTGCCAAGCCCGAGTTCGAGCCCAGGTCGCCGCCGTTTTCACGTTCGCGTGCCCTCCCCACGATCGCATGCCATCTCTAGCTCGTCGCTTCCATGTCGTTGTGCCTTCAGCCTCCAACGTTGGCCTTTAACTGCGCCGCCTCTTCTCTAGCTCGCTCGTGCGTTTTTTTTCTCGTTCTGAATTTTGATTTTGAATTAAGTCTAGGGCATGACGAATTATGAATGGGTTTGGCAAAAGTAATTAAAATAGATGAGGGAGAGAGGTTAAGAAAGAGGAATGGGTTTGGGTTTGAATAAGCTTGGGCTTTTAATTTAATTCAATCAAAATTCTTTTTCATTGTTTTGAATTACTCTTTCATCCAATTATAAGTAAAACCTTAATTTAGTTTAAATCGGTTTCTATTTCATTTCACACAAGATGTTTCGATAACTACACAATTCCATTAAATATCGTTTCACTATATTTAATTATCCACTGAATTGATATAAATAAATTTATTCATCTTCGTCAATTTATCAATTTGAGTGAATATCGAATATATATATATATATATATATATATATTCATCTGTTTCAATTATACAAACTATTTACACTTTAAAATATTTCATTATTAGCACATTTTACTTGGATTTTAATATATTATCTAAAATGAAGTTTATTAGCTAATACAAATTTTACTATAATAAAAACACTTTATTATAATAATCATCCAAACCGAATTCGAATACTATTATTTTAATTAAATTTGTAGAATATTACGGGCTTCGAATACAGGGTTCTTACAGACCTCCCCCCTATGAAAATTGCGCCTCGCAATTTCTTATAGGAAAACGTCAAAAACACATGCAAGCATTAGCTTACTTCGAATTTTATTATTAAGTTAAAACTCGATCAAAACCTTAAGTAGTTAACATTAGAATCAAACTTATTGTATTTATAAATTTAAATAGATTCATTTAATAATTTCCGTTTTTTTTCACGTATGAAAATTTATTGAAAATTTTCTAACTGTTAAAATTTTTGGAAAATTTCGGAAAAGTCTCCTATGTACGAAGAGCCATTTGCAATTTTACAATTATATTATAAACAGTATATTATAAACAATATACATCGATCACACGGTCGGAAAAACAGTATATACCAATATTTTTAACATTTCTGTATTTAATCCTAAAGCGTACCTTTATTTTAGCATTGAAAGCAAGTTATTTAACTTATTTACGATCCAAAGTCGCCACACAATCGCGTTAGGCCTTCTAGAGTACCGTTCTCAAGTCAAGACAAAGTATTAGTTTTATCTAAGAAGGTTTTAGTAAGTACAGATTCACTTAACATAGAAACAATACAATGTTCATGTTTAGCCTACTTTCGACAAAGTTTTAATGGTACAAAACCATAAAATTAGGTTATGGTTTCAAAAATTAATTAGTTGCATAGAGTGTAGGCTTCCTAAAATAACTTTCATGTTACAAAGTGTCATATATAACTTGAGTTATATCATTTTACTAAAGATATCAAATTTTGAAATAGCAAATCAAGTGCAGGTCCATTTAGGAAACATGAAATTTTAGTCTATAAGACAACAAAATTTTATGAAACACTTAAAACAAAAGTTGTTACTTATGATTTATGCTTTCCGGAATGGGGAAGATCATTGAAATCGGATAAGCCATTTGAATGTTATAACCAAAACAGTTCTGCCCTGTCAAGAGTGTTTCGGGACAGCGACCACTACAAGGAAAATCGGCAATTACGTCGGCAGAAAACCGACGCCGTCCGATTCTAGCCGACGCAAGCCGATTCTAAAAGCCGACGCAAAATAAGACGTCACCACCAAGCATTCGAGTAGGGTTTTGCGTCGGCTCCGTCGCCACTTTAGTGTCGGGAAGTGACGGCTATATCCACATGGCATTTTTTCAAAATTCTGTTTGGCGTAACTTGCCGACGCAAGCCTGTAACCAAACAGCCGATTCTAGCCGACACAAGCCTGTAACCAAATGGCCGACGCAAGCCGATTCCAGCCGACGCAAGTCTATGTTCTGCTGTTTGTAAACAACCGCTGTTTGCGCCCTCAAACCACAATATAAACAATTTCCGTCGAACTATAACAAACTTCAATCTTCCAACACAAGTATAACATCAACCTCTTATCAATCAAACATAACATTCACAATTTTCCATCAAACAACAACTATATATCCAAAAATTCATCAATCAAACACAACGTTCACTAATATACATCATACTCAACAATACATATAAGTACTATCAAACAAATCATACATCATTGTTTTACTCATCATCATACATCAAACAACAATAAGTTCAACACAAAATGACGCCAAAACAATAAGCACAACCTTACCTACTCATCATCTCCAGATGCATCCTCTCCAGGCATTCTTCCATGCTCTACCAGGTATGACGCGATATGCACATCGACCTACTGTGCAAAAGCATTGCTCTTCCGCCAGTCATTGATCTCCGCAACCTGCTGACGCAACAAAGCTATCTCCTCCTCTGCCTGGGATCTCCTGTAAGCCCTCTGGGACGATATCGCCTGTGAAATAGTTAATAGCTACTTATAATTTATGCTTCATATCATATTAAATGTATATATTAGTTAATGAAGCAGCTTACCTCCATATTTCCATAACTATATCGCCTATTTCGCGTAGGCGGATCTATAACGGTGTCCCAAATATGGTTTGACTCCTCAACGGTCAACTCCTCACGTTCGGTGGTCTACGCCACACGTGTCCGCTCCGCCTCATATGACTCCTGCGATTATAAAAAAAATTTGACACGAAAAAAAATTAATTTACGATTTTTTAGCTGTGAAATAAAGTATTATCAAACACTATCATTACGGATAAGCATGTTTACCATTACAGATTGAGATTTGGCGTCTGTCCATCTATACGAAACATTGCCTTCCTCGTCTGTCTCCTCCACAGCATGTGTGGCAGTAAACAACTCAGCCATCGTAGGCTCGCGATTGTACTTCTTAGACTAAAAATATACGTATGAATAAACAATGTTTCCAATATGATTAAATAATGTTACAGATATTTATAAACACAATTTATAAATTTACCAATTCGTTTTTATGTTGCTGAAAAGATTTCGAGCCACCATGATGTACAACAGGATTCTTATTCCTATTTTCGCGATTCCGCGCTGATATTTCCTATACATTTAAACATAAGGTTAACTATATTAATGCAACTAATATACGAAATCTTAAAAAAATTAAATTACAATTCGAAAGTGGATAGCTTACTTTGAATTCAGGAGTATCCCAGAGCCGAAGAAACTCACTATATACTTCAGCCCTCATCCAACTTGGCTTTTTTCCCGCACTCTTTGCTTTAGTTATCGTGTTTATATAAATTTTTCTCATCTTTGATTCCAATGAGTTCTAAACACATCCAGATCCTGAGGCTCAACACGTACGGCAGCCTGCACATTGAAATTAACTTGAATTATAAACATTCTATTGACATTCAAATCAAATAAAAATTTATACTTAATTACCATCAAATCTGCTCATATTGCGTTCTTTACAGGCGTTGGGATGTCATCCCACCGTGGCCACAGCCGGACATCCTACTCATAAACGCCTGTCTCGACGTTTGTAAAATGAAATCTGAAGGCTCCACCTCAAAGCCCCTGTATAAATTTTGATGTACATATTTAATATATTTTAAATAACATACTTGAAATATATTTGATACTTACCCTGCCGTCTTCGGAACTAACTCAGCAACGGGGCGTAAATCCAGCGCACTACCACTGGCACCTACGTAGGGAGAAGGAGAAGGCTTAGACCTACTACTGTGTCTCCTGTAAGACATATTTGCCACAAACATATCATATCATATATCATATACCATATCAGAACATATCATATCATATCATCGCATAAAACATTCCACTTGATTCAGACTTTAAATATTACATATGTCATAAAAATACATTATACAACATGCAATTCAAATATTTACACTACAACAAAAATACCATTTTACAACATTGATTCTGCAACGGTTCACCAAAGTGTTGTTAAAAAGGTAGACTTTTCACAACAGTTGTTAAGGAAAACGTTGTAATAGATCTTTCTAAACAACATTTTATGTACAAATGTTGTGAAACAAAAACTATGTACAACGTTTGTTTAAACTGTCCTAAAAAACAACTTTTAACAATGACTTTCTTACATTGTAGTATGATTGCTTTTTCATAACATATATGTAATGTTATTGAAACATTTGAATAAAAAAACGTTTTTTAAACATTGTAAGTTTATAGTATTAAGCAATATTTATCAAATGTTGTAAACTCGAAGAAAAACAACAACAAAAAATAGTTGTAAACTGTATTTATTTTTTATTTTACAACATCTGCATAATGTTATCACAATTCATATTTAGGGCAATGTTTATTTTTCATTGTTACTGACATTATATTTAACAACATATGATTGATGTTATTAATTCTCCAATTTCATCAATATTCTTGTAACATTGTCATAAGCATGCTTTATAACTTTTATATGGCATTGTTAAAGGTCTAAATAAAGACAACAAACTGTGAATATTATGTTTAAAAAACGTGTAATAACTTCGACTTGACGTTGTAATTTCATGTTCCAAAGAAAAAAGTTTTGGTAAAATTTAAAAAAGTTTTCCATTTAATGATGTTTGTTTGATATCGTAAAGTACATTACAGTTAATGAAGTTAATTGATATTGTAAAATATTTTACTAAGGATGTTTTATTACTGATTTGTATAGTTCAATATGCATTTTTGTGCTTTAACACTGTTTAACTCTCAATTTTTCGACTAGGACATAACGAATATTACAATTTAAGTAGGCTAGTGCTAACCCCTTCAATCCATATCAAGGTACCATTATTCAGAAGTTGAAGGACGTTACATTAAACTATATTTGAGCTTACTTGAATGTATTATAGCATGAGCATTACATTAAACTATACTCTAACAATTTTCTCATATATTTATATGAAATTGCAACTTTTCATTTACCTATTGCAGTTGACAAACATAAAATGTCTAACTTTGATAAACTTGAATCAGACATTTCAACAACTAATCCAAGTTGAGCATCATCAAACACCATATAAACAACAATGAACACTACAAGAAATTTTATTTTTGGTGGTGCACAAGAAATTTAAGAAACCCAGACATGTATACAAATATACGAAAGCAACAGGTCACAATGGTTGGTTCAACTAAATATGAAGCAATAGGCAAAAGCTTTCACCATTGAAGCCATGTATTATGTTAGGTGCGTGAATATAAAATGGATAAAAAGTGTGTGAACAGTGACTCAGCAAATTGCAACCGAAATTTGTTTAGTAAAAGATTGTACTGGCACAGGTGAAACAAAATTGTACTAACTCAACTGCAACAACAATTTTACAAATAGCAAACTAATTATGTTAACAGGGCCCAAAGCAAGTGAATTACATAATAATACAAACTCTAGCACCCATATATACGTTAGTGAATATATATATATATATTGTCTTGTAAATATAAACATATAAGAGGTTAGATTTTTTTTTCTTTTTTCCGAATGATCCAGAAGCAGCCAATCAAGCTTGGGATGAACCATAGAACTTGATGTTTTAGCGATCTCCTATGGACTAATTTAACAAAAGGAACAATATGTTCAAATAACCTCTTGCATAGCACACAAGTAAATTTGAACAAGTACGTCAATTGAGCTAAGGATCAATAATTGAACTCAACTTATTTGTATATTGATCTAATTAATATAAATACATTAACTTTTATGTGCATAAGTAGTCATGGAAATGGAGTAATATATGTCATAGACACTAACCATATTGGATTCAACTGCAGATGTATCTACAAACAGTTGTTTGATTTGATTCAGCCCATCTGCAGAAAATACATATTTATTGATCATAGCGTAATCGAACTTAATAACCCTGCTTGTAAGCAAAGTACAGATATACACTGGTTTCAATATTCAAATTAATCATTTAAGTACAGTAATTAATTATACTTTTGGGAGAAAGCATAGAATAGAACACAGTTTCCAAGCTCCCAGCCAAGTAAAACAGGTGCAAACATATTGTTTAGTCTTTTACCTTGACTCCCCTTATTTTTTAGTAAAAAAAATCATGTAAAAGGGTATATTGAAAGATACCTGCAAGTATCTTGGCATTCTTATGATCATCTTTAAGTTTGCTTGCATTATCTCTAAGAGCAACATAGGCTGCTGAGGTTATGACTCCTACTTGCCTCATTCCTCCTCCCAACGTTTTCCTAAGCCTTCTAGCCTAATATGATTGTCAAATATTCAAAATATCAGTTCACCATAAGATTTTTTATAGTTGGTTCAATTCTTATAACTTTAAAGGATCAACTTTTCTGTAAATAAAATAACAATCATCATTAAACATGTTAACAGTTCAAACTCGGATCAACGGTACCAGCTCAAGTTATGCTTTAGTACTGATGAATTTTTACAATTCTACTGAAAATATAACCTCAATTGCAACAAATATACCACTTCATTGACAAAAGGATGGAAATTCAAGGATGAAATGGTTACCTGATCCTCCATTAGGAAATGGGTGATCTTGGTTCCTCTTCCAAGGCTTTCACCCGAATCTTTGGTGACGGTAAATGAACCGCCAGCCTATGACTCCCAAATATACTGTTCATCGTCGTTATGCTTGGTGGTCACCACAACTCTCTCAGCCACAAGATAAGCGGAATAAAATCCAGCACCGAATTGACCAATCATGCTGACATCAGCACCTGCAGCCAATGCCTCCATGAACTCTTTTGTTCCTAATCTGGCAATGGTACCGAGATTGTTCACTAGATCGGACTTTGTCATTCCAATACCACTGTCAATGATCGTCGGTGTGTTTGTTGTTTTGTCAGGAATGATGTGGATGAACAGTTCAGGCTGTGCATCCAGCTTGCTCTTGTCCGTAAGGCTCTCAAATCTGATTTTGTCCAAAGCCTGTTATTCCATAAAAGCATAGTGATTAGTGGTAAATTCATTTGTATACTTGTATGAAGATCATCCGCAACTTGAATATTATGGATAACTTGACATAGTTTTCATGACTAAATTTAAATACCAAATATACATGTTGGAATGAAAACCAAGATTTGTATATTTCAAATAACAAAAACTAAGTTATCAAACTGGAAAACGATACATACATGCATAACTTAACAAGGTAAAACTGCTTCACGTCATTTGAATCATTTCGATAAAATGTTAGCTTATACCATGCCTTTGTTCCATATAGAGCCTAACATGTAATCTTACCATACAATTTTGTGATCTTAGACACTGGACTTAAAACTCTTAAATCCCTCACTAGTTCTATTAATATTACTGAATACTAGTTCTATTTTATAGGTAATTTACAATCAGCTATTATAGTATTTTGAAATATGAATAGAAACTTACGCAATCAATCCCTCACCTCAAATATCGTCAGCACTATCTTCACTACCAGCAAACCACATCGTAAATCCACCAAATTTCCGCTGCCAAGCCGTTGGTTCGTGCCTCGTCGCCATGTCAATTTCTGTTTTCATTACATTTGTTTCTCAGTCTCTGTTTTCAATTGTCTCTACCAACAACAACAAACTTGCTTCACCTCTACCAACACAGTCCCCGTCTCATCCTCTTCTGCCACCTGAATCTGCAACAACCTCATCAACCTGCCATATACACCCACAACTTCACACTTCCAAACAAGTTTCTATCACAAGAACAACCTCCTACAACCCTACCCCAACAGCCTCAATCGCCTCAACTCCTCCACTTGCACCACTTCATAACCAATCTCCAATTATTACAACAACCACTTTCCCTTTCCTCTACAACACCGCACTTAAACAATCCACCTTCCTTTACAAACTGCCCACGGCAGAGCCTCACATACACCATCATCTACCAAACTGTTCTCCAACTTTACTTTGATTGCCACCGCTACCTGTCACTACAACCTAGTTCCATCCCTCTTCCATCATTCCAACTAGACCAAACCCGTTCATCACCCAAACGCTCGAACTCCAACCTCAACTCCATCGCCTTAATCAACCATGACCTAGACACACCACTCAATAGCAACCTCGCCCCAAATCACCAAGCAGCAACCCGATTCTGAGTCCATGACAACCCAAAATCCCTCAACCAGAAACAATATCTCCTCCTACAAATCTAAACCAACAATGTGAAGACCCGTAAATTCTCACCTTTTGAATCGACTATAATCCACACAAGTCAAATCCAAACAGATAAGGTGTAACAACCCGTATATTTGGACCATTTAAATTGACAATAATCCACACATGTCAACTTAAATAATACAAAACACGAATCATTATGGGATTATAAATACATAAATGTAAATGAGAATCAATACAACATCACAGAACAGTCACAGAATAATGCAGCGGAAAATACATCGTCATAATAGCAGTTCATGAAGCCACTATATAATATACAACAATGTCTTAACATCAAGTGACTAATACCAAAAATGTCCAACAGACTAGGACATCAATACAGGAATATAAATAGACTGATAAAGATAAATGCTAAGCCTTCAGCATCTTCAACCAACCTTGATCAGCAGCTGGATAGCTTCAGACTGACCCGAGCATATGCAAAAGAAACACTCGAGTCAGGACTCAAAATCTTATACAATTAAATCAAGTGCAAGGTAATAGTTCATAACTTAAAGATGGGTGTAATGACATCTCTAAGGATCCGATAAACTATCTATATATACAATAGAATACGATAGGTAGATAATGTCTAATCAGTAAAGTACGATATTAAAATAGTGTTAAGTCATGGCCCATACCACCCTTAACACATTTTAATTCCCAAGAGCATATACAAGACCGTAGTTTCCCCAAAACCGGAAGTCACCAGAGGGCAATCCATATACTAAGGTACAAATCAAAACGTAGTGGTCGCGAATAGGATAATCAGTATGACAAGGTACATGAGGCGATACCAACTAGGATACTAGTAGTTGCGTGATCCGGACTGATGTTGAGCATAGCAGCTACTATCTCAACACCGCGAAACAACACTCCCAAATCAAGGGGTGCACCCAAATCGAATCACAAAAGTAATAGATATGGTATCGAAGAAGTGCGTCCGTTAGAGGTAGCGAACCTCAATGGCCCGGCGCGGCTCCTGTTTTAGTCATGTCAGGGGTCGTCCAATATCGTTCTCTTTCTTCAGTCAACGCGATCACCAAACCATCCACTTCATTCTGGATCAACACTTCGCGTGTAATAGTTATTAAAGTGGTTTTCGGTATCGACAGAGAGTATGTCCATATCCGATCCCGGACTCTTTAATAACTACGTATTTATTACCCAATGGTCATTTAAGTTAAAGTTTAAAACAAATCAAAGTCCGAAAGTCAAGGTGCAAATTTGACTTCTAAAATTTGACATTTCACGATTCAATTTATTTCGGATATTTAAAATCATATTTCCAAATGAAATCTGTAGTTCAACATTTAATTAACAATATAGTTAAGTATTCAAGTTCAATTTAATAACTCTCTTATTAAATTTAGTTCAAAATCAATTTATCCAAATTTACCGGTCAATTAAGTTCGAATCATTAGATCAAATTCTATTTATCTCAATTCATGTTTACATTCATCGTTACATTAAATATAATCATAAATTTGATTAAATCGATTTCATTAGATTTAAAATCATTTACCTTTAAATTGTCGCTAAATTTAATCCATAAAACTTTAGTTAGTTTCGTATTCCATTTTAAGTCAAAATTTCCTAAATCTAAATTATTATTTATAATAAGTTTAAATCTATTTAATTTAAAACTTAGTTTAAATCTGAATCTACCAATCTAATAAATTAAATTATTAAATTCTAAAACTCACTTGTTTTAAATCTTATTTCAATCAAATTCTCCAATTCATTTTTCTTCAATTAAATAGATTTATTAATCCGTTTCAATTTAATCCATTAATTTATTCCAATAAATCCATTAATTTATTTTAGTTAAATCCATTAATTTATTTCAAATAAATCCATTAATTTATTTCAATTAAATCCATTTATTTATTTCAATTAAATCCATTAAGTCGTTACT
This sequence comes from Allium fistulosum, assembly GCA_030737815.1. NCBI lineage: Eukaryota > Viridiplantae > Streptophyta > Magnoliopsida > Asparagales > Amaryllidaceae > Allium > Allium fistulosum. The sequence goes on from CM060906.1 coordinate 59,346,157, forward strand.
TGATTTCCAAACAATTTAATAAGTTCATTTCTTAATTTCAAATAGATTTCAATTTCAAAATAATTTCGTTGACCAATCGGGTTTCTTATTTTTAATTGTCTATCCTAGGCCAAGTTATTTAAGTGGGTATTTATCATTTCAACCCGATATCATTCAATATAAAACAAATCATAACAAAGGGAACTTGCAGTGTGATAACTGGGATGGTGTCAAAGTAAATAAACAAGCAATAGCAACCATACATAACAAATTAAAAATTTATTCAAATAATCCCGAAATAACCATATTAACTTACATTGGTTATTTATGCAAATTAATTTAATTATTCCTAGAATCCTACAGATTAAAGATTATTACATTATGATTTTACTTGGTGTCCGTTATCAAATTTCTACATCAATCGTACTTATCAATTTTAATGTCACTATTATTTACTCTAATTAACATCATATTTCAGTTCAACATGTTTAATCAATTTAAACAATACATGGCGTCAAATTTTTAGAAGTTAACAATTTTATTTCAACCAAATTCTAACAATCAACAATTTAATATCCAGATTAATATTAACAACAATTATCACTTGATTATCATCGCATAATAGATTGAGTCGTGAATATAAAATATTCACCTTTTGTGGTTAAAGATTGGACGACGAAGCACGAAGACGAATAGATAAGATAGACACTAACCGGCACAACGCAAAACGAACACAACTGCAAATCAAATAAAAGATTATCCAACCATGGTTCAATACAAAGTATATATATCGATTGTATATATATAAACCATACCAAAATAACGAAGCTAGATAGATTCAAACAAGCCGGATGAAGCCTACGACTGAGATCCCGGATCAGCTGTTGCTGGAACGACACAATCAAATAAACATGAGCCCAAAGTTTACCAACTATCACTGCTATATAAATTAACATATTATATACCTACATATTAACATCTATACTGCAACTATACAAACTGGACACTTATATATATTATATATAATAATAAAACAGGGCGGTCGAGGTTGGCTCGGTGGGCATCGGCGAGGTCAGGGTGGTAGGCGACGGAGTCGGAAGATGGTGGTTGGCAGAGCGGTGGCTGGTGGCACGGCCGGGACGTGGCGGCGTTGGGACGGAGGGAGTGGGCGGGCTGCTGGTGGTTGCATGGAGCGAAGGGAGGCTGGGGTGCGGAGGGTGGTCTGGACGCTGGGGTACGTCCGTGGGTGGAGGTGGGTGGTTGGGAGTTGTAGCGGAGGGGCTGGCGCGTGGCAAGGGGCTGAGGCGGAGTGGGCAGGGTGGGGTACCGGCTGGTGGCAGTGGGCGCGGGCTGGGCGAAGTGGGCAGGGTGGGCTGGGGTTGGTGTGGGGCGGTGGGTGATGGCGGAGGCATGGCGGAGCGGGGCTGGGGTGCGAGGTGGTGGGGTTCAGGTGCGCGGTGGTGAGGTTCAGGTGCGGGCTGGTGCGGGTTCAGGTGCGGGCTGCGGAGGAGCAAGGCTGGGGTGCGAGGTGGTGGGGTTCAGGTGCGGGCTGGTGCGGGGCTCGGGTGCGAGGTGGTGGGCAGGGCAGCTGCTAGGGCAGGCGGTGGTGCCGGGCGGAGTGGGTTGGTGGTGTACTGGTCGTGGCGGAGGCGAGTGGGTGGGGCAGGGAAGTGGGTTGGAGGGCAGCTGGGTTTCACGTTTGAAGTAAGAAGAACAAGAAATGGCATGAAGAGAAAAGAAGAAGGAGGAGCTGAGTTGGAGCTTCTTTACCTTTTGCAGAAAATATAGGAAGGAAGTAGGATTATGGGTTTTAGTTTACTGGAGGGGATAACTAAATAGCAAAAAGAAATATGGACGGTAGAAAAGAGAACAAAATTTGTGCAGAGGAGAGAAGACAGCTGTCACGTAGTAATTAATGAACCCAAATGTAAACAGAGGTTCAGTGCACAGTAAAAGCAATGATGCATTTGACAATGGTGGCTATTGGTGTTCCCAAGGTCAGCTGACTGGCTCCAAAATTTGAAAGCTGAAATGTTGGATACCGGGTTGCGCTGCGTAACGGACCGGTGTGTGCTCCGTTAACAATTATAATTTGCAACGCCGAACTCCGATTGACACAAACAAATATACCGTTTTGATCAGCGCGACGAGGCGGACCCAACGGTATGAAGATATTGATGGTTTGACATTGTTTGCGAAGTGGCGAATCTTATTAACCCATTTGCACGAGTGAACATTTTTACTAGCAATTAAAAGCGAAATTTGACGAAACGAAATGCGCCGTTATGATCAGAATATTTTTTTTATGCAACATTGCGAAAAATATTAAAGTTCGGACAATAGAAAATTTACACGCAAAATTAAAACTAATATGTAAATTTGACGAGCGAAATTTTCTACCATATTTTCCGACGAAATTTGGCGTACGCCTATGTCTATCTAGACGCATCCCAAATGTGAAGTTTGAACGGTAACGGAAATCGTTTGTGAATATTTGAAATTCCTATTACGGGGAATGCAGCAAAACACCAAAGAATAAGATCGACGGAGCTAAAGATATCCGAATTTTGAAAAACGAAAAATGACGCCTTTGTCAGAAAATGATTTAGAATTTTTCTATGTAAAAATATTTAGGTTCGGAAGATGAAATTTTCACGGTTTTTAAAATGAACTGATGGGCAGTAAAACGCGCACGAAGTTTACTGCGGTATTTTCTGACGAAACTTTACCCATATCTACAATCATCAAGGCGCAATTTAGAAACAAAGTTTGGACGCTGATTGAAATCGTATGTAAGTTTCACATTTTTAATTAAAATAACGGTTCTAAAATTTTTAAATTGGGTCGGAATTTCAGGGTCGTTACATTCTCCCATACTCAAGACTTTTCGTCCTCGAAAAGGAACAAAGTAAAGAGTGGAAGAACAGATAACAGAGATACAATGGATTCAGAATAGATTATTGAATATAGTAAAGAGTATAGAATGAAATTTACCTTCAACAAACAATTCTGGATTAGAATCCCGGATACTCTCCTCAGTTTCCCAAGTGCATTCACGATCATCGGGACTCCATTGAACTTTGACTAGGCTAACCGACTTCCTTCTAAGTTGCTTGGTATCCCTATCAATAATACGAAGTGGTCTCCTCTCTATAGTCAAATCCGGCTCAATATCAACTTCATCTAACTGAGCAATAGGAATGGTCATGGATGGATCGTGTATAACTTTCCGAAGATGTGAAACATGGAAGACGTTGTGCACGCCCTCAAACTTCTCCGGTAGTGCAACCCGGTAAGCTAGTGTACCAATTCTCTCGGTGATAGTGAATGGTCCAACAAATCTAGGAGCGAGCTTCCCTCTACGACCAAATCGAATAACATTCTTCAAGGGTGATACCTTAAGGAATACCTTATCCCCAACCAGGAATTCTAAATCTCTTCTACGCCTATCAGCATAGCTCTTCTGTCTATCCTGTGCGGTCTTCATCTTTCTTCTGATTTCATTTACCTTCTCGGATGCTTCTATAATCATATCCGGGCCAAGAATCAATCGATCACCAGGCTCAATCCAACAAGCTGGCGATTTGCATGGCCGTCCATATAAAGCTTCGAACGGTGCCATATCGATACTTGCCTGAATATAAAGGTGGTTAAATTTCAATTCAAATTTACTTATTCAAATTGAGATTTTGATTTACCTGATAACTGTTATTATACGTGAATTCAACCAAATGGAGATGGTCTTCCCAAGATCCACCGAAGTCAATAATGCAGGCTCGGAGCAGATCCTCTAAAATCTGATTCACCCTTTCAGTTTGGCCATCTGTTTGAGGATGATAAGCTGTGCTCAGATTCAGTTTAGTGCCCAAGACGTCCTGAAATGCCTTCCAGAATTTACTAGTGAATAAAGGGTCTCTATCGCACACAATACTAGATGGAACTCCATGAAGTCTAACAATCTCTCTCATATATATCTCGGCCAAACTCAAAGCAGTACGAGTGGTCTTAACCGGAATAAAGTGAGCAGATTTTGTCAACCTATCAACAATCACCCATATACTCTCGTTACCTTTTCTAGTCCTCGGTAATCCATCAATGAAGTCCATAGAAATCTGATCCCATTTCCAACACGGAATCTCTAGGGGTTGAAGTAATCCCGCAGTCTTCTGGTGATCGGCCTTAACTTGTTGGCAAGTGGTGCATCTACTGACATATATAGAAATATCCCTCTTCATCCCACTCCACCAATATAAACGCTTCATATTTCGGTACATCTTAGTGACCCTAGGATGAAATGAAAGTGATGACCGATGGTTTTCTCTAAGCACTTCTTGTCTCAATCCATCAACATTAGGGACGCAAATACGATTGTCAATCCTCAAAACTCCATTACTATCTATCTGTGCTCCCACTTTACTGTCGGTATTTCCAACTCTACCAAGAACTAACTCCTTCATGCGATAAAGCAAGGTGTCCTCATATTGTTTGTCCTTGATGCGATCCACAAGAGATGGGGAGATAACAAGCTGAAATAGCATGCCTTCTACAAGATTACAGCATGACAATGCTTTGCTACGGCTCAAAGCATCAGCTACAACATTTGCTTTCCCAGGAGTATAATTTATATCGAGATCATACGCAGCTAAGAATTCAAGCCATCGGACTTGTCTCTGGTTCAAATCCTTCTGAGAAAAAATATATCTCAAGGACTTATGATCGGTGAATAATTCAAATTTAATTCCCAAAAGATGATGCCTCCACAGTTTCAAAGCAAATACAACTGCAAGAAGCTCTAGATCATGAGTTGCATAGTTTACTTCATGGATCTTCTACTGGCGGCCAGCATAAGCAATAACCTTTCCGCTTTGCATAAGAACAGCGCCTAAACCTTCTCGGCAAGCATCTGTATAGACAGTTCATTCTTCACTTCCATCGATTACCGCAAGAACTGGGGCTGAAGTTAACTTACGCTTCAATTCATTAAAAGCTGATTCGCACTTCTCACTCCAAATAAACTTGACATCCTTTCGGGTTAAGGCAGTGAGTGGGGCAGAAATCCGGGCAAAGTGCTCAATAAATCTACGATAATAACCGGCCAAGCCCAAAAAGCTACGGATATCAGTAGGAGTTTTGGGAGTCTCCCAATCCTGTAGATAAATTTCAAATTAGAAAGGGATAAGAGGAATTGAATAGAAATAACGAATAGGATAGAACTTACATTGATTACGGCGATCTTAGCTGGATCGACCGAAATCCCATTTTCAGAAACTATGTGGCCCAGGAATCTCACTTCGTCTCGCCAGAAGTGGCATTTAGAGAATTTGGCCTTAAGTTGATGATTTCGGAGAGTTTCCAGAACATAAGCAAGGTGTGTCTCGTGCTCCTTCTCGTCTTTGGAGAAAACGAGAATATCATCAATGAAAACAAGAACAAACTTGTTAATCACATCACGGAAGACTCGATTCATTAAGTCGACGAAATAAGCAGGTGCGTTGGTCAAACCGAAGGGCATAACCAATCATTCATAGAATCTGTTCTCGGTACGGAAAGCTGTCTTATGAATACTATCTTCTGCTACTCTGAGTTGGTGGAACCCAGTGGCAAGATCAAGTTGGAAGAAAACTTTAGCTCCATGGAGCTGATCGAATAAATCATTGATGCGAGGCATCGGATAGCGGTTCTTGAGAGTGCGTTTGTTCAGCTCCCTGTAATCAACACACATGCGAAGAGATCCGTCCGATTTGGTGACAAATACAACTACGGCGCCCCATTCAGAACAACTTCTCCTAATCAAACCTTTAGCAAATAGATCATCAATTTGATTTTTAAGTTCAGCTTTTTCTTTAGGCGCCATCCTTCTGTGAGGGAGAACTACGGGAGTAGCTCCAGGAATAAGGTCAATGCGGAAATCGATTTCCCGTTTAGATGGTAGGGAGTTGACCTCTCCAAATACATCGGGAAATTTTCGAACAATGGGGGTAGTGCTAAGATCATCCGGGTGAGCATCAAGAGAGAATATGAAGCTTTCGGCATATTTCTGCGGTGATTTGCATTCAATGACAAGCGGTAGGCCCTTGTCATTGACTAGAGAAACAGAACGAGCCTTGCAAGAAACAACAGCATCGAATTTCCTTAACCAATCAGCGCCTAACAAGATGTCAAATGCTGCGAAGCCAAGAACATAAAAATCCCAAGTGAATCGATATCTTCCATACAAGAGCACAACCTCTTTGCAAATTCTACTGAGATTGGCAAGTCCTCCAATAGGGTTGGAGACGCATAAGGAAGTAGTAGCAAGAGTAGGTTCTAAGTTGAGCTTATTGCAAAGATCAATAGATATGAAGCTATGAGAAGCACCAGTATCGAATAATACCCTAATAGGTAAATCATGTAATGAAAAAGTACTTCGTAAGGTACCTTGGTCATCCTGAGCAGGCGGTGTAGGAGTGGTGATGGCAAAAACTCCAGATGGTGTGCCACGCTTGTACAGTGGGCAGTCTTTCTTGAAATGACCCGGCTGGAGGCAAACATAGCATAAGTCTTTCCTAGTCGTAGAAGGTGGTGGAACAGCAGCTCCGGTAGATGGGCAACTATTAGCATAATGGCCCTTCTTATCGCATTTGAAGCAAGTGATATTAGCAAGGTCGATTGGGCTTTTCTGAGCATATCCCAATCCTGTAGTCTTTTGCCAAGCTTTCTTTTGTTGATCAAAGTTCATCTTCCTCTTCCCGAGCTGGCTAGAGGAGGGCTGAGTAGGAGCGGCCTTGGCAGTAGGCCCCCTAGGCTTTGCCTCATATCTAAGAGCATAGTCAACAAGCTCTGTGAAGGTGCAGTGAGTGTGGCCAGTAAGCAAGTCATAATACTCTGGTCTAGCTCCCAAAATGAACTTCTCGTTCTTTAGAAGCGGTGTATCAATCAATCCCGGGCCGAACTTGGAGAGTTCGTTGAATTTCCTCTCGTACTCCGAAAAGGTCATACTGCCTTGCTTAAGGTCCATGAAAGCTCTATAAAGTTGGGTTTTCCCAGCAGCGGGCATCCATTGTGCCGAGAAAGTATCCCTAATCAAAAGATAGACAAGATGAATAACATTCTAAAGATTAAAAGAAGAACTTAGACTACGAAATCCAAATAATTTTATACCTAAACTGGGCCCAAGTGATGGTGTTCTCCTCGATACGCGAAGTAACTGATTCCCACTAATCTTGCGCGGCATCCTGAAGTTGCCAGGCAGCAAGCTGATGCTTCTGAGCATCAGTGATCTCCAGACCGGAAAATATCTTCTCTAAACCTTTAAGCCATTGCTGAGCCTCAATAATGTTCTCGGATCCAGAAAACTTAATACCTCCCAGCTGTGTATACTCCTTACTAAGAATGGTGAATTTGACAGGAGCTGGAGCGACAGGTGCAGGCTGAGCAGGACCATGGCCCCTTCCTCCCCTATGGTTTCCTCTGGTACCCATCCTGAAATACCAAAGAGATTGTTAAAACCAAAGGATAGAAAATCATAGAATTTTAAGGAAAGTCTAATTAATGAATCAAAGAAGTTTGAAATGAAAGGATTTGGATATTGAACCGATTCTCCTCATTCTAGGGTATTGCTACCCTATCTCTAATGAGTTCATATATAATCCCAAACTAAGGTTTTTAGGGAAACCGAAGCTCTGATACCAACTGTAACAACCCGTACATTTGGACCATTTAAATTGACAATAATCCACACATGTCAACTTAAATAATACAAAACACGAATCATTATGGGATTATAAATACATAAATGTAAATGAGAATCAATACAACATCACAGAACAGTCACAGAATAATGCAGCGGAAAATACATCGTCATAATAGCAGTTCATGAAGCCACTATATAATATACAACAATGTCTTAACATCAAGTGACTAATACCAAAAATGTCCAACAGACTAGGACATCAATACAGGAATATAAATAGACTGATAAAGATAAATGCTAAGCCTTCAGCATCTTCAACCAACCTTGATCAGCAGCTGGATAGCTTCAGACTGACCCGAGCATATGCAAAAGAAACACTCGAGTCAGGACTCAAAATCTTATACAATTAAATCAAGTGCAAGGTAATAGTTCATAACTTAAAGATGGGTGTAATGACATCTCTAAGGATCCGATAAACTATCTATATATACAATAGAACGATAGGTAGATAATGTCTAATCAGTAAAGTACGATATTAAAATAGTGTTAAGTCATGGCCCATACCACCCTTAACACATTTTAATTCCCAAGAGAATATACAAGACCGTAGTTTCCCCAAAACCGGAAGTCACCAGAGGGCAATCCATATACTAAGGTACAAATCAAAACATAGTGGTCGCGAATAGGATAATCAGTATGACAAGGTACATGAGGCGATACCAACTAGGATACTAGTAGTTGCGTGATCCGGACTGATGTTGAGCATAGCAGCTACTATCTCAACACCGCGAAACAACACTCCCAAATCAAGGGGTGCACCCAAATCGAATCACAAAAGTAATAGATATGGTATCGAAGAAGTGCGTCCGCTAGAGGTAGCGAACCTCAATGGCCCGGCGCGGCTCCTGTTTTAGTCATGTCAGGGGTCGTCCAATATCGTTCTCTTTCTTCAGTCAATGCGATCACCAAACCATCCACTTCATTCTGAATCAACACTTCGCGTGTAATAGTTATTAAAGTGGTTTTCGGTATCGACAGAGAGTATGTCCATATCCGATCCCGGACTCTTTAATAACTACGTATTTATTACCCAATGGTCATTTAAGTTAAAGTTTAAAACAAATCAAAGTCCGAAAGTCAAGGTGCAAATTTGACTTCTAAAATTTGACATTTCACGATTCAATTTATTTCGGATATTTAAAATCATATTTCCAAATGAAATCTGTAGTTCAACATTTAATTAACAATATAGTTAAGTATTCAAGTTCAATTTAATAACTCTCTTATTAAATTTAGTTCAAAATCAATTTATCCAAATTTACCGGTCAATTAAGTTTGAATCGTTAGATCAAATTCTATTTATCTCAATTCATGTTTACATTCATCGTTACATTAAATATAATCATAAATTTGATTAAATCGATTTCATTAGATTTAAAATCATTTACCTTTAAATTGTCGCTAAATTTAATCCATAAAACTTTAGTTAGTTTCGTATTCCATTTTAAGTCAAAATTTCCTAAATCTAAATTATTATTTATAACAAGTTTAAATCTATTTAATTTAAAACTTAGTTTAAATCTGAATCTACCAATCTAATAAATTAAATTATTAAATTCTAAAACTCACTTGTTTTAAATCTTATTTCAATCAAATTCTCCAATTCATTTTTCTTCAATTAAATAGATTTATTAATCCGTTTCAATTTAATCCATTAATTTATTCCAATAAATCCATTAATTTATTTTAGTTAAATCCATTAATTTATTTCAAATAAATCCATTAATTTATTTCAATTAAATCCATTTATTTATTTCAATTAAATCCATTAAGTCGTTACTTGATTTCCAAACAATTTAATAAGTTCATTTCTTAATTTCAAATAGATTTCAATTTCAAAATAATTTCGTTGACCAATCGGGTTTCTTATTATTAATTGTCTATCCTAGGCCAAGTTATTTAAGTGGGTATTTATCATTTCAACCCAATATCATTCAATATAAAACAAATCATAACAAAGGGAACTTGCAGTGTGATAACTGGGATGGTGTCAAAGTAAATAAACAAGCAATAGCAACCATACATAACAAATTAACAATTTATTCAAATAATCCCGAAATAACCATATTAACTTACATTCGTTATTTATGCAAATTAATATAATTATTCCTAGAATCCTACGGATTAAAGATTATTACATTATGATTTTACTTGGTGTCCATTATCAAATTTCTACATCAATCGTACTTATCAATTTTAATGTCACTATTATTTACTCTAATTAACATCATATTTCAGTTCAACATGTTTAATCAATTTAAACAATACATGGCGTCAAATTTTTAGAAGTTAACAATTTTATTTCAACCAAATTCTAACAATCAACAATTTAATATCCAGATTAATATTAACAACAATTATCACTTAATTATCATCGCATAATAGATTGAGTCGTGAATATAAAATATTCACCTTTCGTGGTTAAAGATTGGACGACGAAGCACGAAGACGAATAGATAAGATAGACACTAACCGGCACGACGCAAAACGAACACAACTGCAAATCAAATAAAAGATTATCCAACCATGGTTCAATACAAAGTATATATATCGATTGTATATATATAAACCATACCAAAATAACGAAGCTAGATAGATTCAAACAAGCCGGATGAAGCCTACGACTGAGATCCCGGATCAGCTGTTGCTGGAACGGCACAATCAAATAAACATGAGCCCAAAGTTTACCAACTATCACTGCTATATAAATTAACATATTATATACCTACATATTAACATCTATACTGCAACTATACAAACTGGACACTTATATATATTATATATAATAATAAAACAGGGCGGTCGAGGTTGGCTCGGTGGGCATCGGCGAGGTCAGGGTGGTAGGCGACGGAGTCGGAAGATGGTGGTTGGCAGAGCGGTGGCTGGTGGCACGGCCGGGACGTGGCGGCGTTGGGACGGAGGGAGTGGGCGGGCTGCTGGTGGTTGCATGGAGCGAAGGGAGGCTGGGGTGCGGAGGGTGGTCTGGACGCTGGGGTACGTCCGTGGGCGGAGGTGGGTGGTTGGGAGTTGTAGCGGAGGGGCTGGCGCGTGGCAAGGGGCTGAGGCGGAGTGGGCAGGGTGGGGTACCGGCTGGTGGCAGTGGGCGCGGGCTGGGCGAAGTGGGCAGGGTGGGCTGGGGTTGGTGTGGGGCGGTGGGTGATGGCGGAGGCATGGCGGAGCGGGGCTGGGGTGCGAGGTGGTGGGGTTCAGGTGCGGGGTGGTGGGGTTCAGGTGCGGGCTGGTGCGGGTTCAGGTGCGGGCTGCGGAGGAGCAGGGCTGGGGTGCGAGGTGGTGGGGTTCAGGTGCGGGCTGGTGCGGGGCTCGGGTGCGAGGTGGTGGGCAGGGCAGCTGCTGGGGCAGGCGGTGGTGCTGGGCGGAGTGGGTTGGTGGTGTACTGGTCGTGGCGGAGGCGAGTGGGTGGGGCAGGGAAGTGGGTTGGAGGGCAGCTGGGTTTCACGTTTGAAGTAAGAAGAACAAGAAATGGCATGAAGAGAAAAGAAGAAGGAGGAGCTGAGTTGGAGCTTCTTTACCTTTTGCAGAAAATATAGGAAGGAAGTAGGATTATGGGTTTTAGTTTACTAGAGGGGATAACTAAATAGCAAAAAGAAATATGGACGGTAGAAAAGAGAACAGAATTTGTGCAGAGGAGAGAAGACAGCTGTCACGTAGTAATTAATGAACCCAAATGTAAACAGAGGTTCAGTGCACAGTAAAAGCAATGATGCATTTGACAATGGTGGCTATTGGTGTTCCCAAGGTCAGCTGACTGGCTCCAAAATTTGAAAGCTGAAATGTTGGGTACCGGGTTGCGCTGCGTAACGGACCGGTGTGTGCTCCGTTAACAATTATAATTTGCAACGCCGAACTCCGATTGACACAAACAAATATACCGTTTTGATCAGCGCGACGAGGCGGACCCAACGGTATGAAGATATTGATGGTTTGACATTGTTTGCGTAGTGGCGAATCTTATTAACCCATTTGCACGAGTGAACATTTTTACTAGCAATTAAAAGCGAAATTTGACGAAACGAAATGCGCCGTTATGATCAGAATATTTTTCTTATGCAACATTGCGAAAAATATTAAAGTTCGGACAATAGAAAATTTACACGCAAAATTAAAACTAATATGTAAATTTGACGAGCGAAATTTTCTACCATATTTTCCGACGAAATTTGGCGTACGCCTATGTCTATCTAGACGCATCCCAAATGTGAAGTTTGAACGGTAACGGAAATCGTTTGTGAATATTTGAAATTCCTATTACGGGGAATGCAGCAAAACACCAAAGAATAAGATCGACGAAGCTAAAGATATCCGAATTTTGAAAAACGAAAAATGACGCCTTTGTCAGAAAATGATTTAGAATTTTTCTATGTAAAAATATTTAGGTTCGGAAGATGAAATTTTCACGGTTTTTAAAATGAACTGATGGGCAGTAAAACGCGCACGAAGTTTACTGCGGTATTTTCTGACGAAACTTTACCCATATCTACAATCATCAAGGCGCAATTTAGAAACAAAGTTTGGACGCTGATTGAAATCGTATGTAAGTTTCACATTTTTAATTAAAATAACGGTTCTAAAATTTTTAAATTGGGGCGGAATTTCAGGGTCGTTACATAAGGATTCACGATCTTCCCTAATCAAATTGGATTCTTCACTTTTGAAAATCAACATATCATATATCGAAGGTATCAATGTCGAGATCCAAATGTTAAAATCCTCATCGGTAGGGTTTGCTACCAGTAAATAACATCAGTATAAATAAGAATGCACAGCTGAAACAAAATGCTCTCATATATATTTAGAACAAAAGATGATACAAGGTGATATTAGAGAGTCATAGATGCATCACTATATACAACATCATGAAGTACAACTGAACAAGGTACACAGCGGAAATAGGAACTAAAGAAATTGGTCTTCAAAGAGAATCCAAAAACCGACATCTTCACTCTGATCCAAAAGCTCCAAATAAACACTCCAACTCCAGCTCCAACTATTTACAGGGTGATCTATTACCTGACTCTAGGCTGCCCGTGTGGAAAATAAGGGCACCCAGAGTTTAGGGAAAAACAATAAACTCCAGGTCAGTCATGAGACTGGTGTGAGAAACAAAAGTATATAGTTTCTTTTGAAAACAAGTCCCGTATATGCTTTTGAAAAATAAAATTATCATAAGGTCTCGATCCGCACACAAGATGCAAACGCACACATGGTCAAGGTTTCTCCTTATGACAGTCAAACATGCCTTTGATACGTTAAAAATATCATTTTAATATTATTATAGTGCTTAGTGATTGAGAACCATTTTCAAAATAAACTTATTAATTTAGCCAGCATACGTTACATGATGGTATGCCTACTATAGCCACTATATTAAATAGTGAGTAATACAATCAAAACCGTACAAGGTTCGTATTGGAGAATGGGTTTCTAATAATGACCAGACAAAGGAACTTCCTCATCCACGATTGGGTACGCCTCTAGAGGGAGGTCCCGAGAAACTACTGTTTCTCTGCCAACACAAGGCCGGGTTACCACTCAATGGTAACTACTTACTCAAGTCTATCCATCCTCCGGTTGTTACCAACCTTTAAAACGGGGCCCCGATCTTTTCCAACATCCACATCAAGCAAATATTGGGCGTGTAAGACCACAGTACAACTATATAAATATATAATCCACAAAGTGAATACCTGGGTTCCATACCATGGTATCACTATATATATCTAGAAGGGGATAGACATCCTACACCTTGCCGCATCCATTCCTGTTTCGGCCATTCCCGGGGTGTGAGGTTCGTGAAGTCTCGTACCCACAAGGCTCTGCTTTTCAACAAAAGCCTTGATCCTATCCATAGCATTCTTCGGAATGTCACATTACGAATCCAAAATTACATAACTAATTTCTACCAACGCATAACCCTTGAGTTCATATGTCTCAAGGAAGGGTGTTAAGCTAAGAGAATAAATTCTTCGCCACCAAGTAGATATATGTTAATAAAGATCAATCATATAAAGTCAGAATGTAATGTCAGACAATCCATCCATCCGCAAGTTCATTCTGGGACTGAACGAAACCGAAGGCACCTTATTCCTCAACCTTTGCCCAAAAGGTGAAAGGCCCTTGCGTATCCGAAGATTCTTCAAACATCATCTGGACCACTACTTTAAAAGTATAGGGGTATCGTTTCTATATCAGCCGCTAAACCGATGAAGAGAAATCAACAAGCAGTCCATTAGATGTGAAGATCCCTGGTCTTCATCATCGTTTCAATACGACTCATCAGAATCATAGCGTTGTATTATTATTTGGAATGGGAAATTCCCATTCCTGGTCTTTCCGAATAATAAGCGTCCTTTAAAAGCCATTCAGAACCAAATGGATTTTTAATTTAAGTCTCAACAAATCAAATTCATATTTGATTTAATTGATTTAAACCTCCATTTAAATCACTTTATTCATACTATTTCAAATTTGGAAAATATTGATCACTTATAGCTCAAAATCAAAATGTTAATTTAAGCGTTACAAAAAGTGTCGCAAATATAGTGTATTTGTACAACTAAAACCATTCAAATATGATTTAAATTACTTCTATTATCTTTTAAATCATATATATACTTCATATATACTATAAAAACTTCATTTCTAAATTCATAACCTTTTTATTCAATTTAATTGATTTAATTGAATATTTAAATAATATAATAATATTATTTTTCTAAATTTCATCCGATTTAATCCAAACTTTCCAGAAATCAAAATAAACTATATATAATACTATTGGAATCATTTAATTGATTATAAACCTTTATTTATATAGCGAACTTAACTTCACTTTTCTAAAATCGATTTAAATTATTATTTATATTTCCAAAGTTGAACATGCCTTTTTATATTTAAAATGATTTCAAATAAATAACTTCTTTTACAAAAGTTTTTCAATATATCTCCAATATCATTTCCAAATAGTTTAAATTATAAAATTCGAATATTCAAATTTCCACTCAAATTTGAATATTATATTATTATTATTTTAAATCGAGACTTAACCAATATCCGTTTAAATCCAAATGGGTGTGTATAATAAGTGTAACGTGTAGTTTTATCACTATTAACATCCATATATACATTCATATCATCCAAACAAGCAGTATATGGTATAACTGAATATTTTAACAATTAAATACTGATATAACTATCATATAGTTAAAACATCCATAACTATCAATCCATTCATCCAATCAGAACCAATATAAACACTATATTAAGTGATATAGTTTCTCACCCTGGGATCCACTCCTCCTTTCTTTAGTTTGTAAATGAAATAAAATGAGATATGGACTTGGCTATTTATAGGTTAAGAGAAGGGTACTTAAGTCATTTCCTATAGCCTAACCAGATTCGACCATATTTTGGTCCAATAGAAACCAGCCTTATGGCCTAATTTGATTCGACCATATTTTGGTCCAATAGAAAACATCTTGATGGCTTAATTTGATTCGACCACATTTTGGTCCAATAGAAACATCTTGATGGCTTAATTTGATTCGACCACATTTTGGTCCAATAGAAAACATCTTGATGGCTTAATTTGATTCGACCACATTTTGGTCCAATAGAAATCCTCGTTATCAACTATGGAATAACATGATTCGACCAGATTTTGGTCCATATGCAGCCATCCGCATGGCAGAACCTAATTCGACCAGATTTTGGTCCAATGGCAACCATCCGCATGGAATATAATAATCATTATGCTATTTTATTTTATTAGGCAAGTAATTATACTGTTCTGTTTTTATTAGGCAAGTAATTATACTATTTTGTTTTTATTGGGCAAGTAATTATACTATTCTGTTTTATTAGGCAAGATTAATAATTCTCTCTTGTTTTATTAGGCAAGTAATTATACTATTCTGTTTTATTAGGCAGGGTTAATAATTCTAGATATAAAATCCATTACTTAATCATTTAAAAACATATTAACTATTCATGTTCAAAGTGATTAAATTATGGGTCGTTACATTTTAAATATTCGAATTTGATGACCCAAAAATACGGGTCGTTACATAGAGGTGTCATGTGCATGTGAAGGGAGGCTAAGAAGAAGACATGTGTAAGGCTTCTCTTTAGTAGCATTTGTTTCATGCTATGGTTTGTTTTCATAGCTTTTCTTATTTAGTTATCTATGTATGCTATCTTTTACAAATTCAAATGAATATAACTATAAACTCATATAACTTTTGAATTCAAATTCATATATTTAAATAACTACTATTATTTAAATTAGTTAAATTTCTAGATCGTTACAACCGCCCCTTCTTAAAGAATTTCGTCCTCGAAATTAATATGAAGGAAAAACTGAAAAGATAAGGAATTTGAATTTACCGATAAGATAGACTAAGATGGAATGTCGAGACTACATCTGGGATAAGCTTTCTTCATGCTTTCCTCAGTTTCCCAAGTGCAGTTGTTTGGATCTCCACTCCACTGGACTTTGACCAACCTAACCACCTTGCATCTCAATTTCTTCTCATCCCGATCGATGATTTTAAGTGGTTCTCTCTTCAATGATAATTCAGGAGTGATCTCCACATCCTGCTGAACAATTTCTTCAATGATCTGATCGGGATCATGAACGTACTTCCTCAGATGAGACACATGAAATACATTATGGACCCCAGCTAGCCAGTTTGGTAATTGTATACGATAAGCTAGTGGTCCAATTCTCTCCAGAATGGGGAAGGGTCCAATAAATCGAGGAGCGAGTTTACCCGTCTTCCCAGAACGAATAACTCCTCTCATTGGTGAAACCTTCAAGAATACTGAATCCCCTACTTGGAATTCCAAAGCACGTCTTCGATTATCAGCATAGCTTTTCTGACGGCTTTGAGCAACCTTCAACTTTTTTCTGATAAATTCAACCTTGTTAGAAGCTTCCCTAATCATATCTGGTCCCAATACAAGACGATCTCCTGTTTCAACCCAACATACCGGTGATCGACAAGGTCGACCATATAACGCTTCAAATGGAGCCATCCCGATACTTGCTTGGTAGCTGTTATTATATGAAAATTCTACCAAATGAAAATGATCCTCCCATGATCCTTTGAAGTCTAGAATACAAGCCCTCAAAAGATCCTCCAGAATCCGGTTAACTCTTTCCGTCTGTCCGTCTGTCTATGGGTGATATGCAGTGCCAGGATTTAGCTTTGTTCCCAACGTAGTTTGGAAAGCTTCCCAAAAATGACTCGTGAAGATTGGATCACGATCACTTACTATACTGCTTGGGACTCCATGCAATCGAACTATTTCTTTGATATAAATATCAACTAAACTTGCTGCGGTTCTAGTGGGTTTTACTGGAATAAAATGTGCAGTTTTAGTAAGGTGATCCACAATAACCCATATACCTTCATTCCCCTTTTTCGTTCGAGGCAACCCATCAATAAAATCCATGGAAACTTGATCCCATTTCCAGGCTGGAATCTCCAAAGGTTGTAGAAGTCCTGCTGGCTTTTGCTGATCACTCTTGATTTGCTGGCAGGTAGCACACTTGCTTATATAAATAGAGATGTCTCTTTTAATTGTCTTCCACCAGAAGGTTCTCTTGATGTCTCGATACATTTTGTTTACCCCAAGATGGATGCTATATTTTTATTTGTGGCATTCATCCAACACTTCCTTCTTTAGCTCCTTGTCATCAGGAACACAAATTCTTCCTTTCAATTTCACAATGTTTCTATTGTCCAGCTCAAAACTTGTATCTTCGCCTCGTTGAATTCTTCCATATATATTTTGGAGAAACCGGTCTTCCTTTTGTTTGTTAGCGATCTTCTCTATCAGATTTGGGGTTATTACCAAATAAGCAAGGACAGAATGCTTCCGACTCAAAGCATCGACAACCAGATTGGCTTTTCCAGGAGTATATTGGATATCTAGGTCATAAGACGCTAGAAATTCCAACCAACGTTGTTAACGTAGATTAAGATCCTTCCGAGTGAAAAGATACTTAAGCGATTTGTGATCAGTAAAAAGATCGAATTTTTCACCTAGCAGATAATGCCTCCATATCTTTAAGGCAAAGATAACTACTAGTAACTCAAGATCATGAGTTGGATAATTCTTCTCATGGGGTCGTAATTGTCTACTTGCGTAGGCAATCACCTTTCCTTTCTGCATCAAAACAGCGCCAACTCCATCACCACAAGCATCAGTGTAAACCGATAAATATTTATTCCCATCAATCACAACTAATACTGGAGCTGTGGTCAATCTTTTCTTTAATTCCTGAAAAGATTCTTCGCATCGGGGTGTCCAGATAAACTTAGCATTTTTCATTGTTAGCTTTGTCAGGGGACTAGCCAACTTAGAAAAATCTTGTACAAACTTCCGGTAATATCCAGCCAAACCAAGAAAACTTATGACTTCCTTTGGTGTAGTAGGCTGTTTCCAATCCATTATCGCTGAAATCTTACTTGGATCGACCACAATTCCTTTCTTAGAAACTACGTGTCCAAGAAATCCGACTTCCTTCTCCCAAAAATGGCATTTGGAAAATTTAGCATAAAGAACATTGCTTCTCAGAATTTCCAGAATAACTCTCAAGTGTTCTGCATGCTCTTCCTTTGTTTTGGAATAGATGCGATTATCATCAATGAAAACCAGCACGAATTTGTTCAATACATCCCGAAATACTCGAGTCATCAGATCTATGAAGAATGCGGGAGCATTGGTTAGTCCAAATGGCATGACTAACCATTCGTAGAAGATGTCCGGTCCTCGGAATGTAGTAAGGGGAATACTATCTTCAGCGATTCTCAATTGATGGAATCCTTGAGCAAGATCCATCTTAGAGAAGAAACGAGCTCCATGAAGTTGATCAAATAGCTCATCGATACGAGGCAAAGGGAATTTATTTTTCAAAGTTTGTTTATTGAGGTCTCGATAGTCAAAGCACGTTCTCAGTGATCCATCAGATTTTGCAACAAATACAGCAGCTGAACCCCAATTGGAACGGCTTGGACGTATGAAGCCTTTTTCCAATAGTTCAAGGGTTTGTTTGGTTAATTCTAGTTTCTCCTTTGGTGCCATCCTTCGAATAGAATGAACAACTGGTCTGGCGTTGGGTACCAGATCAATTCGAAATTCGATTTCACGATGAGGAGGGAGAGATTTAAC
Source organism: Allium fistulosum (assembly GCA_030737815.1). Taxonomy (NCBI): domain Eukaryota; kingdom Viridiplantae; phylum Streptophyta; class Magnoliopsida; order Asparagales; family Amaryllidaceae; genus Allium; species Allium fistulosum. Next base: position 59,365,064 of record CM060906.1, read on the forward strand.
TTCTTCAAAGACATCAGGAAAATCTCTAACAACAGGAATAGATTTAATATCGGGATCTGGATATCCACGTTTCGGACTAGGATCTTCGCAGGGGATATCAATATAGTTTCCAAAACTGGTTTTAACTGATATAATTCATTTTGCACAATCAATATTAGCTTTATATTTTGATAACCAGTTCATGCCCAAAAGAGTGTCAAATTCGTCAAAGTCAAGAACATAAAGATTTTGTGGAAACTGAAAATAGGAATATGAGATAGGGATCTTTTTACATCGTAAACGAAGATTCGTTGGGCCACCAACCGGATTTCTAACGCAAAGAGGATTTCCTACTACTTTAGATTTAAGTTTAAGTTCTTCAACCAAATTTTTTGAGACAAAACTATGAGAAGCACCAGTGTCAAATAAAACTCGAATATCTCTATTGGAAATAGAAAGAGTACCTTCCAAGACGCCCTTTCCCTTTGCATCTCTAGAAGATGAAGGCTTATTTTCTAGTGCGTAAACATTTGATTTCTGAACTTGCTTCATCAAGGGACAGTCTTTCACGAAGTGGCTCGGCTTCTGACAAACAAAGCAGTTCAGGTTCTTCTTCTTGGGCTTTGTACATTTATGAGAATAGTGCCCCTTTTCCTGACAATTGTAACAAGTAACTTCAGATAGACGACTTTTCATGTTTCCTCCTTTCTTATTATTGTCATTTTTCCTACCTTGGAACTTCCTTTTCTTATTATTTCCCCCAGAATTTCCACCTTCTTTCTTTACAACATTTTTCTCTTCTTCAAATGACTCCTCTTTATCTACTGCTTCATAATGATAGCCCATATCCATTAAATCAGCAAAGGATTACTTTATATGAATGGTCATCCGCCCGTGGTATCTCTTCTTCATTCCTTTCACAAACCTTTGATTTTTTCTTAAAGGGTTACTAACCAATTCGGAACCAAATCGAGAAAGCTCATTAAAGTGCTTCACATATTCTTCAAAAGTCATGTCACCTTGTTTCAATTCCACAAACTCCTCATACAATCTATCAACACCAGCTGAAGGCAAAAAATGTTCTTCAAATTCACTTTTGAACCTCGACCAAAGTTTTCTTCTGATTCTTCCATCGTTTTAGTTTTCCACCAGATTTGGGCTCCATCTTCCAATTGCCAAGTAGCTAGATACCTTTTTTGCTCATCATTGATATTCAAGCCCTTGAAAATCTTTTCACATGTTTTGATCCAGGCTTGTGTCTCAATTATCGTCTCTTTGCCTTTATATGTCTTTCCTCCCAGATTAGTGAATTTCTTGCTTAAGACGAAGAAGTCTACTTCCGGTTGGACTGGAATAACTGCTTCTACAATAGCTGGAGCAGTCCGTCCATTAGGGGTGGTACTGCCACCTCTTCTTTCACTCATTCTCTGAGATAAGAAGAAAGAGTTAGGATTAATATAAGAATTGAAAAGTTTGAAATTCGAACGCTCTCTTAGATATACTCATTCTAGGGTATTACTAACCCTATCTCTAATGAGTGACTAATGTTATTACTGGAAGCTAAAGTTCTTACTCAACCTTAAACTCTGATACCAACTATGAAGACCCGTAAATTCTCACCTTTTGAATCGACTATAATCCACACAAGTCAAATCCAAACAGATAAGGATTCACGATCTTCCCTAATCAAATTGGATTCTTCACTTTTGAAAATCAACATATCATATATCGAAGATATCAATGTTGAGATCCAAATGTTAAATTCCTCATCGGTAGGGTTTGCTACCAGTAAATAACATCAGTATAAATAAGAATGCACAGCTGAAACAAAATGCTCTCATATATATTTAGAACAAAAGATGATACAAGGTGATATTAGAGAGTCATAGATGCATCACTATATACAACATCATGAAGTACAACTGAACAAGGTACACATCGAAAATAGAAACTAAAGAAATTGGTCTTTAGAGAGAGTCCAAAAACCGACATCTTCACTCTGATCCAAAAGCTCCAAATAAACACTCCAACTCCAGCTCCAACTATCTACAGGGTGATCTATTACCTGACTCTAGACTGCCCGTGTGGAAAATAAGGGCACCCGGTGTTTAGGGAAAAACAATAAACTCCAGGTCAGTCATGGGACTGGTGTGAGAAACAAAAGTATATAGTTTCTTTTGAAAACAAGTTCCGTATATGCTTTTGAAAAATAAAATTATCATAAGGTCTCGATCCGCACACAAGATGCAAACACACACATGGTCGAGGTTTATCCTTATGACAGTCAAACATGCCTTTGATACGTTAAAAATATCCTTTTAATATTATTATAGTGCTTAGTGATTGAGAACCATTTTCAAAATAAACTTATTAATTTAGCCAGCATACGTTACATGATGGTATGCCTACTATAGCCACTGTATTAAATATTGAGTAATACAATCAAAACCGTACAAGGTTCGTATTGGAGAATGGGTTTCCAATAATGACCAGGCAAAGGAACTTCCTCATCCACGATTAGGTACGCCTCTAGAGGGACGTCCCGAGAAATTACTGTTTCTCTGCCAACACAAGGCCGGGTTACCACTCAATGGTAACTACTTACTCAAGTCTATCCATCCCCCGGTTGTTACCAACCTTTAAAACGGGGCCCCGATCTTTTCCAACATCCACATCAGGCAAATATTGGGCGTGTAAGACCACAATACAACTATATAAATATATAATCCACAAAGTGAATACCTGGGTTCCATACCATGGTATCACTATATATATCTAGAAGGGGATAGACATCCTACACCTTGCTGCATCCATTCCTGTTTCGGCTATTCCCGGGATGTGAGGTTCGTGAAGTCTCGTACCCACAAGGCTCTGCTTTTCAACAAAAGCCTTGATCCTATCCATAGCATTCTTCGGAATGTCACATTACTAATCCAAAATTACATAACCGATTTCTACCAACGCATAACCCTTGAGTTCATACGTCTCAAGGAAGGGTGTTAAGCTAAGAGAATAAATTCTCCGCCACCAAGCAGATATATGTTAATAAAGATCAATCATATAAAGTCAGAATGTAATGTCAGACAATCCATCCATCCACAAGTTCTTTCTGGGACTGAACAAAACCGAAGGCACCTTATTCCTCAACCTTTGCCCAAAAGGTGAAAGGCCCTTGCGTATCCGAAGATTCTTCAAACATCATCTGGACCACTACTTTAAAAGTATAGGGGTATCGTTTCTATATCGGCCGCTAGACCGATGAAGAGAAATCAACAAGCAGTCCATTAGATGTGAAGATCCCTAGTCTTCATCATCGTTTCAATACGACTCATCACAATCATAGCGTTGTATTATTATTCGGAATGGGAAATTCCCATTCCCGGTCTTTCCGAATAATAAGCGTCCTTTAAAAGCCATTCGGAACCAAATGGATTTTTAATTTAAGTCTCAACAAATCAAATTCATATTTGATTTAAGTGATTTAAACCTCCATTTAAATTACTTTATTCATACTATTTCAAATTTGGAAAATATTGATCACTTATAGCTCAAAAATCAAAATGTTAATTTAAGCGTTACAAAAAGTTTCGCAAATATAGTGTATTTGTACAACTAAAACCATTCAAATATGATTTAAATTACTTCTATTATCTTTTAAATCATATATATACTTCATATATACTATAAAAACTTCATTTCTCAATTCATAACCTTTTTATTCAATTTAATTGATTTAATTGAATATTTAAATAATATAATAATATTATTTTTCTAAATTTCATCCGATTTAATCCAAACTTTCCAGAAATCAAAATAAACTATATATAATACTATCATTTAATTGATTATAAACCTTTATTTATATAGCGAACTTAACTTCACTTTTTTAAAATTGATTTAAATTATTATTTATATTTCCAAAGTTGAACATGCCATTTTATATTTAAAATGATTTCAAATAAATAACTTCTTTTACAAAAGTTTTTCAATATATCTCCAATATCATTTCCAAATAGTTTAAATTATAAAATTCGAATATTCAAATTTCCACTCAAATTTGAATATTATATTATTATTATTTTAAATCGAGACTTAACCAATATCCGTTTAAATCCAAATGAGTGTGTATAATAAGTGTAACGTGCAGTGTTATCACTATTAACATCCATATATACATTCATATCATCCAAACAATCAGTATATGGTATAACTGAATACTTTAACAATTAAATACCGATATAACTATCATATAGTTAAAACATTCATAACTATCAATCCATTCATCCAATCACAACCAATATAAACACTATATTAAGTGATATAGTTTCTCACCATGGGATCCACTCCTCCTTTCTTTAGTTTGTGAATGAAATAAAACGAGATATGGACTTGGCTATTTATAGGTGAAGAGAATGGTACTTAAGTCATTTCTTATAGCCTAACCAGATTCGACCATATTTTGGTCCAATAGAAACCAGCCTTATGGCCTAATTTGATTCGACCACATTTTGGTCCAATAGAAAACATCTTGATGCTTAATTTGATTCGACCACATTTTGGTCCAATAGAAAACATCTTGATGGCTTAATTTGATTCGACCACATTTTGGTCCAATAGAAAACATCTCGATGGCTTAATTTGATTCGACCACATTTTGGTCAAATAGAAATCCTCGTTATCAACTATGGCATAACATGATTCGACCAGATTTTGGTCCAATTGCAACCATCCGCATGGCAGAACTTGATTCGACCAGATTTTGGTCCAATGGCAACCATCCGCTTGGAATATAATAATCATTATGCTATTTTGTTTTATTAGGCAAGTAATTATACTGTTCTGTTTTTATTAGGCAAGTAATTATACTATTCTGTTTTTATTAGGCAAGTAATTATACTATTCTGTTTTATTAGGCAAAGTTAATAATTCTCTCTTGTTTTATTAGGCAAGTAATTGTACTATTCTGTTTTATTATGCAGGGTTAATAATTCTAGATATAAAATCCATTACTTAATCATTAAAAAACATATTAACTATTCATGTTCAAAGTGATTAAATTATGGGTCGTTACATTTTAAATATTCGAATTTGATGACCCAAAAATACGGGTCGTTACATAGAGGTGTCATGTGCATGTGAAGGGAGGCTAAGAAGAAGACATGTGTAAGGCTTCTCTTTAGTAGCATTTGTTTCATGCCATGGTTTGTTTTCATAGCTTTTCTTATTTATTTAGTTATCTATGTATGCTATCTTTTATAAATTCAAATGAATATAACTATAAACTCATATAACTTTTGAATTCAAATTCATATATTTAAATAACTACTATTATTTAAATTAGTTAAATTTCTAGATCGTTACAAACAACCTCTCTGATGCACCTTATGGTTGCATCCTCATCCTTGGGACGTTAGCACTTTCAAATGGAATAAACAGTGCAAACTCAGCAAACACTTTAAAACCTACCACATGCCTACTTTTTTTCCACCTTACGTCCACTTATGCTCTCAGCACCTACTCTCTAAGACAACCTTTTCTAGATATGCTCCCTTCACTAAAGTCTTCTAACCCTTGGTTATATGTCAGTGATTTCAAATGCATGCATCTCTCCACTCAGAAACTTGAGGGTTATCCCCTTGCCCTCATCCAGACAACCCTACTTTCTCATTACATTTATAACGCCAACCTTATTCCGATGAACACAATCGGTCCACTGTATACATGGAACAACAAATCCAACGGTCGACCATGAACTTTCTATAAGCTCTATCACTCGTTCTTTAACTGTGCTGTCCCGACTCTCTGGCCTACTTTTTCTGCCCACATCGAACCCCCTAACCTCTCCGACCACAACCCTATCATAATTTAATGGGATGTTTTAGTAAAAATGGAGCAACATGTTGAATTTCTCTCTATATTGTAGAACTCATGGTCACATTATTGCTATGGGAATCCCATGTTCAAACTTCAACAAAAACTAAAAGCGCTCAAGCACAGTCTCAAAGCATGGAGTAAAGACATTTATGGTAGAGGAATGCAAAAATATAAAGACAATAGACGGAAGTTGCTGCTATTCAAAAAAAAACTGCTTGCTGACCCAACAAACCAATCCTTTTCTTATGAAGAAAACTCCCTCAATAATGAGTTTTATTTCTAATTACTATAAACTCATATATACATATGACATAGTATTCAAAAATACAGTGAATTAAACAATGAATGAACCAGTGAACAAATATGGGTCATTAAATTTTGTGATTGAAGTTTCAATCTATTTGTAAATAACACATAACTGATTATGTAAAAAAAATAAAACTTAGTATAGTAGTTTAGTCTTAAATTAGATCAAAAGCTTATACCCTTAAAGGCAATAGTGCATGTACAATTCAGGATTCAGGGACACCATGCAGCATTTACATGTACAATTCAACTACAGTTATCGTACCTGAGTTTCTTGGAATTGCAACACAAATACACATTGTTCTGCTACATCAGGATTCAGAGAAACCATTGAAAACACCCGTTGCTTATGCTTTTTCTTTATCAGCTCTGAGTCCGACAAGTCGCATAACCTTTGGATCAGGCAACAGATGAATTAATGACTACTTTAATTTGTTTGGCCAGTTGAATTTAATTGATGAAAGTGCCTTGCGACATTGAGTCCGTGACATCTCCTACAAATATAAAATTATCAGGAGCAACCTTCGAAAGCTCTCACCCTTATTAAATGAAAGCCAGTTTAATCGAAGGTCGATATAAATATGGCATTCCATGATGATTGAATATCCAAAGAACTTTTCACATAGTTGCATTGAAAAGAATTCGAAAAAAAACTTAGGAATTTGCATTGTGGTAAGTTTGGTTCTTAGTTATATGTATTTTGATATTAAAGCATACAGAAATAAAATTTCACAATAGGATTTGATATGTGGATAAAAGTTAAATTTTTATCCAAAGTAAAACAAATGGTGAATTACCTTCTCCATGATGTCCTATCTACCGTCTTTCAGTACTTTTCCAGTAATCAGGTAACAATTGCATAAGACTTCCATCAAAATTCCAGTTCATTGGGTAAATATTTGCATATGACAACAAAAGGAACTGATGCTATTCAATACTACCTTTATGAGATGAATTACTCAAAATAGACAAGCCATAAACAAATAGCTGAAAAACCCAAGAAATAAAATTATTCAAATAGTCTACTGAACATCTAAAACTTCAAAACAGTACAAACATTTTAAAGTGAAAAACTAAATCAAACAACCTAATTCAAAGTACGTTATAACGAAAGCTGCACTACTATTTGATTGTTAAGAAAGATCTAAATTGATGAACTCCTTGCTCCAAGCAACTGTAGAGCCTATAGCATCTCCAATAACTTTAAATTCATATGTACTTCACCACAAGTAGGCCTCTTCATCCATAGCATACTCGACAGATACTTTCCAAGCATCCAGTCCTAGAGGTTTGAAGTGAACCAAATCACAAGGATTTGTGGAAAAAATTACACCTTTGGCCACCACTTCCCCTTTCTTATACCAGCTCATCAATTTGCATTTAGTTCCAATCGCTGGATCATGTGAAACAGCAGTTCCAACTTTTTCATAGCTGACATGGTTTTCAGCATCGTTTGACTGGTTGGACTATAATACAAATTAAACTAGTTAACCAAATGTCAACACTTCAAAGTAGAGTAGAACAAATTTGCAGTAGTATCACATTTACCATGGAATTGTCAAACTCATGAGAGTGTACATTATCAGCTTGAATGTTTGACTATCATAAGCATGGTAAACACAACAAATTAGACCATGGATTTTAATAAATTATGCAAAAAGTGTGGAAAAAATCTAATAGCGCTTACTTGCAACAGTATATCTACTTTAGTCTGAAGTTCCCTCACGTTTTCTTCTAGTGTAAGCATCATTTTATTGGTATGCGCTTGAGCTTTTAATTTTGACATTGTAACACCAAAACCAAGCCCTTTTACTTTACCAGGTCGGTCTTTACCAAGAACATTTGAAAGGGCATCATCTTTGAGTGGCAGTCTTGGATTTTTGGATTGTAAGTTGTTAAATTGCTATATTTTTTTCTGGAGAATATCAAGTGATTGTTATGCATATAAAATAGGAAGGGTGTTACATGAATAGTTTAACTAATATTTACATTATTTCTTTTAGCTTTTGATAAAAAATATCAACATACTATTTTGAACTAATTTTACTTTTATCTTACTTTATGTTATAAATGTATGTGTTTTTCCTACCATCGATTCTTCAACAGCTTTATTTGTAGGATTTCGATCCTTGGTTAAGCGCCCTTCATTCCATAAGAGGACTCTAGTTATTTCGTGATCTGGCTTTTCTTTCTTCTGCAACATTTAATTGGCAATATGATTTAGTGATCTTGTGCCAAATATATGTATTAATCATACAATATTAACTGCGAAAGTATATAAATGTTTATTTACCAATTTTTGCTCTAATCTTGCATAACCTTGCCGACTCATCGTGTGTGGTTGAGTATGTTTTTCCCTTACTTTCTTCATCAAAACACTTTTGGCCTATATCAAAAGAAATTTTTGTATTACTTTTTCTCCAACAAATTCTTTTGAGATAAATTCCCGTTTTACTACTACTGCTTATACTCGATAGCTTTATACTATAAATATTCATGCCTAATAAAAACATTTGTTTTAGTATAAATTTATGGATGGTTGCAACTTACTTGAAATTTCACCGAAATTCTATTCTTTATGAATTCGCTCCATTCATTATCAGTCAAGTTTAAAGGCTTTAACTCAGCAAGTTTTTTGGATTTTTCTTCCTCGCCCAGCAGTTGAGCTTTTGCCACACCATTCCCTACATTGCATCTATGCTCTCTCAAAGAGTTTGACATTTTCTACAATATGTAGTCCTTGTGCGTTTCATCCAAGTTGTACCTTAGCTGTAACAAACATTAAGTATAAAATCAATATAAAATAGAATATTAAGCATGTTCGCACACCCATGTGAGTATATGTATATGCATATTTGTAAACATACATATCTTTACTAGGTTACATCTTTCCAATAAAAAAACATGTGCAATTTTACATTTTATCTTGTAAAGCAAATAACAGAGCAAACACATTGTATGCACATATTTACAGTATATAATTATATATGTCATACTAAGTATCTTTTTATTAGTTAATGATGTATTACCAAACAGTAAGGAGAATTAATGATATGATCCAACTTGATGGTTATCTTATGTTCAGCTTATCATTTTTGGTTTTGGATATATTACTGGATATGGGTGTAGTACAGGCTACCAAGACGAACATGCATTCCTATAGGAAAAAAAGGTGAGAGATAGTTTTAAGCTTACCAACACAAGTGCCCATAGGTTGTCTTTATGATCTGAAGGAACCTTTCTCCAATCATCATAAAGTATCGAAACCTTATCACGAACTAGTGCACTTATGAAAGAGGCTAACTTAACAGAGTTATCACCTATTGGTTGCCCCTTTTCATTGAAATCCACGTCTATGCCTGCAGAGCATGCATCTCGGATTCCCAAACCCTTGGTTTTGTTATGCCACGTTTCTTCCTTTTGACTTCAGGGTTGTTGTCTTTGTTGTTATGGTCATTTTTTCCCACTGTGTCATATGGCAATGGTGAATCGTTCAAACATGATTCTTGAATATTATCATCATCAAGCAAACCAGAATATGATTGCAAAGGCTATGGTCTTTTTGTCCGCTTTTCGGTACTTTTCGATTTCTGCAACAATAGATATTGAATAAACTTTTAATACAAAAATCAGCAACAAACTGAAGTGTTGTTTGGTGTCTTTGTATTTTAATTCAAGTGAGGCTTCTAAGCACAAATCATGGGTGCTGCCATCCTGGACTCCAATATTGTCTACGGGTGATGGTTGTAGTCTTTTTGATGAACGAGTTATCTTTTTCGGGAGCTTAAAACATTACAATTTTTGTATCCATAGTAAGTTAGATAAATATAAATATAACTTAACATATTAAAATTGTACGTACCTCCATATGCTTCTGCATGAAAAATACGGTCCTTAATCCAAATTAAAAGTAATCACTCCTTGAAATAGGTTTTCCATGTTAACAAAAATTTCATCAGAAATTGCTTATCAATAAGGTGTCTCAAGAATTCATAGTAACAGAAAGTTTCTCAAAGAATTGAATATCTAATATAACAACCATTAAACAATATCAGTACTAAACGATTATTACATACGAACCTATGACTCGTTAACAATATGCATCATATAACAAAATCATATTAAAGTTGCGTGTGAGTTGAATAATAATTTGAAATTACCAATTGGTGCTTCACATAAAATATTTCGTATTCCAGCTCGACAAACTTCAAAAAAAAACACAGGATTGTATCTAGTCTCTTAAATTTAGATATATCTAAAGTACTAAGATACAACATGTACATAACACTGTTTAGAAGATTGAGTTGAAAAATAACAAATACTGAATGATAAAAGTGCAAAAAAAGAGAAATGTTCCATTTCCCTAACTCAAAATCTAAGGAAACCATGATGGAAAACAACTAATTAGTGACACAGGAGTTTAATTGGACAAAATAAATTTGCTAAACTTTGCCATAAACTTCTAAGAAAAGCATAACAAATCAATCATAAACCTTATAAAAGTAAACATCAATTAATACGGCTGTAAGTTAACATCAAGATTAACCTAGAAACCTTATCAAAGAAGGAAGAATAATCAAATTTACCAAGTTTGCGCCTCGAGTACTGATGAGAGCATTAGCAGCGTTCATTTTCAGGAAGCCAACTTTATAGCAATAGAGAACATGATTGAGTGGCCGAATTAAGCGTTGTTTATGCATCCGCAACGCGCCAAAATATTCCGCCTTTAATTTTGTTGAGATAGTCTTCACGCAGTTACTGAATTTTTGCAGAAGCGTTTGCCACGAAAAATAGAAATGAGTTAACTGACATTAACGAGCATGCGTAGAAATGACAAAAATTAATATACATTTATATATTGAACTAGTATATAACTTTAACTATGGAATTATACTAAAGAAGTTGATTAAATATTTAAACTAAGACTCATTCTCAAATTTCACATTTGAAATTCTCTGATTTAAATTTTGGATATTCAAAATAAACGTTTTCAAAGTTTAAATTTTAAAATTTCCCAAATTTGAATTTTGAAATTCAAATGTTCATATGCTTGATTCGTATGCTCGTTCCTGATCCAAGTTCCAAGTTTTTTCTGAGCAATATTGTCCAGGGCAAGCTTCGGGTATATAGCCGCATGACTCGAAGCATGCTAGCAGTTTTCACATGCTCGACTCGTAGCTGGGACATCTTTGGGCTTTCTTTAGGAAAGTTGTCGAGTGACCCGAAGCGTGCTCCGAGTTTCCACGTGTTTGACTCGAAGCAAGGCCATCGTCGGGCGTGCTTCGTGTAAGTTGCGCTCCGACCCCGATGCGCCCTTTGACTAAACATCGGGCTGGACCGGGGCAAGCGCTGGGTCATTGGCAACTCGAACGGTTTCCAAAAGCGTATTGAATTTTCGAACGCACGACTAAGTGCACGGTTATGGATGATGGTAGACATATTTCTCGACTCGACTTTCGTCTCGACTCGAAGCACGCTTCAAATGTTCGTATTCTCGTTTCTAACCCTTGTTCCGAGTTCTGTTTGAGAAATATTGTCCAGGGCAAACTTTGGAGTATGTAGCCGCATGACCCGAAGCATGCAAGCACTTTTCACATACTCGACTCGAAGTAGGGACTTCTTTGGGATTGCTTCGGAAAAGTTGCCGAGTCATCAAAAGCATGCACCGTGTTTTCCTACGTGCGACTCGAAGCAACTACATCCAAGTGCGTGGCTCGAGTAAGTAGCAGAGTGGCCCGAAGCATGTACCGAGTTTCCACATGCTCGACTCGAAGCATGGCCATCGTCAGGCATGCTTCGTGTAAGTTGCGCTCTGACTCTGATGCGCCCTTTAACCAAACATCGGGCCGGACCGGGGCAATCGTCGGATGATTGCCAACTCGAATGGTTCCTAAAAGCGTATAGATTTTCCAAACGCACGATCGAGTGCACGGTTGTGGATGATAGCGGACATATTTCTCGACTCAACTTTCGACTCGACTCGGAGCACGCTTCATATGTTCGAATGCTTGATCGTGACCCAGCTTCAAATTTCTAAATGCTCGAACCAAAGCAAGTTCCGTGTTTTCTCGGAGCAATATTGTCCAGGGCAAGCTACGGGTATGATGCTGCATGACCCGAAGCACGCTAGTAGTTTTCACATGCTTGACTTGAAGCAAGGACTTTCTCGGGCTTTCTTCAAGAAAGTTGTCGAGTGACCCAAAGCGTGCTCCGAGTTTCCACGTGTTCGACTCGAAGCAAGGCTGTCGTCGGGCGTGCTTCGTGTAAGTTGCTCTCCGACCCCGATGCGCCCTTCGGCTAAACATCGGGCCGGACCGAGGCAAGCGCTGGGTCATTGGCAACTCGAACGGTTCCCAAAAGCATATCGATTTTTCGAACGCACGACCAAGTGCACGGTTATGGATGATGGTAGACATATTTCTCGACTCGACTTTAGTCTCGACTCGAAGCACGCTTCAAGTGTTCGTATGCTCGTTCCTAACCCTTGTTCCGAGTTTTGTTTGAGAAATATTGTCCAGGGCAAGCTTTGGAGTATGTAGCCGCATGACCCGAAGCATGCTATAGTAGTTTTCACATGCTCGACTCGAAGTAGGGACTTCTTTGGGATTGCTTCGGGAAAGTTGCCGAGTGACCAGAAGCATGCACCGTGTTTTCCTATGTGCGACTCGAAGCAACTGCATCCAAGTGCGTGCCTCGAGTAAGTAGCAGAGTGACCCGAAGCATGTACCGAGTTTCCACATGCTCGACTCGAAGCATGGCCATCGTCAGGCGTGCTTCGTGTAAGTTGCGCTCCGACTCTGATGCGCCCTTTAACCACATCGGGCCGAACCAGGGCAAGCGTCGGACGATTGCCAACTCGAATGGTTCCTAAAAGCGTATCGATTTTCCGAACACATGATCGAGTGCACGGTTATGGATGATAGCGGACATATTTGTCGATAACTTTCGACTCGACTCGGAGCACGCTTCATATGTTCGTATGCTCGATCGTGACCCAGCTTCAAATTTCCAAATGCTCGAACCAAAGCAAGTTCCGTGTTTTCTCGGAGCATATTGTCTAGGGCGAGCTACGGGTATGATGCCGCATGACCCGAAGCACGCTAGCAGTTTTCACATGCTCGACTTGAAGCAAGGACTTTCTCGGGCTTTCTTCGAGAAAGTTAATGAGTGTCCCGAAGCGTGCTCCGAGTTTCCACGTGTTCGACTCGAAGCAAGGCCGTCGTTGTGCGTGCTTCGTGTATGTTGCTCTCCGACCCCGATGCGCCCTTCGGCTAAACATCGGGCCGGACCGGGGCAAGCGCTGGGTTATTGGCAACTCGAATGGTTCCCAAAAGCGTATCGATTTTTCAAACGCACGACCAAGATGCACGGTTATGGACGATGGTAGACATATTTCTCGACTCGACTTTCGTCTCGACTCGAAGCACGCTTCAAATGTTCGTATGCTCGTTCCGAACCCTTGTTCCGAGTTTTGTTTGAGAAATGTTATCCAGGGCAAGCTTTGGAGTATGTAGCCGCATGACCCGAAGCATGCTATAGTAGTTTTCACATGCTCGACTTGAAGTAGGGACTTGGGATTGCTTCGGGAAAGTTGCCGAGTGACCAGAAGCATGCACCGTGTTTTCCTATGTGCAACTCGAAGCAACTGCATCCAAGTGCATGCCTCGAGTAAGTAGCAGAGTGACCCGAAGCATGGCTATCGTCAGGCGTGCTTCGTGTAAGTTGCGCTCCGACTTCGATGCGCCCTTTAACCAACCATCGGGCCAGACCATGGCAAGCGTCGGACGATTGCCAACTCAAATAGTTCCTAAAAGCGTATCGATTTTCCGAACGCACGATCGAGTGCACGGTTATGGATGATAGCGGACATATTTGTCGACTTAACTTTCGACTCGACTCGGAGCACGCTTCATATGTTCGTATGCTCGATCGTGACCCAGCTTCAAATTTCCAAATGCTCGAACCAAAGCAAGTTCCGTATTTTCTCAGAGCAATATTGTCCAGGGCGAACTACGGGTATGATGCCGCATGACCCGAAGCACGCTAGCAGTTTTCACATGCTCGACTCGAAGCAAGGACTTTCTCGGGCTTTCTTCGAGAAAGTTGTCGAGTGACCCGAAGCGTGCTCCGAGTTTCCACGTGTTTGACTCGAAGCAAGGCCGTCGTCTGGCGTGCTTCGTGTAAGTTGCGCTCCGACCCTGATGCGCCCTTCGTCTAAACATCGGGCCAGACCGTGGAGAGCGCCGGATTATTGCCAACTCGAGCGGTTCCCAAAAGCGATCGATTTTCCGAGCTCACGGTCGAGTGCATGGTTATCGATGGTAGCAGACATATTTCTCGACTCGACTTTCGGCTTGACTCAAAATATGCTTCAAATGTTCGTATGCTTGTTCCTGACCTAGCTTCAAATTTTCGAATGCTCGAACCATAGAAAGTTCCGAGTTTTGTCGGAGCAATATTGTCCAGGACAAGCTTCGGGTATGTAGCCACATGACCCAAAGCATGCTAGCAGTTTTCACATGCTCGACTCGAAGCAGAGACTTTTTCGGGATTGATTCTAGAAAGTTGTCAATAGTCCAAAACGTGCTCCAAGTTTTTCAATGTGTGACTCGAAGCAACTGCAACCAAGTGTGTGCTTCGGGTAAGTAGTAGAGTGACCCGAAGCGTGCACTGAATTTTCACATGCCCGACTCGAAGCAAAATTTTACTGCTACAAATTATGGTTAAAAAAACCTACTTTATCCCAAACCGATGCCAAATTTTAATTTTTAAGGAGACAATTACAGGAGTCATCTACACCGCTTATTAACATAAAAGTTAAAATGAAGCATCTTATCTTTTCAGTTGCCGCTTCTCATCCCAAATCAATTGCTCCTTCCCAAATTTTGACCTAATTTTTTCTGCGTAAACCCACTGCCCCAAATACCATCGACGCTACCATCAGCAGTTCAAATCGAGGCAACCGACGATTGGCTTTACTACTACTGCGTCGAAAACCATCGACGCTACATCAGCAGCTCAAATCGAGGCGAACAACGATTGGCTCAACTGCATCGCACCACTGCCGCATAACCATTCGAACTCCGCCGCTTAAGCTCCGCTTCGCATCTCGAGTCCACTGCAATTCCGACATCTCAATTTTGTTCAACTTCAGTTGAAGGTAACTTGCGGTTTTAATATTCATATCTTACTTTGTAAATTAGAAAAAAGTTGATGTATATGCTTGTGGCAGCTGCCTATTTATATACTTTCCTATGTTGAACCCTTCTTAAATTTGTATATAGTCCTAATTTGTAGTTTAGTTTGTCTACCTTTAATTGTGAGAAACACATTACTGTAATTTTTGTTAATTAGTACATATTCAAGCTATGCTTAACTTTGTATATCCTAAAAAACCATTGCAATAATGTTGCAGGTTACATTTTTGGAAATAAATAGATATATAGTACACAACTAAATGGATTGCTATTTAGCTACACAATTATTAAACGTATAAATGAGTATATAAGAATGAAAAACCATATTATCCAAGAATAATTCAAAAATGTACTACCGTACCATACTTAGAAGAAGCCACCTTAAAATTGCCAATTATCTACCCTTTTAGTGCATCATTACAGTAAGCAACACCAAAGTCATACACTCCTTCACAATTCCAAACCTCTCCAAAACCCATCTCTCTATGCCTTGTTCTAATCACAAATGCTTATTCATCTTATTGCTTTCTTTCATCTAAAGCGTCCATACATATATCTCTACAGGTAGCAATTTCACTCATTTTCAGTGCAAGAAACTAACAGCGTGTACACTGGTAATCAAATCAAGCAACTAAATCAACACAATTTATATTGTGAATTTTTTGATATAGTAACATATTTTACTTACAGTTCTATGAATTCCAAACTAAAATATGGATATGGAAGCATGAAAACGTTGACTAACCACAATGGGGCAAATAATATTCAATCGGAACATAAAAATAAAATATGAAGTTGATAATTTAATCGATATAAATACCTTGATATAAGTAGTGTCATAAGCTTATAGTAAAACTATTATTAACCAACCAAAAAATTGTCCTTTACAGTAAGTATTGGATGGGAGTGGTCATACTCATAAAAAATTTAAAAGGTGGTGGCTGGTAGCATGGACCACATCGCAAGAGAGTTTATAAAACATTGTAAAAATAGGCGGAAATGGAAAAAAAATAAAGAAAATAAGAAGATAAACTTGAGATGAAATTCTTAAGTAAGAGAATTGACAAAACCTCCAACTGTCCTCGTCTATTTTGAAGGCCGAAGAATTGTTCCAACTTCTGTTTGGAAGTGTCAAAAGAAATCCTAGCTAAACATTTTTGGGTATTCAAAAGTAGATCTTGAAAAAGGATAGCTTTGGACAATGGAAATCGAAAAAGGCTCAGGGTTTCCTTTGATAAACAAAACATGGGTAAAAGACGTAGATCAAAATGTCCTATATATTATTTGTTTTCTTAGGTTCATTAGAATGGCTATTTTTGTATTTTTATTTATTGTAATTTTTCCATTTTCTCTAATTGTACTGTTCTTGTAAGCTGCAACATAAGAAAATGACAATGCATAAGAAAGTAATTTTTCTTGATAGAGAAACATATTAATTGTTATAAATACTAAATTGAATGGACATCCATATACATGTTTTTGCAGCCAAACGAAAAACTACGAAAAATCCCATCATGGTTCATTGGAAGATTAAAAATTGTATAGAAGTTCAGCTGAATGTCACTAAAATAAGTTATGCTACACAATCAAAAGGCAGTCAAACATGTGAGAAACCACTGTATCCTAAGAAAATTTTATATCACTTGCCTATTTCTTTTGCAACCCAAGGACCTAACCTCCATGTCTTTTATTTTTTCATCAAACACTTCTTGATAAATATTCAAGCCAACTACCTCACTTCATTGTTCAAATAAATTGAGCACAATGATAACAACCACTAGGGCTGGGTTTTTTTCCATTATCCCGGTTTCCATGCATTTCCGTCCGATTTATTCCATAAATTCCAATTTCCAATATTTTCTTGAAAAATAATGCTGGAAGGAATTCCTTCCAGTAGCAAACGGAAACAGCCCGAAAATATTTGGAATTTCCAAAGGAAATTATTTCCTTCCACCAGTTTAATCTTTGCTTCATTAATTGGGCCAAGCCTACAGAGTAATTTCTCTTCTTTCGGGCGCTTTAATTCGCAAACGTCGTTTCTTTGAAAGAATTAAAAATTCTCTAACCCTAATTTTCCTCTCCCCTCTCATCCGCACTCATTCTAATCCAGCTTGCGTCCTTCTTATCTTCGCTTGCATCCCTCTTATATGCGCTCGCGTATGGATATAACTGAAAATCCTAACCCTGATTAACTTTGAAGCTACTTTTGCTCGGGTACTTCAATTTTTTTCATGTTACTTCAAATTGTTTATGCTTTTCTTTGTTATTATTGCATTGTTAAAAAGAAGCAATTTTAGACTCCACTAACATTTTTACTTTTCGAGCTATATTCAAGGTCTCAGATTTGATTTCGCATTTAATGGTTTTGCTATTAAAAGAAGCAATTTTTTTCATGTTACTTCAAATCATTATAGCCCGACTTATAATGACTAGTCATTTATTTATGTTTTAGATTTCGCTATTTTTTACTTGTCAAGCTATAAGGATTTGTCTCATTTACAAGGCCTTGTAATGAGAAATGTTTGAGCTACTTTTATTGCTAACAAATTCACATGTATATCCACTTTGTAATGGATGAATTTTGCTTTTGTACTGCATAGTTATTATGAAAGTGTTAAGCCATTACACATCTTTTTCCCGTAGGTTACTATATAATGCATTTTTATCTTTTTCTTTTACATATGCCATGCAGGGTTTTATGACTTGGTACATGATTTATTACATTGAAAGTTTTGATATATTTTTCTTTCAGTAATTAGGAGTTTAATTCAAAATAATATCATTTAATTTATATAATAATATACGTGTCACTGAAATGCAAGAGGAAACATAAGATGGATTGAAAAATTACTCTTTATAGATCGTTGTAGCTTCTCCATCACTTTATAGCAAACTCTCATATTTATATATACATGTACATTTTCTATAGTACCATGTTAATACCTATTTGTATGAGCATGTATGTGGCTTATATATTAGAGTAAATAACAAGTAATAGTTATGAGCATCACGCGTAGATGTTAGAAATTTGCCATATATATAAACTTATAGGACAAGTTGATTAGCAAGTGGCATATAGATTTGAATTATATGAGGAAAACGGAGTGCTTAAACTAGTTGATTTGAATGACGATAACGATAATACTGATATATTAGCTAGTGCATGAGAACCTGTCAGTGTGCATGCTATCAGGTAGGTGGTTTATGTGCATGGTATCAGATAGGTGGTTTATACTGCTGATTTGGCTTCTTTGTAGTTATATCATGACTTGTTTTACTATAAAATTAGAAAAGCACGCTTATTTCAAAACTTTGTCACATCAGCTTCCCGTTAAAATGCAATGAATGAAATGCATTGGTAATTAATTATTTTTGAAAATTTGCAATTATTGTTGCAAAATAGTTTTATTTTTCTTTCAAGATTTCAGTTAAGAACTATATTGTTACAAAATGTTTATTAAACTGCATTCTCAGAAAGGTTGCCTTAGTACTGTTAGTCGTGAGCGTTTGCTAGTCCTGCTTGTCCTCTAAAAGCTTGCACAAGTTTCATTTTTTAATTAGTCTTTATGTTTAACCAAAAGTGAACTATAGGACTAATGGTAGATGTTATTGTTTTGCCTGCTATGCTGAGAGGTTTTGCTTTCCACCATTATATCTTTCTTCTAACCGTGTAAACTAAATCATTGTACATGTGGTTTTTTCGATGTATATGGATTATAAAGGAATGCTTATATATACTTAACATGTATCTTTCCTTCATTTACTTGCAAGATAGTACATATATTAGCACTGTATTTGCAGCTTTTACTGAATATTACGTGTTTTGTTTATATGGAGATGTAGTCCACCACACTTAGCCTTTTTTTATATGGAGATATGAGGGTCATACTAACTGAATGAATTTTTTTTGTTGTACCAATTTATCATAGGTTTTTGAATACATTTCTTTTTATAATGATCTAGCTTGCTCTTTAGGTATATGCAATATTGAGTAATAAGTTCAAGCAGGAAAAGATAATCATAAGAAAATTTATTTTGGATGTTTGAAGATGTTGTATTTTTTTCATATTGTCTACAACATGGTTGAAGTAGAATTTGTAATTGAAGTGAGTTTTGTCTTTAATCAATATCATTTTGGTATATTAAAAATGATTTCACTTTAAATGCATGCACTCACAAGCTCTATCATTTTGTAATTGAAGCGGAAAGGAGACAAAATCTAGGTAGCAAGGATATATGATACTGGAATAAGCTCCATTTCTAAACCTTTGATGCATTTGCTTTGGTGCTTGCTACTCTCAAAAATGATTCTGCTATTTTGCATCTACTTTTGTTAAGAAGCTGATTCATACTTTAGTCCAGTTAAAATTATTGTTGGTTTTGTATTCTGTTAAGCATATATTGTGTTTCCCTTTCGAATTATGTCAAATCATTACTGTGCTCAAATCATTATTGTGTTCAAAACTATTTTTGCAGCAGAAGAAAGGATGCCATCGATTTACCATGGATTAGAGAAATCATGGGTTTATCTACCAAGGTCCGTACTATACAAATTCATTATATTGATGAATTTTGAAGATTTTCCAAACTGTTTCACGTCTTAGAAATAGTAATTTATGTATTCAGAGTCACAAGGGAATATAGAGAAAGGGCATGGAATTTCATAAACAAAGCGTTAAAGTACAATGAACAAATTGTTCAGAAAATGAATGCAAAAGCTGATTCTAAAACCACCGAACAACTTAATAAAATCAGTTGTCCGTGCTCAAAATGTTGTAACTTGGGTGCTCATCTATCTGGTTTTGCTGTATTTGAGCACCTAGTCTGTAATGGTATGGATCCTACTTACACTGAATGGATTTTGCATGGAGAATGACATACTAATGTACAAAATTTTCATGAAGATAATGAATTTTTTAATACATATAGAATGTATGCCGATGCTTTTGATGATGAAGTGATTATGAATGATACAAGCGTGATAGAAGATGATGTGGTAGGAGATTCTTTACTTCCTTTGTACCCTGGCTTTAAAAAGTCTACAAAGATTTCTGCTACGTTAGCTTTATACCAAATCAAAACCGAGAATGGATTATCAACTAAAAGTTTTAATAAACTGTTAAAGGCAGTACATGAGCACATGCTACCAGATGAAAATTTGCTTCCTAAAAGCAACTATGAGGTAAAAAAGTTTCTCAAGTGTTTTAATCTCAATTATGAGAAAATACATGCATGTCAGAATGATTGCTGTCTTTTTCGAAAAGAGAATGCAAATCTAGATAAATATCCGAAGTGTGGTTTTTCTAGGTACAAAAAAGGTGACAATGATAACGAGAGGAAGAAAAATATTCCTGTTAAGGTACTTAGATATTTTCCAATTATACCTAGACTTAAAAGAATGTTTAAATCACAAGAAACATCAGAGCAATTGTGGTGGCATGATACGAATAAAAGCGAAGATGGAAAATTACGACATCCAATTGATGCTTTAGCTTGGAAGAAAATTGACAAAAAACGGCCTGGTTTTGCTTCTGATGCAAGAAATTTGAGATTTGGACTTGCGACGGATGGATTTAGTCCTTTTACCGATCCTAGGTCGACTTATAGTTGTTGGCCTGTACTACTCGTTACATACAACCTTCCTCCATGGTTGTGTATGAAAAAGGAAAATCTAATGTTGTCTTTGTTGATTCTAGGCCCCAGGCAACCAGGTAATCATAATTATGTTTTCATATTATTCTCATGGATTGTTATAGTTCGTGTATATATTAATTTCTTCCAAATTTATGCTACATATTTTTATGTTCTTTTTAAGATTCCCTAATTTTTCATTAACAGTGTTACACAAATATTTCAAAGAATTTTTTTATTTTAACCTCGTTTTTTCACTTCTAAAGTTCGTACTTTTTCATCAACATAAGGTCACGTGACCTGATCATATCTTTGGTAAGTTGAGAACTAGAATTGCATATTTTCATCATGACATTTTCAACGGCATATATCATGGAAATTCATAACTCCATCTCAATCGACTTCTTTTTTCATTTATATTTTGGGCAATGTTGTTAGTCATTACATTTATCAAAATTTGTCGTATTCATAACCAATTATTATTTTAAAAAAGTTGTACTCATTTCATACAGATATCCTTTCAAAATCTTATTTATATCCCATGAACGTCAATTTCCTCATTCTGCTAATTAATTGCATGTAGCTCTCATTTTTAAGCGTAAACAATGGTTATATGTTGCTTTCATGATTCATAGCACATAATTATTGTGCAACTTAAGGACCTAGGAAATATCATATTTCTATAAATACCATAATAATAATAAGAGCAAAGTAGAATCATTTAGATGTATTCTAATTTCTAACACATAAGGTCAGTATTGTTTGCTATACACATCGTATTCTTTACTATATTCAGATCAAGGAATATAGATTTTCAAGTATAAAATTTGTGCATATCTTATTTTTCACTTGTTATTTAAATTAAATAACCTAACTAAAATTATTTATTTTTGTGAGAAGGAAACGACATTGATGTTTACTTAGAGCCACTCATAGACGATTTGAAAGAGTTATGGAATAACGACGTGGAGGTATATGATGCGTTTAGTAATTCCAATTTCAAGTTAAATGTTGTTTTACCGTGGACTATGAATGATTTCCTGGCTTATGGTAATCTAGCTGGTTGCACAACAAAAGGAAAGACAGGATGCCCAATTTGTGGGGTTAATACATTACCGAATTGGTTACCTTTTAGTTGTAAGTGTGTATATTTGCACCATAGAAGGTTTCTATCTCCAGATCACCCTTTTCGAAAAAGAAAAAGTTGGTTTGATGGTAAAAATGAAGAACAAGGTAAACCAACAGTAATGAGTGGTATAAATGTGCTAAAATGTATAAGTAATATTCAAAATGACTGGGGAAAGAAAATAAAAGAAGAGAAAGGAACAACTAATAGAGTTGCTAAGAGGAAGAGACAAAACCAAAAGAAGAGAAAAGCTGCATATGATAAAAACACTTATATGTGGAAGAAGAAGTCAATCTTCTTCGAGTTGTCGTATTGGAAGGTACAAAATATTAGTTAATATTATATGTATTTTTGATTTAATTCCCTCATACAATAGTGGGTGCTAAAATTTTATGATATGACTTTTAGGAATTGCTGTTACGTCACAACTTGGATGTAATGCATATCGAAAAAAATGTATGTGAAAGTCTAGTTGGAACAATATTGAACATAAATGGAAAATCCAAAGATGGGTTAAATTCTCGTAAGGATTTACAACATATTGGAATAAGAAAAGAGTTGCATCCGCAAGATGTAGGTGGAAAGACATACCTTCCTGCAGCACAACACACATTAACAAAACAAGAAAAACAAATTTTCTACAATCGACTCAGAAAATTAAAGGTGCCTGATGATTATAGTTCTAATATTCGACAATGTTTTTCAAAGGATGATAATATAATAGGACTGAAATCTCATGATTGCCATGTTTTAATGCAACAATTATTACCTATGCCTTTGAGAGGGTTCTTACCAAAGGGGCCGAGAAATGCAATATTTTGGCTCTGTATATTTTTTAATGAACTGTGCCAAAGAATAATAGATCGAAAGAGGTTGGAACATCTTGAAAATGAAGTTGCTGAGATATTATGCATTTTTGAAAGATTTTTCCCTCCATCATTTTTTGATATTATGGTGCACCTGACTATTCACTTGACGAGAGAAGTAAGACTGTGCGGCCCAGTACAATATCGTTGGATGTATCCGTTTGAAAGGTGACTTTTTACCACTTTTTTTTTCTTAGCTACTTTGTGTGATTCATATTTAAATTAAACTCTTTTTTAGTCCATGAAAATGAGAAAAATATCTAATTTCCATAATTGGATGCATGATCATATAGTTTAGAAATATGAATAAACTATACTATTGCCAAAGATTTGTAGAGCATAATTATTACTGAATTTTATCATATTGAGTTACTGGAAATCAATTATTAATGAACTTTGTCATATGAATCTAAACTTGAGAACTACTTTATTATTTGAACTCCGTTGTTTTATATAAGTTAAATGACATATCAATTTTAGGTCATATGAAGTTCTTTAATTTACATCTACAAAACAGAAAGCAAGAGATGCGGTTCATATGGAAAGATAATTTTTAGTTGAATGAATAAATTTATGTACATAATATACTGAAACAACATTTACTTGTAATTTTTTTCTTTTTTGTAGATATATGAAAATACTAAAAGGCTATGTTAAAAATCCCTCACGTCTCGAAGGATGCATAGCAGAAAGTTATCTTGCTGAAGAGTGCATGAGGTATTGTGCTAGTTATATGAAACAAAATGTTGAAATATGTGAGAAGCATGGTAGAAATGAAGAGTTTGAAAATAATGCTTCTCACATCGGGCGTCCAATCAGTAAAGAGAAACATATTACCATGTCCAATGAAATGCTGAAAATTGCACATCGTTATGTGCTTTTTAATATGGCAGAAGTGCAGTCTTATGAAAAGTAAGTATAATAAGATCTGCCAAGCTACAATTATAGCTAAAAAAGTGTAATACTTGTGATATATATATATATATATATATATATATCTTCTTGTTATACTTTAGACTACACATGGAGGAGCTGAAGCATTCGGATGTCCGCTTCATCAAAAATGAAACTTTGCTTTGGAATCAACATTCTGCCAATTTTTGTGATTGGTTTCAAAAAAAGGTATTCTATATACGACGATATGAGTTTGATTTCAATTATTTTTGTGTCAGTGTGCCTTACTTAAAAAAAGCACATGTACGTATATGATTGTTGCAGCCTATTTTAACTTACTATGTAGGTTGAAATGGAAATTAAGTCAAAAAATCATGTTCCTGAGAAGATAAATTGGTTATCATTTGGCCCTGAAAAGCAAGTTGTTACATATACTGGTTATATTATAAATGGATGCAGATTTCATACCCATTATGTCGAAAGATCAACTCAAAACAATGGTATAATGATTGAAGCAAATAACATGAGCGATTCACATTTAAATAATAGTACAACTTCAAAGGCATACTTTGGTGTTCTTCAGGAAATTATTGTGTTAGACTACCATATTATGCAAATTCCTATATTTAAATGTATTTGGGCTAATATCGATCGTGGTATTAAGATGGAAGATGGTTTTATATTAGCTAATCTACACCAATTGCAGAATCAATTCCAAAATGATCCTTTTATTTTAGCTTCACAAGCTCGACAGGTTTTCTACTCAAGAGATTCTGATGTCTCTAACTGGTATGTTGTGTTGAAACCACCATCTAGAGGTTTTCTAGAATTAGAAATGTGCTACGAAGATATCTGTATCAACTGTCAAACTTTGGATGTATCACAACTTGATGAAGTTTTGGAGGATGACGATGGCTTCGAAAGAAAGGGTCATGAAGGCATGTTAGTGTAGCTTCTCTTATTTCCATTGTTTAGGTAATGGTTTATCTTAGCAAGTTCAAAACTTAATAATCCTGTATCATTATGCATTGATATGACAATGGTTTATTTATTCAACTCAAATTGTTGTGATATACATGAGAAATTTGTTTATTTGTTATACATTTAGTTCCTCGTGTTTTTTTGGCAAAAAATTAAGTAAATTTTATGTAGCTTTTGTCATATCAAATACTTGCTATATGTGATTCCCTAGGTACTGGTGTAGCAATAATAGCTATTATTGTTTGTACTAATGCGTTTCTTATTTCATGTTTGTAGGCTTGCTATATGTCAATGCGAGGACGGCTGGAAAAATGGATATCGATACAAACTAAAGACCTCTTTTTGTAAGTTCTTACAACCACCAATCTACTAATTAATTCCCATAAAAATATTTTTCCTCCAACCGATTTTTGTCCCATTGATAATAATTATCCTCTTATGAGATTCATCTTTTAATTTCTACGTCGTTTAATACCGTGTACTAGTCAGTCGTTTTTTCAGTGTTTCATGATTATACTTTTTTTAATAGATCAAACGAGAGCGGTCATGCTTATGTGCTGGAACAAATTATTTAATTCCTACTATGTCTTTTATTCACGTTTATAGTGGTATACATAATGTGGTAAACCAAAAACCAACTCCACCAACGCATTATTTAATGTACATAACTATGTGGCTAACAAGTAGGCCCCATACGTGTTAACCGTAACGAATCACACACTACATACACAACATACCCCCATATGAGTGTCATCCACGAGCAAAGAATAACTGAATAAATAACACAATGGAGTCTCACATCACATCGTGTTACTAGTTGATTTATTCGGTGGTCACACATCACTCTCGCTCCTCCTATATTCTATATAATGAGTCGAAAGAATAACCGGAAAGTATTACCAAAATTCTCATACCAAACGGTATCACTAAACCGTTTATTCTAATTTCTCATCACATAGAATAAATAACAATAATCAATTAGTAAGGATGTCGTGAATCTTTCGTATAATCTCTATATAATTAAATAAGAAAAGAAATACTGGAATAGAGATATACAATAGATTATCCAAATAAATATACAATAACAATACAATATTTAATAATGACACATTCACAGCATATAACCTCTTATAACAAATAAATACTTAGAAATGGGATAATAAATAATAAATATATATATTCTAGCATTAACTAAAATATAATATACTCTATGTCAATAACATAAATTTCTTAATCTTTTAGACAATTAGACAATTGGTAAATATTTGTTAATAATATTGGAAAAACTCATTTTAAATTCCCAAAATAGTTTATAGAACAAAATATTGTACATAACATCGATTACACAATTATAAAGTCTAATTGCTGTTTTAAATAATTATTTGTTATCAAAGTTAGTTTTAATTATTCATAATCCAATAAATATATCCTCAAGCTTGAATATTATATTTTTAATTATAAATTGTGAGGCTTGTGTGTGTGTGTGTATATATATGATTTTTACAATACCAGCCGTGACAAAAAATTCAAATTCTATCAAGTTATAATACGGTAGCAGGGTTTTGAAAAAACAACTAGACAAACAAACAACATAAAAACAAAAGTATTATCCATCCATACTTAGAGCATGGACAAGAATAAAGTCATAAAGTAATAAAGAGGTTAGCAAATTTAGGAATACTTGAATAGGCATTAAATTAGTATAACTAAATAAAGCATCATACATGATAATAAAACACCTAAAACATATAATTTTACATAATAAAATTATTACTGAGGATTATATAAATAAATAAATAAATATATATATATATATATTAAAATTTAAATGTACTAAATTTAGTTTGTTGTACAATATAAATAGACACATTTATGTACTAACAACAAATATCAAGTGTTAGAGTTCACATGAAGTTGCATATAAACATAACAAATGTAGACACTAAAGCAACTTTTTATATTTATATATTTATGTACCAAGCGAAACAGTAACAGAAAAATAAGATAATAAAATTTCTTAGGCTAAAACAAAAGAAGCAACAACTAAGCAGCCTGAAGATAGGCTGCATATTCATCTATCATATTCATTTACGTATACACACGCAAATATGTATAACTTGTGTGCAGCAGCATATAATATTATATATAAATAAACTTGGATCATGCCCAAAAGGGAGATCATGAGCAGTCAATAGTAACACACACTACATTCAAATATATACATACATATACAAACACATGCATTTACACACATATTTAGAGGTATAAATTTAAGAAACCCAGACATGTATACAAATATACGAAAGTAACATGTCACAATGGTTGGTTCAACTAAATATGAAGCAATAGGCAAAAGCTTTCACCATTGAAGCCATGTATTATGTTAGGTGCGTGAATATAAAATGGATAAATAGTGTGTGAATAGTGTTGAGACTCAGCAAATTGCAACCGAAATTTGTTTAGTAAAAGATTGTACTGGCACATGTGAAACAAAATTGTACTAACTCAACTGCAACAGCAATTTTACAAATAGCAAACTAATTATGTTAACAGGGCCCAAAGCAAGTGAATTACATAATAATACAAACTCTAGCACCCATATATACGTTAGTGAATATATATACTGTCTTGTAAATATAAACATATAAGAGGTTAGAATTTTTTTTTCTTTTTTCCGAATGATCCAGAAGCAACCAATCAAGACCATAGAACTTGATGTTTTAGCGATCTCCTATGGACTAATTTAACAAAAAGAACAATATGTTCAAATAACCTCTTGCATAGCACACAAGTAAATTTGAACAAGTACGTCAATTGAGCTAAGGATCAATAATTGAACTCAACTTATTTGTATATTGATCTCATTAATATAAATACATTAACTTTTATGTGCATAAGTAGTCATGGAAATGGAGTAATATATATCATAGACACTAACCATATTGGATTCAACTGCAGATGTATCTACAAACAGTTGTTTGATTTGATTCAGCCCATCTGCAGAAAATACATATTTATTGATCATAGCGTAATCGAACTTAATAACCCTTCTTGTAAGCAAAGTATAGATATACACTGGTTTCAATATTCAAATTAATCATTTAAGTACAGTAATTAATTATACTTTTGGGAGAAAGCATAGAATAGAACACAGTTCCCAAGCTCCCAGCCAAGTAAAACAGGTGCAAACATATTTTTTAGTCTTTTACCTTGACTCCCCTTATTTTTTTAGTAAAAAAAAATCATGTAAAAGGGTATATTGATAGATACCTGCAAGTAATTTGGCATTCTTATGATCATCTTTAAGTTTGCTTGCATTATCTCTAAGAGCAACATAGGCTGCTGAGGTTATGACTCCTACTTGCCTCATTCCTCCTCCCAACGTTTTCCTAAGCCTTCTAGCCTAATATGATTGTCAAATATTCAAAATATCAGTTCACAATAAGATTTTTTATAGTTGGTTCAATTCTTACAACTTTAAAGGATCAACTTTTCTGTAAATAAAATAACAATCATCATTAAACATGTTAACAGTTCAAACTCGGATTAACGGTACCAGCTCAAGTTATGGGTCGTATGAGGATAGTATGCTCACATGAATCAGCGTATTTCTTTGTATAAATAATATTCTCACTGAAGTGGCCTTTACTGTTTGCATTATTTATGTATGTGTGATTTTTATTTATTTTCTTCCTTTTTTTTTAATCTGTTTATATTATAAAACCCTTCTAAATGTACCACTATGACTACTAATACAATAACAAGTGTGTTTCTGCTCTTCAAAAATTGGAAAGCTAAATTAAATGCAGTACCACTGAAGCTAAATTAAATGTACCACTGAAGCTAAATTAAATGCAGTACCACTGAAGCTAAATTAAATGTACCACTATGACTACTAATACAATAACAGTTTGTATCTACCCAGAAGCTAAATTAAATGCAGTTCTTACATTACAACAGTTCTGTAATCACGGTATGTATCTACCCAGAAGCTAAATTAAATGTAGTTCTTACATTACAGTAACTAGTTTTAATTAACATATATGTTACCCATGCTGCAGGAACTACAGGTGCTCTTATAAAGAAGGTTGTTGGAGCTGCTACACTGTTATTTGGAAAGCTTGCTCTACCAATTAAAATCTTTTTTGGAAACTTCAAACAAGTTGCATTTCTGTTCTAGATTTTAGGCTCATGTTTGCAGTGTATTTGTATTTCATACCATAGCTTGCGTTGATGCATGTCGATGTCAAAATACTTTCAGATGTGACTTGTGGTGTTTTTTTTAACATTAAATCATGTGTTGATCTAACAGATTGTTCTATATATGCTATTTCTTTTGAAATGAGCAATTGTGGTTTGACATTTAATAACATTCTGTGAACTGTTGTGATGTAATATAAATATGGTTGAAATGTACAATACAATATGTGGGAAATGTTGGCATAATTTACAATGTTTGTCAATTATTGTAAAATACTTGTGCACAACGTTTATTGTAAGAATCAAATGTATTTTTTGTTATATTAGAGCAATGTTATTGAAAAATTATTTACAACCATACACAAACGTGGTGGTAATACATAGTATAACAGGTAAAAAAAGTTGCGGGAATTTTGTTCTACAATGTTTGACGAATGATGCAAATGAAATTAGAGCAACATTTAAACAATGTTGTCTAACTTGTATTTGCAACGTTTATTAAATATGATTGAAACATAAAATGCCATAGTTGGAAATAGTTGTATAAAACCAATACACAACTTTTATTAGATGACGTGGATAATGTTTCTACAATAAGTGAATAACGTTGTCGAAATAAAATACAACATATGAAAATCACTGAAAATGTATGCAGACAACATATACATATTGTCGAAAAAAAGATTGTTATAACATATGAAATATATGGTAGTTGACTATTTTAAAACAATCAGAAAACGTAGTAAAAACATCTTTTAATTACTTTTTGGTGTTTTCACAATATTTATGTTTTGTTATAGCTAACTTTTGCACAACATTTTACGCAACATTTAAATAAACGTTGCAAAAGATACCCCATTTTTCACAACTGTGGATGTAACAACATAACCATAAATGTTGTTATAATACTTCAACTACATTTATACGATGTTGTAAAATGATATTTTTCTTGTAGTGTTACATATGTCATATTCAGACTCTAGATATTACATATGTCATAAAAATACATTATACAACATACAATTCAAATATTTAAAATTATCAGTCTTCGTTGTTCTCTGATTCAGACTCGATCTCGTACTATATATCGTTTTCTTCAACACTTTCAAATGCATCTACCAAAACATTTGATTCATCATTCAACAACCCTACATCAATGTCATCGGTTATTATTACTTCAGTATTTGGCTCAAGATCCGCTTGATACGCTGTTTCGTCTGGAATATTATTTCTGTCAAATGTAAATTTTGCCTTTGTTTTAAAAACAACCGACCAATCCGCTTTATCTCTTTTCAAGGATGGATACGGAGCAAAATAAACTTGTAATGCTTGCTTGGCCAATACGAAAGGATCATACTTATAGTAATATGAGGTATGTTTTATTTCAATAAGTTTATAATCTTTGTGCACGTTGATTCCAGTACCAGGAACATTGCTAAACCAGTTGCATTTGAATAAAAAAACTTTTTCTGCAGGTTGTATGTAATACGTCAACTCTAAAACCTATGTTAAGATGCCGTAAAAATCTTTTATATGCTCATCTAGATCGTCACTACCTTTGACAAATACACCGCTGTTATATGTCAATTTTTCGGCACCGTAATCTTTGGTGTTGAATTTAAATCCATTGACGAAGAATATTGGATATGTCTTGACATTTATTTTTGGTCCGATCGCAAGATGTCGTAATCCTTCGTCAATGACACAGTTTATTGGATCATAAACGTAATTTGAAAACCATTTAGCAAATTATTTACTGAGATCGCCAGATGGATGCAGTGATTCGTATATACTGCAAATATGTAATATGTTTTAATATAATTATTATGTAAGTATAATTGAATTATATATGAATTTATTATTACGTGACAAATGGTGCAACTTCTGGACAATTTATAAGAACATATGTGTGTGCTACATGGTGATCTCTATCGTCTAACCATATTTCCACACATTTTCCAGCATGTCGGCCATGTTGTCTAAAAATAGATAACGTTGCTTGAGAAGATTCATGTTCAATGACTTCTTCATTACGAGGAACACTTACAAACGATAAGTTCACATGATCACTAAAATAATGAGAGAAAAAGAATGAAGCTTCTTCTTCAAGATATGATTTGTAAATCGAACCTTCAACTCGTGCTTTTTGCCTAATTTTTTTCTTCAAATGATTCAAGTACCTATTACAAATTTATTTTAAATTTAGGTATATAAAACTGAATTTTAAACTAACATAAATATTGCCGATATTCAATATTACCACTCAAATGGATACATCTAACCATATTGAACAGGACCTCTAAGAAGTGCTTCGGATGGAAGATGAACAGGTAAATGCTCCATTACATTAAAGAAACCTGGCGAAAATATTTTTTCCAGCTTGCAGAGCAGTATAGGAATTTCTACTTCAAGTCTACGTATACGGTCGACTTTTAACGTCGTCGAACAAAGTTGTTTATAAAACAAACTTAATTCTATTATAACGCTCCATACTTTTATGGGCAACAGTTCTTTGAGAATCATGGGTAATAGATATTCCATCATGATATAGCAATCGTGACTTTTCATCCCACTCAATTTATTGTTCTTAAAGTCAACACATCTACGAAGATTAGAAGAAATCCCATCAGGACATCTTAGTGCTTCCACCCACTTTAGCATGAGTTTTACTTGCTTACTGTCTAGCTCATAGCATGCTTTGGGTTTTTATTGTCATTGGGTTTCATATGAATTTCGGGACGTTTACAAAAGTTTGCTATATCACGTCTTGAATTCAAATCGTCCTTTGTTTTCCCCTTTACATTCATAACTGTATTAAACACGTTATCAAACACGTTTTTTTCGTTGTGCATCAGTCAATATTATGTCAGAGTAGGAGATCTTTCCAGTAGGGTAACTCCCAAAATATATTTTGTTTGCACCAATTATGAATGTCTGATTTACCTGGAATTTCAATCTGCACTCCAGTTTCATGTATCTTTGGATACTCCTTTACAATTTCATATATTTCTTCGCTTGACCAAATCTTCGGTGGTTGCATACTCTCTTCTTTGTTAGCTATAAAGCTTTTTCTATCTCTTCTAAAAGTATGATTGAGATGGAGAAAACACCGATGACAATCAAACCAAGAAATTTTCTTTCCATACCGTAGTGAAAATGCCCTTGTTTCTTCCATGCAATAAGGACAAGCTAGACGACCAGCCGTACTCCAACCTGAAAGCATCCAGTATGCAGGAAAATCACTAATAGTCCACAACAAAGAAGCGAACATACGAAAATTCTTTTTTCTCAAAATGTCGTACGTTTCAACTCCTTCATTCCATAGCGTTTTCAACTCTTCGATCAATGGTTGTAAATAAACATCGATTCCTTGTGTTGGATCATCAGGCCCAGGGACGACAGTAGTGAGAAACATATATGGAATTTTCATACACATCCATGGAGGTAAATTATAAGGAGTTATGATAATAGGCCATGATGAATATTTACTACCAAACTGAGAGAATGGTGCAAATCCATCCATACATAAACCGAGTTTGACATTACGGCTTTCGGTAGCAAATGCGGGATAAGTCCTATCGAAATGTTTCCATGCTTCTCCATCAGATGGATGTATCAAAGTTCCTTCTTCCGGTGTTCTCACACTATGCCATCGCATATGGCACGCCATAGCAGAAGATGCATATAAGCTTTGAAGTCTGGGAGTGATGGGTAAATAATGCATTCTCTTGTATGGAACTTCTTTTCTTTTTTTTTCTTGGTTTTTATCTTTCCTCGTTACATATTCTGCATTTTCTAATCTCAACGTCATCTTTCCAATACAACATGCAACCTTTTACACATGTATCTATCTTTTGGTACGGCAGACCGAAAGCGGACATAAGTTTTTTCACTTTATAATGACTATCGCACATCAGATTATTGGGTGACATGTGTCATTTTGCTGCTTGTACAACTGCTGTAAATCCAGCTTCTATAAGGTTGAATTTTGATTTCATAGTAGTGTATTCGGCAGTTACTGATAATTCGGTTCCACTTTTACAACCATCCCACAACGGCCTTTTAGCAGAGTCCAATAAATCATATATTTTTTTAGCTCCCACAGTCGGTTCTTCTTCGACATTTACATCTTCATCGTCATCTTGATCAAACATTGGAAACATTGATCTTGCTGCATCTTCCACCATATTTTCTATTGGATTCATCATAACATTATTGTCATCTAACGCTATAGGATTAGGTGTGGGTGCAAGAAGTTCTCCATGACGATCCCACAAGTAATAATTCGGCACAAAACCATTTTTATACAAATGTACTTCAACTATATCTGCTTTCCAATACTTCAAATGTTTGCACTTACTACACGGGCAACGAAGTTCTTCGTTATTACGATTATTAGATTTAGCGAACCTAATAAATTCGTGTATACCGTTATAGAAATGTTTCTTTATTGAACCTTTCATATCAGTTCTGACTTCATACATCCAACTACGGTCGAGAAAATAATCGAACATTTTTCCTGATTTGAAAATATGTGTTAGAAACACAATAAAGTTTATCGTTTATTAATCCAAATAATCAATTCGATTTATTTTTTGCTTTTTGCTTTATTGTTTTAACTTTGATGGTCGACCATCCTACTTCCCATTACAAATACAATAAAGTAATTACATTTCGTAAATCATATCATTTTAAACGGTTCACAAAATTTCGGTAGCACTTCCCCTTTGTTCCCTGTATCGTACACAAATACGTGTACACAGGGAACAAAATGGAAGTGCTATTGAAATTTTGTGAACCGTTTAAAATGATATGATTTACAAAATGTAATTATACTTTATTGTATTCGTAACTTGTCCAATACAGGGACAAATCCGACAAATATTGTATCAGATGAATATAGATGTCCGTTCTGTGAAAAACCGAACAACTATATAACGATCATATACAACACTTGTCAGACGGGGCCAAATATTCTCTAAGGGGTTTAAAAAATAAAACTTTTATAATTAACAATATTCATTCAACTATTTAAATATTTATTAACTAAATTTGAAATTTTACAACGTAATTTAACTTTCGTTTAACTATTTTAATTTTTAATTTGCCGATTATGTAAACTAAAATAAGTTGTTCACACATATAATTAGTAAAAATAGATTTTTTATACTAAATCAACTAATACATTTTATCATCAACTAATGTACACCATTAACATCAACCCATACACAATAATCAACAATTACAAATTGATAATCAACTCTTTTCCCTAATTTCAAGCCGACAATGTCAAAATTATATTTCCAAACCAATATAAAACAGTAATATCATCGAATAATACCAACCAATCATCAATTTCTAATCTACCATCAACTAATTTCAAAATTTAGGGTTTAAATCATACCTCAAATAAACTGAAATCGGGAAGAAAGGAGATACCAGAGAGCTTTGGAGAGCGTCGGGGGCTAGATGTTGACTTGAGACAGCGGTAACGGTAGGCGGCGGCGGCGGATGACGAGGAGGAGGGTTTTGATTTGGAGGGAAGAGTGATGAAAATTGATGAAAACTGCTCGCGGGTTTTCTTTCTGTAATGCGATATTGCGTCGGCTAGAATCGGCTAGAATCGGTCGCGTTTTTTAGCCGATTCTAGCCGACGCAAAGCCTGGACACTAACCAACCCGATTCTAGTAGTGGACATATACTCTTTCAAATTCATGTTTTAATATTAATAAAATTCAATATTTCGAAAAATGACGAACACAAAAGTTGTTATATATTAAATTATCTATCAATAAAAAAGATAATTGTCAAAATCGGACAAACTATTCGAAAGTTATGATCAAATGAATTTCAGCTCAATTTTAGGCAATATTGCATTTCACAAAATAAGTTGCAACCCATATTTTTTTTGGGATAAGGATAAATAATAAAGTTGTTACTTATGCAACTGCTCAACCAACGAAAGAAGAATCGACAAAATCAGATTAATCCCTCACAAGTTATGATTATATTTATAAACACTACGATCTCTTCTCACACTTCTGTTTAGATGATATTTTAAATTATTGTAATATGAATTGATTCAAAGTGGATACACAAATGTGGAACAAGCTGTGTAGCTAAATCCTCAAATACTAAAAATGCATCAGACAAATGATGAATGCAAAAGATAGCGCGCAACTAATTATTTTTATACGTTAATTTCATTTGTGTTAAATCATTTATAGTATTTAATACTACAATTGTTAGCATAAAATTTACATTGTGTAAATGCATTTTCTTTACTTAAACTACAAATTGAACATATAACATTCAGATTCAAATTGACTCCCACACTGCTGTAATTGATAGCATTTCATTGCACTATAGATATCAAATTCACAAATACAAGTTTCAAGGAAAATTCAGGTTACTGCAATAGTAGATATATGTAGCTTGCTTGCCGAACTAATATCAACTTTCTACTTCAGTTGATCAGGTATCAAAATTGCATTTAAAGTTTTAAACTGTAAACAATATATGGAGAACTTTGGTTTGATAGCTATTATATATCTCTACTAATAATACAAATACTTCAACATGGTGAAGCTTTTTTGAACTCCCCAATCAACCCTTATGTATGCTTACAAAAGAATTAAATAGGAAAAAAGAAAGGGGGCATATGAGTCATTTCTCTTCCACACGTTCTGATCACCACTACAGTCAACTTCTTCTCCCTCAACCGCCTCACACGAAATTCCCTTTCTTACCTTCGTTTTTTTTAGTATATACACGTTTCGAAACAGTTTCTACCCTCACGCTCTCACCCAATTCACAATCCTCCCCCGATCTATTTCTTCTACCTTTCGCCTTCCGATTAAAAGAAATTACATCCAAAATTGAAGCAGCGGTCGGTTTGAAGTTCACTCAGATCTAAAATCCAAGTATCATTTATTTTCCAAGCACTTGCTCGACATCGATTAATTGCAGGCAGAGGGTTTGTGAAAGATTTTCTACGATACCTTTTTTTATCTAATTTTAGTTTATGAACATTTTTGATTCATTCAATCCCCACTTTGCTTATGAAAAGGTCATTATTCCAATTCTGTAGGATGTTCATCTCATAACAGTTGGTGTTGTTGCACATGCTTTGGTCAACTCTGCCATTAGCTTAGTCTTCAAATCGTGGTTGATGCACTCAGCTCGGCAGTTTTCTGGAAGAAGCATCCTGTTTATTCTTATTCTTAAAAAGTATAGGTTGGTATGAAGTTGGTCAAAATTTAACTTTGGCTGAAGGGCATGATGGTGGTGGCATATATGTTGGGTATTGATAGAATTAGAGCTAGATAAAGCATGAATATGAAGCAAATATCTTTCAGGTCCCTCAAAAGGCATGGTATGCATCCATTTGATTATGGTTCCTTTACTTATTTCAGTCGACTGATAGTTCAATTATGTTATTTCAGTTATATTATCTACAAAAAGTTGAGATTTTAAAACATGTTTCTACTTTTACTCTCATTATTTTCATCTTTGATTTTTCTTACTTTATGATACATAGGATTATAAATGACAGATTTCAACAGTTATTTTGATTCGATTATAACTAACCTTTTTTGGGTTCCAAAAAAATCCTTAAGCAATCAAGATCAAAGTGAAGCACTTAGGTATGTGATTTCCCGTACATCTCTTTGGAAAAATATCAAGTATTGGATTTAGTAATTAAAAAATCAATAATCCAACCGTTCTTAAGACAAATATTGGTTTCTTAGTTAATTCTTAAATCTCACATATCGGGGTGATTTCTTAAATAGAATAGTAATTGCACCACATCAAATATTTATATAATGTTTCGTGCAACTATTTTATTGCTGATGTGTAGAAAAATGGGTGTTTGATTGCATATAAACTTGCTTAATTTTATGATGATAATTGATACTTACCAAATATATATATATATATATATATATATCTTTGATAAGAACTGATACAACTTTAAGCTATTCTAAATATAATAGTAATGCGTTTTACATTTTTGCAGTTTGAAGCTTCCTTTCTATAGTTCGAAGTTCTTACAAAAGGTTTTTGAGCATTGGTAGAAAGATTGTTGTATGTTTTCAAAATTTTGTGCTTCAAACATACTTTGTTTGCATTTGAAGTTTCTTCTGCTACCACGGGTAATTTTAAATTTCTACATGTACAGAATTTGAACATTGCTGCTTTAAATATTAACCACTGAACTCTGCTCTACCTTTATCTTCTACAAAGCAACTGATATTGATGTTGGCAGGCTTTTGGGCATCTCTTGCAGCTATTCCACCATGCCGGGGGAATCAAGATCCAAATTATAGTAAAATCTCTGATAATTTGTCAAACGACCATTAAAATAGATATCTACATAGTATTTATTACAGTTCAATACATTATTAACACAAAAGGTAAACCACCTTAATGTTGTTGCCTCTATGAGCTGATTTTTTTGGACAGTTGACTACCCTAACATTTTAAGACATTTGACCTCCTTAGAATAATGTGGGTATTTGAGGGCACTACTAAACTATGTTTGTAACCTTTAAATTCATATTAGTTTGATTGTACGAAAATGCACTGAACATTGGGACAAACGGTGTACTGTTATTTCCATAATAACTGATTTGTTACAAATGTATTTATGAGAACTGGATATTGATTATCTAAATTATACTAATTGTCAAGTGAGAGCTCCAAGAAAACTCTTGAAGAAATGGTGAGCTGAATCTATTCTTTTTCATCAATTTAAACGCCATTACGAATGTTGGATGTTTGGTACTGCTATTACATGTTCTTCTCCATTATTACCGCACTGCCATTTCTTTTACTCTACGCACCTGAATAGATTTGGAAGCATTACCATCAAAAAATTTACAACTGATGAAAAAAGAGAAAGAGCATACAAGCAATTGGAATATCTCAAATTAGTCAAAGGTAAACAATTTAGTTACTAAGGTTTTTTTGGATTGAATCTCAAAGCAGTTCTTATTTCTTACCAAAAAATCACATCTGAACTTAGAAAATTAAATGTTTATGAGAAAAAAACTTAATGGTGATCAGTCATCTCCACTCTCTCTCTCAAGCATCAGGTCATTATAATTGTTTAAATTTTTGTGCCCATTTGTATCTTTCTTCCCAAACTATTAGCTTCAAATAATCTGCCCTTCCGTGTTTAATTTAAATTTACATTATCAAATACATAAGTTCAACAAAA
This sequence comes from Allium fistulosum, assembly GCA_030737815.1. NCBI lineage: Eukaryota > Viridiplantae > Streptophyta > Magnoliopsida > Asparagales > Amaryllidaceae > Allium > Allium fistulosum. The sequence goes on from CM060906.1 coordinate 59,403,341, forward strand.
ATTTCATGAGTTTTCCTATACTCTATATATGTCTGTTACATGTAAATTATATATGTCTGTTTTTAATATATTATGTATTTTGTTGAGTTCTCACTAACAATTTTAATATGGACAATGACGTTTTTTTAATGGATTGAATGACATGTTTTTTTAATATACACTTGGACTTGACTACTAATTAGAATGTCAGAAAGTTCTAATTCACTTCAATTTCTAGAGTTACAAATTTGTTTCACTAAATATTTGAATTTGAATAGAATCATTACTACATGTTCCTATATGAGGCATGATTAGAACTTAGGTTTATATGTAGCAAATTGATATGGAAGTTAGTGTTAAGAAATTTCATTATTATAGAACCTGAAGTGAAAGCTTTCGGTTTCTTATTCCTCTGTTGCGTTGTTTTGCATGACCATAGTAATGCTGAGGTCTATAATTTGATGAATGAATGATACAATTCAATTGTAGGTTGTTGCACTTACCATCATATTCATGTAGTTAAGGAAATCGTACTTCACCGTACTCTGAGGTTCTTACTGGTTATATGTTTTCCTCCTATATCTTTAGGTTTCTGGCTTTTTGCGGAAGTATCTAATCTATAATATACTGGGTAAACCAATGTTACCTATGAAATGCAGGTTACCATTTATAATATGTGTTTTTTACTTTACAAAAAATAAGTTAGCAAGTTTGGTATGAAGGACATGGAATTGCTCAAAGAGCACGTGGTGTCTATCAACATGGCATTAGTATGTTTTATTTAGTAATGTACGTCTTTGAACTTATTCCATGAAACTGTTAAGTTAGAGAATCTTATATTCATGCATTTAAAATGGTCATCAATAATTTTCCTTCTCAATTTCATACAACAAAGTGATGTATTTTTCTCACTAAGTGATTATAATTTTGGTCAATTCGTACATTCGTTGTTGATTACTTTTACCTTATTTCATATAACTAACGCTGATTTGATTTAACTCATCGTTTTCTCTTCGTTGTGTTCTATCGATAACAATTTGGATGCTACCTCCACTGTTCAGATCTACAGCTGTTTAGGTAAGACTTTTATGTTCTCCCTATTTTAAGGCTGACTTCGTTAATTCTGTTTCTATCTCTATTCCTTATGTATTACTGTTTGTTCAAAAGATGTTTTTTACTCTGCATGTTTGTTCTTCTGATTTATGGCAGATTACCTTGATTCCGTTGTTTGTCTTAGTGGGTTATGTATGAATGTTTTTGAAGAAAAGTCCTTATAACATCGTTTATAAGCTTTGTTTTTGTATTGTCTAGATTTGATATCTCCTTACGTCATTTATAAGCGTTATTTAATCATGTTGCAAATAGTTAACTGCTATAAAATGAATAAAATAGTATTCATTAGCTACTCCATACAAATTTGATAGACTAGATTCATACACAAATAATATTTTTGATACCTATGTTATGTGAGTTGGTAATGGTGGTGCGTTTGATGCAAATATAGCCTTCATTTTTCAGATTTACAACTTTTTTATTTTGCATAATCTTTACAGGCTTACTGTGTTATATCTGAATGGACGAATAGATAACATCTATGACATGTTTGGATGACATATTTAAACTTGGTTCATTTTTTTAAAGTGGGCAATGTCAAGTTTGACTGCAATGGTTCACCTATGACTTCCACCATTTCGTAATACACTACTTTGTCTATACCAATTTTTTTGATTTCATTGGCTAATCGATTTATACTCATCAAAACTTAAATCTTGCATGCCATGGTTTAAGCTTATCTTCTTTGTTTTGAGCTGCCTTTAGTGTATGCAGCTAACCCAATCGATTGAATTTTTCTCCTAATTTATATCTGCAAGATGATTCTATAAAATAAGATCCTTATGACTTGACATCCAACAGGTGTCTTAAACCGTCCTGTCAAAAAAATATAAGCTACAATAGTGTGATTTTATAAGTTTGTTATAGTTATTTTCTGTTTGAATTCAAATAAAAAAAATGATAACCATCAGTACTGATAGAGTACAAACCTGTATGCACGATATAGGCAAATGATTTGAGTCGAATTCGAAAGAAACCGGAAATATTTGGCTCGACGTGAAAGTAATCCAACATCTGGATGGTATCTATGCTCTGTTACACTACCGCATGGTGCATTTATGGTACGTGCATGTTCTATTACTGCCTGATTATAAAGCAGGTTGACAATCTAATAGCTATTGTAGATAGTATAATCATGACTGACAATATTGCTAACAAACGCTTTCTTGCTTGATAATATTGTTATTTGCAGTCTTTTCCCCTCATTTTGTTTAAAACTGGAAAAACATGACAATTTAGTACTGACTATCAATTAACTAGGTAACTTTTTTTTGGATGATTGTTAATCATTCATGAACATTTGATGCATTTTCAATGTTTCCAAAGCTATATAATATTCAATAACTGTACTGCACTTAATCAATATGACAACTGTTTTAACCAAAGTGTACTTGGTATTTGGGTTTAACATTGTATTATTCAATTAATCAACATAAAATTCATTATACCAGCTAAAACTATTGCAGGTTGAACAGAATGGACTAAATACGAAGCTTTCCTTATATGAAAGATATATACCAAGAATAATTAATGATACCATCTGTCAATAGTGCATTCCTGGAAACGTTTACAACCACGAAAAGCTGAGTAAACTTTGGTTATCTGCTGTTTTGAACTATCGTTTTGGATTTCAATATATGCATCATATGAAGCTGATGGAGACTACTTTTTAGATTTCAGTGTATGCAATAAAAGTTTACTTAATTTTGTAATATTACCTTTAATCTTCTGCTGTTTCAGGTTTCTTCACTCCTGCAACCAAAAACAACTAAGATTGATAAAGGCTACTACTCATTTAAGTTTTATTGAATGACTAAAAAGTAGGACTTTGCGCATGATATTCAGGCAAAAAATTTGTATACCAGACAAAATATTATAAATACATTTTTACTTCATCCATGCACGCTGATTATCGTTACGAGTATCATACATATGTATTTGCTACCTATGAATATTGGGTCAACTGAGTTACATAATGTACTTTGAACCTTTTGTTCTTCATTTGTTTATTGCTAATGCAAGCTTTACACATCAAAATTTCCCAAAAAAATTGACCGTGGATTATGCTGGTTTCTGCCACAAAATATATTATCAATATCCAAAAATCCAATTTCAAAGTTGATCAGTTATATATCTCAAATCTAATATTACAATTCATAGGCGGATCTATGTACGTGTAGGAGTTAGCTTTATGCATACGAGTTGAGCTTAGGTTTATCAATAGATACTTTCAGATGATAATGTTATATTCGCATTTGAAATCTTTTTCAAATTATGCACATACCCATTGACTACAAGAAGCATAATTAGAAGATCTTGGTTGAGCATTTTTTTTCAATCACATTAAATATAAAAATGTGAAAATTAACTAAATTTGACAATAATAAATAGTTTTGAGTAGTTAATATGCATATTATATAAAAATCGATTTAAAAATAATAATAAATACATATCTTTTTTTATGTTAAAATACACATGTACAAACTATAATCTTGACAATAACCAGCGATAATTTTCGAACGTGGATGTCTTTGTACTCGCATTTGTACTTTCCTTTCATCATTCCCCCAACATATGTTCTATACGACAACTGACAACATATGCATACTTCACAACAACATACATTCGCACCGTAATATTTTTCTTCCCCATCAAACATTTCCACCAGCTCTCTTCACACCCTACCAATTTAACAACAACTTGACTTACTCACGTCCATCGGACGTGCCTTCATACTTGTATAAATAATGAATAGATGTAAACATACTGAATATCCAGGAATTTAGGAAGTTGATAAAAGTGGTTGAAATAAATAAACTAAAGCATTGCCTCAATTTGTATTGAGGCAAACATGGCCTGCAATAATGCTTATGGCATGTAATGTGTAAATAAGATATAGAAGTAGGAAGCAGTGGCTACTCAGTAGCCGAATGATTATTTAACTGAACAGCTCAACCATACATGAGCAGTCCCATATTTTTCTAAATGAATGTAAAGCTCTCAAACTAATATAATATATAGTTAGTTTGGAGTCTTTTGTATGAAGATTTATTATTTTTCTTGCAAGTTCATAAAATAATGAGAACTATTTGTAGGGTACATTGTCTTATAGCAATAATTCTTTTAGTTAAACTCTATTTTGAACTTTCATGTAGACAGAACATTTAAACTAGTGGACTATCGTCAACCATTTCTTATGGTTCAAAGTAAATACTTGCAATACATCTATGAGAATAGCTAAAGAATTATAAGATTTATGATTTATGCTAAAACGCACCATATTTTTAACGATAATATGCTATAGTAATTGCATATACTGACATATTTTATTTTTCTATTGTTTTATTTCTTTAGCTTATTTCACTACAAAGTTTTTTTTGTTTTTGTTTTTTCTCTATGGTGCTGCTGCTGCTTCATGCAGCAGTCTACTCTCTTTTATTGACTTAACATTAGCGAGTATGCATTTCAGTTTATAGGTTAAAAGTTTGAAATTTTCTAATTTAAGCTAGTTTTGTATTTTTATAGTTTATACAAACTAGAGACAGTGAAGTTTGAAGGAAAAGAATGAGAAAAGCTTACTATTCTTGTTATGTTTTCAATGCATTAAGATCCCATATAGCAGTCGTATTAGAACATTTATTTAATCATCAAACATGAAATATCTTGTAAATTTCTACCTTCAAAACAAATGACTTAAAAGTCAAAATTTTGAATTAACAAGTTTATTGATCGCTAAAACTAGATAGTTCGACAAGTTATGATTTCGCCACTACTTTGATGCTTTAAGCTGAAAAGTTCAAGTTACTGAAAATGTAAATTAAAATTTGAAGCTAAATATGGTATTTTATTCAATCAAGTCAAATTAGAAGACAGGGAAAATGATGGTATTAGTTGTTCATGGAAAACTTGACACACTGGGAAATTTGAAAAGATTATAGAGAAGTAACTTTAATAAAACAAAGCCCAATCAGAACCACCACAAATGTATATAGCTGACAAAGACTAATCTACAATGATACAAAATAAAAAAATATATATGAATAAAAATAAAAATAAACATCTATAAACGAAAAGAGAGTAAGAGCCATGAATTAATACAATACAAGGGTGCAACCCAAGCATAGTAGGGTACACTTTAGTTGTTTATCAGTGTTTGAGTATTGGACTATCGGACCACACTCTAATAACAAAAGGTGCGAATAACATAGTAAGCCAGAAGCAAGTATAAATACTAATGGGATTAACATCAATAAGTTTATCAACCTTAAAGTGATACTTATTCATGACAGTTTAATGAATCAGCCAATCAATTTTAGCTATATGACAATGTGACCAAATTCAGGACTAACATCAATTTTGACAGTACATCATTTACACAAACATAGAATGGAGTAGTAACCAAAACATATCATAATCTTATTTTTCATAAAAGAAAACTAAAGCTCACTCTCGTTTTAAATACTCTATTTATCAAAATAGCCCAAGCATCTCCTTCAAAAATATAATTTATACACATCTATAAAATATTAATTTATCTTCAAAACAATCTTTCCAAACTATCCACTTTATTCTGTATAACGAGTATGGTGGCACGTCCGTTGGACGTGTGCCAAGAAGGAAGTGGGAAAATTTTGTATGCGTTGCATTATGATAGTGATACACACACATATACATACATATACATACACACATATATATGGCTATATGTGTGTGTATGTTGTACATTTTCCCTTCTTTTCTGTTCAGTTGCAGTAGCGTACACCTCTATATTAATTGTGATCTAATTATATAGGCCGGTCGGCACTGAATGAAAATTTTGAAGAGGCCGGGAAGAAGATGATGCAGCACCGAAATGCAGTAAAATGAACATTCATTTTGTTGATGCATTATTTGAAAAAGAACAGAGCCACACAAACAATGCATTTTTTAAACAATATTCATTGATAATACTAATAACAATATTCAGTAACTCTCATGGCCTATAGTGATGAGTTTTAGTTTTTTTTAAAAGGACAACTCTGAATAGAAGTTGCTTCTTATAACTTGGGTTTAACACTTTCAAAGACAGTTAAACTAATAAAAATAAAAGGAAGTACCTCATTATGTTTACAACAATATTGATGAGTCTAGAACATTTTATCTTTACAATATAGTGATGTAACATCGAAGAGGATAGAGATTTGAATAACCACAGCAAGGAGAAGTCATAGTTGAAGGGTTCATCGTTGATGAGTCATAAGCAGTCAGTGGTGGCATATAAGTCGAAGTTGAGGGGTTTGAGGCAGAGGAGTCATAAGCAGTCAGTGGTGGCATCAACATGTTGTTCGTTTCGGATAGATTGCATAAGAAGAAAGTAAAATGAAGTACATTTTGACATAAAAATATAGAGCAAAGAGGTAAGTAGAAGGAAACACACAGATAATAGTACGTAAATGTAGAAGTATAACATTTGAATAGAAAATACAGCAGAAGTACTATAACTGTTTAAAAGAACACAGAAGCTGAACATATTTAAAAGGAAAACATAAACTGAGTTATTGAGGACGCAAAGTCCTGAGTAGGAAAAAGTGAACAAACATCATCTTTTCTTTCTATTCTCCCATGCAGTTAATATACTCATAGATTGCAAATGAGATAGGACGTATGAATAGAATGTTGATGTTAAATTTATGCATTATCAATATAAAAGAGAATTATTCATCTGAATCCTCTTAGTCAGTTTCTCCTTGAGATGGGTTTCGTGCTTTGAAGTTGAATATGTTGATATTTATGTTTTGTTCTGTGCATACTTTAATTCCACCGTCTTGATTTCATGAATCACATTTCTTGATTATTTCTACGATTTCTTTTAGTAACTACAAATATTTTATGGAATAGAATCATGATAAATTTATGGCGTTACGATAGTAAATATTAAACCGTTAATATTAAACCGTTAATTATTTTACAAAATCGAACCTTTCTTCGCAGCTATATCTCTTTGGGAACGATGATCAGACAAAGTAGATTTGTACCCATTCAATCCCTTCATATTCACTGCAGAAAACATACGAATTCAAAATCAAAGGAAGAAGAAACTAAATTGGTAAATAATATTATAGTTAGTTTTAGTAAAAGTGTCAAATCAGAAATTGTATGTACTCACAAATGGTAAAGTACAAATAGTTATAAACAGTGCAGCAATCCTCAATTAAACGTTTTTATGAGTCATACTGAAATATGCATAATAATATTTCTAGCTTTTAGCTTATGCATTTTGGGAAACTTCGACAATCAGTCTGAACATTGTTGAAATTTTAGTAGCAGTGTGTGTAATGACTTAGAAAGTGAATATATTACTTATAACTATTGCACCATTAAATGAATATCTGAACCCAAGCAACATATTTGTTCCAGTCAACTTTTTGTTAATATATTTGTGGTTAGTCTAGCATATTAATAGGATTTGCATACCTAAATACGGTTGTTGTCTTGCTCAATCTGCAGATAGTTGTTGTCTTGCTGAAGCTGTAGTTGGCAGTTAAGGCAAATGCGGTTGGCATTTGAACACCTTCCTCTTAGTTCCTCTTTTTTTGCTGCTATACAGAGAAGGTCAATATATATCCAGTCGCAATTACTTTGTTATATACATGATATTAGCGAGTTTTGATAGGATCATCTCCTCCAAAGTCGATAAGAACATGAGCAATTATCAGCAATCACTACTAATGCTCTTCTAGTGTAGCATATTAGTAGGAAGCTTAGATGAAAGGCTAACCTCCGATCAGTCGAACTTGTGCAAGCTAGCTAAAGTCCAATCATAACTTGACTTGGAAATATAATTGAATCATATATGTCCCTGTCCATTTCATCACGCTTAACTCTGTATCAATAGATAAGCATAAGGAACAGACCACCTTTATAAATCGTAAGCAATAATAAGTTCATAGCTTCCTAAAACTACATTTACCATAGGTGAAATGGCATGATTAAACATATCATTTTGTTGAGATGGCCCAAACACCTGCTTAAAATTACATAAATTATAATACAGTTAGATCAGTACATAATAAAATCAACATATGGACATTAATAAAAAGTGATATATTCTATATACCTCGTCAAATTCAATGGCTTTGCCAGTTTGCTTCTTAAAAATGTTATGCATTGCAGAAACTTCTCCTCTATTCTCCCTGCAAGTTACAATGCAAGCAGCTTTCACCTTTACTTCTACATCGTTTAAAGGCCCAATATTGTTATCTGTTTGAATGAGAAGGAGAATACATAGCACAATGACTTTTCAGGGAGTCTAAATTATTTTTTTTACTTTAGACAATAGAAATAAAAGGCAGCCTCCAATTCGATTGTTGTTTCAGTTATAAGCTGTACTCTATTTCAAAGGTATTTCATATTTATTTTCCTGTAAGTCCTATCTAGTGATAATTTCTTAACAACATCAGGTGTAAATGATTTTGTCAATCTAAAAGCAATGAAGGTAATAAAAATATAGTAGTTAAAAATCGCACCTTACTTTAGTATGTATCCCCCTGGATGAACGGGTTACCATCCGGTCCTTGTCTAGAGTGCATTAGTTGCAGAAACAACATGGATACTGGAAGTAAGGATCACTCTGGTGCGCCATCATGTTCGCTGCAGTGTTCTTCTTATTGGGTACAACAGTCTTCTTCCAATTCTTCATCTAACTAAAATTTAGTCGAATCATAAGCAAAATGAATACTTAACTGAAACTACACCATGTCGAAAAATAGTTAACAAAAATTTCAAATTTCTTTTTTCTATAAGACAAATTGTAACTCCACTTAATTAGAGAATGAATTTTTTTAGCTAATTCAAATCAGTAAGAATGCAAACACATCTTAGTGGATTGACAAATGTTTCGCCTTAATTTACAAACACAACATCGTAAAATACAAAGGTTATGGCTAAAATTATTACCTTCTGCTCATATCACACGTATTTTTTCGCCAACCCAATTTGCATATCTATGGTGAATACCAAGAAAAAGTAAAACAATATCCCAAACCATTATTACACTCAAAATATGAGAAATTTATCAAATTAGATCAATTTGAATCGGTTTTTTCATACCTTCCAATTAGAGCTCACTTTGTTTCTCGAGGCTTCTGATGCTTCGAATATTGTCGCGTGATCGTCGAACACCGTCTGAGATTGAAAATCTCTGAACATGATTCGTTCAACAAATTGGCATTTGATATAAAAACTGCTTGATTTTTTTGCTTTTCCCTGTTGAGATTTTAGTTCAATTTTCTTTTTCATCGTTTGGCTTATGAGATGTGAAATGAGGATGAAATGGCCTAAATGGGTTAAGAAGTGATGAAAAGAGGTGGTTCTGAAGTGGGATATGGAAACTGAAGAAACAAAAAATACTTGCGTATGCTTCTAAATTTACATTTTTGGGGAATAAAATCGCCATTGTTGAGTGGAATGAGAAGAGAGATAACTGAAGAAAGTGGATAAGTGAAATGATGATCGTGGCAAAGAGGGAACCGTTTTCATGCAGGAATGATAAACCACAAAAGTATCCTCAGCGGTTTCTCACACACGGTACTTTAAATAGGTTTATTTTAGGCATTGCATAAAAGGCTTCACTTTGACCAATTTGACCACGGTTTTGCTTTATAGTATAGATATTTAACTTATTTCAAAATGCTTTCTCCTTTACAAAAATATTATATACTTTCTAAGTATTATTACTGAAAACATTTTATTGCCCAAAACACTGTGTCCAAATATCTCGTACTAGTGTTTAGAAATCCTTATCGATAACGTTGATCGGGCGCATCGATCAGAATCCTTAAAGCACTCAATGGATAATTTAACACAAAAAATATTTTCTATAAGATATACATATATCTTTTAATACCTTATGCTTTTCTAAAATTTTTGCTTGTTTATAATATATATAATCAAATTTCACATAAATGTAGATTTTAATCTAAAAAGATGCTTGTTTTTAATAAAATCCATTCAAATTAATCTTGCTATTAACATATAAGAATAATTCAAGGATGGAAATTTCATAACACTCTCATGCATTCATAAATACTTCAAGCAAACATCAAATTTTAAATTCATCTTAACCCGTGGTTAATTATACATATGAATGAAAACTTCATTTTATTTATTAAGTATACTTCCGATACATATTATTTATCATTCTATATTTTATAACTATTCATTGCTTACACATTTTATTATTCCCCAGCGGTTCTATTTTATAGAAACTGCTGGCTTTTATTAATAATTGGATTTGTCCAGATTCAAATAGGATTATAAATTCTTAGAGTGATAATGTTTTATTTAATTGCACATTTTAAACTAAGCATAAACAAAAATAAACATTGATGCAAACAACATACATTTTAATCAAATAAACAAACAATCGCCTTTAACGGAAAGCTATCTTCTTGCTTCTGCTGCGCAACTCTGATCACTAACAGATCAAGACACAACAATTTAATTTTTGTTAATCCATTTAAGGACTCATTAATACTATCTATTAAATCTCACTCTTTACAGAAGTGAATTCCAAATTTAAAAATCATCTTTTTCATATTAATTTGTTTAATTCAAAAAAAATTTCAAATACGTCCCAATGATTATTCTCAATAATAATTTATATTCCTAATAGTTAATTAAATTAGTAACCACTACACACCCAAGAGACGGGACTCTAGGTCATATAGGTCTAGATCTCGACTCTGTGCAATATATATTCTATAATGTTCTGAATTCAGCTCTTATACCAAGCTGTGAGGACCCCACTGCTATGCCTGGTTTAGCAAAGAACATTACAAGTAATGTCATTTGCTAATCCGAAGAATACGGCTGGTTAAGGACGATCGAATGTGAATATATCTTTATACTAACACGTTTATTTACCTTTTTGAGGATCTGAACTAAAATTTAGATGTGTAAAGTATTAATACAAAGTAATGAGCACGGCAGTTAAAAATATTCAAAATAGTATATAATATAGATAAATCAAAATCAGAGCCACAGATCACAGCGGAATAATATACATCATCATATACATAATAGAATGTGAGTCTACAAAATATAAGTAGTAGACCCACATAAATATATACATCAGATCAAAATATTGTATCAGGTACAAAGTCACTACTATATAATATAGATGCCATAAACTCCTAACTGTCAATATATACAAGTACGAAGTAAACTAAAACTATAAACATAGTCTACTTCAATGTTGGCCCAAAATCCAAAGGTCAATGGGTCCATGTACCTGTAAAGTCTCGGTCTGACTCGAGTATTAAAATAATAAATAGGTCAAACTATATCTAAATAGAAAGGTGAGATATTAATATCATAACTATATGACTTAAAATAATAAGTCATATTAAATATGCCGAACAAACAATCATAATAAGGCATATTAATTAAATTCACTACTTTATAATTCCATAAATGACTTAACTCTAAAATAAGCCATTTCAAAATATGCCTAAAACCCAACATTCAAAAAGGCGTATCAAACCAATAAATACAGATCTCAAAATTTTGACTTAACAATAGCCTAATAAGTCATAAATAAAATATGCCCAAAACAAATACTCAAGTAAGGCATATCTAACAAATCACCATTACATAAATACATATCAAGTCTCAATAGACTATCATCTCAAAATATGGTGATAACAAATTCAAAATTCCTCAGAGCCATAACCGATACAGAATATCCATAGTAAAAATCTCTGAAGAAATAGTCATCAATAATAAAATAATAATGGTATTCCTCTATCAGTTTAAGTTTAATAACCATCTGAAGAAATAATCATTTTCCCCCTCCGTGGTACACTGCTTGCCATCGATACATGTGTCTGAACGGAGCCGTGCCTCCTTTCAATGATTTTCTACGTGAGACTCTCTCGAATTTGGGCATTTCCCCGTTCCAGCTTCATTTGAATGGCTATGCCATCCTTACTTACGTGCACGTCCTTTTCATGCGGACGTTCAACCACACTCCAAGTTTTGTTGAGTTGCAGTATTTTTTGGCGTTCAAGAGGAGAGATGATTGTCCCTCTTTGATTATAACCGAGGCCCAGAGGAATCGAAAGATCATCCTGCACTTGCAAAGCAACTTATCACAGTTCAAGACGTAGTACTTTTTTGTTAGATGCCTCGAGGGATTCAACCATCGATGGACGACATGGGGCAAGCTTCTCTTTTCCATTTATCGAGCTATAAGGCATTGTAATGGAATTTCTAACTAATTATACATCTCTTGCAGTTATCCCACGGCCGAACAGAGATGTGACTCTTGACGAAGTTTGCCAAACTTTAAAGGTTATTGACGTCGAGGAGAGGTGCGTTAAAGTTCTACTAACCGATGAGAACTTACGTCGGTACGGACTGTTAACTCCAGGTAGACCCACCGTTCAGATTGAAACTCCCTCTCCTTACCGTTCCAAGGTTCACACAAGATCCACTTCTTTATCCCGCGGTTCAGAAGAAGGTCAAGAGAAAGGTAGCCCGTCCAGAGGATCACCTGGTCAGGCCCCTGAGGAGTAAGACACTGCTGCGACTGGACTGAGCGGTTCGGTTAGAATGTCTCTAATCTCGGAGGAAGCAGAAGATGAGTTTATGCACAGAGAAGGCAAAGCCGCGCTAGACTTAGAGAAAGAAGAAGGAGAATTCGAGAGTAGTAGTGACGAGTCTACCGCTAGTGATTACTTCTCGTCAGAATCCGAGGGTGAAGACTCAGAGTCTTGCGATGAGACTCTGGGAATGAGTCCCAATCTACCGAGTCCACCTCCTTCCATGCAAGTGGCAAAGGCAAAACCCCCGAAACCAGAAAACATTAAGATTCTCTGAGTAAGGATGTCAGATGGGGTTCAGAGATTTCAGCGATGTTTTTGTCGACTTCGACGCATTCATGAAAGAAGACTTCAAATTTGACACGACGCCTTCCTGTTCGGGCGATATCACGCCAGTAGTTAGCTCGGTCCCACCTACAACAACCAAAGTCAATCTGATCCCACCTACGACAGTCGTTTGTCCCAGTTTGTGATGACGTCTTAAGCCCATATTAGAAACATACAACATGTTGCATTAGGATTAAACTTATTTCCACTCTCTATGCCTTCATATATTTGCTTAGCTTATGTTATGCTTCTGAAACCTTTTATGTATGCCTCATTCCAGGTATGACAAGGGGATGAGGCTTTTATGATGACTTTGAATATTACACTGATTCACAGCAGTACCCCAAGCGCTCCTCCAACCGCCATCAAGTCCGAGAGACGGAAGAAGAGTACAAGCAGAGGAAAGAACTCGAAGCTGAAACTCGTCGCCAAGAAGAGAGAGATCGGGCTCGTTCACATAAAGGCGGATATGAGAAAAGAAGATCTCTTGAGGAAAGAGATGAACCGTAAAAGAAGTCAAAGTTTGATTATCGCCCCCATCCTTCAGAGCTTGCTTCGAAACACTCTTCCGTGGGCCAAGAAATTCCCATCACTTCTACCCCGATTCTGCCTCCAGCTCATATTTCATCATCTTCCCTTGTTACTGCCGCTTCTTGTGCTTCTCACCTCCACCGAAGGCCTGCCTATGTTCTTCCTTCGGGCCTCCCTAAGCTTGAGGCAGCGCTTCCAGGTTGGTTCTTAAAGGGGGTTAAGTTTGACCAGGATATCTACCCCGTTCGCAGGGATTCTTTCATGCCGCATCTCCAAGCCATCTAGAACGACCTAGAACAGGCCGAGATGGAAGAAGCTCTTTAAACAGCTGGTTGATACAAATAAAAATAACTATCAAGAGATCCTTTCCTTCGAATCCAAGAAAGACGATTTCGAGAAGGCGTTGGTTGATCGGGATGCTAAGATCAAACAGTTGGAGGAGAAGGAGGTGACGCTTCATGAAAATAGGAGAACCACCGGCCTGATGAAGGAGTTGAAGGAGGCGCATGAAAAGTTGAGATTGTTTGGAGGGACGGGATTAAAAAGACTCATGCGGAGGAGGCGAAGCTAAAAGAAGAAGTGGTCGCTTGTAATGCCATCATTGATGCTCAAAGAAAAACCATAGCGAACCACGATTTAATTATTGAAGGGCACATCAAAACCATCTCCGACCAAGCTAAGACCATCGCCAAGCTATAAGCTCAGGTCACATAGCTTAGTGCCGACAAGACCGCTGAAGTTGAGAAGGCTGCAGTGAAGGCGGATTACTCGGATCTCCAACATGCCTTTGATAGGAAGATGGAGAAGCTGGATGTGACAATTCTGAACATTTATGTTAACTTTTTATTGCATCAGGGGAACCTTAGTTATCTCGGCCCGAAGTATCCGCGCACTCTTGCCTTTGTTTGGGAGGAAATCTTATCCCGCTTTGCTGAGAGCGGCGACGTTTGTTCAGATCAAGAGTTGCGAGACGCTTATCTTAACGATGAATCCAAGAAAGCTGTAACATCCCACCTTCTGAGGTCCAAAACTAACTGCCACTGATGCTACAATCATCCGTAGTTGTTATTTCTTGGCGACTGAATGCGGCATAGTTAATATTGATACACATGAACATGTAAATATGAAAATTTTTAAACTTCCAATAAACAGAATTTCTCATTTCATGCAAATTATAATTTAAGATTTAATTACATAATCCTAGACGTTAACCACGTTCAGATCACATATACATGTACAAAATACGATAAGAGTGACATATGAAGATGTCCCCTTGTGATGATCAGAGAATTAATAATATGAACTTTACAGTTCTTAGTACATCACAGCGGAAAACACAAAATAGCTCCTATATAGCTAACACTGCCTCCTGAATGTCTCCGGAAGCTTATTCGTCCAAAAACCTGAAAATCTCCCACTCTCAGACTACTCAAATTAATTTTGAGTACCCAAAAGTTTGTGGAGAAATACAAACTTCGAGTCAGACAATTAGTCTGGTATGAATAATCCCCTATCATCTCTTATCATAAATAGATATGTAGTGAGACCATGCCGCTTAGCGGAACGGGTTTTCCCCTCACTAATATCCAAAATAAAACATGCAAATCATTTATTATGCTCCTGCACCCAAAATGATTAGTCTTAACATAATATGAAATAAAGCCATAAATCATATGTATTGATATCCCATCCACCCATATATTAGATATCCCATCTAAAAGCAATTTATTAGATTTCCCATCTAAAATAAATTTATTAGAGTTCCTCTCTAAAATCTTTAAAATGATTATCCATCATAATTTAATAGGACTATCCGTTCCAAATCAATTTAAAATAAATGCTGATTATCCATCGTACATTGTTTTATAAAAGATGGTGTAGGCTATCCACCGCACACTCTATAGTTTTCCTAGGATGACTATGAACCCTTGGGTGCCAAATCCCGAGGCTAACCACCTCTGGCAAAACATTCTTTACTTTAGAAATTTGATGTGGGCTATCCACCGCACATTCCATGGTTTTCCTAAGTTAACCAAGAACCCATCACTTGGCCAATTAAAACATCATGATCCCCTTGATTATTTATAAAAATTCATGATCCCCATGATTACTTATTCTCCCCAGGTATACCACCTGTTTAACCTATTCCCATTGGTAGCCCCAATTAGGTTAAATTAAATAAAAACACATTGATAGCCCAAATGTATATTTTCGAAAGCATATTTCTGTTGGTAACCCCAAACTATGTATCGAAAACATTAAACCCACCACGGTGTCCCCAAGGTTTAATCACATACAATTTATATAAGGATCCACCTTACATGTTCAAACAAAATAAATATTTTATGCTATAACCCTTCGAAGTAACCCCTTCAAATTAGTAAAATTTTACTTAAGGAAAAATGGCTAAAAAAAGCCCTTTAAACCCCTTCGAATGAAGTCCCATTCGAAAGCAAATAAACATCTGAAGTTAGCCCCTTCGGAAGCCTTCCTTTTGAAAGCATCACAAAACCATACCTTTCAACCTTGTCGAAAGATCTTACCTTTCGACCCTGTCGGAAGATTCCTTTTCGACCTAATCGAAAGGATCTACCTTTCGACTTTGTCGAAAGCCTGGGGCTTCCCCCTCATAAAACCATTTGTAAACCTTTCAAAAGCAATGAAACCTTTCGAAGACAAAACCTTTCAAAAAAAAACCTTTTGAAGTCAAAACCCTTCGAAACCAAAATCTTTCGAAACCAAAACCTTTCGAAGTCAAAACTCTTCGAAACCAAAACCTTTCGAAACCAAAACCTTTCGAAATCATTGTTGGTAACCCCTTCAAAACCTAAAACCTTTTGAAAACAATGAAGTGTTAGTGTTTGAACCAACCCTTCGAAAACAATGGAGAGAGGTGGTAAGTTTTAGAAAACAAAAAATAACCTTTGACTCCATCTGGGTCGAAAGGTTTGGAAGCGGCAACTATGCTTTCGACCCTGTCGAAAGCTATACCTTTCAACTTTGTCAAAAGGTTTCATTTAAAACAAGAAAGCAAACCAATTGAAACCTTTTTCTTTTAAACCATTTAACAATGTCGAAAGCTCTTTGTCGAAAGCTAGGAGGCATATTTTCTTTAAACCAAAACAAAGTTTCATCTCTATTGAAAGCTATAACCTTTCGTCCTTAAACCTTTCGACCCCTTTCAATTCACTACGTACCAGTCGCCTGATACCATGTGCATTGAATTTTAACAAAGTTGAAAGATTTGATACCTTTCAACCTTGTCGGAAGGTCTGGAATGAAGGCGGAAGCCCTTGTCAAAATGGTTGAAATAGTGAAAATTGTACTTTAAAACGGTTCTTTTGTACCCCACTTGCTTTGTTTGTCTAAATTTGATTGGTTGCTAGAATTTTATATTCAAAAATTGCTGCTGACTTTCCTTATTTGGAAATTTAAATAAATTTGAAAAAGCGCCTTTCTCCTTTATAATTATACAAAACATTTAAGTCCCATTCCTTAAATAATTTTATATAACTATTAAAACATCATGAAAAATTCTGGAAAAATTCCAGAAAATCAATTAATACGTTATCTTCAACATATTAAAATTTAAAAGCATATGAAGATCAAAACAACTTGGAATTTAACCAAAACTGAACAAAACATGTTAATTAGCCCATTAACGTTTAAAAACACCCATGTCTTATCCAAACAAATGTTTAAATGGTTATATCCTAACCAAAACACAAACATGAATCTGGTATTACCCATAGCCGATCCAAATAGAGAAAAACGAGATGAAACATGATTATTTACCTTGATTAGTTGATTGGAGAATGAGATAACTTCCTAGCTTTAATTCCTTAGCTTTTTCTTTAACTTATTGTTCTTCCTTGAGCTTTTAATGGCCGACCGAAAGTTGGTGAGGAGTTATGAATGAGAAAGTGAATGTTTATTAAAGTGAAGGAAGAGATTTATACTAAGAAATGTAGCCCCATTTCCATGTATACCCCTTAGGAATTCCTCCTTCTAAATTTAGTTAAATCTTATTTTAGTTCATTCATTAAGACACGACCATTGGATTTATTAATCTCATCTCCCTAATTAGTCACATTATTCTATTTAATTTATCTAATTAAATATTCCGAATATTGTTAATTAAAATTTAGGGGCATTACAGACTCCCCCCTTAGAGAATTTCATCCCTGAAATTCAGTAAGGACAAAACAACATGCATATAGCCCATGCAAGCAAAGCTAGTATAACCTACCAGCCAAATTCTATATAAACCCTATATAGAACTTACCATCTAAAACAACCCAGAAAAAGTAGCCATAATCCTGTCTTCTTTTGCCCAAGTACAGTCCTTCACGTTGTCGCTCCACTGAACTTTCACCAACCTGACTATCTTGTTCCTTAACCCCTTCTCATCTTTTGCCATAATACGAACTGGTTGCCTCACAAAAGTCATATCCGGTTCCACCACTAAGTCCTCTAGTGCCGTCAAAGCGATAGTAGTTTTTGGATCATGAACATACTTCCTAAGATGAGAAACATGAAACACATTGTGGACCCCGGCTAAACTGCTCGGTAAATCTACTCGGTACGCGAGTCTCCTAATCCTCTCTAATATAGGAAATGGTCCAACATATCTCGGTGCTAGCTTCCTGATCTTACCAAACCGAACCACACCTTTCATTGGCGATACCTTGATGAAAACTCTATCTCCAATTGAGAACTCCAGGTCCTTATGCCTTTTATCTGCGTAACTCTTCTGCCTAGACTGAGCTTCCTTCATTCTTTTCTGTATCAACTCGATCTTTTCCATTGCCACTCTCACCAAATCTGGACCAAGGACCAATCTGTCTTCGGTCTCTAACCAACATGCTGGTGATTTGCATGGCCTTCCATACAAAGCTTCAAAAGGTGCCATTCCTATAGTGGTTTGATAACTATTATTATAGTAAAACTCCACTAAGTTCAAGTGATCTTCCCAAGAACCACTAAAATCCAGCACATAAGCCCTCAACAGTTCTTCCAGTACCTTGTTGACTCTCTCTGTCTGCCCATCCGTCTAAGAATGATACGTGGTACTCATCTTGAGCTTAGTGCCTAACACACTCTGCATGCTCTTCCAGAACTCGCTAGTAAACAAAGCATCTCTATCAATGACGATACTACTAAAAATTTCATGCAGTCTAACGATGTTCTTCATGAATAACTTAGCCAAAACAGGTGCCGTCTTGGTTGACCTTACTAGAATAAAATGGGCACTCTTGGTCAATCTGTCCATTATGATCCATATACTTTCATTACCTCAGTTTGACCTTGGCAATCCGTCGACAAAATCCATGGATATCGAGTCCCACTTCCAAACTAGAACATCCAAAGGCTGAAGCAAGCCACTTGGCTTCTGACGTTCGGCTTTTACTTGCTAACAGTTCAAACACTGTTTTACCCATAGCCAACATCCCTCTTCATTCCTTCCCATAAGAAACTTCTCTTCATATCTTGATACATCTTGGTTCCCCTAGGATGAATCGTAAACTTAGATCGATGACATTCCCTAAGAACTTCCTTCCTAAGGTTTCCAACATCCGGAACACATAACCGTTCCTTCTTTCTCAACTAACCCCTATGGTCAAGAATAAAATCCTTTAAATCATCAATCTCGGTTCCAGTTTTCAACCTTCTAATCCTCTCGGCTAAGACTGGATCCTCTTTCTGCCTAGATGCAATTCGTACGATCATAACTGGTCGAACTTCCAAACAAGACATCTTGGCGATATCCCGACTAGATCCAGCAGTAGACCTCAACTGCATACTGCAAGCAACCAGTGCTTCTAAGTCTTTCCATTCCGCCAACATAGCTAACACCACATTCTGATGTTTCCTGCTAAACGCATCCGCCACCTATTTCCTTTTCTCAGTGTATACTCGATGCTAAAATCATAAGCTGCAACAAACTCCAGCCATCTCTGCTGTCTCATGTTCAGCTCCTTCTAAGAGAATAAATACCATAGAGACTTATGATCCGTAAACAACTCAAACCTTTTTCCTAAAAGATAATGTCTCCACACCTTCAATGCGAAGATTACCACTGCCAACTCCAAATCATGAGTAGGGTATCTCACTTCATGAAGTCTAAGCTGTCTAGAAGAATAGGCAATAACCTTCCATTCTGCATTAGCACAGCACCTAACCCAGTACCACATGCATTGGTGTAAACTACCAACCCCTGATTCCCATCTGGAACTACTAACACGGGCGCATTGGTTAACAAATGTTTCAACTTAAGGAATGCCTCCTCACATTTGTCAGACCAAACAAACTTCACGTCCTTCCTGGTTAGCATAGTCAAGGATGCCGCTATCCACGAGAAATCCTTAATGAACCTTCGGTAGTATCCCGCAAGTCCAAGAAAACTTCTAATCTCACTTACCGTCTCTAGTCTCTTACAATTGTTAATAGCTTCGATCTTATTTGGATCAACTGCTAACCCTTCCTCGGAAACTACATGACCAAGGAACTTCATTTCATTCTTCCAGAAATGACACTTGGAGAACTTCGCCTTCAGCTGATGTTGCCTTAGCATCTCTAACAATATTCTAAGATGATCTGCATGATCCTTCTCATTCTTCGAATATACCAAAATGTCATCAATAAAAACCAACACGAACCTATCCAAGTGCTCTCGAAAAACCCGGTTCATTAAATCCAGGAAGAAAGCTGGCGCATTAGTAAGCCTGAATGACATAACCAACCATTTGTAAGATCCATACTGGTCCTAAACACCGTTAAAGGAATACTGTCCTCTACCACTCTTTGCTGATGGAAACCTGTCACCAAATCCAGTTGGGAAAACACTCTGGCTCCACTCAACTGATCGAATAAGTCGTCGATTCTCGACAAAGGATACCTATTCTTGATCGTCCTCTCATTCAACATATGATAGTCAATATACATCCTTAACGACCCATTTGGCTTCTTCTTGAATACCGCGGCCGTTCCCCAAGGCGAACTGCTTGGCCGGATGACATTCTTTCCTTCCAATTCCACCAACTGCACCTTCAATTCCTTCATCTCAGTTGGTGACATCCTGCTAAATGGTCTACTTACGGGTTCAGCTCCTGGTACGAGATCCATCTGAAACTCGACTGCTCTTTTCGGCGGTAAGCCCGAAACTGGTTCAAACACATCCCTAAACTCTCTTGCAACATAAACTTGCTTCAACTCTGCTTCCGTTCCCATGGCACCCAATAACGCATAAGCATTTCTGTCTGAACTCCTTACTGAGTAAATGACTCGTTTACAACTATTAAGGTGTTTTAATGAATTTCCCCCTCCTGGCAAAATATCCTAGCATCATATCTATCTAACCAATCCATACCCAATATGATCCCGAAACCCATGAAATCAAAAACATATAAACTGCATGCAAACATATGACCTAACAAATCAAGTTCTAACTGGTCATATCTCATTCCTAGAGTTGCATACCCTCCTATAGGATTCGCAACTCTTAAAGGAGTAATAAGGTATAAAGGTTCTAGACATAAGCAATCTACTAAATACTGAGATATACAATGCACTGGTATCAAATAGTATCCTAACGGAGTATTATGAATCATAAGCATACCTTCCATTACAGCTTTTCCTTTCTCAGCAGCCATTGGTCTAGAGGATGATGGTTCCAATGCAAAGACCTTTCCCTTTCCAGCTTTAGCAGCCTCGGGACACTTGTCCTTGTAATGCCCCATCTGGCCATAGTTGTAGCACTTCATTCGGCCTCACTGCAACTGCTCTTCCATCACCCGAGCGACACTCATTAGCATAGTACCCCTTCTTGTCACACTTGTAATAAACAATACCAGCCTTGCTCTTCTTAGCTGCTACCCCCGACTGGGTTCCTTTCTTCTTGAAGAACTTCCGCTTCTTACCTTGAAAATTATGAACCTTAGCTGGTTTCCCTTTTCCAAAAGTAGAAAGCATCTCTTCATTCCAAATAGCCATCTCGACAACAATATGACACGGATCTCGGAGGTTTGGCATAGTTGCTCTGGTGATCTCAGGATTCAACCCCTCGATAACTTTTCATTCCTCCGAATGATAGTATCTACAGTAGCATATCCATAACGGGACAGCTCATCAAACTCCGTAGCATACTCAATCACCGATTTAACCCCCGGACTAAATCTGCAAATTTCTTGAGCAATGCTGACTTAGCAACCTCTGATATAAACCTTTCTTCGAACCTCCTTCAAAATTCAGCCCAAGTCAAATCTTCCTATGGCTCTTCCATGGTAACTCCGTTCCAAAAAAACAATGTTGCCCCCTGCAATTGCCTTGAAGCAAGTCTCATCTTCTGCATATCCGTCAAGACAAGATCTGTAAATATCCTTTCACAATGCAATAGCCAGTTCTCCACTCCTACTGTATCCTCAGTTCCCAGAATAGGCTTCCCTCCAAGACTAGCGTAATCCCTGCTCAGCTTGGCATAATTATTGCCAACTGGGGCCACCAGATTAGCTCCTCCAGCATTCCCTACAGCCACTCCCACAGCTGCTCTAGCTTGCATCATATTCACGAAGAACTAATACATTATCCCCATATCAACCGGCGGAATCTCAGCACCAACATTAGCATTTGCATCTGGGTTTTGTATTTTCCTGTCGACCTCGGTTGCTCCTAGTATTGGGTCGAACATTTCCACTTGTTGCGGTGTGTCTCCCACCTTGATTCACTCTTCCGTTTCCTGCCTCCATATCTTACTTCCCTACTACTTGAAATCCAATCATGGTAAGATATAGAAGAATGGGCTAAGAGAGTGAGGAATACATACTTAGGTATTTATAGCAAAGTACACATACGTTACTATAACGTTTACCTAAGCCCAACCATATTTTAGATTCATTAGATTATGCTTTAAAAATCTTTTAAGGTTTAAATTCCTTTTAAGTAATTAAACCATGCTCTGATACCAACTTGTAACATCCCGCCTTTGAGGCCCAAACTAACCGCTACTAATGCTATATTCATCCGTAGTTGTTATTTCTTGGCGACCGAATGCGGCATAGTTAATATTGATATACAAGAACACATGAATATGAAATTTTTTAAAATTCCAATAAACAGAATTTCTCATTTCATGCAAATTATAATTTAAGATTTAATTACATAATCCCAGACGTTAACCACGTTCAGATCACATATACATGTACAAAATACGATAAGAGTGACATATGAAGATGTCCCTTTGTGATGATCAGAGAATTAATAATATGAACTTTACAGTTCTTAGTACATCACAGTGGAAAACACAAAATAGCTCCTATATAGCTAACACTGCCTCCTGAATGTCTCCGGAAGCTTATTCGTCCAAAAACCTGAAAATCTCCCACTCTCAGACTACTCAAATTAATTTTGAGTACCCAAAAGTTTGTGGAGAAATACAAACTTTGAGTCATACAATTAGTCTGGTATGAATAATCCCCTATCATCTCTTATCATAAATAGATATGTAGTGAGACCATGCCGCTTAGCGGAACGGGTTTTCCCCTCACTAATATCCAAAACAAAACATGCAAATCATTTATTATGCTCCTGCACCCAAAATGATTAGTCTTAACATAATATGAAATAAAGCCATAAATCATATGTATTGATATCCCATCCACCCATATATTAGATATCCCATCTAAAAGCAATTTATTAGATTTCCCATCTAAAATAAATTTACTAGAGTTCCTCTCTAAAATCTTTAAAATGATTATCCATCATAATTTAATAGGACTATCCGTTCCAAATCAATTTAAAATAAATGCTGATTATCCATCGTACATTGTTTTATAAAAGATGGTGTAGGCTATCCACCGCACACTCTATAGTTTTCCTAGGATGACTATGAACCCTTGGGTACCAAATCCCGAGGCTAACCACCTCTGGAAAAACATACTTTACTTTAGAAATTTGATGTGGGCTATCCATCGCACATTCCATGGTTTTCCTAGGTTAACCAAGAACTCATCACTTGGCCAATTAAAACATCATGATCCCCATGATTATTTATAAAAATTCATGATCCCCATGATTACTTATTCTCCCCAGGTATACCACCAGTTTAACCTACTCACATTGGTAGCCCCAATTAGGTTAAATTAAATAGAAACACATTGATTGCCCCAATGTATATTTTCAAAAGCATATTTCTATTGTAACCCCAAAATATGTATTGAAAACATTAAACCCACCCCAATGTCCCCAAGGTTTAATAACATTCAATTTATATAAGGATCCCCCTTATATATTCAAACAAAATAAGTATTTTATGCTATAACCCTTCGAAGTAACCCCTTCAAATTAGCAAAATTTTACTTAAGGAAAAATGGCTAAAAACAAACCTTTAAATCCTTCGAATGAAGTCCCATTCAAAAGAAAATAAACATCCAAAGTTAGCCCCTTTGGAAGCCTTCCTTTTGAAAGCATCACAAAACCATACCTTTTGACATTGTCAAAATGTCTTACCTTTCGATCCTGTCGGAAGGTTTCTTTTCGACCTAGCCGAAAGGATTTACCTTTCGACTTTGTCGAAAGCCTTGGGTATCTCCCCTATAAAACCATTTATAAACCTTTCGAAAGCAATGAAACCTTTCGAAGACAAAACTTTTCGAAAACAAAAACCTTTCAAAGTCAAAATCTTTCGAAGTCAAAACCCTTTGAAACCAAAACCTTTTGAAACCAAAACCTTTCGAAGTCAAAACCCTTCGAAACCAAAACCTTTTGAAACCAAAACCTTTCGAAATCATTGAAGGTAACCCCTTCAAAACCTAAAACCTTTTGAAAACAATGAAGTTTTTGTGTTTGAAACAACCCTTCGAAAACAATGGAAAGAGGCGGCAAGTTTTAGAAAATAAAAGATAACCTTTGACTCCATCTGGGTCGAAAGGTTTGGAAGCGGCAACTATGCTTTTGACCCTGTCGAAAATTATACCTTTTGACTTTGTTGAAAGGTTTCATTTAAAACAAGAAAGCAAACCATTCAAAACCTTTTTCATTTAAACCATTTGACAATGTCGAAAGCTACCAGACATATTTTCTTTAAACTAAAACAAAGTTTCATCTCCTTCGAAAGTTATAACCTTTCGTCCCTAAACCTTTCGACCCCTTTCAATTCACTACGTACTAGTCGCTTGATGCCATATGCATTGAAATTTAACCCAGTCGTAAGGTTTGATACCTTTCGACCTTGTTGGAATTCTGGAATGAAGGCGGAAGCCCTTGTTGAAAGGGTTGAAATAGTGAAAATTGTACTTTAAAACAGTTCCTTTTCACCCCACCTGCCTTGTTTGTCTAAATCTAATTGGTTGCTAGAATTTTATATTCAAAAATTTCTACCGACTTTCCTTATTTGGAAATTTAAATAACTTTGAAAAGCCCCGTTTCTCCTTTATAATTATACAAAACATTTAAGTCTCATTCCTTAAATAATTTTATATAACTATTAAAACATCATGAAAAATTCTGGAAAAATTCCAAAGAATCTATTAATACGTTATCTTCAACATATTAAAATTTCAAAGCATATGAAGATCAAAACAACTCAAAATTTAACCAAAACCGAATAAAACATGTTAATTAGCCCATTAACGTTTGAAAACACCTATGTCTTATCCAAACGAAGGTTTAAATGGTTATATCCTAACCAAAACACATACATGAATCGGGTATTACCCATTGCCGATCCAAATAGAGAAAAACGAGATGATAAACATGATTATTCACCTTGATTAGTTGACTGGGGAATGAGATAATTTCCTAGCTTTAATTCCTTAACTTTTTTTTTAATTTATTGCTATTCCTTGAGCTTTTAATGGCCGACCGAAAGTTGTTGAGCGGTTATGAATGAGAAAGTGAAAGTTTATTAAAGTGGAGGAAGAGATTTATACTAAGAAATGTAGCCCCATTTCCAAGTATACCCCTTAGGAATTCCTCCTTCTAAATTTAGTTAAATCTTATTTTAGTTCATTCATTAAGACACGACCATTGGATCTATTAATCTCATCTCCCTAATTATTCACATTATTCTATTTAATTTATCCAATTAAATATCTCAAATAATGTTAATTAAAATCCAGGGGCATTACAAAAGCGCTACCCGAGGGCCAGGAGATCCTCCAGTTGAACGAGAGAAGGAGGCCACAGATACTGCCTTGACGACTGCCACCAACATGCTTACCAAGCCTTCTATCTCTGGTATGGGCGGACCATCAGAGCAGCTCCAGGACCAGACAACGAGTTTAGGACTTGACATTATTCCTTATATGGTGGAGCCCTCAAAAGAAGGTGAAGGTGGTGAGTTTAAGGTCGCTATTCATGATCGTTCCTCTGGTGCAGGTAACGTCCATGCTTCTCCCGAATTTAGGAGCATCCAACTTACGCCACAAGAGCAAGAGGAGTTTAATGCTTTCATTTTTGATCTGATAGGTCCATCCACTTTTCCCGTTGACACGCCAACTACTTCGATGCCCGTGCATGCTGCCATTTTCACATCTTCTGCAGTTGTATATGTTCCTACTTCGGTTCCCACATCCGCATCTAGCTCGCAAACGGGGCCAGAAGCCGAGAAGATAGCTGTGCTCCACGACCTGGATGACCCTTCGGCATCTTTGGAAGGTGATATAATTGCAGTAGAAGCCAAGGAGAAGGAAATGCTGATGGAGCAGCTACAGAAGACTCAGCACGATTTGATTGTCGTTAAGAAGGAAAAGGTAGAGGCAATCAAGGCATCGAAGATTTCCTGAAAATCGAGAAAGCACAAAGGGAAAGTAGGCTCTTCTAAGAAAGTCTCGGAGGATGAGGGGAACATTGCCACTGAAGTGTTCATTGATGTTATTAACAGCGACACTTCTCCTGAAAAGAAGCAGAAATTACCAACCAAAGGTGGAAAGGATAGCAGTGGCAAGAAGCGTTGAGCGACCAATGTGAGGATGGACTTGATTTTGGCTTACAGCTTGCAGGAAGACTGACTTGTTTTTGTTTCTTTTTGGGTCATTCTGTTAAAGTACAGAGTCCGCACTTTGCATCCTTACTGTAGAGTTTGTATGTGACTTTTTTGGCCATTGTTGTATGAATACGGCCCCTACATTTTGATCATGTGTACAGAAAATTATAAACAATACAATGATATTTTGACTGCACTTTTATCTATCTGTTCACATATGTTATGTGTATTTGGTCTTGTTTCATTTCATACTTCTCTAGCTCTATGATTATAGTCAAAGCCCTTCGTTCGAAGTAATAGAACTTAGAGGTTATCAGCACTTTAGAAGTTAGTTGAACTTTAGAAATTAACAGAACTTAGAGAATGTTTGTTTAGAAATTCATAAAACGCCTAAAAACTCTAAACTGTGAAATTTTTGTTTAGAATTTTAAAACAAATATAAAACTTTGAGATAGAACTTGAGGAATTGTTGTTGTTTGGAGTAATAGAACTTGTGAACTTATTGTTTTCACGCGTTTTTGTCTCTGTACCGTATATGCCTCCTAGTTCACAAGGCTGTTTACTTCAAACAATTCTCAAGTAGCCGATAACTTAGGGTTTAGGTAATTCGCTGTGATTCTCCTTTTTTATTTTTATTTTACTTTTGGAAGTTCTGCAGCTTTAGCATGTAACCCAAGCTCCTCGCGATATTTCAGTGAGTATGCAATATATGTGTATTTCAAATGCACAAAGTGCATATGCTAATTGAAGGCAGTCTTAACTGTTAAGTGTCCATAGTTGAGGCTTTTCATTTGGTTTGTAGCATTCCAATTTTTTTGGAATTGCGTTCATTATTTCCGGCTATGGGAGCGGTTGGCGCTGATTGTGAAATGTGCGGTTTCTTGCGTTCCTTGGTGTTGCCTATCTTCGGGCAACATTAGGGTTGGTATTTTGGTGCACGGCTCATGCGGTGCACGGTTTTTGTTTTCCTCAGTGTTGCCTATCTTCAGGCAACACGAGGAGTTATTATTTTGGTGTGCGGCTTATGAGATGCGTGGCTTTTGTTTTTCCTCAGCGTTGCCTATCTTCGAGTAACACAGGAGTTATTATTTTAGTGCACGGCTTCTGAGACGTGCGGCTTTTTTTTCCCTCAGTGTTTCCTATCTTCGAGCAACACGAGGAGTTATTATTTTGGTGCGTGAGTTATGAGATGCGCGGCTTTTGTTTTTCCTTAATGTTGCCTATCTTCGGGCAACACAAGGAGTTATTATTTTGGTGCGTGGCTTATGAGATGCGCGGCTTTTGTTTTTCCTCGGTGTTGCTTATCTCAGGGCAACACGAGGAGTTATTATTTTAGTGCGTGGTTTTTGTTTTTCCTCAGTATTACCTATCTTCGAGCAACACGAGAATTTATTATTTTGGTGCACGGCTTATGAGATGCATGGCTTTTGTTTTTCCTCAGTGTTGCCTATCTTCGGGCAACACGAGGAGTTATTATTTTGGCCCTCTCGATGCTACTGGAGCAGCACCAATTTTCAAAGGGCAAAGATCGGGTTTCGCTGATCTAGCTGTTTGAGTCGATTTGCTTCCGTCGACTCGGTGGGTAATTAATACAAACACAGTTTGCTTGGTTCAAGGAGCAAACCTTATTAAGGAAAGCATGGCAGATTCTTTGCCTATTTACCGTGCCTCCGGCATTTCCGGGATGGCTTATTTGTTGAAAAATAGAAAATACATAAAGTAGTTCTTTAAATGAAGTAGCGGCACAGCGATTCGCTATTCCAAACTCTAGGAATTATGACCCCATCGACGGTTGTTAGCTTGAAAGTCCCATCCTTGAGCTTTTGATTAATGACATATGGTCCTTCCTAGTTTGGTCCGAAGGCCCCCGAAATAGGGTAAACTTTCTTGAGCACAAGATCTCCAACTTTGAAGGTTTCACTATGGAATTTGGAGTTAAAGTATCGTGCGACCCTTTTCTGTTGGGCAACATTTCTCAATTCTACTTCTTCTCTTTTTTCATCAAACATGTCTAGCGATTTGAGTAGGAGCTGCTCGTTTTGATTTTGATTAAAATTCTACCTTCGGTGTGAGGGGACTTCCAATTTAACAAGAATCATTGCCTCTGAACCAAATGCTAAGGTGAACGGAGTATGGCCAGTTTCTGCTTTGTGTGTTGTCTTGTACGCCCATAGTGCGAGTGGAGGTTCGTCAACCCAATTTCCTTTTGCTTTTGTTAATTGCTTTTTGCTGGTGGATTTGATGATTTTATTTATTGCTTCCACTTGCCCGTTTGCTTGTGGATGAGCCACTGCGGAAAAGCTTTTTTCGATTCGGAAGCGCCTGTAGAAGTCTTTGAACTCGGCACTTTCGAATTGAGTTCCATTGTCAGTGATGATTTTTTGCGGCACACCAAACCTACAAATGATGTTTTTAGTAACAAAGTTAATAACTTTCTTTGTGGTTATGGTGGCCAGCGGTTCCGCTTTGACCCATTTTGTGAAATAATCTACGACAACTATATCATATTTGACCCCTCCTTTAGCTATTGGAAGGACACCAATCAGATCAATCCCCCATATCACAAATTGCTATGGGCTGACCATCTGTGTGAGTTTCATTGAAGGAGTTCTCTTAATTTTGCTGAATCTTTGACAGCGTTCGCATCTCCTGGCATGATCTGCAGCATCGCGATTTATTGTTGGCCAGAAGTATCCGTATCGAAGGACTTTCTTTGCCAGTGTCTGCCTTCTAGTGTGGTCTCCACACTCGCCTTCATATACTTCATTCAGGATTTGTCGTGCTTCATCATCGATCACATACCTAAGAAGAGGGTTCGAGAATCCCCTTCGATAGAGTGTCCCATTCTATATCACGAACCGTTGCGCCTTCCGAAGGAGCTTCTTATGTTGATTTCGGTCAATTGGTAGGGTTACTGCAAGTAGATAGTCCTTTATCGGTGTCATCCATGTATCCGGCTCGACTGTGGTCTCTTACGTCCATCTCATTTATGCTTGGGTTGGTTAGCGTTTCAACCGGGACCAATCCCAATGACTAGGCTTCTCCGCAGCTTGCCAGCTTGGCCAAATAATATGCCTTGGTGTTTTGCCCCCTGGGATGTGAGTTATGGTGTAGTGCTCGATATTGCTTAACAGCTCTTGTACTTTGGACAGGTATGGGGTAAGATTTTATCCACGCGATTGGCATTCCCCTTTCACTTGACAGACGACCGGTTGGGAGTCGCTATATATGTGAATAGATTTTATCTCGAGTTCCTTTACAACCTTTAGTCCAGCGATCAATGCTTCATACTCTGCTTTGTTATTTGTTGCTGGGAATTCCAAGCGTAAAGCATAGCTAATGGCTCGTCCCTCGGGGGTTTCAAGCACTACTCTTGCTCCTGAACAGAAGTTGTTTGATGCGCCGTCGACAAAGAGCTTCCATTGTGCGCCTGTTTCCGACTAGACTTCCTCATCGTCGTCACTTACGGTAAATTCGACAATGAAATCGGCCAACGCTTGCACATTGATTGCTTTTCTTAGATGGTATGTGATATCGTATTGGATCAACTCTATATTCCACTTGAGTAGTCGTCGTGAAGTTTCTGGCCGATATAAAACTTGCTTTAGGGGCTGGTTAGTCAATACTTTAATCGGATGAGCCTGGAAGTATGTCATAATTTCTGGGACGCGATCAGAAGGCAATAGGCTAGCTTCTCCAGTTTTGGGTAATTCTTCTCAGCTCCGGTGAACCATTTGCTGACGTAGTACACGGGTCGTTGGATTCTTGCTTCTTCCCGCATAAGAGTAGCGCTCGGTGCATGCGGGAAAACTGCTAAATAAATAAATAAGTCTTCTCCATCGACTGGTTTCGATAAGAGGGAGTTTCCATGTGTCGTAGCAATTCCTCGAAAGCTGTTTGACAAGTTTCACTCCATTCAAAGTTTTTCTTTCTCTTCTTTAGCGCATCGAAGAACGGTATACACTTGTCTATAGCTTTTGAGATGAATCAACTTAGTGCTATGACTTTTCCATTCAAGCTTTGAAGTTTCTTCTTATTTTTAGCGGCTTGGACTTCCCGTAATGCTATTATTTGCTCTAGATTCATTTCGATGCCCCGGGCACTTACTATGAATCCCAAGAATTTCCCAGAGGCTACCCAGAAGTGGCACTTGAGTGGTTTAAGTTTCATTCCATACTTTCAAAGTATTTCGAACATTTCAGCGAGGTTGTCATGATGGTTAGCAGCTACTCGGGATTTGACTAACATATCGTCCACGTAAACTTCCATAGTCTTCCCGGTCCGGCGTTCGAACATAGTATTCACTAGTCTTTGGTACATTGCCCATGCATTTTTCAAACCGAATGGCGTTACTCGGTAGTAGTACAGTCCTAAATCGGTGATGAAGCTGGTGTTCTCTTGGTCTGTTTCATGCATCAGGATCTTGTTATAGCTCGAGTACGCATACATAAACGACAATAGTTCGTGTTGCACCGTTCCATCCACCAGTTGATCAATCCTAGGGAACAGGAAGCTATCCTTTGGACAAGCTTTGTTGAGGTCCAAGAAATCAATACAAGTTCGACATTTTCCATTGGACTTCTTGACTAAGACTGGGTTCGATACCCATTAAGGGTAGGTTGCATCTCGAATGAAGCCATTAGCCATCAGTTTATCTACTTCCTCTCTCAATGCCTTGGACCATTCGGGGCCCAAGCTGCGCCTTTTTTGCTTCACCGGTGTGAATCTGGGGTCAATATTGAGAGTGTGGTAGGCAATTTCAGGTGATACCCCACACATATTGGAGTGTGTCCAAGCAACTACGTCCAAATTGGCACGGAGGGAATTGATTAGTTCTGACCGCATCTTGTTTCCAAGCTGCGACCCAATTTTCAGGACCCGTGTTAGGCCATCCATACAAACTGGGACAGACACCATCAATTCAGCCGGTGCTGCCCGATCCTCCCCTGAGCCCTTCTTTCTAGGGTCCAAAGCCTTGTCGAATCGGCTATGGTCCCTAAGCTAGGGGCAGTTCTGTAGTTGCTATTTGGAGAGTTCACGGATGTGGAGGGTTTTCCCCACATCCTTTCCTTTTTCCTTTCTCCTTGACTCATGCAATTCTACTATGTAGCATTCCCGGGCGGCGCGTTGGTCTCCTTTCACAATTCTGATTCCGTGTTCTGTAGGGAACTTCATTGCAAGGCACCATTGGACCAGTGCTATTCTAAAGTCGGCTAATGCGGGCCATCCCAAGAAGGCATTGTATGCGGACATTTCATCCACGATCAAAAAATTCTGAATGAGGGTGACCCTTCGCTCATCCTCTCCAAGCTCCACGGGTAGGTCAATTGTTCCCACCGGCTGTTTGGGTTTACCAGTAAACCCCTGAATCTTTGTTTGGCACATGGACACACTTGTCATGCAAATCTTCATATGATCGAAAGTGCGTTTAAAGAGAATGTTAATGGAGATGCCACTGTCAACCAACACCCGCTGAACCACAGCAAGTCCAATTCCTACCGTCACCACCATCGGATCAAGAGTTGGAGCTTCGTTCCCTTCGGTGTCCCGATTTCGAAACCCAATATCGTCATTTAAGATCCTTTGCATCTTAACTGGAGTTTCGTCTTCCACAGCCAAACATGATTCCTTCGGAGCGTGCTTCAACGAACTAGCATATCGCTCCATTCCCCCAACTTCTTTGTGCGAGATGTGGTCCCCCAGATATTGTTCCGATAATAAGCCTTTGGTCGGTTTGTTTCGACCCTTCTTCGCTGGTTCCAGCTTGATTCCTTCGTTCTCTTAGGTGCCGAGGAGTGTTAGATTGATCGAGGTTTTATGGCTGTTTTACATACTACTGGAATTTGTTGTTCTGGATCAGTTCCTCAATGAGATTCTTTAGGTGGCGGCATTCGTTCGTATTGTGGTCGTATGTCTCGTGGAAGCGGCAGAACTTCCCTGAGTGCTTCTGGTGCTCGGTCACCTCCTTTTTGGGTGGCTTTTTGCATTCCTCGGTTCCTTGAATTGTGAGAAAAATGTTTTCTGGTGCGTCGCTCAGGGGAGTGTAGCCTTCGGGCCTAAACCCTTTGAGCTTTTTATTACTGCCATTACCATTTTTCTTATTGGAGTTTTGACCTTTTCTCTTTGAATTCCCGTATTTCCCAGTGGTTCCTTCAGCAGTTCGAGAAGTGTGCGCATTTTGATTCATTGCTACATCGCTTTGCCGGCATTTGCTGGCTGCACACTAATGGGCTTCCCTTCCAATTCCCGCGCTTCCTCCAACCTTAGGTACTGACTTGCTTTGCAATTGAAATCTATCCTGGTGGTAGGTTGCTTCATTTTAATCCACTTTTCGAATTCAGTTTTCGGGTGAATGGCACGAACTAATGTCATAAAAACCATTTCTTCGTTGGGGTTACTTACTTCTGTCACTGCGGTGTTAAACCTGTTCATGAAAGACTTCAGTGATTCATTATGCCCTTGGAACAACCCGGATAGGGACATGACACCTTTTGGCTGTGCAATATGGAGTCCGAACTGATCAAGGAACCTTGTCGCTAGTTGGTCAAAAGTAAAGATAGATCTTGGTGGAAGACTAGTGAACCACATTAATGCAACCCCTTCGAGAAAGATAGGGAAGCATCTGCATCGAACAACATTAGAGGCATTTGCTCCGTCCATATACCAACTGTATTTGTAAGAGTGAGGCTTCGGGTCCTTCATTCCAGCATAGGATGGAATAGTTGGCGTTGTGAACTTTTCTGGATATCTCTCGTTCAGGATTTCATCAGTGAAGGGAGTCCGGCTTGGCAAATATCCCCACTCATCATCTCTTCTATCTTTACTCTCCTTGATTAATCATTTAACCATGTCCGCTATGTATGCCTCTGATGTCCGGTAGTCTTGAGGACGACGATCAATCACTGTGCCAAGTGTTTGACTTTGCAAACGGTCTTGGTGAGTGGGCTGAGGCCTAGGCTCTCTTTTCTTCGGGATAGCCACTTCTGTAGGATCCTGTTGGCTTACGGTTGGTCTCACTGGAGTAGTTTGGATTTCCTTGCATTATCGAATGCATTGGCATCTTCTTCTAATTTGTCGTCTGGCTCTCCGTCCTCTGAGTTGGGAAAGATCCATAGCTATGTCTTCTACGAGGGTCTTTGCCCCTTGACTCATATTCAGAATAGGTTGCCTTGTGGCATACGTAGTACTTGCATTTCCGTCCACGTTAAGTCCTGTTGTCACCCTCTTTTATGGATATTTTCCGTTTCTTTTATGTAGACCAGAAACAGAGGAATTCTCTTGTTCCATAGCAGCCGCAGGTTCGGGCATAGTCCTTGGAGCGGGATTTGACTGTAGGGTTAGGAGAGTGTTAAGCTTATCCATTAGATCCTTTTGGCTACTTTTCATTTTTTGGTTGATCTCATCAACCATTTTATTTAACTCATCCCTGGTAACAACTTCATGCTAACTAGAGGAGGCAGGCGCCTGATTCCCCAAGTTAGCACCATTCACTTCAGTTTGTTGGGGACTAACTTCTTCTCAAGCTACTACTACCCCTATAGAACTTCCAGAGGCACTTCTTCTTCTTCCAGGAGCCATTGATTCCAGACAGTAGATTCTTCAAGCAAAGATTTAGGATCTAACTTCTGGACTGATGGGATCCAAAGTAGATAGCTTGATCCGGATCCTGCGTTCACCTTCTCAGTGAAAGCACCAAAATATTGACCTAAAAAATGGAACGACACCCTGGTTTGGATTTGAAAGCACCAGCCCTATCCTGACAGAGTAATATCATAGATCATAGATATAAAGAAAGAACGGTAAAAGAAAGTAGACAGAGAATTTTTATAGTGGTTCGGTTGTTAATGAAGCCTACGTCCACTTTATAGTTTTATTAAAGACTGATTGTTGTTACAAGAGATGTTTGATTACAAGGCTTTGATTATCTTTAGCTAGATTGAATCCCCAGAGTTGGAATCCACTAGAGAATCACAATGAATTCCTTTGGAGATTGTTGTGAGGGAGATAGAGAGTGAAGAATAATTCCAGCAGAGCTTCAGCAACTAGTTAGGGGAAATCTAGTTTATGTTGCAGGTAGGATGGTATTTATATGGATCGGAGAGCTTCTGGGCCAGGTCACTTCATTGTCAGCTCACAGATAGGTAGGAAACGACCCTAGGAAAGTTTGGCTCGCAAAACGAAGCTAAGCCATGGATCGCTAGCGACCCATAGACTTGGCTCGTTTTGCGAGCAAGGTCTTGGTCTCCTTTCATAGTATTCTTTGGCCGTCTTGGCCTCCTTTCGTAGTATTCTTTGGCTGTCTTATTGGAAGGTTTATGGAGATGCATGGGTCACTGATGGTCCAACCACTTAGGATTTTTTCTGGAGTTTGGAATTGGAAATGTTTCCATAGCCTTTTATCGTAGTTGTTATGTTTTGATGGCAATTCACTAGCTATTTACATTCAGCCGCTGATTAGACTAAGAGAATGCTGATCTCTCAGCTTCGTTGATCCCAGTCGTTGTCTTAGCCATATAGCTTGGCCCTTGTTGATCCATTATCTCATCTTTTCTAATTAAGTCCTGAATTGTCCTGTTTACATTAGGTTGTTCTGTTTTTTATTAGTTTCTGCTGGGGTAAAAACCCGAAGAACAATTTCTTTACTAAAATTTGGAATTTAAACTAATGTTTTTTCATAAAATAATAACTTACTATATTTTTGAAATCAAGATATATATATATATATATATATATACATTTACTTTTTGTAAAATATTGTTAAGTTTAAAACCTTATTGTTAATGTTTTAAAATAAAATTTCTTATACTTAAAATAGATATTTTCTTTAAAGTAGGTATCAAAAGAATTTGAAAATTTGAAAACCAACTACTGCTTCTAAATCAAAAAATAACAAAATCAATAGCAAGCTCAAAATTCAAGAAGTAAAACAATTATGCAATCAAAGAGCATCATAATTTCAAAGAGCATACAATAGAACAAAGAAGGCATCAACACATTAAACAACAACCAATAATCAACTATACAAGAACATATGCTTTAGCAACAACCTACGTTTTAAATATTTCAAGGTTTAGATGAAGGCAATAAAAATAAACAAGGATAGAATGATAGGGAACATATGCTAAATATACAAAAGCTTATATGTCATATTTCAAGGCAACAGTACAAGTTACAAATGAACAAGTCGAGCTAGGGACAAAAAGAATCAAACAGATCCATTTTTAACTTAAACAATGCATACCCATATTTCAATGCTATAATGCAAGCTAAAATGAACTGATAGGGATAAAGTAAGAAAATAAAGTGCAACCACAAATTAGCATATGCAAGGACGTATTCATAATTCAAAGCAAAAGGACAGCTCAAAAGTGAACTAACAAGGACTAAATAATTATCAAAGCAAGATGCTTTGGTGTGTGATTTTCTTCAATGCAAAAGGACAATAGATTGTACTCAATTAAACAATGCACAGAGATTAGGGAAGCATGCATTTAATGCCAAAGCAAGGTTGAGTGATCATATTTCAAGTACTTGGGTTATCAAATATATGCATTTATTTCAGAATTTTCTAACGAATAGTAACCCACATCTCAACAAAGCAATCATTCATTCATTAACAAATAAACTCAAAATAGGAATTCGATTTAGAGAATCAAAATTACAGATATAGATGAGTGAGTGTCAACTCACCTTGACTAATTGCAACCCAAACCTTCACTAAAATACTTCAACCCACCTCACGTTCACTGTACATAAGCGGAGCCTCCCAAACACGCCTTCACTATCTCCAGACCGCCTCTAACGTTGCCCTGCCAAGCCCGAGTTCGAGCTCAGGTCACCACCGTTTTCACATTTGCGTGCCCCCCCACGATTGCATGCCATCTCCAGTTCGTCGCTTCCATGTCGTCGCGCCTTTAGCCTCCAACGTCGGCCTTTAGCTGCGCCGCCTCTTCTCCAGCTCGCTCGTGCATTTTTTTCTTCTCGTTTTGATTTTTGATTTTGAATTGAGGCTAGGGCATGACCAATTATGAATGGGTTTGGCAAAAGTAATTGAAACAGGCTGAGGGAGAGAGGTTAAGAAAGAGGAATGGGTTTGGGTTTGAATAAGCTTGGGCTTTTAATTTAATTCAATCAAAATTCCTTTTCTTTGTTTTGAATTGCTCTTTCATTCAATTGTAAGTAAAACCTTAATTTAGTTTAAATTAGTTTAAATTTCATTTCATACAAGATGTTTCGATAACTACACAATTCCATTCAATATCGTTTCACTATATTTAATTATCCATTGAATTGATATAAATAAATTTATTCATCTTCGTCAATTTATCAATTTTAGTGAATATCGAATATATATATATATATATATATATATTTTCATCTCTTTCAATTATACAAACTATTTACACTTTAAAATATTTCATATTTATTAGCACATTTTATTTGGATTTTAATATATTATCTAAAATGAAGCTTATTAACTAATACAAATTTTACTATAATAAAAACTCTTTATTATAATAATCATCCTAACCGAATTCGAATACTATTATTTTAATTAAATTTGTAGAATATTACGGGCTTCAAAAACAGGGTTCTTACAGACCTCCCCCCTATGAAAATTGCGTCCTCGCAATTTCTTGTAGGAAAGACGTCAAAAACACATGCAAGCATTAGCTCTCTTCGAATTTTACTATTAAGTTGAAACTCGATCCAAACCTTAAGTAGTTAACATTAGAATCAAACTTATTGTATTTATAAATTTAAATAGATTCATTTATTAATTTCCGTGTTTTTTCACGTATGAAAATTTATTGAAAATTTTCTAACTGTTAAAATTTTTGAAAAATTTCGGCAGAGTCTTCTTTGTATGGAGAGCCATTTGCAATTTTACAATTATATTATAACTAATATATTATAAACAATATACATCGATCACACGGTCGAAAAAACAATATATACCAATATTTTTAACATTTCTGTATTTAATCATAAAGCGTATCTTTATTTTAGCATTGAAAGCAAGTTACTTAACTTATTTATGAGCCACAGTCGCCACAAAATCGCGTTAGGCCTTCTAGAGCACCTGTTCTCAAGTCAAGACAAAGTATTAGTTTTATCTAAGAAGGTTTTAGTAAGTACACATTCACTTAACATAGAAACAATACAATGTTCATGTTTAGCCTACTTTCGACAAAGTTTTAATGGTACAAAACCATAAAATTAGGTTATGATTTCAAAAATTAATTAGTTGCATGGAGTGTAGGCTTCCTAAAATAACTTTCATATTACAAAATGTCATATATAACTTGAGTTATATCATTTTACTAAAGATATCAAATTATGAAATAGCAAATCAAGTGCAGGTCCATTTAGGAAACACGAAATTTTAGCCTATAAGACGACAAAATTTTATGAAACACTTAAAACAAAAATTGTTGCTTATGATTTATGCTTTCCGGAATGGGCAAGATCATTGAAATCGAATAAGCCATTTGAATGTTATGACCAAAACAGTTCTGCCCTGTTAGGAGTGTTTTGGGACAGCGACATATACTCTTTCAAATTCATGTTTTAATATTAATAAAATTCAAAATTTCGAAAATCGATGAACACAAAAGTTGTTATATATTAAATTATCTATCAATAAAAAAGAAAATCGTCAAAATAAGACAAACTATTCGAAAGTTATGATCAAATGAATTTCAGCTTAATATTAGGCAATATTGCATTTCACAAAATAAGTTGCAACCCATATTTTTTTTGGGATAAGGATAAATAATAGAGTTGTTACTTATGCAACTGCCCAACCAATGAAAGAAGAATCGACAAAATCAGATTAATCCCTCACAAGTTATGATTATATTTATAAACACTACGATCTCTTCTCACACTTCTGTTTAGATGATATTTTAAATTATTGTAATATGAATTGATTCAAAGCGGATACACAAATGTGGAACAAGCTGTGTAGCTAAATCCTCAAATACTAAAAATGCATCAGACAAATGATGAATGCAAAAGAAAGTGTGCAACTAATTATTTTTATACGTTAATTTCATTTATGTTAAATCATTTATAGTATACAATTGTTAGCATAAAATTTACATTGTGTAAATGCATTTTCTTTACTTAAACTACAAATTGAACATATAACATTCATATTCAAATTGACTCCCACACTGCTGTAATTGATAGCATTTCATTGCACTACAGATATCAAATTCACAAATACAAGTTTCAAGGAAAATTCAAGTTACTGCAATAGTAGATATGTGTAGCTTGCTTGCCGAATTAATATCAACTTTCTACTTCAGTTGATCAGGTATCAAATTGCATTAAAAGTTTTAAACTGTAAAAAATATATGGAGAAATTTGGTTTGATAGTTATTTTATATATAAATAATGAATAGATGTAAACATACTGAATATCCAGTAATTTAGGAATTTGATCAAATTGGTTGAAATAAATAAACTAAAGCATTGCCTCAATTTGTATTGAGGCAAACTTGGCCTGTAATAATGCTTATGGCATGTAATGTGTAAATAAGATATAGAAGTAGGAAGTGGTGGCTACTCAGTAGCCGAATGATTATTTAACTGAACAGTTCAGCCATACATGAGCAGTCCTATATTTTTCTAAATGAATGTAAGGCTCTCAAACTAATATAATATATAGTTAGTTTGGAGTCTTTTGTATGAATATTTATTATTTTTCTTGTAAGTTCATAAAATAATGAGAACTGTTTGTAGGGTACATTGTCTTATAGCAATAATTCTTTTAGTTAAACTCTATTTTGAACTTTCATGTAGATAGAACATTTAAACTAGTGGACTATCGTCAACCATTTCTTATGGTTCAAAGTAAATACTTACAATACATCTATGAGAATAGCTAAAGAATTATAAGATTTATGATTTATGCTAAAACGCACCATATTTTTAACAATAGTATGCTATAGTAATTGCATATACTAACATATTTTATTTTTCTATTGATTTATTTCTTTAGTTTATTTCACTACAATGTTTTTTTTGTTTTTGTTTTTTTCTCTATGGTGCTACTGCTTCATGCAGCAGTCTACTCTCTTTTATTGACTTAACATTAGCGGGTACGCATTTCAGTTTATAGGTTAAAAGTTTGAAAATTTCAAATTTAAGCTAGTTTTGTATTTTTATAGTTTATACAAACTAGAGACAGTGAAGTTTGAAGGAAAAGAATGAGAGAAAAGCTTACTATTCTTGTATCGTACACAAAATGCGTGTACACAGGGAACAAAAAGGAAGTGCCACCAAAATTTTGTAAACCGTTTAAACTGAAATGATTTACAAAATGTGATTACTTTATTGTGTTTGTAACTAGTCCAAATACTAGGACAAATCCAACAAATATTGTATCAGATGAATATAAATGTCCGTTCTTGAAAAAAACGAATATACATATAACGATCATATACAACACTTGTCAGACGGAGCCAAAATATCTCTAAGGGATTTACAGAAATAAAACATATTTTCTAATTATTCTTCTAACAACTACAAAATATTTTATAATTAATTAATTCATTATATTTATTAACTAAATTTTAAAACGTGTTTAACTTTCACTGAATAATTAGCTCATTGTTATTACGCTCATTTCAAAATTTTATAATTCATTCAACGAATTATATTTATTTTAAACTACGATAACAGTTATAATTAGCACTTCTGAATTAAATTATCGTTAACTGTACCAATCTATCAAGATATGTATTAATTACTATACAATTAACTTTGGCGTAAACTATACACATTATTTTAAATAAAAACAAATATTGTCATAAACTTAAATATCAACAAGCATGTTCATCAATAATATACACTAATTTTAAAATCAAACCACCAATCAAAATCAACTAATACAAATATTACCATAACTAATACGCATTAATCATCATTTTCAACATAATCATAAACTAATTTAACTTCCACCTAACTTAAAACACTATAATTATCACCCAATATCACTATAATCATCACCCAATATCACTATGATCAACTAATACAAATATTTTCGAAATTAGGGTTTTCCAATTAATCCTAAATTAAACCTAAATCAAAGCCAAATCAAGTTTAGAAGAAATACCAGCGAGTTTTGGAGGTGTTTGAGCGACGTGGAGGCAACGAGCGACGGCTGGAGTTGGAGAGGCGGCGGATTGCGACGGGGAGGAGGGTTTTGGGGAGAAAATATTTTTAGTGGGAAATGAGATTCTGTTCGCGGGTTCCAGATCTGTAATCGCGATATGCAACGGCTAGCAACGGCCGCATTATTTAGCCGTTGCCAGCCGTTGCAACCATCCGACACAAAATAGGGCCTTTTCTTGTAGTGCATATAGCAGTCATATTAGAACATTTATTTAATCATTAAACATGAAATATCTTGTAAATTTCTACCTTCAAAATAAATGACTTAAAAGTCAAAATTTTGAATTAGCAAGTTTATTGATGGCTAAAACAAGATAGTTGAACAAGTTATGATTTCTCCACTACATTGATGCTTTAAACTGAAAAGTTCAAGTTATGTAAATCAAAATTTGAAGCTAAATATGGTATTTTATTCAATCAAGTCAAATTAGAAGACATGGAAAATGATGGTATTAGTTGTTCATGGAAAACTTGACACACTTGGAAATTCGAAAAGATTATAGAGAAGTAACTTTAATATCAAAAGGGTGATGGATAAAATACATATGACATGGATCCTTCTCGATGCTAAACTACTAATAAAACAAAGCCCAATCAGAACTGCCACAAATGTATATAGCTGACAAAGACTAATCTACAATGATACAAAATAAAAATAAATATAAGAATAAAAATAAGAATAAACATCTATAAACGAAAAGAGAGTAAGAGCCATGAATTAATACAATACAAAGGTGCAACCCAAGCATAGTCGGGTACACTTTAGTTGTTTATCAGCGTTTGAGTATTGGACTATCGGACCACACTCTAATAACAAAATGTGTGAATAACATAGTAAGCCAGATAAGCAAGTATAAATACTGATGGGATCAACATCAATAAGTTTATCAACTTGAAAGTGATACTTATTCATGACAGTTTAATGAATCAGCCAATCAATTTTAGCTATATCACAATGTGACCAAATTCAGAACGAACATCAGTTTTGATAGTACATCATTTACACAAACATAGAATAGAGTAGTAACCAAAACATATCATAATCTTATTTTTCATAAAAGAAAACTAAAGCTCACTCTCGTTTTAAATACTCTATTTATCAAAATAGCCCAAGCATCTCCTTCAAAAATATAATTTATACACATCTATAAAATATTAATTTATCTTCAAAACAATCTTTCCAAACTATCCACTTTATCATGTATAATATTTAACTTATTTCAAAATTCTATCTCCTTTACAAAAATATTATATACTTTCTAAGTATTATTACTGAAAACATTTTATTGCCCAAAACACCGTGTCCGAATGTCTCGTACTAGTGTTTAGAAATCCTTATCGATAACGTTGATCAGGCGCATCGATCAGAATCCTTAAAGCACTCAATGGATAATTTAACACAAAAATTATTTTCTCTAAGATATACATATATCTTTTAATACCTTATGCTTTTCTAAATATTTTCTTGTTTATAATAAATATAATCAAATTTCACATAAATGCAGATTTTAATCTAAAAAGATGCTTGTTTTTAATAAAATCCATTCAAATTAATCTTGCTATTAACATATAAGAATAATTCAAAAATGGCAATTTCATAACACTCTCATGCATTCATAAATACTTCAAGCAAACATCAAATTTTAAATTCATCTTAACCCGTGGTTAATTATACCTATGAATGAAAACTTCATTTTATTTATTAAGTATACTTCCGATACATATTATTTATCATTCTATATTTTATAACAATTAATTGCTTACACATTTTATTATTCCCCAGCGGTTCTATTTTATAGAAACCACTGGCTTTTATTAATAATTGGATTCGTCCAGATTCAAATAGGATTATAAATTCTTAGAGTGATAATGTTTTATTTAATTGCACATTTTAAACTAAGCATAAACAAAAATAAACATTGATGCAAACAACATACATTTTAATCAAATTAACAAACAATCGCCTTTAGCGGAAATCCATCTTCCGGCTTCTGCTGTGCAACTCTGATCACTAACAGATCAGGACACAACAATTTAATTTTTTTTAATCCATCAAAGGACTCATTAATGCTATCTATTAAATCTCACTCTTTACAGAAGTGAATTCCAAATTTAAAAATCATCATTTTCATAATAATATGTTTAATTCAATTTTTTTTTCAAATACGTCCCAATGATTATTCTCAATAATAATTTATATTCCTATTCCTAATAGTAAATTAAATTAGTAACCACTACACACCCAAGAGACGGGACTCTAGGTCATATAGGTCTAGATCTCGACTCTATGCAATATATATTCTATAATGTTCTGAATTCAGCTCTTTTACCAAGCTGTGACGACCCAACTGCTATGCTTGGTCTAGCAAAGAACATTACAAGTAATGTCATCTGCTAATCCAAAGAATACGGCTGGTTAAGGATGATCGAATGTGAATATACCTTTATACTAACATGTTTATTTACCTTTTTGAGGATCTGAACTAAAATTTAGATGTGTATA
Organism: Allium fistulosum; assembly: GCA_030737815.1. Classification (NCBI taxonomy): domain Eukaryota; kingdom Viridiplantae; phylum Streptophyta; class Magnoliopsida; order Asparagales; family Amaryllidaceae; genus Allium; species Allium fistulosum. The sequence continues at coordinate 59,446,539 of CM060906.1, forward strand.
GTATTAATACGAAGTAATGAACATGCCGGTTAAAAATATTCAGAATAGTATATAATATAGATAAATCAGAATCAGAGCCACAGATCACAGCGGAATAATATACATCATCATATACATAATAGAATGTGAGTCTACAAAATATAAGTAGTAGAACCACATAAATATATACATCATATCAAAATATTGTATCAGGTACAAAGTCACTACTATATAATATATATGCCATAAACTCCTAACTGTCAATATATACAAGTATGAAGTAAACTAAAACTATAAACATAGTCTACTTCAATGTTGGCCCAAAATCCAAAGGTCAATGAGTCCATGTACCTGTAAAGTCTCGGTCTGACCCGAGTATTAAAATAATAAACGGGTCAAACTATATCTAAATAAAAAGGTGAGATATTAATATCATAACTATATGACTTAAAATAATAAGTCATATAAAATATGCCGAACAAACAATCATAATAAGGCATATTAATTAAATTCACTACTTTATAATTCCATAAATGACTTAACTCTAAAATAAGCCATTTCAAAATGTGTCTAAAACCCAACATTCAAAAAGGCATATCAAACCAATAAATACAGATCTCAAAATTTTGACTTAAAAATAACCAAATAAGTCATAAATAAAATATGCCCAAAACAAATACTCAAGTAAGGCATATCTGACAAATCACCATTCCATAAATACATATCAAGTCTCAATAGACTATCATCTCAAAATATGGTGATAACCAATTCAAAATTCCTCAAAGCCATAAAGGATACAGAATATCCATACTAAAAATCTCTGAAGAAATAATCATCAATAATGAAATAATAATGGTAGTCCTCTATCAGTTTAATATAGTGACACGAAATCTACTGAAAGAGATCCGCCACACAGAAAGGAAGCCTTCCGAAAGAGACTGCAGATTAAGGACACCGCTCAAAGAAAAGAGCAGCTGCGTACCTAATCTATCCTATGCAAATTTACATTCCGAAAGAGGTAAACATAGTCTAACTGCATAAAACAAAATAAACCGATATGTTGTAGTATCTACAGACTATGATGCATGTAAAAAGCCGCCTTCCGAAAGAGAGCCGTATTTACACCATAACAGATCTTCCGAAAGAGAGCTGCCTACCTAAATCTAAAAATGTATCTATTCTCAGATTGATGAAAAATGAGTTATCTTTTCTTAGGGATCTATCGGTCTGAAATCCGAACACCCTAAGATAATACAAGTCTAAATGTTAATTACTGTCACTCCAGTAATCATAAGAATTTAATTAACTGTCCCATACCATATAGTAAATTCAAGTATTTACTAAAAGCTATAAATTTCCACTTTAAACTCTATTTAACAAATTATAATAATAACCGAAAGAATTGTACAAAGTGTCCCATACCACCCGACAATTCAATCGTTTATTAAAATTCTTTGTTTTATAGAAATGCACGAAATTCAATTCAAAACTTATTCACTTATGTTTTGAAAAAGAAAAGAGTAAAAGATTTTATTTTAAAAATAAAATTTGTGTTGACCCGAAAATGGACGAACACCCTGCTTTGGATTTGAAAGCACCAGCCCTATCCTGATAGAGCAATATCACAGATTATAGATATAAAGAAAGAACAGTAAAAGAAAGTAGACAGAGAATTTTTATAGTGGTTTGGCTATTAGTGAAGCCTACGTCCACTTTATAGTTTTATTAAAGACTGATTGCTGTTACAAGAGATGTTTGATTACAAGGCTTTGATTATCTTTAGCTAGATTGAATCCCCAGAGTTAGAATCCACTGGAGAATCACATTGAGTTCCATTGGAGATTGTTGTGAGGGAGATAAAGAGTGAAGAATAATTACAGCAGAGCTTCAGCAACTAGTCAGGAGAAGATCCAGTTTATGTTGCAGGTAGGATGATATTTATATGGATCATAGAGCTTTTATGCTAGGCCACTCCATTGTCAGCTCGCAGCTAGGTAGGAAACGACCTTGGGAAAGTTTGGCTCGCAAAACAAGGCAATTCCATGGGTCGCTGGCGACCCATGGCCTATGGGTCGCTAGCAACCCATAGACTTGGTTCGTTTTGCGAGCCAAGGTCTTGGCCTCCTTTCATAGTATTCTTTGACTGTCTTGGCCTCTTTTTGTTGTATTCTTTGGCTGTCTTGTTAGAAGGTTTAAGGAGAGGCATTGGTCGCTGATGGTCCAACCACTTAAGATTTTTTCTGGAGTTTGGAATTGGAAACATTTCCATAGTCTTTTATCGTAGTTGTTACATTTCGATGACAATTCACTAGCTGTTTATGTTCAGCTGCTGATTGGACTAAGAGAATGCTGATCTCTCGGCTTCGTTGATCCCAGTCGTTGTCTTAGCCATATAGCTTGGCCCTTGTTGATCCCTTGTCTTAGCTTTTCTAGTTAAGTCCTAAACCATCCTGTTTGCACGAGGTTGTTATGTTTTCTATTTGTTTCTACTGGGTTAAAAACTCGGATAACATTTGCCCCCCAGAGTATGTCTTCGTTGTAAATAGGGCGTGCTTTGGAAGTTATCGCTCTCAATATCCATCTCTTCATTTCTGAGTGAATGCATTAGAGCTTTACGAGTACGCTAACTCAATGTTGTTGGTCGTCTTTCTTTGGTTCTGACTGCTTTTGCTTATCACAACTTATCACATTTCTGCCCGTAGTTTCCCAGCGTGCCTTGGAATTATGAACAGTTGTAAGAGATCGAGCTTGAGAAGAATAGGTGAAGTTTCCTTTCCTCTCTCTCTTCTTTTATTATTTATATATATATATTGGTGGGTCGCTAGCGATCCATTTGGGATGGGTTGCTAGCGACCCTAACAACATAGTGGAATTTTTAACAACATGAAGTTAGGTCGGGTCGCTGGCGACCCGATTACTTAGCAAACTTTTTTGCTCTTCTGCCTGCCTACTTATACTCGAACCGACCCACCGTTTCTTCATTCTACCCAATCAAATCTTGCTTCTTCACGCGGTCAAAACTCCGGCGACTTGATTTCATACGACCTAAGCATTTGCTTGACCCGATTTGTTCACTCACTCGAATCCATCTACTGTTGATTCCTTCAAGTGCTCGCCTCTTTCGTGAAACCTTAGCTGACCTATCACCTCGTTTGAATCCAAGCCCTAGGTCGCTTTCGAACTATAGCCAACCTTACCTTGTTGCCGACTAGAGGTTAGCTCGCCACCGATCCATTCCATAGCTTACTAAGTTCGGTCTTTGATTCTTCCTGTGCCTTTGAATTCAATTAGACGTGGGTTCGCTAAATTGTTTTGCTAATTATTGCCTTCGTGTTATGACTTGATGACTAGTGTCCATTTGCAACGTTGATTACAAGAAGTTCGAGTTGATTGCGGTTTAAAGGAGGAAGCTAGTAAATCGAATCTTGAGTTATCTCCTAGGACGACATTCAGGCTTTGGCCCAATGCTCGACACGTTTTGCTATCTTCATCCTTTAGAACAGAATTGACTTGTGTCCAGCTTCAAGGCTGTTACTATACACCACATCGCCAGTCGATCACGATTTTTTTTGTAGAGTTTGCACTTATCCTGCTTGCTTGTTGCACACCCGACATTCCTTTAGTGAGAAGAGCTCTCCGCGTCGCTTTGGACAACAGATCCGTTATCGATCATGGATCGATAACGGGTAAGTGAAGTAGAAACAAAAGTAAAAGAAATGAACTGACATGGGAAGTTCTTTTCTTCTTCCACTACAAGCAAACTATCTACACAGGATAGGGCGTTTTCAGTATTTTGAGCGCCGGTTTTATCCCATATAGATAGCACACTGCACCTGCCCCGGTTCGCACTTGAAATTCGACGTGCTGATTATAAGTTAATGTTTCTTCGGAATTCAAGTGTGGCAGAGGAAGCCGTTAATTTAGGATAGATACATCCGACCGTTTTCGAATGCGAGTTATGTTATATAGAATGAAGTAGCCATCCATGCATCGTAAATCAAGTGGGCGATGCCCGACACTCTTCGAAGCTGAATCATCATCCACCTCGCAGGCTCAGTACGGTCAGTTAGTTCCAGTTGGGCCAATTGTGGACCGCACGCCTCCAAACTTTCGAGTCCTGCTTAATCTACCTGAAGGAGCTTCGTCGGTGGTTTCCACCAAGGTTCTTCATAATATATGTACGCAGCATGGAATTCCCGAAGAGGATGTGTGTCTGCCGGCGAAAGACGAATTCGCTCATTTTCCCCCTCCGGGGTACACTGCTTTCCATCAATACATGTGTCTGAACGGAGCCGTGCCTCCTTTCAATGATTTTCTACGTGAGACTCTCTCGAATTTGGGTATTGCCCCGTTCTAGCTTCATCCGAATGGCTACGCCATCCTTACTTACGTGCATGTTCTTTTCATGCAGACGTTCAACCATGCTCCAAGTTTTGATGAGTTGTAGTATTTTTTGGCGTTCAAGAGGAGAGATGACTGTCCCTCTTTGATTATAACCGAGGCCCAGAGGAATCAAAAGATCGTCCTGCGCTTGCAAAGCAACTTATCACAGTTCAAGACGTAGTACTTTTTTGTTAGATGCCCCGAGGGATTCAACCATCGATGGACGACATGGGGCAAGCTTCTTTTTTCCATTTATCGAGCTATGAAGCATTGTAATGGAATTTCTAACTAATTATACGTCTCTTGTAGTTATCCCATGGCCGAACAGAGATGTGACTCTTGATGAAGTTTGCCAAACTTTAAAGGCTATTGATGTCGAGGAGAGGTGCGTTAAAGTTCTACTAACCGATGAGAACTTACGTCGGTACGGACTGTTAACTCCAGGTAGATCCGCCGTTCAGATTGAAACTCCCTCTTCTGGCCATTCCAGGGTTCACCCAAGATCCACTTCTTTATCACGCGGTTCCGAGGAAGGTCAAGAGAAAGGTAGCCCATCCAGAGGATCACCCGGTGAGGCCCCTGAGGAGGAAGACACTACTGCGACTAGACTGAGCGGTTCGGTTAGAATGTCTCCAATCTCGGAGGAAGTAGAAGACGAGTTTATGCACAGAGAAGGCAAAGCCACGCTAGACAGAGAGAAAGAAGAAGGAGAATTCAAGAGTAGTAGTGACGAGTCTACCGCTAGTGATTACTTCTCGTCAGAATCTGAGGGTGAAGACTCGGAGTCTTGCGATGAGACTCCAGGAATGAGTCCCAGTCTCCCGAGTCCACCTCCTTCCATGCAAGTGGCAAAGGAAAAACCCACGAAACTGGAAAACATTAAGATTCTCCGAGTAAGGATGTCGGAGCGGAGTTCAGAGATTTCAGCGATGTTTTTGTCGACTTCGACGCATTCATGAAAGAAGACTTCAAATTTTACACGACGCCTTCCTGTTCGGGCGATATCACGCCAGTAGTTAGCTCGGTCCCACCTACAACAACCAAAGTCAATCTGATCCCACCTACGATAGCCATTTGTCCCGGTTTGTGATGACGTCTTAGGCCCATATTAGAAATATACAACAAGTTGCATTAGGATTAAACTTATTTCCACTCTCAATTCCTTCATATATTTGCTTAGCTAATGTTATGCTTCTGAAACCTTTTATGTATGCCTCATTCTAGGTATTATGAGGGGATGAGGCTTTTATGACGACTTTGAATATTACACCATTTCACAGTGATACCCCAAGCGCTCCTCCAGCCGCCATCAAGTCCGAGAGATGGAAGAAGAGTACAAACGAAGGAAAGAACTCAAAGCTGAAACCCGTCACCAAGAAGAGAGAGATCGGGCTTGTTCACATAAAGGCGGGTATGAGAAAAAAAGATCTCTTGAGGAAAGAGATGAACCGTCAAAGAAGTCAAAGTTTGATTATCGCCCCCATCCTTCAGAGCTTGCTTCGAAACACTCTTCCGTGGGCCAAGAAATTCCCATCACTTCTACCCCGATTCTGCCTCCAACTCATATTTCATCCTCTTCCCTCGTTACTACCGCTTCTTGTGTTTCTCACCTCCACCAAAGGCCTGCCTATGTTCTTCCTTCGGGCCCCCTTAAGCTTGAGGCAGCGCTTCCAGTTTGGTTCTTAAAGGGTGTTAAGTTTGACCTGGATCTCTACCCCGTTCGCAGGGATTCTTTCATGCCGCATCTCCAAGCTATCCAGAACGACCTAGAACAGGCTGGGAGATGGAAGAAGCTCTTTAAATAGTTGGCTGATACAAATAGAAATAACTATAAGGAGATCCTTTCCTTCGAATCCAAGAAAGACGATTTCGAGAAGGCGTTGGTAGATCGGGATGCTAAGATCAAACAGTTAGAGGAAGAGAAGGAGGCGATGCTTCATGAAAATAGGAGAACTGCCGGCCTAATGAAGGAGTTGAAGGAGGTGCATGAAAAGTTGAGATTTTTTGGAGGGACGAGATTAAAAAGACTCATGAAGAGGAGGAGAAGCTAAAAGAAGAAGTGGTCGCTTGTAATGCCATCATTGAAGCTCAAAGAAAAACCATAGCGGACCACGATTTAATTGTTGAAGGGCACAACAAAACCATCTCCGACCAAGCCAAGACCATCGCCAAGCTACAAGCTCAGGTCACATAGCTTAGTGCCCACAAGACTGCCGCTGAAGTTGAGAAGGCTGCGGTGAAGGCAGATTACTTGGATCTTCAACATGCCTTTGATAGGAAGATGGAGAACCTGGGTGCGACAATTCTGAACATTTATGTTAACTCTTTATTGCATCAGGGGAGCCTTAGTTATCTCGGCCCGAAGTATCCGCGCACTCTTGCCCTTGTTTGGGAGGAAATCTTATCCCGCTTTGCTGAGAGCGGCGACGTTTATTCAGATCAAGAGTTGCGAGACGCTTATCTTAACGATGAATCCAAGAAAGCTGTAACATCTCACCATCTGAGGCCCAAAACTAACTGCCATTGATGCTACAATCATCCGTAGTTGTTATTTCTTGGCGACTGAATGTGGCATAGTTAATATTGATACACATGAACACATAAATATGAAAATTTTTAAACTTCTAATAAACAGAATTTCTCATTTCATGCAAATTATAATGTAAGATTTAATTACATAATCCCAGACGTTGGCCACGTTCAGATCACATATACATGTACAAAATACGATAATAATGACATATGAAGATGTCCCATTGTGATGATCAGAGAATTAATAATATGAACTTTACAGTTCTTAGTACATCACAGCGGAAAACACAAAATAGCTCCTATATAGCTAACACTGCCTCCTGAATGTCTCCGGAAGCTTATTGGTCCAAAAACCTGAAAATCTCCCACTCTCAGACTACTCAAATTAATTTTGAGTACCCAAAAGTTTATGGAGAAACACAAACTTCGAGTCAGACAATAAGTCTGGTATGAATAATTCTCTATCATCTCTTATCATAAATAGATATCTAGTGAGACCATGCCGCTTAGCGGAATGAGTTTTCTCCTCACTAATATCCAAAACAAAACATGCAAATCATTTATTATGCTCCTGCACCCATAATGACTAGTCTTAACATAATATGAAATAAAGCCATAAATCATATGTATTGATATCCCATCCACCCATATATTAGGTATCCCATCTAAAAGCAATTTATTAGATTTCCCATCTAAAATAAATTTATTAGAGTTCCTCTCTAAAATCTTTAAAATGATTATCCATCATAATTTAATAGGACTATCCATCCCAAATCAATTTAAAATAAATGCAGATTATCCATCGTACATTGTTTTATAAAAGATGGTGTGGGCTATCCACCGCACACTCTATAGTTTTCCTAGGATGACTATGAACCCTTGGGTACCAAATCCCAAGGCTAACCACCTCTGGCAAAACATTCTTTACTTTAGAAATTTGATGTGGGCTATCCACCGCACATTCCATGGTTTTCCTAAGTTAACCAAGAACCCATCACTTGGCCAATTAAAACATCAAGATCCCCATGATTATTTATAAAAATTCATGATCCCCATGATTACTTATTCTCCCTAGGTATACCACCTGTTTAACCTATTCCCATTGGTAGCCCCAATTAGGTTAAATTAAATAAAAACACATTGATAGCCCAATGTATATCTTCGAAAGCATATTTCTATTGGTAACCCCAAACTATGTATCGAAAACATTAAACCTACCACGGTGTCCCCAAGGTTTAATCACATACAACTTATATAAGGATCCACCTTACATGTTCAAAAAAAAAATATTTTATGCTATAACCCTTCGAAGTAACCCCTTCAAATTAGCAAAATTTTACTTAAGGAAAAATGGATAAAAACAGCCCTTTAAACCCCTTCGAATGAAGTCCCATTCGAAAGAAAATAAACATATGAAGTTATCCCCTTCGGAAGCCTTCCTTTTGAAAGCACCACAAAACCATACCTTTCAACCTTGTCGAAAGGTCTTACCTTTCGACCCCGTCGGAAGATTTCTTTTCGATCTAATCGAAAGGATCTACCTTTCGACTTTGTCGAAAGCCTGGGGCATCCCCCCATAAAACCATTTGTAAACCTTTCGAAAGCAATGAAACCTTTCAGACAAAACCTTTCAAAAACAAAAACCTTTCAAAGTCAAAACCCTTCGAAACCAAAACCTTTCAAAACCAAAACCTTTCGAAGTCAAAACTCTTCGAAACCAAAACCTTTCGAAACCAAAACCTTTCAAAACCAAAACCTTTCGAAATCATTGAAGGTAACCCCTTCAAAACCTAAAACCTTTTGAAAAAAATGAAGTGTTAGTGTTTGAACCAACCCGTCGAAAACAATGGAGAGAGGTGGAAAGTTTTAGAAAACAACAAATAACCTTTGACTTCATCTGGGTCGAAAGGTTTGGAAGCGGCTACTATGCTTTCGACCCTGTCGAAAGTTATACCTTTCAACTTTGTCGAAAGGTTTCATTTAAAACAAGAAAGCAAACCAATTGAAACCTTTTTCTTTTAAACCATTTGACAATGTCGAAAGCTCTTTGTCGAAAGCTAGCAGGCATATTTTCTTAAACCAAAACAAAGTTTCATCTCCATTGAAAGCTATAACCTTTCGTCCTTAAAACTTTCGACCCCTTTCAATTCACTACGTACTAGTCGCCTGATACCATGTGCATTGAATTTTGACCAAGTCGAAAGGTTTGGTACCTTTCGACCTTGTCGGAAGGTCTGGAATGAAGGCGGAAGCCCTTGCCGAAATGGTTGAAATAGTGAAAATTGTACTTTAAAACAGTTCTTTTTACCCCACCTGCTTTGTTTGTCTAAATCTGATTGGTTGCCAAAATTTTATATTCAAAAATTGCTGATGACTTTCCTTATTTGGAAATTTAAATAAATTTGAAAAAGCCCCTTTTTCCTTTATAATTATACAAAACATTTAAGTCCCATTCCTTAAATAATTTTATATAACTATTAAAACATGAAAAATTCTGGAAATATTCCAGAAAATCAATTAATATGTTATCTTCAAAATATTAAAATTTAAAAGCATATGAAGATCAAAACAACTTGGAATTTAACCAAAACTGAACAAAACATGTTAATTAGCCCATTAACGTTTAAAAACACCCATGTCTTATCCAAACAAAGGTTTAAATGGTAATATCCTAACAAAAACACAAACATGAATCTGGTATTACCCATAGCCGATCCAAACAGAGAAAAACGAGATGATAAACATGATTTTTCACCTTGATTAGTTGATTGGAGAATGAGATAATTTCCTAGCTTTAATTCCTTAGCTTTTTCTTTAACTTATTGTTCTTCCTTGAGCTTTTAATGGCCGGCCGAAAGTTGGTGAGGAGTTATGAATGAGAAAGTGAAAGTTTATTAAAGTGGAGGAAGAGATTTATACTAAGAAATTTAGCCCCATTTCCAAGTATACCCCTCAGGAATTCCTCCTTCTAAATTTAGTTAAATCTTATTTTAGATCATTCATTAAGACACGGCCATTGGATTTATTAATCTCATCTCCCTAATTAGTCACATTATTCTATTTAATTTATCTAATTAAATATTCCGAATATTGTTAATTAAAATTCAGGGGCATTACAGACTCCCCCCTTAGAGAATTTCATCCCGAAATTCAGTAAGGACAAAACAACAAGCATATAGCCCATGCAAGCAAAGCTAGTATAACCTACCAGCCAAATTCTATATAAACCATATATATAACTTACCATCTAAAACAACCCAGGAAAAGTAGCCATAATCCTGTCTTCTTTTGCCCAAATACAGTCCTTCACATTGTCGCTCCACTGAACTTTCACCAACTTGACTGTCTTGTTCCTTGACCCTTTCTCATCTTTTGCCATAATACGAACTGGTTGCCTCACAAAAGTCATATCCGGTTCCACCACTAAGTCCTCTAGTGCCGTCGGAGCGATAGTAGTTTCTGGATCATGAACATACTTCCTAAGATGAGAAACATGAAACAATTGTGGACCCCGGCTAAACTGCTCAGTAAATCTACTCGGTACGCGAGTCTCCCAATCCTCTCTGATATAGGAAATGGTCCAACATATCTCGGTGCTAGCTTCCCGATCTTACCAAACCGAACCACACCTTTCATCAGCGATACCTTGATGAAAATTCTATCTCCAACTGAGAACTCTAGGTCCTTACGCCTTTTATCTGCGTAACTCTTTTGCCTAGACTGAGCTTCCTTCATTCTTTCCCGTATCAACTCGATCTTTTCCATTGCCTCTCTCACCAAATCTGGACCAAGGACCAATCTGTCTCCGGTCTCTAATCCTGGTGATTTGCATGGCCTTCCATACAAAGCTTCAAAAGGTGCCATTCCTATAGTGGTCTGATAACTATTATTAGAGGAAAACTCCACTAAGTGCAAGTGATCTTCCCAAGAACCACTAAAATCCAACACATAAGTCCTCAACAGATCTTCCAGTACCTTGTTGACTCTCTCTGTCCACCCATCCGTCTGAGGATGATACAGGGTATTTATCTTGAGCTTAGTGCCTAACACACTCTGCATGCTCTTCCAGAACTCGCTAGTAAACAAAGCATCTCTATCACTGACGATACTACTAGGAATTCCATGCAGTCTAACGATGTTCTTCATGAATAACTTAGCCAAAACAGGTGTCGTCCTGGTTGACCTTACTAGAATAAAATGTGCACTCTTGGTTAATCTGTCCACTATGACCCATATACTTTCATTACCTCGGTTTGACCTTGGCAACCCGTTGAAAATATCCATGGATATCGAGTCCCACTTCCAAACTGGAACACCAAAGGCTGAATCAAGCCACTTGGCTTCTGATGTTCAGCTTTTACTTGCTAACAGTTCAAACACTATTTTACCCATAGCCAACATCACTCTTCATTCCTTCCCAGAAGAAACTTCTCTTCATATCCTGATACATCTTGGTTCCTCCAGGATGAATCGTAAACTTCGATCGATGACATTCCCTAAGAACTTCCTTCCTAAGGTTTCCAACATCCGGAACACATAACCGTTCCTTCTTTCTCAACCAACCCCTATGGTCAAGAATAAAATCCTTTAAATCATCAATCTCAGTTCCAGTTTTCAACCTTCTAATCCTCTTGACTAAGACTGGATCCTCTTTCTTCCTAGAAGCAATTCGTACGATCATAACTGGTCGAACTTCCAAACAAGACATCACGGCGATATCTCGACTAGATCCAGTAGTAGACCTCAATTGCACACTACAAGCAACCAGTGCTTCTAAGTCTTTCCATTCCGCCAACATAGCTAACACCACATTCTGATGTTTCCTGCTAAGCGCATTCGCCACCTTATTTCCTTTTCTTGGTGTATACTCGATGCTAAAATCATAAGCTGCAACAAACTCCAGCCATCTCTACTGTCTCATGTTCAGCTTCTTCTGAGAGAATAAATACCGTAGAGACTTATGATCCGTAAATAGCTCAAACCTTTCTCCCAAAAGATAATGTCTCCATACCTTCAATGCGAAGATTACCACTGCCAACTCCAAATCATGAGTTGGGTATCTCACTTCATGCAGTCTAAGCTATCTAGAAGAATAGGCAATAACCTTCCCATTTTGCATTAGCACATCACCTAACCCAGTACCATATGCATCGGTGTAAACTACCAACCCCTGATTCCCATCTGGAACTACTAACATGGGCGCATTGGTTAACAAATGTTTCAACTTAAGGAATGCCTCCTCACATTTGTCAGACCAAACAAACTTCCCGTCCTTCCTGGTAAGCATAGTCAAGGATGTCGCTATCCGCGAGAAATCCTTAATGAACCTTCGGTAGTATCCTGCAAGTCCAAGAAAACTTCTAATCTCACTTACCGTCTCTGGTCTCTTACAATTTTTAATAGCTTCGATCTTATCTGGATCAACTACTAACCCTTCCTCGGAAACTACATGACCAAAGAACTTCACTTCCTTCTTCTAGAAATGACACTTGGAGAACTTCGCCTTCAGCTGATGTTGCCTTAGCGTCTCTAACAATATTCTAAGATGATCTGCATGATCCTTCTCATTCTTAGAATATACCAAAATGTCATCAATAAAAACCAACACGAACCTATCCAAGTGCTCTCGAAAAACCCGGTTCATTAAATCCACGAAAAAAGCTGACGCATTAGTAAGCCCGAATGGCATAACCAACCATTTGTAAGACCCATACTGGTCCTAAACACCGTTAAAGGAATGCTGTCCTCTACCACTCTTTGCTGATGGAAACCTGTCGCTAAATCCAGTTGGGAAAACACTCTGGCTCCACTCAACTGATCGAATAAGTCATCGATTCTCGACAAAGGATACATATTCTTGATCGTCCTCTCATTCAACATACGATAGTCGATATACATCCTTAATGACCCATTTAGCTTCTTCACAAATACCGCGGCCGTTCCCCAAGGCGAACTGCTTGGCCGGATGATATTCTTTCCTTCCAATTCCACCAACTGCACCTTCAATTCCTTCGTCTTAGTCGGTGACATCCTGCTAAATGGTCTACTTACGGGTTCAGCTCCTGGTACGAGATCCATCCGAAACTCGACTGCTCTTTTCGGTGGCAAGCCCGAAACTGGTTCAAACACATCCGCAAACTTTCTTGCAACATAAACCTGCTTCAACTCTGCTCACCCAATAACGCATAAGCATTTCCGTCCGAACTCCTTACTGAGTAAATGACTCGGTTACGACTATTAGGGTGTTTCAATGATATTTCCCCCTCCTAGCAAAATATCCTAGCATTATATCTATCTAACCAATCCATACCTAATATGATCCCAAAACCCAGGAAATCAAAAACATATAAACTGCATTCAAACATATGACCTAACAAATCAAGTTCTAACTGGTCATATCTCATTCCCAGAGTTGCATACCCTCCTATAGGATTCACAACTCTTAAAGGAGTAATAAGGTATAAAGGTTCTAGACATAAGCAATCTACCAAATACTGAGATATACGATGCACTGGTATCAAATAGTATCCTAACGGAGTACTATGAATCATAAGCATACCTTCCATCACAGCTTTTCCTTTCTCAGCAGCCGTTGGTCTAAAGGATGATGGTTCCAACGCAAAGACCTTTCCCTTTCCAGCTTTAGCAGCCTCGGGACACTTGTCCTTGTAATGCCCCATCTGGCCATAGTTGTAGCACTTCACATTTGGCCTCACTGCAACTGCTCTTCCATCACCCAAGCGACACTCATTAGCACAGTGCCCCTTCTTGTCACACTTGTAACATACAATACCAGCCTTGCTCTTCTTAGCTGCTACCCCCGACCGGGTTCCTTTCTTCTTGAAGAACTTCCGCTTCTTACCCTGAAAATTCTGAACCTTAACTGGTTTCCCTTTTCCAAAAGTAGAAAGCATCTCTTCATTCTGAATAGCCATCTCGACAACAATATGACACGGATCTCGGAGGTTTGGCATGGTTGCTCTGGTGATCTCAGGATTCAACCCCCTGATAAACTTATCATTCCTCCGAATGACAGTATCTACAGTAGCATATCCGTAACGGGACAGCTCATCAAACTCCGTAGCATACTCAATCACCGATTTAACCCCCCGGACTAAATCTGCAAATTTCTTGAGCAATGCTGACTTTGCAACCTCTGATAGAAACCTTTCTTCGAATCTCCTTCGAAATTCAGCCCAAGTCAAATCTTCCTCTGGCTCTTCCATGGTAACTCCGTTCCAAAAAAGCAATGCTACTCCCTGAAATTGCCTTGAAGCAAGTCTCATCTTCTGCATATCCGTCAAGCCGAGATCTGCAAATATCCTTTCACAATGCAATAGCCAGTTCTCCACTCCTACTGCATCCTCAGTTCCCAAAAAAGGCTTCCCTCCAAGACTAGCATAATCCCTGCTCAGCTTGGCTAATTATTGCCAACTGGGGCCACCGGATTAGCTCCTCCAGCATTCCCTACAACCACTCCCGCAGCTGCTCTAGCTTGCATCGTATTCACGAAGAACTGATACATTATCCCCATATCAACCGACGAAATCTCAGCACCAACATTAGCATTTGCATCTGGGTTTTGCATTTTCCTGTCGACCCCGGTTGCTCCTAGTATTGGGTCGAACATTTCCACTTGTTGCGGTGCGTCTCCCACCTTGATTCACTCTTCCGTTTCCTGCCTCCATATCTTACTTCCCTACTACTTGAAATCCAATCTTGGTAAGATACAGAAAAACGGACTAAGAGGGTGGGGAATACATACTTAGGTATTTATAGCAAAGTACACATACGTTACTATAACGTTTACCCAAGCCCAACCATATTTTAGATTCATTAGATTATGCTTTAAAAATCTTTTAAGGTTTAAATTCCTTTTAAGTAATTAAACCATGCTCTGATACCAACTTGTAACATCCCGCCTTTGAGGTCCAAAACTAACCGCTACTGATGCTATAGTCATCCGTAGTTGTTATTTCTTAGCGACTGAACGACATAGTTAATATTGATACACAAGAACACATGAATATGAAAAATTTTAAACTTCTAATAAATAGAATTTCTCATTTCATGCAAATTACAATTTAAGATTTAATTACATAATCCCAGACATTAACCACATTCAGATCACATATACATGTACAAAATACGATAAGAGCGACATATGAAGATGTCCCCTTCTGATGATCGGAGAACTAATAATATGAACTTTACAGTTCTTTAGTACATCACAGCGGAAAACACAAAATAGATCCTATATAGCTAACACTGCCTCCTGCACGTCTCCGAAAGCTTATTCATCAAAAAACCTGAAAGTCTCCCACTCTCAGACTACTCAAATTAATTTGAGTACCCGAGAGTTTGTGAAGAAACACAAACTTCGAGTCAGACAATAAGTCTAGTATGAATAATCCCCTATCATCTCTTATCATAAATAGGTATCTAGTGAGACCACGCCACTTAGCGGAACGGGTTTTCCCCTCACTAGTATCCAAAACAAAACATGCAAATAATTTATTATGCTCCTACACCCAAAATGATTAGTCTTAACATAATATGAATTAAAGCCATAAATCATATGTATTGGATATCCCATCCACCCATTTATTAGATATCCCATCTAAAAGCAATTTATTAGATTTCCCATCTAAAATCAATTTATTAGAGTTCCCCTCTAAAATCTTTAAAATGATTATCCATCATAATTAAATAAGACTATCCGTCCTAAATGCATTTAAAATAAACGTATATTATCCATCGTACATTGTTTTATAAACGATGGTGTGGGCTATCCACCGCACACTCCATAGTTTTCCTAGGATGACTACGAACCCTTGGGTGCCAAATCCCAAGGCTAACCACCTTTGGCAAAACATACTTTACTTTAGAAATTTGATGTGGGCTATCCATCGCACATTCCATGGTTTTCCTAGGTTAACCAAGAACCCATCACTTGGCCAATTAAAACATCATGATCCCCATGATTATTTATAAAAATTCATGATCCCCATGATTACTTATTCTCCCTAGGTATACCACCTGTTTAACCTATTCCCATTGGTAGCCCCAATTAGGTTAAATTAAATAGAAACACATTGATAGCCCCAATGTATATTTTCAAAAGCATATTTCTGTGGTAACTCCAAACTATGTATTGAAAACATTAAAACCACCCCGATGTCCCCAAGGTTTAATAACATCCAATTTATATAAGGATCCCCCATATATATTCAAACAAAATAAGCATTTTATGCTATAACCCTTCGAAGTAACCCCTTCAAATTAGCAAAATTTTACTTAAGGAAAAATGGCTAAAACAAACCTTTAAACCCCTTTGAATGAAATCCCATACGAAAGCAAATAAACCTCCGAAGTTAGCCCCTTTGGAAGCCTTCCTTTTGAAAGCATCATAAAACCATACCTTTTGACCTTGTCAAAATGTCTTACCTTTCGACCCTGTCAGAAGGTTTCTTTTCGACCTAGTCGAAAGGATTTACCTTTCGACTTTGTCGAAAGCCTAGGGTATCCCCCATATAAAACCATTTATAAACCTTTCGAAAGCAATGAAACCTTTCGAAGACAAAACTTTTCGAAAACAAAAATCTTTCAAAGTCAAAACCTTTCGAAGTCAAAACCCCTTGAAACCAAAACCTTTCGAAACCAAAACCTTTTGAAGTCAAAACCCTTCGAAACCAAAACCTTTCGAAACCAAAACCTTTTGAAATCATTGAAGGTGACCCCTTCAAAACCTAAAACCCTTCGAAAACAATGAAGTTTTAGTGTTTGAAACAACCCTTCGAAAACAATGGAGAGAGGCGGCAAGTTTTAGAAAACAAAAGATAACCTTTGACTCCATCTAGGTCGAAAGGTTTGGAAGCGGCAACTATGCTTTTGACCGTGTCGAAAATTATACCTTTTGACTTTGTTGAAAGGTTTCATTTAAACAAGAAAGCAAACCAATCAAAACCTTTTTCATTTAAACCATTTGACAATGTTGAAAGCTAGCAGACATATTTTCTTTAAACCAAAACAAAGTTTCATCTTCTTCGAAAGTTATAACCTTTCATCCCTAAACCTTTCGGCCCCTTTCAATTCACTACGTACTAGTCGCTTGATGCCATATGCATTGAATTTTAACCTAGTCGTAAGGTTTGATACCTTTCGACCTTGTTGGAATTCTGGAATGAAGGCGGAAGCCCTTGTCGAAAGGGTTGAAATAGTGAAAATTGTACTTTAAAATATTTCTTTTTCACCCAACCTGCCTTGTTTGTCTAAATCTAATTGGTTGCCAGAATTTTATATTCAAAATTTTCTACCGACTTTCCTTATTTGGAAATTTAAATAAATTTGAAAAGCCCCTTTCTCCTTTATAATTATACAAAACATTTAAGTCCCATTCCTTAAATAATTTTATATAACTATTAAAACATCATGAAAAATTCTGGAAAAATTCCAAAGAATCAATTAATACGTTATCTTCAACATATTAAATTTTCAAAGCATATGAAGATCAAAACAACTCGAAATTTAACCAAAACCAAATAAAACATGTTAATTAGCCCATTAATGTTTAAAAACACCTATGTCTTATCCAAACAAAGGTTTAAATGGTTATATCCTAACCAAAACACATACATGAATCAGGTATTACCCATTGCCGATCCAAACAGAGAAAAACGAGATGATAAACATGATATTCACCTTGATTAGTTGACTGGAGAATGAGATAATTTCCTAGCTTTAATTCCTTAGCTTTTTCTTTAATTTATTTCTCCTCCTTGAGCTTTTAATGGCCGGCTGATAGTTGGTGAGCAGTTATGAATGAGAAAGTGAAAGTTTATTAAAGTGGAGGAAGAGATTTATACTAAGAAATGTAGCCCCATTTCCAAGTATACCCCTTAGGAATTCCTCCTTCTAAATTTAGTTAAATCTTATTTTAGTTCATTCATTAAGACACGACCATTGGATCCATTAATCTCATCTCCCTAATTATTCACATTATTCTATTTAATTTATCCAATTAAATATCTCGAATAATGTTAATTAAAATTCAGGGGCATTACAAAAGCGCTACCCGAGGGCCAGGAGATCCTCTAGTTGAACGAGAGAAGGAGGCCACCAATACTGCCTTGACGACCGCCACCGACATGCTTACCAGGCCTTCTATCTCTGGTATGGGCGGACCATCAGAGCAGCTCCACGACGAGACAACGAGTTTAGGACTTGACATTATTCCTCATGTGGTGGAGCCCTCAAAAGAAGGTGAAGGTGGTGAGTTTAAGGTCGTTATTCATGATCGTTCCTCTGGTGCATGTAACGTCCATGCTTCTCCCGAATTCTGGAGCATCCAACTTACGCCACAAGAGCAAGAGGAGTTTAATGCTTTCATTTTTGATCTTATAGGTCCATCCACTTTTCCCGTTGACATGCCAACTACTTCGACACCCATGCCTGCTGCCATTTTCACATCTTTTGCGGTTCTATCTGTTCCTACTTCGGTTCCTACATCAGCGTCTAGCTCGCAACCGGGGCCAGATGCCGAGAAGATAACTATGCTCCACGGCCTGGATGACCCTTCGGCATCTTTGGAAGGTGATATAACTACAACCGAAGCCAAGGAGAAGGAAATGCAGATGGAGCAGCTATAGGAGACTCAGCACGATTTGATTCCCGTTAAGAAGGAAAAGGTGGAGGCAATCAAGGCATCGAAGATTTCCCGAAAATCGAGAAAGCGCAAAGGGAATGTAGGCTCTTCTAAGAAAGTCTCGGAGGATGAGGGGAACATTACCATTGAAGTGTTCGTTGATGTTACCGACATCGACACTTCTCTTGAAAAGAAGCAGAAATTACCAACCAAAGGTGGAAAGGGTAGCGGTGGCAAGAAGCGTTGAGCGACCAATGTGAGGATGAACTTGATTTTGGCTTACAGCTTGCAGGAAGACTGACTTGTTTTTGTTTCTTTTTTAGTCATTCTATTAAAGTGCAGAGTCTGCACTTTGCGTCCTTACTATAGAGTTTGTACGTTCCTTTTTTTTGGCCGTTGTTGTATGGGTACGGCCCTTACATTTTGATCCTATTTACAAAAAATTATAAGCAATGCAATGATATTTTGACTGTACTTTTATCTATCTGTTCACATATGTTATGTGTATTTGTGCTTGTTTCATTTCATACTTCTCTAGTTCTATGATTATAGTCAAAGCCCTTCGTTTGAAGTAATAGAACATAGAGGTTATCAGCACTTTATAAGTTAGTAGAACTTTAGAAATTAACAGAACTTAGAGAATTTTTGTTTAGAAATTCATAAAACGCCTAAAAACTCTAAACTTTGAAATTTTTGTTTAGAATTTTAAAACAAATATAAAACTTTGAGACAAAACTTGAGGAATTGTTGTTGTTTGGAGTAATAGAACTTGTGAACTTATTGTTTTCACGCGTTTTTGTCTCCGTATCGTATATGCCTCCTAGTTCACAGGGCTGTTTACTTCAAACAATTCTCAAGTAGCCGATAACTTAGGGTTTAGGTAATTCACTATGATTCTCCTTTTATTTATTTATTTTACTTTTGGAAGTTCTGCAGCTTTAGCACGTAAGCCAAGCTCCTCGCGATATTTCAGTGAGTATGCAATATATGGGTATTTCAAATGCACAAAATTCATAGGCTAATTGAAGGCAGTCTTAATTGTTAAGTGTCCATAGTTGAGGCTTTTCATTTGGTTTGTAGCATTCCAATTTTGTTGGAATTGCGTTCATTATTTCCGGCTATGGGAGCGGTTGGCGCTGATTGTGAAATGTGCGGTTTCTTGCGTTCCTCGGTGTTGCCTACCTTCGGGCAGCATTAGGAGTTGGTATTTTGGTGCGCGACTCATGCAGTGTGCAGTTTTTGTTTTCCTCAGTGTTGCCTATCTTCAGGCAACATGAGGAGTTATTATTTTGGTGTGTGACTTATGAGATGCACGACTTTTGTTTTTCCTCAGCGTTGCCTATCTTCGAGTAACGCAGGAGTTATTATTTTGGTGCACGGCTTATGAGATGTGCGGCTTTTTTTTCCCTCTGTGTTTCCTATCTTCAAGCAACACGAGGAGTTATTATTTTGGTGCGTGACTTATGAGATGCGCGGCTTTTGTTTTTCCTTAGCATTGCCTATCTTCGGGCAACACAAGGAGTTATTATTTTGGTGCGCGGCTTATGAGATGCGCGGCTTTTGTTTTTCCTCGATGTTGCCTATCTCCGGGCAACACGAGGAGTTATTATTTTGGTGCACGGCTTATGAGATGCACGACTTTTGTTTTTCCTCAGTGTTGCCTATCTTCGGGCAACACGAGGAGTTATTATTTTGGTCCTCTTGATGCTACCGGAGCAGCACTAATTTTCAAAGGGCAAAGATCGGGTTCCGCTGATCTAGCGGTTTGAGTCGATTTGCTTCCGTCGACTCGGCGGGTAATTAATACAGACACAGTTTGGTTGGTTCAAGGAGCAAACTTTATTAAGGAAAGCATGGCAGATTCTTTGCATATTTACAACGCCTCTGGCATTTTCGGGATGGCTTATTTGTTGAAAAATAGAAAATACATAAAGTAGTTCTTTAAATGAAGTAGCGGCAGAGCGATTCGCTATTCCAAACTCTGGGAATTGTGACCCCATCGACGGTTGTTAGCTTGAAAGTCCCATCCTTGAGGTTTTTATTAACGACATATGGTCCTTCCTAGTTTGGTCCAAAGGCCCCCGGAATAGGGTAAACTCGCTTGAGCACAAGATCTCCAACTTTGAAGATTTCACTATGGACTTTGGAGTTAAAGTATCGTGCGACCCTTTTCTGTTGGGCAGTAGTTCTCAATTCTGCTTCTTCTCTTTTTTCATCAACCATGTCCAGCGATTCGAGTAGGAGCTGCTCATTTTGCTTTTGATTGAAATTCTGCCTTCGGTGTGAGGGGACTTACAATTTAACATGAATCATTGCCTCTGAACCATACGCAAAGGTGAACGGAGTGTGGCCAGTTGCCGTTTTGTGTGTTGTCTTGTATGCCCATAGTGCGAGTGGAGGTTCGTCAACCCAATTTCCTTTTTCTTTTGTTCATTGCCTTTTGCTGGTGGATTTGACGATTTTATTTACTGCTTCCACTTGCCCGTTTGCTTGCGGATGAGCCACTGCGGAAAAGCTTTTTTCGATTCGGAAGCGCCTGCAGAAGTCTTTGAACTCGACACTTTCGAATTGAGTTCCATTGTCAATGATGATTTTTTGCGGCACACCAAACCTACAAATGATGTTTTTAGTAACAAAGTTAATAACTTTCTTTATGGTTATGGTGGCCAGCGGTTCCGCTTCGGCCCATTTTGCGAAATAATCTACAACAACTATAACATATTTGGCTCCTCCTTTAGCTATTGGAAGGACACCAATCAGATCGATCCCCCATATCACAAATGGCCATGGGCTGACCATCTGTGTGAGTTTTGTTGAAGGAGTTCTCTTAATTTTGCTGAATATTTGACAGCGATCACATCTCCTGGCGTGATCTGCAGCATCGCGATTTATTGTTGGCTAGAAGTATCCATATCGAAGGACTTTCTTTGCCAGTGTCTTCCCTCCAGTGTGGTCTCCGCACTCGCCTTCATATACTTCATTCAGGATTCGTCGTGCTTCATCATCAGTCACATACCTAAGAAGAGGGGTCGAGAATCCCCTTCGATAGAGTGTCCTATCCTATATCATGAACCGTTGCAGTTTTTGAAGGAGCTTCTTATGTTGATTTCGATCAATTGGTAGGGTTCCTGCAAGTAGATAGTCCTTTATCGGTGTCATCCCTGTATCCGGTT
Source organism: Allium fistulosum (assembly GCA_030737815.1). Taxonomy (NCBI): domain Eukaryota; kingdom Viridiplantae; phylum Streptophyta; class Magnoliopsida; order Asparagales; family Amaryllidaceae; genus Allium; species Allium fistulosum. Next base: position 59,468,250 of record CM060906.1, read on the forward strand.
CGACTGTGGTCTTTATAATCCAGTCTACGTCCATCTCATTTATGCTTGGGTTGGTTAGCGTTTCAACCGGGACCAATCCCAATGACTAGGCTTCTTCGGAGCTTGCCAGCTTGGCCAAATAATATGCCTTGGTGTTTTTCTCCCGTAGGATGTGAGTTATGGTGTAGTGCTCGATATTGCTTAACAGCTCTTGTACTTTGGATAGGTACGGGGTGAGATTTTCTCCACGTGCTTGGTACTCCCCTTTCACTTGACAAACGACCGGCTGGGAGTTGTATATGTGAATAAATTTTATCTCGAGTTCCTTCACAACCTTTAGTCCAACGATCAATGCTTCATACTCTGCTTCATTATTTGTTGCCGGGAATTCCAAGCGTAAAGCCTAGCTAATGGCTCGTCCTCGGGGGTTTCAAGCACTACTCCTGCTCCTGAACAGAAGTTGTTTGATGCACCGTCGACAAAGAGCTTCCATTGCGCATCTATTTCCGACTAGACTTCCTCATCGTCGTCCCTTACGGTAAATTCGACAATGAAATTGGCCAACGCTTGCCCATTGATTGCTTTTCTTAGATGGTATGTGATATCGTATTGGATCAACTCTATATTCCACTTGAGTAGTCGTCCGGAAGTTTTTGGCCGGTATAAAACTTGCTTCAGAGGCTGGTTAGTCAATACTTTAATCGGATGAGCCTGGAAGTATGGTCGTAATTTCCGATACGCTATCAGAAGGCAATGGTTAGCTTCTCCAGTTTTGGGTAATTCTTCTCAGCTCTGGTGAATCGTTTGCTGATGTAGTACACGGGTCGCTGGATTCTTGCTTCTTCCCACACAAGAGTAGCGCTCAGTGCGTGCGGGAAAACTGCTAAATAAACAAATAAGTCTTCTCCGTCGACTGGTTTCGATAAGATCAGGGGAGTTTCCATGTGTCGTAGCAATTCCTCGAAAGCTGTTTGACAAATTTCACTCCATTCAAAGTTTTTCTTTCCCTTCTTTAGCGGATCGAAGAATGGTACACACTTGTCTGTAGCTTTTGAGATGAATCAACTCAGTGCTTTGACTTTTCCATTCATGCTTTGAAGTTTCTTCTTATTTTTAGGGGCTTGGACTTCCCGTAACGCTGTTATTTGCTCTAGATTCACTTCGATGCCCCGGGCACTTACTATGAATCCCAAGAATTTTCCAGAGGCTACTCCGAAGTGGCACTTGAGTGGGTTAAGTTTCATTCCATACTTTCGAAGTATTTTGAACATTTCAGCGAGGTTGTCAAGATGGTTAGCGGCTACTTAGGATTTGACTAACATATCGTCCACGTAAACTTCCATAGTCTTCCCGGTCCGGCGTTTGAACATAGTATTCACTAGTCTTTGGTACATTGCCCCTGCATTTTTCAAACTGAATGGCGTTACTCGGTAGCAGTACAGTCCAAATCAGTGATGAAGCTGGTGTTCTCTTGGTCTGTTTCATGCATTAGGATCTGGTTATAGCTCGAGTACGCATACATAAACGACAACAGTTCGTGTTCCACCGTTCCATTCACCAGTTGATCAATCCTAGGGAGCGGGAAGCTATCCTTTGGACAAGCTTTGTTGAGGTCCAAGAAATCAATACAAGTTCGCCATTTTCCATTAGACTTCTTGACTAGGATTGGGTTCGATACCCATTCAGGGTAGGTTGCATCTTGAATGAAGCCGTTAGCCATCAGTTTATCTACTTCCTCTCTTAGTTTCTTGGACCATTCGGGGCCCAAGCTGCGCGTTTTTTGCTTCACCGGTGTGAATTTGGGGTCAATATTGAGAGTGTGGCAGGAAATTTCAGGTGATACCCCACACATATTGGAGTGTGTCCAAGCAAATACGTCCAAATTGGCACGGAGGAATTTGATTAGTTCTGACCGCATCTTGTTTCCAAGCTGCGACCCAATTTTCAGGACCCGTGTTGGGCCATCCATACAAACTGGGACAGACACCATCAATTCAGCCAGTGCTGCCTGATCCTCCCCTGAGCTCTTCTTTTTAGGGTCCAAAGCCTTGTCGAATTGGCTATGGTCCCTAAGCTAGGGGCGGTTCTGTAGTTGCTATTCGGAGGGTTCACGGATGTTGAGGGTTTTCTCCACATCCTTTCCTTTTTCCTTTCTTCTTGACTCATGCAATTCTGCTATGTAGCATTCCCAGGTGGCGCTTTGGTCTCCTTTCACAATTCTGATTCCGTGTTCTGTAGGGAACTTCATTGCAAGGCACCATTGGGCAAGTGCTATTCTAAAGTTGGCTAATGCGGGCCATTCCAAGAAGGCATTGTATGCTGACATTTCATCCATGATCACAAAATTATGAATGAGGGTAACCCTTCGCTCACCCTCTCCAAGCTCCACGGGTAGGTCAATTGTTCCCACCAGCTGTTTGGGTTTACCAGTAAACCTCTGAATCTTTGTTTGACACGCAGACACACTTTTCATGCAAATCTTCATATGATCAAAAGTGCGTTTAAAGGGAATGTTAATGGAGCTGCCACTGTCAACCAACACCTGCCGAACCACAACAAGTCCAATTCCTACCGTCACCACCATCGGATAAAGAGTTGGAGCTTCGTTCCCTTCGGTGTCCCAATTTTGAAACACAATATCGTCATTCAAGATCCTTTGCATCTTAACTGGAGTTTCGTCTTCCACAGCCAAACATGATTCCTTTGGAGCGTGCTTCAACGAACTAGCATATCACTCCATTCCCCCAACTTCTTTGTGCGGGATGTGGTCCCCCGGATATTGTTCCGATAATAAGCCTTTGGTCAGTTCGTTTTGACCCTTCTTCGCTAGTTCCAGCTTGATTCCTTTGTTCTCTTGGGTGCTGAGGAGTCTTAGATTGATCGAGGTTTTATGGTTGTTTTACATACTGCTGGAGTTTGTTATTCTGGATCAGTTCCTTAATGAGATTCTTTAGGTGGCGGCATTCGTGCATATTGTGGTCGTGTGTCTCGTGGAAGCGGCAGAACTTCCTTGAGCGCTTCTAGTTCTCGGTCGCCTCCTTTCTGGGTGGCTTTTTTCATTCCTCGGTTCCTTGAATTGTGAGAAAAATGTTTTCCAGTGCGTTGCTCAGGGGAGTGTAGCCTTCGGGCCTAAACCCTTTGAGCTTTTTATTACTGCCATTACCATTTTTCTTATTGGAGTTTTGACCTTTTCTCTTTGAATTCCTGTCTTTCCTAGTGGTTCCTTCAGCAGTTCGAGAAGTGTGCGCATTTTGATTCATTGCTTCATCGCTTTGCCGGCATTTGCTGGCCGCACACTAGTGGGCTTCCCTTCCAATTCCCGCGCTTCCTCCAACCTTAGGTACTGACTTGCTTTGCGATTGAAATCTATCCTGGTGGTAGGTTGCTTCATTTTAATCCACTTTTCAAATTCAGTTTCCAGGTGAATGGCACGAATTAATGTCATAAAAACCATGTCTTCGTTGGGGTTGCTTACTTCTGTCACCGCGGTGTTAAACCTGTTCATGAAAGACTTCAGTGATTCATTACGCCCTTGGAACAACCCGGGTAGGGACATGACACCTTTTGGCTGTGCAGTATGGAGTCTGAACTGATCAAGGAACCTTGTTACTAGTTGGTCAAAAGTAAAGATAGATCTTGGTGGAAGCCTAGTGAACCACATTGATGTAACCCCTTAGAGAAAGATAGGGAAGCATTTGCATCGAATAGCTTCAGAGGCATTTGCTCCGTCCATATACCAACTGTATTTGTATGAGTGAGGCTTCGGGTCCTTCATTCCATCATAGGATGAAATAGTTGGCATTGTGAACTTTTCTGGATATCTCTCGTTCAGGATTTCATCAGTGAAGGGAGTTCGGCTTGGCTAATATCCCCACTCATCATCTCTTATATCTTTACTCTCCTCGATTAATCATTTAACCATATCCGTTATGTATGCCTCTGATGTCTGGTAGTCTTGAGGATGGCGATCAATCACTGCGCCAAGTGTTTGACTTTGCAAACGGTCTTGGTGAGTGGGCTGAGGCCTAGGCACTCTTTTCTTCGGGATAGCCACTCTTGTAGGATCCCGTTGGCTTACAGTTGGTCTCACTGGAGTAGTTTGGGTTTCCTTGCTTATCGAATGCATTGGCATCTTCTTCCAATTTATTGTCTAGCTCTCCGTCCTCTGAGTCGGAAAGATCCATAGCTATGTCTTCTACGAGGGTCTTTGCCCCTTGACTCATATTCAGAATAGGTTGCCTTGTGGCATACATAGTACTTGCATTTCCATCCATGTTAAGTCCTGTTGTCACCCTCTTTTATGGATGTTTTCCATTTCTTCTATGTAGACCAGAAACAGAGGAATTCTCTTATTCCATAGCAGCCGCGGGTTCGGGCATAGTCCTTGGAGCGGGATTTGGCTGTAGGGTTAGGAGAGTGTTAAGCTTATCCATTAGAGCCTTTTGGCTACTCTCCATTTTTTGGTTGATCTCATCAACCATTTTATTTAACTCATTCTTGGCAACAACTTCATGCTAACTAGAGGAGGCAGGCGCCTGATTCCCAAAGTTAGCACCATTCACTTCAGTTGGTTGGGGACTAACATCTTCTCAAGCTACTACTGCCCCTATAGACCTTCCAGAGGCACTTCTTCTTCTTCCAGGAGCCATTGATTCCAGACAGTAGATTCTTCAAGCGAAGATTCAGGATCTAACTTCTGAACCGATGGGATCCAAAGTAGATAGCTAGATCTGGATCCTGAGTTCACCTTCTCAGTGAAAGCACCAAAATGTTGACCCAAAAAATGGATCGATGCCCTAGTTTGGATTTGAAAGCACCAGCCCTATCCTGACAGAGCAATATCACAGATCATAGATATAAAGAAAGAACGGTAAAAGAAAGTAGACAGAGAATTTTTATAGTGGTTCGGCTGTTAATGAAGCCTACGTCCACTTTATAGTTTTATTAAAGATTGATTGTTGTTACAAGAGATGTTTGATTACAAGGATTTGATTATCTTTAGCTAGATTGAATCCCAAGAGTTGGAATCCACTAGAGAATCACAGTGAATTCCTTTGGAGATTGTTGTGAGGGAGATAGAGAGTGAAGAATAATTCCAGTAGAGCTTCAGCAACCAGTTAGGGGGAGATCCAGTTTATGTTGCAGGTAGGATGGTATTTATATGGATCGGAGAGCTTCTGGGCCAGGTCACTCCATTGCCAGCTCGCAGATAGGTAGGAAACGACCCTGGGAAAGTTTGGCTCGCAAAACGAAGCTAAGCCATGGGTCGCTAGCGACCCATAGACTTGGCTCGTTTAGCGAGCCAAGGTCTTGGTCTCCTTTCGTAGTATTCTTTGGCTGTCTTGGCCTCCTTTCGTAGTATTCTTTGGCTGTCTTATTGGAAGGTTTATGGAGATGCATGGGTCACTGATGGTCCAACCACTTAGGAAATTTTCTGGAGTTTGGAATTGGAAATGTTTCCATAGCCTTTTATCGTAGTTGTTACGTTTTGATGGCAATTCACTAGCTGTTTACATTCAGCCGCTGATTAGACTAAGAGAATGCTGATCTCTCAGCTTCTCTCGGCTTCGTTGATCCCAGTCGTTGTCTTAGCCATATAGCTTGGCCCTTGTTGATCCCTTATCTCAGCTTTTCTAATTATGTCCTGAACCATCCTGTTTACACGAGGTTGTTCTGTTTTCTATTAGTTTCTACTGGGGTAAAAACCCGAAGAACAATTTCTTTACTAAAATTTGGAATTTAAACTAATGTTTTTTCATAAAATAATAACTTACTATATTTTTGAAATCAAGATATATATATACATTTACTTTTTTGTAAAATATTGTCAAGTTTAAAAACTTATTGTTAATGTTTTAAAATAAAAATTCTTATACTTAAAATAGATATTTTCTTTAAAGTAGGTATCAAAAGAATTTGAAAATTTGAAAATCAACTACTGCTTCTAAATAAAAAAAATAAAAAAATCAATAGCAAGCTCAAAATTCAAGAAGTAAAACAATTATGCAATCAAAGAGCAACATAATTTCAAAGAGCATACAATAGAACAAAGAAGGCATCAACACATTATACAGCAACTAATAATCAACTATACAAGAACCTATGCTTTAGCAACAACCTACGTTTTAAATATTTCAAGGTTTAGATGAAGGCAATAAAAATAAACAAGGATAGAATGATAGGGAACATATGTTAAATATACAAAAGCTTGTATGTCATATTTCAAGGCAATAGTACAAGTTACAAATGAACAAGTCAAGCCAGGGACAAAAAGAATCAAACAGATCCATTTTTAACTTAAACAATGCATACCCATATTTCAATGCTATAATGCAAGCTAAAATGAGCTGATATGGATAAAGGAAGAAAATAAAGTGCAACCACAAATTAGCATATGCAAGGATGTATTCATAATTCAAAGCAAAAGGACAGCTCAAAAGTGAACTAACAGGGACTAAATAATTATCAAAGCAAGATGCTTTGGTGTGTGATTTTCTTCAATGCAAAATGACAATAGATTGTACTCAATTAAACATTGCACAGAGATTAGGGAAACATGCATTTAATGCCAAAGCAAGGTTGAGTGATCATATTTTCAAGCAATTGGGTTATCAAATATATGCATTGATTTCAGAATTTTCTAACGAATAGTAACCCACATCTCAACAAAGCAATCATTCATTCATTAACAAATAAACTCAAAATAGGAATTCAATTTAGAGAATCAAAATCAAAGATATAGATGGGAGAGTGTTATAACTCACCTTCACTGATTGTAACCCAAACCTTCACTAAAACACTTCAGCCCGCCTTACGTTCGTGGTACACAAGTGGAGCCTCCTAAACACGCCTTCACCATCCCCAAACCGCCTCCAACAGTGCCCTGCCAAGCCCGAGTTCGAGCCCAAATCACCGCAATTTTCACATTCATATGACCTCCCCACGATCACACGCCATCTCCAGTTCGTTGCTTCCATGTGGTCGTGCCTTCAACCTCCAACGTCGGCCTTTAAATGCGCCGCCTCTTCTCCAGCTCGCTCGCGCGTTTTTTTTCTCGTTTTGATTTTTGATTTTGAATTTAGGCTAGGGCATAACAAATTATGAATGGGTTTGGCAAAAGTAATTGAACCATGCTGAGGGAGAGAGGTTAAGAAAGAGGAATGGGTTTGGGTTTAAATAAGCTTGGGCTTTTAATTTAATTCAATCAAAATTCCTTTTCTTTGTTTTGAATAGCTCTCTCATTCAATTATAAGTAAAACTTTAATTTATTTTAAATTGGTCTATATTTCATTTCACACAAGATGTTTCAATAACTACACAATTCCATTCTATATCGTTTCACTCTATTTAATTATCCATTGAATTGATATAAATAAACTTATTCATCTTCGTCATTTATCAATTTTAGCGAATATCGAATATTTTTTTCCATCTATTTCAATTATACAAACTATTTACACTTTAAAATATTTCATATTTATTAACACATTTTATTTGGATTTTAATATATTATCCAAAATGAAATTTATTAACTAATACAAATTTTACTATAATAAAAACTCTTTATTATAATAATCATCCAAACCGAATTCAAAAACTATTATTTTGATTAAATTTATAGAATATTACGGGCTTCAAAAGCATGGTTGTTACATTATATATGTGTATATATATAAGCAATATGCATAAGTGACTGAAACAAACTCAACTTAGATTTCTAAGATAAGTACATACATAGTGTATGTATATAATGATATCTGATATGTCAAACACTTGTATCATTTGGGATAATCTTTAAAATATATTATCTCTTAATTAATATTGCTATGAATTATTAAAGGTTGTAAGTCTTAAATATTGTTATCCTCTATCATTACATATTAGGTAGATGCATATGTGTTGGTTGTTGAGCATACTCAAGCCAAGGCTGCTATGAATAATACTATTTATTATGTCTCTAGACAGATAAGGATATTACTGGCATTTGTTGAGCAAACTTAAGGTGTGAGTAATTTATCCTTAGGTCATCATGAAATGATAGGTTAGAGTAAAATAATCTCTTATGGTTTGTTGAGTAAACTCAAGGTCATAATTGAGATTAAGGCAAGACCACATGGTTATGAGTTATATGTGATATAATCGATAAGGGTTATCTTCCACTTATAGGGTTATGACATGTTGAGCAAACTCAATGTCAGATCCCCAAGAAAAGTGGGCCCTAACACCCATTAGAGAAATCGACAGGTTTCTGTATTCCTCTTAGGGTTTTTAGAAATATAAAATCTAATGAAACATTACTAGATAAATGAAACGAAACATATTTAACAAATCTAATAATTATAAGAATACTGTAATATTATAATAACTACTATCAAGATACATTTGCTTTAATATAATCGATAAAACATTTATAAGTTTATCGATTAAAGTATATTTAATGAACTAAATTAAATATTGTAAAAGAAATGTATGTTCACCTAAAATAATTCTTTTGGCATGTTATCACTTCAAAGCCGCGATAACGTGCCAAGTGAACAGTCATTTAAACTTCTTATCTAGGAACATTTCAGTTTTAACTTACCTAATGATGTTTATTATCCATACGAGTATGGACTCTATAGGGAATATGAGAGTGTGGATATTTGATCAACGTCCGATCAATTACAATGGTTGTATGGTAAACAGTGTTATTTCATAATGTACGAGTTTCGAATAATTTTATTTGAATAGAGCAAGTAAAACTTATACAAGATCACATACTTAATATGATTTGGAAATAGTTCCAGACCTAGAACTAGAGATAGGCTCGATTAAATGAGATGTCAGTTTGGTCCACTTAATTAATTACAAGATTTGTTAAGGATGAACGATAATAATTGAACATTAGAATTAGGTCATGATCTTGTAGTTATGTTTTCTCTTAAAATTGTGACCTTCGGGAAATGAGATGGAAAGTTAAAGCGATAATAATAGCGTGGTTACTGTTGAGATGAATAGATGGCGAACGTCACCTCGGATTCATGAAGAGACATTGGAATTGGAATTATACTGATAATATAAGATGCCTGAAAGGAACAAGAAATGTGATTTTAAGTGCATATAAAAGATTGTCTTTAATGAGTTCTATCTCATAGAGGTTTTGGAAATTAGATTCAAAAACTCGATTATAAATTTGTTGCAATAAATGGGATAGAAGGCCTGTGGTAAAAGTGATAGAACTTAGCATTGTCGATGTTGTTATAATAGCAATAGAAACAGTAGGAGCTAATTGTATGAATTTTAACGATGGACATATCTAGGTTAGATTAGGCATTTCCAAGAATACCAATGTTATTTAAGGAATAATAACCATTTTCGATTTTGATCGAAAGTAAACATGGTTTATTTTATACATGATGCTAAATAAACTTGTGATGGTATGTCTTGATATTATCCATATTCCAAATTTTATGATGGGTTGACCAAAATAATATAAGCATCTAAATATTAAGTATAATTAATTTGGGAACTTTTGACTGTGTTCTAAATCATTGAGATATATTATAGTATGAAGAATGTCTCATAATTTTTGATTATGAATCATGATGAAATATGTCTCGAACGGTTAATAACAATGCTAATATTCAGTGGGATTATGACCAAAGCTGATACAACAGTGGTTGGTATGATGAAATATCTTGTTATGTCACCCTAAATTAGTTTAGTCCCGAGCAACAATGATTTTTGGAATATACCGATGAAGGAGCAATAGTCTGAAATATCAAATTCATTGTTGTAATGTATGAGATATAGACTTATGTATATTAATATATAGGATCAAATTTCTATAGTGTGGATAAAAGTTAAATTAAAGGTATGCAAAAGAGTTAAAACATTTCAATATGATCGAACAAGTTGAATATATTGGATACGAGTTCCAATAATACCTAAAATAAAAAATGAATCTATCTAATTATTACTCCTCCTTATGTTACAATGTGATGTATAAGGAGTTATCAACTAATAATTTTATTTCCATGAGTAAATTTGAGTTAAATATTTCTTAGGGATATGTACCTATTCGTAGATATACATATTAATTAGATATTCTCCAAAGCCAAGTTGGTAATTTTATATGTGATATGATATAGAAGAAATTGCATCTTAAATTATAGGATACATGTTTATTGACATAAATTTAGAACATATGTTGCGTAAGATTAATGTTAAATTTATTCACATAAGAATTATATAATCTTTTGTAAGCTTGTTCGATCACATTGAGAAATAAAAACTTTTTTTTGGAAATGGTACCTCTTAGCCAAGGAATTTAAATTTGATGAAATTAGTGGCATGTGGTTGACTTATACATGATCCAAGATAATAAGATGAAAATAAATGTTAGAAAATACAGAACTAGTCTAGCTTAATAATGGCATGATAAATTATAATGTCTACTAGAAAATCTCAAATGCCGAAAAGAGTGGATTAAAAGTCAATCCCTTCAGTTGCCTGCAAGCCATGGAGAGTGTAAACTTTTCCACTAGACATGGTGTTGATTAGGTCTGGAATGAAATCAATTATATCAACAAAATATGATTTTAAAAGTATATCCGAAGAGATATGATCCATCGGATGCAAAAAGTTGTAATTAGAAAGTTATAAAATTATTAAAAAAAAGTATTTGGGAAACTATTTGGTCAATTCAAGTGTTGAATTTGAGAATCAATTTCACTGATCACCTTGTTTAATTCCACTAGGAATTCACTCACAAGTTATTGAACTTTATTGATACGAATATTATATGTCTCCGAATCAGTAGGAGCGATAAAGAGCTTGTGTATTTGAGGCCAATTTTAATCTCAAATCTAACAACTAAAGGTTGGAACACATACTTTAATTTAAAGAATTGAAATGTTTAATCGAAGTCAAAATGCAATGGAAGCGCATCCTTATAATAAGAATAAAAACTATTAAAATCATTTCTAGAACATAAACCCATGACATGGTTATTTGCGATCAAAGATTTGATGTTAATGTTCCATATATGTGATATATTGGAAATCATAATACATAATACTTATATTAAAATAGTTTAATATAAATTCCAGATAAGAAATGTTCTTACAGAATGTGATATATGAGATAGTTACCTTATGCATTGCCGATAGGTTCCATTACATATGTTATGTACTGAATCCAATTTTCTTATGCATTTGATGCAGTATGTAAATGTAAGCCTAATCTAGGAATATTCACCAAGTGAAAGTTAAAGTGTTCTTTGATATTTATGAAATACCGAGAATTGCTTATAGAAATAGTAAAATCCTTGTAAATGATGTCATACTAAAACTTCATTGTGACATCAAGCATAGTTAAACAATCTTGAATTTAAAGTTCAACCATAACTAAGGTGAAGTTACAACAAATTCTAGTAGGTTGAGAGCATCACCTAGAATATTGTTTGTTGCATTAGAAATTGACACAATACCAAAGATGATCAAAAATGAAAGTAAATAGACAAAAAACGAACATAAATTATAAGAACACACAAACTATTATAGTGGTTCGACTTTAAATAAATGTTTACATCCACTTTAATTTTACTTTAAGTGGTTTGACATGAATATAAACAAGTTACAAGGTTTTTGATCTAAAAAATAATGTAAATTCAAGTTTGATAGCGATTCATGGCCAAACACAATTGTAAAGGAGAGATAGAAAACGAAGAGTACCAAAAGTCCTCTCCATGTTGCTCTAGTGTTGATATTAAGAGGCGAATCCATCCTCTAAATTCTCCAACTTATGGAAGAACAGGTAAGGTTTTAGATCCATGAGATTTGGAAGGAAGAACAAGTAATTTATAAAGACAATCATGTTGGTACCGACCATAATATGATTGGTACTGTAACAATCCACCCTTCGTAATACCCAAAAATCAACGTCTTATGACACCACTGGACTTTCAAATACCGAAAAGCCAGATTATTGGGGTGAACAAAACACCAAACCAAGACACAGACCAGATCTCTCAACGGAGTGATAACATATAATATACTGAATTTACCTGAACAGAATATGATGACAATATATATAAGAGACCGCACTAGTAGAAGAACTGATAAATAAATATCAATACAGAAAGTCGAGATACATCAACTCCCAACAACATGGAGTTTTGAATAAATATTTGATACAACGGTCTTATATACAAATAATAGGTCTATAACGTACTACTAAAATATCAAATATACATGTCCAAAATATCGATGCCACGCCTCCAAAATGCTCCAGCAGCGCAACCATGATAGCATATCCCCAAAAGCATCTGACTCCCAAACTACTCAATCGAGTGCTCCAGAGTTGTCATGACATAAACAGACAATGACAAAATGCGCGTGAGACATAAAGCTTGGTGTGAGGGGAACTATCTCAAAATATAATGTATATCAAAACTATATATAAATAAATAGGAGACAACTAAATCACAACCGGTTCTCTCCACAAACGTGCCTTTGGGGTAATCTGAACTGCCCATAAATAAGTACAGTAAACCCACCTCAAGAATAGGGAATCATAGCATAACTAGCTCTTCTCCTGCAATCAACGAGTCAACACAACTAATATAATGTGATCGCTATGTAATAATATGTTGTGATAAAGGAAATCGCAGTATATTAGTGTAAAAGTGATAAAAGTGTCATACTATAAGTCTACACTATGATACACACAAAGATACTATAGATCAACTAGTATACAACAAGCATAACAAATAAATGTAAGACAACTAAGAAATACAAATCAATGCCCATCATTACCAACGGGTGGAGTCAACTGTGGACATCTATCGCGATCTAATAGTTCTCTCTGAAAGTTCAAGATAAATAGAGTCAGCACCTCATCGCACTATAGAACCCGAGCCACATCCTCAAAATTGGGTCTCATATAGATTTTGTTTACGCCAAAATTGGTCACAAACCCCAGAAATAGTGAAATCACAAATGTATATATACAGATCCACAATATCCAAGCACATATATCTGATCCAGATAAAGTAGAGAATAAAAATGAAGAAAATAGTAAAATTAAAATGAGCAAGAAAGAAAAGAACACAGGGTTTATAGTGGTTCAGCTATCTCCGGCGTACGTCCACTTGGAATCAATCCTTTTATTCCTTTTGTATTGAGATTACAATTACAAGCCTTTGAATATCAATGAACAAAATAGCAGAGTTTTGGCGTAAAGAGCAGAAGAAGCCCCCTTTTAAGTTGCCATAGGACCGCTATTTATAGGTGTAGATCCAAAAATATCCACCACAATACCTAGAATACCTTTTCTCATGCGTACGTGGGCCCACCAGATCGATCCAGAGTGATTTGGGATCGATCCAAGTATAATTTGTTCGATCCAAATTGGCTCCAATCGAGTTGAGATCGATCATGGATGTTCTCGAGTGAATAAGAAAGCTCTTGTGAAAATCTCATAGCATTTGGACTTGTAGAATGAGAGTTATGATCGATCCAAGTTTGATAAAGCAAGTAGACTGGCGACTTCGTATCGATACATCCGTATCGATAGGCTTCGTATCCATACCCCATATCCATGCTTCTCACATCGATCCAAGTCTCACGCACAGATCCATGTTTCGTGCCTCATCCTTACCGCTTTTTTCGTATCGATCGATACAAACACGATCGATACAAAAATGGCTCATGGATCCTTTGTATCCATCCAACACAGCTGTCTCGAGTATGTCCTTCGTATCCATCATATTCCATTGCCTTACGTCCATCACTTCATACCGATCCAAGTCACGTTAATACACACACTATTCATATCAATCCAACCTTTGTCTCATCGTATCGATCCACACATGCCGCATTATTCGTATCCATCCTCTACATCCCTTCTTCGTATCGATCCACAAGTGTCCTGGTGAAGCACATGACTTCATATCCATCCAAATCCTGCTCCCTTCATATCGGTCCAAGCTTTGATCGATACGAAGCATGCCTTGCCGTATCCATTCAATCGATGCACGTTGCATCGATACGAAATCCATCGGTCCAAAGTAAGGTGCCAAGTGCATTTCCCTTATCCATATCCATATGGATCGATACGAAACCATCGATCCAGTGTAAATAGCCGAGTCCATCTCGATCGATACGAAAGTATCAATACGAACTAAATTTTCATGAACCTTGATCCATCCATAACTCGAGCATACGAACTCCGATTGACCTGAAATTTGAAATGTAGCCTCTCCAAACCTTTCATCGTTCCCTATCGGTCCCGTCTTGATTGGAACTCGGTCAAATTTTGACGGTATCGATTATAGCCATGTTTTCCTATCGATCTGCAAATCTTGATATCCATCCTTTTTTAGCCAATTTGTTCATATCCTGGCTTTTTCCAAAAGGCGGGGTAACATTTGCCCCCCAAAACATGCCTTGTGGTAAGAAGGCGTGTTTTGAATAGCTCAAAGTCCATATTCCATCCATAGCCATACCACCCGATCCATAATCCAATCCATTGCCAAGCCATTCTATCCAAGTTCCATATCCATATCCTTATCCAAATCCGCGACTGCTCTGAGTCGATATCCAATTCCAAATCCAGTAACCAAATCCCGAGCCAGTTCCATAGCCATCTGAACCCGTCAACCGAGTCTTAATCCATCCGTATCCAATGACCAATAACCGAATCCATGACTTCTCCGGGTCATTCTATCCTGTTCCGGCCTCAACTCTCCGGTCAAGGACCTATATTCTCCGACCTCGACTCTCCGGTCGAGGACTTGTATATTCTTCGGCCTTGACTCTCCGATCGAGGACTTTTATATTCTTCGGCCTCGACTCTCCGTTCGAGGACTTTTATACTGTGTTCGAGTCCATTCCATCGCTCTCTGGCGAAGGGACTCGTAACTTGCGATCACTACTCCGTCTCTCCGGTCGGGACCGTAATCGCGTGACCTGTATTATTTATTACATTAATCCAAATCCAATCATCACAAAGTGCACTCAACAAAATAAAAGTCTGTACAACTAGGAAAAACTAAATAGATGTCCATACAACCAAGGAAGAAACCAAAGTTTGCAGAAAAACAGGAAACAGAAAGAAAACAAGATTTCATAGACTCGAGCGTCACGGTTTATCATCATCTCAGAGCATGCCTAGGGACCGTCCTCGATCCCATACATGTGTAAGTGACTTAGCCATATTACTTCTAGGTCTATTACTTATTCCATGCCACAAATCCAATCAGTTGATAATAAGATGACGACGAAGCCTAGCTCCAGCGCTATCTTCGTTCGAGGTGGACGGTGGTTGCTCCTGTTCCACTGCCACGGCTCGATTCCTTATGTATTGCTGCAAATGACCATTCCTCACATGCTCCTCAACGATATCCTTCAAATGCCTGTAGTCGTTCGTGTTGTGCCTATCCAGCTCATGGAATAGGCAATGCTTTCCCAATGCCTGCTCATATTCAGAAGGTTCCCTTTTTGCCGACCTTCGATACTGGAGGTGCTCTCGAGTATCCAAGTAAATTCTTTCCAGAGTTTCAGTTAAATCTGTGTAAGAAGAAAATTTGACTCCCTCCATGGCCTTTTCAAAGTGCTACCATTATCATTTGTTTTCGTTTTGCCTCCATCATCCTTGTTTGAATCCTTCCTGGGTGGACCTCCACCTTTTACAGCATATACTTCAGCCTCTCTCCCCTCTCTTTCTGCCTTTGTATCTTCCTGTCGTAAAAATCTTTCCGCTTCATGGTAAAATTCTTCGAGATCCATCGGTGGATCCCGCTCCAGCGATATTTTGAAATCTGAATCATCCGCAATTCCTGAGATTGCTGCCATCAAAACCATCGATGGATCAGGCCAATCCACCGAAGCCACCACCGCATTGAATCTGGTTAAGAAGTCCCTAAGCGACTCTCCCTTCCATTGTTTCATCGATGTCAAAGTCATCACGTTTTTGGGTCTGACTATGTGGACCCGAAATTGCCTCATAAACCTCTCAATCAGCTCCATCCATGCGCCAATAAAACCACTCTCCAGCTGTCTGAACCATAATGTTGCTATATCCATCAAATACAAAGAGAAGCACCACGTCATGACTTCCTCTGATGCTCCCAACACTTCCATGTGTCTCATGTACCTTGTCAAATGAACAGCAGGATCCGTTCTCCCATCGTACATCTCCAGCGTTGGTAGTCTGAAATCCGGTGGGTTCCTAGCTTGCCTGATCGTAGGAGCAAAGGGACACCTATTCACATCCTCCAAGTTTCTATTAACAAATCCTCCCCTCACAGCCCGTTTGATCATGTCTGCTAATCTGTCGTTGTCATCAAATGGTAGCCTTTGACTGTTATCTCCAACCCGCCCCCTGAGTCCGCGAGGGAATTGTGAAGCCGGTCCTTCTGGATGAGCGTCCATATCCCGATCAACTCCAAACTGCACAGCGCCGCCTGGTATCATTCCTGGAATTGAGCCAACATGATTCGGGGGTATGCCCTCGAGTACAGGAGTTGCCCTCCATGGTCCTGCTCTGTCCTGCATCCTTTTTGCTGCGTTTTCTCGGTCCTAATTCTGTACTGCCTCTGCTTCTGCTGCTCCAGCTTCGTGGATCTAAACTCCAACAGCTCTAGCTGTTCCTGCCTGTCCAAACTGTTTGAGAAGGTTCTGCATCATTTCCTCCTGCCTTTTCAGCATCGTTTCCACCTCGTCTCTAGTGATGAAGATTGAGGCTTGATTAGCTCCAAAGGAAGCCTCCTGACTTCCTTCATGCTGACTCTTTTCCGTTCTCTGTCTCCTTGTTGATTGCTTGGCCATGGTTCCTTCTAGATATGATCCTTTAGCTTTCCAAATCTGAACTCCAAGTCTAGTGTAGCGAGTACTAGTCCTTCTTAGTGAAAGCACCAAAATGTTTGCACTAAAATTGGCCGCAAACCTCAAAAATAGTGAAAGCACCAATGTATATATACAGATCCACAATATCCAAGCACAGATCTCAGATCCAGATAAAGTAGAGAGTAAAAATGAAGAAAATAGTAAAATTAAAACGAGCAAGAAAGAAAAGAACACATGGTTTATAATGGTTCGGCTATCTCCGGCCTACGTCCACTTTAAATCAATCCTTTTATTCCTTTTGTATTGAGATTACAATTACAAGCCTTTGAATATCAATGAACAAAATAGCAGAGTTTTGGCGTAAAGAGCAGAATAAGCCCCCCTTTTAGTTGCCATAGGAACGCTATTTATAGGTGTAGATCCGAAAATATCCACCCCAAAACCTGGAATACCTTTTCTCATGCGCAGGTGGGCCCACCAGATCAATCCAGAGTGATTTGGGATCGATGCAAGTATAATTCGTATCGATCCAAATTGGCTCCAATCGAGTTGAGATCGATCATGGACGTTCTCGAGTGAACAAGAAAGCTCTTGTGAAAATTTCATAGCATTTGGACTTGTAGAATGAAAGTTATGATCGATCCAAGTTTGAATAAGCAAGTAGGCTGGCGACTTCGTATCGATACATTCGTATCGATAGGCTTCGTATCCATACCCCGTATCCATGCTTCTTACATCGATCCGAGTCTCACGCATAGATCCATGTTTCATGCCTCCTCCTGATCGCTTCCTTCGCATCGATCGATATGAACACGATCGATACGAAAATGGCTCCTGGATCCTTCGTATCCATCCAACACAGCTGTCCCGAGTATGTCCTTCGTATCCATCATATTCCATTGCCTTATGTCCATCACTTCGTACCGATCCAAGTCACATTAATACCCACACTGTTCGTATCGATCCAACCTTTGTTTCTTCGTTTCGATCCACACATGCTGCATTCTTCATATCCATCCTCCACATACCTTCTTCGTATCGATCCTCAAGTGTCTTGGTGAAGCACATGACTTCGTATCCATCCAAATTCTGCTCCCTTCGTATTGATCCAAGCTTTGATCGATACGAAGCATGCCTTGCCGTATCCATTCAATCGATGCGCGTTGCATCGATACGAAATCCATCGGTCCAAAGTGAGGTGCCAAGTGTATTTCCCTTACTCATATCCATATGGATTGATACGAAACCATCGATCCAGTGTAAATAGCCGAGTCCATCTCGGTCGATACGAAAGTATCGATACAAACTGAATTTTCATGAACCTTGATCCATCCATAACTCGAGCATACGAACTCCGATTGACCTGAAATTTGAAATGTAGCCTCTCCAAACCTTGTTCATCGTTCCTTATCGATCCCATCTTGATTGGAGCTTGGTTAAATTTTGACGGTATCGATCATAACCATGTTTTCCTATCAATATCCAAACCTTGATATCCATCCCTTTTTAGCCAATTTGTTGATATCCTGGATTTGTCCAAAAGGCAGGGTAACAGATCTCACTGTCCTCCATAATATGCATAAGTGATGATCTATTGTATATACTTTAAACCTAGTCCCAATAGTAAATAGAATCACCATAACTCTATGATGAGCATAAGTGTTATTCATTCTATTCTAAATACCTAGGACCATTGCAGATCACATAGTACCCCCTATAATGAGCATAAATATTCTATGATCCCATAGTAGATGATTGTCATCATCCCCTTCTAGGACATCAATGATTTCTCAAATAACTTATGTATGCCTCTCATAAAAAAGAGAACGACGGTTGTGCCTCATGTAATACGCTATTGGGACCACAAAGGAACATTAATGCATTATACACACACACACACATATATGCACACGTCAAATATATCATCGCATAATCAAATATGTCTATCATAAACGAAGACCGATATCTCGTCATCGTCTATCTACACAGACGACCTCCATTTTAAGACCCGTAATCGGTATGCCCATTAATATAAGGCCAATACCATTCATCAAACATATCTACAACAAATTCAAATCCAAGTGGCATGGACAAACTTCGCTCAATCGTACACGCTCACCAAACGTGATCGTGTAACCAATCATTACATTGATACCATATTCGATCATTATTGACTGCACATGTATAACTACCCATTGCATCTGAATCCCTAGTTTCTCCTTGCATCCCACTTTTTTGAGTAGTCTGAAACCATCCCGAAGTCATGCCGAAGCCTCGCATCACTCTTTATTTGGATCTAGGAAGAATTCCTCATCGAATTACACCTTGCATGGGCTTTACTGCCCAAGCAAGTTCACCATCGGTCGACCAATGGTCTAGCACCGGAAGACCGATGGTTGCCATTTCCTAGACAGTAAATCCCTAATAGGTAGCCTTCACATTGTCGATTCGAGTCCCGTCTTCTCCATTGCTTCGACCGATGACTCGTCTAGCTCCCATAGCCTACCTTCGCCACATCAAATCTCCTCTGAAGTCCATTTGTGGATATTTTAGAAGTGGTTTCTTAAGTATTCAAAAAGAGATTTTAATATGAAAAACCACTCTTATACGCATAGAGTTTCGTAGGGCAATTCTTTCGACCAGGTCTCCTCTGACACACCAAAACGAACACAACTGACCTTCTAGCATCACATGATGCTCACACGTGTGTTGATACACTTACTTATGCACACATATGCACATATGTGTACGCAAACGATAGGTGATCGATCTATGGTGCTTGGAATAAGCTTTTGGCATCAAGAATTTGAAGTAGGAGGAAGTTGAAGTTTATCTAGGGAGATTCTATGAATCGGTACTGATCCAAGGGAATGGATTGGTACCGATCCATCGAAGTAATGGATCGATTTTTGGATCTTTTGGAATAGCTTTGTTTTTATCTCGTTATCTTGATTGTACATAGTTTTTGGACTTTATGGATATCCCTCTGGACCTTCTATCTCGATAGCTTTCAAGTTTGAATCATCAAGTCTGTCTAGATGCTGCCTGGTCAAAAGGTTGGATAACAGTACTGCTCATATGTTGCTTTTACCATTAAAATACATGAATGTATTTGATATATTCATTATATTATATACAAATTTGAATTAAATTTAAAATTCCCTTTTACCAAATAAAATAAAATATGATTTTATTTAAAATTTCATTAGATTAGATCTAATTTACATTTAGACTACATAGGCCCAATAAGAACCCAAAAGGTTTGAAATTTACCCTACAACATAACTACAGACTGGCCTTGTACCAACAGCCATGCCGCTAGTTGTGTATGAACTGCTTAGGTGTACTTGAACATAGTTTATTAGGCTTTATGTGTCATGCTTTGTGCAGTTCCTTTTGTAATGAGGTTGTGACCAATCTTGCCTTCTCATTTTACATGTGCAGTTTGTTTACTTCGTACGCCTGAATTCTGGATCTGCACCACATATATTTATAGGAGAAAAATGTATGCAACATATATAATATAAGCATTAATTTAAATTACAAAAGTTATAAGTAAATTAACCTTATATGTATAAGTAATATGCAAAAGTGACGGTAGCATACCCAACTTAGATTTCTGAGATAAATACATACATAGTGTATGTATATAATGATGGCTGATATGTCAGATACTTATATCATCTGGGATAATCTTTAAGAATATATTATCTCTTAAATCGATATTGCTCCTAATTATTAAAGGTTATGAATCTTAAATATTGTTACCCTCTATCATTTACATATTAGTTGGATTACTTGCATACGTGTTGGTTGTTGAGCGAACTAAAGCTAAGGCTGCTAGGAATAGTACTATTTATTATGTCTCTAGATGGATAAGGATATTACCAGCATTTGTTGAGCAAACTCAAGGTGTAAGTAATTTATCCTTAGGTCATCGCGAAATGGTTGGTCAGAGTGAATAAACTCTTATA
This sequence comes from Allium fistulosum, assembly GCA_030737815.1. Taxonomy (NCBI): domain Eukaryota; kingdom Viridiplantae; phylum Streptophyta; class Magnoliopsida; order Asparagales; family Amaryllidaceae; genus Allium; species Allium fistulosum. The sequence goes on from CM060906.1 coordinate 59,489,032, forward strand.
GCTTGTTGTGTAAACTCAAGGTCATAATTGAGATTAGGGCAAGACTACATAGATATGAGTTATATATGATATAACCGATAAGGGTTAATTATCTGCCACTTATGGAGTTATGGCTTGTTGAGCAAAACTTAATGTTGGATCCCTAAGATAACTGGATCCTAACACCCATTGGAGAAATCAAAAGGTTTTTGTATTTCTCTTAGGGTTTCGAGAAATATAAAATCTAATGAAACAGTATTAGATAAATGAAATGAAACACATTTAACCAATCTAATAAGTATAAGAATACATGTAATATTATAATAACTAATAACAAGATAAATTTGCATTAATATAATCGAAAAACATTTATAAGTTTATTGATTAAAGTATATTTAATAAACTAAATTACAGATTGTAAAAGAAATGTATATTCACCTAAGTAAATCTTTTGACATGTTATCACTTCAAAGCCACGATAACGCGCTAAGTGAAAAGCCATTTAAACTTCCAATCTAGGAACATTTCAATTTTAACTTACCTAATGATGTTTATTATACATACGAGTATGGACTCTATAGGTAATATGAGAGTGTGGATATTTGGTCAACATTTGATCACATATAATGGTTGTATGGTAAACAATATGTTATTTCATAATGTACGAGTTTTGTATAATTGTATTTGAATAGAGCAAGTAAAACTTATACAAGATCACATACTTTATATGATTTGGAAATCGTTCTAGACCTTGAACTAGAGATGTGCTCGATTAAATGTGATGTCAGTTTGGTCCACTTAATTAATTGGAAGATCAATGTCCTTAACTTGAACTACAAGAAAAATGTATTTTTATAACGCCAATAGATAATGCTTTATTTTATGGCGTTATTGTACATCTTAATTTTTTGGATCTAGAGGGTAAATTGGTCGTGTAACGCATACTAAGGCGCACTTTATTTTCGTGGCCGCCAATTTTTCTAAATATTTCCCCCTATTCTTTGTCTCAAAAACCCTAATCAGGCAATAAATTCGACACTAAAAAAATAGGATTGAACGCTCGCTTGCGGTTGACAACGGTGAAGGGAAGGTGACAGAACCATGGCGATAGGAGGAAGCGCGGCTTGGTTGACTCATGCACGATGAAGAGAGCGGCAGAGATTGTCCGTGCGAGACGAGTTGATGGCGGCTGAGGTTTTATGCCACTTAATTTTTTAATGATTCTAACAGTTTACTACACATCAAATTATCTCCGTAATTTGATTTTTAAATTCAATTGGAGTCATTATAAAATAAAACTCATATTTTCATCTTTATGCCTATGTTTTGATTTGTATTTACAATTAAGAAGTCTAAATTATATATATTATTATTGATTCTAGATTAAATTATAGTTTTACTATATGCTTTTTTATCTCAAAGTTTGCTATGTTTTGCTCTTTTGTTCCCAAACTATATTTGTATTTAGAATGGAAAATTTTGTTTAGAAAATGAGATGATCTAAAAACCTTTGTTTGCTCGTACAAAACTAGTAGGAGTCATGACTGTGTTTTGTGAAGAACTGGATGCTTAAACTCATTTTCTAATAATTAGAATAAGCTTAGGTGCCATTTTAACATACTTGTTAATTATCATTCTATTTTAAAACAAGGTCGAACAAAATATTTCAATCTATTCCCTACCTGATCAACTAAAGAAACAAATATAACATTAATTGTTCTTCGATCGTATGTGCGCGCAATTACTAGAAATGGTTGAGAAAAACGAGCTGAATAGATCGGTGTTGACTCTTCTAGATGAAAATATAGCAAGTGCTATGAAGAATGATCAGGTTAGAAGATTTATAATCTGAAGCAGTAACCATATAATTTATCACTTTTTGCGCGTTACATTGTTTACATTCAAAATTGAATTCCCAGAAAGAAGCTGCAGCTTTTATGGAGGATGTTCGTTCCATGATACTAAAGTGTATCACAGTCTGATACAAAGGGGTTTTCTTCTTTTCTTACCATTTTGTTTTTGATTAGGCTGTAAAATTGATTGGTCTGACTTTAGTTTTATGCCACCACACTAAAATAGGCTTTCCTTTTTATATTTATTTGAATATTTTTTATAAAAGCCTTTGATAGTCCATCATCAATCTAATGGGAGGGAGCTTACAGCTACATCAAGATTACATAATTGGTAAAACATACCAGTCTTAACTAGTTTTATATAAAACATAAGATAGCTAAGTATTATAAAAATTAACTAAACTTATATATATATAATAATAGTAGTAGTAGTAAAATTAACTAAGTTTATAAATTAACTAAATTTATACACTTATAATAATAATAATAAATTATAAAATATTAAGAAAGTTAACCAAGTATAATAAAAATTAACTGGATTTATATATATATATAAAATAAAATCAAGTAAGTTTGTAAAAATTAATGATAAGTTTTATAAAAATTAAATAATTTTATAATAATAATAATAATAATAAATATTAACCAAGTTATCTAAGTTTTATAAAAGTTAACTAAATTTATATAATAATGAAAAAAAACTAAGATTATAAAAATTAACTTCGTTTATTAAGTTATATAAAAATTAAATAAGCACGTAAAAATTAACTAAGTTGATAATAACAATAATGATTTCCATAACTTCTCGATGAAGACATCTTAATTTTCAGTTCTCAAATCTTAAAAACATAAATTACTATGAGCCTTAGGATGATGTGATGCGATCCAAGATGGAAATGGATTATCAGTTAACAATTTCTAGTCCACCAAAATGCACCTGTAATATTTCGGTTTTAGTTTTTTTTCCATCTATTAAACTGTAAAATGTTGTTAAACTATTCTATAGGTGCATATTAGGTAAAACAAACAAGGCATTTTAGTTGGTTACTTCTTATTTTTATTCTTTTCTAATGATTTGTATTATTTATTCTAAAATTTTAATATGACACTTACTAATATAGGCAAAAATTTTGCTTGATGCCATGCCTGCTTCAGATAAGTCATTCAGTAGGCTATTAGGTGAAGCTCCCTTTTTGCTAGTATCTATGTTTAAATTATTAAAAGATCTTAGTCAGTTATGTGATTATGAGAAACACACAAAAGATAATAGGGAGGTAGACCGTATTTCTCAAGGCCTCAGTGCAGTGTTTTAAATCTCGGATTTTGGCCAATATCTCGGGAAAATATCTCGGCTATCTCGGGCGATATTTAAAACACTTATAACTAAATAGGCTGCCAAATCTCGGATTTTGGCTGATATCTCGGATTTTTCATCTCGGCCATCTCGGGGAGATTTAAAAGCCTGCCTCAGTGCACTACGGAGCCTAATTCTTCGAAGACCAAATTATAGACAGGCATGCTTGGATATTACATTGAAGGTAACATTCTTGCTCCCAGTTTTGCACATTTAGTAATTTTTCTTAATTTCTAAAAACAGTATGTAGAAAGCTCAAGTCAGGCTGTTGATGTTTATGTACAAATTGTAGAATAGTTTCCTAAATATCTCATTCCACTTTCGAAGACTCAAAGTATCACAGCCCGCTTTCTCTCTCTCTCTCTCTGTTCTTTTACACATAGGGAACAAGCGTTGTAGATAGTTCGGTGTAAGTGTTCATATAGTTGAACATGCTTCTACATGCATATTTGTGTTGTACATCAGCAAAATGCTTTCATCTTTCATGTCATTTACTGATTTGATGCTTCAAAACAATAATTTATTTTAATTTTTATTTCTGCTTGCATCAACATCTTTTTAAGTATGCCTCTTGAATCTATACGGTGAGAAATAGTGCCTTGCTAGTCCATTCGAGTTATTTATTTAAAGGGTGATTAAAGTGATCAAGGCTATTAAACTCTACAAGCCACCCATTTGACAAAGTGTAGTATTTGCCAGAAATCAAACTTGGTGGCTTGTTTAGAAATGGCTTTATGAATAAATAAGATAATTTAGAAAGGGTGGTTCAGCTAAATACGTGAATAAAAGAGGGATATTAGAGAAAATTGGTTCAGACATTGAATATATAAAGACTAAACTAAACATGACCTAACAACCAAGAAACATGAAAAGAGAGAGAGATAGCGTGCACGCACACACAAATGTGCGTGCGCGCACGCGTGTGTGTGTAGATTACCGTGATGGCAGTGTCTTCAAAAAAGGAAAATTGTCCTTATATTGTTAAATTATACTTGCTTCCGCTTTATCGATTGATGTAAAAGCATTAGCACTGTGTTGTTAAGTGGCTGTCTTGTAGAATTTAATAAGTCACTTATTTAAAAGTAAGTTCTTACGAAGTTTGTCTGAATACCATTTTATCTTTTGGAAGCGATTCATTCCTTAAATGCGAAAATCATCTTCATCTCAAATAAAATACACTAACCCTTCTTTGAATCAAATTTCACCTTATATTTGTATTGGTATTTATAGTAGAGTGCAGCCTTTTCAAGTTTAGGATAATACTTATGCATTTAAGCAGAAAATGAATATGAATTCCTATTTTAACCTATATATCTTACTAAAAGAAGTTTCAAGCAGTGTATTTAGAGTTTGTGGTAAAACAAAAATGGATCTTCCTTTCCTTGGAGAAGCGAGTATATTGTCTATTGTTTTTTCCCTTTAGCGCTATATTTGCTACATTTTGGACTGCACATCAAGATGCTTCATATGCATGGCTTATCCAAGGTTTACTTATAAGCTGTATGCTTGCTTCTATTCTTTATTCGTCTAAATTTTTGTTAGCAATAAGCTGAGCTTATTTTCATCTACTGAGATAATTTGAACAATCTGCATTCCCAGTTTAACATTATCATTTTTCAAGTGCAGATTCCTTTAGCAAAAGTAAGATTGTTCTAGGTCATGTTGATGGTTAGATTAACCTTTCTTTCATTTTCAGGGTATGAACTTAATCAGGATTACGAGTTGATAAGTTACCAAATATCAAGGTAATATGTAGTGAAGCTAATTATAAACTGGTAAACTTAGTGGATATGCTTGAAATTTTATACGTTCCTTTTCAAGTTTCTACTGCTTTGCTTTGCTGTGCCTTCTTCTATGATATTTTCTAGGTTTTCATTTCACCTTTCATTTTCAAAAGTAGCGTAATGGTTGAAGTAAGCATGTGATTGCCTTCTCCTGATGGATTAGGCTAACTACTCAGTATGCAATTGCCTTCTCTTGATGGATTTATAGATACTTCATCTGCTTCCCAAGTATATCACTAATTTCCTACTGAAACTATTACCTTCGCATTGTATCACTTTTTTTATTGTTAGCCACTTCAGACATTTGATTATTAGTTTAATCGGTATATTTTTCAAATATAACCTAAAGAAAATATTTTTTTGAATACAACCTAAACCAATCTATTACAAATAAAGTAAGATTGTTCATTGTACTTTTTATTATGAAATCATGATCATGACATCAATTTTATTACATATAAATTTTGTTAACTTTGGTACCCAATTTCTCTATAATATTGTTTTGTTTATTTTGAATTTTATTTACGATAAATTAAGTGAATGCATCACTCATTAAAATCAAAATTAGTGATGTTTCAATGAAAACCAATTGAGTTTTCTACTGTATATAGTTATTATTTTTATAGTTATTATGTATAATTTTTATTTATATCAAATTATGTGGTGACCACTTATTTTCATCCAAGCTCTACGTGGAGTCTATGGACATTCTTTATGCTCCCACCTTACCTCTCTAATTTTAGCTGATTAGAGTCCTTCGATGAGAAAATATAGATGACTAAGATATTATTGTTGTTTGCTTGCATAATTTGTCAGAAAAATGATTGTGTAACCCTCTGTGTTATGACAAAGTTAATCCCATATTTACCTCTTCACTATATTTTATTCGAATTGCAGTTCATGGGCACAAATGTAATTGATTGTTTCATAACAAGGAAACTCTCTATGTTATGACACAGACTCAGATTTTTCCTTTGTTTTCTATCTCCACTTGCATTCAAGTAGATTTTCGTTTAAGTTGCAAGGTTGTTTACAAAGCTGTAAAAGCTTTTTGTTGAATTTTTTCTATATTAGTGTAGATTGATTATAGTAACATAAGTATTCAGATTGTTATGTCTGGTTGCAAGTACAATCATTGTTATGTTTAAGCAATATGACTTAGAGATTTGTATTGAGTTATGGCTGGATAGCAACTAAACCAAATGAATGCATAAACGTCCTTAATATTTTCACTAGAATGCAGTTTCACAGATTTTCTTCTTCTTTTTCCAAGTGCTATCTTAGTTATTAGTATGTAATAATAAAAACACAAGGGTAACTCATTCTTAGTCGAGATTTGAAAGATACAAAAACCAGTAACAGTGGTATAATAGTGTTGGATACGCAGTCAATTGTCTTTTCTTATTTTGTATACTTGGTAAAATTAGTACTAATTCTCATCAATATTGATTTAACAGCATACAACTTGGATGAAAAATATAGGCAAATACAGTCAATTGTCTTGTTTTAAAAATTAAGGCAGATATAGTATATTTAAAATATAGGTAGGAAGAAACTAATGATATTTACACTATAATACAATACAACTACATGGGTAACGCATTCTTAGTCAAGATTTATAAAAAAGAAAAAAACCAATAACATTGATATGACAAAGTGGATACATAGTCAATCATCTTGTCTTGCTTTGTGTACATAGTAAAAACTCGATACTAATTCTCATCAACATTAATAGAGTTACTTATGAATTTTGTTACATTTCTAGAAAATTGTATAGTATATTTTGATTTTTTTTTCTATTTTGTTTGCAATTGTCCTATGGTAATACTCTAGTAATACTCTTTCCATAAAGCACTCATTATGTATTTCATTTTCTTATTTGATACCTTTTTGTTCGATAATACTTGCTGACAAATTTGTCTTTTGTTAATAGAGTGGGTACAAATTTAGTATAAGGTTTAATGCTTTAGTAATCTTTTTCTCCTTAGTTTTGGAGCTTGAGTACTCTTTCTTTCCGTGTTTCTCCTTAGTTATATGTTGATGGAAAAAGATTGAGTCCATTTACACAGGTAAATGGATAATTCAATATTCTCAACTATTTTTAATTTCAAGAAATAAATATATTTGTGTCATGGATGTATTGATGTCTGAAATCTGAAATCGATTAATAAAATTAACAATGTTTGGTTAGTAACCAACAGAATCTACACTACTGGTCACTGATAAAATTGATTAACAAAACTGATAAACTAACAATGAGTAAAAAATGAACCTTTGGAATTTAAGAAGATAGGAAAATTTCACCTTTCCATAAAAGTTATTTTCCCTTTAAATGGAGGAGGCAATGTACGCAAGGAGATAGATGTTGGATCAAGATAGGAGATAGAGGGTCTAGAGCATCTGATTGAAGTTTGTGCACCCCTTTCCATTGTAAATTAGATATTTTCAAATTATTGGAAATCCCATATTCATTTGTGTATTTACAATTTTAGTAGAGATTGGTAACAACAATGTTTCATACCATATAATAGAGGTTCTATTTCTATCTATTACTTTGGTCCTTGAGCTAGTAATAAATTTTTAGTCTATTCTCCAAAAAGAAAGGCACGTATCTTTGAAGTCAAACTCCTCACTTTTCGTTGTATTTTTTGTCCCGAAGATGTTAGTGGTATATAAACATTACTTAGTAAATAACGCCTATGGTTGAAATACAAATGTCTTCATTTGGTCTATAGCCATCGACTTGTTGACTACATCAACTACTATTTTTATTTAGCAATTTTATGAATGTTGCTAGGGTTATATGGTATTGCATAGGCCATGGGCATTTATACAATGGTTGGAAAAAGCAAATATCGAGGAAGAGTAAGTATCATTGTTTCATTAATTTATTTCTCTATTACATTTTATTTTATTTATTCAAAGCAGAAATTCTTGCATTTTAATTACAGATATATATTAATGGCAGAACCGGACCATATATTTGTGAAGCCTTTGCCAAACTTATCCAGAGATGGTAATCCAGCTACATACCCATTTTCTTACATGAATTCCATGGAGTATGAAAAAATTATAAGAAGACATTATCCAGAAGACAAGGGTCCAATCACTGATGTTGAACCCATTGGCATCTCTCTTGTATTTATCAACACGGTATGTAACATTAGTATGGTGCTGTCAATTTGTGTAATTTTTTCTCAAGATTCAGAGTAATTTCACTCTCAAATTCATGTAGAATTTCACTATTCTATTTACTTTAAAACTCACACTACTGTGCTGCTATTTTTCCATAACGTGTGTTCAAAAAGGATTGGTTGTCCTTCAGAATCATAAATTTGAATTGAGTGAATAATTGCATGAGAGAATGATAAGGTTTAAACCATGTCAGTTAAATTATTCACTAAAAAGTGAACCCCATCAAAAGATGTCTGTTTTTCATATTGATGTTAATAGTGGTAGATAAATTTCCTTTTAATCCACAGTACATGCTCAAAAGAATTGCTCCAACTTGGATGAATGTCTCGTTACAAATGAAACATGATCCGGAAGCGGATAAAGAACTTGGTCGATTAATAATTTAACTAAGATTTATAGAAATTAACTAAATTTTGAATAATAATAATATATTATAAAAATTTATAAAAATTAACCAATTTTATAACAATATTAATAGTAATAATTCATTGAATGCTTATGATATGATAAATCACTAAATTGATAATATAATAATTTCACTTGAATTTAGGTGAGGAGATGGTTGTATTTAGGTGACAGTTGCATGGCAGTTTGAGGAATGGCGTGGGTATGCAGGCACAGTTAAATGAATTGAAGTGGAAGAGGAAATATGTGTATGAAGTGGAGTATGTGTGTATGTAGTTAAGTGAATTGAAGTGGAAGGCAGTTAAAGTCGTAGCGGTGATTGGTAGAGCTGGTAATGAGAGGTTGTAGGATGTAGGAGGGTATTTGATGGTCAGAGAATGTTGGTAGAGGGGTTTTGGGTGTGCAGGGTGGCATTTTGGACAATGTATTATATGTTATGGCATAGTGCACAATTAGATTTGGAATCGTCGAGGGATTGATGACCACCGTACATTCAATCACTGGTACTCACCAACTTAAATTAAGCCGAATTGTTTATACAAGACATCCTCTCCTTTTGAGTTGACCTTAGTTATTTTTCACATCAGCTGCTAAGAAGACTGTTGATGGACCTTCTTCCAAGGGCTGGATAGGTGGAAGAGCAGCTAGCTTTAACATTATTCCTAGCAACACTGGAGCTGCCAAGGCGAGACCTTCATTTTAATGATATTTCTCAAATAATATGAAATCAACAATGCAATTTATAATGAAAATAGGCTATAGGTAAAGTGCTTCCTTCATTGAATGGAAAGCTTACTGGTATGTCATTCAGAGTACCTACTGTGGATGTTTCTGTTGTTGATCTTACTGTTAGATTGGAGAAGGCTGCTACTTATGATCAGATCAAGGCTGCTATCAAGTAAGTTACAGTATTAGCATACCTTACACTTACCAATTAATTCATATATCAAAATAGGTTTTTTCATTTGATGATTTTGTCGAATTCACAGAGAGGAGTCTGAGACTGACCTGAAGGGCATCTTAGGGTACAAAGAAGAGGATTTTATATCTACCGATTTTATTGTCGACATCAGGTATATTTTACTAGTATAATTTTCTGATACTGGTTTTTCTCTGGAGTTCTTGAATTTTTTTAATGGAATTCCTTTTTTATTTTTATTTAATGAAGGTCGAGCATTTTTGATGCCAAGGCTGTAATTGCTTTGAATGATAACTTTGTTAAGCTTGTGGCTTGGTATGATAACGAATAGGGATACAGGTACCACCCAATTTGAATTCTCTATTTTGAACATTTGATTTATTTTTTATTACTATGCTTATTTTGAATATAATTTTGCAGCACAAGGGTTGTAGATTTGATCAACTACATGGCCAGTGTTCAATAAGTCAGTTGCTTAGTCTAGGTTTTGAGTGTGTTTATGGTTTGGGAATAAAGACCTAACGTTAGGTCATGTTTTGAATTTTGTTGTATGTGATCGGATTCACATTACTTAAATTATTTAGTATGAAGTTGTATTGAGTATGGGTGGGTTGTGAATGCCCAACATTTTATTTATCATAAAATTTTGCTTTTGTATTTTTGTACTCGTAAGCATAATGTTGTTCAATAAATTCGACTTAATTTTGTTATCATGAATATGCGTTACATTTGCTGCTTATTATATTTTTTGCGTTCGTATATTGTTCAAATCGTTATCTATTTAACGAAGATTCATTTTTTTTATTATTATTAAAATGTATGGTGGGGTGCATTAAATATATAGTAAAATAAAGCATAGCTCCTAAAAAGCGTTATAACTATATGACATAAGTGCTACAAAAAGATAATGCAATGTATGAGGTTACTATCAAAGGATAACAGCAAATAGGCATTATAAATCATGCTCTTTTATAGCGGCTACTTTATGCTATGAAATCATGCTCTTTTATAGCGTTTTTTTGTGTTATAAATATGCAATTCTTTTTTATAACATGTCGATATACAACGTTTATCAAACCGCTATAGTTGTGTTTAATAGCGGCTATATGCCGCTATAAAAGACTATTTTTCTTATAGTGTTGTTAAGGATGAACAATAATAATTAAACATTAGAATTAGGTCATGATCTTATAGTTATATTTTCTCCTAAAATTTTGCCCTTTGGGAAAGCAGGTCGAAAGTTAATGTGATAATAATAATGTGGGGGTAACACCTCTAATTTTTAATAACATTATTCTGGAGATTTAATTAGATAAATTAAATAGAATAATGTAAATCTTAGAGTGATAAGGGGACTGAGATTTGAAAATTAATTGGAGGCCGAGCTTAATTAAACAAGCTAAAAGAATGTGGTTTATGTAAATGGATTTTTAATAAGAGAATAAGGCCAACGACAATATAGAGATTAGCCGTTCACTACTGTGCAGTTAATGCCCCGCTATTACCCCGCTATATCTCATAGCGGATTTCTACCGCCACGATTTTTCCATATAACCTCAAATACAGCTTTTCCGCTTTAAGCCCCGCTATTTCCGCTATATCTCGTTATTCCCGCTATATTCCGCTATATCTTCTTTAAAAGAAATGAATTGAAAAATGACTTTTATCAATTATAAAAATTATAAAATTAATTAATTTAATTAAAAAAATTCATATATTTTCAAAAATAAAAATACTCTAATATTATATTAAATTCAGTTATGTTTTATAAAAGTTTTATGTTTATTTATAGTATATTCGCACATGTTTTTATTTAAAATTATTTATGTATTAATTATAATTTAATTGAAAGTTAATTTTCATTTAATTATCATTTATATATTTACAAAAATATTAAATACGAGTTTTATATGCTATTTTAGAGTCATCCGCTATATCCTCGCTGTATCCCCGCTACGACTTTTTACACCTCCGCCGCATTGAATCTGCCGAACGCTTTAACTGCACAGGTTCACCACATCCCTTAACCCCTAAACCCTTAATCCATTTCTCATTTCTCACGTTCAAAAATATAAACCATAAACAAGAGCTCAAAGTCGGCCATTACAATAGGAGAAAAGAAGAAGAAAAATTCAAGTAAAGCTAGAGAATCAAGCTAGAAGAATTAATCAAGTTCAAATCTCAAGTCCTTATCCAAATCAAGGTGAATAATAATCTATAACATCTTATTTTTGTTTTCAATGAACAAATGTTTTTGGGTTTTAGATTGAAAACCTTTGTTGGGGTCAAATTTGGTCACCAACACCCAATTATAAGTGAAAGCACCAATATCCAGTCACATATCACAGATAGAATATATGTAGAGAGTATAATATGAAGAATATTCAAAATTCAAATGAACGCAAGTAAAAAAGACAAGATTTTTAGTGGTTCGGCTAACTCCAGCCTACGTCCACTCCAGAAAAATCATTTTTATTATACTGAAATTTGATTATAGTTACAATCCAGAGTTCCAGAATGAAAATGGTGGAGTAGCCTCTGGGTAGAAGATGAAGAGAAACAAAATGAAGATGAAGAATATCCCCCTTTTTTAAAGCCAAGCCTGTTGTATTTACAGGTGAAACTCCAGCTACAGGGCCTCCTCACCTACATGGGCCCACCATGACGATCGTCAAACTCAAATCGTCCTTCCTATGCCGACCCAAAGTAGTTCGTATGCTGACCCAAAGCAAGTGATATGCCGACTCGAAGTAAACTTCACGCCGACCCAAAGTAAGATTGTAGCCGACCTGAAGTAACTCCTTCTCTACCGGCGCGAGGTTGAAGCCATGCTGACCCGTAGTGAAGTCCTTGCCGACCCGAAGTGAAGTCTTTGTCGACCCGAAGTAACCAAATGCCAACCCAAAGCCACTCCACTCTTGCCGACCCGATGCTCCCTTCTTTGCCGACCCGAAGCCATCTCAATGCCGACCCGAAGCAGTCCCAATGCCGACCCCCCGAGGTGATACAACCTCCATCCTATGCCGACCCGAAGCAACTTCCATCCTTGCCAAAAACCCATATTCCAAGTGCCTTGCATCGTTTACCCATCGACCATGCTTAATCCTGGGTTTATACTATTATCCGTAGTTGATTATCCACCCATCCATCTGAACTATGTTTATGATATTCCAACTTCGATAACCGTGCAGTCTATTGGGTTAAATCCGCCTATATACTGCCTTGCAAAAAGGCGGGTTAACAACTTTTATGAAGATTTTAATGACAAGATGCTTAGTAAATATGATATGATTGATTCAAACGAGAATGTTTGATAAATGTTTTACACGGTTTTAAGGCTAAAATCGTTTTTTATGGGTTTCGAATGCAATGAGGATTAAATATGTTATGTAAAACATTATTTTGGAGATGGGTTTAAATTTTGGTAATTATCCAAATTATGGATAATTTAATATGAATTTTCAAAGGAAAATGTAGAAAATTGGGTTTAAATATTATTTCAGCTACTTGATGAAAGATTTATGTCCGAAATTTATATATGTTAGATAACATATTAAAAGTGAATTTCTATGATTTTTTTGGGATTTTTCCTAAGTAGTTTACTATGGAAATTATATTTTATTAGAAAGAAGACTTACATGTCTTAATTGTTTAAAGGGAATGGCTATTTTGCTAACTATTCTTAATTAATTTCTGGTAAATTTTGGCAGTCTTTTTATAAAGATTTTGATAAAGTTATGGAAACCAATCATAATTTTATATCTGGGCAAGTTAGTTGAAAATCATTTATCTAAAAAGGCAATAAAACAGATTTTGCTTAAGTTTTTTTTTTGCTACTTCCAATAGCTATCCTTTCGACCTCATCCTTTCGCCTTTGACCAAGTCGAACCAATACACATGGTATCAAAGCTTTGGTATGTAGTGGATTAGGGAAAGGCGGCAAGTATGGAGTCAAAACCATGCTTTCGATGAGGTTGGAGCCTTCATTTTGCTTACCAAAGAAATGCCACTTGCCTTGTCTTCTAAAGAATACTTTCAAAAGGGTTTAACATAGCTTTCGACAAGGTTGCCATTATTTGGTTTCGAATAGGTAGCTCTCGAAAGAGATGCCTTGTTTTCAAATTAAAGCTTTCGAAAGGGTAGATAGAACCCAATCGAAACCACCCTGCCGACTTTATACCTTTTGAAGGATTGAAGTCATCAACGAGTTCGAAAGGTAGACCTTGTTTTATAAAATACTTAGATGTTTCCCAATGCTTTCGAAAGGGTCTTAGTGGCCAACTATTTTAAAAGTTTCGAAGGCAATGGTGTCGAAAAGGGTTTCGACGCTATCCTTCAACTTGTTTTACTTTAGTGATCAAAGCCTTTAAAAGAATGGTGCCGAAGCCATATGTTTTTGCAAACTCTTTTTAATGGTTTTGAAAGGGGTACTTTCACTTGTATTCACTTAGACCTAATAATATATGTTTTAAATTAAACCCAATGGTTTCGAAAGGGGTACTTTCAAATGGTTTCCAAGCTATGCTTCTATAATTGAATGGTAATACCTTAATACATTCGAACGGTTTCGAAAGAAAGGTTTTAAATTATTTCGAAAGGCAAGTACCTAGTGTTTTGAAAAGAAGATTTGAATGCTTTCGAAAGGAAGTTTTCAAATGGTTTTGAAAGTCAAGATTAAATGTTTCGAAAGCCTTAGTTTTCAAAATAAAGAACCCAATCTAAATTTTCAAAGGTAAAACCAATGGCATTATTAAAGAGCTTTTAAATTGGAGTTTTTAAAGAAGCTTTCCTTGATAAAGTAATAGGTTAAAGGGAGTAACCATGTTTTATATGAAAATGATTTCAAGGATATAGAACCATAGGTGTTGATGTTATTATGTTTGCTTCTTCATATATATACATATTATCTTTAAAATGGACCCATAACTGTATTTTGGGGAGATAGTGAAATATAACTACCTAGGTTGACCCAATAGTGAATATAAATTGAGTTAACTCCTGAATGAGTAGAATTGCATGTAGGAGGTCAGATAGACCAGAATTTGGATGCCTAAATATTGATTAAAGAAGTTGTCAAATGGACAGGTTCATAGTAAACATATGAAAACTATGTTTAGGAAATGTTGTTGGCAGGGGCTAATAGGTTCATAGTAAACCCATGAAAACTATGTTTAGAAAGAGTTATTGGCAGAGGCCAATAGGTTTGTAGTGAACCCATGAAAACTATATCCGGATTAAGTTATTGACTCAATAGATTCCTAGTCAATCCATCAAAACTAGGGTAAGAGGGAAGTTATTGGAGATACCAATAGGTTCAAGGAGAACCCATGAAATAATGAAGTTATTGGCAGGGGCCAATAGGATCTTGGTGATCCCATGAAAACTATGAAACTAGACAGGTAGTCCATAAGTATTAAACATGTTATTAGTCAGCCCATGAAAACTAATAGGTTAATAGTGACCCTAGAAACTATAACCGAGACAGATAATCAAAACTGAATGGGGATGCGTAATCTAGGATTGATTTACTTGTTTGCATATCATCATAATATTTTGAATTGCTATGTTTTAAGCATTGTGGATGGAGGAGCATGGTATATGGTTTTATAAAGTTTTGAATAAGATACTGGTGAGGAGAAAACTCGTTCCGCTAAGCGGCATGGTCTTACTAGATATCTAAATGGTTTGAGATGGTAGATTAATATTCATACCAGGCTTTATGTCTGACTCGAAGTTTAAGTTTTCCCCTTAAACTCTCGGGTGCTCAATTGATTTTGAGTAGTTTTAGAGTTGAGGTTTTTAGGTACCTCTTTAGACGAATAAGCTTCCGAAAATGTGCAGGAGGCATGATAACTATATAGAGTTCTTTTCTATTTTTGATTCCGCTATGTTGTTTGTGTTGTAAAGGCAAAGTTATTTAATTGCCTATATATACTCTGATCATCCAAGGGGACATTTTCATATGTCGCACTTGGCGTATGTTGTAATAATTATATTTCTTTGAATGTGGTTAACGATTATGGGATTATGTAATGAATTTTAAATGCTCTAAAATGAAATGTGAAAGTTGTTTGTTAATTTTAATTTTTTTTCTGTATCCATGTGTTTCTATTATATTAATGTATATATCATTACCGTATTTGATCACGAGGATTAATAACTATGGATGACTGCAACATCCATAGCCGTTAGTATTGGGCCTCCAAGTGGGGGATGTTACAAGCTGGTATCAAAGCATTAGTTTATGAAACTTAAAAGAAATTTAAACCTAAAATATTTTTTTCTTCAAAACATAATCCAATGAATCAAAAAATAAGATCGGGGTTTGGGTTAATGCTATAGTAACGTACTTGTATTTGATATATGTGTGTGTATATATATAAGTACGCATTCCCCTCTCTCTTAGACTATTCTTCTGTATCTTACTAAGGCTCGTATGCAGATTTACGAGAAAGAAGATATGAAGGTAGGAAACGAAAGAGGAAATCTCGGTGGAGGAAGCACCACCACCAATGGAAATGCTCGACCCAGTAGGAGGAACCCGGGTCGACATGCTAATGCTAACCAAAATGCCGACGCCAATGTGGGTGCTGGAAATCCACCAGTAGATATGGGGACGATGTATTAGTTCTTCGTCAATCTGGTGTAAGCAGGAGCTGATGCTGGAGTTGCTAGGAATGTAGGAGGAACAAATCCTATGGCTCCAGTTGGGAATGATTATGCTAAGCTGAGCAAGGACTATACCAGTCTTGGAGGGAAGCCATTTATGGGAACAGAGGATGCCATAGAAGTTGAGGATTGGTTGTTGCATTGTAAGAGGATCTTCGTTGATTTGGGTTTGGATAATGAATAGAAGAGAAGGCTGGCCTCAAGGCAGTTGCAAGGGGTAGCACTCCATTGGTGGAATAGTGTTACTGTTGGAGTTTCGGAGGAGGAGTTGACTTGGGTAGATTATAGAGGGAGATTTGAACGAAGTTTTCATCTGAAGTTGTCAAGTCAGCATTGATGAGAAAATTTATGGATTTGGTGGAAAGAGAGATGTTGTAATCGAGTATGCTACTAAGTTTGTTGAGTTGTCCCGATATGGACATGCTACTATAGACACCGACATCAGGAGGAATGAGAGGTTCATTCGGGGATTAAGGCCTGAGATTGCCTGAGCGACCCTACCATATCTCCGTGATCCTTGTAATATAGTTTTGGAGATGGCAATCCAACATGAGAAGATGCTTGCTATTTGTGCTAGAGAGAAGGCGGTTGAAATCCAGGGTTCTCAGGGAAAGAAGAGAAAGTTCTTTAATAAGAAGGGAGCCCAGAAAGGAGAGGCTGCCAAGAAAGCAAAGGTTGATTTAGTTTGCTTCAAGTGTGATAAGAAAGGTCATTATGCTCGTGAGTGCCAGTCAGGCAAGGGGAAGAAGGCTGTAGAAAAGAAGGGTGTGAAGTGCTTCAACCGTGACCAAGTTGGACATTATAAGAATCAATGTCCAGAACCAGTTAGGGCGGACAAGGGAAAGGTTTTTGCTGTTAGACCATCATCTGCTAAGCCAATTACAACGGAAAAAGGGAAGACTATGATGGAAGGTATGCTTTTGATTCAGAGTATACCAGTTAGGGTACTATTTAATACCGGTGCATCACATTCATTTATATCTAGGTGTTTGGCTGATAGGTTATGCTTAGAACCCACATACCTTGTTACTTCCTTAAGGCTTACGAATCCAATAGGAGGATATGCAACTCTAGGGATGAGATGTGACCAGTTAGAACTAGACTTGTTAGGTCATAAGTTTGCATGCAGTTTGTATGTTTTCGATTTCGTAGATCTTAAAATCGTTTTGGGTATGGATTGGTTGAGTAAGTATGAGGCTAGGATATTTTACCAGGATAGGGAAATATCACTAAGACATCCTAATAGCCATAACCGAATCATATTCTCAATGGAGAATTCTGACCGGAGTAGTTGTGCTTTGTTAAGTGCTATGGAAGTGGGAGAAGAGTTAAGTTAGGTTCTAGTAGCAAGAGGGTTTGTAGATTTCTTTGAGCCGATTACGGGATTTCCACCGAAATGAGATGTTGATTTTCAGATAGATCTTGTGCCAGGAGTTGAACCTGTAAGTAGACCACCTAGCAGGATGACACCGACCGAGATGAAGGAACTGAAGGTGCAGCTAGTGTGACTAGAACAGAGGAATTTTATTAGACTAAGCTGTTCGCCTTGGGGAGCAGCCGTGGTGTTCGTGAATAAACCAGATGGGTTGTTGAGGATGTGTATCGACTATCGTAAGTTGAACGAGAGGACGATTAAGAATAAGGATCATTTGCCAAGAATAGACAATTTATTTGATTGGTCGTGTGGAGCCAGAGTGTTTTCCCAGTTGGATTTGGCAACAGGTTTCCATCGGTTAAGAGTGGTAGATGATAGCATTTCGAACTAGGTATGGTTCGTATGAATGGTTAGTAATGCCATTCGGGTTAACAAATGCACCTGCTTTCTTTGTGGATTTGATTAATCGAGTTTTCTGAGAGTATTTGGATAGGTTCATGTTGGTGTTTATAGATGACATTTCAGTATACTCTAAGAATGAAAGAGAGCATGAAGATCATCTTAGAGTAATGCTTGAGACGTTGAGATAGCATTAATTGAAGGTGAAGTTTTCCAAGTTTCATTTTTGGAAGAAAGAGGTTAAGTTTCTTGGTCATGTGGTTTCAGAGAAAGGCTCGTCAGTCGATCCAGATAAGATTGAAGCTGTTAATAATTGGAAGAGATCAGAGACGGTGAGAGATTAGAAGTTTTCTTGGACTTGCTGGCTATTACCAGAGATTCATTAAGGATTTCTCATGGATAGCATCACCTTTGACTAAGTTAACCAGGAAGGATGTGAAGTTTATCTGCTCCGACAAAGGTGAGGAAGCATTCCTTAAGTTAAAGCATTTTTTGACCAATGCACCTGTGTTAGTAGTTCCAGATGAAAACCAAGGGTTGGTGGTGTACACCGATGCATGTGGAACTGGATTAGGAGCTGTGTTGATTCAGAAGGGTAAAGTGATTGTCTACGCTTCACGACAGCTTAGACGGCATGACGTAAGATATCTTACTCATGATTTAGAGTTGGCTGTGGTAATCTTCGCATTGAAGATTTGGAGACATTATCTCTTAGGGGAGAGATTTGAGCTATACTTAGATCATAAGTCATTAAGGTATTTATTCTCTCAGAAGGAGTTGAATATGAGACAACAGAGATGGCTAGAGTTTTTAGCAGCTTATGATTTTGGTATAGAATATACACCCGGGAAAGGAAATAAAGTAGCGGATGCTCTTAGCAGAAGACATCAGAATGTGGTGTTAGCTATGTTGGCAGAATGGAAAGTTTTAGAAGCTTTGACTAGTTGGAGCGTGCAGTTAAGATCGACTGCTAGTTCTAGTCAAAGTACCGCCATGTTGTCCTGTATAGAAGTTCGACTAGTGTTGATCGAAAGGATTGCTTCTAAGCACAAAGAGGATCCAGTATTAGCCGAGAGGATTAGAAGGCTTGAGGTTGGAACCGAGATTGATGATCTAAAGGATTTTAGTCTTGACCGGAGAGGATGGTTGAGAAAGAAGGGACGGTTGTGTGTTTTGAATGTTGAGCACTTAAGGAGAGAAGTTCTTGGAGAGTGTCATCGGTCCAAGTTTATGATTCATCCCGGAGGGACCAATATGTATCAGGATATGAAGAGGAGCTTCTATTGGGAAGTTATGAAAGGGATGTTGGCTTGTGGGTTAGGCAGTGTGCAAACTGTCAATAAGTGAAGGCCGAACATCAGAAGTCGAGTGGGTTGCTTCAACCTTTAGAGATTCCAGTTTGGAAATGGGATTCGATATTCATGGATTTTATAGACAGGTTGCTAAGGTCAAACAAAGAAAATGAAATTAGGGCTATCAATGGATACCCAAAAAATCCAAAATCCGTCCGCATCCGCATCCGCATCCGCATCCAAAAAGCGAATAAATATCCAATATCTGAAACAACGGATGCAGATACGAAGACATCTGCATCAGAAAATTATCCGTCCGGTTTATGTCAAGATTATAGTTCAAATTATATGTATTTTAATGTAGTAAATGATATTCATTTATTATTTTATTAAGTTAGTAGTTTATATTATATGCACTTAATGCTTATTAACTGCTCGAAACTATTTATTATCATCATATTAGTTAATTTTGAACACTTTTATAATCAATGAGATTGAAATATATTCATGTTAAAATAAAATTTTCTTTTTGTAATTCTTGACTTATCGGTCGTTAGCGGATACGATAATTATCAAATATTCGTTTGTATTCGTGGATGCGGATATCCGATATCCGATATCCGAAAATGATTTTGTATGCGGATGCGGATATGGCACTATCTGCATCCGAAAGCATCCATTGACAGACCTAAATGAAAGTGTATGGGTCATAGTGTATAGGTTAACCAGGAGTGCCCATTTCATTCCAGTTAAGTCAACCAGGACGGCACCTGTTTTAGCTAAGCTGTTCATGAAGAACATAGTTAGACTGCATGGGATTCCTAGTAGTATAGTCAGTGACAAAGATGCTTTGTTTACTAGCGAATTCTAGAAGAGTCTACAGGATGTATTAGGTACCAAGCTTAAGATGAGTCCTACATATCACCCTCAGACAGATGGGAAAATAGAGGGAGTCAATAAGGTACTCGAGGATTTATTGAGAACTTGTGTATTGGACTTTGGTGGATCTTGGGAAGATCACCTACACTTAGTGGAGTTTTCCTCCAATAATAGTTATCAGACTAGTATAGGAATGGCGCCTTTTGAAGCATTGTATGGAAGGCCATGCAAATCACCAGCATGTTGGTTGGAGACTGGAGACAGATTAGTCTTAGGTCCAGATCTGGTTAGAGAGGTGACAGAGAAGATTAAGTTGATCCAAGAAAGGATGAAGAAAGCTCAGTCTAGACAGAAGAGTTACGTAGATAAGAGGCATAAAGACCTAGAATTCTCAGTTGGAGATAAGGTTTTCATTAAGGTATCACCGATGAAGGGTGTGGTATGATTTGGAAAGTCAAGGAAACTGGCACCGAGATATGTTGGTCTGTTTCAATTTATAGAGAGGATCGGGAAGCTCGCATACAGAGTAGAGTTTCCAAGCAGTATGGCTGGTGTCCATAATGTGTTTCATGTGTCTCATCTTTGCAAGTACGTGCATGATCCAGAGACTACTATTCCTCCGACAAGGTTGGAAGAGTTGATAGTAGAGCCGAATTTGACTTTTGTTAGACAACCGGTTCGAGTTGTAGCGAGAGATGAGAAAAGGTTGAGGAACAAGATAGTCAGGTTGGTGAAAGTTCAGTGGAGTGACAACGAAAAGGACTGTACTTGGGAGACAGAAGACAGGATTAGAGATACTTATCCTGATCTGCTTTGAGGGTATGTCAATATTAGATTTATATATAGATAGTTACTAGTCAATGGCTAGTACGGTTGTTAGGAGTTGTTATTGATGATTTCTATGTTTAGTATAGTCCTTACTAAATTTCGAGTACGAAATTCATTAAGGAGGGTAGCCTGTAACACCCTTAATTGTTAATAACATTATTCAAGATATTTAGTTAGATAAATTAAATAGAATAATGTAAATCTTAGAGTGATAAGGGGATTGAGATTTGAAAATTAAGTGGAGGCCTAGCTTAATTAAAAAAACTAAAAGAATGGGTTTTATGTAAATGAATTTTTAATAAGAGAATAAGGCCAAGGGCAATATATGTATTAGCCATTCACTACATCCCTTAACCCCTAAACCCTTAGTGCATTTCTCATTTCTCACATTCATAAATATAAACCATAAACAAGAGCTCAAAGCCAGCCATTACAATAGGAGAAAAGAAAAAGAAAAATTCAAGTAAAGCTAGAGAATCAAACTAGAAGAATTAATCCACTTCAAATCTCAAGTCCTTATCCAAATCAAGGTGAATAATAATCTGTACCATCTTATTTTTGTTTTCAATGAACAAATGTTTTCGTGTTTTAGATTGAAAACCATAATAAAGATTTTAATGATGAGATGCTTGGTAAATATGATATGATTGATTCAAACGAGATTGTTTAATTAATGTTTTACACGGTTTTAAGGCTAAAATCGTTTATTATAGGTTACGAATGCCATGAGGATTAGATATGTTATGTAAAACATTATTTTGGAGATAGGTTTAAATTTTGATAATTATCCAAGCTATGGATAATTTAATATGAATTTTCAAAGGAAAATATAGATAATGAGGTTTAAATATTATTTTGCCTATTTTATGAAAGATTTGGGTCCGAAATTTATATATGTTAGATAACATATTAAAAGTGAATTTCTATGATTTTTGGGAATTTTTCCTAAGTAATTTACTATGGAAATTAAATTATATTAGAAAGAAGAATTAAACGTCTTAATTGTTTTGTTAAAGGGAAGGGCTATTTTCTAACTATTCTTAATCAATTTCTGGTAAATTTCGGTAGTCTTTATAGAAAGATTTTGATAGTTATGGCAACCAATCATATTTTTACATTTGGGCAAGTTAGTTGAAAATCATTTACCTAAAAAGGCAATAAAACAGTTTTTGCTTAAGTTTTTGGTTTCGCCACTTCAAGTAGCTACCCTTTCGACCTCATGCTTTCACCTTCGACCAAGTCAAAACCAACACACATGGTACCAAAGCCATGGTACATAACGGATTGGGGAAAGGTTGCAAGTATGGAGTCGAAATCTTACTTTCGATGGGGTTGGAGCCTTCATTTTGCTTACCATAGAAATGCCGCTCGCCTTGTCTTCTAAAGAATGCTTGCAAAAGGGTTTAACATAGCTTTCAAAAAGGTTGCCGCCTTTTTAGTTTCGAATAAGTAGCTCTCGAAAGAGATGCCTTGTTTTCAAATTAAAGCTTTCGAAAGGGTAGATAGAACCCAATCGAAACCACCCTGCCGACTTTATACCTTTCGAAGGGATTAAAGTCATCAACGAGTTCGAAAGGTAGCCCTTGTTTTATAAAATACTTAGCCGTTTCCCAATGCTTTCGAAAGGGTCTTAGTGGCCAACTATTTTAAAGGTTTCGAAGGCAATGGCGTCGAAAGGGGTTTCGATGCTATCCTTTAACTTGTTTTACTTAAGTGATCAAAGCTTTCGAAAGGATGGTGCCGAAGCCATATGTTTTTTCCAAACTCTTTTTAATGGTTCCGAAAGGGGTACTTTCGCTTGTATTCACTTAGACGCAATAAGATATGTTCTAAATTAAACCCAATGGTTTTGAAAGGGGTACTTTCAAATGGTTTCGAAGCTATGCTTCTATAATTGAATGGTAATACCTTAATACATTCGAAAGGTTTCAAAAGAAAGGTTTTAAAGTGTTTCGAAAGGCGGGTGCCTATTGTTTTGAAAAGAAGATTTGAATGCTTTCGAAAGGAAGTTTTCCAATGGTTTCGAAAGTCAAGATTAATGGTTTCGAAAGCCTTAGTTTTCAAAACAAAGAACCCAATCTCAATTTTTAAAGGTAAAATCCATGGCATTATAAAAGAGCTTTTAAATGCTTTTAAATTGGAGTTTTTGAAGAAGCTTTCCTTGATAAAGTAATAGGTTAAAGGGATTAAACATGTTTTATATGAAAATGATTTCAAGGATATAGAACCACAGGTGTTGGTGTTATTATGTTATTATGTTTGCTTCTTCATCTATATACATATTCACTTTAAAATGGACCCATAACTGTATTTTAGGGAGATAGGGCTAACCAGCTAGGTTGATCCAATAGTGAATATAAATTATGTTAACTCCTGAATGAGTAGAATTGCATCCCGGAGGTCAGATAGACCAGAATATAGGATGCCAAAATACTGATTAAAGAAGTTGTCGGATAGACAGGTTTATAGTGAACCCATGAAAACTATATTTAGGAAAAGTTATTGGCAGGGGCCAATAGGTTCATAGTAAACCCATGAAAACTATGTTTAGAAAGGGTTATTGGCAGGGGCCAATAGGTTTGTAGTGAACCAATGAAAAATATATATGGATTAAGTTATTGACAGATGTCAATAGGTTCCTAGTCAACTCATGAAAACTAGGATAAGCGGGAAGTTATTGGAGATACCAATAGGTTCAGGGAGAACCCATGAAATAATGAAGTTATTGGCAGGGGCCAATAGGTTCTTATTGATCCCATGCAAACTATGAGACTGGACAGCGAGTCCATAAGTATTAAATAGGTTATTAGCCAGTCCATGAAAACCATTAGGTTAATAGTGACCCTAGAAACTATAACTAAGACAGATAGTCAAAAATGAATGGGGATGGGTAATCCAGGATTGATTTACTTGTTTGCATTTCATCATAATATTTTGAATTGCTATGTTTTAACCATCGTGGATGCAGAAGTACGATATATGGTTTATAAAGTTTAGTGAGGGGGAAACCCGTTCCGCTAAGCGGTATGGTCTCACTAGATATCTAAATGGTTTGAGATGGTAGATTATTATTCGTACCAGGCTTTATGTCTAATTCGAAGTTTATGTTTTCCACTTAAACTCTCGAGTGCTCAATTGATTTTGTGTAGTTTGAGAGTTGAGGTTTTTAGGTACCTCTTTAAACGAATAAGCTTTCGAAGACGTGCAGGAGGCAAGATAGCTATTTATAGTTCTTTTCTATTTTTGATTCCGCTGTGTTATTTGTGTTGTAAAGGCAAAGTTGTTTAATTGCCTATATATACTTTGATCTTCCAAGGGGGCATCTTCGTATATCACTCTTGGCGTATGTTGCAATAATTATATTTTCTCTGAATGTGGTTATCGATTATGGGATTATGTAATAAATTTAAAATGCTCTAAAATGGAATGAGAAAGTTGTTTGTTGGTTTTAATTTTTTTTCCATATCCATGTGTTTCTGTTATATCAATGTATCTAACATTACCGTATTTGATCACCGTGGATTAATAACTATGAATGACTATAGCATCCGTAGCCGTTAATTTTGGGCCTCCAAGTGGGGGATGTTACATGTGGTTACTGTTGAGATGAATAGATGGCTAACATCACCTCGAATTCATGACGAGACATTGGAATTGGAAATATATTGATAATAGAGGATGCTTGAAAGGAACAAGAAATGTGAGTGTAAGTGCTTATAAAAGATTGTCTTTAATAAGTTCTATTTCGTAAAGGTTTTGGATATTAGATCCGAAAACTCGAATATATATTTATTGCAATAAATGGGATATAGGACCTATGGTAAAGTGATAGAACTTAGCATTGTCGATGTTGTTATAATAGCGATATTTATTGTGGGAGCTAATTGTATGAGTTTTACCGATGGACATATCTTGATTAGAATAGGCATTTCCAAGAATATCAATATTGTTTATGAAATAATATCTAATTTCGATTTAGATCGAAAGTAAACATGGTTTATTTTATACACGATGCAAAATAAACTTGTGTTGGTATGTCTTGATAATATCTGCATTCTAGATTATATGGTGCATTGACTAAAATATTATAAGCATCTATATATTGAGTATAATTAATTTGGGAATTTTTGAATGTGTTGCTGATCTTTGAGATATATTATAGTATGAAGAATGTTTCATATTTTTTTGCTTGTGATTCATGATCAAATATGTCTTGAACGGTTAATAGCAATGCTCATATTTAGTGGGAGTATGACCAAATTGATACAACAGTGATTGGTATCATGAAGTATCTTGTTTTGTCACCCCAAATGAGTTTGGGCTTGAGCAACAATGATGTTTGGAATATACCGACAAAGGAATAATAGTCTAAAATATCATAATCAAAACCATATTCTTCATTTTTATTCGTTGTTGAAATGTATGAGATATAGACTTACGTATATTGACACATAAGGTCAAATTTCTATGGTGTGTATGGAAGTTAAATTAAAACAAGCAAAAGATTCGAAATGATTCAATATAATTGAATAAGGTGAATATATTGGATATGAGTTCCAATAATACCTAAAATAAAATATGAATTTATCTAAATGTTACTCCACCATATTTTACATTGTGATGTATAAGCAGTAATCAACTAATAATTTGATTTCCATGAGTAAATTTGAGTTAAATCTTTCTTTAGGGATATGTATCTATTGGTAGATATGTATATTGATTAGATATTATATAAAGCCAAGTTGGTAATTTTATATATGACATGATGTAGAAGAAGTTGCATTTTAAAGGTCGGGATACATTTTTTCCACCATAAATTTAGAACGTAAGTGCGACAACCCAACTTTTCGACCCTTAGAAATCGACAGTAATACACCTACGGTATTCGCATGCCGCAATTCCAAGTGCCGGAAAGATAGATTGTCAAGGGTAGTAAGAAAAGAAGAAAGAACAGAATATTACTCGAACGGAATAACATATATTGTTGAATAATAATCTTTACAGTGGAAAATTTTAAAACACATATACCAGAGTCTAACCTAGATTCAGCTTGGACAGTTATAAACACCTATCCTTACAAATGCTGAAACACATCAAACAAAATGTAGCGGAAGTAGAATACGTTAATACATTGGTAAAGATCTCCAGCTCTCCTCTGGAAACTCCAAGTGTCTTTAGTTAAACCTGAAACTACTCAAATCTGACCTGAGTAAAAAAATACCCAGATCAATCTAGCAAACTAGCATGAGAAAATCAAATCATAACTTACAGTGTCCAGTATCAGAGATTGTGACAAAACCCTTTTTGAAAAGAAAGAATATCTCATATGACCACGCCGCACAAAAACACGGACGAGTTTTTACTTTTTGATAACTAAAACATATTTATCAAATAATTTGATATTATTTTTAATGACATTATTTGAAAACACTTTTCAAGTAAGTATATTCAAATAGCCAAAATTGTTACCATTATTAAATCTAGCATACTAGGTTCTACAACTAAAACCGCAAGTTCAAATTGGAGAATGGATTTCCAACAAATAACTAGGCAAGAGACTACCTTTCGACAGTACATCTCTAGAGGAATGTTCTGAGGCCCAACTGATGGTCCTCTACCAACACAAGACCGACCTACCTCTAACTAGATAACACCGTATGATATCACCCTAGTTGTTACCGACCTATCTGAGCGCGCTTTAGCATACACCGCATAATTTAAACTCGAATATTATAGTGGATAGAAATATATGTAAAAGGGGATGATCATACTCTAATAGTTGCGAACCACGTAGCCTTGCCGCATCTACCCTGTTTTAGTCATTTTCAGGTGCGAGGCCTGAGGTAACGATTACATTTCACATAGAACATCAATTTTGCACTTTGAATGCCATATTGTCATTCCATAATCACACGACTAATTTCTACAAACGCATAACTTCTAAGCTCGTACGTCCTAAAAAAGGCTGTTAAGCTAAGAGAAGTTGCCTTCTCCGCTACCAAACAGATGATATGTTTTATAGAGATCAATAAATGTGAATTAGAATGCAAAGTCAGACATTCGTCCATAACAAGTTGTCCAGGATTAGGACAAACCGAAGGCACTCCTCCTACCATATCCTGTTTGGGAATCACCCCTAGGATCAATAACGATTACTCCTTGCAAATCGAAGATTTTCATAATAGAGCACTACTAATAACATAATATGTGATACGGTAAATTTCACCGAGGGTCTAGTGGCAAGTAGCCCTACATCATGAATATCTTCATCTTCAATTGTATTTGTCTTCAACATGTTTTACTTTCAAATGCGTAAATTAGTTCGAAGTGGTTTTCAGATAGGAATCACCCAAATCCATTCCCAGTTTCTTCAGATTCGATTTTCGATAAAAATATGTGAATATGAGTACACTTGATTGTTAAGCCTCATTTCACTTAAATTCTTTTGGTTAATTAAAACCTTTTTACTTTGGAAATCTTTAAGTAATTCACTTAAGAAAATATAATCCCTTTTCCAACAAATTTTTCATTTTTCAGAAACATATCTTAAATGGGTTAAGACAATGTTACTTAAGACACCATTTACAGTAAACCCAAACTGGTTATTTTAGGTAAAATATTAGACTAATCATATGCAGATCAATTTCCATATTCAACTCGTACTATTCGTGGAATAACGGTGAAAAATCACCTTTTAAATTCACGTGAATAATACAAATTCCCTCCTTGGAACTTAATACAGAGTTTAACTAGAATATTTTTTATACTACTAAAGACTTGTTTAACTCTTTTTATTTTTGAAAATCTTAAATATATCTTTTCATTTAGAGCATCCGGGCTTTCCTTTCGATTTGTTCCACCCCTCGCCTACAAAGAAAAAACAGAGACCAGGTAAGTTCAGAGCACTGGTTCCTCCATCCCTAACCTTAGTTACACACCTCATTTTACCTTTCTAGATCTCATAGGTAGGACAAATGTAATAGTCATTTCCACATATTTAGTTTGTTATTACATTCAAGGACATGATTTCAATTATATTGTTTAAGTTTTATAAACAATTTCTCTTAACCATTTAGTTAAAATCCTATTAAAACTTCCAAATGATCTTTAAAATAGTAAATTGTTTATTTAAAGACATTTATAAAGATTCGGGAAAGAATAGTTAAGTTTAAATTTATATTTCTAAATTTTATTAAAACTGCTGTAGAAAAGTGCCGTGGATAGTGTTTTAAAAGCTTGTTTGATTAAAACAACTTTTCTATCATTTGGAAATCCATATTTATAACTCAAATATCTTTTAAAACATTTTACCATATTTATCAAATTTATTTCATATTTTTAAACATTTAAAAATATTCATTTTAAAGAATTTTACACTTTGGCACTTAACTGCAAAAGTGCGATTTTCCTGAAAATTTGATTTGGTCATATCTTAAAATCTACAAGTTGAAATCTTAGTTTATCTTTTCCATTGAAAACTATGGTTATAAGGATCCGGAAAATTCTTATTTCGAAGAATTCCGACTCCGTCTCTATCCAGTGCATTCATTTAGCTTTTCCGACGACTTGTTTTTCACTTTTTTTCAAAACATCTTTAAATTGGGTTTTATTATTTATGAAACATTTATAAACCATTTTAAATAAATATTTTACTAATTTATTGATAAAAAATCCATTTTCACTTTATTTCTAAATATTTTACATTATATTACTTTAATATTCAAATTTCTATCTTTTAATTTTTTTTTTGAGAAAAATGTGTGATCCTCTATAAATAGAGGAGAGCACAGATGCAACTATATATATCACAAAAATAAGGCACTGCCAACATGCCTGGCAGGTAACAGAACTAGATACAAGTATCAAAAAAGCTCAGGTACCCATAAGATGTGTTTCGGCAAGGCCACCACCCATCACACCCCGATATCGAGCTCTGGCATGGCCACCGCCCGATATTAAGATGTTAGAAGTACCTAAAAAACTAAAGAAAAACCAAAAATACTAGATGTCGTCACAAACTAAGAAGGAAGCTCCATGCATCTGGTTCAAAAGGAATGGAAAAGCAACTACTCTGAAGTGGAACTGAATATGATGCTGAATGGAAAATCCGCTCTGTAGACTCTGTACATAAGGAAGAAGTGCCAAGCAGAAGAGTAGATCCTCCTGAAAATAGTACTCCACAATGGAGATGAAAGTGTCCAGTATCTGTGGTGGAACTGCTAGTGATCCTGAGAGGAAAACTCTGCTCTGATGACCTCTCTACAATCCAAAATCCTGTAATCTGAAGACAGAACCTGCAAAGTGAACCTGACACCCTATCACCCATACCTGTGTCTAAAGGATGACTAAGAAAAAAGTTAGAATGATTCATATATATGTATATTTATATAATTTATATACATATATGTATTAAAGAGATAGGAAATAAAAACCTAAATAAGACTAACTGGACAAATACTAAAGAATTAAATTACTTAAAAACTAATACCAACAATGACTAGTACAATAATTGAAACAAATCTAAAAAAACTCTTATGAACCTTTGGTCATAAGTAAGTTATGATTAACAGTGAAATCATCATATAAATTTGAAAAAATATTAATATTACTATTGTGAATGTTAAATATATTATTATTGTGTTTAAAAAAAATTAATATTATAACTAACCTTATTAAGATGCCCTTTAAATAGGTTATTTTTAGCTAATTTATATTTGGGATTAGAAATCCAATTAAAACAAAATGAAGGAATTGTAAAAATCAATTTGTTAAAATGACTATTATTATTATTAAAAATTCTTTGATTTCTTTCAAACCAAATATACCAACAAATAATAATGAATAAAGTGTCAAGTAAGAATCTAATATTCTTTTTGAACCTAAATCTTAAATTATTCCAGTAGAAGTCGCAATCCGAAATTTTAGTTATAATATTAAAGTTAAAAATTTTAAGAGTATTATTTAGAATGTAATAAGAATCCATGCATTCATAGTATATATGTTTAATATCTTCAAGATGCAAATTACAAAAATAACATTTATTATCATTTTGAATGTTTTTTCTCTTTAAAAATTCTATTGTATTAAGTTTTCCATGCAGTATTAACCACATGTGAATTTTAGATTTAGGAGGAGCATTAGATTTCCAAATAAATTTAAAAGAGTTGTTTATTGTACCCGAAAAATTAATAAATCTGTAAAAAGAATTAGGAGTATATTTCTTACTCTTATCCATTCCCAACTAATAATATCATTATCATTATCAATATTATAAAGGTTTAATCTAGCATAAAGCAAAGAGAGTTGCCTAAGGGTTGAACCTACTAAAATTCTGTTAAAACTAAAATTCCAAGGAGGATCGTTTTCAGGAGAATAAACTTCATTAATTAAAGCAAACTTAAAATCAAATATTTCATAAAGCTCTTTAAATTCCAACTTAAGAGGTAAGACCGAAATCCAACGGTCGTGCCAGAAAGAAGTACAATTACCAGAAAGAACTATCGTATTAATACCTAAGTTAAAAATCTCATGACATTTTAAAATGTTTTTCCAAAAATTAGATAGATTTTGAGTTATTGGAGAAGCAATTTGATATAAATTGCTATTACCATTATAGTAATATTTAGAAATGATCTCTTTCCAAATAGCGTTATCATTTATATCCTTAAACTTCCATAACCATTTACCTAGTAAGGACAAATTCATATTACGCAAATTAATAACTCCTAAGCCACCTTCCTTTTTGGCTTTACAAACTGTTTCCCAATTTACTAAACATTTTATACTATTATTAGGATTTTCCCCACTCCATAAGAAATCTCTTCTAATTTTATCAATTTTATCAATAACCCAATCTGGAAATAGATGCATGGACATCCAATAAATCGGAAGGGCTGATAAAACCGAATTTATTAAGACTAATCTACCTGCTCTAGATAAAAATCTCCCATTCCAGTTAGAGATCTTATTTTTGATTTTATCAATGATTATAAGCCAATCATCATGTTTGAGTCTGATAGGTCTAATCACGAAACCTAGATAGTCAAAAGGAAAATTCATAGTTTTGCAATTTAGAGTATTAGCAACAAAGTTTTCAACTTTTTCAAAATCATTTAAAACTAAAACAGAACTTTTGTCAAAATTTATTTTTAAACCTGATAGAAGTTCAAAACTGTATAAGATAAACTTAAGGGTGATAATGTGTCTAGGTAGATGGGAAGAAAAAAGCATGGTATCATCGGCAAATTGGAGAACTGATATACCATTACGCGAAATGTCATTGCCTACATATCCTAGAGACCCATTATCCACTGCTCTTTTAATAATCTTAGCAAAAACATCAGCAGCTAAGTTAAATAATAAAGGCGATAAAGGGTCCCCTTGCCTTAAACCTCTCTTAGATTGAATTTTATTACCTAATATACCGTTAACCATAATACTAGAGTTACCAGTTCTAAGCAAATTCATAATCCAACTGATCCATCTATGACCAAAACCTCTAGCATGAAAGATATATATAAGAAAATCCCAATCTACCGAATCAAAAGCTTTTTCAAAATCCAGTTTTAAAATTGCATAAGTTATGTTATTCTTACAACAGTGATTAATATATTCTTGAACAAGTGCCACTCATCGGTGATATTTCTCCCTTTAATAAAAGCCGATTGTGAACAATCAATTAAATCATTCATTCTTGTACTAAGTCTATTAGCTAGAACTTTAGAAATGATTTTAACTGAACAGTTAATCAAAGATATAGGTCTAAAATCTTTTAAGTTTTTAGCTCCTACCTTTTTGTGTAACAAAATAACATTTGCATAATTAAATCTCCCTAATTGCAAATTACAATTATAAAAATCATTAAATATATTAACTAAATCATATTTTAAAACATCCCAAAAAGTTTTATAAAATAAAATTGGAAACCCATCAGGGCCCGGGGATTTATCACCTGGCAAGTCATTAATAGCTTTTCTAATTTCCCCTACAGTAAAAGGATTATCTAGTTCAGATAAATCAACAATAGAATCGGAGAGATACAGATCTTTCCATTTAACATTGATTCTATGTTTGATTCTAGTGCCAAAAATATCCATATAATAGTCTGTAAAAGCCTTGTTAAAATTTCTTTGATCAACCAACTCTTCATTATTAACAATAATAGAGTTAATTGTATTACTTCATTTTCTACCATTAGCTATATTATGAAAAAATTTAGTATTATTATCTCCTTCGTTGATCCATTGGATTCTGGATCTATGCTTCCACATAACCTCCTCCTTTTCTAAAATAGAATTTAGCTCATCTTTTAAATTGGCGAGAACATTACGTTCACCTAAATTTAGTTGTCTAGATTCTTCTATCTTATTAATTTTAAGCATCTCATTAAGAATATTATCTTTTTTGATTTTTATATTGCCAAAAACATTTTTGTTCCAATTTTTAAGAAAAATCCTAAGATCCCTAAGTTTTGAAACAAAAGATTTTGCAGAATTTTCCTTATTTCTAATATTATGGTAACTCAAAGAAATCCATTTACCATTAATTAAGTTCACGAAGTTAGATTCCAAAAGCACATCTTTTCAAATTTAAAATTATTAATAATAACTCTATGATGGTCGCAGGTGAGGATAATAGGACAATGATCAAAGTACGTGTAAGGTAAACCAGAGACTCTACATATTGGAAATTTATCTTCAATCTCATCACTAACGAAAAATCTATCAAGAAGAGCCATAGATGGAGACTCCCTTGCATTACTCCATGTAAATTCTCTATTTGAAAGGGGGATCTCAATCAAATTAGAATTAATAATAAATTGATCAAATTCCTCTATAGCAGAGTAATCCCCTACCCTATTAGAACGCTCTCTTATGAAGCGTGTAACATTAAAATCACCCCCCAATATCCAAGGACCCGGAGCTAAGGATCTAAATTCTAGGCATTCTTTCCATAAAATTCTCCGATTGATTTTAGAATCAGACCCATAGATATTAGAAATAAATAAAAAAGAATTTTCAGAAAGATTAATAAGAATAATATGAAGAGAATGCTGCTTAGTAATACATTGAAGCAACTTAAAATAATTGTCACGCCACCCTATTATTAATCCCCTTGAAGTACCCACAGAAGGTAGAAAAACCCATTTTCTAAAATGATACCCGCCTAATCTTCAAAAGAAATGAATGTCAGGACAGTTAATTTTAGTTTTCTGAAGTAAAGCAATGTCAATAGAATAGTCTTTAAAGAACGCTCTAACCTATCACACTTATTCAAATCATGCAAACCTCTAATGTTCCAACTAATGATCCTCATAAACCAACTGAATTAGCCCTCTCTATTTCCTTACATCTAATATACTCTCAATCAATCTCGATATCAGAAAAAATAAAAGATGTATCACAAGCTAACTTACTAAACTCAGCAGATGATAGACTGCTTAATGCATAAGAA
The DNA here is from genome assembly GCA_030737815.1 of Allium fistulosum. Lineage (NCBI taxonomy): Eukaryota > Viridiplantae > Streptophyta > Magnoliopsida > Asparagales > Amaryllidaceae > Allium > Allium fistulosum. The sequence goes on from CM060906.1 coordinate 59,522,416, forward strand.
GAATACGTACTACCCAAATCAAAACACATACCTGAGCCTGAATTCGAAGTGCCACTCTTGGCACTCGAACCAGGTAACTCACCCATAGACTGAAACTGACTACCTCTGATCCTGGCACTACGTCTAACAGATCCACTAACAACCATCTTCTTTCTCCTACCTTTCTTAGGCAAAGATGAACTTGAACCAGATTGGTTATCACTCCCACCATTAGACACATGAAATAAATTCTCTGAATCATTTATAACCCCAGAAACCAAGTCTTCACTCATATGCCTATTTGAGACAGCATTATTTTCTGTATTCCCCTCCAAATCATTGCTCTCAAGCCAAGCGCACTTCTTTTATTCAACACAACATCACTATTCACTATGCAAACTTTACCAACAATACAAACTTCTAATTCGACTGGCTTATCACCATTTTTAACTCAATTATAATCCACGTTATCATCTGATCTAACACTGCCTTCACTTCGAAGATTAGCATACGATGAAATAGAGACATGCTTGTCAACTTCTCTGCTTAAACCTGTATCACCATGCACAGTGATACCATCTAACTTATCAGCAAATTTATCAATGGAGATAGCCAAATTCTCTTCATTTGTCTCTGTTTCAATTCTCTCCGGTTCTATAACATCAGAAGCAAGCGACAACTTATTATTAGCAAGCGACATCTTATCATTTCTGACACTCACTAACTCTAATAAATTCACATTGATATTATCTAATAGAGAAAATCCTTAACATTATCTACACCAGACCTGTCAACTGCATTAAACTTTCCATCAATTTTGTTCAATGCCTTCAGATTTATATCATCAAAACTGTCAACTGAACAATCTGATCCCAATTCACCACCATGTCTTTCATCAGATATTATAGAAGATTCAAGGCACTCAAATGGATTATCAGTAGATAATTCGAAAAAACATTTACCACTAGATTTTACTCTGTTTCTCTTCTTATTTACCTGAATAAATCCATCATCGCACGACCCAACATTATTTCTAGAATTAATCAAGTTAGAGACATCTTCCTTTGATAAATGAGAATTCTCATAAATGCAAAAACAACAGGATCCAGAAGCATTGGGTAAAAAACTCGAGTGCATTCTATCATAGCGTTGACATTAAAATCTAAACAACTATTATATCCATCCATTTCACTGTTAACATTCGAATCAATATTGATAGAATATGAATCCATTTTACCAAAATATTCATCGGGTTCACCAAATCTATCACTATACCCTTTACCAATGTTAGGTGAATTAACAGCATCGAAATGACCGAACAACTCCTCCAAATATCTAATACCCACATCTCTCATTTGCCATAGATTGTCTAGCAGTAAACCTTTTAATAACAAATATTTCAAGAGAAACTGGAACCCATGATCAACCAGAGAAGAACCGGGAATGGGTTTATAGGATGAATTCATAGACTATGATTTACCAAAATAGATTTCAGGATCTCCAAATCGATCATAATACCCCTTACCAATGTTGGGCGAATTTATAACATCGAAGTGTATAAACATCTCCTCCAAATATTTGATACCTTCTTGTCTCTTTTGCCAAAGATTATCAAGCAGAAGCCCTTTTAATAGCATACCTTTCAGAACGAATTGAAACCCATGATCGACCAAAGAACAAGGAGCAGGTTTGCTGTGTATAAAAATCGATTTGGATGGACAATCGAATTTTCTATGGCCAAATTTCCCACACACAAAACATCGAATTGGATCTCTACACTGTTTTGCAAAATAATTTTCATTACCACATCTAAAACATAAAGTTTTCCCTCTTTTTCCTTCAATCCAGAGTTTCTTTGGGTTACTGTGTTTTTCAGACTGGTTAATATATGGAAATTTAACAACTTCAGCATACGATCGAAGAGAAAGGATGTTTCTATTGATCAGATTTGACTGTTTGATAGATTGGGGCAAATAATTGGATTTCGGGAAACAAGAACAAGGATTGGACGAATGAATTGAAGAATTTGAATTCAGAAAGCAAGAAATCGCCATTTGCATTTATCTTTCGATTTTGCACAAACTATTTTTTTCTTAAACCGTAAGCTACTTATTTTTGAAACTTTAAACCTTTAGAATTCATTAACACTAAAATCTCAAAACATTAAAGTTTATTTTTCAAACAACTTCAAATTTTTATCTTTATCTTTTGTTTTTTAAATCAAATCTCTATCTTTTTCCAAAAAGAATTCTTTTTCTATAGTAAATTTGAAAAGAGACTTAACTGTACTTTATATACCATACAGAATTAAGATATAAGTATGGTCTCAAAACAACTATGGTTAACTATTTCAAACATGACTAATAAAGTAGTCGTATCCAACGTTAACTACGATGTTGATAATACCAACATTAGCAACCATACATTCATCCATACAACCAAATTCATTCAAGCATCCGTATTATAACTAAATGGTGTCAATTTATCATAATGGTATGAACATGAATATCATAGCACAACAAAAACAAGATTTTAAAAGATAAGAGCTCACTTTCATTTAGCATGTTCAACTATATATATTACTTCTTACTTATTAAGAAACCATCAAACATCATTAGTTAACCAACCAAACATCATAATTACTTTTAATATCATGCTAACCATTTTATAATTAATTTCAAATCATAAGATGTATGTATTTTAAACGAGTTCTCACCTTTATTTTCACTGCGTCTAACTTTATTGAACTTTATCGAATAGAATCCGGTAGTATTCCGGCAGCACTTCCTTCCACTATTTTCACTCTCGAGCTCCTCGAACTCCACTTCATCCAAAAATCATCTAAAACCATCCTTCTTCCTCTTAAACAACATGCCTATGACCTCCTTCCCCTTCCTTGCTCATGGTTACCTTCCTCCATCAGCGTTCCACATGCCAACACCACCTTTATCTCCATAGTGCTCGGCCTCCATAGGTTCCATCCCCTCCTCCATCATTTCTTCTTTTCTTAGATGCTAAACCATGTTTTAATGATGATATAAGAACTTTGGCAAAGTTTAGTAGAGTTTGAAATTGGTTTGATATGATTTTAAGAAAATTAGTAAGAAAAGAGAAGAGAAGAAGCCATGGATTTCTGGAAAAAGAAGAAGAAGAAGAGAGTGATTTGTGTGAAAATGGAAGTGGTATGCATAGCTATTATAGCCTTTAATCCCCTAGCACTTAAGCTTTGTCAAATGACATGAATACTCTTGCTTAACCTTTAAGTAAACATGTTTTTTCAACACTTACTATCATCATATCACTTCATTACTTTATATCATCTTTACTTAATACTTAAGGGATGTATTTGGATGGAAAAGTGGATTAAAGTGAAGATTTGTTTTGATTTTGATGTGGTTTGATTTGACATTTGCTTTTTGACTTTTATATAAATATCTTACATACTTTCGTTAATTAATTACATACTTAGTTTAATTAATATTATTAGTGTTAAATACATTCCTATTTATTAAATGTGTATATATGTACAAATGTGTGCAACAACGTTGCAACAACTTTCGTTTGACGAAAAGTTGAAAATCCAAAAAACGATCATCGGTCACATTTTCAGTTTTTAATCATACTATTTATTAATGTAAAAAAACTTGAAAATAAATTTCTTATAATCTTTGATTAATTAAAACAAGTTCATTTAAGCTATAAAACCATATTTAATAATATTAAAATCCAATTATAAAAAAAATACGACGTTGATTTACTAAAATGCTACGAAGTTTGTATATCTTTATAAAACAAGTTTATATTTATATTTATAAAACTATTAAATTTCAAATTTACTATCATATTTCAGTAAATTTGAAATGGATTATTCATTAAGAAGAATTATTTTTCGTTTAAAACAATTATTTGGTCATATACCCTAACTTTATCGAAAATCGACTTTTGACAAATTTATTATGAAAATTCCAAATCTCTATTTCTGCAAATTAATTCTAAAAGTATGTTCATCGTTCATATAAAACATGATCATTTATGTTTATTAAACTATATTTGAATAATTAAATTTTATTAAATATTTCATTTTCAAAGTGGTGAAATTACGGGTTGTTATAATAAGATGAATAAGATCAATGTTAAATTATTCTCATAAGAATTATATAATCTTTTAGAAGCTGGTTAGATCACATTGAGAAATAACTTTTTTTGAAATGGTACCTCTTAACCAAGGAGTTTAAATTTGATGAAATTAGTGGCATGTGGTTGACTTGGACATGATCCAGGATAATAAGATGAAAATAGATGTTAGATAATACCAAACTAATCTAGCCTAGTAAGAGCAAGATAAATTAGAACAAGTAATAGAAAGTCTCTTTTGCCGAAAAGAAAATATGAATTTTTTCAATACGAGAAAGTGGATTGAAAGCCAATCCCTTCAATTGACCGCAATCCGTGCAGATTGTAAACTTTGCTACTAGACATGGTGTTGATAAGGTTTGGAATGAAATCAATTATACCGACAAAATATGAATTTGAAGGTATATCCGAAGAGATTTGATCCATCAGATGCAAACAGTCGTAATTAGAAAGTTATAAACTTATTAAACAAATGTAGTTGGGAAATGATTTGATTAATTCAAGTGTCAAATTTGAGAATCAATTTCACCGATCACCTTGCTTAATTCGTTAGGAATTCACTCACAAGTTATTGAACTTTACTGATACAAATATTACATGTCTCGGAATCAGTGGGAGTGCCAAAGAGCTTGTGAATTTGAGACCGATTTTAATCTCAAATCTAACAACTAAAGGTTGTAACACATACTTTGATTGAAAGAATCGAAAATTTTAATCAGAGTCAAAATGCGCATTCCTGCAATAAGAATAAAATGTATTAAAATCATTTCTATGACATAAACCCACAACATTGTTGTTTGTGATCAAAGATTTGATGGTAACATTTCGTATATGTGATATATTGGAAATCATAATTCATAATACTTTTATTAAAATAGTTTAATATAAATTCCAAATAAGAAATGTTCTTATGGAATGTGATACATGAGATAGTTATCGTATGTATTGCCAATAGGTTACATTACATGTGTTATGTAGTGAATCCAATTTTCTTATGCATTTGATGCAGTGTGTAATGTAAATCTAATTTAGGAATATTCACCAAGTAAAAGTTGAAGCATTCTCAGATATTTATGAAATACCAAGAATTGCTTATAGAAATAGTAAAATCCTTGAAAATGATCTCATTCTAAAACTTCATTGTGACATCAAGCATAGTAAAACGATCTTGAATTTGAAGTTCAACCTTAACTAAGGTGAAGTTACAACAAATTCTAGTAGTTTGAGAGCATCATCTAGAATAGTGTCTGTTGGGTCTAAAATTGACACAACACTAAAGATCAATCACAAACGCAGGTAAATAGATAAAAAATGAAAGTAAACAACAAGGACACACGAACTTTTATAGTGCTTCAACCTTAAATCAATGCTTACATCCACTTTAATTTTATTTCAAGTGGTTTGACAGAAATACAAACAAGTTACAAGGTTTTCGATCTAGAAAATAATGTAAATTCAAATTTGATAACGAACAATAGCCAAACACAATTGTAAAGGAGAGACATAAAACAAAGAGTGCCAATGATCCTCTTTATGTTGCTTCAGTGTTAATATTTAAAGGCAAATCCATCCTCTGAAATTGCCAACTCATGGAAGGCCAGGTAAGGTTTCAGATCCAGGAGATTTGGAAGGACAAACAACTAATTTAAAAAGATAATCATGCCGGTACTGACCACAAGATTGGTACCGTAACAATCCGTCCATCATAATACCCAAAAGTCGGTGCCTTAGGACACCAACAAACTTTCAAATACCAAAAAAGCCAGATTATCGGGGTAAGCTTAAAACAAAACACCAAACGAATACACCGATAAGATCTTTTAATTGAATGATAACATATAATATATTGAATATAAATGAATAGAACATGATGACAATATATATAAGAGACCACATGCTAGGAACCAACTAATAAATAAATATCAACACAGAAAGTCGGAATACATCAACTCCCATCAACATGGAGTTTTGAATAAATATCTATAATAGCCCCATATACAAATAAAAGATCCGTCATGTACTACTAAAATATCAAGTATACATATCCAAAATATCGATGTTGTTCCTCCAAAATGCTTCGGCTACACAACCCTGAAAGATATATCCCCAAAAGCACCTGACTTTCAAACTACTTGATCGAGTACCCGAGAGTTGTCATGACATAAACAGACAAAGACAAAATATAGGTTAGACATAAAGTCTAGTGTGCAAGGAACCATCTCAAAATACTATATATCAAAATATACACAAATAAATAGGAGACAACTAAATCATAATCGGCCTCCTCCAGAAATGTGGCTTAGGGGTAATCTGGATACTTATAAACAAATGGAGCAAACCCATCTCCAAAATAGGGAATCATACTATAACTTGCTCTTTTCCTGTAATCAATGAGTCAACACACCTAATATAATGTGACTACCATGTAATAATATACTTTAATAAAGCAAATTGCAGTATACTAGTGTAAAAATAAAAGTCTCATAATATAAGTCTACACAATGGTATACACAAAGATACTATCAATCAACTAGTATAGCACAAGCATAACATAATAATGAAAGACAACTAAGAAATACAAATCTATGCCCATCATTACCAATAGGTGGAGTCAACTTTGGGCATCTATCGCGAAGATCTCACTGTACCCCTATAATAAACATAAGTTATGATCTACTCAATATACTTGAAACTTACTCGCAATAGTAAATAGAATCAACGTACCCCTATAATGAGAATAAGTGTTATTCATTCTATTCTAAATACCTAGGACCTTTGCGGATCACACCATGCCGCTATAATGAGCATAAGTATTCTATGATCCCGTAGCGGATGATTGTCATCATCCCCCTCTAGGAAATCAAGGATTTCTCAAATTAATTATGCACGTCTCTCATCAAAAAGAGAATGACGGTCGTGTCTTGTGTAACACGCTATAGGGACCACAAAGGAACATTGATGCCATATATATATATATATATGTGTGTGTGTGTGTGTGTGCACATCAAATATATCATCACATAATCAAATATACCTAACACAAACGAAGACCAATATCTCATCATCGTCCATCTACAAGATGGCCTCCATTATAAGACCCGCAATCGGTATGGCATTAATGTAAATCCAATACCATTCATAAAACATATCTACCCCAAATTCAAAGCCAAAGGGCATGGACAACTTTGCTCAATTATACACGCTCACCAAACGTGACCATGTAACCAATCATTACATTGATATCATATTCGATCATTATTGACTACACACGTATCACTACCCATTGCATCTGAATCCTTAGTTTTTCCTTACATCCCACTTTCCCAAGTAGTCTGAAGCCTTCCTGTCATGCTGAAGCATGATGTCACTCTACATCTGGATCCGGGGAGAATCCCCCATCGAATTACACCCTACTCAGGCTTTACTCACCTTCTCTTTTCCTAATCAAGCTCTAATCCCCAAAACCCACTCCAAATCTCTCTTTAAATCATAGATGAAGCTCCAAATCACAACTTCATGCCAATCCCTTGATGAATTTTGTAGAGAATAGAATGAGAGGAATTATGGTGATTTTTATTTGAATTTAGAAAATTTATTTGAGGGGTTTAGGGTCTGGAGAATAAAGAGGGACTAAAGGGTCATATGAAAAGATTCGGAGTGGAGGAGAATAAACTAATGTAAATGAAAAGTGAATGAGAGGAAATGAAAGGAGTTAGCCACTTATAAGCAACTAATGGGCTTAGCCCAAATTCTCTTCATCCGACACTATTCATCCCTGAAAATTATTGACTCCAAATATAGTCAAATTTATACTCATTTTTCTTATCTCGGAAAAGCGATCTCAACTATGGGTGTCTCGAGATCTAATTCGCCCGTCTCTTAAAAATCGAGTATAATGGGCATTCCATCGATTAACGATTAAATATTTAAATAAATTATTTAAATATTCGATCGGTACAACTATGGAGTGTTACATTCTCCCCTCCTTAAAAGAATTTCATCCCAGAAATTCCTATGAGTACGAGAAAGCAACATGACCGATTAAAGTTCCCGAATTTCAATTTCGGTAGTACTTTCCCTTCTACTATCAACACTACGGAAACTCCCAACTTAAAATGCGTTACACAACTGAAAATGTGTCATAACTTGCATTATCTTATAATTACTAAAAAAATTATACCTATTTTTAAGAAAGCTTCTCACCATTTAAATGCCAATCAAAGCAGATAAGCATTTAAATAGCTATACTTCAACTCTCAAGCACCTAGTTGTACTATATAAAAAGGATTAAACACAATTGCAACATTATGTCATGAGTTTAAGCATGCTAAATCGTATATAGAAATCATTTTAAATAATTATGCTATATCAAACTATGCAAAAAAGCACATCCAATTCAACAATCATCTATAATAACCATGTTACCACAAATTATGCAACAAGCATCTCTATCGCAATAACACGATATTAAAGCATGTACAATCAAGTGTAGTAATTGATACAACCACAATCATACATGACTATCAATTGAAGAGTAAGCACAAATGAGTTGGTATTCAAATTTACCATCAACTCTAAGTCATATCAAAGGCAATAGAATTGTATAGACCTCACCACGACCCTTACAATGGCTATGGAGGACATGATCTATTCTAGTGGCTATCGTTATCACTCTGAACATACTTCAACAAGAAATTAAAATCAACATACAAGAAGCCATGCAACAATAGTAAGCAACAACAAAAAACAAATAGCAAACTACAAACAAGCAATAATTAACAAAAAACAATGATCAATCAATAGCAAACAACGGTAACTAACAATAATTGCCATACAAACTATCAAACATGCAAACAAGCAACAAAAATTGACAGCAATAAAAATCAGCCAATAACAACGAATAACATCAAACAGTGGCAAGCAAACAAGAGCAATGACAAACAATAATCAACAACAACCATCAATAATAAATAATTAGCATACAAACAACTAATCAACAAGCAATAAAAAACATACAGAGCAATGACAAACATCAATAATCAATCTGTTAATCAACAAACCACGACAATCAATCATCACACAATAACAAACAATATAAGTAAAAATAACTAGCATACAAAACGTACCGACATGCATGACAATAGTTAAACGCGCATGTCAAACCATAAAACCCCAATGAGGCTGTTCGACATCCAAAAGGAATAAATGCCTAAGTGATGTAACCCCTTTCATGAATATTTTACATGAAAGATTATTACACCTCCCGCTACAAAAAGGAAAACTTATATGATATGCAGGATTTTCGAGTCTCGAAACTCTCGAATTACTCCAGTAATCACTGCCTTAACTTTCCTTTTCTTTAGGACAGAAATCATTCTCCAAAGGAGAAAATTCTACTAATTAAATCATCATTAAATGATGATCTATGGATGCCTGGGTTTGCTTAGGTTCAAACTCACCTCAACCACACAATGTTAATAAGGATAGTATACTAAGTGTATTGCGACACTCGCCTAAGCAAGTGTCATCTCGCCACTTAGAAGATTATTTGAATCACCACAAAATAAGTCGAGAAATCCTCTCCCGAACTATCCCAAACAACCTTAACTATACTATATTAAAATTTACAATGACTAAAGGTCATGCAAAATGACATGATGCCCATTCCAACCTTTCGTTTGCTTGCAAGATTCTTTTGTTAAATTAGGGTCGGTCATTTGACTCTTCTCATGCGAACTTCAATCTGGTTCCTTGATCAAACCACAAAAATTCCCTCGCACGACCCGAGTCGTGCTTTAAAACCCTCCCAGTTATCTCGAAAATCCGACTCAAGTGCTCACTGAAAAGAATCAAGTGAAAAACTCTTTCTTAACTTGTGCAAATCATCTAAAAACTCTACGATCGAACTATAGGTTAAGAATCGGCACGTGAATTGACCAATCTTTAGAAAATATCCCTTTCAACACCTAGGATTACTCCCATCACCTAAGGTTTACCAACATAAAGAAAAACAATTCTAACATGAACGACTCTAGGCAAACGCCTAAGTCATCCGCTTGGTCTTTTCTCATTACTGGGCATCCATCGAACCCTACTAGGACTCGGTAGAGAAGGAATAAAAGCGAGTTTCCCCAAAAGTAGGGCATACCTCACTACCTAAGTACTTCTGTTTTTCCTAAGCCATCGACCTGTTAGGACCCTGTAATGCTTGTAAGGCATAAGTCATCATCACTCACTAACCCTTCGAAAATGTAGGATAGTCCTTCTTCAAGTGATCAAGCCAATCGCAATTAAAGCACTTATGCTTCATTTTAGCTGGATGGCACATGCCACTTTAGTGACATACTAGGTTAGCTTGATCTTCACATTAGCTCGATCTTCCTTATATCATGGTCTTTGCGCATCAGTTGGAGCTTTGGTTTGCTTTCCACTTTCACCACTTCCAGTGCTACCTCATGTTTGCTCCCATGGAAGAGAACCATCCCAATGAAACTTTCTAAAGTGGTCCTTAGTAGGGATAAGACTAAGTAATGAATCCCCAACCGATGTTTTCTGATCCAAGGCAAATCCCCTTGCCCATACCAATGGAGAACTGATCATCTTAATCCCTAAAAACAAAAGATTGAGTTGGTTAACATACTCCTTCACTGATAAGCTACCCTACACAAGATGGATGTAACGCTCAAGCTACATGCCCTTATTAATCTCAGAAATGAACTGACAACCAAAGAGACGCCTGAGTTCATCCTGAGCCATGGGCCTGCTCATCGGCCACACAAACACTATTGTCCTACCAAGCCAAGTCTCCCCTCTTCAAATGCCAAGAAAAATTCTTCCTTGTGAGAACATTCTCTAAACCCATTATCGATGGAAGTCCTCTCATACATGTGTCCAAGGCCGTGCCTCCGCAACAATATCAAAACCTAGATATGGCTTCCCTCCAAGGCTAAGGAAATCCCGACATAGCTTCGAAGAGTCTAAAGCTAGTGGAGCTAGAAATATTGGTGCCTCAAGGGCTACACCACCTGTGATACCAACCACATTAGCTGGATGTTCGCAGGTGGTGAAACATCCGTTGCGGTAGCTAAATAGTCTCCGAACTAATCAGGCATCTTAGATTGCCCATCCACAGTCGCTCATGTACTCCGTCTGCCCATATTGATAGCCTAATGAAGATACCGTAGCAACTAGCGATAGAAATAAATCAAATTCCAACAGACAAGTGGTGTATACAGTATAACATAATATAAAAATACAAGTATGCTCTCTCAACTTATCTCCTTTTACCAGATGGGTTTACTTAAACTGGTCTACTTAGTCTGAGTGTTGAGCCTAACATCTGATGCCAAATGCAACAATCCGCCCTTTATAACACCTAAAATTTAATGCCTTACAACATCATTGGACTTTAAAATACCACAAAAGCCAGATTGTCAGGGTAAACTTAAAACAAAACACCAAACCATGACATCGACAAGATCTCTCAACGCAATGATAACATATAATATACCGAATATACATGAACAAAATAGGATAATAATATATATAGGAGACCACACTAGTGGAAGTAATTGATAAATAAATATCAATACAGAAAGACAAAATACATCAACTCCCAGCATCATGGAGTTATGAATAAATACCTGATACAATGGTCTCATATACAATTAACAAGTTTATCATAAACTTATAAAATATCCAATATACATATCCAAAATATCGATGCCATGCCTCTAAAATGCTCCAACTGCATAGCCTTGATAGTGTATCCCAAAAAGCACCTGACTCCTAAACTACTCAATTGAGTACTTGAGAATTGTCATGACATGAACAAACAAAGACAAAATGCGGGTCAGACATAAAGTCTGGTGTGAGGGGAACTATCTCAAAATATTGTATATCAAAACTATATACAAATAAACAGGAGACAACTAAATCACAATTGGTCCTCTCTAGAAATGTGACTTAGGGGTAATCCAAACTGCCCATAAACAAGTACAGTAAATGTAACATCTCGTAAAATCATTAAGAATTAAATAAGTAAATTAAATTAAGTAGGGGTAAAAATGGAAATTTTATAAAAGTTGAAATTTAGCCACGAAAGTTGTACCATTGAGTTTGTGGCGAAATTCTAAATTGTTATCATATATAACATGCTAAAAATGGAGCTCAAACGAAGAAGCTATAGGCATTTGAAGTTTTCAGGTTTAAAATAATTTAATTCGAATTCAAATAAATAATTAAATTTAAATTTGAATTTTGAAAATCAACTGAGATTAAACTTGAGGGCTAAGAAATCATTAACATTAAAAGTATAATAAAGGAATTAAATAAAAAACAATGGTACAAAGATAATTGCGTTCCAAAAATAGGTCAAGGGATCGACTGCCGACCCTAACCAGTCGACCAGTACACATAGGGCGGTCGACCGCTCCTGTTGATGGCGGCTAGGGTTTTCCTATCAATGAATATTTTGGATTTATCCGTTTTTAAACTATTTTCATCCTACGGTTCTGGTATGTTTCAATCCCTATAAATATTACCCTACCCTCTCCACTTTTGTTCACAAAAATATTTGAGAATTTAGCTAACATATGACATTTTCTCTATTCAGTTAGATTCAGAAATTCAATTAGGAATTCAGGTAAGGATTCTATTTCATTTCTAATTATTCTTTTAATCTATTCTCTTCTCTTCCAAACTCTCTAAATCTAACCAAATTATATATACCAATCCATTGCTATGTATATATATATATCAAAAGATGGGATCTAGAAAAGTTGGCGTTGCAAATCCATACAAGAAAGATTAGGGATAATCTGTGAGTGGAAACCTTAGTATTTTTATTCCAGTAATTGTTTAGTATATTATAGATTTGAATATGCCTTTAGGGTTTTGAGTTAATGAAAATAAAACAAAATAAAACCCCCAAAACACCTATAATTCGAAATGTCAATTCTTGTTGGAATTCTCAATTGTTTACATTAAACTATTGGAATATGCAGTTTTTGCAGTCTTTGGTGATTTCAATTTCTATTCCACTCCTTTTTAAATATAATTTGATTATGAAGTTTCAATTAAGGGATAGGGTGTAAAGTATGAATTTATTTGTAATTTACACCATTTATTCTATGAAATAAAAGAGAAATTCCATCGTTTAATTCATTGTATAAGAGGGGTTGAATAGAAGCTAAAAATGGAATTGCAATTTCTATTTTTAAGATTATTCCATTGATTTGATGTAATAGATTGAATTTTTGGATATGAATACTAAATCTTTTATTATGGATATTGAAATCCCTTGTTATGGATATTGGAAATATGGCACCATTGATATTATGGAAAAAAGATTTGTATTATTGTTGTTAAAAAGGAATTGACATTTAACGTTAGTTAGGGTGTAATCTCCACACGCATAGAAAATAGTAAGTGCATATTTAATTATATATTAATTACCATAAATAACGTACAATTATAACGTATAATCTAACACTCCTAAGTTTAAATAACATCATTCAAGAGATTTAATTAAATAGAATAATGTAGAGATTAGAGTGGTAAGGGGATTGAGATTTGAAAACTAAATAGGGTCGTGCCTTAACTAAATGAGTTTATAAAATGGTTTTATAAGTTAAGGGAATAAGGCAAGGGTAATATGGGAATAACCGTATATAACCCCATAACCCCTAAACCCTAACCTCATTCTCATTCATACTTCCATAAAAACAAAAACATAAGCAAAAGGAGATCAAGGCCGACCATAACCCTAGGAGAAAATGAGACCAAAATCAATTAGAAGCTAAGATTCAAGCAAGGAAGAATTAAGCAAGAACAAATCTCATGTTCCTTATCCAAACAAGGTGAATAATAATCTAAACCATCTCATATATGTTTTATTATACATTTAAATTTCGGGTTTAAGATTTGAAACCATTTGGATGGATCGAATAATGATATGGTTTGATTATATTGCATGTTTTTTTGTTTAAACAAGGATTTTTATGTAAAGGTATAATTCGATTTTAAGGTAAAAATCGTATAAATTGGGTTTCGAATGCCATGATGGTTGAATATGTTATGTAAAACATTGTTTTGGAGATGGGTTTAAATTTTCATAATATTGCAAGCTATGGATAATTTATTAAGAATTTTGAATGAGAGAAATAGTTATTTTGGGTATAAATTGCTTAAGGCAATAATGTAATGTTTTCGGGTCTGAAAATTTATGTATGATAGAAAACATATTAAAAGTGAATTATTGTGATTTTTGTGGATATTTCCTAAGTGTTTTAATACAGTTATTAAATTATTTAAGTTGAAGGACTTAAATGTTTAAATGTTTTATGGAAAGGAATGGCTTATTGTTAAAATAATTTCAATTATAAATTACTGAATTCGGTAGTGTTTTTAGAAAAGGATTTTTATAAAGAATTTGGTAACCAATCATGTTTTGACAAATTGGCTAAGTTAGGTAAAAAAGGAATTTATCTTAAAGGCAAAAACTCGGTTTTGTTTTGAATTACAACCCTGCCACTTCCATTTGCTCGCTTCCAAAACCATGCCCAATAGGCCTTTCGAACCCATTCGAAACCAATGCACATGGTATAAAGAAATTGGTAAGTAGTGTATTGGAGAAAGACGGAAGGGAGGGTGTCGAAGGCTTTCTTTCGAAGGGGTTGAAGTCATTCTTATAAGCTTTTGAATACAACACTTGCCTTTGTTTTTAAAAGATGCTTTCGAAGGGATTGAAGCTTTTGAATTAATCAACTTACCTTTGTTGAAAGAGCCACTTACCTTTGTTTTTAAAAGAAGCTTTTGAATGTGTTGCCGCTTGTTTGTTAAAAAGGAGCTTTCGAAAGGGTAGTTGCTTTTGAACCTATTCGAAACCTAGTCACCGTATTCATGCCTTTCAAATTAGTTAAAAACCACTTTCTTTATAACTTTAAGTCAATGTTTTTGAAAGGGAATCTTTCACCCTTATAAAAATTGAAGTCGCCTTCTCAATGCTTTCAAAAGGGTAGTTTGAGCCACTTTTAATAAGCGGTTTGAAGGCAATGGTTTCAAAAGGATGGTTTAGAAACTATCCTCTTCCCTAAATTCTTTTACTTAAAATTAACACTTTCAAATGGGTTACTTTCGCTTTCATTTTCTTTGACCCAGAGGTTTTATTTAATGTTAACCTAATGATTTCGAAAGAGATACTTTCAAATGGTTTCGAAGTTGTGCTTTCATTAATTTTACTTGAATGAACACCTTCGAAAGGTAAGCTTTAAGTGTTTTGAAAGGTAAACTTAAAGTGTTTCAAAAGGTATATCTTTAATGGTTTTGAAAGGAAGGTTTTAAATGTTTTGAAAGGAAGGTTTGAATACTTTCGAAAGGTATGTTTTTAATGATTTCGAAAGAAAAGGCCTAAGATTTTGAAAGCCTTAGTTTTCATACAAGAAACCCAATCTCAATTTTTAAAAGTAAATCCATGGTAATATGAAAGAGCTTTGAAATGACATTTAACTTTGGAGTTTTTGAAGAAGCTTTCCTTGCTAAAGATAGTGGGTTAAGGGTATCAACCATATTTCTTTAGAAAGATGTTTAAAAGGAAATTAAACCATGGATGTTTATATTGATCAGTTATCATGTATGCTTTTGTAAACATATTCACTTAATAGTTAATCCATAACTGCATTTTGGGGTGTGAAGAGTAGAATAACCAGTTAGGTTGACCCTATAGTGAATATACATTGAGTTAACTCCTGTGTGGGTAGAGCTGCATCCAGTAGGTCAGGCAGACCAGAATATAAGATGCCCAAATACTGATCAAAGGGCTATTGTTTACAGGTTCTTAGTAAGCCCATGAAAACTATGTATGGAAATAGTCACTACAACAAAATACCCCTTTTACAACGGGCAATGCCCGTTGTAATAGGGTTTTCGCAACGGGCCAACGCCCGTTGTATTATACGATGTTGTAATAGACCCAAAAGATTTCACAATGTTTTAAAACCGTTGTAAAAGCATGTTGTAATAAATATTTTTTACAACGGTCCGTAGCCGTTGCAATAAGATTTTTTTTCAACGGTAAAAGCCCGTTGCAATAAGGTCTTTTACAATGGTAAAAGCCCGTTGCAATAGTATGTTCTACAACTATTTTCGCCCGTTGTTAAAAAAATTCATATAAGAAAAAAAAATACTATTACATTGCACTCATAAATTTAAAATTAATTTGCTATTGAAACCAAAATATTGTACAAATTACATACATATTCATTCATATCTACTAAACATAACAAAAAAGAATTATATTTCTAAATGCCAAAAGGATTCATGTATTCTTAGTCTTTTATAATATATAACCTATAGAAGAAATACATATACCTAACAATACAATGAAAATATAATGAATATAAGATTTGTCTAACTTTGTGTACGCCTTGACCCTTGAACATTAGCAACTTGAACCCAAACATAATCTCTTTCAGCAACTGCATGTTCATACAAATCTTTTTATGTAACTTATAAATATAATTAATACATATACTCCAGATTATAGGACAACCAACTTACAAGTAATGCAAATTTATATCTACTCAAAACCAATCTTTTAATGTAAAATGAAGCAAATATCACTAAATGTATGTAAGTATGTATCAACAAAATATTTCACAACCAAAAGAAAACAAATTTGAGGTGTGTCATCAACTAGACATATTTGTATGCATCTTAATGAAGAAATCAAAGAAAAACCGAAGTGTGAAAAGATGATAACTCAGAAATAATGAAGTAGATGTACACCTAAAGGAGATAGCTTTCAAATCTAGTTACATGAGTGAATGGTTCTTCCTCCTCTAAAGTTCATACTGCAGTATGCATGAAAGGAAAATAAGAACAATAATAAATAATGGGAACTCGTAAGAATTATGATAAAAAAACTCAATAATTTGTCCCAATTTATCACTTCTGCTAACATACTACGTATTGACTTTGTATTAGATTAGTAAAATTATTAGACTCCATAAAAGAACCTGGCAGGAAAGACGACCACACCCAATGTGATCTTGCTTCTTCAACCAATGCATTTACACGAAAAGGAGGCTTGAATTCTTGAGTCATCCAATGGTTCATTACAGAAAAATTTCCTTCTGAAGGTACCTACAATTGAATAGAGAAATAAAACAAATGGTTTTTTGCTAATAAGTTAACATAGAAATGCGATACATGTTATTATTCATAGATACATATACTCACAAGTGTCGGAGTTCTATCCATATCAAAGCTATCAAGATGAACTGACTCATGGAAGTTGCAATCATCTGAAATCATTGCACCATCACCTAAGGAACTCCTATAATCTGCCATGTTTAGAAACTTTATTTTATGAAGATGCATATAAAAAAAATCTTGACATGTAAAATTAACGTAAGATTGCCATATCACATATGCACTAAACCATTACTATATTGCTAAAACTTTCAATTGTGCAATAATAATCAAAAAATATGTAAGCAAATTATGATGCGAAAATTCTTGGCTAAGCCGAAATACAATGAAGCAATTGGCGACTTTGATGGTAATTGAGCAGAAAATAGTACAATGAAGCATGCAACGGTGATTTTGATGGAAACTACCAAATTGTGTTCATTTCAATAAATATTATGATGTCCCCTACTATTGCTAATATGCCATTCTAGTTGTCAGTTGAAATGTGAGGATGAAGGGCTATGGTATGCGGTTTTGCTTATTATTGTTTCCTAAGGTAATGGGATGATTTGGATTTGAGAGTAAATGCTGAATGTAGAACTTGCAGCCTGTGTACCATATATTTGTCCAATGCATAAGAAAATTTTAATATTAATATTTTGATCATTGACATAGTAACTATAGTACGTAGTACATATAGACCTGTTCTTCCATGTGCTATCCAATGACGTTCTTGCAGTGAGAAATGTTTTTTCCTTTTTTACTAATGAGTCAACTTGAAAAAAAGGCAAAAAACGTGTGTTTATATTTGTACAATCAGAAAGTTTATTTCCAATAGCAGTCCACTATTTTTCTGCTTCTTTAAGCATAACAGTGCCTTGCATTTCACCATGTTAACAATATGATATCCATGGTATGCTCACACAAATAAATATTTATTTCTATACAAAGTAAACATAATAGAGGAAATTTTCTTTTACCTAACAATGGAGGAAAGTGCATGAACAAATAATCACCTTTGCATTAGTAGAATTATCAAAATAACCTAGCTGAAATTGACCTTTATATCAGAATTGTATATCGGAATAAATCACTCATTTACATACAAAAAGTATCAAATTATGCATCACTCACAGTAGCTCAAAAAAAGAACATATTTTAAAACTGTAAGCTGGTGCATTAAAATAATTATTTTGTGGAGTAGAAACTAAGTCAACAGACTTCTAATACATTCTAGTAACTGCTATGGTATAGTGGATTTTCCAAGGAAAAGAGACTAGGAAGTCAAGAAATTTATCCTATCAGCTTGAGGACGAAGCATGCTTTCTACAGTTTACAACCTAGCGCTGCATTGGTGTCAATTTTTCTCATAATTTTTTTTTCAAAATTAGTTGATATTCCATATTTGTTCTAGGAGAAGCATTTACCCAAATCAAAATTCCTACTAAAAGTATAGTAAAAATGCAAAAGAATGCATAATAATGTTTGTTTCTAATACAGAAAAGATGAAAATGGAACAAAAAAATAGAATCAGTACCTCTGCTAAAGAATGCAGACACAAGGGGTAGCATTAGACCTCTTACCACCCATAGTCCTATAAACGTAAAGCTTCTCAACAGCAAAATCATCATGCAAAGACTCCCACCAATCTTCCGCACTCTCATCCATCACTATTTATACACACACACACACACACATGTTAGTACAGTAATACTGCAGGATTTTTTACTATATTGTAATAACTGAAAATTTACATTTGAGGATATCAAAAGCTCAAGAGGAACAGCAAACTTGGCAATTTGGTAGATTTTTCCAGCAAATGCAAGCATGTCTATAGCTAATGTAAGAATACATCTCTGCCTTGAAGGACGCAGTATTGCTGTTAAAAAAGGAAACACAAGTTATAAGCCCAATTACCACTGACAATCATCCCAAGTGTAAATCTTAAATGTGTAGACTGATAAAAGAAAGGAGAAAAATATCTAACCACTTGAGTCAAGTAAGGCATTCATAAGAGATAATGGAAGTAGAAAAAACCTCACAGTATTGCTGTGATTTGAGTTCTGCACCATGTAACAAATTGTGAGAAAAAATATTGCTTTCAACCAGAAGGTTCATTTAAAGTAAATAAGATATACTGAGTGATCTATTAACAAGGTAAAATAAAACGCAGGAAAAAAAATTCAAAATTGATGTGTTGCAATATAAAAGGAATAATGCTAAAATCCTCACCGTGCAACTGAATAGTTGAATCATTTTAGGAGGTAAAATTGGAGGGGCGGTATTGATATGCTATCTATTAAGGCAATAATGAGATTTCCTTAAACAAAAACATAAATTAGGACAAACAAATAAATTAGCCATACCTTTAGATGCAAAGATAGAAGCGTCAGGCTGAATGAATGAGTTCATAATTTTCAGGTTGGTTGGCTTGCAACCAAAAGGCAGAGAGCAACTAAGCAATTTGATCCTCATTTAACGTAATAACGTTGATTTCCTGATTCAAAAAATTGTTCATAAATCATTCCAGTTATGACATACGATGAATAATCAATTATTATGCGATTACCATTACCATTTCTGCGGAACTTAATTTATGAAAATAAGGTGGACTTCTCTATATTCTTCCATTTCTAGATTCATCCTCATCAACCTCTTTTATGCTAACACCATTATTAGTTTGTTTCTGAAACATATCAAAAGTTTTATGTTCCTTTTCTTTCCTGAGTTTCTCAAAAAGAGCAGTAGCTGATGCAAATGCTGATGTGGATTTTGACTATCGCTTGTTATTCATATTTACATTTCGGATGGGCAGGAGTTCGGACTAGGATAACAGAAAATATTTTGTGAGCTCCAACATGTGTTTCAAGATCTGGATGCATCATAGTTTTGATGAGTTGTGATAAGAGACATTCTGGAAAAACCTGTTAAAAATTAAAAAAAAAATTAAAGGCATGTTAAACTACACAAGCGTAGTATTGATTACAAATGATTGCCAAAGTACATCTGAGCAATATGACTTCTCTCCAACCTAAAAAAGTTGCCATCAGATTTCATGCTTTCTCTGAAAAATTAAAGAAAATTTTCATATTTTCACTGAAAAATTAAAGAAGAATGAAAATAGAAAAATTTAACAAAATGAAACTAACCAGTTGTTGATGTGCATATGTGAAGGAGATGGTATCAGCAAGAACCAACATAGACTCGCCAGCTCCCTACACCCACCCAGCTTCAAGTTACACGAAGGCATCCAAAGGGTCCTCATCTTCTCAAGCTTCTCCTTATTCTCCATAGGTGGCTTCTCCCCGAAGGGACAGTTCCTAATCTCCACCTTCTTCAAACTCTTACATCTAGACAAAATATATCTCATCCCATCACTGCTGTCCCCTACGAATGCCATCAAAATCACTTTCTGGAGAATTATGAAGGTACTAAAGACAGAATTGAAGAAATCGAGAGAGCAAATTTTACCTACCTTACACGTAAAGAGTTCATTTTCTTAGGAAAGCTACTGTTGAAATCCATACTCGTCGGTTCATAACGCGTGCAAATCTTAGCTCGGCTTGAGGTTTCAGGCGGCGGCAGCTTCCAGTTCATGACGACAGCACAAATTCTTCGGTGGCCCAAGTAGTAGGTGAAAGGATTTTGTGAGGTGCAGGAATGCTAGGAGGGTTAGCCATGATTAGGACTGTTGTTAAATTCTGTTTCTTGGTCAAGAAACTGTGAAGAGTTAAGATTGGCAGAAGATTGCAGAGGGTTCAGATGATCAGGGAAGAAATCAGGAAGAAGAAGTAGTTTATAGAGGTTATAGAATTTAGGAGGAGAGATGAGGAAGAAGGTGTAATGAGATTTGTAAAGAATGTAATAGAACAGAAATGAAATGGTTTTGTTTTCTTTATTCATAAGTTTTCTCTTGTACATGCTTGCACTTATATACTGGTGCTTACAACGGCTATATTAGCCAACTCATTTCAACTAAGTAATAACATAATTTGATTTAAACCCATATACAAAAATGATTACAAGCAGCAGGTTATTTCTTTGAGTGTGCACGTGCACACATGCACGCAGTGATACAGCCTCCCATCTTCAGTTCTGGTCCAAGCCTTCATCACCACTAATTGATAGCTTACTTCTGACACAACTAAGAACCTCCTCAGACGAACTTCCGACCATACTTTGATCATCTTGCCTGCAGTTTGATTTTCCTGTAGCTCCTCTGTTTAACAACATGGATATTAATGAGGAGTTGTTACAACTCCCCTCCTCTTCAAGAATCGACCTTATCCCAAGGTCTAAGGTAGGAAATCTCCTAACCAATGGCCAGTAATCTTCCCATGTCGCTTCTTCATCAGATCTTCTTCTCCATTTAATCAAAACCTGAACCACAGCTTTCTCATTTCTCGGCACAATCCTTCTGTCTAATATTACTTCAGGTTGAGTCACTTCTTCTTCAACATAGCTAGGAACATCATCTTGTATTACCAACTGTTCCCCTATCCTCTTCTTCAGCTGGGATACATGGAAGACAGGATGGATGTGTACGTGGCTGGGCAGCTGTAGTTTGTAAGCAACTTTGCCAATCTTTGCTTCTACTTGGTATGGTCCATAAAACTTTGGCGATAATTTGTGTGTTCTTTGATTTCTTGCAGTAATTTGCCTATAGGGTTGGAGCTTTAAGAAAACCCAATCTCCTACTTTAAATTCTCTATCACTTCTTTTTAAGTCAGCATACTTTTTCATTCTATTTTGTGCCAGTTTTAAACTGTCCTTCAAAAACTCCAATATTATGTCTCTGCTGAACAATATATCTTCTACTTGTTCCACCTTAGCCGTATTAGGAACATATGACAACAAATTTGGGGAATCAATTCCGTATACAGCCTTGTAGGGTGTAGTGTTAGTAGAAGTTTTCCAAGAAGTATTGTACCAATACTCGGCAAGAGATAACCAATTTGCCCATTCTTGAGGTTTGTGATTAACAAAACACCTAAGGTATCCTTCTAGAATTTTGTTAACAATTTCTGATTGTCCATCACTTTGGGGATGATAAGAGGAACTCAATTTTAAACTGCAGCCTTGTAACCTGAAGAGCTCCTTCCAGAAATGACTTGTAAACATGGCATCTCTATCACTTACTATAGATTTGGGCATTCCATGCAGTCTAAAAACCCCATTAAAGAATACCTTGGCTACTTCTTGAGCTGTGTAGGGGTGTGCAAGAGGAAAGAAATGTGCATACTTACTCAACCTATCCACCACTACATATATCACAGTATGTCTTTGGCTTTTTGGCAGGCATGTTATGAAATCCATGGATATGTCTTCCCATATTCTGTCGGGTATAGGAAGAGGATTTAATAAACCTGGGAGCAGTACATTTTCACTCTTGTTCCTTTGGCAAACATCACAAGATTTAACAAACTTTTCCACAGTGTTCTTCATGTGCTTCCAATAAAAAACTTGCTTCAGTTTTTTTATGGTCCCCTTGATACCAGTATGACCCCCTAATGGCGTGGCATGATGTTCATTAATAATTACTTCCAGTAGTGACCCCAAATGGTGATCAACCAATATCTTTCCTTTGTAAAATATTAAATTATCCACTATTTTATACTTGCCTTCAGCCAATTCCTTATCAACAATCTTCTTTAACTGTTGCTGATACCAGTCAGAGGTCAGTAAGGTGTTTTTTAATTCATGCAACCAAGGTGTCTGAACAGCAGAAATGGCTTGTATTTGTAATGGTTCTTTAGAATAGTCTTCTCTTCTAGATAAAGCATCTGCAACTATATTTTCCTTACCACTTTTATATTCTACCCTGTAGTCAAAGCCATGCAACTTCGCCAACCATTTGTTTTGAAGCCCAATGTGCAGTTTTTGAGTTAAGAGGTACTTGAGGCTTTGGTGATCAGTTTTGATCACAAATTGCCTTCCTAATAAGTATTGAGCCCACTTTTTTGTTGCAATAATTATGGCCATCAATTCTTTTTCATAGGTGGAGAGGTTCAGATTTCTTCCTTGAAGTGCCTTGCTGAAAAATGCAATAGGCTTGCCATTTTGTTGTAGAACAGCTCCAATGCCATGCCCACTGGCATCACACTCTAAAACGAAGGGTTGAGAAAAATCCGGCATGGCTAATACAGGAGGTTGAGATAAGCATTGCTTGAGTTGTTCAAAGGCTTCTATGGCTTCCACTGTCCATACGAAGGAGTCTTTCTTCAACATGTTGGTTAGTGGCTTAGCAATGAGACCATAACTCCGAATGAATTTCCTATAATACCCAGTTAAGCCCAAAAACCCTCTCAATGCTGTCAAATTTCTGGGGAGTGGCCACGCCATAATTGCCTCAACTTTATTTGGATCGACTGCTACCCCATCTGCTGAAATAACATGACCGAGGTACTCAATGGACTCTTGTGCAAAGCTACACTTGGAGACCTTTATAACTAGCTGATTCTCTTTAAGTACCTGGAAGGTCATCCTAAGATGCTCAATATGCTCAGACATAGTCTGGCTAAATATTAGTATATCATCAAAAAAAACCAACACAAACTTCCTTAAATATGGTCTGAAAATGTTATTCATAAGTGACTGGAAGGTGGATGGAGCATTTGCAAGACCAAATGGCATAACAGTGAATTCATAATGCCCATCATGGGTTTTAAAAGCGGTTTTGTGTATGTCTTGTTCAAACATCCTGATTTGATGGTAGCCTGACTTTAAATCTAACTTAGAAAAGTGTTTGGAACCATGTAATTCATCAAAAAGAGCATCTATTAATGGAATAGGATATTTATCTTTAATGATGAGAGAATTGAGGCTTCTATAGTCTATGCACAGCCTCCATGTTCCATCCCTTTTTCTGACCATCACGACTGGTGAAGAAAAAGCACTGGTGCTATGTCTGATGACTCCTGATTCTAGTAATTCTTTAATTATCTTTTCCAGTTCATTCTTTATGTGATGAGAGTGTCTATAGGGCTTTAAGCATACGGGTTTGGCTCCAGGAATCAAGGGAACTCTATGATCTTGCAATCTTTGTGGAGGTAAGAAGGTCTTATCAGTAGTGACTTCAGGGAACTGATCAAGTAAACTGGAAATTTCTGGTGGTAGTTGTGGTGACTTCAATGGTCTTTCTGGAGTTGAAGATTGTTTATGAGTGCATAGCATCATGGTTAGTTGTGCTTGAGAGCTTTCCTTGTTTATGGTCTTTTTATCTACAACCTTGAGGCTTTCCTGCTTGATTCCCTGCCATATATAGAGCTTTTTATCATATGTAAATTTCACCTGTAGCTTGTCAAGATTTAAAGTAACATCCCCAAGCTTCTTCATCCACTGGGCCCCTAAGACCACCTGGCATCCTTCAAGAGGAAGGGTTAAGAGATCAACTGGCATGTTGCAGCC
The DNA here is from genome assembly GCA_030737815.1 of Allium fistulosum. Classification (NCBI taxonomy): domain Eukaryota; kingdom Viridiplantae; phylum Streptophyta; class Magnoliopsida; order Asparagales; family Amaryllidaceae; genus Allium; species Allium fistulosum. Next base: position 59,547,127 of record CM060906.1, read on the forward strand.
TTGGCATTTTAATATGATATCACTGCAGACCCCTGAGCCTTGTAATTTCTCCCCATTAGCCACCATAACTTCATAAGTCTTGGAATTATCTACTCGGAGTTTTAACTTCTTGGCAAGTTGATCATCAATAAAACTATGGGTGGATCCCGAGTCTATTAACACTTGCACTGGTTTGCCTTTGATGAATCCTTGTACCTTCACAGTGGACAAGGCTGGAATACCGCACATGGCTTGTAAAGTAATTGCAAGAGTTTCCTTATCTTCTTGGTGATATTCTTCATTATCTTCTTCTGTTGTGGTATTAGTGCCTCCTTCCTCTTCATCAAGATCCATGATTCCTTCAATAACATAAACTTGGGGACTTTTACACTTATGATCCTTATGCCATGGTTCCCTACATCCATAGCATAAATTTTGTCTTCTCATATCAATTAACTGGCTGGGTGTCAGACCCTTCTTCCTGGCTAAATCTTCAATGTTAGAGGTATTCCACTCTTTAGGCTTTCTTGCATAAGGAATAACCTGATTGGAACTGTTCTTGGAGGAGGAGAAGGTTTTGGTGACCTTGTTACCTTTCTTAGTTTGATTCCATACACTTTCATACATTTTAGCTAATGAAACTGCCTCCCTAAAATCAGTTGGTCTTGAAGTTAGCACATCGTACCTAATTTCCTCTTTGAGTCCCCCAATAAACCTATCAAGCAAGCATCTGGGTGGCAATGTGTCAATAGTGGCTTGTAACCCTTCAAACTTTGTAAGATAGGAAGATACAGTGGTCTGTTGTTTAAGTTTAGCTAAAGTCTCATAGGGTCTGTCCATTTCTTCGGGGCTGAATCTGATTATTATTTCTTCTTTGAAGACTTGCCAAGATTCATTACCAGAAACATTGCGAGTATACCAGTTATACCACTTCAAGGCATCCTTCTTGAGATAAAAGGAAGCCACTTCAATCCAATACTGATCTTCGGTTTGATTAAATTTAAAGAACTGTTCAACTTGAGTCACCCATTCAAGAACCATTTCATCTCCCTTGAATGTAGGAAAATCGAGTTTTAGTGAAGGATAAGGGGTATGCCTGTTATTGTGGAATGATTCAGGGTTGTGGTGAACATTATTAATGGGTGGATTGCCGGTGGGAAGGTTGTTGTTGAATCTTGGGTTGATGGGAGGGTTTCTTGATGTTGCAGGAGGTGGATTGTTAGATGTATTGGCAGTATTTTGAGGATGGGAGGCCAAGATTCCATGTATGTTCATTGCTGTAGTTGGGGTAGTACTGGCAGTGGCAGATTGCATTTTTAATTGTTGCATGTCTAATGCTAAGGCAGATAATACATTGTGTATACCTTCAAATCTGGTCTCTAAATTCCTCAAAGAGCAATTAGTTCTTCTATTGATTTCTTCTTGCCTTTGCCAAACTTCTTCTTGCTCGTGATTTGAAGCATCATCATGTTGATTAGTAGAGGGATTGATCGGGTTGAACTGGGGGTCTAAAACATGCCCAGTTGATTGCTCTGATACCACTGTGTGAGGTGCAGGAATGCTAGGAGGGTTAGCCATGATTAGGACTGTTGTTAAATTCTGTTTCTTGGTCAAGAAACTGTGAAGAGTTAAGATTGGCAGAAGATTGCAGAGGGTTCAGATGATCAGGGAAGAAATCAGGAAGAAGAAGTAGTTTATAGAGGTTATAGAATTTAGGAGGAGAGATGAGGAAGAAGGTGTAATGAGATTTGTAAAGAATGTAATAGAACAGAAATGAAATGGTTTTGTTTTCTTTATTCATAAGTTTTCTCTTGTACATGCTTGCACTTATATACTGGTGCTTACAACGGCTATATTAGCCAACTCATTTCAACTAAGTAATAACATAATTTGATTTAAACCCATATACAAAAATGATTACAAGCAGCAGGTTATTTCTTTGAGTGTGCACGTGCACACATGCACGCAGTGATACAGCCTCCCATCTTCAGTTCTGGTCCAAGCCTTCATCACCACTAATTGATAGCTTACTTCTGACACAACTAAGAACCTCCTCAGACGAACTTCCGACCATACTTTGATCATCTTGCCTGCAGTTTGATTTTCCTGTAGCTCCTCTGTTTAACAACATGGATATTAATGAGGAGTTGTTACAGATTTTTTTTGGAGGAAGGGTTAAGGAGGACCAATGGTTTACAGATTTAGGGATTTGAGATTTTGGTACTGAAATAGTATTGTGAAGCGGAAGGATAAAAATGAAAGCGAGAAGTTTAATTTATTGACCGCTTAATGAAAAATAGGAGGCTGTTTTATGATTTACCCATTATAAATTATGAATCATTAGTTATTAGAAATCATTGACTATTAAGTATTATGTATTGCTGTTTATAAATTATTCATTATTAATTGTACAAAATTAATATCATTAATTATAAATCATTATTTATGAATTATTGATTGAATTTTTTTAAATATTAAATATTATAATTAATTATAATTATTAAATATAAAATACTAAATAATAAATTTTACTTCTTAATTACTAAACACTAATTGCTTATTAGTTGTTAACTGTTAGATATTGGTCTTAATTATATTAATTATTAGTTATACGATAAAAAAAATATTTTATAGAATTTTTTATATTAAAAATTACTTCTTATTTGTTAATTATTAATTATCAGTTGTTACCTATAACTTCTTAATTATAATTGATTATTAATTTTTAGTAGTAATTATTAATCATAAATTATTAATATTTATTATTAATTATAAATTATTATATATTTAATATTAATTACTCGATATTACTTACTAATAACTGGAAAGTAAAATTAAGCCGGTTGGAATACTGATTCTATATAATAATTAGTAATTAGTGATTATTTATTAATAATCATTACTTATTATAAGTTATAAATGATTAATATAATATTATTAATGGTTAATTATTAAATATTAATAAATAATATAATATTTTTAATGGTTAGTAATTAGTAATTAGTAATATAATATTATAATTAGTAATTAGTAACATATGATTAATATAATATTATTAATGATTAATTATTAAATATTAATAAATAATAAATATTAATTTTAAAAAAGCATTGTAATTATTAACTATTGATTGTCGAAAATTGGCAACAAACATTTATTACAATGGGCATTTTATGACCGTTGTAAAATTGGCACCTATTACAATGGACATTTTTAGCCCGTTGTAAAATTGGCACCTATTACAACGGGCGTTATGAGCGTTGTAAAATTGGCACCTCTTACAACGGGCATTTTGTGACCGTTGTAAAATTAGCATATATTACAACGGGCATTTTGTGAACGTTGTAAAATTAGCATCTATTACAACAAGCAGGAAAGGACCGTTGTAATAGCATTCTATTACAACGGACAGTCATTGCCCATCGTAAAAAGGGCATTGTATAGGGCATCTATTACAACGGGCCTTAATGGACCGTTGTAATAGCCTTCTATTACAACGGGCAGTCAATGCCCGTTGTAAAAAGGGCGTTGTAATAGGGTATTTTTATTGTAGTGAGTTATTGGCAGAGGCCAATAGGTTCGTAGTGATCCCATGAAAACTATGTCCGGATTAAGTTATTGAAAGAGATCGATAGGTTCATAGTGATCCCATGAAAACTATGACACGAGAGAAGTTATTGGAGAACCCAGTAAGTTCATAGTAAGCCCATGAAACCTATGATTGGAGAAAGTTATTGGTAGATACCGATAGGTTCATAGAGATCCCATGAAAACTATGATTGAATGATAGTATTGGTAGAAACCGATGAGTTCATAGTGACCCCATGGAAACTATGAAAGTGGATAGGAATTCCATAAAGAATTAATAGGTTATTGGTCAGCCCATGAAAACTAATAGGTTAATAGTGACCCTAGAAACTATAACTTGAGACAGATAGTCAGATAAATGGGGATGGAAAATCCAGAACATATTGCATGTTTGCATATCATCATAATACCTTTTATTATGTTATGTTTTAACCATTGTGGATGCAGGTGCAACATATATGGTTATTATAAATTGAGTTAAGATACTAGTGAGGGGCAAACCAGTTCCGCTAAGCGGCATAGTCTCACTAGATATCTGTATGGTTTGAGATGGTAGGTTATTATTCATACCAGACTTTTTGTTGTTTTCCCCTTACGCTCTCGGGTGCTCAATTGATTTTGAGTAGTTTGAGAGTTAATGTTTTCAGGTTCTCCTTTACACGAATAAGCTTCCGGAGACGTGCAGGAGGCAAGCTAGCTATTAAGTGTTCTTTTTGTTTGATTCCGTTGTATTTTGGTTGTAATGGAAAAGTTGTTTAATTGCCTATGTTTAGACTCTGATCATCCAAGGGGGCATCTTCATATGTCGCTCTTGGCTTATCTTGTAATAATTATATTTCTCTAAACATGGTTTACGAAATTGGGATTATGTAATGAATTTGAAAAGAGATTGAAGTGGAATGAGAAATTTGTTTATGAGTTCAATTTTTTTTCATATTCATGTTTTTCCACTGCATTTGGTCACCGAGAATTAATAACTGTGGATGGCTGCAACATCCGTAGCAGTTAGTTTTGGGCTTCCAAGTGGGGGATGTTACATATAATTACGTAGTTAATTAGGCAATAATTTTCATTACATCTCCCGTAGGAATGTAATTGAATTGTTTAGGAAAAATAAGAAGCAATTCTCATACTGCCTAACTAATTGACACGGTGAACTGTGTGATAATATATTAAGAGTGCTGTAAAATACGATAAGTCATAAGTGGTGCGAGTTTAGTCAAAAAACATATGGAAGTTTGCCTAGCTAATCTAGCTACTAGTTTTGTGACTTTGGAGCAGATGCGAGACATCACCTATGATAAGCAACTACGATGATGTGAGTTTAGTCCCAATTCTGTGGGGGTAAATCTGCCCAATTAATCTTGCTACCAGTACCTATGAATAGTTAGGCCAATGTGAGACATCACCGTAGGGTATGGGTCATAAGGCGTAGGACATGCTTCGGGAATGGAAGGTATTAAATGGTTATTTAAGGGGCCACCTTTCTCCCCAAATGAAGTATTAAATGTTCGAGATTGGGTTTAGGCATGGTTAAGGATATCTCGAAAAGGTCCACTTCAATAAGAATTATTAAGTGTTCGAAGAGATTTTCATGCAATGTCAACTAGATAGATACTTATATGGAGTCTGACATGGGAATATGTATTAAATGATAGGGGCCTACCTCAATTGAGGTCTTAAATGGTCAGAGTCTGCCTATTTTCCATTAAAAGGTATTAAGTGGCTTGGGTTTTATCAGTGCATTGTTAGACATTTATGATGTTGGTTATGAGTTATGGGATTGAGAAACCTACCATGGGAATGGAAGGTATTAAGTGGTTGGTTGAGGGCCCGACTCCTTTCCTTATATGAAGTATTAAATGGGTTTAGAATGTGTAAGGCGTATTCGTATTTGACATATACTACCAAAGTACTGAAATAACAAGGCTCGAGTTTTTTATTCACCATACACTTGTTGTTCTGACTTTCTCCACATTACAACATAGGTTAAGGAAGGAGTAATGACAATGAGGATGCTTGAACATGGCATGAGCAAAGCTTGTGGCAGTTATTTTTATTTATGATGCTTTTTATTGTAACCATGAAAGAATACTTTTGAATAAATGATGTAATGATTATTGTGGAGACTATATTTTGTTCTATGTTATGACATTTGAATTTATTTTGAACTAAATGGGTATAATTTGTATTATATTTGTTCATTCCGCTTTGAGTTCTGAAAGAATAGTTATAGCTCTGTATTGTTATTACTTTTACCAACCAATAATGAGCTTTGGAATGGGTCTAAGTTTTGATGGGCCTTTTTAGAATCAGAATTTAGGCCTATTTCAAGGTGGGTTGTTACATTTGATATCTAAGCCAGGTTACCGATCAACGGAGAAATTATACCAATGAGATGTTATTCTTGAAAAGGTTTTTCAAATACTGTTACGATGTATAAAAACACACACATATCCCTATTTCTATTAACATAAGTGCATACACTGGGCAAGCCTTTTCTTTCAGCATATAATGCTATCTTAGGAAATCGTCACTAAAGATTTAACCTACAGATAGTTGATATGATCGAAAATCAATCTTCTTCCAGAACTGGGATCCCTACCTGAGGAAGACCCGCCATTCGTGGGATGCCTGAATGGTTTAAACAGCACCTCAGGCAAGTCAAGCTAGTCCTTGTTCATCTAGCTACACTAGTGGCATCCCCTGCACCACCTACAGATGTAAGGACTTTGCTAATGTGGGAGGAAAAACATACTCTAGAACCAAGGGATATGTGGAAGCCGAAGCATGGATTAATGACTATGAGAGAATATTCCAAGATGTTGGCTAGGAAGATCAGCTAAAGAGGAGGATAACAACTTGGCACCTTAAAGGGGAAGCTTTAGATGGATGGAACTCAGTAATTGAAGAAAATGCTGATAGAGTTTTCACTTGGGATGAATTTAAGAAAAAATTTGAGTTAAGGTTTATTTCGAGAGAAGAAGTGAGTTTAAAACTGCATAAATTCATACAGCTTAGGCAAGGAGACTCCACCTTAAAGGAGTACATTAGTAAGTTTACGGAGTTGGCTAAGTTCGGGATGAGCTGGATAAATACACCAATGAAAAAGGCTATAAAGTTCGTGAAAGGCATACACTCCCCTCTTGAGAGAAATGTAGTTGACCCAAGTTCCCATGGGCTCTACATATGAAACTTTGGTTGAGATGACTTTGTTGTAGACGACGAGTGCAGAAGAAAATGAGGCGGAGAAAAAGGTTGGGCTTACTCAAAAACAAGAAGGGTCCAAAATAGGAGGCTTTTGGGAAAACAAGAAGTCAAAAGGGAAATTCAAGAAGGATGGTAAATTATGCAAGAGATGCTAGAAAAAGGGTCATGAGGCTAAAGATTGTAGGGTAAATATGATGAAAGAAGCTTTTAAAGGGAAGTGCTATATTTGCCACAAAGAAGGGCACCTCAAGAACCAATTTCCTAAGTTAGCAAAGCAAGGGTCAAGTGGACAAGTCTATGTTATCGAGACTAGCCCTACTTCGAGTAAACCACCTGGAGATCAGGTGCAGGTAGCATTAGAAGGCATGACTCTTATTTTGTGGTTACTATTCATACCCTATTTGATTCTGGAGCATCACATTCCTTTGTAGCTGGGAATGTAGTTAACTTCTTAAACCTTCAAATCCAAATTGTCACTAGCCTAATAGTGTTCTCCAATCCTATTGGAGGGTCGATATATCTCTCTTTAATTTGCAAGGACCTAATTATGGACATATGCGACACTGATTTCATATGTAATGCCCACGTTCTAAATTTTGAGGGATATTGACTCATCTTAGGTATGGATTGGTTAGCATACTATGGAGCGATTCTTAATTGTGATAGAAGGGTTGTACAATTAAAAGTTGTAGAGGTCGTGACTTAGAAGTTTTTTATACACCCCAAGACTCAGCGGAAGCTGTTTATATTCGCTATACCTTTTAGTGAGCTATCATCCATACCCGTAGTTTGTGAATTTCTCAATGTTTTGGAGGAAATCTCGGGTCTCCCACTTCATAGGGAGATCGAGTTTAGAATTTATTTGGAGAAGGATGCAAGGCTAGTCGCTCTGCTCTTAAGACACATGGCCCCTAAAGAAAGATGGGTGTTAGATAAGCATATCTCCATGCTATTGTAGAAAGGATTCATCCATCATAGTACACTGGAGTGGGGAGCCCCTGTTGTCTTAGCCACCAAGGCAGATGGCTTGCTGAGATTTTGCGTCGGTTATAGGGAGCTGGACAAGTTAACAAGAAAGAATAAGTATCTAGATGACTCGTTCGACCAACTTGTGGGAGCCAAAGTCTTTTCCCACTAGACTTGGCAACTAGATTCTATCGGTTGAGGATTGCAGAAGAAAGAAAGTCGAAGACCGCATTCCTCATACCAAATGGACTCTATGAGTGTGAAGTAATGCCTTTTGGGTTGATGAATGCCCCCATACTTTGTAGATTTGATAAGTAGGGTGTTTAGGTGGCAACTCAATCGGTTCATCATTGTATTCGTGGATGATATCTTGGTATTCTACAAGAGTGAAGAGGAGCATGAGGACCACCTAAGAGAGGTACTATGAACTTTAAGATGGCACTAGCTTAAGGCCAAAATTGCTAAATGTCACTTTTGGAAGAAAGAGGTTATATTCCTTGGGCATATTGTGTCTGAGCAAGGACCGGCGGTCGACCCCACTAAAGTGGAGGCTGTTCAAGGATTGAGAGTTCCTAAGAATTCATTAGATGTTAGAACTTTTCTAGGGTTGGCAGGCTACTATAGGAAGTTCATAAAGAACTTTGCAAGAGTAGCAGCCCCCTTAACCCACTTGACTAAGAAGTACTTAGTCTTTTCTTACGATAATAGATGCATTGAGACATTCGAGAAGCTTATGGAGTTATTGACAAGTGCACCTAGGCTCACCATTCCTGATGGGAGCAAACCATTCATAGTTTTCACAGATGCTTGTAGTATAGGATTAGGAGTAGTTCTAATGCAAGAAGGGATGGTAGTGCTTATGCTAGTAGGCAACTGAAGAATCTTGGGAAAAGATATCCAGTTCATGACTTGGAGTTAGCGGCTATTGTCTTTGCTTTGAAGATGTGGAGGCATTATCTTTTAAGAGAAAGGTTTGAGTTACTTGCTGACCATAACTCACTCAAATACTTATTTTCCCAAAAAGATTTAAATCTTAGGCAACAAAGATAGATGAAATATATAATGTCATTTGATTTTAATATATAATATACCCTTGGAAAAGGGAACATAATCGCCGACGTCCTAAGTCGGAGGCACGCTACCCTAAGCGCTATATATGAATGGGGGCAGTTGGAGTATCTCTCAAATTTTAACTCCCAACCGCCAATAGAACTCATCCAAGGCTTTCTAGCAATAATGGAGGTTAGACCAGCTTTAATGGATATATTAGACTTGAGCAGATAAAGGAAGAGAAGTTAATGGAGATTTTAGAGAAGTTGAGAAGAGGAGAGTATTTTCCACATGTCAGTAGATATTTAGTTGATGAGAAGGGATGAACATCTTTATGTCCCAATAATTGATGGCGTATTAGAAGAAGTGCTTATGGAATGTCACCACTCTAAATGACTATTCTCCCCAGTGGAGATAAAAATATATAAGGATATGAAGAGGATTTTCTTTGGTCTTGGAATGAAGAGAAGAGTAGTTAAGTTTGTTGCTAAGTGCTTGACATGTCAAAAGATAAAGACTGACCAAGGGAAGCCCATAGGGTTACTATTACCTTTGGAGATTCTAACTTGGAAATGGGAACACATTTTGATGGACTTCATGGAAGGATTGCCCAGGAGTCAGAGGGTAGTGAAGCCATTTGGGTTGTTGTAGATAGACGCACTATCAGTGCCCACTTTATTCCTATTAGGAACAATAGGACTGCCGCATCTCTTGCACGGATTTACATCAAGGTGATAGTCCAATTACATGGCATTCCAACGAGCATTGTTAGTGATAGGGACCCCTTATTCACTAGTGAGTTTTGGAAGAGTTACAGGCAAATTTAGGGTTGAAACTCAACACCGCTTAACACCCATAGGCAGATGGTCAGACAGAAAGGGTGAATAGAATTTTGGAGCACTTGTTGAGAGTTTGCATCTTAGACTTCAGAGGGCATTGAGAGCAGCACCTTCCATTGGTTGAGTTTGCATATAGTAATAGATATCAAGCAATGATTGGTATGGCCCCTTTTGAAGCATTTTATGGAAGGCCATGTAAATCGCCAAGTTGTTAGTGGGAAACCATTGACAAAATTTTGCTCGGTCCCGATTTCTTCCGTGATACCGTGGAAAAAGTAGAATTTATCAGGCAACGAATAAAGGCAGCGCAAGATTGCCAAAAATCTTTTGCAGATAAGAGAAGAAAAGACCTAGAATTTGAGGTATGAGATATAGTATTTATCAATGTGTTCCCTCATAGAAAGGTCGTTAGATTTGGCAAGTTAGGAAAGTTGATGCCTAGATTTGTTGGGCCATTTCGAGTTTTGGAAAAGATAGGAAGACTTGCATACCACGTGGAGCTTTCGGACCAATTGACAGGAGTCCAAGATGTTTTTCATGTTTCTCACCTTAGGAAATGCCTTTATGACACCACCATTGTAGTAGAGCCGGATTAGTTGGGGACTGTAGAGAAGGAGCCAATAGCATCTCGGTCACCACATGCATTGTGGAGCACAGATCTAGGAGGCTCCGTAACAAAGAAATTAGATTGGTTCGAGCACAATGAGGAGATAACCTGGTGGAAAGCACATGGAAAACTGAAGAGAAGAAGAAGATTCTCACTCAGAGCTTTTCACTGGTAAATTTTTCTCTCTAAAATTAGGATTTTGGTTGCATCATGGTTATTAGATTGAATGGCAGGAGAAAATTGCCACACCTTTTCATTATCGCTTTATACTTATGTAGAAATTTTTATGCATGTTTAGGGTATCTGCATACATACTTGCATGACACGATTATACACTCATGCTAGGTTTGAGCTCACTTTAGTATGTTTGCAGTACATAATCACATTGCACTTTGGTCGAGTAGATGGATGTGTAGATAACTTGGTTGTATAACACGGATGTTATTGCAAGTTATGTTATTTACCCCTTAGAGATATTTCGGGCACGAAATTCTTTATAAGAGGGAGAGAATGTAACACCCCGTAAAATCGGTAAGAATTAATGCGTAAATTAAATAGAGGTAAAACAGAAATTTTTTAAAAGTTGGAATTTGGCTACGAAAGTTGTACCATTGCGTTCATGGCGAAATTATGATATGTTTCCATATCTAATACGCTGAAAATGGAGCTCAAACGAAGAATTATGGGCATTTGAATTTTTTTTAGGTTTAGAATAATTTAATTCGAATTTGAATTCAAATAAATAATTAAATTTTAAATTTTAAATTTTAAAATTAACTGAGATTGGTCTTGGAGATTAAGAAATCATTAACATTAAAAGTATAATAAAGGAATTAATTAAAACCAATGGTACAAACATAATTACTTTTCCAAAATAGGCGGAGGGGTCGACCACCGACCCCAACCGTTAGCGGTCAACCGTTGCATATAGGGTAGTCGACTGCTCCTGTAGGTGGCAGCTAGGGTTTCTCTATCAATGAGCGTTTCAGATTTATTCATTTTTAACCTATTTTAATCATACGGTTCTGGCTCGTTTCAATCCTTATAACAAGATGCTACCCTTTCCACTTTTATTGACAAAAACATTTGGGAATTCAGCGAACCTCTGCCATTTTCTCTCTTCAGTTAGGTTCAGAAATTCAATTAGGAATTCAGGTAAGGATTCTATGTTGTTTCTAATTATTCTTTTATTCTATTCTCTTCTCTTCTAACCTCTCCGAATTAAACAAAATTATATATACCAATCCCTTGCTGTATGTGTCTGTGTATCAAAAGAAGAGATCTAGAAAAGAGAGGTTTGGTGTTGCAAATCCATACAAGAAAGGCTAAAGATAATTTGTGAGTGGAAACCTTAGTATTTTTATTCTAGTAATTGTTTAGTATATTATGGATTTGAATATTCTTTAGGGGTTTTTTGGTTTATGAAAAGAAAACAAAATAAAGCCCTTAAAACTCATATAATTCGAAATGTCAATTCTTGTTGGAATTTTTAATTATATACATTAGACTATTGGAATATGTAGTTTTAAGACTGTCTTTGGTGATTTCAATTTCTATTCCACTCGTCTTTAATTCCAATTTGATTATGAAGTTTTAATTAAGGGATAGGGTGTAAAGGATGAATTTATTTGTAGTTTACAATATTTATTCCATATGAAAATAAAAGAGAAATTCCATCATTTTATTCACTGTAAAAGAGGGTTTGAATAGAAGCTAAAAATAAAATTGAAATTTGTATTTTGAGATTATCCATTGATTTTATGTGATAGATTGAGTTGAAATTTTTATCATGTACAACTCTACTTATTGCAATTTTTGGATATGAATATTAAATGCTTTGTTAAGGATATAGAAATCCCTTATTATGGATATTGAAATATGACACTATTGATAATATGGAAAAATAACTTGTATTATTGTTGTTAAATAGGAATTAACATTTAACCTTAGTTAGGGCGTAATCTCCGCATGCATAGAAAATAGTAAGTGCTTATTTAATTATATATTAATTACAGTAAATAGTGTACAATCATAACGTATAATTGCATAGTTAATTAGGTAATAATTGACATTAAATCCGTTTTAGGAAAGTAATTGAATCGTTAAGGCAAAATAAGAAGGAATTCTTATACAGCCTAATTATTAGAGTGTTGTAAAATATGACTAAGTCATATATGGTGCGAGGATAGCCAAAAGACACACGAAAGTCTACCCAGCTAACCTGGCTGCCAGCAGTGTGACTTTGGGGTTGATGTGAGACATCACCTATGATAAGTAGCTACGATGATGCGAGGTTAGTCCTAATTATATAGGATAAATCTATTTAGTTAATCTAACTACCAGTACCTACGAATAGTCGGGCTAATATGAGACATCACCATGGGGTACAGGTCATAAAGCATGGGACCTACTTCAGGAATGGAAGGTATTAAGTGGTTATTTGAGGGCCTGCCATTCTCCCAAATAAGCATTAAATGATCGCGATTGGGCTTAGACACGGTTAAGGATATCTCGGAAAGGTTCGCTTCAATTGGAAGTATTAAGTGTTCGAAGAGATTTCCATGCAATGTTAGCTAGATAGATACCTATGTGGAGTCGGCCATGGGAGTATGTATTACTCAATTGAGGTCTTAAATGGTCCGATTCTACCTATTTTTCATTAAAAGGTATCAAATGGTTTGGGTTCTATCTCTCGCATTGTTAGACATTTATTGCGTTGGTTATGGGTTATGGGATTGGGAAACCTGCTTTGGGAATGGAAGGTATTAAGTGGTTGATTGAAGGCCCGACTCCATTCCTTATATGAAGTATTAAATGGTTTTAAAACACATAAGACATATTTCTATTTTGACATGTACTGCCCCAGTACTGAATTAATAAGGCTCGAGGTATTTATTCGCCATAAATTTGTTGTTTTGATTCCCTCCCCATTATAACACAGGTTAAGGGAGGAGTGATGACGATGACGATGCTTGAAGGTGGTGAGAGCAAAGCTTGTGGCAGTTATTGTTATTTGTGATGCTTTTTATTGTACCTATGGAAGATTATTTTTGAACAAATTGTGTAACGTTTATTGTGGAGACTATGGTTTGTTCTGTATTATAACATTTGAATTTATTTTGAAATAAATGGGTACAATTTGCTATTATACTTTGTTCTTTCTACAGTGAGTTCTGAGAGAATAGTTATAGCTTTGTATTGTTATTACTTTTACCAATCAACAACCAGCTTTGAAATGGGTCTAAGTTTTGATGGGCCTTTCTAGGTTGGAATTTAGGCCTATTTCGGGGCACAGGTTGTTACAATAAACCCATCTCAAAAATAGGGAATCATACCATAGCCCGCTTTTCTCCTATAATCAACGTGTCAGCATAACTAATATAATGTGGCTTCAATGTAATAATATACCATGATAAATGAAATCGCATTATACTAGTTTAGAAGTGATAAAAGTGTCATAATATAAGTCTACACTATGTTATACACAAAGATACTATTAATCAGCTAGTATAGCATAACCATAACATAATAATGTAAGATAACTAAGAAATACAAATCAATGCCCGTCATTACCAATGGGTAGAGTCAACTACGTACACCTATCGCGATCTAATGATTTCCTTTTAGAATTCAAGATAAATTGAGTCAGTACATGATCGTACCGTAGACCCTGAGCCACATCCTCAAAAATGGGTCTCCTGTAGATCTCACTGTACCCCTATAATGAGCATAAGTGATGATCTACTCTATAGACTTGAAACCTAGTCTCAATAGTAAATAGAATCACTGTACCTCTATACCGAGCATAGTGTTATTCATTCTATTCTAAATACCTAGGACCCTTGCGGATCACATTGCACCCTTATAATGAGCATAAGTATTCTATGATACCATAGTAGATGATTGTCATCATCCCCCTCTAAGACATCAATGATTTTTCAAATAACTTGTGAGATCTCATAAAAAAGAGAATGATGGTCGTGTCTCATGTAATATGCTAACAGGACCACAAAGGAACACAGATGTCGTGCATACACACACACATATATATGCACACATCAAATATACTATCGCATAATCAAATACGTCTATCATAAATGAAGACCAATATCTCATCATCATCTATTTACATGGTTGGCCTCCATTAGAAGACCTGTAATCGGTACCACTGTTAATATAAGGCCAATACCTTTCATCAAACATACCTACCCCAAAGTCAAACCAAGGGGCATGGACAGACTTCGCTCAATCGTACACGCTCACCAAACACGATCGTGTAATCAATCGTTAAATTAATATCGTATTCGATCATTATTGGTAGTCCGAAGCCCATTTCATCTGAATCTCTAGTTTTGCCTTGCATCCCACTTTCCTTAGTAGTCAGAAGCCTTCTTGAAGTTGTGTCGAAGCCTTGCATCACTCTGGATTCGAATTCGAGGAGAATCCCCTGTCAAATAACACACTGCCTAGGCTTTACAGCCCTGGCAAGTGCACCACCAGTCAATCGATGGTCTAACACTGATTGACCGATGGCTACCTTTTCTTAGGCAGTAAAGCACGGGTAGGTATCCTTTGAGTCATCGATTCAAGTCATGTCTTCTCCATTGCTTCGCCTGATGAGTTGTCTAGCTCCCATAGCCTACCTTCCCTGCTTTGAATCTCCTCCGAAGTCCATTGGTTGATATTTTGAAAGTGGTTTCTTAAGTATTCAAAAAGTGATTTCGATATGAAAAACCACTTTTTTAGGCGTGGAGTTTCATAGGGAGATTTATTTTACCCTATCTCCTCTAAAACACCAACACGAATATAACTAAACTTCTAGCTTCATGTAACACTCAGACGTGTGCCGATACACTTACTTGTGCACATATAAGCACACACATATACACAAACACGTAAAAACTTCATAAATCACGTTTCGAGCTTCACCAGAGCAATTGCTCGACCGTTACTCTCTTCTACCACTTAACACACCCGTTGGTCGCTATGGCTACATGATATTTCTCGTAGCATGTTTATACACATTTATAATCAATCACATAAATAAATTCATTCATTCACACATACACAACCATTATCAACAATTCTAATTGCCATATAAGAATAATATTAGTCATTATATAACTTCAAATACATGTATATCTATACTCGCTTATGCACATATACATACATGTATACCCAAGTAAGTAATTCAGTTATTACTTAAATCAAAACTTACTTTCATTTACTAAATATTTTCAATAAAAGTAAAACATCTTTTCATTTTATTTCTTAAAATCTTATTCCATTTTATAAAATACGATATTAGCTTATAAATCCATTTAAGCCTTTGAAATACTAAATCTCTTCATTTAAAATTAAGTATTCCTTTTATAAATATTTTTTAAAATCTTATAACCATTTTATAAAATATCTTATTCCTACTACTTTACAAAATCACTATCTTATAAAATATCACTTTCTTACAGTTTTATAAAATCACTTATTTTATAAAATATCACTTTTGTATTACTTTATAAAATCTCTGGTTTATAATATATCACTTTTATTTATACAATTATTCCTTTACATAAATAATATTTATAATCATAACATTTATAAAATCATTTCTTTACTTTAAACAATATTTACAAGTACTAACTAGGCTTCATTAGCTTACTATGTATTTCAAAATCATTTAAATTAGTTCCATTATTACTAACAAATGACATGCACTTAATTATGTCATCTGATTAGTCTTTAATCCATTACAATATCACACAAAACCATAATCAATTAACCCATATTCCATTTAGGGCTTACTAACTTTTCAAATCATGATAATTAAGGTTTCAAACAAATAAGTAGCTAATATAATCATGTTTATAACATAAACATAAGCCTAAATCATCTCCTAATATCCTTTAAATTACTTCATGATGCTCCATAATCATGCATGAACAGTTTAATGAAGTCAAATATGTAAATAAGGTAAGAGAATCATCTCACTCACCTTCATTTTCCCTAAATCAAGCACTAATCACCAAAACCCATTCCAAAGCTCTTTTTAAATCATAGATGAAGCTCCAAATCAAAATTTATGCTAATCTCTTGATGGGTTTTGTAGAGAATAGGATGAGAGGAATTACGGTGATTTTTTTTGAATTCAGGAAATTTATTTAAGGGGTTAAGGGTTTAGAGATTAAAGAGGGATTAAGGAGTGATTCTGCAAAGATTAGGAGAGGTGGAGAAGAAAGTAACGTGAATGAAAAGTGAATGAGAGGAAATGAAAGAAGACAGCCACTTATAGGCAACTAATAGGCTTAGCCCTAATTCTATTCATCCGGCACTATTCTTCCCTGAAAATTATCGACTCCAAACATAGTCAAGTTTATACCCATTTTTTTCATCTTGGAAAAGCAGTCTCAACCACGGGTGTCTCGAGACCCAATCCGTCTATCTCTAAAAACTCGAGTATAATAGGCATTCCATCGATTAATTATTAAATATTTAAATAAATTATTTAAATATTCATTCAGGACAATTGTAGGGTGTTACAAGTACTGATCATATTAGCTCGATGCCATACCGCCTTTGCTTCTTACTTGTTCATTTCTTTAAGTTTCCAGGCTTTGTTTCAAAAACAACATTAGATCTAATAACAAATGCCTCTAAAGAGAGCTGCTTCCATGTTTGTAGTGAATGTTGAAGAAGTTCGTGAAGGATCCCATAGTGTTGAAGAAGAAATAACTCAACTATTATCTCTTCCAGGATCATCGTCTCAACTGGATGAAGTTGTAACAAGAGTTGAAATTTATATAACGATAGCTAAGATGGCTAGAAAGATGTTGGAGAATCATAAGGCTATGGTGGAAAAGCTAGAGAAATGCATTGTATTGATGTCCCAACAACCCTAGAGGCGTAGAAGAAGCTGCAGAGATTTATCATATTAAGATTCTAAAGTAGGGAGTTCATCTTCATTAGATCATAATCGAAGAGAAAGTTTGGATGAATGGCTCTCCTAGAGAAATGAGAGCCCAGACGTCATGCAACCAATCGAGAGCGTTTGTCGAGTCAAACAATCGGGGTTAATCCCAACGATCGCCATCTAGTTGACTAGACCAGCAAAGAGGATATTCCAAATATGGTAAAGAGATTTTGAATGAAATTCAACATAAGAGTAATGTTGAGTGGGATTCATCGCCTAGTCGGACTTCATTCAATGGTATCATTCTACAAGGGAGTTGTCCCAAAAAATTTGTAATGCCAATGATACCGTGTTATGATGGAACGACTGATCTAGTACAATACTTTCCTAAGTATCGATGGTATAAGGATGGTGCTCGAGCAAATGATGCAGTAATAGGGGTGGGCACGGTCGGTTAACCGACCTGATCGATTAATATTTTCGGTTAACCATGTATTTAAGTCGGTTCGGTTAACCGCTATTCGGTTAATATTAGTAGGGTTATACTGACCGAACCGGTTAATTTTAACCGCAGTTAACCGGTTAATTTAAACGGTTAACCATTTAAATCAATCGGTTAACCGCAGTTAAATTAACCGTTTAACCGTTTAAAGTAAGATAAATATCAATTATGACTGCAGTACTAACCTAAGGAATACGTAAACACAACAGTGCACTAACAAATATTCAAAGTTCGTTTAGAGAGCTAATACATTACCAATAATACATACATTAGTGATTCAAAGTTTTAAAGTCCAAAGTCCACATTAGTACGACTACAAAGTCCCAATAATGCAAGCATACAATACAATGAGAAATGAGAATAAATACATTAAAACTAAATTACTGCAAAGTTGCAAACTACAGACTCCATTCTCTAGTACTCCAAGTCCAAAGATATTGTAGGTTAACTCTAGTCTACATTCTCTAGTTCTGTCCAAAGATACATATGAGCAGTTAACATGTATGATTGAGACTTGAATAATAAGAATATAAGATTAACACACACACACACATAAGATCATATAGTCTATGACATTCAGTATATATTTCACATATATTCACATGTTACATATTAGTTCATAATATAAGTCAAGTATAGTACACATATTTACCATGAACTAAGTTGAACTGAAAAAATAATTCATGGGCATTATAAAGTTATATGTTTCATCTATATCTAATGATTAGTGTGTGTATAAATTTATATATAAACTTATATATGAATTAAAAAGCTATATGTATCAACCATATTAGTATACATATAAACTTTAGTAGGCACTTCATAAAACTGTAATATGAGATCTACACTCAACTACAATCCATGTCAACACTACTAGCTCATTGATAGCCTTAATTCATTTAATCACAAAACTCCCTATGATCCTCAATCATAGGAGCACAACCATTTTACAAGATTGGTATAGATCATATTTCAGTGGACATAGATTGTAGCATTCAGTTTATTAACATACAAAAATACAACTCATTAGATCCATGAGTCGTGTTAACAAATTAATGATGTAATAGCAGTTTACTACGTTTATTAAATTAAAGCAATAAATACAACGATTACTAGTATTATAACAATTTTAACAAACACAATGGTCTGTAAGTCAACATCAAACCTAAAAAAACAACCATTTTTATTGGGCTACAATCAATATTGCATAATAAAACCATAAACCAGATTTGTATTTGAATATACATTATGAAAAATTTATTGACTATACTTCTATTTAATAATTGCAATGCTTGATTTAACTTCTGATTAGTATTTAACTTAATGATGTATGTGACAATATTTTCCCTTATTTTTTCCAATAAAAGATATGGAAAAAAGAGGTTTTAGGTAAGCTTTTTATATACCAAACATATCTGGGAAAATCCGCAGGGTTTAGTTGTAATGTGACCAAATATAAGTTAAAAAAAGAACGACTACCAAATAGTAGTAAAATTGTGTCGATAAGTTATCCGGATATGGGTTTAATGGCCTAAATAAATAAAATGGTTATCATCTTCTATAATTGAAATCAAATTATATGATAACTTTTCATGTTTAAAATTTTAGCATCTTGATAGACATTTACAAGTATTATATTAGACAACACTTCCATTCTACGCACCAATACATAATTTCATACAGCTTTGTAAACATATTGGAATTATTATATAGATCAGAATGAGCTTAGTAAGTTCGGGTAAGTAGTGGATATGTGTTCATAAAAGCTCAACTGATATAGACAGATTTAAAATAATATTGACAATCTAAATTTGACAGAAAAAGTGTCGCCAAAGTTAGATGCCAAAATACACCAACTCATCAACGACATGTGACTGCAGTAATGAGCAAGTACAACTTGCTCAAATAAACTTAGTAACCAGACTACAGTAATGACTGCAGCAACCGAGGTTCAGTGGATTGATGTCATAGCAACATGGAAGCAAATTATAGTCGGACTAAAAAAACCAGAATGCCAAACACATGAATTTAGTAAAATATGAAAATAACCATGAGTACGAAGAAGATACCTGCATCATTAATATTTTCCATAATGTAAAGGACATTGTCTTCAATGATTTCTCCTTTCTTCTCACAATCTAGTATGTAGTCAATTGCACACTTTAGACATGCATTATCGGTTGCCTTTGACATGCATATCTTTCACTATAAAAATGACCATAAGAGGAATGTAGATAGGAGAAACTGTAAAATATATGACAATAATTCATGTATTCACTGTGAAATGGTATAGATATACTTAAGCATAGTTTATGGTGTATTACTGAAATGTAAGGTATATGATAATAATATTGAAATGAAAGATATATGGTGTATTACCGCAACTGAAAGCATTAGCACAAAAATTGAATTGAGTTGTTTAGTTTTCATCATGTAACTTATTTTATCAACTATTGAACCATCAGGTAAGCACTTAGCAGGCAATAAAGTAATTTACTTTAAGAAAAAGGATACCAATGTTCAAGCCACGCGCTCATATTAGTGAAATTGTCAGCAGCGGCAACGCCTGCCTTTTCCCTTACATCTCAGAGCAAGACAAGAACTTCAAAAGTATCGAACAGTCCTAATATAGCTCCCATACATGCATAGCTTTAAAACTAGGATTGTAGTGCAAGTTTTTGTTCTGCTATAATCACACAATCTTTACTGTCAAAGCATTTTGAGTTCATTTACATGTCACAAATTTATTTTTGCACTAATTACAAACAGAGTGTACGAACCATGAATACATACATATTTGGATGTTACTTTTAAAGGCTTCAAAAAATTGCTAAAAAATATATGGATTCCCTCTAATAATAAAATTTAGCAACATTACCATTTAAAACTATTTAGTTTCAAAGATGTCTTTAGAAAAATGTTTTCAGTTTAGAAAAATACAGACTATGAATACATACATAATTGGATGATACTTTCACGGGCTTCAACAAATTACTAAGAAATCTATGATTTCTTCCAAACACTAAAATTTAGCAATATTTATTATTTAATACATATTTAGTTTCAATAACGTCTCAAGAAAAAGATTTTCAGTTCAGAGAAGTACCCATTAACACTTTTGAATGTACAACCTTGTAGCTCTGGCTGCTAGAAAGAAACAATTCCATAAGACCCAAGTAAACCATCTATATGAATGTTAGGACTAAATTGTTTGACATAAACTAATTTATCAAACAATTCCAGCATCACCACGCCTTATTTTCACTAGCTCCAACGTCCATCGCGTAGAGCTGCCAAAATCGATCATGCTATCACCTGGATCTGAGCAGCACCAACCCCGACGCCATCTTCTCATCGTGCGCACAACCAACCACCGACAACCAAGTAATTGACGACTAAGGAGGCACTAAAAATTTGTGTTGGTCTAATTTATTTGAGAATGATTAGGAAATAAGGTAATTTTTAGATCTGAGAATTTTGGGAATGAGATAGGTATTGAATCAATGATTGAAAGTGGTGGCCAGGGCACGTTAAAAATTTAGGGTTATTTGGTTTGTTATGCGATATTGGGATGGGCCGGATAGCGCTATAGCGAACCAGTTAATTGAAATAGGGAAAATTATTTTCGGTTAACGGTTAACCGAACCGAATTTTGTCGGTTAACATCGGTCGGTTAATGCGGTTCGGTTAAGATGGGTTTAGTCTGTTAAATCAGTTAAGTCGGTTAAATGCCCACCCCTATGCGGTAAGATGTAGGTGCTTTTTTATATTCTTAGATGGAGTTTCCATAATGTGGCTCACTCAGCTCATGCTAAGGTCTATATCGTCTTTTGACCAATTAGCAAAGGAGTTTATGAAGCAGTTCAGACACCATATCGCATGATCGAAGGATGTAATATCCTTGTCGAATTTTCATTAGAGTTCCGGAGAGACTCTAAAGGATTGAAGCGATTTATTACTACTGTGACAGAATTAAATAGTCCAAAGGAAGAAATTGTCATGATGGCATTTATCCATGGGGTTCACTATAATACGGACTTTGGTAGATGGCTCAAAATAAAGCAACCCACTACCATGGAAGAGTTTTAATGAAAGGCATCCCATTTTCCGTGCTAGGAAGACGCAGACCAAACTGTAGAATCGATTGGTAGTAGAGGATCGAATGATGTAGTACAAAGCAACATTGTAATCAAACAAAGGGTGATAGTTCTGGAAATGTTGTTGTGAATGTTGGAAATAATCCAAAAAGGAAAAAAACAAGGCACTAGTGGGAAAAAAGGACACAAAGAAGCGCATGAAATATATGAGACTGGCAGATTACACTTCCTTGAATGATTTTGTTGAAAACATCTACCTTGGTATGTAAAGAACTGAACATTATAAGAAGCTGCCTCGGAGGGAGGCAACTGAGGTGGAAAGGCGCTCAGGGAATTATTGTTGCTTCCATGAAACTCAGGGTCACAATATTAATAAGCGTCGTTATTTAAGTAATGTAATTGAAGACTTGATTAGAAAAAGTTGCAATGGTATGTGACGAAGGCTACTGATATATGAATAATAGAGTCCAAGGGCAGAATAACTAAAGGATTCAAGCTGGGTCCAGTGGAGAGAGATCAGGATAACCTGAGAGAAGGATTGTTGTAAATACTATATCTAGGGGACCCCATCCTATAGGGAAAAGCAAGAATGAGATGGATAGATATAGTAGTTCATTGAGGTATGTGCTTCAAGGAACGTGCTTAGTTGTAGAGGATGGGACTCAAGCAAAGCAACAAAGAACAATGAATGATGGCATTGTTTTCAGAAATAGAGATGTGGACTGATTCGAAGCGTCGATGCTAGACCCTGAGGTGATTATGGCTGTTTAGGGCCAACTATTATATAGTGAGTTCTGATTTATTGTGGAAGCTTGGATAACATGTTTATTAAGAAATTTTTTGATTAGATAAAGATTAGTAAGAAGGATCTGAAGCCATGTAAATTAAGTATTCAAAGATTTAGCAGAGAGACTAAAGGGCATATTGGTTGTATTGATTTGCCTATGGAATTAGGTGAAGGAAACAACAAGATAATGTAGATTCAGACTTTTATTGTGATCTAAGGATATCTGACATATAATGCTTTTTTGGGCCAACTAGTAATCATGCAATTTGATCGTTCTTCACGCTGAAACTTCGGATCTGGAGATATTTGCTCGTTTAAACCAAAACTAGCAATTTTCATGCTCGAATTCATCTATGGTAGATAACCTTGAAAACTAGAAAATGACTTTTTGGATCTTCTACTGAACTTTATAAGGAAACAATACCAAACTCGAAAACCATCGATCTAAAGCTGATAATCATTGTAATTAAGAGTAAATCAGTAATAACATTGAGTAATGGACATTGGTGTAAAATTTGGCCGAACCACTCTAAAAATTGTGTCTTTCTCTCTGTCTGTTGATTTATTACTTAATTAATTTTCATTTTTATTTGATTGGGGCGTTTGCATGTGAACAAGTAATCATTCATTAGGCATTACCCATCTTTGATGCAAAAAATTACAAACTAATTGAGCAACACTATGGGGTTTTATCATATTATCTATTTCTTGTATTTAGTTGACACTGTAAGATTCTACATTGACTTGTATTTGTTCATTTATATTTTAAATCTATATCCACCACTAAATGATTTCATATATGTAGTATGTAAATATATAGGATTCAATTATTTCCAATAACATACCTAAATGCAATAGTTTTATTTTTGGTCAATACTATCATACAAGCTCTTTAAAATCAATTCCTGGTGATCTTTAGAAGTTGATTTCTAATCTCAATGTGCAAAATTATTGCTAGCTATTTGTATTAAGTATAGAGTTCAAACTTCGTGCACACTAACTTCTTTTTAGACGGTATTTTTTTACTTTCAAAAGGACTATATTTACATGTATGAAAGATTTGTACCAAGTAGTTCAGAATAAGGGAACCTTAATTGCGGACTAGGTTCATACCACACTACCTTATATGATCACATTTCTGCTACCCATATAAGGCTGCTTTTATGCACTATAATTGACTATGGCAATTTTTATTATATGCCTAAACAAATGGTACACAAATTTAATAGTCTTTCCATGACTTCACTCACTACATTGATTGAATTCCATTAATAAATTGGTTAACTTAAAAATTCATGTCTATAAATTCACACAGTCAACGCACAGTAATTATCAATCCACATATATAACTGATAAATTACACTACGTGACTATATAGATCTACCTTAAAATCCTCAGTGAAACATATCGACTCAAAGCAATAAAGATCATCTACACATGGGAGAATATATATCTTGGAATATAGAATAAGTAACGGAGAATAAGATCTCCAGCAAGTACTAATACTGAAGTCAAATTGGGAGAACGAATATCAGAAGAGTGCAAGGCCTGATCCAAATTGGCATCCAATTCCCTTCAAGAATATAATATTGTTAGACAAATTTTTCATTTGAATACCATCCAAAGCTTTCAAAAGTTTGTTCCAAAAGGATATGATAAAGTTAAATGGATAACAACACTACATAGAAAATAAGTGTCGAAAGGTAAAAGGGACACAAGATTTACAATGGTTCGGGACCGAGATCCGTATATCCACTTTGAAGATTCTGCTTTTAGCTTTATTCCACGATTTGGTGTACAAGTACATCAAAGACCAAATCCGCCATTAATGATCTTTTGATTAAAGCTTTCTAAAAGGAGTAAGGCATATTGAATGATTGTAGAATGTTAGAGAATCTCCCACCAGCCCCTTTTTAATAGCACGTGGTCGTCTATTTATAGAAAATTTAAGGTTCTGCCATTGGTGTAGGTGCTTTCACTTGGATTGATGAATTGGTTTACTATAGGCAGCTTTGATTTAAAAACTTATCATCATCTGGTTGAAAATGCTTTGGTGTGGATTGCTGACATGGTGCTTTTATATATAGCTCCTTGGATTCTTTTGTTTATCTTGACCGTTGATCTCGGGTTGAGCTGTCTAAGCCGTTGGTTGTTGAGATTTATTGAGATGTCTTTGGTCTTGGCAGTTACTGTTCTCGATTAAGCTAGTTGTCCTAGTTGGAAAACGGTCTCGATCTTTGTTGCTGCTTTGACTTATGTTCTTGGAACACATGCTCTCGGATACTAAGTCCAATGGTTAAGCTCTCGATGAAAACTAAACGGTGAGTCTCAAAATTACAAGCCAAGGAATCTTCTTCTCAAATGTTTGTAATTTGCTCTTTGCGGAAAATATGGTGTAACATATGCCCCCCCAAAGTTCACCTCATATCGTTGGTATGAGGTGGACTTTGGAAAGAATAGTGTCATATCATGCTTAGCACTTGGCTTGTTTGTTTTGTTCCTATTATAAAGTTGATCCAGAGCCTTCGAGCGAAGCAGTTATCTTGAGAACTAAGAAGTTAATATTGGTATCGTGTATGTATCGATCAAGTACTGATATGAGATATTTTAAAATATCGTGATAATATCGGATAAGATTGATAATATATCGAACATGTGTAGAATATGTTATAATCGATATTGTACCATGTTATACTATTATGTTGATGTTAAATTTTCATATATTTGGATAACTAATGCCAAACTACCATCAAAGGCTTATTGCATATAGTTTACATAATACAATTCCTTAACTGAGATATTCTACTAAATATAAATCATAATATAGACTAATAAAAACCAATAAATTTGTATACTGCACATCATTATTATTTTCTTCATTTTTATACTATATTCATTGTTTCTTTAGTCATCTAATTATCTATATTACTTTTCTGAATTTTTCATATTTATAGTTTTGTCGTTTTCATTTTAACTAAATTTAGCGAATAAGCAATGTTGATTTAGTACCAATTACTATTTTAGCTCATTCCTTATCGATATGTCAAATATAAAACTTTACTACTCTTTAACTTTTAGTTCTTGGTGCATGATAATAACTAATAAAATGTATTTTCATAAGCAAACCTATCAATTAGAAAATGTGAACAAAAAACAATTAAAAAGAGAAGTAGCTCTTTCATGATCTTGGTTTTAGTGGCAAAGCCTTCATGGAAAATAAAACATATAAAATAATGGAATAAGAAAAGTCTTCTTTATTGAAAGACAAATGAAAAACACTAAAACTGTATGGTTAAAACAAAAAATTAATGCATTGGGATTTCTAATATGGTTTAGATATTGTCATTCACCATATACAAAAAACAAATATAAAGAATGTGATGATGATTATTTGTAAATACATTTTCTCAAACACATACAATAATGAACAATATTCTTAAAAATATCGGGTATTTTACACTAAATATCGGAGCTTATATCAGCGAATATCAGATGATATATCGGTACTGATATTTTAAGTGATATTTTGAAAACGTTTTGGCTTAAGAGCGATATGAGATATATTGGTGATATATCAGTAATATTATCTATATTAACTATATAGCTTAAGAATTCTCGGAAGTATTGCTTTACCGAAACAACTTGTGAAGATCTGACCTCATTTCGAAAATAATTTAGAATTTATCCTCATCTAGAGGGTATCGAAAATAATTTGAAATCTAACCTCATCTAGAGGGTTTCAAGAATTATTTGAAATGAGTGCCTAGAGGCGAAAATACTCCGATATCATGCTCCAATCTTCTAGACTTAGTCTAACATAGGTATCGGTTTTGAAAACTACGAGTGGCGGTATTATGCATATATTTTGCATGCTACTATAAGAACGTGGCTCACTGTACAGCACCATGCATGGTACTTTTGACCATGGCTCACTCATTGCATGACACGATTCAACCATGGCTCACTCTTTTGCAAAACACTTTGGTTGTGGCCCACTAGGTGCGTTAGGTATGGTGGACATCCCGTGACTCACTCTATGCATGACATCATCAGCCGTGGCTTACTATTATTGGTGATCTACCCAATGCATGGTTTTTCTTGACCATGGATCACTATATTGGGAATCTACTCAATTTTGTAATCTTCTTAGGAACTTACCTAACTTTTTAATCTTCTTCGAAATCTACCCAATGCATGGTATTACTTAATCATGGCTCAATACATTGGGAATGTACAAAACTTTCCAATATTTTTGGGAATCTACCCAATGCATGGTACTACTTGACCATAACTCACTACATTGGGAATGTACCCAACTTTCCAATCTTCTTGGGAATCTACCAAATGCATGGTACTGCTCGACCATGGCTCAATACACAGGGAATCTACCTAATATTCTAATTTTCAATACTTTGCCTAATGACAAAACTAAGTAATTACTGTAAGGTGAAATCATTTATTTGGTGAAACTAAGCAACTGCCGTGAGGTGAAATCATTAACTAGGTAAAACTAAGCAATTTTCGTAAGTTGAATCGTTTACTTGGTGAAACTAAGAAATTATCGAGAGGCAAAATCATTTACTTGGTGAAACCAAGCAATTGCCATGAGGTGAAATCATTTACTTTCTTGGGGGCGAAAGCATGACTTTGAAACTTTCATGATGCTACTTGAGTAGGGTAGTATCTCGGATAAGACATTTTGATGCATTTTTGAAAGTTGCATGATATTATGTAATCATGGTAATAATTACAACTAAAACATTTTAATGCACTTTTGAAAGTTGCATGATATTACTTGATCATGGAAATAATCACAACTAAAACATTTTATTGCACTTTTGGAAGTTGCATGATATTACTTGATCACGGCAATAATCATGACTAAAACATTTTAATGCACTTTGGAAGTTGCGTGATATTACTTGATCATGGCAATAATCATGACTTAACGTTTGATGGAATGTTTGAAATGCTTAAAGCTTAAGAAAACTGGAGTCTCACAGAACATACCTGGGTTACGGCTAAAAGACGGGTTACTGTTTTAAATTTTCGATAAATTTTTTATTTAGACAGCAGTCTTGTGCTTGATAATGTTTCAGATGCTCGGCATTCCAAGTCTGAGGTATTATATTGCTATTAGGCCTCTTTAATCTATACGTTCCTGGAGGGATGATGTCATGAATTATTAGGGATCCTTTCCAGTTAGGGATGTGAGGTCCATCTGTCGAATCCTTGGCATTTGGCATTATCTTTCAAAGCACGAGGTCTCCTTTCTCAAATTTTCCAGTCTGAACTCTTTGGTTATAGTATCGGGTCATCTTTCGAATACACTCTATTACTCCTAAAGTGGCTTGGTCCCGAAGCTTAGGCAACAAATCTAATGACTCCTCTCGGAGATCTACATTCTATTGCGTATTATAATAATATCTTAAGTGAGAGGCAATTTCTAACTCAACTAGGAGCATGGCATCAGAGCCGTAAGTTAAAGAGAAAGGAGTATATCCCTTTGAGGTCTTAGAGCTTGTTTTATAAGCCCACAAAACGAAACGAAATTCATCTACCCAGTTGCCTTTTTCTTTTTTCAATCTTTTCTTCAAACAAGCCTTGATAGTTATGTTAACTACTTCCACTACCCTATTTGCTTGTGGATGGACTACTGAAGAAAAACTCCTGATGATACTGTGACCTTGGCAATATCCTGCAAACCTTGGCTCTCGAACCGAGTGCCATTATTCGTAATTATCTTATGTGAAAGACCGAATCTGGATACGATATTACTCATGACAAAATTTATTACTTGATGAGAGGTTATGGTAGCTAAGGGTTCTGTTTTGACCCATTTTATAAAGTAATCAATTGCCACTGTGGCATATCATTCCCTTTCCTTCGCAGTCGAAAGGGGACCAATAAAATCGTTACCCTAAATATCAAAGGTCCATGGACTCACCATAGGGGTGAGCTTGCTAGGAGGAGCTCTTGGCACTTTTGCATAGAACTGGCACTTATCACATTTCTTGCATTGTCCAATACGTCTTGATTTAAGGTCGGCCAATAGAAACCTTGCCGGAGTATATTCTGTGCCAATTTTTTGCCACCACAATGGTCTCCACAAATTCCATCGTGGGCTTCTTTCAACAACTGTTGACCTTCTGAGGCTGTTACACACCATGAGTACGGGGCTAAGAGTCCCATCCTATATAGCACTCCATCTATAATACTAAAACCCTGGAGCGTTATATTTGAGTCGTCTTGCTTCAGCACATTCGAGGATAGAATATCTTTGGTCAGATACCGAATGTATAGTGACATCCAATTTTCTTCAACTATTACCAGTGTTGTAGATTCACTTTGAGCAGCTTAAGCCTATGTTATGATTAACACTTTCTCTGGTACCAGTATGCTTGTTTTCTCTAAGATATCGACTTGAATGAAATCTCTTAAATACCTTGAGCTTGCATATTTTGCTAAGGCATCAGCCCTTACATTTTGGTCCCTAGGGATACTATCTATATGATAATGCTAGAAAGTTTCAAGTAGCTGCTTTACTTTCTTAACATAGAGAGCTAACCTCGGGTCTTTGGGCCTGATAGAGACCAAGAACTTGATTAACGACTATCCGAGAGTCACTGTATATCCTAATTTTTGGGACCTTGATAGAAATAGCCACTTAACCCAGCGATTAAGGATTGAAACTAGGTTGCATTATTGGTTGCCGAGAAAGTGAGCTTGAATATGCAATAAGCTCGATGGTTGTCCGAGGTCACTAAGGTATAGTTGGCGCCTACCCCTTGTTCATTTGAGGCTCCGTCAATATAGAGTTACCAAGAGAGTTGTTTATTCTCACTCTTTTCTTTTCCGGCTTCGGTTCCGAAACTAGTACATTCAGTAGCGAAATCAGATAATGCTTGACCCTTGATTGCTATCCTAGGCTCATATGATATCTCATACTGGCTGAGTTCTATAGCCCATTCACCATAGTCTTAAATTTACTAAAGATTTGTCGAAGTGGTTATTCGTAAGGACCTTAATAGGATGGGCCTAAAAATATGGTCAAAGCTTCCTTGTTGTGAACACTAAGGTATAAGCTAGTATTCCAATTACTGGGTAGTTCTTCTGGGTTGGACCTAGCCTTCTGCTTACATAATATACATGTCTTTGGATCCCATCATCATCTCTTACTAAGGCTGAAAACGTGGCCTATTCCAAGGCTAAATAGAGGAACGGGGTTTCTCTATCTATCGGTTTAGACAATATCAGTGGAGAGCTTAAATGCATTTGTAGGTTTTCGAATGCTTTCTTGCATTTGTCTATCCATTTGAAAGCAACATGCTTCTTTAAGATGTTGAAGAGAGGAACACACTTGCCAGTTGATTGACTTGTGAACCTGTTCAAAGTAGCGATCTTTCCATTTAAGCTCCTTAACTCCTTCCCATTAGTTGGAGCCTTCATGTTTTTTATGGCTTTTATTTAATCAGGGTTTATCTTTATCCCTCTTGCACTTACTATAAAGCCTAGGAACTTCCCAGATTGTATTCCGAAGGTACACTTATGTGGGTTCAACTTCATTTGCTATTTCTGGAAAGCTTCGAGTGTCTCGGTTAGACCCAAAACATAATTCTTTGATTGCTTAGATTTAACCAACATGTCATCAACATACACTTCTACAATCTGACCTATCTGATCGGTGAACATTCGGTTTACTAACTTCTGATATGTTACCGCTGCATAAATCCGAAGGGCATTACCTAGTGACAAACAAATCCATGTTGGTGACGAAACTCACATATTCCTCATCTGGTTTAAACATTGGAATTTATTTATATCTAGAATAGGCATCCATAAACGAAATCAATTGGGACCTACTCGTAGCATCTAATAACTAATCAATTCTCGGTAGAGGGAAGCAATCCTTTGGGCAAGCTTTGTTTAAATTAGTGAAGTCAATACAAGTCCTTTACTTCCCATTTGGTTTCTTTACTAACATCGGATCAGCGGGCCACATCGGGTGGTTAATGTCTTGGATGAAGTTAATCTTTAGCAACCTTTCGACTTCATCTTGTAGGGCCATATATCGAACCTTATCTAAAGGTCTTCTTCTTTGCCTTATGGGAGTAAAATTTGGATCTATATTAAAGCAATGGCAAATGACGGAGGGGTCGATTCTCACCATATCATCATGAGTCCAGGCGAATACATCTTGGTTATTCTTGAGGAAGGAAATTAGTTCTTCTCGGATAGATGGATGAAAATATGTCACTATCTTAACTGTCTTAGGCTTATCATTTTCATCGAGGCATACTTCTTCTAGAGTTTCGGTTGTTGAAGTTGTCTTGAATGGAGATCAAGTTCAATTTCTTCTTCTCTCGGAATTTCCTGTAGAGCGTAAACAATCTTTCTCTTTTTCTCAAAAGACTTACTACTCTACCTCTATTCAATCTCATTATATTCACTTTGATAGCTTAATATGTAAATTAAATCCCAACCATGGAACCTTATTGTCATGGGAAAATTCTTAAGGGTTTCCTACGACTTTCCATGAATTTAGAACTTATGGTATTAATTGTTTCCTTAACTTCAAGAGGAATGGGTTTTTTAATTTTGACATTGTTCTCATAAGATGAAGTTTTCCCTTTATTAATCATGTTCGGGCTTGCATAATACAGTTGCCTTGAGATCCAATGTAACGACCCATAATTTCACTGCTTTGATTTGCGGATATTTAATTAATTTTTAATATTCAAATAAATGGCTTTATGATGAAAATAAAACTCCTTTTAATAATAAATAATTATGGTAATAGTTTTCAAAATTGGTTTACAAAAATATATAATTCGATGAAAAATAGAAAATGTGACCGGAAACTGTTTTCCGAATTTTCGACGTTTCGTCGTATAAAAGTTGTTTGAAATGTTGTGTACACATTTGTCTATATATATATATATATATATTCAAATATATGAAATTTTATAAACATAGATTAGTAATTTAATTAGGGTTAAGTGTAATTAATTAAGTTAAGAAAATGATGATGTGACACTTTGGCAACTATAATAAAGAAATAAAAGAAAATGTCACATCGGTGGGACATGAGTTGACATATTGGCAACTTGAGTATAAGCATTAAATGACATGGTGGCTTGATGTTAAAGGAAGGAGGTTATAGTAGCATTGATATGATGGGAGAAGGAGGACATAGTGATGTGGCATTCATGGAATGGAGGGTAAAGGACGAGGGGTAGTTTGGTAATTCAACATGTTAATATAATATATAAACTAATTTTCCTAATTGTTATTTCACTTTCTCATTTTCTTTTCCATTTTCAAAACTTTCCTAAGCTTGGAAACAAAACTTCCATGGCTTCTCTATTTACTTTTTAGGTTTTAAAAAATAAAATTCGTACTTTAAAAACTTGGTTTTAATTCACTTGTTTTCATCTCCACTTTCCCCATTTTTCCTCCTACTTCATTCGGTCATAAATTTCTCCACACTAAACCAAATTAAGATTTTCTTTTCTTCAAACCATGTATATTTCTAGTGGCTAAAAATTTGTAGTTGACCACCTTTTCTTATTTCGAGCATAGCTGGTCTAAAAATTCATTTTTTAAGAGTGTTTTTGAACCTAGATTTTGATGTCCGAAAATACCCCTCACATTTTGGCCATAACTTCCTCAAAATTTAACTTTTTTGAGTAATTCTTTTTTCTTAAATGATAGAGAAAAGAATAATATAAAGCTATCCTTTTGACAACTTTTTCAAAATTCGAGAGGAAAGGGTCTAAAAGTCGAGTGCAAAATGACCCATTATCGAGAAGAATTTGTGGTTTTCCAAGCTTTCCGAACGCTAAAGTATTTCAAGTTTTCAAAACCTTTAGTGAGTAACCTTCTTAACTTTTGGGGAAGGATTTACTTATATATATGTGTGTTGGTTATGTGGTTATATATATATGTATGTGTATGTGTATATATATATATATATATAATTGTTTGGTTTGAATTGTGGTATTGTTTACATATGTTGGTTATAAAAAGGTTGTGATTGTTGGTTATGTTTGGTGATGATATGATTTGGTATAGGTGAACTTGGATATTTCGTATGTGTTAATCTTGTCTTGAAGCTAAAGCAAGTTAGCATGTAAGCTAGTTAGTAAAGTGAAATTATGTGAATATTTTATAAACTAGATAATAATGTTTTTAAAAGTTAATTAAGGATTTAATAATTAATTGTTAATTAATTAGGTTTTAGTAATTGATAATGAATTAAATGTTAACAAGGTTTATTAACTTTAATTAAATAAAGATTAGTTCTTAATTAATTATCTTTTAAAGTTAAGATTTATTTTAATTAATTAATAATTAAGTTAATTGAGTATGGGTTAAGTAAATTATTTATATTTAATTTATTATTAATTAAATATAGGATTAATTATTAATCAAGGGTTTAATTATTTGATTAAAGATTTAATTTGTAATAAATTATTTATTAAAGGTTTAATTTATTGTTTAAGTTTAATTAAATATTATTTAATTAATTAATTGAGATTAATTAACATTTAATTATTAATAAAGGTTTAATTAATTATTTAATAATTAATAAGGATTAATTAATTTGGGTTTAATTAATAGTTAATTATTGTTTAACTATTTAATTAAATTAAGTTAAGATTCAATTAAAATTAATTATGATTTAAATAAGGATTTAACTTTTATTTAATTGTTTTTAAAAGGGTTTAAAAGTTTTAAATCCTTTGGTTCTCAAAAGTAAAATGGTTCAAAGGTACTTCTTTTTCAAAGATGATTTTGAATACAAGCAATTCAAGTGTTGATACCATTAAGAAACCATATAACTGTGAATGAGTTATGATGTAGATTGTTGGATTATTTGGACATGTGTTAGCAGAATAAATCCTCATTCTGCTATAATTGATTGTTTATTTGTTTGGTTATTTGGACATGTGTTAGTGGAATAAATCCCCATTCTGCTATAAATTGATTGTTTGTTGGGTTGTTTGGACATGTGTTAGCAGAATAAATCCTCATTCTGCTATAAATTGTTTGTTTTTTTGTTTTTTTGTGTGGACATGTGTTAGCAGAATAAATCACTGTTCTGCTATGAATTGGTTGAATTGTTTGGACATCTATTTAGCCGGACAAATCATCATCCTACTATTATGTTATTTGGATATGTATATGCTAGTTAGTTCATATTGACATGTTATTCCTTGATTTGGATATGAGTGTGTTTACATATATGTTGATCTATGTAAATAACTATTAAGTGAATTGAAATGCAAACTGAATGGTAACTTAAAATAGCACCATTGGGATTGCTAAGTCTCTTTTTGAATTACTAAAGTATGTTTTTTGAATTAGCTTTAATTCTTTAATCAATTTGGGTTTAAAAGTTATAAATGATTTTTAAAATTTATTATTATTTTATAAAGTTATTTTTAAATAATATCTTGTTTTTAAAAAGGGGTTTATTAAATAAAAGGTTTTACCTAAAGTGATTTACAAATGATATCTTGAAAATGATATTTTATAAAGGAGATTCTATAAAGGAATTATAAAGGAAGATTTTTAAATAGTTGTAAAAATAGAAAGAGATTTTATAAATCATTTTAGATATTTTTGAAAGGCGTTTTAAATCAAGTTTGAAAAATTGTAAAGAGGTTTGAAATGTGAAGTGAACTTATAAAAGAATTTTTATAAGTAATAAGTGAATGGGTTTTATAAAGTGAACGAGTTTTATAGTAAGCGATGTTTTGAAAGGGAATGGTTTGGCCATTTAATATGGAATGTAAGAAGAGAGAATTTTCCAAATGTTTTTGGTAAATGTTTATATTGTTTTCCAAGTAAAAGGGATGTAAGGGGTTTGGGAAAAGTGTTTTAGAAAAGATCCTTTGATAAAGTTTTATAAAGTGATTTTATTAATTAAAGAGCAATTAGTAAAGGCTTAGAGGATCCCAAATGGAATTGAATCAACGTCTGATTGTTTGTTTATTTGATAGTTAAATAACAAACTATCAAATCTGGACCAAAACGCAACTTTGGAAATATCTAGAAGAAACATGGAAATTATATGGTAGGGTTACCGTCGGTGGTGCTATGCTGTATGTATAAATTCGTTTCATTCTTCTAGGATAAATGATAAGGAAATCCGTCCACTAACGGTTAGGAGGCGAACTCCACTCTTATCTTTTATCTTCTTATTTCCTAAAGAACCGGGGTTAAGTTTATCGAAAATTATCGAAAGTTGTTTCGAAGAGACCGGAATCGGATCTGTTATCCGAAAACCACTTTGATCCAACTCAAGCGTTTCGAACTGAAGACGTCTTGATGAATATAGAATCGAAGATGGAGCATTGAAGTGCAAGGGTTGCTTGCTACTAATCCTGAGAGTGATTCCAAAATGGATGTAGTAAAAGTAGTACCTTCGGTTTGTCCTTATCCACGACAACTTGTATGGATGAATGCTAGCATTGAATTGATACCTGGAGGGTAGTGTTAGCATTCCAAGTGGGATTTCTATTCAAAAATGTAAAACGTAGCCTCAAGCTTTATCAACCGGGAATGACTGAAAATCAGGGGAGATGCAGCAAGGCTAAGTGGGTCGCACCCATTAGAGTATGTTGTCACCCTTCTAGATACATCTACATATTTATGGATTGGTTGTGCATGAGATCTCGATAAAAAGGGTTGCAAAGCAACCGGAGTGATGACATATTCGGTACTACCCAGTAAGGGGTAGGCCGGACTTGTGTTAGTAGGGGATCCAGGTGAGGTCCTCGGTACATTTTCTAGATGTGTACGGTGATGTGTGGTACCCCAGTGCCTAGTCATTGTATGGAATCCATTCTCTAATAAGCGATGTACGGTTTTAGATGTATACCAAATATGTTGGAATGTGAGATGGAAGTATTCCAGCTATTTTAATATTTTACTTTGAACCTTAGACATTATTATAATATCACTGGATTTTTATATAAAAGTGTTTTGCTTATCGTAAGGTAAAAACTCGTTCGTGTTTATGTGTAGCATGGTTTTATGAGATACCTTTGATTTTAAAAGAGTTTTAAAAGTAATAATTCAGTTGCTTTGAGTTTACTCACTTCAGACCCATGTCTGACCCGAAGTTTTATTTTGTTTCCCTAAAACTCTTGGGTGCTCAAATTTTTACGAGCAGCCAAGTAGTTCAGGTTTCCTATGGATGCATTTTGGAGGAGCTTGGAGCAGGAGGCTTCACCGATAGTTAGTTATTATTTTTTGTTTTCGCTGTATTATATGTATCTTGTATCAATTATGTAAGGACAGGCTGTTATAACTATCCTAGGTTAAAAATTGTTTTAGTATGACTCTGATGTATCATTTTGTAAATGACTTTGTAAAGTACTATGTTGATTAATATATATTATTTCGTTGCACTGTGAGATTCTGTGATTGTTTAGTTTCTTCTATCTTCTATCTCTTTTTTTCCCCTAACAATCTGTTTTTTCGGCACTTAGTTGTTCGACACGTGAATACCGCGGATGTATTAGTGTCGACTTTTAGGGTTCGAAAAGGTGGGTTGTTACACCACTAATCTCCCCTTACAAGCCCTTCCACTATCTCGGTAGGAAACTTTAAAAGTAAATGCTTAGTAGACACATACCTGTCCATAGTGTCGAGAGCCGGTCTTTCAAAGAAAGCACTGTACACCGAAGGGATGTCCATGACAACAAAGGCGGTCTCAAAGATCTGATGGTGAAGGTCACTTCCAATTTTTACTATCAGATTACACTCTCCGAGAGGTGTGGTTCTTTTATCATTGAACCCATATATGGGGGCTTGACTGGATTTAAGTATACTTCCGTTTATCCCGATCATATCGAAAGCATGTTTAAAGATTATGTTAACAATAGCTCTAGTGTCAACCATTATCTTTGCAACCTCCGAAAGTC
The DNA here is from genome assembly GCA_030737815.1 of Allium fistulosum. Classification (NCBI taxonomy): domain Eukaryota; kingdom Viridiplantae; phylum Streptophyta; class Magnoliopsida; order Asparagales; family Amaryllidaceae; genus Allium; species Allium fistulosum. Next base: position 59,583,596 of record CM060906.1, read on the forward strand.
CAATTTGAGCCACAATTACAAGTGGGTCATTATAGGGGTTGTAGACACCTCGCTTATCAGCATCACCAAATGTAATCTTCGGCCCAACCTTCTACTTTTTCTCAACTCTTTTCATCTCGTACACCAAGATGTCTTCACTTCTGGCTTCATTAATGTACCTTTTTCAACTACCATTACAATCCCCATCAATGTGGGGTCCTTCCAGAATGATGCCAACAAAGTTTTGAGGGGCTGGTAAAAACCTCGGAGCCTGTACCTAAGGTTGTGCACTTTCATTTCCTACTGGAATAGTGGCTCCCTGAGTATTATCATTCTTTAGAAACTCATTTAACTGTCCTTCTCTGATAAGCCTTTTGATGAAGGTCTTCAAAAACTGACATTCTTCAGTCCTATGTCCATTCTATCGATGGTAGATATAATATTTTCCTCTTCGATTACTTTCTGGATCCTTTCCTCTTCCTAGGGGATATGAAATTCGATCTTGAGTCATGGCATAGATTTGAGCATATGAATGAGTTAGGGGATACACTTCCACTACTTGGAGTTCCTTCTTAAATCTGTTGGCCAAAGTGAACTTCTTGTTATCACCACTCCATTTTGGATTCTTTCTAACAGTTCCCTTTAATTCCTCAATTTGAATTTCTTCTCGAGCTCGGAGAAAGAACTCGTTCAAAGATTTGCATTTCTACCTCAATAGATCGTCCTAGAATGGGGTATTCCTCCATAATCAGGAAGTGATAACAACTAATTGGTTTCATCTGTCATACCCTTGCATCAGGCCGCTACATCATTAAATATTTTACAATAATCCTTTAGAGATTCTTCTCTCCCTTGCCTAAAGTTGGTGAGTAAACTTAGTCCTACTCTAGTATCTTTTGAAGCAAAGAATTGTATCAAGAATTCTATGGTCAGCTGTTCCTAATAACTAATAAAATTTGGTGGATAGCTTTAGAACCATTTCAAGGCGGGTCCATTAAAATTCATAGGCAAGAACCTACATTTGATCTCGTCTGAAGCTCGGATTGCTTGCATTTGAATTTCATATAAACTGATATGATCTTCAGGATTGGATGTTCCATTATATGAAAGTTTTAGGATCTTGAACCTGGAGGCATAGGAGCTTTCATGATTTCTCAGGAGAAAGGCTGAACCTTTCGGAGCTTTTTCAATGTCACAAATAGATTAATCCTCTTGCAGCTTGTGTATCTGCTCTGATAATTTCATTAACAAGGCATCCGTTGCACGATCCCCACCTAGTCTTAGAGTTTCACCTTCAGCATTTTGAGTTCATGGCCTATTATGTTGCCTTCCTTCAAAGTTTACCCTTTCGGGACTTAGAGTCAAAAGCCTCTCGGAAGATGCCATTCTTGTTGTCTTTGTAGTCTCAGCTTTCTTAGCCACTTCCATGAATCCAGCTTCTAAAGCCTTATTAGTCATTAGTAACTTTGTAGGGTTTCGGTTGGAAGTCAGAGGGTTCTCATCTTCCTCAAGAATAGCCGAAACCTTTTTCTCCAATTTAGAAAAAGTGTTCCTAACTTTGGTCTAATAGTTATCTAAGCGTTTTGTTGTGCTAGAAATGAACTTCAACATCATTTTTCGAAACTTACTTTCCGTAAGGTCCGGGGAAGCAGTTTCCTCAATAGCAATTTGATTTATTTGGTACGCTTGATTCCCTTCATTCATATGCAATTCTTCGTTCCTTCACCTTGGGAAGGGGAATGAGGTGTTTTTCGAGAGGATGACTTTGACTTCATGCTTGATTGAAAGGTTTGAGTTTGTTGGAAGAGAACGGAGTTTCGAGGGGGCCCTCCTTCTAGTGCTAAAAATATTTGACAGATTTTTTTTTCTGACCAACACCCGAAGGCTTTCAAAAGTTTGTTCCGAAAGGACAAGAGAAAGTTAAATGGATACCGAGACAACGTAGAAAATAAGTGCCGAAAGGTAAAAGAGACACATGATTTATGGTGGTTCGGGACCGAGATCCCTGCGTCCACTCTGAAGATCCTTCATCTAGCTTTATTCCACAATTTGGTACACAAGTATATTAAAGACAAAATCCGCCATTAATGATCTTTTGATCAAAGCTTTCTAAAAGGAGTATGGAATATTGAATGATTGTAGAATGTCATAAAATCTCCCATCAACCCCTTTTTAATAGCACGTGGTCCTCTATTTATAGAAATTTAAGGTTCTCGCATTGGTACAAGTGCTTTCACTTGGATTGATGAACTAGCTTGCTATAGGCGGCTTTGATTTAATAACTTGTCATCATCTGGTTGAATGTGCTTTGGTGCGGATTGCTGACGTGGTGCTTTTATATATAGTCCCTTGGATTCTTTTGTATCCTAACCGTTGATCTTGGCTTGAGCTGTTTGAGACGTTGGTTGTTGAGATTTGTTGAAATGTCTTTTGTCTCGGCAGTTGCTCTTCTTGGCTAATCGTGTTGTCCTAGTTGGAGAACGGTCTCAATCTTTGTTGCAGCTTTGACTTATGTGCTCAGAACACATGCTCTCGGATACTAAGCTCGATGCTTAAGCTCTCGGTGAAAACTAAATAATGGGTCTCGAAATTACAAGCCAAGGAATCTTCTTCTCAAATGTTGTATTTTGTACTTTGTGGAAATTATGGTGTAACATATGCCCTATAAGGTTCACTTCATATGGTTGGTATAAGGTCGACTTTGGAAAGAATGGTGTCATATCATGCTTAGTACTTGGCTTGTTTGTTTCGTTCCTATTATAAAGTTGATCCGAAGCCTTCGAGCGAAGTAGTTATCTTGAGAAGTAAGAAGTTAATATTGGTATCGAGTATGTATCATCTAGTACTGATATGTGATATTTTAAAATATCGTGATAATATCGGATAAGATCAATAAAATATCGAACATGTGTAAAACGTGTTATAATCGATATTGTACAATGTTATACTATTATATTGATGTTAAATTTTCAAATATTTGGATAAATAATGCCAAACTACCATCAAAGGCTGATTGCATATAGTTTACATATTAGAATTCATTAACTAAGATATTCTATTAAATATAAACCATAATATATGGTAATAAAAACCAAGAAATTTTATACTGCGCATCATTATTATTTTATTCATTTTAATACTATATTCATTGTTCCTTCTGTCGTCTATTCATCTATATTACTTTCCCAAATTTTTCATATTTATAGTTTTGTCGTTTTCATTTTAACTAAATTTATCGAATAAGCAATGTTGATTTAGTACCAATTACTACTTTAGCTCATTCCTTATCGATATGTCAAATATATAACTTTACTTTCTTCAATTTTTAGTTTTTGGTGCATGATAATCTCTACTACTAATAATGAAAATTCATTCAACTAATTTCAACCGCGTCTTTTGGAAATACCCAAAATACCCTCATCCTCCGCATTTCGTTTCCCGTTCGATTGAACCTAATCTGTTATTTCTCCCCCAATTCGTCATGTTTTCAAATTTACTTCCTCAAACCCCTAATTCATCTCCCTCAACATTCCAGATTAACCACTTTTTCCTAATCCTAGAAATCACGACTGTGCAGGAAACAAACGCATGTACGCATAAAAAAATGACGTGAAGGCAAGCGATCGACGATCACTGGAAGCGGAAGCGACGGCCTGTAGTGCGACCGTGGTGATAGTGTTAGGTGACTGATGGATGGAGTCGAGACCAGGAACCTGATCGAATTCGTGAAGGGTGGCATTTCTGGTTCGAGTGGTTGTTGATGACGAATTGGGCGAGGCTTCTGGCGATTGGAGGTGACAGATAGTTCTTATAGCATTTTTTTCGAGCTCTTCGATTTTTTCTGAAACTGATATTGAGTTTTCATACACTTCAAGTTTGTCAACGTCCATCGTTTTTGTGTTTTTTTGGGTTTCTCCATGCTTAATTGCAATTTGCATTCATGATAAAAGTCGTTGTATGTTGTCTTATGGAAACTAAACATGCATTTTAAAGGGACATGAGATGTTACTTAAGATTTGTTATAAAAGTCTGCTTTAAAATTTAACAATTAGGACTTTTGTAATGAAAGAGGAGTATCATATTAATAGTTTGGCGAAGAGATGGAAGTCCATTGTTGTCTCTGTAGTGTAAAAGAAAGAAATCGAGAAAAAATTTCTTAACATAGGATAGTTGCAAAATAGTTACTTATATTTTGCATATTGTAACTACAGAGATACACACAACCAGTTCAAATTATAGGTGAGCATTCAAAAAGCATGTGGTGCATTTGCATCAGGTTTGTCTTGGCAGCCATAAAAACGATGTTCATTATGGATGGGGGCAATAAGGAGAGGCCACCTTGGACCTGTCATCTATACTACTTACATAAGGTACTGAAGCTTCTCACTTTTGTACTAACCTTTTTGAATATGGTGACTTAACGAAGTACTTTTTAATTCATGGAGCATGGTTCTTACTTGAGATAGTCAATTTTTATTTCCATCTGTAACACAATTCCTAGATATTTCCATCTCCACCCACTTTTATTTTTACTGTGTCAATGTTGACATGTCACTTTCAACTTATGGAATTTTTTTATATTCATGCAATTAAGTAGAGAACTTACACTATTATTGTATGCTTAGCTGTAGTAAGTTTGTATTTGGTTTGGATCAGTGTACGATTACATTTGAAAATCAAATTGTCATTGCATTGACCTTAAATATTGGTGAAAATGACTCTAGAATATGTGCTTAGCTATAGTAATTAATGTGCATGACTTTTAATTTGAAGCTAAAATAGGTTTGAAGAAATATAGTCAATGTTTATGACTAACCCTTCCGACCCTCAATTATGCAGGATTAATGACTTCTTTATCGATTCCTTCTAATTCAAGCGGCATAGGCCAACATTCAACAAAAAAAGTGGAAGGGAGTTGATCGTTAGATCAAACGGGTATTTTAAATCGAATCTTGACAAAATGAACAAAGTGGAATGTATTCGACTTTATATCTGATGCTAATTGGAATATGGAGAAACAAATGATTCTAATCTGCATATTCACAAGCAGGTATGTCCTAGATGCTTGCTAATTAGAAAACTTTACTCCAAAATTTCATGACTAACTATCGAAAGAGTTGTAGAGTAGTTAAGAGCCAAAAAAATAACTCTATTATCGTACATGTTATTCATTGTCTATTATTTTGCTTGCAATAGCCAATTGATTAGCATATAGTCATGCTAAGGAAAAAAAGTAAAAATACTTTATGAATATTTCCCATTGTAGTAATATCCTTATGACGAGTATATGAAAGGATAATGGAAAAGGATGATGGTGTTCTAGGTTGAGATTAGATCGTTTGGACTATTTTTATTCCATACTTGATTGTGTGTTATGTTGAAGTGAGATAACTATGTGCACATGACGATGATGTTAGAGATTTTATACACTAGAAATCTAAAGCAATGACCATAGAGCATGAATCCAAGACTAAGAACCTTGGGAATGTTGTAGGATGTTGGTTCGGTTTCCTAAAATAAGAGATCCAACTTTTCCGAATTCACCTTCAAGAACTATGATATATTTAGTGCTAATAGCATTTTGTTTCATTGGAAGTCAGTCAATGATAGTTTCTATTAAATGTTTTAGATATGTAAATTACTAGGTTGGTAGATATACAAAATTTATGACTTATGAGCAAGGAGATGGTTGAAGGTGGGTGGCAACTTCATTCTCTTCTAAGTTGTGTGCAGATATTATGAAATTAGGGATTAACATGTATTCAATAGAAGCCTGATTGTAGAGTTTGAGGAAAAAGTTTCACAGTTTGTTAAAAAATAGAAGGCGTTTGTGTTTATTATATTTTAATCATGGTACTGGCAAGATGTAAGGATCTTAGTGTGATTTATTTGTAGAAACGGCTCTTGAAAATGCATACAAAAACTAGATATATTTGGATTGCTAGAAACATGTTCAATCCAATGCATCGAAGAGATTTGGTTGAGTGTAATGTGTTATCGGTTGACTATGTTGCCCGTGGAAAGGTTTGTTAAGGCTTTAAGAAAGTTAAGATGAAATGGTGAAAATGGATTTGGTCCCTTGGAACATTGATACTTCACAGATATCAGATATGCAAAGTAGATTCAATCCAATGATGAAATCTTTTTTGAGTATGTTTTTACAAATTAAAATACAGTGTGCATATTTTGAGAAGTGTAATACAATAAATGTGTATTTTGGTGTGCGTGTATATACGTTGTTTATGCTAAATCCACTCTTTTAAATGTAATGCAATGTGCAATTTTCATATATACAAAGTTTGCATTTTAGCAAAGCGAATTTGCCTTTTTCTGTTTTATTTGAATTTTATTTCTAGAATTGTTGCAGAACGAGCAACTTATTATGCATTTTATGCAATTTACGGTTTGTAAAAGTGCCATAAAGTATTATATTTAAACTCTAAATGTAAAACCAATGTACAGTGCAATTTGATATTCTTAATAATATATGAATATAATGTGCATTTTTCAGAAGGTGCAATATATTGTGCATTTCTTATTTTTGTATTTGCATTTTTTAGAATATAACGGGGAATACAATATTTGGTTTGAATTTGTTATTGAAAATGTAATACATTTAAAAGTGTATACAATGTTTATTTTCTTTGTATATGGTGATTTTACTTAATATATCTAGATAAATGCAAGATAGGTTGCAATTTATTATGTAGAGCAAAACTATAAACACTACCGTAGTTTATAAATTGATGAACTAATAAGTGATTTATACATGACATGAACATTGAAATAAATGGCACACAATATACACTAATGTGTTTGTGATTACATTTGTGTACATAAATGCATTACTCTCCTACACTATTACATATCAAAGCGATTATTCCAGCAAGTCGTGACAAAATTGCCAGCCTATACAAAACAACTACAACTATCGTGCAACATACGTACATTTCAATGCCTTTTTTCCTTTCCCTTTCTTATCATTTCTAAGCGCATTTCCTTTATATATATACGTATCCTAAAAAACAATGACAAAATATATACAACCTCACAAGTTTGAAAATGAATAGTCCCACCCTAGACATGATGATGCCTCTGCCTTTAATGGAGAAAATGGATGACTCCATGATGATGGACATCACTTTTTCGAGGATCATAGCGTCAACATACTCTTTTCATGATGGCTAGGGAATCAAGGCTTCCTAAAAGTGAATAATGATCATAAAAGGTTCTCGAATGGGTTGTTTTTGACTCAGTTCGCCCATGTGGACTAGCTAGAATCATCCGTGCTTTCTTAAGCTCCAATTTCCTATAAATAGTGCTCAACATCAAGAGTGGCCATGCATCTTGTAAAATAGAATCATGAAAGAGAGTTTTTAATATTAATATAGTGGTCTTAAAATTAATTTTGCATGATAAACTTTGGACAAATAAGGAAAAGTCCAACTACAGTTCTGTTTTGGGAACATAATAAACTCCTAAAATATGCACTTAAAAAAAACAAGTACAAAAAAAACTCTGTATACAATGTGTTGAAGTTTATCTCTCCAATTTACCTGCAAAATAATAGAAAACTATATGGTCTAATGTTGTAATAATGCATAAATATTGACTTGCAGTGAAAAAATAAACTGAATACACTATTTACCTTTAGGAATGAGGCATATACTTGGCAATTCTATATTTCTTTATAGCCAGTTTACATAAATCCGTTAATGATGCTATGTCAAACTAAAACCTGAACTACATATTAGTACCTACTATAAATGACTCTTTACATGACCTGGGAAGTAATTAGAGAATTAAACATTTTAGTGTTAGTTATTGCTTTTGTTGGTAGTGTTGTCATTGTCCACATGTCATTTAACATCTATTTTGGTGCAGGCTCATAACGAAGAAAAGAAGTTAATAATCTACTTATCAAGATTTCTCTACTCTTTTGGTTTTCATATGCTGCATGAAAATAATAATGGTGTTAAATCAGCAACTGAAAACCCATGAAATTGTTATTCTTATTATTTTACTAGATTTTGTTATTAACCTTTCCTATACTTTCCCATTTTAATGCCTCTGAGATGTATCGTTCATCAAGACGTATTTTATTCAGCCAATTACACGTCTATCATTATTATTAGAACTATATTTTTTATTTTTCTTAAAATTTATTCATATTACAGGGACGTCGAAGCAAGGGAAGACAGCCAGTATGTGGTTGCATAGCCGTTGGCCGTAGAGTGCATAAAGAAACTTTCTTGGAAGGAACTGCAGAAGCTGTAGAGATGGTGGTGGGAAGATGAATCATAGTGGTCATAGGAGTGCTTAACGACTGGTTTGGAGAGGAGAAAACCCAATGAACCTGCTGAAAATATGATTGGGTCAGAGGTTGGACTACGTGGAAGGCCCTAGGGAATATTTAGGTTGGGGAGAATTAAATAATTGGCCAGCTGAATTTCTGGAAATTGAACTTAGGTTGCTGATTTGGATTCGGCCTTGAAACAAAGGCATCTGCTTGGGAAACTAAATTTTGAGTATCTTTGTTGATTGGGAGTAGATAGAAGGATTGGGCCTGAAATTTGCTAGAATTTTGTGGGAGTTACTGCATGGGTTTCTATAGATAATTGAAGGGTAACATATGTAGAATTACAAGCTTGGATTGAAGCAGCATGAATCTCCGATTGTGGACATAAAGCTACTGCGCATGATGATGAGGATAAATCAACACTTCTGGGATGATTAACTTCAGAGACTTGCACCATTTCTTTCATGGAGCCCGCTTGAGCAAAGGGAATGGCAATGAAGAAACCATGTAAACCATAAAATGGTGAAATTCTCCCCAACTTGAAATACATGTGATAGTAATAAAGATATGTAATATTATTCAGTCACATTCTCATTTTTGCAAGTCATAAGAAATGTGATGTTATTACATGTACTTTATACTACTTTGATTGCATTATATAGAATTGCTATGGGAAAATAACCATTTATATTTGCTCCACCCTTCATACTGTTGTTGATTTATGCATGAACATTGTGATTAGATGCAGGTCAACTTGGACGTGCATATATACTCGTAACTAATAGGATAAATTTTAAATTTGGGCCAATTTTAAAAACTAATTACAAATTTAAGGCTGTTTTGTAACTTAATACAAAAATAGGCCACTTTGTGCCACATCAGCACCATGCGTACTGGTGGCATTTCAAATGCCACCAGTCCATTTTTTCTTCTTTAAATAGTTCACGGCATTTCAAATGCCGCAACCTATTTTAAAAAAAAAACTCTGGGCGGCATTTCAAATGTCACACACTGGAGGCATCTCAAATTTCGCCAACTTTTTTTAATAAAAAATGTACTGGCTGCATTTGAGATGCCTCCAGTACGTATGGCACTGATGTGGCCAAAGTGGTCTATTTTTGTAATAAGTTATTAAACTAGCCTAAATTTGTAATTAGTTTTTAAACTTGGCCCAAATTAAAAATTTATCCTAACTAATAAAATGAATTTTCATAAGCTAACTTACCAATTAGAAAATGTGAACTAAAAACAACTAAAAAGAGAAGTAGCTCTTTCATGATCTTATTTTTAGTGGCAAAGTATTCATGGAAAATAAAACATATAAAATAATGGAATAAGCAGAGTTTTCTTGATTGAAAGAATAGTGAAGAAGACTAAAACTGTATGGTTAAAACAAAAAAATTAGTGCATCGAGATTTTTAATATGGTTTAGATATTGTCATTCACCATATACAAAAAAATATATCAAGAATGTGATGATAATTATTTGTAATACATTTTCTCCAACACATACAATAAAGAACGATATTCTTAAAAAATATAGGGTATTTTACACTAAATATCAGAGAGATATATCAACAAATATCAGACAATATATCGGTAATGATATTTTAAGCAATATTTTGAAAAGTATATGCTTAAGAGTGATATGAGATATATTGGTGATATGTCAGCGATATTATTCGATATTAATTACATAGCTTAAGAATACTCTAAATATTGCTTTACCACTATGACTTGTGAAGATATGACCTCGTTTCGTAAATAATTTGAAATTTAACCTCATCTAGAGGATTTCGAAAATAATTTAAAATCTAACCTCGTCTATAGGGTTTTGGAAACAATTTGAAATTAGTTCCTAGAGGCGAAAATATTCCAATATCATGCTCTTGTCATCTAAACTTGGTCTTACATGGGTATCGATTTTGAAAACTACTAGTAGTGGTATTATGCCTATATTTTGCATACTACTATAAGAATGTGGCTCATTATACAATACCATACATAGTACTTTTGAACATGGCTCACTCTTTGCATGAAATAATTCGGCCGTGGCTCACTCTTTTGCACAACACTTTGGTTATGGCTCACTAGGTGCGTTTGGCATGGTCGACTTCCTGTGACTCACTCTTTGCACAACAATGTCAACCGTGGCTTACTATTATTGGTGATCTACCCAACGCATGGTTTTTCTTGACCATGGCTCACTATATTGGGAATTTACCCAATTTTCTAATCTTCTTGGGAATCTACATAACCTCTTAATCGTTTTGGGAATCTACTCAATGCACGATACTATTTGACCAGGGCTTACTACATTGAGAATCTACCCAAATTTCCAATCTTCTTGAGAATCTTCCCAATGCATGGTACAACTTGACTGTGGCTCACTACATTAGGAATCTATCCAACTTTCCAATCTTATTAGGAATATACCCAATGCATGGTACTGCTTGACCAAGGCTCGCTACATTGGGAATCTACCCAATTTTCTAATCTTCAATACTTTGCCTAATGAAAAAACTAAGTAATTATTGTGAGGTGAAATAATTTACTTGGTGAAACTAAACAACTACCATGAGGCAAAATTATTTATCTTGTGAAACTAAGCAATTGCCGTGAGGAAAAATCATTTACTTGGTGAAACTAAGCAATTGTCGTGAGGCAAAATCATTTACTTGGTGAAACCAAGCAACTACCTTGAGGTGAAATCATTTACTTGCCTAGGGGCGAAAGCATGGCTTTGAAACTTGCATGATACTACTTGATCAGGGTGGTATCTCGGGTAAGACGTTTTGATGCATATTTGAAAGTCGTGTGATATTACATGACTAAAACATTTTAATGCACTTTTGGAAGTTGCGTGATATTACTTGATCACGACAATAATAACGAATACAAAAGTTTAATGCATTTTTGGAAGTTGCGTGATATTACTTGATCACGGCAATAATCATGACCAAAACATTTTAATGCACATTTGGAAGTTGCGTGATATTACTTGATCATGGCAATAATCATGACTTAAACGTTTGATGGAATGTTTGAAACGCTTAAAACTTAAGAAAGCTGGAGTCTCACACAACATACCTGGGTTATGGCTAAAAGATTGGTTACTATTTCAAGTTTTTTATAAAGCCTTTATTCATATAGTAGTCTTGTGCTATGATAATGTTTCAGATGCTCGGCATTCCAAGTCCGTGGTATTATATTGCTTTCAACCCTCTTTAATCTATACATTCCCTGAGGGATGATGTCATGAATTATTAAGGGTCCTTCCCAGTTAGGTCTGAGAGGTTCATCTGTCGAATCCTTGGTGTTTGGCATTATCTTTTGGAGGACGTGGTCTCCTTTCTTAAATTTTCTAGTCCGAACTCTCTGGTTATAGTATTGGGTCATCTTTCGAATACACTCTGCTGCTCTTAAAGCGACTTGGTCCTAGAGCTCAGGCAACTAATCTAACGACTCCTCTCAGAGCTCTACATTCTATTGCATATTATAATAATATCTTCGGTGAGACGCGATTTCCAACTCAACTGGGAGCATGGCTTCAAATCCATAAGTCAAAGAGAAAGGAGTATGTCCATTTGAGGTCATAGAGCTTGTTTTATAAGCCCCCAGTTGCCTTTTGCCTTGTTCAATCTTTTCTTTAAACAAGCCTTGATAGTTTTTTTGGCTGCTTCCACTACCCCATTTGCTTGTGGATGGGCTACTAAAAAAATCTCTTTATGATACCGTGATCTCGGCAATACCATGCAAACTCTCGGCTCTCAAACCGAGTGCCATTATCCGTAATGATCTTATGTAGAAGACCAAATATGGATATGATATTCCTCATCACAAACTTTATTACTTGATGAGAGGTTATGGTAGCTAAGGTTTCTGCCTCGACCTATTTTATAAAGTAATCAGTTGCCACTATGGCATATCTTGCCCCTTCCTTAGCAGTCGAAAGGGGACCAATAAGATCGATCCCTAAATGTCAAAGGATCGTGGACTCACGATCAGAGTAAGCTTACTGGGAGGAGCACTTAGCACCTTTGCATAAAAGTAGCACTTATCACATTTTCTTGCATTGTCCAATACATCTTGATTTAGTGTCGACCAATAGAAACCTTGCCGGAGTATATTCTATGCCAATTTTTTTCCACCACAATGGTCTCCACAAATTCCATCGTGGGCTTTTTTAAACAACTGTTAACCTTCTGAGGCTGTTACACATCGTGAGTACGGGGTTAAGAATCCCATTCTATATAGCACTCCATCTATAATATTGAATCTTGGAGCATTGTATTTGATTAGTTTTGCTTCAGCAACATCCGAGGGTAGAATATCTTTGGTTAGATACCAGATGTATAGTGACATCCAATTTTCTTCAACTATTACCTGTGTTGTAGATTCACTTTGAGCAGCTTAAGCCTATGTTATGACTAACACTTTCTCTTGTACCTGTATGCTAGGTTTCTCTAGGTTCCCGACTAGAATGAAATTAAACTCTCTTACATCTCCTGAGCTTGCATATTTTGCTAATAAATCAGTCCTTTCATTCCGGTCCCAATGGATACATTCTATGTGGTAACTCATAAAAGTTTCAAGTAGCTACATTACTTGCTTAGCATAGAGAGCTAACCTCAGGTCTTGGGCCTAATAGTGACAAAGAACTTGATTAATGACTGTCTAAGAGTCATTGTATATCCTAATTTTCAGGACCTTGATAGAAATAGCCATTCTTAACCCAGTGATCAGGGATTCATACTCGACTTCATTGGTGGTTGTTCGGTGTCACCATGATATAGTCGATGCCCGCCCCTTGTTAATTTGAGGCTCTGTCAACATAGAGTTACAAGAGAGTTGTTTATTCTCACTCTCTTCTTTTCCGGCTTCGATTCCGAAACTAGTACATTCAAAAACGAAGTCAGCTAGTGCTTGACCCTTGATTGCTATTCTAGGCTCATATAACATCTCGTACTGGCTGAATTCTATAGCATACTTAATTAACCTCCCCGCAATATCAGCTTTACTAAAGACTTGTTGAAGTGGTTGATTCGAAAGGACCTTAATAGGATGGGCCTAAAAATATGGTTGAAGCTTCCTCGTTGTGAATGTTGGAACCTGCCTTTTTCGATTTTAATGAGACAACTATATATTTCAAACTATATACTTGCTGTCAATTATTATTGCAGGAATCTACAAAGAAAAGCTATTATCGTATCGTCAAAAAACAAAGCTCAAGCTCTCAAGTATATTGATTATTATTTCTGGTTAGATATTTTTGTACAATCTCTGATATGATGATAACAACAACACACACACACAAATAGTTTTTGAAAAAACATGTTCTACAAATATAAAATATCTTTAACTATTTAAAGATATAAAAGTATTTTCAAAAATTATAAATATCTCAAGTTCAGAATCACTAAAATAAGGAAGAGGAACAAATCAGTACAAGTTCAGACGTCTGAACCTTTATTTAGCCGTCTGTCATCAATGACAGACGTCTGATAATAAAGTTAAGACGTCTGTACTCCCTGTATTAATATTTTCTATTTTAACTGAACACAGACGTCTAAATAATTTAATACAGACATCTGTCATAAACGATAGACGTTTGTATTCACTGAAATTTGTTTCTTCTGCCTATTTGACTTTTTATACTTACTTAGCCATCTAACTTTTTTTCTCAGACATCTGAACTTGACGAACTGAAGCATCTCTTCATGAAAAAATCAAATTCTGAAGAGTTGTCTTCTTCACCAAGAGTTGCACTCCTTCTAATGGTTGCAACTATTGAATTAAAACTATTCAATACTATAAATAGAGATGAAAAACCACTATTTCATTAACCAATTCTTTCTATCTATTCTTGCTTTATATTGTTATAATCTCAAGTGATTTTCAAATCTCTACTTCCTACAATTGAACATTCAAATCATCATATCAAGAAGATTATAGGAAGGGTGTACTATATTGACTATATTCATGTTACTTAAGAACACACAAGTCAAGAAACAATTTATAAATTGTATCTGAAGTCCTATTCGGTTGCTTAGGCGGAAAAGTCCTGTTCAGTTGCTCAGGCGGTGTAATACCTGTTCCTCCGGGTTAAGTGAGGGTTGTTAGAGAAATTCCAGAAGGAGTCTGGGACTGGACGTAGAACGGGAAGTTCGAACCAGTATAAAAATCCATGGTGTCATTTTTATTACTGCTATTTACTATTATTTATAATTCCGCACTTGCTAGACTAGTTTAACTATATTATCGATCCATATACACTTTCATTTGGTATCAGAGCAAGGTCATCACATAACTATAACACAGTTATCTGATATTTAAAATAATATGGAAAATAACACTAGCATTAGCTTCACTGAGGGACAAGCCACGACACGACCACCATTGTTTAACGTATTAAATTATAGTTATTGGTCAACTAGAATGAGAATTTTTATGCAAGCTAGTGGATTTGAAACTTGGAATATCATTCAAACTGAATATACTATTCCTACTACAGAGTATGCTGCATGGTCTAATACACAAAAACTAGATGCTACTGCAAACGCAAAAGCAATGAACATGTTATTTTGCGCTTTAGACAAAAATGAATTCAATCGAGTCAGTATTTGTAAAACTGGATATGAAATTTGGAATACACTTAAGGTTACACACGAAGGAACGAATAAAGTAAAACAAAGCAAGATTTATATGCTTAAAAACCAATTTCAAAATTTTAGAATGAAGCAAGGAGAAGGTATTAGTGAAATGTACTCTAGATTCCAGGATATCTATCATTCACTATTAGCTTTAGAAGTTACTTTTACTCAACCTGATATTGTTTCAAAAATCCTTAACTCTTTAACTGATGAATGGGAACGAAAAGTCTTAGCTATCGAGGAAGCTAATGATATTTCAACCATAAAAACAGAAGAGTTAATAGGAAATCTAATGTCCTATGAAGTAAATTTACAGGCAAGACGAGCACAAGCACAGGACAAGAAAACTATCGCTTTTCAAGCAGAAAAAGAAGACTCTGAATCAGAAGACGATATGGCATTTATAGCTAAGAATTTCAAAAAGTTTTTGAAATTCAAAAAGAGCAATAAATTTGGAAATAACAAGGGTTTCAATAAGCCATCAAGCTCATCTCTTGAATGCTACGATTGTCATAAGAAGGGCCACATAAAGAAAGATTGTCCTGATCGGAAGAAAGAATATAATCTCAAAAAGGACAAATATAAAAAGAAGCAAGCCTTCTCAGTTACATGGGATGATACAGAATCTTCTTCGTCAGACAGTGATAGTGATTCAGAACAAGCCAACGTTTGTTTTATGGCAACAAATGATGATGTAAGTGATCTAACTTTTGACGATATAATAGAAATAAACTCTGAATTGTTAGATAAACTTAGAACCCTGAAGAGTAAATATAAAGATGCTTTAGGAAAATTAAATAGAACTGAAATAGAAACTGACATGTTAAAAGATGAAAAGAAAATATTAGAGGAAGAGTTTGTAAAATCTCAAGAATCTTATGTTAATATAACATCTCAATTCACTGATTTAAGTATTGAAATGGAAAGACAGAAATATGAGAATGTTAAATTAGCAAAAGAGAATTATGATTTAAACTCTAAAATTAAAACACTTGATATAGAAGTATCACATCTTAAAACAAAACTGGAAAATATTTCTAAAAATGTTTCTAAATTTAACAGTGGAAGAGAGAGTCTCTCTAAAATAATTGAGAATTCTCAAACCTGTTCAAATAAAAAGGGGTTAGGATATAAAAAACAGATACAAAAGCATTCTAAAAATAATGGTTCATTATATACTAATTTTAAGAAAAAGGAATCTATATCTGCTCAAAAATCTTCTTCAAAAGTTGTTCATCCAAAATCAATTATGATTTAGGTTCCAAAAACTAATAATAATTTGATTAGGAATAACTACATTAAATCTTTCATTATGTCTGTACAGAAGAATGAAAAATTTATTTTTAAAGGGAACTCTAAACCCAACTGGGTTTGGCTTCCTAAAATTTAACCCTTAGGACCCTAAGGAAGGAAGTGGGTACCAACAGAATTTCAATATTTTTTGCAGGTACCGATGAAGAAAAGTGGAAAATGGATTCTAGACAGTGGTTGCTCAAAACACATGACAGGCGTCAAAAATATGTTAACAAACATTATCTACTCAGATGGAGGATCTGTCACTTTTGGAGATAATTCCAAAGGTTACATCATCGGCAAAGGCGATGTGAGCAATGATGGTACATCTAATTTACCTCTTATTACAAACGTTCTATTAGTTAAAAATTTAGAACACAATTTACTAAGTATTAGTCAATTATGTGATAAAGGCTTTAATATAGAATTTTCTGAAATATATTTATGGTCAAATACGTTTTTATTTAAAGATTAACCACATTGAATTTCTTTTAACTAAAAATAACATGTGTTTACATTAATAATATACTTCCTATTCCTCTGGTTTCCCTAAAAACATTCTAAGATTATTCATGGCTTACATTTTCTAATTACTATCAACCATACATTCTTTCATATATTATGGTAAAGTATCAAGTATATATAGTCTTCCGACTTTTGGCTTTCAAAGACATCTTACATTTTCAATCCCTTTCAAATCTTAAACAATGGAATTCCTTCTTGCTATATTTCTTGTCATCATGGCTGGGTCACATTCCGGATACTATTCAAATTCGGAGTATTCTCCACCAACTACATCTTCCTCCGAATTTGACACCCCTACTCCATCAAATGAACCCCGTCATAGTAATGGAAAAGAACATTCTGGACATACACCTAACCGGAAGAAAGCCAATAAATGTCTTGACCTCTCACCACGAACTAAGGAGAAGATTGATAATATTCATCACGATCAACAAAATATTATCAATCTACAAAGGGATATGTACTATGAGTAACGGATTAACTCTAGAAAACTTAGCTTACTAGAGTCCATTGCAATAAAATTCTGTGGAAAAGATATCCCAAGAGATATTATTGTTGAACCTATTTTATACTCTCAACCAACATCATCGGGTTGGAATTCTTGGCAACAAAGTCCTAAACAACCACCTATTTCTCCAAATTCCTGGGAGCGTCAACCTCAGTGGTCGCCAATTAAACCATTTGACGATAACAATCAAATCGAATTATACAATGAAAAGTCTCCAAAATCTCCAAAAACTCCGAAGACTCCCAAATAGAGATATATATATCTATATATATATATATATAAATACATATGAGATTTATGATTGTTCATTTTTATATGTATGTACTTTAAAAATTATATATATATGGTTATTCTTACATATTGAATCATAAAACATAACTTAAAAAGGTTGAAATACAAAAAATCAGCCTAACAGACGTCTGATAGTTTTTAACAGGCGTCTGTATACCTATTTTTAATATACACTTCAGACACACAGACGTCTGGAGACAATATTTCAGACGTCTGACTTTAGTACAAAAAGTTATTTATTCTCTATTTCAAATTGAGACCTCTGAGCCGTCTGAAAAAAATACTTCAGACGTCTGTCATCATTTTTAGCCGTCTATTATAAATTTGAGACGTCTGACTCTATTGATTTTTTTCAAACTGTTTTTACTCTCTACAGGACATCAGACGTCTGTATTTTTTTTAGACGACTGAAACCCTATTGAAATTAAAAACCTCTCAATCAAAAAATAACCGCCCCCTCTTCTAACACAGCTATTCACTTCTTCAATTCCCAAATTGAAATCAAAAACCCTAGCTCTCTCTCAACAATGGCGTCTAAATCCAAATCAAAAGGGAAAAAGGGAGAATCTTCTCAACCATCTTCTCATGTTCTTCCTACTGATGAACAAATCGAAGCATGGCTTTATCACGAACCCAGGAGTATGGCTCGCTACAAATATCTCTCATCTATGTCTTCTTTTCACGGTATATTCCACGACCTTGATCACTTTCCTACGTATAGAATCAAACTGTTTACTAATAGGTCTAACATCACCAGTCTCATTGACTATAAAGACAATAAAGTCAATATTTGTAGGCTTAGTGTTCTATTATTTCTAGCCAATGTCAATAATCCCCAAATTAGGCTACATAGAGAAAAACGAACGCTATGGTCAAGCGTATTTGGAAATATTTTGAAAATAACTCCCGATGACATTGCACGAATTTTGAAATGTACCAATGACGGGATAGAATTAGAAGATTTTAAGTTAGAAGGTGATGATCTTAATCAAATAGAATATCATCTTTTCGAACCCGGACAGTCTAAAGATAGGTCGAATCATCTTCGTCCACGACCTAGATTGTTACTACGAATGCTAATTAAAAAAAATTTTCACCGGCAAGGAAGCCACGAAATAATTTACGATCATGAAGATAAAGCGCTTCAAGCAATCTTTGGAGATCAAAAGATTAATTGGACTCAATATTTTTATGATGAGTTTCGTACTTATCATGATTCTAAAAAGAGATCACTTATCTATGCTCCTTACATTACCCGGATACTCACTGATTTGTCTATTCAAAGTCTGGCTATTGAGGTTTAAAAGATTAAAGTGTCCAATACTCGATTTTTTAGCCTTATGGGATTACCGGAATCCCCTCCGGTATATCT
Organism: Allium fistulosum; assembly: GCA_030737815.1. Taxonomy (NCBI): domain Eukaryota; kingdom Viridiplantae; phylum Streptophyta; class Magnoliopsida; order Asparagales; family Amaryllidaceae; genus Allium; species Allium fistulosum. The sequence continues at coordinate 59,602,516 of CM060906.1, forward strand.
AACCTACCCTGATTATAAAGCACAACAACTAGCACTCCAAAAACAAAAAGGAAAAACAAAAATGGATACCTCTGGTCCCGATGGAGAAGAACCAAATATTGAGATAAGGGAGATAATCGAGATGAAGAAGAAAATGAAGATGAGGATGACAAAGCCATAGAGCAAACTTTTATCCAAAGTTCAATTCAAGAAAACTCCGATATTGAACAAATTTTTGGAAATTTAAGAACCTATACCAAAAGTGAAAAGCTTAAATCCAATATCATTATTTCTAAAAACCAAAAGAAGCTATCTCATCAAATTGCCCAAGGTTTTTCATCCATAAACTCTAGATCCGATCATCTCGACGCCAAAGTCGAAGAGAATGCAAACGAAATGAAGAATGTTAAGAGTATTCTTCGTCGAATGTGGAAAAACTCGTGTGGTTCTTCACCTCTTCCCTCTCCAACATGAGGAGACTCTTAGACAAGATACTTCTCTTCTCTTTGGCTTGTCTACTCTCTACTTTGTTTTGTGAATTTCAAGTATGTTTTGTAATCTTTAAAACCTCTCTTTGGTGTACTGTTTACATACTTTTGTCTCTTTTGTCACTTCTGTATAACTTGTCATCACTTACTAAATCATATGTTGCTCTATATGTGATTTGTTCTATAAGTGATTTATTCTTATGTTCTGTATCTTTTTGTAAAAATGTGTATTTCTGTCCTATATCACTTTTTGTCTTTGTTTAGTATATTAAGATGTGGAACCTATTCAAACATATGTTCAAATCTGTTTTTATACTCCAAATATTCTAACTCTTCCCCAACAAATTTCATCACTGTTACGTTCTGAACAAAGTTCATATTGTTGTTCAACAATGTGTTTTATCATCACATTTCTAACAAAACCCCTTACAAATTCCTTTTTTGTTAATGACAAAGGGGGAGAAATATTAATCATTCTGCTATATAAACTATTCATATTGACAGGGGGAGCAAAAGGTATGTTTTATACTAATCATTGAATTATATAGTTGTCATCATCAAAAAGGGGGAGAATGTTGGAACCTGCCTTTTTCGATTTTAATGAGACAACTATATATTTCAAACCATATACTTGCTGTCAATTATTATTGCAGGAATCTACAAAGAAAAGCTATTATCATATCGTCAACAAACAAAGCTCAAGCTCTCAAGTATATTGATTATTATTTCCGGTTAGATATTTTTGTACAATCTCTGATATGATGATAACAACACACACACACACAAATAGTTTTTGAAAAAACATGTTCTACAAATATAAAATATCTTTAACTATTTAAAGATATAAAAGTATTTTCAAAAATTATAAATATCTCAAGTTCAGAATCACTAAAATAAGGAAGAGGGACAAATCAGTACAAGTTCAGACATCTGAACCTTTATTTAGCCATCTGTCATCAATGACAGAAGTCTGATAATAAAGTTAAGACGTCTGTACTCCCTGTATTAATATTTTCTATTTTAACTGAACACAGACGTCTAAATAATTTAATACAGACATCTGTCATAAACGACAGACGTCTGAATTAAACAACAGACGTCTGTATTCACTGAAATTTGTTTCTTCTGCCTATTTGACTTTTTAAACTTACTTAGCCATCTGACTATTTTTCTCAGACATCTGAACTTGACGAACTGAAGCATCTCTTCATGAAAAAATCAAATTCTAAAGAGTTGTCTTCTTCACCAAGAGTTGCACTCCTTCTAATGGTTGCAACTATTGAATTAAAACTATTCAATACTATAAATAGAGATGAAAATCCACTATTTCATTAACCAATTCTTTCTATCTATTCTTGCTTTATATTGTTATAATCTCAAGTGATTTTCAAATCTCTACTTCCTACAATTGAACATTCAAATCATCATATCAAGAAGATTATAGGAAGGGTGTACTATATTGACTATATTCGTGTTACTCAAGAACACACAAGTCAAGAAACAATTTATAAATTGTATCTGAAGTCCTATTCGGTTGCTTAGGTGGAAAAGTCCTATTCGGTTGCTCAGTCGGTGTAATACCTGTTCCTCCGGGTTAAGTGAGGGTTGTTAGAGAAATTCCAGAAAGAGTCTGGGACTGAACATAGAACGGGAAGTTCGAACCAGTATAAAAATCCCTGGTGTCATTTTTATTACTGCTATTTACTATAATTTATAATTCCGCACTTGCTAGACTAGTTTAACTATATTATCAATCCATATACACTTTCAGTGAACACTAAGTTATAAGTGAGTTTTTTAATTACTGCGTAGTTCTTCTTAGTTGGACCTAGCCTTTTGCTTACATAATATGTAGGTCTTTGGATCCCATCATCATCTCTTACTAAGGCTGATCTCATCGCCTGTTCCAAGGTGGCTAAATAGAGGAACATGGTTTCTCCATTTACCGGTTTAGACAATACCGAGGGAGTACTTTAATGCTTTTTTAGGTTTTCAAACGTTTTCTCGCATTCGTCTATCCATTTGAAAGTAACATGCTTTTTTGGAAGGTTGAAGAAGAGAACACACTTGTCAGTTGATCGACTTATGAACCTATTCAAAGCAATGGTCTTTCCATTTAAGCTCATTAACCCCTTCCCATTAGTTGGAGACTTCATGCTTGTTATGGCTTTATTTGATCCGAGTTTATCTCTATCCCTCTTGCACTTAGTATAAAGCCTAGGAACTTCCCAGATTATATTCCGAAAGGACACTTATGTGGGTTTAACTTCATCTGCTATTTCAGGAAAGCTTCGAATGTCTCGGTTAGATCCAAAACATGATTCTTTGATTGCTTAGATTTAACCAACATGTCATCAACATACACTTCTATATTCTGACCTATCTTGGAGAACGTTTGGTTGACTAACCTCTGATATGTTGCCCCTACATTCTTAAGATCGAAGGGCATTACCTTTTAACAAAACAAACCCATGTTTGTGATGAAACTTGTATGTTCCTCATCTGCCTTAAGCATTGGAATTTAAATATATCCGAAATAGGCATCCATAAACAAAAGCAATTGATGCCCACTCAAGCATCTATAACTGATCGATTCTCAAAGAGGGAAGCAATCCTTTGGGCAAGCTTTGTTTAAATTAGTGAAGTCAATACAAGTCCTCCAGTTCCCATTTTGTTTCTTTACTAACACCGGATCAACGATCCAGATTGGGTAGTAAATGTCTCAGATGAAGTTATTCTTTAGCAGCCTTTTGACTTCTTCTTGTAAGGCCATATATCGGACCTTGCCTAAAGGTCTCTTTTTTGTCTTACGGGAGTAAACTTTGGATCTATATTCAAGCAATGGTAAATGACCGAGGGGTCGATTACCACCATATCATCATGAGTCCAGGCGAATACATTTTGGTTATGCTTGAGGAAGAAAGTTAGTTCTTCTCGGACAGATAGATGAAAATATGTCCCTATCTTAACTATCTTAGACTTATCATTTTCATCAAGGCATATTTCTTCTAGAGTTTTGACTACTGAAGCTGTCTCGGATCGAGATCATGCTCAATTTCTTCTACTCTCAGAATTTCCTTTATTAGCGTGAAAAGTCTTTCTCTTATTCCCAAAAGACTTAATACTCTACCATCATTCTATCTCATTATATTCTCTTTGATAACTTGATATGTGGATTACCTCCCCAACCACGGAATCTTCTTGCCATGGTAAATTCTTAAGGGTTTGCTATGGCATTCCATGAATTTAGAACTCATGGTATTAATTATTTCATTTTCAAGGGGTGTAAGTTAGTTAATTTTTACATTGTTCTCATAAGATGAAGTTTTCCCTTTATTGATCATGTTCAGGCTTGCATAATATAGTTGCCTTGAGATCCACCGATCTCCTCTTACAATCCCTTCCCCTATCTCGGTGGGAAACTTTAAAGTAAATTCTTAGTAAACACATACCCGTCCATAGCACTGAGAGTCGGACTTTTCATGAAAGCATTGTACACCGAGGGATATGCATGACAACAAAGGTTGTCTCGAAGATCTTATGGTGAGGGCCACTTCCAATTTTGACCATCAGATTACACTCTCTGAGAGGCATGGTTCCTTCATCATTGAACTCGTAAATGGGGGGCTGACTGGATTTGAGTATACTTCTGAGTTGCCTCACCTTATTGCAAGCATGTTTTAAGATTACGTTAACAGCAGCTCCAGTGTCAACCATTATCTTTGCAACCTTCGAAAATACACTTTCAGCCGTAATTAGAAGTGGGTTATTGTGGGGGTGGTAGATGCCTCACTTATTAGAGTCACCAAATGTAATCTCCGGCTCAACCATTTGCTTTTTCTCAACTCTTTTCGTATCGTACACCGAGACGTCTTCTCTAGCTTCATTAATGTACCTTTTTCAACTACTATTACTTGCCCCAGCAATGTGGGGTCCTCCTAAAATGATACCAACAAAGTTTCAAGGGGATGGTAAAGACCTCGGAGCCTGTACCTGAGCTTGTGCACTTTCATTTCTTGCTGGAATGGTGGCTCCCTGAGTATTATCATTCTTTAGAAAGTCATTTAACTATCCTTCTCTGATAAGCCTGTTGATGAAAGACTTCAAAAACCGACATTCTTCGATGTTATGTCCATTCTATCGATGGTAGATATAATATTTTCCTCCACGGTTACTTCCTGGTTCCTTTCCTCTTCTCAAAAATATGAAATTCGGTCCTGAGTCATGGCACGGATTTAAGCATATAAATGGTTTAGGGGATAAACTTCCATTACTTGGAGTTTCTTCTTAAATCTTTTGGCCGAAGTGAACTCCGCTCCATTCTGGATTATTTCTAATAGTTACCTTTGATTCCTCAATTCAAATTTCTCCTCAAGCTCGAAAAAAGAACTCGTTCAAAGATTTGCATTCCTTCCTTAATAGATCAACCCAAAATGTGGTATTCCTCCATAATCCTGAAGTGATAGTAACCAAATTAGTTTCATCTGTCATGCCCTTGAATTACGCTACCACGTCATTAAATCTTTTGCAATAATCTTTCAGAGATTCTCCTCTCCCTTGCATAAAGTCAGTGAGTAAATTTAGTCCTGGTCCAGTATCTTTTGAAGCAAAAAGAATTGTATCAAGAATTCTATGGTCAGCTGTTCCCAAGAACAACCAGAATTTGGTGGATACCTTTGGAACCATTTCAAAGTGGGTCCACTAAAGTCGCAAGCAAGAACCTACATTTGATCTCATTTGAAGCCTGGATTGCTTGCATCTGAATTTTATATAAGGTGATGTGATCTTCGGGATCAGATGTTCCATCATAAGAAAGTTTCGGTATCCTAAACCCCAGAGGCATAAAGCTTCCATGATTTCTCAAGAAAAAGGTTGAACCTTTCAGAGCTTCATTTCGGCGTCAAGACTAGATCAATCCTCTTTCAGCTTCTGTATCTGCTCAGATAATTTCATTAACAAGGCTTCCATTGCACGATCCCAATCAAGTCTTAGAGTTTCAGCTTCAACATTTTGAGTTTGTGTCCTATTTTTTTGCCTTCCTTCAAAGCTTATCCTTTCGGGACATAGATTCAATGGCCTCTTGAAAAATCCCATTCTTGCCGTCTTTGCAGTCTCGGCTTTCTTAGCTACTTACATGAATCCAGTTTCTAAGGCCTCATTAGTCATTAGTAACTTTCCAAGATTTTGGTTGAAAGTCAGAGGGTTCTCGTCTTCCTCAAGCATAGCTGAAACATTTTTCTTCAATTCAGTAAAAGTGTTCTTAACTTCGATCAAATAGTTATCTAGGTGTTATACCGTGCAAGAAACAAACTTCAACATCATTTGTCAAATCTCGCTTTCGGTAAGGGCTGGAGTAGCATTTTGCTCATTAATAGTTTGATTTATTTGGTCCATTTGATTCCCTTCATTCACACGTAGTTCTTTAACTCCTTCATCTTGGGAAGGGGAACGAGGTGTCTTTCGAGAGGATGACTTTGACTTCATGCTTGATCGGAATGTTTACGTTTGTTGGAAGAGAAAGGAGGTCCGAGAGGGCCCTCCTTCTAGCGTCAAAAATGTTAGATAGATTTTTTTTCTTTTGACTAACACCCCATAGCTTTCGAAGGTTTGTTCCGAAAGGATATGAGAAAGTTAAATGGATACCAAGATTACGTAGAAATTAAGTGTAACGACCCTAATTTTGATTAACATTATTTAGAAAATTTAATTAGATAAATGAAATGAAATAATGTAAATGGTTAAGGGAATTGAGATTTGAATATTAGAGGGTATCAATGCCTAATTAATCAATGAATCAAAAAGAATTAAAATGAAATAAGTAAGGGGAATAGATAAACGCAAAATAGGAATAGGTTATATTCTTATAACCTAAACCCTCATGCCACTTTCATTTCCACGTTCACAAACAAAACTAAATTCAAGAGAGGTCGGCCACCATTAGGAGAAAGCAAGAGGAAGATAAGCTAAAATCAAGAGGAAGAAGCTTAATCGATTTAATTCAAAACCAAATCTCAACTCCTTAACAACAAGCTAAGGTGAATAATAGGTTACATCTTATATTTTCTTCATTTCGGTTCTAAATCAGATCCGAATATGTTTTGCAAAGTATATGCCATGTTTTGAATGTTAAATAGATATATATGCTTGTTGATGAATTTTGTTTGTTCATATAGATTTTTATAACAAGTTTTAATTTGAAAAACGAACCAAATGACATCCAAATGCCTTGCAATTTTGACATAAGGTCGAAAACATTATTTTAGGGATGGGTTTCATGTTTTATAATTTCTGAATTAATGTGGATTTATTTTGAATTTTCTAGTGAAGAAAATGGCTAAATTGGGTTTAAATTAATTACGGTTATTATATGTTAGCTTTGGGTCAGAAATTTATATATGTTTGAAAACATATTAAAACTGATTTATGGGAAATTTTGCAATTTTTCTATGTGTTTTAATAAGTATATAAAATTATTTAAGGTATGGGACTTAAATATTTTATATGTTTATAAAAGAAGAAGGGGCTATTTGTAATTGTTTTAATTTGTAAATTGCTGAAATTCAGCAGCACTTTTAGAAAAGATTTTGAAAAGGAATTGGCAACCAATTATATGTTGACACAATGCAAGTTAGTTAGAAAGAAATTGCTTTAAAAGGTTAAAAATCAGTTTTATAAGGTTTATCTGCTTTGCCACTTATAGCAGCACCTTTCGACCTTATACTACTGCTTCCACCTAATTCAAAACCAATACACATGATATCAGATTCGGTACGTAGTGGATTGGAGTTGGGCAAAAGGTATGGAGTCGAAATAGTGCTTTTGAAGGGGTTAAATTAGCTTTTGAAAACTTAGAACTATTTTGGTTGTAAATGAGGCTTTCGAATGAGATGGCTTTCGACTTAGTCAATTGTTTTAAAGAAAAGAGCTTTCGTAAGAGTTTGCCACCTTTGTTTTAAAGAATAAGCTTTCAAAGGAGTCGAAACCACTGCCGCCGCATTCCACCTTTCGAAGAAATGCCTTCAAAAGGGTTCTTTTGCTTTAAATTTAGAGCCGCTTCTCCAATGCTTTCGAAGGGCTTGGTTTCGATACCATCCACTTCTTTAACTTAGGAAAATGCTTTCGAAAGAGTTGCTTTCGTCCTAGTTGTTTTAAGACCCTTTTTATATTTTGAAAGTTAAACCCAAAGGTTTTAATGGTTTCGAAACTATGTTCCATACATTTTTACTTGAACCCAATGCTTTCGAAAGGTTTGTTTTTAGTAAAGGACTTTAATGCTTTCGAAAGGTATCTAAAGAAGTCTCCGAAGGGGAGGTTCCACAATGTTTTCGAAAGGTACATGATAAAGGTTTCGAAGGAGTGACTCCTTGATGTTTTCGAAGGTTTACCTTTACTGTTTGAATGGAAGGTTTCTAATGTTTTTGAAAGGCAAATGGAAGTGTTTTGAAAAGAGGATGTCTAAGGTTATAAAGCTTTCGAAAGGGTTAATTTCAATGTTTTCGAAAGGACTATTGTAAATGGTTTTGAAAGGTATGTTTTGGCCCTTCGGCCTAATTTTACAAAGTAAAGTAGTTAACTTGTTATGAAAGGTGTACTTTCAATGGTATCGGAAGAGGTACTTTCAAAGGTTCTGAAAGAGGTTGTTTAAAGCTTTAAACAAAGGTTTCGAATGTTTTCATTAACAATGTTTTGTGTAAAACATATATCATGGCAAAGAGATTTGAGTAAAGCAAATAGTATGTTTTCCTTGTTTAAGTATGATTTAAAGGGTTAAATCAAATTTATAGATGTTTTCAAGGAAAATTTGATGAGTAGGTAATCCTAAGTATATGACTTAGATATTTGAATATTAGATAAGACTGGTATAGGTCACGCCCTATACATTAGCTATAGCTCCTAGCTAATTTAGTCCGAAATTCCAGTGTGTAGGGCTTAGTCAAAGGTAAGACTTAAATGATGTTACACATAGAAAGGAATATATACAGAAAAGGAGAATAGGTTATTGGTGAGCCCGCAAAACCATTAGGATCGGGTGACCCTGAGAGAAGTAAGTTAAGGACAGATTTTCCAGAAGTGTGTCTAACTGATGTTAGATTATTTATTTTGTCTGGTAGGACCGAGTCAGCCAATGGTTAGTAGTTAGCCAAATAAAATTATATTTTTCGGATAGATAGTCCATTTATTACCTGATTTATGAGCATATATGATATTGCTATTATTGTTTTAATTAGTTTGATTGTAGGATTTTGATTTGCAAAAATATATGTTTTAAAGGGGTATTTGTGAGGGCAAACCCGTTCTACTAAGTGGGTGGTCTCACTTAATATCAGTAAACCGAGAAGTAATGATATTATTCACACCATGCTTTATGTCTAACTCGAATTTTATGTTTTCCAATTAAACTCTCGGGTGCTTAAAATTAATTTTTAGTAGATTGAGAGTTAAGGTTTTTCAGATTTAGTAGGTTGGACGAATAAGCTTTCGAAGACGTGCAGGAGGCAAAGCTAGCTATATAGAAGCTTTTAGTTTTATTTCCACTGTGATGTATTAAGACTGATATGTCTATTTAGTACTCTGATCATCCAAAGGGCATCTTCATATGTCGGTCTTGGCATAATTTGTAATAATTATGTTTGATCAAAACCTGGGAAACAATTATAGGATTATGTATCTGAATATGAAATGTAATCAGAAAAGTTGTTTTAGATCTGTGCTGATTTTATTTCATATTCTAGTGCTTCTGGTATTATGGATACCATTAACATTACCATATTTTGTCACTGGAAGTTAATACTATGGATGACTGCAACATTTGTAGCGCTTAGCTTCGGGCCTCAAGATAGAGGATGTTACAACTTGATATCAGAGCATAGTTTTATGAAAAAACTTAAAAGAAATTCTAAACTTAAAATGATTTTGTAAACTCAATCCTAAGGAATTAGAGAAAAAGTCGGGATATGGGATAACGCTATAGTAACATACTCGTATTTGCTATATATAAGCATACGGTTTATCTCTATTCTCCCGTCTCTCTTAGGCTATTCTTCTGTATCTTACAAAGACTTAAATGTCGATTTTACGGACGTAAGATATGGAGGCCAGAAGTGGAAGAGTTAACATTGGTGGGGGAAGCACCACAACTAATGGAAATGCCAGACCAAATACCAAAAGGAATCAAGGTTAGGTACAAGCTGCTAATATGGGTGCTGGAGTCCTACAAGTTGACATGCGAGCAATGTATCAGTTTTTCATTAACATAATGCAAGCAGGAGTTGCTGCAGGGTTAGTTGGAGGAAATGCTGAAGGAGGAAATCAAGAAGCTCCAGTGGTCAATAACTATGCTGTTTTGAGTAGAGATTATGCTCGACTGGGAGGAAAGCCGTTTATTTGTACTGAAGACGCAATCGAAGTGGAGAATTGGTTACTTCATTGCGAGAGGATTTTTGCTGATTTGGGGCTCAATAATGAGCAAAAAGGAGACTCGCTTCTAGAAAGTTACAAGGAGCAGCACTGTATTAGTGGAACGGTGTTACCGTTGGAGTCAATGAGGAGACCATGACTTGGGCTGAGTTCAGAAGGAGATTTGAAGAAAGATTTATGTCGGAGATTGCTAAGTCTACTCTGATCAGGATGTTTGCTGAATTGGAGCAGGGAGGTATGACATTACTTGAGTATGTTACCAGATTTGAAGAGCTAGCAAGGTACCGATACGCTAAGGTTGATATTGTCATCAAAAGGAATGAGAAGTTCATTCGTGGGTTGAAGCCTGAGCTTGCTAAGGCTACGTTATCACATATTAGAGCATGCGATGTTGTTGTTGAGATGGCTTTAAGGCAGGAAGAGATGCTTGCTTTTCTTGAAGGAAATAAGGCCAAGGAAACTCAAGGAGGGCAGAGTCAGAAAAGGAATTTTTCCATAAGAAGGGAGCTCAGAAGGGTGGAGTTGCTAAGAAAGGGAAGGCAGAGGTTGTCTGTTATAATGTGATAAGAAAGGACACTATGCTCATGAATGTCGGACATGCAAAGGGAAGAAAGCGGCTGAGAAGAAAGGAGTAAGGTGTTTTAACTGCGATCAGATTAAGCACAATAAGAACCAGTGCAAGGAGCCAGCCAAGGATGGAAAAGGCAAGGTGTTTGCATTGGAACCCACTACCTCAAGACCAACAGCAGAAGAGAGAGGAAAACTGTGTTGGGAGGTAAGCTTTTGATTCATGGTATATCAATTATAGTTCTATTTGATACTGGTGCATTGCATTCTTTTATATCTCATTGTTTAGTAGATAAGCTTAACCTATAACCGTCATACCTAGTTACTTCCTTAAGGGTTGCAAATTCGATAGGAGGGTATGCGACACTTGGAATGAAGTGTGGCCAATTAGAGTTTGAATTGTTAGGTCTTATATTTTTTTGTAGTTTGCATGTGTTCGATTTCGTAGGGTTCAGAATTATTTTAAGTATGGATTGGTTAAGTAATGCGATGCTATGATATTTTGCCATGATAGGAAAATATCACTTAGACACCCTGGCTATAGTGATCAGATTGTATACTCTATAGAAAACCCTAGTTTTGAGGTTAATGCTTTGTTGAGTGTTGTGGAGGTAGGAGACGAGTTGAATCGAGTTTTCGTTGTTAGAGAATTCGCAGATGTCTTTGAACCTGTAGTTGGATTGCCGCCGAGACGAGCTATTGAGTTTCGAATAGATTTAGTACCAGGAGCAGAACCGGTGAGTAGACCACCAAGTAGAATGACATCTACCTAGATGAGAGAGTTAAAGGTGTAGCTGGTGGATTTGGAAGGCAAGAATTTTATCAGACCAAGCAGTTCGCCTTGGGGCGCAGCCGCAGTGTTTGCTAAGAACCCGAACGGATCGTTAAGGTTATGTATCGATTATCGTAAGTTAAATGAGAGTATGATAAAGAATCGATATCAGTTACCTAGAATTGACGATTTGTTCGACCAATTGAGTGGAGCTAAAGTATTTTCCCAGTTGGATTAAGCAACATGGTTCCATCAGCTTATAGTGGCAGAGGATAGTATTCCCTTAACGGCGTTTAGAACCAGATATGGATCGTACGAATGGTTAGTAATGCCGTTCGGACTAACTAATGCGCCAGCATTCTTTGTAGATTTGATGAACCGAGTTTTTCGAGAGAACTTGGATAGGTTCGTGTTGGTTTTCATAAATGATATTTTGATATACTCTAAAGATGAAAGAGAGCATGTGGTTCATCTTAAAGTAGTGCTTGAGACGTTGAGGCAGCATCAACTGAAGGCGAAATTTTCGAAGTGTCATTTCTAAAAGAAGTAAGTGAAGTTTTTAGTTATGTAGTCTCCGAAAAAGGGTTGTCAGTAGATCCGACTAAGATCGAGGCAGTGAATAACTGGAAGAGACCCGAGATAGTTACTGAGATAAAAAGTTTTCTTGGATTAGACGGATATTACTGGAGATTCATTAAGGATTTTTTGCAGATAGTAGCACTGATGATCAAGCTAACGCGAAAGGATGTGAAGTTCGTTTGGACTGATAAGTATGAGGAAGCATTCCAGAGATTGAAACATTTATTGACTAATGCACCTATGTTAGTTGTTCAAGAAGGGAACCAAGATTTAGTAGTGTATACAGATTCATATGGAACATGATTAGGAGCTGTGTTAATGCAAATGGGTAAAGTGATTTCTTATGCATCTCGACTTGCTTAGATCGCATGAGGTTAGATATCCAACTCACGATATGGAATTAGCTGCTGTAATTTTTGCATTGAAGGTGTGAAGACATTACCTTATGGGAGAGAGATTTGAATTGTATATGGATCAAAAGTCCCTGAAGTATTTATTCTCTCGGAAGGAGTTGAATATGAGACAGTAGAGGTGGTTAGAGTTTTTAGCCGCTTATGATTTTGGTATTGAGTACACACTAGGAAAAGGCAATAAGGTTGCAAATGCGCTTAGCAGGAAACATCAAAATGCAGTATTGGAAATGGTAGCTGAGTGGAAAGATTTAGAAGCATTACCTACATGCAGGATATAGAGGATATCTGAGGCTAGGTCTAGTAAGGAAACTGCTATGTTGTCATGTTTAGAAGTTTGACCAACGATGATCGAAAAGATTGCTTCTAAGCCAACGGAGGATCCATTGTTAGTTGAACGGATCGAAAAGTTAAGGAATGGAGAGCGATGAATTAAAAGATTTCAATCTTGACTAGAATAGGTGGTTGAGGAAGAAAGGAAAACTATGTGTTCCAAATGTGGGAAACATTAGGAAGGAATTTCTTGGAGAATGCTATCGCTTAAAGTTCACTATTCATCTGGGAGCAACTAAGATGTATCAGGATATGAAAAGAAGTTTCTTCTGGGAAGGAATGAAGGGAGATGTAGGCTTATGGGTGAAACAGTATCTGAACTACCAACAGGTAAAAGCCGAACATCAGAAACCAAGTGGGTTACTTCAGCCTTTAGATGTTCCCGTATGGAAATGGGATTCTATCTCAATGAATTTTATAGATAGGTTGCCAAGGTCAAATAGAGGAAATGAAAGTATGTGGGTTATAGTGGACAGGTTAACCAAGAGTGCCCATTTCATTCCAATTATGTCAACCAGGATGGCACTTGTTGTAGCTACGCTGTTTATGAAGAATATAATTAGACGGCATGGAATTCCTAGTAATATAGTAAGTAATAGAGATTCCTTATTCACTAGCGAGTTCTGAAGGAGTATACAGGACACTTTAAGTACCAAGCTTAAGATGAGTAATGCTTACCATCCGCAGACAGATGCGCAAACGGAAAGAGTTAACAAAGTATTAGAAGATTTGTTATGAGTTTGTGTGCTAGATTTTGGGGGATCATGGGAAGACCATCTACACTTAATCGTGTTTTCATATAACAACAGTTATCATGCTAGTATAAGGATGGCACCATTTGAAGCTTTGTATGGAAGGCTATGCAAATCTCCCATTTGTTGGTTAAAGAACGGGGATAGGTTAGTTCTTGGTCCGGATTTGGTTAGAGGAGTTGTAGAAATGATTGAGTTCATTCGAGCTAGAATGAAGGAAGCTCATTCTAGGCAGAAGAGCTATGCTGATAGGAGATGGAAAGACTTAGAGTTCTCAGTTGGAGATCATGTTTTCGTCAAGGTATCACCGATGAAAGGTGTAATTAGATTCATAAAGTCAGGAAAATTGGCGTCGAGATTCGTTGGACCATTTCCTATTATAGGAAGGATTAGGAAACTTGCATATAGAGTGGAGTTACATAACAGTTCGGTAGGAGCCCATGATGTTTTTCATATTTCTCATTTAAGGAAGTGTATTCAAAATCCCGAGACTACTACAGCACTGAATATGTTAGATGACTTAGTAGTGCAACCGGATTTGACTATAGTTAGAGAACCAGCTCATATAGTCATGAGAGATGAGAAGAGGCTGAGGAATAGGACATACAGATTAGTCAAAATCCAGTGGAGTGACGGCGAGAGAGACTGTACTTGGAAAACTGAGAGTAGGATTAGAGATACTTATCCTGACTTGTTTCATGGTATGTTTTACCTTTATGATTGATTTTGATGAGTACCTTATTGTAATTTCAAGGACGAAATTCTTTAAGGAGGAGAGTCTGTAACGACCCTAATTTTGATTAACATTATTCAGGACATTTAATTAGATAAATTAAATGAAATAACGTAAATGGTTATGGGAATTGAGATTTGAATATTGGAGGGTAGCCGTGCCTAATTACGCAATGAATCATAGGGGATTAAAATGAAATAAGTAAGGGTAATAGATAAGGGCAAAATAGGAATAGGTTATATTCTTATACCCTAAACCCTCATGCCACTTTCATTTCCACATTCACAAACAAAACTAAATTCAAGAGAGGTCGGCCACTACTAGGAGAAAGCAAGAGGAGGATAAGCTAAAATCAAGAGAAAGAAGCTTAATCAATTTAATTCAAGAGCAAATCTCAACTCCTTAACAACATGCTAAGGTGAATAATAGATTACATCTTATATTTTCTTATTTTCGGTTCTAGATCAGATCCGAATATGTTTTGCAAAGTATATGCCATGTTTTGAATGTTAAATAGATAAATATGCTTGTTGATGAATTTTGTTTGTTCATATAGATTTTTATGACAAGTTTTGATTTGAAAAACCTACCAAATGACAACCAAATGCCTTGAAATTTTGACATAAGGTCAGAAACATGATTTTCGGGATGGGTTTCAAGTTTTATAGTTTTCTGAATTAATGTGGATTTATTATGAATTTTCCAGTGAAGAAAATGGTTAAATTGGGTTTAAATTAATTACGGCTATTATATGTTAGCTTTGGGTCAGAAATTTATATATGTTAAAAAACATATTAAAAGTGATTTATGAGAATTTTTGGAGAATTTTCCTAAGTGTTTTAATAAGTATATAAAATTATTTAAGGTATGGGAATTAAATGTTTTATATGTTTATAAAAGGAGAAGGGGTTATTTGTAAATGTTTTAATTTGTAAATTGCTGAAATTCAGCAGCACTTTTAGAAAAGGTTTTGAAAAGGAATTGGCAACCAATTATATGTTGACATAATGCAAGTTAGTTGGAAATAAATTGCTTTAAAAGGTTAAAAATCAGTTTTATATGGTTTATCTGCTTCGCCACTTATAGCAGCACCTTTCAACCTCATACTACCGCCTCCACCTAATTCAAAACCAATACACATGGTATCAGAATCGGTACGTAGTGGATTGGAGTTGGGCGAAAGGTGTGGAGTCGAAATAGGGCTTTTAAAGGGGTTAAAATAGCTTTTGAAAACTTAGAACTATTTTGGTTATAAATGAGGCTTTCGAATGAGATGGCTTTCGACTTAGTCAATTGTTTTAAAGAAAAGTGCTTTCGTAAGAAGTTCCCGCCTTTGTTTTAAAGAATAAGCTTTCGAAAGGGTCGAAACCCCTGCCGCCGCATTCCACCTTTCGAAGCAATGCTTTTGAAAGGGTTCTTTTGCTTTAAATTTAGAGCCGCTTCTCCAATGCTTTCGAAGGGATTGGTTTCGACACCATCCACTTCTTTTACTAAGGAAAATGCTTTCGAAAGGGTTGCTTTTGTCCTAGTTGTTTTAAGACCCTTTTTATATTTTGAAAGTTAAACCCAAAGGTTTCAAATGGAAAGGTTTTAATGGTTTCGAAACTATGTTCCATACATTTTTACTTGATCCCAATGCTTTCGAAAGGTTTTTTTAAGTAAAGGACTTTAATGCATTTGGATGGTATCTAAAGAAGTCTTCGAATGGGAGGTTCCCCAATGTTTTCAAAAGGTATATGATAGAGGTTTCGAAGGGGTGACTCTAATGTGTTCGGAAGGTTTACCTTTAGTGTTTGAATGTAAGGTTTCCAAAGTTTTCAAAAGGAAAATGGAAGTGTTTTGAAAAGAGGATGTCTAAGGTTTTATAAAGCTTTCGAAAGGGACACTTTCAATGTTTTCGAATGGACAATTGTAATTGGTTTTGAAAGGTATGTTTTGGCCTTTCGGCCTATTGTTACAAAGTAAAGTAGTTAACTTCTTTCGAAAGGGGTACTTTCAATGGTATCGAAAAGGGGTACTTTCAAAGGTTCCGAAAGAGGTTGTTTAAAGCTTTTAAACAAAGGCTTCGAATGTTTTCAACAAAAATGGTTTGTGTAAAGCATATATCATGGCAAAGAGATTTAAGTAAAGCAAATAGTATGTTTTCCTTGTTTAAGTATGATTTAAAGGGTTAAATCAATTTGAAAGATGTTTTCATGGAAAATTTGATGGGTAGTTAACCCTAAGTAAATGACTCAGATATTTGAATACCAAATGGGAATGGTATAGGGTCACACCCTATACATTAGCTATAGCCCCTAGCTAATTTAGCCAAAAATTCCAATGTGTATGGCTTAGTCACAGGCAAGACTTAAATGATGTTACACACAGAAAGGAATATATACAGAGAAGGAGAATAGGTTATTGGTGAGCCCATAAAACCATTAGGATCAGGTCACCCTGGGAGAAGTAAGTTAAGGACAGACCGTCTAGAAGTGTGTCTAATAGATGTTAGATTATTTATTTTGTTTGGTAGGCTCGAGTCAGCCAATGGTTAGTAGTTAGCCAAAAAAACTATATTGTTCGGACATGTAATTCATTTATTACCTAATTTATGAGCATATATGATATTGCTATTATTGTTTTAATCAGTTTGATTGCAGGATTCTAATTTGAAAAAAGATATGTTTTAAAGGGGTACTAGTAAGGGGAAACCCGTTCCACTGAGTGGCGTGGTCTCACTTAATATTAGTAAACCGAGATGTAATGATATTATTCACACCAGGCTTTATGTCTGATTTGAAGTTTATGTTTTCCCCTTAAACTCCCGGGTGCTCAAAATTAATTTTGAGTAGATTGAGAGTTAAGGTTCTTTAGGTTTGGTAGCTTGGACGAATAAGCTTCCGAAGACGTGTAGGAGGCAAAGCTAGCTATATAGAAGCTTTTTAGTTTTATTTCCATTGTGATGTATTAAGACTGATATGTCTATTTAGCACTCTGATTGTCCAAGGGGGCATCTTCATATGTCGCTCTTGGCGTAATTTGTAATAATTATATTTGATCAAAACCTAGGAATCGATTATGGGATTATGTATCTGAATATGAAATGTTGATTTGAAATATAATCAGAAAAGTTATTTTAAATCTATGCTGATTTTATTTCATATTCAAGTGCTTCTGATATTATGGATACCATTAACATTACCTTATTTTGTCACTGGAAGTTAATACTATGGATGATTGTAGAATCTATGGCGGTTAGCTTTAGGCCTCAAGATAGGAGATGTTACATTAAGTGCCAAAAGCTAAAAGAGACATAAGATTTATAGTGGTTCGAGACCGAGATCCCTACATCCACTTTAAAGATTCTTCTTCTAGCTTTATTCCACAATATGGTGTACACGCACATCAAATACCAAATCCACCATTAATGATCTTTTGATTAAAGCTTTCTAAAAGGAGTAAGGAATATTGAATGATTGTAGAACGTCGAAAAATCTCCCACCAGCTCTTTTTTAATAACACGTAGTCCTCTATTTATAGAAAATTTAAGGTTCTCTCATTGGTGCAGGTGCTTTAACTTAGATTGATGAACTGGCTTGCTATAGGCGGCTTTGATTTAAAATTTGTCATCGTCGGGTTGAAAGTGCTTTGGTGAGGTTTGTTGACATGGTACTTTTATATATAGATCCTTGGATTCTTTTGTTTATCTTGACCATTGATCTCGATTTGAGCTGTCTGAGCCGTTGGATGTTGAGATTTATTGAGATGTCTTTGGCCTTGGCAATTACTATTCTTGGCAAAGCTTGTTGTCCTAGTTGGACAACGCTCTCGATCTTTGTTACTGCTTTGACTTATGTTCTCAGAATACATGCTTTCCAACACTGAGTTTGATGCTTAAGCTCTCGATGAAAACTAAACAATGGGTCTCGAAATTACAAGCCAAGGAATCTTCTTCTCAAATGTTTGTAATTTTCACTTTATGGAAATTATGGTGTAACATATGCCCTCCAAAGTTCACCTCATATGCTGGTATGAGGTGAACTTTGGAAGGAATGATGTCATATCATGCTTAGTACTTGGCTTGTTTGTTTCGTTCCTATTATAAAGTTGATCCGTAGCCTTCGAGTGAAGCAGTTATCTTGAGAACTAAGAAGTTAATATCGGTATCGTGTATGTATTGGTCAACTACCGATATCAGATATTTTATAATATCGTGATAATATCATATAAGATCGATAAAATATCAGACATATTTAGAACTTGGTGGCTTAGAAAGCCTCCAAACCCCTTCCTCTTCCTTTTCCTATAGTTCTTCAGGCAATTTCTTTGATTTATCTATATGTTATTGCTTCGACTAAATCTGTTGGTTTATGTCTTGAACATTGCTGCTTTCTCCCTTTTGTTATACAAATGAGTGATACATCTTTTGGTTGAGCTTGCTTCGATAGTAATTTCTATTAATAGTCCGGTTATTGACAACTTGCCTTATTTTCAAATTATTTAGCGGGAATTGATTCTTCTTTGATTGTGAATCGAATGAGTGGTGATCTTCTCCAAACCTGGTAGGTAGTTTTCTTTATTACGTTCCTCATTTACTTCAAAAGCACATGTTTTGAATCCTACCTTTTGAGTTTTGATGACATACTATATATTTTTATAGGTATTTTACATTTATATTCTTTACAAGATATTTCAATGCAAAAGACAACTGGCTATTGTAATCAAAGCATTGAAGTTCAAATATCAACAATCTTGTCATAGTAAGTCTAGAAAATATTGTACAACATCCTTTGATGATTTACACACGCTTATGAAATCCTTTTTAAATGATCAAAATAAAATTTTCAAACTCACAATTACCTTTGGAAATTTAGAGGAGTTAGACGCCCGAGTCATTTTCTAAGACTTTTGAATAATATTAATAATAGTTATATATTTTCAGATTTAGACGTCTGAGCTAATTTTCCAAACATTTGAGTATATTAAAATTAGCATAGAAACTTATGAGATGAGACCCTATAAAAATTCAAACGTCTATGCTATTTTTTTAAACTTCCGAGCTCATTAAATTTTTTATTTCCTAAAGCCATTCAGATGTCTAATGAGGGTATCAGTCGTTTGATCGAACCAACCAGACGTCTGAGTCAAATCCCAATACTTTTTATAGAACATTGACCATATGCCTGAATCCCAATCCTAGACGTTTAAATCCAAAGCCAGACATTTGAATAAGACTAAAAATGAATGTATTCTTCTATGGTTTATGTTCAGACATCTGACGTCATTTATTTAGATGTCTGACCTTGTTTTCAAAAGTTTTTTTATATACCAGAGTCAGACCTTTGACCGTACGACTTATACATTTGAGATGGTATAAATGGTTATATTTTGAACGGACATCTTTTCTAAAAAGTTATATCTATTGACTGAAAGATAGATTCCTTAAACAATCATAATTCCTTTAACAAAATTTTTCACTTCTATAAATATAGACTAGATCCACTCATTGATTTTTTTTAACCCTGTTTTTAGGCCGAGTAGTTTTCTAATGAATCTGGACGTCGAGATGAAGACGAAATGGCTCAAGGATTTGGAGGCATTCTTGAAAGGACAATGGAAGAGGCTTTAAGAACATAGTAGGAAAAATGTGGCTAAGGGAGTGAACAGTACCAACCTCTTTTCAGGTTGGCATCGATATGGTTTTACATCCTTTGTTTATCTCTGGAGCTATGGTCAATAATAATTAGGTAAAGTGGTCATCCTGGGGTCCATTTCTGAAGGAGTAGGTCAATAACTCAAAAAAGCTCTGAAGAAATGTAAAAGTATTAAATGTGTCAAAACTCTCAGCAATGACTTGGATTCCAAGGCAAAAGTGCTCGGAACTCAATGGACCGAAACAGAATGACGAAGTAGAAGAAGATGGAACAATTTTTAGTCAGAAAATCAAGTAACCTGATTTAGTCGGTACCAAGATGATTTTATCACTCCAGGGACTTCGTCTCCTTTCCAACTTTCTAGGATCTGGAGTTTGAACTGGTATTTCACGATACAACGGCTTCATTGGGAAATTTCTCCATATATAACAAGCTTCATCTCCTTGAACAGGACTTTGGTGGCATTTCATCTTCTTCATTCTCTCTCTCTACTTGACTTTTCACAAAAGAAGTTACCCTTTTGTTGATCTAGGCATTTTGGAACTGTAAAACCCTTATACTTGTGATAGAAGCCATTTATAATAACATTAAAGTGGACATATGCCTCAGATTAACCGAAGCACTATAAAATTTCTTACATTTCTTTCTTTTATTGCTTATAGCTAGATATCTTTACTTCAATTCGGTTTTGGGGTGTTGTGCAATCTTTAGGCTCAACATTTTTGGTGCTTTCACTAAGAATATAGCTTCTCAAGCATAGTTCTAGCTATCTATTATGGATTAGAGCACCCGAAAGTTAGATCCACAAGATTTTCATCTAAAGTCTTGACGAAAATCGTATTGGAAGTAACGACACTAAGGAAGTTTGGTAGATCTAGAGCACTTGCTGGTGGAGAAAACGAAGCTTACTACCATAATGAGGTGACTAACTAACCGATAGCAGAGTTTCCAAGACCATCTAACCCTTAGGAGATTGTCATAAGAGTGAAGCTTGCTAAGATGATGGTGGAGTTGAATCAAACGATGGCAGATAGTCGAAAGGCTCTCCTTGAAAAGGCGAATGCTAGCATTGTGACGCTGACTCAGCAGTATCAAAGGCTGAGGAGAAACAGAAGAGAAGCATTACCTTTTGGTTCAATAGAGGAAAAACCGTCTGTGTCTTGTCAGAATAGAAGGAATGGAAAGCAAAAGATAAAGAACAAATATTTTTGATAGAATTGCGTTGCTGACGCAGCAGTCCCAAAGGCAAGCTAGGTTGCCAGGAAGATTGGTGGTGGACGATCGAAGGAAGTTATTCAAAGCAATGTAGATATTAAAAAGACCTGTGAAAGCGTTAGTAATGTAGCTGCTATATAGTTAATATCGGTATCAGGTACGTATTGGTCAAGTACCGATATGAGTATTTTAAAATATCGTAATAATATCGGATAATATTGGTAAAATATTGAATATGTACAGAACATATTATAAATGATATTGTACTATGTTGTAATGTTATATTAATGTTAAGTATCCAATTATTTGGATAAATAATTCCAAATTACCATTAAAGAGTAATTGCATATAGTTTATAAACTATAATCCGTTAATTGAGATAGTCCATTTAATAAAATCATGATATATACTAATAAAAACAGAGAAATTCGTATAATTTACATCTTTATTATTTTCTTTGTTTATGTACTACATTCATTATTTTTCAATCATCTATATTGCTTTCCCCAATTTTCCATATTTATAGTTTCATCTTTTTCATTTTCAGTAAATGATTAAATAAGCAATGTTGATTAGATACCAATTACTAGGTTAGCCATTCCTTATCGATATATCAAATATAAAACTTTACTGCTCTTCACCTTTTAGTTCTGGATGCATGATAATAACTAATAAAATGAATTTTCATAAGCTAATTTACCTATTAGAAATGGTGAATTAAAATAAATAAAAAGAGAAGTATCTCTTTCATGATTATGCCCTTAGTAGTAAAGTCTTTAAGGAAAATAAAGTATATAAAATAATAGAATAAGTAGAGTTTTCTTTATTGAAATACTAATGAAGAAGCCTAAAACTATATGGTTGAAACTAAAAAAATTATGCACAAGGATTTCTAATATGGTCTACAAATTTTCATTCACCATATACAAAAAGTAAATGTTGAGAATGTGAAGATATTTATCTGTAAAGATATTTTCTCCAACACATAATAATGAATGATATTCTTAAAAAATATAGGGTATTTTACACTAAATATGAAGCGATATATCGATAAATATTGAGCGATATATCAGTAAAGTAATATTTTGAAAAATATATATGCTTAGGAACGATATGAGATATATCGACAATATTATCTGATATCAACTATATAGTGTAGTTGTAAATGTTAAAACTCTAGTAATCAAAGAAAGAGGAATCAGGGCGCTAGGGGCAGGCAGAATGGTGCCAAAAAGCATCCAAGAAATATAAGAGCAAAGGAGTACACGCCTCTAAATGATATGCTCGAGAACATGCGCCTTTGAATGAGTGTGGGCTTCTTAAAGATTTCATTGAAGAGTTAATACGAAAATATATTGCAGCAATATGTTAGAGGCCCGTAGGATGACAGACATAATTTTAGACCGCAAGGGCAGAATGCGAAAGGCAACCAACTTGGACCTAATTGATAAGGGCCCAGGCAGTCAAATGGAAGGATTATTACTAACACATTAATCAGAGGACCTCATCCAACAGAGAAAAGTTGGAATAAAATGGAGCGTTATACAAGTTTGTTGAGGAACGTGCCATGGGAGAGCTGATTCGCCATTAGGGACGAAGCTTCGACTAAGAAGCGAAGGTCGATAACTAGTGCCATCATCTTTCGGAGTGAGGATTCTAATGGATTTGAAGCCCCACCTTCGATCCCATGGTGATAACGGCCGTTGTAGGCCCAACAACTCTACACCGAGTCTTGGTGGATAGTGAAATCTTAGTGGATATCCTATTCAAATGAACTTTTAATTAGATGAGAATAAGTTTAAGGATGTTGAGCGTTGTAAATCACGGATTCAAGGATTTATCGATGACGAAAAGGAACCCATTGGGACTACTGATTTGTTTATGGAATTGGGAGATGGAGACCGCAAGATAATGCGGGTTCAGAAGTTCATGATTATGGATGAATTTTCAGCATATAATGCCTTTCAGGCTGACCGACCCTTTCTAATTTCTGGATAGCAGTAGCTCCTTGGTGTCTAATGATAAAGTTCCTTATGGAGAATGAGGTTGGCTCGATTTGAGATGACTAGAGCATTGGCCGGGAATGTTATGTCATTGAGCTCAGAGAGGCAAAGCGACGAGAGTAAGGGGAAAATGTAGATAAAGCTTTCAGCATTAAGAATATGGATGCATAATAGTTAATCCCCAATCCCTTGGCTCAGGAACCATAGAAAATTCTATAAGTCTATGGATCCTAGGAAGTAGTTAGAGGAAGTGCGAACAGCATTAGCTGAGCTGACAATCAATGTTCTGATCGATATCGACGATCCCACTTATGTCCTTAAGATCGGATCTCAGCACATCGTGGGATTGAGGAAGGAATTGGTCAGTTTTCTTTGAGCAAGCCTAGATGTATTTTCTTGGATAAATTCAGATATCTGCGAGATAAAGTCGAAGATAGCATGCCATGTGCTAAATGTGGACCCGAAATATCCATATGTGAAACAGGAAAGACGTAATCTAGATTTGGAGCGATCCACTTTGTTTAAGGGGAAGTGGATAAGTTGAAAGCAAATGGCTTTGTCTGCGTGCTCTATACCCTAAATGTGTATCAAACCCCGTGTTGGTCAAGAAAGCAAATGGGAAGTGGCAGACATGTAATGACTGATCAGACCTGAATAAATCTTTCCCGGAGGACAGTTTTCCATTACCCAGAATTGACCAACTGGTAGACGAGACAGCCTGACAGGAGTTACTTTCTTTCATGGATGCTTACTTCGGCTAGAACCAGATACCGATGCACATTTTAGATCTAGATCACACAAGTTTTATAATGGATTTTGGATTATACTGTTACTGAGTAATGTCATTCAGTTTGAAGAACGCCAAAGCTACTTACCAGTGATTGGTAAATTCATGTTCAAGGATCAATCGGATGAACAGTGAAAGTATATGTGGTTGATATGTTCGTGAAGCCATGAATATCGACGAACCACATGGATGACCTTTTGGAGATGTCTGTAGTGCTGGGAAAGTATGGGATGAAGTTAAATCCATTAAAGTGCTCTTTTGGAGTTGCATCGGGAAAGTTCCTAGGATTTATCATGAATTCGAGGGACATTAAGAGTATTGCAGAGCAGATTGACACATTGAAGAATGTGAAAGCTCCAACCACGAGAAGGAAGATGCAAAGCTTGAACATGAAGGTTGTCGCACTGAGTAGGTTCATCTCAAAAGCAACTAATAAGGGTATATCATTATTCTATGCCCTCAAAATGGAAAGAGGAAAATTTGTATGCATGAAGGAATACCAAGATGCCTTCGAGGAATTACTGAGACATATGGATACACCACAGGTCCTATCCAAACCTTTAGATAGAGAAGATTTTTTCATCTACTGGGTGGTGTCTGCTCACACACTAAGTGCAACATTGGTATGTGAGGAGGCAAGGATTCAAAGGCCAGTTTATTACATCAGCAAACAGTTTGTTGGAGCTGAAAAGAACTATCCAAAGTCAGAAAATCTCACTCACCGCTTGTTGATTGCATCGAGGAAGTTGCGCCCATACCTTTAGGCTCACCTGATAAAGGTGCTGACGGATCAACCCTTAAAGCAAGTACTGCATTGACCTGAGACTTCTGGAAGGTTATTGAAATGGAACATCAAAATGAGCTAGTATGATATTGCTTATCATCCAAGGGCATGATAAGAGGACAAGCATTTTTGGATTTCATCACTGAATTTACTATCCGAGATGGAGAAGAAGAAGGCAATATGGTCACACTTTCTCAATGGAAATTATTTATAGATGGAGCTTCCAATAAACATAGTTCTGGAGCAGGAGTTGTCCTAGTGACTCTAGAAAAATAGTTGATCTGCTATGCATTGAAGCTAGAGTTCCCCACAACAAACAATGAGGTTGAGTATGAAGCGTTGATAGTGGGACTTAAGATAGCAAAAGAACTAGGAGTAAAGACGCCACATATATTCAGTGACTTCCAATTGGTGGTCTGCTAGGTAAAGAGGGAATTTCAGGCTAAGGGTTTGAGACTTGCCCCTTACTCGACGAAGACAATGGAAATGTTAAATGATATAAAACATTACATAATTACTCGCATCACCAGTGAGGAGATTTCGAAGTTCACTGGTCAAGCTTGCAAACTCTAGAGATGCGTAGTTAATAAGATTGGTTCCAATGGAGTTTTTTTTGGCTCCAAGCATCGATCAAATGGATATCGACTGGATTTTGGAGGCCGAATAGGAGAAAGAGTCTTACATGATTCCGATCAAGGACTATTTGCTCAAAGAAACTCTCCCAAAAGGAACGAATGAATGACAAAAACTCCTTTGTAAAGTGTCTGGATTTATAATACAAAAAGGAGTGCTATAATAGAGAGGTTTCTCAACCCTCCTGCTTTGGTGTGTAACCAAGGATGTGCTAGGAAAATCCTCATGGAAATCCATGAGGTTAGCTGTGGTGATAACATCGAGGGCAGATATTAGCGAAGAAGATACTTCCCTATGGATACTTCTGCCCAACAATAAACCATGATATCGCAAATTACACTAAATGGTGTGACCGATCCTAAAGGTTTTTAAGTATTCCAAGAACCCCATCCACATAACTTACATAGATGGTTAGCCTGTAGCCATTTGCATTTTGGGGAATTGATATTATTTGTAGATTCAGAGTTCCCCAGAAAATTGCCGATAATGGACCTTAGTTCGAGAGTATCAAATTCAATGATTTCTTCAACCAGTACAGGATTGAGAAAAGCTTTTTGGTAGTTGCACACAAATAGGCAAACAGACGTATGGAGGAGGTGAATAAAGTCATCAAGTCCATCTTGAAGAAACAGTTAACTAAAGCCAAGGGAAAGTAGGTCGATGAGCTTCCATTTGAATTATGGGATTATAGGACAGCCCACAAGTCCGTGACTGGGTTTGCTCTAGCTTTCGAAGTTGAGGCTATGATTTCGGTAGAACTGGAAGTCACTTCTCATCGGAAAAAGTACGATAACCCGAAGTTCAACGAGGAAATCTTGCTTGAGTCCCTCGATTTGATTGACGAACAGCGAGAAGAGGAAGATTTAAGGGTAGTTACTCATCGGAAAAGCATAAAGTGACATTATAATTCCATGGTCTGGAGTCATACCTTCGAAGTGAGGGACCTCATTTTCAAAATGAGTTCTCCTATGTATGGAGGGATTTGGTCCGAATTAGGAAGGTCCTTATGCGATCGAGCAAAAACTTGGAGATGGAACTTTCTAGTTGGCTACTGTTTATGGGATCTCGATTCCTCTGGCATGGAATTTCAACCTGTTGTGATGTTATTTCATTTAAATTTATTTAGTTTATTTTCTACAAATAAGCAACCCTAAAGAATTAGAGACAATGTATAAAGGCAAGATTGTCCACGTTTTTCATTTATAAATGGATTTAGCTTCTTGAACCAAAGGAACCATGTTCGGATAAGTAAAATCTGCGTGATTAGCAGTGCAATTAGGTATTAGAAGATAGGTACCACCTAAGTCACTTAATCCAGGTTCAGGATAAAGGAACATAATCATTGAGGTTGATTGGGTCATACGACCCTATCCCTTTAGTATTGATTGATGCCTAGAGATAGGAAAAGTCGACGAGGAATGCCAAGCCCCAAAAACTAGACTTAGTGTATAACAAAGTTACAAGGAAGTACGAATTCGCTTGTGGCCCAATGGGACACGCTTAACCAAGGTCGAGTGATGGAGGTCGATGGATGATATTGATCACACTTGGTAATTGGCGAGGTCGAGGATGTTAGGATATAGACTTCCAAACTGTTATTTCCCATAGATAGTAAAAGACATGGAATTCAGTTTATTTGTAATTTGTTAGCGGTCGAAGGAAACTCGACCAAGTATTAACAGAAATAACTACAGAGTTGGTTAAATATAAAGTTTTGTTTAGCCAAATCCAAACACTTTGAAATAGTAAATAGAATTAAATAATGGAATATAATTAAAGCAATTTCGAGAATTTTACATATATGTATAGAGTTACAATAAGTAAAAGCATTGAACAGACGTAGACATATATAATATGGATGAATTGTAGTACAAGCAGTTATATTATATATGCAGGCAGTTGTATATAGGTAGGTATAATATATAAAAATGCAAAAATGTAGTTGGAAGAGAGATTGAATAAAAAACAATTTTCATAACATCAACTTTTATATACATCAGTTGTAGGGGCCACTCCTGCACAAACGCGACCTATATACAACTAGGAAAAACAAAGGGTATAACAAAAAAAAGGAAAAAAGAAATTGTTTCATCATCATCAAAAGCTAAGTGGAAGGTCAATTTCTTATGCGTCTTTTCTTCTTCATGCCCTTGCCACCCTTGGTAGCCGAACCCTTGTATGGTCTCTTCTAGCCTTTGCTATCCTTGGGATTACCCTTGGGAGTGCTACCTTTAGAGGGAGTGGTTTCTCCTTCGGCAATGGAAATTGTTGGATCATCGAGCTGGTAAACCGGGGCATCAAATGTCTTTGTGGAGGAGCCGGAACTACTGCCCTTAGGAGGTTTAATCGTGACTGGATGGATCCTTAGAGTAGGCTTTGGCTTTTCAGTGCTGGCTGGCTTCTCTAATCCAGGCTCAATCTTAATTTTTCCCTTGGACATGTCAATATTTCTCTTCTCTGCTATGAAGATAGTATCATTTGGGCTCGAAGTGTCGGTTTTCTTGATGTCCTCCTTTCGGGACTGCAAAATGTCATCCAATCCCTCTATGATCTTCTCTAAATCAAGAACAGGGATGGAGCGGGGAGGGGGAGGGAGGGGGAAGAATTAGAGAAACCAGTCCCATGGTAATGAATGTTAACTTGGTAGAAATTGCATTTAGACACGAACCTTTTATTACAGGGGTGGAGGTGGAAGAGACGGATAACCCAATAGTTCAAAAAAGAAGTAAAATTTAGTAACGGTCTCGAGTGAGAATTGAAGTTTCTCAAACACCAAAGAGATGAGATAAATTCCTTTTCTAGGAGGAGTTTGTTGAAAGGGAGTCTTATCAGCTTCCTTTCCTCGATTGCAGGTTGCATTAGTTGATTTACAAAGGGGTAAATATAGGGTTCGATAGAGGTAATCGCAGTAGAAGATGGACTGATAGTCTGGGTAGCCTCGGGACTGTGCCTTTTGGATGTTTAGATGCCCACTACATGCTCTTGGACTTTTGGAGATGATGATTCTACATGGCCCGATGCACTTGGATCAGCAAAAGTTTTTGTGGTAGCTTTAGCAATAGTGGCATCATGTATGGCCAGAATAGCTTTTCCCTTCTCTAGCTTCAGAATGCCATCGGCTTCAAGGTACTTGGATTTCACTTGATCCTTGGTGAGGCCTTCACCGGATGCAGACACTCGATGCATTATCTCTTCCCAAGCATCGGCTAGAATGATGGAGTAAGTGTTTCCTAACCACTTCATGTTCTTGAATTGGATGATATTAGTGAAGAACTACTGAAGGGTGGAATTTAGATCTTCTTTTTCCTTAGCACCTAATCTTTTAACTCAATTAGCTCGTTCGCTGCCCCGCCATGATCAACCCAAGCCTCCAGTTTTCTTGCTTTTTCCATCAGTAAGGTGGACTCAAGCTTCTCAATTTTGGCTCGAAGTGCTTGGACATTAGCTTCTATGGCCAGAAGGCCCTGTCTTTTTCTTAGAGGGCTAAATCTTTGGTCTTAATCTATGCCTTGAGATATGCATTTTATTTATGAGTGGCCTTTACTTGGTCATTCATTACAATCATGGTCTGATTGTGAGTTTGTATCATCTCTTTGACCAATTCTTTGGCATTCTTCATCGATTTATGAGTTGTATCTCTTTCCTTTGAAGCTTTCACCAATTCCCTATTGTATTATTCTATAGTTCAATTGTAGCTCTTTCTCTCCGACTCAAAAGATTGGATGTTAGTCAGGTGGATTCTATTGACGTCAAAGAGGGCAAAGGCAAGTTCTTCCACTTGTGCCCTTGGTCTATTAGCTCCTGGATTCCTCCAACCCAGCGGTTGGCCACTTTCCTAGGAATATCTCTAAGGTCCCAGTCGAAGTTGACTCTTGTCAAACAAAGGTTTAGGAAAACAGCAAGCATCTGCTTGGCGAAGGTGGAGCTGTGCGAATAGTGACCCCTTGGATTAATAGGGTAAAGAAACAGTGGTGGTCAGAGAGTGCAATGTTGGCATTTATTGCAAAGAAAGAAGCAGTTAAAATTGAGGTTGGGAAAATCAAAGGAAGGACCATGACAATCATGCGAGTCTTTGTGCCTTTTCCCATGGTCATAGGATTCATTTTCCTCTGTGTAACTCTTCTTTCTATCTTTTTCCGCCTGGCAATCACTTTCTGCTTGGCCTTCTCTTTCTTTCCTCTGTGCTCTCTCTTCATCTGACACTCTTCCTCTGTAAGAGCTGGAATGAGATGATTATGGTTCAAGAGTTAATCTCCTTATCTCAAAAATACCAAAGTGAAGGTAGCTGAATGATGTGGTGAAGGTGGGCTTGTAATGCTTGATGCAAGGCAGAGGGGAATTGTTGGTTGTATTAAAGAAGAAGTGTGTATGGTTTGATGGCTGATATGCACCGTCAGTTTGATAGGAGGTTGGAATTGTTAAGGATTGAAGTGAATGAGTAGTTGAAAGGGTATGCAAATGTGGATATGAAAGGGCACTGGGAAAGTGAGTAATTATGATGATGTTATAGCCTGGTGGTTAGGGCAGTGGAAGATGGTGGTCAGGGGAGGGATGTTTGTTGTGCTGTAGTGGTATAAGGAGGAAGTTAGGCAATGGGTGATGTTGCGATTTGGTATATGTTGACAGTGCTGGTGAAGTTTGTAGTTGAAGTAAGTCGTATGATGTAGAAGTTGGATAATGAAATGTTGAGTGGTAGTAATAGGGTTGTTTACTGGAAACATATTACTAGAAACAGTTGAAATGCTGACAGTGAAATGTTTAGTGGATAGTGAAATGTTGGGTGGATAGTGAAATGTTGAGTGGACAGTGAAATGTTGAGTGGACAGTGAATTGTGGTAGTTAATAGGCAATGGAATGATGGTATGGGAAGTGTTGTATAATGAAGTCAAGGAGTTGATGGCAAGCGTAGAGGTCAGTGAAGACAGAGGCAACAGGCGGGGGAGTTTACTGGAAATATAGGGGTTTATGTGATTGTGATGAAGACTGGTGGCCAGGTGATGGGGTTTGTAGAAATGTTTGCAGGCAGTTATGGATTGTATGGTATGGCTGATGGTATGAAGTGGGGTTTTTGGCAAGGTGCTGAAGGTATGGCAGTGTGGTGAAGACAGGGAAGTTGATGAAGAGGATGCCATAACTTCTGGTGGTTATTTGGTAGGCAGTAGTGATGGTGTTTTTGTGGAAGTGGCTGTGTTGTTGTTGTGATGCAAGAAGGGTTGCAAGCAGGCAATGCAGTGAGGAAATATGGAAGATGTGCACAAAAATGTGCACGGTTACAAAAATGTGCAGGACTGTGGTTAGGTAGTTCAGCAAATCAGTTGGTGCTTGATGGTTTGTGATGCATTTTGAATTTATGGAGGGTTTTGTGCAATTGTGGGTCAGTGCACTAAAGGCAGAACAGTAGAGCAGTGATGGTTTACTAATGGAGCAGCTGGTTGAGAGATGATTGAAGGAAGGGTTGTTGATGGTTGGTAATTGTGGATTTGTAGTTGATGTGAATAGGTGGTATGATGAACTTGAGGAGGACAGTGATTATAGAAGTGATGTATTTGAGGTGGTTTGTTTCAAGTAGAATGGAGAAGTGATGTATTTGAGCTGGTGTTATGTGCACTATGATGCACTATTTGAATGATAGTTGTTGTGTTGGGGTTGCAGAGGTAATTTACGGTGGATGAAAACAGGGGGAATGAGGCAATTGTGGATGGCTGATGGGGATGAAGTTTTTTGAAGTATGGGAAGAGGGGAGGTTGTGAAAGAGGAAATGTAGATGTCACAGAGGTATATGGTAATGTTGATATGGTAGGAGCAGTGAAATGAATTGCAAGTGATGAAGCAGCGTAAGTGGTAGTGTGCACTGATATGCACAGTGTATTTTTTTGTTTGTAAATTTAAACAAAAAGAAGAAAATGAAAAAAAAGATGTAAATGTAAAAGTGTAAATGCAATAAACTAATTTTTTTTGAAATTTTGTATGCTTTTTATATAAATGTGTGTGTTTATATATATACGAGTATGGTGGCACGTCCGTTGGACGTGTGAAAAGAAGGAAGTGAGAAAATTTTCTCTTTGCTGCAATTATGGTATTGTGAGAGATTACTGTAAAGTTTTCGCTAATTGTGGAAAAAAAGAGGGAAACGATATGGCAACCAAACAAAAATAAGGCGGTGTAAGAAAGACAATGGATAAAATGATGATGATGATAAACCCGATTAAGTTACATCAAACTTTGAATTATCTATGATATTTCTGGTTTAGTTAATAGGAAATTAATCAAGACATATTGGTTTTAACATAAAGAATTACTAAAATTGTTCTTCGGATAAAGAAAACACATGCTTAAGCAATTTATTACTTAAATTTTATATTTAGAAGATGGATGTCAAAACCTAAGTACAGTAAATAGGAAAACAAAAAGTATATAAAACCCGGTCTACTTGCCACATGTCCATAAAGAATTGTGTACGGTTTAGTTATAGTACATTCACATGGATGACAACGATATAAATTAGCTTTTTATTCAGACTATAACTCTTGAAATGCAATTGATATACAAAATTTCATCTCCTTTCAAATTCAAAAGCCATCGCAGTTTCTATTTATCTTTATCATTTGTGAATATCCCGAAGCATCATTAGCGATAGCTGCCCAATCACACCAACGCTCTCTTTCAAAATTTGAAGAAGGCCCACTATGCACCGTTGATCCAAACTCTTGATGCATTGATATCTGTAATACATGTAGAACTTTGGATGCTCATTATCAGAGCTGAATAGCATAGAGTACAGAGCTGAATAGCATAGAGTACAGACATTAATTGTTTACAAAAGGAAGTAAATATATTATTAGAGTACTTATAATATGAAAATGTTTGGAATGATTTTGGGAAGTGGTTGTATAAATTATGCATAGTTGGTTTTCAAAGGGTAAAGTTCTGTGAGAGAACTGATCAAAGTATATATATAGTGTGTTAGTAAAATTTGAATTTATAGTTGCAATACTGATTGAACAGAGTTTACAGTTGTTTGTAAGTTTTTTGATTTTATAAAATGACTTTGACGTGTATGTCATGTTGCATTTTTTATGCGTGTACATGCCTAAAATAGCAACAGAGGTATTTTTTGGGTTATTAGTAAAATATTATGCTAGTTCTTTGCAACTGTTGAGTATGTTATTTTTGTGAAATTAAGCTTCAACTTACATGTCGTGAAGCAGTCATAGTGTATTTAGCACCTTAATTTCAGTATAGGAGACATGTTTCCAAGATTGCAGCCAGAAATCAAACAAATATAAGTTGATTAAATTAATGTTGAAGAGTAAATAATTATAATTGGTTGATTGTAATATGTATCTTTTGATGTGGTTATAGAAAAATCTGACCATGATTGAAAATGAGTATTAAATTGTACTATTGCTGTCATAATTTAACCCTAGAAAAATTTGACCATAATTGCTTCATAACTGATTCAGTATAATATAGATACATAGATTGTTTGTAATATGCATCTTTTGCTCCTGTACGATGCGCATATATATGAGCGGTTGAATATTGACTTGTTTGTTTTGGACATTTACAAAACAAACAGCTGGCAATGATGGAAAGAGCAAATCAATACAACCTATATTAGTACAATATTATAATTTATTGGTAATATAAACACATTATTCAATCCACGTCAATTTGTAATTATTAGTCCATATCAGTAGTTTGTATCACATTATAATAATTAATTTTCAAACATTCAAAGCTTCAAAATCTCAATGACCATATAATCAAGGCCTACAAAAATATGTTCATATAAGACATATCATACAGTAATTACTACGCCCAAATCTAGTAGATGTTGATCAATGGTTTAAAACCACTTTCACGACAAATTGCCTTCTAGTTATCTCATAGAAACCGATTCCCTTTAACCTCATGTGCATAGCAGGTG
The DNA here is from genome assembly GCA_030737815.1 of Allium fistulosum. NCBI lineage: Eukaryota > Viridiplantae > Streptophyta > Magnoliopsida > Asparagales > Amaryllidaceae > Allium > Allium fistulosum. The sequence continues at coordinate 59,635,534 of CM060906.1, forward strand.
ATATGGTACATCTTCCTCAAACTTGAACTCTTAAATTACTCTCATTCGCAAGACATTCATTCCTTTCTCCGATAGCCATTGCTTCCAAACAGAGTTCTACAAAATAAGAATGAGTCCAAATGCTACTGTAGGTGGAAGCATCAGATTCGCCAGCACAAAGCATGTCATTTAAGAATCAGTAAGTCTTGAAGGCCCGAAAATAAAGATCTATGCGAAGTGATTTGCATCGTCAAATAGCACGGCTTCCCCTAAATTCCACCCTTAGATCCAAGATTTTCACATTTCGTACCGCTTGTATTCGGGCTCTCCAGCAGCTTCCTATAAAAATTGGACTTGATAATGAATAATTTGGAAAACAACAAAAATGTCATGGGAAAATAATATACAGTGTGGACAATTTTTTTGGTAGAGCATGGGATGAAGAATAAGGATCAAACTGAATTATCAATTTGTGCATATATATATTTAGAAGCTACTTATATCATATCAATATCCATCTTAATTTTATAATTATCCACTGTTGATGATATCCGCAAAGTGAGTATAATTAAATAAATGCATGATTTACAGTATCGTGTTACATGTTAAACAATAATCTTTGTCATACCACACTATAAAAAAACCATGTTATGCTATATCAACATATAAAAATCCATTTTTTCTATATAGCTTAATGCTAAAAAGGGATAGAATAAATGGAAACAAATATTGAAGAAAAATTTCGAATAAGATATGCCTGGTTGTTCAAAACATGTTTGAATTCAGATGCTACACATGCCAAAATCTCACTCGATAGAATTTTACAAATCTTCTGGTAAAAACAGAGGAAATAAATAAATAATAATTTCAATTTATATCTAATCAAGTTCAAACAGGAAAGAAAGATTTGAGGTATGAAAAGGATTGTAATTCAATACTTTGATGCTTTCAAACTTAAGGTCTTAAGTTCAGAAATCAGACTTTTATTGCTGGTAATCATAAAAAATGCAAATTACGACTACAACAGGATATGTATTCATAAATTAGAAACTTAACGATATCCTACAAAAAGAAAAAATTTCACATTACATACCTCGGCATTAGATTTTGGATTGGAGAGGTGATGTTTTTGTTAGGAGTTGTGTTTCACAGGAGTATGCTAATAAATAAGTTTGTAAATCTCTTCCATGTTTTTCACTCAAACACGATAGTGAAGTGCGATAGAAAATGATAATAAATATGCGACTTTATTCATTACTGGGAACCTGGGAAATAATCAACTTCTTTTATCAACTTCCAGGCTAACACAGCTGTCTTAACTCTTAACTAACCTTGACAAAGATCATTAACTTTTTGAATTGATTGTGATTTAACATCGACGAAGATCATCAACCTTGACGAATAATCTAAAATATTAACTGGATATGAAAGAACATCGTTATACATTTAGTGCTAACATATCCAACGTCTACAACATATGTTATCTTCACTACATTTATTTGTTGTTTTTGCCCTCTCCTGTCTTTCTATTTGGTGAAGGAGAATTTTCTTTCATCTCTAAGCCATTTGTTCATCAGTACACATACATATGATGTCAGAACAGCTAATTTTGAGATGTGTAGAAAAATAGCATGTACATTAATGTGAAAATTTATGATAGGTTTTCATTTGATATAAGTTAATGTGGTTGCATGTAATTTAAGTAACCATTTCATACTATGACAAAAATTTAGCATTTCATTGTTTATCCACTTATGGAAGACCCTGATAAAATGGAATTTCAATTTAATGCTTTTTTACCAATATGGACAGCCTTACCAAGTCAATGAACCAATGAAATAAGCAGCTCTATAACATTTGCAATCCCCAGCTCGCCATTCATCCTTATCAGGGTTATCTCTGGTCCCATCATGTTTCGATACCCTCACATCTCAAGCTAAAGCTTCTACCATGCTGGGCACTTTAATGTTTACAGCCTCCATGACACAACCATGTAGCATATGGTGAAGGCCTACTTTGATGGAGATGGTTAAGGGCCCTTTGTTCTAGTAATGGCTTCACCAATGTCAAGGTAGATTTTGATGATTTTCGCAGGAATTATGGCCTATACGAAATAAAAAACAAATTAGGAAAGTAGAGATTGCAACACAAACATATACATTCACATGACACACACAAAAAAGTAAAGTTACTGGTCTAAAATAAATGGTAGTAATCTTCCGAAACAGTCCATAAAATAATTCAAGTCTGGTTATGAACCTGTGCAAAAAAAAGAAAAAAAAATGTTAAACGAATATCTTACAAATGAACATTATGGTAAATATGTTTAGTAAACACAACGAAGATTTAATATGCGTAAGATATGTGAATGTTCAAATATTTGTTTCTTATTCAAGTAGTTGTAATATGATAAGGTAATCATATAAGTGAGAAGGACTAAACTTTTCTATTACTCCTACTAATGCAATTTCAATTATCGAGACTCAGATATTATTTTATAAAACAAACATGGAAACTAACATGCATTTCACTTACTTATAATTTGGACCGGGTGCATGTATCTCTTTACGCACTGTAAATAATATATATAAAGGGGGCAAGGATTAGGGGGTGCGGTTGATTAAACTTTGTTGGCTTCAGCCCAACACTTCTACATCAGTATTTGAAGAATCGTGAACAACTTATCGCTGCAATAGTTCAGATACCACTATGTCAAACATGAGAGAAGAGAACTAACACTGGTTAGCATTATGACAGCTATTGTTTTCACCTAAACACCTAAATACCAAACTCCAAGATATTAAGGTATTTTATTGATACATACCTTGGCTGATATTGCTGTTATGGATTTCTGATCTGCATCTCTAATGATTGGTGTCATCAAGCCCTACATATCATGTATTACCATAATGAATCAAACACAAAAAACACACATAATAGCTTGTGTTTTATCCAAAATATCAAACAATACCTTTTCGGTAGTGACTGCAATTGAAATGTAGACAGTGTCGCATAAAGGGGCTTCACCTTTTTCATCATTCCAGAAAGCCGTGCAATCATGTGTTGAAATTACATATTATATAGCACTCAGCTGTAAATAAAAATTATATTATATGCTCATATTTTGTGCAGAAGACTCCATGAATAAAATTAATTTTAGTGTACTAAATTCGGTGCACGTAATTCTTAAAAGTTGGGATTAAAAGGTATTAATATAAGATGTTGATATCTAAAATAAATATTCAGTCTTAGATTCATAAACCCTTAGGCTTAACTTCCTCGCCTTTGAACCATATGCATACTTAACAGTCAAAGAAAAAGAAAGACTGGCCGATGCGTTATTAGAGCAACTTACACTTTTGTTTACGCTTTTTTTTATAATGGATATAAACTCACAATAAATACTTACTCTTAAATTCATAAACTCTGAGGCTTAACTTCTTCATCTTTGAACTTTATGCTTACTTGACAAACAAAGAAAAAGAAAGACTGGTTGGTGTGTTATAAGAGCAACTTACATTTTTGTATATAAACTCACTAAAATATACCAAGCACAAAGTTTGCTCGAAGCAAGAAGAAACTGGATTATCTCCCAGTATAAACAAATTGTGCAAAATATTCCATAAATTGCAATAGATTGATGGTAGTCTGCAATATCTTTTCAATCATGGTTTGAAAGATTTTTCTTAGTTTCTGCTTTTACAGTAATGAGACATCACATGATTTTTATCTCCATCAAAATTTTATTATGATACTCCTATTTCCTTACCAAGTCCTATTTGTTGAATTTGAAGTAAACTTTTGTAAAAAATATTAATTAACGTCTCATGTCCCTTGAAAATTTAGTCTTAATTCCCATAAAAAACAACAAATTCTATCAAAACAGCAATTCTATCAAGCATACATGTTGCACTTCAGCATGGAGAAACCCAAAAGACAAAAAAGGTTGATGCGTTATTAGAGCAACTTACACTTTTGTTTACGCTTTTGTTTATAATGGATATAAACTCACAATAAATACTTACTCTTAAATTCATAAACTCTGAGGCTTAACTTCTTCATCTTTGAACTTTATGCTTACTTGACAAACAAAGAAAAAGAAAGACTGGCTGGTGTGTTATAAGAGCAACTTACATTTTTGCATATAAACTCACTAAAATATACCAAGCACAAAGTTTGCTCGAAGCAAGAAGAAACTGGATTATCTCCCAGTATAAACAAATTGCGCAAAATATTCCATATATTGCAATAGATTGATGGTAGTCTTCAATATCTTTTCAATCATGGTTTGAAAGATTTTTCTTAGTTTCTGCTTTTACAGTAATGAGACATCACGTGATTTTTATCTCCACCAAACTTTTATTATGATACTCCTATTTGCTTACCAAGTCCTATTTGTTGAATTTGAAGTAAACTTTTGTAAAAAATCTTAAGTAACATCTCATGTCCCTTGAAAATATAGTATTAGTTCCCATAAAAAACAGCAAATTCTATCAAAACAGCAATTCTATCAAGAATACATGTTGCACTTCAGAATGGAGAAACCCAAAAGAGAAAAAAAAGGTGGGTCTTGCCAAATCCAAAGTGTAAAATCACTATCAAGTATATGAAAAATATAAGAGCTCAGAAAAAAGAAATGCTGCAAGTACTATTTTAAACCGTAACTTCATTTTATATGTTAATTTTATTATGTAGATGATATGCATTATCAATTTGAGCGACGGTAAATATATGATTGAACCGAATATTCAAATCTAATCCTCTGGAAATAAGATAATATGTGTATAATTCATTTTATAACATAGGTAATAAACAAATACAAATATTCCAACTCAAGATTAATTTTAAATCTTCATTTATCTATATCTTTTACCTTTTTATTTAAGTGCAGATGCATATATGGGATTATTATCACCGGTTTCGTTTTTTAGGGGAGAAACCGTTGGATTTATGAAATATCTTATATAACAGTGAGCATGAACACACTGTGACAGAGGAGGAAGCCGAGGCGGAGTGAAGTGAAATTGGGGAGGGGTCGTAAAGTCGTATGAAACCAAAACATAAAAAAAACATCAACAAAGGAAGAGAGGTTGAGATTGTACCTTCGTGACGGTCAGCACAGGAGTCCTAGGTTCCTAGATGTCGACGTCATTACCACGTACAACAGCAACCATCGGACTTCAAATTTGTACTGTCACAATGACGATGACCACCATCTCAGTGCTAGCAGCTTAGGGGAGACAGAGAATCTCATTGCTAGCAGTCCCGGTTTCGGGTAACGGTCGATTGCTGTGCTTTTAGGTTGGTGAGGACATCAATTTCAGGCAGTGGTGGTAGTAGATCTATTATGTGGTGATTTCGGCTCCAAATCTAGAGTTCCAGGGCAGCTAACATGTGTAGGATGTATAGGTTAAAAGCAAGGGAAGTTGAATTGATTTCAGGTGCTGATAATTGGGAGGGGAGTATACGTTGATGGTCGACCGTGACGGGGCAATAGTGGCGGCGTAGGCTGTAGCGGCAGAAAGTAGAAGGGGATGGGGGAAGAAGATAGGGCGGTGTAGGGGTGGCGGTTAGGCAAGTGGAGGAAGGAAGTTGCCATTTTTGTGGGGTGAGGTGAAAGTGGATGCGAAAGAAAGGGGAAAATGGAAAGTAGAAGGAAAGGGAAACGGAAAAGAGGATGGGGGCAACGTGGGAGGCTGTTGGGGAAAGACAGAATTGCCCTGTTGTAGTGGTTGCATTTTGTTGTGAACGGGGGTAATATGGGGACTGCCAAAAAGGCTTCACTTTGACCGGTTTGACCAGGTATTTGCATTATAGTATAGATATATATATATATATATATATAAAATGCAAATGCAAAGGAAACTAGAACAATAACAAGCACCAAATCAAATGCAAACAAAAATCACACAAGCACAGAACAATTTTTTTTAAAAATGAAAATTAACATACAAAATAAACACACAATAAAATCAAGCAATAAATAATTCGAAGAATAGAAAATAAAATCAAGTTAAATTCACTGGCAACGGCACCAAAAACTTGTTTAACGACTAATTTTCCATCAAATTAGAAAAATAGGCGACAAAATTGTAATAAAATATAACCACAAGTGCACAACGTACAATTTTAGTACATGGCGAGTATGGGTCAATCCATAAGGAATTTAATGATTTAAAGATTCTACTCAATTAATTAAACCAAACTTGAAGTGTTGTTAACTACAAAAAATGTAAAACTAGCTAGAACAAAAGTGATTGAAAATATGAGATTAGAAAACAATTTAGAGGCAAATCCACTCTTATATTTTTGTAAATCAACACATAAATAATCTATGATCTTTATTTTGATCTTAAATGGAATTAGTGATTGTATTTATCATAAGTATGGTTTATTTATATTATTAATTAAATTAACTTAAACCATCAAACTATACTACAACAACTAAAGCCACTTATCAATTCTCATGAAAATGAAGTCAAAGCAAAAGCTATTTTAAGTATGATCTATTTACTATTGTATTTAGTAACATAGATCATAAAATTTTGTTTCTACCTTAATTTCATAATCAAAAATCAATTAGTAAAATGATGATGTAAATTGTGTTTATGTTTGAATAAGAATAGCCTATTTGTAAATACAACATAAGCTATCAAATTCATTTTATAAACTTACATCAACATTCACTTTACATGAAGCATAAAAGTGATCATAAATGACAAGATATGTTGAATTTACATAATTTAGAGAGCTTCATTTCCCCTAAATTGAAGGGGTTTAGCTACTCATTCGTGTTATCATTTCAACACTTGTAAATTTAAACATAGAAAAACAAGCAAAGTAAGAGCAAATAAAATAAAAGGAGAATTAACCTACTTGCATAAAATAAATCTACACAACTAATATGAAAGAAAAGAGGGCATATAAGTGAAGATAAGCATAAAAGAACAAGTATGCATGAAATAAAAACAAGTAGAAAAAGAAAAGGCTTAGGAAGCCGTTTTTATTTCTCTTTTAATTTGGGGCTACAACTTACTTTCTAATATGATAAGTGATTAGAAGATCCATTACATGAACATAAGAGGGTTATTTATACATACACAAAATTCTAATCCATATTTTAGGGGGCTTCCCAAAATACCCCTTAGGAAGTGTGGCCACCAAGTTATCAATAGTCTCTAATTAATCCATCATCAAGTATGCATGTAACTTTAACCTCCACTAACTTGTGCATTAGCTCCTAATTATAGATTAAGATAAGTGGGTAGGTGGAGTCCTCCATAATGCATGAGTTGAATTATTTCTGTCTTCATTCCTTTGTTTCCATCCTTGTGCATGCATAATTCCATGAGAACATCTTCATACTTCCATCCAAAATTCCTATAATTAAAAAAAGAAAACGTGCAAATAAATATTCTCAAAATTAATTCATGCATAAAATTACTATTTTACCCCCACATTAATGTATGAATGATTACTTGAAAGCATATTTGAAATTTGGTTTTAAACATGTAAAAATACCCAATTATGCATTTATTTAAATAAAATAGATTAAATATGGATGTAAAAATATGCACATTTACGTTCACATCACTGAAGTAGTCTCTTCCCATCTGATCTAAAACGAAAGATGAAGAAACATATCAATATTGTAACGCAGGAATGAGGGTGAAGAAAAGGTGTGAGTGTTCGTGATCCTAGAAATGTGAGGAGTGCTGGTGTTGCCCTAAGTACTCTACAAACCGTGTTCAGAAGGTTGTAAGGATGGAGTTTTTCCTCACTCGGCTAGGAGGCCCTCAGATGGAAAGCTGAACCCAAAGAATACTCCTTAAACAGAATGCCGATAGGACATCAAGATCACTCGGTGAGTCGAAGATATTCTCTGAATGGTCGATTAGAGGAGTCGCCTCGATTGTTGATGTCGCGCTCAGTTCAGTAGACTACTTATGGGTCTTAGCGACTATTCTCTTTGGTCGTGACAGGGTAGGAAAGTCGGTACCATCCAGAGACGTCTCTCCGTATGACTCATCGTCTTCATTGTCATCACCCTCCTCATCACTCTCTTCTTCCTCTCCTTGTCTTCTTTGTCTACTTCAGCTTCCTCTTCCCTATGGAATCACTCCAATTTATCCTCTCTTTCTTCTTCCACTACTCTCTCGGCGCCTTCTTCGATGGTCACCATTCCGGACGGGCCTTCGGCGTCCACTTAGATAACTTTGCTAGGGCTGCGAATAGATTCAGAAACCTAGTAGATACCCCGTATCCACTTGGTTCAAGCTCAACTAGAACGACAAAGTGTTAAGAATGTAGAAGTCCACACTGGTGAAGGTTCTCATTCGTTAGGAGGTAGATAGTGGAGTGCCATCGGATGCCATCTCTTTTGAGGAGCTTTAAGGTCTCAAAATGCTTAGTGCTCCTATCTTAAGCAAGAATGTTCGTGAAGAGAATTAATAAGGGGTTAGATACTTGAATGATAGGAGTCTAAGTATAGAAAATAATAGTGAGAAAGAAGGTTTACTTTCGGATAGCCAAAGTTGGTTAAAGCCATATAGACATCAGGCATAGAAATACTCATTTTTGAAGTATGATCATTTTTTGTTAAGTGCTTCGAACACTTTGCATCAGCATGAAGCTTCGATAATCATCGAGGATGGTAACTTGCTCCTTTTCTTAAAGCTCAAAAGATGTGTCAGTTCCCCAAGGGTTGGAGGCTATTGAAGTTGTAGCATGAATAGGATGTAAAGAGGACTTAATAAGGCGTAACCATTATGGTGAACTTGAGTGGGAGCAAGCCTAAGCTCTTGAAATAACATATAAAGGAATGGATAGAAGGGCGGTATAATTCCACCTAGGCACATGTACTTGTTATAAGCCATCTAACCATGTGGTGGATTATGCTCCCGTTGGTCAGTTGTTGGTAGCAGTATATCGTTCTTCGGGATTGCATGTTGTCGGCATATTGTCTTTTGAGACTTGGTAGTTAGGACCGTCATTATTTTTTTAAGGGATCATCTAGGATCCTTAAGCCAACTCATTCATTCATTCAGAGGAGGAAAATTCTGGAATGGAGTTGTAAGAACTATCATCCCCAGCAGCTCAACTATGATTGAATGTCTGGTAGTAGATGGCATGGATGTCGAAGCTTGAATCGTGGTAGACCGAACTTTTGGAGGAGTTGACGGCCCAACACTAGTGCTGAATCAAGGTGACTAGCATGTTATTTTGGACTAGAAAAATCGATATTCAACAAGGTAAGGTATGTTTTATTTATAACTCTATTTTGATGCAAACCTGCGTGATCGGTACTCAAAATCCAATGGAAGTCAACGTATGTTGACCTGGGAAATTGGAAGTGTCGACCTATAAATTTGTGTCCTAAGTCCCATACATGAAGAATATGCCATTATTTGTAGATAGTCTGCTCGTGCTAGATAACGAATCCCGTCGCATAATGGAACTGTTTGTCAGGTTTTATTTGTTATCGTCGGATAATCGATAACGGTACCATTGTTTGGAGAAACACGAAGCATTCTTTTATAAGAACAAAGGGTAGTGCAATGATTGGAAGTGATATGCAATGGGATTGTTCAAATGTTGGATAATGTTCGATATGACCGGTCTTTGGCAAAAAATCGTCTCATTGAACTTTAAAGTAGTGATTTATGGTCGACCACATTCCATCAGAGTGTGCGTCAACTTTTAAAATGCACAAAGGAGCAAGATTATTGCCAAACCTAGGGATGACCCAAAATAGAACCATGGAAACCCCAAAGCCAACACTAAGTGGGTGAAATCCACTATCACTCGAGTCGTTATATTGTTGGCTTTAGGTTGCTCTTAAGGTTTCCTTAAGGAATTTTTGCATCAATGTGGCAACGAATAGCTAGCAATAGCCAGCATAACATATAACTTCGAGAACCTACCTTCAAGCAGATAGATTTGGATATAGGCGTGAATGAAATTGGGGTTAAGATCTTTAGGGGGTGGTATGGACGTCGATGAGGGAATTAAGCAGCGGCGGCAATTTAGGGAAGGTGGCTCTAAGAAATCGATGGCGAACGTTTTTGGTTAAAGAATAAAGCTCACAAGGATACGTGCTCGAAAGGTACTCGAGTAAGGAAAATAGAAACAAAAAACTCCTTATGAAGGTGTGTTTGAACTTAAAATTTCTTAAGTGATATTGACTATAATATGTGAATAATAAATTCGCGTTAAGAATCTTTAAGTTGGAAATGTTCCAAATGAAATACTATGGTCGATTCAATGAAAAAGGCTAAGTACATTGCCTTGAATAATGCCGCAATAAAAACAAAGTATATAAATATAAATGCACAAATTTATTAACTGAGATGAAATTGATTCCAAATGTTGAGAATTCCATAACATTGTTATATGATAACAATGTCATGAAATGATTCACAACAGAACTTGGATCTCACTAGAAGTCAAAAGACATACACTAATTGTTCCACACGATAAAAGTAGTTTATCAGCATCGAAGAGAGTTGATTGATAGTATAAAACTAAAACGTAATAGCATACCCATTCACTAAGGGAGTGACCCAATTAATTTTGAGAAAACCAATTGGAGAAGTTGGAATGAGATTCCATAATTGACCCCAAGTGCAAGTGGGAGATTGATGGAGTAAGGGATATGCCCTAGAGGCAATTATGTAATTTTTTCCATATATCTAACTCGATAACTAATCTTGTTCAAAATAAAAGGTGTTTTTTTCTACTATATACTTGATATAGTGTTTTATATATTAATTAGTTAATTTAATTAAAAGTATATTTAATAGAAATCTATAAACGATATGTTTTGTAATAATAGTTACAAAGTGTTGTAACAATGACTAATTTATCATAATGAAAATAAATATACCATTTTAAATATTTCTAGTCAAAATGTATCAAGACTGGATATCGATATATGCGTTGAAACTAGACTACATAACACTCTCCAAATGTTGGGCAGCGTATTTCTCATGGCTGCTAGAGGCACCAAGGGGTTACGTACTGATAGTTATTGGATAAATACAGAATGACTCACTCGATAGTTTTCTATTGGTTAATATAACTAAGGTCAAATAGAAAATATTGATGTGACTAATTTACACAGTTCTCACGACTTGAGAATACTGTTGATCTTCAATATGGAAGCTCTGCTTTGATTATAGTTAAATCGTCACACGACGTCCAGCGAATGACTATAGTTGGTTCAAGTGGAAGTATTGGAAGTGAATCACTATTCAAGAGAGGACTCATCTCCTCGGTTATACGAGGTTAGTATCACGGTCAATTGAAGTAAACTCAAAGTTAAAGTCTCTGGCCAGAGCAGCTTGGTTAATAATAATTGTTATTATTGAACCAAGGACTTTGTGTTTGGACTATAAAATTGAATATGGATGATATTGGAATTTTGACCATTACCAAATTCCATAAGTCCAAAATGATATAGTTTTAACAAAGAGAATTAGTGTAAATAGTCGTCACTATCGGGTACCGCTTATAATAAGTAAAATTGGATTTTACCAAAAGATGTTTAAGCGATAAATTTAGCCAAAATGTCACACCACTAGCTTAAGTGATATGTGAACGTTAATATTTGAATTGTTTAATGTTAAACACAGACTGAATTTACACCTTTGAGTCGCATAACCGTAATAATGAATTCTTCGAAAAACCATATGATTTATTTAGATTATAAAATTTTATAAATTGATTAAATTCATTGATATTTGAGAAATATTAATTACTATTTAATTTAGTTAATATTTGGGAGTTGTTTGTAATTATTTGAATGCATTTATAAAGTTATATTTGCGTGCAATTATATATGATGTCGATGTAATTTAAACAAAAAAATAATTGCATGTAGTGGTTTATGGAAATTTTACATCATTTGATGCCATGTAATTTTAACCATATCATGTAAAGAGAAAGAAGTGGAGGGAGAGGGATAATCAATGGAATTAACAAGGAAAGTTTTAATTAAAGAATGGGAGTGGTTTTATTTCTTTAATTAAAACTTATCCACTAATTAGTTTCTACAAACAACTCATCCTTTCTCATTCATTCTTTTTTTTCTTTCCTCCTAACTTTTCATGGTAGAAAACAAAATAAAACTTCTAAAATTTTCAATTCCAAATCAAATGCAAACATCAAAAATAATAATGAAAAACAAGTGGTTCAACCATCTCTTGCAAGGATTGGGCGTGGATCTCGCAGATCTGAGGAGATATCATCATTCAAGACGCATTCTTTTGGCTACATCTTAAGGTAAAATTTATATTTAATTTTATTCATATAATCTTTTTATTTATAAGATTAGATCTCTTGCATATCACATCTAAATATAAGGTTATCTACTTAACTTGAACTAATTTCCTATTTATCACATCTTCTTAATAATATATATTTATAATATAAATTTGATTTAAATCCATTTTATTCTATTCCCTTTTGATCACATATCCATCTTCTTAACATTAAAGTTCAAAAATATTACATCTCATTCAATTAGTTGTTCGTGATGTTCATACAGTTTACTACGAATTTATATATGCCTAAGTTGTCCCCTGTTTTCTTGTTTTAGAAATTATTTACTAATATGATTTTATTTTGTTTCAACCCATATAAATTACATATTTTGTTTATTTGAAATCATTTGAGAATTGAATATAAGTTTTGTATGATTGTTATTTGAACATATATATATATATATATATATATATATATATAATGTAATCTTTTGTTTCAAAGTTGAAAAAAACATAATTAGACTTTTATGTAAATTTGTTAACTTCAAATTCTTACACATGCTAAATCATAAACCTTGTGTATTCATTTGTTATTTTAATTTTAAAACGTAGCTTGCTAATAATTATATATGTATGTGAGTGTGCTATTTTAATTTAAAGTATATAAAATTTACCTTTGTGTAAAATCAAAATTTTAACTTTAAAATTCTTCCTAAGTTGAAACTTGGTTTATATTTGTTAATTCTAGATTTCAAAATATGATGAGAATGGTCAAAAATAATTTTATATACATATATTAAGAGTTTAATTACAGATTTGAAATGACATTAATTGAATGAGTAAAGGAAGAAGGAAAGTCCTCCACCCTTCATTCTTCAAAAATGTCTACCTTAATTCATTAATTGTTCTTTTGTAAATATAAGTTAACTTTTTTCTATTAGTAAAGCACCTTTTAATATATTATTTGTGTGCGTAAGTTGAACTTATATATATATATATATATGTTACTATTACTTAGAAGTTTTAAAATAAAGCTTGGATAGAAAAGGCATGTGTGAATTCTGCAGTAAATGTCATTTAAAATATCAATTAATTTAGTTAGAGAGAGAGATGAAATGTTTCTCTCTACCGTAATGGCCTTGTCTTCCCTTATTTAATTATTTATGTTAGGAGAAAGAAACAAAAGGTTTCTATCTCTAAACTTCTAAATGTTTATTTACATATATATATTATGTACTGCTTATATGTTGCTTTTACCAATAAAACACATGAATGTATTTGATACATTCATCATGTTAGTACTAAAATATGGCACAAATACCCAAGAAATTAGTAGAGTATGAAAATGAAGAAAAGTAAATGAAAATGAGTAAGAAACAAGACATCAAACGATTATAGTGGTTTGGCTAAGTCATTACCTACGTCCACTTGAGATTTCTATCGATTATCTTGCTATTTGCAAGTACAGTCTTATGGTTCGGTACCACTCCACAGGCAATTACAAGAAAATATGTTAAAATTGCAAGGGAGTGAAAAAGATCCCCGAAAATGAGCCCCTATACTCCTATTTATAGTTGTAGGCTGGTGGAATATGCTCCACCACGTTCTCCTCTATGATCTCCATTATCTAGCAGTGGTTGGTCTCAAGAAAACATGTCTATGTCAGTAGGCAGCTATGGATCGGTACTGAACCATGGGCATGGATCGATGCCGATCCATAAGATTGTCTTATGGATCCTTCTTGTCACTTTGGGATGAAGCGATATGTCGTTAGCTTTGTGTTTCCTAACTTGTTAGCATTGCTATGAGCTTGCTCCTGAGTACAAATGATGGATCGATGGAGGGAAGGAGTTGTTTATTTCAAGTGCTTGAGGCATTTGATAGCAAACGACAGGCGATCGATCTACGGTGCTTGGAATTAGCTTTTACTATCAAGACTTGGTAGTAGGAGGAAGTTGGATTTTATAAGGGTAGACTCTATGGATCAGTACTGATCCATGGAGACGGATCGAGTTTTGGATGTTTTGGAATGGCTTTATTTTTATCTTATGATCTTGATTGTACTTGGTTTTATACTTTATGGCTATTTCTCCGAATCTCCTGCCTCGATATCCTTCATGTTCGATTCATCAAGTCCATATAGATGCTACCTGGTCAAAAGGCTGGATAATAGTACTGCTTATATGTTGCTTTTACCATTAAAACACATGAATGTATTTGATACATTTATTATATTATATACAAATTTAAATTAAATTTAAAATTCCCTTTTACCAAATTAAATTAAATATGATTTTATTTAAATTTTATTATATTGGATCTAATTTATATTTAGATTACATAGCTCCAATAAGAATCCAAAAGGTTTTAAATTTACCCTATAATACTACTATGGGCTGGCCCTATACCAACAGCCACGCTGCTGGTTGTGTATGAATTACCAACTATTTAGTTGTACTGGAACACAGTTCATTAGGCTTTATGTGTCATGCTTTGTGCAGTTCCTTTTTAATGAGGCTGTGACCCATCTTGCCTTCTCGTTTTACATGTGCAGCTTGGTACGCTTGAATTCTGGATTGGCATCACATATGTTTATAGAAGAAAAATGTGTGCAACATATATAATATAAGCATCAATTAAATTTACAAAAGTTGTAAATAAATTAACCTTATATGTATATATAAGTAATATGCATAAGTGACTTTAGCAAACCCAACACAGATTTCTGAGTAAATAAATACATTGTGTATGTATGTAATGATATCCGATATGTCAGACACTTGTATCATTTGGGAAAATAAATACATTGTGTATGTATGTAATGATATCTGATATGTCAGACACTTGTATCATTTGGGATATTATTAAAGAATATATTATGTTAAACTGATATCGCTTTTAATTATTAAAGGTTATGAATCTTAAATACTGTTACCCTCTATCATTTACATATTAGGTAAATTACTTGCATACATGTTAGTTGTTGAGGAAACTCAAGCCAAGGATGCTATGAATAGTACTATTTATTATGTCTCTAGATGGATAAGGATATTACTAGCATTTGTTGGGTAAACTCAAGGTGCAAGTAATTTATCCTTGGATCATCGCGAAATGATAGGTTTAGAGTGAATAATCTCTTATGGCTTATTAAATAAACTCAAGGTCATGATTGAAATTAGGGCAAGACCGCATGGATATGAGTTATGTTATAACCAGTAAGGGCTATCTGCTGCTTATGGGCCTATGGCTTGTTGAACATTCTTAATGTTGGATCCTGAAGATAAGTGGGTCCTGACACCCATTGGAGAAATCGAAAAGTTTCTATACTTCTCTTAGGATTTCGAGAAATATAAAATCTAATGAAACATTATTAGATAAATGAAACGGAACACATTTAACTAATCTAATAAGTATAAGAATATATGTAATATTATAATAACTACTATCAAGATAAATTTGTGTTAATTTAATCGATAAAAAGTTCATAAGTTTATTGGTTAAAGTATATTTAATGAACTAAATTAAAGGTTGTAAAAGAAATGTATATTCACTTAAAATAATTCTTTGGGCATGTTATGACTTCAAAGCCGCAATAACGTACCAAGTGAATAGTCATTTAAACTTCCAATTTAGGTATATTTCAATTTTAACTTGCCTAATGATGTTTATTATCCATGCGAGTATGGACTGTACAGGTAATATGAGAGTGTGGATATTTGATCAACATCTGATATAGAAGTTAATCAGATTTGTATCTATTGGTAGATATGTAAGTTAATCAGATATTATCCAAAGCCAAGTTGGTAATTTTATATATGGCATGATATAGAAGAAGTTGCATCTTAAAGTCGGGATACCTATTTTTCGACATAAATTTAGAAGGTAAGCCGCGTAAGATCAATACTAAATTTATTCTCATAAGAATTATATAATCTTTTGGAAGCTTGTTTGATCACATTGAGAAATAAAACATCTTTTTCTTGAAATTATACCTCTTAACTAAGGAATTTAAATTTGATGAAATTGGTGGTATTTGGTTGACTTGGACATGATCCAAGATAATAAGATGAAAATAATTGTTAGATAATACCGAACTAATCTAGCCTAATATGGGCACGATAAATTAGAACGTGTAATAGAAAGTCTCGTATGCCGAAAAGAAAATATGAATTTTTTTAATATGAGAAAGTGGATTGAAAGTCAATCCCCTCAGTCACCCGCAAGCCATGGAGATTGTAAACTTTGCCACTAGACATGGTGTTGTTAAGGTCTAAATGAAATCAATTGTACTAAAAAAAATATGAATTTAAAGGTATATCCAAAGAGATATGATCAATCGGATGCAAACCGTTGTAATTAGAAAGTTATAAATTTGTTAAACAAAAGTAGCTGGGAAATTATTTGGTTAATTCAAGTGTCGAATTTGAGAATCAATTTCATCGATCACCTTGCTTAATTCCATTAGGAATTCACTCACAAGTTATTGAAATTATTGATACAAATATTAGATGTCTCGGAATCAGAGGGAGCGATAAAGAGCTTGTGAATTTGAGATCGATTTTAATCTCAAATCTAACAACTAAAGGTTGTAACACATACTTTAATTGAAAGGATCGTAATGTTTAATCAAAGTCAAAATGCAATGGAAGTGCGTTCTTGCAATAAGAATAAAAGGTATTAAAATCATTTCAAAGACATAAAACCACAATATGGTTGTTTGCGATCAAAGATTTGATGGTAGCATTTCATATATGGTATATATTGGAAATAATAATACGTAATACTTATATTAAAATGTTTAATATAAATTCCAAATAAGAAATGTTCTTATAGAATGTGATATATGTACCTTAATGCATTGCTAATAGGTTCCGTTACATATGTTGTGTACTGAATCCAATTTTCTTATGCATTTGATGCAGTGTGTAAATGTAAATCTTATTTAGGAGTATTCACCAAGTAAAAGTTGAAGTATTCTCAGATAATTATGACATACCAAGAATTGCTTATGGAAACAACAAAATCCTTGTAAATGATCTTATACCAAAACTTCATTGTGACATCAAATATAGTAAAACAATCTTGAATTTGAAGTTCAACCTTAACTAAGGTGAAGTTACAATAAATTCTAATAGGTTGAGAACATCACCTTGAATAATGTCCGTTGGGTCAGAAATTGACACAGCACCAAGGATCAATCACAGACGCAAGTAAATAGATAAAAAACGAAAGTAAACAACAAGAACCATGAACTTTTATAGTGGTTCAACTTTAAATCAATGCTCACATCCACTTTAATTTTATTTTAAGAGGTTTTGAGATGAATACAAACAAGTTACAAGGTTTTCGATCTAGAAAATAATGTAAATCCAAGTTTAACAAAAATTCATGTCTAAACAAAATTGTAAAGGAGAGATAGAAAACGAAGAGTGCCAAAAGTCGTCTCTATGTTGCTCTAGTTTTGATATTTAATGGCGAATCCATCCTGTAAAGTCGTCAAATCATGGAAGACCGGGTAAGGTTATAGATCGATGAGATTTGGAAGAAAGAACAAGCAATTTATAATGATAATCATGTCAGTACCGACCATAATATGATAGGTACTGTAACAATCCACCCATCATATACCCAACTTACGACACCGTCTAACTTTCAAATACCAAAAAAGCTAGATTATCAGGGTAAATCTAAAACAAAACAAAAAACCAAGACACCAACAAGATCTCCTAATGGAATGATAACATATAATATATTGAATATACATGAATAAAATAGGATGACAATACATACAAGAGACCACACTAGCGGAAGCAACTGATAAATAAATATCAAGACAACTAGTCGGAATACACTAACTTCCATCAACACGGAGTTTTGAATAAATATCTGATACAACAGTCCCATATACAAGTAACAGGTCTGTCATATACTATTGAAATATCAAGTATACATATCCAAAACATTGATGCCATGCCTCCAAAATGCTCCCCTGAAAGAATATCCTCAAAAGCACCCGACTCTCAAACTACTCAATCGATTACCTGAAATTTGTTATGACATAAATAGATAAAGACAAAATACGGGTCAGACATAAAGCTTGGTGTGAGGAGAACTATCTCAAAATACCGTATATCAAATCTATATACAAATAAATAGGAGACAACTAAAATACAGCCGGCCCTCTCCAGAAATGTGGCTTAGGGGTAATCCAGATACTTATAAACAAATACGGTAAACCCATCTCACAAATAGGGAATCATACCATACCCGCTCTTCCCCTATAATCGACGATCAGCACAACTAATATAATGTGACTACCATGTACTAATGTACTATGATAAAGGAAATCTTAGTATACTAGTGTAGAAGTGATAAAAGTGTCATAATATAAGTCTACACTATGCTACCCACAAAGATACTATAAATTAACCAGTATAGCATAAAACAACATAATAATGTAAGACAACTAAGAAATATAAATCAATGCCCATTATTACCAATGGGTGGAGTCAACTTTGGACATCTATCACGATCCAATGATTCCCTTCGAGAGTCCAAGATAAAGAGTCAGTACTGATCGTACCATAGACCTCGAGCCACATCCTCAAAAATGGGTCTCGGGTAGATCTCACTGTACCCCTATAATAAACATAAGTTATGATCAAGTCTATATACTTGGAACCTAGTCTTAATAGTAAATAGAATCAACATACCCCTATAATGAGCATAAGTGTTATTCATTCTATTCAAAATACCTAAGACCTTTACGGATCACACCCTGCCCCTATAGTGAGCATAAGTGTTCTATAATCCCATAGTAGATGATTGTCATCATCCCCCTCTAGGACATCAAGGATTTCTCAAATAACTTATGCGCGCCTCTCATCAAAAAGAGAACACCGGTCATGTCTAATGTAATATGCTATCGAGACCATAAAGGAACATTGATGCCATGTGTGTGTGTATGCATACATCAAATATATCATTGCATAATCAAATATGACTATCACAAACGAATACTAATATCTCATCATCGCCTACGTACATGAATGGCCTCCATTACAAGCCCCGTAATCGGTATGGCCACTAGTATAAGGCCGATACCATTCATCAAACATATATATCCCAAAGTCAAAGCCAAGGGGCATGGACTAACTTTGCTCAATCATATGCCCTCACCAAATGTGACCATGTAACCAATCATTAGATTGATATCGTATTCGATCATTATTGGCCACACACATATATCACTACCCATTGCATTTGAATCCCTAGTTTCACCATGCATCCCACTTTCCCTAGTAGTCCGAAGCCTTCCCGAAGTCATGCCAAAGCATCGTGTCAATCTACATCTAGATCCGAGGAGAATCCCCATACGAATTACACTCCACTTGTGCTTTACTTCCTAGGCAAGTGCATCACCATTCGACCGACGGTCTACCACCTATCAACCGGCGGTTGCCTTTTCCTGAGGAGTAAATCCCAAGCAGGTAATCTCCGAGTTGCCGATTTGAGTCTCGTGTTCTCCATTGCTTTGCTCAATGAGTAGCCTAGCTCCCATAGCCTGCCTTCGCCGCATCAGATCTCCTTCGAAGTCCATTGGTTGATATTTTGGAAGTGGTTTCTCAAGTATTCAAAAATCAATTTTGATATGAACATGATAGTGTAATCGATCATTAAATTAATATCATATTTGATCATTGTTGACCGTACACGTATCGCTACCCATTGCACCTGAATCTCGAGTTTCGCCTTGCATCCCACATTCTCGAGTAGTCAGAAGCCTTCCCGAAGTCGTGCCGAAGCCTCGCATCACTCTGTATTTAGACTTGGGGAGAATCCCTCGTCTAATTACGTCTTGCCCGAGCTTTACTCCCTAGAGAAGTGCACCATCGGTCGACCGGTGGCTGCCTTTTCTTAGGTAGTAAAGCCCATGTAGGTAGCCTCCGAGTCACTGATTCGAGTCCTGACTTCTTCGTTGCCTCACCTAATGAGTCGCTTAGCTCTCGTAGCTTGCCTTCACCGCATCGGATCTCCTCCGGAGTCCATTGGTTGATGTTTTGAAAGTTGTTTTTTAAGTATTCAAAAAGTGATTTCGATTTGAAAAACCACTCTTTTAGGCGTAGAGTTTCACAGGGAGATCCTTTCGACCCGGTTCCTCTAACGCACTTAAACAACACACAACCGACCTTCTAGTTTCATGCGATGCTCACACGTGCATCGATACACTTACTTGTGCATGCATATGCACACATGTATACACAAACACGTAAAAACTTCATAAATCACGTTTCGAGTTTCAACAGAGCGATTACTAGACTTGGTACTCTCTCATGCCACTAAACGCACCCAGCGGTCGCTATGGCTACATAAAATTTCTCATAGCATGTTTATACACATTTATAAGCAATCACACGAATAAATTCATTCATTCACACATACACAACCATTATCAACAATTCTAATTACCTTAAAAGAATTGTATTAACCATTATATAACTTCAAATCCACGTGTACATATACCCGCTCGTACACATATACATACATGTATATATTCAAGTAAGTAATTCAGTTATTACTTAGATCAAAACTTACTTTTATTTACTATATCTTTTCAATAAAAGTAAAACATCTTTTCATATTATTTCATAAAGTCTTATACCATTTTACAAAATACGATACTAGCTTATAAATCCATTTAAACCTATGAATACTAAATCTCTTCATTTAAAATTAAGTATTCCTTTCATAAATATTTTATAAAGTCTTATAACCATTTTATAAAATATCTTATTCATACCATTTTACAAAATCACTATCTTATAAAATATCACTTTCTTACTTTTTATAAAATCACTTATTTTATAAAATATCCGTTTATACTATTTTATAAAATCACTAGTTTATAAAATATCACTTTTATTTATAAAATTAACCATTCACATAAATAATATTTATAAATATAACATTTACTTATAAAATCATTTCTTTACTTTAAATAAGATATACAAGTACTAATTGAGCTTCATTAATTCCTTAATTTTCTTTCTAACTTTTCCAAATTTATTTAAATTAGTTCCATTATTACTAACAAGTGATATGCACTTAATTATGTCATCTAACTAGTCTCTAATCCATTACAACATCACACAAAACCAATCACTTAACCCGGAATCCAATTTGGAGCTCACTAACCTTTCCAAACATGATAATTAAGGGTTCAAACAAATAATTAGCTAATATAACCATGTTTATATCATAAACATAAGCCTAAATCATCTCCTAATATCCTCCAAATTACTTCATGATACTCCATAATCATGCATGAACAAATTAATGAAGTAAAATATGTAAATAAGGTTGGAGAATCATCCCACTCACCTTATCTTTCCCTAAATCAAACTCTAATCACCAAAACCCACTCCAAAGCTCTCTTTAAATAATAGATGAAGCTCCAAATCACAACTTCATGCTAATCTCTTGATGGGTTTTGTAGAGAATAGGATGAGAGGAATTATGGTGATTTTTATTTGAATTTAGGAAATTTATTTGAGGAGTTTAGGGTTTGAAGATTAAAGAGGGATCAAGGGGTAATTATGAAAAGATTAGGAGAGGAGGAGGAGAAACTAACATGAATGAAAAGTGAATGAGAGGAAATGAAAGGAGTTAGCCAATTATAGGCAACTAATGGGCTTAGCCCCAATTTCTCTTCACCGGACAATATTCATCCTAAAAAATTATCGACTCCAAACATAGTCAAGTTTATACTCATTTTTCTCATCTCGAAAAAGAAGTCTCAACTACAGGTGTCTTGAGACCCAATCCGTCTATCTCTGAAAAATCGAGTATAATGTACGTTCCGTTGATTAACGATTAAATATTTAAATATTCGATCGGTACAATTGGACGGTGTTACAAGTACCGATTACATTTGCTCGATGCCATATCGCTTTTTCTTCATACATGTTCATATCTTCAAGTTTCCAAGATTTATTGCAAAAAACGACATTAGATCTAATAAGAATTTCCTTTAAAGAGAACTGCTTCCACGTTTGTGGTGAATGTTGAAGGAGATCATGAAGGATCTCATCATGCTCAAGAAGAAACAACTCAACCACTACTTCTTTTATGATCATCATCTTAGCCGACTGAATTTGTAAGAAGGGTTGAACTTGATAGAATGATGGCTAAGATGACTAGAAAGATGTTGGAATATCATAAGGCTATGATGGAAAAGCTAGAGAAAGGCTTTGTATTGATGTCCCAACAACCCCAGAGGAGTAGAAGAAGCTGTAGAGATTCATCATATTAAAAATCTAAAGAAGGGAGTAATCTTCATCGGATCAGAATCGAGGAGAGAGTTTGGACGAGTGGCTCTCCTAGAGAAATGAGAGCCCAGACATCATGCTACTAATTGAGTGTGTTTATAGACACAAACAATTAGGGTTGTTCCCAATGATCGTCGTCTAGCTATCCAAACTAGCGAAGAGTATATTCCAAATATGGTGAAGAGATTGTTGAATGAAAATCAGCATAAGAATAATGACGAGTGGAGTTCATCATCTAACCAGACCTTATTCACTGATAACATTCTACATGAGAGTTATCCCAAAAAATTTGTAATGCTTACTATGTCGTCTTATGATGGAACGACTGATCTAGCACAACACTTCTTAAGTACATATGGTACAAGGATGGTGCCCGAGCTAGTGATGCGGTAAGATATAGGTGCTTTTCTATATTCTTAGGTAGAGTTTCGATAATGTTGTTCACTCAGCTCGTGCCAAGGTCCATATCGTCCTTTGACTAATTAGCAAAGAAGTTTATGAAGCAGTTCAAAAACCATATCACTCGATCGAAGGAGGTGGTATCCTTGTCGAATGTTCGTCAGAGTTCGTAAGACACTCTGAAGGATTTTTTAAAGCGATTTATTACTACTGTATTAAATGTAAGTAATCCAAGGGTAGAGTTGTCATGATGGCATTGGTGCAGGGAGTTCACCCTAATATGGACTTTGGTAGATGGCTTAAAATAAAGCAACCAACTACCATGGAAAAGTTTTATTGAAAGATGTCCCACCCTAATATGGACTTTGGTAGATGGCTTAAAATAAAGCAACCAACTACCATGGAAAAGTTTTATTGAAAGACGTCCCAATTTCCGCGCTTCGAAGAGGTAGACCCAGCCGTAGGATCGATTGGTGGTAGAGGATTGAACAATGTAGTATAGAGCAACATTGCAATCAAACAGAGAGGTGATAGTTCTGAAAATATTGCTGTGAATGTTGGAAATAATAATCCAAAAAGGAAAAACCAAGGTGCTGGTGGGAAGAAGCAAGACACCAAGAAGCGCACGAGGTATATGAGACCGGCAGATTACACTCCCTTGAATGATTCTGTTGAAAACATCTACCTTGGTACGTAAAGGACTAAATTATAAGAAGCTGCCTTGGAGGGAGGCAACTGAAAAGGAAAGGCGCTTGGAGAAGTATTGTCACTTCCATGAAAATCATGGTCACAATACTAATTAGTGTCTTTATTTGAGTGATGGAATTGAAGACTTGACTAGAAAAAGCTGCAGTAGTATGTGAGAAATCAGCAGGCTGACGTCATATGAATGACAGACTCCAAGTGCAGAATACCCAAAAAGATCAGGCTAGGTCTAGTGGAGAGGGATAAAAATAGCTTGAGGGAAGGATTGTCATAAATACTATGTCTGGATTCTAGAGGATCCCATCCTAAAAGGAAAAGTTAGAATGAGATGGAGAAATATGGTAGTTCATTGAGGCATGCGTCTCAAGAAACGTGCTTCATCGTAGAGGATGAGACTCAAACAAAGAAACAGAGGACCATAAATGATGGCATCATTTTCAGAAAAAGAGAGGCAAATTAGTTCGTAGCGCAGACGCTTGACCCTATGGTGATTATTGGCCGTTTAGGACCAACTATTGTATAACGAGTTCTGATTGATTGTAGAAGCTTGGTTAATATGTTGATTAAGAAAACTTTTGATTAGATGAAGATCAGTAAGAAGGATCTGAAGCCATGTAAATTTCGTATTTAGAGATTTACCGGAGAGACTAAAGAGCATATTGGTTGTATTATTTCCCAATGGAATTTGGTGAAGGAGACAATAAGATAATGCAGGTTCAGACTTTTATTGTGATCTATGGATTTTTGACATATAATACTTTTCTGGAACAATTGATAATCAAGCGATTTGATATGTTCTTCATACTAGAACTTTGGATCTAGAGATATTTGCTCGTTTGAATCAAAACTAGTGATTTTCATGCTCGAATCTAACTATTGATAGATAAACTTCAAAATTAGAAACTGATTTTTTGGATCTTCTACTGAACTTTACAAGGAAATACTGCCAAATTCGGATCCCATCGATTTGAAGCTAATAATCATTGTAATTAATTTTATTGCGTAAGTAAGAGTAAATCAATAATAACATTGAGTAATGGACATTGGTAAAAAATTTGATCAATTCACTTTAAAATTTATGTCTTTCTATCTGTCCATTGATTTTACTTAATTAATGTTTATTTTTATTTGATTGGGGCATTTGCATGCGAATAACTAATCGTTTTTTGGGTGTTACCCATCATTGACGTAGAAAACTACAAACTAATTGAGCAATGCTATGGATTTTATCATATTATCTATTTCTTGTATTTTTAGTTCACACTGTAAAGATTCTACGTTGACTTGTATTTATTCATTTATATTTCAAATTTATATCCACTACTAAACGATTCCTATATGTATTGTGTAAATATAAAGCATTCAAACGTATCCATTAGCAAACCTAAATGCAATAGATTTATTTTTTGTCGATACTATTGTACAAGCACTTCAAAATTATTTTCCGATCAACTTCTATTTAGAAGTTAATTTCCTATCTCAAGGTGCAAAATTACTTCTAGTTATATGTATTAGGTACAAAGTTCAAACTTCATGCACATTAACTTCTTATTAGACGGTATTCTTTTTACCGTTTTTTTTATTTATTATTATTGCAATTTGTATTATATGCCTAAACATATGTCGCACAAATTTAATAGTCTTTCCATGACTTCACTCACTATATTGATTGACTTGCATTAATAAATAGGTTAACTACAAAATTCACGTCTATAAATTCACACAGTTAACACACAGTAATTATCAATCCACATAACTGATAAGTTACACCACCTAACTATATATATCTACCTTAAAATCCTCAGTGAAACACATCGACTCAAAGCAATAAAGATGATCTGCACATGGAAGAATATATATCTTGGAATATAGAACAAGTAATGGAGAATAAGATCTCCAGCAAGTACTAATACTGAAAGTCATAAATTAGGAGAACAAATATCAGAAGAGTGCAAGGCCTGATCCAAATTAGCATCCAATTCACTTCAAGAATATAATATAATGATGAACCTGCCAATATTCAATAGCATATGAATATAATCGGGTGTATAGAACAAGCGCATTCCAAAAATACTCATGATACATGCAACTACATATTTCCTGAAAGAACCGTTCATAAGATATTACATAGGCTAAAACTAACATATATAATACTATAGACAAGCGTATTATTCCAATATGAATGGATAAGTCAACACATGCTTTTCTCTCTTTATATTCCAGAATCATGCGAATGGTTTCATTACGAATATGACTATGAATAGACATCAGTTAATGTAATATGCGATGCAATAAACAAAGAGAGATATAGGAGGAAAAAGCAAAGGTAGGATAAGCGAGGGGAGCAGGTAGTGATGAGAAAGGCTTGCATGAGAGGGGAACAAAGCCAAGGATGACTTGCCATCATCACTTGATCTATCTATCTACAGATCAAACTAACATTTGCTTCTCTTTTGAATGAATGGGCGAGTCATCCGAGGCCTAGTTTGCCTCTTCTTTAACCCTTTTAAGACTTCTACATCGTTCAGTACATAAGAAGATAGTATGATATTATATGTCAGAGCAACCCAGGGCACCATATTCATATTGTTTCCAAGTGACTATTTCTTTTTTAACTCTAAAATATTTTGTTCCGTTTTAGCCCAGTAGATTATATATGAAACAAATAATTGCAGAAGTCGCAAAGCTAATATCATAAAATAGCTAACATTTCTCTGTACTAAACAATATGAGATTCCTCTTATTAATTTGTTATGTTTAGGAAGTCTAAGATGATCTTAAGGAGTAGGGAAGAAGTTGGCAACACAGTAGTTTTTCTGTGACGCAGCGTGACAAGCGAATTCGACGATGTCAATCGAATCCGTCCAGGATCCAATCCGATTAGCGGAATTAATCGGTGAACTGATGTAGAATCGATGGATTTTAGATACCCAAATGCTCTAATCCGTTGATCTCGCGAGATACCGGACTTTAGCTATCTTCGACACGTTGATCGCGCTCGATGCCGTGAGAGAAGATCTACGATTCTTCGAACGTTGATCTAGCGCATTATATTCCGTGAATCGGCTTCAACAATCGTTGATTCGAGCGCACTCGAATATCCGAAGGTGGAGATAGGAGATAACACTCGACTACCAATTTTAATGGTGACACAAGAGCACACAAAAGAAATTTTATTCAAATTGACTAACTTCTTTACAATGACATCACATCCCTGTTTATAGGGTTTACAATACAACACAATACTTAAGAAAATTACAACACTTCACAACGACTTACAAGACAAACGACATAAGAAAGTAACGACCTAAACAATAACTAGTTACAACATACGACCTAAGAAAATCACGCGACTTAACATTATGAACGACCTAAGCAAGCGGCATTAGTAGTTGTGATTTAATTCGTTAACGACTTAACTCGTTAGGTCGCGTATCCTGGTTGAACGACCTAAGGAAGAAATTGCGCTGCTTCAATCTTCGACATAAGAAATAGGTTGGTGATGGAATTTAGGTCGCGGAAGTTAGGTCGCGGTGATGGAATTTAGGTCGCGGGAGTTAGGTCGCGGTGATGAGATCGTGGTGGAGTTAGGTCGCGGTGATGGGGTCATGGTAGAGTTAGGTCGCGGTGATGGGGTCGTGGTGGAGTTAGGTCATGGTGATGGGGTCGTGGTGGAGTTAGGTCGTGGTGATGGGGTTAGGTCGATGTGCTTCGGTAGGTCGTTGAATGGTGGAGATAGGTCGGAGAACGACTTAGCGTAGGTCGTGGGGCGACCTAGGAGAAGTAACTGCCTAAAGGTGAGTTTTTCTACTTCTTCCCTTTGATACCCTGCATCATTCTGCTAACTAGAATCGCCGGTTTAGTGTGCACGAAACTTGTGGGAGATACAAAGAACTGATCTATGCATATAAACTATCGAATGGTATATCATGTAAGTTCATATCATACTGGCCCTTCACTAGCAGTAGAATGCCCATACACAACCAAATGAACCAACATTACCACCGTCTGAAACTTCAAAAGTTGTAGTCACCTGCTGCTACATGAACCGCCTTAACATTCTTCATAGATCCTGCAATTTTAAATGCATGATCACATCCTCGACAGCCACATGTCACATAAAACGGCTGCTAGTACAAAATTTATTTATGTTTCAAAAATATTATTGCATGGTTCAAGCCGTAGTTTTCATAATCAGACCGTGACGACTTATGGTTTAAGGTTTTGATGGTTCAACCGGTCATACCATTATAACCGTGATTTTTTTTCTTTCGAAAATTTAAACATTTAACTACAAGTTATATGCAAAAATATTGAAATAAAAATACTACGTAGGTGTGCTATAGATTAAAGGTCTGCAACCGAATTTGTGTGTCGTTGCAGTGCACAACTGTACCAACATAACAACAGTGTGCACACAGTAGAGCAATACATAATGATAGAAGTATAGCGACAAAAAACTTAACAAATCTTGTAGTGATCTTGGAGAAGCTTGCAGCGGTGAAGAACGAAGTGCTTGAGTTTGTGGTTTAGATTTTGGGACGATGATGTTTTTTGCAATATAGATTTATTTATTTTCTTCAAAGCAATACAAATGATTAGAATGAGAGAGAATTACACGGTTAGAAAGTAAGAAAAAAAATAAAAAAAACTGCGGTTCAACCAACTAAAATTGATGGCTGGACCACTTGAAGGTCTACCTGGGTTCATGCACGACTGGGGTCTGACTGAGTTCCGAACCGCAATGATCCATGATTCAGGATTATTCGAGGTCGGACCATGGTAGGGTAGGGTCATGAAAACACTGGTTCAAGCATGGTATCTATATAAATTGATAAATTAGTTCATTGATCAATTGCAATGGTCGGGACTCTGACGCAGCCTACAGGATCACACAACTCACAAATTGATGAATTCGCGGAAAATGAATCGATGAAACAAGACGAACCGATGAATTGAAGATACCCAAGTGCCCAAATCCGTTGATCTCTCAAGATACCGGATTCTAGCTATCTTCAACACGTTGATCGCGCATGATACCGCGTTAGAAGAACTACGATTCTTCGACGTTGATCTCGTGCACGAGATTCCATGAATCGGCTTTAAGTTCGTTGATTCGAGCGCACTCGAATGTCCGAAGATGGAGAAAGGAGATAACACTCAACTTCCAATTTTAATGGTGGCACAAAGCACAAACCAAATTTTATTCAAAAATTAACCAACCTTTACAAATGACAACACACCCCTATTTATAGGGAAAGTACAACTCAACACACGTTACAACACTTCACACGACTTAAGAAAATACATCACAAACGTCTTACAAAAACAATGCGACATAAGAAATAACGGCATAAGAAATAACGACATAAGAAATAAGCCATAGCGACTTAACGACTTAACCAAAATCAGGCAGCAACCTAAGAAAACTCGCGACATAAGGGAAGCTTCAGCGACTTAAGAAACTCGGCAGCGACATAAGTAATTCTGGAACATCTGCTCGCGACAAGAATCTTCAGCGACCTAGGCTTCGTTCGCGACCTAAGGATCTTCAACGAGTATGTCGTTCGCGACCTAGGGCATTCTGGAGCTCGCGACTTAGGCTGGAGCAATCTAAGAAGTGGCGCGACTTATGGAAGCGCGATTCAGGAAATTCGCGACCTACTGGTATGTCGTTCACGACATAAGGGAGCTCGCGAGTTAAACTGGAACGACCTAAGGCTGGAGCGACATAAGGAGGAACTGCTCTGCTCTCTACTCGCGACCTAAGGCTGGGGCGACATAAGGAGGAGTGACGTAGCAGAAATAACGGATGACAACGAAATGAAGATTTCGTGTCAAACTAATCGATGAAACGATTAGATGAAGTAATATGAATCGATGAATTAATGATACCAAAATGCCCAAATCCGTTGATCTCGCGAGATACCGGACTTTAGCTATCTTCGACACGTTGATCGCGCACGATGCCGTGAGAGAAGATCTACGATTCTTCGAACGTTGATCTAGCGCACTAGATTCCGTGAATCGGCTTCAACAATCGTTGATTCGAGCGCACTCGAATATCCGAAGGTGGAGATAGGAGATAACACTCAACTACCAATTTAATGGTGGCACAAGAGCACACAAAAGAATTTTTATTCAAATTGACTAACTATTACAAATGACACGATTCGCCTATTTATAGGCTTACAACCCAACACAACACTTACATCACACATTACAAGACTATCTCGACCTTACATATTTACACATGCACGACTTAACACTAGCAACACTCGACCGACCTAATATGTACAACATGAACGACTTACTATAGTAACGACCTAAAATTACAACACAGTGCGACTAAAGGAAAATACACAAACGACCTAAGGCTCACACGACCTAAGAAATATAAGATATCTTCAAAGCCTTGCAACCTGATGATTTGCGGCTTAAATCGCTAGGTCGTTGGCGACCTAAGAAAGCAGTGATCAATTGGAATTCCTGTCACTTGGTAGGTCGTAGCTCGTGCTTCGAAACGACCTAAAGAAGTTGTTTGATCGCGACTTAAGGCTGGAGCTGGCATAGGTCGTTTGCGACCTAAGGAGGAGGATTTTAGCTCGCGATGTCGTTCGCGACATAGGGAGGAAGGTGACTCGCGACTTAGGGCTACTGGCTTCGTTCGATTCACGGAGGAGGAGCGACTCGTTGGATTTAGGTCGTAACTCGCTGGAATTAGGTCGTAGCTCGCTGGAGTTAGGTCGCAGTCGCGATGATGGGTTAGGTTGCTGGAGTTGTGTCGCGGTGATGGGCGTTCACGATTTGAGGTATGTCTCGTTACTTCCTTCTCTCTCGTGCTTTGCCGCGCTGCATCATCCTCCCTTTGTTGAAAAAAATTCATCCTCGAATTTAAAGCTTCTTCTTCTTTGACACTCTTATCCTCGTGAAATGGAACCAAGTGTTTGATATTGTCAACGTTGGCAATAGGAAGATGACCCGGCAAACTCAACTTACAAACATTCTCATTAATTCCCTTCACAACTTCCAAACGACCCATTCCTCCAGCATCTAGCTTGTTGTAAGTACCAACAAGAAATCGTTCAACCATCAAGTAGATAGATTCGTTGCCACTTTGCGTCTTCATCAAACTCCATACAAAGTCCACACTTACCTCCACCCATATTCTAGTATGTATAGGTAATGACATACACAAACCTGTCTTTGTCGCAGTCTCTTTCGAAATTTGATAATTATGGCTCTTCTGAACAAACCTTTCAACCTCCTTCCTTATTGACGGTCTAAAACAAGACGTTGTAATCAACGGCATGATACGATCACAGTCCTCGTGTATTTCTACACGTAAGTCTTTGATAACTCTTATTCGCCAACTGCAATCAGGAATATACAATTGCCTTCCTTCGAACAGAAACCCATCAACCAGTCTTCTCAACTCTACTTGCTCTGTCGGACACATATGATTACGTGGCATATGCGGTACAATAGAACCTGGCACTTGATCAACATGATGTTGTACGTCCCTTAGTGGCAGTAATTCCTTGGACAACTCTGCAGGAACTACATCTTCACATTCATTCACTGCTGGCTTAACCTCTTCGAGAATTTCAACACTTTTACTGGTTTCATTTTCATTCAACAGGAATACTTCTACACTATCCTCCACTTCTTTAACAAACTCTCTTGTAGATTGTAGACTAGTCGAATCTACTTTCTTTACCAATAAATCACCCCCTTCATCTCCTGACACACTTTCTTCATCCTCATCAAACTTTGTTGGTTGTGAATTTTCAACCTCATGTTCATCAGATTTTGTTGGTTGAAAATCATCAACTTCATCTTTATCAAACTTCGGTGGTTGTGAACAATCAACTTCATCTTCCACATCAACAAATTCCTTCAAAGACAACAAAGTCTTTAGTTCCTTGATTTCCTCCAATTTGTTTTCACTCTGTTGACGCCTTTTTGGAACCAAAGTGATTCGTGTATCCTCGAACATAAAACTGTAGCTGTTGGTTCGACCATCATGTTGCACAGCTCTATCATATTGCCATGGTCTCCCCAACAACAGATGGCATACATCCATATCAACCATATCGCACCAAATTTCGTCTTTGTATTTCTTCCCAATGGAAAAATTAACACAATCTCTTCGATTAACCTTCACTTCCCCTCCTTTCCTCAACCAAGCTAATTTGTAGGGGTTTGGATGCTTCAATGTTTTCAATGACAACTTCTTTACAGCTTCTGACGAAATGATATTATCACAGCTTCCTGCACCGATGACAAATTTACAAACTTTTCCTAGAATAGTACATGTCGACTGGAAAATATTGCTCCTTAACTAATGAGAATCATCTTCTTGCTTTGGCGTTAAACAGGATCTCCTCACCAACAAACTACAACCCTCATCTCCTGTCAATAATTCTTCTTCTTCAACTGGTAGTGAATTGACACACTCTACCTCTGCATCTTCATTTTCAATATCCGCAATCATTGCTCGCTTCTTTGGCTTTGTACATTCATTGCTTTTATGGCCCAACTCTTGACAATTAAAACATTTGAGACTACTATTGACCTTTGCTTTGTTGGCTTCATTCACAATCGGGTTACTGACGACTTTGGAAACATCCGCACTGCTATTAACATCCTTGTTCTGGTTGTTGGAATTCATAAACACACCACCACCTCTCCTACCTTGCTTCTCCCAAGCTAGAGCTTTTTGATGTGCTTCAGCAACAGTTCTGGGATCAAACATATTCACCATATCTTGAATCTGCATTCTCAACCCTCCAACAAATCTAGCGGTCAACTGTTCCTCTGTCTCCATGATATCATTCCTCGCAATCAATTGATAAAATTCATCCGCATAATCATTCACTGACTTTGTTCCCTGTCTCAGATTCTGCAATCGCTGATACATAAGAGACTGATAATTATACGGCAAGAATGTAGCTTTCATTAACTTCTTCATCTTCTCCCATGACTCAATCTTTGACTTTCCCATTCTCTCCCGTGTTAGTTTAGTTTGCTACCACCATGCCATAGCTCTTCCTTTCAAACGAGTAGCAACCAACTTAACTCTACGATGCTCGAGTACTTCTTTGAAGTCAAAAATTTCTTCAACATTAGACAACCAATCCAAAAATTCTTTCGCTACCATTCCACCCTTGAATTCTGGAATTTCAGTTTTCATCCCCGATTCTCATCGGCGATCATCTTCAACCTCCCGATATGCATTTCGTACTTGGTCTCGATCTCGAGAATGAACGCCACATCTACCACCATCTTCATCAAAAACAGATGTACTTCGATAACGATCTCGACCATCCACGTCTCTATGATCATGCATATCTCTTCTACTTTGTCTTTCATCATCACGATATGGCTCATGTTCAAACTCACGTGGAGTTCATCTCTCTTCATTTCTATACTCATGATGATCTCTTCTCAATGAAACTGAAGATTCTCTTCTTTCTCGGTAAGATTGCGGCGACACCCTCCTCGCTTCCGTAACCGATGGCGAAACTCTGTTTCCTCCATGGTTCGAGACTGGCGACCTTCTCCTTTGACCTTGATTCATGTCAATCATCAGTTTCTCTAACTTCCCAATGCCTTCATCAAATTTCTCATTGATACGTTGTTCCATTTGCTCAGCTTCTTCTCATCTATACACATCGGCAATATTCTGATGACGATTAACTCTTCTCTATGGCATTGTCGAATCAAACAATCTTTACAACTCAGCTTGGTCTTACAAAAGTGATGCACGGCCTTCAACTAGCTCGGATCTACACTTCAACACTTCAATACAAACTCTTCTCCTTGGCTCCAAGACTCGGCTTAGCTATGATTGGCTAAGTCTAGCTCTGATACCAAATGACGCAGCGGAAATAACGGAGGACAACGAAATGAAGATTTCGTGTCAAACTAATCGATGAAACGATTAGATGAAGCAATATGAATCGATGAATTAATGATAACAAAAAGCCCAAATCCGTTGATCTCGCGAGATACCGGACTTTAGCTATCTTCGACACGTTGATCGCGCACGATGCCGTGAGAGAAGATCTACGATTCTTCGAACGTTGATCTAGCGCACTAGATTCCGTGAATCGGCTTCAACAATCGTTGATTCGAGCGCACTCGAATATCCGAAGGTGGAGATAGGAGATAACACTCAACTACCAATTTAATGGTGGCACAAGAGCACACAAAAGAATTTTTATTCAAATTGACTAACTATTACAAATGACACGATTCGCCTATTTATTGGCTTACAACCCAACACAACACTTACATCACACATTACAAGACTATCTCGACCTTACATATTTACACATTCACGACTTAACACTAGCAACACTCGACCGACCTAATATGTACAACACGAACGACTTACTATAGTAACGACCTAAAATTACAACACAGTGCGACTAAAGGAAAATACACATACGACCTAAGGCTCACACGACCTAAGAAATATAAGATATCTTCAAAGCCTTGCGACCTGATGATTTGCGGCTTAAATCACTAGGTCGTTGGCAACCTAAGAAAGCAGTGATCAACTGGAATTCCTACTACTTGGTAGGTCGTAGCTCATGCTTCGAAACGACCTAAAGAAGTTGTTCGATCGCGACTTAAGGCTGGAGCTGGCATAGGTCGTCTGCGACCTAAGGAGGAGGATTTTAGCTCGCGCTGTCGTTCGCGACATAGGGAGGAAGGCGACTCGCGACTTAGGGCTACTGGCTTCGTTCGATTCACGGAGGAGGAGCGACTCGTTGGATTTAGGTCGTAACTCGCTGGAATTAGGTCATAGCTCGCTGGAGTTAGGTCGCGGTCGCGATGATGGGGTTAGGTTGCTGGAGTTAGGTCGCGGTGATGGGCGTTCGCGATTTGAGGTATGTCTCATTGCTTCCTTCTCTCTCGTGCTTTGTCGCGCTGCATCAAATAGCGACCTAGGGTTTCGCCGCGATTCACGGTATGTCGTTCGCGATTCATGGCCTGCGCTGCATCATCCTCCCCTGGTTGAAAAGAGTTCGACCTCGAATTTACGCTCTCCTCTTCTTCGACAAGCTTCTCCCCATAATACGGAATTAAGTGTTTGACATTGAAAACATCAGAAGTATGAACATTTTCCGACAACCTTAACTGATACGCATTATCATTGATCTTTTTCAAGATTTCTACTGGCCCAATCTTTCGAGCTTTCAACTTGTTGTAAATTCCAACTGGAAAACGATCTTTTGTCAATACTGCGTAAACAAAATCACCCTCTTTGAAGTCCACACTCCTTCGCTTCTTATCTGCTAATTACTTATACTTCTCATTTGACTTAAGCAATCGTTCATGAACAATCCTGTGACACTCCTGCAACTCATTCACGAAATCACAAGCTCGTTTAACAACCCCTTTCTGAAGTGGAACTGTCAACAAATCCAACGGTCCCTTCGGAATTGCTGAATATACCACTTGAAATGGACTGAAACCAGTACTTCGATTAACGGCATGATTATGTGCGAATTCTGCCTGACACAATTTCACATCCCAGCTCTTCAAATTATCCTTCACAAGACATCTCAACAAGTTTCCCAAAGATCTGTTCACCACTTCCGTTTGCCAATCCGTTTGTGGATGATAGGCGCTACTAAAATTCAGCTTAGTCCCAACCATCTTCCACAGACTCAACCAAAAATGACTTAGAAATCGAGTATCCCGGTCAGAAACAATAGACTCAGGTAGCCCATGTAGTCGATAAACCTCTTTAAAGAACAATTGAGCAACACGGACTGCATCGGCGGTCTTCTTACAAGCTATGAAATGTGCCATCTTCGAAAATCTATCCACCACAACATATATAGAATCATTCCCTCATTGAGTTCTTGGCAAACCCAAAACGAAATCCATGCTAACATCAACACATGGTCTAGTAGGCACGGGCAATGGCATATACAATCCTGCATTCGTAGCTGTCCCTTTGGAAACTTGACATATGTGACATCTCTGCACAAATCTTTCAACTTCTTTTCTCATGGAAGGCCAAAAATATGATTGAGAAATCAACTGCAAGGTATGATCTCTTCCCACATATCCTTCTTCATGCAATTCCTTCACAATCTTCATTCGCAAACTGCACTCTGGTATACACAACCGATTTCCTTTAAATAGAAAACCTTCTACCAACACATACTTATCCGTCCTCCCTTTCTCGACTTCATCTACAATCTTGGCAAAGTAAGGATCCTCAACAAACAAATCTGGAAATACATCAAACCCCGTCACTTCAACTCTCATCGTAGTCAACAAATGATTTCTTCTACTCAATGCGTCTGCTACATGATTTGTAACTCCCGACTTATGCTTTACAACAAATGTAAACTGTTGCAAGTATGTGATCCATGAAGCATGCCTGGCTGCAATCTTATCCTGTCCCTACAAATGTTTCAATGCTTTATGGTCAGTATACAACACAAACTCTTTATGAAACAAATAGTGTCTCCAATGTTTTATGGCTTGGACAATAGCATAAAACTCCAAGTCATAGGTACTGTATCTTGTCTTGGCTCCAGAAAGTTTCTCGCTAAAATAAGCAATTGGACGACCCTTCTGACTTAACACTCCTCCAATTCCAACTTTGGACGCATCTGTATGTAACTCAAATAGTAACTGAAAATCTGGGTATCTAAGAATCGGTGTTGTAGTCAAGAGTGTCTTGATCTGTTGG
Organism: Allium fistulosum; assembly: GCA_030737815.1. Taxonomy (NCBI): domain Eukaryota; kingdom Viridiplantae; phylum Streptophyta; class Magnoliopsida; order Asparagales; family Amaryllidaceae; genus Allium; species Allium fistulosum. The sequence goes on from CM060906.1 coordinate 59,671,932, forward strand.
AAAGCAGAATCAGCCTCTTCAGTCCACACAAACTGCTTTCCTTTCATACAATCTGTCACTGGTGCCATCACACTACTGAAATGTGGAATAAATCTTCGGTAGAATGATGCTAAACCATGGAAAATTCTCACTTCAGTTACAGTCCTGGGTTGTGGCCAATCCTTGATTGCTTCAACTTTACTTTGATCCACCTGGATACCTTCCTTGGACAATACATACCCCAAGAACAAAACACTGTGCGTCATGAACATGCACTTCTTTGTTGCCACGTAAAATTGCTCCTGACGAAGTATCATTAACACTTCCCGCAAGTGTTGTAGATGCTCTTCTGTGCTTCCACTGTATATCAATATATCATCAAAGTATACCACCATGAACTTTCCAATAAACGGTCGAAAGATCTGATTCATCACTCGCATAAAAGTACTAGGTGCATTCGAAAGACAAAATGGCATGACCAGCCATTCATACAACCCCTCCCGTGTCTTGAAGGTTGTCTTCCATTCATCCCCTGGTCGAATTCGAATCTGATGATACCCACTCTTCAGATCAATCTTTGAAAAGATAGCAGCTCCACTCAACTGATCTAACAAGTCGTCCAATCTTGGCATCGAGAATCTGTACCTCACCGTAATCTTGTTTAGTGCTCGACTATTTGTACACATTCTCCAAGTTCCATCCTTCTTTGGTACTAACAAAGCTGGTACTACACAAGGACTTAAACTTTCTTGTACGTGCCCTTGTTCAAGTAACTCTTCCACCTGCCTTCTCAACTCTTCGTGCTCCTTTGGACTCATTCTATAATGTGGTCTATGTGGTAACACAGCTCCCGGAACAAGATCAATCTGGTGTTGTATGTCTCTCAACGGTGGTAACTCTTTTGGTAACTCTTCAGGAAACACATCTTCAAATTCCTTCAACACTGGTTTAACTTCCTCAGGAATTTCAACCACTTCACTACTTTCACGTCCAATCAACAGAAATACTTTAGGGCTATCCTCTACTTCTTTGACAAATTCCTTCAAAGATAACAGAGTCTTTAGTTCCTCGATTTCCTCCAACTTGCTTTCACTTTGTTGTCGCCTTTTAGGAACTAAAGTGATTCTAGTGCCATCGAACATGAAACTATAGCAGTTAGTCCTACCATCGTGTTGCACGGCTCTATCGAACTACCACGGTCTTCCCAACAACAAATGACATACATCCATATCCACCACGTCACACCAAATTTCATCCTTATACTTCTTTCCGATGGAAAAAGTTACACAAGCTCTTCGACCAACCTTCACTTCCCCACCTTTCCTCAGCCAAGCCAATTTGTAGGGTTTGGGATGCTTCTCTGTCTTTAACGCCAAATTCTTTACAGCTTCTGTAGAGATGATGTTATCACAACTCCCTGCATCGATAACAAACTTACAAACTTTTCCCAAAATAGTGCATGTCGACTGAAAAATATTACTCCTCAACCAACTAGTCTCCTCTTCCTGCTTTGGCGTCAAGCAAGATCTCCTCATCATTAAAGAATATCCCTCGTCTCCCGTCAATAATTCTTCTTCCTCCTCAACCTGTGGTGAATTGGAACATTCTACTTCTGCATCCTCAACCTCAGCAACCATCGCTCGCTTCTTAGGCTTCGGGCATTCATTGCTCTTATGACCAAACTCCTGACAGTTATAACACTTAAAATTGTTGTTGACCTTGGTCTTAGCAGCTTCATTGACAATTGGTTTACTAACAGCCTTGGAAACATTAGTATTGCTACTAGCCCCCTTTACCTGATTGCTCGAACTTGTAAACGCACCACCTCCTCTTCTACCTTGCTTCTCCCAAGCTAGAGCCTTCTGGTGTGCTTCAGCAACGGATCTCGGATCAAACATATTTACCATATCCTGAATTTGCATTCTCAATCCTCCAACAAATCTGGATGTCAACTGTTCCTCCATTTCCATGATATCGTTTCTAGCAATCAGTTGATAAAACTCATCTGCATAATCATTTACCGACTTTGTCCCTTGTCTGAAATTCTGTAAGCGCTGATACATAAGAGACTGATAATTATAAGGCAAGAAAGTAGCCTTCATCAACTTCTTCATCTTTTCCCATGAAACAATCTTTGACTTTCCTATTCTTTCCCATGTAAGTTTAGTTAGTTGCCACCATGCCATAGCTCTTCCCCTCAATCGTGTAGCAACCAACTTAACTCTACGATGCTCGGGTACTTCCTTGAAGTCAAAAATTTCTTCAACATTTGATAACCAATCCAGAAACTCTTCCGCTAGCATTCCCCCTTTGAATTCTGGAATCTCTGTTTTCATCCCCGACTCCCATCGACGATCATCTTCGGAATCTCTATTTCGATTTCGCCCTTGGCCACGGTTTCGTCAAGAGCTACTACCACTATCGCTGGATTCCTCCAAATCTGACGTATGTCGATGTCGATTCTGACCATCAACATTTCTGCTACCACACACGTCTCTTTCTCCCGAAACTGACGGTTCTCTTCTTTCCCGATCCGATGGAGGTGACATTCTTCTCCTCTCGGAATTTGACGGCGAAATTCTATGTCCACCTTGATTTGAACCTGGCGATGCTCTTTGTTGAGTTTGATTCATATCCATCATGAGCCTTTCCAATCTACCAATTCCCTCATCAAACTTCTCATTGAATTTATCACTAATTCGTTGCTCCATTTGTTCAGCATCTTCTCTTCGATACACATCTGCAACATTCTGATGACGATTAATTCTTCTTGGAGGCATTTTCAAATCTTCAAAAATCCAAAAGAAAACTTCAAATCTCGAAACTTCACACCCAACGAACTTGGAAAAGTTCGTCTCCTCTCTCTGATACCAAATGACGCAGCCTACAAGATCACATAACTCACGAATTGATGAATTCGCGGTAAATGAATCGATGAAACAAGATGAATCGATGAATTGAAGATACCCAAGTGCCCAAATCCGTTGATCTCTCAAGATACCGGATTCTAGCTATCTTCAACACGTTGATCGTGCATGATACCGCGTTAGAAGATCTACGATTCTTCGACGTTGATCTCGCGCACGAGATTCCGTGAATCGGCTTCAAGTTCGTTGATTCGAGCGCACTCGAATGTCCGAAGATGGAGAAAGGAGATAACACTCAACTTCCAATTTTAATGGTGGCACAAAGCACAAACCAAATTTTATTCAAAAATCAACCAACCTTTACAAATGACAACACACCCCTATTTATAGGAAAAGTACAACTCAACACACGTTACAACACTTCGCACGACTTAAGAAAATACATCACAAACGACTTACAAAAACAATGCGACATAAGAAATAACGACATAAGAAATAAGCCATAGCGACTTAACGACTTAACCAAAATCAGGCAGCGACCTAAGAAAACTCGCGACATAAGGGAAGCTTCAGCGACTTAAGAAACTCGGCAGCGACATAAGTAATTCTGGAACATCTGCTCGCGACAAGAATCTTCAGCGACCTAGGCTTCATTCGCGACCTAAGGATCTTCAGCGAGTATGTCGTTCGCGACCTAGGGCATTCTGGAGCGATCTAAGAAGTGGCGCGACTTATGGAAGCGCGATTCAGGAAATTCGCGACCTACTGGTATGTCGTTCGCGACATAAGGGAGCTCGCGAGTTAAACTGGAACGACCTAAGGCTGGAGCGACATAAGGAGGAACTGCTCTGCTCTCTGCTCGCGACCTAAGACTGGAGCGACCTAGGGTTTTGCCGCGATTCACAGTATGTCGTTCACGATTCATGGCCTGCGCTGCATCAGACTCTAACCTTGAAACTTTATTTATTGATAAATCGGTTCATTTCATTATAAATTTATTTATGTGTCCCAAATGTGTCCCCAACCATGTAATCTATTGCGATGGTCGGAACTGCTACCATTATTGTTTGTTAGAGGACGATTCATGATTTTAACTTGAAATGTAATAGGTGGCAATGAAAATGCATAGCATAAGAAGTAGTGTTTTAAATAACTGACTCAAATCACAGTTCGACCATATAATCTTCAATCTTGAAGTGTTACGGTTCTGAATATGAAACATTACGAAAGAATCATGTTTTTACCGACCCCAATATAGCGTCGGCATAAGGTCGGCAAACTGTATACCGTCATCACACTAACGCCATCTTAGTCATCGGTAAATAAGACATCAAAATTTTTTTATCGACGCCTTGTCGACGTCATCCAAAAGAACCCCAGAGAACTTTTGAGCCACTCGATGCTCAGTTTCGTGTTAAGACCACCTGCAACTCAATCCTTCTGCATGACACCTAGAAGAATCCTCAAGCCACTTAGCGGTTAGGGTCGTGTCGAGACCACCCAACAACAAAACAACACAAAAATGCCCGGCAATCATACACCAGCCTCGACGTTTAACAAACAACCGGGTTGCAGGGACAATGCTTGAATACGAGTTCATTAGCTAGCTTATATTGAGGATTAACATGGATTTTCTGGTTTGACTTTGGTGGCATGGTAGTTCTGGTCAGTTGCTGATGGAGGAAGGAGGAAGAGTTTAGAAAATGGAGACAAGAAAGTTAACAGAAAATAAGAGGAGAGTAAATTTAAATTTCATTTCACACCAGATTAAATCCTCTGTCCCCAATTTACCTGTCCCCATGTGTCCACTTGGTTTTAGCAATTAATCAATCAATCTCCACCTTTTAGGTGATGCAGTGGGTCCCACATAATAACAAAATTATGATGATGAATGAATGAGATTAAAAGGGGTACATGAGATAAGAGATTTGAGAATAGAAGATTTGATCTCATTTCACATATTCAAATGTAATACATGATACTGTTATATGACAACCTTACTCACTCTCACCCACTAGTATATTGACAGCTGTATTTTTATATCTCATATTAACTAATTTTGTATATCGACCATGTCCCTTGCCACGCCATTTCCAAGCTCTTATTAATTTGCTGCTACCTTCATCATTAAAGTATTCCAACTGTTCGGTTAATTATTCCAAATACATCCCAATTATTGGATTCTTCTATTGCCTTACTCAATTCATTATTCTTTAGTCCAGCTCCTCCTGTATTTGCTCCTTCTTATACTGATGCCATTTCTATACTTGTTGTATCCTTTGCAGGTTGTGTATGTTGTGCCCCTTCAATGGTTGTAAGGTGGTTATGCACGTTGGGGTTGTAACAACTACCCTCCCCATTAAACATTGACCTTGTCTCAAGGTCAAATGTAGGGAATTTTGCAACCAAGTCCTAGTAATTTTCCCATGTTGCATTCCCTTCATCCATTTTTCTTCCAAATAATCAAGACTTGAGTGGTGTTTTTGCCTTGAACTTTAGCAATTCTTCTTGCAAGGATTTCTCTGGTTCATGTATTATTTGCTCTTTGTATGAAGGTATTTGTTGCAGAATTACTATGTGACCGTTTACATTTCTCTTGAGTTGGGATACATGGAAAACAAGATGAATCTTTGCTTGAGGAGGTAGCTGTAGTTTGTAAGCAACTTAGCCTATTTTTTCTATAATATGAAATGGTCCAAAGTATTTTGGGTGATAACTTTTATGTGTCTTTTTAGCTGAGAGTTGATTACCTATAAGGTTGGAGTCTCAAGTAGACCTAATCATGAATCTGGAATTCTCTGAAAGTTCTAGTTTCATCTACTGTTAACTTCATTTTTCTTTTGTGTGTATCATATTGTCCTTTAATATTTGTAAAGTAATGTCCCTAGAAAACAAAGCATCTTCCGCTCTTTGAACTTTTGCAGTTTTTGGTATGTAAGTGAGGAGTTTTGGTGGCTTCCTACCATATATAGCCTCATAAGGGATCATGTTAGTGACACTTTTCCAAGTTGTATTGTACACAAGTTCAGCCAAACTTAACCATTTTTCCCATTCCTTTGACTTATGATTGCAAAAACAGCTCAAGTAACATTCTAGTACTCTATGAGTTACCTCTATCTGCCCATATGATTGAGGGTGGTAGGCAGTACTTAAAGCCATTTACATCCTTATAGTTTAAACAATTCTTTGCAATAATTGATTGTAAAGATAGGGTCCCTATCACTTACTATAGAATTTGGAAGTCCATGGTGTTTAATGACATTATCAAAGAAAAGTTGAGCAATTTAGGGTGTAGTGTAAGGATGATTTAGAGGAACGAATTGAGCATATTTTGATAATCTATCAATAACCACTAATATTGTTGTATAAGTTGAACATTTAGGCAATTATACTATGAAATCCACAACAATATCTTCCCATATTTGATCTGGAATAGGTAATGGTTGCAATAAACCTAGTATGTATATGTTTTCTAATTTCACGCTTTGGCAAGTTTTACACGAAGCCACATACGATTGGACATCCTTTTTAAGACCAAGCCAGTAAAATACTTGTTTAATTATGTGCAACGTCCTCTTCAATCCTTAATGACCAGCTAAAGGAGTAGCATGAAATTCTTCCAAAAGGGTAATTTTTTAATTTTTGTAGCAGTGGGACTACTAATGATTCTTCCTTAGTAGAGGTTCTCTTGTTTCTTGTATTTTTAGGACACAAGTGAGTTGCTGATTTTCTGTTCAATGGCATGGTAATAATTATCTGTTTGTGCTAACTCCTTTATAGCCTGTAACCAAGGACTTTGTACTATTGATATAGCTTGCAAGGACAATATTTTTTCAAGTTGTAAATCATCCGTGCTTCTTGAGAGACAATCCACTATTGTATTTTCCTTTTCTGGCTTGTATTGTACCATGTGGTCAAACCCCATCGATTTATTTAACCACTTATCTCGTATGTTGTTTGTGAATCTTTGGTCCAACAAATACTTGAGAGATTGATGGTCAATTTTGATAATAAAATTTTTTACCTAGTAAATATTATGCCTATTTCTTTGCTGTAAGTATTAAAGCTAATAAATCTTTCTTATAAGTAGACAAATGCAAATTTTTACCTTCATGTGCTTAGCTAAAATATGCAATTGGCTTTCCTTCTTGCAATAATACAACTCCTATTCCATTTCCAGAGGCATCGCATTCCAGTATAAAGTCCTTGTTAAAATTTGGCATGGCTACAATTGGTGGTTTGGGGAGACATTCTTTCAGTGCATCAAAAGCCAGTTATTCTTCTTGGTCCCAGTAAAATGCATTTTTCTTTAACAAGTAGGTAAGTGGTTTTGCTATTTCTTTATATCCCTTTACAAACTTTCTATATTAGCCTGATAATCCTAAAATCCTCTTAATGCTTTTTAGTGATTTTGGTGTAGGCCAATTTTTAATTGCTTGGATCTTTGAGTAGTTGACAGCAACCCCTTTCTGTGATATTACATAACCCATGTAGTCCACTTCCTTTGGAGAAAATGTGCATTTGGATAGTTTTGCCACCAGCCGATGCTCCTAAAGGACCTGTAAAGCTAATAACAAGCATTGTAAGTGTTCTTTCGAGTTAATACTATATATTAAAATGTCATCAAAGAATACAAGAATGAACTTCATGAGATAACCTTTGAATATGTCACTCACTAAGGCTTGAAATGTTGCAGGTGCATTTGTTTACCCAAAAGGCATTACAAGAAACATAATGACGTTCATGGGTTTTAAATACAGTTTTATGAATGTCTTCAAGATGCATTCCAATTTGATGATAGCCTGACATGAGATCAAGTTTTATGAAAAATTGTGCTCCAAGAAATTCATCAAAAAGGTCATCAATGAGAGGAATTGGGTATTTTTTTGTTAACTTGTTTACGCCTCTATAATCTACACACATTCTCCAACCAGCATCAATTTCTTGATCATGACTATAGGGGATGATGGCTGTTTCCTGGAGATTTGACCAGGCAACTGAGTGCTCGGCATTGGCCACTACTCGACATGAAGGACTGTTCGGCATCCAGTGGGACTCGGCATCCATAGCGTTCGGCATCCGTAGTGCTCGGCGATCAGGAGACTCAGCGTCATTTAGTGGTGCTATCTGGTCTACAGACCGAATAAGGTTCGGCGACAACCAATGCTTGGCGCTAGCGTTCGGCATACAAAGGTGCTCGGCATCGAGGCTGCTCGGCATCAGGTAGCACTCGGCATCAGAGAGTGTCCGGCATCCAGGAGTGTTCGGCGAAGCATTTAGCATCCAGGAGTGTTCGGCGAAGCATTTGGCGTCAAGTAGTGTTCGGCATCGACTAGCACTCGGCTACAGGAGTACTCGACATCCCAAGGTACTCGACGTCAAGTAGTGTTCGGCATCAACTGACACTCGGCTACAAGAGCGTTCGGCATCCCATAGCACTCGGCATCCAAAGGTACTCGGCGTAGTACTCGGCAACGAGAGCGCTCGGCATTCAGAAGGCATTCAGTATGCACAACTTCACAAGGACCGTTCGGCATGGAAAGCATCGTCCGGCATGGGAAGGGCTGCTCGGCATCAGAGCGTTCGGCATACCAGGATCGGCATGCAGCGACCACTGTACTGGGGCTAGAATGTTCGGTCATCCAGCCCATTTGGGAAGTCCAGCCCATATTTGCCTATAAATAGAGGGGCAGGGTCACAGTGAAAGGGATCCTTTTTTGGAGAGAAAACACCGGGGAGACTCTGCCATTTTCAAGACTCATCTTCTCTACTTAACAACTTCATTCAAGCATTTGATTCACGAATTGTATTTGTAATCAACTATAAAGAAGATCAATAAAGTTTAACCTCAAAGTGGACGTAGGCAATTACGCTGAACCACTATAAATTTGGTGTTCTTACTTTCTGTATTTAGATTAGCACTGTCTTCTCTGTTTAATTTGATTTCATCACTTATATCTCTTCACAATCTTCTTCTACGAGGTTAGTGACCAATTTTGGTGCTAACACTTTGGTGCTTTCACTGAGAATCGAATTCTCAGACCTCAAGGATCTGCTTTGAAGCTACTGGATTAAACAAATCCCCCAAAGAAGATCCGACTCACTGATAGGACATCCGTTGATTCTACTCAGAGTTCATACCAATAACTCTACAATGGCAAGACCACGGACCAGGTCAGCTTCTCATAATGCGGATGCCCGCGAGACTGCTAGCGTGCAACAAGCAGGACCTAGCAATCAACCAGCGATCCCGAGTGCAAGGATTGCCGCTCAAGAACAGACTCCAGTTGTCACCAGAGTAGAGTTCAATGACTTGATGAGAGAACTTAGGGAAAGCAGGAGACAACTGGGAGAACAGATGCAAGCTAATGCCAACCTGATGGCACAACTCACTCAACAGCAGCAACAGAATGCTAGGGGAAATCCCGCTGCTTACTCCTCATCTGACAGCTCAACTTCCTCTGATGAACCTCCCAGGCGCAGACGCCGTAAGACTGGTGCTGCGCGAGCAGATGCTGCTGTTCGAACAGCTGGAGACCGCGACCAAGCAAGAGCTGGAAGCTTCAGGACTGGGATACAGATGGAAGATAGAGGCCCAGATCATCAGAATGCTAACGATGTCGAACCTCAAGATGCACGATTGGCAGATCGCCAAGAGAGAAGGCATCAGCCTGGACAGGCGCGTAGAACAGACTCCAACCTTCCGCCTTCCATACAGACACCCGATCTGACAGTCATGATTAGGAAATTGATGAAAGAGAATCAGGGCTTATCAAATGATGACTGGGGAGTGTCAAGAAGTCATACTCCGTTCACGGATGTGGTGTTGCAAGCGGCGTACCCCAGGAAGTTTAGTATGCCTACTATTCCTGCATATGAAGGAAAGACTGACCCTAGACAATATGTCATGAGGTACGAATGGATGATGGATTCAGCCAGAGCGAATGATGCCACCAAGTGTAGGTGCTTTCCGATTACTCTATCTGGGATCGCTACTATGTGGTTCACCCGACTTCCTCCGCGATCCGTATCAAATTTCGAGGAGTTGGCAAAGAAGTTTGTTGAGCAGTTCAGGATACACACTACGCGCCCAAAGGACGTGATGTCTCTGTCAAGTGTAATCCAAAATCCTGGGGAGTCGTTGAAGGAATATTTGCAAAGATTCCACATAGCAGCAACTGAAGTCAGTAACCCCAATGACCATGCAATTCTGATGGCTGTAATGAGAGGTGTGGATCCAGACTCTGAGTTTGGAGACTGGCTGGCAGGAAAACCTCCAGCTACGCTAGAGCGTTTCTACTCTAAGGCACACCAGTTCATAAGAAGAGAGGAAGCTAGGTGGGTACGACGAGATAAGGCGCCAGGACCTGTCCAAGAGTCAATAAAGAGCAACATTGCTGTGAAGCAATCCGGAGACAGCTCGGGAAAGGTCCAAGTCAATGTCCAGAACAAGCCTGGGCAACCCAAGGAGTCCGGAGGAAGAAGCCAAGGGAAAAGGAAAGAAGCAGGAAAGTGGAAGTCGAGAATTCCAAGCTACAGCGAGTACACTCCGCTAAACGCCCCACTTGAAAACATTTACCTATCCACCTGCAATACTTTTCAGTACAGAAAACCACGTCCAAAAGAATCAACTGAAGAACAGAAGCGGACCGGGAAATATTGTCGCTTCCATGAGACTTATGGACACAATACGGAAGAATGTAGACACTTGCACGACGCTATCGAGAAGTTGATCAGGCAGAAGAAATTGCAAGAATTTGTGAAGGATCCACAAGAAGGAGGACAGGGAACGTCGAACCCAGGTCGTGCACCAGCTCCACGTCATCCTGAGGAGCCTGCCCGGACCGTTGGTAGGCTGGTCATAAATACAATTATCGGCGGGCCTCACCCCGCGGATAAGAATTGGCAGGAGATGGAGCGATATGCAAGTTCCTTGAAGCATGCAGATTTTGAGTGTTGTTCGAACATGGAGGACGGAGCCCCTGCTAAGCAACAGCGCGTAATGACAGACGATATTGTGTTCAGAAGCAGAGACGCTGATCAGGTAGAGGCTCCGACCATCGACCCCATGGTCATATCTGCAACGTTCGGATCAGCATACGTAAAAAGAATTCTGATTGATTCTGGAAGTTCAGTCAACATCATCTTCAAGAAGGCCAACGATCAAATGAAGCTAGAAACAAAAGACTTGAAACCATCCAAAGCTCGTATCCACGGCTTTAACGGCGCTGCAACTGATGCAGTGGGATATGTCGAGTTACCAGTTGAACTGGGACAAGGCGAGCGTCGGAGAGTGCGAATTCTACCCTTTGTAGTTTTGGATGTGGGCTCTTCATATAACGTTTTCTTGGGCCGGCCGGCCCTGGCGGAGTTTAGGGCAGCGTTAGCCCCATGGTGTTTAACTTTGAAGTTCCCGACTGACAAGGGAGTAGGCATTGTTCACGGCGACCAAGCAGCTGGTCGTTCCTGTTATGTGGCCGAGCTCCGAGAGGCCCACCGGAGGGAGAAGGGAAAGGTTGCGGATAATCCCGTCCGCATCCTCAATGCGGATAATTGATAAGTAATGCCCGAGCCCTGGCTCGGGCATAGTTCTCGGATCTACGGAAGTATAGATCCGAGAGACGACGATGAGAAACCCAGGGAAGAGAAGGCGGCACCGGCTGAATTAACAATTGACATTTCAGTTAGCCGTGATGACCCTTCGCGAATACTGAAGATCGGATCACAACTAGGCCCCGCAATGACTGAAGACCTTAGCGACTTCCTCCGGGCGAACCTTGATGGTTTTGCCTGGACGCATTCTGATATGTGTGGGATTTCTCCCGCCATCACGAGTCATATGTTGAACATAGACCCGAAATACGTCCCAGTCAAGCAAAAAAGGAGAGGAATGGATCCGGAGAGGTCCGCCGCTCTTGGAGAGGAGGTGGACAAACTCAAATCAAATGGGTTCGTCCGCGACGCCCTCTACCCGGAATGGGTCTCCAACCCCGTGCTAGTAAAGAAGGCGAATGGGAAATGGAGGACTTGCGTAGATTATTCCGACTTGAACAAAGCATGCCCTAAGGACAGTTTCCCGTTGCCTAGGATCGATCAGTTGGTCAATTCCACCGCAGGACACGAGTTACTGTCATTCATGGATGCGTACTCAGGATACAACCAAATCCCAATGCATATTCCGGACCAAGAACACACCAGCTTCGTTACAAATGTCGGGCTGTATTGCTATGTAGTGATGCCCTTTGGATTGAAGAATGCTGGAGCAACTTACCAACGTCTGGTGAATCGAATGTTCAAGGACCAGCTGGGTAAGACCATGGAAGTCTATGTGGATGACATGCTCGTGAAGTCACGATGGTCAAACGACCACATTCAAGACTTGGCTGAAATGTTCGACATACTCAGGTTTTATGGCATGAAGATCAACCCGTTGAAGTGTTCTTTCGGCGTCGCATCAAGGAAGTTTTTGGGATTCATCGTCAACGCTAGTGGAATCGAAGCCAACCCAGAAAAGATCCAAGCTATTCGAGATGTACAAGCGCCCAGGACTATAAAGCAGGTACAGAGCCTGAACGGAAAAGTAGCTGCGCTGAGTCGATTTATATCCAAGGCAACTGACAAGTGCATCCCGTTCTTTGACATAATAAAGAAAGGAAAGAGAAATTTTGAATGGACGTCTAGCTGTGAGGAAGCATTCTGGAATCTGGTAAGGCATCTGGAGAGCCCACCAATGCTATCTAAACCAGTTGACCATGAGATGTTGTACGTTTACTTGGCTATATCCCCTCATGCGATAAGCGCAGCTTTGGTTCGTGAGGAGGATCGAGTCCAGAAGCCGGTGTATTATGTTAGCAAGCGTTTAACGGGGGCAGAGAGGAATTACCCTAAAATCGAGAAATTGGCTTATTGCTTGGTGATTGCATCACGCAAGCTGCGCCCATACTTTCAAGCGCATTCAATCGGTGTTTATTCCGATCAACCCCTGAGGCAGGTACTCCAACGGCCGGAAACTTCTGGAAGATTGCTAAGATGGAACATCGAGTTGAGCCAATTCGATATCGCGTACTTACCACGGAGAGCCATCCGAGGGCAAGCGTTAGCAGACTTCATCGCTGAATTTACCATACCCATCAAACCGGACGATCACGACATCATTCCCCCCGTTCGATGGAAATTATACACTGACGGTGCATCAAACGACCGTTGCTCCGGCGCGGGCGTAGTTCTTGTAACTCCGGAAAACCGATCGATCTGTTATGCCCTGAAGCTCGATTTCCCGGCTACAAATAACGAAGCCGAATATGAAGCACTGATCGCTGGCTTGAAGCTCATCAGGGAACTCGGGATCGAATCAGTCGAAATCTTTTGTGACTCGCAGTTGGTGGTTTACCAAGTACGGGGAGACTACCAAGCAAAGGGACGAAAGCTTGCTCCGTACCTCATTCAGGTCCAAGAACTACTATCAAATCTTGAGCGTTATGACATCTCACATATCCCGCGCGAACAGAACAAAGAAGCCGACTTATTGGCTAAGTTCGCGAGTACCGACGATGCGCAACAAATGGGATTGTATCCCGTCGAAGTCTTACATGCCCCGAGCATAGACGAAATGAAAGTCGATCGCATGATGGGAACAGAAATCGAGAAGGAATCGTGGATAACCCCATTCAAACTGTACCTGACGACCGGGGCTTTACCAGGAAAAAGAAGCGAAAGACGGCAGGTCCTTCGAAAGGCCGCGCGATACGTAATGCAGGATGGGTCCATGTATCGAAAAGGATTCTCGGTCCCATTATTGCGGTGCATCGCTCATGATGAAACAAAGCGAGTCTTGAGAGAAGTTCACGAAGGGGAATGCGGCAACCATACTGGGGGGCAAACGCTAGCAAAGAAGATCCTCCGCTATGGATATTACTGGCCCACCGTAAACCGGGATGCCGCGGACTACGCAAGAAAATGCGACAAGTGTCAAAGATATGCAAAAATCCCGAGGGCTCCATCAACGGAACTCACACAAATAATCAGTCCCTGGCCATTTGCGATCTGGGGAATCGACATAATCGGCTCTTTGCCTTTATCTAAAGGTGGTGCGAAATATGCAATAGTTGCAGTTGACTATTTCACGAAATGGGCTGAGGCAGAACCTTTGGCCACTATCACCTCTAAGAAGGTCATTAACTTCGTTGTACGAAACATTATATGCCGCTTTGGCCTTCCACGCACCATCATTACAGACAACGGAACGCAATTCGAAAGTAGAGAGTTCAAAGAGTTCTGTTTAAAGTACGTCATCGAGAAAAAGTTCGCCGCCGTTGCACACCCAAAAGCTAACGGACAAGTCGAGGCCGTTATCAAAATAATCAAGTCCATACTAAAGAAGCGTCTGGAGAAGGTTGGAGGCAAGTGGGTAGATGAACTCCCGACAGCATTATGGGCGTATAGAACTACCCACAAGTCCGCGACCGGCCACACTCCGTTCGCCTTGGCATACGGCTCTGAAGCCGTTATACCTGTGGAACTTGAAGTTCCATCGCACCGAGTGACATACTATGATCTCAAGACGAACCAAAACCTCATGCTGGAATCACTGGACTGCATCGACGAAAAGCATGAAGAAGCTGAATTAAGGGCGGCGGCGCACAGACATCGAGTCAAGCGTTACTACGACGGCAGAGTCCGCCCAAGAATCTTTGATGTGGGTGATCTCGTTCTGAAACGAGTCTTCCCGGTACCATCACGCATGAATCCCAACTGGGAAGGTCCATACGCCATTGAACGGAAGCTTGGAGAAGGAACATTCAAGCTAGCGACCGTTGATGGCGCGACACTCCCCCGAGCATGGAACAGTGAACATTTGCGGCACTATTACATTTAGCATGTTTTCCTTTCTTGTTGTAGGCACTGTTATTTCCTGCATGTTTCCATTCAATAATGACTTAGTTTCCTTGTGAAAGTTGTAATCAAGCAATTTAGTTGATTTTCGTTAATAAAGGCTTGAAGCCACATTTTCTATGAAGTTCCTATATCTCTTAATTGGATGATAAATTACATTATCATTCACGACATGCAGACTCATACGAACGATTTCAAATCTCCGAATCCCCAGAGTGCGGAGCGGAGTACTCTAAGTCCCCAGAGCGCGGACTAGAGTATAAACGATTTCAAATCTCCGAATCCCCAGAGTGCGGAGCGGAGTACTCTAAGTCCCCAGAGCGCAGACTAGAGTATAAACGATTTCAAATCTCCGAATCCCCAGAGTGCGGAGCGGAGTACTCTAAGTCCCCAGAGCGCGGACTAGACTATAAACGATTTCCAATCTCCGAATCCCCAGAGTGCGGAGCGGAGTACTCTAAGTCCCCAGAGCGCGGACTAGAGTATAAACGATTTCAAATCTCCGAATCCCCAGAATGCGGAGCGGAGTACTCTAAGTCCCCAGAGCGCGGACTAGAGTATAAATGATTTCCAATCTCCGAATCCCCAGAGTGCGGAGCGGAGTACTCTAAGTCCCCAGAGCGCGGACTAGAGTATAAACGATTTCCAATCTCTGAATCCCCAGAGTGCGGAGCGGAGTACTCTAAGTCCCCAGAGCGCGGACTAGAGTATAAACGATTTCAAATCTTCGAATCCCCAGAATGCGGAGCGGAGTACTCTAAGTCCCCAGAGCGCAGACTAGAGTATAAACGATTTCCAATCTCCGAATCCCCAGAGTGCGGAGCGGAGTACTCTAAGTCCCCAGAGCGCGGACTAGAGTATAAACGATTTCAAATCTCCGAATCCCCAAAGTGCGGAGCAGAATACTCTAAGTCCCCAGAGCGCGGACTAGAGTATAAACGATTTCAAATCTCCGAATCCCCAGAGTGCGGAGCGGAGTACTCTAAGTCCCCAGAGCGCGGACTAGAGTATAAACGATTTCCAATCTCCGAATCCCTAAAGTGCGAAGCGGAGTACTCTAAGTCCCCAGAGCGTGGACTAGAGTATAAACGATTTCCAATCTCCGAATCCCCAGAGTGCGGAGCGGAGTACTCTAAGTCCCCAGAGCGTGGACTAGAGTATAAACGATTTCAAATCTCCGAATCCCCAGAATGCGGAGTGGAGTACTCTAAGTCCCCAGAGCGCGGACTAGAGTATAAACGATTTCCAATCTCCGAATCCCCAGAGTGCGGAGCGGAGTACTCTAAGTCCCCAGAGCGTGGACTAGAGTATAAATGATTTCAAATCTCCGAATCCCCAGAGTGCGGAGCGGAATACTCTAAGTCCTCAGAGCGCGGACTAGAGTATAAACGATTTCAAATCTCTGAATCCCCAGAGTGCGGAGCGGAGTACTCTAAGTCCCCAGAGCGCGGACTAGAGTATAAACGATTTCCAATCTCCGAATCCCCAGAGTGCGGAGCGGAGTACTCTAAGTCCCCAGAGCGCGGACTAGAGTATAAACGATTTCCAATCTCTGAATCCCCAGAGTATGGAGCGGAGTACTCTAAGTCCCCAGTGCGCGGACTAGAGTATAAACTATTTCAAATCTCCGAATCCCCAGAGTGCGGAGCGGAGTACTCTAAGTCCCCAGAGCGCGGACTAGAGTATAAACGATTTCAAATCTCCGAATCCCCAGAGTGCGGAGCGGAGTACTCTAAGTCCCCAGAGCGCGGACTAGAGTATAAACGATTTCCAATCTCCGAATCCCCAGAGTGCGGAACGGAGAACTCTAAGTCCCCAGAGCGCGGACTAGAGTATGAACAGTCTCAAGTCCTCGGAGCACAGTGTCAGCAAACCAAATAAAGACAAGAGAATCATCCAAACAAAAAGAAACTAAAATTTTATTCGATAAGTCCAAAATGGGGATACACGATCACTCCTACAAAATTCAGGCCTATACAAACTACGAGTTGCGGAAGATAAAAACAATTACAAAACCTAAGCAGGAAACTTGTTGAGCAAGTGCATCGATTATTTCTTCGACTTCTTCTTCTTGTCTTCCTTTGGTGTTTCCGACGACTCCTCTCCCTCACGCTTTCTCTTGGACTTTTTGCTTGCTAGAGAAACGGAGTCAGGAGTAGGGGACGGAACATCTAGTGGTCTGGACCTGCCCGGGAGAATGATTTTCAAAGGTCTGTTACGCAGGTCAGTGAGTTCCAGTATTTCAGATTCAACTTTGACTTTGACCTTTTTCTTCTCCTCGTCGGCGAGACGGTCCTTCATGCTCATCTCTGAAGTATGCTCAGAGGCGCCAGTGATTTTAATTTCATCGCTTCCTTCGGCAGGAGACGAAGTATCAAGTTTGTCATCATCAAGCGCCCCGATCACTTGAGCGTCTGGACCGGGAGTTACTCCTGCGTGAGCAACGTCGCTTGTTTTCTCTGCTTCCTCCTTGGCGTCATCGCTCCTTGGAGTTGGCTCGGCGTCAGAACGACCTACATGAAAATATAAGAAATGGGCATTAGAACGAATAACCATTGCTGAAAAATGATGGGATCTCTTCGACTTCTAGAGAAAGAAGAATTTCCTACCAGGATCCGGTTGGCTATCGGTGGCGCGCAGGGTTTCACCCTCCAGGATAGGTGACAGCACATGAACGCCAAGCCCGG
Organism: Allium fistulosum; assembly: GCA_030737815.1. Lineage (NCBI taxonomy): Eukaryota > Viridiplantae > Streptophyta > Magnoliopsida > Asparagales > Amaryllidaceae > Allium > Allium fistulosum. Next base: position 59,689,357 of record CM060906.1, read on the forward strand.
GATCTTCGGGATCATAACTGGCATGCTGCTCGAAGGGATCAAGCGTCGACCGACCGTCCGATTGAGCAACATAAGGAGCGGCGATGTGAGGAGTAGTAGTGTCGGCCTTTGACGGGCCGGCTTCGTCGTTCTTCTCTTTCGAAGGGGAAGAGCCTTTGCCATAAAGAGCCAATGCTGCGGATAAATCCGATGGCTCATTCGCCCTCAGGAACTCCTTCACTAATGCATCCTAGTCGACCTCTTCGGAGCCTGACTCGACTTTCCTGATCTTTATCAGAGTTTTCCATGCCTCAGCCAGGGATTCGAGGTAGCCGTCGCCCAAGAATGTTAAGTCACGGTGCATAAGGACGCGGGCTCCGTACTCGGCGATCAACGGGTCAAACATACTTTTGACCTCTTCCCTGCCGGCCTCTGCGGCCGCCTCAAGGCGAGAATCAAGCTCTTCCACAGCCATTCTTTTGCCCTCCTCACGGGCCTCATCCTTCATTTTCTCGACCCCGGCAAGTTCATCGTCGAGCTTTGTCTTCAAGAGTCGGGTAGCAACAATCTCATCACAATATCGCTGTGATTCTTCCTGAGCAGCTATTTTGTCTTCTTTCTCCTTGGAGAGTAGTTCTTTCAGCTCTTTGACTTGAGTAGCGAGCGCGTCCCTTTCTTTTTGGACAGAGTCTTTTTCTAGGGCAAGGGCGCCGCTGCGCTGGACTGCTTCGTCAAGCTCCTTTTTGTGAGCCACCTCTAAGCGAGTAACTGCCTCAGCAGTATCTTTTGCACCTTGTTTAGCGGCTTCTAGCTTTGACTTATACAAAGCGAGCTCTTCGTCTTGGAGTTTGATGATTTTCTTATCGCTGTCAGCCTCCAGATTCAGACGGTCAATCTCGTGTTGACGCTCGACAGATACTTCCGAGATCTTCTCCACCAAGTGCACGAATGCGTCATGTTGAACATAGACGTCATTGTTGCAGGCAATGGCACTTTGCTTCACGTGCCCAGGAATGTGATGGATGGCTGGGAGGAATTTCAAGCCGTCAAAACAGATTTTCGGAAACTTGGCCTTAAGGTCGACCATCTTTTCCGCAACAGTTGGGTCCACGGCAGGAGTAGGAGGAGGAGGCCTTGAGAATTCCGTTCTTTTACATTGCTCTTGAACTTGCCTCGTACTCGATGAACTGGAATGTTGTTCTCGAGCAGCATCAGACTGATAACCCTTCTGCAAAGACTTCTCTTTATCCGGCTCAGTTGGAGGAGGAAGATCGCGGGACTGGGAAGATTGAGAGTGTGCTTTCTTGCGGTGAGACGACTCGCGAGGACGATTGTCCCTATCTTCATAATCACCTCGGTCCCTGCGTCTGCCTGAACCGGAATCCCGTCCGGAGTGATGGAATATAGAAGACCCCTGAAGGCGATCAAGTCCGTGAGAGCGGCCCATATCACCTGCAAAGAATGGAGATAACAACGAGTTAAGGAGAATTCACGAATTAAAAAGACTTGAAGTATATTATGGAATGCGCATGTGCGTGTGTGTCCTAGTGTTCCCCTCGACGGACCCGTTCGTTTATCTTTGCTAATCGGAGTATTGTCTCCTTGAGCCGGGAGTTGAACTCCTGCGTTGCCCCTCGCGGGCGAAGAGAATTTGAGGGTTTCAGGATCATCGAACCCGTAATTAAGCAAATCATCGGGAATTGACAGGTTTGACAGACCCTTCAAGGAACTTTCAAGATGCTGTGAAGAAGCCTCTTTCTCAGGCGGTATAAGCGTGACTTTTGAAGTACCACCAACTTTATCCTTCTGAACTTTATACTTTAACTTCTTCTTTCCCTTCGAAGGGGAGGACGACGTCTCGATGTCGTGGACTTCAACTGCTGGATTCTGAGCAGGACCCGCATTCTCACCCTGAGTTTCAGGAGCATCATCCTCTTTGCGCTCGCTTTCTTCGTGCGTATCGGGAGCGTGGCGCGACGACGATCCGGCAAGTTTTTTCCCTTTACCGGACGGAGGTTTGGGAATGGTAACACCTTCCGGAAGGCTGATCCGACGACCAGGAGCTAGCAAGCCGAACCCCGACAGCGATTCATTTGAAATGATAACTCGGATGTCTCGATCCTCGGCAGGAAGGGCCCTAATGGCTTCAACAGCCTCAGAATATCCTCGGCCTTCCGGACGCGGGTTGATACTTGAAAAGATAAAATGAAGAGTTAGGAAAGGCATGACTCCGGTTAAATATGAATAATAACTCGGCAGAGAGACTTACTGCCTTCAACCCATCTCCTAGCAAAACCAGACGGGCAGCGCACATAGAACCATTCCTGTTTGTACAGGGCGAATTTGCTGCATGCCCCTGTCAGGATCTGGCATTTGTGGTATGGCTCGAGGAACATAAAAGAAGGACTGTCTTTCCGTCTCTTGAACATATAAATGTATCTGATATCACCGGGGGTTGGAGGTCTGGAGAAGACAACCATGAAAAGTAAATAAGTCCCATATAGGAATGCATGGCCATTCGGGTGGAGCTGCGACGGAGCTATGTCTATATACTGCAGCACATCCCGGAGAAATAAATTGAATGGAGGCACGCTGCCCATCCAACACATGAACTTGTTGCAGGCGGTGTACCCGACTGGGGGCAAATGAGGGTGGTCGTGTCTCGAAGGAACTAACACTTCGGCAAAAGGAATCCCGTGAATGGAGCATATCCGTCGCAGAGCAGCTTCGTTGATCTTCGAGGCTTGAGAATCGATTGGATTGTCTAGTAAGATGGTTGACTCCAGAGCATCAGGCGCCAAGTTATGAGCGGGAGAGGTTGACGGGTTAGAAGTATCTGCGGCTCCCTGCCTCGATGACGGCCCAGGCCTGTCGGATATGGTAGCGGAGCTAGATTTTCTCGACATCCCAAATAAATAACTAAGTGCTTGAGAGAACTATACTTAAAAAACGTTGAACGTTAGAATTAGCAACACGAGTTTTCCCCCCACGTGGTGTGTAAACTAGTGCAGGCAATTGTGTACAAACGATAAGAATCTAAAGGTTTTTTAAAGATATAATAATCAGCTTCGAATCATCTCCTTCGAAGACCGTCATCGCTGACCGTCTCAAAAAGCTTGCCTTGAGGCGATTACAGTTCCAGATTCAGAAAGCATATGTTCTATAAAGTGACCGGCCTAAGTGTAGTCTGACATTTATACTGTTCGGCATTTAAGTAATGATCGGCAATTGTATTGTTCGTCCTAAGTATAGGTCATCATGTATGTTTGCTCGGCATGTCGAGCGTTCGGCTAAAGGTCTCGTTCGGTTAGGACATTGTCCTGTTAAGAGTTCTGTTCGGCATTTAAGATTGTTCGTCCTAAGTATAGTGTTCGGCTGTGTTTTGCTCGGACTAAAGAGTGTTCGGCAATTGTATTGTTCGGCTGAATTCAATGATCGGCATGTCAATTGTTCGGCTTGGGTTATTGTTCGGCTAAGTCATTGCTCTACATTTTAGTAATTGTTCAGCATTGATACCGTTCGGCATTCAAGACTGTTCGGTTTGGGTTATCGTTCGGCTAAAAGTAGCGCTCCACCACGATTTCAACTCCACCCTACACCTTCTCCATCTACGCCGAACGACAGGGACAGATCGCCCGGCGAAGACTACGCCGTTCAGCATCCCATCTTTCTTTTCCCTCCAGTCTCGTTCGGCACGAAGGAGCTAGCCCTAACTAGACAACTCCAAACATGCGAGCCATTTGTGCTCGACGCATATTATACGATCATAGAGATGTCACGTTTTCCACGAAAACAACCTAAGTCTTGTGTTGAAGTAATCTAATCACAGAAGGATAGATACCTAGTTCGAAAGTCAAAGTTGAGGAAGGATCAATTATGTCTCAAATCTGGTAGGATGGCAAGAATTGCAAGTCTCTAAGGAATGACAGAAAAGAAGGCGTAAAAGGAAAAGAGACGGGAAGGACCTGGTTATATAGAGGGAGGTAGAAATTGAAGAGGCTATACCCGGTAGAACCGGTCAACACCGAAGGGTTCGGCATCGTAGCAGAGTGACGTTCGGCACATGAGGTACGTTCGGCTTCGAGCGTATCGTTCGGCATCTAAATCTCGTTCGTCTTGCACCTCCTTCACTAACATTCTCGAGAAGGTACCTCCGAGGTAAATCGTACCAGATTCAAAGCGCATCACGTTCGGCCACGCGATACACTTTGGGGGGCAAGTGTTTCCTGGAGATTTGACCAGGCAACTGAGTGCTCGGCATTGGCCACTACTCGGCATGAAGGACTGTTCGGCATCCAGTGGGACTCGGCATCCATAGCGTTCGGCATCCGTAGTGCTCGGCGATCAGGAGACTCGGAGTCATTTAGTGTTCGGCGACAACCAATGCTCGGCGCTAGCGTTCGGCATACAAAGGTGCTCGGCATCGAGGCTGCTCGGCATCAGGTAGCACTCGGCATCAGAGAGTGTCCGGCATCCAGGAGTGTTCGGCGAAGCATTTAGCATCCAGGAGTGTTCGGCGAAGCATTTGGCGTCAAGTAGTGTTCGGCATCGACTAGCACTCGGCTACAGGAGTACTCGGCATCCCAAGGTACTCGGCGTCAAGTAGTGTTCGGCATCAACTGACACTCGGCTACAAGAGCGTTCGGCATCCCATGGCACTCGGCATCCAAAGGTACTCGGCGTAGTACTCGGCAACGAGAGCGCTCGGCATTCAGAAGGCATTCAGTATGCACAACTTCACAAGGACCGTTCGGCATGGAAAGCATCGTCCGGCATGGGAAGGGCTGCTCGGCATCAGAGCGTTCGGCATACCAGGATCGGCATGCAGCGACCACTGTACTGGGGCTAGAATGTTCGGCCATCCAGCCCATTTGGGAAGTCCAGCCCATATTTGCCTATAAATAGAGGGGCAGGGTCACAGTGAAAGGGATCCTTTTTTGGAGAGAAAACACCGGGGAGACTCTGCCATTTTCAAGACTCATCTTCTCTACTTAACAACTTCATTCAAGCATTTGATTCACGAATTGTATTTGTAATCAACTATAAAGAAGATCAATAAAGTTTAACCTCAAAGTGGACGTAGGCAATTACGCTGAACCACTATAAATTTGGTGTTCTTACTTTCTGTATTTAGATTAGCACTGTCTTCTCTGTTTAATTTGATTTCATCACTTATATCTCTTCACAATCTTCTTCTACGAGGTTAGTGACCAATTTTGGTGCTAACAATGGCTGTGTCTGATGATGCTTTGCTGAAGCATTTCTTTGATTGGGCTTTCAATTTCATTTTTGAGATGGTAAGAATATCTATATTGTTTCAAGCATACTGGTTAGGAGTTTGGCTGTAGAGGAATTTTATGATCAATTATTATCGGTGGTGGTAGAGTAGTGGGTTTAAGGAAGACCAAGGCAAAGTTGGTAATGTTTTTTTTTGTATTTATGAAGGAATGGATTGCTTATAAGAGGATATATCAGTAAGTATGGTTGAGGCATGTAATGTTTGGCTCTGGAAGAGGAAACAAATGTTACCATGAATTAATAATTTATTCATCTACTTTTCTGAAATGATCTTGTTGGATGACGGTACTATTCATTGCCATAAGATGTGTTGCCCTTGATATGTAAATTGTAGTTGCAATTTCTTGAAGTTGAAAACTATATCATCAAATAAACTCAACAATTTAACACTAAGTACTATTTGATAACCTTCTAAAGGTAGCAATAGTAAATCAATAGGCATTTCCAATCCTTGACATTCGAGAAGTATGTTTTGATAAATTCTAGTGCCTTCTAACTGCTCTCCACTGGCTAATAAAGCATGGAAATCGTGTGAAGTTTGAGTCGGTAGGTTTAATTTCTTTGCTAGCCTTATATGGACTGGATGACCCATGATTGTTCCATTAACTCTTATTGTATGTGCAGTTGGAATACCAGTCATTGCTTGTATGGAGATGGGCTAAGGTGAGGTCAGGGTTTTGGAATTCTAGTGGTGGGTGTTCAGGGGGTTCATGGATCGAAAAGGTATATGAGTCTCCTTCTTCCTCATTATCATAAAATCCTTTAAGTATATACACTCTTTTGTTCTTGCATTTATGTCCATGAAACCATTTCTCATTACAAGTATAGCAAAGATCTTTATTTCTTTTAATTCCAATTTCCATAAGGGTGAGCTTTCTATATTGGTTTGGTCTTTGGTCTGGTTTGTAAGGTGTATTTTGAGGGAAATTTTGTGTAGGATGTTATGGATTGTTGTGGTTATTGGTTGTAGACTTTGAAATTTTGACCAACTTCTTGTATGGGTGTATTTTTCTCATACAACTTTGCCAAACTTATTTCCTCCCTAAAAAATTTTGGCTAGCCGTAAGAACTTCATACTTTATTTCATCCTTTAAGCCTCCTATGAATCTGTGTATATTGTATTATGGTTGTAATTTGTGAAGTAATTCTGCTAGTTGTTCAAATTTGTGTAAGCATTCTCTGACTGTGTGCGTTTGCTTCAGGTTTGCTAAAGCTTCAAATGGTCTTTTCATTTCAGTAGGTTCAAGTCTAGATAATATTTCATCATGAAACACTGGCCAAAGAGTTGCATGGTTTACATTTGTGAAATACTAACTATACCATTGTAAAGCTTCATCTCTCAAATGAAAAGCACATATTTAAACCCAATCATATAGTAGAATATCATGGTAAATTAATAGTCGTTCTGCTTGCTTAAGCTATGCTAAAATAGTGTTATCTCCATTGTAAGAGGGAAATTCAAGTTTAAGGGTTTTTTGGAAGTGTGTTTTTGGTGGTTGAATTTGCCTTTGTGGACCGATATATGTATTTGAGATATATTATTTATAGGTAGTTTATGGGATTGATGAGGAAAATGCTTAGGGTTTTGGAAAAACATGTTTGTGGTTCTGATTATGTGATGGAGAGGTATTATTAATGATATAAGGTTATGAATTGTTATGGCTAGAGTAAGGAGGAGTGTGTATTAGTGGAATGTTTGGTTTTAGCAAGATTCCTTATGATACGACTACTTTTCTAAAATAGGAGCCATAATGTCATCTTTGGTAAAGAGATAGCACTAGGTGGTGTCGCAACTCTTCTATTTGAAAGCACTTTTGGCTTCTGAAATCCTTCCAAAAAAAAAGGTGAGTAACAAAACTATGGAAAGTTTTTAGACATCACTAGTAGCAGAAGCCGCGGGGAAAGAGTAAGAGAAGAGGCCAGTCGGACACTACTATAAGCCAGTCGGGCACTACTAATATAAATTTAGGTGCCCGTGGTCGAGATAGGGGTGCCGAATACTTCACTCTTAATGTCATTGATTGATCGTTTTCACTTTCGAAGATAGCTGGGCTATAGGAGAGTTTCGTTCCATCCACCTTAGTCGCTGTGGTCAGGGCGACAGAGCCTGTATTAGATTAGTCCCTCCCTTGTTAGGGCTGGACTTGGTATATACGCCCCTCTCCTTTCTATACGCATAGATGAGATCAAGTTCAATAAGACCCTATACAAGTGAAATTAATAATAAAGATGAGATTAATCTTTGCTCTTGTTGCCTTTCAATCCACTAATGAACGTTTTGCCAAGCTCACTAAGTAGGGTCTAACCTAGCTTGTATAAATAACAATACCTAACCCTAGGCCAGTATATTAATTGGGTGATCCTTAAGCATAGATGTTCTAACGTTTGGGATATTAATATAAAGGGGCTATAGTATTAAGAGATTTCTGTTTGTGGTTGTTGTGGAGTGGATCTGTGTAGTGGTTGGATGTTTTTTGGATGGTCATAATTTTGAGTGCTGGTGATGTGCAGTTTGTTTGAAATCCGAGTCAATGCATTGGTGATAGAAGAGAGTTGTGTTTTGATACCTAATATATTATTTGATACTTGAGTATCGATCGAATCCTGTTTGGATTTCCACGGATCCAAATCTTAATTAGGTAGATCAACATCTTGAGCATGAGGCAATTGTTCTGAATTTTCATGATTTATTTATTCACCTTTGATTGGTTGTCCCAGGGCTGGCTCTGATACGAATTATTGAGGATCAACATGGATTTTCAAATTTGACTTTGGTGGCATGATGGTTTTGGTTAGTTGCTGGTGGAGGAAGGAGGAAGAGTGTAAAAAGCATAGACAAGAAAGTTAATAGAAAATAAGAGAATGGATCAACATCCTGGGTTGTGTGTGAAAGCACCAGCCCCGTTCTTACAAAGCAATAATATAGAAAATAAATGTAAAAAGAGCAGAAAAGTAAAGAGACAAGAAGATTTTTACAGTGGTCCGGTTGTTAACAAAGCCTACATCTACTTTATAATCTTTATTATCGACTGACTACTATTACAAGTTGATGAGATTAGAATAAGTCACAAATGCAAGAATTCATTGGAGAATCACAATGAACTCCCAAATGACTGTTGTGTGGGAGAAGAAGAGTGAAGAATAATCTCTGCAGAGTTCCAGCAGCTAGTCCAGAAGATCCTCTTTGTGTTGTAGGTAGGATTTTTATAGGGGTAGGACAGTAGTTGGGCAAATGCCAACTTGTCAGAAGCCTCTATTCAGTGCTAGAAGAAGTCCAAAAAAACTCAAGGCGACTTAAGTTAACATGATGGATCGCTAGAAATCCATGGGTGATGAATCACTAGCGATCCATGCCCTTAAGCTATTTTTGATTCTACCCATTTGGGTTGCGTTCCTTTTATCTATTTGAATGCCATGTTCAAATATAAAGTCGTTTGGAGTTTGTTTGATCATCCGTCTTCATGAATCATCTAGTCCAGAAGAATCATCCATCACTCGCTCAAAACTTAACGAAATTAGACAAAACTTTAAAGGTTAATCCGGCTCCGTATGAGTTCTTTAGGTCCGTTTTATGTTAGCTGCTTTGGTCAAAAAGCGAGCAAACATTTGCCTCCTAAAGTACGCCTTTTGAATAAAGGATGTGCTTTGCTTAAGAACAAGTTCCTATCTCCGTTCTTCGATAGTTTAGCTTTCCAGCTGCTATAGCCTTGGTAAATCGTCCAGTTCCTTTAGATTCTCTTGCCAATCACAAGTCGTTCCAAACCTATTACAGCCTAATACACTAGACTCTGCCTAAGTGTAATCTATACATCACAATCATTCTGATTTTATTTGGAGTTATTACATCACATATCTCTAATTAAATCACATGTTTCCAATTACATCACATATCTCTAATTAAATCACATGTTTCCAATTACATCACATATCTCCAATTACATCACATATCTCTAATTGTCCCATGTTCATTCGGGATTTACAACATTATTGTTTTGCTTCTCATTCAGAGTTGTCACATCATATATCAAAATTACATTATATATCAAAATCACATCATGTATTAGAATCACATCATATATCAAAATCATCTTGTGTTCTTCCAGGATTTATCAGTTTTATTCTATTTATAAGGCATTCGAATCCTTTTATTAAATCAAATCTGTTTTGAGGTTTGATCTCTCCTGATTGTTTAAGTTTAATGCACGATCTCTCCGGATCATTTAATGTTTAGTTTAATGCATGATCTCTCCAGATCATTTAATGTTTTAAGTTAAGGGGACGATCCCTCCGAATCGTTTATTTGTTAAGTTAAGGGGGATTAAATAAGCCCATCCATTTACCCTCTAGTGAGGGGACTTACTTCTTGCACTCCGGTCCCGTCTCTCTGGTCGAGACTCTATGGCGTTCAATATCGTACAAGTCCATCCACTCGCTTTTCCGACAAGGGGACTTGCACCTTGCAGTCCAGTCCCATATTGAGACTCTAAGGCAATCAATATCAGTCATCACTCTTCCATGGAAACCAATATTCAAGCACAAACCAAAGAAAATAAGCGGAAATCAAACTAGAAAAATCAAAACAAGTAGAAATCAAAACGAGTAGAAATCGAAACAAGCAGAAATCAAAACAGTTGGAAATCAAAACAGTTGGAAATCAAAACAAGTGGAAATCAATACAAGTGGAAATCAAAACAAGTGGAAATCAAAACAAGAGGAAATCAAAACAAGTAGAAATCAAAATAAGTGGAAATCAATATACGGAGAAATCAAAACAAGTAGAAATCCTAAATGTTCATCCCAGACATCCAACTCAGAGAATGCCTAGAGACTGATATGAGTCTCGTACATGCGTAAGCGGTCCGAGGTTATTGAAGGTAGAAAAAGTAGAAGGCAGAGAGTGCGGGATGAACCTGGCCCCCTTTTCCAACTGTGTGCTTATGGTTTCGACTCATGCGGTCATATATTCGTACTCTGATTTGCTGTTCTAGCTCCAACATTACCCGTTCCAGGCGATAAAGCTCATCCTAGATCCAAATCTATCGTGCCCCCAAGTCGCGTGGGCATTGTTTCAATTTGTTTTGCTCTAACTCTAGATGCTCCTACATTGGGTCCTATTGTTGATTCCAGCGTTGCCCCTACGTATATGTTGTTCTAGGTGTGGAGGTAGTATTCCAGCCTGTTCCAATCCAGCTCCAGCAGCTCTTGTTGTTATTTCTCGGAGTTTGATTAGTATTCCCTGCAGAGCTTGCTATCCCTTACTGCTCCATCCTTTAGAAGAAGCTATCCATCATCTCTTATTTCCTAGACAAGATCCCATCTTGCATCTCCTTAATTATCCTTTCCATTTCTTCTCTAATAAGATAGATGGGTTGATGAGAAATTGAGGATACCTACTGGTTGTCCCCAGGCTCTGGTTGACTTGCTACAACTCTAGATCTAGTATTAGGCCTACTCATCTTCAGATCTCGTTCAAGGTTCTCAGTGAAAGCACAAAAATATTAACCCAAAAAATTGATCAACACCTTGGATTGAGTGTGAAAGCACCAGCCCTGTTCTTACAGAGCAATAATATAGAAAATAATGTAAAAAGAGCAGAAATAGTAAAGAGAAAAGAAGATTTTTATAGTGGTACAGCTATTAACGAAGCCTAAGTCTACTTTATAAACTTTACTATCAATTGACTGCTATTACAAGTTGAATTCGGTTACAAGTTGATGAGATTAGAATAAGTGAAAAGTGCAAGAGTTCAGTGGAGAATCACAGTGAACTCCTAAATGACTGTTGTGTGGGAGAAAAAGAATGAAGAATAATATCTGTAGAGTTCCAGTGGCCAGTCCAGAAGATCCTCTTTGTGTTGCAGGTAGGATTGTATCTATATGGGTAGGAGAGCAGTTGGGCCAAGGCTGACTTGTTAGAAGCCTCTACGTAGTGCTAGGAAGAAGTCTAGAAAAAATCAAGGCGACCCAAGCTAACATAATGGATCGCTAGCGATCCATGCCCTTAAGCTATGTTTGAGTCTACCCATTTGGGTTGCCTTCCTTTCATCTATTTGAATGCCTTGTCCAAATATCAAGTCGTTTGGAGTTTGTTTGATCATCTGTATTCATGGGTCATCTAGTCCAGAAGAATCATCCTTAACTCACTCAAAACTTAACAAAATCAAACAAAACTTTGTAGCTACACTCTAGATGGTGTCTAGGACCTGCCTTAAAAATTTCAAGTGATAGGGCCCACTCTACTTGGATCACTAGCGATCCATATAGTTAGGTCGCTTACGATCCATCTAGCCTTTTCCAATCAAGCCCATTTTTGGTGAGTGCCTTCTTTTATGTCTTCTAAGTGTTCTTTCAAATTTTAAGTCAATCTGACTCCATATGAGTTCTCTACGTTAGTTTTAAGTTAACTGCTTTGTTCAAATAGCGGGTAAACAAGTAAATTCAAATTTCATTTCACACCTTCAAAAGTAATACACGATACTGTTATATAACAATCTTGCTCACTCTCACCCACTACTATATTAACAGCGGTACTTTTATATTCTCCTATTAAATAATTTTGTATATTGGCGATGTGTCTTGCCACGTCATTTCCAAGCTCTTATTAATTTGCTACTACCTTCATCATTCAAGTATTCCAACTGTTTGATTAATTGTTCTAAATGCATCCTGATTCTCCGATTCTTCTATTGCCTTGCTCGATGCATTATTCTTCCATCCAGCTCCTCATGTATTTGCTCTATCTTATACTAATGCCATATTTATACTTGTTGAATCCATTATAGGTTATGTATGTTGTGCCCCTTTAACAATTGTAAGGTGGTTATGCACGTTGGGATTGTAACAGCTTGGCCTATCAACTAAGATGAGTTGGTCAATTCAATATAAGGTTTTCAAGAACGGACCGCACTCGTGGTCTGTTCCTCACCTTACTTGACTATTATACCTATCTTTTGAAAATATACCAGTGCAGATACATGGGGACTATATCGACTACTCAAAGTATGATACCCTACAAACTATGCACAGTCAGACAAAAACAAATGAAGTGGTAAAATACTTAGAAAAATTTCACAATCGAATTTCATTTATCTACAAAATGCGGTGCATACAGCCTACGTACCCTTCTAGGCATACAAAAGGATAAAGAAAATATATCTACAAAGCTGGCTTACCAATAGGTCGGGTCAAGAAGTTTGGGCGCTCCTGGGTAAGAATAGCCGACATGGCAAACCCATCCGCCTTCATCTCTTCGATTACCATCTCCCAATCCTGGGCAAAAGTCTTGGCATTGAACTTCCTGATGGAGATCGGGAATTGAAAGTTTTTAATGATCATGACCCTTATTATATTCCTTAGTAGATTCGCCTACATGTCTACCTCTTCCTTCTTAATGGCCTCTGTATCCTCATTCATCTAACATCCAGCCATGAGCTTGTTCAAGTCCGTCCACAACTAATCGGCCTCCTTCTTAACCTTATCCAAGCTCTCCTTGAGGTCCGCCGCCATCTTCGTTACCTTATCCCATGCCTCGACCGCCTCCCTCATCGACTTCTCGACCGCCTCGGCTGCCTCTTTCGCCGCCTTGTAATACCCTAAAATTTTGTATATTGCTTAAATAATGATAATAAATAATAATAAATAAATTTGAAATTTTATTGGAGGGTGTTTTGGTAAATTTCAATAGAAAGGCAAAATGGTAATTTTTACAAATAGTTGAATTTGCCGACGGAAGTTATACTACTGCGTAGCTCTCGTTTTTCTAGTCAAGTTAGAGTATTCATTTATTTAAATCGGATGTCGTATGAGTGAGATATCATTGATTTAATGAAGTGAGTTGGATTTGTTTGCAGCAGCGAGCCAGGCTGGGCTGAATTGGGTTAGGTCTGAAAATCGAATTCAAATTAGATGTTGTTTTAGTTTTTCCCTCAAAATCCCATTTTAAAAGTATGTAAAACTTAAAAAAATTCATTCTCGTTTCTTAAACTTAACAACTTCTTCTTTCTCCTTCAATCATCAAAACAACAAAAACCATAATTCTTAACAAAAATTGAAGAGACTAGGTGCTTTGGAATTATAGCGGAGTTTTCTATCACCTGAAGTAAGAATCATAGGCTAATTTAGAGATTTGGATTTTGAAAATTCGGGACATTGGAGAAAATTGGGTCTTTCGGCTTGATTTGGAGAGTGTGGCTTCTTCGATTCTTGTATAATATTTTGAGAATGATATAAGATGGTTTAGGGTTAACATAGGATATAATCTGATGTATATTAATATGACAGTTGGGTTAGAATCTGAGTAAGGGAAAAGAATATAGTTTATTTCAAAGAATCAACCAATGCAATTTTGACATCAATTTTTTTATTGAAACTTGATATAATCCAAAATTTAATGTATGTATATATGTTAGGACCTTAGGACCTTATTAACTAGTGTGTGTGTATGATGAATGGACCTTAAAAATAATCAAAAACTAGAAGAAACAAAATATGGAAACTAAAATATACAAAATAGGAAGAAAATAAAGTAACAAAGATGTAAACCGCAACACGGTGGGTGCACACCGGTCCACCAGTGGATGACCCAGTTGCGTTATTTTAAGGCTTTTGGATGCCTAAATCACTGTGCATTATTTTAGCCCTTTGCATAGGATTCTCCAACGACTCTATGATTATGACTTAACATGTATGACTGCTATTTGGATGTGTAGTTCGATGATAGCGAAGGTATATGGGTGTTGGAATGTTTCTTTGGGAATGCTAAAAATATATTTGAATTAGATATTGAAGTATAGCTTGGTGAGGACAAGTATGGATGTAGTGTATTCAAATTTTGACAAACGGACATGTATGTAGAACCTTGACTATAATGGTGAGATATTAATGTAATATGTATGGCTTTGAGTAGCTTAGTTTGACGATGTAGTGTATATGGTTGTAGACAATGAACGGATACTTGAACCTTTTAGCGCATGAGGCGGGTCCATGATTTATGGTATCGACGAGTATTTTCCTATAGAACAACAGGGCTGGTCCAGGAGGTTTTGGTATAGACAAAATTTGACCTATAGTGCACATGGAGTGACCATGCACGAGTCCAGTTCATACTATCCTTTACCGCATGTGGCGAGGCAGGATAGTTGTTGTAGACGTGTAATCCTTTACCGCAGGTGGCAAGACCGGATTACGTAGACGTGAAATCCTTTAACGTAGGTAGCAAGATCTGATTTCATATAAGGGATCCTTTACCATAGACGTTCGGGACCAGATCAATTTCAGACAGTATACTATCATTGTGTAGCACGACATGGGTGGATCCAGAATATATTATACTTTGACTTAAATTATGTTATATCACTGACATAGTAGTATACATGTTTTATATTGGCTTTGGTCATTCGGACATATGAATGACCCACTCCTATATTTTTCCATCTATATTATTCAGGTTGATGGAGTCTGGAGACGTAATGAACCAGGAGGTGTGGATTTGTACATATTGTAAATATTAATTATATAAATGTTGTGTATAATCTATATCTTAAAATCATGATGTGATAGTGTGTCTGTGAAGCTGATTTATTTTGGATTGTACGGACTTATATTATGGTATCAGATATGTAATTAAATTTATATATTTGTGTATATGATATTTTGTGTGACCATTCACTATGAAACTTTGAGAGTTATCAGTTAGTTTAGTTTTTGTCTTATGCTCTCCGTATATCATCGCCCTAACAGATCGCCGTTTAGGGACTTCATTATGTAATTACGAGGTTCCTAAAAGCGAATTATTACATTTGGTATCAGAGAATAGGTTATGGGATTAGTAACATATTAAGGGAGCATACTTGTATACTTTAACATATATAATATAATTTATAAGAGTTGAGTTGAGTATACACACACACACACCCATATCCTATTCCAGTTTCTGACTATCTAGTTATCTGTTGAGAAGTTTCTAGGTAATCTCATTTATAGATAACCGAAGTATGAATAATTCAGAGGAAGCTAGAATAGGGACCAACGTTGGTGGAGTAAATACCAGAGTGGGCGCCAACGCCTGAGTGGATTCCCTGAGATTCTTGGTAAGAACATGCCCATTTGGTTTAGTAGGCATCTCCAAGCAACTGCTCAGATTGGTACAACTACCACCTCCACCGAACTAGTTACTACGACCGAAGTTGTGGTTATTGTTCCAGCACCTAATGTTGACTTTCCAAAACTCTACAAAGATTTTGCCAACTTAGGTGCGAAACCGTATACTGGGACAAAATCATATGCAGCAACTAAGACATGGCTAATGAACTGTAAGAGGATATTTGGTTTATTGGGATTAAGTGATGTGACTAAGAGGCAATTGGGAATTTGGCATTTATAGAAAGAAGCAGCGAATTGGTGGGAAATTGTCATGGCTAAGATAGAGCATAATACCATTACTTGGGAAATTTTTAGAAGGAAGTTTGAGACGAAATTCTTTTCTAGAGCAGAGAGCAAAATGTTGTTGGAGGAGTTTATTCAGCTTATGCAGGAGGATATGACTAAGGAGTACATGAATCGAATTAATGAGTTGGCGAAGTTTGGATTTGAGTTGATAAATATTCAGGAGAAGAAAGCTATGAAATTTGATAAGGGATTGAATTCACTATAGATGGAGTTGGCTTTGAGTTGGGTACAATTTGGAGCTACTTTTGAGAGGTTAGTTGAGGTGGCTTTATTGAATGCTGTGAGTGGAGATTTACATAAGGAACAAGTGTTGATTGGAGATCTGGTAAAGTTCATGAATGAAGGACCACAAAGTGGACATAATAAGAAGCAGGTTACTAAATGTAGAAGGTGTAGTAAGACTAGATATATAGCCAAGAATTTTAGGGTGAACCTAAAGAAGGGAATAAATGTTATCGGTGCAGTAAGATGGGACATTTGACGAGAGATTATAAGTCAAAATCGTTAGGACAACAAATCAGTCAGGACAACAGGAGCGGTTGAAGGGGATTAATGCTATAATTATGACCAGATGGGATGTTATAAAAGGGAGTGTGCTAAAAAAAGAGGGTCAGATTTTAAAGACTTATGCATTCAAAGCTGCACCCACTACCAGCATTTCACCAAGGCCCGAGAGAAAGGGAAGTCAGCTATGAAAGGTGTGTTATTACTATCTGATCTACCTGCTAGATTTTTGTTTGATGCTGGTGCATCCCATTTATTTATAGTCAATGCATTAGTCGAAAGATTAGGAATAACCCCTGAATTCGTGCATGAGATCATTACTCTGTCGAATCCTATTAGGGGATTGACACATTTGTCTACTATTGCCATGATCTTAAATTAGCCATAAATGATGTAGAGTTAAGTTTTGATGCATATGTGCTTAGCTTTGCGGGATACAAATTGATCTTGGGAATGGATTGGATGGCTCGGTATGGAGTGGTTTTAGATTGTGATAGGAGGGTTGTTTATTTAAGTAGTCATGAGAAACATGATTTGATAGATCTCTATGAGCCTGGCATTCCTATGGTGAAATCGTATTTGTATTTTTTTAGAT
The DNA here is from genome assembly GCA_030737815.1 of Allium fistulosum. Lineage (NCBI taxonomy): Eukaryota > Viridiplantae > Streptophyta > Magnoliopsida > Asparagales > Amaryllidaceae > Allium > Allium fistulosum. Next base: position 59,706,178 of record CM060906.1, read on the forward strand.
CTATCGCATGATGAGTTGACATTTATCCCTGTAGTTAAAGATTTTCTAGACGTATTCGCTGAGGTTTTCGAATTTTTTCCCCGTAAAGAAATAGAGTTTAGTATTGACCTAGAGAAAGACGCTAGGCCTGTAATGATGCCTTTAGTACACATGGCTCCGAAAGAGAGGAGAGAATTAGATAAATAAGTTTCGAAATTGTTGTAGAAAGAATTTGTTAGGCGAAGTATTTCTATGTGGGGAGCACTTGTCGTTTTTGCTACTAAGGCAGACGGTTCCTTAATGCTTTGTGTCAATTATTTGGAATTGAATAAGCTATCAAAGGAAAACCATTATGCATTACCTGTCATTGACGACCGTTTCGATCAACTTGTCCAGGCATCAGTTTTCTCGCAGCTTGACTTTGCTAAAAGACTTCTTCCGTTGAGAGTTATTGAGGATAGCATTTCGAATACCGCTTTTGTACATAGGATGGATTACTCGAGTGGATTGTGATGCCTTTTAGGCTGACTAAGCCCTAGCTTAATTTTTTATTTGATGAGTAGGGTTTTCTAAAAGTAGTTGGATAAATTCAAAGTTGTGCTTGTTGATGATATCCTAGTATTTTCTAAAGATGAGAAGGAGCATGAGTTGCACTTGAAAGAAGTACTGGATGTACTAAGGAGGAATCAGTTAAGGGCTAAATTTTCAAAGCACCATTTTAGATGAGTTAGGTCCCATTTCTAGGACATGTTTTATATGGAAATGGGTTGGCGGTGGACCCAGGAAAGGTAGCAGGTGTGAAATATTGGAAAGTTCCAAATAATGCTTCAGAAGTATGTAGTTCTTACGATTAGTTAGTTTTTATCGAAAGTTTATAAAGGACTTTGCAAAGATATCTAAACCATTGATGAAGCTTACAAAAAAGAACTTGATTTATGTTTGGAGCGTGGAGTGTGAAGGGACGTCTGTCAAGTTGAAGAAGATGTTGACGAGTGCACATGTTTTAGTCATCCCTGATGGTACCAGACCATTTCCCATTTACATGGATGCTTGCGGTACTGGTCTTGGTGCTGTCTTGATGTGGGAAGGTAGGGTTGTAGCATATGCGAGTCGGCAATTGTATATGCGTGAGAAGAATTAATCGATACATGATTTGGAATTGGTCATAATTGTTTTTGCCTTGAAATCGTAGATGCACTATTTGCTAGGAGAAAGGTTCGAGCTATTTATGGACCACAAGTCGTTGAAGTATCTATTCTCGTAAAAAGACTTGAACTTACGATAGCAAAGGTGGATGTGATTCTTAGCATCTTATGATTTTGGTATTGCTTATACCGCTAGGAAGGGTAATGTTATGGCAGATGCATTGAGTAGGAAGCATGTGACATTAAGTGCTATGATGTTAAAGATGAGGCAGCTGGAGTATATTTCTGGATTTGATTTTCGACCACCAATGGATATTAAACCTATATTATTGGAAACCTTAGAGGTTAGACCTATAAGAGTGGATAAGATTGGTATGAATCAAAGTAAAGATAAATCAGCTTGAGAAAGGTGAGAAGTTGAGTCATTTGGAGCGATATACAAAAGATGGGAAATGATAATTAAAGAGGGAAGGAAGGTTATGTGACGAAGTTGAAAGAGCTAATCGATGAGGTGTTAGAGGAATGTCATCATTCGAGGATGATCATTCAACCTGTGGTGATAAAATGTACGGGGATACGAAGAGAGTTTATTATTGGCCAGGGATGAAGAGGGGTGTGGCAAGATATGTGGTGAGATGTCTCGCTTACCAAAGAGTTAAGGCGGGATAGAGAAAATCGAGTGGATTACTGATGCCTTTAGAAGTTCCAATATGGAAGTGGGAACTTGTTTCGATGGATTTTATAGATGAGTTGCCAAGGAGTAGAAGAGGTAATGAGAATATTTAGGTAGTGGTGGATCGATTGACGAAGAATGCACATTTCATTCCTATAAAGAGTACGAGGATGGTAGCATCTTTAGCTACATTATATGCTAAGGAAGTGGTGAGATTGCATGGTATATCGGTGAATATTGTGAGTAGCCGGAACTCACTCTTCACAAGTGAGTTCTGGAGGAGTCTACATGATATTTTGGGTACATAATTGAGTTTGAGCATGACATATCATCCGCGGACGGATGGACGGACGGACAGGGTAATGGGGTGTTAAAAGATTTATTGAGGGCGTGTATTATGGATTTTGAAGGTGGTTGGGAAGATCATTTTCCACTAGTGGAATTCACATATAATAACAATTATTAGGCTACTATTGGAATGGCACCATTCGAAGCACTATCGAAGGCCGTGTAAACCACATTCATGTTGGTGGGAGTCGACGGATAAGGTGATATTTGGACCACAGATGATAAGGCACACATCAAAGAAATTAGAGTTTATAAGAAAAAGGAAGAAGGTAGCACAAGATAGACATAAATCATATGCCGATAAACGAAGAAAAGAGTTGGAATTCAAAGTCGGTGATCTTGTATTCATGAAAGTATCACCTCTTAAGCATGTGATGAGGTTTGGAAGCTCAGGAAAGTTGATACCGAGGTTTGTTGGATCATTTAAAGTGTTAGAGCATATTGGAGGATTAGCTTATAGAGTCGTGTTACCAAAAAAGATGGATGGAGTTCATGATGTATTCCACTAATATTTGTGAAAATGAGTACATGATTCAGCTACAGTAATAGAGCCTGGTTAGTTAGAAGATGTAGAGTTAGAAGCTAAAGAGAGTTCATGTAAAGGGCCTAGACAGATAACAAAGCAGGGAGTTCAAAGACAGAGGAATAAAGTGATTGGATCGGTGAATGCGCAATGGTAAAAAATCGGGCGGTGAGTACATGTAGCTTGAGGAGAAAATATAGGCTTCTCATCCTGAACTCTTTAACTGTATGTTCTTTGGGTTGGTATGATTTGTTAGAAAATAGGTTTTAGTTGCTTAGATTGGATGCTAGGCTTGTTTGTGATATTTATTGGATGTTATGCTATGTACTACCTCTTATACTACTAAAGTTGGATTCATATAGACGTGCCAGTTTGTATACTAGGGTTGTTGTGCATCATGCCTACTATGTCGTACTCTTGTATTGATTGACCCTAAGATTGTACAGTTAATCTTTGCTTTGGGAAAACCTATCATTTTACTTCAAAAAAAGAGATAACGCTCAAGCATATGTATAAATTTTAGCTTTTAAGGCATAGGGATAGTGACCCCTAATTTCGCAACAACCCTTCTCTATCCTCCGCTTGCTAAAAATTATTTTTCCCAAAATCCTAATGTTTTTGGGATTCGAGCATTCTTTATTTCTAGTTACTAACTTAATTTCCTAATTTATTTTATAAACTTCCAGCCTTACATACATTTTATTGCTAGTTAAGTGTCCTTATGAGATTTTCTTATTTATATTGTTTTCCAATATATATAACGGTCAAAGCTCATCCATAAATCAACATAGTAATAATATAGGAAAATATCTCATATCATATTGTATGCTTTTTCAATATCCGAAGGGAGACAACTAGTGATTACAACCTAAATAACCTAAAACAAACAATTGCTGGAAGCTGCCCTTCAACGTCAACTTGTGTTAATGATGGTGTGTCCTTATCACTCCTTACTCAATTAAGATGGATATTTTTAGTTTGCCAATCAACTATAATCCACATGTATTAACTGACCTTCTTGGTTTCCAATAAATAAGGTCCATCCATTACTTCAATCATTACACCCCGATTATGGGATGAATTGTGCATTTTCATACAGCAGTGGGTAAGAAATATAAACTATACACATATAGAATAACTCATCGGAAAATTAGCTTGGTGGAATAACTTTTCTACCACCTATCTTGTCCTTTTTAACCTTGAGTCAACCAACATCCTTTATGTGTGTTAGCCATCTCATTACCCTCTTCTCCAATCATCCTACTATCTTATTTCACTCAAAATCTCATGATAGTATTATGAAACTTTAGTATTTACCTTATTCGATATCATTCCCCATTCCTTTAGGGGTTCTTCTTTTCACACACATATCTAATAAACATTCCTAAGTTCATACCAATATTCCTTATATTCGACGGGGACTCCTAGTTGCTACCCCCATGAGCATTCGTAGCTATTTTATTCATAGCGTTGACTTTTACCCCGTCTTATCTAGGTGGTCGTCCCTAACTACTCCATATCGAAATTTGGTCTGGTTTTTCGCATCTCTTTAAAAAAATAAAACTTTACGGTCATGAACTACTTAATCTAAAACTTTTATCCTTGAAAATATAAACTTTCAAACCTTTTTCAAAAATTACTTGGTTTCAAAAAGGAGCCATGCAAAATTTCCCATTCTAACCAATTTTCCTATTTCAAAGACTTTTTACAATAGAGATTAACTCAAAACATTTATTTGTGTTCAAAAACTCAATTGCAATAGAAAATCATTTTTATTCAAAAACATTTTCTACAACTTTAAATAATGAAAACTTGAGTAGACAAGGATAACTTCCATCCTATTATTTTCTTACTATTAATGTTACTTCCCTTTCAACCTTAGCAGAGATTCTAGTAGTACAAAAGGGGGACTTTTAAAATATATGCGCGATTATTGCACATATTATGGAAATTATCCATTTTCCTTCACTTTGCCTCTAACTTCCTACATCGTTTCTAACTAGATTACTAACCCAAATTCCAAATGCTTATTCAAATTTCCTAATATTGCCAGTATTAAAATTTCTCCTACCTAAATTGCCTTCAAGTGGCTTCTCCTTACATAGCTTTTTTCCTCTTTTGTTGTTATCCTCATTGACTTATTACAGTGAGTTTGCCTACTGTTTTAGTCATTGCATTTTTCTTCATTAACATAAAAATAGATATGTATAAATCTATTTCAATTGTTATTCTCCATATTTTCCCTATACATGAATATTCCTCCTATCTTCATTCTCGGGCATTCGTACCCTTCTAGTTTCCTTACTCCATTTCAATCAAGTACCATTTCCACTTATCGATTCCTTAGAAAGAATTTTAAAAAAGAACTTCAAAAATAAGAAAAATTATCAAGCTAAACATATTCTCTCTTTTCCATTCATTTCAAAAACAAAAAACCCTTTTACCAAAAAAATTTAAATCAGAAACTTCTGATCCACCAAATTTTAATCTAAGAATTTCCAAATTTCCTTGCCTTTTCAAAACAACAACATCTCAATAAGTTCTTTGAAAAACCCATTCAAAACGTTTCAGTGAATTTTTATAAATCTTTTTGTCAGATTCTTTCATATGGGGTCGCATCGGAAAGGGACTTTAATTGTCCTTTTATTTTGAATTTTCTTCTTTTCTCATTACTCTTAACTTCTTCTTATTAAGAGTACGTAATAAAAATCCAGCTATCCTCTTGTGGCGGTTAATGCTCACCTTCTTGCCGGAACTTGCTTAATCTTATTATACCTTACTTCCGGATATTTGCGACATATAGTTTCTTAATTTCCATCTGTTTAGATAAAATCTACGTCTTCAATCGAAAATCCATTAAAATCCACAGTCATAAGGTAGCCTAGGCCCAACAAAGGAGTCAAATACCATCAGCCTTTGGGATCCTTATATATGTTACGCTCATGCTCTTCTCGATCCACGCCTTGCGGTACGACCTACAGTCCGTGGATTAATCGAGATTGGTGAATAATTTAACTCCATTTATTGCTCTAACTCATAGTTTCCTTATCCATCTTTTCAAAATATGATCGCAACTACTTCTTAGTCGAAATTCATAGAGTTTGGCATATAATATATATATATATATGCAATTATAGGTAAAAATACATAGTGTATCCTAATTCCTATGATTTACTAACTTAAGCTCTAATATCAAATGTAACAACCTACAACTTAATGGGCCTGAATTTCGACTAAACCGAAATCCATGTCCATTAGGGTGCGGATCGTTGGTTTTGGTAATCTTAATAAACATAAGCATATCAGATAGCAATCAATATAAACTCACATTGTAACATAAAATATAATAGAACATAAATACCGACTGAGGCTATTACCTTGAATCAATAGTATTCCTTGGAAATCTAGTTGCCTTGTTAGCACCGAGCATGAATAAGAAGACTTCTTCATCCACCATTCCCATCTTGGACCAATAGTCCATCCCTCAAAAATCTATCTAGTGGATTGTAATGAGGAGAGAGTTAGAACAACATTCTGGTGACTAGAAAATTTCACACTTTACCCATAACACTAAATTATGCTGATTGATTTCAATTTAAATGTTATGTCTGTTATTTACGACTAATCCATTTAATCCTATATGCGCGTACGATATGTCCAACCTTCTCCGTGGTATAATTATGTGTGTGTGTGTATAAGCCTATATACAGATATATATATATATATATATATATTGTATATCCAAAAGAAAACCTCGGCCACTTAATACTTCTTAAATAGGGATAAGGTAGACCCAACGGTCATTTAATACCTAAACCTCAAAGTGGGCCCTCCATAATATAATCGCTAGTTAATCGGCTCTAGCTACAGAGGCCAATGATCCCTAAATATAGTTTTATAATTTAATTACCATATTACTGACGTATCTCAAAGACTCATCTAAGGGTTAACTAGTGCACCTCTGACAAACAAACAACTAACAAATTAAATAATGAGATTTTGACGTATCCCATACATATTTTACACTAGTAGGAAGCGAAATCAGTCAGGGTATAACCCAAGTCTTTGCTAACGACTACTCGAGACCGCTAATGGTCATAGCATGTATGCTAGCTTTACTACTAAACACCAGTCCAACAACATATTGAAATAGTCCGCCGATCTCCCACAGCCGAAATCCCTTTTAGACTAACTTAAGTAAGTCAAGGAAAAATACCCATCCTAGTTACTTAATACCTCTTGTTAGAAGTAAAGCGGACCCAATTTCCTTAAAAATACTGGGCCATTTAATACTTCAAATCTGAGGCAAAACCCTTGGTATATTTTTCCCTACCTATACGCAACCGCATATTCCTTTCCCATGGGTAATACGATTGGAGATGTCCCACATCAGTAGTAAGTATACACAACTATTGATAGCCTCTAGATGAAGGACATACTTTTGCTGTGTAACTCTACTGACTTCGCATCCCAACCCACCAAACCAAACCAATCATCCTAAGCCTAAATGTTGGGTTAGGCCCACTAATTCACACTTGCTCTAAATGGATAATTGAGGCTTTATACTTTGCCATTATGAAAATTATGCCGCCTTCCAATATTTAATTCCTATCTTATATGCTTATTTACTATATTCTATAAATGTCAATTGTCCGTAATAAATGGTCATTATTATTCTAATTGAACAATCTCTAGTAACATCTATTTATTTGTTCTAATTCAACCTATTATGCCTATTTCATTTCCCCTTAAATATCAAATTAAATCCTTTAACTAGTCTCATTAAACACATTTATATCTCTATTTAATTCCTGTAACTCCCTATCAACTGCACATTTATTGCCCTATTAATTTTGGAGTTACTATCTCTCCTCCATCTACACCTCCTAGTCTTAGAATTTACTACGGTATTTTTAATTAAACTCCTAAGTATAACTAATGCGAATTTCGAAGTATATTATGTTATATATATATATATATATATATATATATATTTGTCAGTAGATGCGGTTATACATATATATACGTATGTACGTACGTACATACATACATACCTATTTCTAACTATTAAATTCTTATACCAGAACAATCCTTTCGCATTTTAACTTATCAAAGCTATCCTTCCAAAAAGGATCACCATGATAACTTTCCATAAATTAACCAAAAGTTAGACCTTTGCTCCCTTTGAAATTACAAAGAATTATCTCTTTTATTTTATTGAAGTAGATACTGCAAACTACAAAGAAGAACATCCGTACTTTGCACATCTCTTTCATTTTTAGTATAATTCTTATTATTTCAAATGACACACTTTTTATACATTTATGGAATTAGACAATTTATGGAAATTATATGGAAATAGATATAATTAAATTATTCCTACAGTGCTTTAAATAAATTAAAGCATAGAAATACACATTCCAAGTCAAATTAGGGTAACCTAAATTAAAATTAACAGATTACACCCAATTATCCTAGATTTGGAATAAATCTTACAATCTTATCAACATTCCACTTTATAAAATTTAGGGACTTATTTCTAAACATCCAGATTAGGGTGTAAATGTCGTTCCTATTCTAATTACCTATCTTACAGAATATGTAGGCGATATTCCTATAAGTTCATTTAAGCCTACACCGTATCAGATCTTATATAGGCATAATAATTAATAAATTTTAGTGATATAAATTTCCATGTTATAAATAAATCACATAATTTCCCACTCACCATTCAGGCTTTCCAAATCTCCTAAATTTGAAGCATCCCTTTGATTTGACTCATTTTCCATTCTAATCCTAAAGAATATGTATAATAAAATACATACATACTATTAGAATTAGATATCTGAAAAGAGATGGGATTAAAGGGAATATAGATTTACAATTATTAAATTTACCTTTTTCGCAGTATCGATTCGCTCCTTCTCTTCTTCTCTTTTTCCTTCTCCAATTATATATATGTATTATATAATATTTTATCGTTAATAGAAATAGTGGAATAGATAAAATGGTAGAGCTTCACTACTTTGCTCGGAAAATATAAGAAGATAAGTGGGTGGCAAGGCCTGTATTTATAGACGCTCGAATCAATCATATCCGTTAAATTTAAATAATTAAATCTGGGACATTCGATTAAGAATCAACCCTAGCCGCCACCTTCAGAACCGGTTAACCGCTCTCCTATAAGAGGTCGAGTGCTAGCGGTCGACCAATCGAAGAAGGGGGTCGATCGGTGGGTCCCATGCAATTAATATTACTCCTTTTGTTCCTTTTTAATTATTTTTATTTCGAAAATTTTAAATGCTGATAACTTCTTTGTTTGAAATCCGATCGCAAAACTTCAAATAAGAAAGTTACTTAGAAAATCATCACGAACACAATGGTGTGAGTTTCGTAGCCGAATTCTAAAGTTTTCTCAAATTCCTTTTTTGATCCTTAATAATCAATTATTAATTATCTTTATTTTACGTAGTGTTATAGACTTCAAGTTTAAGGGGCCTTAAAGTTATTTTTAATCATTATAGTATAAGTTATCCACTAAAAGTTGGCACCAATTCCTCTATCTTTATATTTGTATGTCTCTTGTTTCCATGAGACCTACACGATTCTAAGTGTGGGTTCTACTAATTATTATTTAATAAATAATGAATGGAGTAGATTTTGTTGGGAACAAGAGGACAAAAATTGGGGATAGGGGAATTGGTCTCCTGAAAGTTCATATATATCTTAGTAGGAAATTTAGTGTATTGTTCCATGAAAGACATACGTTGGATGTATACAAATCTACATTTCTTCCATATATATTTAGTTCTCCAGTACCCATCGCTACCCCTTAGGGCCTTTAATAATCTTTTTTGTTGCATTTTAGACAATATTGGCCTCTAGTCTTCAAATGTTCAAGGGCGGTTCTAATGATCGTACATTGTCTTTGTACCTTACTCTCCTTATTATTTATTTTTAGGATTTGAGAAGTGTTGGTCTGCACTTATTTTTAGATGCTTATTTATGAGAAGCTGAGGAGAATTAGAGATCAACCAGTCCTATGTTAGGGGTAAAGGCTTGGTTTTATGTTTGGTGCGATTGTAATGGTATAAATTTTTGAATGCACCTTATTATAGGTGCAATCAACTGCCTAAAATATATTTAATTAATTTCATGATAGTAGTAAGGAAATAGTGCATTTGGTGTTTTGTCTTATTCATATGTTATGGGTATAATTTTCGAAAAAATGTGTAAATTGCGTATGTTATTGTAAATTTGTCGAGCTTGAGTAAATGCAGTTGAGAAGGTTAAGTCTGGAGTATTGAATTTGTTGGGCGATTATATTGGAACACAAGATGGTGACACTTTTTGTGTTTTATTTTATAATCGAATAGACGTTCCCGTGTGTACGTATGTATGTATGTATGTATGTATGTATGTATGTATGTATGTATGTATAACACTCTTTATTTAGCACTATTTTGTAGCCCTCTGATATCAGCCACAAGTTTAATTTAAATATTCATTATTTCTCTCTCCTATCACATGTATCAAATATTTAAATATAAACATGTGGAAGATATAATGAGGGTAAAAATGGTGCTAAATAAAGGGTGTTATTGACCCTAACTCATACACACACATATACACACACACAGATATATATATATATATATAACTCATGTTTCAAGCATCGTAAATGCTAATTAATTTCCACTTTACACCACTGTTGTTATTCAAATTCTCATTGATTTAATTAATCCAATATTGGAAGTTTAGCGACATTAAGGTAAGGGTGCTATATAGCGTAGAGTCGTCCTTTTATTCATTATAAATCGATCTTTGGAAGAGAGTGGTTGAAAGTGCATTTAAATTTTCAAGTATTATCATAGTAATAGGCATTGTACAACCTGATATATGAATTGTAGATCATATTTAGTAAATAGTATAAATTCAAATTGAAAGTGAAACTGTTTGTTTAGCAAATTGTATAAAGTCATGAGGCTTTACTAGTTAGACCAGAGCAATAATAGGATAGGACATATGGGTGACATGTGTATGGGCTGATATCGGGGGCCATTATGGTTTCGACGACAAAATTAAGCGCCTTACATAAATCCGGGTTTATTACCCGGTTGATGAATTTCCTAATTGCATCTTAGTGGACCTATGAAGTCTAATGGTTGTACTAGATCCAATCTAGTTAATTTAAATAAAATTATATTTTATTTAATATTCTTAATTTAATTAATCATTGTACATTAATTAATTTAATAGTTATATCTTTTGAGTATATTAATGTATAGTCATGTGTATATATAAGTGCCATGTGCAACATAGCAAGGTGTACATGGTTAATGTTTACATAAATAGTTATTAGGACTTATAACCACTATATAAGCATTGGCATTTATATATGTGTTAATTATCTCATAACATTATTATTGTATTTTTAAAATATATAAATATTAAATATCTAAAATAATTGACTAGGTCGATAAATTTTAAATTCAAATTTTTTATTTAAAATATCTAACTAAGATTTAGTAAAACATTTTAAAATTCAAAACTAGATCATGAAAATATCTTCAACTAAATAGAAATGTGCATATTTGTATAGAATCGATTATAACAGCCAAAAGTTTATATATATATATATATATAGTATTTATGTTTTTTATTTACTTAAATACATAATGTAACGACCCGTATTTTTTATAATTAAAAATATAAAATTTAATAAGATTTTGGAATTTAATATTATCAAAAATTGAAATTTTATGATTTATTAATGGAAAAAATTATTAGAATATAATTTAATAATATTGATTGAATGTTATTAACATCTGTTTTAATGAAATTCCAATCAATTATAATTGCAAAGGTTAATAAGGAATAAATTAAATGTTGTATTAAAAATAGAAATCATTTGTTGTTTAATTGAAATTGATTTTAATATAGAATATGAAATCAATTAGTTAGTAAATAAATCTATTAACCTTGTTTGTAAACAATAATTTTATTAATGTGTTTAAATTACTAAGATGCAACTATTGTGTTATTTCTCATCCTATTATTCAATCCGTTTGAAATTAATTTGGGAATCAATGAAATTCAATGTAATTAAATATTGCAGTTACTATAAAAAAGATGTTAAATGTAGAGTGATGAGAATAATAAGATGGAAACTTACGTTAAATAAATTCATAAGGTATTCGATGATTTAATAATAAGAATGTAAATCAAAATAATAAAATTTGTTGAAATTTAAAATATAATAAACGAGGACTTTATTTCTATTGTAATTTAATGTCGAAATTAATGTAATATTTAAATCTGGATTTAATATGGAAAATTGTATTTTAAAAGATTATTAATTCCTGTTTAATCAAGAGTGATGATAGAACACTTTTAATTGGTAATTTAAAAGTGATTAAAACAATTTAACAATAATTCATTTTAATTAACGTGTAAAATTTGTCTTTTTGGACACTGTCTTGGATTTCGATAAAACTAGTTTCATCGGATCCATAATAGTGAATTATTATAGGATTCAAGTTTCGTAGTGATCAGATTTATCGTTTGATCGTGCGAGCTCGAAACGCGTAGAAATAAATTACAGGAATTTAAATGAATATAAATTGATTTTAAGAGCTAACTTCTATATACAATAGAATTAGGGTTTGAAATTAGTTTCATTGAGTTTAAAAATATTGAAAAACTATATTTTGATATATGGGATGACCTATTTTTGTTTCAGGAACGAAACGGGCTTTTCGGGTCTTTGTTATCGCTTCGACCCATTCGATATGTTCCATCCATTCTTATCCATCTCTGCAGATATATATGTTGTTATAAACCCTAGCAGCTTCTATTTTATTTTCTGTATGTACAATTTCTATCCCATTTATTACTTTTCAATGGCGGATATCTCAGAACCCTAAATTACAATTCCAAATCAAATCAAAAATTCAAACTACTCAAACCCTGTCATATTATATGTCATCGTAAAGCTCACGACGAATGTAATCTGTGTCAGCAATTTGATTTTTGATTGGAGTCTCGGTTTGGCCAGAAATTGGTGAATTATTCTCGACCGTCCGTTGTAGGGTTTCGATTCAATGGTCGATTGTCGACCATTCGATGATCAGGAAGCACTATAGCGTAGAGGCAGCCAAGACAAGTGCATACATCGGCTTGGATCGTCATATCGCTGTTCGAGATCGCCATGATCTTGCCTTGAACGACGCGGTGGCGCGGAGATCTAGGAGGCGATGGAGGTGATGTCGCAGGGTCTTGGAGGGGGCGACAGACCATGAGGGAGGCGATGGTGGCGTCTGATCTTAGGGGTGGCGTGTCTAGGCGGCGGGGCAGCGACTTGAAGTTGGCAGTTGTGATGGGTTCTAGGGTTTTGTCGTTCGCTTAGGGCTGTGGAGAAGGTGATGTGTCATTTATATCTCGACCTTGTTTATTTAATTTAAATTTAAAATTTCAAACTTCTAACATGCATAATTTTTGCATACGAACTCCGATTGATGCGCGGTTTCTTCCTTTGGGTTTATATCGAAATTCTGAACAATATAAAACCAGTTTGGTTGAAATTAGAGACTGTTAGAATTTTGGACTTTAATTGGATTTTTAATCAGCTATAAATCAAAGGCAAGTGATTTAACCCACTCACGCAATACTAAATCTTCTTATGTTAGTTGAATTAATTTATGAAGTGATAAGAATTTTATTGATTGTTTTTTGGTAATTTAAATTGTAACTTAAATTTAATTTGAATTTTATATTGAATTAAACTGAATTTGAATCAATATTGAATCTAATTGCTAGTTAAATGCCTGATATTGATAACCGGTTCATTATTGTGATTTATTGGTTGAATTTGGATGATTAGATGTTTATTTATTTTTGTATATCCCTATTATCACTTTGTATATTAAGTGACAGCATATAAACTATTATTTGAATTATTACGAATAAATTAAGAAATAGGTTGAAATGATATATACCTATGACACTTTGATTTGGATTGAAATGATATATATCCATCCCTAAAATTGAAATTGAAATAACCAATCACTTGGCCATAGGGTAGAAAATTATATACGGACACCGAATTGGTTAAATTAAATGGTTTTAAAATATTGAATTTGGATTTTGGGTTAATGATATTGTTTTAAAGGAAATAAATTGTGGATTTTTATGAATTGATTTATTTCCGAACTAAACTTTGAAATGTTGAAATTGAAATTGGGTAAAAGAAAGTGTTTTAAAAGAGGGAATTTGAAAGGTGAAGTTATAATCGACATATGACTTTAATTTTGAAAATTGAATTATTTTAAAGTTTGAACCTTAAATTGAACAATGAGGTTTAATTTGATTTAAGTGTTTTAAATCGGCAAATTGAAATTGGACTTGAAATCGATATGAATTGAAATGGTTTAAAATAAGAATTGGATTGAAATTTAAATCATTGAATTGAATTGTTGAATTGAATTGTTGAATTGAATTTGAAGTTAAAAATGAATGTTTTGAAAAATTAAAGTTAATTCGAATTGAAGTTGAAATCAAGTTGATTTGAAACTAAATCGAAATTGAGTCAATTGAATTGAAAGATTTGAAATTGAGTTTTGTTGATTTGAAATTTGGACATGGGTCCAGATTTGTTGAAATGAAAGAAATAGTTTGATTTGATGTTATTTTCAAAATAAATTATTCTAATATAAACTATTTAAAATCTATTTTGTTAATACTAAAATTATCTTGATTTTCCAAACTACTTTTCTATATAAACCATTTTCAATTCCCAAACCATTTTATATCAAACTGTTTTAAATCTTTAAACTATTTAAAACTATTTAAACTATTTAAAAACTATTCAAACTATTTTCTAAAAATTCAAACTGTGCAAAGTTAGAATGTTTATATTTAAGTCATTGATTTAAATACGAATGTGGTTATAACCTAAGTTGGAATTTGAAATGATATTTTCAAGTGAAAATGACATATTTTGAGTAAATATGGGATTTTGAAATGAAGTGATATTTTGAAGTGAATATGATATTTTGATATCAAATATGAATCGTTTTCGAAATGTAAAAGAACCAACCGGTGTGAAAAATGACGTTTGGTTGTTAAAGAGACCGGGGCCTCTTATTGGCATACTCTCTGACAATATTGAAACCACTTTAACAAATGTGTACGTGGTAGATGATATCCATAATGAAGTGGTTGAATTGGAGGAGTTTGCTGGTTTTGAAGAAAGAGAACAATGATGGATGACCCCGACACTTGTGTCAATTTGAAATGACTAAAACAGGAGCCATACCCGACCAATGAGGCTAGCTACCTCTAGCAACGTATGTTCTGCGTATTACTATTGATTTTGACTTGATTGGTGCACCTTGATTTGATTATGGGATGGATGTTTGCGATGGGCCGTTATGGGTTACCACCAGTCAGGAAACGCAAAACAATAGTATCCTACCTTGGGTATCGCCTCACATGTCTTGTCATACACTTTATCCTTATTTGCGCCCACTACAATTTTGATTTAGTATGGTACCTAGAGGGGACTCACTGGCTATCAACGTTACTGGTTGTGTTACAAGACCTACACGGACTACCTGCATAAAAATGTGTTAAGGGGGATCAATGTAAAGCCTTAACGCTATTTTAATACGTTACATTACTAGTAGACACTACATATATAGCGTATTTTATTACATATAGATAGTTTAACGGATTCTTAGGAGATCGAAAATCCCGTAACATCTCTTAAGTTATTGCACTCACGTTGTACACTTGATAGGAGAT
Source organism: Allium fistulosum (assembly GCA_030737815.1). Classification (NCBI taxonomy): domain Eukaryota; kingdom Viridiplantae; phylum Streptophyta; class Magnoliopsida; order Asparagales; family Amaryllidaceae; genus Allium; species Allium fistulosum. Next base: position 59,721,650 of record CM060906.1, read on the forward strand.
GGAAAATCCCGTAAACATCTTTGAAGCTATTACACTCATATTTACTTTCCATTGATTTAACTTACATAAGCACTTTTAGTTCAAACTCGAGTGTTTTGTCTTTTCATTACGCTCGGGTCAGCCTGAGCTTTCAGTATTAAAGACATTATTTCTGGAGGATGAAGACGTAGTTGGTATATTATGTTATTAGTATTATTCCGCTGCATCATTTTGGTATGTTGTCGATTGTACTCTGATTTTGTTGTAAAAGTTGTGTAATCAAATGTATATTGTAAAACAGCTCCATGAACTATTTATTTGATTATTATATTTTATCATTCCGTTGCGAGATTCTGTGTTTTATTTCCCTTCTTTTCTCTTATTTTTCTTGTTAAATCCCATTGACAATCCTCCCTTTTGAATGGTTTGAGTTATACATGTGTGGTTTATTGTCGATTTAAACTATCCAAAAAGGCAGGTCGTTACATATAACAATGTGTTAATGTGTCTAAACAATTAATATAAATTATAAAATAAATAAGTAAGATTTTTTTTAAAAGCTAATTTTAACACACACACACACACACACACACATATATATATATATATATATATATATATTAAAATTAAAGATATACATTGTAGTTCATAGCTCCAGTGGAGTTGGCAGGGGTTCCTAGCTTCCCAACAAAGGGAGAGAGTTCGAGGCCTGGTAGCTTCACTTTAGCATCCCGTTATTCACGGAGGCACGCAATAATCTCTATCAAAGGAATAAATTCGCGGGATCAAAAATGGCTGTCGTGAGGGCCCAGGTATAAGGGGGTGTTGGAACATAGGTTTTGTTTGCTGACAAGACACAACAATTCACAAATCTACGACTATGATAACATCCACACTCATTGGCCCAATATATAGTTTGTATAGGTATATATTTTAACAAGAGTCATCAAATGTGGATATAGAGTCTAGTTTAGTGCTTTGTTAAAATCTTTCCTCAAATATATAGAGTCTAGTTTAGTGCTTTGTTAAAATCTTTCCTCAAGAATCATCATTCACATTCAAATAAACTTGCATGCATATTTTAATCAAAATCAATTTTTCAAAAAATGCATGGAGCGGGGCTCAAACCTGGGTCATTAGTTTGGAAGGCAAGTACACTAACCAAATGAGCTAGCGTAGTTTTTGTTTAACAACATAATTCAGTCGACTGAATACATTCAGTCAGTCGACTGAATCTGTGCGTTTTAACATATACGTGCATGTTTTTAAATTCAGTCGACTGAATAATCAAAGTCAGTCGACTGAATCCTGCAACTGTTGTTTTTTTATGAAAAGACACCTCTTTTCTGAATAGTTGTCTTCCTCCCCAAGGGTTGCAACCATTGTTGTTCGTAGAGATCTCTTCACCAGCAGTTGCAACTTCTTAACTACTATATATATGCATGAATTTCAAGATCAAATCACTTCACTTACTTGCTTATACTTGAATCATATTTTCTGAATTAACTACTCTCTTGATTTCATACATTCATTGCTTACATATTCATTTCCATATTATTCAAGCAATTTGAAACTTCCTAATCTTCATATGCACATAACTACACACATCATACTTGAGGAAAAGATTATAGGAAGGGTGTACTACAAGTGACAAATCCGTGTTATTAGAACACACAAGGTCAAAACAATCTTTTGTATTTGTTGAAGTCCCGTTCTACTGCTCAGGCGTGTGAAGTCCTCTTCGGCTGCTGAGGCGAAATCCTGTTCTACTGCTCAGGTCCCGATTCTGCTGCTCAAGGGTTGTATAGACCTGTTCCTTCGGGTTAAGTGAGGGTTGCTGTTTTAGTGAAATTCCAAAAGGAGTCTGGGACTGGACGTAGGACGGTGCTCCGAACCAGTATAAAAATTCCTGGTGTCACTTTACTTTACCGCTATTATTATTTTCCACACTATTTACTGTATAGCTATCATCACTATATTGTGTATTATCGTATATCCATATTACACGATCCATAGCGTACTTTCATTTGGTATCAGAGCCTGGAATTCTATCGATCGTCACAACATCATATAATAATAGCCAGAAAACGATCTAGTCAAAATACAACAATCAAAATCCCTGTCAAAGCCATTAGTGAGGACTACAAAAAGGTACTTTTTGATTTACAAATTTTAGGAAATGGTAATAATAAATTAGTTAGCATATGCGATAAAATCTCAAAACATAATTTTCTTATTTTAGAAAAGATGAAATCAATCAAATCAATCAAATTTTAGGAAAAGGTACATTCATAATTGATTTCTATCTTTGCGTTAAATAAATTGTTTCATGTGAAATTGTTGTTCAATGAGATTTAATGCATTTTGAATTAAAAGGGAGAAATTAACACATATATAAATCTTTTATAAATGTAAATATATAGCAAATATAAAATTCACCTAAAAAAATTGATGTCTTAAACTCACACCTTGATCTATTGGTCACCTAGAGCACCATCATTGCTAACAATTGATTCATCACCACTGTTTATGACTTTATCTACTATATATTAATGTAAAATGAGTTTGACAATGTGGGGTTTGGATGATGATATGGTCAGCCAATAATAGCAATTAGGTCAATAAAAGTGAAGACCAAAGAATGGGTAGAAAATTTATAGTGAGATCTTGAGAAAATATCTACACGTTTCTCCCTTAACAATTCAAATCCCAAAGCCTTCCCTTTATTTGGCTTGCCATATTACTAGGTCCTAGAAGGAAAATTAACCCAAATACCCATTAGTAATTTGTATAATTTAAGTCTAATTTAAATATATATCAATATTGTATATCAGTGTGTAAATATATAACTTTTATATACAGACCTAATTAATTACTAGCAACACCCTGAACATTTCTAAATATTATTTTATTTTACTAAATACACCTCCAATAGAAGATACAACAATAATTAATATTTCTCAAATATAAATTAATTTAAATAATCTATAATTATTATAAATCAATTAAACCAAGCGGTATTTTAGAGACCGGATAGATTAGGTTATGCAACTAATAGGTGTGAATTTAGCCAGTGATTACTAATGTTCACAAGCCACTTAGCTAGTGGTATGTCAGTTTAATTTAATTCATTGCATACAAATCTCATTAGTAAAATCCAATTTTATAGATTTAAGCGGTACCTTTTAGCAATGATTATTTACACACACTCTTTATTAACATTATATCACTTTAGGATGTAAGGAATTTGGTTAAGGTTAAAATTCCAATATTATCCATATTCAACTTGGTTATTCCATAAACAAAGTCTACGATTCGATACTCACATTTATTATTAACCGTACTGCTTTGGCCAGTGCTTTTGACTTTGTGTTGACTATAATTGACTATAATACTAACCTCATACAACGGAGGATATGAATTCTCAGTTGAATAGTGTTTCACTTTCAATGCTTCAACTTTAACCTAACTATAGTAGCTCGATGGTTTCCACGCCATGATTTAACTATAATCGAAGTGGAGTGTCTATATTGAATTTCAATAGTATTCTCAGGTTGAGGGAACTGTGTAACATTTTCACTCTTAGATTTCATATTTAACGTTAGTTGTATTGACCAACAAGAAATTCTAAAACGAGTAATTCCATGTTTATCTAACAACTACGAGTACATAACCCCTTAATACCTCCGGCAGCCATGAGTAATACACTATCAAATATTTGGAGAGCATTACACACTCTGGTCCAATGGATGTATTGATATCTTTTCTTGAGACATCTTGACCATGAATATTTATAACAATATGTCATTCTATATTATGATAATTTTATCATGACTACGACTATTTGTAATTATTTTTGAGGAAAATGAGCGATCCTTTCGAGGAAAGCACTAATATAATTTTATTTTACACCAAAATAGGAGCTACCAACAAGTCTAGCAGGTAGCAAACCCCCCTCCCTCCCAATGAAGCCCCACCAAGTTTTAAGAGGAATGAAAAATAAAATAAATTGCCAACAACAGGAAGTAAATAAAATATTTCATCTAGCACTAGACATGAAATAAGACTAAAGACCCATAAATACTAAACCATGGTGCAAAAAAAAGGAATCTTTCAAATGATAGCTAGGCAATCAAATAACCATGATAAGGCCAATAAAGACAGTCTAACCCCATAATCAAGCATTTGTAATCCAGCATAAGCTTCCACTCCACACTACTGCTACAATTGAAAAACTATAGTAAAAAGTGAGTACAACACACATGCACACACATATATATACACATACACATATATATGTATGTGTGTGTGTATTAAAAATTAAACACACACACACATATATTTGTGTGTATGGGAAGAGACAAACAAGAATGCTAGGTATAACCGTTTTAGTTATCAATCAGGAGTAAAATGTTAAAAGAGTTGTCTTTATTTAAAGTTTCTACAACGTCATTGCTTAAAGCCACGTTATGGCAACTATCTGTAATCATTACCATATACATATTATTTAAGGATTTTCTAATTAATCTACTTTAAATTAAGCACTTAATTTTCTATATCACAATATAACAAAGTATGTAATAGAAATTAAATACATTCATTACAATGAAGATTGGTTATAGAGTTAGATATATGTAATAAATTATATAATTGCCCCTATAACATATCTCTAACTCTCTCAACCTAAAATCAAATTTTTGATAAAGATTTGCATATGTCGAAGGTCTTCTTTAGTGAACAATGGTGCTAGTGGAGCAGCTGGATCTATAAGATCCATAGTCTCTTGATTTGCATCTCTCATAATAGGGATCTCAAAGATCGAAAATAATATGTAAATACTGTTAATCAATCAATATCATTCACAAAATTAGGAAGAACGACTATTCTTGGCATTAGAATCAACATATTTGATCTGCAATCTCCAAGCTTTAGTCACCTTCACGATAAGCAATGTATCAGGCAACCCTATTTTCACCATTGACATATGCGAGTGAGGATGGGAACTTTAGATCAACATGCAATCGACATTGAGAATTTTCCAGATGCGTACGTCGAGATTTTTCCAAATCAGGGAAGCGCGTAGCCTATTCTCACGGGTAGTTTGGAATTTAGGCAGTGAAGGATCGATTTGGAATTTAGGGGACTTGAGCAATTTTGTATTTGGGGTTCCAAGGAAAATAAATGGATAAGTGGTGAATGAAAATTAGAGAGGAAGTTAAGGTGGGATTTAAAATTTTATTAGAGAATGGTATGTGTTCTCTTATGTTTAGTTTTTATTGTTTGTAAAAAGTATTTTTGGGTTAGTTGGTTTGAAAAAATTACGAGAAGTGGAGGGAAAATTTAGAACTAAAATTTTGCAACTACCAAGGATTACTAAATTGATTCATTAATTATAAATAAATTACTTTTTATGAACATAAAAATTAGTTATAATTAATCATCAATAATAAATTTTTATTTTAGAATTATGGATTACAAATCATTGATTATAATAAATTATTAATTATAAATTGTTAAATACTAAGCATATATTAGTTTATATGTTATTATTTATACATTATTATTTTAGATTATTAACTATAATTATTAATTATTATTATTTAATTATAATATATTATTAATTACAAAAATAATTATTAAATATATATCATTTAGATTATTTATTAATAATCATTAATTATAATAGAATATAAATTATTAACCATATAAGCTATCACTTATGAATTATTAATCTCAAATATCAATTAAAAGTATTAAGTATTAACTATTATAATATTATAAAAATTGTAAACATATACATAAAAATTAATGTTAACTCTGCATTCTTTTAAAATGAACGTTTCCTTAACGAGTTTTAATGAACATTTCCTCAACAAGTGTCATGCGATTATTTACACCATATGAGTAAAACAATTTCTAAAAGAAGTTGTAAAATAATAATTACAACAATCAAGAGAAAATAGTTCTTAAAGAGTATAATTACAATTTACGTAAAAAATAGTTAAAACAACTTTTTTTACAAAATTTGCATAATAAACTTTGTCATAAGGTTATTCTACAAGGTTTAATATAAAAATGTCACTACGCCATAAATGGCCTACTGCAACACAAAAAAAATGTTGGCTCAGGCCCGAAAAATGTTGCCATAGGTCTATGGCAACACTTTTAGGGTGATGCAATTTTTGCCGTTGCCTTAGACCTCAAAGGCAACATTTTGACTATCTAAGGCAACATAAGTAATATTGTTGCAATAGAACCCTATTTGGGTCTATGGCAACACCCATAGGTATCTGTAGCAACATTCCAAAATGTTGCTATAGATATGAACTTTTTGAATTTGTGGGGCCCACAATGTAGAGCATATTTGATTTTTTAATAAAAATAAATATTTATTTAATAAAATGCTATTGCACAGAATTTGATATTTAAACAGTAATTTATTTAAATAAATATTTTATTTCAACATTTGAAATAGTACAAATTCCTGACTCCACTATTTTACAATTCAATGATATATAACACTAATATTCACATATACAGATATTCCTCACTACATCACTCAGTTCACTCATTACATATGCAGTTTCAATTTATACAGACACCGACATTGACAAATATATGCCGAGCCGAAGGCGAGCCGAGTGCCGAGCCGAAGGCGAGCCGAGAAGCGGGTCCGGGCGCAGCGCCGGCGGGGGTCCGGGGCACCGCAGTCCCGGTGGGCACCGCCCGATTCATCCGATTTCGGAAGATCGAGCCTTCTTTGAAACGACGTAAAATGATGCACAAATGAAGACTGAACTTAGCAAACCCCATCCTCAGCAACTTCATCACCCATCGGAACTACTGCCCATCTACCACTTACCTGAAACACTGACCACACTCCCAACCTCTTTCACAAAACACCCACTCACTGCCTCATCAAATTACATCATCAACACATAGGCAGCCTATCAAGCAAAAACAGTGAATGCATCAGGCATGTACAAGAGAAACATAGGCAGTAATATGATATACAAAGGACTTGGAGCATCAGTTCATGTTAAAGAACAAGGTTAGCATGGTACCAGTTCAGTCCAGACCAAATATATAAGGTTAGCATGACTTGGAGCACCAGTTCATGTTAACAAACTTAAGGTTAGATATATATCTAACAAACTAAATATATAAGTTGAGCGTGAATACCAAATTTGACTGTACAACAGAACTTGTATCCATCAAGAATCTGAACTCATTTGGATACATATTTTCTAAAATGAATTTTTCTCTTAGGAGCTGCAAAACATCCAAAGTTAATAAGCTAACATATTCCCAAGCTTCAAAAACTGAAGAAGAAATCATCAAAAAGCACAAATAATATTAAAACAAACAAACCAGAAGCCTTCATATGCAAAACAGATTGCTGCTGTGAAGATGCTTGAGTCTGAGATACTGAATTTGAAGATGACGCCCTTGATTTTGCTTCTAGATCTGAAACACAACATTCGTTGTCTGTTGTTAATTTCGCTTCTAGACCGAATGATGGCACTGCGAGCCACTCTAGATCTGAAACACAGCATCACCGGTCAGTGGCATCGTAATCTCAGTAGTATCCAAGCCTCTATCTCGGCAATCTTCAGCAAACTTTCCAAGCACTGAACGCAACATGAAGCAGCAGGCGACTTCATCAATCAGACTTGCAGATCCCCAAAGAAGATGAATCGCGAATTGGAACTTGATACTTGATTTATTCTAATCGTCTGAAATCATCTTCCATCTCCATGCGAATTGATTTGAGAATTATGAATTGATTCTAATCGCGAATTGGAAGTATGAATTTGCTGGATTTCGTGAATTTGCTTTTTGATTTGGGGATTTCGTGAATTTGCTGGAAGTATGAATTTGGGGATTTCGTGAATATGGTAAACTGAAAGGGGATCTGCACCAACATAAGCGGGAAAACGAAAATTTGGTAAAAAGTGCAGCGATGATCCATTTTAACAGTCGGATTAAATGTAGACCGTTGGATCGTATTCATGCGGATTGCTAATTTTATTAATTTTTTAATTTGTATACATCTATAGCAACACTATATAAAAATGTTGCATCGTGTTACACTTGTTTAGCTAGAGCAACACATTTTTATGGCTAAGGTAACACCATAAATACAATGTTGCAGTAGGACCAAATTTTTATATCTATCGCAACATTTGAGCTGGCAACACCTTGCAAAAATGTTCCAGAAGGTCATTTATGGCGTAGTGTGTTGTCATAAGTCATTTGTTTCTAGTGTTAAACACCAAATATATATGTGGATAGTGCTTGTTATTAGTATTAACACACACACACACACATGGATATATATATATATACATATATATGAAATCCAATATATATATATATATTATACATATATATATGTATGTATGTATGTATACATATATATATATGTGTGTGTGTGTGTATGTATGTACAGGGACAGGTCTATTTAAAGCTTGGGGTGGGCAGCTGCCCACCCCACAAAAAAAACGCAAAAAAAACAGAGAGAGAGAAAGAGAACGCGTCTTCAATTCTTCTTCCCCATCGCTCGCAGGCTGCAGCCAGTGACGAAGCTAGTGTATGGGCCGGGTGGGCAATTGCCCTATCCAAGATTTGGGCAACAAAATACCAACATCGATGCAAAAGAAGAAACAGCGACAAAAAGAAAAAAGGCAAAAACCCTAGCCCCGTTTGCTGCTTCGACAAAGTCTCTCAAGCGACGAAAAAAGCACGATGTCGCTTCCACGACTCCGCGCCTCTACGCCTCCGCCTTCTTGCTTCCAGGTTCAATCAATTGCTCATTTGTTTGTATTTTTGAGGTATTTTTACAAGTTTTATTTTATTTTATTTGCATAATTGTCTGAAGCCTTGAATTAAACCATGCGAATTTGATAATACACTTGACTGAAACATATAGATTTGCAAGAAATTCACTGAAAGCATATGGAATTTGAACGATTTGATAATGCACTGAAGTCTAAAGCATGCGAATATGCCTGAAGCAGCTAATTTTTTTTTACACATCCTAGCCTTGCTTGAAAGTTGAAATTGCTTGAAACAATTTTTATTTTAGTTAATTTGAATCTGAATTTAAAGGTTAGTTAATTTTAATTTAAAGTTTTGTTAGTTTTAATCTGATTTAACTTGAAGTTTAGGTAATGTTAATTTAATTTTAGTTTGAAATTTTGAGTTTAGTTAAATTAAAATTAAGCTTAGGTAATGTTAATTTAATTTTAGTTTTAATTTTAAGTTTAGTTAAATTAAAATTAGGTATCGGTGATTAGAAGGAAAAAGGTAATTAATTGCTTTATTTCAGATTATTAGTTTTATAACTAGCTCATGATGCAACCATCTATGCTTTTTTTAGTGAATGAATTTATTTTTAATGAATAAATTTTAGTTTGAATTTATTTATCCACATCCTCTTTTGATATACCTAGGCTCTGTCGCATCAAGATTTAGAAAATGTCCAAAAGGCCAACAAAAACTTTGTTTTCTTTCTACACAAAAAAATATGATGTTGGTGGAACATCATCTCCGAATCCTTCTTTGAATTTGGATTTAAATAACCAAGATCCAACAAATGAAGTGCATCATTCCACTAAAATTCAAAAGACCGAAGATACTGTGAAACATGATCCAGGATTACGTCAAGCTATATGGATGTACCATCACAAAGATCAAGATGCAATTCATCGTCGATATATCGGAATGGGTCCGTGTCAACTTGATTTGAAGAAAAATTCAAACGAAATGAAGACGGACGATGTATGCGATTTGAATGGTTTAAAGATCATAAATGGCTTGAATATTCCGAAACAACTCAAAAAGCTTATTGCTTTCCTTGTTTTCTTTTTGACAAAAATATCTCTCAGCAGCATAAGCAAGATACATGGATTTCTAGTGGATTTAATAGTTGGAAAAGAATTGGTGGAAAAGATTGTTGTCTCAAAAAACATGAAGGATGTCCAAATTCACTACATTCAAACAATGTCACGTTATTAGATTGCTTTAGCAATCCTTCACAAAGTATTGAAAAGCAATTGATTTTACAATCTGAAATTGAAATAAAAAAGAATCGATTGTGAATCATCACTTCAGTGAAAGCTATATTATGGTTAGCATGTCAAGGTTGTGCTCTTAGAGGGAATGATGAATCGGTTCATTCATTTAACCGTGGAAATTTTCTTGAACTAATTACATATTCCGCTTCACTTTCATCTGAAGTTGCAGAAGTGGTATTAGAAAATGCTCCTAGAAATGCTTCTTATGTTTCACCAAAAATTCAGAAAGATATTATGGAAACTATTGGTGATTTAGTGAGAAAAAAAATTTGCGAAGGAATTAGTGAATCCAAATTTTGCATTCTTGTAGATGAATCACGAGATGAGTCAAATACTGAGCAAATGGCAATAGTTATTAGATTTGTTGATGATGAAGGTTGCATACGTGAACGGTTCTTTGATGTTGTTGGAGTTGAAGACACCACCGCACAAACTCTAAAAAATGCTTGCTCCAATGTGCTCGATCGAAATGGTTTGCTTGTTCAAAACATGCGAGGTCAAGGTTATGATGGTGCGAGTAACATGAGAGGTGCTTGGGGTGGATTACAAGCACTATTTTTAGAGGAATGTCCATATGTATATTATGTGCATTGTTTTGCTCATCGATTACAACTTGCACTAGTTGGGGCTTCTGGTGAATTATCTGACATAGAATTATTCTTTCAAATGCTTAATTGTATTGTGAATTTAGTAAGTTCATCTGCCAAAAGAAATCAACAACTAAAGGCTGCTATAAGTAAAGAAGTTGAAGACATGATGTTGAGTGGAACGTTACAAACAGGCACGGGAGCAAATCAAAAAACCACTTTACAACGTCCAGGTTCTACTCGTTGGAGCTCACACTATTCTTCGGCATGCAGCTTGCTTAGCTTATATAAACCTGTTCATGAGGTCCTCAAAATCATAAAAAAAAGAAGGTTTGAATAGGAAAATGCGTGCTGAAGCAAGTGGTGCTTTACATGCAATGAATACTTTTCAGTTTGTCTTCATATTGCACCTGATGGTTGAAGTAATGGGAATTACCGAAATCCTTTGTCAAGCATTTCAAAAAAAATCTCAAGATATCTTAAACGTGATTCATTCACTCTCGATCACAAAGACTCTTCTTTCTAATTTGAAAAATGATGATAAATGGCAAACACTTTTGAATAGTGTGACATCCTTTTGTGCTAGCAATTTAGTTATAGTACCTGATATGAATTCTCGTTATTTGGAAGGTACTAGACGATCTTGTCAACAACGCGATGAAATAACCGTAGAACATCACTACCGTTATGATATATTAAACGAAACTATTGACACACAAATAATGGAGTTAAACACAAGATTCTCGTACACAGCAATTGGACTTTTAAGTCTGAGTTCAGTTTTAGAGCCAAAAAATAACTTTGAAGCATTAATAGTTGAAGATGTATGTTTGCTAGCAAAAAACTACTACTCTGGAGATTTTAGTGAGTTGGATATTGATTTTCAATTGAGACACCAGTTGCAACATTATGAGCAGGATGTACGCCATGATCCTCACTTTTGTAATATTGCCACACTGCCGGAGTTAAATATGGAGTTAGTTAAAACAAAAAAGGCTGAAAGATATCCCCTAGTTCATAGATTGATTTGCCTTATTTTAACTCTTCCAGTATCGACTGCAACTACTGAACGAGCACTTTCAGCTATGAAGTTAATCAAAACACCATTGCGCAATAAGATGGGTGACAATCTGCTTGGAAATCACATGATAATATACATTGAAAGTGAAATTGCTAAAAAAATTGATGTTGAGACGATTGTAGATGAATTTGATTTTCGTGAAGTTCGTAGAGCACGACTTAAGTAGGATATTTAGTAATTTATGTTTTTTTTGTTTAAGGATTTTTGTGAAAATTCTCTATGTTAATGGAATCAATCGAACTTAATTATTTTGATTATCATGAATGCGATGGAATTAATTATGTTAAAACAGTTTAGTTTTTTTATTATTTAATTTTCTTCCATTATTCGCCCGCCACGAAATAAATTCCTGGTTACGTCCCTGTGTATGTATGTATGTATATGTATATATATATGTATATATTCCCGATAACCCTATATATACATTTATAAGTGTGTATATCGCCTAAACAATAATGTAATATTTGTGTACATACCACTTTTTTATATCATTGAGTATGCAATGCTCATTAATAATACTATTATTAATAACTTTAACACTACAAAAAAATTGTTTATTTAAGACTCTTTTATTTTGTCTCTAAACAATAGATTTTGTCTCTAATTTATATTTAAGACTCACTTAAAACAAATAATATTTGTCTCTAAAAAAAGGTCTCTAAATAGCTAGAGACTACAAACATTCGTCTCTAAAATATTAAAGACCCCACTAGTGGTCTCAAATAAGTGGCTAAATTAGAAACTTGTTAGAGACAAATTTATGGGTCTCTTGTAAAATATTAGAAACTGTATTTAAGGTTTCTGATCAGTCACTAATATAGTTGTTATTATAATGCAATTGGAGCCAACAAATGGAAATTATTTTAGTTTCATCGTAGATCAACGAATAAACACAATATAACATCAAACTCAACATATAACAAGATAGTGGATAAATTTTCAGAACATGTAAAAAAAGAAATACTAATTGTCTATTGCTACAAAAAAAAGTACAAAAGATCCAAATTACAAATGTCAGAACTAAAAAAAACCATAGTTGAGTTTTATCCAGCAAACTAGACATGAAACAAATCTGAACAAAACAAACACTAGAATACAAGTATAAAAATAAAGCTATAAATTTACTTGGATCCATGCCGAAGGGGTGTCTTAACAGTCGGTCATCTTTGTGATTTGGTTTTATCTTTTGGCTCCTTGTCGTGAACGATTTAGTTTTTTTTCTTTTAAAGATAGAAGCTGCTTTCTTTTGCCACATCTCATAAATCTTATGCTTATAAATATCGTCATAAGTGTATGCCCTCTGCAAAAAAATGCAAGATAACTAAAAGTACATTTATTACTATATAGTTGGCTCCAGAACTTCTAGAATTCTCATAGTATGCAAAAAAAATTAAAAATAAAAATTTACTAAAATATTTTATAAAATAGAAGCAAATGTAAACAAGAGAGATTGATACATGTCTCTACCCAAATCAATGCTTTCTTCTTTCCTTCAATCGCCTGAAACTAGTACATAAAGTATGAAATGACTAATGGTTCTTTCTGTATCTAATATTTGTAAAAATCATAGTTGTTATAATAAAATTCCTGTCAATTTTTTTTGTTTAGAACTTATTTTTAGATAAGGTCACATGTCAAAAGAGTCAGCAATTGAGCTATTTTTCTTAATCAAGTGGTGAACATTCGTTGTATAGACGCTGATTTAAATATTTAACGGTCCCTTTTTGAAACTGAAACGAGTCATTTGTAGCGCAGTAGTTGCATGGACCATTGAACTTTATGTTTTTCAACTACATCTACATCAAGCAACTTATTGGTTGGGTTTTCCAATGTCTACATCATAACAATTTGGTTGGGTTTAGAAACTATATACACACAACTTAAAAATACAGAAAAAAATAAAGCATTGTTATTCCATAAGTTCAATTTATTTGGCTCACTCGGTGCTTCTGGAAATTAGGAACATTCTCAATCGACACATATAAGCAACCTCAAATCATTGCCCGTTACGATCTAAAATTCTAAATCGTCATTGATTTGACCCTAATAATGCACTTTGACTCTAAATCTGCATTTACGACAGAGGTAACAAGAAGTTCCAAATTTAGATTTAGGAAGGACATGACGTAACGTGAAAAAAGTTCAACAAAGAAATAAATTATACTAAAATAAAATTTGAACCAAGTATACTTAAGAATTAAAATTAATATACCAAACAGACATGACACATTTCAAATTTGAATCCTGGTCCTTTCTATATTAGGTCCCTATTCTTTAAAACGGCCCGAAGAAAAACCAAGAGAAGAAACATCAAGGTCCTTTAAAATAATATAAGACATAAGGAAAAGGTTGAAGTCCAGATTTTCACTTACCCATTTTTCTAATCTTTAGGCACAATTTAGCTATGAGCTTAGCAATGACCTTCTGAGAATCAACATAATAGTCCTGGTTATGTAATATAATAGCATACTGACGGCCCACACATTTCAAATTTGAAGCCTAGTCCTTAGAATTATTAATGATGTGTAAAGGATGTCCTACGTTTTGCATCAGGGAACGAATTCATTTACAGTTCTTTTAACACTCAAACCTAGTGTGCTGTTTGCATAACAATATTCAATAAATAGAAAATTCAACATATATCATAGACCAAGCAACAAAATTTTGTTATAATATTCTGTTGCATGTTGTTTCGGTTTTTATTTCCATACAGCACTGAAATTACTATATTTGGTATGAGAATATCATGTGAGACCAATAGGTATCCAAACAGGACTGATATTAATCAAATCAAACACAAATAGAAAATTGACATACCTTAAACTCATTAAATAACAGTAGTCTTTTAGCTTGGGAACTTTCAAAAATGCATACCACGGTTCGGCAAATCACATATCCCAAATAGATCCAACAAGACATGCAGCGGATTTTTTCTTAACTCTATGACAATCAAAAGAAATATAATCTATTCAATATACATTATTTTATTTATTTTATAATGTAAATGTAAAATTATGTAAAACTTACTGAGTTCCTTTCCATTCAAGAGGCCATATTTGCATAAGAGGATCAATTAGAATATCATATCCTCTGACTGGAATATACTCCCTTTTGTCAGCTATATTTTCTGCTCCTGCTTCATCCACCTCATGTTCTTCAATTTCTAATGCCTTGTTTATATCTTGGACACCTACTTCTGCTTCAAAAGCTTGCTCCCCTCCAACTTCCACAATATATGCTACTCTGTCCTCACAAGTAGATGAGTGATGCATTCAAGTTCTAAAATATAATACAGTTCATATTTTATGCACTAAAGCATATTAAAAAAAATAAAAATAAAATTATTGTCCCAATATTCTGAGTTGCAAATCATACAAGGGCCAAGAATGAGCTTTGTAAGCAAACTAATAAATTCAGGCATTGTTGTTAAATTGTGTAAAAGAAAGAAAGATTGCAAGTTAATTTACCAAGAATTTAAATCTCTTAACACATTAAGCTGCTCACATAAAGCATAAATCACCAGCATTTACATACTATGAGAGTTGTGTTTGAGCATAATCTATAGAAGGAACCGACAACATAAATCGTAGTAACAAGGGATCAGATTTTAGACTAAATTTATTATATCCATATACTCCTACTAGAGACATGAAATATTTGATCAATGTGGTTTGAACAAAATAAACAAGTTTCCATTTCCAAATCATTGTAACTAGTTCAAACGATTTTTAATCGTAGTTAGAGCAAGATAAATACATATAATTTGTCACAAAATAAATGAAAATATTTATCAAAAAGAAAACACGTTTTCAAAGGAGCTTAAGTTGCAGCTAGGATATCAACATGTACAAAAGAAACTCAATGATAGAAATAAAGTAAAAAATCAAAAATGATAAAAAAAAATGTTGATAAAAGGGCAAAGTAGCAAGAAAAATTGTGCCAGATACTAAAGCACAGTTTTTATCTCACTTAAAAACAAAAGCCTGAATGCACTGTCGAGCATGGCCTATTCTCCTTTGGAACCTGATGTAAGTTATTTAACTACCGTTGGATCAAAATAAATGAAATAAAAACAACTTTACAGTCAAATTTACATATTTCGAATGCCTAAGCATTCAGAAGTAGTTCGGCTCAAAATTAGATTCCAAAAATTGCATAATTCAGGACCATCTACTAAGACCGAACTGTATAAGATATCTCTTATTAATCTTTTCCAACAAAAATTAAACAAACTGTGAATTATTATGGCTTGATCGAAAATTAAATCATCATAAACTGAATAAGCACATAATTATCAAAGTAACCATCATAGATAATCAATTAAACATCTCTAACACTTTCGAATCCAATCAAGTTTAGCAGTTGTATAGCAAAACACCTATATGAACTAATTATACATTGAAATTCATACGGCTTCATAATAAGATTAGGAAAGCTAACCTTTATTTTCTTCAAATAATCTTCCTGTATAACTCGGAAGCACAAATTTAGTATCGACATTTCTTTACAGAAGAAGAGGATCTAGGGTTTCTAATTTTCTGAAGACGGATAATCACGCTGTTGGGTGATGACGTGAGAATGGAGTGGTAGTGGTACTTGCAAATGGGCCTTTCGTATATTGAGACCCACCAAAGACAGATATTTAGTCTTTTCTAAAACCATTAGAGACACAACAATTTTGTCTCTAATTAGACCTTGATTAAAAACAAAAATATTTGAGGTCTTTAACAGTGGTCTTAATTTTACCTTTTTGTTGTAGTGTAATCAAATAAAATATGATACTTTGATTTTCAAAATCAAAACTATCAAAAATATTAGATGCAATTTAATATATAACGAAGATGTTTTTCATAATAACACAACATGATCTTGTGCAAACTTTAATAAAAAGAGTTTATTTTTTAAATTTTCCTATTTACCCCAGTGTATAATGCTTCAAATACAATAATGCAATGATCGACACATGTAGGCCCATCCTAAAGACTAGGCAACCAAGACTTCCACCTAAGCAACACCGCCAATGGTGGTGGAGAGGGCAATAAAATGGGCCAGATGCTTTGAAAATTAGTTGTCTATTATAGTGGCAGGGCAACCAATTAAAGAAATGCTCTATGGTATAATGGTTTAAGGTCAATGTTATGTTCTTATCAACCAGGTTCAAGGCCTATAACTAGGGCTGTAAATTTTGTTCGACTGTCCGATGTCCGTTCGCGTCCGTGGCCGATATACGTCCGTCCGAGTTCGTTCGATTTTCATTTAGGACATGAATTAGGACAACAAAATTTGTACGAGAAAAAACCTTGTTCGACCGATGTTCGTTCGAATTCGTTCGAATTTCTTATAAGTCGGTATATCCATTATGTTCTTCAAAATATTTATGACAACTGTTTGGTTGGTTGATTAAGTAAAGATCATTAAAATGCTTTTTCTTCGGTATATATACTGATAAAAATAATATAATTGATAGACACTATATTAAAAATATAAAATATGAAGTAAATAGCAATGTTCGTCCGTGTCCGTCCGAGTCCGTGATCGAAAAACGTCCGTCCGTGTCCGTCCGATTTTATTTAGGGCATGAACTAGGACAACAAAATTTGTCCGATCATAAATCTCGTTCGGTCCGTGTCCGGTCCGATTTCATTTAGGACAGAAACTGAACACACCTCCGTCCGGTCCGGTCCGACCGATTTACACCCCTACCTATAACATGAAGTTTCTTTGCCAAATTTTTTTTCCTTCGTTTTCTTTAAAATCTCGTCCGGGCAACAAATATAGTAGGGCCGACATTGATTACAAATGTCAAATATCTAATGGTCCATCCCAACCAGTACATCCATATCAAAACCGTACCACTATAAATAGGCACTAATCCCTATGAAGAAAAGAATCAAAAAAGGACATTCTAATTTCTATACTCTTCATGTTATTGAACAAAAAACTCATTAATGGAGGCATATGTTGTAAGTTTTATTTTCTCTCATAATAAAGAATATATTTTATCATTCCATGATGAATTCAGCATATAGTTTTATACTCTTGGTTCTCTGCATATACTTGTTCAGCACTTCGAGACTAAGAACTTCGATCCCCTTCTTGGGTTGTAGCAGCGTAGATAAAAAGCACATCAACATATCTTAAATACACGAGAAGAGAAGGAGCAAAAAATCGATCGTGAATGGAAGTTTCACAATTGGTGTTAAAAGGGTATATTTTGAGAAATTTTTTTTACTGAGAACATCAAAAACTTTGACAAAATCTACACATAATGTGTAATATGAAAAATGTAACTAAGACTGTATTTAACATGATAATGAAAGTAATGGGAAAAATCAAAGATGCTATGAAATTAGGGCATGATATCACATTTTGTTGCGATCATTCCAAATTTAAACTTAACTTTGATTGTACAAATTCCAAATGTCGTGATTGTTGCAAATTAGATAATAAACATTATGAAAAACTATTGGAGAGAATCGATAATTTAAATTCAAATATGAAATTGCTTCGAACATAGGCGTTATGTAGATGTGAATGTTCTTCAAATATCAAATATGTATAGTCACAATTGTCTTATATTTCCAAAGTCTCTGTTCTTAGTGGGTTTTAAAGAGCTATTACCTCGAGAATGTAGATTTGAGTTTATGAATCCCACTTCTAATTGTCAACCATGAATGAATTCACATTATGAATGAATTCACATTGCAGATAATAAAAGAACATACACGCCATTCTCTTAATTGCAAAAGTAAATCACAAATCGATTAAGAGAAAAAAAGGACAAGCAGGTTGTTTGTCGATTAAAATTAAAATTCCATTTATCAGATATTTTTTAAGTTATTACATTCTATTAACTCATGTGGTGATCTATTTGATTGAATTTAGTATTATCAATAAATAAGCAAAATCTAAAATTTTATTTACATCCACACTTGAAGAATGAGTAAACATCTACTATTAGAAACCATATATGGATGTGATGAATTTCACGTTCGAAAATTATTTAACTCTTTTTATCGTGATAATATTACATTTATTTGTATTCTAATAAAAATGGAAGAATTAATAAGTTTTGCTTTATATGTGTTTTCCTACAAATTTGCATTAAAAATTAAGTTTTATTGCAGCACTAATTTATTTTTGTATACTTTTTGAAATAAATATTAGAACAGTTGTGCGTTGAGTTATATTTGTCTATTTATTTGAATGCATCCATGAATTTAATCAAGAAATAGACAAAATTCCATACATGATTTCTGTGGATACAAATGTTCTATATTAAAATATTCTATATGATCACATTACGTCGATGGGTCTGCATGCAATATATTTAAATTCATAGCATATCATAGCAGGAAGATGATCTGTAGTACATGGGTGAATATATATATATATATATATATATATATATATATATACGAGTAGATTGGCACGTGCGATGCACGTGCGCAGAATGAGCTGGTGTTAAGAAACAATGTCTATGAGAGTTGTTGAATGCGACAAAATGACTGTGACGTACATGTAATGTTGAATATTTTGGATATTGACATGCAGAATGAATCTACAGCAGATAGACGTGGACATAGAAAATTTGTATCGAAAATGGGAAGAAGCGTTAGATCAGACTGACATTGGGTGTGTAGGAAGAAATGTAATATACATATGGTGTAACGAATTATTAACGCATGTTCATGCGAATTGTAGAGAATAACTTCGATTTGTAATGGAAGTAGAATATGGTCTTCGTTACGTATAGTAGGTGATCAGAGGTAGATATGAAAGCATTTTGTGGGGATAGGGAAACAGAATGAGTTGTTGCAGCTGAGAAACTATTTGATAGTAAATTGTAGGTAGTTAGTGTAGTTGTCATAACCGTTTTCTCTCCTCCTTGTTTCGGGCTTGAGACCGGCATCAGTAGTAGGTTGATGGCGGAGTTAAAAACGGTTTTTAAGGGAATTATTATGTGAACCGAAAGGGAGTTGGAGTAGTAAAGGAGGAATTTTTTGTAAACCATGTTTTGTATTTTGTATAATCTGTAGCTAAATATATGACTGAAAAACAGTAAAATGGAGAAAAAGAGTTTAAGTGCAGATATAACTTATTTATGGTCGGATTAAATTTAAGTGGATTAAAAAAATAATGGTGAAGATCTTATTTGTGTACCCAATGTTGTAGAGTAATAATTATAGTAAAACTACAACATGTGAAGTGGAAAAATAAAGTATTGTTAATTAAGTTAGTGAGTACATTGTAATAACACATCCTTATACACAACATTTCTAGTATGTGTGCCATTTCTATTTCGAATCTTTCCATTTTTTACCAAAACTTTTGTTGTTTTTCGTGAAACGCCTCTTGATAACGCATAATAAATAGTAGGTCAGATCTTATTATGTTCATTCAAATTGGACAGTTTTAGCAAGTAAAAACCATGATATGACGTATTGCAACAAATTGTATAAATTGATAATGGAATTTCAATGCCACACAATCAGTAAAAGTAGAATTGGCCTACATATTATTTTTTTAACTGATACTTGTATTCCTAAAAGACAATCGTTTTCTAGGATAAAAAAAGTATAACCGCTAACATTCTCTAGATTTCTCCCATTTCTGTTTTTCCCCTTCTCCCATTTTTCTCTTAAATATCTTGTTAATTTAAAAAAAAATGTTAAGATTACAGTTGTAGGTAGAAGATAGATGGCATGAACTTAACAGTTATGTTACAGTTTCAAGGTCATAAGTAAGTGATTGTTAAACAATAATATCATAGCATTTGACTTCTGTATTAAAAAAGGAAAAAGGAAAGTTACGTACTAAGAATTTTGTACTATAGTGACTGTTAAAGGTCTGAAAAAAAAAGTTCCAAGAGATGCATATTGTATACAAAGAAAAATGCATAAAATTAAGACTACAGCACAATGCATATAATATGTAGCATGTGTTAAGAGTTAACGTTCATCATTACTACAATCTGTATAAACATATGACAGTAGATAGCACCCCGATTGAAGAAATTGTTCTCTATACTAACCTCTTTCTTCCCTAAAATCTAACTGCAAACCCATCTGTCATGTTGGTCTCGGAATCAGATCTGGGACAGAACAAAAAATTCACAATCAATGGTAGAAAAAATAAATTTACTCCACTTATTTCAAGTGTGTATGAACCCTTCACACATAAACAAAAAAACATCCATGGTTCCTACATGAAAATAAAGAAATAGTTCCAATTTCTACAATCCTAAACATGATTTCATACAATGTAGTGCCAATTTTTCTAAGGGTGGGTATAACAAATAATAGTTATTACAACCGAACATGACCTAATTTGTTTTCTTTTTTGGTACGTGAGGAAGAAACGGGGGCGTGATGAGAAAACGTGTATCCAAACTAAAGCGTAGTGGAAATGGAAAAAACCGGATATATCCTTATTGCCATATGTAATGAAATGATTTAAAGAAGGACATTTTTGGCAATCTGAAAAAGGCTTCACCTCCTCAAGGATTTGCTTTATATATAAAGAAAAATAGTTCATCATTACTACAAAGGTCTGCAAAAAAAAGTTCCAAGAGATGCATATTATATACAAAGGAAAATGCATAAAATTAAGACTACAGCACAATGCATATAATATGTAGCATGTGTTAAGAGTTAACGTTCATCATTACTACAATCTATATAAACATATGACAGTAGATAGCACCTCGGTGGAAGAAATTGTTCTCTATACTAACCTCTTTCTTCCCTAAAATCTAACTGCAAACCCATATGTCATGTTGGTCTTGGAATCAGAGCTGAGACAGAACAAAAAATTCACAATCAATTTTAGAAAAAATAAATTTACTCCGCTTATTTCAAGTGTGTATGAACCCTTCACACATAAAAAAAACATCCATTGGTCCTACATGAAAATAAAGAAATAGTTCCAATTTCTACAATCCTAAACATGATTTCATATAGTGTGGTGCCAATTTTTCTAAGGGTGGATATAACGAATAATAGTTATTACAACCAAACATGAGCGTAGAAAAAAGAACATAGGAGAGAAGATACCTTATGCGAACTCTTCGTTCTATTCCTCAACCCAGGTGTAGGCAAACATGAACTCAAGCTCACTCCATCACTATCTCATTAAAACATTAAAAAAATTAGGAATAAACTCAATTTCTAATGGATAATAAGAAGAGAATAGAAATCCAGGTAATATGCTTACAATTTGTAGAAAAAACACAATTTCAAAATTAAAAAAAGGAGATGAGAATCGGTACATAAACAGTTTGGCACCATACTACAATGCAAAATTTTCAAGTTGAGAACGAAAAAAAATAATCATCACATACCCATTTTCTTTGTACAAATTTTTACTGTGAGGGATATATAGTTTAAGATACTTTAATTTACAATCCTAAGCTCCTATACTATACAAATGAATTTATGCAATCAGGGCCAAATTAAACCTAAACATGAGAAATCATTGATTTTGCTAGTTTAAAAATAGGAAGTAAAATATTTAGGTAATAAGAAAATAAAGTATTTGGCTTGAAAGGAACTAATTCGTTGCTAATCGAAACAGCGAAGGTGAGGACTGTACACAAAGTTATGTAAAGCACGGAATGATTTGTGAATATAGGGAACTTTTGTATGATAAATGAAGGTTTTAAATGCAACAACTATAATAAAAAACTAATCACCACAAATCCAGCGAACAAAAACTAACCCTCCATGTCGGTATAAAGTAAAGACCTCTAAGTTTGCTTTTGCTGTACAGGCACACCAAAATAGCTTGCTGCAAAACAAACATGTAGAATGATTTACTTAAATGAAAATTTCAGCAGCATGCTACTGGAAGCGATGTGGTAATCGGTATAGAAAATGGAGACTGCGGCAAGTCTAAGGAAAGTTAAACTTGATGCAATGGATGGATGGTGAAAAAGTGAAAATATTGAAGCACGCAAATTTGTATGTGTGTGTAATTCCAATAGAGTGAGCGTCAATTTGAAGCACGCAAATTGGTTCAATTGATTACACTGTAAGTTTCCATAACAATCTTTTTATGTATGCGTTACTCAGGAAACAAAACAAACAAATATTTCAATTATTAATATTTATATAGAATAAGAAACCATATTCATTATCCGAAAGAAGAATTAAAAATGATATTTCCGGGTTATATTTTTGTTAGGAACTCCATGTATCAATATACTTCAGTAAAAGTTTTCTTAGCTTGTTGTATACATGTATATGTTTTTGAATTCCCAACCAGACTGAGCATTATTTTTAAATAGAAATCATAATTTGTTTTAGTAGTTTGATTAGTAAATTTTGAAATACCAAAAAAAGTTTAAACAACTCATAAATGAATTTTGATGACAACAAAATATGTAAAAAAGTTGAATCTAGCTAGAGACTTAATTAACCATATATAAATCATAATCAAACCAAATGGACTTAATTAATAACAAATATATAATAAGAAAAATGCATATCTTCATGCCCAAAACAACTACTGAACGTAATGTTTCTTGAGGTGCTACTTTTGTTAATGAAGTGCAAGTATAATTCAAGTTGAAAGTTTGCTTTTGCTATAAAATACATGTACATTAAGCCTTTCTTACCATATCGCTCACATAAGATATTCAGTCCTTGTATTATTTGTAGTAATTGTGAAGCAAAATCTCAAAGTGCAATGAAAATCTTTTAATGTAAAGGGCCACATATGTTTACAATTTTGCAAAAAACTGGACTTAGGACCAAATGAAGAACGAACTCACAAATAACATGCTGCAGAAATATTTGTGGCAGTTATAATGTTTGAAAGAGTAAATATTAGTTGTAGTAATTGTGAAGCAAAATCTCAAAGTGCAATGAAAATCTTTTAATGTAAAGGGCCACATATGTTTACAATTTTGCAAAAAACTGGACTTAGGACCAAATGAAGAACGAACTCACAAATAACATGCTGCAGAAATATTTGTGGCAGTTATAATGTTTGAAAGAGTAAATATTAGTTGTAGTAATTGTGAAGCAAAATCTCAAAGTGCAATGAAAATCTTTTAATGTAAAGGGCCACATATGTTTACAATTTTGCAAAAAACTGCACTTAGGACCAAATGAAGAACGGACTCACAAATAACATGCTGCAGAAATATTTGTGGCAGTTATAATGTTTGAAAGAGTAAATATTAGTTATAGTAATTGTGAAGCAAAATCTCAAAGTGCAATGAAAATCTTTTAATGTAAAGGGCCACATATGTTTACAATTTTGCAAAAAACTGCACTTAGGACCAAATGAAGAACGGACTCAGAAATAACATGCTGTAGAAATATTTCTGGCAATTATAATGTTTGGAGGAGTAAAAACTTCATGATTATTATAGTCGCTAAACATTTGCTAAACTAATACTAAACAGATGAAAGAAAATCAAACAAAAATTCATTTACCATCACAAAAATATTTCACGCTATCAATTTTAAAATTGCAATTCTAGCATGGTGTTTATCCAAGATTATTGTCCAATAATTAGATGTGGATATTGATGGTTGCACGTCAATATTTGAAATTAAAACGAATGTATATCAAAATGTGCGTCAAGCAGATTTGACGCACAGTGTGAAGCCAGTTAAGTGGACGATATGTTGTAAGTTAGAAGGAAGGGAAAACGATTAAAGTGACAGTACGCAGAAGAAATAGTGGAACTGAATAACTTTGTATGCAAAGTTAATAACAGATCTAGTATATTAGGAATAAAATAACCAGTTTGTGATATCAAACCTGAGGCTGAGATCATCCATAGCAGATGTATGTCTGTTGATCATCCTTCGTTCTGATTCATCCTTTATCCGAAGATAAACAACAGTATATGTAACAATTTGGAGAGAAATCGAGAGTTAAAATAGCATATTCTAGAAGAAATGACTTTATAATGGATACCATCCAGATCTGTTCACCGGTCAGACAAAATGGCATGTGAAATCGGGAGAACCTTTGATAAAGTCTTCGTTTTGGGATAATATGGAGGTGAAAGCGTGGAAAATAGAAATGGCTGATTCTAATGAACAGAGAAGCGAGTTTGAGTAGGATGGGAGTAACTGCAGTAAGGGAGATATATTTTGTTTGCAGGCAGAAGCCTTCAGGGGAGGGGAGAAGACGTGGAGTCGTGAGTCATTGGGCTGTGGGGTCGTGGGTGGGTTGAACGATCCAGTTTACAACAGTAGCCCCTTCAACTGTTTTTTGTTACAGCAAACAGAAGGGCATTTTAGACATGATGAAAAAGGCTTCACTTTGACTCTTTGACTGAGGTATTTGCATTATAGTATATATATATATATATATATATATATATATATATATATATATATATATATATATATATACATACACACACACATCTTGGAATATAGAACAAGCAATGGAGAATAATATCTCCAGCAAGTACTAATGATACTGAAAGTGAAATTGAGAAAACAAATATCAGAAGAGGGTAAGGCATGATAAAAATTAGCATCCAATTCCCCTCAAGAATATAAAATAATGATGAACCTGCCGATATTGAAAAGCATGTCGACTACAATAACTTGTATACGAGCGCATTCCAAAAAATACTCTATTTCTTGAAAGAACCATAATACTACACAAGATATTATATAGGGTAAAACTAACATACATAATACTACAGACAAGCATAATATATATTCCAATGGCAATGGATAAGTCAACACATGCTTTTTCTCTTTATATTCCGGAATCATGCAAATGGTTTCATTACGAATATGACTATAAATAGGCATGCATTAATGTAGAGCTAGATGCAGCAGACAAAGAGAGATATATGAGAAGAAAGCAAAGATAAGACAACAGAGAGAAGAGTAGGCATTGATGAGAAAGGCTTGCATGAGAAAAGGGAGAGGGGACCAAAGCCGAGGATGACTTGCCATCCTCACTTGATCTATCCATCTACAGATCAAATTAACATTTGCTTCTCGTTTGAATGAATGGGCGAGTCATCCGAGGCCTAGTTTGCCTCTTCTTTAACTCCTGCAAGACTTGTTCATCGTCCAAGCAAAAAACATAAGAAGATATATAGTATGATATTATATGCCAGAGCAACCAAGGGTAAGCGACTGTGTTTCCTTTTTAACTGTAAAATAATTTATTCTATTTTAGCTCAGCAGATTATATATGAAACAAATAGTTGCGTGAGATGCAAAGCTAACAGCATATATAATACAGATGATATTCTATGTACTAAGCTAGATGAGATTCCTTATACTAATTTTGTTGGCTTCATGAGATGATCTTTATAAGGGGTAGGGAAAAAGTTGGCAACAAAGAGGTTTCTGTTAAAAAGCTTGTGGGAGATGCAAAGTACTGATGTATGCATAAACTATTAAATGCCCGTATATACACAACCAAATGAATCAACATCACCGTCATCTGAAACTTCAAAAGTTGATGTCACGTGCTGCTACCTGAACCGCCTTAACCAGTGTTTTGAAAACCCGACCCAGCCTCGATTCGACCTCGAATAACCCTGAACCTTGGATCATCACGGTTCGGAACTCAATCAGACCTTAGTCATGCGTGAACCCCGGTCGAACCTTCAAACCGACGGTCCAACCATTAATTTTATCCAGTTGAACCGCGGTTCTTTTAATTTTCCCTATTTTCTCATCCTATAATTCTCTCTCATTTTCATCTTTTGTATTGCTTTGAAAAAAACAAGTGAATCTATATTTCAAAAATCATAATGGTACTAAAATCTAAACTACAAATTCCATCATTTTGCTCTTTGCTGCTGCAAACTCCTCTAATAGCACTATGCATAAAACCATGTTGCAGGTTCATGTTATTTTATTATTAATATGTAGGTGTCAACTATTATATACTTGTTAACTTTAATGTGTGATTGAGGTTAAAACCATGATGAAATGTTCAAGTTTATGTTATTGTGGTATTTATACGATGTTTTCAACTATTATATGTGAATTATTATCGGTCTGTATGTTTAAGATCATGTTATATGAGATATGTTGTGTTTGTGTTTGAGTAATAATATGTGTTTGGTATTTTTTATGACATGAGTCAATATCATGTATTAAACAACATGAGTTTATATTTTTCAATTTAGAATGTACAAATAGTTAAAAAAATAAAAATGCAAGGTTTCAGCGGTTCGACCGGTCCGACCATCAAAACTTTGAACCTTGAGATACAACGGTCCGACTTACGGTTCGGTTTTCAAAACATTGGCTTTAACATTGTTCATAGATGCATTAACTTTAAATTCACCATCGCATCCTCGACAGCCACATGCCATGCACCAGCTGCTATTAGGAAAATTTGTTTATATTTCAACAAAATTATTGTGTGTTTCAAGCACAGTTTCTTTGTAATGTGATAAATTGGTTCATTTATTTATTGCAATGGTCGGAACTGCTATTGTGAAAAAGAAACACTACAAAAGAAAATATGTTTACCGACGCCAATATGGCATCGCCACAGGAGCCACAGGACAAACTGTATATCGACACCGCACTGACACCATCTTCGTCGTCGATAAACAAGGCATTGAAAACTTTTTATCGACGCCTTGTCGACGTTATCTAAGAGAACCCAAGAGAACCTTCGAGCCACTTAGCCCTCAGGTGTGTCGAGACTGCCTGCAACTCAATCCTGCGGTATGTCATCTAAGAGAACCCTTGAACCACTCAACGCTTAGGGTCATGCCAACACTACAAGAATTACTGTTTATAGCAACGGAGGGGGAGGGGAGGGGGGGCAACGGCCTCCAACGGCCTTTGACCAACGACTTCCAACGGTGAGCAACGACAAGCTTTTCCAGGAATTTTTTAATAACAAAAAACACATGCCGTTGGAATAATGCCGTTGGCGGCTGTTGCTCGCCGTTGGAAATCCGTGACTTACCTGCAGATCAATCTTCTTCCTCCTCATTCATCTTACACACGAAAATCAACCCAAAAACCCCAATTTTCCCACCCTAAAAAATTTCCAACCCCATTTTATCCCCTTCTACACGTTCTAGCATCCCCATCTAGGTTTGCAAGCTTCACAACCTCCAAAATCAGGTATTATTTGCTAAAACCCTAATTTTGTTAAATTTTTAATTTTAGGTTAAATTGGTAATTTGTGTGTATGTATTGTGTTATTGTCTGTGTAGTGTAGTGTATTGGACCTTAATTATTGTTATTAAACTAATTATTGCATGTTTAACTATGATTTGTTAAATTAGGTTTATTATTAAATTGGTGTCAAACTTAATAATTGTTACTAACCTAAGCATGGACCTCACTTGTTATTATATTGGTGATTGAATTGCGTAAAATCGTACGTAGAAAGTGATGATATTGACCTATAAATTGTTCACTTTTGACATGTTATGATACGATATATACGTGATACATTTTGTGCATGACTGGATGTGATTTGTGATGCGATTATATGTATAACATTGTTTGTTTATTTTATACGTTGCGCACACACATTGGATTTTTTTTGTTTTAGGAAAAAATCATTATATATGCGTTGATTCAACATATTGTTTATTGATATAAAAGTTTAAATTTTATGAAAATAAAATTTAAACTTTTGTATCGCTAATTTTAAAATTTAAACCCTTAGAGTGTTTTTGGCCCCGTCTGATAAGTATTGTATATGATCGTTGTGTGGATATTCGTTTTTTTAACAGAATAGACATCTATATTCATTGTATACAGTATTTGTTGGATTTGTCCCTGTATTGGACAAGTTACAAAAACAATTACGTAATTAAATCTCGTAAATCATTTCAGTTTAAACGGTTCGCAAAATTTCGGCAGCGCTTCCCTTTATGTTCCCTGTGTACACGCAATTGTGTACTGTTCAGGGAACTAAAGTGAAGTGCTGTCGAAATTTTGTTGAATCGTTTAAATTGAAATGATTTATGCGATTTAATTACGTTATTGTATTTGTAATGGGAGGTAGGATGACCCATCAACAAAGTGTCAATGATCAATTAATATCAAATTCGCTAATAAAATTGTTTAAATAGAATATAATGTTCATTTCAAAATAAGCTTTAAGTATTATTTTAACAGATATAACAAAAACAAGAAGAATGTTTATAAAATTGTTTTAATAAAAAATGTCAATGCAAATTTATATCGTACTTTTTAATTATATACGTAGGTAAATGGACAATTATTTTACTGATCGGAGCTGGATGTACAAAAAACGAAGGGTCGATATTGAAGGCTCAACAAGTGAACATTTTAATAATGGTGTTAGCGTATTTATGGATTTTGCTTTACATAATAACGGAAACTACAAAGAAATCCGTTGTCCATGTAGTAAATGCAAACTGTTAAAGCATTTGACACCACAAATGGTTAGAGTTCATTTGCGTCAGTACGGTTTCGTGTCGAACTATTTGATTTGGGATCATCATGGGGAACAGTTAGCATCTAATCCCATACAAGATGAGGAGGTGGTGAGTAATGAAATTGGTATGACAAATCTTGTAGAACATATGGTTGAAGATGCTGCACGTTCAATATTATTGGGATGTGTTTACCCATACACATGCCTTGACTCAGGTCGATGATTCCAGCGCACTTTCTTACTCTTGGGACCACGATGACAAAGCGTGTGCTGCCTATGTAAGTATAACATAAGTAACTAAAACTTACAAGTTAATTGAAATAACGTTAACTAAATTCAATTATATTTTGCATGAAAGCAAAAGTTCCAAGAAACGCGGACAGCCTTACTTGAGGATACGGGACGAGCTCACTTGACCCCCGATGAGGAGGACGCCATTTTTGAGTCTATCATGGATCTAGTGACCCGCGGCAGACGCTACGGATATGGAAGCCAATCGGTAATTTTAAGTTAAATTTTAAGTTAGTAAATATCCTTATACTAGTGTATTCCATTCATATTTTGAACTATCCTTATACCCGTGGCAGACGCTTCCATATCCGTAGTTTGTTTTATGAATTTGTTAGTGAATATATATAGGTTAGTTAATTTGCAATTATTTTAATACTAATTTTTTTAGTGTAGTTGATAATTTAAATTTGTTTACAGGCTCAGACAGCCCAAAGAGAATATCAAAAGGCTCAAGATAAGGAAGAGATTGCGCAGCTACGAGCCGAGCTTGCCGAGATGCGGAAACGCAATTTGCTGCATGAAGCAAGGACGAAAGAGATGAACCGGCGTATGGCGGAGTTCATCGCACAGTATGGACATCCTCCTTCATCTGGTGGTTCCGGTGCGGAGTGATTTAGGTATGTTTTGTTATTGGCATGTATATTTTGGAGTTGGTGAGAATTTGATACATTCTGATGGTTTCTGTGTATATTTGGATTTGATACATTCTGATGGTTTGGTTGTGGATGTTGGTTTGGATTTTTTGATGTTGGTTTGGATTTTTTGATGTTGGTTATGTTTGGATATTGGTTTATGTTGAAATATATGCATGATTTGGTTATATCTATATGTTTGGATATGTTTTGATATAGTTGTTATATATATATGCTCGAAATGGAGCTGTTTTGATATAATTGTGGTTGTGTGTGGCTGGAAGCAAGCACTGCTGGTTTTATTTAAAAAAATATACCCAAATTTCAAACGGCTTCCAACGGCGACCAACGGCACACTGGTCATTTACGTCCAACGGCTTCCAACGGCAAATTCCAACGCATTTCCAATGGTAGTTTGGTCAACAGGATTTGCCACGTTGGCAAACTTGCCGTTGGTATAATCCCGTTGGTGCCGTTGGAAGTCGTTGGAAGCTGTTGAAACGTATACCAACGGGATTTTCAACGGCCTCCAACGGCTTTCCAACGGCCTCCAATGGCTTACCGCCGTTGGAAAGAGCTATTTCTCTTGTAGTGCAAGACCACCCACCAACAAAACGACACAGAGAGGCCCGACAATCATACACCGGTCTTAGCGTTCAGCAAACAACCGGGTTTTCACGACAATGTTCGCATCCGTGTCTGTTAGCTAGCATGTCCTATAAACTAAGATGAGTTGGTCAATTCAATACAAGGTTTGCAAGAACGGGCCGCACTCGCCGCCCGTCCCTTAATTACCTTACTTTTCTATTCTGTCTATCTTGTGAAAATATACAAGTGCGGATACATGGAGACTAATCAGCTTCTCAAAGTATGCTACTCTACAAACTACGCACCATCCACTACAAGACTACAGGGCTATTTCGACGGCAATTAGCCATCGGCGGCCGTCGAAAGCCGACGGTAAAGCCGTCGGAATAGCTTCCACGACTTCTGTCGCCTTTTGACGTAGTCGACGGCTTTCTTCCGACGCCTTTTCGACGGCTACTAACGACTCTATAGCGACGGCTTTCGACGACTAACGCCTTACCCTCGAAACTAATAATCTATCGGAAGCCGTCGATAGCCGTCAGAATTCTGTGACCTATAAGCCGTCGAGAGCCATCGAAAATCTGGGTTTTTTCTTCTTCTGCTATTTGACATTCCACATAGATAATTCTCAATATATATCAATATACTTCTCAACTCCATTCCACACAGATAATTCAGATATATATATATATATATAACAACCAACATTACATATTATACCAACTATAATATAAAACATAATCTCCAATATATACAAAATCATAAACTCCAATATATACAAAATCAATCATCCAACATTCTCAAACATCTAACAAAACACATGCCAATCAACGTCAAACATCAAACAACTCCACAAAATGTACCCAATCAACACAACACATCCAATCTCTCATCAAAGTGTATCAAACATACCAAAACAAATCATCCTCACCAACTCCAAGTCAACATACACAACATCCAAGCACAAACACAGAAAAGCGTACCTATCAAGAGTCTTCCTCGCCTCCGGAAGACCTAGACGACGAAGGAAATAAACCATGTTGCTACACGCACTCCGCCAAGCGCTGATTCAACTACCCCATCTGTATAGTGCAAAGACGGTCCTACTTCTGCAGCTACTCGACCATGGCTCTCAGCTATTTTATCTCGGCTTTGTCTTGCTCTTTTTGTATGCTTGTTGAGGTGTCCTAGCCTGCGAATAGAAAATACTGTTATAGAACTGTTCGACGACTTTTATAATAATTGTGTAACTTTTATAAGAGAGATTATTTTTATGTAACGACCCAGAATTTCTGTAATTTGAAATTCAGATATTTAATTGATTTTAAATATTAACAAGTAAGATTTGTAAGTCGAATAAATTTTATTTCGAATATCTAGATTTAATTGGATAATTAAATCGATAATTTAATATTTGAAATTATAGAAATAATTGGAAATTGGGTTTAATGTGTATGAAAATGATTTATAAAGTTAAATTAAATCATATTGGAGTTAGAATGATGTTTGTAAACTTTTAAAATTGAATTAAAAGTTAAATTGTGAAAATTGAATATTTTAATATTTAATTGACGAGTGAAAATAGTCATTTTTCAAACAGTCTCGGATTTCGATGAAACTAGTTTCATCGGATCCGCAATGTTATATTATTGTAAGATTTCAAATTTCGAGTCAATCGGATTTACCGTTTGTCCGGGGCAAGCCAAAACGCATAGAAATCGTTTTAATCGATTTAATTTAAATTTGATCGTTTAATTCCGTAACTCTCACATACGATCGAATTAGCTCCCGAAACACGTTCCATTGTGTTCGGAACGCGGGTAAAACCTTAGAAACGCCAGTCGGCATGCTTCGTTTGGAGTTCGGAAAATTTTCGATAAATAGTGTTTTGCAAATTTTCTATAAAAGGACCTAACTTTTTCACATTTGCAAAGACATTAGGGTTTCAAAGCCCAGGCCGCCACTTACGAAAACAATGGTCGGAAAATCATGATGTTCTTCCCTCTTTTCCTCTCGATCCCTTCACTTTCATGGAAATCCTCCAACTAGAGAAATGTTAAGCTCAATGAGATCTTACGATTCAACGGTTATGATCGGAAAATACGAAGCGAATCAACGGCAAATCAAGCTTGAAGCCTGCGCGTTCGAGCATGTATTTCGAGGCATCAGGGAGGCCGAGTTTCGCCTCGTCGCAGCCGTGAGTGAAGTTCGTGATGGCGCATCGAGTGGTAGCCTCCGATCGTCTTCAAGTTGTTCAGGGGAGTCGCGAAAATTCAAGGCAAAACGGCGGCCATATGGGTTGTTACGTGCGTGTTTTCACTGGTGGGGAAGAGGATAAAAAACGCGGCCCAGATCTAATGCAAGAAATTGGACGGCCAGATTGAGTTAGGGTTTAAAATTAAAATAGAAAATGTAAATTAATTATCTTTTAATTCGTTCAAACTTCTAAATGCTGTAACTTTGTCATACGAGGTTGAAATTTGACGAAACTTTTTGCGTTGGAACCATATTGACGAGCACTACGCAATGGAACTGGTTTGGAGTCGATTAGAGCTAGTTTGAATTTTGGGTAAAATTAAACGTGCGTTTAATTTCATTCGAAATAAAATACTGCAACTGTTTTTCAAAGCAAGGTGAGAACTCCTCACTCAATCGAATATTTGTTTTGATTTAAATTTTAAATAGTTAGATTTAAAATTGTTGATAGTGTTGATTGTGTGAATTGAATGATGGTTGCTATTTATTGTGTTGAAATAGACCCTATACGCCGTATATTAAGCGGAGGTTATTTATTAAAAACATATACCGCGATAATTCCACCGTGAAGTGGAATTGGTATTATATATGTATTTGGAGTTGATTTCCCGCATTATATAGCGGATGAGACTCTATTGCGCTGCATAATTCCCATATACTGTGATATTCCACCTCGAAGTGGAATTGGTATTGTGCTAACATCTGTGGATGCAGGGAAATAGGTTGGAGGGATCCAACTGGATTCCTCAAACATTTGAAATTATTTCATATGTTGTGTGTTGATTATTTATAATCGCCGTGTGATTATATTTTGTGATTGTAATTGTTGACGGCTATAATTTAGCCAAATATATTTTGGTATCGTTGGATACCATAAGTAGATAAAATTGGATTTTCGAAATTCAAGTTGAAAATTTATCGAAAAATTTATTTTTGAGAATTGGATAAATTTGAAAGGAGTTTTAAAAGATAAAAGATAAAAGTCTTATTTTTGAACTATATTGAATTAAATTCCAAATTTTGGGAAAAAGCCTTAATAAATGGATTTTGAAAATATTATTTATAAATTGAAGAATTTATTTAAAATTTGGATTTTTAAATAGATTTGAAGAGATAAAGAAATTTATTTTAAAAAGGAAATAACTTTGGAAATTTATCTACTTTAAATTAATCAGATAATTAAATTTATCCTACCTATGGATGTTTGGATTATATTGGATGTTGAATTGTTTGATATCCCTGATATATGATGCTTTGTGATATATCCTCTTCTGTGTGGTGATTTGTGATCTATTTATCTATGATATGATATCTGTGATTTGTGAATGAAAGATAAGCGTTATAGTTTATACCGCTTATCAATTATATTGTTATATTTGATCTGTGATGGTTGAATGTTGTTGCACTATTGTGTTAAACCGTGGACTACACAATACACACAAGAAAGTGGATTTCACGTGGAAATCAGTTAAGTCACTGATTTTTATCAATTTTGAAAAATTGAATTTTTGAATCCAAAATAGTTTTGGAATTGGAATTGAAAGTTTTCGAAAATGAGTTTCAGAAATATAAGTTATTTTAAATAACTTAATAAAAAAAATTGGAATTTGAATCATTTGATTTAAAATTTGAATTCAATACTTAAAATTGAATTCAATGATTTGGGGAATTTTGGTTTAAAAGATTTTATAAGTATAAAAGGTGTTTATATGGGTTTTTTTTACCATTTAAAAATATGGTTTTGGAAAATTTAAATTTAATTTCAAGTTTATACTTGGATGGCTTTAACCTGTGTAATTGTAACCGGTTTTTCCCAAAACGAAAACTATCTGTTTTCAAATAATAATAGCTTTCATAAAGTGAAAAGATTTCCAATTTGTATCGAAACATTTCAAGTTGAATTGAAATTGTAAACAGTTTGGAAAAAAAACTATGAATTAACCTTTGTGAAGATGTTTAAATCTTATTTTGAAATCAAAGAAGATTTTAAAAGGTGTATCTTTTATATTATAAAAGACTTGAATTGTGAATAGTTTTGAAAGCTATAAATTAAATCTTGATTTAAAGATTTAATGGGTTAATCC
The DNA here is from genome assembly GCA_030737815.1 of Allium fistulosum. Taxonomy (NCBI): domain Eukaryota; kingdom Viridiplantae; phylum Streptophyta; class Magnoliopsida; order Asparagales; family Amaryllidaceae; genus Allium; species Allium fistulosum. Next base: position 59,756,606 of record CM060906.1, read on the forward strand.
AATTGAAATGGAAATTGATTTGGAAATCTGTGAATGGATCTTTGTGAAACTGGGTAAACTTTGTGAAGTAAATCTTTTTGTTTAAAGATTTAAAATGGTAATTTGTTTAAAACATTTAAAGGAAAGGATTTGGGTAATAAGTTGTGACTTAATTGAAATCCCTATATCCATATGTTTTAAAATATTGTGCTCACTATTCGGGTTAGCCGGGAAAAGACCTTTGTGTCATATAACCCATTCCGAATTAGTGATACGACGATATGGATCGTATTGAAGACCGGTGGTGAAGACCGGGTATTTGTGAAAACGATAGGATGACCTATCGATTGTCTCTGCACCGCTAGCTACGGTATAGAGATTTCCTTTGTGATGGGAAGTTCGATCGGGATTGTGAATACCCGGATTGCAAGGACTTCTTCGGAAGTGCCTTCGGTTCTGTTCGAACCCGGAACAGACTTGTATGGTTACATGTCTGACATTACATTTTAACATATAAAGCTGATTTCTTTCAAATACATTTCTGTTGGTGGCGGAGAATTTATTCTCTTAGCTTAACACCCTTCTCTGAGACGTACGAGCTCAAAGGTTATGTAGTTGAAATTTATCAGTGATATACTCCCAATTTGGTAGTGTGGCATGCTGAGTGTTGCTGTGTGATGATTATTTATTGATCATTTGTTGATCAAAGCGTGGCTTTGTGAAAAAGCGTAGCTTTGTGGACGAGACCTCATCGAGCCTCACAGACCAGAAATGGTCGAAACAGGAAAGATGTGGCATGGTTTCAGGGGTAGCGCCCCTAGGGTATGACCATTCCTTCTGGAAAAGGGTAGTATCATGGTATGGAGCCCAGATACTTACTCATGTGGACACACTATATTTACTACTGTGTGATGTGTTGGTGACGAGCGCTCGGATAAAAGTCCCAAAGGACCGGGGGTGGCATATCTCAGGTTTACTACCCGGGAAGGGGGTAACCGGCCTTGTGTTGGCATAGAGCAGGTTGTCTCTCAGGGCGTCCCGCCAGAGGCGTTCATACGTGGCATAGGAAATTCCTTAGCCTGACCATTTGTTGGTAATCCATCTTCCAATACGAACCTTGTACGGTATTAGTTGTAGAACCTGCCATTTAATGTGGCAGCTATAATAGGCATAGTATAATGGTACCTATGCTGGCTAAGATTAATATTATACTTTCGAAATGTTTTTTCTGCACTATGCACTAATAATAACATCCAATGATTTGTTTTGCGTAATAAGCATCTTTGACTATCATAAGAAGAAATCTCCTCCAAGTCTGCGATTGCATTGTGTGTGTGGTGGGAGGTCTTATGGTAGTTTCATTTTCCAAAAGCATTGTGGATTTCAATGTTTAAAATTCTTCTATTGTTGTTTTAAAGGTAATAACTGTTTTAGTTCTCACACCAGTCACCATGACTGACCTGGAGTTTATTATTTCCTTCCTAAACTCTGGGTGCCCACCAATTTCCACACGGACAGTCTAGAGTCAGGTTATCAGGTCATTCTGGATTCAGGAGATGCTGTGAAGCTCATTGGCGAGCTAGATGGCGAGACGTATCACTTGTAGATGATATTATTTATCCCGCTGTGTATTCTGTATGAGAACAAGTTTATATAACTGTCCATTGATGTATTGTGTCGTATATTGTTATTGTAAACTCTGATGATGATGTAATGTATAAACTGATATAGTTCTTTGATTTAAAGATTATTCATTTATCTATTATATGTTGTTCCACTGCGAATGTGAGATTCTGATATTGTTTCTATTTCTGTGTTTTTCTGTTCTCTTTTTCTTCTGTCTTCTTCTACCTCTTCTTTTTAACCATAACAATTCGGTTTTCCGGCATTCGATTGCTCGGCAGTTGATACAGTGGACGTATTAATGTCGACTTTCGAGCGTCGAAAATCTAGATCATTACAAGTGGTATCAGAGCATATGGTTAAGCGATAACCTTGGCTCTGTTGGGAATTACTCATTAGAGATAGAGTCAGTAGTACTCTAGAATGAGTGTGAGTGTAATGATAGATATGAGCGCGTATTTGTTAGTGAATATAAAAATGTTTTATATTGTGTTTGCTTATCCGTTGAGCTGTTTGTGAATTCTGGTCGGTATGTGGGACGCCATATTATCGATAGGGGTTTCTAAACACTTAAACGAGGCAAGTCGACATAGTATCATTTTAAATTGGGTAAATTAAATAATTTTACCTCGATTTTATTTTGCATATAAAGAAAATAATTTTTCAGAATTATTAAAGTGTATATAAATTGATTGTTTGGTTGTTGAAAATGTAAAAATATATAAAAGTCAATAAAAGTTGTTTGAATAATCTAAATAAAAGCAACAATTGTATAAGTATAGAATTATAATTAAGATGATTTGCAATTGTGAAATAATCTTGTATAAGTGAAGTGGAATAGTGAAATTATATGAGAAAAAGATTTATAAATGTGATTTGTAAATAAAAGGAAATTTTAAAAGAATTTAAAGCACTGAATTCACTACTGTTGCTGGGAAATAATAAGGGTGATGACTGCAGCATCATCAGTATCATTTTCGAGTTTCTATGTGATGGATTTGCTACCATAGTAAATTGAAATTTTAAGTTTTGTTGTGATAAACAAATTTGAAATTAAAAAATCCAAGTTGAAATTGATGAATATAAGTAAAATGAGTTTTAGACTTATAATATGAGATAATAAATTCAGCTTTGGTAAAGTTAAATAATCTTAATTGGATTTATAAGTGGAAATTTAAGTTAAGTTAAACAAATGATGTTTAATTGGAATATAACTTAAGTAATGATGAATGAAGTTGACTTTTATATCAAAGTAAATTAATAAAGTGAATTAATGAACTGAAGTGATGGATTTGAACTTGAGTTATGTAATGGAATTCAACTTTATTTGTAAATTGAATTAGCAATTGAATTAATAAATGGATTGAATGTAAATCAATCGAATGTAAATAAATTGATATGGAATCATGGATAAGTGTTAATTCATTAAAGCTAATGTAATTGGAAGTTGAATGAATTAAATGGAAACCAATTTAATATTAAACCAATTGGAATTAAAAATGTTGAACCAAATTGAATGTAAGTAAATTTAATAACTTGGTTGTGTTGAATATACATTGGTTGTTATATGATTGTTGGTTGATTGTATATAGTATAATTCATTAAGTGTTAATGAAATTGAATTGATAAAAAAATTGAAAGCTATGTAATTGGATTTAAATTGAAAGTGAGGTAAATTTAAATAGAAATTGATTTAAATTGAAAGTGAACCAACTTGAATTTAAATTAGTGAATGTAAACTAATTGAAAATGAATAATTGAATGTCGTTGTATATGAATTTGTTGTAAACAATTACAAGTGGTGTCGAAATCATATAAGTTGCTTATAAACTTGTTTAGTATGCATTTCTTTCAATATGCATGTGTTGTAGTTGTTTAAAGGAGTAAATTGTTAATAACTTTATATATATGTCACTTACATACTTAAATTGAGTAAGTACAGGTACCGTGGCTGCCGTTCGTTTGGTTGGGTTTGCGCTAAAATGCTTAATAAATAACTGCTTTGCTTAAAAATGCTAAAAAGGTACGCCTACGCAATAAAAATAGGAAATATGAACTGTTTTTCTGCTTTTCCGACCGTGTGGGTCGATGTATATATATTTATGTCTATTGTGATCCTACTACGATTGAACCGCGCAAAGGAGACGCTGGCGAATTTTTTTTAAAAGTTAAGGCGTTAGAAAATTTTCGGGAAATTTTGGAAAATTTGTGAAAACTAAATTTTGGGTTTAAAGTTAAAAGTTAAACGATATAGTTTGTTTTGAAAAGTATAACTAAGTATAGATTTGAAAAACTTAGTAAAGTTTTTGAAAGAGTTTAACTATTGGATTTTGGGGAAGTTGTACATTTAAGTGATTTTGAAATCTAATTTGAACTAATTGTTTGAAAAGTTAATGAATTTGGGGCATTTTTCTTACTTTGCAATTTCGAGGACGAAATTCTTTTAAGGGAGGAAGTTTGTAACAACCCAGAATTTCTATCATTTGAAATTCAGATATTTAATTGATTTTAAATATTAACAACTAAGATTTGTAAGTCGAATAAATTTTATTTCGAATATCTAGATTTAATTGGATAATTAAATCGATAATTTAATATTTGAAATTACAGAAATAATTGGAAATTGGGTTTAATGTGTATGAAAATAATTTATAAAGTTATATTAAATCATATTGGAGTTATAATGATGTTTGTAAACTTTTAAAATTGAATTAAAAGTTAAATTGTGAAAATTGAATATTTTAATATTTAATTGACGAGTGAAAATAGTCATTTTTCAAACAGTCTCGGATTTCGACGAAACTAGTTTCATTGGATCCGTAATGTTATATTATTGTAAGATATCGAATTTCGAGTCAATCGGATTTACCGTTTGTCCAGGGCAAGCCAAAACGCATAAAAATCGTTTTAATCGATTTAATTTAAATTTGATCGTTTAATTCCGTAACTCTCACATACGATCGAATTAGCTCCCGAAACATGTTCCATTGTGTTCGGAACGCGGGTAAAACCTTAGAAATGCCAGCCGGCACGCTTCATTTGGAGTTTGGAAAATTTTCGATGAATAGTGTTTTGCCAATTTTCTATAAAAGGACCTAACCTTTTCACATTTGCAAAGACATTAGGGTTTCAATGCCCAGGCCGCCACTAACGAAAACCATGGTCGGCAAATCATGATGTTCTTCCCTCTTTTCCTCTCGATCCCTTCACTTTCATGGAAATCCTCCAACTAGAGAAATGTTAAGCTCAACGAGATCTTGCGATTCAACGGTTATGATCGGAAAATACGAAGCGAATCAATGGCAAATCAAGCTTGAAGCCTGCGCGTTCGAGCACGTATTTCGAGGCATCAGGGAGGCCGAGTTTCGCCTCGTCGCAGCCGTGAGTTAAGTTCGTGATGGCGCATCGAGTGGTAGCCTCCGATCGTCTTCAAGTTGTTCAAGGGAGTCGCGAAAATTCAAGGCAAAACGGCGGCCATATGGGTTGTTACGTGCGTGTTTTCACTGGTGGGGAAGAAGATAAGAAACGCGGCCCAGATCTAATGCAAGAAATTGGACGGCTAGATTGAGTTAGGGTTTAAAATTAAAATAGAAAATGTAAATTAATTATCTTTTAATTCGTTCAAACTTCTAAATGCTGTAACTTTGTCATACGAGGTCGAAATTTGACGAAACTTTTTGCGTTGGAACCGTATTGACGAGCACTACGCAATGGAACTGGTTTGGATTCGATTAGAGCTAGTTTGAATTTTGGGTAAAATTAAACGTGCGTTTAATTTTATTCGAAATAAAATATTGCAACTGTTTTTCAAAGCAAGGTGAGAACTCCTCACTCAATCGAATATTTGTTTCGATTTAAATTTTAAATAGTTAGATTTAAAATTGTTGATAGTGTTGATTGTGTGAATTGAATGATGGTTGCTATTTATTGTGTTGAAATAGACCATATACGCCGTATATTAAGCGGAGGTTATTTATTAAAAACATATACCACGATAATTCCACCGTGAAGTGGAATTGGTATTATATATGTATTTGGATTTGATTTCCCGCATTATATAGCGGAGGAGACCCTATTGCGCCGCATAATAGCGGATAATATTTTATAAATCCCATATACCGCGATATTCCACCTCGAAGTGGAATTGGTATTGTGCTAACATCTGTGGATGCAGGGAAACAGGTTGGAGGGATCCAACTGGATTCCTCAAACATTTGAAATTATTTCATATCTTGTGTGTTGATTATTTATAATCGCCGTGTGATTATATTTTGTGATTGTAATTGTTGATGGCTATAATTTAGCCAAATATATTTTGGTATCGTTGGATACCATAAGTAGATAAAATTGGATTTTCGAAATTCAAGTTGAAAATTTATCGAAAAATTTATTTTTGAGAATTGGATAAATTTGAAAGGAGTTTTAAAAGATAAAAGATAAAAGTCTTATTTTTGAACTATATTGAATTAAATTCCAAATTTTGGGAAAAAGCCTTAATAAATGGATTTTGAAAATATTATTTATAAATTGAAGAATTTATTTAAAATTTGGATTTTTAAATAGATTTGAAGAGATAAAGAAATTTATTTTAAAAGGAAATAACTTTGAAAATTTATCTGCTTTAAATTAATCAGATAATTAAATTTATCCTACCTATGGATGTTTGGATTATATTGGATGTTGAATTGTTTGATATCCTTGATATATGATGCTTTGTGATATATCCTGTTATGTGTGGTGATTTGTGATCTATTTATCTATGATATGATATCTGTGATCTGTGAATGAAAGATAAGCGTTATAGTTTATACCGCTTATCAATTATATTGTTATATTTGATCTGTGATGGTTGAATGTTGTTGCACTATTGTGTTAAACCATGGACTACACAATACACACACGAAAGTGGATTTCACGTGGAAATCGGTTAAGTCACTGATTTTTATCAATTTTGAAAAATTGAATTTTTGAATCCAAAATAGTTTTGGAATTGGAATTGAAAGTTTTCGAAAATGAGTTTCAGAAATATAAGTTATTTTAAATAACTTAATAAAAAAAATTGGAATTTGAATCATTTGATTTAAAATTTGAATTCAATACTTAAAATTGAATCAATGATTTGGGGAATTTTGGTTTAAAAGATTTTATAAGTATAAAAGGTGTTTATATGGGTTTTTTTTACCATTTAAAAATATGGTTTTGGAAAATTTAAATTTAATTTCAAGTTTATACTTGGATGGCTTTAACCTGTGTAATTGTAACCAGTTTTTCCCAAAACGAAAACTATCTGTTTTCAAATAATAATAGCTTTCATAAAGTGAAAAGATTTCCAATTTGTATCGAAACATTTCAAGTTGAATTGAAATTGTAAACAGTTTGGGAAAAAACTATGAATTAACCTTTGTGAAGATGTTTAAATCTTATTTTGAAATCAAAGAAGATTTTAAAAGGTGTATCTTTTATATTATAAAAGACTTGAATTGTGAATAGTTTTGAAAGCTATAAATTAAATCTCAGGTTTACTACCCGGGAAGGGGGTAACCGGCCTTGTGTTGGCAGAGAGCAGGTTGTCTCTCGGGGCGTCCCGCCAGAGGTGTTCCTACGTGGCATAGGTAGTTCCTTAGCCTGACCATTTATTGGCAATCCATCTTCCAATACGAACCTTGTACGGTATTAGTTGTAGAACCTGCCATTTAATGTGGTAGCTATAGTAGGCATAGTATAATGATACCTATGCTGGCTAAGATTAATATTATACTTTCGAAATGTTTTTTCTGCACTATGCACTAGTAATAATATCCAATGATTTGTTTTGCGTAATAAGCATCTTTGACTATCATAAGAAGAAATCTCCTCCAAGTCTGCGATTGCATTGTGTGTGTGGTGGGAGGTCTTATGGTAGTTTCATTTTCCAAAAGCATTGCGGATTTCAATGTTTAAAATTCTTCTGTTGTTGTTTTAAAGATAATAACTGTTTTAGTTCTCACACTAGTCACCATGACTGACCTGGAGTTTATTGTTTCCTTCCTAAACTCTGGGTGCCCACCAATTTCCACACGGACAGTCTAGAGTCAGGTTATCAGGTCATTCTGGATTCAGGAGATGCTGTGAAGCTCATTGGCAAGCTGGATGGCGAGACGTATCACTTGTATATGATATTATTTATTCCGTTGTGTATTCTGTATGAGGACAAGCTTATATAATTGTCCATTGATGTATTGTGTCGTATATTGTTGTTGTAAACTCTGATGATGGTTTAATGTGTAAACTGATATAGGTCTTTGATTTAAAGATTATTCATTTATCTATTATATGTTGTTCCACTGCGAATGTGAGATTCTGATATTGTTTTTGTTTCTGTGTTTTTCTGTTCTCTTTTTCATCTGTCTTCTTCTACCTCTTCTTTTTAACCATAACAATTCGGTTTTCCGACATTCGATTGCTCGGCAGTTGATACAGTGGACGTATTAATGTCGACTTTGTCTTGCTCTTTTTGGTATGCTTGTTGAGGTGTCCTAGCCTGCGAATAGAAAATACTGTTATAGAACTGTTCGACGACTTTTATAATATTGTGTAACTTTTATAAGATAGTTTATTTTTTATAAATTACCGCTTGGTTTCCATAGCCAAAATGCCGATTTCGCTGCGTAGGGTCCATGATGGAGTCAAAAATAGCGTCTTCCTCCTCGCGGGTCAACTCATCGCGGTCCGATCCCTCTAGCATCTGTGCCGTGCCTCTTGAAACTTTTCCTACAGTGCTAAAAAATTACAGTTGAAATTAACACGACATTATTTTAATTCTTCAAAGCTAATTACTTAAACTAATCAATCAAAATAACTTAAAATTCAAAATATGCATACATATGCAGCCGTCGCCTTATCCTCATCTTCCCATGCATATGTAACGTTCCCTTCTTCTTCTGTTTGCTTTATGGCATGGGTTGGCATGGGTATGAGCAAACACTTCCATGTATGAAACCGGACGTCGACGCGCTCTTTCCTGCAATAAATAATATATATATATATATATTACCGTTTATATTAACTGTTTATTAATAACTTATAACTTAAACTATTTAAATGTAATAACTGTTTATAATCGCAATTAATAAATTTACCAAATCCCCACGATGATGCTGGAATGACTTGGAACCACTACGATGTGTTACTGGGTTCTTATTTCTATTCGCAGAATTCCTCTGTGACTCCGCCTACAAATTTTAATAATTGAACAATATATTTAATAGCTGTAAAATAAAGTAATGAGATATATATGATAGATTAATTACCTTGAACTCATTGTTGTTCCACCAGGTAACCCAAGCATCCCATACACTGGCACCCATCCAGTTTGGTTTCTTCCCAGCTCTTCTAAGGCCCGACATCGTGTCCCGATAATTCTTTGCTATCTTAGAATTCCAGTGGCGCTGCACATGGGAAATGTCTGCTTCCTACAGATCTACGGAACCCTGCACATTGAGAAAATTAAATATAATTTTTACATTTTTAAGTAGTCAACAAATTGTAAAATGGTAATTTACAAATATGTAAATTTAAACTCACTAAAAAGTCCTGCCAGATGCTCTCTCCGATCGGGTCAGGGATCTTACTCTATCGGGGCCAACAACCAGTCATCCTACTTATATATGCCAGCTTGGAAATACTAAGAACCACTCCCGATGGCTCTAGATCAAATCCCCTGTGTTACGTTTGAAGCATAGCATTAGACTATTATATATATCGTAAACAAAATATTTCTAATGTTATGCTATTAATTTTAAAACTTACAATCCATCGGCTTTGGCCTGTAAATACACTAATGGTCATGCTGCTGGCTTCGAAGGGCTACTGTCATCACATCTATTCCCTCTCCAAGAAGAAGAGGGGGAACCAGAGTAGGAGGAGTTATGCCTTCGGAAAAAAGACATAATATTTGTTACGTACATATTAATTTATTATGTCAGGACATATAATTCATAATAATTATGAGAAAAGATATCATAATTGATGAGAAAAATGTAACGTGAATAATCGCATAAATTACCTTATATTAAACTGTATATTAACAATCAGTCCTCGTTGTTTTCTGATTCGAACTCGGTTTCGTACTCCATATCGTTTTCCTTTGTAGTTTCAAATGCTTCTACCAATACATTTGATTCATCATTTAGAGGTCCAAAATTCGTGTGATAGTTCGTTATTGTTATTTCAACATTTTCCTTGATATCTGCTTTATAGGTTTGTTCGTTTGGAATATTCTTTCCATCAAACGTAAATCTTACCTTTGTTTTAAAAACTGCCGACCAGTCTGCTTTATCTCTTTTTAGATATGGATAAGGGGTATAATAAACTTATAGGGCTTGTTTGGCTAGTACAAAAGGATCGTACTTTTGATAACGCGAGGTATGTTTTATTTCTATAAGATTATAATTTGGATGCACGATAACTGCAGAACATGGAACATTGCTGAACCAGTTGCATCTAAACAAAACAACTTCCTCCACGGGTCTAATGAAATATGTCAATTGAAAAACATGGGTTAACACGCCATAAAAATCATTTATATGATCATTTGGATCATCACTGCCTTTAACAAACACACCAGTATTGTTAGTTAATTTTTCAGCACCATATTCTTTGGTGTTGAATTTATATCCATTGACGAAGAATATTGGATATGTCTTAACTTTTCTTTTTGATCCCATCGCTAGATGTTTTAATCCTTCATCAACCACACAATTTAGCGGATCATAAACGTAGTTCGAAAACCAAGTAGCGAAATCTTTGCTTATATCGACACTTGGATGTTGTGATTCATAAACACTGCAAACATAGATAATATATTACATTATAATTAATGTACACGTATAGTGTTAAATTAAATAAATATATCCAGACTTGTAATTTAATATTACCTAATAAATGGTGCAACTTCAGTACAATTAAGAAGAATATATATGTGTGCTACATGGTAACCTTTATCGTCCAACCATACTTCCACACATTTTCCAACAGGTCGACCATGTTGTCTAAAAATAGATAACATCGTCTCAAAAGAACAATCTTGCCCGACGGCTTCATCATTACGCGTAGCACTTTCAAATGATAAGTTCACATGATCAGTAAAATAATGAGAAAAAAAGAACGAAGCTTCTTCTTCGATATATGATTTGCAAATTGAACCTTCAACTCGAGCTTTTTGTCTCACTTTTTTCTTTAAATGATTTAAGTACCTAATAGAAAATATTTTAATTCAAAAATAAATTATATATATGTAATTTAAATAATATTTATCATACTCGATATTAATACCTTACCTCTCGAATGGATACATCCATCCATATTGCACAGGACCTCGAAGACGTGCTTCATATGGAAGATGAACAGGTAAATGCTTCATTACATTAAAGAAACCTGGAGGAAATATTTTCTTTGATTTGCAGAGCAGTACAGAGATTTCTTTCTCAAGTTTACATAGACGATCAACTTTTAACGTTGTTGAACAAAGCTCCTTATAAAACAAACTAAGTTCTGTTACAATCTTTCAATCTTTTTCGGGCAACAGTTCTCTAAAAGCGACGGGCAACAAATTTTCCATCATTATATGACAATCATGACTTTTCATCCCACTTAGTCTCCCGTTCTTATAGTCGACATATCCACGAAGATTAGAGGAAATCCCATCGGTAAATCATAATCCTTCCACCCATTTTAATAGTACTTTAACTTAGTTGTTGTCTTACTCATAGCATGCTTTGGGTTTCTAGTGTCATTTGGCTTGATATGAAGCTCGGGACGGTTACAAATTTCTTCTATATCACATCTTGATTTCAAATCATCCTTAGTCTTACCCTTAACATTCAAAACTGTATTAAACAGATTATCAAATACGTTTTTCTCGTTATGCATGTCAATGTTATGATGGATAAAGAGATTTTTCCAATAAGGCAACTCCCAAAATATACTTTGTTTGCACCAATATGAATCGTCGATTTACCTTGAATTTTAATTTGTTGTCCGGTTTCATGTATTTTTGGATAATCCTTTACAACTTCATATATATCTTCGCTTGACCAAATTGTTGGTGGTTGCAAAGTCTCATGTCTATTAGTTGTGAAGTTTTTTTATCTCTTCTAAAAGGATGATTAATATGGAGAAAACATCGATGACAATCAAACCATGATATTTTCCTCCCATTTCATAAAGAAAATGCTCGTGTTTCTTCCATACAATAAGGACATGCTAAACGACCGGCCGTACTCTAACCCGAAAGCATTGCATATGTAGAAAAATCACTAATAGTCCACAACAAAGAAGCAAACATCTGGAAAAAAATTCTTAATACGTCTTATGTTTCAACTCCTTCGTACCGCAATGTTTTCAACTCTTCGATTAATGGTTGTAAGTAAACATCGATTCCCTGTGTCGGATCATCTGGCCAGTGACGACAATTGTGAAAAATATATATGGAGTTTTCATACAGATCCACGGAGGTAGATTGTAAGGTGTAACGATTATAGGCCAAGATGAATATTTAGAATCAAACTGGAAAAATGGTGAAAATCCATCCGTATATAAACCAAGCTTAACGTTACGGCTCTTCGCTGCGAAAATGGGATATTTCTTGTCAAAATGCTTCCATGCTTCTCCATCAGCTGGGTGTGTTAACATACCTTCTTCCTATGTCTCACATTGTGTCATCTCATATGATGCGCTGTTATAGATGATGTAGATAACTTTTTAAGTTTAGGAGTGATAGGTAAGTAATGCATACGCTTGTATGGAACTTCTTTTCCATTCTTTTTTCTTGGTTTGTATCTTTCCTGCTTACATATTCTGCAATTCCTAAGATTGATGTCTTCTTTCCAAAACAACATGCAACCGTTTAAACAAGTATCTATTTTTTGATACGGTAAACCGAAAGCAGACATAAGTCTTTCTACTTCATAATGATTTTCGCACATTAAGTTATCGGGTGGCATATGCCGTTTTGCAGCTTGTACAACAGCTGTAAATTCGTCTTCTGTGAGGTTGTATTTTGATTTTATCGCAATGTACTCTGCAGTTACTGATAATTGAGTGTCGCTTGTATAGCCATTCCATAACGGTTTCTTAGCAGCATCCAATAAATCATTTTTTTTCTCCTCTAACAGTTGGTTCCTCTTCCATGTTAACATCGTCGTTATCAACTTCAACGGTAGGGACCATTAATCGTGCTGCATCTTCAACCATATGTTCTATGAGATTCGTCGTACTAATTTCATCACCAACCTCCTCCTCTGACTGTTCTTGATTAGATGCTATAATTTCTCCATGACGATCCCACACCAAATAATTCGGCATGAAACCGTATTGGCACAAATAAACTCTAACCATATCTGGTATCAAATGCTTCAACAGTTTGCACCTACTACATGGAAAACAAATTTCTTTGTCGTTTCCATTATTACTTAAAGCAAATTTAATAAATACATGTACCCCATTACAAAAATGTTCACTTATTGAGCCTCCAATTTCCCTTCGTCGTTCATACATCAGCTCCGATAAGTAAAATAATTGATCATTTTTCCTACTTTAAAATCTGTGATAGAAATTAAAATTAGTATTAATCATTTAATTTTATGGATTGACATTTTATTTTTTAATTAAAAAGTATTTATTTATAATGTTATTGAATTTGCTAATCTGTGCATTTTTGCGTCTTCTTGCACCTTTTTGCGCATTGAAATTGCTTTTGCGCTTTTTGTGCTTTCTTGCGCCTTGAATTGGTTTTGCGCCTTGAAATGAATATAATATTAAATTTTTAGCTTTTATATTATTTTTTGCTTTGATGGTCGGTCATCCTACTTTCCATTACAAACACAGTAGTAATTATATTTCATAAATCAATTCATTTTAAACGATTTCACAAAATTTCGGTAGCACTTCCCCCATGTTCCATGTATCGTACACAAATGCGTGTACACAAGGAACAAAAAGGAAGTGCTGTCGAAATTTGTGAACCGTTTAAAATAAAATGATTTATGAAATGTAATTACTTTATAGTGTTTGTAACTTGTCCAATACAGGGACAAATCCGACAAATATTGTATCAGATGAATATGCATGTCTGTTTTGTAATAAAAACGAATATCCATATAACAATCATATACAATACTTGTCAGACGGGGCCAAAAACTCACTAAGGGATTTATAAAAAATAAGACACATTATGCACGTCTATTTTGTTCATAGATTATCAAAATTGGCATTATATATCAATATTATGCACGATTAGTTAATTATATAACATATATTAGCATTTGTACAATAGTTTATTTGCATTTTACTGTTTTATTAAATATATATATTATATGATTTTTACTATTTTGAAAATATATATATGTCTTCAAATTTAACGAATTACGTATATAGTATTATATTTTATTTAAAATAATATTAAACTATAGTATACACTAGTTTATATCATGCCACACAATTGTACCAAACTTGATTTTTTACAAACGATTAAGGGTTTAACTATGATTAATATATTTTAATTATCGTTTCCGAAATTTTACAAACCATAAACACAATCATTCACATCAATCCTAACTAACCAAATGCTAGCTCAATGCGCATATACACTAAATAATCAACGTATATATACACTAATCAAATTATTAATTACGATTTAGGGTTTAAGAAATTACTAATTAGGGTTTAAGGTTTATGTAAACAAACTAATCAATTACTAATTAGTTAACGATAAACAATCAATCAGCTATTACAAACAACTAGAATAACAATTTAACCCTAAATTAACAAATTAAAATCAATTAGGGTTTAGGAAAAACCTGATTTGGAGATGGATGGAGAGGCTAGAGTTGTTAGTAGTGATGATTGATGATGTGGGAGATGCTTCGGAAGATGTGGGGGGCCGGCTGTCGCGAGGAGGTGGTGGGGGAGTTGGGGATTTTGGCTGATTTGGGTGAAAGAGGGGAATGAAGTAGATCTCGGCCAAACTGGCCTGTAAACATGCATATTTCTGACGGCTATCAACGGCCGCCGACGGTTGTGTTTGCAACGGTTTTCGACGGCGTGTAACGGCTATTGTATTTTAATTACAGAAATGACACGAAAATGACGGGCCATCGCTAGCCGTCGGAAATTGCCATCCACGGCCGTCGGAAGCTTGTTGTCGCTGTATACTGTTGTTCTTGTAGTGATCAAACAAGAACAAATAAATTAGTAAAGTACTTAGCCAAATTTCATAAAGGAATTTCATTCATCTACAAAATGCGGGGCACACAGCCTACCCCGCCAGGCGTACAAAAGGATAGAAAAAAAATATCTACGAAGACGGCTCACTAGTAAGCTGGGTCAAGGAGTCCAGTTGCTCTTGGATAAGAATAGCTGGAACGACGATCGATCTCAGCCGCCCTCATCTCTTCAGCCACCTTCTCCCAGTCCTGGGCAAAGGTCTCGACATTGAACTTGCTGATGGAGATCAGGAACTGAAAGTTTTCCATGATCATCGCTCTTATCATATTCCTCAGCAAATTGGCCAACATATCCACCACCTCCTTCTTAATGACATTTATATCCTCATTCGTCCGACATCTAGTCATGTGCTTGTTCCGGTCAGTCTGCAGCTAGTCGGCCTCCTTCTTAACCTTACCCAGCCTCTCCTTGAGATCCACCGCCATCTTCACCGCCTTATCCCGTGCCTCGACTGCCTCCCTCCTCAACTTCTTAACTGCCTCCTTTGTCGCCTTCTCTGCCGCCTCTTTCACCTCCTTTGCCTCAAAGGCCTCAGCCTCTGTTGTTGGCAAGGCATCTTCCTAGGCTTTCAAGTCCTTATAGAGTTTGTCCACCTCATACCGAATATGAATGCAGTGGTACCCGGACTGAATAACCAGTGTTAGAATAACATCAAACTAACAAACATGAAATTCAAGGTTGGTGACTTGCTAGCAAAGAATCCTAAGTCTGGGAATTCACCACTTACTCTAGGGAATGTCGGCTCCAATTTTAGTCCCGGGGGGGAGTATTAGAGGGTTTCCTTGGACATGAGTTGGAAAGTCATCAATAAGCGTTCCACTCTCTCGGTGTTCTCGCCATGGGAGACATCCAAAAATACCTACCCCAGCAGCGCCGCCTCCCTTCAGCAGCGGGATCCTCCATATTGTAAATGTCATGTAACTTCGTGAAAGGAGTGGCGACCTAAGTTGCCAAGGACGGGAAGACCACATATCTCTTCATTTTCTTGATCTCAGTGGATGGTTGGAGCGACCACACGGGGCTGGAGGCAACATCAATGATTTGTTGGCCGACTACAGATGCTTTGGGTGCCTTGGGAGCAGTAGGCACCGCAGGAGCAGTGGGTACATGGGTCATGACGGTCTAGGCAACCTCCTAAACGTCATCAAAGAATCAAAATCTAGAATGACGACCACTGCATTAATTAATAGAGTTAGGAGTATACTCTAGGGGCAATGATGTAATTGTTACATATATCTAACTCAATAACCAGTCTTGTTCGACATAAAATGTGTTTTCTTTCTATTATATTCTTGATATAATTTGTTATATTAATTAATTAATTTAATTAAAAGTATATTTAATAGAAAACTCATAAATTTTATGTTTTGTAATAGTAATTACAATGTGTTGTAATCATGAGTGATTTCTCACAATAAATAACCATACCATTTTAAATATTCACACTCAAGATGTGTTGAGACTAGATATCGATACATCCGTCGAGACTAAAATATATAATGCTCTTCAAATATTGTGCAGTGTATAACTCATAGATAGGGGCACCAAGTGGTTACATACTGATAGTTATTAGATAACTATGAAATGACTCACTCGATAGTTTTCTATTGGTTAATATGACTAAAGTCAAACAAAAATATCGATGTGATTGTTTTACGTAGTTCCACTGACTTGAGAATATCGTCGAGCTTCAATGTGGAAACTCTGCTTTGATCATAGTTAAATCATGGCACGGTGTCCATCGACCGAGTATAGTTGTGTCAAGTAGAATCTATGGAAGTGAGACACTATTCAAGAGAGAATTCATCTCCTTGGTTATATGAGGTTTGTATCACGGTCAACTAAAGTCAACTAAAAGTCAAAATCTTTAGCCATAGCAGTTCGGTTAATCATAATTGTTATCATTGAACTAAGAACTTTGTGTTTAGATTATAAAGTTAAATATGGATGATATTAAAATTTTGACCATTACCAAATTTTATTAGTCCTGATGTAGTATAATTTTGACAAAAAGAGTTGGCGTAAATAATTGTCACTACTGGGTAACGCTTAAATAAAGTAAAATTGATTTTACCGAAGCCAAGTAAGCGATAAATTTGGTCATAATGTCACACCACCTGCTATGTGAAGTATGGACTTTAATATTTGAATTGTTCGATATTAATCGTTGACCGAATTTTTACCTAAGAGTCATACAACTGAAACGTTAAATACTCATGTTATCACCTGATTTAATTAATTATAAATTAATTGAATTAAATTATATTTATGAAATATTAATTATAAAAGTTTATTTAATTTGTGTTGATCAAAATTAAATAGTGTATATATAGTACTTATAAATACACTTATGGATATACGATATCGATACACATTTAAATTGGATTTAAGTTTGTTATTTATTGTTCGGGCTTTAAGTGATTTTAAGGCCCATGATGGGACCTATTGAGTGAGGTTATGATAGCATAGCGAGGTCGGCCATATGATGGCTAAGAAGGGATTGAATTTTGAATTCAAAGAGATAAATAGGTAAGAGAGAAAGGTGGATCAAGATCCTCCTTTTTCTTCTCAGATCTCCACTATATATTCATCTCCAACCCTTCATTTTATTTTTTACTCTCCTACTCTATTTGCTACCGCCAAGGCCGGCCACTCTAATTCCAAGTCTCTAAAACACAAATTAAAGTAAGATTCATACACCGATGACAGCTGCATTCAGGACGGTATGACTTTTTGGATTCTAAAATCATTTCAAGGAGTTCTTATTCTACTTTCAAGGTGTACTATCTGGGCACTAGGCGAATGGTAAAATATTTTATTTATAATGATATATTAATATACATAATGTTATGGAATCGCATATGTTATAAATGATAGTTGTATATATCACGAATCTGTACCTGTCTTTTTTGGATGGAAAATATATACATATATTTTCAAAAAAGTTGTATATATTGTATATTGTGTCCTCGTCCAAAAAAAATTTGAATTTAATATTATTATTAAATTGATTTTAATATAAAGTTTAAGTTAATTCAATCTATAATTATATAAAGTATGTATATTATTTTATTAATATATATATAATGTTTTAGGAAATAAAAATAAATAAAACTATATATATATGTATATTTTTAAATCTAAATATATATATATATAATATTTATGCCACTTAATTTAAAATTGAATTAAATTATATATGCGTACTATGTACATATAAATATCATAAATATCCTTGCAAATATTTTAATATAAAATGCATACATTTAAATTAGTTTTGAAACTTAAAAATTGTTTTTTATTTTAAATGCAAATTCCGTGTGAAATTAATTTTAAAAACAATTTTTTTGTAAAAATAATTCAAAACCAAAAAAACCTTATATGGCCGAAAGTGTGTATACATATATAATTGTTATTTTATTAAACGTACTAACATGTATCAGCATATACATATATATAATATTTAAAAATTATTCTATTATATTATACACACACATACATGCATACATGCATAAATATATATATTAAATTATTATATTTATTGATTTCGAATTATTTAGTGTGTGTGTATTTGAAATTAATTTATTAGATTAAATTTAGAATTATTTAGATATAAATTTACAAATTAAGTTTGATTTCAAAATTATAAATTTTTATATTAAAATATTTTTTAAAAACTTTTATATTTTACCAATTATGTTTTAAAAACTATGGTAATTTGATGAAGTCTCAAGAAAAGAGTGGTGATGTAATAATTCATATACATGGGGTGAATTAATATTGTATAGAGGAACCGAGGAAGGCATTATAATCCCAAGAAAAGGCCTGCGATTCCTGTAATGCTTTGGAAACTTCATGAGCCAATGTATCCAAAGCTTCTCAAGACTAATGCTAAAGGCCTCTCTTTCGAGGAAACAAAAGAAATGAAGAATAAAGGTCTTGCTATCCCTACTTTGATAAAACTTGGTAATGTCATATTTACTTTACATCATCTTGAATTTTGATGGAAGTACTTTTTAGTCCATACTTATAGTGTAGGCACTACAAAAAAAAACCATTTCACAATTGTCAAAAACAACTGTAATAGGTCTATTACAATAACCAGCCGTCCGTCGTTACATCCGGAGTTGTAATAGATCCATATTTTTTACAGGGGTCTTCGGCAGTTGTAAAATAATTTTTTACAATTGCCTATCGCAGTTGTAAAAAAGAGTTTTACAACTGCTTTTGACTGTTGTAAAATTTTTTTTACAACAGCGATAGACAGTTGCAAAAGATATTTTACAATTGCTATTGGCAGTTGTAATAGACTTTTTTACAACTGAAATTGACAGTTGTGGTAAAGAGTGCAAAAAAAATAAAAATTCTAAACACATTTTGCAAGTGCAGCATGAAATAGATAAGCAATAGAAAAAAATTGATATAAATTCAAAGGCATCATAATCATTCATGGAGAAGGCATCACAACTTTATATTCAAAACAAACTATAAATCATACACGATCACATAATATATATCCATTCTTTATTATTAAAGATGATTGCAAGTTTCGTAGTTGGATCATATTCAACTAGAATACAGTCTTATCACATCATGCTATACCTCTGCTGCTTTAGCCACCTGACATGCTAGCACCTTCTCATGCAATTCTGTCATGTGTCAGAATCATGTGTTCATACCGCTTCGATGTAATGCTGCTTCAGACTAAACAACAAATTGATGATGCTTCTGTCCAGACCCATAACAATCTTGCCTTTTTCTTGATTCGTGCAATATTGTCTACAAGCAGATGAGATAACTAATAAGAGAGCTAGTCACCAATTTTTTGATTTATATGCAACGCATACCATATTAATTTATGCTTTTATTGACACACCCATGAGCATTAATGTACTCCAATCAATGTAACGCCTATCAAAAGCAGCAATTACAGGAAGCAGGGTTCAAAATCAAAACTGATTAGAAAATTTTTGCACAAAATTAAAGCTGATTAAACAATTTTTCGAAATAATCTTAATGGAGTATCAAGGGTATGTTCAGAATATATACTGAAGCATTTCACAATAAACCAGGTTAAACAATGATCATATTTAATGAGACAGCCCAGAGTTATAGAGCCTAAACATACAACTTAATGTTTCTACAATTAGAGATATTAAATTTTTGAAAAGCAAAATAAAGTTGGCTGCAAAAAAACTCGAAAACAAAAATGGAACGCTAGCAAGTAAATTAATATTTGAATAATTCTTTTTTTACGTGATTAATTACTAAGAGCATATTAGTAACCATTAGCCAACTATAATAAACATTGTTAATAGGAGTAGTTTTCCATCTGTTCATAAAAATTAAATCAAAACGTAGAAAAATACCTCCAGCTTTGATCCCGCTAATGCACTAACGATCAGATCCGAACTTAGTGAATCTAGCACCGCAATCTCCGAGTAGAGCTTTGATCCAAGCGTTCCCTCCCTGGTTGAATTTACCCTTTCCTAAAGCATGCTAGCAACTTAGTCACACTAATTAGAAACTTTGGACATCACCTTACCCATGCATTCCCTTTGAATAACACACTCACCATCCCCTTTGTGAAGACTTGAGCACTCATTATGCACAAGAAATGCCATAACTGTGCACTCTTTATGCACCACACTGTTTGCAACCATATTATTAACGCACATAGGTGCAATATAAATAGCTGAATCCCCTTCTTCTTTACCACATCCATCATCCAAACCTTTCTCACCAATCAACTTAACAGTCCCTACAAGCTTTCCCATCCCCTCATCCAATTTAACTGACAAGGTGCTTTCCCCTGGTCAATAGCCAGACCACCAGATAGACTATGTGCCCCATTACCTGCTACTGGAGTACCAGCTACCTCCAATACATCAACCACATCCTGAACATAACCCATACCTGCTTTCAAACAGCATGTCCTAGTCCTATCCAAAGCATTAACCAAAAAAACATCATTATGAGACAAAAAATTCTTTCCATTTAGAACCTTTCCAACAACATTATTCTCATGAGCAGCATCTCCTTCTCTAACAGAGAATTCAAAGTCAAAATCAGCACTGCTAACAGCAGCTCTCATATCATCTTCTTGCCTATCTCCTCCCTGCATTCCGTTCTCCTCAACCCAGTATTCTAATAGTGAGAAGCTATTCATAGTTTGGAAACACTCTAAATTATTTGTTCCACCTTCAGTTTTGAGGATATCAAAGATGACTACAGTATTGTTTAATGATGGTTGAACAAGGTAGGAGACTGGTGGATCAAAGCAAATGGGATATGATGAAAATCTGAAGGAGCAGAAGCATAGACAATCTTTTGAGGCGATTTGTTGAGCATAGCAACTACATCATTTTTGCTAATCCCCGCTGATTCATCAAAGCCTATTGAAAGATCATAAGCACCTAGCTCTCGACGAACTGACACCATCTCACCACAAACCTACCAAACTTCACACCCATCCTAGAAAACTGCACTAAAATGAAGAAATAGTTTCTCAAGTAACCCTATGTTAGTGTCCTTGTTTAGCCACAACCCATCTAGATCGAAGTCAATTTAGATCGAAGCCGATGGGGGCCCACATGTGAAGTGATTTTCCTTTTAGAAGTCGAAATTTTTTGACGGAGTGTTTATGTTGAGGAGAAATTGAATTATAGTGAGAAGACAAGATGAAAATTTTAGGGTTTATGTTCGATCAAGATGAAAATTTGGTGGAGTGTTTATTTTAGTCAAAGTTAACGATTCACATGAATATCAAAGGAGGAAAGAGAGTTGAGGCACGGAAGGAATTTGGGGCTAAATTTTTTGGCGGAAAAATGAAAATTTGGGCCAAACTTTTTGGCGATAAAATTTGGAGAAACACTAGGGATCTACGGTTAAATTATTATGATGGTTGAATGCATGTTTGATGGTTAAGATTAGCTTTTGTATGTTGCTTCGAATTGCTGCGGCGCAGTATATGTGATTTTACAAGGAATATTGTTGGGACATGCTAACGAAATCTCCGTCGTAAAATGAAATGCTCAAATTATGTAATATCACGTTTCAACAAAAATTATAAATATACTATTTATCTGACCAAAATAATAATGGCATTGGAAATTTCTAAAATTTTGAATATTTTGTAAAAATTTAAATTTATTTAAAAATTCAATATTTTTTCTGAATTTTATGAAAATTTCAAATTTTTATTTTTAAATTTAATGAATATTTTTAAATTTATTTCAATATTTTTTTATTTTTGAATTCTATGCAAGTTTCAAAATTTTATTTTTAAAACTTATGAATATTAGTTACTAGATAATAAATGTAACAACCCGCATATTTTACGATTAAATATTTAAATATTTTATTTAAATGTTGAATCGTTAATCGGATTATAGTCCGAAAAGCTACTTTTTGCAAACAGTCAAATTAGGACTCGAGTCCACCCCCATTGAGTTCAAAATGACGTTTGCGATCTTTTTGAGTATAAACTTTGATATGTTTGGAGTTAGTGGAATTTTGCTACTTTTTCACTTAGGGCTTTGGTTTTGTTTCAATCTATTACACCCAAGCTTCACCCCTCTTCTCTTCATTACTTCATTTCTATTTCCTAATACTCAAGCTTTAGCAACAATGCAGAGAGGAATGAGAAATTAAAACTCCAAGCCCTAGTTTCCATTTGCAAATCGAGTTCTAGCTCCAAATCAATAGAAGAAGCTTTGGTAAGCCTCCTCTTCTTCTTCTCCAACTCATTCTCTTATCAACTTCAGACATTCCTAAACCTAACTTAGGAAATGTTTCTCTTTTAAGCTTAAATTCAAGCTTCTTGAGTCGGGATTAAAGAGAGGTTGATTGTCCTTTGTTTTCAAGCTTCTCCTTCCTTGTTTTTGGGTTTAAAGGTGAGATTTTTATCTCACATCTTTGTCTATAACTATCTTTGATGTTAGGTAAGAATTCCTAACACTTGTTCATGATCATTTGCTTTTGGTTTGAATTGATTTGGTGAACATTTCAATTTTTGGTGTTTTGAAGCCAAATCTTTAAAAATCATAACTTTGATGTTTGATCATGCTTTTTGTGGTGCACCGAAGAGCCTATAGGGCTGGGTTGCCGATTGGCATAAACCCTTAGCGCCGTTGCTCGTCCGGTTGCAATTGGGAAGAGTTTTGCTCTTCTCTTAGATAGGTTTGGAAGTGCTGGAAACAGGTTCCGGTCGATCGAAGCTCTGGTCCGGCCGATCGACCTGCTACCAGAACACATCTCTGGTTCTGGTCCAGTCGACTGGCATACTGAGTCCGGTCGACTGACCAGCATCCCGAGGATTTTTCCTGTCTGAGTTCGGTCAACCGAACTCAGTGGGCCAATCGACCGACCTGCTCTTATTTTGCCAATTATGTCTATTTTGCTTGATATCCAAATTTTATCGATTCAGGTTGATTCCCATTTGTTGTTATCATCTATTATTGACGTTGATGACTTCTTTTTTGGGATTTTTGAGAATATCTATTTTGATGGATTTGGTATCGATTTCTTTAGATTTGATTCACGTCTTCGTATGTGAGTTTTTATCATTGATTGTTTCTACAATCGTTTTCGTGATTTGTCACTTTAAAAATATAAAGGTTTTCTATACTAGTAGTAAATATTCAAACTCTTTCACAAAGACGATTTCAAATCTAATTTCAATACAGAGCTCTTTTATAAAACCGTTTTCTAATCTATTGGTATATACAAACCTTTACCTCATTCGTATGAGAAAATATAATTAAACGGCTTAGCAAAACAAGTGGTATGAAACGCTTGTGTTTACTTCGTCGGTTAATTTTTGGACTTGTTCGATTGAAACTCTTATGATAATTTTCGAGTGGAAATCTACAATTTGTACGTAAATATTTAAGTTAAGCTAGTGATTATGGGACATGAAGCTAAACTCGTATATTTACTAGCTTAGTGTAATTCACACTTTTTATGGATCGTTGGTGATCATTTTGTGATTTAGACTAGCGATGTGCGATGTCTATTTGTCTGCGAGGGAGACTAAACCCCGTTTCTGTGGAACTTCGGTTCAATTTGGCGGGATAGCGACCCGTGGTCTTCGGACCGTTTGTGGAGCTTTGGCTCAATATTTATGGTTAGCAACCATGGAATAGCGTTCTGTCTTGTGATACACGTGTTGAGAGTTTTCATGCTCTCGTTTTGTGATAGGCCTTCCCCCCTTTTTTCTTTTGTGATTTCTGGATTTCTAGTTGATGATTTTTAGAATTTGTGTTTCACCAACTTTTGTGATTTACATTGGTAAGTTTTATCAATATTTGTGCATTGGTGAATTAGTGTGTCATTAACTTTTGTGATTGGCATTGATATAATTGTCATCATTTATGGTTTGGTGAATGAAATAAAGAGTATGACATTCCTTTTTATCTTTGAGAAGATTCTTATGATATTGATTAATCCCTTGTTGATTTTCAACTACGTACTTATCATAGTATGGCATTATGGTTAAGATACGTTTTTGTCATATCTCTTATTCTATATCATTTCATCTGATATTTATAGCTAGACTGATCCGTTTATTATTTTCTTTTTAAATAATACTCGGGTCAGACTGAGATGTTACAGGTGCTTCTGCTTGACTCCTCGTTTGGGATTATTATTCTGACTTTTGGCTAACTACATTACATTTGTAGTTTTTGTTGTTATACATTCGAGATATTGACTCTATGATGTATACATATTCTTTTGTCTAGCACTTGTATCTATTCTTGTGATATTGTGGATCTTTTTGACCACTACTCTGATGTACACCTTTTTGTGTTATATATTCATATCTGTTTCCGCCTTTATGATATGAATGTCTGTGACTGATTTATGTTACGTTTATTTCTATATTTGCTTCCGAAGGCCTCATAGCCACTGTGTGGTAGCTTTGAGTTTGTATTTGATATGTCGGATTTCCTCTTAAAATGAAATGCATGTTATACTATCTGACATATCGATACTCGCACAAAGCAATTACACGGATGGTCGCTCCTCAACAGCCTTATTCTCCATGCTAGTTAACGGCATTACACAGTAGTATTCTTGGCTAGCGTGGGTATAAAGGTGGGGCGTCACAATAAATATTACTTTTAAATTATTAAAGATCACCAATTAATTATTATTTTTTAAGTATTAGTTATTTAATTATTAATTATTATTAATTTATTATTAATTATTTATTATAAACTATTAATTATTATTATTTCGTTTTAATTATTAATTATTAATATTTCATTTTAATTATTATTTATTATTTTTATCTGATATCGATTTTAACTTTGAATTATTATTATTTAATTAATAATTATTTATTATTAATTATTTGTTACTATTATTTGACAGCAATTGTTAATTATATAGAGGGAATTAGGGAAAAGGACAAACTTTGAAAAAAAATTAGACTGAAGGACACCAAGTTTCATTTTTAGGCTGAAAGACAAATGCTAGTTATAATTAGTATTTTATTCAACTTTTACACTATACAAAATGCTAGTTATATCTAGCATTATATTCAGTTTTACACTATAAAATGCTAGTTATAACTAGCATTGTCCTTCAGAGTCTAAACAATAAACTTGGTGTCCTTCAGCCTAAATTTTTTTCTAAGTTTTTTCTTATGCCTATTTTCCTGAATTATATATATTACTCATTATTAGTTAAATATTTATTATTTATTAATTATTTTTTTATTATTGATTATTATATTTTTAATATTAATTGTTAAATATTAATTATTTATATTAATTATTATTTCTTAATTAATCATTCATGTTAATTATTAATTATTAAAAATTAATTCTTATTTAATAATTATTATTAATTATTATTTATTAGTTATTATATTAATTATCAATTATATTGAATGGCAATTCTTAATATTAATTATTCCATATTTCAAATTAATTAGTAATTATTTTTATTTAATAGTAATTATTATCTACTATTAGTTTCCTATTAGTTATTTAATTATTAATCATTAAGTATTATCATTTAATTATAATTGTCAACTAATTATTACAATTGGCAAACGAAAAAGTTGTAATAGGCACCTATTACAACTACAAAAAAGAAAAGTTGTTAAAAATAGACATCTATTACAACTAGCAAAAAAGAAATGTTGCAATAGACATCTATTACAACTGACAAAAAAGAAAAGTTATTAAAAATAAGCATCTATTACAACTACCAAAAAAGAAAGGTTGTATAGACACCTATTACAACTAGCAACATAAAAGGGTTGTTGAAAGTAAGTTATTACAACTTTCTGAAGAAAAAAAAGAGTTGTAAAAAATCTTTATTACAATTGACAATTTGTGACAGTTGTAATAGGGTCCTTTTGTTGTAGTCAAGTCATTACGATATCTCATGAGAACCGGTCCATTGTTTAAATAGTAAGTTTGTCAACTATGTTCAACAAAATTTTACCATTATGTGAGAAATATACTTTATCTGTATTAGCAAGGCTTTTAATGTGATCCAGACTGTATGTTTTGTAACTACGTCAAAGCTTGAATACATCAATCTTTTCGCATTTTGAAATATGAATCTTTTTTACAGGTGCATTGCAGTAGTGTTTTTTTTTTCATTTGAATTTTTTAACAACTGACAAAAACAACTGTTAAAGGTCGTATTGCAACAGGCAAAAACAGTTGCAAAAGACCCTATTGTAACAGGCTAAAACAGTTGTAATAAATATCTACTATTACGGTTGTTTCCAATGGTTGAAAACAGTTGCAAAATGCACACCGCTTCGCATATTGCAATGGTTGCATGACTTTTGTTAAAGACCTATTACAACCGACATTGCTAACTGTGAAATGAGTATTTTTTATAGTGTAATTCCCACAAGCTCCTCAAAATAAGTCCAAACATGTTTAGCTGTATCACTATGTCCAAACAAATGATTCCTTTTTCTTTACAAGCAGCTAAACTTCATCTATATTTTGATGCTACTAGAATGTGAATTTTTTTGATGTTATTATCTAGAGGTGGAGCATCGTCTATATTTTGATATCATATAACCTATGAAAGAATTTGTACCGGATATGTAAGGTTATGAAATAATTGTCAGCACATAGCATGAAGATGATCTGCAGTACATGGGAGAATATATATCTTGGAATATAGGACAAGTAGTGGAGAATGATATCTCTAGCAAGTACTAATACTGAAAGTCAAATTGGGAAAACAAATTTCAGACCAGTGTAAGGCTTGATCCAAATTAGCATCCAATTCCTTTCAAGAATATAACATAATGATGAACCTTCCAATATTCAAAAGCATGTCAACTACAATCACGTGTGTAGAACAAGCGCATTCCAAAGATACTCATGATACATGCACCTATATTTCTTGAAAGAACCATTCACAAGATATTACATAGGCTTAACCTTAACATATATAATACGGTAGACAAGCATAATATATTCCAATAGGAATGGATAACAAGTCAACACATGCTTCTCTCTCTCTCTCTCTCTCTCTCTCTCTCTATATATATATATATATATATATATATATATATATATATATATATATATATATATATCATGCAAATGGTTTCATTACGAATATGGCTATAAATAGAGATGCATCAATGCAAAACTAGATGCAGAAGACAGAGAGATATAGAAGGAGAAAGCAAAGATACCAATAAGAGAGAGAAGTTGGCACTGATGAGAAAAGGCTTGCATGAGAAAAGGGAGAGGGGAACAAAGCCGAGGATGACTTGCCATCATCACTTGATCATCTGTTTATATAGAGAGCAAATTGACATTTGTTTCTGTGAATGAACGGGTGAGTCATCCGAGGCCTAGTTTGCCTCTTCTTTAACTCCTGCAAGACTTTACATCGCCTAAGCAAAAAACATATGAAGATGGTACGATATTGTTTACATGCCAGAGCAACCCAGGGTAAGCGACAGTTTCCTTTTTAACTGTAAAATATTTTATTCTATTTTAGCTCAGCAGATTATATATGAAACAAATAGTTGCGTGAGATGCAAAGCTAACAACATATATAATACACATAACATTCTTTGTACTAAGCTAGATGAGATTCCTTAAACTAATTTTGTTGGCTTCATGAAGTCTGAGATCATCTTAAGGAGTAAGGAAGAAGTTGGCGACGAAGAGGTTTCTGCTAACTAGAGGAGTTGCCGGTTTAGTGCGCACAAAGCTAGAGGTTTATGCAAAGAACTGATGTATGCATGAACTATTGAATGCCCATATATACACAACCAAATGAATCAACATCACCGTCATCTGAAACTTCAAAAGTTGATGTCCAGTGCTGCTACCTGAACCGCCTTAACTTTAAATTCACCATCACATCCTCGAGAGCCACATGCCATGCACTAGCTGCTACTAGGAAAATTTGTTTATATTTCAACAAAATTATTGCGTGGTTCAAGCATGGTTTCTTTATAAATTGATAAATTGGTTCATTTAATTATTGCAATGTCCGAAACTGCTACCGTGAAAATTTGTTTATTGATAACTTGGTTCATTTCTTTGTAAATTATTTACCTGTCCATCCAAAAGAGTCCCCAACCGTTCCAAAAGAGTCCCCAACCGTGTAATCTTTTGCAGTGGCTGGAACTGCTACCGTGATTAAAACAACAATTAGTATATTTGTTGATGAAGGATTCATAATTTTAACTTGAAATATAATAGGAGACAATGAAAATACATAGTAAGAAGACATTTTTAAGGACCTGATACAACCACTATTTTGATAGAGTTAGGGGTATGACATAAGAGCAATTATGTAATTTTTTTATATATATCTAACTCGATAACCAATCTTGTTCAAATTAAAAGACGTTTTATTTATATTGTATACTTGATATAATGTGTTATATTGATTAGTTAATTTAATTAAAAATATGTTTAATAGAAAATCCATAAATGTTATATTTTGTGATAGTAGTCACAACGTGTTATAGCTATGAATAATTTATCACAATAAAAATAAATATACCATTTTAAATGTTTTAAGTCAAGATACATCGAAACTGAATACCGATATATCACTTGAGACTAGAGTACGTCACGTTCTCCAAACGTTGGGTAATGTATTACTCATGACTGTTGGGGCACTAAGAGGTTACATACTTATTGTTATTGGATAACTGTGGAACAACTCACTCAATAGTTTTCTATTGGTTAATATAACTAAGGTTAAATGAAAAATATCCATATGACTGTTTTACAGAGTTCTCTCGACTTGAGGATACTATTGACCTTCAATATGAAAGCTCTGATATTATTATAGTCAAATCATGGCACGACGTCCATAGAATGATTGTTGTTGGATCGAGTGGAAGTATTGAAATTGAAACACTATTCAAGAAAGGATTCATCTCCTCGGTTATATGAGGTTAGTATCACGGTCAATTGAAGTCGACTAAAAGTCAAAGTCTATAGCCAGAGTAGTTCGGTCAGTAATAGCTATTATTATTGAACCAAAGACTTTGTGTTTGGAATATAGAGTTGAATGTTTGCAATATATGAATTTTGATCATTAGCAAATTCCATAAGTCCAAAGTGATATAGTTTTAACAAAAAGATTTGATGTAAATAATAGTCACAATCGACTAATGCTTAAAAAAGTAAAATTAGATTTTTACCGAAACTAAATAAGCGATAAATTGGACAAACGTCATATGACTTACTAACTGATGTGTGAACATTAATTTTCGAATAGTTTGATATTAATCGCTGACTGAATTTACACCTGATGAGTTACAAAACCGAAACGATGAATTCTCCTTTGACCGAATGATTTAATTAATTTATAATTGTTATAAATTAATTAATATTAATGAAATATAAATTGTAATATTTGATTATGATTTGATGAAAAAATATTATTAGAAATATTTATAACTAGTTATAAATATATCAATCAATGGACAAACAAAAGAGCTTAAGGCTCCAGCATATCTTGAGAGAAAATTTATTTTAACAGAAACGATTCCAATGGCAACATATTTTGACCGTTACTCTCCTTCTTCCTCAACGAATCTCTCTATAGATGATTTACCTCTTTTCTCTTTCAATCTCCCTTCTTCCTCAGCCCATTTCAACTATGCTGGTACCTTAAAATCCAATCATGTCCGCTTGCACCATTTTCAAAAAACATATCATCTCTGGCATCCCAAACTTCCTAGATTCAATGCCGAAAGCTTAAGCAATTATGCTTTCGCTGTGGGGGCTCTGATCATCGCATCACCTCCTACCGTGACCCTCTTAGATGTTTCAACTACGGCGGTCTTGGCCGCAAAAGGTATTCGTGTGCTATGCAATCCAGATCTAGTTCCAAACCCAGTTTCTCTTCTTCTCCACTCTCTTCACCAAATCAACCGTCCAAGTTTCGATTCGAGTTTTGCCTTATTTTTCTTAAGCTCCAAACCCTTATCTACATCCAGACACACCCAGCTTCTGCATCTTTTGCCCTTCAGAAACTTGACGCTTTGTTTAAGGCATTCGAAAAATGTGCCTCCCTAAACTCCAAACCTGTTCCCTCGTCTCCTTCTATATTCGTTCAAAACAAACCTAATTTTCTGGACGAGACATTGTTCAGCATTTAGTGGCTAATGAACAAGGTAAAGTTACGGATGTCATGTCATTGGATCCTTGTGTAGTGGTCTGTCAACTTACTAGACATCAGTAGGTGCAACCGGTAGATCGGTAGGATACCACTGGTAGACCGATGGTACTACTGAATGCCCAGTAAACATTGACCGTGAACAGTTATATCCATTCGAAGAGGTGCAATTCTTCCTGTTGGATGTTGCTCTTCGTCTGATACCTTTTCTAATAGTTTTTCTAAAGAGAAGCAACTTCTCTTCGCATCCCCCATCATCTGTATAAGCAGTGTTAGTCACTGCATTTGAAATCATCGGATCTTGTGATTAAATCATTTTCTTCTCTCTCTACTCTTGCCAATTATCAGAAATATTTTTCTACTATGTTCTTGGCTTGATCAAAGTGGTACAAAATTTTGAATCAAGTAACGTCGTTAGAAGGCTTTGTTGAATCTTGACGGGAATAGTTCAACAGTCTTTTTGTACTCGATAGGGTTGAACTATTTTCTAAAAGAATCTGTAACAGATCCTTAAAGTTAGAAGTACGACAACGATATTCACAATATATTCCAATGATTTTTAGAAAATAATATCAGCAGGAGGGTTCAAGCAACTATAATGCACTTCAAGTCATGAACTAACATTTAAAAAGGCTAGAACATTTTGATGACGAAAACTTTACTCGTTGGCAAGAGACGATTAAGTTCTTTCTCATTATTGTGAAACTTTTCTGCATAATAGAAGATGGCTTGGAAGAATTACCAACTGAAACTCTAGCAGATACTGTTGAATTAAGAGCTAAACGACATAAGTGAAAGGAGGATGACTTCATGTGTAGAGGACACATATAGAATGCACTGTCCACACCCATCTACAATGCATATCGAAGCTTGGAAACTGTGAAGGCACTATGAACTGCATTGAAGAACAAATACCGCATTTCCTAGGTAAGTAATAATAAATTTCTTATTAGCAATTTTATGGAATTTAAGATGAATGACAATAAAATGACCATCGAATGAGTAAATGAGATTTTACTTATTGTCAATTATTACTACTATTATTACTCTCAAAGACATGTGACATGCGATATGATTGTGATGCCACACTAATAATCAACATCGAAAGTAGGAAGGTGGATTATCATCGAAGGAGTACGATGTCGCGTTTCATTAATAAAAGGACATATAGAATGTCGCATCCCTCTAAGGAAGTAATGATATCGAATGCAATCAATATAGTAAGCCATCAATGAATGTCGACATAACCTATGTCACATCTCATTGACGCCATATTTTACCAGTGTCACCCTCCGAAGTGATGTCGTTTTTTTATCAACGTAACTCATTGTTACCGCTGTTTGTTAGTGAGGCCGATCATTGCCCATATCGCCACTCAACAATGCTGATGCTTATTAACACCTTCATTCATCAATGTCACGCCGCACTTCAGCAACACTTAAGAGATACCGTCCATCTGTACATGTGATGTTGATTCCAAAAGTCATCAACATTTACAAGAGTTATTAATGCCGACATCAATACCACGCCGCACTTCAACAACACTTAAGAGATATCGTCCATCTATACATGCGATTTTGATGCCGAAAGTCATCAGCATTTACAAGAGTTATCAATGCCGGCACCGCTCCATGATGGTGCTGCTCAACATCAATGTCGTCTCATATCATTGTACCTTCAAACTGATGCTGTCATCTACTAACTAAGTGGGTCGGTTATTATAGAGTAAGCTGCCAACATCAAAAATCATTGATGCCGAATGCCTTCACTTTTGAAACAATGCCGAAGTTTTAGTATGTAGAGGAATGTCGAAAATCATCATTAATCAAGGCTTGGCACCATGCGGCGTTATTTATGTCGAAAGACATGAATGCCGAAGTCAAGCTACAACAGACTGAAATTTTCAACCATTCGCATCCATACATGTCGGATTTGAACTGCTCAAAATATCATATTGTTAATTTAAATTTGGCAAAACCCAACATATACAGTAAATAAATAATCACAGAATCACAGACACAGAGTAATATAACAATAATGCAGCGGAAACAAAAGAATAGTAATTCATGAAGCTACTATATATATAACAGAGTTAAGTAAGATACAACAGAGGTCTCGAATACATAGATGTCTCAATATAATAGTCAAATACAAAATCTGAATACATCACTGGAATCAACTGAATAACTGAAAGCTGGATAGATAGCTGGATCTCCAAGCGAAGCTCCAACTACAAAGGTGAGTTTCAAATACTGTATCACTCAGTCTGACTCGAGTGTAAAGCAAAACACAAAACACTCAAGTCAGGATTAACATTCTTATATCAATAAATCCAACTCAAGTGAAATATAAACTGAAATACAAGTAACTCAAAGGATGTTTGGGATAACCATCCTCTAAGGATCCGCTAAACTATCTACTATGTAGTAATATACGCTATTATAATATGTCTATAGTAAAGTAAACTATTAAAATAGCGTTAAGGCGTTACCCATATCCCCCTTAACACATTTTATATATTCCCATAGTCTATACAGTACCGTAATGGGTGTCGTCAGAGGGCACTCCATAGGTATGGTACAAAACAAACTCGTAGTAAAGCACGCTAGGGTAGGTGACACGGCACAACAAGGCAATGCCAGGGTAGATATACCAATTGCGCATCCGGACTGGTGGTAACGCAGAGCCGCATCAATCGCCCACCTCGAGCCACACTCCCGAATCAAGGGTGCGCACCAAATCAATCACAAAGTAATAGAATGGCATATGATGGAGTGTGTTCGATAAGAGGAGCTACCTCATTGGGCCGGAATCGCTCTTGTTTTAGCCACCTTATGCCAACTCACGGGAGTTGGGTCCACCTAAATATACCTTTAGGATCGTCGCCACCATCCTACTTCATTCTAGAATCTCCACCGCGTACACAGTTGTTAAAGTGGTTTTCGGTATCGACAGAGAGTATGCCCATATTAGATCCCGGCCTCTTTAACAACCAAACGTTATTATAACACCGTGGTCATTTCAAAATAGTTTATACTTTAAAACCAAAATATCATTTTCATTTCAAAAAAACCAAATAAATACGATATCATTTCACTTTAAATATATCCATTTCCAAAAATCATATCACTTTCCAAAGTTATAACGCTTTCGAAATCATAAGTCTTTTAATATCAAAACACTTTGGAAATCTAAACCTTGAAATTCATAACACTTTCTTCCTTAACAGTTTAGATATTAAAATTAGTATATATAATAAAATAGTTTATATAAAATAAAAATAGTTTATATAAAATAGTTATAAGTTAAAATAGTTTATAATAAAATAATTAGTATATAAAAATGGTTTATAAAATAAAATAGTTTATACTTAAAATAATGGGTACTTTTGGCACATGTCCTTATTAAGGTTCAAAATACACGAAAAGTCCTTCACTAAATTTCAGTGTAAATTAGATCCCTGTTTTTTATTCACGATTATTGCGGAGCATGATGCAACTTTTCATAAAAGTTGCTGACATTTCCGCAACTTTTCTGTACAATGTGAACATAGTGTATGAAAGTTGCTGAAATATCAGCACTTATTTATAAAAGTTGCTGACATTTCCGCAACTTTTTTGTACACTGTGAACATAGTGTATGAAAGTTGCTGAAATATCAGCACTTATTTATAAAAGTTGTTGACATTTCAGCAATAATTTTTTTTTGTTTCTAGAAAATAGGGATCGGATTTACAATGAAACTTTGACAAGGAAAGTTGCTGAAATATCAGCACTTATTTATAAAAGTTGCTGATATTTCAGCAATAATTTTTCTTTGTTTCTAGAAAATAGGGACCAGATTTACAATGAAACTTTGACAGGGACCCGCTTTACAATATGAAAGTATGATAGGGATGCCTCCCTAATTTCCACTAAAATAATTTATTAAGTTAAAATATATAAATAGTTTTAAATATAATTTAAAATTACTTTATAAAATAAAATAGCCCTCTCAACTTCACTAATCGATCCAAATCAATTCGAATTCCAAATTCAAATTAATCAAATCTCAAATCATCAATTTCAATTTCAATTCAATTAAACATTTCAAATTATATTGATTTCAAATACCGATTTGAACCACAAATAAACCATTTCAATTTCAATATATTTTCAAAGCTTTAAATATTCAACATTTCACAACTAAATTCGATAATTTCATATATATATATATATATATATATCAAATTCACTTTACTATTATTTAGTTTTGAAATATTTACTTAATCATTTCAACAACATCTAAATATAACTTCAATTTACAAATTTAAATATACAAAATATCCCTTTTAAATTTATATAAGTTGAGATATTCATTTAAGTCACTTTTAATCAAATTCAAGTTATAAAACATATCTTTAAAATTTCAATTTATTAAATTTCAAATCAAACTTATTTAAGTATAATTCCTAAATAAATATAATTTCAAATCAATTTCAATTTTATCTTTCCAACCAGAATCATTATAAACTCTATATTTGAAAATACATATCTTAAATAAATACTTAAACATATAATATATCAACTTTATTAAATCAACTTTAATAAATCTTTAAAATCAATATTTATTAAAACCATATAATCCTTTTCAAAACCATAGAAATCATTTTCAAAATATTTATATATAGACCAACGGTGTCTGTATAAAATTTTCTACACTATTGTCAAGTGATACAGATATTTATCATTTCAATCCACAATTTAAAATATATATGGGTATATATCTTTTCAACCCGCAATCCCAAATTTAATTCAATGAAAATCGCTTGGGTTTATCATTTCAACCCATAACGATTTTCTCCTATTCTAAAGATCGTTCGGGTATGTATCATTTCAACCCATAGTGAATTCTATACTAACAGGGAACTTGCAGAGTGGTAACATATATGATAATAATATAACAGACATATATCATCAAAATAAATAACAGATAATGGTGTTAGATGTCACAGGTGAACATATACAGCTAATAGCATATATATAGCAATGTAAATAACTAACAGCAACATATTTCGATTGTCGTTTCAATTGAAATCAAATTTAATAAATATAAGAACATTAATCGTGAGTGATTGCTCACCTTTCGAGGTCAAAGAAGAACGAGAGCGAGATGAGTTACGAATCATAGCACGAGTTTCAAAGCAAAGCAGGATTGGCACGAATTCGACGAACAAAGCTAATATAGAGGAAAAGGAATCAGAATCATCTAGTTATAAATAGAATATATATATATATTATTATTACTACTTTATTAAATTCAATATTTAATTTAAAACATTTGTTAAAATTCAAAATCGGTAACAAATCAATGTATATACATAACTTACGGACTTATACCCATACTTTTAAAAATCATTTTTATTAATAAATATATATATAAGCAAGCTAGTAAACAATATTTCAAAGCACACTATTTATAACAGTATATTACCTTGCAACATTCATATAATAGATGTAGATTTTATAACTTGTACACTTTATATAAACAGAACCTATTCAAAAATCAAAATATCAACTATATGATATATATATATTATATATAACTCACTGGAATGACAAATAAAAGCTTATATATCCACCAGAACATATACAAACACCTTAAAACCAAAATAGCATACTTTTATATATGTGTACAACATTTCAAAAACTTAACTAGTATAAATTACACATAAATAAATCAAACCAGGACATATTATAACTTAGTATACTAGAATAAAAAAATCAGATTATATACACTATATATATAAAATATATAAATTTAGATAACTTTCATATAACAGATTATAAAAATATAAAGTAACTCTAACTTCAAAATATATATACTTAACAGTACTATATAACATGTATAGAAAACTTACTGTGTAGAAACTATTATTTCATAAACGTATTATTATTATTAGTAAATCGAGTAACATCTACTAAAACCAAATACTGTCTTTATATTCTAACTAACATCTACTAAAACAATATAATATATATATATATATAAACTAATGGACATAAGACATATATAAATATGGACAGATCATGCTTTGGACCTTACATATATATACTTACACAAAATAACATAGATAATCTTACATTTATATAAATAATTATGTACATGTTATATATATAAAACAATATATAACAGAACATATATATCTACCTCAAAACAAAAGATGCTCGGTAATTGAAAAGGAGAGGTGGCCGGAGAGTCGGCTGATGGTGTGAAGGCATACGGGGTGGGGCTGCTTCGGTCGGGTCAGGTAAGTGGGAAGGTGATGGCACGGTGAAGGAGAGAGGAGATATGAGGTGGAGAGATGATCTTGAGGTACGACGAAGTGGTCACAGGCCAGAGGGAAACTTGGAGAGTGTGCAGGCGGAAGTTCGGTCGCGGGTTGGTTGCGTGGAGGGAGGACTACGGGTGTGCGGAGCGTTGGTGCAAAGGTGGGCTACTGGTGACAAGAACAAGTGGGTGGATCTGCATTTTTTTCTTTATAAACAATGACTACTGAACAACAGAGAGAGGGAGAGAAGAAGAAATGTGAAGGGACGTAGCCAAAATTTTCTTTTACGAAGCAGCAAATAGTGGAAGCCAGTTGAATTGAAATGAGACAACCAAAAGTCGTGCACCAAATCCTAGAATCATTAATGGATATTTGCTGTATGGTTGGACAGTAGATAGCGAAAGGACATAAGGAGATAGAAAGACTCAAAACGGATATCAATACGGTTACCATTTTGTAGAGTCCACCATGTATCGGATTTTAAAATACAGAATTGAATATATAGTAGAGATCAACACGACGAAACGATCAAAACGATATACAGATATCGGTGATAGGATCATCCGATCAAAAGTCGATATCGGTACCGAAATACTGTGAAAATGCCGGAATTAAGATAAACGGAGCAATAGCAGTCCAAATTTGACAAAACGAAAGATGACGTCTCACTCACAAATTTTCAGTATAAAAATATTCAGGTTTGGAAAACATTTTATTATCATCAAATATTAATTGATTTGAATTGAAATAAAATTACACAATAAAATAAACTTCCATATTTTCAGATGAGAATTTACCAGTTGCTATGTTTAATTAGGCGTATTCCAAATATTAAATTTCCATTCTCAAATTCAAATATTTGAAATTTCACAAAAAAATTCAGTTAATTACGTTATTTAAAACCTTTAAAATTTACGGATTGTTACACAAGCTACTAAGCATGTCGCATTTCCACCCCTATAAATACGGACCTAAGGGCTTTTGCAGAGGGGGCGAGTCATTCTTGCCACTCTTTTTACATTTTAAACTTTGTAACCCTAAATTGATTTGGGAATTCATTGCCGATTGTAGCACTTGAACTATTGGTCTATTGGACTTTGTACCCACGATATTATATTGAATGAAAATAAGATATCTCGAATTATGACTTACTTTTGAGTTCCAAATTATATATGATTTGTTAATCAAGGATTGCTTCGATTCCAAAAGTACTCATATTCTTGATTTCTACCTTTGCATACAATTGACTATACAAATTTACTTCATAAGCATATGATCCTACATGACTTTGCATATGACTTCACAATGGACTTGAGCTTGCTCGTTCACTCCTCTTATGCCTTAACTCAACCACATGTTGCCTTGTGCCAACACTCATTGAGGTTAAATTTTGGCCCTCTAATCTCCATCATTTGTCAAGGTTCGCTCTCTTGCACTTTTTGGGGTTGACGAAGAAATTTGTTAACTTTTGACGCTAGAAGGAGGGCTCGAACCTCCGTCTCCATTAAAACCCTAAATGGAACTACCTTGACTTGCATATATATGGAATAAAGGACTTTCCCTTACCAAGCATATCCTCTTCCAAGCTAACCTACCTTTGATTCTTAACACTAATTAATTGTGTTAAAATCTCCAAACAAGGGTCCTTTGAGCCTCAAATAACTAGTCAAACTTACCAAATTACTAATGATCCCCGGCTTCATGAATAGAAAATATTGAGGATCATGGCAATACAAATCATGGAAAATAAGAGAAGACAAGCAGCACCTTACAACCCAGATAGATGGAGTTTGAATCCATTTCACATAGGGCAAACATTGATCTTCGTCCTAGGAAAGCGGTACAAAAAGGATAGTGTCTTCTTGGAAATAAGGAAGAAATTTCAACTCAAAGCTAAAGGGACCATTTTCGAAAGAGAAATAACAAAGGACTATGATCGATTCACTAGAAGGTGGGAAAATGCCTTAACCACCCTCAAGAACCAAATAAAACTCGAAACTCTTTAAAAACAAAGCTTACCAAAAGGAATTCAGAAGAATCAACTTCCAAAAGATCACAGCTTTCGAAAAATTTCTCCCTTACCACCTCTTACGAGAATATCTACTTCCTGACTAAATAGATAAGCTCAACGATCAGCTTTCATGAAAGAAGCGACCAAAGAATGAAAGGAATCTTGGAGGGTTATATTGTCATTACCCTCGCTCTAACGGCCATGAGACCAATATTGCCGAAACTTGGAGGGAATAATCAACAATCTCTTAGGGAAAGGAAAGCTTGACGAATTTGTACAAAGATATTGAACAAGTCAATAATAAAGAAATATTTTCTTAAAAAAATTAAGTGTATCTACATGGTTGAGGAGTGAAACTCTTTTAAAATAATGGAATGCCTAAACCACTACCTAAGATTGGTAGTAAGGGGCTAAAGTCTTTGTCCCCGCCAAGATAGCATGGTCAAAGCACCTCCTAGAGGAAGGTCAGAGTAAGTCTTTGGTTCCATCTGAAAAGGCCTAACCAGAGCATTTGCAAGCCTTCAACCCCTGCCTACGCGGCCTGGTTGAAGCGCCTCCTAAAGGGAGGATGGATAAGCCTTTTGCCTGTCCAAAGCGCCTAACCAGCCTTTTGTGCCATCATCAAAGGCCTCACCGAAGCGCCTCCTAGAGGGAGGATGGGTAAGCTTTTGGCCTATCCAAAGCGCAAGAAAAGCCTCTAGTATCGTCTCCACGGCCATACTAAAGTGCCTCCTAGAGGAAGGTCGGGTATACCTATGGTTCAACTAAAAGAAAGCTAACTAAACGCATCGAACAATAAACCTAAATCATCACCTAAAACGGTGATAAGGGGTTCGATCCAAGTTGAGATCCTCACCTACAGTGGTGATAAAAAGCAATCATGTTAATCACATTCTATCCAAAAGAATGGATCAAAAACAGTCTTCTAGAGGAAGATCAGTCAAATTTAACTCAATCCGAAAGAAGGATTAAAGCTATCTTCTAGAGGAAGATCTATCAGAATGAGCCAATTAACGGCCCGAAACAAAAGAAATTTTCTTGAGGAAGACTACCGAAATATGTGCCATCACCTGTCAGTTAGCCCAAAATAAAGAATTACTGCCAGACAGGTGTTTAGGTCTTCCATTACTATTGCCAGATGGGTTTTTTAGTCTTCTATTATTAATAACAGATGGGTATTTTGGTCGTCCTTATTATTACCAAATGGGTTTTTTGGTCTTCCCTTCGCACTAGAACCAGAATGGTTCTCTAGGCTTTTATTCAAATTATTATCAGAAGGATTTTCTGACGACAGAGCTTTACTAAATTAGCTCTCAATTCAGATTTGAATTCATTTAACGGGAATCTCCATTAATAAACAAGCTGCTGGATATTGGAAAGGAAATTTTTTATATCAAGTTCTAAAAGCTCAATTAGCAAGGTTCTTAATTTTCTTAACAAGCAGAATATCCATTAAAAGCTCAAAATACGGAAAAGCAAGATATTAATTATCAAGCAGTTCAAATAAGAACCAGTATTCGATTCAAGGCTACATACCATACATTCGAAGTAACAAATGTTCAAATACAGATTTATTTACAATCTAATACATTGCGTACAAAATCACAGGTGAAAAAATTTAATTGCAAAAGGATCAATCTCAAGATCTGCAAGCTGCAAGTCAAAACATTGGGCCAACTTCTTTAGATCTTAAACAACCGAAGATGAGTCAGTGATGTAACAGATTCCCAAATTTAGGAGTTGTTTAAGCTTTCTCTCCTTTCGTCGAATAGCGTTTGAATCATCAATCAACGTAATTTGAATATTTAATGCATGATCGAGAGTTTTATTCGGTCCCTTCAAAATGTTGATCTTACCTTTCAGTTTCTTATTTTCTTGATCTGAGGCGTGCTTTTCGTGCCTGAGTCCTTCAACCTTAGCTTCATAAGCATTGAGATAAGTAGAAACCTTATCTCTCCACTGTCCATTAAGAAATTACATACATCCAATCCTAACTCTTTGACTCCTTTAGCAATTTCATTATCATCCAATCTTGAAGGAGGATTTAAAAGAGCGGAAGACCTCTCTTGATGAGTTGAAGTAGGAAGACTTGATTTGCCTCCACTTGTGATAAGTTCCAAAGATTGACATTTTACTTAACTTTTTAGCAATTGCACTTGAAGGTCCAAAACTTTTTGATGTAATCGAGCAGTTTCGACGTCGGCTTCAGTGTTTTGAGAAGAAAACCAAGATTGGCTAATAATGTCTATTTTCCTTTTCAATTTTTGAATTCTCTCATCATTCTTTAAAAAAAATCAAAATCGGAATTCTCTTCTTTCACACCTCTAAATATGGACCTTAATTTGTAGAATTTGTCATACCAGTTCTATGCATCAAGATTATCTAGAAATTGTAAAGCTAGAGTGCCTTGTGAAGAGCGTTTCTTCTCAAATTCTGCCTTAAGCCTGTCCTTAACAGAGTCGACTCTGGCAAGGTTATTTTTGTCAATAGATACAAGGGTCGATTGTTTTTCCTAACAAAAAGAGAAAGTAGGAAAGAAAATCAGTATATGAGAGAAGTACCTTCTTCAATAAATAACAAAAGTTTACAAACAATAAGAAAATCTGGATTACATCGCAATTCCATTTTTGAACATTTAACAACCTAATTAAAGTTTTGAAACAACGGTTTTGGCATTTTCAAACAACCCAACGAATAAGGTAAAAGTGGAGTCGAAAGAAGTTTTAATTCCTTTCGAGGTATTAACTGAAGGGAATCAGTGATAGTCTCACTTCCCAGATGGAGGGCTAGTATGGCCACACAACAAGTTGGCTTGATAAGTCTGCATTTCACTAAGAGATTTATCTTTTTTATCACCCAAAAGGTCAAAGCGAAGCTGAAGAAATCACGTGTAAACTTCTTGTAAATCTCTAAGAAAGCAATGTTTTGCTAATTGAGAAGTTCTAAGAATTAAAGGCTTCTCCTTCAATTCTTGATAAACCCATTCAAAAATTCCATGGGAATAAGACTATTTAGACATTCCCTAATTTGTATATTATAGGGAAATTAAACTAAGAGTAGGGAAATGAAATAGTAAAAGCTATAAGCTGTATAAGTCATACATTACAATTATATGATCATTTGGGTTCATACTATATCGATTCTTTATAAAATTCAGAAATAAATCTCTTTCTATTGTATCACTACAACAAACTGGACCTTTAACAGCGTTTAATACCCGCTATAAAAGCTTTTAACAGCGTTTTTGACTATGCTGTGTAACGACATGCCATTGTAGATCAGAAACATACCATAGCAATTGTTTAAACACTGTAAAAATATGTTTTAATAGCATTTGACAGATGCTAGTGAAACAGTTTATAGCATATGTGTTGATGAGCTAAATAACTTTTCTTAGCATTCGACTTCTCCTATTAATTATATCTGATAGCGGTTACCCCACAAAAATAACTTTTTAATCGTGTTTCTGTCGTTGCCATGATATTTTTTATAGCGTTTTTGTGTTGCTATGGGTGTTATATATAGCAGTTTTATGTGTTGCTATGAACCCTTTTTATAGCGTTTTTGACACGTTGTTGAAAATTTTCACGGCGTTTTTTCAACGTTGTTGATCATTTTCATAATGTTTTGAAAACGCTGTTGGCTGGGGTATGTGCGTTCTCCATACGTAAGTTTCAGTTCTATACAGTCAGTTTATATACAGCACGGTAATAAAAACACATACATTTCATAATATAACATATTATATTAATCACACATTTCATAATCATCATATTATATTAATCATACATCTCATAATCAACATGTACTGTTATATAATAAACATATGCGATATCCTTTCATTAAAACATATATAATACGTCCACAATATTACACAATATAGAATAAGTAACAACTAGTAACCAAAAGTAATAATACATACAAGTATACAAACCAAAATGTAGTTCTCCATCAAAAGTAACTTCGAATCCATAACTTGTTGCGATATGTTAGTACTTTTTTAAATCAAAGATATCTATCCACCTGTAAAGAAAAATTCTTCAGTTGTACATACTTTAACTCACTGTAAA
The DNA here is from genome assembly GCA_030737815.1 of Allium fistulosum. NCBI lineage: Eukaryota > Viridiplantae > Streptophyta > Magnoliopsida > Asparagales > Amaryllidaceae > Allium > Allium fistulosum. The sequence goes on from CM060906.1 coordinate 59,799,507, forward strand.
TAAAACTATGAATGATGAATTACGTTTCATTTAAGACAATTTATTAACATTACATAAGACCTACTGTTTTCAAGACATGAAACATAATTTGCTGACTTGATCATCTAATTACATAGAGATATTCTAAAATGCTAGATTTCTCCTGCCCTTATTATCCAGGAAGTTCATTCAGTTAACATGTATAATATGCATTTTTCATCAATTACCAACATTTTATCACTAAAGTTCAAATTTTATCACTGCATAGGTATTCCAAAAGCATACCATCAAATTTTATAACAGCTTATGATATTTCAGGGGCTGGTGTCAATCCATCAAATTTTATAAAAATATACCAAAATAAATAAATATACCATTAGGGTTATAACAAAACCTGTCGGTTGCAATAAAGCATTGATTATCTTTGATACCATCAAGATACTAAACTAGTGATGGCTGAAGAGAAGATATCAGCTGCATAAGATTAAAAATCATTAGAACCATAAGTAACTAATTTGTGATTCAAATGTATTCATACAAATACATTATGTATCTAAAGTTGCTATAGAAAACAAATTCCAAATTGGCCCTAATGTGCATCGATTACAATAATATACATTAACATGCTCGCCAAAGTATATAATAAGTCAGCAACCAACACTGAATTCAGACAAGTAACCAATTAAACAATAGTTGATGCAATATCCAATCAACTAAAACATCACTTAGGTAAATTTGGTTTACTAGATAAAAATAAAATAGGTCGATTCATTATATAGTGTCAGATTTGATATTTTTGCACTAAACCATTAATATTTACTGCAATATTCTATTTAAAACTTTCAATTCTCCTTCCACAACCCCACCAAAGTTTATTAGCCTCTTCTTCCTTGTTCACTTTACAAAATGAATCCACAGTTTTCATTTAAATGCGACTTTTAACAAAAAGATAAATAAATTCAGTTTACTAAAATTCATTAAATTCACTGCTAAAAGTTTTAAATTCAAACTTTAATTTCTGTTCAGGTACTGGTGGACAAAAAGCAGTTATCTACAAATATTAGTTACTAAAACTATTCAAATCCTATAATAATATCTTAAGTCATTCATATTTCAATATAACATCGTAAAATTTTAAACTTTTCGTATCAATATTTTCATGTAATTTTAATAATTTAGATGAAGGAAAGAGAAGTTGAAGGTTAGATATGTCAAAAATGAGGTGTGCAAGGAGATTTATTGGGTTTAAATTATTGTGAAATGAAGCTGGTAACTGGTTGCTAATAAAGTCCCTATAATTTCACTTACTTCAGACATCTATGCCTGTGCCTGCTCATCTAAACGCTCCCTGACAGTAAAATGCCTTGTGAATGACATCACTAATAATGATATTGATTGATATACAACATTTTGGAAACACCAAATGTTCATAAAAAATACGATTTATGTATTAAATTAAAATACTTGCGTGAATGGCACAAGTGGGGTGTAAACAATCCCAAGTTCCATGATCATTCCTAAAGCTAATATGTGTCCACCATTACCAGATCATTTTTAGCTAGGTGAGAACACTTTTTGAGCAATTCCAGCGGATGAGACTTGCAAAATAACTGATAGTTCATGTTGTCCAAATCCAAATATGCTACCAACTGCTCTATCCAGTTTCATAAGATCACTAAACTATAAATTGCTACATCTTGTTCAACGAAAATCCAATTGACATTCGATAAATTTTGATAATGAAAATTGCTAACTTTAGAAATTGTCAAAATCAAAAACAATAATTGGGACTTGAATATAAGCAATTATAGAGAAATATAAATATAGATAATTAAATGTATAATGAAGTAAGAAAGATAAGGAGAAGCTTGGAAATATTGAGAATTTAAGGAAAGACATCGAAATTCTTATGTTTTACAATTATTTGATTAGTAACTTAGTAAATGATTGTATAAGATTATACTTTTATTAATATTTTAATTTGTGAATATAAAAAATTAAAGGACTCAAATATTGTAGATTATTTAATAAATTAGCAGATTATTTAATAGTAGATAATATAGATTATTGATTTTTGTTAATATTTTAATATGTAAAAGGTAAAATTAAAAATTGAGCCTTGCATGTAAACTATTATAGAAAGTTATAAGATATAAAATACTTTTTTTTTGAAAACCCAAGAGAACCCGGCGGGTCGATAAACTCCTGAGGAGGGTATAGTAAAGCCGTCCGCTGATCCAAGCCCCCATACCCTCGGGTAAATTTATATACGATAAGGAAGCGCATGGTAGGAATTGAACCTGTGTCTTTTTACCAGAACCCAAGCCCCATTTCCACTGCGCCGCACCTGCGGAGAAGATATAAATACTTAAATGTACAATTAGTTGACAGTAAAATGGAGTATTAGTGTTTGCAAACTTAGTTATAATACAGTGGATTTTAAGTTTCTATTCTCACATTTGAATTGACTTTGAATATGGAGCTTGTTTGAAAAGCATTTTTGAAAATTTGAAAGCAAAATATACGACTATGCTTTTTGTACATGTAATAAATAAGTGACTATATTTGTAACGACCCGGAAATTTCGAACCCGAAAATTCCAGATAGTTATGAAAAAGAAGAAAGAGGTAGAAGAAAGAAACAGATATCACAACACAGATTCTCACATTCGCAGTGGATCAAAATATAATATCAAATAATAACAGTTTATAAAAGAATACTGTATCTGCCAATTTACATTTATTTACATCAGAGTTATAATTATTTACACCAGTAATGGACATATACAGATCAATATGTCTCAAACAAGCAGAAATAATAATCACAGCGGAAACACTCCATACGTCCTGCCATCCAGCTCGCCTCCTGAGCTCCAGAACGTCCTTACCTGAAAATCTGTAATACTCGGTCTGACCCGAGCATTACATCAAAGTAACACCCGGGTCAGGCTGGAAACCAGCGTGAGTAAACTCATCTAACATGAAATTCCAATTCATTGAACTTATTTAAACCCGGGGTAACTCGTACTTTACTATAAGTAACCAACTTATATAGCCAACACTCATTTACACAAACAGTATCTAAGTATCCAACTTTGTTTAAATGGTCCATATTATCCCAATCCGGCCCATTTGGGTCTCACATATCAATCCATAAAGAATTATAGAAGATTCCAAATCGAAGTGGTTTCGGGTATTTATTAATACCCGACTCCTGTCTCTTCGAATCCAATATCATCTTAACTCAAGTTATTCAGGTGAAATACAATTCATCTTTAAATACAGGGTGTTACCTTTACACAGTAATTCATCATCGATAAATACCCACATCATCACAGTTTTAAACCAAACATATCTTATCACATAACATCACATATCAGAGATATCATCTATCCAAGGTATACAATATTTTTCAATTATTCATAAGCAAGATTTATTTGTCACACCATTCCTAATTAATTTAAATAAATTAAATTAATCACTTAATCACCATTTAACCTGACATGTCTAATTAAACTTAACAATTAAATTTTATATAATATTTATCACAGATAATCATACACAAAATCAGAACAGGTACATCATAGAAAAGTCATCACAATTCAGATATTTCAAGTCACTCAACAAGAATCATCAGTGTATAGTTTAATTGATTTAAATCAATTTATATTGACTTATCAAAATCTTGATACATTCATCATTTATTTATAAATCATCTTATTTCAAACATTACATTAACTATTTCATAATTATCTTTATAATTGATTTAATTATCTTAATTAGTATTCAATAATATCTTTCATTTTAATTAATATTTGATTATCTATTTATTTATCACTAATTATTTAATTAATTACTTAATTATATTTTGAAATAGTTAACTCTTAATTTTGAAATGACTTTTATTAATTGGTCTTAAAATTTCTCAATTTCAAATCTGTTAATTAATAAATTTAATAATAACATTTCTAAGTACAAACGTCTCTACTCTTAACTTACGACATCCTACTCTCTTTATCCATAATAAACTTAAACAAATAATCTTAAATTTACAACTCTTAAAATTTCCTAGCAATAAAACTAAACCCGAGAAATTCCCAGGCAAACTCGGGTGGAATACCGAGCACTTCATCACTTTCCCCGAGCTGTTTCCCAACTCCTCTTCTCCTTGTTTTATTTCTAGTCTTTTTTTTTCTCTGAAACAAACTAAAGTTAAAACTTGAAAATTCTAACACTCTACGACTCGAGAACGACCCGAGAGAATTACTTTTTTCCTCGAGTTAATTTCCGAGTTCCCTCACACGAATCCATCATCCACACGACCGTGTCGCTGTGCATTTGCACAGTGTTTCGCCGGCGCCTCGACGAACCTCACCTCCTCCATCGAGTCACGCACCCCTTTACATTCGATTGCCATGATCGAATTAATGCCTACCATTCCAGATCGAAATCTTGCTGTTCGATCAAAACCAGAAGCCCGACTCCAACCAGACTACAACCTCAAAGTGCTTCGCGATCACAACTCGGGCCACCTGAGGCGCGGTGCCTTCGGTCACAACCTCTTCATCCTCCAAGCTTCCCGCCCCTCCGACGACGTGCAACTCGGTCAGCCAGAGGTGAAGAAATCACCTCGTTTCCAGACCCCAACAAACCCATGTCTTAAACCCTAAACTCGTTCGTTCTTCCAATCCTTGCAATTAAAAATTTATTTAAAAATTTTCTAGTAATCATCGATTCCTAAACATACTTCAGGCAAAGTTTCAATATTCAAAATTTGTTTGACTTCTGGAAATTGGTAAAAGAGCAAATTTTGTTCAATAATAAACTGCACCCTATCCACAATACTAAAATCCTCAATATATTTTTTTAAAAATCCTATTTTCGAATAACACTTCAAGCTATATAAGTAAATTCAAGATTCAAGGCATTCGAAATTTTTCATATGGTTACCTTTGCTCTGTAAAACCAAGTTTACAGAGGCAATCCATCATTAACGAGCTTTAAACAATTTTTAGACCATACTCTATAGTTAAACACACCTGTTTTATTTACAACTTTAAGTCTGAAAATGTTTTGATGAAAAGATATTTGATTTCTTGTTTTGTTTCCCTCCCTGTAACCCAGAAGAAGGAAGAACAGAGACTTCCACTTCACAGAGCAACATAAATATACACACAGAGCACACTTATAAATATGAACTAACCACTATATATCCATGCATAGATAAATGATACTTAAGTATTTAAAATAATTTGTTCACTCACCTATAATTCTTGGAACAGAGATCGCTCCCTTTTTGTTTTGGGAAGAATACTGCTTTAATCATACTTTTCCCAGTCTCTAGTTTTGATCTTCTTCTTGTCTGTTGATTTGTTCTTGAAGATGATGTAATTGCTGTGTTTAGTTCAGGTTTGCTATTCCTTTTTTTTTTTTTTGCACGAAATGGAAACATGGAGATGATATATAAAGAAAGAGATGTATACAGGGTTGTCAACACCAGTACAAGATTTTATTTTTTTCTTTGTACTAAAATATTTTTGTAGACACTTTGGCCAGAGATTTTTACATGCAATTGTACGCTGATATGGAAAGAAAGTGTGCCGCATTAATTACATTGGCTTGTTCTATAAGCTAGTATATCTCTCTATGTATTTTATGTTATGTATACTAAATTTCACAGCAACCTATTATAATCTTTGTTAAAGATTTTGTGTTGTATAAATGTATTTCACAGGTTATGTTTAGGCTAACTTATCTTATATATTTTTGGTAACTCATTATAGCTATTGTTAGTATAGTTTCCAGACCTTGTTCTATTTGTAATTAAATTTTCAAGCACTTGACTTATAACATTCTATTTGTATATACTTGTGCTTGCATATTCCTAGTAATTATGGATACATAGAATTACCTTTAGTGTTATAAGGTAGACTTTTATTCTAAACAAATCTTGAGAGGTTTGTCGCGCGCGCGTGTGTGTGTGTGTGTGTATATATTCATAGGCGTTTTTAAATTAATGGAGCTTCATATATTTTCTCTATTATATTTCCTGTTTGTAATTTAACTTTCAAACATTTGATTTATAACATATATTTGTATTATAATTTATATTTATATTTATATCTTATATTTATTTTTAATATTGACAAGATTGTTTTATTTTAAACATTAATATTAAAGACTTTATTTATATTCATACATGTATTATCTCAAATGTTGATAATGTAGAACTTCTAACTTAATTGAATAAGATAAATTTTATTTTTAAATATTTTTGAAAGATTCTATTTTAAATTCTCAAATCAAAATTTCTTTCACAAACATATATATACACACATATAACTGGTAAATGTCCAAAAATCTTATTTATTTATAAGATGAAAACTTGTATTTTATTTTAAATGGATTAAATACTTATTAAAATAATACTGCTAAAATTCCGGGTCATCACATTCCTCCCCCCTTTGAATCTTTTCGTCCTCGAAAAGGATCGAAGCCAGATTTATTGAAAATGCTTAAAATTATATAAATTTCCTTTGATCATTTTTAAGATACTTTAAAATCTATATAATATTTCTAAAATAGTTTTTATCAAAATATCTTATAACTCGATGTTTCGACAAGCCCATCCTCGTTCTCACAGAAATTCGGTCATACGTTGATCAGGCGTAGGACTGAAAATCTATAAGTACTTAGTAAACCCGTTTTCAACACCTAGTAAAAATACTTTGGAAAATAATTTTATTGAAAATATAGAAAACAGTTTCGAAAATAGAAGAAATATCTTTGGTAAAAATGCTCTGAAAATCATCACCCCCATCCATGGTCGCAGTTAACCCGATGGTTACGTTGCCGTCCCGGCAAAATCCACAGATAACAGTAGGCATCCGCGCCACTCGATTACGCCATGGAACCCGCTACAGATCGCAGTTATACCCGGGCCTTACGTTGCTATCACAGCACAAACCCATATAACTGTAGGCATCAGCGCCACCGAATTTCGCTGCCAAAAGAATGAAACTCCTCCACTTGACCATAGACCGCAGTCTACCGATGTTGCGCTGCCATCCCGACAGAATCAAGTGTAGACTGTTGGCACTCATCCTCCACACGATTTTCGCTATGGTCCACACACAGTAGATCGCAGCGACATCGAGTTACACTGTCGTCACAACATAACCCAAATGCCTCTGTAGGCATCAGCGCCATCGACTTTCGCTACCAAATAATCCTCAGGAACTAGTTTGTCCGGACTCCTCATAGGATCAACTTTAGAACCTCCCCTTTAGAGGCTCAAGGCAGTACCACTCAATGGCACTCCTGAGAAGTTCATTCAAGGGAGCGCCTTTTTTCCCAGAGCCACTTTCAAAACACTTTATACTATACACATATAGTATTTTCCAAATCATACACCTAGTATGAATTTCATATAAGGCTCCTTTACACAGAATCGATTCCCAAAATCGATAATTTCCAAAGTGGGCTTTTCCAAATCTCAATATTGATTTTACCCAAAATCAAAAGCCTTTCCAAATCCATAGGTTCCCAAAACCTTTCCTCAAATTTTTTTTTTCAAAATTATTTTCACAAAAATCCCTTTTTATATAAATACATATATATATAAGTTTTGAAAAATCTTTGAAAAATAATGTAATTGTATAAATTCGCTTTTATACTTCAAATACTTTCGAAAATCATTTTCTTCCGGCAATAGATTCACAAGGAGAGTTTTATCATATATATAACAAAGATACATAACTTTGTTTATTCCAAATCAAATGTTCAAATTTGATTACTCTTTAAAGTCACTTACCAAATTACTTACTTCTATATAGTAAAAATTTTCCATAGAAATATCAAATTCCCACTTTACTTCATCATATATTTCACAAAATATACTTTCAATTTCAAAAATATTTTCTGTTTTTATCCACAAATTTTCAATGCCAATTTCATTCAAACCCGTATGATGTCCCCATATCATTCGTACGAATATCAATCTGATCGCTCACTCGATCACACAATTTCACTTCCAAACTAGTATTGTCCACCCGACTTCCTAGTGCGGACTCAGATCTGGTTTCTTGATCAGAAACCGTCATTCTCCTTGCATAGTCACAACTATGATAGAGAATATCCAGAACCAATCAAAAATCCATATCCAGGTTCGCCGTCGAAAATCGAGCGAAAAATCCCAACTCGGATCGATAATACTATCCCGAAATTCTGTGCTCGAATCTGGATCAAATCACTATGCGAATAGAATAATATACATACATCCTACGTATTATCTTCATTGATTATCAGTTAAATCAATTCCCTTTCTATTCACATTGACCTAAATTTTCATTCACTTATTCACTTTGGCCTTAATCCCCATTTGGATTATCACTTCAATTCTTATCTCAGTTGGGTATTTAAACAATAACAGTTTGAACTCCGACCAGTTTATATTTAGAAAATAGCTTGAAATTTTTTTGAAGAATAGATAAGTAGTTGAAAAATAATTATTAGTTGAAAAATAGATGGTAAAATAGTTAAGTAGTTGTAAGATAGTTGAAAAATAGTAAAACAATTACAAATTAGTTGTAAAATGGTAACTAGTTATAAAGTAGCTAAAAAGATAGTAATTAGTAAATAAGATGGTTGTAAAATAGCTAAATAGTTTCAAAAGTAGTTCTAAAATAAGTATAAGATAGTTCTGGAATTGTTAAAGAAAAAATGTATAGTGTTAGTTAGGAAAATAGATTTAGAATAGTTCTTATCAAAATGATTTATAAAAAAAATAGTCCAGAGCCAAACTGTTTAATACCCCATCTCCATTTCCATCAATTCAATTTAAATTTCCACTTCCATTTAAATTGACTCAACCCCAATTTAAATAACTCCAATTTACATTGGACTTGATTTATTCCCGATTCAAGTTGAATTCATTTTCAATTTCTTTCCAACTTCAAATCAAATTCCATTTGATTTAAATATATTCACTTTAACTACAAACCCCAAATTATTCAAATTAATTTAGACTGATTTCAAATTAAATCCACCTCAATTTCAAATCATTTCAATTTCTATATGAATTAATCCCAATTCCCATTTTGAATTTGAACTCATTCAATCTTCAATTTTATTTCAAATTAATCCAATTCAAATTTTCCATTTGAATTTTAAACTTATCCATCTTAAATCACAATTTCCATTAATTCAAATCAAATTCAGTTTGAACTAATTCAATTTAAATCTCAATTTTAAACCATCTCGAATTATATAAATTCGAGTTAAATTTCCAAATGTTGATTTAACCCCTTAAATCAAATTTACCTTTATCAATAATCCGAATTTTTAAACAATTTAATTCTGAGTCCAATTCTCAAAATTCCATTTAAATCTTCTTTATTTAACTTATTTCGAAGTTCAAATAAGAGTTCAAAACAATTTTTTTTATCTTAAAAATTCAATTAATTACTAAATGTTATCTTCCAGTTCTAAAACCAGTTCTTAAACAAATTTTAAATACACAAATTCAATTATTCAAACTTCCAGTTCAAAATAATTCTATATCTTTAATTTCAAATTAAAGTTTAATTTCCTATTTATCACAATATGAGATATATTACCACACTTCATTTCTCATTCAATTTAAACAAATCCATTTAAATATCTAGATTCTCAAACCTATCTTGAGAACACTCAAACTCCCAATTTTGTCCTGAAATTTCCAATTCAGGTTGTCTGTTAACTTATTTAACTTTCCACGGTTAAATTCCCTTTTATTTACTCCAGCCAACCTTACCAAATTTGAATTTCCATTTCAAATTCTAACTTCACATTAAAAATCTGATAAGTTCAAAACTTATCCCCTTGGCATCCCATCTCATTCCAAATTTAAAATTCAACATTTAGAATTTATTACAAATCATTTTTAATATCATGTATATTCCTCATATATACATTTTTTTTCCTTTGTACACACTAAGTTATCCTCACATTTTAAACCACCTTTGGTTCAAAACAAATTTCAACAACTCTTGTTGAAACAGGTTCCTTCCATTTAAATATACTAAATAACATTATTTATTATTTCTTTATCAATTTGAAACAAATTCCAAATTTTCTAGCCTAGATTTAAACTTCACAATTTATATCACCTTCAGTTCCAATTTATAAGTCATACTTATCTAAAACATTTCATTTTGCTTACTCATTAATACACATCTTATTATTAAACACAACAACCATTTAGGATAATAACCAATTCATTATTATCTTATCCTGGAACCCTTTCCCAAATTCATGGTTTTAATTTCAGTTTGAATCCATTCCAAACTTAGCCTTATTAAATTTCAATTTGGTTGTATTTCTATTACCACTTAATTTAATTCCAATAATTTAACAACCAATTACCTAAATAGAAATAGTGCTTTATATATCAAATATAATTTTATATAAAATCATTTACCTTTAAAACCATTTAAAATCTTTATATAGGAAAATAACAAGTACGTTCTCTCATATATATTACACTCAACTCATTCTAGGGTACTATTGACCCTATCCTTAGATGAGTACACCCACCAGAGCCAAGGTTCTCGCTCAACCTTCGCTCTGATACCAACTGTAACGACCCGGAAATTTCGAACCCGAAAATTCCAGATAGTTATGAAAAAGAAGAAAGAGGTAGAAGAAAGAAACAGATATCACAACACAGATTCTCACATTCGCAGTGGATCAAAATATAATATCAAATAATAACAGTTTATAAAAGAATACTGTATCTGCCAATTTACATTTATTTACATCAGAGTTATAATTATTTACACCAGTAATGGACATATACAGATCAATATGTCTCAAACAAGCAGAAATAATAATCACAGCGGAAACACTCCATACGTCCTGCCATCCAGCTCGCCTCCTGAGCTCCAGAACGTCCTTACCTGAAAATCTGTAATACTCGGTCTGACCCGAGCATTACATCAAAGTAACACCCGGGTCAGGCTGGAAACCAGCGTGAGTAAACTCATCTAACATGAAATTCCAATTCATTGAACTTATTTAAACCCGGGGTAACTCGTACTTTACTATAAGTAACCAACTTATATAGCCAACACTCATTTACACAAACAGTATCTAAGTATCCAACTTTGTTTAAATGGTCCATATTATCCCAATCCGGCCCATTTGGGTCTCACATATCAATCCATAAAGAATTATAGAAGATTCCAAATCGAAGTGGTTTCGGGTATTTATTAATACCCGACTCCTGTCTCTTCGAATCCAATATCATCTTAACTCAAGTTATTCAGGTGAAATACAATTCATCTTTAAATACAGGGTGTTACCTTTACACAGTAATTCATCATCGATAAATACCCACATCATCACAGTTTTAAACCAAACATATCTTATCACATAACATCACATATCAGAGATATCATCTATCCAAGGTATACAATATTTTTCAATTATTCATAAGCAAGATTTATTTGTCACACCATTCCTAATTAATTTAAATAAATTAAATTAATCACTTAATCACCATTTAACCTGACATGTCTAATTAAACTTAACAATTAAATTTTATATAATATTTATCACAGATAATCATACACAAAATCAGAACAGGTACATCATAGAAAAGTCATCACAATTCAGATATTTCAAGTCACTCAACAAGAATCATCAGTGTATAGTTTAATTGATTTAAATCAATTTATATTGACTTATCAAAATCTTGATACATTCATCATTTATTTATAAATCATCTTATTTCAAACATTACATTAACTATTTCATAATTATCTTTATAATTGATTTAATTATCTTAATTAGTATTCAATAATATCTTTCATTTTAATTAATATTTGATTATCTATTTATTTATCACTAATTATTTAATTAATTACTTAATTATATTTTGAAATAGTTAACTCTTAATTTTGAAATGACTTTTATTAATTGGTCTTAAAATTTCTCAATTTCAAATCTGTTAATTAATAAATTTAATAATAACATTTCTAAGTACAAACGTCTCTACTCTTAACTTACGACATCCTACTCTCTTTATCCATAATAAACTTAAACAAATAATCTTAAATTTACAACTCTTAAAATTTCCTAGCAATAAAACTAAACCCGAGAAATTCCCAGGCAAACTCGGGTGGAATACCGAGCACTTCATCACTTTCCCCGAGCTGTTTCCCAACTCCTCTTCTCCTTGTTTTATTTCTAGTCTTTTTTTTTCTCTGAAACAAACTAAAGTTAAAACTTGAAAATTCTAACACTCTACGACTCGAGAACGACCCGAGAGAATTACTTTTTTCCTCGAGTTAATTTCCGAGTTCCCTCACACGAATCCATCATCCACACGACCGTGTCGCTGTGCATTTGCACAGTGTTTCGCCGGCGCCTCGACGAACCTCACCTCCTCCATCGAGTCACGCACCCCTTTACATTCGATTGCCATGATCGAATTAATGCCTACCATTCCAGATCGAAATCTTGCTGTTCGATCAAAACCAGAAGCCCGACTCCAACCAGACTACAACCTCAAAGTGCTTCGCGATCACAACTCGGGCCACCTGAGGCGCGGTGCCTCCGGTCACAACCTCTTCATCCTCCAAGCTTCCCGCCCCTCCGACGACGTGCAACTCGGTCAGCCAGAGGTGAAGAAATCACCTCGTTTCCAGACCCCAACAAACCCATGTCTTAAACCCTAAACTCGTTCGTTCTTCCAATCCTTGCAATTAAAAATTTATTTAAAAATTTTCTAGTAATCATCGATTCCTAAACATACTTCAGGCAAAGTTTCAATATTCAAAATTTGTTTGACTTCTGGAAATTGGTAAAAGAGCAAATTTTGTTCAATAATAAACTGCACCCTATCCACAATACTAAAATCCTCAATATATTTTTTTAAAAATCCTATTTTCGAATAACACTTCAAGCTATATAAGTAAATTCAAGATTCAAGGCATTCGAAATTTTTCATATGGTTACCTTTGCTCTGTAAAACCAAGTTTACAGAGGCAATCCATCATTAACGAGCTTTAAACAATTTTTAGACCATACTCTATAGTTAAACACACCTGTTTTATTTACAACTTTAAGTCTGAAAATGTTTTGATGAAAAGATATTTGATTTCTTGTTTTGTTTCCCTCCCTGTAACCCAGAAGAAGGAAGAACAGAGACTTCCACTTCACAGAGCAACATAAATATACACACAGAGCACACTTATAAATATGAACTAACCACTATATATCCATGCATAGATAAATGATACTTAAGTATTTAAAATAATTTGTTCACTCACCTATAATTCTTGGAACAGAGATCGCTCCCTTTTTGTTTTGGGAAGAATACTGCTTTAATCATACTTTTCCCAGTCTCTAGTTTTGATCTTCTTCTTGTCTGTTGATTTGTTCTTGAAGATGATGTAATTGCTGTGTTTAGTTCAGGTTTGCTATTCCTTTTTTTTTTTTTTGCACGAAATGGAAACATGGAGATGATATATAAAGAAAGAGATGTATACAGGGTTGTCAACACCAGTACAAGATTTTATTTTTTTCTTTGTACTAAAATATTTTTGTAGACACTTTGGCCAGAGATTTTTACATGCAATTGTACGCTGATATGGAAAGAAAGTGTGCCGCATTAATTACATTGGCTTGTTCTATAAGCTAGTATATCTCTCTATGTATTTTATGTTATGTATACTAAATTTCACAGCAACCTATTATAATCTTTGTTAAAGATTTTGTGTTGTATAAATGTATTTCACAGGTTATGTTTAGGCTAACTTATCTTATATATTTTTGGTAACTCATTATAGCTATTGTTAGTATAGTTTCCAGACCTTGTTCTATTTGTAATTAAATTTTCAAGCACTTGACTTATAACATTCTATTTGTATATACTTGTGCTTGCATATTCCTAGTAATTATGGATACATAGAATTACCTTTAGTGTTATAAGGTAGACTTTTATTCTAAACAAATCTTGAGAGGTTTGTCGCGCGCGCGTGTGTGTGTGTGTGTATATATTCATAGGCGTTTTTAAATTAATGGAGCTTCATATATTTTCTCTATTATATTTCCTGTTTGTAATTTAACTTTCAAACATTTGATTTATAACATATATTTGTATTATAATTTATATTTATATTTATATCTTATATTTATTTTTAATATTGACAAGATTGTTTTATTTTAAACATTAATATTAAAGACTTTATTTATATTCATACATGTATTATCTCAAATGTTGATAATGTAGAACTTCTAACTTAATTGAATAAGATAAATTTTATTTTTAAATATTTTTGAAAGATTCTATTTTAAATTCTCAAATCAAAATTTCTTTCACAAACATATATATACACACATATAACTGGTAAATGTCCAAAAATCTTATTTATTTATAAGATGAAAACTTGTATTTTATTTTAAATGGATTAAATACTTATTAAAATAATACTGCTAAAATTCCGGGTCATCACAATATTCATGTTGCACTCCATGGAGTAGATAAGTCAGTGTCAAGGTCTTCAAAAAGAAGTCAAAGCATGTATGATTTGAAATAAGTTAGCTACAAACTAAAGAAAGTACCTAGGTTTTGACAGTTAAAGAGAGTAAAAAGTAAAATAATAAGGCAAAAGAGTGTAATTGTTCAAAGATAAATATAAAAAACCTTGGTTTCAAAATTCACCATGGATGATATTTTGATGCACAAAGTGATTAGGTGTGATAATGAAGAAAGAAGAAAATAAATTGATCTATACCAAAAGAGAGATTTTGTTACTTAACTTGCATAATTTATATATGTGAAGTTATGATAACATTACAAAACCATGGTAATGCTAACCAAAAGCAAAGTAGTTTATGCAAAAAAGAGCAAGGACCGTACCTTGCACTTTCCAATGTGTCTTGAGCATCGCTTATTTTTGTTTTCAGTATATATTTCAACATCTTACAAATATTATTAAAATTGGATTTTGAGCAATCAAATACTACAAATTCATGAAATAGTAACAACAAATCATCACATTATTTTTCTAATACTATTTTTATAACTTAATTTCAGAAGGAAACTAAAATTAATTATAAGGGTGTAACCAAAATTTCTTAACATTAATTCAGTTTAATCCCAATAAACAATTTCCTTTTTTGTAAATGGTTTGTTTACAAAATTGAGAAAATAAAGTCTAGTCCTCTTTTTTTCTATGACTCACACTAAAAATTAAAAAACATATATTGTACTAGAAGAAAATCAGCATTTTTTGCTATCAAATTACTTAAAATTTTCCTTTTTAAGATTTATAATCTACCAATTTACAGCTGCCATATCAGATTCAAAGTCCCCATTTACTAGGATGAAAGATACTAAAGTTAATTTTGGTACAATTTTTTATTCCGTAATGAAAAGAAAAAAGCAATTATTTACCACTTACCAACCACCCTTCAACAGGATCTACTTCTTCTGAACCATATTACAATCAAATAGGAATTTAGTCCTTATTAGGGTTCTTTTTAGCTCTTTTAAAATCTTATAGTATAAAATGGGGAATCCCTACGGCAGCTAGAAATAATTTTCTCTTACACTTTTGCATAATTTACATTTAACATTGTATTCATTTTCTTTTACAAAAATAATCAAATTGCAACCATTAATTATTCTTAGTAATTTACAGAGTAGGCGTTGATCTTGGGTATTTTAGAAATAAAGACAAAAGGGTAACATAATAACGTAAGGTCAGTAAAAGTATTCATTGACATAAAATAAGCACTGTTTCCATAAATTAGTTTTTGACTATTCATGCTTATCTCCAATGCTAGAAAGAATATAAAAAGGGTAAGTAGGTCAAACCAATTTCTAACAGTTGTATTAAGCATTAATTCAGATTCGAGAAAATAAGAATGATCAGCTAAGCGAGCAACAGAATTTTGAAGCTTTACATGGAAATAGGAAAATTAAAGTGGGTTAACAGTAAATTCATGACAATTGAGTGAAATGATGAAATCAAAATAGGATCTGGTAAAATGGGCCATAAACGATGTCACTATACTACAGATCTGAATATTCATAATCTAAAAATAACAAATAGTAGATTCATTACTCTTGCAAAAATGAAAGCCAAATGGGGTATAGATCGGTTCATCTCGCGAATTAGTTCATCTTAGCTTCTGAAATAGTTAGTTTATGAGAATATAGGTTTGGATCATTATGTTTATTTTCCATTGTTTGGTTGCTAAAATTAACAAACAAACAATGGAAAAGATGGATATCTAATGCAGCAAACATGTCAGCTTATACAACCACATGGCCTTTAAATGGACAATGGTCATGGCTCCGTAAAAACCATATCGCCAAACATTATTATCACTAACTAACTAACATTAAGAAAAAATGCTTATAAGTGAAAACATGGTTACTGTAGTCAATGGAAGAATGAATAAAAATACTGCTAACACTTAACATCATCTAAGTTAATGATGATGCACTAATCTTTATCACAAAGATATCTGTTTGGGTGAGAACTCATTTTCATTGTGAATACTAAAGACGGTCTTGTCAACTATAGATTTATGAGTGCTGGTAATAAGGTATATACTACCAGATCATAGCTTAACTTGGCAACTGGAAAAAATTTGAAATCAAACTATTTGTTAAAATGGAAGCATGCACAATGTACAGGGGAAAAACACAAAAGGTTAAAAAAAACACTAGCTTTAGGTTAGTGTACCCAAATATAAGAGAAAAAGCATCTACCCAAAGTGGCAAGTGAAGCTTGTCTACGACTTCAATATCTCTACAATTATAATCGTTAACTTAGCTCTAAATAGTACAAAAGAGACTTTGCAGTAATAAAGTCACAAAAAGTAATAGGAGAAAATAAATCGATATTCATCTATACTATTATATTATTACTAAGTGGTATTTCAAGAGCACAGAAGCCACTGTGGATTTTGCTTAGATTTTAGAACTGAAGCATCTCGCTAAAACTTATTTCTTCGCTATCGCAGCTCTTTCCTGCTTCTCCACTAGCCGTAACTAATTAGGTTATCTTGATTTTAGCTTCTCCCTTAGGCTCGCATTGCTCTCCCATCCAACCACTATCGCCAACCAATTCAACTCGGAATCACTTCCAAAACGACCGTCACCCGGTTGCTCCTCTCCATTCCTTCCAGGTCTCATTATAATTTGCTCAGTAGTCTTTGTCCTCCCCTATACCATTTCTCCCCAATTCTAGCAACGTTAATTTCTTCATCTTACCCTGTTTCATCAACCTCTTACCAATTAAAATAGAAAAATCAATCTTATTTATAGTCAAATGATCTCAAAAGTCATAACACAACAAATCAAAACTCATGGATCTTCCGTATGAAACCAAGCAAAATATCAGATTGAAATTTACTACGTAGAGGACCGATCTTAAGGGGGAAGTACTTATTTATTGGAATTTTTTTATGCTGATTTGAAGGCGGAATTTAAGTAAGTGGTTAATTTATGCAGTTTAATTTTGTTTTTTTATGTTTTTTTGTTTGTTTAATGTACTAATAATTTTTTTATTGGTCTCTCCTGGGTTATCTTCATAAGATAAAAAATTAGTATAAGATAGGTGATGGCTGAGAGAAAAAGTAATATTGAGTTTACTGCCTAATATATTCTTCTGTCTATCAAGTAACGGTTTATTAATTTCAGAAAATCAAGGGCATCCACCTTATTTTCTATGCCATTTTCAGATAATTGTAGATAGAGTCAAATATAATCTATCACAATTTATCATTAATGATTTGTTTGATGATTTTGATACACATCATTTTCAGCATAGAATCCAAATTACACACACAAGCAATTTATTCTGTTGCTACTTATATGCAACAACCAACCTATATGGTGACACAACTGTAGTGAGGCTTTATTTGGCATATAACTATAATTCTGTCATTAATTTGAAATTTAATATGTTAGCCGTGTTTAAGTATATCACTGCACCTTTTCTCATTTTGATTGTATTTTGTAGGTGCTAATTATTTTTCTAAACATATGTAATATTCAAGAGAATCATGGTGGCAACAGCAGCAGTATGGATGGGTACTCATATGTAGAGTAAGATAGGAGGGAACAGACTCTATGGACCTATGCCGAACATAGGTTTGTTAACTTTTTGGACTTTTAGATTGATTGACTGCAAATTAAAAAGTGTATGCATGTGGTGAATTGAAATGCTAGATATTTTGAATCGATCAGATGTATTCCTTAAAATGAAATTTGAAATGGAAAGTCTTGAAGATTGTACGTAACAATCATTTTTCTTAAACAAATAGGACATTTTGGGATCTCTTAATAAAGTAAAAGCTCAATTTGTTCACTTAATATACCAAACATTTTAGAATTTGTAATTGAAAAGCATGGTTTATAGCATCCACACTATTTGTTTGCCATATTGTTGTACGTACATCACAGTATTATTTTTGTGCTGGTTTGATAATTGTTTGTGTTTTGCAACATTGGCCTAAATTGTTTCCTTATTTGGAATAAGTTAGGTGGAGCAACTAACATTTATTATTGTAAGTATAGTTGAGAGAAATTCAAGTTTTTTCCTTTCAAGCGTTATGTCGAAACAAAGGGCTACTGAAAGATTAAAGGATGACTTCTTCGGTATGTAGTTGAGTTGCAAATTTTTTTTTCCTCTCTTGATATATAGTTATTTAGTTTTTCCAACTCTATTTATTAAAACTTCTTAAATTTTTATCATCAAATTTATTCTCATTCATGGCTCTAAATTTTTTTGGATTTAACAATCTTTAAGCCCCAGTCATATTTGTGTACTTAAAGTTGTGGTTCAATTGAAAAAATACATTTCATTAGCTTAAACAAATGAAATGTGATTGCATAAAAATGATGGTTCGGTACACAATTAGCATTGCTAGCTGAGCTGTACACCAACATTGTAGAAGAGACCACATATACCTTTTTTATTATTTAGAAACACTGATATCCATATGAAATTCTTTGCTTACAAACAAAAATATATATTAGCCAGACCTTATAAGTGCTACCTAAATAAGCAATAGTTTAAATAAACAATCGTGACTAAAACAATATTTAAAAAATAAAGCGACGAAGAGAAAAAATAATCGTATCTTGCAGTACATAATTATTCAGTTGTTATATATCCCTAAACCATGGAGAAATCTAAGCGTACATAATGCTTTTGGTTGTTGACGAAACCACAATAGACTGTTGCGTTGCACTTTGTTGTATAAGACATCCACATTTGAAGCATACATCGGTGTATAGTAGGTAGACAATCAAATAAATAATACCTACAAACTAAAAATCACATCGTCGCCTTTTCCATTGTTGAATATCCATGCAAGTCTACAATGATGACTCTATAATACCTCAATACATTTTGAATTTAAAATGTAGCAATCAGGAGATTATTAATATGTCAACAAAGCAATGAAGGATATGACTTGAGTTTTATGAGAATTCTTTCCTTTTTATAATAAATGAGAAAAGGATTGGCTAGCAAGTTTATAAATTTGTTATTAGCAGGGTCTGTCATTAAAGAATAAGGATTTAATAGATCTAGCATTGTCATTCTTTCCAGTATAATTTGGACTATCTTCTTTCTATTTCCTTGCATTTATGAATTAAACGAAATCCACAATTTCATTAAAATACCATATATATCTAACAAAAGGTTTCTTCTTGACTCAGTACTTACGGGGCAAAAAGCATATAAATTTCTTATGCACAAAAGAATTGAGTTTCAAATTTACACAATATATAAGGTTATCTTAACGAAGTTCCAAATTTTAAATACATTATCATTTATATGTCGTACCCGCCGACGTAAATTTAAAGATGAAGGTTTTAAAAGTTTCGCTTTGTTTCAAAAATCAAAATCAATTTCAATTTTGCTACTCATGTTTAAATTTTAAACTTATAAAATCTGTACAATTCAAACTTTTTCTCAAATGAAATTTAAGTACTGTGTTTTTTAACAAACAATTTGCAATTTATCAGATTTAATTATGTGTATAAAGTGAAGATATTTTATTTATGAAAGTTATTTATGAAGGATAATTTTTTTATTATTACAATTGACTGTTTTAGTTTAGATTATATATCATGTCTGAAAGTTGGCACTTTTATCAATGCTTTACATCCTTGATCTGTAATTTTTTTGCAATGAAACCGTTTATTTAGTTTTACTGGTTAGCAATGACATAAATGGTTAGAGGAGAAAATAGATTTTACACATTACTGGTGTTGCATCTACTACAAATGACAGATACATTGTTTTAATACTTTAAATAAAAAAGAATTAGTGTTGTGCATTCTGATTAGTACATTAGTCCGCTAATGTCATGGAAAAAATATAAAATACTCATTTTACATGATGTAACATGAACATGTTATGGTATTTTTCCATACGGATTTGTCGACCTCATTCGTAGGTAAAACTTGATGACAGCCATCGCTGGATTGGATTTGAAAATGAAGGTTTTCAAAATTTGGCTTCGTTTCAAATTTCAAAATCAAAATTCGAAATTCCTAATGTGTTGGTCTATTTAGAATTTAAAATTTAAAAAATTTGCAGGATTCAAACTATTTTCTAAATAAAATTTATGTGATGTGTTCTTTAACATTAAATTTTGCAATTTATCTTGTGTGAACAGAAATTTATATAAATTTCTGTTCAATCTAAATTCATTATATAACATGTTCAAATTTACGATATATTATAATTCACTTTGCTTACACTGATGAGAAAAAGGAAACTTGGGTAAATAATCAAGGTGTTATTCCATTGCATTCAGGGAAAAAAATTTCGATATCATTCCTAATAGTTTGCGCACAAATTGATAAAAAAGTACAAAAATATCTTTTGAGTTTTACTGTAAAATGGGAAAGAAAATGTTTTTAATGATTTTGAAATGGAAAATTGGGAATTCGTATCTATGAAAATAAAAATCAGACCCAGCCGTTAAATAAGACAGTGCATACGCAATTTTAACTTGCAAATAAGTTACCTGTGCAACTCATCAACTTTTTTGGAAATAATATAAGAAGAATGTATATTGATACATTACACGTATGTGGTCATGTATATATCACAAATAAAGCAAATATCATTCAATTCAACTAAGAAGAAGTTATTATTCATAAATTACTGATATAGATATATAATTTTGCTTTTATTATCAAAGAATTATAAAGGCATAAAAAGAAGATTACATATGAAATAAATCATTTATTTTCCTTTGTTAAGAGAATAACTCTCTTTTAAAAAATTTATAATGCATTCTCCTTCAATTATGAGCTTTGGCTAGACAGAAATAGATCTCAAGAGTCAGTGCGTTATATTTCAGTGCCACGATATTACATCTCAGTTTCATTCTATGTTCTTAACATGATTGTCAATCTACACAAAAAGTAAACGCATAAAAAGATTTCAAATTTTTGGGTAGCAAAGCACTAATCACATCAAATCTATTCTAAACTCATGCAAACTTCAATCATGTTAAACTATATTCTTTTTCCCAGTATTTTCAAGTTAATTCCTCTTAAATAATAAAATTTTGAGTTCTTCCAACTCAATTATCGAGTGAATCCCAGCTTTACTTCACTCATTGAATTTGATTTGAATTCAAAGGTTTTGGTTATGTACTAGAACATTGTCTCATCAGTCGACTAATCAGAAAATACTTGATTTTTATGAAAGGTAGTATCAATCGGTTTTGTTTAGAAGAAACCATGTATTTTTTCCATTTCACTGTCTACAATATACATCATTCAGTAAACATATTTTAGTGGGTAAAGTTTTATTTTTAGATTAAGTAGATGATTAAACTTTTGTTCATTGATCGTGTTTTTTTAATGGTACAAGGATGTGAATAATGTATTTTCTTGTTGTGTTTAATGTAGGATAAATTGAAGAAAGGTTTGGTAGAAATTAATTGGTTAGAGGCATCAGATGTCTCATCTGCAATGGATGTGTATACGGTTGCAATCATACCAGGAAGGTTGGTTTTTGTTTCAAGTTTAAAATAACTTATACAGTGCTTTACTTTTACACAATAAAAACTTTTTCAAGCTATTTAGGACGATCATTCAAATTGGTAATGAATCGGGCATCAGTCAAATGAGTTGGATTGTATATAAAGTACTAAAACTTGATGTTTTATACAAGTTACCTTGAAAATGAACTTATGCAATTAGTTTTAGAAACTATCTGAAACAGAACCAAATTACTGCAAAAATGAAACTATAAGTACAAATAGGTAGCGTCCTTACATTCATTAATAACTATTGCTAACTTAATTAAATATATTATCCAATGTAACTGAAAATTATCTAAATGCATTTCATCTAAAACTCCACTGTATGATGTATTATTTGAAATTGATTTGCAGGAGCAATGAATTTTTTTGGATGTAACTACATTTTAGATTTGTATTTTGGTTAAATTGGTTTAATGACTTCATAAATGAAAATTATACATAATTGTGCAAATTTCATGCACAAAAAATTGGAGGTTGTTCATCCCAGGAATCCCTAGAATCTAACTCGACAGTAAATTATATTTGAGGTTTGTACATATTAGAATGATATTGATTGTTATATTCATGAGAAATAAAATTTAGACTTATAATTTCTGACTATAGGTGTAGCTATTATGCAATACTAACACGATTAGTTAGATTATATTTTGGACCATTTCCAATCTATTGGTCTTTTCAACAAATTTATATATGACTCAATTTCAGTCAATTTCTCTCTTCTTTCTCCCTTTGGAATTTTCTCCTTTATTTCCTTTCAAGATTTTTTTTACTCATTCAATATAAGAATACAAAGGATTTTATAAGCACCAGTGCTATATTCTTTTTTTTGTGGACCTGCGCTCCTTAACTATTTACTTTGGTAATCTAATAAGTGATTTTCTATATGGTGTAGTTTCTTAATTCTAAAATGGTTTTATATCTATGTTCCTTTATAGATTTTAGGTGCCTAACAATGGCGAATTGAAAGGAATGCTCAAGGATATGGTCAGTGAAGCTGTAACGACCTAGAATTTGACCACTTTAAAATATACTATTTAAAGTGATTTTAAATATAAAATAGGTAAGGTTATATGATTTAAAAAATATTAGATAGGATTTGGAAAGAGAAGTATACACAAAATAGTAACATTTGCCTATATCGATAAAAGTGACAAAATACCGATTTCAGAAAAGTAAGTTTCAATGGTTAAATAAATTATTTTAATTTATTTATGAGTGTTTATATTTTTAAATAACATTATACAAATTTATTTTTAAATTTGGCTTACATAAATAAATAGTTTAACTAAAACGTCAAAATGTGACCGTAAAACATTTTGTCGAAAATCAACGTTTTATCGATTAAAAGTTTTCGCACCTTTATTTTCTTATATAGGAACATATATTCAAATAGTATAAGTATTAATTAATTCACTAATCAAGTTTACTTCTACTAAATACACTTAGAAAATTCTAGAATATAATTTGGAAAAAGTAAGCACAAAAAGACAAACATGTCATTTCAAAGCAAAAAGTAAACATCAAACCAAAACAAACATAATTATTATATTCGTTACTTAATACTTAAGTGAAAATGACATAAAGTAATGATTTGAAGTGTGATGTTAAGTGTTGAAAAAAAATAAGATTATTTAATAAGTAAGTAAGGGTATTTTGGTCTTTTACATAATATTATTTTAATCCAAAACTTTTTCTATAAATAAGCATCCACTTTCTCACTTTTTTTTCACTTCTTCTTCTTCCTTTTTCAAAGCTTTTCTCCACTTCTCTAATGGCTTCTTCTTCTTCCTTTTTCAAAGCTTTTCTCCACTTCTCTAATGGCTTCTTCTTCTTCCTTTTTCAAAGCTTTTCTCCACTTCTCTAATGGCTTCTTCTCTTCTCTTTTCCTTACTAACTTTTTCAAAACCATATCAAACAAAGTCAAAACACCACAAAACATTGCCAAAGACCTTAGGATACCATTATAACATGGTTTAGTATCTAAGAAGTGAAGAAATGATGGAGGAAGGGGTGGAATAGGAGGGGGCCGAGCAAATCAAGAAGAAGGAAGGAAATCGTGAAGCTTCAGAGCAAGAAAAAGAGAAGGAAGTGCTGCCGGAATCAAAAGGAAAGTCTACGAAAAAGATTTGGCGAAGATAATTGGAAATAGTGAAGTGTTAGATGATATGAATGTTGGTAGGAAATGAAAAATTTGGTAAAAGGTGAGTACTCTTATTTACTATTAAATAAATAAAATATTTCAAGTTAATTATATGAAAAGTTTGTTATATGTTGGATGATTAAATGTTTGATAACTTGGATGTGAAATTGGATGATTATATGATTGTTTATTTAGTTGATAACTTGTTTGATAAATGATAAGAGAAATGGTTAGTGAGCATAGTTAATTAAATATGAAAATTAAATCCATAATAAAATGTGTATGGAAATTATTTAGCCTCTTAATGATTTTAAATAATCTAAAAAGATTGAAAATGATATTATAATAATATGATATTATAATATGAAATGAAATGAAATATGAGTTTGAAATATAAAATTGTTTAAAATGAATTTAAAATGATTTAGAAATGTTTTATAAACATTTAAAAGTGTTTCCAAGAAGTTTAAAAAGAAATTGAAAAACAAGTCAAAACTAGGCGCGTCGTGTAACAGTAGTTCGCGATTTCGCGCTATAAAAGTTAAATAAGTGTACAAAGTGGAATATAGCTCGGAATTCTTCGAGATAAGAATTTTCCGGTCTGTTATATCCATATTTTTCAAAGGAAGAAAGAAAATCAAGATTTCATTAATTAGAGTTTGAAATATGTCCAAAACAATTTTCTAAAAACATAGCGGTTTTATAGTTCGGATTCCAAAACGGGATTTCTTTATAAATGATATGTTTTAATGATTAAATATATGAAATAAATTTGATAAATCTATTAAAATGGTTTAAAAGATATTTGGAATGGAAATTATGAATTTTCAAATATTAAAAAGTTGTTTAAATCAAATAAGCTTATGTAGCACTTTCCATAGCACTTTTATGATGCGAATTCTATAACCTTTTGAATATAAGTTTAAACTTAACGATTTTTCCTAGAATCAATTATGAATGTTTTTAAAAGGAAAATTAAGAGTTTAAAAGATAATTTGGAATCTTATAATCAATTCCAAAATAAAGCTAATAACTGAGTATGTGGAAACGACTAGTACATTTTTCCCGCCTATGAGATCTGGGAAGATAAAACAAGGTGTTTAACTAAGGTTAGGGATGGAGCAACTAGTGCCCTGAACTTACCTGGCCTATGTTTTCTCTTTTTAGGCGAGGGGTGGAATAGATCGAAAGGAAAGCCCGAATGCTCTAAAAGATCATATTTAAGTTTTTCCAAGATAAGAGAAAAGAAATAAATTCTTTGAATGTTAATTAACCACTTAACATCTTTTTATTCTATGATTGGTACGAAGGAACCGATCAGATTTGGGTGATTCCTATCCAAAAACCGGGATTGGATTTCGGTAATTCCTATCCGAAAATCCCTTCAAAATAATTTTCGAAATAAAACATATTGAAGACAAAGATCATTGAAGAAGAAAATATTCATGATGTAGGATTACTTGCCATTAGTCCATTGAGGTGAAATTTACCATATTTAAGGTGGCAGTAGTGTTCTGTTATGAAAATCTTCGATTTGCAAGAATATGATTTGAATTTAAGAAAGAAATCTTTGATTAAGATTTAATAAATGATTTGGAAATATTTTCACTAAGTTAAAAGTTATAACTTGAATATAAGAAATCTTTGATTAAGATTAAAAGAATGATTTGGAAAAGTTTTCCTAAGTAAAAGAGAAAAATATTTGGAATTATTCCAGGATTTAAGAAAGGTTTAAATAAATCAAATGATTTAATAAATGAGGCTTAATGATTCCATATACTCTTGAAAAGAAAATGGAATAAATTGAAAAGAATATATCTAAGAAAGATATTTTTTATAAAAGATGAAGCAATTGATTGATGATTGATATCCACATATGAACTTAACATCTTTTAAAGCGATGATTGGCTTCGAAGGAACCAGGGTCAGATTTGGGTGATCCCCATCTGAAAACCACTTCGAACCAATGTATACGTTCGAAAGTGAAGACATGCTGAAGATGATGATTATTGAAGATCGTGGATCTTTATAGCGTGAGGATTGCTTGTTGACATGTTCTGGGTCGCTCCCATTATAGAGTTATTTATAGCAGTGGTTTCCTCGTTGTCGAGATTCTTTCGTATTGCAATGGCTTCTCACCTAGTATTGGCCGAGGAAAGTGCCTTCGGTTTCGTTCAGTCCCAAAACGAACTTGTATGGACGAATGTCTAACATTGCATTTCTGAGACACTACATTTGACTTTTTCAAATGTACATCTGCTTGATGGCGGAGAAGGCAACTTCTCTTAGCTTAACACCCTTCTCTGAGACGTATGAGCTCAGAGGTTATATGCTTGTGGGAGTCAAATAGTGATCAAAGGAATGGCAGCGTGGCATTCAAAGTGGAACTTATTATGATCTAAAGCGTGGCTTTGTGAAAAACAAAGCGTGCCTTTGAAGAAATTGAGCGTAGCCTCACTAGCCTCACATCCCGGATGATGATATGGGATACTATGTGGTCTTACAGACACAAATTCAAAATAAGTGAGTATGTATGGTGGAGTCCAATACATTGTGCCCTTTGGGAGATACGTTCCTCAGGGCATTTATTGCCCCATTTTGATAAAGTGGTTAGCTTGAGAAAAGCAGGGTACTACCGGTTATCAGTGGTAGTATAGCAAGTATAGTTCCAAGTGACTAGTTTGAGAAAAGCGGTTAAGGCACCCTGGGAACTATGTTTGTTATGCGTGGATCGGAGAAAAGGTCACTAGTTTCTTATCATGTTGGAAATCCAATCCCAATATAAGATTTACGGTTTTGATTCTATTCCCAAAATAGCTGTAATGACTTGCAAACATTTCAGCTACCCCTTTCTGGTATCATATATTCCATTTGGTATATTCCTTTGACCTAGTCCAGATATATTACCTTAGACTTAGTCCAGATATTGATACCTTATTTGAATAAGTTTATTTGAAAAGTGTTTTCAAAAGAATGCCATTAAAAATAATATCAAGTGTATTTTGGTATAAATGTGTTTTGGTTATCATAAGGTAAAAACCCGTCCGTATTTATGTGTGGGCGTGGTCTTATGAGATACCCTTCTTTTCAATGGTTTTGATAACATCGTCATGATCTATACATTTAAAATTTCGAGTATCTCACGCTGGTTTATCAAGCCTGATCCAGGTATTTTTAATACTCAGGTCAGATCCGAGTAGTTTTAGGTTTAGTTGAAGACGGTTGGAGTTTCCAGAGGAGAGCTGGAGATCTTCACCATCGTATGGACGTATTCTAATATCCGCTACATCTATTGCATTTGTTTTGTTGTTTGTCAGCATTTGTAAGGGCAGGTGTTATAACTGTCCAGGCTGAATTAAGGTTAGACTCTGATATTGTATTTAAAATTTTCTGCTGTAAAGATTATTATTGAAATAATATATGTTATTCCATTCGCGTGAGATTCTGTTCTGTCTTTATATTCTTTCTACCCTTAATGATCCTCTTATTCGTGCAATTTGAGTTGGACATGTGTGATTTATTGTTGATTCAAATGGTACAGAAAAATGGTTCGTCACATTTGGTACTAGAGCTGAAGGTTAAGCGAGAACCTTGGCTTTGGTGGGGGTAAAGACTCATCAGAGATAAGGTTAGTAATACTCTAGGATGAGTGACTCATTAGAGATAGGGTTAGTAACACCCTAGAATGAGTTTGAGTGTATTATATATGAGTGTGTATTTGTTAGTGACTAATAAATTATTTTGTTTTGATTTATCTGTTGAGTGATTTATGGATTCTGATCCATGCGCCTGATCACCGTTATCGTTGAGGGTTCCTAAACATTTAAACTAGGCGAACCGACACACTGATTTTGGAAAATTGGTAAATGAAATAATTTTACCTAGGATTATATTTCGAATATAAAGTATATATTTTGAAAAGTTGTATAGGTAGAAATCAGGATTAGTGAAATTTAAATATAAACATCTTGTGATTAGAATTTCACAGTTTGACTATAAGATGTTTCATAAAGATAATCGATAAGTAAGAAATCTGATAAGGTAATTAAGATCTTTAATACTTATTCCCAAAATAATAAATTAAGAAAAGATAATGTTAAGTTACTATCATAAATTGATCAATTGTTTGATTTAAAAGTTTAAGTACAAATACCTTGTGAATTAAGTTTCATGATTTGACTATAAGGTGTTTGATAATAAGATTTGTTTAAGGAATGAACATATAAGATAAAAATGTATTTAAATGATTGTTAAAAAAGATAAATATAAAAGGAATGAGAATTTAAATTCGAGTAAAAGAATTGTGGAAATTTAAATGAAGTTAATTAATATAAGATGAATTTATAAAATGAATTTATAAAATAGGTTTTATAAAGTAATCTCTAAAGGATTTTGAAAATGGTATTATTTCAAATAAAAAGAGGTATTTTATGATAACTAATTCGATTGGCTCGAAAATAAACTAAAAATGGGCAAGAGATGTGTTCGGATGGTAAGCACTTCTCTTAAGTATTACTCTTCTTGTTAAGAGGATATATGATACTATTGGTAGTACCTAGTTCCTTGGTATTGTTTTGGAGTTGCTCGATCTATATAATTTTCTTAAGTTAAAAAGAAATAATGTGAATCATTGATTAGTAATATCTATAAAAGTATTTAAACCAAAGATAATTTGGGATCGCTAATTGATAAGATAAAGTAGAATTTCCAACGATTTTGGACAGTCGAAAATTTCCAAATCATACCTAACTTAGAGCTAAGAAATTGATGAAAGGTTTTGGTAATAGATTGTGAAATACTTTGAGTAAATGAAATAAGATAAGGATAAATTATAAATCTGATTTATAAAGAAATGAGATTTAAGAGTTAAGAGTTTAGGATTTAAATACAGGTGGTTTGAAAAAAAAATTCAAAGTTAGAAAATTAATAATAGTATTAAATAAGAAATAAGTTTTATAATTTATGAATTTGAGATAATAGTAAATTACAACAAAGTCTAAATTTGTTAGACAGACGGATTTAAGTAAAACCAATTTGAAATTTGGGATTTGTATATACTCTTATGATGTAAAGGTATATCATACAAATATAGATTTAAGTCATGAACTATTAAGTAAAGTAATGACTCCTCAAAAAAGGTTATTATAACCTGGAAAATGTTTTATTAATGAATTCCAGCATTAATTAAGGATTTTGACTTAAGTTTTTAAAAGTGATTGATTTACGTAAGTTATAAGATGTAATAAACTTAAGCAATAGTTTTACGAAATGATTCATAAATAATATTAAGTGTTAAAGGATATACTAAGTTAAAGGATTGTGGGAATTATAATATGGCTAAATTATCTTTTGATTGAAAAATGGTTTCTTTAGAATATTTTCCTTTAATAAAAATATTTTGAAATAAATAACTAAAGGGATTATATGAAGAAGCACCTTTATAAAATGTTTAAACTTAAGATAAAATTTCATGAAAAGTTTTTCAAAGTTAATAAATACATATATTATATGTAGATCATTTCCTCGCACAAATTTTGATCTAAGATTCGAGTTCGGAACTTTGAGGTGTTTACACCGGTCCGAAAAAGGATTTATCACTTGATTCTTGACGACAAACATTGATGAGGGTTTGTGGTTAGGTACTTGAGTTTTCTATCATAGTTGAGAACTATGCAAGGAAAACAAAGGTTCTGATCTAGAAGCCTGATCAGAGTCCACACTAGAGGATCGGAGGATCGATACTTGTTTGGAAATAAAGTTGTGTATTCGAATAGAAGATAAAATAAGATATTTCATACGGATGATCTATGTATATTATATGGAATTAAGTTTGAAGATAAATGTTTTGGGCAAACTTTTGTTTAGAGTAATTTCGAGGATGAAATATTTTTAAGTAGGGGAGAATGTAACGACCCAGAATTTGACCACTATTACCTGGAGGTTTGACCAGGCAACTAGGTCGGTCGGCATTTCAATGGTCGTTTGGCATTTCAAAGGTCGTCCGGCATTTCAGAGGTCGCCCGGCATTCAGAGACCACCCGACATTCAACCTCATTCGGCATTCAAGGGTCGACCGGCATCGGAAGCCTCGACCGGCATTCAGAGACCGTCTGGCATTCAAACCCGTTCGGCATTCAGGGGTCGACCGACATCGGAAGCCTTGACCGGCATTTAGAGACCGTCCGGCATTCTACCACGTTCGGCATTCAAGGGTCGACCGGCATCGAAAGCTTCGTTCGGCATTCAAGCCTCGTCCGACATTCAGGCTCGTTCGTCAATCAAAGGTCGTTCGGCATTCAGCCTCGACCGGCATTCCAACCTCGTTCGGCATTCCAGCCATGTTCGGCATCTCCCCTCGACCGGCATCGATTCTCGTTCGGCCTACACTCTCCACTCAACACATTACCTCGATCGGCATAGAGATATCATTCGACATTTTGCCGTTTGGCATTTGTGGTTCGGCACGCAGAGTTTACTCACTTTGGGCTGGGATATCTGGCTACTAAGCCCACCAGGGAAGTCCAACCCATCTTCATCTATAAATAGAGAGGCAGGGGCACAGTGAAAGGGACCTGTTAGCACCAAAATTGGTCACTAACCTCGTTGAGAAAGATTGTGTAGAGATGTAAGTGATGAATTTAAATTAAACAAGGAAGAATATGCTAATTTAAATGCAGAAAGTAAGAACACCGGATTTATAGTGGTTCAGCATAACTGCCTACATCCACTTTGAGTTTTGATCTTTATTTCTTTCAAAAGTAGTTGAATACAGATACAATCCATATATTAATGACTTGAATACAAGTTTGAACCGAAAATAGTAAGTCTTGAAAGTGGTAGAGTCTCCCCATTGTTCTCCCAAAAAAGGTCCATTTCACTGTGCCCCTGCCCCTCTATTTATAGACACAGGTGGGTTGGACTTCTCTGGCGGGCCTGGTAGCTTTATAACTCAGTCCAGATAGGCTGGTCCATGTGTGCCGAACCAATCAGGCCGAACAGTTGGGTGCCGAACCACTCTCCTTCTGTCGAACGAGGCACTTGCTGTGTGGGAAGAGTAGGCCGAATAGCCATCGAAGCCGAACGTGTCTCCTGGCCGAGCGAAGTATCTGGCCGAACGTGTCTTCTGGCCGAACGAAGCCCCTTAGCCGAACGTGCCTTTAGGCCGAACGAAGCCCTTAGCCGAACGATGTCCTTAGGCCGAACAAAGCCCTTGGTCGGACGATGTCTCTGGCCGAACGATGCCTCTAGCCGAATGTTGCCTGATGCCGAGCGCTCCTGAATGCCAAGTACTCCTGGATGCCGAGTACTCCAAGATGCCGAGTACTCCTAGATGCCGAGTACTCAGTTGCCTGGCCAAATCTCCAGGAAACACTTGCCCCCCAAAGTGTGTTATGTGACTGCACGTAATACGCTTTGAACTATGTATCCTCCATGTCTCGTTTCAAATCCTTGACTAAATTCTAATGGAGATGCCTTCTTGAGAATATCAGTGGTCATCCGTGTCTGATTCTGCAGAGCTAATAGGCTTCGGCTATCTGATCTAGTCTTCTCTTAATAACCCTTAGTGAGAATTCAATTTCTGTTGATTTCAAGAAGTCAAACTTTTTCGGACGTACACATGCACGTTCGGGTACATGTTCTTGCCATTGGCTCTCGGATGCGTTTTATATGCTCATAAGTCGTCGCCAACTCCATCTAGTTTAATTGCAATTCAATCGCGATTCCTTGTTTGTATTTTCTGTGAAATAAGGGTTGCAATCAGCCACTTGAGGAGTTTTCCAAACCTCTCTTCAATACAGACTCTATGATTTTGTTCACAGCTTCAACCTGTCCATTTGCAGTTATAATGGATCATGGATGGTCATAAGGACAGATGACGTTACGGATAAAGAAGTTGATTATTTTCTTCATCTTGTTCGTGGTTAAGAGTTCTTCATTTGCCCATTTGGTGACGTAATCAACTGCTATGATGGTGTATTTCGCATCACCTTTAGGATCGACAAGAAGATGATTTCAGTGCCCCCAAGTGGCAAACGGCTATGAACTAGCCATTTGAATAATTTCCATCGGTGGGGTTCCCGGATTCTTTGCAAACATCTTGCACTCGTCACATTATCTAGCATGATCAACCGCATCTGGATTGATGGTTGGCCAGTAATACTTGTAGCAGAGTATCTTCTTTATCATGGTTTTCCCCCTGATGTTATTACCGCATTCTTCTTCATAGATTTTGCTCAAGATATCATCATGGGCGATATGCCGAAGCATGGGGATGGATAAACTCCTTTTGACACACGAATTATTCTTAGATGATTTGGCGTGAAGCTTTGAGGAGGATCCGTCGTTTGCCATTACTCCGTTCAGTAAGAATTCCTCATTTTAGATAGTCTTTGATAGGAGTCAACCATGACACCTTTTCATTTTGTTCGCTGAGTACGTGTGTAATGATGTAATACGTGAAGTCAGTTAGTAGCTCTTGGACTTGGCCGAGAAAAGGAGCAAGACAATGCCCCCTAGCAAGATCAACTTCCTTAAATTTGTATACTACCAATCAAGAATCACAAAAGATATGTAAAGTTTTCACTTCAAATCTTCTAGCAAGTTTGAGGCTGGTAATTAAGGCTTCATACTAAGCATCGTTGTTTGTTACAGGTAAATCGAGTTTTAGGACATAGCAGATTGATCGTTCCTCAGGAGTCATTATCAAGCCATAACACTGATCATTGGATGCTCCATCCGTGTACATTTTCCATCTTATGGTTGGTTCTCTGCTACTCTTCTAGTAGTCATCTGAGGTAGTGAATTTGGGTGTGAGGTCTGCTAATTTCCGTCCTTGGATAGCCCTTCGTGGAAAATAAGTAATATCGAATTAGCTTAGTTTGATATTCTATTTAAGTAGTCTTTCAGACGTCTCAGGTCATTGTATGCCTTGTCGCAATGGCTAGTAGGCATAGACGTTGATGGGGTGAGCCTAAAAGTAAGAGTGGAGCTTTCATGATGAAATCAATAGAGATTGTGCTAGCTTTTGTAACTTCAGGTTGATATCCAATGCATGGCTCGCGATAGTTAATGAAATCACATATGCATGTCAGAATGGGTCCAAGGGAACATATCATCATTTATTCAGAAAAATCCAACTAATTCTTTTATCATCATTGCACTGAGCTGTGATCCGATATTCAGCACCCGGAAAGGGTCGCCATGGCCGGCTGTAATGTCGACCGTCAGCTTAGCAGGTGCCATCCCAGATTCTTTGAGTAAAGGTGTAACTATTTTTCATAACATTCAATGTGAAATATGGTTGGGACGGCCAATGTTGATGGTTACTCTAGTCGAATCCTAGAGTTTTGTCATGAGTTATTGAGTCTAATAGTGAAGGGCTCTGAATGCTCTAATAGATTATCAGCAAATGGCCAAAAATCAGGCTTAAAAGCGCATTAAAGGAAATCTCGAGTGGGGGTCAGCCTCGAGTGGCACGCAACTGTATAGCTGGATCTTGCTATGAGTTTGAATTTGCTTGTGCATTCGAGTAACGCACTTTCTATTTAATGCATTCATGATTCTTTACCCGTCCTTCGGGTTGGAGTGAAAGTCAATTGCCCATGAGCTAAGGTATCGATTTAACGATTCTATCTCTAGGCATCCTTTCGGTCGTTGCCTTGAGTAGCTGTAAGCACTATATATAAGTTTTAATACTGAGCTATCGTAGCCAGTTTTTGGATGACCATGCGTCTTCTCCCAGTCTCGGGTTGATAAATGTACTGCATGGGTGGTTGAGTCTCGTCCTAGCTATGTTTATGTTTCACCTACACTCCAAAGACATAGAGGTGATTGGTGAATAGTCGGTTCACATTCATCTTGCTTCTCGCTCGTGCCCCCAGGTCTGGGGCATATACCGATAAGTAGGAAGGCCAGCCACGCCCACTTTAGCTTTACTCTCTTTCCCGTTGGATCGTGGGATCATGTCAGTCGATGAGAGACTAGGTCTCTCCTATCTTGGATTTTATCATGGTTTTCCATTCCAAGAGGAATACTTCGATGCCACGTAAGTTTCAGGGCGTAATTTGGACAGTGGATGGTCATCCACGTCCACTTTGGTTCATGCTCTGTAATCAAATCTTGGGGTAAAGTTGGCTACAAATGCAGTCGGGTTATGCTCATCCAGTTTCATACTCCTCCTGACGAATCGAACCAGGGTGTTGGAGAATTTTTGACCAAGTATTCGTGGTTTACCCTATTTTCCATACTCTGGGGGTCATAGTTTTTCAAAAAACATCCGAGTCACATTCGTATGTGCTTGGTGCGGATCGGCATTGACCCTTGGTCTGAGATATGATATAGTAGGTTGCTCGTAGCTTTGGATGCCGTTTCAATTGGCTCTGTATTGAGGCCTCCCTACAGTCGCTGCCTCAAGTCATAAAGAACGCCACGCTAGAGCTACAATAAGCTGTCGTATTCAGCTTTTTAGTGTTTTGTACCCCTGCCCCCAGTAATGATTTGGCCAGGTCACTGGTTGGATGGTTGAACTCCATCCTCAACGGGTTAATAATCCTCCTGTCGATTCCAGGTCGAAGTTTGCGGAATAGAAAATGGTCGAAATCCACTCGTCTATTTATCGATGTTTATACACCACTCTGCATTCTGGTGACTTAGTGTTATTCTCCCCCCGGTTGACTCGTGCCCAATTTGTGTTCATGCTTCGGTCCATGCTCCGGGGACTTAGAGATTTGTCGAACGGTTTACGCTTTAGTCCACAGTTCGAGACGCAGTGATTTTCTTCAACTCGTTTATACTCTAGTTCGCACTCTGGGAACTTAGAGTAATCTGGTCCGCTTCTGGGATTTAGGGATTTTTCTGAAGTCGTCTATAATCTAGTCCATGCTCTGGGGACTGAGAGTACCGTAGTCCGCACTTTGGGGACGTAGAGGTTTTTGAGTCATTTATACTCTAATCCACACTCAGGGACTTAGAGTACTTTAGTCCGCATTCTGTCTCCCATTCCAGAGGGTGAGACCTCTCGGATGGCTGAGAGTTTGCCCGAACCTGGTAGATAATCCTTCTCTTTAAGGTTCTCTTTAAGATTTCGAAAGTCGTTATTCTTTATGCAGGACTATTGCATTCTTGTTTTCCACGATTTTGTGCAGGCCGTTCTGACCCCGAGTCCACTCCGAGGAGCGATGTCGCCAAGGAAGTGGGGGAGAAAACAAGTGAAGCCACTCACGCAGGGGAGGCTTCTGGTCCAGACGCTCAGGTGATCGGAGCGCTTGACGAAGACAAGTCTGAAACCTCCTCTCTTACCGACGGGGGTTATGAAGTAGAAATTACAGGCGCCTCTGAGCATACATCCGAATTGAGCATGGAGGAGCGGCTCGAGAAAGAGAGGGAGGAGACGGTCAAGGTCATAGTAGATCCCCGAGTTGTGGACTTGGACGATCCTTTGAACAAGCCGTTGAAGGTCATCCTTCCTGGCGGGTCCAAGCCCATGGAAGGCCCCCGTACTCCTTCAGTTGCTACCCCTCTATCAAAGAAGAGTACCAAGGGTAAATGCTCTGGAGAGGAGCCGTCTGGAAAGAAGTTGAAGAAGCACAAGAAGTGATTACTATCCTCGTTCAACGAGGGTTAGTTTAAGTCATGTAATTATTTTCATCTATTTCCTTAGTCCTTGTAGATAGAATGTCGACTCTGAACTTTGGAGAGGTTGTAATAGAAACTCATTTCTGAATAAGGTTTAGTTCCTTTTTCTGTCTTACAAAAGACTCTTATTGTTCAGTTTTCTTTGTGATTGTGATTTTAATCCAAGCAGTTGTGAGTAACATAGACTTCTCAGTCCATCTTCATATAACTCGGAAACTCTTCGGGAGTCGTTGAACTTCCATTATGTGCTTCGAGCACTTAGAATACTTTCTAGCCCGTATGTCAGGGATTTGACAAATTCAAGTCATTTGTGTCATAGTTCATATTCAGGGAACTTGGAGATCCGATTCGCTTATATTCGAGTCCGCGCTCTGGGGACTTAGAGTGCTCCAGTCCGCATTCTGGGGACTTGGAGGTTTAAGTCGTTTATACTCTAGTCCGGGCTCTGGGGACTTAGAGTACTCCGGTCCGCACTCTGGGGACTTGGAGGTTTTAGTCTTTTATACTCTAGTCCGCGCTCTGGGGACTTAAAGTACTCCAGTCCGCACTCTGGGGACTTGGAGGTTTTAGTCATTTATACTCTAGTCCGCGCTCTAAGTCCGCGGGGACTTAGAGTACTCCAGTCCGCACTCTGGGGACTTGGAGGTTTAAGTCGTTTATACTCCAGTCCGCACTCTGGGGACTTAGAGTACTCCAGTCCGCACTCTGGGGACTTGGAGGTTTTAGTCATTTATACTCTAGTCCGCGCTCTGGGGACTTAGAGTACTCCAGTCCGCACTCTGGGGACTTGGAGGTTTAAGTCGTTTATACTCTAGTCCGCGTTCTGGGGACTTAGAGTACTCCAGTCCGCACTCTGGGGACTTGGAGGTTTTAGTCATTTATACTCTAGTCCGCGCTCTGGGGACTTAGAGTACTCCAATCCGCACTCTGGGGACTTGGAGGTTTTAGTCATTTATACTCTAGTCCGCGCTCTGGGGACTTAGAGTACTCCAGTCCGCACTCTGGGGACTTGGAGGTTTAAGTCGTTTATACTTTAGTCCGCGCTCTGGGGACTTAGAGTACTCCAGTCCGCACTCTGGGGACTTGGAGGTTTTAGTCATTTATACTATAGTCCGCGCTTTGGGGACTTAGAGTGCTCCAGTCCGCACTCTGGGGACTTGGAGGTTTAAGTCGTTTATACTCTAGTCCGCGCTCTGGGGACTTAGAGTACTCCAGTCCGCACTCTGGGGACTTGGAGGTTTTAGTCATTTATACTCTAGTCCGCGCTCTGGGGACTTAGAGTACACCAGTCCGCACTCTGGGGACTTGGAGGTTTTAGTCATTTATACTCTAGTCCGCGCTTTGGGGACTTAGAGTACTCCAGTCCGCACTCTGGGGACTTGGAGGTTTAAGTTGAGAGCAGTCGTATTTCCACTCTTTAATTTGTATTCATCTACTATATCGAGGCTAATGTCGTCGAATGAACAATCGAACCACGTTTGCTCACGGAATGAGATTCTGCCCCCTAGGATGAGGGACGGAATTTGAAAAATGGACGATCGATTCTCGTCCGCTTGGTGATTATAGCTCTTCCAATCAAGTCAAGGAAGGAGGTATATGACAGATGGTTGAATCACATCCATGTTGGGTTAGATAGCCAAATCTCTTACAATTTGCTCCGTATCTCCTTCTAGAAAATAAGGATAATAGATTGTTGAGTAGACAAAGTAAGTTGCATATGTTCCAAGGTGCAGTCGTGTCCATATATTGACAGCGATGGTTAGCGAGTACGCAGTCTACCGTAGCTACTTCAAGTTGGGCTTTCAAACAACCTTTCGTGTTCAGGGTAGGATTTGATGTGTAGATGATCAAATCACGTCCACTTTAGACGGATCCCGGCGTCACTGAGCTTCATGAGGGGTATCTGTATTTTGTCGAACTTTGTTCTATGACTCGATTGGAGTGGATGATCGAGCCATATTCATTCCAAGCAGTTTAGGTCTCCAAGTCAAATGTGGAGGTTGATGGATGGATGGTCGGTTGTTCGAATCGATCATAAGTTGAGCATACGAACTCGGATCGTCTTGAAACTTGGAACATTGGCTTCCCTGGCTTTGATTGTTATGTCTTGTTAATCGTGGCTCGATCCAAACTCGGACAAAATCCATCGATATCCATAGTGAGCCTTTGTGTAACCGATCTCCAAGACGAACTGTCACTGGTTTCTAATCAAGTTCTTGGTGTCACGGCCTTGCCAAAAGGCGGGATAACATTTGCCCCCCAAAGGACGTCTTGTGTAAACATGACGTGCTTTGAAAAACCGCAGTCTTTCATGCTGAATATTTCCCTTCAGTTGATTGCTTGACAGTCGTCTCTTAATCGTTTCGTTGCAATCTTCTTTTAGACAAATGTTCAACTAGCATGCTTTGCTTTGGTTCTGCCCCCAGTTTTGGGGATGAGTATAGAGTTGATGTATGTTTATACTCCGTCTCGCACTCTGGGAGTACGGAGTTGAGTAGATGTTTATACTCCATCTCGCACTCTGGGAGTACGGAGTTGATTAATGTTTATACTCCGTCTCGCACTTTGGGAGTACGGAGTTAAGTAGAAGTTTATACTCCGTCTCGCACTCTGGGAGTACGGAGTTGATGAATGTTTATACTCTGTCTCGCACTCTGGGGATACGGAGTTGATTAATGTTTATACTCCGTCTCGCACTCTGGGAGTACGGAGTTAAGCGAATGTTTATACTCCATCTCACACTCTGGGAGTACGGAGTTGATTAATGTTTATACTCCGTCTCGCACTCTGGGAGTACGGAGTTGATTAATGTTTATACTCCGTCTCACACTATGGGAGTACGGAGTTAATTAATGTTTATACTCCGTCTCGCACTCTGGGAGTACGGAGTTGATTAATGTTTATACTCCGTCTCCCACTCTGGGAGTACGGAGTTAAGTAGATGTTTATACTCCGTCTCGCACTCTGGGAGTACGGAGTTGATTAATGTTTATACTCCGTCTCGCACTCTGGGAGTACGGAGTTAAGTAGATGTTTATACTCCGTCTCGCACTCTGGGAGTACGGAGTTGTGCGAAGGATCGTCGTGTATCAACCCATTTTTAGCCTTGATGTGATGGCTTGCCCCCGAGCTCGAGTTTCACTTAGCGAGTGGCTGGTCGTATCGCAGCCGCTCTCTACTTGAATAAATTCCACTTGTAGGATGGAATTCAGCTCTCTGTGCATCGTGATGTTGTACATTGTATTTAATCCATAGCCCCAAATCAAAGGCATATGGTTGATGATGAGCAATAGAATTATTCTCGTCCAGATGTAACTCCACACGTCTGATCATGGTCTGCGTAGATTGGTTGGCAACCAAATCTGAGTACCTGGACACCTACATCGTTTTGAAAGTAGTTTAGTTCAAGCTAGTCGTAGTTCATAGAAAAATTGAAATAGAGATGGAAATGGAAATAATTCAAAGAAGATTATGGTAAATCTCATTGATATGTGAAGCAGCATCGTGTGCTCGCTATTCGACTCCGCCCCTGGCTCCTTTCAAAGGGATGTTGGCCGTCAACCGTCCAATTGATAATCATAGCCCTTTATTAATAGGCATCAGATATTCGCTGCCCGCCATTCTGCAGGACTTGTACATACTATTGAAGCTTTCCTTTCCAGGTCATCTTTTCGATCACACCTCGGAGGTGTTTGTAATCGCCTGTGTTAGGATCAGCGAGCATCCGGGAATATACAACATTCCCCTAATTTTCTTTATACTTTGGTGTACTCTCTCGAGGTTGGTTTCCAGTACCACTTCGAGTCGTGAGTCTTCAAGTAGAGGTTGTCAATTGGATCTTTCAAAGAGCATATGAGCTGAATTCTGAAGTCTTGTTTCGGCTACTGGGATCTACATCCTTAGCCAACGGGCCTTCATTGTTATTTTTCTTAGTCTGCTCCACTCCTCCTCACTTCAGTTCTGATTCATTTTGTAAAAGAAATGATCCATAGTCGTAGGAGGCTCTTTAGCTAACTAGCTACCAAAATATATCTGGAGGTCGACTTTCCTCAAACGCGATCAGTATGATACCCTTGTTAGTATTTGGAATAAATTGCTTAGAGCATTGGTTTGCTTGGAGTCATCTTGGCGTTTGCTAGAGTCATATCATCTATGTTCTCCAACCTTTGGGAGTACCGCTTGAATAGCGGTTACTTGTCTGTTCCCTTGATGCCGTTCATAAGCTGCCGCTAGATCCTCTATGCCCTGGTCGATCATGGGATGTCAAGGAAGTGGATAGAATGTTCCTTTATTAAGTTGAGTTTTGAATTCACTATCCGGAGGCACTGCGCTGCGGCTAGGGTTCGGCATTCGTTCTCGTTCGACACAACTGAGTCGTTCGGCATACAATACCGTTCGGCATTACAGAGGTGCTCGACATTCATTCTTGTTCGGCACGACCGAGTTGTTCGGCATACAATACCGTTCGGCATTACAGAGGTGTTAGGCATAGAGGTATGGTTCGGCCTGGAAGAGCGTTCGGCCTAGAGGTATGGTCGGCCTGGAAGGGCGTTCGGCCTAGAGTTATGGTCGGCCTGGAATGGCGTTCGGCCTAGAGGTATGTTCGGCCAAAGCTGTTCGGCCAAGGCTGTTCGGTAGAATGGATCGGCGTGGAGTGGTTCGGCCAAAGCTGTTCGGCCAAGGCTGTTCGGCCAAAGTGGATCGGCCTGGAGTGGTTCGGCCAAAGCTGTTCGACCAAAGTGGATCGGTCTGGAGTGGTTCGGCCAAAGCTGTTCGGCCAAGGCTGTTCGGCATGGGAATTCTGTTCGGCATGGGAGCTCTGCTCGGCCTGGATGCTACTCGGCATGGGAATTCTGCTCGGCATGGAAATTCTGCTCCGCATGGGGAATTCTCTGGAGCGATGGGCATACACCTTTTCTGGAGCGGTCGGCATACTCCTTTTCTGGGGCGATCGGCTAAGTTGGCTTCAGAGGGGGGGTCGGTCTCTATTAAACATGACTGCAAACTTCAACGCCCAGTCCCCATATCTTACATAGACTTGGTTTATATGAATACGGCTATCAGCTTCTTTTAGATTTCTTTCAAATCTGAGTAGAATAGGAAGTTTCCTAGTAAACAACTGGATCTATCTCGCGAATATGAAAATCCACTAGTAGACGATGAGATCTGATCAGGCTGAGAATTCAATTCTCAGTGAAAGCACCAAAGTGTTAGCACCAAAATTGGTCACTAACCTCATTGAGAAAGATTGTGTAGAGATATAAGTGATGAATTTAAATTAAACAAGGAAGAATATGCTAATTTAAATGCAGAAAGTAAGAACATCGGATTTATAGTGGTTCAGCATAACTGCCTACATCCACTTTGAGTTTTGATCTTTATTTCTTTCAAAAGTAGTTGAATACAAATACAATCCATCTATTTAAGACTTGAATACAAGTTTGAACCAAAAATAGTAAGTCTTGAAAGTGGCAGAGTCTCCCCATTGTTCTCCCAAAAAAGGTCCATTTCACTGTGCCCCTGCCCCTCCATTTATAGACACAGGTGGGTTGGACTTCTCTGGCGGGCCTGGTAGCTGAATAACTCGGTCCAGATAGGCTGGTCCATGTGTGCCGAACCAATCAGGCCGAACATTTGGGTGCCGAACCACTCTCCTTTTGCCGAACGAGGCGCTTGCTGTGTGGGAAGAGTAGGCCGAATATCCATCGAAGCAGAACGTGTCTCCTGGCCGAGCGAAGTATCTGGCCGAACGTGTCTTCTGGCCGAACGAAGCCCCTTAGCCGAACGTGCCTTTAGGCCGAACGAAGCCCTTAGCCGAACGATGTCCTTAGGCCGAACAAAGCCCTTGGTCGGACGATGTCTCTAGCCGAACGATGCCTCTAGCCGAACGTTGCCTGATGCCGAGCGCTCCTGGATGCCGAGTACTCCTGGATGCCGAGTACTCCAAGATGCCGAGTACTCCTAGATGCCGAGTACTCAGTTGCC
This sequence comes from Allium fistulosum, assembly GCA_030737815.1. Lineage (NCBI taxonomy): Eukaryota > Viridiplantae > Streptophyta > Magnoliopsida > Asparagales > Amaryllidaceae > Allium > Allium fistulosum. Next base: position 59,841,324 of record CM060906.1, read on the forward strand.
TGGCCAAATCTCCAAGAAACAGGACCTTTTTTCGAGAACACCGGGGAGGCTCTGTTGCATTCAAGACTCATTCTTTTTACTTAGCAATTGTATTCAAGTAGTTGATGTACGGATTGTATCTATAATCAATCGTTGAGTAAAGCAATAAAGACTAACTTCAAAGTGGACGTAGGCAGTTATGCCGAACCACTATAAACCTGGTATTCTTGTCTTTGCATTTGACTTAGCATACAACTCTCTATTTTAATTTACTTTCTTCATTAATCCCTCTACACAATCTTTCTAAATGAGGTTAGTGACCAATTTTGGTGCTAACACTTTGGTGCTTTCACTGAAAATCGAATTCTCAGGCCACAAAGATCTGCTTTGAAGCTACTGGATTGAATAAATCCCCCGAAGGAGATCCGAGTCATTCATAAGACGTCCGTTGATTCTACTCAGAGTTCCTACCAATAACTCTACAATGGGAAGACCACGTACCAGATCAGCCTCTCATAACGCGGATGCCTATGAGACCGCTAGTGTACAACAAGTGGGACCTAGCAATCAGCAAGCAAATCTGGGTGCAGGGACTGCCGCCCAGGACCAAATGCAAGTTGTCACCAGAACAGAGTTCAACGACTTGATGAGAGAGCTCATGGAAAGCAGGAGACAACTTGGAAAGCAGATGCAGGCCAACGCCAACCTTATGGCACAGCTCACTCAACAACAGCATCAGAATGCTGGGGGCAGTCCAGCTCCTTACTCTTCATCTGACATCTCAACTTCATCTGATGAACCCCCTAGGCGTAGACGCCGCAAGACTGAAACTACACAAGCAGGCGCTGCCGATCAAACAACTGGGGATCAGTTACACCTCGGAGACCGCAACCAAGCTGGAACAGGAAACTTAGGAGCTGGAGCACAGGTGGAGGCTGGACGCCCGGCTCACCAAGATGCCAATGATGCCAAACCTCAAGATGCACGTTTGGCAGGTCACCAACAGAGGAGGCATCAGCCTGATCAATCCCGTAGGACAGACTCTAACCTTCCATCTTCCATACAAACCCCAGACCTAACAGCTATGATCAGACAGTTGATGAAAGAGAATCAAGGCTTGTCGAATGATGATTGGGGGGTATCCAGGAGTCATACTCCATTCACAGACACTGTCCTACGGGCTGAGTACCCCAGGAAGTTTAGCATGCCAACTATCCCGGCTTACGAAGGAAAGACTGATCCCAGGCAACATGTGATGAGGTACGAGTGGATGATGGATTCAGCTAGAGCGAATGATGCAACCAAGTGCAGGTGCTTTCCAATAACTCTATTTGGGATCGCTGCCATGTGGTTCACCCGACTTGCAATACCTTTCAGTACAGAAAGCCGCGCCCAAAGGAGTCAACCGAGGAACAAAAGCGGACCGAGAAGTATTGCCGCTTTCATGAGACTTATGGGCACAATACTGAAGAGTGCAGACACCTACACGACGCTATAGAGAAGTTAATTAGGTAGAAAAAGCTACAGGAGTTTGTAAAGAATCCGCAAGAAGGTGGACAAGGAACGTCAAATCCCGGTCGTTCACTAGCTCCACGTCATCCCGAGGAGCCTGCCCGGACCGTGGGCAGACTGGTCATAAACACGATCATCGGCGGACCTCACCCTGCAGATAAGAACTGGCAAGAAATGGAGCGGTATGCTAATTCCCTAAGGCATGCATATTTTGAGTGTTGTTCCAACGTGGAGGATGGGACCCCTGCTAAACAGCTGCGCATGATGACAGACGATATAGTGTTCAGGAGCAGAGATGCTGACCAGGTGGAGGCCCCTACCATTGACCCGATGGTAATATTTGCGACGATCGGGCCGGCTTTTGTGAAAAGAATTTTGATTGATTGTGGAAGTTCTGTCAATATCATCTTAAAGAAGGCTTATGACCAGATGAAGATGGAGACGAAGGATTTGAAGCCATCTAAAGCTCGTATCCACGGCTTTAATGGCGTAGCGACTGATGCAGTGGGGTATGTTGAGTTACCAGTTGAACTGGGACAAGGTGAGCGTAGGAGGATGCGAATCCTACCTTTCGTAGTTTTGGATGTAGATTCTCCATACAATGTGTTTTTGGGCCGACCGACCCTGGCTGAGTTTAGGGCAACATTGGCCCCGTGGTGTTTGACTTTAAAATTTCCGACTGACAAAGGAGTAGGTGTTGTTCATGGCGACCAGGCGAACGGTCGTGCATGTTATGTGGCTGAGCTCCGAGAGGCCCAGCGGAGGGAAAAAGGAAAGGTTGCGGACAATTCCGTCCGCATTCATAATACTGACAATTGACAAGTAATGCCCGAGCCCTGGCTCGGGCATGATTCTCGGATCTTTAGAGACATAGATCCGAGAGACGACGATGAGGAACCCAGGGAAGAAAAAGCAGCACCGGTTGAACTGACGATTGACATTTCAGTCAACCGAGACGATCCATCGCCAGTACTGAAGATTGGATCACAACTCAGCCCCTCGATGACCGAAGACCTTAGTGATTTCCTCCGAGCGAATCTCGATGTTTTCGCTTGGACGCATTCCGACATGTGCGGGATCTCTCCCGCTATTACGAGTCATATGTTGAACATAGACCCGAAGTATGTCCCGGTTAAGCAAAAAAGGAGAGGAATGGACCCAGAGAGGTCCGCCGCTCTCAAAGAGGAGGTGGACAAACTCAAAGCCAATGGGTTCGTCCGCGACGCCCTCTACCCTGAATGGGTATCAAACCCCATGCTGGTAAAAAAGGCAAATGGGAAGTGGAGAACTTGCGTGGATTATTCCGATTTAAACAAAGCATGCCCTAAGGACAGTTTCCCATTACCTAGAATTGATCAGTTGGTCGACTCCACTGCAGGACACGAGTTGTTGTCATTCATGGATGCGTACTCGGGATACAATCAGATCCCGATGCACATTCCGGACCAGGAACGCACCAGTTTCATCACAGACATTGGGCTATATTGCTATGTAGTAATGCCTTTCGGATTGAAAAATGCGGGGGCGACGTACCAGCGTTTGGTGAATCGAATGTTTAAAGATCAGATTGGTAGAACGATGGAAGTCTATGTGGATGACATGCTCGTGAATTCACGGCAGTCAAACGACCACATTCAAGACTTAACAGAGATGTTTGACATACTTAGGTATTATGGGATGAAGATCAACCCTCTGAAGTGTTCCTTCGGTATTGCGTCAGGGAAGTTTTTGGGATTCATTGTTAATGCCCGAGAAATTGAAGCTAACCCGGAAAAGATTCAAGCTATTCGAGATATACAAGTGCCCAGAACTATAAAACAGGTACAAAGCTTGAATGGAAAGGTGGCTGCGCTGAGTCGATTCATATCCAGAGCCACAGACAAGTGTATTCCATTCTTCGATATAATAAAGAAAGGAAAAAGGAATTTCGAATGGACATCCAACTATGAGGAAGCGTTCCGAGCTCTGGTAAGGCATTTGGAAAGTCCTCCAGTGCTATCGAAACCAGTAGACCACGAAATGTTATACGTATACTTGGCCGTATCCCCGCATGATATAAGTGCGGCTTTGGTCCGCGAGGAGGACCGAGTTCAAAAGCCGGTGTATTACGTTAGTAAGCATTTAACGGGGGCATAAAGAAATTATCCTAAGATTGAGAAATTGGTCTACTGCTTGGTGACTGCATCACGTAAGCTGCGCCCATACTTTCAAGCACACTCAGTCAGTATCTATACCGATCAACCCTTACGACAGGTACTCCAACGACCAGAAACTTCTGGAAGGATGTTAAAATGGAATATCGAATTGAGTCAGTTCGATATTACCTACCTGCCACGAATAGCTATACAAGGGCAAGCATTAGCAGATTTCATCGCTGAGTTTACTGTATCAGACGAACCAGATGGTCGCAGTTTCATCCCCCCATTCGATGGAAATTGTACACCGATGGGGCATCAAACGACCGTTGCTCTAGGGCTGGTGTAGTTCTTGTGACCCTTGAAAATCGATCGATTTGTTATGCTTTGAAGCTCAATTTCCCGGCAACGAATAATGAAGTAGAATATGAAGCATTTATTGCTGGTTTAAAGCTTATTGGAGAACTCGAGGTGAAATTAGTTGAAATCTTTTATGACTCGCAGCTGGTGTTGTACCAAGTGCGAGGACATTACCAAGCAAGGGGACAAAAGCTTGCTCCGTACCTTGCTCTGGTTCAGGAACTATTGGCGAACTTCGAACATTATGACATTTCGCATGTCCCGCGTGAACAGAACAAGGAAGCCGACTCGTTGGCCAAATTCGCAAGCACAGGTGATGCACAGCAAATGGGATTAGTTCCCGTCGAAACCCTACATGCTCCAAGCATATATGTGATGGAAGTCGATTTTGTGTTGGAAACGGAAATCGAGAAGGAGTCGTGGATAACTCCATTCAAACAATACCTGCTAAATGGGACTTTGCCCGAAAGAAAAAGCGAAAGGCGGCAGGTCATTCGCAAAGCCGCGCGATATGTGATGCAGGGAGGAGTAATGTATCAGAGGGGGTTCTCGGTCCCCTTACTACGGTGCATCGCCCATGATGAGACAAAGCGAGTCTTGGAGGAAGTTTACGAAGGAGAATGTGGCGATCATACTGGGGGGCAGACACTAGCAAAAAAGATCCTCCGCTACAGATACTATTGGCCGACTGTGAATCAGGATGCTGTAGATTATGTAAGAAAATGTGACAAGTGTCAAAGATACGCGAAAATCTCGAGAGTTCCATCAACGGAGCTCAGCAAATGGTTAGTCCTTGGCCGTTTGCAATCTGGGGAATTGACATAATCAGTTCTTTGCCTATATCCAAAGGTGGTGCAAAATACGCGATAGTTGCGGTCGACTACTTCACAACATGGGCCGAGGCAGGGCCTTTAGCCACAATCACCTCCAAGAAGGTCATTAATTTCGTTGTACGAAACATTATATGCCACTTTGGCCTCCCGGGAACCATCATTACAGACACCGGAACTCAATTTGAAAGTAGAGAATTCAAAGATTTCTGTTTAAAGTATGGCATTGAGAAAAATTTCGCCGTCGTTGTTCATCCGAAGGCTAATGGACAAGTTGAAGCCGTAAACAAAATAATCAAGTCCATATTAAAGAAGCGTTTGGAAAAGGCTGGAGGCAAGTGGGTAGATGAACTTCCAACAGCGCTATGGGCTTATAGAACTACCCATAAGTCCGCGACTGGCCATACTCCATTCGCATTGGCATACGGCTCGGAAGTTGTTATACCCGTGGAGCTTGAAGTTCCGTCACATCGGGTGACACATTATGATCCTAAGACGAATCAGGATCTCTTGTTGGAATCACTGGACTTCGTTGATAAAAAACGTGAAGAAGCTAAATTAAGGGCGGCAGCATATAGGCACCGAGTCAAGCGAAATTACAACGAAAAAGTCCGCCCAAGAATCTTTGATGTGGGTGATCTCGTTTTGAAACGAGTTTTCCCAGTACCATCACGTATGAATCCCAACTGGGAAGGTCCATATGTCGTTGAACGGAAGCTTGGAGAAGGAACTTTCAAGCTAGCGACCGTTGATGGCGTGACACTCCCCTGAGCATGGAATAGTGAACATTTGCGACGTTATTATATTTAGCCTATTTCTTTCATGTTTTAGGTGCAATTATTTCCCGTATGTTTTTATTCCATTGATTCTTAGTTCCCTTTTTAGCATGTAATCGGAAGATTTAGTTTGTTTTCATTAATAAAGGATTGAAGCCATCCTTTCTATGAATTACTGATGTTTTTGTACCTTATAGTCCGGTAATAAATAACTAGAGTTACATTATTCTATCTGACGTGCGAGCTCGCATAAACGACTTAAATCTCCAAGTCCCTTGAATGCGGACTGGAGTACTCTAAGTCCCCGGAGTGCGGACTAGAGTATAAATGACTTAAATCTCCAGGTCCCCTGAATGCGGACTGGAGTACTCTAAGTCCCCGGAGTGCGGGCTAGAGCATAAACGACTTAAATCTCCAAGTCCCCTGAATGCGGACTGGAGTACTCTAAGTCCCCGGAGCGCGGACTAGAGTATAAATGACTTGAACCTCCGAGTCACCTGAATGTGGACCAGAGTACTCTAAGTCCCCGGAGCGCGGACTAGAGTATAAACAACTTGAGTCTCCGAGTCCCCTGAGTGCGGACCGGAGTACTCTATGTCCCCGGAGCGTGGACTAGAGTATAAACGACTTGAATCTCCGAGTCCCCCTGAATGCGGACCGGAGTACTCTAAGTCCCCGGAGCGCGGACTAGAGTATAAACGACTTGAATCTCCGAGTCCCCTGAATGCGACCGGAGTACTCTAAGTCCCCGGAGCGCGGACTAGAGTATAAACGACTTGAATCTCCGAGTCCCCTGAATGCGGACCGGAGTACTCTAAGTCCCCGGAGTGCGGATTAAAAAATATTCTAAGTACCAAAAATGTGAAACAAGAGATGTCTAATTCCCAAGAATATCCGAGCAATGTGAAAGTGGATTGGGAATTTATGTAACTTACGAGAACTTGAGTTTCTTCCACAGTCATAAAGAAAGCTAAAAAGCAGAAATCATTTGAAAGGCAAAGAACCTAAACTTTATTCACTAATCCAGAATGGGGTTATACAACTACTCCTCCAAAACTTGGAGTCAAAAGTCTGTCTATGTTGACTACAAAAATAAATAAGTAAAAAGTAGTTACATAATCTAAGCTAACCCTCGTTGAACGAGTGTAGTGGCTACTTCTTCGGTTTCTTTAGCTTCTTTTCTTCCTTCGTTTTATCGGACGACTCCTCTCCCACGTGCTTTCTCTTGGACGATTTGCTGGCCAGAGAAACGGTGTCGGGAGTGGGAGGAGGAACATCCAGTGGTTTGGATTTACCAGGAAGAATGAATTTTAGAAGCATGTTCAACGGATCGTCAAGTTCTACTACTTGGGACTCAGTCTTTATCTCAACCTTCTTCTTTCTCTCTTCGGCAAGATGCTCCTTCATACTCACTTTTGAAGTGTGTTCTGAGGCGCCCGTGATTTCAATTTCATAACTCCCTTCAACGGGGGACGAAGTTTCAGACTTATCATCGTCGAACGCCCCGATCACTTGAGCATCAGGACCGGGGGTTACTCCCGCGTGAGTAGCGTCGCTTGCTTTCCTCATCTCCTCCTTGGCGTCATCGCTCCTTGTAGTCGGTTCAGGATCGGGGCGGCCTACGTAAAAACACAAAGGATGAACGTTGGAATACAATAACCTCTCGCCGACAGCGACGGTTCGTCAAACTTTAAGAAAAAGAGTTATGTACCGGTTTCTTGCTGGCTTTCGGCCGTCCAAGGGGTCTCGCCCTCTAAAATGGGAGATAACACGTGAATGCCGAGACCGGGGTCTTCCGGATCATAACCGGCGTGTTGTTCGAACGGATCAAGTACTGGTCGATTGACCGATTGAGTAGGAGGGGGAGCTGAAGGTCCATTTCCAGACGAGCCAGCTACGTCATATTTCTCCTTTAATGGAGGAGAGCCTTTACTAAAGAGAGCCATAACTGCAGACAAGTCCGATGGCTCGTTCCCCCTGAGAAACTCTTTCACTAAAGCATCCTCGTCGACGTCCTCGGTGCCCGACTCCACCTTTCTAATCTTTATTAAAGTTTCCCAAGCCCCGGCTAAAGATTCAAGGTAGCCCTCGCCTAAGAAAGTCATGTCCCGGTGCATGAGGACATAGGCGTTGTATTCAACTATCAGTGGGTCAAACATACACTTGACCTCCTCTCTGCCGGCCTCTGTAGCCGCCTCAAGGTGAGAGTCGATCTCCGCGGATGCTATTCTTTTGCCCTCTTCACGAGCTTCGTCCTTCATCATCCCGACCTTAGAAAGCTCATCGTCGAGCTTTGCCTTCAAGAGTCGTGTAGCAACAATCTCGTTGCAATATCGTTGAGACTCCTCTTGAGCAGCTATCTTCTCTTCTTTCTCCTTAGAGAGTAGCTCTTTCAACTCTTTAACCTGCAGGGAGAGTGCGTCCCTTTCTTTCTGGACGGAGTCTTTCTCTAAAGCCAGGGCTCCACAGCGTTGGACCGCTTCGTCAATTTCCTTTTTATGAGTCATCTCTAGGCGGGAGACGGCCTCCGCTGTGTCTTTGGCACTCTGTTCGGCAGCCTCGAGTTGGGATTTATATAAAGAGAGCTCTTCATCTTGATCCTTGATAATGTCCTTATCGAAGATAGATTCAAGTTTCAGGCGGTCGATTTCCTGTTGACGCTCGACCGAGACTTCCGAGACTTTTTCGACTAAATAAACAAACGCGTCGTGTTGAACATAGACGTCGTTGTTGCAAGCGTTAGCACTCTGCTTAACTTGTCCCGGAATGTGATGAATTGCTGGAAGGAACTTCAGGCCATCAAAGCAGATTTTGGGAAATTTAGCTTTAAGCTCGGCCAGCTTCTCCGATATCGTTGGGTCCGCCGCAGGAATAGAGGGAGGTGGCTTTGAAAGTTCTGTTCTCTTACGATGTTCCCGAAATTGCCGTATGCTTGATGAACTAGAATGTTGATCTCGGGAAACATCGGGTTGAGACCTCTTCTGCGAAGACTTTTCTCTACCTTGCTCTGTTTGACGAGGAAGATCGCAAGAGTATGAAGACTGGCTGTGTGATTTCTTTCGATAAGTCGACTCTCGGGGACGGTTGTCTCGGTCTCCGTAGTCGTCTCTGTCCCGGCGCTTGCCGGTGCCCGAGTCCCAGCCAGAATGATGAAAAATGGATGAGCCGTGAAGACGATCAAATTCGTGGGAGCGTCCCATGTCACCTGCATAAAATGAAAATGACGACAAGTTAGAAAAGATCGGGGTGATGGCGAAAATTGAAGTGTAGGGTGAAGTGCACGTGTCCGTGTGTGTCCTAGTGTTCCCCCCGACGGACCAGTTTCTTTATCTTTACTAATAGGAGTTTTATCTCCCTGGACATGGGCTTGAGCGACTGCATTGCCTCTGGTGGGCGAATTAAGCTTAAGCGCCTCTGAGTCGTCGAAACCATAATTGAGCAGATCGTCAGGGATGGTGAGGTTCGACAGACCTTTCAGCGAACTTTCTAAGGCTTGAGGGGAAGGTTCTCTCTCCTCTGGAATAAGCGTGACTTTAGAAGTTCCACCTACTTTCTTCCTCCTCAACTTATAGGTCATTTTCTTCTTTCCCTTTGAAGGGGAAGATGACGTCTCAATATTGTGGACTTCGACCGTCGGATCCTGAGTGGGATTAATATTTTCACCCGGTACTTCGGGCGTCTTGCGTTCTCTAATTTCCCCCTCTTCTGGCGTGTTAGGGGCATTACGTGTTGAAGGCCCAGCCTGCCTTTTTCCCTTGCCTGTAGCAGGTCTAGATAGAGTGACGACTGAGGGAAGGTTTATTCGGCGACCTTCCGCCAGCAGCCCGAATCTCGCAAGTGACTCATTTGAAATGAGGGATTTGATGTCCCGATCTTCTACGGGGAGAGCTCGGCTAGTTGCCACTGCTTTAGAGTATCCGGAGCCTTCGGGATGTGGAGTGATACCTGAAAAGGTGGATAAAGAGTCAGAAAAGATGCAAATTCCGCCAAATTCAAGTGTTGATCTAGAAAACGAACTTACTCCCTTCCACCCATCTCCTAGCGAAACCGGAAGGACAATGAACGTAGAACCACTCTTGCTTGTACTGGGCAAATTTGCTCCATGCCCCAGTTAGGATTTGGCATTTACTATATGGCTCCAGAAATATGAAAGACGGGCTATTTGACCGTCTCTTGAAGTGATAAATATAACAGATATCGCCTGGAGTCGGAAGCCTGGAGAAGACACTCATAAAGAGGATGCAATTGCCATATAAGAAAGCATGACTGTTCGGAGGCAGTTGTGAAGGAGCGATCTCGATGTATTGCAATAAGTCGCGAAGGAAGGAGTTGAAGGGTGGAACGCTGCCGACCCAGCACATAAACTTATTGCAGGCTGTATACCCGGCTGGGGGCAAATGCGGATGATCATTCCCCAAAGGAACTAACACGTCGTCGAAAGGGATTCCATGGACAGAGCATATCCGACAGAGTGTACTTTCGTTAATCTTTGAGAACTGTGAATTGGTTGGGTCGTCTAAGAAAATAGCTGCCTCCAGAGCATCAAGAGCTAAGTCGACACATGATATTGCGGCGCTCGGTAAGTTTTGAGCAGGAGTAGTTGACGGATTCGAAGTACCTACAACCTCTTGTCGAGAGGATGGCCCAGGTTTGTCTGAGATCGTAGCAGAGCTAGATTTTCTAGACATCTCTAATGAAGATCGATTCCAACAAAGCACCTGTTTGAACTATACTTGAAAAACAATTAACATTAGACTTAACAATGTAAGTATTGCCCCCGAGTGGTGTGTGAACTAGTGCGATTATTCAAGTGTAAATGCCAAGCGAACAAAAAGACACTGGATTGAGAAAATAAGTTTGAGTTTCAAATTGTTGTCTCCGAAGACCATCATCGCTGACCATCTACGAAGGTTAAGTCCAAGCTTTCAGTTGTTTAAACACAGAAGTTATCAGTCCGGATTATTTGATATGCTTTGTTGCTTAAGTTCGTCCTTGTTCATTAATGTATGTTCGGGCATGAGATGTGTTAGGTCAACTGTGCGTTAGATTCGACTAGCATGGCTGTTGTGCACAACACCTCTATCACCCACCATTGTTGTTCGGCATAAGGGAGCCATGCCGAACCGCAACATGCCGAGCTGCCTTGCTCGACCTTCCACACTTTCGACTGTTTTCCCACCGTTCGGCATAAGGGAACCATGCCGAACCACAACATGCCGTGCTGCCTCGCTCGGCCTTCCATACCTCCATCTGACTCCTCCACTGTTCGTCATAAGGTAGACATGCCGAACCACCTACATGCCGAGCCACAACACTCGGCACCCCGTACTTTACAACAATTTCATCCTTCTCCTTCATCCCTACCGAACGACTTGGTCGACTCGTTCGGCAAGTCATGCCGGGCTGCCTCATTCGGCATTCTAGCCAATTTCTACTCCACCTCTGCTCTTCCCTCCAACCTCGTTCGGCATGAAGGAACCATGCCGAACCACAGCAATACATTTCCACTAACTCCCTCCTTCACGTACCTCTGCCCTCCTTTTCTTTCCTCCTTACCGCCTAGCCTTAGAACGTATCCTTAACACTTTTGACTCCTATTGGCCACGGTTGTACATGGATTCACGAACTTGAATCTCGTGCTAAGTTAATTAACCAGGGGAAACTGTTTGAAAGGGCAGATCATTACCTAATAATTGGCTCAAGACTCAGGAAGATTCTGGAATAGGGAGTGCGTTTCTACTTGAATTCGATTGACTGGGGAAGGAAGTGAGGCCGCGCGTGATGTTTGAGAAGGAAGGGGTATGTGATTCGCAGAAGTAAGAGGCAAGTTCGCAAATAGGATGAAGGTAAAAGTAAAAAATAAGAAAAGAAGTGAAGTGCCAGCCTTTATAGTAGGAAGGAAAGAAGGTGAAGGGACAGATACCGGTAGAACCGGTCAAGGCACAATGTCGTTCGGCATCAATGTGTCATTCGACATCCAGTCTCGTTCGACATCCATATGTCGTTCGACATCCAATGCCTTGCTCGGCATTTAGGAAGACGCTATCGAAAATACAGAACGAGGGCTTAAAGAAAAGCACGGAGGACTCGTGATTCAAAGCGCATCACGCTCGACCACCTAATGCACTTTGGGGGGCAAGTGTTACCTGGAGGTTTGACCAGGCAACAAGGTCGGTCGGCATTTCAATGGTCGTTCGGCATTTCAGAGGTCGTCCGTCATTCCAGAGGTCGCCCGACATTTAGAGACCGTCCGGCATTCAACCTCGTTCGGCATTCAGGGGTCGACCGGCATCGGAAGCCTCGACCGGCATTCAGAGACCGTCCGACATTCAACCCCGTTCGGCATTCAGGGGTCGACTGGCATCGGAAGCCTCGACCGGCATTTAGAGATCGTCCGGCGTTCAACCCCGTTTGGCATTCAGGGGTCGACCGGCATCGGAAGCTTCGTTCGGCATTCAAGCCTCGTCCGGCATTCAGGCTCGTTCGTCAATCAAAGGTCGTTCGGCATTCAGCCTCGACCGGCATTCCAACCTCGTTCGGCATTCCAGCCATGTTCGGCATCTCCCCTCGACCGGCATCGATTCTCGTTCGGCCTGCACTCTCCACTCAACACATTACCTCGATCGGCATAGAGATATCGTTCGGCATTTTGCCGTTCGGCATTTGTGGTTCGGCACGCAGAGTTTACTCACTTTGGGCTGAGATATTTGGCTACTAAGCCCACCAGGGAAGTCCAACCCATCTTCGTCTATAAATAGAGAGGCAGGGGCACAATGAAAGGGACCTTTTTTCGAGAACACTCGGGAGGCTCTACCGCATTCAAGACTCATTCTTTTTACTTAGCAATTGTATTCAAGTAGTTGATGTACGGATTGTATCTGTAATCAATCGTTGAGTAAAGCAATAAAGACTAACTTCAAAGTGGACGTAGGCAGTTACGCCGAACCACTATAAACCTGGTGTTCTTGTCTTTGCATTTGACTTAGCATACAACTCTCTGTTTTAATTTACTTTCTTCATTAATCCCTCTACACAATCTTTCTAAACGAGGTTAGTGACCAATTTTGGTGCTAACAACCACTTTAAAATATACTATTTGAAGTGATTTAAATATAAAATAGGTAATGTTATGTGATTTAAACAAAAGTAGATAGGATTTGGAAAGAGAAGTATACACAAAAATAGTAACATTTGCCTATATCGACAAAAGTGACAAAATGTTGATTTCAGAAAAGTAAGTTTCAATAGTTAAATAAATTATTTTAATTTATTTATGAGTGTTTATATTTTTAAATAACATTATACAAATTTATTTTTAAATTTGGTTTACATAAATAAATAGTTTAACTAAAACGTCAAAATGTGACCGTAAAACATTTTGTCGAAAATCAACGTTTTGTCGATTAAAAATTGTCGCAACGTTGTCGCACCTTTATTTTCTTATATAGGAACATATATTCAAATAGTATAAGTATTAATTAATTCACTAATCAAGTTTACTTTTACTAAACACACTTAGAAAATTCTAAAATATAATTAAGAAAAAGTGAGCACAAAAAGACAAACATGTCATTTCAAAGCTAAAGGTAAACATCAATCAAACCAACATAATTATTATATTCTTTACTTAATACTTAAGTGAAAATGACATAAATTAATGATTTGAAATGTGATGTTAAGTGTTGAAAAAAATAAGATTACTTAATAAGTAAATAAGGGTATTTTGGTCTTTTACATAATATTATTTTAATCCAAAACCTTTTTCTATAAATAAGCATCCACTTTCTCACTTTTTCTTCTTCCTTTTTCAAAGCTTTTCTCCACTTCTCTAATGGCTTCTTCTCTTCTCTTTTCCTTACTAACTTTTTCAAAACCATATCAAACAAAGTCAAAACACCACCAAACTTTGCCAAAAACCTTAGGATACCATTAAAACATGGTTTAGTATCTAAGAAGTGAAGAAATGATGGAGAAAGGGGTGGAATAGGAGGAGGCCGAGCACATCAAGAAGAAGGAAGGAGATCGTGAAGCTTTGGAGCAAGAAAAAGAGAAGGAAGTGCTGCCGGAATCAAAAGGAAAGTCTACGGAAAAGATTTGGCGAAGATAAGAGGAAATAGTGAAGTGTTGGATAATATGAATGTTGGTAGGAAGTGAACAATTTGGTAAAAGGTGAGTACTCTTATTTACTAATAAATCCATAAAATATTTCAAGTTAATTATATGAAAAGTTTGTTATATGTTGGATGATTAAATGTTTGATAACTTGGATGTGAAATTGGATGATTATATGATTGTTTATGTAGTTGATAACTTGTTTGATAAATGCTAAGAGAAATGGTTAGTGAGCATAGTTAATTAAATATGGAAATTAAATCCATAATAATATGTATATGGAAATATTTAGCCTCTTAATGATTTTAAATAATCTAAAAAGATTGAAAATGATATTATAATAATACGATATTATAATATGAAATGAAATGGAATATGAGTTTGAAATATTAAAATATTGTTTAAAATGAGTTTAAAATAATTTAGAAATGTTTTATAATCATTTAAAAGTGTTTTCAAGAACTTTGAAAAGAAATTGAAAAAATAGTCAAAACTAGGCGCGTCGCGTAATGGTAGTTCGCGATTTCGCGCCATAAAAGTTAAATGAGTGTACAAAGTGGAATATAGTTCGAAATACTTCGAGATAAGAATTTTCGGTCTATTATATCCATAGTTTTTTAAGGAAGAAAGAAAATCAAGATTTCATTTAGTAGAGTTTGAAATATGTCCAAAATAATTTTCTAAAAACATCGCGGTTTTGCAGTTCGGATTCTAAAACGGGATTTCTTTATAAATGATATTTTTAAATAATTAAAAATATGAAATAAATTTGATAAACCTATTAAAATGGTTTAAAAGAGATTTGGAATGGAAAATATTAATTTTCAAATATTAAAAAGTTGTTTAAATCAAATAATCTTATGTAGCACTTTCCGCAGCTCTTTTATGCTGCGAATTCTATAACCTTTTGAATATGAGTTTAAACTTAACGATTTTTTCTATAAACAATTATCAATATTTTTAAAAGGAAAATTAAGAGTTTAAAAGATAATTTGGAATCTTATAATAAATTCCAAAATAAAGCTAATAACTGAGTATGCAGAAACGACTAGTACATTTGTCCCACCTATGAGATTTGAAAAGATAAAACAAGGTGTTTAACTAAGGTTAGGGATGAAGCAACCAGTGCCCTGAACTTACCTGGCCTATGTTTTCTCTTTTTAGGCGAGGGGTGGAATAGATCGAAAGAAAAAACCGAATGCTCTAGAAGATCATATTTAAGTTTTTCCAAGATAAGAGAAAAGAAATAAATTATTTGAATGTTAATTAACCACTTAACATCTTTTTATTTTATGATTGGTACGAAGGAACCGGGATCGGATTTGCGTGATTCCTATCCGAAAACCCTTTCAAACTAATTTTCAAAATAAAACATATTGAAGACAAAGATCATTGAAGAAGAAGATATTCATGATGTAGGATTACTTGCCATTAGTCCATGGAGGTGAAATTTATCATATTTAAGGTGGCAATATTTCTCTGTTATGAAAATCTTCGATTTGCAAGGTTATGATTTGAAGTTAAGAAAGAAACCTTTTATTAAGATTTAATAAATGATTTAGGAATATTTTCCCTAAGTTAAAAGTTATAACTTGAATATAAGAAATCTTTGATTAAGATTAAAAGAATGATATGGAAAAGTTTTCCTAAGTAAAAGAGGAAAAGATTTGGAATTATTTCAGGATTTAAGAAAGGTTTAAATAAATCAATTAATTTAATAAATGAGGCTTAATGATTCCATATACTCTTGAAAAGAAAATGGAATTAATTAAAAAGAATACATCTAAGAAAGATATTTTTATAAAAGATGAAGCAATTGATTGATGCTTGATATCCACATATGAACTTAACATCTTTTAAAGCGATGATTGGCTTCGAAGGAACCAGGGTCGAATTTGGGTGATCCCAATCCGAAAGCCACTTCGAACCAATGTATACGTTCGAAAGTGAAGACATGTTAAAGATGATGATTATTGAAGTCTATGGATCTTCATAGCGTGAGGACTGCTTGTTGACATGCTCTGGGTAGCTCCCATTATAGAGTTATTTATAGCAGTGGTCTCCTCGTTGTGGAGATTCTTTCGGATTGCAAGGGCTTCTCGCCTAGTAATGGCCGAGGAAAGTGCCTTCGATTTCGTTCAGTCCCAGAACGAACTTGTATGGACGAATGTCTGACATTGCATTTCTGAGACGTTTGACTTTTACAAATTTTCATCTGCTTGGTGGCGGAGAAGGCAACTTCTCTTAGCTTAACACCCTTCTCTGAGACGTATGATCTTAGAGGTTGTATGCTTGTGGGAGTCAAATAGTGATCAAAGGAATGGCAGTGTGGCATTCAAAGTGGAACTTGTTATGATCTAAAGCATGGCTTTGTGAAAAACAAAGCGTGACTTTGAAGAAATTGAGCGTAGCCTCACTAGCCTTACATCCCGGATGATGATATAGGAAACTATGTGGTCGTACAGACACAAATTCGGAATAAAGTGAGTATGTATGGTGGAGTCCAATACGTTGGGCCCTTTAGGGGATACGTCCCTCAAGGCATTTATTGCCCCATTTTGATAAAGTGGTTAGCTTGAGAAAAGCAGGGAGCTACCGGTTATCAGTGGTAGTATAGCAAGTATAGTTCCAAGTGACTAGTTTGAGAAAAGCGATTAAGGCACCGTGGGAACCATGTTTGTTATGCGTGGATCGGAGAAAAGGTCACTAGTTCCCTATCATGTTGGAAATTCAATTCCAATACGAGATTTACGGTTTTGATTGTATTTCCAAAATAGCTGTAATGACTTGCAAACATTTCAGCTACCCATTTCTGGTATCATATATTCCATTGACCTAGTCTGGATTTATTACCTTAGACTTAGTGCAGATATTGATACCTTATTTGAAAAGTGTTTTCAAAGGAATGTCATTAAAAATAATATCAAGTGTATTTTGGTATAAAAGTGTTTTTATGTGTGGGCGTGGTCTTATGAGATACCCTTCTTTCCAAAGGTTTTGATAACATCGTCATGATCTATACATTTAAAATTTCGAGTATCTCACGCTGGTTTATCAAGCCTGATCCGGGTATTTTTAATACTCAGGTCGGATCCGAGTAGTTTCAGGTTTAATGGAAGACGGTTGGAGTTTCCAGAGGAGAGCTGGAGATCTTCATCATCGTATGGACGTATTCTATTTATGCGCTACATCTATTGCATTTGTTTTGTTGTTTGTCAGCATTTGTAAGGGCAGGTGTTATAACTGTCCAGACTGAATCTAGGTTAGACTCTGATATTGTATTTAAATTTTCCGCTGTAAAGATTATTATTGAAATAATATATGTTATTCCATTCGTGTGAGATTTTGTTCTATCTTTATTTTCTTTCTACCCTTAATGATCCGCTTATTCGTGCAATTTGAGTTGGACATGTGTGATTTATTGTTGATTCAAAGGGTACGGAAAAACGGTTCATTACAGAAGCGACAAGGTATGCGGTTTGATTCTTCCTACCTATTAATATATAGTTACTTAATTTTTACTATGTGTATGTATCATACATGAATGAAGAATATTATATCTATTTACATAACATCCCTTACACCATAATCCACACCCAAATACACATATATAATTTGTCTTTCCTAATTAATGTTTATTGATTTTTTCGTCTCTTGATTTCTAATTAATACCAAAATTGTTTTTGTTTCCTATTTCACTACTATGAATTTTCAGTTTATCACTGCTTATATGGCATTAAGAGAAAAATATTATTTCAAAAACCAATTTATTTTGGTTTTTTACCTATAACTTTTACTGTTATTACATGTGATACTATTATTTATTCACATGCAAATAGTAATAACTTAACATGAACTCATTTAATCTTATTTTGTTATTAAACTTACATTCACTTTTGCACCATAATCTATCCTCTTTTATGCGAAATGAATTCAATAAGTTGTAATAGAGCACGAATTATACATACAAATTGGTGGGAAATAATAATTTGAGCTTAGGAACTAATTATTTTGTGTGTGTCAATTTCAAATTAGTAAATGTTGGTTCATATAATCAGTATTTAACTTGAAATGATGCCTTTGACTGTTCCTATAGTTAATGGTGAACTTGAATAATATAGATCATTAAAATCAAAATTAAATGTGGGCTGCATTGTTAGTTTGTTCTTGCAAAGTATATTATAAGTTATGTTTGTGTTTTTTTTCATGTTTCATAAATATGATGTAAATTTCTATATTTACAGTCTATGCGACATTTACAGTAGATCGTATTCACTCCTCTATCAAACCCATCCTGAAATAAAACAAAGATCAGTAATCTGCAAACATTGGGAATATAGCAGCACATGCAGGCTTCTTTCTAACCCTTAGTTTGCTCCTACAATATCTTTGAACTTCCAAAGTGTACAAAATGCATAGTTCAAGCCTACTACAACACTTAAATTTTATTTGCCGCATACAGTTATCAAACTAAATGTTATTCTAATCGAAAAGTTGGTCTAATTATCATCATATTAAACAAAGTTATGTCTTGCATTAGCATTGATGATCATGCTTATTTGAATTTACATGTGTAAACTATTTAAAAGAACAACTTTTGAGTGTTGGATGTATGTATTAGTATGTAGGAGACACTCCTTTCTGCGGCTTTCTTGGTTTTTTCTTCAGATGGATCTACCGATGTTGACATGCTTAGTTTAAATTTAATTCGTGTGAACTATAAAAAATGAAACACTAAAAAAATAAACTTTTCCAAAGAGCTAATTTTTTGATCAATTTCTGCCATGTGGTTAGGATTTGAGTTTTCTTCTATTTAGTTAAAAAGGAACCTTTTTTTTGAGTTTCCACGATTATTTTGGTGGCTAAATACCAATATTGGTTGCTTGACATAAACTTCATTACTTTCGAGTCATGTCAAAGATTTGATAAGAGGTTTACGAATAAAGGTTCAGGTTTTTTCTTCCTTTTTGCTGGAGGCAAACCTATACGTTCTCAAAATATTTCATTTCATTGTCCTTATTTTAATTATACCTTTTCCATTTTTCCATAATTAACTAACGAACTTGGTGGTTTGAATGTTTCGTTTGTGGGAAAAGGTACAAGAGGTTCCAATATACGATGGACATTACAAAAGATTTCTTTTTCAGTTATTCATACCATATTATGTGCATGTATCCATGTGTGAATCTTCAAGATCGGTTTAAAATGTACGTAGCTTTGGTTAAGACAGTAAGTAACTAGGTGGTTTCTGACATTGTTGTCATTGTTCTTGAATGACACAATGCAGATGCAGATATTCGTCAACACACTGACAGGAAAGACCATCACTCTTGAGGTTGAGAACTCGGATACAATAGACAATGTAAAAGCCAAGATACTAGACAAGGAGGGAATTCCACCTGACCAGCAGCGCCTTATATTTGCAGGAAAACAACTTGAAGATGGGAGAACACTGGCAGATTATAATATCCAGAAAGAATCAACCCTCCACCTGGTTCTGAGACTGAGAGGAGGTATGCAGATCTTTGTGAAGACATTGACAGGAAAGACCATAACTCTACAGGTGTGTGTGTGTGTGTGTATGATGGTGAAAGAGGGCAAGTTTATGAAACAATGTTTTTATGAATTGAGAATTTGACATATGGGATCCGGAATCATCTCAAAAATAATACAATGTGGACAGCCGCATTGGTTCATGGTATTTTTTTTCAAACAAGAAAGCTATCCCTATTATTACATATCTCTGCATGTCCTTGAATTGTGGGGCTTTTTTCATTCTATTTGATTTTTATTTCCTTTTAATTTCCTTCTATAATACAAACAAATTATTCAACTAGGCAGTTGATAACGATCCCAATAGCTTAAGGTGATATTGTAGGTTATAAGAAGGCGTAGTAATATTGATAATTATATATTTTTACCATAGGCTCAAATTTTGATGTTTAGCTATAGGTTACGATTTTAGTACCCAGCAACTATTTGATTTTGGTTATTTACCATGTGTCCAATATTTACCATGTTTCTAATCAGATATTTGAAAAGTGGCGTCAATGTGGAAGGTAGAGTAGCTAATGATGTTGAGGCAGAACAAATTGTTTGTGAAAATATTCTTAAACAAACTCATGTTGTGTTATCATCTATCGTACATATTCGTGGTTTGGTTCCACACCTCTCTTCTGGTCCCAATAAGGTTCATGGCACAATATAAAGCTTGACATAATTTGTGAGTTAAAAATTAGCTTTTCTCAACTGACCATGTTCTTTAAATGTCAGCTTTCTTGGCCCGCTCAGTCCTTCAATTATTCAGTGCATAAGGACCAAAACTATGAATCCACTAGGAGGCATTTTTATGTGATTACATTATTACTTTCGACTGTGCACTTTGAAATGAACCATACAACGTTGTTAATTATGTAGGAATGAATTTTTTCTATCATGATTTTTGTGTTGGTCATATGTTTTAGGTTAGTTTTATTAGTTTTACTATAGTATATCCACAATACAATGTGAATTTTTTCTTTCATCCAACCAGTTTGAATATGCAAAAAGTTAAGCAAACCATTATTTAGGAATTCTTTTTCCTCCATGATTTGGTCGATTAAATCAATATTTTTGCACCACAATATGATGATAAAATTGTGAGATTGATTTATAGACGGTTTCATGATATACTTTGTTTTTACGATGTCATATATTTTAATTACTCCTAAAATGACTACATGTGTATTTTTGTATGACAATTTTATTATAACATGCATATAACTGATACCCATTTGCGTAACACGGGTTCACACTAGTTTAGAAAAAAAGCTTTAGTAGACATCAGAGACTATGTAAATATTCAGGAAGGACTAAAGGTTAATTCAACTTCAAGAAAAAAATGTTACATGATAGACTCTACTCCATGCACTTATAGAGAGCTGTGTTGGTTAATGAGGAAGGTTAAGTGAGAACTTTTTTTTTGCAATTTATGTTCAACAAAAGAAATAATACCCTTTAGGGAATTTAAACCTTTTGCATAGATGATGCAGCAACTAAAATGAATCAATCATCCATAGTACAAAGAAGGCCTAACTCAGCCAAAATTCTCCAAAAATACTACAGCAAAATAATTCAGACTTGAATTACCAAATCAAGATCAAATTTGTTGAGAAATACAATTATATTCTTTCAACTGTCCATCCAACTCTCTATTCAATCGATCTATTTCCATTTGTTTCTTTTCAAGCATAACATCATAATGATATTTCAGTTTTCTCCTTGACTAAAATAATCAACATATTAACTAAGAGTTGTTTGGTAATTTAAGACATTTAAGAAGAGCAGTCCATACCTGAGAGAGTAGAATTGAAGATGAAGAAATTTTTCCTTCCCCCTTAGGTTTGTGGCTTTGAGGAGCATTGTCTTTCCCGAGAGAATCTCTAGCTAGGGGATCGGGAATTTCGATAGTATCCATACCTTAGGCCGCCAAGTCCGAGTTAGCATACCCTAATCCATCCTTTTCTTTTGGCGGCCTAGAGAGACCCTTTCCACCACCACCATCATTTCCATTATCGTCAGTGTCATCACCATTATGACTACTATCATCATGGTCATCATTATTCTTGTTACTGTCATCATCATCCCCCTCCTCATCAGATTATGTTTCATTATCTGCTAGAGGGTCATCAAAGGCCAATAGTTTCTTGGCATCAATCTTCTCCTCCTTCTCAGAAGATTCTTTTCCAGATGCTTGTATCTCCTCTGAGCTTTGAGTTTCTCTTTAAACTTTTCATTCCAAGCCGAAGGACGTGATCTGGGCATCGCTGGATTTTGTTGGCATATGCTATGAAAAGTGACTTCTTGTAGGATTTCTTGATAATAGTATTGAGAATCGTATCAACAAAAATGAGACAACTTTTACTTTATATCACTAATTATGCCAGTTGATTTGTCTAAGAGAATCCTTTTCCATTGCAATTTCTCCTTTAAGAATCCATTCTCCTCTACAAGCTTGGCCTCCTTCATACCGGCCTCCTCAAGCCCTATCATTAAAGCTCACTTTCTCACTTAAAATTTGATTAGCACTTCTTTCTTCATTAAGTGAAGTTTTCACTTTGTCAAGTGAAGTGGCAAGTTTCTCTTTCTCATTTACAGCCTCATCCTTTGCAGTTGTAATGTCGATTACATGACCATTGAGCGAAGAAACCAGTTCCTAGAGCTTGGAAACTTCATTGGAAGATCCTGAGGCATCATCTTGAAATTGGAACATATGCTTAGTCGCTTAAAAAGTAATAGGTATGTATTAAAATATTATATAGAAGGTTAGGAACCTAAAACAGCCAAACAAGAAGGATACATACCGATAAAAGCTGCTTAAAAATAGCAAAGCGGTGGTCTTGAGAATAAGATGAAGGCCATAGTGGCTTAAGAGCAATAAAAGATGGAGTCTGGATGGACAGCTGTAAAAGATCATCGAAATCACTAGCAGGGCTGGAGACGGAGACTTGGAAGGAAGCGACTCTTCGAAAGAGATACATAATCCAAGCTTCTCACAAAGACGGTTCAGTGCCCCAAGAGCAACTAGATAAGTAATATGAAGGAGTAGGTCTTGAGATTGCTCCTTTTCAGTCATTTGATGTGTTCTTTTCCTAGAAGAACCAGGTTTAGGGCTCCAGGGCTTGAATCGATATCTACAAATGGTTCTTCCTCCACAGTAACAAGGGAATGCATGCCCCTGATCTTGAGCTTCTTATTAGGAGTGAAGCAACATCGAAGCCATCACTTGGTTTCCTTTTATGGATTTAAAATGAGCTAGCAATAACATCCCTGAGAGATTGATATACATAGGCCTTAGTCAAGGTAGAAGTGCCATCTTTACCCTTCTTTTCTTTGGGAACTTCACTTATGGTCTCCTTCTCTGTAGAGACGGCCACAAAGGCAGACGAGCCTAAAATGAAAACAAAAGTCAATATAACTATAGTATTAGGAACTCTATATTAACTATATAGAAACTTACCGGTAGACTCAAGTTGAACTGGAGAAGAAGTCGAGAAAGAATTACGGTTGTTGGTAACCAACGATCATTTCCCCTGAGCATTTCTTTTCATCATTACAGACTCTCCAAGTATTATATAGTTGTCTTGAATCAATAAGTAATAATGAAGATTCGCCTCCATTAAGAGAATAAGCTCGTCACCTATTTTCTCAGACACTAGAGTTAGGGACTTGACAGTCTCGTTATCAGTAGGGTTTAACTTCTTCAAGCTTTTTGGACGGGGAAGAATGCGATATAGAGGATTGCCTAGCTGCTCACCTATCTTTGTAGGGCCAACTATGATATAAAAAATTTTAGCACTAAGAGAGGGAAGCTTAGCTTTCCTAGCAAGAATTTCTAAACAAGTAAAATAAGTATATGAATAAGGAGTCAATCAGATAGGGCGATGTTTAGGTTCCTTAGGAACCTTAAAAGAAAGTCTAGGAAAGGAAGATATGCTGAGTGCCATATGTGAATCGAGGTAAAAGCAGAAAATCCTTCTATAGGGTTGTTGTTTCTGCCAAAAGGACTAGCTAGAATAGCTTCAATACCTGTGATGCCAAATTGCCTAAGGATAGAATTCACTTTTTCTTGAGTGGTAATATACGATGGATGAAGAAGATGATCCTCTTTCTTAGTAGAAGAGGAAGCTTTGGAATAGGTACTAGTATTTTTGGTGGATTCCTTACTTATCCTTGAACCTTCCATCTATTTGCCAAGTGATATTATTCCAAAATTTAAGAAATGATAAAAAATTTATTATAGAAGAATCATTACATGCTAAGTCAAATATGATTATCTAAATGACTTATCTATTGTCTAAGTGATGCTATCAAGATGCTTAAAGTGTATGACAGTCGGAAGTTAATAACCCTTAAATGACACATGTCAAGTTCATTAAAAGACTTAAACTCTAACTTTAATAAAGGAATTCCATAGAAAAACTATATAAAGATTAAATAAGAATGGATATGAGACACCAATAAGTCCATGTTGACAGATATGTCAATATCAAATGTCGCGTAGCCTATATTATAATCGATTAGTAAACACCGCAACTATAACTAATGTTTAAGTGATGAGGTTGTCGACATTAGTGAATAATTAGGACATGAGTTGATAATGTGCTATCAGTTAAACGACTTGTAATATGTTGAACCAGCAACATCATAAGCAATGATATCAAGTGAGGCTTAATTTATAACATTAAAAGTGGCAACAGAATGATGGAAACGAATAGTAAGACGGTCGGTATCAAATTATAACATCATAAATCAATGACAAAAGTAAATGACATCGTTTATAATTAAGTGATGTTGCATCTAACTTGAATATACTTTCTCATAACAATAAGAAGTTGTCGCATATCATTTTAGTCGTCAACAATATGAGAGTTTTGTGTTATCAAGGTAATGGGTTAATAAAGAACACTATTGATGCCAAGTGTCATGTTGGTATCGCAACATTGTTTTTAAATTAGTACCAAATCTACTGATGTCGCATCCAATCGACATAGGCGCTTTAATAACAGTAACCTCTGTATCTCTAAATAGGTTTTCGCGTTCCACTTTCATTATTTACGATATAAAGGTATTATACCGAAAACATTAGCTAACGGGAAATAGGTCAATAAAATGCTTTATTAATGTCAAATATCATTAATATCGAATATTATGTCAATATCTTATGATGTAACATAGGGAAAGATGAGTCGATGTTGAATATCATGATGATGTTGTAAAATATCAAGATCAGTGTAGAGTGAATCCTTATTGGATATCGGGTCTCATAAGCTATATTTTTCATCGTTAAGCAAACAGCACCCAGTATTTCATCGTTAGTGACCTCAAATTGCATTCAAACAACATAAAAATTCAGCACTAATCTAATCTATAAAAATAAACGACGGTCGATTACATTGATAATATGGATATTAGAGTCAAAACTATCTAACTAAACCCTAAATGATGATTCGAAGACAATGAAACCGTAGAGGCAATTTTGTGGAAATTCCTTAATTTGAGTTAATTAGAAAAATCAGAACTACATATCATACTTGAATGATGAATCAGAACTACATATCATACTTGAATGATGAAACCGTAGAAGGCACATGATAGTGCTGAAACCATTGACTTGAAAAGTCAATGCTTCTTCTATACTAGGGGGGCAAATGTTACTACTATTATTACTCTTGATGACATGCGACATGCGATATAATTGTGATGTTGCAGCAATAATCAACATCGGAAGTATGAAGGTGGATTATCATCAAGATGCTGCGTTTCATCAATAAAAGGACATACACAATGCCACGTCCCTCTAACGAAGTAATGATATAGACCGCAATCAATAAAGTAAGCCATCAATGAATGTTGACATAACTTACGTCGCATCTCGTTGATGCAATATTTTACCACTATCACCCTCCAAAGTGAAGCTGCTTTCTATCAACATCACTAATTGTTACACCTGTTTGTTATTGAGGCTGATCATTGCCCATCTCGCCACTCAAGAATGTCGATGCTTATAAATGCCTTCATTCGTAAATGCCATGCCGCACTTCAACAACACTTAAGAGATACCGTCCACTTGTGCATGCGATGTTGATGCCGAAAGCGATTAACAGTTACAGGAGTTATTAATGCCGATATCGCTCCATGATGGTGCCGCTCCACATCAATGTCGTCTCATATCATTGTAGCCTCAAACTGATGTGGTCATCTACTAACTAAGAGGGTCAGTTATTATAGAGTAAGCCAACAACATCAAAAATCATTGATGTCAAATGCCTTCACTATTGAAACAATGCCGAAGTTTTACTATGCATCGAGGAATGTCAAAAATCATCATTAAATAAGGCCTAGCACCACGCGACATTATTGATGCCGAAAGACATGAATGTCGAAGTCAATCTGTTAAGCATGTCGCATTTCCACCCCTATAAATACAGACCTAGAGGATTTGTAGAGGGGGCGAATCATTCATGTCTCTCTTCATACATTTTATATTTTGTAACCCTAAATTTATTTGGGGATTCACAGCCGATTGTAGCACTTGAATTATTGGTCTATTGAACTTTGTACCTTTGATATTATATTGAATAAAAACAAGATGTCTTGAATTATAACTTATTTTCGAGTTCCAAAGCATATATGATTTGTTAATCAAGGATTACTTCGAATTCCAAAAGTACTCATATTCTTGATTCTACCTTTGCATACAATTGACTATAAGCATTTACTTCATGAGCATATGATCCTATAGACTTTACATATGACTTCACAATGGACTTGAGCTTGCTCGTTCACTCCTCTTAAGCCTTAACTCAATCAAGTGTTTCCTGGTGCCAACACTCATTGAAATTAAATTTAGGCTCTCCACTCTCCATCATTTGCAAGGTTCACTCCCTTGCACCTTTTGGGGTTGACAAAGAAATTCGTTAACATCAATCATCTTAAAGATACCAATATTTAGCTTCCTGAATCATTCATAGTTGAGGTTATTATATCCCGACTTCCCTTTTCTTGCAATGATTACAAGAAGAAACTAAAACTTGCCAAAGTGGACTATGATTTAGAAGCTTTAAAATGTCATCTTCACATAGAAGAAGACTCATGTAAACATGAGAAAATCGATAGTCAACGAATTGAATTTCATTCAAAGGCCAACAACGTTGAAGAAATTCATCCATTAAATCCAATGAATGAAATAATAAATGGAAAGTAAAGAATGATAAAATGAAGGGTGCTTATTTCTTTTGTAATAAGCCCGACTACTAAGCTCATGACTGTCATCAACGAAAGAAACAAAAAGTGAATGTAGTTGAAGAAAAGCTTACAACTAGAGCGCAAGAGGCAAACTCCATTAGTGGCATAGAAAATGATTGGTGGCTCGACACTAGAGCAACAATACATATATATAAAGATCATAGTCTTTTTAAGACCTACGATGAAATAAACGGGGAAGAAAATGAAGTTACCGGGACAAATAAAGCTCGTAGCAAAGTCATTGGAAAAGGCACTATTGAAATTCCATTCACCTTGGAAAAAGTTCTTACTTTAGTCAATATATTTTATGTACTTGATATTTTCAAGAATCTTGTATTTGGATACCTCCTTAGTAAGGCAGGATTCAAGATGGTGTATGAGTCTGATAAAATGGTAGTTTTGTGGGTCAGGGATATTCATGTAAGGACATGATTAAGTTGGGTATAGTAAAAGATAGTTTTGTTTATATTGTTGACTCTTTTAATTTATGGAAGGCTAGATTAGGGCATGTTAACTGTAATTCCCTTAAGTCTATGCATAAGTTAGGATTGATTTCTAATTGCAATTGTGAATCTATTAATAAATGTGAGATATGTATCCAAACAAAGATTTATCGAAAATCCTATAAATCCATTGAAATGAACATTAGTTTGCTTGACCTTATTACTCCAGATATGCTTATGTATATCTAATGAAAACCAAAGATGAGATATTTGATAAATTCAAAATTTACAAGGTAGAAGTGGAAACAAAATTTGGAATTAAAATTAAAGCGTTGCATATGGACTGAAGCGGTGAATATTTTTTGAATGAATTCACCTTGTTTTGTAAACAACATGATTTGATTCACTAATGTACGGCTCTTTATGCTCCACAACAAAATGGTGTTGCATAATGCAAAATAGAACATTGGTAGAAATGGTCAATGTAATGCTATCAGCCTATTACATTCTAAATAGAGTTCCTTTGAGGCAAAAGGATGTATCATCTTATGAACTTGGTTTAATCGGAAACCAAACTTATCAAAACTTAAAGTCTAAGGTTGTTTAGCTTATGTCAGAAAACCAGATGCTAAAAGACCCAAGTTAATAAATATAGCTTATAAATGTGCTTTTATAGGATATTCCCAAAATAATAGAACTTACAGATTCATTATTTTAGATACTTTAGAAGTTATAGAATCCGTAGATGTAGAATTTTTTTGAAAATAAGTATATATCATAAGACCAAAATAGTGATGAACCATTAATATCATCTAGATCGGAACATGCTGAGACTAATGTTGATATTGATGATGATTATACTTTAACCAAAACAACGAGGAAATCTCAGTACACGAAGAAGATACTAAATGGAGAAGAAGTAAAAGAGCAAGACTAGAAAAGAATTTTGGCCCTGACTTTATGACATATCTTATCGAAGGCACTAAGGATGAAATCCATAATATCACTAAATATGTAATAAATGTCGATGATGATCCTACAAACTATTATGCTGCTATGAGTTCCAAAGATGCAAATTTCTGGAAAGAGGCAATAAATGATGAACTGAAGTCAATCTTGTCATATCAAACATGGGTATTGACCGATTTACCTTCTGGTTAAGCCAATAGGATGTAAATGGGTATCCAAGCGAAAATTGTATATAGATGGATCCATTGAAAAATTTAAAGCTAGATTAGTTGCAAAGGCTTATAAACATAGACAAGGAGTAGATTATTTTGATACATATGCTTATGTTGCTCGCATTACTTCTATATGTTGTTTGATAGTGCTAGCATCCACACATAATTTAATTATACATCAAATGGATGTAAAGACAACATTTCTAAATGGTAATTTAGAAGAAGAGATATACATGGAATAACCCGAAAGCTTCATATTACCAGACCAAGAAAGGAAACTTTGCAATTTAGTCAAATCTCTTTATGGTCTAAAGTGAGCTCCCATGCAATGGCATGAGAAGTTTGATGAAGTAGCATTATCATATGGACTTAAAGTCAATGATGCAGATAAATGTATATATATCAAATCAGATAAAAATGGTTATGTTACTATGTTTATACGTTGATGATATGCTAATTTTTCGTTCTAGTATATCTTGTGTGAACAAAACAAAGAAATTTCTGTCCTTGAAATTTGGTATGAAATATTTAGGAGAAGCTTATATTATCTTAGGAATTAAGATTCTAAAAAAATAAAGGAGTTTATGTTAGCACAGTCTCATTATATTAAGAAATTTCTCAATAAATATGGTCATTATAATGAGAAACCAGCTCCAACTCCTTTTGATTCTAGTATTAAAGTAGAGAAGAATACTGGACATGCTATTTCTTAACTAAATAGTCTAGTATTATTGGTAGTCTTATGTATGTTGTACATTGCATAAGACCTGAAATAGCACACGCTATCAGCGTATTATTTCGTTTTACGAGTAATCTAGGTACGAAATATTGGAAAGCAATTTCAAGAGTTCTAGCTTATTTGAAATGTACCACTGACTATTGCCTTGCTTATAAAGGATATCCTATTGTATTAGAAGGATATAGTGACGCACAAAGAAGAGCTTAGCTGACCTATTTATAAAGAGTCTTCCAAAAATAAGGGGTTCTATAAACCAAGAGAAATGAGATTTCGATCTATCAATAAAGGTTAATCATTGACAAAAAGCAACGCAACTTATGTCTTGAAAAAGATGATAAAGTTCAATGGGTATCAATAAGTTAATGGAATGATTATGGAACACTACACCAAAACTCCCATAAGATAGTGTTGGGTATTTTGCATGAATGAGGATAGCTTATATTCCTTAGTAAATCTATGCATAAGTGTATCGCGGAAGCACTTAAAGACTTACCTATATGAGTGTGTAAATCAGGTCATTTCCTAAGAAATTAAGATCGCTTTCTAAGTAGACTGATGAAAATTCAAGGTTAGAGCACATGGCCATTAATGTGTGAAGCATACAGAGCATGGTAACATATGAAAATCAGTATGTATGACTCTTTCGGTTATATCACTAGAGGTATTTGATTCAAAAGTCATCCACTATAGAAACATGGCTTTGAATAGTTTACATTAAGTGAAGAGTTCAAACGCAAAAGGTACTCATCACCTAGGTATTGTTTTTCACGATAATGCCTTTTTTGTCCTTGAACTACATTGGCTTAAACCCACATGGGTATGTAGGCAGTCGCTAAAGTGATGCAGCCATTCCAAATGTTTTAAACTTTGAAAATAGGGGGAGAATGCTATATATTTTTAAAGTTTACTGGGTACTACCGAATGCCTAGTGAACGTTGGCCGTGAAACAGCCATGTCCATTCGAAGAGGTGCGATTCTTCCTGATGGATGTTGCTCTTCGTCTGGTGCCTTTTCTAATAGTTTTTATGAAGAAAAGCAACTCCTCTTCACATCCCCCATCATCTATATAAGCAATGTTAGTCCCTGCATTTGAAATCTTTAGATCTTGTGATTAAATTATTTTCTTCTTTCTCTACTCTTGGCAATTATTAAAAATATTTTTCTACTATATTCATGGCTTGATCAAAGTGGTACAAAACTTTGAATCAACTGAAGGCTTTGTTGAATCCTAATAGGAACAGTTCGATAGTCTTTTGTACTCAATAAAAGCTGAACTATTTTCTGAATGAATCTGTAACAGATCCTTAAAGTCAGGAGTACGACAATGGTATCCACAATATATTCCAACAAGGCAGATAATGCTTCTAAAGTTCTGGCGGTATTCAATTCGACTGCTTCTTTTGGTGAGAGCTTGAATTGTAATTTTGAGTTCATAAGTGCTTCCATGCACTGCTCAAAATCAAGTGAGTTAGTGTGTTTTATTGCTCAAACACATAATAGATTTGATATTCTCAATGAGGAGGTTTGTAATGAGAATGCATATGATAATTTAGTAACAGAGCAACTTGATATTTCACCTCTGGGTAGGGATGAGGTTGGTAGCTTGGTAGAGGGTGAGGTGGCATTTAGCTTGGATAGTGGTATAGCTAATAAGCAGGGTTGTTCGGTTGTGCAGTGGTTACGAGGGATTTAGGTGACGGGGAGAAATCCATATGGTCAGGCAAGTTAATGAAGTGTAGAGGCTCTGTTAAAAAGAACAAAGACAATTTTGCGAAAATGAAAAGAAAACAAGTGCCATTGAAGTGCAGAGGAACCAACGTGTTAATGACAGGCATGGGCTTGAGTATGCAACACATGCGGTCAGTGACTGTTTTGATTCTCATGATGAGCTTGTGCATTTGTGTGCAAAACTGTTGTTAATAATGAGAGCGTTAATGTTCTAATTAAGTGTGAGAAAGATTGCGCAGGAAGTGACATGTTTTTGATTGCTGTTGGTGGAGTCATGTGCATAGTGTGTGTGTGTCTGCGCACGCGCAAGTGAACGTGGAGGGACTTACTACTGATATAAGATTGGATATTCTTGTACATAGTGTAATACTAAGTGGGAAGAAATGTGTTCCAAACATCAGCAAAAACGTGAAGTCATGTGCATTTGTTCACAACAAATGTTTGTAAAAATAAGCATTTTTTTCTCAGTGAAGGTCATGCTAATTTGGAGGATGTTGGCCAGATCCTTGCTGTGGGTATGTGTCAAGAGGAATGATCGAGAGGAGAATCTTCAAACGTAGCTCGTAGATTCAAATCAGAGTTGTATTTTGACATTGCGATGTAGGATTGTTAGAGTGCACATTCCATAGATGAGGCAATTGACACTCCAAAGAGCCATTCCAAGAGGAAGTCCCTATCTATCGATGGCTTGATCAGGAGGAGTGCTCGGCTACTTAAAGGGCTCTTGACCATATCTTCTAGAGCGTCGGGCTCTAGCTTAGGTTCGATCGATCACTAAGGTAGCACTTATTGTCCTTCTGTCATATCTAGCTTATCCACTAATTCCATGTTAGATCTAGCTAGGAAAACAGGTTTTAACTTTAACATAGACAAATCTAACATAAAATACATTAAAAACAAAAAAACAAAGAGAGAATCTCAACACTTAGATCATGAAAGTCATTGGTTGGAACACTAGAGGTTTTCACAACATAGATAAATGTAATAAAGTTTGTTCATTCTTAAAAGATAACTGCATAAATATAACATTATTGCAAGAAACAAAAATCAAACGGCCTAATTTCCGATTGTATTCTAGTTTAGTAGGGTTTTACCTTAGCAATTGGGCATACCTCCTAGCTTGGGGAAGCTCGGGAGGTCTATTGGTATGGTGGAAACAAAGCTATGTTAAACTTCTTCACATTGTCACTAATATTCACTCGATTCATCTTATCTTCATGGATTTCGGCGATGACTCCCTTTTAAATATCTCTAATGTTTATGGTTCTTGTAATAAAATTGATAGAAATGTTCTTTGGAATGAATTTCCAGAGTTCAGATCTCTCTCCGTCGACCCGTAGGTTACTTGAGAGGATTTTAATGTTACTAGGTTTTTAGGCGAGTGCTCGCGTGGAGAAGGGGACTTATTCGATATGGAAGAGTTCGATTAGTTTATTATTAAGGGTAATCTAATTGAATTACCGCTTAATAATAGACGGTTTTACTTGGTCAAACTTTAGAGAAACCCCTTCGATGGCTCTCCTCAACTGTTTCTTCATTAGCGAAGAAATGGAAGAAAAATTCCCGATTTTGCGTGTTCATGGGCTCCCGTAGTGTATTCTGACTACTGTCCTATCGTCCTCACTTGCGAGTGTCACCACCTAATCTGTAACTCCTTAAATTCGAAAAGATGTGGTTGTTAGAAACTAATTTTTTTAAATTAGTCACAAATAAATAGTTTTCAACGAGTTTAAACAACGATAAATACACAAGCAATATAGCTAAGTTTTTCGTAAGTAAACTAAAGGATCTTCGAATATTTTTAAAAAATGAAATAAAGATTGTTTTTGACAGCACTAAATTTCAAAAAGAGAAGCTTCTAGCAGATATTTTACAATTAAATAAACTAGAAGAATCAACAGTATTAAATGTTTCAGAGTGTAATATTCTTTCAAACCTAAAAGAAGAACTAGATAAAGTCATCAAACAAGAGGAGATTATGTGGAAACAAAGGTCTTGAGTCTAATGGATGGACAAAAGGGAAAAGAACACCATGTTTTTCCATAAAATTGTCAATGATCGAAAGTGTAGTAACACTATAACCTCCTTACGAATTAATGATGTTGAAATTTCTGAACCAATGGAGCTAAATGATGTCTTCACTAATTATTACAGAGATATTGTTAGAACTATCAGAAGCCATAGAATTATGCAAGGTTGAATGATCTGTACTAGGTTAATTCCAGTAATATCTTACATGATTTAGATGTGCCTTTCACCAAAGAGGAGATTCTTAGGGCTATTATGATATGCCTAGCGATAAATCGCCAGGACCCGATGGTTTTCCTTTTTTATAAGAAAATTTGGCATATCTTAAAATTCAACTTAATTAAAATGGTTGATGAGTTTTATTTTGGTAATTTGCAAGTAGGAAGATTTAACTTTTCCATTCCAATGTTATTCTTCTTCATAAGAAAGTGAATGCGATTGAGCTTAGAGACATTAGGCCCAGTTCACTGATAAACCATTCTTTTAAAATCATTTCAAAGTTCCTAGCTAGTAGGCTAAGTATTAAAATGGACAATATAATTGATAACTCACAATTTACATTTATAAAAGGAAGAAATATTACAGATGGAGTAGCTGTAGTTCAAGAATTTACTAGTTACTGTTGTAGGAATAATATAACTTGCCCACTATTGAAACTGGATTTCGCCAAAGCATTCGGCTCCTTAGATTGGTTCTTCTTTAAGGACTTATTACTGGCTAGAGGTTTTAGTGGTAGATGGGTAGGTTGTATAATGTCCTTACTAAAATCCGAAAATTCCAATATAAAGTAAATGGTATTCTAGGTAACAAAATTCAGTCCAAACGGGATATGAGATAGGATGATCCTTTATCGCCTTTTTTTAACTTAGCAGCGAATGTTTTCTCAAGAATCGTTAAGCTTTCAATCTCCAATGGAGTTCTAGTAAGCATAGACAATGATATCACTAAAGATGGGGTTCCGTTCCCCAATTTTCCGATGGCAGCATGCTTTTTTACTTCACATTTACCTGATCATATCACTGCACTTAAATTTATCTTATATAACTTTGAAATTCTATCGGGGCTTTAGACCAATTTTGAAAAGAGTTCGATATTAGTGTTTAACCAGTCTGTAATGCTAAAAATATGTGGCCTCTACTCTCAATTGTAAAATAATGAAGTTCCCTATTAACTATCTAGGATTCCTAATTAGGCCAACCAAGCTAAAAAAGGAAGATTGGCAAGTGATTATTGGTAAAATTAACAGAAAGCAGTCTAATTGGAATGACAGATTTATATCTAGAACTGGTAGAATTATATTAATGAACTCAGTTTTATCGGCACTTCCAATCTATTGGATGTCATATTGTCTTTCTCCAAATTGGGTTATTGATATAATCAATAAATTAAGAAGAGATTTTCTTTGGAGGGGAGACAGCTCCGGTAGTGGTATTAACTACCTTATTAATTGTAAAATGGTTTGTAAATCTGAAGAAGAAGAGGGCTTAGGAATAATAGATCTCCACAATTTAAATGTATCCTTATTGGGCAAATAGCTCTGGAAATTTAATAACAACAATAAAAATTTTATTTGGAAAGAAATGATCTCAAGTCAATTCTATGATGGAACTTATAACCTACATCGTATTTCCTCTAATAATAATAACTTCTCTCAATTCTGGAAAGCTATATTAAAACACTCTAACATATTTAATCTTAGCATTGATAATGCAGTCTGCTTTGGCAATAGTTCTTCATTTTGACACGATAGCTAGATTTTGGCAGTTCCTTGATAGTTGAATACAAAGAGTTATTCGATATTTGTAATTTTGAGAATGACTTAATCTTTGAGGTTTCCTTCTCCTCTACCAAATTTTCTTGGAATTATGATTTCAATCATGCCCTTGAAGGTCTTACCTTAACCCAATTTCTACCACTCTACTATAAGCTCGATCTCAACCCCTTAGACAATGAAAGCGATATCAAAATTTGGTGTTGGGAGAACAATAAAGTCTATAGCTCAAAATCTATTTATAAATTCTTAAATATCTTCAGAACTAAATCTGATATTTTCAAACCAATTTGTAAAGTTGATGAGCCCCCAAGATTACACATGTGGACAATCCTGCACAAAATCTTAAACACCATAGAATTATTAGCGAAAAAGAATTTTCACATAGACAAAAAGTGTGCTTTTTGTAAGAGAACATTACACATTTATACTATAACTGTCCCTTAACTAATTCTATCCTTAGAAATTGTCTTGGATTATTTGATTTCCATTTGATAAACAATGAATTTGATTGTGACTACTACTAAACTGAACTAATATTTCAATATTAAAAACACCACAGGCTTTTACTTGACACTATCTTAACAGTTACCAGCTGGTATTTATGGTTTGAAAGGAATCAAAGGTTTTTCCATAATGTCACCATCCCATTTGATAACTTGATCTACGCTATTACACTTTTTAATTATAACTGGATCTCAAATCCTAGTTACAAATTGACCAAAAACATTTACTTCAAAGAATATCTTAAAAAAATTAAAAGGCGCTTGGATAGTCTAAGGGTAAATTATCTTATTACACCATCAATCATAACATGTCTATCAACACCGATATTCTTTTTAACGACGATAACTAATTAAACATACTACAACTGTGTGAAACCTACTTTCTATATACACTTATATATGTATACAAACTCCACATATACATGTTTAAGTGCGGACTCATGTATTGTCGAGCGTTTTGAGGTCTAGTAAAATGCATTGTTCTCAACTAACTTTGTATGAAAGACACAGCAAGCATTAGGAGGAAGTCACTTGATGGGTGGCCTTCGCATGTGCTCCCAATGGCTCAGCAAGGCGGACTTCATCACGTCTATTTCTAGACACAGGCCTCCACTTTGTATATAAATGTTAAAATAGGTTCCTTATAGATTGCCTTTATTGGGGAGGGCTTTTATTTTCTTTTAATTGTGTGGAGGGAGGGTTTTGCTACCTGTCAGGCTTGTTGACAGCTCCTTTTTTAAGTATAGAATAAAATTATATGAGTGCTCTCCTCCTTAAGAGGATAACTCATTTTCCTTGAAAAAAGTTGTAAATATATCAATCGATATACGATATTGATAAGCGATTAAATGGGATTTAACTATATAATATTTTATTCGAGCTCAAAATGGAATTTAAAGTTCATGAAGGGGGCTAGAAAATTCGGCCATGCTGAGGTGTTAATATGGTCATGATATGGTGCAACATCGACTTTGAGATGGAGGGCTAAGATGGAAGAGAATTTGTAAGAGATGAAGGATCTTGATCCTAAAATATCTCTTAATTCTCCTCTGTATAAACATTTCTAGAGTTGCTTTGGTAATGGCAAATTTTCCATTACCATACCATTACCAGTCAATCGATTACCATTTTTGAGTGAAATCGATATACCAGATTAATCGGTATGGTAATGGTAAATTTACCATTTTCTATGGTAAATCATCGGTAACATTTCTTCAAAAACCAGCGGTAATGGTAATTTTACCAGTCAATTTATAACACATATATATATGGCTGTTATGGTAACGGTAAATTTACCATTACCATACCATTACCAGTCAATCGGTTACCATTATTGATTGATATCGGTATACCAGTTTAATCGGTATGGTAATGGTAAATTTACCATTTTCTATGGTAAATTATCGGTAACATTTCTTCAAAACCAGTGGTAACGGTAAATTTACCAGTCGATTTAAAACACATGTATATTCATGTGATATGCTTTAATATAGATATTTAGCACCAAACAAATGACTAAATTTAGTTCAGTAATCAGGTCAAATAATGCCAAATACACTTCTTTTCTTTCTCATTTATGCATTTGATTAAGTAACACAATAAATAGTGTACTGAAGATGCGCTATAGTGTAGAAACATGTCAAGTTATGGATTTTTTTGGACAAGTGGTAATTTACCATTACCAATGTAATGGTTACCAGATTATCGGTATACCAGTCTTCGGTATACCAACCGATCGATAACGATAACGGTAACGGTAAGCAATTTTAGATTACCAGTAAAAATGGTACGGTTACGGTATTTGTCAAATGGTAACGGTAACCACTACCATAACATCCCTACATATATATTCATGTGATACGCTTTATGTGACGACCGCCCATGACCCCTGCGCTAAACCTAGAAACAGTGCGCTGTAAAGTGTGCCAGGCAGCCATGGACGATCATCAGGGGTAATTAAAAACAGCAGAATCTATCGTATTACTCACAGTGCATGGATAAAATACAATAGAGAATATATATAGTGAAGCATCTCAAAATAGAATCTCATCAATTAAGCTTCATAATAGTTGAATACAAACATCTGAATAGTCAATACATCAAGCCTCACTACATATCACTCAGAGAATTATACAAAGCAGCGGAACATCCAGTACATATAGTAAGAAAATAATATGCAAGCCTCCAGCTCGTCTTCGTCATCAGCATCGTTGGAAAGTAAGAACAGCACCTGTCACCTGCTACCTAGTCTGCCCATCCCAAAATGGATGAACATCCCAAGGCAATAAGAGTTAAACATAAAGCCTTGAGTCAGACAACAGTCTTAGTGAGCGGTAAATTAACTAACAACATACCAAAAGAGCATAAAGGAAAAAGGAATAGGAATCCAACCCTCCCACTCCACCTCTTTCTACAGTGATAGCCCCCAGACACACACTAAGAAGAAGTAAACATAGCAAAGCAAACATTTAAAGTAAAGTAATTATCACTCGAGTCAAGGGCGATGTTTTCCAAGTACAAACCCCCAAGGCCTAAACCAAGATCAGATAAGCACTCAGAAAATACCGCTCTTGAGACCGAATGACGATACAACCAAACATCCATGACTCTGGCTATCACTGTTATCATTGCTTTGATACCACCGTTAATTGAATGACCGACACATTCTTTCAGCCGTCCGTCAAGGGCTAATGGTAACCCCGGTTCTAGACAGAACTCCGCACGTCGTCGCAGCCCGTGCCTAGGACTATCGAATCTGCCCAGAGTACTTGACTACAATCATAGTCTTTAGGGACTATCGAATCTGCCCAGCATACTCTTGCTTTGAGTCTGCTAGAACCTTCAATAACGATGAAACCTCAGCCTTCTAATCATCCTCCTCGACGACTATTTCCATACTAGCTCAAGCGCCTCTCGAGCAAACCATTATCCTCAAACCCGAACCATTTCACCGAGTTATCAACATGCTTGGAATGATCCCGTCTGGATTAAACCAAGGCTATCTCATACCATACCTCGCTTCATCTCATCATAGCAAAGCCTCATCTCAACATCAACATCATCAAATCTATCCATATGAGCTTCATCATCCGCCACATATGCCACGAGCAGCTTTTCCAATTCAAGAGCCTTTCCCTTAGCTTTTGAATCATCTTCGACCATCTTGTCCAAATCAAATCATCAATCAACTAATTTATAACAATCAATCAAGTCAATCATTAATCCAAGTAATCAAGCATTCAAACATGATCTAATAAACAATTATAACAATAATGGCAATCTTGTAAATAAAGAGTCCAAATCTAACAAGCATGAATTATGAGCAATATCTCTACAACTTGATGAATGAACTTACATAGGTTAACATGTAGTAAAATGGATGTCAAATCATCATGAACAATGGATCTATACTTAAGTTTAAGAAAATGCATGGAAATCACTATTTTAACACCAAATCAAGCCAACAATCTGATATACTCCTTTGGATCCGTGTGAGAGATAACCACCCCTCACCGAATCACCTAAACACCTCAAAAGCAACACACTTCAGATCTGGACAGTGAAGGATCTAACTCGATTCTCCAAAATCCCCCTTCAAACGGTTAAATCTCTCTTCGATGGATGTAGATCTTTAATCTAAGCTCTTGGATCTTCGATTTGGATGGAAGGAATCACAAGATTAGAGTGGAGAAAAGAAGTGAAGAAGTGTAGAACTCGAGCTCTCAAAATGGCAGGACTTCGTCGCTTCAAAATCCGGATCCCAAAAAGTGAAGCAAGGACGTGTATTTATAGGCTGGAAATTCCTTAAGTCGTCCGCCCCCTTAAGTCGTCCACGACTTAAGAAAACCCCACGACCTACGACTTAAGAACACCATGACTCAACACATCCTACGACTTAACGACCTAACAAACCCTACGACTTATCCATCCCCTTCGACCTACGACTTAACAACAGTCGCGACCTAACAACTTAATACCTTCGCGACTTAACTAGGTTACGACTTAACACCTCACGACCTAACTACACCCAGCATACTATCATAGGTCGTCTACGACCTAACTAAACATGCCATAGCGACTCAACGACTTATCTTAACTCGTCCACGACCCAAGAAAACCCTACGACTTAACTGTCTCCGACCTAAGACTTAACGGTACAACATCCTAAGCCATAACACACGTGCGCGACTTACGACCTAACCTTAGCTCGCTCCTAAGTCGCTCACAACCTATCTCCTTAAGTCGTTAGCTTGCCTAGTTTCCTAGGTCGCTATCCTTATGCCGCTAACTCTTAAGTCGCCGACTCTCTTAAGTCGCCAATTCCTTAAGTCGCCAACTCCTATAAGTCGCCAACACCTATAAGTCGCCAACTCCTATAAGTCGCCAACTCCTATAAGTCGCCAACTCCTATAAGTTGCTCCAAACTCTTAAGTCGTCTACCCCTTAAGTCGTCTACCCCTTAAGTCGCTCCACGACCTAACCTCCTTCACGACCTAAGCTACCACACGACTTAAGCTACAACACGGCTTATCTCCGAACGACCTAACTTCTACACGACTTAAGCTCTAGTCGACTTAACAACACTAACAATCTTAAAGACAACAGTTTTACGATCTTTTGATCCGTAAAAATATGGGTCGTTACATTCTCTCCTCCTTAGGAATTTCGTCCCCGAAATTCCAAACAAACAAGAGCAATCAAAAACTATTCTGCATGCCTACCATCCATAGCAATCAACAAACCATGCATCCAATTACTAGCCTAGCATGCAGAATTCTAAGACTAGAACAAGTTACAATGTCATGAGATGACACGACACCTTATGGCCATACCTCGAAGAGTTCAGGATGAGCTGCCTTCATCCTCTCTTCCACCTCCCATGTACAGTCGTTAACATCATCACTCCATTGTATCTTGAGCAACCTAACTACCTTCCTCCTAAGCTGTTTCGTGTCAGTTTCCACAACACGAAGTGGCTTACGAGGTCTCTTATCGACTGGATCAATCTCAAAATCTTCACAGCTATCAGCAAAACCACTGTATTCGAGTCGTGCACATACTTTCGTACATATGATACATGAAAAACATTGTGCACACCCGCCATCTTTTCTGGTAACTCCAATTTGTAGGCGAGCTTTCCAATTCGCTCGATGATCGGGAATGGTCCAACAAATCTCGGAGTCAATTTTCCTTTCTTCCCGAATCGAATAACATTCTTCAGTGGAGAAATCTTCACAAAAACCATATCACATACGTCGAATTCCAAATCCTTACGGCGCTTATCGGCATAACTTTTCTGACGGTCTTGGGCTGCCTTCATTCGTTGCCGAATGATCTCTATGCAATCTGAAGTGTGCCGAATCATTTCTGGCCCAAGTATCAGCTTTTCTCTTGTTTCCAACCAACATGTCGGAGAGTTACACGGTCTTCCATACAATGCCTCATACGGTGCCATACCAATGCTTGACTGGTAACTGTTATTATATGAAAATTACACCAAATGAAGATGATCTTCCCATGATACTCCGAAATCTAAAACACATGCCCTGAGGAGATCTTCCAAAACTCGGTTGACTCTCTCGGTCTGACCATCTGTTTGAGGGTGATAAGCTGTACTCAAACACAACTCGGTTCCCAAAACTTCCTAGAAGCTCTTCCAAAATCTACTAGTGAACAATGGGTCTCGATCGCTCACTATACTCTTCGGAATACCATGGAATCGAACTATCCACTTAACATACAGCTCAGCCAACCTTGATGCAGTCCTAGTCGATTGAACATGAATGAATCTTGCACTCTTAGTCAGACGATCTACGATGACCCAAATCCCTTCATTTCCCATTCTTTCTCTAGGTAACCCATCAATAAAATCCATCGATATTTGTTCCCACTTCCATGTAGGAACTTCTAATGGCTGAAGCAATCCACTGGGCTTCTTCTGCTTGGCTTTTACCAACCGGCAGTTCATGCATTTGGAAATAAAATTTCCAACATCCTTCTTCATACCTTCCCAGTAATAGATTCTCTTCATATCCCGATACATCTTATTTCCACCTGGATGAATTGTCAGCTTCGAGTGATGACTTTCCTTCAGAACTTCATTTCTCAATTCATCTATATCGGGAACAACTAGTCGTCCTTGCTTCCGAAGCCAACCGTCTCGATCGACCTCGAATCCTTTATCCTTTTCTGGGTCCAATCCAGATTCCAAATCACGGATAATCTTGACAAGCTTATCGTCTCGCTTTTGGCTCTCGCCAATTCTTTCCACAAGAGTCGGTCTTATCGATAAGTTTGCCAACATCTCAGGTTCCAATTCACATCTGGGCCTGAAGTCAAATCCAGCTAAATACTCGAGACTCTTCCATTCTGAAAACATGGCTCCCAATCCCGCATGTCTTCGACTTAACGCATCTGCCACTGCGTTACCCTTTCCCGGAGTATACACTATACCAAAATCATATGATGCCAAAAACTCTAGCCATCGTTGCTGCCACTTTAGCGGAATCAACCGCTATTCCATTTCCAGAGACAATATGGCCTAAGAACCTCACTTCAATCTTCCAGAAGTGACACTTCGAAAACTTAGCCTTCAGCTGATGTTTCCGTAAGATTTCCAAAACAATACGCAAGTGCGTCATGTGTTCTTCTTCAGTTTTGGAATAAATCCAAATATCATCCACGAACACTAGTACGAACTTGTTCAACTGATCTCTGAACACTCTATTCATAAGATCCACAAAATATGCTGGCGCATTAGTCAATCCAAACGACATTACCAGCCACTAAAAGAACCCAGATGGTGTCCTGAAAGCAGTCTTCGGCACACTATCCTTAGCCACTCTTAACTGGTGAAATCCCGTTGCCAAATCCATTTGAGAAAACACCTTAGCTTCGTGAAGCTGATCAAACAAGTCATATATTCTCGGCAATGGATACTTGTTCTTCTTAGTCACTTTATTCAACTCACGATAATCCACACACAACCTCAATGATCCATCTGCTTTGGTTGCAAACACAACTGGTGCACCCCATTCGGACACACTACGCTGAATGAATCCTTTCTGTAAAAGATCATCAACCTGCACCTTCAACTCCTGCTGTTCCCTTGGCGCCATCCGCCTAAGAGGCATCACAACAGGTCTAGCTCCTTCAACTAGATCTATACGAAACTCAATCTCTCTATGCGGCGGTAACCCTTTGACCTCATCAAAGACATCCTCAAATCCATTAGCGATTGGCACCGATGACAGTCCATCCCGTGGAACAACCAGCGAATACATGAAGCTCATGAAGACGCCTTCCTCATGCTTACATCGTATCACAACCTTTCGCCCCTCCACATTCTCGACTGTCACCTCCAACCTTTCACAATCCACCTTTGCCGCATACTTCCTAAGCCAGTCCATACCCAAAATAATTCCGAACCCCGCAAAGTTCAGAACAAAACAATCACAAACAAAAGAGCAATCATGACTCGATACAATCAAACCACGGCATAGCATACACAGACAAGACGAACCCCCAACTGGATTAGTCACAACCAATGGCCTATCAACAATATCCGGTTCTAAACCTAACCGGCTTACAAGTTCATTACAAACAAAGGAATGCGACGCCCCAGTATCAAATAACACTCTAACTGGAACACCACATATTGAAAGAGTACCTTGAACCACCACACTCTTTCCTTTCTCTTCAGCGGTAGGAGCTTTTGAAGATGATGGAACAGCTCCCAAAGCATAAGCTTGCACAATCTGCTTGTCCTTTCGCGGTTCTGGACAATTCCTCTTGACATGCCCCGGCTTGTCACAGTTGTGGCACTTCACCGGCACCTTTGGATTCTTGCACTCTCTGGAGAAATGCCCCTTCTATTGACAGTTGTAGCAGGTCACTTCGCCCTTCGGCTTCTTCTGGCCATCCTTACCCTTTTTCTGCTGCTGCTTCCTCTTCTTGTTTCCAAAGAAAACCTTTCCTCCAAGAGTCGTATAATCTTTACACAGCTTAGCAAAATCCATCGGTTTTGGAGTTTGAACTTGAACTCCAACATCTACTGATGGCCCCAGAGCTGGCATCCTTCTCATGATCGAAGTCGTCATGGCCTCGAACATAGAAACATAATCAACGCCCCCCTCAGTAGCACGGCCTTCCCTAGCAGCTGGTCTCCCTCTTCGACTCATTCTTAATATCTATAAAAGAATGATCAGCACACCTTGAGAAACAACTGCATAAGGACTCAAATCTTTCTAAGCTACTATATTATATATAGTAATCATCCATCAAAATACAATTACGTCTCTCATACGTAGTTACGTCAGCGAACGTTGGGTAAAATCGATTAACCAATGCTCTGATACCAAATGTGACGACGGCCCATGACCCCTGCGCTAAACCTAGAAACAGTGCGCTGTAAAGTGTGCCAGGCAGCCATGGACGATCATCAGGGGTAATTAAAAACAACAGAATCTATCGTATTACTCACAGCGCATGGATAAAATACAATAGAGAATATATATAGTGAAGCATCTCAAAATAGAATCTCATCAATTAAGCTTCATAATAGTTGAATACAAACATCTGAATAGTCAATACATCAAGCCTCACTACATATCACTCAGAGAATTATACAAAGCAGCGGAACATCCAGTACATATAGTAAGAAAATAATATGCAAGCCTCCAGCTCGTCTTCGTCATCAGCATCGTTGGAAAGTAAGAACAGCACCTGTCACCTGCTACCTAGTCTGCCCATCCCAAAATGGATGAACATCCCAAGGCAATAAGAGTTAAACATAAAGCCTTGAGTCAGACAACAGTCTTAGTGAGCGGTAAATTAACTAACAACATACCAAAAGAGCATAAAGGAAAAAGGAATAGGAATCCAACCCTCCCACTCCACCTCTTTCTACAGTGATAGCCCCCAGACACACACTAAGCAGAAGTAAACATAGCAAAGCAAACATTTAAAGTAAAGTAATTATCACTCGAGTCAAGGGCGATGTTTTCCAAGTACAAACCCCCAAGGCCTAAACCAAGATCAGATAAGCACCCAGAAAATACCGCACTTGAGACCGAATGACGATACAGCCAAACATCTATGACTCTGGCTATCACTGTTATCATTGCTTTGATACCACCGTTAATTGAATGACCGGCACATTCTTTCATCCATCCGTCAAGGGCTAATGGTAACCCCGGTTCTAGACAGAACTCCGCACGTCGTCGCAGCCCGTGCCTAGGACTATCGAATCTGCCCAGAGTACTCGGCTACAATCATAGTCTTTAGGGACTATCGAATCTGCCCAGCGTACTCTTGCTTTGAGTCTGCTAGAACCTTTAATAACGATGAAACCTCAGCCTTCTAATCATCCTCCTCGACGACTATTTCCATACTAGCTCAAGCGCCTCTCGAGCAAACCATTATCCTCAAACCCGAACCATTTCACCGAGTTATCAACATGCTTGGAATGATCCCGTCTAGATTAAACCAAGGCTATCTCATACCATACCTCGCTTCATCTCATCATAGCAAAGCCTCATCTCAACATCAACATCATCAAATCTATCCATATGAGCTTCATCATCCGCCACATATGCCACGAGCAGCTTTTCCAATTCAAGAGCCTTTCCCTTAGCTTTTGAATCATCTTCGACCATCTTGTCCAAATCAAATCATCAATCAACTAATTTATAACAATCAATCAAGTCAATCATTAATCCAAGTAATCAAGCATTCAAACATGATCTAATAAACAATTATAACAATAATGGCAATCTTGTAAATAAAGAGTCCAAATCTAACAAGCATGAATTATGAGCAATATCTCTACAACTTGATGAATGAACTTACATAGGTTAACATGTAGTAAAATGGATGTCAAATCATCATGAACAATGGATCTATACTTAAGTTTAAGAAAATGCATGGAAATCACTATTTTAACACCAAATTAAG
Source organism: Allium fistulosum (assembly GCA_030737815.1). Classification (NCBI taxonomy): domain Eukaryota; kingdom Viridiplantae; phylum Streptophyta; class Magnoliopsida; order Asparagales; family Amaryllidaceae; genus Allium; species Allium fistulosum. Next base: position 59,886,164 of record CM060906.1, read on the forward strand.
CCAACAATCCGATATACTCCTTTGGATCCGTGTGAGAGATAACCACCACTCACCGAATCACCTAAACACCTCAAAAGCAACACACTTTAGATCTGGACAGCGATGGATCTAACTCGATACTCCAAAATCCCGCTTCAAACGGTGAAATCTCTCTTCGATGGATGTAGATCTTCAATCTAAGCTCTTGGATCTTCGATTTGATCTTCGATTTGGATGGAAGGAATCACAAGATTAGAGTGGAGAAAAGAAGTGAAGAAGTGTAGAACTCGAGCTCTCAAAATGGCAGGACTTCGTCGCTTCAAAATCCGGATCCCAAAAAGTGAAGCAAGGACGTGTATTTATAGGCTGGAAATTCCTTAAGTCGTCCGCCCCCTTAAGTCGTCCACGACTTAAGAAAACCCCACGACCTATGACTTAAGAACACCACGACTCAACACATCCTATGACTTAACGACCTAACAAACCCTACGACTTATCCATCCCCTTCGACCTACGACTTAACAATAGTCGCGACCTAACAACTGAATACCTTCGCGACTTAACTAGGTTACGACTTAACACCTCACGACCTAACTACACCCAGCATACTATCATAGGTCGTCTACGACCTAACTAAACATGCCATAGCGACTCAACGACTTATCTTAACTCGTCCATGACCCAAGAAAACCCTACGACTTAACTGTCTCCGACCTAAGACTTAACGGTACAACATCCTAAGCCATAACACGTGCGCGACTTACGACCTAACCTTAGCTCGCTCCTAAGTCGCTCACGACCTATCTCCTTAAGTCGTTAGCTCGCCTAGTTTCCTAGGTCGCTATCCTTATGCCACTAACTCTTAAGTCGCCGACTCTCTTAAGTCGCCAACTCCTTAAGTCGCCAACTCCTATAAGTCGCCAACTCCTATAAGTCGCCAACTCCTATAAGTCGCTCCAAACTCTTAAGTCGTCTACCCCTTAAGTCGTCTACCCCTTAAGTCGCTCCACGACCTAACCTCCTTCACGACCTAAGCTACCACACGACTTAAGCTACAACACGGCTTATCTCCGAACGACCTAACTTCTACACGACTTAAGCTCTAGTCGACTTAACAACACTAACAATCTTAAAGACAACAGTTTTACGATCTTTCGATCCGTAAAAATACGGGTCGTTACACTTTACTACAAACATTAGAACCAAAAAAATAATTAAATTTAGTTCAGTAATATGATAATAATGCTAAATACACTTCTTTTCTTTTTCATTTATGTCTTTAATTAAGTAACACTATAAATTGTATAATGAAGCAGCATTATAGTGTAAAAGCATATCACGTTATTAACTTTTTTAGACAAATGGTAATTTACCATTACCAATATAAAGGTTACTAGATTATTGGTATACCAGTCTTCGGTATACTAGCCTATCAATAATGGTAATCAATTTTAGCTTAACAGTAGAATGGTACGGTAACGGTATTTGTGAAATGATAATGGTAACCATTACAGTAACAGTCTTAACATCTCTATCCTTAACATTTAGAGGACTTTTGGAAGCCTCCAACCTGATCTACTACTAGCAGAATTCCACTCTTCCATCTGCCTAATTTCTCAAGTACAAATCAAATCAAATCGATCGCTATCCAATAGTCAAAGGTCGATGGTTCAAGGATAGCAATCAACCTAATTGGAAAAGGTTTCAAAGGGGAGAGTTCATCCATTCAAGGTGTGCTTTAAGGCTTCGGTTCTTAGGTTTTTTTTAACAAATTATAGTTGTTATTATTATAAGAACCCAATTTCAAAAAAAAAATGTTGTTATTATATTGTTATTTTGGTGACGATTCTGATATAAATTAATGTTGTCACAATTGGTTTGGTTATGTATATGCATAGATACATATAAAATAAAATAAAATAAACAATTTTATTTCATATCGGAGCAGTATAGTAGGATAATATATATTAATTAATACTTTATTCAATTATATATATATATTATTTAATTAAATATATATGGTTTATATTTAATTACAACATTATACTATGGTTAAAATCAATCATATAATATTTTATATGTAAATCCATGGTTATAGCAATTTTCAACAAAAAAATTAATTTTTATTATTATATATTTTTATTTAATATTATTTAAATCAATTTACTACATAAATAAATCATATAAAATCAAATGTCTTAAGAATTTTTTTATTTTGTAAAATTATTTTAACATTAGATAAGCTCTTGGGCAAAAAATAAAAATTTAAATCATTTTCTTATTATTTTTGAAAATTATTATTTAAATCGGTCGAAAACTAATAAATTAATAACAAATGAAATTTAACCGAAATAATTTTGATATTTTTTTCCAACTTCAAATATCATTTGTGATTTACTAGGAATTTAAAATTTGAAAATATGTTTCAAAAATAAAATTTGTTTATTAATATTTATGTAATTCGAATGAATATTCAATTCAAATATATTTTAAAATAATAAAAAATTTCTGTGCTGTACAAAGATCTGGAAATTTAAAAAAATTAATTTTATTAGTTAATATATATTTTTATATATTATTAATATATTTATGTATATATGTATAGATATATATTATAAAATAAATATAAAATATTATTTTGTTATTATGTGTATACTAGTAGATATTTTATTCATGGTTTTAAAAAGAAATTATTATTTATTTAATATTTAAATAACTTATTTACATTTAAATAGATTTATTATAATAATAAGCATTTATATATATATATAATATTTTATTTATAAATTATATATAAATATATATATTTAAATATTATATACACATAAAATTATTTTTAAAAAAAACTTAATATGTATATACATATGTATGTATATACATATGTATGTATATACATATGTATGTATATATATAATAATAGTTTACACACATACTTATATTTGGACAACATATATTTATATATCGGATGCGTTAACATGTCCGTTGCGATGTAAATCCCAACACCTATACAAGGGCTTGTTATACCTTGCATGGTTTGACATATTACACACGTATACACACATGTGTGTGTGTGTGTATAAATCAAATAAAATTATATATAGTTTATAAAATTAAATAAAATAAAAGATTTTATTTAAATAATATTTGGATATTTTTAAATTAATTAGACTTCATAGGCCCAATATATATCCAATAAGGGAAATTTTTGAAATTCACCAATAACTTCTGTTACTGGCTAGCCCAGTTCTAATAATGGCATTAGAGCTCATTAGCATATGCGGTCTTATTAGTCATGTTTGATTAACTAATTAAACTCATAGCCTAGATAATAGGATGTCTAGAAAGGTAGTGTCTAGGATTGGGTTTGGGTAATTTAGTACTCGGCCTTACCTAGATACCAGCCTAGCCCAAACATATATGTGAAGCTAAAAGGTTGCCGTAATAGAAGAAGCCTAATTTGAATTATGCCTTGGGCTAATTTTCAAAATTATATAAAAACTAAAAATACAAGTTTTTAAATTTAAAAGTTAAATTTAAAATAAGGTATAAATATGTTTTAAAAGTTAGAATATAATAATAATTTTCAAAGTGTTTGAAAAATATATATTAATTTTGAATTTTTTAATATATTTATTAATATGATTAATTAATGTACACATGTATCATATGTTATGATATGTGTTATATTGTTTTAAAATGCTTAAAATAACATAAGTATACATGTATGTATATGTAATGAATTTTGAAATTAATATAATTTATTTAAAATTGTTTAATTGGTTAATTAATTAAAGGTTAATTGATCAAATAAATTAATTAAAGGTTAACTATATAATAATTAATTATAGGTCAATTAATTAAATGAACACATACATATATAAGATAAATGTGTAATACTATAAAGGTTATAGTATATAACAAATATTTAATATAAATGTTATATTAAGTTAATAAAATTAATTAAATTTTTAATTAATTAAAATTGATTAAATAAGAATTAATTAGTATAACATCATACATTAGACTATTATATAAGCAATTTAAAATATAAAAATTATATAATAATAAAACTTATACAATATGAATGTATAAACTAATTGCAGAACATTAAAGAAACCCTAAACGGACTTAAGGGATTAATACATACGCAAATATACACTTTCCATGATTTTTGACGTGTTCGATACTTTGTATAATATATTAAAGATTACAAATCTTTGATATAAAGTTGTCCTATATCATTTATATATTAATAGATTACTTGCATAATTTTTAGTCGTTGAGCTTTCCTCAAGCCAGGGACGTTATGTGTAGTACTGTTAATATATTGAATAGAAAGGGTAAGATAACTGCACATATATGTTGAACTTTTCTCAAGGTATGTGCATTATACTTAGGCCCTCGCGAAATAGTAGGCCCGAGTGAATAATCCTACTGTATTTGTTGAGCTTTCCTCAATGTAAAGGCAGGATCAGAACAAGAAGCCAAGGGTTAGGAGTTGTATGTGATGCAATCGATAAGGAATTCTCCATCGTATGCGGGCCTATGATTTGTTGAGCTTTCCTCAAGGTCAGAATCCCAAGGCATACGAATCCTAACACCTACTAGTGAAGTCAAAAAACTTATATGTTTTGCTTAGGGTTTGGTGAAACATAATATACTAGTGGGAGCCATATTAGAAAAATGAAATGATAAACCTTTTTAATATTGTAAATGTTGGAATTGGGTCATCCGGTAGTGAAATTTATGGATGAATTTCAATAAAATTTCCCTTATTAGATCTATATTGAGCCTATGAAATTTAATTTATTTAGAACATTTTTAAATTTTATTTAAATAAAATCTCTTATTTTATTTAAATTTATAAATATTTACAGTTTTATTTAATTTACATTTTAATACATATAAATATACACCTAAGTACCATATACATATATATGTGTGTGCGCGCATGTGTAACATGTAAGCTCGTGCAAGGTATAACATGCTTGTGTATAAATGTTGGGATTTACATCGCAGCGGACATGTTAGCTCATCCGATATGTATTGTATGTTGTCCAAATATTTGTATGTATTTAAACTTGTTGCTTATATAAATATTATATATATAATCATAATTTAAATTTTTAAATAATTTTATGTATATGAAAATATATAAAAATTATATATTTATATTATCAATATGAATATATATAATATTATTAATATATATGTGCATATTATTATAATATTTTAAAAAAATACACACACACACATAATATTTTCTTAAATTATGGACAAAATATATATATATAAATATAACGATAAAATAATATATTTTATAATATATATATATATATACACATAAACATATTTATAATATCTAAATATATGCATTTATATTAATTCACAATACAATTTTTTTATAATTCCAGAACGTTAGTACAAAACTATAAATTTTTTATTAATTTTCTATTATTTAAAATATATATTAATTGATTTTTTATGCAAAACTAGATAAGACATTAATAAAAAGTATCTACAAAATATTTTATTCAAGTTTTAAATTTCTAGAAAATCTTATATAATATTTTGAAGTTAAAAAAAAAATTCATAATCCTTTTTGGTCAAAATCTATTTTTTTATTAATTAATTGTTTTCAGCCATTAACTGTAATAATTTTTAAAAATAAAAAAAGATTTATTTATTTTAATTTTCTTATTGGGAGCTTTTCTTATGATAAAGTAATTTTAAAAAATTTAAAATGTAATTTTCAACAAATATTTTTTTTAAATAATTTATTTAGCTAGTATATAGATTTATATAATATTAAAAAAAATACATTATTATAAAAAAATATCTTGTAGCTGTTTAAAATTTTTATTATTGTAAATATACAAGTAAAAAAATGTAGGATCGATTTTAACCATAGAATGATATTATATTAAAAATGAACCATATATATACATAATTAAAAGATATGTGTATATATATAATAATATTATTATTATATTTAGAATTTTGGTTGTACATATCTGAAATATTTATAAGACAAATTGTTTTTAAAGTTGAATACACACATATAACTAATCTAAATTGTGACAACAGCAATACATATAAGAACCTGACCTAACTAACAATATAATAATAATATATAATGAAATATTAGTCAGAAATTATATGCTATAATACAATGAATAATATACCCAAGATCAAATGCCTTTAGCACACCTTGAAATGATGAACTCTCTCCCCTTATAAGTTTTTCGATTCGGCAGACCGCTAATCCTTGAATCGTTGGCCTCTGACTATCAGATAGTAATTGATCTTGAATTCATTTGAGCTTGATATGATGGCGCTTCTAGGGATTGAAATCGGCCAGCAATAGAAGGTAGGAATGGCAGCCAAAAGTTATTTTTTAGGGCTAAAGGTGTTTAAATAGTGGATAGAAGAGAGAGAATAATAGGTCTCATCTTATACCAGTTCTCACTTAATCCGAGTCATCCAAAACCCCACAACCCTAACCTATTTGAGCAGCCCTCTTTAGTTCCTATTTCATCCGAAAATAGTCACCCATCATCATGGACCAAGATCCCATTTAAGCCCGTAGAAAATATTGTTTAATTAAATCTAATCTAATCGCTTATCAATATTGTATATCGGTTGATATATGTATTACTATTATAAATATATTTAATAATATTTATTCCTAAAATCATAAGAAATTTTTTTATAATTAATAATTCATAAATATTAATCTATTTAATTAATTTATAACAATTATAAACTGATTAAATTGTTTGGTCAAAAAAGAATTCATCATTTAGGTTGTGTGACTCGTCAGGTGTAAATTTGGTCAGCGATTAACATCGAACTATTCGAATGTTAACGTTCACACATCACTTAGTAGATGGTGTGACAATTTGGCCAAATTTATTGCTTAACTCATTTTGGTAAAATCTAATTTCACTTTACTAAGCGTTACCAGGTTGTGACTTTTTATTTAAACCAACTCTCTTCATCAAAACTATATCATTTTGGACTTGTGGAATTTGGTAGTGGTCAAAATTCCAATATCATCCACATTCAACTCTATAGTCCAAACACAAAATCGGTTGTTCAATAATAACAATTATTATTAACCAAAATGCTCTAGCTAGAGAATTTAACTTTAAGTTGACTTGAGTTAACCATAATGCTAACCCCATATAACCGAGAAGACGAATCCTTTCTTGAACAGTGCTTCACTTCCAATACTTCCACTCAACCCAATTATAGTCACTCGATAGGCGTCATGCCATGATTTGACTATAATCAAAGCGAAGCTTTCATAGTGAAGATCCACAATATTCTCAAGTCGAGAAAACTGTGTAAATCTTTCACATTGATATTTTCTATTTGACCTTAGTTATATTAACCCACATAAAACTATCGATTTAGTCATTCCATAGTTATCCAATAACTATCAGTACGTAACCCCTAGGTGCCCTCTGCAGTCATTGGTAATACACTGCCCAATATTTGGAGAGCATTACGTACTCCAGTCTCAACGGATGTATCGATATCCAATTTTGATACATCATGACTAGGAATATTTAAAATGGTGTATTTATTTTTATTGTGATAAATTACTTAAGGTTACAACACTTTGTAACTATTGTCACAAAATATACCATTTATGGATTTTCTATTAAATATACTTTTTAATTAAATTACTTAATTAATAGAACATATTATATAAAGTATATAATAGAAAGAAAACGCCTTTTATTTAAAAAAAGATTGGTTATCGAGTTAGATATATGTAACAAATTACATAATCACCCCTAGGTTATACCGCTTACTCTATCAATCTCCCACTTGGACTTAGTGTCAATTATGAAATCTCATTCCAAGTTCTCCATTTGGTTTTCTCAAAACCAATTGAGTCGGTCCCTCAGTGAATGGGTTTGCTGTTATGTTTTAATTATTTACTCTGTCAATCAACTCTCTCTAATGTTGATAAACTACATTTATCATGTGGAACAATTCAAAGTATGTCTCTCGACTTCCAGTGAGCTCTAAGTTCTATTATGAATTATATTGTGACATTATTATCATCGAGGTCATGGAATTCTCAACATTTGGAATTACCTCAGCTCAACTATAACTTTTTACATTTACATTCACATATTGTTTTTATTATAGCGCTATCCAAGGCGATGTACTTAGCCTTTTGAATTTAATCAGCCATAGTCTTTCATTAAATGTTTCGAACTTAAGGTTCTTAACTTGGATTTATTTTTAACTGATTATACTCAACACCACTTATGAAGTTTGAGTCCGAACACTCCTTCATAAAGAGTTCGTTGTTTCTATAAACAATTCTTTGGTATTTCATAAATACATGAGAACACTCCAAACTACCATTTAGTGATATTGATTTTATATTTTATATTTGTTTCATGTATCAAATACATAAACAAATCATGGTATCATAGACAATATAACATGTATGATAATTCTTATTGCCAATGCGTAAAGAATCTAGCTTATATGTTTCATACTAAACATTTAAATAAAGTGTCCTTGCATATCATTTTGGGACATTCCCAATATCTTTTATACCTACTACAAATGACATCATTTACAGATACAACATCGAGTATTAGAACAACTGAAAGCTAAATTTAACATGAGTACATCATTAACAATCAACATTGTGTTGTTAACTATATGATATTTCTATGAAAACATTTGTTCCGTTTTGATGCTTGTCGAACGACACATTTGTATCTATTCTTGGATCATATCCAAAAACTCACAAACCCAATATTGCTCCCACCGACTTTGAGACATTTTGGTTACTATGTGCAAACAGACTTGTCTAAATCTATTCAGAACTTTCTCGTTAGCCACATATATACCAAAACACAAAATCATACTATACTAGGCGATAATTTCGTGAGTAAAATCCAAACCAACTTGAGCACATCGAATAGTGAATTTGTTATGTTAATTTCAACAATTGAAATTCATGATATTATTCTTATTATTGTGGCTCGGTAGTCCAAATGCATTTGTCTTTCTCTTAACAACACATTTGCAGCGCTGAACCATATCCCTTTGGGTACAACTATCAAGATTGTATTTTGATAATGTATTTAGAATCTATTTTGGATTAGCATATCATACCATATTATAGAGTCAATACTCTTAATGCTTTTATTAAACAAACAAATATTATTTATTCTTGACATTAATAAGAAACTCTAGTTTATCTTTAGCGTGCAAGAATACTCATTAGACATTCTGATATGTTGTGCCCATTTAGGTTTGGTTAATTTTATTTCATCCCTTGTAATCAGTTTTATCTTTGGATCATGTCCAAATCCATTATATACCAACAATTTCTTAAAGAAATTCCTTCGCTGCGATGTTGGTATTTCTTGAAACAACGATTGTTTCTCAATGCAATGGAAAAGGCATTTATAGACATTTTATGAATTGCCTTATATAAAACTGATTTTACACTAATTCATAATCTATTTATGTTCACAACATAAATCAGTCATCTAATGACTATTGTTCCCAAAATTCTCTTAGGACGATTCATACAAGGCCCCTTATATACAGTCATTATGTGCAATCTTTCGACTCGCAGAACCCGCCAACTCCTTAGCCTAGGATATGTAGGGGTTTCTTATAAACCCATATCTCGTATAGTTTGTAAACTATTATTTAGATGAAATTAATTTTAACCTTGTGCACTACTCTTAAATACATGACCCTGTAGAAAGAAGTTAACTAAACTTCATTCACAATTAATCATACTTCGTCCAACAAAGTTAGACTACTTCTTATTAATACATCATTATGTATTATAGAGAGGAGTGAACATTGAGGCTGAATATTTATTCATATTAGGTACATACAGAACTCTTTCCAATATACTCACCATTCAATCAAAACGAATCAATTATGTAGCATGTTATATTATTTTCTTCCATTTTATATTCTATGAGCTTATCATAGACTTGTACATGCATATCAAATATACATGTCCAAGTCTGTGATAACTCATTAGTGCATATGATGAAGTACGTGGAACCATTTTGGTATTAATAGACTTACGATTACATACATTAATATGCATCAATCTGAATAGTTCATCAACTCTTATTACGCTCATACTAAATGGGTGCATAGTCCTTAATTGTTTAAGATATAATTAATCGGTACCATATGATTCATAATCACATAATAAAAAATTACTTCTCGAAACTATGGCTTAGTCTATAATACAAAATAATTGTAAATAATTTTAGATACTTCGGTATTTTCCAAAGCATCACTTTTGCTATGAAAACAAATACTACATAATAGTTTTATTTCACAACGAATATTCATAATATTCTCATCGAAATATAACTATGTCTGTTTTTCAATTAACATTGAAAAATGGTCATTATTTCATAAATAATATTTAGTATGTTTTATAAAAACAATTTTCGTAATTTGATGCATTCAATAAGTGCTATATGGCATGCGCCCACTATTTTGTCATTACTATAATAACATACTTAATTCAAAGGTCCATCATTGAATTAATATAGGTTATTTATTTCATATACTACAACTAGTTTACAACGGAGAGTTCCTTGATTAAATATCTTGAACTCAAACAAATAAATCTCATAGAAAATAATTTTCTATACAAAAGTATATTTCAGAGTAGAAATCATATTTCTCATTTCAATGTTGAATATCAATTATTATTATTACAATTCTCGTTTTCGATGTTTCTTTATGAAGTAGAAGTGACTATTCACTCACTTCATCCCAATTGTACCTTAAATCACATCTACTCTTATACATTCGTTTACCTTTGTAAATGGTCAAACCATTCAAAGAAAATCCTTACTACAACATCATAACGAACTCTTTACCAATGTATACTCGAACATCCTTATCATTTAAGGACATCAAATATGTTGCACTTTGTGTAAACTGATCAAGTTGCCATTTCAACGATCAAATTCTTAGATATTTTTGGTCCAGTGTTATATTTAACATAATACGATCCTTTTTGTAATCAATTAAATTGAATACTCAATCTCATAGTACTGTTTATCGGCTTATTTCGAACGAACTAACTTCATTGAATTATCGTACATTACGAGCTATGGTTGTTTCCCATAAAGCACTTATATGTGATAGTATATGAATCAAATATCCATAGACTTATATTGCCTTTAAGTTCGGAACTCACTGAATGCAATACACAGTCTCGACCAAATAAACACGTAACTACCAAATTATGAATGTATTAAGTAGTTGTAAAATTAGGTGCTTGCATGGGTATAGAAAACTTTAACATCCAAGAAGTATTTAATACTAAGTGTGTGTGTGTGTTATATTTCTATTTTTCAATCTCCAATTCAGTTTATTTGTATATCTTAATTTATAAACATTATATCAGTCATATTAAATGCACAAATTTATCAATTTAGATCATTATAACATTACATAGCATATATCCTTATAATATTAGAAAGGTTAAATGTTATCATTTTATTTTTTTACTAGGTCATCATTAGTGTTTTATGTTTGCCAAACCTTAAGTCAAAACATAAAAGTCTTTTAACTTTATTAGTAAGTGTTAGGACTCATCCGTCTTGGAAATCTGACCTTGAGTTTGTTCAACAAGTCATAGCTCCATGGACGATGGATAACTCCTTATTGTTTGTATCATATACAACTCCTAATCCTTTAATTCCTTGTTCTAAATCTGCTTTGACCTTGAGTCTACTCAACAAATCGAAATGAAATTATTCACTCGTACCTCACATATCACAACGGTCTAAGTATAGTATATGTACCTTGAGTCTGCTCAACAAAAACATATAGTTATCTTACATCGTCTATTCAATATATTAATAGTACTATACATAATATCTCCAGCTTGAGTCTGCTCAACAACTAAGGAGTATGCAAGTAATTTATTAATATATATATATATGTGTATGTATGTATATGGTAGAGGACATATTATATTGAAGATTCATAATCTTCAATATATTATATCGAGTGATATTGACTTATGCAATAATGTATTTCTTATGAAATATCCTCGTGATTCAAGTGTCTGACACATCAGAAATCACGGTGTGTGTGTATATATATATATATATATATATATATGCATCTATATATTCCTTAAGTCTATTTGGGTTTCTTTGATATTCCACCTCTAGTTTATACATTCATAATATATAAGTTTTATTATCATTTAACTTTTATTTTAGTTAACTTATATAACAATCTTATGTATAATATATTAATTAAATCTTATTTAATTAATTCTAATTAATTAACATTTTAATTAATTTTATATTATTTTAATATAACATTTTAATTAATTTTATATTATTTTAATATAACATTTAAATTAAATATTTATTATATACTATAATCTTTATAGCATAACATATATATCTCATATATGTCTATTTTTATTTAATTAATTAAATTTTGGTTTATTTTTTTATTAACTAACCTTTAATTAATTTGTTTAATCAATTAACCTTTAATTAATTTGTTTAATTAATTAACCTTTAATTTATTTATTTAATTAAAAACTTTTAATCAAATTATATTAATTTCGAAAATCATATTATATACATACATGAATATTTATGATATTTTAAACTTTTAAAAATATCATAACATAGATCAAACATATATAATACATGTATATATTTTTCATTAATTAACTTATTTATTTTATTAGTTTTATCAATAAATTTAAAATTTTAAAATTAATATTTTCGAACATTTTAAAATTTTATTATATTATAATTTTTATAATATATGTGTATCTTATTTTAAATTTAACTTTTAAATTTAAAATCTTATATTTTAATTTTGAAACAATTTTGAAAATTAGCCCAAGGCATTATTCAAATTTAGGCCTATAAAATAAGTTATTAAATATAACAAGTATAACCTAAGGCATTATTCAAATAATTTTTTTATAAGTCCATATCATAAGTATAACATTATTAAATTTTATTATTAACTTTTTATTATTTTGAAATATAAATTAATTTATTTTTGACTCGAAAATAGATAAGATATTAATAAAAAATATTTATGAAACATTTTATTCAAGTTTTAAATTTCTAGAAAATCTTATATGATATTTTGAAGTTTGAAGAACAATTTCATAGTTTTTTGGGTCAAAATCTATTTTTTTATTATTTAATTATTTTTGGCCATTAATTGTAATAATCCTTGAAAATAGCAAAAATAATGTTTTAATTTTCATTTTCTGGCCGAGTGATTTTCTTATGATATAATAATTTTACAAAGTTAAAAAGTAATTTTTTAAACATATTTTATTTTATGTAATTTATTTAGATAGTATATTGATTTATATAATATTAAAAATAATAAATAATTATAATTTTTTTTGTAGATTTCGAAGATTATTATTATTGTGAATATACATGTATAAAATTAATGGATCAATTTTTACCATAACATGATATTATAATTAAATACGAACCATATATATTTATAATTAAAAGATATGTATATATCTTATATATAAAGCAAATACTTGGTCAAACTTGGTCAAGTGAAGCCCTTTTAAAACTTTCAAAAATAACCCTCTACAAGCTGAAACTAATAGAATATTTTTTGAACATTTTAGTCTTTTTACCCTAACCCACTAGCTTATCCGTCGAAAATAGTCCCACGTTCTCCTTTCCCCACGAACAGATAGCTTTATTTTTCTTCCATATTCCTTAGTGTATCTTCTGCTGATTGGCTTTAGAAGGTAATTCTATCACCCTATTTCATCAATTAACATCGATTTATCCAGAAATTATTTAAGGAAAATCAAAATTATAACTCATACATATAGCAACTTTCATGACATCATGTTTCAGATTCAGGTCAAGCTGCAATAACCAATTGATCAATAAAAAGCGGACAATGATGAGTTTTCAGAACAAACGGCTTGGACTACAGCGAGTTTGGAAAGTTAGAGGTTTTCGTTCTTATAACCGAGTAGTTGAAGAATGAAGGTACTGTTTGTTCATAAATTTTTTATTTATTCAGAAAATATTCATTCTAATATTATCTATTATAATAACCATAATTTAGTCGAAAAGAACGACCTGTTAGGAAGGAGAAACAATAGTAGCAATATATCAGTATTATCCTTTTTAATTAAAGTTTAATGGGATGCCGGCTTTTGAAACAAATTTTCACTTCTTAGTGCCCCAAACTTGATATAACTTGTTTTTTCTTCTACTTCTAATATTAGCAAACTAACGCTTTCAGGCTCTTACATCTATATTGTACTTTTTGACAAAAAGCTATACAGTACTTGAGTTGGACTTCTAAATGAAATTTGTTACAGTGCTTTATTAACTTATAATATGGCGGGTATGTACATGCGTAGTGGTTCACGAAATCATTCCTTTCAGATTGCACTTATCATAATTAGTAATAATACTTATATGTTCATTATTTCCTACATGCATGCTAACCGGATTTGGAAATAATATTTTATTGTGTAGAGGTAAACTCATTTTGAGTTTCTCTGTTTCGCTTATAATATTATTAGTATTACATTCATTCATAGTTTATTGTGTGTGGTTTAGGTTGGCATTAGTACGAGTAGAATACGTGTACGTGCTCCTATTGCATTAAAGGGCTGTTGACAACAAAATGGTGTGTTCTGATTCCAGTATGATACCATTTTTATGTGTATATCATACTTATATATAGTTTCCTACAATATTTTTCTTTTTTCGTAATAGAGCAGTCAAAATTTTTTTCTAATGATTACCTGCTAATATCTATACATGGAAAATCATTATATTTTACATCTAATGTAAATGTCAAGTACATTGTCAAGCTAATGTGGCATTAACCATAGTAGTTGAGAACTTTACACATGACAAAATCTCATATTTAGGTGTGATTTATGATAAAATGTTCATTCATTTTCATAGAAATAGACAAGAAGGATGCTACTAAGAGGCAAGTTTTGTTAAATTAGGTAAAATTTTCTCAGTATTTATTACTTTCGCGGTTTAGTAGATAATGCTATAGATTAACTTGAAATAGTCCTATATAAATATGATTTGTTTGCTTCAGGTGGGGAGGAAGACGAAAAAGTTAAATAAGAAGATGCTGCTTCAAATGAAAAAATCGTTTACTATGTACAACTAAAGTTTCTAACAAATATATAAAGACAAGAGAGGCGATAAATTTTTTCAAGTTGCTTACAATAAAGGTATTGGTTTTGTGACTTTAGATTTTGTTCATAACAACCGGGTATACATGCAATGTTGCTTAATTATATATTCCACTCAACAAGTTATTACTACACTAACTTTTCATTTTGCTATTATTATATTACCAACCCAAATATTAATGACCACTTTTAAACATTGTCATTGTGGTTTGTATTCTAAATGTGGATTTCACTTTTTTATTTGTCGGAGTTTACATAATAGTTTGCCAAACTTAGGGTATGTACATTGAATTTTTCTCTTTAGATGAGGAGACAAACCTAACTGAAATTGCTTAATTGCTTGAGGTCTACACTCATATATTGCAGCTGTATTTGATAGAAACACATAAAAGATGTAGATAAATAAAGCTTATGTTAAACTTTGACTTGATATATTTCTTACTTACTACTTTATTATAAAACGACTGTTAAACTCAATATAATGTTGCCAAATATTTATAAATTTAAATAATCAGTTCAATGTGTATTTAGCTTCATTCAAAATGATAATTCATAGTCCGTAGGTGCGGCGCACCGGAAAGGAGGCTTGGGTTCTGGTAAAAAGTCCCAGGTACGATTCCTACCTTGTGCTTCCCTATCCTATATAAATTTACCAGGGGGTATGGGGGCTTGGACCAGCGGATGGCTTTACTATACCCTCCTCAAGAGTTTACCGGCCTGCCGAGTTCTCCTTGGTTTTCACAAAAAAAATGATAATTCATGTAAATAGATGAAGGTGCATAAAATATCTTAAATTAAGATAATATTGTAGCCAGTTCTAATAGTTTCATTTTTGGAGCCTACCAATTTCACTACAACTTACAGAGATTTTTTTAGACTTTAATTTTGTGGACGCTTCATCATTATCGTGTTTGAATTTTGGTTCTTGGTTGTAATTTCAATCCACGATAAAACTTAGTGTATGTTCTACAATCTATGGTCTCTAATTATTATATATGACCTTATATTACTGTGAGTAAATGTAAAAATATTGAATGCATACAACAAGAAAAGAATTTCTCACTGCCCATATATTTCACCATTTTCCTATCTCTTCTCTTCCAATTTTTACTCACAAAACCCTCAAACTCATTACTTTTTTTTTGAAAAAGTAATCAAGCATAAGTAAAGCAACAAATGAGGAAGTTAGAATCGAGGTTACTCATGGAAAAAGGCATATTAAGTGCAAGTAAAAATGACTTGGTTTGTCACTTGAACAATGTACTATGGTGCTAATGTTTCGGACCCCATGCATACATTTGTTCAATTAGATTTTACCTTTACAGCTACATTTATCAAGTTTCTGCTCAAAACATTATTTTATTTTGTTTGCAGTGGTAGATGTTGACGATCACGGTCACAAAGAAAGGGATGATGGGTGCTAGATGTGGCAGATTTGATGAGTAAGCATGAGTTTGATTAAATATTTTTGTTTTGTATATTTGTACTTTATTTTCTTTGGTGTATGAGAATATGAACAAGAATTTAGATCTTTATGAAATAGGTACAATTCATATCTGTATTTTTGAAAAAGGTTGACCAAAATGTTCATTAGTTGTTTTATGTTTTAGCTTTTTGTTCCTTTTTTAACATTTATATAAAGAAGCTAAAGTCATGAGACTCATGGCCAAAAGAAAATATTTATATTTTTACTGATAGTATTGTGATTAATTTAGAGTTCAAATATTATTGGAAATCATGCAAGTTTAATAAAATTATATTTTCCCAACAGTAACTATGTTTACTAAAGGTTTCGGAGCAATTTATATGGATACGCATTTTTAAATTAAGGAGAGTCTGATAAGTTTTTTATATTTGTAGGCAATAGTTTATATGGTGCATATGAACTATAGAATACCCATGTCAAAACATTGTATTTATAACAGCCACATTGTTATTTCATTATGTATAAATTTCAAATTTCACATAACAATGCATCCATATCCACCTCATGGATCTACAATCTCGTTCTACAGCATTTCTCCAATTTGATTCTTATAGTGGTTTTTCTAATAACCGACCTATGAAAGCCACTATGCACATACCATGGCAACGATTCTATTATGCTTTTAGCTTTTCTAGGTCACATGAGTAGGCTGATGCAATGCCGACAAGGTTATCTTGGTAGCATAAGGTGACTAGTGCCCAATTTAAAGTTCATTTCCAGTTTTGGTCAAATTTGTCTATGCGCAAGTCCATTGGATATGCATGCATACTCATGTATATATATATATATATAATAAAATAATAATATTATTTTATTTAAAATTTTGGCTATACATTTCTGACATATTTATAAGACAATTGTTTTTAAGGTGAATACACATATATAACCAATCTAGATTATGACAACAACAATACATATAAGAATCTCGCGTAACTAAAAATATAATAATGTATAATATATATAATGAAAAATTAATCAGAAATTATATGCCATAATACAATGAATAGTATACCTAAGAACCAATGCCTTGTGGCACACCTTTTAATGATGAACTCTCTCCTCTTATAAGCTTTTCGATTCGGCAGACTACTAATCCTTAAACCATTGACCTTTGACTATCAGATAGTAATTGTTCTTGAATTGATTTGAGCTTGATATGATTGGGCTCCTAGTGATTGAACTCGGCTAGTAATAGAAGATATGAATAGTAGCCAAAAGTTATTTGTGATTAGGGTTAGAGGTGTTTAAATTGTGGATGGAGAAAGAATAGTGGATCTCATCTCATACCAGTTCTCTCTCAATCCGAGCCATCCAAAACCCCACAATCCTAACCTATTTGAGCCGCCCTCTTTTGTTCCTATTTCAACCGAAAATAATCACCCTCTATCATGGCAAGGATCCCATTTAAGCCCGTAGAAAATGTTATTTAATTAAATCTAAATTAATCGCTTATCGATATTGTATATCGATTGATAAGTTTTAACTATTATAAATATATTTAATAATATTTATTCCTCAAATCATAATAAAAAATTTATAACTAATATTTCATAAATATTAATTAATTTAATTAATTTATAAAAATTATAAACTAATTAAATCATTTGGTTAAAAGAGAATTCATCATTTCGATTGTGAGACTCGTCGGGTGTAAATTTGATCAACGATTAACATCGAACTATTTGAATGTAAACGTTCACATGTCACTTAGTAGGCGGTTTGACATTTTGGCCAAATTTATCATCTACTTGGTTTTGGTAAACTCTAATTTTACTTTATTAAGATTTAATCGATTGGAACTTTTTATTTACACCAATTATCTTCGTTAAAACTGTATCACTTTAGAGTTATTGAATTTGGTAACGGTCAAAATTCCAATATCATCCACATTCAATTCTATATTCCAAACACTAAATCTGTGGTCCAATAATAACAATTATTATTAACCGAAATGCTCTGACCAGAGGATTTGACTTTGAGTTAACTTTGAGTTGACTTGAGTTGACTATGATACTAACCCGTATAACTAAGGAGATGAATTCGCTCTTGAACAGTGCTTCACTTCTAATACTTCCACTCGACTCAACTATTGTCATTCGATGGACACCATACCATGATTCGACTATAATCAAAGTGAAGCTTTCATATTGAAGATCCATAGTATTCTCAAGTCAAGAGAACGGTGTAGCTCAGTCACACCGATATTTTCTGTTTGACCTTAGTGTATTAACCAACAGAAAACTATCGAGTGAGTCATTCCATAGTTATCCCATAACTATCGGTATGTAACCCCTAGGTCCCCAAATAGTCATTAGTAATACATTGCCAACATTTAGAGAGTGTTACATACTCTAGTCTCAATGGATGTATTGATATCCAGTCTCGATACATCTTGACTAGCAATATTTAAAATGGTATATTTATTTTCATCGTGATAAATTACTCACGGTTACAACACTTTATAACTATTATCACAAAATATACCATTTATGGATTTTCTATTAAATAAACTTTTTAATAAAATTAATTAATTAATATAACACATTATATCAATTATATAATAGAAAGAAAACACCTTCTATTTAGAACAAGATTGATTATCGAGTTGGATATATGTAACAAATTACATAATTGCCATACCCCTAACTCAATTAGTAAAAACATATGCTATATAATGTTATAATAATCTACATTGATAAATTTATGCATTTAAAATGATTGATAAAACACTTATCAATTAAGATATACAAATTAGCTGAATTGAAAATTGAAAAATAGAAATATAAAATATACTTACTAATAAATGCTTAGTGCATGTTAATATTTTAACACCCATAGAAGCACGTGATTTTACAACTACTAAATACGTTCGTAATTTGGTCACTTGAATGTTTATTTGGTCGAGACCATATATTGCATTCTATGAGTCCCAAACTCAAATGCAATGTGATACTATAAATATTTGCTCTATATACAATCACATATAAATTTTATATGGTGAACGGTCACCATATATTGCATTCTATGAGTCCCAAACTCAAATGCAATGTGATACTATAAATATTTGCTCTATATACAATCACATATAAATTTTATATGGTGAACGGTCACAGTTTCCAATGTACAATATTTCGAAGAAATTAGTTCATCCGGAATAAGTAAATAAACCATAGTGCAAGATCAAGTATTCAATTTGATTGATTACAATAAAATATCATATTGTGTTAAATGAAACACAATAGCAAAACTTCAATATAAATCTGAGAACTTGATCGTTGAAATATTAATTTGATCAGTTTACGTACTGTGCATCATATTTTATGTCCTTAAATGTTAAAGATAATCAAATGCACTTTTGTAAAGAGTTCGTTATGATATCGTAGAAAGGGTATTCTTTTAAATGGTTTGACTATTTAGAAAGAAAAATGAACATACAAGAGTAGATGTGTTTTAAGGTACAGTTGGGATGAAGAGAGTGAATAGTCACTTCTGCTTCATAAGGAAATTTCGAAAACGAGAATTGTAATAATAATAATTGGTACTTAACCTTAGATTGAGAAATACGATTTCTATTCCAAAATGTATTTCATAGAGAAAATTATTTTCTATAGGAATTATTTCTCCGAGTTTAAGATATTTGATCAAAGAACTCTTAGTTGTAAACTAGTTATAGTATATGAAATAAATAGTCCATATTAAGTGGATGATGGACTTTTGTATTTAGTATGCTATTATAGTAATTGCAGAAATAGTAGGAGCATGCCATATAACACTTATGGAGTACATCAAGTTATGAAAATTGTTTACGTAAAACATACTGAACACTATTTTTGAAATAATGACTATTTTTTAATGTCGACTGAAATATAGACGTAGTTATATTTTAAGGTGAATATTATGAATATTTGTTATGAAACAAAACTATAATGTGGTATTTTTTTCACAATAAAAGTGATGCAATTGAAAATACCGAATTATCTAAAATTATTTACAATTATTTTGGTATTATAGACTAAGTCGTAGTTTTGAGAAATAATTTTAATATATGATTATGAATCATGCGGCAGGAGTACATCTCAAACAATTAAAGGACTATACACTCATTTAGTGGGAGCATCATAAGGGTGGATGAACTCTTCGGATTAATACATATAGATGTATGCAATTGTAAGTCTATCAACACCAAAATTGTTCCATGTACTTCATCATATTCACCAATGATTTATCACAGACATGGACATATGTATTTGATATGCATGTATAGGTTTATGGTAAGCTCATAGAGTCTACAATGGAAGTAAATAATGTAAAATGAGAGAGAAATGATTCGATTTGTGACAATCCACATTTCAGAAGGTTTAAATTGACAATAATCCACGCATGTCCAACTTAAACAATCTGGAACATAGACAATCAATGGGGTTTATTAAGAAAAATAAGAAAAGAAGAAGAAAACAAACACAGAACCTCGCAGCGGAATGACAAAATATAATGATCAAATAAATAGTTCATGAAGCTGTTTATATTATACATTTGATTATAATTTATACAACATTTATCAAAGTTATATATATAACAGGGATAAATAAATAATGCAGCAGACTGTAGTGACCCAACCTTCTACGCCTAGAAAGTCGTGTCATCTTTAAGAAAGAAATGGATAGAAAAGAGAAAAGATAAAGAAGAAAGAAGAAACAACATCAGAATATCAACAGCGGAACAAATAAATTATATTAATCACATAAATATTACATAATATACAACATCAATCAGAGTTACACAGATAATACATCACATACTAGACAGTTATAAACACCTGTCTAGTTAATACAACTCGATACAACTCAAGTACAATACAGAGATACCAACACAGCGAAAAACTATATCTATACGCTGAAGCCTCCTGCTCCATTGCTCCTCCACAATTCGTCAAAGCTAACCTGAATCACTTGGCTACTCGTAAAAATTTGAGTACCCGAGAGTTTAAGAAAACAGAAATAAACTCCGGGTTAGACATGGGTCTGGTGTGAGTAACAGGTTAAAGTTGCTTAATTTTGAAAATCCTTTGAAAACAAAAGGTATCACGTAAGACTCCCCACACGTAAACTTGGTTAAGTTTTACCTTACGCTAACCAAACATTTGATAGGAAATCCAGTGATATTATAATAGGGTCTAGGGTTTTCAAGTAAAATACAGAAATAGCTGGAATGCTTACATCTCATGTTCCAACATAGTTGGGCACAACTAACACGTACGACACTTATTGGAGATTGGGTTCCATACAATGGCAGGGCTACTGGGGTACCGCCCGTCACAGTACCTGGCCTAGATCAGCGTACCGAGGACCCACCCTAAGTCCCCTGCAATACAAAGCCGGAACCATCCCTTACTGGACAGCCCCAAACAAGACAACCCCGCAGTCGGTGCGCAATTCCAACTGCCCACTAAGCCGAATAAAAAGGGACCTCTAGACAGGGATATATCTCGCTCTTAGTGGGTGCTACCCATGAAGCCTTGCTGCACCTCCCCTGTTTTAGCCATTCCCGGTTGATGAGGCTTGAGGCTATGATTTACCTTATCAGAACACATCACTTAGAATGCTCATCGTCCACCTGACGATGTTCTGAAAGCATTCAATCCATACAAGTTCATTCCAGGTTCGAACGAAACCGAAGGCATTATCTTGTTACACTCACTTTGGAATCACCCTTAGAGTTAACGAAAATAACCCTTGCACTTTGAATCTTCATCTTCACTTGAGATTCACGACCTATCGTTAATTTGGATCGATGTGGTTTTCGGACCCCCAAATATGGAAAGATCCGATCCCGGTCTCATCGAAATCCAAAACGCCATCTTTTAGGTCCAAGTTGTTTTAATGTTTAAAACAATTTCAATTTATTATCTATATCAACACAGATAGATAATTCACAATATCACAGATAGATAATTCACATATCAGCATAAATAGATAATCTATATTATCATCATACTTCAACCGAAGCATCCATATCACACAACATTATTTATCTCATATCTGAGATTTCAATCCATTCAAGGAAATCCATATCATCCATCATATATAAACAAGGATTAATAATCACACCATTTATAATTAATTTAAAATGAATTAAATTAATTACCTTATCTTTAACTAATTTAAAGTAAATTAATTTAATTACTTCATCATTATTAAACTTGCTTATATTACTATTAATTAATTATCAATAAATTAATTAAACATCATCCAATTATTCATTTAAATTAATCATCCTTGATTAATTATCTTTAATTACATTTAAGTAATTATCCTTTAATTATTTTCACAAATTAATTATCTTTAACCAAATATAGAAATTAACCTTTACATTACTTCATTTATTAATTAACCAAAATTAATTACATTACTTAATTAATTACATTAATAAATCCCTTCATTTATTAATTATTTCCAAATAAATCCATTCTAAATTTCAGCATTAATTATAATAATTAATGATCTCTAATTACATTTTCTATTTAATTTAATTACATTAAGTAATTAATCTTTAATTAAACCACATTTATTAATCACTCTTGATTAATCACATCTAGTAATTAACTACCCTTAATTACTTCATTAAATAAATTAATTACTCCTTGATTAATTATCTTAATTAACCCTTGATTAATTTTAAGTAATTATACTCAAATTACTTCCGTTAACAAAACATCATCCAATTAATTACATCCAGTAATTATTCATCAATTACTTTTCTAAGTAATTATACCTCCAAATCATCAAGTGATTAATCCAAATTAATTAAACTAAATTAATTAACTCAAATTAATCAAATTACTCAATTAATTATAATGAGTAATTAATTCCTTAATTACTTCCCATTAAGTAATTGCACTTAAACAATTACAATGATTATTATTTAATTAGTTTATCTAATCAATTATTAAAAATCAATTACATTAATTAATTATAAAATAATCTAGTTAATGACCTTCATTAACATTTATTTAATTACTTTTCTAAAATAATTAAATTACATTAATCATTATTAATTATAAGTTCAATTAACCATTCATTCATTAATTAAAGTCGAATCTATGATTCCTAATTACATATTAATTACTTAATTCATTATTTAACTTTAATTAATACAATTAAACTTATAATTACTTCACAATAAACAAACTTAATTAATTATAAATTATCAAATAACTACTTTAATTATTTTAATGGTTAATGAATTTAACTCCTTAATCTTTATTTACTTAGAGTAAATTCATTTTCCATTATTGATTAAATTTTCACTTTCAATATGTTTGAAAACATTTATTTCACTTTATAAAACTAACTTTTAAAAAAACCTTTAAATTACAAATTAAAGCAATTCTTTTGTTATGAAGGGATTTTTAATCAAATTCCTTTAAGTCCAAAATATTTAAACTTATTTAAAGTATTTAAATTTATAAACTTTCTTCACTTCAAAAAAATCTGGAATTTAAACATTTCTTTAGACTCAGTTTAACTTTAATTTCAATTTAAAACCAACATTTTAAAAACTGTTAAACTGGGTACAGGTTAAAAACTTTGAAACAAAAACTACCCGAGCCTCCTTGGTTTACTTCGAGTAAAACATCACAAGGCTTCGAGCAAAACAAGAATCAACTCGAGTAAATCCCGAGTACTCTTCCTATCCAAACCCAAAAATCAATAGGATAACATGATGCACGGTGCACGTGCACACCGTTGATGATCGACTCCGGTCATCATCGCGTCACCGAGCAAGTCGACCACGCCGCAAATCCCAACTCCAGATCGTCAACACCCCTTCCTCTCTTTGCAAATGAAAAAGAGCTCGATAACGAAACCTGGAACGCAAACAACAACCCAACTCCTAAAACTTGGAAGTTCGCCTTTCTCCAAATTCCGACCACCTGAGGACCACCACCGGCCATAGCCTCGTCTACCTCCCCTCTACCAAACCCCAAAAGCACGCGACACTCGATCGAAAGGTGACGTTGTATGAAATAAAAAGCCACAGCACCCCAAAACTAGGTTTATGGAAAAGAAAACGTCGCCGCCACCACCACCGTTGTTTGACCACCACTCCACCATTTTTCTGAGCTTCCCCGATCGCTCCTCCACCTCCAGACTAAAACTCGACATCTCCAGTCGACTAGATCACCCACGGCAACCCAAAAAGCCCAAAACAGTCGAACCCAGACTGCTCTTCACTCCCTCCTCTAAAAATTATGATTTTTGTTTTGAAAATCATGTTTAAGTATATAGATTCACTTTACATACCTGAATTCTTAAATTAAGAAATTTGTTTTAAACTTATTTAAAGTTGTACTTAGCTTTCTTGATTTCCAGAGACAATTAAATATTTTCTTAACTCAAGTATAAATTTTAAACTATCATTTGTGATGAAAGAAACCAGTTTTATTTGAAACTCAAGTTTATACAGAGACTAAATCAAGAGGTTTTGAATTTAAATCAAAACATGAACATTGGAAGCTATAAACAGAGAGGATTCTGATGAAACATCATGCATACCCAAACATCAGTATATACAAAGCAGATTTCACTTATATCTACACATAATACCTAACCATTTCAGATAACTATCATGCAACCAATATTATCCAGATATTCAAGCTTTTTAAAAGAATGTTACTCACCTGAATTTGTGAAAGAACAGAGCATCTATATTTTGGAAAAAGCTTTTGATACTTTAAAGCTTGAGTTGCTTGTTGTTTAAAAACTTGCTTTAGTTTGAAAAGATGTAGGCATTTGAAAATCTCAGGTTTGCATGGAAGCTTGATATACCAGGTTGAAGATGAATGCAGCAGATTTTTGAAAGAATGCAGGCAGGCCTTTGAAAATGAGTTTACAGATCTTGTTTCTGGTTTGTATTGAGCTAGATTGTTGTTTAAACTGAAGTTTTGTTTGAGTTTTAAAATGGAGTATGCCTCATATTTTACTCGAGACTGATATGAAGGTTGATATGTGAAAGAAGCTTACAGGTTGATGTTTATAACAAGTTACAGGGTACACTATATTTTATACAAAACAGTGTATAAGTTTGTACAATTATCAGAGATAGTTTTCTTAGCTTGGTGGCTGAGATTGTAAGTTTATGTACAGGAAATAATATTGCACTAGCTAGCATTAAATGCCATTGTCCTTAATATGTTTATTTCTTTACCAGCCTACATATCTAATTTGATTTGTTTGTTCTCAAGTCTGCATACCTATTATACTTGAACTATTTGTTTACATACTTATCCTATGCAAGCATACATGCTTACTTTTCTAACATGTTTATTTGACTACGCAGATTTTATTTGGAGGCTGGCAAATCTTTCTTATGTATTTTATTTCCTTGTTCTATATTTTTGAAATGTAATTAAATGTTATTTCTTTTGTTCACTTGCCTATGCAGTTTCCTGGTTTGATAATGGAATGTAAATGAGTGTTATTCTAACATGTTGTTTAAATATTTATAGTTTATTTGTTTTATAATTTACAAAACTATAAAATTTAACTTATGTATATTTGTTTTATTTCTATGTCTAACTTATCACTTAAAATCTTGTATTCCTATTTGTACATTTTTATTTATTAATATTATTTAAAATAAATTACACATTTATCAATTTGAAATGAATAAATAAATAAAAGAAATTATCTTTTTATTATAAACTACTTATTTTATAATATAAACTAAAGTATCATTTGACAAAATTGTATTAAAACTTAAATATATTTTTAAACCATATTTTTAACAAGCTATACTTAAAAAGAAACTAAAACAAATCTTTTTTTTTGTTAATAAATTTAAATCTAAACTAAAGCTAGAATAAGTTTTAAACTATTTAAACACTTATCTTAAGTATTCAACCCATATTTTTGTTTATTAAATAGCTTTGAAAAGTTTAATATTAAATAAATCCTAATTTCCAAATCACTAAAATGTATATTAGAAATTTGAAAACATAATTTATTAGTTAAATTTAAAACAAAGCTTTCCTATCTACAATATATACAAATATATATACATTATAAATAGAAAACAATTTATTACTTTTAAAAGATAAAATTCACCAATTAGATATTTATTAAAAGAAAAGTATCAATTCAAATCTTATAAATCAAAGGTATATCAAATCAATTTAATATTTAATATAAATTATTAAATTTATATTGCTCAAAATTCCGGCTTGTCACATTCCTCCCCCCTTATAGAATTTCGTCCCCGAAATTTAAAAGCAAAGGTAATTTAATAATCTATTTAAGATTTTAATTTTTAAAACACAAGCATATATCAATCATATGCTAACAACCATAATAACTAAATTATCTAATCAAACAAATCTAACCATCCAGACAAAATTCTGGATAGAGCTTCTCCTAGAGTTTTCCAAGTATAATACCGGAATACTCAATCTATAGAATCCAAACAGTCTATACCACTAAGCTATAGAGCTCCTACTCATCTAGACCTACAAAACTAAACAGATATCAGAATACGGATGAGTCTAACTCACAACCAAAACTCCATGGACAGCTGGTTCCAAAACCAGAAATGGATATACACGTACTCCCTCAGAGATACGTGGAACACAACGAATCCCAGCTATCCAAACTGGCAATTCACTCCAGAAGACCAAACACTTAACCTCTCCAGAACACAGAGAAAATCCAGAACACCTCGGGGCTAATTTCCCAGACTTATCAAATTATAGAGCTCCTTTGAATTAGAGAAAATTCCTCCAAAATCAAATCTCCGACTTTGAAATCCAAATTCCTCCGTCTCTTATCCACCAAACTCTTCGGACGATCCAGAGCTGCCTTCATCCCTACTGATCAGCTAAATCTCCACTGATGCCTTTCAGAACAATCTGAATCCAAAAACAATCCAGTAGAATGATCTTCTCAAGATCTACCAAGATCAAGAACACAACCCTTACTATCATCCGTAGAAAACAACTTCTCTTTTTCGGAAAAGAAAAGCAGATGCACTCCCAACTGCTTCCGCTGCACAACTCTGATCTGGGTAGATGAAAATGCTGATGACGAACACAAGCAAAGACTGGACAACACATTCTAAAAATATGGTTCAACAGATCCAAAAATAAAACTCAGAAGTTCCTCCAAAACCTGAGCTGCTTCACTAAAATATTCCTCCAAAAACCATCCTATCACTAAGCTGAACCATCGGTACCACTTCTGGAATCCAGTTGATACCAAACTCAATCTCCGAATGTTGACAAAATTCTCTGACTTCCTGAAGTCATCTAGAAAAAAAAATCTCTGAAACACAAGAGAACGCTCAAACTATCGCAAGTCACTTTTGCGATTAATCCAGCCTAAATCCCAAGAAAAATTGTTCTCTCTTTACCAAACAGAACAGCTTACGCTTAACTAGCCAATCCAATGAAGGAACGGAACCACTCTGCTGCTTCTGAATTCCACTGCTAAGCTAGAAAGCTTCCTTGCCAATACACAGAACACTCCGAGCTGCACTGTTGACACCAATGCCAAGGAATTCCTAATCCAAAGCTCTTCGAGAAACTCGGACCTCAAACCAAACAGAAACATCCTACTAAACACAGCCACAACACCGAAGCAGACACACTTCCTTAACTTGTTCCAAAGAAAACATCTTCGGAGACATCCATAGTCACTGTGTCTCATCACACAGCTACTACATCTTGAGGGATCAAGATATCATGACTCGCTTCTGTCCAACCGACAGATCCAAACTCCACTCATCCAAACCTGCACTTCAAAAATGATCTCCAAATCTTAACATATTTCCTTCAGAGACTTGGTGAAATCCTTACACCGCAAATTCACTCGAGACGGTATTAGGTCTACAGTCTCGTCAGATACACTTCCAACCTCAACAAATTCCAACCACTGGTAGTCGTGTTACACACACCACTACCCCATCTACCCTTATAACTTATATTGGAAAACCCGAACCGGTAACCCAACAAATAGGTAGAATATATATATATATATATATATATATATATATCAAAAATACAAATACAATCTCTCAAGAAAGATACCATTCCAGAGTCTAGGTATTCACTCAACCTAGCACTCTGATACCAACTGTAGCGACCCAACCTTCTACGTCCAGAAAGTCATGTCATCTTTAAGAAAGAAAGGGATAGAAAAGAGAAAAGATAAAGAAGAAAGAAGAAACAACATCAGAATCTCAACAGCGGAACGAATAAATTATATTAATCACATAAATATTACATAATATACAACATCAATCAGAGTTACATAGATAATACATCACATACTAGATAGTTATAAACACCTGTCTAGTTAATACAACTTGATACAACTCAAGTACAATACAGAGATACCAACACAGCGGAAAACTATATCTATACGCTGAAGCCTCCTGCTCCATTGCTCCTCCACAATTCGTCAAAGCTAACCTGAATCCCTTGGCTACTCGTAAAAATTTGAGTACCCGAGAGTTTAAGAAAACAGAAATAAACTCCGGGTCAGACATGGGTCTGGTGTGAGTAACAGGTTAAAGTTGCTTAATTTTGAAAATCCTTTGAAAACAAAAGGTATCACGTAAGACTCCCCACACATAAACATGGGTAAGTTTTTACCTTACGCTAACCAAACATTTGATAGGAAATCCAGTGATATTATAATAGGGTCTAGGGTTTTCAAGTAAAATACAGAAATAGCTGGAATGCTTACATCTTACGTTCCAACATAGTTGGGCACAACTAACACGTACAGCACTTATTGGAGATTGGATTCCATACAATGGCAGGGCTACTTGGGTACCGCCCATCACAGTACCTGGCCTAGATCAGCGTTCCGAGGACCCACCCTAAGTCCCCTGCAACACAAAGCCGGAACCATCCCTTACTGGACAGCCCCAAATAAGACAACGCCGCAGTCGTTGCGCAATTCCAACTATTTACTAAGCCGAATAAAAAGGGACCTCTAGACAGGGATATATCTCGCTCTCAGTGGGTGCTACCCACGAAGCCTTGCTGCACCTCCCATGTTTTAGCCATTCCCGGTTGATGAGGCTTGAGGCTACGATTTACCTTATCAGAACATATCACTTAGAATGCTCATCGTCCACCTGACGATGTTCTGAAAGCATTCAATCCATACAAGTTCTTTCCAGGTTCGAACGAAAACGAAGGCATTATCTCATTACACTCACTTTGGAATCACCCTCAGAGTTAACGACAATAACCCTTGCACTTTGAATCTTCATCTTCACTTGAGATTCACGACCTATCGTTAATTTGGATCGATGTGGTTTTCGGACCCCCAAATATGGAAAGATCCGATCCCGGTCTCATCGAAATCCAAAACGCCATCTTTTAGGTCCAAGTTGTTTTAATGTTTAAAACAATTTCAATTTATTATCTATATCAACACAGATAGATAATTCACAATATCACAGATAGATAATTCACATATCAGCATAAATAGATAATCTATATTATCATCACACTTCAACCGAAGCATCCATATCACACAACATTATTTATCTCATATCTGAGATTTCAAACCATTCAAGGAAATCCATATCATCCATCATATATAAACAAGGATTAATAATCACACCATTTATAATTAATTTAAAATGAATTAAATTAATTACCATATCTTTAATTAATTTAAAGTAAATTAAATTAATTACTTCATCATTATTAAACTTGCTTATATTACTATTAATTAATTTTCAATCAATTAATTAATCATCATCCAATTATTCATTTAAATTAATCATCCTTGATTAATTATCTTTAATTACATTTAAGTAATTATCCTTTAATTATTTTCACAAATTAATTATCTTTAACCAAATATAGAAATTAACCTTTACATTACTTCATTTATTAATGAACCAAAATTAATTACATTACTTAATTAATTACATTAATAAATCCCTTCATTTATTAATTATTTCCAAATAAATCCATTCTAAATTTTAGCATTAATTATAATAATTAATGATCTCTAATTACATTTTCTATTTAATTTAATTACATTAAGTAATTAATCTTTAATTAAACCACATTTATTAATCACTCTTGATTAATCACATCTAGTAATTAACTACCCTTAATTACTTCATTAAATAAATTAATTACTCCTCAATTAATTATCTTAATTAATCCCTTGATTAAGTTCAAGTAATTATACTCAAATTACTTCCGTTAACAAAACACCATCCAATTAATTACATCCAGTAATTATTCATCAATTACTTTTCTAAGTAATTATACCTCCAAATCATCAAGTGATTAATCCAAATTAATTAAACTAAATTAATTAACTCAAATTAATCAAATTAATTAATTCCTTAATTACTTCCCATTAAGTAATTACACTTAAACAATTACAATGATTATTATTAAATTAGTTTATCTAATCAATTATTAAAAATCAATTACATTAATTAATTATAAAATATTCTAGTTAATGACCTTCATTAACATTTATTTAATTACTTTTCTAAAATAATTAACTTACATTAATCATTATTAATTATAAGTTCAATTAACCATTCATTAATTAATTAAAGTCTAATCTATGATTCCTAAGTACATATTAATTACTTAATTCATTATTTAACTTTAATTAATACATTTAAACTTATAATTACTTCACAATAAACAAACTTAATTAATTACAAATTATCAATTATCTACTTTAATTATTTTAATGGTTAATGAATTTAAATCCTTAATCTTTATTTACTTAGAGTAAATTCATTTTCCATTATTGATTAAATTTTCACTTTCAATATGTTTGAAAACATTTATTTCACTTTATAAAACTAACTTTTAAAAAAACCTTTAAATTACAAATTAAAGCAATTCATTTGTTATGAAGGGATTTTAAATCAAATTCCCTTAAGTTCAAAATATTTAAACTTATTTAAAGTATTTATTTTTTGGCAAGGCCGACGGGGTTAGATGGACCCCGACCATTTTATTGCGACACCATAGAGCGACTTACAAACACGGAAGAAAAACAGAGGGGAACAAAGTGCCACAATCACAGCGAGAGACAAACACAGCAAAAGAAACAAAAACAAAAACAACACAACGCAGCGGGGACTCAGGAAGAGAAACACTGAAGAATTCCTGGATCAAAGGAGAACCGGAGCAAACTCAAGTCTCGTTTAATTTGCTGCAAGATCCATTTCTTTAGGAAAGAACTTGACTTCGAGTTGACATGATCAAAGACATTGATATTACGCTCAGTCCAAACTGTCATGATAAAACTTTTTAATACAGTAGTAGTTAGCTTCTTCATCACTTGATTACACCCCGTGCTAGCGTAGATATGGTTCCATTCATCCAAATTGTGATTAGCAGCACTACCAATACCTAACTTTGTCTTAACATCATTCCATATCACCTTAATAACCGGGCAGTCAAAGAACAAGTGCTCAACTGTTTCAGGGTGGACAGAACAGAAAGTGCAGTAGATACTAACATTCATACCCATGGCTACGAGTTTTGCTCTAGTTAGAATGGCACGATGGAGAACTTTCCACAGCAACAAGTTCTCACGCATGCTACTGTCCCTGTTCCAAGTACGTTTCCACCACTTCCAGTCAGGATACATATTAGTCTTCATCAGGAACTCATAAGCTGCCCGAATCGTGAATTTACCTTTATCATTTCCCCACACAAGTTGATCAGAGGTCCTGGTAATAGGAACAAAATGTTTAATCCTGTTCCAGATATTTTGAATTCTCGTATTCGAGGAGAATAATCTAAAACTAGAGTTAACTTGAAGAACATCCTTGACATAAGCCGAAGGATGAATACCAGATTGTATCATCTCACTGTGAGTTAATTGCCTCCTAAGGATCATGCCTGCCTCAAGCCACGGGTCATCCCAGAATTTAGTGTTATATTCAGGGTTGGTGTTCATACTAATGATAGGAAGGAATTTTTCTTTGAGCTTAAAGATACACTGCCAGGACCAGCTGAGATTCGAGGGCTTAGACATGTTCCAAATACTCCTTCCCTTGATTAAATTACTGTGCGACCAGGATGCCCATAGACTGGTAGGGCAGTTGAAGAGGGTGTCAATATGCTTAGTGAAAGCAGCTTGATTCCATTGAGCGATGTTGAGTAATCCAAGCCCACCTTTGCTCAATGGACATTCAACACTGTTGAAATTTAACGGAGCAAGATATCTGCCTGAGGTTTTACCCAGCCAGAGAAATCTCATAAAAGCACTACGAATCATTTTAACAAGTTTAAGAGGAAGAACATAGGACCTTGCCCAGTACACTTGCATTGCAAAGAGTACTGATTTAATTAAAGTGAGCCTTCCAGCTTGACTAAGCTTCCTAGCAGTCCAGCAATCCAGTCTTGCAGTAATTTTCTGAAACAAAGGAAGGCATTGTATGGTAGTAATTCTAGAAGAAGCCAGGGGTAGCCCTAAGTAGGATATAGAGTTGTTGTTAGGGGAGAGGCCAGTGAGAAGAGCAATTTCGGCCATCTGATTTATGCTAACCCCAACAATTTTAATATCAGATTTCAGAAAGTTAACTTTCAAACCAGTCATGACATAAAACTGATCCAGGGTATGCATTATGTTCTTTATAGTGTCAATGTCAGGGGAACAAAATATAACTAAATCATCAGCGAACATCAGAGAGGATATTTTGGGATCTTTACAAGCATGGTGAAGTTTAAAACCACCTTGACTTATAAGCCTGTTTATCATACCAGTTAGAAGTTCCATCACTATAATGAAAATATAAGCAGAGATTGGGTCCCCTTGCCGTATACCTTGCTTACCACCAAAAAAGCCAGTATTAGTACCATTAACGATGACAGAATAGCTCGTAGTAGAGATACATTCGTAGATCCACGAGATAAAATGCGGAGGAAAGTTCATGTAACCCATGATTCTGACGATACTGTCCCACTGAATCATATCAAAAGCCTTCATTATATCAAGTTTCAGCATAGCCTTAGGAGGAGATTGCTTTCTGTTGTACCCTTTGAGTAGTTCGTGAGAAAGCAAGATGTGGTCTAGGATATTTCTACCCGGTAAGTAGGCAGCTTGGTTATAGGATATGATGGAGGGAAGCACTTCCCTTAGCCTAGTTGCAATAATTTTGGAGATGCATTTGTATATGGTATTGCAACATGAAATAGGACGGAATTCTTTAACGTTATGAGCATTGTTAATCTTCGGAATCAGTGCAATATTAGTATAATTATAAGATCTAAATATTTTGGCTTTTTTGAAGAACAGTTTGATAGCATTACAAACATCAGCTTTGACAAATTCCCAGCAAACAGTGTAGAATTTAGCGTTTAGGCCATCTGGACCACCACACGAGTTAACATTGAGAGAGAACATTGCTCTTTCAATCTCTTCTTGTGTAACAACTTTGCATAAGGCTTCATGATCAGCAGCAGGTAACTTGGGAAGAATATCATGAGGAATATCATCAATACTGGGGATGAAGTTGGCATCATTGCCATAAAGGGACGAGAGATACTGAACAAAGGCAGCTTTCACCTCCTCATCAGACGTTTTGAGGACACCATTAGTGTCGTGGATAGTCACAATATTATCACGTCGCTGCTTATTCCTGAGACTAGCAAGGAAATATGCACTGTTCCTATCGCCTTCATCTCTCCATTTAATTCTGGATTTTTGGCGAATCATATCACTCTCCTTAGCCAGAGCTTCGTAGTACTTCTGGGACAGAATACACTCAGTAGTGGCAAGACCAACATCAGCAGTGTTTTGCATCATAGCAGTTTGAACATTGACAAGATCAGCCTCCAGGGTAGTGCTTAATTTATCACCTTTACCAAATCTATTAAAAGACCAGTCCTTCAAGTCCCTTTTCATATCCTTGATTTTCTCCTGCAAAATATATAAATGATTACCATACTTAGTTTTATTCCAAGAGGCTATAGCAATAGTTTTAAAATCAGGTTCAAGCACCCAGGAGTTAAAAAATTTAAAATTTGATTTGCCTCTCATGCCAGCTTCACACAAATGTAAAATTTGAGGAGAATGGTCAGAAAGGAGAGGAGGAGCAAGATTGGAGTAGAGATATGGCCATTTGTCAAGAGCAGGTTGATTTGAGAAGGTGTGATCAATTCTAGAGAATGTTCTACTGCCGAGTCTCCTTTTATTGTTCCATGAGAATGGCATACCAACAGTTTTAATGGGAACAAGTTCAGCTTGGTGAATAGTGTCAGCAAGAGGTTGAATTTCATTACTAGAGAGGGGGTTGCCACCAACTCGGTCAGAGTAGTTGAGACAACAATTGAAATCACCTGAGATCAGCCAAGGGTGGGAGGACTGTCTCAGAGCAGGAATAAGAGAATGCATAGAAGAACGAGCAACAGCAGAGTTGAAAGCATATACAAAGGTGATATAGAAGTTAGAATTATCAGATGGGACATGAGCAAGGCAGTGAATAAGCTGGGGGGTAGAGTGGATGGATGTTAGCTGGATGTGAAGGGGATTGAATAAGATCAAAATTCTACCGTACGGAGCCTCATTGAGATTATGGATGAGGCTCCAGTCAGATTTGACATAATTAGCAGCTTTGATAGTCAAAGCGTGATTTAATTTGGTTTCAAGAATAGCTAGGATCGATAATTGGAACTTGCTGATAAGTTGACGACATTGGTCAAGTTTGATAACGTGGTGACCTCCACGTATGTTCCATGCTCCAATATTCGTGATCATTGGAGAGACTTACCGTTGAGCATTTCAAGCTTCATTCTCCTAGTCACTGCTTGAGAAATCAAGTAGCTAGGAGTTTTATCATTTTGGGATTTGTTAATACTGTTCACATTAGATGCAATACTGGAAGACAGATCTGTAGAAAGAGGAGTTGTGGAAATAGGAGAGCTCTGGTGGGGGGGTGGGGATTTGTAGGCTAGAGGAGGTAAGATGTTGGAATAAGGATTTTCAAGAGGTTGGATTGTGTTTGCGCAGATAACTGAGTTGGTATCAGTTGTGCATGTTTGTGCATGGTCAAGAAGACTATCAGTTGTTGGCATCAGATTACCCAGTTTGTTCTCATCACCTCTGGAAACGTTTTTCTTCTTTTTGCCTTTTTTGCCCCTCTTACCACTTGAGTTAAGCAGCAAACTAATTTTATTACTCTCCATGATATTACTCTCTTCCTGAAGATTGAAGTTAGCATTATGAGGTACAGCATCTTGTTCCTTTCCTTGCATATTTAGAGAGATGCCCGAAACAACTTCATTGACATCATTTGGAGGAGAAAGGCACTGTTCAGAATAAACCACCACTTGTTTTGTACACTGATTTGCCGCAATACAAATCGTCGCCTCACAATCTCCTACCACATTTTGGATATGTTGCTGCTGTTCAAGAGAGGAGTTTGCCTCATTCAAATTACGTAGTATATCAAATTTGTTGAAAACAGACAGATTATTTTCATTGCATTCTTCTTCATTTGTTAATACTTGCACTTCTCCTATGTTATTTTCCACAGTTACATTGGTAGCTTTACTCAGTTTAACTTCACTTTCTTTTAGAACCAAATGTGGCATAACTGCCATGCATGAATTATCTTTTTCCTGAATAATAGTTTCACCTACTTCTATATTGCCTCCCTCATCACTTTTTTCATCAACCACTTTGTTAACTTCAACAGTATTCATTAGACCTGTTTGTTCCAAACTTCCCTTCCTCGAAGTTGGACCGTGTTCCTTACCCCTAACACGTTGCCACTTTCTAATGACTTGCTGCCTGAGGGGTCCCACCCTTTGTCGAAACTGCTTGATCACTTTAGCTTCTACACTTTCCACTCCTCCTTGAACATTCGCATCCATTCCATTGCTTTTTGCACAGACATTCTTATCACATTCAGCCGTTGTGTGTCCAAAGATTTTACAATCGACACAAACATGTGGCCTCCAAAGATATTGAACTGTTATCTTCTGATGACCACCCTCAACCAATTTAACCATAAAATCATCTACTAACTCTTTATCTGGTCTGATTTCAATCAGGCATTTAGCATAACTCAACCTCTCCTGCCGCTCAGTCATTTCGTCCATACATAGCATTTTACCCAAGTGACTACAAAGCCAATTTATCCCTAGCGGCGACCAAGCATAAATAGGTAGATTGTACAAGTGAACCCATACTGGCACTGCAGTAACTGTACCAGAAACATTACTAACTCCAGCGTCATATGGCTTAATAATGAATAGTTTGTTATTCATGATTATGGGATCGCTCTGTAAGATTTTATCTCTGTCTTCCGCACAAGAGAATTTGAATAAGAATATGGTGCCATCAGATTTAACTGAAACAGAGCCTTTTAATCTCCATATATTTTTAAGCCTCTGAATTACAGCAGTGTAAGATAAAGGCCTATCGAGAAAGAAACCAACTACCGAGTCACTCCATAAAACATCACCTGCTTCTAGCACCTCTGGAGGAGGCACTAACACTTCATTCTCATACACAGGAAGCATGTGAACGGGGATGTACTTCCCAGCGTTTTTGGGTTTACGCTTGAAGAGAGAAGTCCATATCCGTTCACAGTGGACAGGAGGAGGAGGGACAAATAGAGATGGAGTAGACGAAGAGAGAGGAGGAGCAAGAGAAGGGGGAAGAGTATCAGGAGGAACATGAGAGGGAAGAAAAGGCACAGAGGCAGCATGGACAGAGGAGGAAGAAGGTACGGAGGCCGTAAGAATATCAGTTGGGACAAGAGGAGGAGGAGAGGAGAGAGGGCTAGGAGAGGTGGAAGATGGAGCAGAGTTTGGGAGGAGAGGTAGGACTGTGGAGGAGCATGGCAGTACGAGTGAGGTGACGGGAGGTAAGGTGGGAAGGACAGAAGAGCAGAAAGAATGGGAGAGGGGAAGGACATCCGTAGAAGCGGACATGAGAGGGACAAAAAAGTTTACTCTATTTTTTATTTAAAGTATTTAATTTATAAACTTTCATCACTTCAAAAAAAAATCTGGAATTTAAACATTTCTTTAGACTCAGTTTAGCTTTGATTTCAATTTAAAACCAACATTTTAAAAACTGTTAAACTGGGTACAGGTTAAAAACTTTGAAACAAAAACTACCCGAGCCTCCTTGGTTTACTTCGAGTAAAACATCACAAGGCTTCGAGCAAAACAAGAATCAACTTGAGTAAATCCCGAGTACTCTTCCTACCCAAACCCAAAACTCAACAGGATAACAAGATGCACGGTGCACATGCACACCGTTGATGATCGACTCCGGTCATCATCGCGTCGCCAGCAAGTCGACCACGCCGCAAATCCCAACTCCAGATCGTCAACACCCCTTCCTCTCTTTGCAAATGAAAAAGAGCTCGATAACGAAACCTGGAACGCAAACAACAACCCAACTCCTAAAACCTGGAAGTTTGCCTTTCTCCAAATTCCGACCACCTGAGGACCACCACCACCGGACACAGCCTCGTCTACCTCCCCTCTACCAAACCCCAAAAGCACGTGACACTCGATCGAACGGTGACGTCGTACGAAACCAAAAGCCATAGCACCCCAAAACTAGGTTTACGGAAAAGAAAACGTCGCCGCCACCACCACCGTTGTCTGACCACCACTCCACCATTTTTCCGAGCTTCCCCGATCACTCCTCCACCTCCAGACTAAAACTCGACATCTCCAGTCGACTAGATCACCCACGGCAACCCAAAAAGCCCAAAACAGTCGAACCCAGACTGCTCTTCACTCCCTCCTCTAAAAATTATGATTTTTGTTTTGAAAATCATGTTTAAGTATATAGATTCACTTTACATACCTGAATTCTTAAATTAAGATATTTGTTTTAAACTTATTTAAAGTTGTACTTAGCTTTCTTGATTTCCAGAGACAATTAAATATTTTCTTAACTCAAGTATAAATTTTAAACTATCATTTGTGATGAAAGAAACCAGTTTTATTTGAAACTCAAGTTTATACAGAGACTAAATCAAGAGGTTTTGAATTTAAATCAAAACATGAACATTGGAAGCTATAAACAGAGAGGATTCTGATGAAACATCATGCATACCCAAACATCAGTATATACAAAGAAGATTTCACTTATATCTACACATAATACATAACCATTTCAGATAACTATCATGCAACCAATATTATCCAGATATTCAAGCTTTTTAAAAGAATGTTACTCTCCTGAATTTGTGAAAGAACAGAGCATCTAGATTTTGGAAAAAGCTTTTGATACTTTAAAGCTTGAGCTGCTTGTTGTTTAAAAACTTGCTTTAGTTTGAAAAGATGTAGGCATTTGAAAATCTCAGGTTTGCATGGAAGCTTGATATACCAGGTTGAAGATGAATGCAGCAGATTTTTGAAAGAATGCAGGCAGGCCTTTGAAAATGAGTTTACAGATCTTGTTTCTGGTTTGTATTGAGCTAGATTGTTGTTTAAACTGAAGTTTTGTTTGAGTTTTAAAATGGAGTATGCCTCAGATTTTACTCGAGACTGATATGAAGGTTGATATGTGAAAGAAGCTTACAGGTTGATGTTTATAACAAGTTACAGGGTACACTATATTTTATACAAAACAGTGTATAAGTTTGTACAATTATCAGAGATAGTTTTCTTAGCTTGGTGGCTGAGATTGTAAGTTTATGTACCAGAAATAATATTGCACTAGCTAGCATTAAATGCCATTGTCCTTAATATGTTTATTTCTTTACCAGCCTACATATCTAATTTGATTTGTTTGTTCTCAAGTCTGCATGCCTATTATACTTGAACTATTTGTTTACATACTTATCCTATGCAAGCCTACATGCTTACTTTTCTAACATGTTTATTTGACTATGCAGATTTTATTTGGAGGCTGGAAAATCTTTCTTATGTATTTTATTTCCTTGTTCTATATTTTTGAAATGTAATTAAATGTTATTTCTTTTGTTCACTTGCCTATGCAGATTCCTGGTTTGATAATGGAATGTAAATGAGTGTTATTCTAACATGTTGTTTAAATATTTATAGTGTATTTGTTTTATAATTTACAAAACTATAAAATTTAACTTATGTATATTTGTTTTATTTCTATGTCTAACTTATCACTTAAAATCTTGTATTCCTATATGTGCATTTTTATTTATTAATATTATTTAAAATAAATTACACATTTATCAATTTGAAATGAATAAATAAATAAAAGAAATTATCTTTTTATTATAAACTACTTATTTTATAATATAAACTAAAGTATCATTTGCCAAAATTGTATTAAAACTTAAATATATTTTTAAACCATATTTTTAACAAGCTATACTTAAAAAGAAACTAAAACAAATCTTTTTTTTGTTAATAAATTTAAATCTAAACTAAAGCTAGAATAAGTTTTAAACTATTTAAACATTTATCTTAAGTATTCAACCCATATATTTGTTTATTAAATAGCTTTGAAAAGTTTAATATTAAATAAATCCTAATTTCCAAATCACTAAAATGTGTATTAGAAATTTGAAAACATAATTTATTAGTTAAATTTAAAACAAAGCTTTCCTATCTACAATATATACAAATATATATACATTATAAATAGAAAACAATTTATTACTTTTAAAAGATAAAATTCACCAATTAGATATTTATTAAAAGAAAAGTATCAATTCAAATCTTATAAATCAAAGGTATATCAAATCAATTTAATATTTAATATAAATTATTAAATTGATATTGCCCAAAATTCCGGGTTGTCACACAAACAACATGATGCAGGAATAATAATAGTAATAATATACCAAATCTTCGTCTTCGTTCTCCAGAAAATGATCTTCAATGCGCTGAAATACTCAGTGCTTACCCGAGCGTAATGAAAAGAAAAAACACTAGAGTCATGACTAAAATATCCTTATGTGAGTCAAATCGATATCACATAACATGAGTGTAATAGCGTCAGAGATGTTTGCGGGATTTTACATCTCCTATCCAGTGTATAACGTGCGTGCAATAACTAAAGAGATGTTACGGGATTTTCCATCTCTTAAGGATCCGTCAAAATATTTATATGTAGTAGAATATGCTACATATATAATGTCTAATCGATAAGAAAAATATTTTTCTAAGCGTTAAGGCTTTACATTAATCCCTCTTAATGCATTTTTAAGCATTGTTGTACAGTTTGCATATAACGCCCCAGTGACATGTCGGGGGATAGGGATGCGCCATGATACGACCGCCCACCACGTCCATCCATCCCATATCAAGTCAAAGGGAGGCTATCCCAAATCAAGGTGCACCAATTGAAACCAACAACAAGAGTAATAATATGGACCTAGTCCAAGGAAATCGAAGAACGGATGTCCGCTAGGGGTAATTAGCCCACTTGGCCCTGTCAAGCAATCCTGTTTTAGTCATTTCAAATTGGCACAAGTGTCGGAGTTTATCCATCATCGTTCTCTTTTTCCAAATCCAACCGCTTCGTTCTGGAGTCTCCTCCATGTACACAGTTGTTAAAGTGGTTCCAATATTGATAGAGAGTATGCCTATAAGAGGCCCCGGTCTCTTTAACAACCAAACGTCGTTTTACACACCGGTTGGTACTTTTACATTTCGAAAAAAATTCATACTTGATATCAAAATATCATATTCGCTTCAAAATCAATTTCATTTCGAAATCATCATATTTATTCAAAATATACTATTTCACTTCAAAATCATTTTCGTCTCAATATCTCGATTACGCTTCCAAAATTGTTTCGAATTTCCATTTCGGTTATAACTTCAATTTAACCCAATTCGTATTTAAATCCATGATTTAAATATAAACATTCCATTCTTTGACCAGTTTGAATTTCTCGTAAAATAGTTTGAAATTTTTTAAATAGTTTCAAAAAGTTAAATTAGTTTGATAGAAAATAGTTTAACAAAACAGTTACATATTAAAAAAGGTTTATATAGGAAATAGTTGGAAAATCAAAAAAAAATTGAATATTTAAAAAGATAGGTTTTAATCAGTTTACATTAAAATAATTTATTTGAAATAGTTTCAAAGTCAAACCGATCAAATTCCAAATTTTCCAATTCAAATAAATTCAATTCCCATTTCAATTTAATCGATTCCATTCCAATTTCAATTCGAATTAACTTCGATTCCAATTTCAATTCAAATCGATTTCAATTTCGATTTCAAATTAATTCGATTTCGATTACGATTCCAATTAACTTCAATTCAATTCCAATTTGAATTAATTTCAATTCAATTCTCAATTTCAACCATTTCGATTTATATAAATTTGAGTTTGATTTTAGAATATCGATTTAAATCATTTAAATCAAATTCAGCTTCAACGTTCAATTTATGGTTCAAATCTTCAAAATAATTCAACTTCAAGCCCAAATTTTGAAATATCCATGTAAATTGCTTTTACTTAGCAATGTTTCAAAGTTCGAATAAAAGGTCAATATTTTAAAACAAATCAATTTTCGAAATTCAAACCATATTTCGATTATAACTTTAAAATCTCAACTTCTATTATTTAAACAATTCCCGTTACCAAATTTAAATTTCAATATTTCGAGCTCAAATTTGAAAATAATTTGATTTTCGTAAATTCGATTTTTATTTCTTTAAATCAAACTCATTTAAATAATTTCAAATCACAAATTTTAAAATCATATAATTTAACCAATTCGGTGCCCGTATATAATTTTCTATCCTATGGCCAAGTGTTCAGTTATTTCTATTTAATTTCAGGGATGGATGTAAATCATTTCATCCAAAATAAATGTCATTGGTATATATCATTTCAACCTATTTCTTAATTTATTCGAAATAATTCCAACAATAGTTTTATTTACTATCAAGTAATTTACAGGGTGATAACAGGATATATAAAATAAATAAACATCCAAATCATCCAAAATCTCAACCAATCGGCATTCATCACAAACAATAATCTAAACGGTCAATAAATCACATCAATTACCAATTATCAATAATTGGAAAATTTTCTAGCAGTTTAATTCTAATTACCATTTTACTGTTAATTCAAAATTTCTAACATATAAATTTCTATATTGATTCCTATGTCAATTAAATTTACCAAACAACAATCAATAATTTAAATCACTTCAGAATTCAATTTAACTCACATAAAAATACTTTTGTCAATCGTGAGCGTATAAAACACTCACCTTTTATTTGAAACTGAAAATATTTCAGCTTCAAATAAATTTCACTTTGACATCATGCTGCAGACGACGTCGATACGGTCGCATGAAAAAGATATGATTTGATAAACATTCGAGTTCAATTAACTTTAATTACAAAATTAATAACAAACAAACCACCTTCCTCACCCTAGTTACGTGCATGGTACATCACCAAGTAAACCACGCGTTGCTCCTTCATCCCAGGTCGAACTCGCGAAATTATTTTCATTTTTTAAATTTGTCGGTCGATTGCCACAGCTCCATCACTACCCCTATGCCTCCACCATCGCACGCGCAGGCCACCATCTACCCATAGTTGCCTCACGCGACTGCGCCTGAATCACCGCCCCACAACCATTACGCGCACTCGATTGAAGCCCCACCCTTAACAGTCGAACACGACTACCCTGCCTCCAAGCACAGCGCCGCCACGACCATCTAGGCAAAATCCTAAATTAATCGACCCCAAAATCAAAAAACGCAACTTCGCTCGCCGCTTCCCTCGCGCCTCCGCCCCTTCCAGGTCGCGTTCCCCTCTACCAGCCGGGCTTGCAATCATTTTGCCATTTTGTTGTTTTTTTCTCGTTGTGTTTATTTTTCTAAGGTAAATTTTTTGAAACGAAATGGAGAGGGGTACGGGAGAGACAATAGGGAGGCGGCTTGTGTACGAGTGTTGACTTTGGGAAAGAATATATATTATAATTCGAAAATATCTAGCTACTAATGCCTGAAATTCT
This sequence comes from Allium fistulosum, assembly GCA_030737815.1. NCBI lineage: Eukaryota > Viridiplantae > Streptophyta > Magnoliopsida > Asparagales > Amaryllidaceae > Allium > Allium fistulosum. The sequence continues at coordinate 59,929,813 of CM060906.1, forward strand.
GGAACTCCAAACAAAGCATGTCACCTGGCGTTCATAACGTTTTACCCTCATTCCGAACACAATGGAAATAGTTTCGAGACCAAATTCGATCGAGTTCAGAAGATAGCTTTTCAAAATCAATTAATTTTAATCGAATTCCTTAAATTAACTTCTACGCGTTTCAAGCTCGCATGGTCAAACGACAAGTCCGATCTCTACGAAACTTGAAATTCTTTAATAATTCACTATTACGGATCCGATGAAACTAGTTTCGTTAAAATCCGATGAAACCAATTTCTATTTATTCACCTTTAAATTCAATTTAAAAAATAAATGATCTTCATTCTTGTTTAATTAAAATTTAAATCAACTTTTAAGATCATTTTCAGTCATAAAAATTCAAAATTCAATTATTGACATAATTTTTAATATTAAGTTTTAAACAATTTAATTATCCAATAAATTGCATTATTTCAAATATAAGTTATTTAACTTATAAAATTTAATTTTAAAACGAATTCAAATAATAAAAAAAACTACTTCCATTTTACAGTAATTCGATATTCATTATTCAATTCCAACTATTGATTATAACACGTTTAATATATATAGTTTAGTTTCAATATTTGTTATTGCAAAAATCTCCGTAATTGGTTATTTCAAAATTTTATTCAAGTTCATATTCAATAACTACACTAGATAAACATTAAAAAAATTATTTTTAACCATTTTTATTCAATAATCATATTAAATTTAATAATTTAAAAATACGGGTCTTACATTCTCCCCCACTCAAAACTTTTCATCCTCGAAAATGGGCTAAGTACGGAATTTAACATTTGATAAATTTTATTCGAAAAAATCAACTTATAAAACATTTAAAATCCTATTTCCAAAACTTTTACTACACTCTCGCTACGCCACTCCGATATCGGTTTTACGAAAATTACAACTTATATATTAAACAAGTTATAAAAATTTTAAAACCTCAAAATTTTTCTAACTCCCGGATTTACAGAAAATTTCGGCAAAGTCTCCTTTACGCGGCGCGATCAGAAAATTTTTATAATACAATATATATCGCAAATATATACCAGACATATCAAATATACATCTCATCTCAATGATGAGGCATCCCGAAGGGAAAAATATAAAAGTGCGATATGTAATTCGAGATATGTACCTTATTATTATTAATACGAGCAAGTTCGCTCGTATTAAGCAAGCAAAAGTAAAATGAATCCACGTATATGTCCAAACAGCCTTCGTATGTACCTACCTCAACTCAATTTAGAATATTAGTCATTTATAAAAGAATATAGAAACATATATGAGTTCAATAGACTATAAAACATGCATTCTGAATCCAAATCATAAGCACGAGCACAAATACACAACCATAACAATCATATGCAATCAAAAAATAGCAATAGTAATGGTTTACAACAAAAGAAACCATTCAACAATTATTAATATTCATATAATTAGTCCAAACTACCACAATTTACATTTCCAATGCCCATATTAAATTTATATACTTCATTTCTTATTAACACCCAATTTTATTAACATTTAATTGGTTTACTTCAAATTTATTTACATTTATTTCATTCACATTTAATTTATTTAATTCAATTTGTTAAATTCCAATTGTTTCACTTTTTGTTTAACATCATTTCATATAAATTCATTGATGGACCATTTTATAAATCATTCCATTTAACCTTGTTTAAGTTAAATTTTATTTTTATAAACGAAATCATTTAATTGGCTCATTTCAGTTTATTTGTATTCAAGCAACTTACATTCAACTTGATTCACATTCAGTTAATTTTCATTCAGTTTATTTACTTTCAATTAATCGACGTGCACTTACCAAAATTAATGAATTCAAATTCTATTAATGTACATTCGATTCATTCAATTTAATTTGTTAAATTCTAATTGTTTCATTTTATGTTTAACACAACATATAAATTTAAGCCATTTTATAAAATTACTTTATTTAACCTTATTTAAATTAAATTTTACTTCATTACCACTTAGTATACTCTATTTAGTACTAATATCATTTATAAATCATTTCATAAAACCATTTAAATTTATTGCAAACAATTTATAAAATTTCAACTCATTTTTATTATTATTTTATAACTTAAGTTCATATTAATCCATTGATTCACTTCATTAGTCCATTTCATTAATTCAAATTAATATTAATAATTTTTTTTAAGTAAATTTTATTTTATAACTCAATTCATATTAATAATTTTCTTTTTATCCAATCAATTCATTCAACTTTTATTAAGTTAACTTCAATTTATAATTTACTCCATTAACTTATTTCATATTCAATTAGTTACCATTCAATTTTATTTAAACTCATTCTATTTTCATTTAATTTATTTACATCCAATTTTAAATTAAATTCAATTACTCATAATAATTTTTCTTACACTCATTTATTTTTATTCAATTTCTTTCACAATTCAAATTGCGTTTCATTTTAGAATTCAAGTTGTATTCATTCTGTTAATTCATTTTATAGCTTAAGTGCAATTAATTCACTTTACTAATTTTTCTAGTTATATTCAAATCCAATTCAATTCATTTAATCTTCATTAAATTAAACTTTATTTCATTTAATCCATTTTCGGTTTATTAAACTTTATTTAAGTTAAACTGTTTTTTTTTCTTTCCTATCATTCACATTTAACAAATTTAAAATTTGTTTTTGGCTTAATATTTCTCAAATTATAAGTTATACAAACTTATTAACTTAAAATTTCATTTCGTTATTTTAACTAATCCACTTCAAATAAAATTCACTTTTATTTAAGCTTCCTTGAGTTAAATTTCATTTTTATTTACTTCATTTCACTAACTCCGTTTTTTTAACATTTCTTAGGTTAATTCTTTTATTTCATATCTCAAATTCAAATCTTCTTTTGTTTGCTTAACCAAAAATATTCACCAATTTTAAAATTTAATTTTACTTTCCTGTCCAAATCTATAAGTTATAAACTTATTTTTTTTCTTATCTTTTATTTCTAATTTATAAGTTCAAAAACTATTTTCATATATTTATCAAATCATACTTGGAATATTTTTCACAATCAAGACTTGTTTTAACAAAAAATAAATTTCTTTTGGTAGCAATTCTCACTTAGAAACTCGAAAATGAATACTAGCGATGATGCAGTCATCCCCAGAATTATTTCCTAGCGACTAAAGCGAGTTCAATGCTTTTATTTCTTTTCCCAAAATCTTTTCAAAATATATTTCTAGTCAAAAACATTCAGATAATATTATTATTAATTTTTGAAGGCTTTGAAAACAAATTTTAGAAAGCAATGGGATTTAAATTCTAAAATTCTCAATTTTTAAATCCTTTCTATATATAATATAGCTTATACAATTCCATTTCTTTATTATGAAAATATTTCATTAATTTACATCTTTGTTAATTCAAAAAATTATTTTTATTATAATTAAATTTCAATTCAATTTATTTATCAAATGCTTCGTGAAATAAAATTCAAGAAGTATTCTTTTTATTTTAGTTCAGCCAATTACCGATGATAATTAAATATTACCATCTCCTAACAACTAACATCCATTGAAAATTATCATTATATATATATAATATAATTTAGGTAAATTTATTTCATTTACCCTATTTTAAAACAATATTATGTCGACTTGCCTCGTTTACGTGTTTAGAAGCCCCTATCGATAACACAGCGTCCCACGCATCGGCCAGAATTTATAAACAACTCAGCGGATAAGTAAACACAATATTAAACATTTTATAACACTAACAAGTATGGGCTCTCATATATATACACTCAAACAGGCTCATTCTAAGGTATTACTACCCTATCTCTAATGAGTCAAACCCCACAAAGCTAAGGTTATCGCTAAACCAAAACTCTGATACCAACTGTGACAACCCACATTTCAGAAGGTTTAAATCGACAATAATCCACATATGTCCAACTTAAACAATTCGGAACATAGATAATCAATAGGGTTAATTAAGAAAAATAAGAAAAGAAGAAGAAAACAAACACAGAATCTCGCAGCGGAATGACAAAATATAATAATCAAATAAATAGTTCATGAAGTTGTTTATATTATACATTTGATTATAATTTATACAACATTTATCGTAGTTATATATACAACAGAGATAAATAAATAATGCAGCAGACAACATGATGTAGGAATAATAATAGTAATAATATACCTAATCTTCATCTTCGTCCTCCAGAAAATGATCTTCAATGCGCTGAAATACTCAGGGCTGACCCGAGCGTAATGAGAAGACAAAATACTCGAGTCAGGACTAAAGTATCCTTATATGAGTCAAATCGATATCACATAACGTGAGTGTAATAGTGTTAGAGATGTTTACGGGATTTCACATCTCCTATCCAGTGTATAACGTGCGTGCAATAACTCAAGAGATGTTACGGGATTTCACATCTCCTATCCAGTGTATAACATGCATGCAATAACTCAAGAGATGTTACGAGATTTTCCATCTCTTAAGGATCTGTCAAAATATTTATATGTAGTAGAATATGCTACATAGATAATATCTAATCGGTAAAATAAATATTTTCTTAGCGTTAATGCTTTACATTAATCCCCCTTAGCATGTTTTTAAGCATTGTCGTACAGTTTGCATATAGCATGTCGGGGGATAGGGATGCGCCGTGATACGACAACACTAAACCAAAATCTTAGGGTTCTCGTATAGGGATAAAAGTATGACAAGGCACGTGAGGCAATGTCCAAGGTAAGATACTACCAGTTCGGGTCGCACGGTTGGTGGTAATGCATCGTAGCCACGACCGCCCATCGCGTCCATCCATCCCATATCGAGTCAAAGGGAGGCTATCCCAAATCAAGGTGCACCAATTGAAACCAACAACAAGAGTAATAATGTGGACCGAGTCTAAGAAAATCGAAGAACGGATGTCCACTAGGGTAATTAGCCCACTTGGCCCTGTCAAGCCAACTTGTTTTAGTCATTTCAAATTGTCACAAGCGCCGGGGGGTCTATCTATCATCGTTCTCTTTCTTCAAATCCAACAAACAATGCCAAATCCAACCACTTCGTTCTGGAGTCTCCTCTATATACACAGTTGTTAAAGTGGTTCGAATATTGATAGAGAGTATGCTAATAAGAGGCCCCGGTCTCTTTAATAACCAAACGTCGTTTTACACACCGTTTGGTACTTTTACATTTTGCAAACAATTCATACTTGGTATCAAAATATCATATTCGCTTCAAAATCAATTTCATTTCGAAATCATCATATTTATTTAAAATATACCATTTCACTTCAAAATCATTTTCGCCTCAATATCTCGATTTCACTTCAAAAATTATTTCGAATTTTCATTTGGGTTATAACTTCAATTTAACCCAATTCGTTTAAATCCATGATTTAAATATAAACATTCTATTCTTTGACCAGTTTGAATTTCTCGAAAAATAGTTTGAAATTTTTTAAATAGTTTTAAAAAGTTAAATTAGTTTGATAGAAAATAGTTTAACTAAACGGTTTATATATTAAAAATGGTTTATATAGGAAATAGTTGGAAAATCAAAATAATTTGAATATTTAAAAAGATAGGTTTTAAACAATTTACGTTAAAATAATTTATTTGAAAATAGTTTCAAAGTCAAACTGATCAAACTCCAAATTTTCCAGTTCAAATCAATTCAATTCCCATTTCAATTTAATCGATTCCATTTGGATTTCAATTCGAATTTACTTCGATTCCAATTTCTATTCAAATCGACTTCAATTTCGATTTCAAATTAATTCAATTTCGATTTCAATTCCAATTAACTTCAATTCAATTATAATTTGAATTAATTTCAATCAATTCTCATTCTCAACCATTTCGATTTATATAAATTCGAGTTCTATTTTAGAATATCAATTTAAATCATTTAAATCAAATTCAGCTTCAACGTTCAATTTAAGGTTCAAATCTTCCAAATAATACAACTTCGAGCCCAAATTTTGAAATATCCATTTAAATTGCTTTTACTTAGCAATGTTTCAAAGTTCGAATAAAAGTCCAATATTTTAAAACAAATCAATTTTCGTAATTCAAACCATATTTCGATTATAACTTCAAAATCTCAACTTATATTATTTAAACAATTCCCGTTACCAAATTTAAATTTCAACATTTCTAGCTCAAATTCGAAAATAATTCAATTTCCATGAATTCAATTTTTATTTCTTTAAATCAAAATCATTTAAATAATTTCAAATCACACATTTTAGAATCATATAATTTAACCAATCCAGTATCCGTACATAATTTTCTATCCTATGGCCAAGTGTTCAGTTATTTCAATTTAATTTCAGGTATGGATGTATATCATTTCAATCCAAAATAAATGTCATATGTATATATCATTTCAACCTATTTCTTAATTTATTCGAAATAATTCCAATAATAGTTTTATATACTATCAAGTAATTTACAGGGTGATAACAGAATATATGAAATAAATAAACATCCAAATCATCCAAAATCTCAACCAATCGGCATTCATCACAAACAATCATCTAAACAGTCAATAAATCACATCAATTAACAATTATCAATAATCGGAAATTTTTCTAGAAGTTTAATTCTAATTTCCATTTAACTGTTAATTCAAAATTTCTAACATATAAATTTCTATATCGATTTCCATGTCAGTTAAATTTACCAAACAACAATCAATATTTAAATCAGTTCAGAATTTCAATTTAACTGACATAAAAATATTTTAGTCAACCGTGAACGTATAAAACACTCACCTTTTATTTGAACTAAAAATATTTCAGCTTCAAATGAATTTCACTCTGACTCCATGCTGTAGACGACGTCGATACGGTCGCAACGTGACTCATTTCGTTCGAATCGGCCTCGTATGAAAAAAAGATATGATTTAATAAACATTCAAGTTCATTTAACTTTAATTACAAAATTAATAACAAACAAACCATCTTCCTCACCCTAGTCACGTGCACAGTACGTCACCAAGCAAACCATGCGTTGCCCCTTCATCCCAGGTGGAACTCGCGAAATTATTGCCTTTTTTTAATTTGCCAATCAATCACCACAGCTCCATTGCAGCCCCTACGCCTCTACCATCGCACGCACAGGCCACCATCTACCAGTGTTGCCTCATGCGACTATGCTTGAATCACCGCCCCACAACCATCACGCGCACTCGATTGAAGCCACACCCTTAACAGTCGAACGCGACTACCCTGCCTCCAAGCACAGCGCCGCCGCGACCATCTCGGAAAAACCCAAAATTGATCGACCCAAAAATCTTAAAAAACGACTTCGTTTGCCGCTTCCTTCACGCCTCCGCCCCTTCCAGGTCGCGTTCCCCTCTACTGGCCAAGCTCGCGATCGTTTCGCCATTTTGTTTTTTCTTTTCTCGTTGAGTTTATTTTTCTCTGAGCAAAATTTTTGAAACGAAATGGAGAGGGTTACGGGAGAGACAATAGGGAGGTGGCTTGTGTACGAGTGTTGACTTTGGGAAAGAATATATGTATTATAATTTGAAAATATCTAGCTACCAACGTTCGAAATTCTCGAACTCCAAACGAACCATGATGCCTGGCGTTCATAATGTTTTACCCCATTCCGAACACAATGGAAATAGTTTTGAGGTCAAATTCGATCGTATTCAGAAGATAGCTTTCAAAATCAATTAATTTTAATCGAATTCCTTAAATTAACTTCTACGCGTTTCAAGCTCGCACGGTCAAACGAAAAGTCTGATCGCTATGAAACTTGAAATTCTATAATAATTCACTATTACGGATCTAGTTTCATTAAAATCCGTGGCAGTGGCCAAAATGGCTATTTTTACTTGTCAATTATAATATAAAATTTCCAATTTCTATTTATTCACCTTTAAATTCAATTTTAAAAGTAAACGATCTTCATTCTTGTTTAAATAAAATTTAAATCAACTTTTAAGATCATTTTCAGTCATAAAAAATTCAAAATTCAATTATTTACATAATTTTCAATATTAAGTTTTAAACCATTTGATTATCCAATAAATTGCATTATTTCAAATATAAGTTATTTAACTTATAAAATTTAATTTTAAAACGAATTCAAATAATAAAAAAATACTTCCATTTTAAAGTAATTTAATATTCATTATTCAATTCCAACTATTGATTATAACACGTTCAATATATATAATTTAATTTCAATATTTGTTATTGCAAAAACCTTCGTAATAGGTTATTTCAAAATTTTATTCAAATTCATATTCAATAACTACACTAAATAAACATTAAAAGTTTTATTTTTAACCATTTTTATTCAATAATCATATTAAATTTAATAATTTAAAAATAGTTAAAAATACGAGTCGTTACACGATTTGATTGGATGGGTGAGTATATTGGAAAGACTTTCGAACATACCTAAAAATGAATAAAGATTCAATCTCAAAAGTCACTCCTCCTTGGGGCACATAATGATGTATCAATAAGGAGTAATCGAACTTTGTTGGATAAAGTACGATTAATTGTGAGTGAAATTGAAATAATTTGTTTCTATAAGGTAATGTACTTAAGAGTAGTACATAAGCATGAGATACTCGAAATTTTAAATATATAGATCATGATGATGTTATCAAAACCATTGAAAAGAAGGGTATCTCATAAGACCATGCCCACACATAAATATGGACGGGTTTTTACCTTATGATAACCAAAACAATTTTATACCAAAATACACTTGATATTATTTTTAATGACATTCCTTTGAAAACACTTTTCAAGTAAACTTATTCAAATAAGGTATCAATATCTGGACTAAGTCTAAGGTAATATATCCGGACTAGGTCAACGGAATATATGATACAAGAAAAGGGGTAGCTGAAATGTTTGCAAGTCATTACAGCTATTTTGGGAATACAATCAAAACCGTAAATCTCGTATTGGGATTGGATTTCCAACATGATAGGGAACTAGTGACCTTTTCTCCGATCCATGCATAACAAACATAGTTCCCACGGTGCCTTAATCGCTTTTCTCAAACTAGTCACTTGGAACTATACTTGCTATACTACCACTGATAACCGGTAGGTCCCTGCATTTCTCAAGCTAACCACTTTATCAAAATGGGGCAATAAATGCCTTGAGGAACGTATCCCCCAAAGGGCCTAACATATTGGACTCCACCATACATACTCACTTATTTCGAATTTGTGTTTGTAAGACCACATAGTATCCTATATCATCATCCGGGATGTGAGGCTAGTGAGGCTACGCTCAATTTATTCAAAGCCACGCTTTGTTTTTCACAAAGCCATGCTTTAGATCATAACAAGTTCCACTTTGAATGCCACACTGCCATTCCTTTGATCACTATTTGACTCCCACAAGCATACAACCTCTGAGCTCATACGTCTCAGAGAAGGGTGTTAAGCTAAGAGAAGTTCCCTTCTCCGCCACCAAGCAGATGTACATTTGTAAAAGTTGAACGTTGTGTCTCAGAAATGCAATGTCAGACATTCGTCCATACAAGTTCGTTCTGGGACTGAACGAAACCGAAGGCACTTTCCTCGGCCATTACTAGGCGAGAAGCCATTGCAATCCGAAAGAATCTCCACAACAAGGAAACCACTGCTATAAATAACTCTATAATTGAATTAATTTTTTTCTATAAGGTAATGTACTTAAGAGTAGTACAATCCGAAATTGAATTAATTTGTTTCTAGAGGAGAAGTTTGTTGCTCAGTCGAGGGAGGATAGACAAGACAATTCGGTCAATTGTCGTTCGGTGTGGATTTGGTCCGGCCTTAAAAGCGCAAAGTCATTCATCGCTCGGCTTGGGGAGACATTGTTTCGTTCAGTCTGGATAGTTCGGTATGTGCCGTTCGGTCCAGATGCTTCGGCGCTCGTCGCTCGGTCAAGGAAGTGAAGCCGTGCATGGGTCGGCTAAGGAGCTTTGTCCAGTTCTGTTTCGGTGCTCGTGGTTCAGTCATGGTAGTTTAATATACCTCGTTCGGTGCATGCAAGCGGAGTTAGTGGTTATCAATTCCACTTCAAAGTAAGGCAGTTAGCATGTCACTACTTCGAGTCACACCGTTGCTCACTTCGAGCCCCGGTTCGGCATTTACCGCTCGGCCGATGATGTTCGGCAAACTTGGCTCTGTCTGGTGTGCAGGAGTTGTCAGTAGTGGGCCGAGGTACCTTGCTCTTGGGCCTGTGTAGGAAGTCCAGCCTATCTTCATCTATAAATAGAGAGGCGGGGGTGCAGATGAAGGGACCTTTTTTTTTAGGACTCCATGGATACTCCGCCATTTTGGATACTCTCCTTCTTTCAGTTCTAACTTGTATTCAAGTCTTTGAGAAGAGCAACAAAGATTACATTAACAGTGGACGTAGGAAGTTACGCTGAACCACTATAATTCTGGTGTTCTTGTTTCCGCAGTTAACTTTGCATATATTCCTCTGTTTTAATTTATTATCTTCATTAATCTCTCTACACAAATCTTTTCTTCGGTGTTAGTGACCAATTTTGGTGCTTTCACCGAGAGCTTGCATTCTCAGGCTGTTAGGATGTACTTTGTCGCTACTGGATTGAAGAAATCCCCCGAAGGAGATCCATATTCACTCTCAAGAGTCCATAAACACTACTTAGAGTTCACACAGATAACTCTAAGATGGGAAGACCACGTACTAGATCAGCCTCCCACAACACGGATGTCAATGACACCGCCAGCGTCCAACAAGTGGGACCTAGCAATCAACAAGCTAATCTAGGTGTAGGTACTGCCATCGTCCTAAACCAAGCAGAAGTTGTCACCAAGACAGAGTTTAGTGAGCTGATGAGATAACTAGTGGAAAGCAGGAGACAGCTTAACGACCAAATTCAAGCTAACGCCAATCTCATGACCCAGATTTCTTAGCAACGGCATCATAATGCTGGAGGAAGCCCCGCCTCCTACTCATCATCTGACAGCTCTGCTTCATAGGATGAGCATCACAGGCGTAGACGTCGTAGGATTGAAGCATCACAAACAGTTGCAGCAGAACAATCCAATAGAAATGGTCCAGGCACTCTACCTGGAACCACGACCCCTCACTTGCTCCGGGAAAATCGCACTCAAACTGGAGTGGGAAACTTAAGATCTGGAGCACAGGTGGAATCTAGTGCACCACCACGCCAAGGTCGTAGCGAAGCGGGTCCCCAGGACATGCATTTGGGAGATCACTTACCAAGGAGGCACTGGCCAGAACGGTCACACAGGGCGGAGTCCAACCTGCCACCTCTCATCTAGACTCCGGATTTATCAGCTATTGTCAGACAGCTGATGAGAGAAAATCAAGGCCTATCCAATGATGATTGGGGTATATCTAGGAGTCATACTCCGTTCACAGATGTTATCCTACAGGCCGAGTACCCCCGAAAGTTCAGTATGCCGATCATTCCAGCGTATGAAGGGAAGACCGACCCCCGACAGCAAGTAATGAGATATGAGTGGATGATGGACTCAACCAGGGCAAACGATGCAACTAAATGTAGATTTTTCCCAATAACCTTATACGGGATCACCACCATGTGGTTCACCAGACTTCCTCCGCGATCGATCTCCAGGTTTGATGAGTTAGCGGCGAAATTTGTGGAACAGTTCAGAATTCATACCACTCGCCCAAAGGACGTGATGTATTTTTCCAGTGTGATCCAGGCTCCAAGGGAGTCGTTAAAGGAGTATTTGCAGAGATTTCACGTTGCTGCTATCGAAGTTAGCAACCCGAATGGCCACGCTATTCTCATGACCGTGATGCTACGAGGAGTAGATCCGGACTCGGAGTTTGGTGATTGGCTTGCAAGAAAACCTCCGGCTACCTTGAAGCGTTTTTATTCAAAGGCACACCAATTCATGAGAAGGGAGGAAGGCAAGTGGACGAGGTGAGGCAGTGCGCCAGGGCCCGGTAAGGAGACGGTGCAGAGCAATATTGCAGTAAAATAATCTGGCGACAATTCTGGAAAGGTCCAGGTTAATGTTCAAAACAAGCCCGAGCAGCCTAAAGGATCCGGAGGAGGAAATTTCAGAAGGAAGAGGGAAGCCAGAAAGTGGAAACCAAGGATCCCGACCTACAACGAATACACTCCTCTGAACGCATCTCTAGAGAATATTTATTTATTAACTTGTAATACCTTCCAATACCGAAAGCCGCGCCCAAAAGAATCCACTGAGGAACAAAAGCAGACTGGGAAGTATTATCGTTTCCATGAGACTTACGGGCACAATACCGAGGAATGTAAACACCTCCATGATGCTATAGAAAAATTGATTCGCCAGAAAAAGTTACAACAGTTTGTTAAGAATCCGCAGGAAGGTAGACAAGGGACGTCCGACCCTAATCGCGAGCAGGCTCCACATCGACCTGAGGAACCTGTTCGGACTGGAGGTAGATTAGTCATAAACATGATAGTTGGTGGGCCCCACCCGGTAGACAAGAATTGGCAAGAAATGGAGCGTTATGCTAGTTCCCTAAAGCATGCGGATTTTGAATGTTTTTCAAACACGGAAGATGGGACCCTGGTGAAACAGCAATGAATGATGATGGATGATATTGTATTCAAGAGCAGAGATGCCAATAAGGTGGAGGCACCTACCATTGACCCGATGGTCATCTTAGCCATGATTGGGCCGGCGTTTGTGAGAAGGATGCTGATTGATTGTGTGAGTTCTGTGAATATTATCTTTAAAAAGGCGTATGACCAAATGAAGATGGAGGTGAAGGATCTAAAACCAATCTAAATCCCGCATTCATGGTTTTAATGGTGCCCCTACTGACGCGATAGGTTTTGTTGAATTACCAGTTGAGTTAGGAGAAGTTGAACGTAGGAGGGTACGGATCCTACCGTTCATTATGTTGGATGTTGATTCCCCGTATAATGTTTTTCTAGGCCGACCGGTCCCGGTAGAGTTTCGGGCAGCTTTGGCCCCATGGTGTTTGACTTTGAAGTTTTCGATGGATAGAGGAGTTGGGGTAGTGCATGGCGATCAAGCGCTGGTCGTGCATGTTATGTGGCTGAGCTGAGAGAGGCTCAGCAAAGAGAAAAGGGAAAGGTTGTGGACAATGTCCGTATCCAGGTTGCACAAAATTGACAAGTAGTGCCCGAGCCTTGGCTCGGGCAGCAAGGTCAGATCTACAGAGACATAGATCCGAGAGACGATGGTGAAGAACATAAGGAGTCTAAAGTCGCACCGGTTGAACTGATAATTTTCATTTCGGTTAGCCATGATGACCCATCACGGGTGCTTAAGATTGGATCACAACTCACTCCCTCGATTACTGAGTATCTAACTGATTTCCTCCGAGCTAACCTGGATGTTTTCGCTTGGACCCACACTGATATGTGCGGGATTTCTCCCGCCATCGCAAGTCATATGTTGAACATTGACCTAAAATATGTACCAGTATGGACCTGGAGAGGTCTCCTACTCTCAGAGAAGAGGTGGACATACTCAAAGCCAATGGGTTCATCCGTGACGCCTCTACCCTGAATGGGTTTCTAACCCCGTACTTGTGAGAAAAACGAATGGGAAATGGAGGACTTGTGTTGATTACTCAGACCTGAACAAGACATGCCCTAAGGATAGTTTCCATTTACCCAGAATTGACCAGTTAGTCGACTCAATAGTAGGACATGAATTATTGTCATTCATGGATGCGTATTCGGGATACAATCAAATCCCGATGCACGTCCCAGATCAGGAACACACTAGTTTTGTCACGAACGTCGGACTGTATTGTTATGTGGTGATGCCTTTTGGGTTAAAGAACGCAGGAGCGACTTATCAACGCTTGGTAAATCGAATGTTTAAAGACCAAATTAGTAGAAGAATGGAAGTCTATGTGGATGACATGCTCGTGAAGTCACGGCAGTCAAACGACCACATAAGAGACTTAGCGGAGATGTTAGATATACTTAGATACTATGCAATGAAAATCAATCCACTGAAGTGTTCCTTTGGTGTAGCGTCGAGAAAGTTTTTGGGTTTTATTGTCAATGCACGGGGAATTGAAGCTAACCCAGAAAAGATTCAGGCTATTCGGGACATACAAGCGCCCAGAACTATAAAGCAAGTACAAAGCCTGAAAGGAAAAGTCGCCGCGTTGAGTCGATTCATATCTAGAGCGACCGACAAGTGTATTCCCTTATTCGATGTGATAAAGAAAGGTAGGAGAAATTTTGAATGGACGCCCGACTGTGAGGATGTGTTCCCAGCTCTAGTAGGACACTTGGAAAGTCCCCCGGTTCTGTCAAACCCTGTAGACCATGCAGTGTTATATGTATACTTGGCTGTGTCTCAACATGCCATCAGTATGTCCTTAGTTCGCGAGGAGGACCGAATTCAAAAGCCAGTGTACTATGTTAGTAAACTTCTAACTGGGGCAGAAAGAAATTATCCCAAGATTGAGAAGCTAGTTTACTGCTTGGTTATTGCATCACGCAAGCTTCGTCCATATTTTCAGGCATGCCCGATCAGTGTTTATACCGATCAACCTTTGCGACAGGTGCTCCAACGACCAGAAACCTCTGGGAGGTTACTCAAGTGGAACATTGAGTTAAGTCAATTTGATATAACTTACCTGCCACGGAGGGCTATCCAAGGGCAAGCGCTAGCAGACTTCATCGTAGAATTCAACATATCAGACGAGCCAAGTGGTGTTGATGTCATTCCCCCCATTTGATGGAAACTATACACCGATGGGGCATCCAACGACCGTTGTTCTGGGGCTAGTGTTATTCTAGTAACTCCTGAAAACCGATCCATTTGTTATGCTTTGAAGCTCGATTTCCCAGCTACAAATAACGAAGCCGAATATGAAGCATTGATTACTAGCTTAAAACTTACCAGGGAACTCGGAGTGAAATCGATTGAAATCTTTTGTGACTCATAATTGGTGGTATATCAAGTACGAGGAGACTACCAAGCAAAGGGGCAGAGACTTGCCCCATACCTTGCTCGGGTTCAAGAATTGTTGGCAGACCTTGAATATTACGATATTTCGCACATCCCGCATGAACAAAATGGAGAAGCCGATTCATTGGCAAAATTCGCAAGTACTGGTGATGCACAACAGATGGGTTTGGTTCCCGTTGAAACCTTACGTACCCCGAGTATAAACGAGATGGAAGTAGACTCTGTGTCAGAAATAGAAATTGAGAGGGAGTCGTGGATAACCCCGTTCAAGCAATACCTGCTACACGGGACTCTGCCCGAAAGAAAGAACGAAAGACGACAAGTCATTTGCAAAGCCTCATGATATATAATGCAGGACGGAGTAATGTATCAGAAAGGATTCTTGGTTCCTTTGCTTCGGTGCATCGCCCATGATGAGATAAAGCGGGCCTTGAAAGAAGTTCATGAAGGAGAATGTAGCGACCATACTGGGGGGGCAGATGCTAGCCAAAAGGATCCTCCGCTATGGATTCTATTAGCCAACCATGAATCGAGACGTTGAAGACTATGTGAGAAGATGCGACAAATGTCAAAAGTATGTGAAGATTCCAAGAGCTCCGCCGACGGAACTCACACAAATGGTTAGTCCCTGGCCATTTGCAATATGCGGGATCAATATAATCAGCTCCTTGCCATTCTCCAAAGGTGGTGCAAAATACGCAATTGTTGCGGTTGATTACTTTACCAAGTGGGCGGAAGCAGAACCCTTAGCTACGATCACCACCAAAAAGGTCATTAATTTCATTATGCGAAGCATCATATGTCGTTTTGGCCTCCCACGAACTATCATTACGGACGATGGAACTCAGTTTGAGAGTAGGGAGTTCAAAGAGTTCTGCCAAAAATATCGCATTGAGAAAAGGTTTGCGGCAGTCGCTCACCTTAAAGCCAATGGACAAGTTGAAGCCGTAAATAAAATAATCAAATCCATATTGAAAAAGCATTTGGAGAAGGCCAGAGGCAAGTGGGTGGATGAGCTTCCAACAGTACTCTGGGCTTACCGGACCACCCACAAGTCCGCGATTGGCCACACTCCATTCACCTTAGCATACGACACTGAAGCTGTTATACCCGTGGAACTTGAAGTTCCCTTTCACCCAGTGACTCATTACAATCCTAAGACGAACCAGGATCTCTTACTGGAATCGCTGGATTTTGTCGTTGAAAAACGTGAAGAGGCTGATTTGAGGGCGGCTGCATATAGGCACCGAGTCGCTCGATATTATAATGAAAAAGTTCGACCGAGAATCTTTGATGTGGGTCATCTCGTTTTGAAGCTAGTTTTTCCGATCCCATCACATATGAATTCCACATAGGAAGGTCCATACGTCATCGAACGGAAGCTTGGAGAAGGAACCTTCAAGCTAGCGACTGTCGATGGCATAACACTCCCAGAGCATGGAATAGCAAGCATTTGCATCGTTATTACACTTAGCCATTTTCTTTTGCACTTTAGTAGCGATTGTTTCCAGTATATGTTTCTTTCGTTATTCTTTGTTTTCAGCATGTAATAAGACAACTCAGTTTGTTCCTATTTGTTATGATCAATAAAGGCTTGAAGCCGTTTTCCTATGAATTGTTGATGTTCCGTGTGTTATAATTCAATGGCAAAAATTAAATTACATCATTCTGTCCGGCGTATGAATGCACACACAAAATTAAAAGTCAATCGATAGAATAAAAATCTCTAAGTCCCCGGAGCATGGACTTGAGTGCTCTGAGTCCCCGGAGTGTGGACTAGAGTATAAACGATTTAAAAATCTCTAAGTCCCCGGAGCGCGGATTAGAGTACTCTGAGTCCCCGGAGTGCGGACTAGAGTATAAATGATTCATAAATCTCTAAGTCCCCGGAGCATGGATTAGAGTACTCTGAGTCCCCAGAGTGCGGACTAGAGTATAAACGATTCAAAAATCTCTAAGTCCTCGGAGCGCGGATTAGAGTACTCTGAGTCCTCGGAGTGCGGACTAGAGTATAAACAATTCAAAAATCTCTAAGTCCCCGAAGCGTGGATTAGAGTACTCTGAGTCCCCGGAGTGCGAACTAGAGTATAAACAATTCAAAAATCTCTAAGTCCCCGGAGTGCGGATTAGAGTACTCTTTGTCCTCGGAGTGCGGACTAGCGTATAAACGACTTAAAAATCTCTAAGTCCCCGCAGCACAGACTAGAGTACTCTGAGTCCCCGAAGTGCGGACTAGAGTACAAAAGATTCATAAAATCTCTAAGTCCCCGAAGCGCGGACTAGAGTATAAGCAATTCGGAAATCCCCAAGTCATGTGGAAGCGAACGGGTGCTTACATGGCCCATAAGACTTTGAATGTCAAGTACTAGTTGGATGATAAGCTGAATAGCGAAAATCATTGAAAACAAAGAAACAAAATTTTATTTATTTACTAATCGAAGATTCAGTTCCATTATAACTTCTCCTAAACTCGGAGCAAAAAGTCTATTCGCAACAACTATAAAAATAAATAGAAACAACTACATGACTTAGGCAGAGCAAGGTATGACAAGAAGATGATTACTTCTTTGACTTTTTCTCTTTCTTCGGTTTCTCCGAAGGCTCCTCAGCCAAGCACTTCTTCTTGGACCCTCTATTTCCTAGCGAGGCGGTATCCGGGGCAGGAGGAGGAACATCTAGAGGTGTGTTCCCCCCGGGGAGGATTATCATCAAAGGCCTATTTAAAGGATTATCAAGTTCCACCACCTGAGGTTCAATCTTAATTTCGGCCTTCTTTTTCTCCTTCTCCGCGATTCGTTCCCCCATACTAATTTTTGAAGTAGGTTCGGAAGAGCCCATGATTTCGATCTCATCATGTTCGTCCGCAGGCGAGGGACCCTCGGTCTTGTCCTCATCGAGCGCTCTGATTACCTGGGCATCGGGTCCGGGAGTATCCCGGTGTGAAGCTCTTCCACTATATTTTCTTCCTTCTGCATGGTGACATCGCTCCTTGGAGTTGGATCAGGATCAGAATGACCTACATGGAGTCAAAAAGGATAAGTGTTAGAATACATTTATTGTTCGTCAAAAGCGATGGTCCTATCAACCCTGGGAAGAAAAATTATATACCGGTTTTCGGTTGACTCTCAGCCGTTTTAGGAGTCTCTCCCTCCGGAATAGGTGAAAGAATGTGAACATCAAGCCCGGGTTTCTCTGGGTCATAGCCGACATGCTACTCGAAAGGATCGAATGATGAGCAACCAGCCGGCTGGGCGATAGGAGGAATTGGAGACTCGGTTTCGGATGGGCCAGCAGCGTCGTCCTTCCCTTTCGATGAGGAGGAATCTCTTCCGTAGAGGGCTTTGGCCGCAGATAAGTCGGAAGGCTCGTTTCCTCAAAGCACTTCGTTCACCAGAGAATCCTCATCAATCTCTTCGATGACCAGCTCCACTCGCTTAATTTTTATTAGAGTATCCCATGCTTCGGCTAACGATTCGAGGTAACCCTCGCCCAGAAATGATAAATCACGATGCATGAGAACTCGAGCACTGTATTCAGCAATAAGTAGATCAAATAAGCATTTAATTTCTTCTCTCCCGGCTTTAGCAGCTGCCTTAAGGCGAGAATCAATTTCTGTTAATGCCATTCTTTTGCCCTCTTCACGGGCTACATCCTTTAACGCTTCGGCTTTAGAAAGTTCATCGTCGAGCTTCGTCTTTAAGAGTCGTGTTGCGACGATTTCCTCGCAATATCATTCCGACTCTTCCTATGCAGCGGATTTTTCATCTTATTCTTTAAGTAGTAGCTCCGCCAGTTCTTTAACTCGTCGAGCGAGGACATCCTTCTTTCTAGATGGAGTCTTTTTTTAAGGCTAGAGCACCACTACGTTGAACTGCCTCATCGATTTCCTTTTTATGAGTGGCTTCCAAACGGCTGACTGCCTCAACTATATCTTTGCCATTTTGCTGAGCGGACTTAAGTTGAGATTTGTATGAGGAAAGCTATTCGTCCTGGACTTTAATAATATCTTTATCATGAATGGCTTCAAATTCAGGCGATCGATTTCATGCTGACGTTCTATAGAAACTTCTGAAACTTTTTCTACCAAATGAACAAATGCATCGTGTTGGACAAAGACATCGTTGTTACAAGCGATGGCACTTTGTTTGACGTGCCCTGGAATAGGATGAATCGCTGGAAGAAATTTCAATCTGTCGAAGCATATTTTTGGAAATGTGGCTTTAAGCTCAGATAATTTTTCAGCTGTCGATTGATCATGTGCAGGGATTGTAGGAGTATGCCTAGCCAGAGTTATAGACTTTTTATGAGGCTCACGAGATTGTTTGGTGTTAGCCGAACCAGAGTGTTGGTCGCGAGGATCTTCGAATTGAGGTCCCTTTTGAGCAGATTTTTCTCTACTGTGCTCCGAATGAGGGGGAGGATCGATGGGATGTGAAGAATGGCTGTAAGTTCTTCTTCGAGAAGACGACGAGTCTCGGGGGTGGTAGTCCCTATCGCCGCTGTCATTCTTGTCTCGGCGTCTACCTGATCCCGAGTCCCGACCGGAGTAGTGGAAAATAGAGGAACCGCGAAGGCGGTCGAAACCATGTGAGCGTCCCATATCATATGCACGGAAACCAAGTGAAGACAAGTTAGTGAGGATCACACGATGGCTGAAACTTAAGTGTGGGGTGAAGTGTGAGTGTTCGTGTGTGTCCTAGTGTTTCCCCCTAACGGACCAGTTTCTTTTGCTTTACTTATTGGAGTTTTTTCTCCTTGATGATGAGCTTGTTCACCGTCATCGCCTCTTGCGGTTGAATTAAATCCCATGGCCCCAGGATTATTGAAGCCGTAATTTAGCAAGTCGTCGGGGATGGTCAGGTTAGCGAACCCTTTAGATGTTGGGGAGATGACTCTTTCTCGACTGGAGTAATTGTAACTTTTGAAGTTCCACCCACTGATTTCTTTCTTAGTTTGTAGGCTAGGCCTTTTTTCCTCTTTGAAGGAGGGGGATGTTCATTGATGCCGGGTGCGTCGATTACTGGTGCCGAGCTGGGACTTATATTCTCGTCGGTCGCTTCTGGCATCCCGGTCTCCTTAATTTCACCTTCCTCCGTTATATCGAGGGCCCCTTCTACAGGAGGCACCGAAGGTCCGGCCTGCTCTTTGCCTTTCTCTACAGTAGATCTGGTTGTAGCGGCGCCAGTTGGGAGACTAGTTCGACGACCTTCCGCCAACAATCCGAACTTTAAAAGCGATTCATAGGAAATAACGGATTTGATCTCCCGGTCTTCCATGGGAATAGCTCGAATGACCTTGACGACCTAAGAATACCCAGTGCCTTCGTGACGTGGGATGATACCTGTAAAAGTCGAAATAAGTTTAGAAGGAATACACTTCGTGCTTTAGACAAATATTGGTCCGGAAATGAAACTTACTCCCTTCCAGCCAACTTCTCACAAAGCCAGGGGCAGCGTACGTGAAACCATTCCTGCTTATATTGGGAGAATTTACTCCATGCCCCCATCAGGATCTTACACTTGGAGTGTGGCTCAAGGAATATGAAGGATGGACTATCAGACCATCTTTTGAAGCGATAAATGTAGTGGATATCACCGGGAGTGGGGAGCCTGAATAAGATGCTCATGAAGAGAATACAAGTGCCATAGATGAAGGCATGACTATTGGGATGTAGCTGTGCCAAGGTGATCCCGATATACTGTAACACTTCACGAAGGAAGGAGTTGAAAGGTGGCACGCTACCGACCCAGTACATGAATTTATTGCACGCTGTATAACCAGCTGGGGGCAGGTGAGGCCGATCTTGCCCTGATGGAACTAAAACGCCATCGAAAGGGATTCCGTGAATTGTACATAACCGACGAAGAGCGACTTCACCGATTTTTGAAACTTGCGAATCAATAGGATTATCCAGAATAACTGCTCCGTCCATAACATCAGGAGCCGGGCCAATAACTGCAGCTGATGGATCTGGAATACCCTGTGTAGGAGTTGTCGATGGATTCGAAGTTCCCACTACCTCCTGCTGAGAATTTGGCTCAGGCTTGTCGGAAAATGTAGCAGAGCTCGACCTTTTGGACTTCTTCAAGGAGCGTTGAAAATGGGTAGATATCTGTTTGAACTATACTTGAAAGACAATCGATATCAGATATAACGATAAAAATATTCCCCCGTGTGGTGTGTGGACTAGTGCAATCATTCAAGCATAAGTATAAAAGAATTAAAGATTTAAAGGCCGATGAAGTGTGATTGAGCATTAAACTATCGTCTTTGGAGACCGTCGTCGCTGACCGTCTCCGAGAGCTTGTCCTATGTTCGGTAGTAGGGATCTTGGTATCGGGCATTGACATCATATGTTGAAGGCTGTTATTTTCTTTGGCTAAGTTGAATACGTGTTTACATTTGTTAAAACTATGAAGTTATTGGTCCAAATCAATTTTATATGCTCATGTGCTTATGTTCTTGTCATTGTTCATTGTTTTATGATTAGGTGTGGGGATATGTGGACTTGACATATGTTGCGTTCAAGTTAAGGCTATTTTGATTATCAATGTCGATCCCAAGGCCCGAAGTCGGTCGACTCTCTAAGCCTACATACCGAACCTCTCACCTACAAACTACCCCTCTCTCTAGTCACTGAACGACCTCACTCAGACTTCCACCGAACCACTTCACTTCATCAGCTGCCGAGCCATACTCGACAACACTTCTCTTCTCCACCTATCTCAATCTATGACAAGCTACTACCCTAGGCTTATCTCGAGCCGTAACCAATGCCCAATACCGACTACCAACACAAGCCTGGACACCGAGCCGCACTACACCGTTCGGTATCGAACTACTTTCCTCCGAATTACTGACCGACCCACTTACTTCCTATCTCCCACTCTGATTGTCGAGCGCCTCACTTGACCTATACTCGCTACTCTTACAAACTACTACCGACTCATAAGACCTTGAGGGATTACAATTCTCTCTCTCTCAGGACAATGACCTCCTCACTAAAGCAAAGCGACCAACTGCCTACTCCTACACTTCTCCGACCTTGCTTCCTAAAGTCGTCCATGGCTGTTTCCCCCAAGTCAAAGTCTACTCATACCAAAAGCACTTCATCATCAACTCCCGAACACCTACTCACTGCGTTTCTCTCCTCTCGTGCTTACCACGCTAAACCGAATTCCTATGTGGCTCGGCCCTCTAGTTCGAGTTCTAAAGGATAGGGTTTGGGAATTTAAAGTATTGTATGGAACCTCCCCTATATGATAATTTAAGGGCGAGACAAGTGCTTCTTGAAACTTAGAGTCGAGGGTAGCTAGGGAATGTGTTGGAGAGGATGATAGAGAGGAGGAGTATAGCAGTTCGGAAGAGAAATGGAGTCTAGGTTTTTTTGAGTAAATCCGATAAAGGGAGAACGATGATGTAAAGATGGGGAGAGAAAGTAAGGCATGAGCTTTTATATGGGGAGAGGGATGTGAACCCACGTTCTCCCAGAGACCCAGTCACCATGTCGACTAGGCAACATGCCGAACCAGATAAACTGATCGGGTGGGTCGACCTCCATATGCCGATCCCTCTCAAAATAAAAAAAAGAAGGAGAAAAGTATATAAATAATAATAATAAAGTATTTTTAAAAAAATGCATAAATAAATAATGAATAAAGGTCATAACCGTAATAGGTAGAGGTTTATTGTTAATAAAATAAAGGGAATGTGGATATTAAAATAAAATGTATGTAAATACATACACGTATAATAATGATTGAAGGTAGTGACCTAGAGAAGAAACAAGTATTACTGGGAGGAGCTTGGATTTGGAAGATCTCCCATGGTTCAGCCTTTGAAAGGCAACGTGAAGCTTCGCTAAGAGCCAATGAAAAGTGGCAGTCAGTTACCAGTCGGAATGGGCTAGATTCTAAAAGCGAGAATTATTCATTGAGTCAAAGCGCGTCATGTTGATTCACAAGACGCACTTTGGGGGGCAAATGTTACCCGGTTACTTGGCCCGGCTACACGATGATAATTATAGTGGTTCGTGACCAGACTCGAGCCAGTGAGGGGTTGGAAATATATGAAATGGATTCAATTTGAGTGGTTCGGCCTATATACACGGGTCGGCTTGTATACATGGTTTGGCCGAGAAGGGAAGACGTGTGTCGTTCTGTCTTGTGAGATGGCATGTGTGTAATGACCCTCCTATTTACACACTAATTTTATTGGTGATTTTTTTTTTTTAGAGATGATATATAGATATATCATCTATTACAAATATATTTCCCAGGGTCATTTTCTTTCTCTAATAAACAAAAATATATCCAGGATCTTTCACAATATAGAAATATTGTTTTAATTCTAAATCATTTTTAACATACATATATGAAGATATCTATGTTATGTTCTACTTGAATCAGAGCATGATAATAAGTAGAAATCCTTTTTTTTTAAATTTGCAAAAATGTGATAAATTCCCTTTTAAATTAAAACTTATTGTATCCTGATTTTTGACTATAGTGTCCACTGGAAATATGTGCCTTAGACTGTTATTATAATTAAGAAATAACCAAGCAATAATCAGTGGAAGCAAGCTTATAATATAGATAATTGTCTTAAAGTCTGAATATTATCAAACTCAGGTTAAAAGAAAGTGGATCCTAAGTGAACACAAGCAACATCTAGGCGTAATGGAAATGCGCCTAACTTATTCATGCAAGGTCACTAGTTCGAGTACTATGCTGGTCGGTTCAAACACAATTTTTGTTTTTCTTTTTATTTTCTTCTGTATTGCTGAAATCTGATACCTACCTATATTTGTACATATATATTTGATTTTTGCCTATATCCTAACATACAAAACAATTCTTCTTGCATAACTATTTTTAAAACCCATTCTTTCAACTGTTTTAAGAATTTACATCTATATTTTTGCCTAATATCAACATGTACACAGATATACATGTACATGTCAGTGTCTTTGTTCATTTTCCAGAAAACTGAGCTCAAATGTTCCCTTGCTTCATTGATCTGAAGTGAAACATTTGGCCTGACCTATGGCCTAACCATGTGGTTACTCTGGCCATTCTTTTGTTTGCATTTTTACAACCCAGATTATATACAAAACATTGATACTTTCTTTTTCAAAAGCATGTGTATATATTTGTATGAATCAAACACCTTGTGATCAGATATATATATATCATTCTTCCTAACCATACTTCTCTTTCAAAAATACATCTTCAGGATATAAACACTTTTTCTTGCATTTGGACTTATGTCAATATCATAAATTGAAGATATAACAGTTTAATTCTTTTCTGGGTTTTCCCAATATTATTTTTCTGTGTATCTATATTCTTTTTGAAAGAACTCAGGATTAACTGAAATCATCATGAAATGATTATACTTATAAAATCCAGGTTTTTCCTCTAAATCAAAACAACTTTAGCAAATAGGTTTTCAAATCAGTTTAACATCAATATCCTTAGTACATATCAAATCAGAAATAACCAGAAGCAACATAGCACATGTCTCTTACAAGTTCTTCCTACTTAATACATTTAGATAGCCATATCAATCAGGGAATACATGCATGAATTAACACATTCTAGCTTTTATTTCTAATTATCTTAGCATCCTCTATTCCATATCTTTTTAATCTTGCTTACTTAGCTCCATCATAACCTGCAAAAGCATTAGTGGCTGCCTCATTATAAATGAGACACCCCCATGTGCCATGAGCAATAAGGGTCAGATCTATGATCTGGTGTGAGCATTTCTAACATATCCATGATATTAAGCTAAGGATACAGCATAAATATACTTTGCATACTTGACAGGTATTATCATGTACAATACATAAGAGCAAACATATGCAATAAAACAACTTTTTATCTGGAACCACTAGGTTGCCTTTTCTTTTTCTTATAAATTCCTGGCCTCATCTGCTATAAGGAATCAAAGGGACACATTGCCATGAACTAATTAACATTATGGCACAAAGATCTCAGGACTTAAACAAGCCATGTGCCAACTTGTCTACTTCAAATAGGACAAGCATTCCAGCAGCCTTCTTGGCACAAAATCCTTAGTTATATCACTAAGTGTATTTATGTTCATTCTATCAATGATAGCTAGGTGTACATACCACCTGTACTCATGAAGCATACTAGTTACCTTGTAGACATAATATTGCAAGCAAGTTAAAGGTTACTTTCTAAAGGTATAACACCCCAGTCATTCCATCTCACATTATTTAGCATATAAACACCCTATTCAAGCATATACCAGAATGTTTGCAACTGAGAATAAATGCATGGCTCTATTGGGTTTATTTTGATTTTGCAAGCAACTGTGTTTAGCCAGATTTTTAATCTTGTTTAAACATAGTTTTTAGGCTTGTAAGTTTCTGTTTAGTTTAGGGCTCAGCACATTATAGAGAAAGACTCCATTGCACCCTTAACCAATTATTTCAAGCCTCAGCACCATACCAATGTATATGCAGCTCATAGTTTTCTTTTTCATTCTTTGTCTTAAGCCATGATTCAGACTAGTTACAAATACTCTATTATATATTCTTTAAGGTTTTGGTATAATCATACAGAGATGAAAACAGAACAACAAAGTTACACATCCATCATAGCAGATCATATATCATCAAGCATCCATGTAACCATCAGTAGCCAACATAGTTTGTAAATCAAAACATGCAAAATATAGCATATAAAAGCTTGGCTGCCTAATCCCAGGTCTTAATGCCATGTATATGAGTGAGGATACTCACCTAAATGCTTACACAAGCTTAAACCAGAAAACCCCTCAAATCTTTAGCCTTATCTTCCTCTTCTTCCTTAGGTTAATTAATTAGTGAGAGAGCAGTTTTCTGATTGGGCTCTTGGTTTAAATAAGGGTTCTGTCTAGGGTTTTGGGTGATGCAAAATCCCTATTTTAGCCCAGACCAGAATCATGCATTTGGCATTGCATATTCCCTCCCTCCTAACCCTTAATGTCCCGGTCAATATTTTAAAACAAGACTATATTGTGCCTATTTTCCTTTCTTTTCAGAAAGTGATAACTTTAAGTATTTTTATTATACTTACCTCAAACATGATAATGGTGTGACTTTCTATTTTCTGCCTATGTACATTTGCTTTCTTGCACTTTGGTTCTTACTGTTTTAGTGATTCCTTTATTAATTTTCTGCTCAAATAATATCTGGATATATATATACATTTATACAACTATGGGTGTTAATTTAATTCTTTAACCATTTATTTGCAGAAAACATGTGCATACTTATGTGCATTTCTACACCTATTTAAAATTTCACTTATTCATTATAAATCAATGTTTTCTTCTGCCTTAATTTTCAGACAAGTCTTACATAGGCATATATATATATATATATACACACATCCTCAGGAATTTTTAATACTCATGTCTAGGCCTATATTTTCTTTATTTAAAACATTTTATCTAAATGTTTTCCTTCCTTGTTTTATTATTCAGGAATTTTGGATTTTCTCTTAGTGCCATAACTAGTGTGCACGTGCACACATGCACACAACCTTGCACCACTGAAAATCCCACCTATATAATAATTCTGATTTTTCCCCCAGAATTTTAATCATTTATTTAAAAGAATTTTCCTCAAAATCTTGGGGTATTACAATGTGTCGCTCGGTTAAAGAAAGGTGTTGGTAGGAACTCAACGCATATTGCTCGGCCTAGAGGAGAAGTTTGTCGCTCGGTCGAGGGAGGATAGACAAGACAGTTCGGTCAACTGTCGTTCGGTGTGGATTTTTTCTGGCCTTAAAAGCGCAAAGTCATTCGTCGCTCGGCTAGGGGAGACATTGTTTCGTTTAGTCTGGATAGTTTGGTATGTGCCGTTCGATCCAGATGCTTCGGCGCTCGCCGCTCGGTCAAGGAAGTGAAGCCGTGCATGGGTCAACTAAGGAGCTTTGTTCAGTTCTGTTTCGGTGCTCGTGGTTCAGTCATGGTAGTTTAATATACCTCATTCGGTGCATGCAAGCGGAGTTAGTGGTTATCAATTCCACTTCAAAGTAAGGCGGTCAGCATGTCATTGCTTCGAGTCGCACCGTTGCTCACTTCGAGCCCCTAAAAGGATTGCTTTGAGCTTATCATCAAGACACCCCAGTTCGGCATTTACCGCTTGGTCGATGACGTTCGACAAAATTGGCTCGGTCTGGTGTGCAGAAGTTGTCAGTAGTGGGCCGAGGTACCTTGCTCTTGGGCCTGTGTAGGAAGTCCAGCCTATCTTCGTCAATAAATAGAGAGGCGGGGGTGTAGATGAAGGGACCTTTTTCTCGAGAACTCCAGGGATACTTCGCCATTTTGGATACTCTCCTTATTTCAGTTCTAACTTGTATTCGAGTTATTTGTTTGTGGATTGCATCTGTATTCAACTCTTTGAGAAGAGCAATAAAGATTACATTAACAGTGGACGTAGGCAGTTACGCCGAACCACTATAATTCTGGTGTTCTTGTTTCTGCAGTTAACTTTGCATATATTCCTCTATTTAATTTATTATCTTCATTAATCTCTCTACACAAATCTTTTCTTGGGTGTTGGTGACCAATTTTGGTGCTAATTGTATTATATTTTCTTTAGGCTGTAAATTGGTTTAAATGCCCATGAAGAGGCTAGAAAATTCGACATAGGGTTTATCCGGCCATGATATGGTGCAACATAGACATTGAGATGGAGGGCTAAGATTGAAGAGAATTGGTAAGAGATGTTGTAGGATCTTGATCCTTAAATATCTCTTATTTCTCCTATATATAATGTAACGACCCACCTTTTTGGATGATTTAAATCGACAATAAACCACACATGTCTAATTCAAACCGTTCAAAAGGGAGGATTGTTAATGGGATAAATAAGAAAATAATAGAAAAGAAGGAAAAACAAAACACAGAATCTCGCAGCGGAATGACAAAATATAATAATCAAATAAACAGTTCATGAAGCAGTTTTACAAATGACATTTGATTATACTTTTATAATTCAAATCAGAGTTATACATACATCAGAAAATAAAAAAATAATGCAGCGGAACACAATAAGCAGTGGAATAATAATAATAAATAGAAATAATATACTGAACCTTCGTCCTCCAGAACATAAAATGGTCTTCAACACACTGAAAAAGCTCAGACTGACCCGAGCATAATGAAAAACAATACACTCGAGTCAGAACTAAAAATTCCTATGTAAGTCAAATCAATCTCAAATAAAAATATGAGTGCAATGGCTTCAGAGATGTTATGGGATTTTTCATCTCCTACCAAATATACAACGTGAGTGCAGTAATTTACGAGATTTCAAATAATTCGAAATACCAATTTTAACCACTTTATTTAAAATAAATCCGAAGTTTAAATAAAAAACTTAAACTTTTTAAATAATTCAGTTTCAATAAATAATCCAAATTCAAGAAATTGTATGGGTATATATCATTTCAACCCATAATTTAAATGTCTTAATTATCCAATTCTAAAATGATTCAGAGGACCACTTAAATGATGTCAATAATATACAAGGTGATAACAGGGACATATTAAAATAAATAAACAACCATACATCCAACATATCAATCAATAAGCATCCATTTCAAATAGCATCCAAATCAACCAATATATTCAACATATAATAATTATCAATATCGGGGTTTAACTATCAATTAAATTCCAATATAAAATTAAATGTCAATTCAGATACAATATCAATTCAAATGTCAACTTAAATCAATAAACGGCAATAAAAAAATTATATATCACATCATATATTTTATTTAACTTGCAATGGAATTTTTAGTATTACGTGAGTGGGTTGAATCACTCACCTTTTTGCTTTCCCTTTTCTAGCCAGATTTGGATCTGCAACTACTTTCTCATTTTGTTTTGTTTCCTTGCTATCTTAATCTTTTTTTATAGAAAGTTTTCGAGAGAAGATTATATAGATCTAGATTTGAAGAAAAAGAAGATGAAAAGAGAAAAAAACTTTGTAAAAAAGGAGAGAAAGGAGATTTGAAGAAGAAATATGAAGAAAAAAAAGGAAGGAGGAAGGTGGAGAGAGACAAAAAAATGAAGCTACAGAAGATGAGATTTAAAAAAATGAAATGAAGCTACAAGAATGAAGATTGAAACTGGTGAAAAGCTAATAAAGCTAAATATAAACAAAGTAGGAATTGAAATAAAGTAAAAATATGAACAACCCTAAAAAATGGTATGTATTAAAAGAGGTTAAGGAAAGAATTAAAAATATGAAAAATAGGTAACGTTCATGAAATGAAAAGGCTTTAGACAATGTAAATGGAAATGAGTAATGGAACAAATGAGGAAACAATGAAAAAAAAGTGTGATAATTATTAATTAGAAAGGGAATGAATGGACCAACTCTACTCTATAAACAAACTTTTGGAATTCAAATTTCAAAAACATTTGTTCACTCAATTAATTTTGTTAACCACAAACATACAAAATTTGACATTCGTTAAAGATTTAATTACCATAACCTAACTAAATTTGAACACACCAATTTACATAATGGGGACCGCCGCTACATAAAATAAAATATGAACCATGATTTAAAAATTCAAATTTAAAAACAACATTTTTCTCGACACGTAATTATGAACTCAAATATTTAATTTATTTTAAATTTCAAGGTTAGCAATAGAATCACTTTCGTGCAACCTATGCCTACTATTTAACTACCGTAAAATGTTGTTTTAAAACTTCAATTTTCTCTTTTTACAACGTTATTTTATATTCAGAATGGAAACATTCACTTTATTTTCCTCAAACATTCTTTTATTTTCCTTAAAATGCTTATTTGTTACTTGCAATTCATAAATGTAAACATTCTTATATTCTTAAATGATCAACTTATACAATATTAAATCCATTCTTATATTTCCAAATAATGTACATTCCAAATGAAAACATTCTTGACTTTGTTTCTTTTTCCTTTTTCAATTGAAAGATTTCAATAAAAAATTTCCAATTAATTTTAATCTTCCACTTCAAAACAGACCCTAATTGATGAAATCAATTAAATAAATATGTTAATATTGTAATCCTTATTTATAGTCATACAAACACATTTATAAACTTACAGTATCCAACAAGCATTAAATTACATGCTAAATAAATGTTTTTCTCTATCGATCAATATTCATTTAACTCATCATTAAAACTGACATTTATTATTCCAATTCCTGTTATTAAATTATATTCTAATATGTGTTAGAACCTTCCACTTCATTGCTTCATTGTAGTTTGTTGTTTTAGAATTTTATTTATGGTCCAAACTTATGATCTAATAACATAGTTAACATTTGTTTTACATTTCATTACGTTAATATACTCCAATTTCCATCCTTCATTTGTATTAATTACTATATTTCCATTTGATTGAATTTTGGTCAATTTCACACATTAATTATAATTAAAGTCTCAATTAATTTATTTACCTTGATTTCATTCTCTTATTAAATGAATTATTACCTTACATACATAGTCAACATTGTGATATCTTCCATTACATCAATATTTTACCATTTCATCTTACCTTTCATTTACGTAACCTATTATTTCACTGATTGTAATAAATTTACTTATTAAAATTTCCAATTCCAATAAATTTGAGTAAACCGATTCCCATCCATTTATTCAAATCAAAGGTCATACTATGAAAAAAAATTCATTGGTTATATTGTATAGAATCAACCTTTTTACCATTATCAATTAAACCTGCATTAACTGCACTAATTAAGGGAATAAATTGCCATTTATTTCCAATTAAATTTAATAGACCAAATAAATAGGTAACATATAATAATTGTCACCATTAGCCTTTAATTACATTTATAAGTTTATTACTTACAAACAAATGTTACCATTTTTTTCATAACACTAATTTTATTTAATTTCCATTAACAATATATTATTTCATTAATGAATTCAATATTTACATTCTTTTTCCTATGTTCACTTTATAACTAAGTATAACCTTACACTATTTCAATTAATTGGTATTCCGTTCAAATTGTTAATAATTAGCTTTAATTAACATTGTTGCATTTCATTTTAGTATTATTCCAATTATAAATCTTAAATTTTAATTTCTTTCAACATTTAATTACAAAAATCTTATTAATTTTACTATTTTTAATTGTCGAAAATTACGGATCGTTACACTCTCCCCCACTCAAAACTTTTCATCCCCGAAAAGAAAAAAGAAGGGAAAAGAAGGAATTAAGTAATCAATATATCTTATTCAAAATATTAAATTTGTAAACAATTTATTTACATAATAAATAATTTAAATAAAATATATTAATTTATAAATAATTAAATCCTTTTATATTCAAATTAATAAAAGTTTGGAAAACATTTCACAAAAATTTCTAAGTCTAAAATTCATGAAATTTTTTGGCAGAGTCTCCTTTGTACGGAGAGGCTCGGGAGAAATCATAATATCAAAATAACAAAATATATCATATATTTTCAAAATAATATACCCCAGCAGCAGGAGAAACAATATAATATCGCTAGAAAACCATAATATGAGAACGTACCAATTTGTCGGGCAAATAACATTTATTTTATGAAACCAAAAGCAGTAGCAATTGCTTCCATAACCTGTATTCCACTTATATAATCCAAAGAGGTTAATAATTATATAGAAGTGAAATGATTATATTTTTTTAAATTAATAACAAACAATCAACATAACATAACAACAATCACTTTCAACCAAAAGCATACCATCATCACATAAAATCAAAATAAATCAATACAACATAACAACAATCTTTGTAAACAAGCATACAATTTTCATAAGGGATCAAAGTAATCAACCATTTCTAAAGTTACAATCATTAAATTTAATATAGTATTCATTTAATTATTTACTTTAATTATCAATAGCTTCAAACATTAACTTAAGTTCATAATTCTTTGCTTACAATATTCACTTTCTATTTCATTTTATTAAGTAGCACTATAATTATAACTCAGGTTTATAACTGTTTCATATCAAATTTCTTATTTATAAAAGTAAATTTCATTGAACACTTTCATTATTTAAGTTTCTCTTGTATAATATTCCCTTACATATCCTTATTTAACATTACAACTATTAATATTCTGGTAAGTTATATATATATATATATATATATATATATATATGTTTCTAAGAATGTAATTGAAAGTTACACAAGTTTATCTTATTTCATTTTAGTAAATAAACGTTCAATAGTTATCATTTCTTATTTTCATATCCTTTTTGTTTACAAGTTACAAATTTCAAATTCTTTGTATATTTCATTTATAACTTAGCATTTAATTTCTTACTTTCAACTTTAGAAGTTCCAATTATTAAATAGTTAAAATTTTATTCCATTATAATAATTTAAATTTACTTTAGTTTATTCTACTGGGTTTTTTTCTCATTATTTAATTTTCCATTCATTTATTTATATAGAGATCAATCTCTTACATAATTTGTTTTCCATTATGCATTTAAGTCATTAATGAATCATTTCAAAAAATATAACTTAAGCTTCTATTGCCTTACTTAAGTTTATAACTTAATTCGGTTATTGAATAAAAATTTAAGTTTTTGGTATTCGCCCTTGAAGAGAAAGGAAATATTTCAATATCTCTACAAATTCAATTAAAACATTTAACCTTATTCACTTAGTAAAAATATAAGATATATTTAAAACATCCTCATAGCATTATGTAAAGGTTTTTCAAAAGTCTAAAACAATGTTAGAAATTTATATCAAAACATTATAATAAGCTTTTAAAATAAAGTTCCTTAAATCCAAAGATTTATTAGACTCATTATTTTTAAAATAAGTATAAACTCAAGATTATTAAACTGAAACTAAAAGTATACTCAAATCTTACATTAAATTTCTAAATCAAAGTACAAAATTTCATATCTTCATAATTAATTTTACACACTTGTTTTAAAAATGAATATTCAAATCATGGAAAAACATTTATTATGTTTTAATACAAAAATTCAAACAGTAAATAAATCAATAAATTTACTGTTAGTACTTTGAAATCAAGTTAATATTCCAAATTATACTTCCAAAATAGAGATTCACATTTATTTGTCAAGTATATTACTATAAATAAACTTCGCAAATCAATTTTTTTTCCATTTATATAATATCTTTAAATTATACATTCAAAGAAACTTGTATAAATTTTACTTGAAATATTCATTTGAAAGCTTCATTTGCAAATCAACCATCTTTAATACTTTAATACTTTTCAAAAAAGTTCATTTGTAAAATTCCTTGCTTCATGTATAAATACCATTTAAATATTTAAATAACATCTTTATAAATATAAGTAAACTATTTGAAAATAATTATTTACATCATTACTTATATTTACAAAGAAGCTATTGAAAACCTTAAATCCATTATTTAAAAATTTATTAGTTTTATCTCAAGATACTTTTCAAACATTATTAATAAATCAATAATCATTTACTTTAAATATGTTTTATTTAATAAATAACTTCTCAAATATTTACAACACTAATAATTTACTATTAAACCATGTTGTACAAGAATAAACAATATTTTAAACATTTTAAAGTATTTAGAATTGACAAAAATGATCAAAATATCCTTTATATAATATTTTATCAAAATACTTTTATAACTCGATGTCTTAACAAGTTTATCCTCGTTCTTGCAGGCTCTAGCCATGCGTTGATCAGGCGCAAGTCTAGAATTATCCAAGTACTTAGTAGACCTATTTCACCACCCAGTGAAAAATACTTAAAAATAGGTATGAGAAGTACCGCTTAAAATCCAATTTCAAATGATGATAATACGATAGCAGTGGCCCGCTGCTGATCCAGTATTTACGCAATGGACACAAAACTTTCCAGAAGATCCTTCTACCTTCTGGATTCCAGAAAAATATCGTAGCCAGTTCGTAAACAAGGGACCATCGACCCCTGCTGCAGTGGTACACTGCTGATTCAATGATTTACGCAATGGATGCACTTCCTTCCCGGAAGATCCATAAACAACAGATCCCAGGATCGAAAGTGCCTCTATTAGGTAAACTAAAGAACCATCTACCCTGAAAAAAATTTGAGGAACTCATGAGTTTAAGTCCGGACAACCATATCAGTTCAAATCCATTTCTGAATTCACCCAAGTCCATTAGGTTTTATCGGTGGAATCCATTTCTGGATTCCCCAAGTCCATCTGGGTCGAAGCATATCATACTATACTTCTTCGTGGAGTTTACTTCCCCATACCTCTTACTTCAAAATATAACATGCCATATATAGTACCCTTTCAAAATCATAACTTCAAATATCGCACTTATATAAATTCTATTATATATAAGATTTCATTTTCAGATAAAGTACTTTCTAAAATCAATAATCTCGAATATATCAAATCATTCTTAGATAAATTCCGTTATATATAAGATTTATCTCTTCAGATCGAATACCTTCCAAAATCAACAGTTTCAAAGTCACTTGTACTTATATAAAGTCCATCTTATACAAGAATCAAAATTTTCCAAAATCAATTTCGCTGTATGGAAAGCTATATGGGATTCAATATCTTTGCTTTAAAAAAGGTTTTGAATTTAGAATAGTTTCGTATATAAATATTTTTGTGAAATAGTTTTGTATATAAAATAGTTTTGTAAAATAATTTGTAAATAAAATAGTTTGAAAAATAGTTTTGTAAATAAAATAGTTTGTAAAATACTTTTGTAAATAAAATAGAATAAATAGTTTGTATAAGAAAAATAAAAGAAAATAGTTTGTATAAGAAAAATAAAAGAAAATAGTTTTTGTAAAATGGGTTTAAATTAATAGTAGTTTTGCATACAAGAAAAATTCCAATTTAAATTACAAAGATATCCAACCCAGCAACTTTCAATTTTAGCGCCAAAGCATATCAATAATATTAGAACATAAGATGTACATATGTCATCATTTCTCAAAATCACATTCGATCGCTCGCTCGATCACACAAGTTTGCTTTCGAACTAGTATTGTCCATTCAACTTCCCTAATGCGGACTTCGATATGGTTACTTGACTAGAAACCATCATTCTCCTTGCATAGCCATAGTCTATGATAGAGAATTCTAGAATCAAACCAAAATCCATATCAAATATTCGCCATCAAGAATCGAATGAAAAACCCTAACGCGAAATGGTGTAATTCACCTCGAACTTATGTACTCAAATCCGGATCAAATTAATTACGCAAATAAAATAATATACGCACAACTTACGTATCTATTCCAATTTGATTCATCCGAATTACATTTCAATTAAATTCATTTTTTCTCATTGATTAACACAAATATCACTTCATACTTTAATATTTGTTTCACAGAATTTCTCCATTTAATGTAAAATATTAATATATTCATTCTCATAGTATTGCTTATATCCCTCTTCAATTTAAATTACATTCATTTCTCATGTAATATTTCTCATTTAATACTACATTTATTTGCAAATCATTTCATAAGGAATTTTCTTAAGTTCATAACCAATTTATAAAAGCTTATATTCTTTTATAAACATTATTCGGGATTAAAGTTATCACAACTTCAATTACAACTATTTATTGCAACTTCCATTTATTTCATAAACAATTTTACAAGGCATGACTTTATTTATATTCATTTCATTTTTAGTTCACCTTTACCTTTCAATTTATTTATGATACATTTCATAAATGTTAACTAAGTTCACAAATTCCAATTTTTAAATATTATTACATTACATGCCAATAATGTATACAATAATTCTACTCAACTATAACAAATTAACCTTGCTTCACTTGCTTTCAAATTAAGGTTATCAAATTCAACTGCATAATTCAACACAATTATTAAGTTTCAACTCATATATTAATTCAAAAGTTTTGACTATCGAAATATCCAAATATTCCATTTTATTTCAATAGTTGAAACTACCAATCAACAAACAATAAGTTTCACAACAAAACATTTCAATTCCATAAACAAATATCCAAATTATTCATTTTATTCTCTTTAATACACCATTATTAGTCTAGTGTTTAGTCTATTAATTCAATCAACAATAATTAGCCAATGCTTATAAACTGACAAAAACTCAACTAATCAACAATAAATGAAAATAACTAAATATTACCATTTCACAAATCAAACACATTACAAATAACTATATCAGTTATAAAAACTATTCCTTTATATATATCATATAATATTAGGAAAAGCACTTTCATTTCAAAACTTATATAAGACATTTTTTATAACACTAACAAATACGCGCTCTTGTATATACACTCAGACAACTCATTCTAGGGTATTACTACCCTATCTCTAATGAGTTAACCCCAACAGGCTAAGGTATGCCTAAACCTGGCTCTGATACCAACTGTAACGACCCACCTTTTTGGACGATATAAATCGACAATAAACCACACATGTCTAATTCAAACCGTTCAAAAGGGAGGATTGTTAATGGGATAAATAAGAAAATAATATAAAAGAAGGAAAAACAAAACACAGAATCTTGCAGCGGAATGACAAAATATAATAATCAAATAAACAGTTCATGAAGCTGTTTTACAAATGACATTTGATTATACTTTTACAATTCAAATCAGAGTTATACATACATCGGAAAATAAAAAATAATGCAGTAGAACACAATAAGCAGTGGAATAATAATAATAAATAGCAATAATATACTGAATCTTCGTCTTCGTCCTCCAGAACATAAAATGGTCTTCAATATACTGAAAAAGCTCAGACTGACCCGAGCATAATGAAAAACAATACACTCGAGTCAGAACTAAAAATTCCTATGTAAGTCAAATCAATCTCAAATAAAAATATAAGTGCAATGGCTTCAGAGATGTTATGGGATTTTTCATCTCCTATCAAGTGTACAACGTGAGTGCAGTAATTTATGAGATTTCAAATAATTCGAAATACCAATTTAAACCACTTTATTTAAAATAAATCCGAAGTTTAAAGTAAAAACTTAAACTTTTTAAATAATTCAGTTTCAATAAATAATCCAAATTCAAGAAATTGTATGGGTATATATCATTTCTA
The DNA here is from genome assembly GCA_030737815.1 of Allium fistulosum. Classification (NCBI taxonomy): domain Eukaryota; kingdom Viridiplantae; phylum Streptophyta; class Magnoliopsida; order Asparagales; family Amaryllidaceae; genus Allium; species Allium fistulosum. The sequence goes on from CM060906.1 coordinate 59,966,944, forward strand.
CCCATAATTTAAATGTCTTAATTATCCAATTCTAAAATGATTCAGAGGACCACTTAAATGATGTCAATAATATACAAGGTGATAACAAGGACATATTAAAATAAATAAACAACCATACATCCAACATATCAATCAATAAGCATCCATTTCAAACAACATCCAAATCAACCAATATATTTCAACATATAATAATTATCAATATTGGGGTTTAACTATCAATTAAATTCCAATATAAAATTAAATGTTAATTCAGATTCAATATCAATTCAAATGTCAACTTAAATCAACAAACAGCAATAAAAAAATTATACATCACATCATATATTTTATTTAACTTGCAATGGAATTTTTAGTATTACGTGAGTGGGTTGAATCACTCACCTTTTTGCTTTCCCTTTTCTAGCCAGATTTGGATCTGCAACTACTTTCTCATTTTGTTTTGTTTCCTTACTATCTTAATCTTTTTTTTATAGAAAGTTTTTGAGAGAAGATTATATAGATCTGGATTTGAAGAAAAAGAAGATGAAAAGAGAAAAAAAACTTTGGAAAAAAGGAGAAAAAGGAGTTTTGAAGAAGAAACATGAAGAAAAAAAAAGGAAGGAGGAAGTTGAAGAGAGACAAAAAAATGAAGCTACAGAAGATGAGATTTAAAAAAAATGAAATGAAGCTACAAGAATAAAGATTGAAACTGGTAAAAAGCTAATAAAGCTAAATATAAACAAAGTAGGAATTGAAATAAAGTAAAATATGAACAACCCTAAAAAAATGGTAGGTATTAAAAGAGGTGAAGGAAAGAATTAAAAATATGAAAAGTAGGCAACGTTCATGAAATGAAAAGGCTTTAGACAATGTAAATGGAAATGAGTAATGGAACAAATGAGGAAACAATGAAAAAAAAAGTGTGACAATTATTAATTAGAAAGGGAATGAATGGACCAACTCAACTCTATAAACAAACTTTTGGAATTCAAATTTCTAAAACATTTGTTCACTCAATTAAATTTGTTAACCCCAAACATACAAAATTTGACATTCATTAAAGATTTAATTACCACAACATAACTAAATTTGAACACACCAATTTACATAACGGGGACCGCCGCTACATAAAATAAAATATGAACCATGATTTAAAAATTCAAATTTAAAAACAACATTTTTCTCGACATGTAATTATGAACTCAAATATTTAATTTATTTTAAATTTCAAGGTTAGCAATAAAATCACTTCCGTGCAACCTATGGCTGCTATTTAACTACCGTAAAATGTTGTTTTAAAAATTCAATTTTCTCTTTTTACAACGTTATATTTATATTCAGAATGGAAAAGTTCACTTTATTTTCCTCAAGCTGTGACGACCCAGAATTTTGGATATTTGAAATTGGAATATTTAATTGATTTTAAATATTTAAAAGTTAATTTTTGACTTGAATTTCAAATATCATTATTCATTGGGTAATTTAATTATTAAATTAAATGATTTGAAGTTGGGTAAGATATTGAATCTGGGGTTTGAAGCTAGTTAAAAATAATTTGAAGGCTTATAAAATTCATATTGATAATACTGAAGGTGATAGAACTTTTAAATTTGAATTTAAAGTGATTTGTTTACTTTTAAAAATATATTGTTTAAATTGAATTTAAAGATAGCCTTCCGAGGCACAGTCTCGGAATTCAACGAAACCAGTCCCTTTGGATCCGTAATATTGTATTATTATCGGATTTTAATTTTCGTAGTGATTGGAGTTGTTGTGTGAGCGTACGATATATAAACGCGCTGAAATTTATATCGAAATTCAATATAATAACTGGGTTCAAAAAGCTATCTTCTCCATACGATCGAATTAGGACTCGAAACCTTTTCCATTGCGTTCGTAATAGGGGTATAACATTATAAACGCCTAGCGGCACGCCTCGTTAGGGGGTCAAGATTTTGAGTTGCATTTATCGAGATGATTTAAATTTGAATTTAAATTTGATATATATATATATATTATATTCTGAATAACTTTCAGCTGTAATCCCATTCACATCAAATCTTATTTCTTTCTTTTCCTGTCACTGTAGCTGTATCCTAACACGTTTCCTTCCTCTCAATATCACGTCCCTCTTCCCTGTCACTCAGCTCAATCAAAAATAAATAATACTAACTGTTTAAACGCGTGGCCTTCGTTCGTTTTCCCATTCTTTTTTTTAGCTTTTCGAGAAAATGGCCGTCTCCTTCTTTCCAATTTATATCAGAGCCGCGTATTCGTTCTCCCTTTCCCTTTCATAAATCGTGAAATCGATTCACAGAAAACCCAATCGAAACTCAGAGAACCCATGGAATCAAAATTCTTATCGATTTAATTTCCCTTCCCATTCTAATTCTTGTATATAAAGAAATTATGGTGACCGTGAATATCGATCTATCTCTCCTCTCAATCTTTCTATCGACCTATTACTATTGTCATTCTTCGATTTCGTTTGGATGGGGCGATCGTGTGTCGATCGATTTCAGGCTCGCGTATGCGCTCAGGCGGTTGAGTCTCGAACTCGAGTTCGGGATTCGATAGGATGGGTGTCTTCATGTGCGCGTTGTGGTGGGTGCAGTGAGCTATGGGTGGTGGTGGAAGACCGTCGTCAGTCCAGAGGGGGTGGGAGTTCGTGCTTTTGCTGTAAGGTATTTGCAGTTATCTTCCTTTTCTTTCAAAATAATTATGTGTCGGTGCTGAGAAAATTAGAGAAGAAAATTGGATTTTTGAATTCATATATATATAAGTTATTTTATAAATATATATATATGTGTGTGTGTGTGTGTGTGATTTCAAAAGAAAGGGGAAAATGAATATGAATATATTCACTTATTGTTTAATTTAAAAAGAAAATATAATAACTATTAAGGTGGTTAATTTATTTATTTAGCTCATTTAAATTATTTTAGTCATTTAAAAATAATTTCTTAAAGGGAGATTATTTTGTATAGATAAAGTTTGAAAAATCTGTATAGATTATCTTGTGAGTGTTTACATACGCAGTCTCAAAGGAAAATAAATGTACATTTTAAATTTATCAATATTAAGTAAATAATTTGTTTAATAGGTTAATAAATTATTTGGTTCCTAATGGTAATGTATTAAAGAAAATCAGTTTTAAACCAAACCATTTTGTTAATTACATTTAAATTAGGGATTGATTGTTCTATTTATTTCGAATATTAATAAACTGGAAATGTCTATACAAGGTTTTAAATCATGGAACATGCCAGTTTGGAATGGATTGCAAACAACAAAATAAAAGGTGAGTTAATCTCACTCATCTAGATTATTATTTAAATTTAAATGGTTAAATTTAAATATTTGTTTGAATGGTTGAATTGATTAGATGTGATAATATATATAGTAGTATATATATTGGAGTGATTGATTTCCCGCATTATATAGCGGATGAGACCCTATGCACCGCATAATAGCGGATGATAATATTTAAAACCCATATACCACGATATTCCACCTCGAAGTGGAATTGGTATTGTGCTAACATCTGTGGATGTAGGGAAAACAGGTTGGAGGGATCCAACTGGATTCCTCAAAATTATTTAGATTGTTTTATATTCTGTGTTATGAATATTGGATATTGTGTGGTGAATAATATTGATAATTGGAATATTAAATGTTATGGTTTGCTTGAATATTCGGTACTCTAAATTACCAAAATATATAGAAGTGGATTTTGAATGAAAAATAAAGGAATGGATTTTCAAGTAAACTAATTTTAAAGAATTTGAATAAATTTAAGAACAAATTTGGAAAAGAATAAAAGTGATTTCAAAATTCAAATAAATATAGAAAAAGGGGATTTTGAATAAGCAGAGAAATAATGAATATTAAGCTTAAGCAATATTATTTAAAAGAATAAAGAATTTATTTTAATTCAAGGTTTAAATTTAATTAAAAAGAAAAGAGAAGGGATTTGGGAAATCTGAAATTGATATTCTCAGTTTAAAGGGATTTTCAATCATAATAAAGAAATGAAATTTAAAGTTAAAGGATTTTGAAATAAATGGAGTAAGTAAAGAAATTTATTTAAAAGTAAAGTAAATCGGAAATCAATTTGGGAATTGATTTAAGTGTTTAAAACAGGATTTTTAAAAGAGAAGTGATACTTTGGATTTAAAAACTGGGTTTATAAAAATGAAGAAATATATCAGTGGATATTTGGAGGAATAAATTCACGGTGGGAATTTATTATAGAAATGGGTAAATTTGTTTAAAAATAAATAGTGATTTATTTTGAAAGATGTGAAAGAAAAGTGTATTTCCCTGAATAGCCAAGTACGTTTCCAAAGTAAACTTTTAAGTATAAGCTAAAGGTTTAAAAGTTGATTTAAAGTATGTTTTGGAAAATCTATTATTTTTAAATGTTTAAACTTTAAAGTAAGTATTTTTCAAATCTATTTTAATAGTAATTATTTAAAGACGGTTTGGTATTATGTTTAAATGATAAAAGAATCTAGTTTTATATTTTATTAAGTAGCTTTATTTTAAATATTCTTAAAGTATACATCTTTGAATAAAGTATTAAAGTAGTTTTAATTTAAATATTTTAAAGTATATTTTTTAATAAAGTGTTTCTAAATTATTTTAAAACTCAAATGTTTTTGGTACTTGGTGATTTCAGTGGAAATAGGAATATTTGGAAAATTTATTCCATGAGAGAAGGACGGTTTGAAATTGTTTTCAAAGGATTGAAAATGGAAATATATCTTGCGAAGATATTTTGAGGTTAATATTGTTTGATGGATGATTGTGAATGTTAATTGATAGTTAAAGAACCGACTATCAATATAGGCCAATACGTTGATCGTTTCGAAGAGACCGGGATCAGGATTAATTTCTCGAAAAACCACTTCGATCCGGTTTGTACGTTTCGTGGAAAACGAGTTTGAATCGAAGATGGTACAGTGAAGTGCAAGGGCTAATCGCTACTAATCCTGAGGATGATTCCAAAATGGATGTAGTAGGAGTAGTGCCTTCGGTTCCGTTCGAACCCGGGACGAACTTGTATGGACGAATGCTTTCGGAACATCGTCAGGTGGACGATGGGCATTCTAAAGGATATGTTCTAAAGGTAATGCTTAGCCTCAAGCCTCATCAACCGGGAATGACTGAAAATCAGGGGATATGCAGCAATGCTTCGTGGGTAGCCCCTACTTGAGAGTAAGGTCATCCCTGTCTAGATGTCCCTTTTTATTTCGGCTTAGTGGTGCGGTTGCCGATCCCAACCGTAGGGTGATTTTACTCGGAATTATCCAGTAAGGGATGGTTCCGGCCTTGTGTTGCAGGGGAGCGGGCGTACTCCTCGGTACTGTGATCTAGGCCACGCACTACAACAAAAAGTGTCTTTTATAGCGGCATATAGCCGCTATTAATCACAACCATAGCGGTTTGATAAGCGCTGTATATCGACATGTTATAAAAAACTGTTGAATATTTATAACACAAAATATGCCGCTATGGTTGAGCTTAGTTTTAAAACGCAAATTCGCCGCGATGGTACGTTAATTCAATAGCTCATTATAGCCACTATAATACAGCTAAATCTCAACGAAACTGGAAATCTTTATAACACCATTTTGCCGCTATAAAATATTTATTCAATAGCTCATTATAGCCGCTATAATACAGCTAAATCTCAACGGAATTGGAAATCTTTATAACACCATTTTACCGCTATTTACACGGTACTATAGCATGTATATACCGTTATAAAATACGCAGATACACGGTACTATAGCATGAATCTTCTTTAAAAACATAACAGTTGAACAATGTAAGAGCCGAAGAATATAATAACCATGAAATGAAACTCATTCAATCAAACGTACCAAATGTCTATATATATTATATTAAACATGCTCAAACATACACATAATATCCATTATATAATAACAACATCGCAAATAAGTTTTCAACTGGACTAAAAAACAATATGGCTAATAACACAAAACCAGGTCATAACCATTATCTTGCGACTTGCTCTTTTACTGGGAAGCATGGAAGCAGAGTTGAAGCAGGTGCAGGAGCTGTTCAACAAGCAGCAGATAATCCAACATCATAAAAATGACGTGTAATCTGATGCCATCTCCTTCTCAATTGTTTCCTTGACAGCCTGCAAAAAGAAAAGGTTCAAAACATTGTATACACGAGCACAAGTCTACATTCAAATTCTCAAGAGGATATTTGTTTTTATTTTTTAATTTGGAAATTTGTCTATTAGCTCACCACGAGTAAATTTAATCACTTTATATTCAGTCAATGCATGTTGTGAGGCTATTGAGTTATCTCTAGGAATGGTGATCCTATCTGATTGTCCATCTTCAACTACCATCTGAAAAGTAACTGCTACATAATGTCATTTTATTTTGTAAATAAAGAAGTAAAAAAACATGTAGAACACTAAGGCATCAATGCCAAATCAATCATGAAAAAAAATCCAAGTTATAATGCAAGATGATAAGGTAAAATAAACCAACATTTTTTTCATCAAAATTTACACACTATATCAACCATACATCGTAAGTTCAAAAAAGAGAAGTAGAAAAATTGGACAGATTGCTGCATATGAATGGAATGGCTATCTTAAAGCTATTTAATTCATAATTTGACATAACTTGCTAAAGACATATACATATTGGGGTCAATTGACAAATTATAGAGAATTGGAGACATAGATATACTAATTGTCCATACATTTCTTTTAAGAACATCTGAAGAGAGAAAAACAATCAAACATTGCATTTACATTCATGAATAATAAAATTTAGCACATGCGTAAACCATATGCAGTCAGAGAAAATTAAAGGAGAAAATGTATTATCAAAAAGATTAAAACCTGATGAGGGTGTAGTGTGCCATAAAGTGCAAATCTTCATACATACTACAAAAATCCTAGTAATACAATATTTCTTTGCACTTAAAGCACCGAATTCTGAAATTAAGGATCCTACAACAAAGAAACAAAATAAAAAATTATAGAGGAAAATAGCTTAGTAGTGTTAAAAATAAATTATTTACTGACAAGAAATGTAAACAAAAGAATGGTGATACGAAATAACATTAATATCAAGCCAGAAATAGCTATTCTTTACGTTAGTAGAAGATGGGAGTACCATATCATTTGCTAGAAAAATTGGCCAGTGCAAATGATTCTGGAGTAAGATATACATGATAGACATGTGCAAAAGAGTAGTCCAACAAAAAACGTACAAATAGGTTTATGTTTCAGACTCAAAATTTGTTAGCTGCAGCCTGGCAATGACATGGAGGGCCATATTTTTTGCTCATGGATCTCTTGCTTTCAAATTACATACATTTTAACTATTTGGTTCTGTGAATCTACTTCTCACTTTATAGACATTGCCCATCCACATGCCTTCTAAATACAGAGGTCAAGTATAATTTATGAAGAGTAATAACTGCGTTCCAATTACTTCTCCCACTTTCTTTTACCATTTCTAATGCATGTATGTGTACTTCATCTAATGATAAAATCATAATGCAATATGCACCATTAAGTGTTATGGTTTCTAATGTGTGTTCCATCTATGTAATAAATATGGCCTGTCTCAATAGTTGGGGCTCAAATGAGCTGTGTCAAGTTCTGGATATCCAGGAAATAACAAGCTTTTCATGAATGTAATAATCATGTAGAAACAAACATACATAAGTTCAAACTTTATGAGACCAATATACAATAGTTTATATGGTATATCCAGTCAGTCATGTATATGGTTGATTTGTCCCATAATCTATGGTGATAACCTGGAACTATAATACTGTATCCATCTAAGGTTTAATTGACTAAGAAGCACTCATAAATCAATTACCTGAACAAAATAAATGAAAAGGCCAATACATAAAACATAAAAGGGCCTTGTAGAGCAAATACCATTAGTATTTAAGCATTTCTTATATTATTATCACACTAGGTAGGCTATGGTAAAATAACTATAAATAAGAAATAAATACAGATCAGAATAAGTAGGAACAAAAGTTACTTGCAGCTTTTTTCCTGTTAGAAGCTCAACTAAACTTGTATGGACAACAATAAAAGGTTTCCAACCACTAATTGCCAATGTGTACGCATTTGGGACAGGATTTTGGCGAGCGTACAGATCAGGTGCTTCTATATTCAAAACCTTTGTAGCTTCATTCAGTGATTGATAAAGACCAGATAACTGTAAAATAATATCACCAAATTTGGTTGACAATACTACAATTGAAAAGCAAACAACCACAATACTGTTAGAAAGAATCAACCCTTCCGATTCTGCAACCTATGAACAAAAAAATTTCTCTGGTTATCAGTATGTTTCTAGTATAAATAATTCTTCAACACTAAAACTTTTGCTTTATTAGTTAAGCTATCTTAGCACTACATTTCAATAATAGGTATAATTATTCTTTAATCACATTATGTGGGTTGTGATGATTCTGTAGATTTAAAGTAATCTTTGCCTGAGGTCTATGTGGAATTTATTGTACCGTTCATAGGAATACTCTACTACTTGGTTCATAATTCATAATATATGCATATAAAATGGTAAGCAATGTGTAGCAAAAAAAAATTTAGTGGGAAAAATAATTGATACATTTACACTTATTATCCCACTTTAAATTTTTTTACTTCTAACATTATTGTGAGCCTAATCTGGAATATGTCCTTGTTAACCTCTTTATAACATTGGAGTCAAAAGAACAGTAGTTTAACTATAGAAGTCATGGAGTATAAATTTCGAAGTCAACTCCTATATTTCAGTACAACAGTACAAGAACTAAAAGGGGATATACATAAATATAAATATTGAGAAATAAAGCGATATCAGTTGTACTGAACATGAACAAAGATGCATATACGGTTTTGTCGAACGGAAATATCAAACAAACATGGAACCCCACAAAATTATTGGCTAAATATAACTAAGAAAATATATGCATATGACTTGTGATGTGCAGGTTCAAAACGAATTATTCAAATTTATAAATTTTGGTACATTGGAATCAAATGAAAAGGAGTTGCTTTGATGAATTTGAAAGTGATGAAGCTAGTGGATCAGCAGCTTTATTTGATGATGGTTTAAAACTTGGTGAGGGTATGAAAGAATTAATGTATTAGACTGAAATGCTTTTCAGATGTTTTTCTACGGTTCTTTTCCTAGCATAATGAGACTAGCAACATATGGACAAAAGTAAGATTACTCATTTCTTGATTTATGTTTTTTTTTGTTTATGCAAATCATCTTACCTAACAAACAAAGAACTCAAATATAATAAAATCAATAATTTGGTGTGGTTTTTAATAGGATTCTTAGCGGGTTTTAAAAGTTTAAATTCTACTGCAATATACAATTGCTTTTACTGTCAGGTATAATCTCCATACAGTAGACTAAGCATCTCACATAAACTTTTTGATATTATAACTATACCATACTATTATCTTGAACATAAAGATAGAAAATAACCTACATACTAGTATTAATTTGGTAGAAGGCTAATAGTATGTTGAAAGGAGAAAAATATTATGATGAAGAAATATAGAGACCTTCTAACTTTTTAATAGCTATGAATTGTAAACTAAAATAGTGTAAAGCTATTGCAGCTCGAGCAGTAGTGTGTAAACCTACTGCAGCTTAAGCAAAAGCAGTAGAACGTAGACCGATTACAACTCGAGCAATAGTAGCAAGTAGAGTCGCTGCAGCTTGGAGCATGGACCAACTGCAGTTCAAGCAATAGGGTAGCTACAGCTCGAACAGTGAAGCTACTGCAGCTCAAAGCATGAAACTGCAGCAGATCAAACATCGGAGCTACAGCTCGGTGCATGTAGCTACTGCAGCTTATGCGCTAAGCTGTTGCAGCTCGGACAGTAAACCTAGACCCTCAATGAGATTGATCCCACTCAACATCCCAATTGCAAAATTACAACACCATGGATTTTTAAACATCCATTATATATCTATTAGTGCACAGACTTTTTCACGTAAGATTGAGGTAGTTTTATATCATCTATTCACAAATTAAACAGTTAAACATTTGCACTCATTTTAAAACATATTTTCTAGTGTTATGTTAATCATTAATGTAAGTTAAAGAACACTATTTTATAGATTATGCATACATTTAGTCTTGTCCTTAAACATAGTATTATGTATATTGATGCATATTTTCTCACATCTAAGTTTGCATACCTTCTTTCATGCAAAGAAAACTATCTTTTCTTTCCTACTAACAAGAAAAATAATCATTGATGCAAAATAAGAGAAAACCTACAAATTATAACCTTATTTGAAATACAATTGGTTTATATAACAGTTCAAACTATGTGTAGCATTTACAAACATATATTAGGCATTATCAGTAAATATAAGGCATTGTTAGCATTTGAAAAAGATATTAAGCAATGTTTAGCATCTATGGAAATATATTAAGCAAAATTCAAACTGTGTACAAAATTCAAGTACTTGTCAAATTAACAGCAAAATTAAATAGTGAACAAAATCAAGTAGTGCAAAATAAAGAAGTTAAGTAAAATTCAGCAAGAAAGAAAAATTCTATGAGAACACGAAATTCAATAAGAAGATAAAAGCAACAAACTAGAACCTCAAATTTGAATTTGTGAATTCATTTGGGTTTAAGTTGGGGAGAGCATCTTACCATGATGGGGACGGTAAAGAAGAGCAAGGATTACCCACCGATTGCAATTGAAGCTGAAGATCGAAGTGGAAAATGAGCTAGGGTTTTCCTGTTATTCAAATCAAACTAGGAAAAAGGTCGGCGAGGGCAGCTGATTAGTCAATTTACACACGGAGTCACCTCTGCAGGTAGGCGAAAGCAAAAGCAGAACGATGAGATGCGGTATTTTGAATTGGATAAGAGAGCTGAATGATCTATAGGGTTTCATTAGAAAATGAGGATGAAATTGCTAGGAATGGTTCAAGTTAGGAAACAAGCGGCTGAAATTTTTGATCTCAAAAGAAGCAACTCTTGCTCTATACCGCTCAATCTATAAACATCAGCATCCGACATTTACCCTTGTTGGAAGCGGTAGGCGATTCCATTCTTGCAAATCGATCAACACCTTCATCGTTGTCGTTTCCCCAGCGTCGTTTTGTAGCCATGAAAAGTAGGTTTAGGGTTAGATGCATTTTTTTAATCGGGGAAAATCAATAGCGATATGATTTTGGAAACACTGGCTTGGAAAAGGTTTCTTCTAGATCGTGTGTCTTGATTTGCAGAGGATGTAGTACGGGTAAGAGAGTTATGGACGGAGGCAGTGATAAGGAATTGGGGGGGGGGGAATAATTTGGAGAAGAGGCGGCGAGGAAAATATTTGGGTAAGAGGCGGTCAGGAAAATAATTGAGGGAGTAAGAGCGTTACCTTGGCAATCCAACTCTAAATAATACAAATTAAAACAAACATTATAAATTAAGGGTCAATAATAACGCTTCAGAATAACGCGTTATTAAATAGCGTTATTAATATCATATTTTGTTGTAGTGACGTACTGTGACAGGTGGTACCCCAGTGCCTAGTCATTGATGGAAATCCATTCTCCCTACGTGTCTTGTACGGTATTTGTTTGTATTACCCACTTTGTGGCTAGTATGCTGGAATTTAATCATGTAACAATTTCAGCTATTTGAATAAGTATTTGTATATAGACACTATTATAATATCAGACGGATTTGGTAAAAAGTGTTTTGGCTATCGTAAGGTAAAAACCCGACATGTTTATTTGTGGCATGGTCTTACGAGATGCTTTTGATTTCAAAGGGTTTGGAAAACGTTAATAATCCAATTGAGTGTGTTTTCTCACGTTGGTTTTCCAGACTGACTCGGGTGTTATTTTATTATAATGCTCGCGTCAGACCGAGTATTATATGATACAGGTTATGATGCCGTGGAGCTCAGAAGACGAGCTGGATGGCGAGACGTATCACACGTATATGATGTATATTCCGCTGTGTTGTGTATTTTGTATGTGGGACAAGTTATTACAACTGTCCCAAATTGTGATGTTGATTATATTGTACTCTGATGTTGTATTTTGATGATGTATGTATAAACAGATATAGTTTCTTTTCTGTAAAGATCAGTTATTATATATTATATATTATTCCGGTGCGATGGTTAGATTCTGTTGTTGTTCTATTTTCTTCTTCTACCTCTTCTTCTTTAACCCAAATGGTTCGTATTCCCGTTCTTCTTGAGTTGATTTGATGGAGAGTAGTGTCAATTCAAGGGGTACGGAACTGCGGGATGTTACAGTGGTATCAGAGCTGAAGGTTAAGCGAGAACCTTGGCTCTGGTGGGGATTACTCATTAAAATAAGGTCCATAGTACTCTAAAATGAGTTTGAGTGTATTAATAGATATGAGCGCGTATTTGTTAGTGAATATCAAATGGTTTTATATTGTGTTGATTGGTTTATTGAGTAGTTTATGGATTCTGGTCAATACGAGTAATTAACATTATTGATAGGGATCTCTAAACACTTGAATAAAACAATTCGACACAATATTGTTTTAAAATAGGGTAAATGAAATAATTTTACCCAAATTATTTTTGTATATGAAAGGAATAATTTTCGTAAATTATTATAGTTATATATGGTTGCCTGGTTGTTAGGAAGTGATAATACTGGATTATTATCAATGTTGTATAAAATTTGAATAAGAAATTGAAATCATAACTAAAAGCTAAGAAATAAATTCATATACAAATGGGATTTGTAAATGCAAATTTGTAAATGTGATTTTTAATTTGAAATAAAATTCCAGAGTAATGTTTGAATCTGAATTGGGTGGATTTCGAATTTGGCATTTTGGGAAAGTTTTAAATTCCTTTGGGTTTGAAAGTAGTTTTCAAAAGGTTTTGGAGAAATAATGGTGACATTATTTCGGAAATATTTTTAAATTGGATTTGAAATCTAGAGAGATTTGGAATTTAAAAATATTTGGAGGGAGTTTTAAAGAGATAAAAGCATTTAACTCTCTTTCGGTCGTTGGAAAATAACTTCGGTAATGACTGCAACATAATCAGTGTTCATTTTCGAGTTTCTAGGAGAGAAATTGCTACCAAATTGTTTTAAATTGGAATTGTTGAAAACTGGGTTTGGTTTTGAAATTCAAAAGGGATAATTGAATTTGCCAAAGGATTTTGGATATAATTGATTTCAAAGGTGATTTTAAAATTTTGGGGAAATTGTTTAAACTCTGGAATCTTATTTAAAGTGTTTATGGAATAATAAATAAGTTGTGACTTCTAAAATTTAGAAGTGGGATAAATAAGCCTAAAATAAAATTGTTTTGTATTTCGGAAGATGAATAAAAATCCAAAACTTGAATTATAAAATAGATTGAATTCAAGTAAATAGTAATAAAGTGATTTTTGAAGATAAAAATCAAATATTAAATTAAATGATTTGAGATGAAAATAAATCCAATTCGAGTATGAATAAATTAAATATGGCTTTGGATATTATTTTAATGAATGTGAATTAAAATTTAAAACGGATTAAGTGAATGGCTAATTGAATTTAACGGGATTTGATTAAATGACAATCAAATTAAAATGAGAATGAACTTAAGTTATGGAATGGGAGTGAATTAAAGTAAATTGACTCAAGTTTAAAGTTAATAGAAGCATGGACTTATATAAATTTTGAAAATGGTTATTAATATATAAGCATGGATGGTGTCGAGCATAATAAAGTGGTATTGAACAAAACTAATGTGAAACGGGATGGAATGCAACTAAATGGTTTGTAAATAAGTTAGATTGGAATAGAAGTAAAATAAATTGATTTTGGAATCAATTGGAATGAATATAAGTTGTTTGGATTTAAAAATGAAGTGAATGTAAGCAATTGTGTTGTAAGCCATTTAGATTGAATGAAATGATAAGAAAAGCAACTGAAAGCAATTGAATTAGTTTTGGAAACCCCATGAAATTGCTTGTGGAAATTGTTTAGTGTACACTGCTTTTAGAACTGATGTGTTGTAGTTGTTTAAATAAGTGAAATGTTATAAGTAGCATATATTTAGTACTTACCTATTTAAATTGAGTAAGTACAGGTTCAGGGAAGCCGTTTGGCTGGATTGGGTCATGCAAAATGCTAAAATAATAATCCGCTAGCTTAAAAATGCTAAATAAGGTACGCCTACGTAATAAAAATTGGAAATATGAACTGTTTTTGTTTTTCGACCGTGTTGGTCGATGTATACATATTTATATCTCTTGTCAAATTGCAAAAGCTCTTCCGCACAAAGGAGACTCTGCCAAAATTTTCCGAAAATTTTAGGAGTCAGAATTTTTTTAAATTTTTGGAAATTTCCACTACCGACAAATGATTTAAAATTGCGAAAAATATATTTAGATCTGAAATAATTAATAGATTGAAGCAAATTGAAATTTATATGGAATTGGAATTCAATTTGAATATAAACTTCAGTAGTGAAGTAGTAAAAATAAATATAAGAAATATTTATATTGAACTTAAGAAATGAAGAATGAAATTCTTAAGTAAATTGGTATTGGGAATATACTAGGTGAATAATTGAATGAAGGTTTAGTACTGGAAGTTGTGAAATGGGATAATTGTGGATAAGTGAATAGAAATCAAAATGAATGTGAACAAAGAGAGAATTGATATAAGTAATGATCAATTGGAATAAATACGTAGGATGTACGTATATTATTTATTCACATAGCGATTTGATCCAGAATTCGAGCACAGAATTTCGAGGTAATTATACCGATCCGAGTTGGGATTTTTCACTCGATTTTCGACGGCGAACCCTGGATATGGGATTTTGATTGATTCTGGATATTCTCTATCATAGTTTGTGGCTATGCAAGGAGAATGACGGTTTCTGATCAAGAAACCAGATCTGAGTCCGTACTAGAGGGTCGGGTGAACGATACTAGTTCGGAAGTGAAATTGTGTGATCGAGTGAGCGATCGAATTGGGAATTGCGTACGGATGATATATGTGAATCGTACGGATGTGAGTGAAATGGATATTGAAAATTCTGTAAAGAAATGAATAAAATAATTTTGAATTCTATAATTGGATAGTATTGCTAAGTAGGATATACAGGTATTCAAAAGCAAAAAGGGAATTGGGATTTTTGAATTCAAAGGATAAATTGTATTGCCCGACAAAAAGGTAAGTATTTAAATTTCTGTATGATTCAATGGAACGTATCGGTAGAGACACAGCCTTTAGAACTGGTATGCAAAATTTGTCTCTCAGCAGGATTCTAAGAAATGGAGAGTGGAAGTGGGATTCGTATAGTTTTTTATTTCAATTACATGCAGATATTGAAGGTGTCAAGATTCACAATAATAGGGAGAGGGATTTCTGGTCTTGGAAGTGTTCTAGGGATGGTTTGTATCAATTTAAAAAAGTTTGGAACACGGTTAGATCCAGTTTTGAAATTAAGTACTGGGCGCCTTTGGTCTGGAACAAAATTCACGTACCTAAAATGGCGGTATGCTTGTTTAAAGCCATTAATGACTATCTATTGACAAAAGAAAGATTACTTCAGAAGCAGATAGTCGTGGACCAGAACTGCGTCTTTTGTAATAATCACATTGAAAATATAGACCATCTATTTTTTCAATGTAATTTTACAGAAAGTGTTTGGCTTTGGAGTAGTAATATTTTTTCCAAACACCGAAAAGTCTGTTTTCTTTCTCTTTGAAAGATGATTTACAGAAAATCGTTTCTTTCTCTAGGATAAAAAGTCTTAATTCAGATTTGTTCCAACTTTCTTTATCTGTTTGTGTTTGGCATATTTGGAAAGAAAGGAACGATAGGATTTTTCAGAATCGTGTTACAGAAAGGTCGCAGATTTGTAACAAATTTTTCCAGACAATGAACATCAGAATGGCAAAATAAAAACATTTAAAAACATTAATGGCACGAATGGAGCAATAGCATTGAATTGGGGATATACCTCCCAACGCTGAATTGGGGCATCATCTGCTTTATCATGAGTATTGTTCTTCTGCCATCATCCTGCTTCTATGTTTCTTGGCTCCAGGTTTCGCGAACCTATATTATTTACAATATCCTCACCTCCTCTCACTTTAATTACATATTAATTTATAATTATCCATAATTATTGAATTAGTTTATAAGGATGTGGTTTTGCAGGCTGATGCGAGTGCTTGCAATCAAGACCTAGGCAAAAAAGTATTTTTTAGCTTGAGTTAAGAGAATCATTTTGAAGGATTTTTTCAGATTATCACCTGCCCTGCCATTTTCCTTGGCTTGCTGGCATTTTCTGTTTCTTGATAGCAGTCTTGATTCCTAGAGTTGCAGTCATTACAGATCTGGATGGAAATGCAAAGGAAATTAATTCACATATAGACTAAAGAAGTTTCCTCGTTGGGTATAAGAGACTTATCTTGATTATCTCTTCTCTGTTCTTCATGAGGAATGTTGGATTCTAGATCTGCCTCGATATTAGCTCAGATCTGGAATTAGAAGACGAGGTTTCAAGCAAATGTTGACCTTGAAGTGATTTAGGTTGTTCCGAGCGCTCGTTATCCCGGTTCTAGATGGAATCTCGCTTCTGTTCTTTGTTTCCTTGATGTTGTCCCTACTGTTTCAAAAGAAATAAGTCAGTTTTTCTTTTAAAGCTTAAAGACTTCTCATTTCTTAGATGTAAGAGACTTATCTGCTGAGATCTGTATGTTTCTTCATGAGGAAGCGCTGGTTCACGGTCTTGATTTGATAGAAGTTCCGTTCTAGAAGTAACAGAGGATGCCTAGAGTACCATTCGATTGTTATCAGTTACTTCGAGATGCTTTTCGTTCACCCTTGCTCTCCGCCATTATTTTTCTTTTTAAGTTTCTCGTTCGAGAAGAGTGAATGTAATAAATGAAGTAGATGAAGAGCCTGTTTGCCTTCTCTACGTTGAGTTCTGTCTAGAAGTTTCTGGTAGCTGCCCTTTGCTACGTGGGCTTTGGGCCGAAAGTGATGATCATTTAGTTTGGGTTTGTTAGTTTTGATTTTGTCTTGAATTGTGGCTCTTGTATATATCTTGCTTATAGTTCTTTTTTAATAGAAAAGTTTGAACCCGCATTAAAAAAAATTCTGTATGAAATTTAGTTGGGTTTTTGATCTAGCCACTTGGCGTTTTGTTTTTCTTTTGAAATCTGGGGGCCTGTTAAGGCATTTTGTAGTTGTACCGAGCTAGCCGCGCAAAGGAGACGCTGGCAAAAATTTTCGAAAATTTAAGGAGTTAGTAAATTTTTGATAATTCAAAATTTGGTTTCAAATTTAAATTTGAATTGTGGAGTAAGTAACATTGTTCGAAACTTATAGATAAGTTTGAAAAGTTAATAAGAGGGATATTGTGTCTTTGATAAAAAGATCTGTTTTGACAAATTGTTTGAAACTATTTGGATTGGAAAATAGTATCGGTTATTGGACCATTCCTCTTAACCAGTAATTTCGGGGACGAAATTCTTTTAAGGGGGGAGGAATGTGACGACCCGGAATTTTGGATATTTGAAATTGGAATATTTGATTGATTTTAAATATTTAAAAGTTAATTTTTGACTTGAATTTCAAATATCACTATTCATTGGGTAATTTAATTATTAAATTAAATGATTTGAAGTTGGGTAAGATATTGAATCTGGGGTTTGAAGCTAGTTAAAAATAATTTGAAGGCTTATAAAATTCATATTGATAATACTGAAGGTGATAGAACTGTTAAATTTGAATTTAAAGTGATTTGTTTACTTTTAAAATATATTGTTTAAATTGAATTTAAAAATAGCCTTCCGAGGCACGGTCTCGGAATTCGACGAAACTAGTTCCTTTGGATCCGTAATATTGTATTATTATCGGATTTCAATTTTCGTAGTGATTGGAGTTGTTGTGTGAGCGCACGATATATAAACGCGCTGAAATTTATATCGAAATTCAATATAATAACTGGGTTGAAAAAGCTATCTTCTCCATACGATCGAATTAGGACTCGAAACCTTTTCCATTGCCTTCGTAATAGAGGTATAACATTATAAACGCCTAGCGGCACGCCTCGTTAGGGGATCAAGATTTTGAGTTGCATTTATCGAGATGATTTAAATTTGAATTTAAATTTGATATATATATATATATATATTATATTCTGAATAACTTTCAGTTGTAATCCCATTCACATCAAATCTTTTTTCTTTCTTTTCCTGTCACTGTAGCTGTATCCTAACACGTTTCCTTCCTCTCAATATCACGTCCCTCTTCCCTGTCACTCAGCTCAATCAAAAATAAAATAATACTAACTGTTTAAACGTGTGGCCTTCATTCTTTTTCCCATTCTTTTTTTAGCTGTTCGAGAAAATGGCCGTCTCCTTCTTTCCAATTCATATCAGAGCCGCGTATTCGTTCTCCCTTTCCCTTTCATAAATCGTGAAATCGATTCACAGAAAACCCAATCGAAACTTGGAGAACCCATGGAATCAAAATTCTTATCGATTTAATTTCCCTTCCCATTCTAATTCTTGTATATAAAGAAATTATGGTGACCGTGAATATCGATCTGCCTCTCCTCTCAATCTTTCTATCGACCTATTACTATTGTCATTCTTTGATTTCGTTTGGATGGGGCGATCGTGTGTCGATCGATTTCAGGCTCGCGTATGCGCTCAGGCGGTTGAGTCTCGAACTCGAGTTCGGCATTCGATAGGATGGGTGTCTTCGTGTGCGTGTTGTGGTGGGTGCAGTGAGCTATGGGTGGTGGTGGAAGACCGTCGTCAGTCCAGAGGGGGTGGGAGTTCGTGCTTTTGCTGTAAGGTATTTGCGGTTATCTTCCTTTTCTTTCAAAATAATTATGTGCCGGTGCTGAGAAAATTAGAGAAGAAAATTGGATTTTTGAATTCATATATATATAAGTTATTTTATAAATATATATATATATATATATATATGTGTGTGTGTGTGTGTGATTTCAAAAGAAAGGGGAAAATGAATATGAATATATTCACTTATTGTTTAATTTAAAAAGAAAATATAATAACTATTAAGGTGGTTAATTTATTTATTTAGCTCATTTAAATTATTTTAGTCATTTAAAAATAATTTCTTAAAGGGAGATTATTTTGTATAGATAAAGTTTGAAAAATATGTATAGATTATCTTGTGAGTATTTACATACGCAGTCTCAAAGGAAAATAAATGTACATTTTAAATTTATCAATATTAAGTAAATAATTTGTTTAACGGGTTAATAAATTATTTGGTTACTAATGGTAATGTATTAAAGAAAATCAGTTTTAAACCAAACCATTTTGTTAATTACATTTAAATTAGGGATTGATTGTTCGATTTATTTCGAATATTAATAAACTATAAAATGTCTATACAAGGTTTTAAATCATGGAACAAGCCAGTTTGGAATGGATTGCAAACAACAAAGTAAAAGGTGAGTTAATCTCACTCATCTGGATTATTATTTAAATTTAAATTGTTAAATTTAAATATTTGTTTGAATGGTTGAATTGATTGGATGTGATAATATATATAGTAGTATATATATTGGAGTGATTGATTTCCCGCATTATATAGCGGATGAGACCCTATGCGCCGCATAATAGCGGATGATAATATTTAAAACCCATATACCGCGATATTCCACCTCGAAGTGGAATTGGTAAAGTGCTAACATCTGTGGATGCAGGGAAAACAGGTTGGAGGGATCCAACTAGATTCCTCAAAATTATTTAGATTGTTTTATATTCTATGTTATGAATATTGGATATTCTGTGGTGAATAATATTGATAATTGGAATATTAAATGTTATGGTTTGCTTGAATATTCGGTACTCTAAATTACCAAAATATATAGAAGTGGATTTTGAAAGGAAAATAAAGGAATGGATTTTCAAGTAAACTAATTTTGAAGAATTTGAATAAATTTAAGAACAAATTTGGAAAAGAATAAAAGTGATTTCAAAATTCAAATAAATATAGAAAAAGGGGATTTTGAATAAGCAGAGAAATAATGAATATTAAGCTTAAGCAATATTATTTAAAAGAATAAAGAATTTATTTTAATTCAAGGTTTAAATTTAATTAAAAAGAAAAGAGAAGGGATTTGAGAAATCGGAAATTGATATTCTCAGTTTAAAGGGATTTTCAATCATAATAAAGAAATGAAATTTAAAGTTAAAGGATTTTTAAATAAACGGAGTAAGTAAAGAAATTTATTTAAAAGTAAAGTAAATCGGAAATCAATTTGGGAATTGATTTAAGTGTTAAAAACGGGATTTTTAAAAGAGAAGTGAGACTTTGGATTTAAAAACCGGGTTTATAAAAGTGAAGAAATATATATCAGTGGATATTTGGAGGAATAAATTCACGGTTGGAATTTATTATAGAAATGGGTAAATTTGTTTAAAAATAAATAGTGATTTATTTTGAAAGATGTGAAAGAAAAGTGTATTTCCCTGAATAGCCAAGTACGTTTCCAAAGTAAACTTTTAAGTGTAAGCTAAAGGTTTAAAAGTTGATTTAAAGTATGTTTTGGAAAATCTATTATTTTTACATGTTTAAACTTTAAAGTAAGTAATTTTCAAATCTATTTTAATAGTAATTATTTAAAGATGGTTTGGTATTATGTTTAAATGATAAAAGAATCTAGTTTTATATTTTATTAAGTAGCTTTATTTAAATATTCTTAAAGTATATATCTTTGAATAAAGTATTAAAGTTGTTTTAATTTAAATATTTTAAAGTATATTTTATAATAAAGTGTTTCTAAATTATTTTAAAAATAAAATGTTTTTGGTACTTGGTGATTTCAGTGGAAATAGGAATATTTGGAAAATTTATTCCATGAGAGAAGGACGATTTGAAATTGTTTTCAAAGGATTGAAAATGGAAATATATCTTGCGAAGATATTTTGAGGTTAATAAATAATTTGGAAAATTATTTATTGTTTGATGGATGATTGTGAATGTTAATTGATAGTTAAAGAACCGACTATCAATATTGGCCAATGTGTTGATCGTTTCGAAGAGACCGGGATCGGGATTAATTTCTCGAAAAACCACTTTGATCCGGTTTGTACGTTTCGTGGAAAACGAGTTTGAATCGAAGATGGTACAGTGAAGTGCAAGGGCTAATCGCTACTAATCCTAAGGATGATTCCAAAATGGATGTAGTAGGAGTAGTGCCTTCGGTTCCGTTCGAACCCGGGACGGACTTGTATGGACGAATGCTTTCGGAACATCGTCAGGTGGACGATGGGCATTCTAAGGGATATGTTCTAAAGGTAACGCTTAGCCTCAAGCCTCATCAACCAGGAATGACTGAAAATCAGGGGATATGCAGCAAGGCTTCATGGGTAGCCCCCACTTGAGAGTAAGGTCATCCCTGTCTAGATGTCCCTTTTTATTTTGGCTTAGTGGTGCGGTTGTTAATCCCAACCTTGGGGTGATTTTACTCGGAATTATCCAGTAAGGGATGGTTCCGGCCTTGTGTTGCAGGGGAGCGGGCGTACTCCTCGGTACTGTGATCTAGGCCACGTACCGTGACAGGTGGTACCCCAGTGCCTAGTCATTGATGGAAATCCATTCTCCCTACGTGCCTTGTATGGTATTTGTTTGTATTACCCACTTTGTGGCTAGTATGCTGGAATTTAATCATGTAACAATTTCAGCTATTTGAATAAGTATTTGTATATAGACACTATTATAATATCAGACGGATTTGGTAAAAAGTGTTTTGGCTATCGTAAGGTAAAAACCCGACATGTTTATTTGTGGCGTGGTCTTACGAGATGCTTTTGATTTCAAAGGGTTTGGAAAACGTTAATAATCCAATTGAGTGTGTTTTCTCACGTTGGTTTTCCAGACTGACTCGGGTGTTATTTTATTATAATGCTCGGGTCAGACCGAGTATTATATGATACAGGTTATGATGCTGTGGAGCTCAGAAGACGAGCTGGATGGCGAGACGTATCACACGTATATGATGTATATTCCGCTATGTTGTGTATTTTGTATGTGGGACAACTTATTACAACTGTCCCAAATTGTGATGTTGATTATATTGTACTCTGATGTTGTATTTTGATGATGTATGTATAAACAGATAGTTTCTTTTCTGTAAAGATCAGTTATTATATATTATATATTATTCCGTTGCGATGGTTAGATTATGTTGTTGTTCTATTTTCTTCTTCTACCTCTTCTTCTTTAACCCAAATGATTCGTATTCCCGTTCTTCTTGAGTTGATTTGATGGAGAGTAGTGTCAATTCAAGGGGTACGGAACTGCGGGCTGTTACACAAACATTTTTTTATTTTCCTTATAATGCTTATTTGTTACTTGCAATTCATAAATGTAAACATTCTTATATTCTAAAATGATCAACTTATACAATATTAAATCCATTCTTATATTTCCAAATAATGTACATTCCAAATGAAAACATTCTTGACTTTGTTTCTTTTTCCTTTTTCAATTGAAAGATTTCAATAAATTTTTTCCAATTAATTTTAATCTTCCACTTCAAAATAGACCCTAATTGATGAAATCAATTAAATAAATACGTTAACATTGTAATCCTTATTTATAGTCATGCAAACACATTTATAAAATTACAATATCCAACAAGCATTAAATTACATGCTAAATAAATATTTTTCTCTATCAATCAATATTCATTTAACTCATCATTAAAACTGACATTTATTATTCCAATTCCTGTTATTAAATTATATTCTAATACGCGTTATAACCTTCCACTTCATTGCTTCATTGTAGTTTGTTGTTTTAGAATTTTATTTATGGTCCAAATTTATGATCTAATAACATAGTTAACATTTGTTTTACATTTCATTACGTTAATATACTCCAATTTCCATCCTTCATTTATATTAATTACTATATTTCCATTTTATTGAATTTTAGTCAATTTCACACATTAATTATAATTAAAGTCTCAGTTAATTTATTTACCTTGGTTTCATTCTCTTATTAAATCAATTATTACCTTACATACATAGTCAACATTGTTATATCTTCCATTACATCAATATTTTACCATTTCATCTTACCTTTCATTTACGTAACCTGTTATTTCACTGATTGTAATAAATTTACTTATTAAAATTTCCAATTCCAAGAAATTTGAGTAAACTGATTCCCATCCTTTTATTCAAATCAAAGGTCATACTATGATAAAAATTTACATTGGTTATATTGTATAGAATCAACCTTTTTACCATTATCAATTAAACCTACATTAACTGCACTAATTAAGGGAATTAATTGCCATATATTTCCAATTAAATTTAATAGACCAAATAAATAGGTAATATATATAATAATTGTCACCATTAGCCTTTAATTACATTTATAAGTTTATTACTTACAAACAAATGTTACCATTTCTTTCATAACACTAATTTTATTCAATTTCCATTAACAATATATTATTTCATTAATGAATTCAATATTTACATTCTTTTTCCTATGTTCACTTTATAACCAAGTATAACCTTACACTATTTCAATTAATTGGAATTCCATTCAAATTGTTAATAATTAGCTTTAATTAACATTGTTGCATTTCATTTTAGTATTATTCCAATTATAAATCTTAAATTTTAATTTCTTCCAACATTTAATTACAAAAATCTTATTAAATTTCTATTTTTAATTATCGAAAATTACGGGTCGTTACATATAAGCATCTCTATTCTCAAATTTTAGAAGCTTTTGGAAGCCTGCAACCTGACCTATTGCTGGCCAAATTCCTCTCTTCCATCTCCCTAATTTCTCAGGTGAAAATCAAATTAATTCGATCACTATCCGATAGTCAAAGGTCAACGGTTCAAGAACTAGCAATCCACCGAATCAGAAAAGGCTTCAAAGTGGAGAGTTCACCCTCTTAAGGTGTGCTTCAAGGCTTTGATTCTTAAGTATGTTTTATTAAATTATAGTTTATAATTTTTTGAATGATATGTTTTATGTATGCGTATATATATATATTATATTGTTAGTTAGGCGAGGAGTCTGATATAAATTAACGGTGTCACAATTATTTTGGTTATATGTATGTATATAGTTATAAAATAAAATAAATTTTTTTTTCATATCAGATCAGTACAGCAGCATAATATATATATATATATAAATATTTTACTAAATTATATATATATATATAATTTAATTATATATTTATGGTTTATTTTAATCAAAAAATTATACTGATTAAAATTAAACATATAATTTTATATATGTAACTTCATTATAATAGTAATTTTTGACAAAAAATTAATATTTATAATTATTTATTATTATATAATATTATTTAAATCAATTTACTACACAAATAAATCATATAAAAATCAACTATTTTGTGAATTTTTTTTTAATTATTTAAACATCAGATAAACTCTCGGATAGAAAATAAAAATTAAAAACATTTTTATCTTACTTTTAAAATTATTATTTAAATCGGTTGAAAATTAATAAATTAACTAAAAAGAAACTATAACTAAAAAAATTATGAAATTTTAACTTCGGAATATTATCTTATATTTACTGGAAATTTAAAATTTGAAAGAAGGTTTCAAAAATAATTTTTCTATTAATATTTTATGTAATTTCGAATGAATATTCAATTAAAATATAATTTAAAATAATAAAAATATTTGTTTAAACACATAATTTGGAATTTAAAAAAATTTAATTTAATTTATTAATATATATATTTATATATTATAATTATATTTTTATATGTATAAATGTATTAAAATAAATATAAAATATTATTTTATTATTATGTATATACTAGTACATATTTTATTCATGGTTTTATAAAAAATTATTATTTATTTAGTATTTAAATAACTTATTTCCATTTAAATAGATATATTATAATAATTTGCATTTATATATATATATAATTATTTTATATATAATAGTTAATATATACATACATACGTATATATTTAAATATTATATACATATAAAATTATTTAAGCAAACTGAATATGCACACATACACATATATAACATTTATATATAAAAATTGTTCATATACATACATATATTTGGACAATATATATTTGCATATCGGATGAGCTAAGATGTTTGCTGCGATGTAAATCCCAACATCTATAGACGGACATGTTATACCTTGCACGGGTTGACATAAACACATAAACACACATATATATGTATATACGATATATAAATATATATATATTAATATAAATTAAATAAATTTATATATAATTTATAATTTAAATAAAATAAAATATTTTGTTTAAATAATATTTAGAAATGTTCTAAATGAATTAGACTTCATAGTCTCAATATATATCCAATAAGAGATTTTTTTAAAAATTCACCTATAATTTTCCCTGTTGGCTGACCCAGTTCCAACATGTTTAACCATAGTTAAACTTTGACCTTGGAGGGTTATGGTTCTATAAAAGAAACATTACAAAGGAAAATATGTTTACCGACGCCAGTATGGCGTCGATGCATCGTCAGCATATTCGTCGATAAACTATATGCTGATATTGCACTAACGCCATCTTCATCATCGGTAAACAAGGCATCATAAACTTTTTATCGGTGTGTTGTCGACGTCATCTAAGATAACGAAGAGAACCTTCGAGCCACTCGGTGCTTAGGTTTGTACAAGGACTACTTGCAACTTAATCCTACCGCATGTCACCTAAGAGAACCATGGAGCCACTCAGCTTTTAGGGTCATGCTGGGACCACCCACCAACAAAATGACACATAGAGGCCCAACAATCAAACACAAGTCTCAGAGTTTAGCAAACAATTGGGTTTTCACGGACAATGCTCGCATCTAAGTCCATTAGCCAACATGTTTTATAAGATGAGTTGGCCAATTCAATACAAGGTTTGCAAGAACCGACCACACTTGTTGCATATCCATTACCTTACTTTGCTATTCTATCTATCTTGTGAAAATATACAAGTACGGATACATGAGGACTAATTAGCTTCCCAAAGAATGCTACCCTACACACTATGCACAGTCAAACTGGAACAAATAAAGCAATAAATTACTTAGACAAATTTCATAAAGGAATTTCATCCATCTACAAAATGCGGGGCATATAGCCTGCCCTGCTAGATATACAAAAGAATAAATAAAAAATATCTATGAACCCGGCTCACTAGTAGGTCGGGTCAAGGAGTCTAGCTTCTCCTGGATAAGAATAGTTGGCACAGCGATCCCAGTCACCCTCATATCTTAAGCCACCTCTTTTCAGTCCTGGGTAAAGGTCTCAGCATTGACTTGCTGATGGAGATCAAAAAATGAAAGTTTTCCATGATCGGCGCCCTTATCATATTCCTCAGCAGATTGGCCCACCTATCCACCTCCCCTTTTTTAATGACATATATATATCCTCATTCATATGACATCCATCCATGTGCTTGCTTAAGTCAGTCTACATCTAGTCGGCCTCCTTCTCAACCTTACCCAGGCTCTCCTTGAGATCCACCGCCATCTGCACCGCCACCTCTCCCAGAGACTTCTCAACAGCCTCAGTCGCTTCCTTTGTCACGTTCCCTGCTGCCTCTTTCACCTCCTTTGCCTAGATGACCTCAGCCTCTGTCGTTGCAAAGGTATCTTCCTAACCCTTCAGGTCCTTCTAGAGTTTGTTCACCTCATACTAAATACGAATGCAGTGGTGCTTGGACTGAATAACCAGTGCTAGTATAATAGCAAAGTAACAAATAAGGAAATTCAACGTTGATAACTTTCTAGCAAAAAATCCTAAGTCCAGGAATTCACCAAATCCTCAAGGGAATGTCGACTCTAGCTAATCCGAGCCTAGTGGGTGGTATTATAGGTTCTCCTTGGCCATGAGTTAGAAAGTCATCAAAAATCATTCCATGCCCTCAGTATCCTCGCCATGGGAGACATCCAAAAGTACTTGCCCCAACGACCCCACCTCCCCTTAGTAGCCAGCTTCTCCATGTTGCAAATGCGAAGTAATTTCGAGAAAGGAGTGGCAACCTCAGTCGCCGAGGATGGGCCGATCGCATCTTTCTTTCATGCTCTCAATGGACGGTTGGAGTGGCTGCACGAGGCTGAAGGCAACATCGATGATCTACTGGCCGGCTACAGGTGCTTCAGGTGCCTTAGGCATAGTAGGCATAGTGGGCACATTGGGCACATGTGTCATGAAGGTTTAGGAGACCTCCTCAACGTCATCAGAAGAATCAAAATATAGCATGACGACCAATAACTGATAGAGTTAGGGGTACGTCCTAAGGAAAATTATGTAATCATAACATATATCTTACTCAATAACTAATCTTGTTTGAAATAAAAGGTGTTTTCTTTCTATTTTATACTTGATATAAAATGTTATTTTAATTAATTAATTTAATTAAAAGTATATATAATAGAAAATCCATAAACGGTATGTTTTGTGATAGTAATTACGATGTATTGCAATCATAAGTGATTTATCACAATAAAATGAACATACCATTTTAAATATTTATAGCCAAGGTGTGTCGAGACTGGATATCGATACATCTGTTGAAACTAAAGTACATAACACTTTCTAAATATTGGGCAGTGTATTATTCATAGCTGATAGGAGCACCAAGTGGTTACGTACTGATAGTTATCGGTAAACTATGGAATGACTCACTCGATAGTTTTCTGTTGGTTAATATAACTAAGGTCAAATAGAAATTATCAATGTGGCAATTTTACACAATTCCCTTGACTTGAGAATACTACCAAGCTTCAATGTGGAAACTCCACTTTGATTATAGTTAAATCATGGAACGGTGCCCATCAAAGGATAATAATTGGGTCATGTGAAAGCATTGGAAGTGAGACACTATTCAAGAGGGAATTCGTCTCCTCGGTTATATGAGATTAGTATCACGGTTAACTAAAGTCAATGTCTTTGGCCATAGTTGTTCGGTTAATCATAATTGTTATTATTGAATGACGAACTTTGTGTTTGGACTATAAAGTTGAATATGAACGATGTTGAAATTTTGACTATAACCAGATTTCATAAGTCTTAATGTAGTGTAGTTTTGACAAAGAGAATTGACGTAAATAATTTTCATTGCTGAGTAATGCTTAAATAAAGTAAAATTGGATTTTACCGAAGCCAAGTAAGCAATAAATTTGACTATAATGTCAAACCACCTGCCGAGTGACATGTGAACATTAATGTTTGAATTGTTTGATATTAATCGCTGACTGAATTTACACCTAAGAGTCACATAACCGAAATATTGAATACTCTTGTTACCCCCTGATTTAATTAATTATAAATTATTATAAATTAATTGAATTAATTAATATTTATGATGTATTAATTATAAAAATTTATTTAATTTATGTTGATCAATATTAAATAGTGAATATATAATAGTTATAAATACACTTATCGATATACGATATCCAGTGTTATTTAACGATCAGGTTTAAAGTGATCTTGGGACCCATGATGTGACCTATTTAGTGAGGGTATGATAGCATAAGGAAGCCGACCATATGATGGCCAAGGAGGGATTGAATTTTGAATTCAAAGAGATTAATAGGTAAGAGGGAAAGGTGGATCTAGATCCTTTTTTTCCTCCTTATATCTCCAATATACATTCATCTCTAACCTATCATTTTATTTTTTACTCTCTTGCTCCTTTTCTACAGCCAAGGTTAGCCACTCTAATTCCAAGTCCCTAAAGCACAAATTAAAGTTAGATTCATAAATTCGTGGTAGCTGCATTCAGGACAGTAGGACTTTCTGGATTTTGAAATCGTTTTAAGGAGTTCTAATTCTAGGTTTCAAGATGTATTATCTGGGCACTAGGTGAAAGGTAAGATTCTTTATTTACAAGGAGTACATATGCACTCCCAAGTGGGCCTACATTTAATAACAACGTACATGCACTTTTAGTTGTACCCGTAGAAGTAGATTTGATAGTAGCATCCCCATATTTGAACTCCGCCAAGGCAGAAGCCGCTATTTTTGTTGTTCAGACTGCAATAACTTCTTCATACTAACTCGGAATCAGGCGAGACTGCGACCGATGAACTCCCATCTAAATTACAGACAGTATGGAACACTTAGATATTTCATCTAGTGAACATATACCGTTGTTCTCCATGGTAACTAACAGTTGTACTTAGAAAATAACTGGCTACATCCCCGTATTTGAACTCCGCCTAGGCAGAAGCCGCTATTTTTTTGTTCATACCACAATAACTTCTTCAAACTAACTCGGAATCGGGCGAAACTACGGCCGATGAACTCGCACCTAAATTACGGATATAGAACACTCTGATACTTCAGCTTATGAACGTATACCATAGTTCTCCATGGTGATTAACAGTTGTACTTGAAAATAACAGATTATATCCCCACTTCAACCCTCATTGTAATTCTCAATGGTGACTAATAGCTGTACTTAGAAAATAACAAGCTACATCCTCATATTTGAACTCCGCCTAGCCAGAAGCCGCTATTTTTTTTCTTTAGACTGCAATAACTTCTTCATACTAACTCGGAATCAGGCAAAACTTCGACCGATGAACTCCCACCTAAATTACGGACGATATGGTACATTCAGATACTTCATCTAGTGAATGTATACTGTAGTTCTCCATGGGGACTGACAGTTTACATAGAGAATAACATGCTACATCCCTGTATTTGAACTCCGCCTAGGCAGAAGCTGCTAATTTTTTTGTTCATACTGCAATATCTTCTTCATACAAGAAGTGATGAAGGAGAGCTAGCTGAAATGTCATTTGCAATGAGCCAAGTCTGCTGTGTTTATAGGTGAAGACGTGCATGGATCAGACTGAAATTTCACCATAAGAACCTCCAGATCCGTACAACCCGATCCACCAATTTTTAGGTCAATCGCACACCATATGAACGATTGGTGCTAATCGTTCATATTAGTTCCAATGGGTTTGTGATTGTTCCTGTTGGGTCCCACATGCCTCTAGTCCATGCTCCTAAAGTTTCGCGCTATTCCGACTTACCATTTGTGAGATTTCATATTTTCCGTGATGTTGCGTTAAGTTGTAATCAATCATGGGTGATCATTCCATACATGCTTCTTTTGAGGTGCAATCGTTCTGGTGGGTCTATCATGATGTTAGCTGCTTGTTCTCCAAATTTCGTGCTATTTCAACTTCCCGTTTGTGAGATATCGCGTTTTCCGTGGAGTTGGGATTGTTCTGGCTGAAATGATTCAATCGCTCAAGAACGATGTAGGCCGATCGTTCAAGTTTCTTCAAATGATGTGCGATCGATACGGTATGTTCCTTTACATAATATTTTACTATTTCTAAAGTTTCATGTCATTCCGACTTTTCGTTTGTGAGATATTGATCGATCATCATTGTTTTGAATTGTTTTATGGATCGATCCATATGGATCATGACCGATCGTTCTAACTTCATCGTGGGGGCTAGCGATCAGATGGTATGGGTCCATCATGGTGTAATGTAGTTGTCCTCCAAATTTCATGTTGATTGCCATTATAGAGTTCGAGTTATAGATTGATCATCGTCGAAAATCACCAAAACGATCGTCGAAAAACGCACTTCAGGGTTGACCCGAAGTAAGCACCTTTCTGACTCGAAGCAGGTGCTAAAAATCCTGGCCTAGGGTTAGACTCGGGTAAAATCCAATTTTTTTTCCAAACAAACGTGATTCTGACTCCAAGCACGAAAAAAAATCGGTGTCGATCGTTTTTCTCCAAAACGATCAGTCCAAAACGATCGGTGCCGATCGTTTTTCTCCAAGCAATCTCCAAGCAAACATGCATCCGACTCCAAGCAGGCTCTACCACTTTAAATTTCTTCGACTTCAAGCGAACCATGCGCCGACTCCAAGAAAGTAGCAAATTTTCCCAGGTCCGACTCCAAGCAAATTACCACTAATCCGTCGATACCGATCCATATTTTTTTGTCCATAACTCGAGCATACGAACTCCAATCGATTTAAAATTTGAAATGTAGCCTTCCTTGTCACTCCATACTAATTGCACCTTGATTAGGTCAGAAATTGGTGACTCGATCCGATCTGTTGCCTAGGTGAAGAGCCAATTCCATACTTAGCCCTTTTTGGAGTGTTGTCTATCCGAATCCATTCAACTATCATCCATAGTTTCAATCGTAATCGATTTCAAATCTAGCCATTTTAGCTGAATTCATGGTATCCCGACCCGACCAAAAGGTGGGATAACACCAACCAGCTTCGCCGCCAATCAACTCCTACCGCTGCCTCCATCTACCATTATCGTCTGGAGCTGCTAGCTGTCGTTCATCAGCGTCACTACCACTAGATCCATTGCTTGAAAAACTTGGGCTCGATCCAACTTCAAAACCCTAGCTCTACATGGTTTTAAATTTGAGGTTGGCGATGATTGGCTTTGTGACGATGATGATGGTAATAGTGATAGGGGTTTAGTTGATTGCAATTGAAGGAAGATGGGTGAATTTTGGGTTGTGTTTGATCGATGGTGTAGTTGAGTTTTTCCCCAGTCGAATGCACGCGGTTCCAAAGACAAGTCCTGTTTTCAAGATTCAACTATCTCTCTTTGAAACTTGGCTAAGTCCCGATTGCTGACTAAATTCTAATGCGATGATTTTTTCCAAAATTAGACGTAGAGGATGATCCCATCTTATTGTTTTTACCGCTTTTGCACTTTCAGTGATCCCAAAATGAAAAGCTTTCTGCGTCGCTCCGGACAGTGGTTGCGTTATCGATTATTCATTGATAATTGGTAAGTTCTAAAATATAATTTCAAAGTACGACATGGCTTCTTTTTCTAGCACGAGCTAGCTATCTACACAGGATGGTCCGTTCATGGTGTATGGGACACTGGAGTCACACTGCATAGGTTAACGCACTGCATTTGCCCCGGTCAACGCTCAGAATCTGATTGGTCAACACACGCTGACATCCTTTGGATTTCGAGGGTTGGTCACACGGATTTATTATTCAAACTAAAACATACCTGACCATGTTGAACGCAAAGATTTATTGTCTAGAATGACTCGCCAGTCACCCTGCCTTAACTCTGGCAAAGGAACATCAAGTCCCCCTAATGTTGGATCTTCAACAGCTTCGGCTTCACCATCCATTCCACTGGGTCAAGCTAGCTTGAAACTTATGAATCCTAAAGTCAAATAGTTCCAGTTGAGCCGATATTTGGTCGACTACCTTTAGGATTGAGAATCTTAAACAACCTATTGGAGTAGGTGCCTTCAATCCTATCTGCCAGGTAGCTCCGAAGCATATGTCAGCATCCCTAAGGAATATGTCCATCTACCGACAAGGGATGAATTCACTTACACTACCTCGTCGAGCTTCAGAGCATGCAATTGATACATGTGATTTGGTAGTGTTGTCCCGCTGTTCAATCCTTTCCTTATGATGGTGCTACAAGAACTTGGATTGGCTCCGTTCCAAGTTCATCCAAATGGTTATTTTCTTTTGAGCTCGCTATACGTCCTCTTCATGAGTAGATTCAATTGGCCCCCATGATTCAATGAGCTTATGTATCTTCTCCAACTCAATAAAAGATAGGATTACCCCTCCTTTCTGATAATCGAAGCCCGAATGGGATATAAAGTGATTGAGAAGCTCCACAATAAGCATTCTTATTTCAAGAACGAGTATTTCTTTGTCTGATGCTCGGTTGGATTTAACCGGCTCTGGCTATCTATATATATGTCCCTTTTTTCTAGTCTCCTTTGTGTTGGAATTTCTAAGTTTTAACTTAATATGTGTTTCTTTATAGGCATCCCAGCCTAAGACGAGAGTGATGAACACAAGAGAACACTCAATGCTTTGAAGGCAGTCAGACCTAACCGATGCACCATTGCATTCCTTCTTACAAATGAAAATCTACGGCGGCTTGGTCTACTTCGCCAGGATAGATTTGTCCTTGCTAAGTCCCCAACACAAGGTAGCTCTATGGCTCATGCCCGTTCCTATGCCTCAACTCGTAGCTCTGATAAGAATGTTCAAGGGGAAGTAGAGGGTCCCCCTGGCGAGGCACACGTGGAGGAGCCCATGATGAAAGGGACCGTTGAGCCTATCGAAGTCGACATTCCAACTGGCAGAGATGAAGGTGTAAGGATGTCTCCGATCCTAGAAAAAGATGAGGGATTACCAAGGAGAGAAGGAAAGGAAGTGGTCGAGGAAAAAGAGGATGCCAGTGATTGTGATAGCGATTGTCATGCCAGCGAAGAAAGGGATGAATCATTTGGTGAATCACCTGGGATGAGTCCTAATTTTCCTAGCTTTCCTCATCAGGAACAAATTACTGTAGAAACTTTCGAGACGGTTGGAGATTAATCTGCATTGCCTTTAGTAGAGATTTCGCTAAGATCCCACCCCATTGGTGACATCTTCCTTGGCTTAAGTGAAATTGGCAAGGTCAACTTCACCGTTAGTGACATTCTGGGGGATGTCGGTTCATAATTCTCTCTTTCGTCTGTGGACTTTGTAAGTGAAGGTGGAGAGACTCCCACTTTAATTTCATGCCAATATGATTGGTAGAGTACTTAAGGGATCATTAGCACCATTCTTGCATTAAGTTTTTCTTTAAAAATCCAATATTAATGCTGTATTCTTCCTTGTTTTAGGTTCCATAGATCGTGGATATTACAAAAAGTTCTTTTGCCATGCCGGTGAATACAGATGCTGAACCACTGATCCCAGTCTGCCTCATCACAATGAGATTAAGGATGAGAGGCGGAGGGGAAAAGATCGTGAGGCTAACGACGCTCGTAGGGAGAGGGAGAAGGATAAGGAGAGGGAGAAAGAAAGAAAGAAGAGGGATGTCGATTTTGAATTGGCATGCGACCCTGCTAAACATCATAAAGACTTGGGGGATCGCCACGAGTCTTCTTCTGCTGACATTCTGTCGTGCATAGAGGCTCAAATCATCTCTGGGCAAGAAATCCCTACTTCTCAATCTCTAACTACTGCTGCTCCCGCTCGCTGCAAGAGTGTTATGAGTCCACTCCCTCAGCCGCTCCTTCACGCTTATCAACTACATTCCTAAATCTCTTCCTTCACGGTGTCAAATTCGATCAAGACATTAAGGATATGTCGAAGGAGTCCACTCTGAAAAAGTTGCATGAAGTTCAAGAGGACGTAAAAGATAGGCATGAGTAGAAGTGTCTATGCAAGGTCCTCTCCTATGTTAATCAAATTAACTACACACAAATCTAATCATTCAAAACGGAGAGAGATGGCTACGAGAGTATGCTAAAAGAGAGGGAGGATGACTTGCTTAAAGTCACCAGAGATTGGGACCTCGCTCTAAAGTAGAAGGAGAACACAGATAAGCTGATGGATGAGTTAAAGCTTGTCACAGCTGTGCCGAAATTGTGATAAGAAATGAGCTGAAAGTTGCTCTTACTAAGTGTGTGGAGTTCAAGAAATAGGCTAATGAAAAGGTGCAAGCACTTACTCAAAAAGATGAAATTATCCGAGCTTGGGACCAGACTATATCAGGGCAAGCTACTAAACTTGCCAAACGTCACGAGGAGGTTCAAAAACTCGATAAAGAGAATAAGAAAATTGATGAAGAAAAGAAGTAGTTGTCCATCGATAAAGATGCCTTCGGTATTGAACTCATAACGTCTGAGCATGAACTCAAAGAGCTCCTGGAAGAGAGGGACAAAACCATGTGAGAGCTTGATGCCAACATGCTATTCTTTTATACCAATGTGGTGATGTATAATAATTTGAGATGGCTTAAAATGACTATCCCGAGGCGCTTGCTTGCGCATGGAAGGAAGTGTTGCGCAGAAGTGCGGAGGCTGGAGACACTCGCTCTGAAGATGAGCTGATAGCCACGTATCTTGATATCGAAGATATCGAAGCTCTTTCCATTGGAAAGGCTATTCTGGCTAAAGATGCTACCGATGCTGCTGCAGCCGATACTACAAAATCCCTTGCGAGCATGAGCTCTTCAGGTCAGGGTGAAACATCTGCTTCAAAATCTCAAGAGCCGGAAGCTATCATTCCTGCTTCTACGGGACTTAGCTCTACAACTACTCGAGTTCTTCCGGCTTCATTAACGGGTGCTCCCCACGAACAATATGTTCTCCCACCGTGGTCTAGCCCAGGGAGCTTGGGACTAAAGGAGATGAATTCGTTGTATCCCAACGGGATCCTGCTATAGGTATATCTCTTGTTTCTCAAATCTTTGAGAAGCTTTAGTTCTCATGAGAATCTGTTATTAAACTTTATCACTATGTTTGCCAACTTGTAGGTCAACCTCAATTGCCTCCTCCGTCTCCAGCTATGCATGGTTTAGGAACCAAAGCGATTTTTGTTGCGTCAACCACCATCTCCATGGGGTTTTCTACATCCATTCTAGTTTCCAGTTCCGGCTTGGACCCCGATTCTGAGAAGATCGCCGCTTTAGAGAGATCAGAGGACATTTTTGTCTCTCGGGAGAAGGATGTTTTTATTACGAGCACTTCTAACCTGACCAAGCACGAAACAATAGCCGAGAGGTTGAAAAAGGACATAGATTAAATTGAAGTAAAGAAAGAGCCTAGGACCACCAAGCCTGCATCTTCAAAACTGATGAGCCCTCATCAATAAGTTCACACTTTCAAGATCGGGCCGTCGAAGCACACTGATGATACCGTTGTCAAGTCCAGGGAGCCTAATTCTACTGCTAGTAAAGAGTCCACTCATTAAGAAGGTAGCACTCCACCTGGTAAGGAACTCACAAGAAGAAGAAATATCACAACTTGTCCAAGTAAGGATGGTAAAGGCAGCCAAGGCAACAAGAAGTAAAGACCCAATAGTTTGCTGATTAAGTGTTTGATTTTTTGTGGGCTGTTAGGATCGAGTCTGTATTTTGTTTTTGGTGTTTGAAATAGGTCGATATTATGCATACATGGCCTTCGTTGTTTGTCCTTTACATCAAAGATTTTGTAATAATGAAAGATTAGCTTTACCTTTGTAATCTCTCTTGTATACTTTCTGCATTTCATGTACTGTGCTTGTTCATGTTTGTACCGACCCATAATTTTATCACTTTGAATTGGAATATTTAATTAATTTTAAATATTCAAATAATTATTTTAAATGATGAATAATTCACTTTAATTATTAAATAATGATAATAAGTGATTTATAATGGTTTTATAAATATATAACCTTATTTTATAAAGATATATAAACTTCATCGCATTCTGGCAGTTTGACGTCATATTTTTATGAATGGATTTTTATATTATTTATAGTCTTATAGCATAAATAATCTTATTTTAATTATTTAATGATGATAAGAAATTTATTTTCAAGTTTTGTTTAAATAAATAAATAGTTTAATTAAAAACTGAAGATATGGCTGGGATTCGGATTCCGGATTTTCAATGGTTTAACAAATAAAATTTATATTTGAATGTTGCAACGTTGAAAGTTGAAATGACATATATATGCATATATAACAAACTAATAACATTTAAGACAATCTTAATTAATTAAAACTAAGTATTATCAGTAAAAGTAAGTAAGGAAGATATTTTTCGCAAAAGTTAAGATGAAAAAGAAAACTTAAAATCAACTCACCATCACTTACACATCTACACACCTGA
Organism: Allium fistulosum; assembly: GCA_030737815.1. Lineage (NCBI taxonomy): Eukaryota > Viridiplantae > Streptophyta > Magnoliopsida > Asparagales > Amaryllidaceae > Allium > Allium fistulosum. The sequence goes on from CM060906.1 coordinate 60,003,636, forward strand.
GACATCATGAAGTGATGGAAGGTACATGGTGGGGGGGATCGGCCAAAGCTATAATGGGAGGGAAGGGGCATTTTGGTAATTCTGTGTACATGAATTTCTACCTTATAAATACACATGCATATCCTCTTTCTTTCTTCACAAATTCACTTCTCTTCTTCTTTAGCTCTCTAATAGATCTTCTTCGCTTTCTAAATAGTAAAAATTATTTTAACACCGCATCGAAGTTCTGCTAAAATTGTTTCCATACACATACGATATCAAATCGCTTCAAAAAGTTAGCCAAACTCCACCTCTTCCTCACTAAAGTGCACGGCCCAAACCACCACCATCTCAAAGCCAAGCTTCTAGCTCCACACAAGCTCGACCGAGCATCACTATGGTCCGAGGGCAAGTTCCATAAGCTTCGATGCGGAGATAGGGAACGTTTCGCCGATTAAAAAACACTTAGAGTCAAATAGCAGTAAAGTGAGAACACTACTTCCATTTTATTTAAATTTATCTTAAGATTATCTATGATTTATGTTATGCAAGTATACTTGTTAGTTAGCATAGTTTGGATGCTAAAATGATTGATTATTGGATGATTGGTTGATAATATACTTGCTTGGTATGGTAATTATTCACGGTAAAATACATGTCGAATTTACACAAAGGAATCACTTTCCTTTCTGAATTATAATGGTATATATAACATTGTTAACTTCTTTAAAAATGGATAAAAATGGTTTATAAATCTTTTATAAACATTAAAACTCATTTTGGCAAAGTTTGAAAAAGATTTGAAAATAGAGTCAAAATAAGAAATTCGAAAAATATTGGTTTCAACGCTTTAAAAATGGATATTTTTAACCTTTAAAAATATGAAATAAGTTCCATAAATATATTAAAATGTTTTAAATGGGATTTTAGTTATAATAATGGACATAAATATATAATGAAATAAGTGTTTTGATCTACAAAGCTGCAAAATTACTATTCACGGGCAATTTAACAACCAAATTTGGCAATTTTTGAATAAATGATTTTAACTTGGATTTTTATTCCCAAATCTTTTGGAAACATTTTTCAAATAACCATACAAGTATTTTAAAGGTTTAGAGTCGATCAAATAACTTGACTGCCTTATGGGTGATAGAGAGGTAGTCTCTATTTGTGCCAAAAATGGTCACAAACCCCAAATATCGTGAAAGCACCAGTGTATGAATACAAATCAGCAATATTCAAACACAAATCTCATATCTAAGCAAGCAACAGACAACAATCCAGATATAATGAACAGTGACACACAATTTATAGTGGTTCGGCTATCTCCGGCCTACATCCACTTCAAGGTTTTTATCTTTTATTGATGTTCTTTGCTGATTACAAATGATTACAGCAGATACAATGAATGAATTCGAGTATAACAACAATGGAAAGAAGTTGAATTGAATCCGGTAGAGTCTAGACGTTGAATGGCCCAAAAGATCCCCTTTCTACAGGCTTCAGGGGGCTATTTATAGGCGTAGGAGGCTGAGATTGTGCTCAAACTTCGGGAGACTTCTTCTGGCATGTGAGGGGGCCCACGCGACCGACCCCACCAAGTTTCGACTTGATCTGCGATCGATACGAAGCAATTTCGTATCCATCAAGAAATGATCCAATTAAGCTGAAACTTGGGAGGATTGTCCTTTACCTTGCATGGAAGCTACTGTAAAAATTTCGTTGCATTTGGATCAATGGTTCGTGAGATATGATCGATACAAGATTGCCATTTTCGTATGTTGCCGAGTTCTAAACCATGATTTTCGTATCCATTCCTGTCGCATTGGTCAGAAGCACGCACGTGCAGTGATGTGGCGCTAATTTCCTCGAGCGATCTGATCTCTGTGGCGTGTTGACTGGGTTGCTTGCGCTTCGTTCGCTCCAAGATTGACGTTTAAGTCATATTGCATCTTGTTCGCGTTGACTCTGGATCGATAGCATTTGCATCGTTCGTTATCTTATTCGCATCGAGCAACTGTGGTTATGTTTCGCATCGATTCGACCATCGATCGATCGATCGATACAAAATGGCTATTTGGGGATCGATACGAAATGCGTGGTTCAGAAGGGTGCAAACAATATCGATGCGTCGGCATGATACGAACGAGATGGATACGAATTGCATGAAGGCGGCGCCATTTTGGTGGATACGAATCCGATGGATTCGAACAGGGTGAGGCGATGTCTATTTGATCGGTTCGAACCCGATCGATTCGAAATATGTAGAACCTGATGGATTCGAACAAAACAAAGATTGATGGATACGAATCCGATGGGTTCGAATAGAACATCTTCTCGACTCTTTGATGGATACGAACGACATACTTTCTCTAATTTGAATCGATCATATCTTGTCCCTACGAACTCCAATTAACCTGAGATTAGGAATATGGCCTCTCCTAGCATTGATCATCATCTCCAATTGATTCTGTCCCGATCGGAGCCTAGTCGAATTTTGACGACCGATTCTGACATCCATCGTTCCTTGCCAACTTGTTGACATTCTAGCCTTGACCAAAATGTGGGATAACATTTGCCCCCCAAAACATGCCTTGTCGTAAGAAGGCGTGTTTTGAATAATTCCGTATCTGATATCCAAAGTCCATAGCCAATTCCATGTCCATCCGAACTCGAAGACCGAGCCTTTGACCCATTCTTATACAATAGCCACTAGCCGAATCCAGGACCTCTCCGGGTCGGTATCCAAATCCATAACCTCCTTGGGCTCTTGCCAAGCACAATCCACACCTGACGACCGTGGTCCAGTGTCCCTGGACGTTGAGCTAACCTCTCCGGGTTCTTGCCAAGCGCAATCCACACTTAACGACCTTGGTCCAGTGTCCCTGGACATTATATAATGCCATGGCTTAAGTCCTAAGCCGAATCCTGGTCGCTCCGGACCCTTGTTGAGCATAGTCCATACTCAATGACCTGAAAATGATAATTGATAACACAGGGCCTAAGTCCTAGGCCGAATCCTTGTCTCTCCGGATCCTTGTCGAGCATAGTCCATACTCGACGACCTGAATGAGTCAGTTTACCACGTTCGGGCAAAGTGACTCATCCCTTGCCAGGCATAATCAATACCCGATGACCTTTTGTCAAAAACCAGATAAAAATCCAATCGAAATCCAATCCAAAATCCAAATCAAACCAAAAAATCAGAAATCCAAACCAACATCCAAAAGAAAATCCAAACCAGAAAGCAAACAAAACCAGGAGCTCAAACCAAACTCCAAAACCAAACTAGAAAAACGAGTTTCCAATCCAAAAACAAAAGACAGATTTCGCAAACCATGGCTTCGCGGTTTATCATCATTCAGAGCATGCCTAGGGGCTATCTCCGTCCCCATACATGTGTAAATGACTTGGTTGCTCGCCCATGGTTTGTTACTTATTTCATATTACCCTGGTCAATTGATGACCAATCGACCATTATTCCTGGGCCTCACGTCCTCATGGCTTGAGGTAGGCGGTGGTTGCTCCTGCTCCACCGCTGCATTCCGAGTCCCAACATACTGCCTCAATTGTCTATTCCTCACATGCTCCTCAACTATATCCTTTAAGTGCCTGCAGCTATTGGTATCATGCCCGTCCAAATCGTGGAAGAGACAATGCCTTCCTAATGCCCTCTCCCGCTCGGATGGTTCTCTCCTAGCCGGCCTTCGATAAGGAAGGCAATTCCGGGTTTCCATGTATATCCGCTCCAGCGTCTCGTTTAATCCTATGTATGTGGAAAACTTTGGATCCTTCCATCGCTTCCTGGCTTTTCCTGAATCGTCATCCAGCTTCCTCTTTCCTTTGTCTTTGTCCGGGTTTCCGTTGGATGGTCCTCCACCCTCAGTCGCATTCACCTCCTTTAACTTTAAATCCATACATGCGTCTTCTTGCCGAAGGAACCTTTCAGCTTCATGGAAGAATTCCCCGAGATCCAGTGGCGGGTCTCGTACTATAGATACCTTAAAATCTGAATCCTCTCTGACTCCCGATACTGCCGCCATCAAAACCATCGATGGATCCGGCCGATCCACCGAAGGAACCGCCGCATTGAATCGAGTTAAAAATGCTCTAAGTGATTCATCCATCCTTTGCTTTACCGATTTTAGCATCATTACGTTTTTCGGCCTCTTGATATGAACCCGAAACTATCCCAAAAACCTGTCCACCAACTCCTTCCAAGTCCTGATAGATCCTTCTCCCAACTGCCTAAACCACATTGCAGCTAGATCTATCAAATACAACGGGAAACATCTAGCCATCACTTCCTCCGATGCCCCCAGCACTTCCACGTGTCTAGTGTATCTCATCAAGTGATCAGTCGGGTCAGCCTTGCCATTATATACTTCCACGCTAGGTAACTTGAATTTAGGTGGATTCTGAGCTATCCTGATTTCCTGAGCGAATGGACTCCTGTTCACTCCTTCCAAATCTCTATTGGTCAAGCCTCCACGCATAGTCTTCCTAATGATTTCCGCTAATCCCGCGTTGTCTGTCAGGGGTTGCCCCCCATGCTCCTGAGGGAACTCCGGCACGTATTCTTCATGTGGCTCATTAGCAGCAACGTTGGTCCTAGCCTGTTGAACTCCTTCCAAAGGTCCTCCTGTGTTGGATCCTGCGGGCCTGCCCCCAAGCCCTTGTTGATTGCCCTCTGGTTCTGTATTTTGTCCTCTGCTGGGTTCTGCAACCCTAGTTCCTTGTTCCACATTTGCAGTCGCTGTAGTTGTTCCAAGGTTCTGTGTTCCTACAGCTCTCATCTGCTCGAAGAAAGTCTACATCATATCCTGTTGACTCTTCAACAACCTTTCATGCAATGAATTTTCCATAGCCTCCATTTCGTCTCTGGTAATGTAAATTGAAGCTTGTCCTTCTCCAGCTCCAGTGGATGCCTCTTGACTTCCTCCTTGTTGGCTTCTCTCAGCTCTTTACCTTCTACTTGTTTGTCGAGTCATTGTCTTTCAAATCTTCAAGCTTTCAAATCTGAACTTCTAATCTTGTGTAGCGGGTGCCAGTCACTCTCAATGAAAGCACCAAAGTGTTTGTGCCAAAAATGGTTACAAACCCCAAATATCGTGAAAGCACCAGTGTATGAATACAAATCAGCATTATTCAAACACAAATCTCAGATCTAAGAAAGCAACAGACAACAATCCAGATATAATGAACAGTGACACACAATTTATAGTGGTTCGGCTATCTCCGGCCTACATCCACTTCAAGGTTTTTATCTTTTATTGATGTTCTTTGCTGATTACAAATGATTACAGCAGATACAATGAATGAATTCGAGTATAACAGCAATGGAAAAAAGTAGAATTGAATCCGGTAGAGTCTGGACGTTGAATGGCCCAAAAGATCCCCTTTCTACAGGCTTCAGGGGGCTATTTATAGGTGTAGGAGGCTGAGATTGCGCTCAAACTTTGGGAGATTTCTTCTGGCACGTGAGGGGGCCCACGCGACCGACCCCACCAAGTTTTGACTTGATCTGCGATCGATACGAAGCAATTTCGTATCCATCAAGAAATGATCCAATCGAGCTGAAACTTGGTAGGATTGTCCTTTACCTTGCATGGAAGTTACTGTAAAAATTTCGTTGCATTTGGATCAATGGTTCGTGAGATATGATCGATACGAGATTGCCATTTTCGTATGTTGCCGAGTTCTAAACCAAGATTTTCGTATCCATTCCTGTCGCATTGGTCAGAAGCACGCGCGCGCAGTGATATGGTGCTAATTTCCTCGAGCGATCCGATCTCTGTGGCGTGTTGACTGGGTTGCTTGCGCTTCGTTCGCTCCAAGATTGACGTTTAAGTCATATTGCGTCTTGTTCGCGTTGACTCTGCATCGATAGCATTTGCATCGTTCGTTATCTTATTCGCATCGAGCAACTGTGGTTATGTTTCGCATCGATTCGACCATTGATCGATCGATACGAAGTGGCTGTTTGGGGATCGATACGAAATGCGTGGTTCAGAAGGGTGCAAACAATATCGATGCGTCGGCATGATACGAACGAGATGGATACGAATTGCATGAAGGCGGCGCCATTCTGGTGGATATGAATCCGATGGATTCGAACAGAGTGAGGCGATGTCTATTTGATCGGTTCGAACCCGATCGATTCGAAATATGTAGAACCTGATGGATTTGAACAAAACAAAGATTGATGGATACGAATCCGATGGGTTCGAATAGAACATCTTCTCGACTCTTTGATGGATACGAACGACATACTTTCTCTAATTTGAATCGATCATATCTTGTCCCTACGAACTCCAATTAACCTGAGATTTGGAATATGGCCTCTCCTAGCATTGATCATCATCTCCAATTGATTCCATCCCGATTGGAGCCTGGTCGAATTTTGACGACCGATTCTGACATCCATCGTTCCTTGCCAACTTGTTGACATTCCAGCCTTGACCAAAAGGTGGGATAACAGTCTCTAGGTTGGAGTTTGGAAAACAAGTTGTCTGCTCACCCTAACTATCCAGACTGGCCCAACGGAGAGGATAGTTAATTTGATTTACTCGGACCACATTTTTCCTAAGATAAAAGAAAAGAGATTAGGAGTTTTTTTCCAAAAGTTAAACTAGATTTAAAATAGAATTTTGATGGTAAAGAGAACGTTTTAGTTAAACTCTATATTAAAATCCAAGGAGGAAACCCATACTATCCGTGTGAATTTAAAAGGTGGTTTCACCATTATTCGACGAATAGTATAGCTTGAATATAGAAATTAGTATTGAGTATAATTAATCTAAAATCTATGAATCCTTTTTACTAAGTACCAATTGGTTTGGTTATACAGTAAATGATGTCTTAAATAACATTATTTTTAACTTGTTAAACTATATGGTTTAGAAATAAGTAATCTTCATTAAGATTGAAATTATACCAATAATAGAAGACGGAAATATTTTTCCTAGGTAATTTAAAGGAAAATATTTTGGTATTTCAAAAGTTAAAAAAGAGGTTCAAAAATATGTATATACCAAGAAGAGATGGTGTAAAATATATATCTAAAGATATTTTATTGGATATAAAGATATTAATTGATTGCATGATGATCACCAATCACCGACATACTTAACATCTTTTCTATCGATAATTGGTTCGAAGAGACCGGGATCGGATTAGGGTGATCCCTATCCAAAACCACTTCGAACCAAAATACGCGTTCGAAAGTGAATACATATTAAAGACAATGATTTTGAAGATGGAGATCTTCATAACGTAGGGCTACTTGCCTCTAACCTCGTGATTCCCATATTATATACATATGGTGGCAGTAGTACCTTCATTTTGAGATCTTTAATGTAAGGACTGCTCGCCACTAACCCTAGGGGTGATTCCCAAATTAGATGTAGTAGGAGTACCTTTTGATTTGTCATGTTCCTAGACAACTTGTAGGGATGAATATCTAACATTGTATTTCTAAGACCACATACATTGGTTTTTACAATCGTACATCTGTTTGGTGGTGTAAGAGGTAACCCCTCTCATACTTAACATCCTTCCCTGAGGCGTATGAACTCGAGAGTTGTACTTTTGGGGAAAAAAATTAGCATGTCATCAGAAATGACAATGTGGCATTCAAGGTGGGATTTGCTGTTTTGAGAAAGGTAAAACGTTACCTCAAGCCTCACACATCGGTAATGACAAAAATAGGTAGATGCGGCATGGCTATGTGGGTCGCATCCATTTGGAGATGATCATCAGCTTTCTAAATGTCCCTCTATACATCAGGTTTATTGTGTATGCTGTAGCCACAAAGATGTTGGGAACGACAAGGATGATGACATATTCGGTACCATCTATGGTAGAAATAGGCTGGTTCTGCGTTGGTAAAGGGCAGTGGGGTTGTGCCTCGTTACATTCCTCTAGAGATGTACTATATAGAAGGTAGTCCCTTACCTTGCCATTGTTGGAATCCATTCTCTAATATGTGCCTTTAATGGACTTGATTGTATATCTAAATATGTCGTTGAATTTAACAAATGTAACAATTCCGGCTATTTTAATATGTTATTTGAAAGGATTTTCAAACCAATGTCATTAGAAATAATATCAAATGATTTGATAAAAATGTTTTAGTTATCATAAGGTAAAAACCTATCCTTGTTTATATGCGGCGTGGTCTCATGAGATACTCTTCTTTCCGAAGGTTTTGTTTGACATCAAAGTTGATCTATGACACTGTCATATATATATTTATAATTCATGTCTCATGCTGGTTTGCCAAGCCTAATCTGGGTATTTTTAACATTCTGGTCCGATCCCAGTAGTTTCAGGATTAGCCGAAGACGCTTGGAGTTTCTAGAGGAGAGCTGGAAATCTTCATCAACATATGGACGCAGTTTACTTTTCTACTGTGTTTGTTGTTTTTTAGAATTTGTAAGGACATGTATTTATAACTGTGCAGGCGGAGCTTAGGATAGACTATGATATATGTATTTAATTTTTTTTTTCACTATAAAGATTATTGAAATAATATGTGTTATTCCATTCGTGTGAGATTCTGTTCTGTCTTCTTTTTCCTTTTACACTTAACCATCTGCCTTTTCTTTTAATTTGGGTTGGACATGCATGGTTTATTGTCAACCTAAACTGTATGGAAGTGTAGGCAATTACTATCTTTATATATACTATGATTGCTTGTACTGCAATTTCCTGTATTATATAATTCTGTTTTTGTGTAATATGTTTATTTACCGCTATTCTGTGCAAGTAAAAAATATTCCTGCAACTGTTTCAATATATTCTTTACTTGGCTTTTTTTCTCTACAAAACCACTTCATTTGGCATGACAGGTCTTGCAATTTTAACCAACTCTATGGCTATTTCAGTTCAGACTCGATCGAGTTCTTTTCGACCAAGTGTCAGCAGATGTGCCCCTATCCACAGGGCTGTATGTTAGATTTCAGGCATCAACGAGAGACTTGATGTCCTGAGGACCTCATTCTATGGCCCATAGTCTAGTTTGCACGGTAGTTCCTATCTTTGGGAACTAGTGACTTTTTCTGCTTGATTCCAAGCAATATATCTTTAATGCCGCAATTCATTGGTTGCATTTTGAATTCTTCCAAGTTGACATTATCACCTAATGTTATTCTGGATGTGTGTATTGTAAAGATGTGTCATCATCATCATAATAAATTCTTCCAAATTCAGTGTCGAGATCCCGATCGTGCACCGGTTTCTGTTCCTAAAAACTTGTACACGAACGGCTTTACTCGGTGGATTTTTCCCTTAATGTTGCCTATCTTCAGGCTTCGTCTTCCTTCTATTATTGCCTATCTCTGGACGATATCAAGTTACGAAAGGTTTAAGTCGACTTCCTTGTTAACTTGGCAATTCGGCACTTCCTGACATTGTAGTGGCAACGCCTATTCTTAAGATGTAGGAGTCGATTTGACCGTCTATCGGCCGATGTTAGGCCTTCGCAACATTGCTTGAGAAATGCCGGTTCTCAGAAACCAGGGATCAATTTTCCCCATTGATTCGACGGTTTGAACCTTCCCAACGTTGCTAGAGCAATGCCAGTTCTTAGAAGGTTGGGATTGATTTTCCCATCGATCTGGTGGTTTGAGTAGATTTTCTTTATCAAATCGGGGTTCTGGATCTTTCTGAAGTTGCTGGAGCAATGCCGATTCTTAGAAGGTTAGGGTGGATTTTCCCCATCGATCCGACGGTTTGAGTTGATTTTCTTCGTTGACTAGGCGGTCTGGACTTTTCCAACATTGTCGAAGCAACATCGATTCTCAGAAGGTAGGGGTCGATTTTCAGCGTTGACCTTATGGTTTGAGTCAATTTCCCTTATCGACTCGGTGGTTTGGACCTTTCCGACGTTGCCAGAGCAATGCCAGTTCTCAGAAGATTGGGGTTGATTTTCACCATTGACCCGACGGTTTGAGTCGATTTTCCCCATCGACTTGGTAGTTTTCTTACAAGAACATGGCTCCATTGGTTAGAGAAACTAACTTTATTAATAAATGGAAGAGATGGCAAGTCCTGCCTGTTTATAATACCCCCAATATCCCTGGATGGCTTATTTGCGAAAATAGGAAATATATAGATATCAAGTGTAGTAGTGCCGGAGCGAAACGTTGTTCTAGGCACGTGGGATGGGAACTCCATCTACTGTAGCTAGCTCAAATGTTCCATCTCCAAGCTTTTGATCGATCGCATATGGTCCTTCCCAGTTTAGGCTAAGTGATCCAGTACCCGGGAAGATTCATTTCAAGACGAGATCTCCCACTTCAAAGGTACGGATGCAAACCTTGGCGTTGAAGTGGCGCACCGCTCTTTTCTGGCTAGCAGCGACCATCATTTCAGCTTCTTCCCACTTCTAATCGATTTGGTCGAAGGACTCGAGCAGTAGCTATTCGTTTTCTCTCTGATTGAAGTGTCTTCTACGATGATAAGGGACTTCTAGTTCCACTTGGATCATAGCTTCCAAACCATATGCAAAGGCAAACTGTGAGTGCTCGGTCGTAGATTTATGCGATGTCCTCTAAGCGCATAATGCAAGTGGAAGCTCATTGACCCAATTGCCTTTAGTGCTAGTTAGCCACTTCTTTATTGTGGATTTGATGATTTTTTTTCACTGCTTCCACTTGCCCTTTACTTGTGGGTGCGCTACCGCAGAAAAGCTCTTCTCGATCCGGTAACGCTTGCAAAAGTTCTTGAACTCAGCGCTCTCAAACCAAGTCCCGTTGTTTGTGATAATTTTTTATGGTTCTTCAAACCTACAAATAATATTTTTCGTTACAAAATTAATTATCTTTTTAGTAGTGATCATAGCAAGCGGTTCCACTTCAGCCTATTTTGTAAAGTAATCAAATGTAATGATAACGTATACCGCTCCTCTTTTAGCTATCAGTAGTACACCGATTATATCGATTCCCTAGATCGCAAATAGCCAGGGAGTGACCATCTGCGTAAGTTCTGAAGATGGGGCTTTCAGAATTTTTGCAAATCTCTAGCATCGATCGCACCATCTGGTGTAGTCTGCTGCATCTTGGTTTATGCTTGGCCAGAAATATCCATAGAGGAGTATCTTCTTCACCTGTTTATGCTCCCCGGTGTGGTCATTGCAGCTGATATCGTGAATTTCCATGAGGATCTTCCTTGCTTCATCTTTGGTTACACACCTGAGAAAGTGGAAGGAAAATCCTCTCCTGCATAGCACTCTATCATGTATTATGAATCGTGGTGCCTTTCGAAGAAGCTTCTTTCATTCGTTATGATCTCTGAGGAGTATTCCCTTAAGCAAGTAGTCCTTTATCGACATCATCTACAAATCTTCCTCCTTTACAGTCTCCAGAACCCAATCGACGTCCATCTGATTTATGAGAGGAGCAGTAAATACTTCTACTGGAACCAATCCTACTAGCTGTGTTTCTCTGAAACTGGATAGCTGGGCTAGGGAATCGGTCTTCATATTCTCCTTTTAAGGAATGTGAGATATCGTATAGTGTTTAATTTCATTAAGCAACTCATAAGCTTTTGATAAACAAGGGGAAAGTTTTACGCCCTTAACTTGGTAATCCCTTCTGACCTGGCAGACGACTAGTTGGAAGTCGCTGTAGATATGCAATTTCTTTATTCCCAAGTCCTTCGCAATATTCAATCCCGCTATCAACGCCTCACATTTCAGCTCGTTGTTAGTAGCAGGAAATAGCTTTAGTGCGTAATAGATTGATCGTCCTTTAGGAGTTTCAAGCACAACTCCTACTCCTGAGCAAAATTCATCTGATGCACCATCAATGAACAATTTTGAGAGGGATACTGTAACTATCATGTCCTCCTCCTCATCATCCTGAGTAGCGAACTCGGCGATGAAGTCAGCTAGTACCTTTCCGTTAATCGTTCTTCGGGGATGATAAGTCCACATCATATTGGCTCAGCTCATTGTTCCACTTTAGAAGCCGTCCCGAAGTTTCAGGTCGATAGAGTACCTATTTCAAGGGTTGATCCATCAAAATTTTGATTGAGTGAGCTTAGAAATATGGTCATAGTTTCCTAGATGCTATTAGCAAGCAGTATGCCAGCTTTTCCAACTTCGGATAGTTCTAATTAGCTCCGGTGAATCGCTTGGTAATGTAGTAAACTAGTCGTTGAACCCTAGCTTCCTCATGCATAAGCACTGTGCTTAATGTGTGAGCAGATATCGCCAGGTAAATGAACAAGTCCATGCCATCCACCAGTTTAAATAGAACCAGTGGTGTCTCCACATGTAACAGTAATTCTTCGAAAGATATCTAGTAGTCCCGATTCCATTAAAAGTTCTTCTTACCATTCTTTGATGCATCAAAGAATGGTATACACTTATCCATCGCTCTGAAGATGAATCACCTCAATGTTGTTATCTTTCCATTCAAGCTTTGTAATTCCTTCTTCGTCGTTCGGGCTCTAACATTCCGTAAGGGATCAATCTGCTTTGGATTGGCCTTAATGCCCCTTGCATTCACAATAAAACCAAGAAATTTCCTAAAAGCAACTCCAAACAAACACTTCAGCGGATTTAACCTCATATCTACTTCCAAAGGATCTCAAACATCTTTGGAAGATCATTAAAATGGTTTCCAGACACTTGCGACTTCACTAGCATGTCGTCTATGTAAACTTTCATCGTTCGTCCAATCTGATCCTTGAACATTGTATTCACCAGTCTCTGGCAAGTAGCTCCGGCATTGTACAGGACGAACAAGATCACGCAATAGTAATATATTCCCAAGTATGTGATGACCCTGGTGTTCTTTTGATTTGGTTCATGCATCATAATCTGATTGTATCCTAAGTAGGTATCCATAAATGAAAGCAGTTCATGTCCCGCGACTCCATCAACAAGCTAGTTGATCCTGGGCAATAGGAATGCTATCCTTCGGGCAGGCTTTGTTCACATCTGAGTAGTCAATACAAGTTCGCCACTTCCCATTCTATTTTTGGACCAACATAGGGTTTGATACACATTCAAGATATATGGCGTAGCAGATGAAGCCGTTGACCAATGCTTATCCACTTCTTCCTTTAATGCAGCAGATCGCTCCGAACCTAGGCTGTGTCTATTCTGCCTCACTAGTGTGAACTTGGGATCGATGTTAAGTCGTGATATGCTATCGTCAGTGATATCCCACACATATCAAAATGTGCCCAAGTGAACATGTCCAGATTGGCATGAAGAAAGTTTATCAAATTTTTTTTTGCATCTTGATTCCAAGCTATGATCCTACTTTCAAAACCTGAGTTGGGTCATCTATATCAATAGGGAAAACCATCATAATTTCTACCGGTGCTGCCCGCTCTTCCCCTGAACTCTTCTTCCTAGGGTCTATAGCCTTGTCGAACCGACTATGGTCCCTAAGCCAGGGGCGCTTCTATAATTGTTATACTTGCGGTTCCTGAATGTGGAGAGTCTTCCCCACTTTCTTTCCTTTTTCACGGCGTTTAGCTTCATGTAATTCAGCAATGTAGCATTCCCTTGCAGCACTTTTGTCTCTTATTACTACTCCTACCCCATTCTCCATTGGGAATGTTATCATGAGACACCATGGAGACAAAGCGATTCTAAAGTCAGCAAGGGCCGGTCGGACCAAGAAAGCATTATAAGAAGAATACTCATCAAGAATCACGAAGGCCAAGATAAGAACTACCCTTCGTTCTTCTTCTCCGAGTTCTATAGGTAGGTCCATCACTCCAATCAGCTGTTTAGGTTCACATGTAAATCCCCGAATCTTTATTTTGCAAGCGGTCACAGCCTTAATGCTAATCTTCATTTGAACGGACTTTTTTGAAATAGGATATTGATCGAACTTCCATTGTCAACCAACACTCGATGCACAACTGCTGGCCCGATCCCGACTACTATTACCATTGGATCGAGGGTCGGTGCTTCTATGCCTTCAGTGTCCCAGTTCCTGAACATAATGTTGTCCATAATCATCCTTTGTTGCTTGGTCGGAGCTTCGTCTTTATTGGCATAACGACTCTCTTATGGTGCATGCTTCAAAGAACTAGCATATCATTCCATCTCGCCCCAACTCTTTTATGTTGGGTGTGGTGATCCAGTTATGGTGTTTATGGCCAGCCATCGATCTACTCGCTTGGACCTTTCTCCTTGGGTCTAGGCTGATTTCATTGAGCATCCTATGGGTTGCAGAATTATGGATCTTAAGGCTAATTAAATACTAAAGGGGGATGAATAGTGTTTTCTAACTTTTGTAAATCATTTTAAATTTCTTTTAAGTTTATTATTAAATCACATATTTTCAACATAGAATTATATCAACAATCAATCACAGATGCAATCATAGATAAAATAAAAGCAAGAATGTAAAGTAGAGAGTTAGAGAGATGACACCGAGGATTTGATACTGGTTTGGATTTCTCCTACATCCAATCCCGTACAATTGCTTGTATAGATTTATTTTCAAATTACAATCTTTAAATAGGCAGAAAGCAAGTTCGATTACAATCTCAATTCCGAGGCTATGAGACACACCCTTCTTATTTTCCAGACAAAGTACACCCACTTGATTTGGACAGGCTACAAGCATACCCACTCGAATTTCTGACCTACCAAGAACATCCAATTGATTTGAATGGGCTACAATCACACCTAAGCAAATGCAAATATACTTTGATGGTAGAAAATTTCTTAAGCTTTAGATATAATGGATCCTATAGCTTCTTAGACAACACTTTGATCTTTGATTTGAGAGAGAGATGATTCAAAAATAATAAGAAAGCAATATTGAATCAATACACAAAAATGAATTGATTCTATTTGATTTTAAAGAGAATTTTATATATTTTCTATAGAGATTTTGAGAGAGTAAGAAGAGTGAAGAAAACAAGATAATAACTAACCAAAAATTCATTTGAAACCTTTATTATTATATGTAGTGTATAAATAGATGTGTTAATCGTGAAGAGTTCCAATGAATAGACACTTCAATTCAAAATTTGAAATACTGACTTGTGGCATGTATGTCGACATATCTACAACATGTATGTTGACATATACATGAAATTTTTGAAAACTGGTTTCTTTAAAAAATGTTTTGAAAACTCTATACTTTGTAAAACAATTTGATACTTTGTAAAACATTTTAAACATAATTTATAAATATTTTGAACGTTGAAAAAAAATTTATAAAATATTTTTAAATATATTTCGAAATTTTATTTTGTTAAAAATACAAAAGATATAAAAATAAGAGACAGAGATCAAAGATTGCTACCAGGGACTTCAACAATATTCTTTGACTCTACACACTATAATATGGTCTTGAGTTCTTCATATCTTGGTCTTTATACTCATGAGTCTTAATGTCCATTTCTTGAGTTTTTATATTGTACCTTCTTCGATTCAATACCTATGCAATATCCTACACTACATACCATATAACTTGGCAAGACAGTAGTATCCATATTTTATATGAATGTGTATTGTTGTTATTTAGGTTGTTACCATCAAAATCAATAACTAAGGTATTAACGATCTTCCCCCTTTTTACGATGGCAACTATTAATATCATGTATATAAAATATGATATAACTCCCCATGAGTTAGACAACTCCCCTTGAATATATGCATATGTATATTTTATATTTTTCTCCCCCTTTTTCATCAACAAAAATGGGTGAAAATAAAAAAAACCCCTTAAATTAAATACTTAGAAACCATAGATTCAAAAATCAATAACTAAGCTAAAAATGATATATATGATTATGATGATTTTTAGATGATGATATATTATATGATATACTTATAAATAATGTACTATTTTATACTAAGCTATAAGATAACACAACTTATTAAAATCAATCTTATATATTATTCAATCATTTAAAACACACATCTCCAAATGTCAATCCATAGTATATACATCCAAACCAATCAAATTCAATCCAAATATACAAATCAAATCAATCAAATCACATGCCAAGGGTATGCATATATATTTTTATATCAAGTCCAAACCTAATTTTTAGACGTTTCATGGAACTTTAACCCAACTTTTGGACACACAGATTGGATCTGCTTTGATGGCATCCTAATCTTCATTATCCTTGTTAATACTACACTCTAGATTGTTGGATGGTTCATCTTTAATTAAGGAAGAAATCATCCACCGAATGGCATCAAAGTGCTTTTCTTGTTCCTTGATCATCTGCATTTGACTTAACTCTATATGCCTTTGATTTCTTAAGATAAAAGAGAGAATATCCTTAAAAGATTGAAGAGTTTGTCCAAGATTTTCACATAATTTCTGATGTGAAGAAGACATGTTGTAAAAAGATGTTTGAGAATGAAAAGAGAGTATAGAATAAAATGATTAGTGGGTATTCTGAAAGAAATAGACTTATATAGGAGTGGAAATTCATTTGGAATGAGTTGAATAGGTGGTAGTTATTTAATTTTGAATTTTTATAAAAAAATTCCAACTGGCCGTTATATGTCGACATATAGGATACAAGCATGTCGACATACCTATCATAAATTACAAAATTTATGTTTTTGTTATAGTTTTAATTTTAAACTTGTACACCATTATATTTTTATAACTTTCAGAGACTAATAAACAATATAGGACAGTAAGTGATATATTTCATTACTTAGAATTAAAAGGTATATGGATTTTAAAGATTAATAAAAGAAAATACATAAAAACAACATGAACTTAAAATAAAAACACACAATACAAAGCAAGATATCATAAGGAAATAACTAGATATGCTTAGAAAGATGTAGATGATGATGATGATGATGAAGAGTCCCTAAGTTTGAAAATGAATTTTTCAAAGTATTTATCCACTTTGTTGGAAAGAGAGGTAAACTTTTTAGTAAATGATCAATTAAGCTTCTTCTAGTTTTTAAGAAGCTTTTTCTTGATTCCTTAGAATCTCTTTGTTGGAGGACTATGACGGTTTGACAAAACTTTCTAAGGAAATATCCACTTCTTCCTCCTCTTCTTCATCCACTTCCACCTCATCGTCTTCCTCTTCCTCTTCTTGGATCTCCTGTTCTTCTTCATATGCCAACCTTTGTTCTTTTTCGGTAAGTGTCTCATATGGTTCGAAAAATGATGGAATATGCATAAGAGAGATGTTGGCCTTGTCGAAAACCTTTCGAGGTATAGATTTTTCTCCTCTTAAATCAACACCAAAATTCTAGTAAGATACACACCATGGTAGAGTGTATTTTCGTGTCTATAAATATTCTTTTGAACAAAGTCATCTAAAATGACTTGTGCCCAGTTGATGTTGTAATGACCATAAATGATGAAAAGAGCTTTAAAAACTTTTTGAGTAGAGTTATTGTAATTACCCATTCTCGGAGTGATACTTTGTTGTAAAATGAGACTCATGAGTCTCGATCTTGGTCGAAGATTCCTGTGTTTAAAATCAAATTCTTCATCACTTTTGAAAATATCATGAAAAACTTCATGATTTTGTTCATCAAATTGAAAAGTGGAGATGCCAATTCCATTATGCAACCAAGAATATAACCCAAAAGTTCACAATTTAAAACAATTTGAGTACTATTAACACTACACCAAATTTTTCCTCTTCTCCTTTAAATTTTTTTCCATTTAAATTCGCATAAAACAATTTGACCAAATCCGGATAATAGACAAAATCATGTTGAGAAGAGTCAATTAAACCAAGAACTTCATTTTCAAATAAAGATCTTGTAAACCATAAGAGGAAAAATCTTCGAATTTAGCAAATCTTTCAAGAAGAACTTTTCTGGAAGTAGTATATTCTATATAGGCTTCAGTGGTAGGAAGAGAAAGCTTTTATTTCTCGTAGAGAGCCTTATGGTTTTAGGATTTTGACTAGAAGAAGCCAATTTTGAGATTTTGAGAAGATAAGATAATGAAGAGTATTGAAATTTGAAATAAAATGAGTAAATGAATGGATAAAGATAGAATTAATTAATAGAGAGTTAAGAATCATGTTCTCTGGTCAAAAGTGCTTTTTCAGATCATAGGAGTAACTGCAAATGAGAGGGGACTTTGAAATTTGAATTGAAATTTTAACTTTTAGTTTTCTGGCATGTATGTCGACATATGACCTAGGGGTATGTCGACATATAGCCTGAAATTTTCAAAAATGAAACTAAGATAATATATTCCTATATATATATATATATATACTTTTATACTTATATTCATCCAATATTATTATTAATCTATATATTATTCCTAAAATCCATAATCAATTTAAAGAAAAATTATTAGATAAATGGTACCGTTTTATTGCCATGAAACTCATATTCACATTTTCAGTATCTGGTTCATTATCACTGGAGGAAGTGTCTGAATCATCCAAAGTTGCTGTATAAACCCTTTTTCTTTTTCTGGATGAATCATTAACTGGTGATACCTTTGATTTGTTTGGATGCAGGCAATCTCTTTGAAAATGACTGGGTTCATCACAGTTCAAGCATCCAGTCGCAGTTCCAGTTCTAGAGATCTTTTTTTCAGGTTTTCGAAAATTGTTCATTTTCCTATACTTTAGGGATTTTCTTTAAGTTCTTGTCATGAAGGAAATTTCTTCATCATTGTCATCGTCAGAATCTTGATCGTCATTTATTACATTGAAGGCGATGGATTCCTTTTTTGTTGCCTTGTTTCCCCATCTTCCCTGCAATTGTGCTTCATAGGACATTAAATTGTGTATTAACTCTTCAATTTTCATAGTACTGATATCGTTAGCCTCTTCTATCACTAGTGTCTTTTGATCCCACTTTGATGAGAGTGAATTGAGGATTTTCTAACTTGGTCCTCCTCAGAATTTTTTAACCTAATGTAACTAATGAATGCACTATATCTTGAAATCTATAGTACATATCAGAAATAGATTCATTTGGATTCATTTTAAACAATTGAAACTGATTAGTTAGCATGGAAATTTTAGTTATTTCACTTCACTAGGGCCCTCATATGTAACTTGTAGTGTTCTCCAAATTTTATATGCAGACTTACAAGACTCTATTAAATTATTTTTATTTAGTGAACAAAACAAAATATTCATGGTTATAGAATTATTTTGTGTAAGGTCCTTTTGGTCAGTAGTCCATTGTGCAAAATCGGTCTTAGGTTCAACATACTCATTTTGTGTAACATTCCGAATATCTAAGCCATTAGACTATAAGTAAATTTTTATTATACATGACCAATAAGTGTAGTTACTGCCATTAAAAAGTGGGGTCTACCAATAGATTTCCCTTTGACAAAAGTGTTAACAGATGTACCAACAGTGTTGCTAGCCATTAAAAATTTTCAAAAATCAAATTATGAGTTTTTGAAAACTTAGTGCTCTGATACCAAGTGTGGGTTGCAGAATTATGGATCTTAAGGCTACTTAAATACTAAAGGGGGATGAATAACGTTTCCAAACTTTTGCAAATCGTTTTAATTTTTTTCAAGTTTAATATCGAATCACAAATTTTCAACACAAGGTTATATCAACAATCAATCACAGATGCAATCATAGATAAAATAAAGGCAATAAAGTAAACTACAGAGATAGAGAGATGACACTAGTGATTTTATACTGGTTCGTATTTCTCCTGCCTCCAGTCCCATACAATTGCTAGTACATATTTCTTTTCAAATGCCAATCTTTAAACCGGCACAAGGAAAAACCAACTACAATCTCGATTCCGAGGCTACGAGACACACCCTCTTGATTTTCTGGGCTTAGGGTACACCCACTTTATTTGGATAGACTACAAGTACACCCACTTGGATTTTCAGGCTACCAAGCACATCAAATTGATTTGAATAGGCTATGATCACACCCAAGCAAATGCAAATAGGGTTTGATGGTTTTTCCAAAGACAATTTCTTGAACTTTGGATACAATGGATCTTGTAGCCTCTTGGACAGTGCTTTAATCTTTGATTTGAGAGAGAGATCATACCAAAACAATAAGAAAGTAATACCGAATCAATACACAAAAGTATGAATTGATTCTATTTGATTTTGAAAAGAATTTTTTATATTTTCAATGGAGATTTTAAGAGACTAAGAAGAGGGAAGAAAACAAGATAATAACTAACCATATATTCGTTTGAAACCTCTTATATATATAGTATATAAACAAATGTGTCCATTTGCGAAGAGTTGCGATGAATAGACACTTTAATTCAAAATTTGAAAAACTGATGTGCGCCATGTATGTCGACATATCTACACCACGTTTGTCGACATATATATGAAATTTTTGAAAACTAGTTTCTTTAAAATATGTTTTGAAAACTCTATACTTTGTAAAATAATTTGATACTTTGTAAAACATTTTAAACATAGTTTATAAATATTTTAAATGTTGAAACAACTTTTATAAATTTATTTTGAAAATTTATTTTGTTAAAAAAATAAAAGATAAAACAATAAGAGATAGAGATCAAAGATTGCTACCAGGGACTTTAACAATGTTCTATGGTTCTATACACCATACTATAGTCTTGAGATATTCATATCTTGATATTTATACTCATGAGTCTTCATGTCCTTTTCTTGAGTCTTTATACTGTACGGTCTTCGATTTAATACCTATGTAATATCCTGCACTATATGCGATATAAGTTGGCAAAACATTAGTATCCGTATTTTATATAAATGTATATGGTTGTTATTAAGGTTGCTATCATCAAAATCAATAACTAAGTTATTAACACATTATGCCCTAGGGTCCAACAGATTGTTCGACATTTTGTGGTTTCTTCACATACTACTAAAGCCTGTTATTTTTTATCAATTCTTCAATTAAGTCCTTCAGATGCCAACATGCATTTGTGTTATGCCCAAGAGTTTCGTGCAAGCTATAATACTTCCCCGACTCTTCTATTGCTCGGTTGCTTCCCTTTTGGGTGATTTGTTATATCGCTCAATTGCATGACCGACAAGATGGATGTTTTCCAAACTGTCATTCAAAGGCATATAGTCCTCGAGTCTTGGATTCCTTGGATGCATTTTGTACTCGTCGCACCTACCAGCATTCTGATTCTTCTTTTTCTTATTTGCTGCTTTCCGAGCATTTCTGATAGTAGTTCCAAAACCATTTTCATCCTATTTGACCGCGACATTACTCTAAATTACTTCTTTTGACTACTCATCGACGGGCTTGCCTTCAATCATATTTACTTCTTTTATTCTCAGAAACTGATTCGCCTTTCGATGGAATTCCTCCATCTTTTGTTGCTTCAGTTTTATCCACCTATCGAAATCCATATCCAAGTGAATTCCCCAAACAAGTGCCATGAATACAAGATCTTCCTTTGGATTGCTAACTTCTATAACAGCGATGTTAAATTGATTTAAGAAGGCTTTCAGTGATTCCTTGGGTCCTTGTGATGAGCCGGACAAAGACACAATGTCCTTTGGTCGAGTCGTGTGGAGCTTGAACTACTTCATAAACTTCTTTTCCAATTCATCAAACGTCTATAGGCACAAGCCTAGTAAACCACATCGAAGCGACTTCTTCCAAGAAGATAGGGAAATACCTACAATGAACAACATCCGTAGCTCTAACTCCATCCATATGCCATTCATATTTGAGTAAGTGTTGTTTGGGATCTATTGTTCCATTGTAGGATGGCATTGTCAGCATGGTGAACTTTAGAGGATATTCTTTTCTCAGAACATTTTTAGTAAATGGAGTTCTACTTACTACGGAACCACAGTCTTCATCTTTCCTGCCTCTTGTTTCTCTTCCAACTGTTTGACCATGCCAACAATGTACTCCTCGCTAGCACGGTAATCTGTAGGTCGACTATCAGGGACTACATTGAGTATTTGGCTCTGCAAACGATCTCGGCTTGTCTGCTAAAGTCTAGGTTCTCCATTCTTTGGTAGAACCACTCCTACAGAGTTCGGTTGATGTCTGGTTGGTCTTGCCGTGGCAGTTAGAACTCCAATCCCGGCATTTTGTCCATCAGCACCAGTATTCAACCCATCATCACCATCTTCCAACTGCATGTCGCCATGAGACTCAGAAAACAGCAATGCATCTCCCTCTTGAACATCATCAAGTAGGATATTTGGGTCGGTATCGAGATCTTTTGGCTCAGTACCGAGTTGTTCTCTTACGGGGGAAGCGCTCCTACTTCCTCCTACAACAGCTCCTATAACTCTGATAGTTACTTTCTTCTGCTTTTTCCTTCCATATCTCTTGTTTAGGCCAAAAACTAAAGAGTTCTCTTGTTCTATTGCAGAGAAGTTTCTCTCCCCTAACTCTCCTAGTAGTTCGGGGTTGAAGATTTAGCAAAGTGTCCATCTTGTTCGTGAGAGCTTTTTGGTTACCCGCCATCTTCTGGTTGAGTTCATGGATTATCTTATCAAACTCTCCTATAGTTACTAATTCATGCTCAGTAGAGGATCCAAAATTGTCTATTGATTGTTCACTTTAGTTTGGTGAACATTCCCTTCATCACCACCAACTACAGCTCCTGAGGATCTACTGGATCTTCTTGGTGTCATGCCTTTTTGTCAACAACTCTTCAAGTTCTTAAGAAAGTTTCTAGGATCTAACTCTGGATCTATCCAATCCAAAGTAGAGGCTAGATCTAAGCATGAGTTTAGTTCTAAGTGCAAGCACCAAAATGTTGACACCAAAAATGGATCAACACCCAAGATTGAGTTATAGGAAATCTATATGACCTAAATCTAGAAGATAGTATTGAAAATAAAAGAGATAGACTAGAGAGACATAAGATTTTTATGGTGGTTTGACAATCTCTGGCCTGCGTCCACTTTATAGTCATATTGACTAGGGATTTGAGATAGTTTGTATAAGATTACAAGGAATTTGAGAGAGTGTAAGTCACTAATAGAAGGGTTTGACAAGGTCCATTGCTAAGAACTGCCAACAGTAGCTGCCTGGGTGACTATTATGCAGAGGTAAGAGATGAAAAAGAGGTAGAGCTTTCGCGTATGGAGTTTGTAGAAACCGGATCCTCTTTAGTTGGAGTTAGGTTGGTATTTATAGGGAAACAAAGGTGATGGGTCAAGATCCTGCTTGCACGGGAGTCTAGATGAAGGCCCAATGTTGTACGAGAGAAACATGAGCACCACGAACCAATAAGATAGATCGATACTAACCTATGTAGCTCGATACCGAACTATAATTATTGGGACAAATCCAACTTCAATGCTTGCTCTGCTCTTCTATCTTCTAATGATGGGTTCTAAGCTCTTTTCATCGACTTTTGGTTGATTCCAGTAATCTTTCTTCTATCAGTTGAGTTACCGTACTTTCTTGGCTTTCTTCTCATCAACCGTTGTATTTGTCGTCTATACTTTGGAAAAACCACTTGGTCATGAGCTATTGGAGAAGTGTACGAGAAGTGTAGAGTTTGGAAGGTGATCCATAGAGGATTTATAGGTCGGTATCGACCTATATAGCTCGGTACCGAGCTATATTCTTAGCTCCAATCCATCTGAAATTTCTTTGAGATGTTTCTCTATTCCTTCTAAGTGCGTTTTCAAGTTTTCGAGTCGTTTGGTATCCATCTTGACGTTCTACCTTCCGTTGTTGCTTGGTTAAAAACCCAGCTAACAGTGTCCACCATTGTTGTAAATATTTCACTATGAGAAAATTTATGTGACAAAATTTCTTATTATATCAATTTAATGTATGTATTTGATGACCTGATAATAAACTATTAATTAGTATTTTGAAATAATGAAACATTATTAGCTCTGAAATGTGAATATGTGCTTTATTTGGACATTACAAATTATTTGTGAAATTACATAGTAAATATTATATTTATTGGTTATCTTTGTACATGTTAATAATTAGTTTCACACATAATAGGGAATTTTTAGGTGTCCTTAATGTCATAATTAATCAAAATATCTTATGTGGCATGTATAACAAGCATTTTAGATGCAAAAGCTGCTTTAAATATTATTAGAGGCACCCAATTATAAAGAAATTTATTAATATGTCTCTTATACATAGGAGCACATTAACTTGTATTTTTGAACCTATATAAGTTAAGAGAGACATTTTCTAATTGACCATGAGTAATACTATTATTTAACAGTTTACGAGGAAGGAAACCCTAATAGTTTGGTCATATATGGATAACATGCAACAACGATAAATTTACTACAATGCCCAATGAGATGGATTGATAGGTACTTATGCTTTCTCAAAAGGTGTATAAAATAACAAATGATGTATTAGAAGACAAAATTTTGATATAGCAAACACATTGCCAAAATTATTATAAGTGAAGTTTAATTCCTTGTAGTATTTATCGCTCTCAACCCACATGGGAGAACACAGTAGATGTTAAGGGTCAATCAGTTGAGTTGATACGATTCTGTTAGAAATTCGGTTTATTTTTTCAATCATTCGTGTTACTTTCGATTTTTCCAAAATAATTCTGGTGGTAAGGCTTCCACATTTGCCACTTCGTTGTCGTGCATGTGAATTAATGTTTATGAAAACCAAAAATAGGTTAAAAATTGACCATATGGAAAAAGAAATATGCAAAGCTAATATAAGTGAGATAGATAGAATCGTTTGGTTGCTCAATTATCAAATCGTGATGTACTAACTGCTAAAATATCATAACCCTGGAGTTTTATATTCATTTCTACAAACCTATATGCTAGCAAAATGTACTAGAATATTTAGTCATCACTTGAAACCACTTAAGTAGATTATACAAGCTGTTGTTGGAAATTGTTTTGAAAAAAAATAAGTTTATGAATTGTTTAAAAATTAAAGATCTTGAAATAAGTGCACTTGTTGCTTGAGTCTCACACCATAGGGATTACTGAAAGATACTCATATATATATGAGTTTCTTAGCTCCTAAATTGGGCCCTTTGGGCATCCAAATGTTGCTTCTGTGTTGAGGAGGGAGCGCATGCATGACCATCACACATGCGCGCACGCCGACCAACCGACTCGACCTGAGCCGACCTAGCCCGAGCTTAGGCTTGTTGTGGTGTAGCATTTATATTTTTGGACGAAATTTGTTCTGCGTTTTCTGACTGTTATTTTATTTGGAACGGTGAAATTTCAAATCCAAATTTTGAGCCAACACCACCCCACTATTCAGTAACACATTCGATTTGGTATTCCGTCTATTTAAGTATTTTTTAAATGAAACCAAAGTAGAGCGACATTTTTTATCTCTACAAAACCTATCTTTTTCTCCACAAAACTATCTTCTTAAAATCATAAGGCGAGCAGTCGTTTTTGAGTGTAACTGAGTCGGTTTCGTGTGTGCAAGCAAATCGATACCAAATCAGAAAGAAGATGCTGTTTTATCCTAGAGGCGGAGGCGTTAGTTAGACTGCTTTGCACCCCTGAGCAGAACATCGAAACGTCTTTAAGACAGTAACCAAGTACATGACTCAGCCGAAGATCATTGTTTTCCAACAATTTGAATACGTTCCCCCAAGCAATGACTTCTACTGTAACTTTGGACGATTCAGCCACGACATCGATATTCCAGCCCCCGATGGTGTCCGCTGCTCCATTCAGATTCAAAGGCCTGAATTTCAAAAGATGGGGCCAGAAGATGGAGTTCTTTCTCACTGTGCGGAAGGTAGTCGATGTGCTGACAACAGACAAACCACAGGTGCCAGACATACTTGACGAAGCAGACGCAGATCAAATGCGAGCCTGGACGGATAAATCAAAAGGGTTGTAGATTTGGATAGAGCAGGATTATTTATGCAAGAACTTCATCCTCAATGGACTTAGCAATGACCTATATGACTACTACAATTCAGACAAAACAACAAGGGAGAATTGGAAAGCGCTGTAGAAAAAGTACAACATAGAGAAGGCATGAGCAAAGAAGTACGCCGTTAGCCGCTACATCAAATATTAGATGACAGATGACAGGTCAGTAGAGATGCAGTCCCATGAGCTTTAGAAAATAGCTCATGAGATCATCTTCGAAGGTATGAGTTTGGTTGAACAGTTTCAAGTAGCAGATTTGATTGATAAATTGCCTCCTAGTTGGAAGGATTTTAAGAATAACCTTAGACATAAAACTAATGAATTTTCATTACAAAGTGTGATAACTCGTCTCCATATTGGGGAGGAATCTCGTAAACAGGATATGAAGGAAGAAGTGCTTGCTGTTTTAGGCAACACAAAGAAAGCTGCAGTTTTGAAACCGAATCCCAAAAGCTTTAAGAATAAGAACCGCAAGCTTAGTCAAAACCATAACAAACAAAATTTGAACTTGCAAGGAAAACAAAGAGGTCAATAGAAACCACCCTAAAAGAATGACTCTGGGTAGTTGTTTCTTTGTTACAACTATGGAAAACCAGGTCATATGGCACGTAAGTGTCGAAAAAGGCCAAGCTCTACACCACAAGCTAACCTGACTGAGGAGCCTCTTACGACTATGATTTCTGATGAGATTCACCTTGTTCGGGGATTAGAGGGTTGGTGGGTAGATACTGGCGATACCGCCTTGTCTGCTATGACTGTGTTATGTTCAAAACAAACACAGAGACCGAGGACAAGAAAGTGTTGTTGAGAGACTCTCACACCACTATAACTGTTGGGATTGGAAGCGTAGAGCTGAAGTTTACCTTTGGAAAGAACGCCATTCTGAAAGACGTCATGCACACTCCAGAGATGAGAAAGAATGTTGTTTCAGGTTATCTTCTTTACAAGACTGGGTATTCACAGATTATTTGGGCTGATATGTACACCATCACTGTGAACGGTATGTTTGTGGGTAGAGGTTATGCAACTGATGTCATGTTTAAACTGAATGTTGAATATAATAAAATGTCTTCTTCTACTTATATGTTGTGTGATTTTAATATCTGGCACTCTAGACTGTGTCATGTAAATAAATAAATAATAAAGAACATGAGTAGCTTAGTTATAATCCCTAATATGTCACTAAGTGATTTTGAAAAATGTGATTTTTGTAGCTAAGCAAAAATAACAAAAACCCCACATAAATATGTAATTAGGGAATCAGAAATCTTAGAGTTGATTCATTTTGATATATGTGAGCTTGATGACACTCTAACTAGAAATGAACACCACTATTTTATCATTTTCATTGATGATTGCTCTAATTTTACTTATGTATATCTTATGAAAAATAAAAGTGATGCATTTGAGATGTTTAAATCTTTCGTAACTAAAATTGAAAATCAGTCTAATAAGACAATTAAAATATCGAGTAGTGATAGAGGAACTGAATATGAATCAAGTTTGTTTATTGAATTTTACAACTCACATGGAATAATACATGACAAAACAACACCATATTCACCTGAAATGAATGGTGAAGCTGAAAGGAAAAACATAACTTTAACTGAATTAGTCATTGCCATTTTACTTAATTTTGGTGCATCATCACTTTGGTGAGGGTAATTTTGTTGACCGTGTGTTATGTTTTGAATAGGATCCCTTAGCGAAAAAGCAAAATTTCACCTTTTGAAATCTTAAGAAATTATAAACTGAATGTGTCTTATTTTAGAACTTGGGAATGTTTAGCATATGTTCGTATACCTAACCCTAAGAGAATAAAATTAGCAAGTAGAGCATACAAATGTGTATTTATTGGCTATGTTATTAATAGCAAAGCATATGGATTTTATGACTTGAATGCACATAATATAATAGAATCTAATGATGCTAATTTTTATGAATTGAGATTTCCCTTTAAATTGAAGAATAGTGGGGGCAATCTAGTAACACTATACCCATAAGAACATAACCTAATGAATCTTCTAAAAAAGAACCTAGAAGAAGTAAAAGAGCAAGAATTGAAAAAGATTTTAGTTTAGATTTTTGTGCTTTTACTATAGAGGAGGATCCCTTAAACATCCAAGAATCCTTATCTTCATTAGATGTCGATTTTTGGCAAGAGGCTATAAATGATGAGATGGATTCTTTGGAATCCAATAAGATTTGGCACTTAGTAGATTTACTACCTGGTTGTAAGTCTATAACTGTGCAGTTAATGCCCCGCTATTACCCTGTTGTATCTCATAACGGATTTCTATCACTAGGATTTTTCCATCTAGCCCCAAATATAGCCTTTCCGCTTTAAGCCCTGCTATTTCCACAATATCTCGTTATTCCCACTATATTCCGCTATTTCTGCTATATCTTCTTAAGAAATGAATTTAAAAATGACATTTATACATTATAAAAATTATGAAATTAATTTATTTAATTGAATTTTTAATATATTTTCAGAAATGAAAATTCTGTAATATTATACTAAATTCAAATATGTTATATAACAATTTTATGTTTATTTATAGTATGTTCGCACATGTTTTTATTTAAAATTATTTATGTATTATTTATAATTCAGTTGAATGTGAATTTTTCATTTAATTACCATTTATATATTTGAAAAAACATTAAGCACGAACTTTATATGCTCTTTTAAAGTCATCCGCTATATCTCGCTATATCCTTGCTGTATCCCCGGTATGACTTTTTGTACCTCCACCGCATTGAATCTGCCGAGCGCTTTAATTGCACAGGTCTATAGGCTGTAAATGGGTACTTAAAAAGAAATAAAACCTGATGGCACAGTTGATAAATATAAAGCCCGTTTAGTAGCTAAAGGGTTCAGGCAAAGAGAAAATGTAGAATTTTTGACACTTTTTCACCTGTAACTAGAATTACATCCATTCGAGTACTAATTTCACTTGCATCTATTCATAACTTGATAATACATCAAATGGATGTTAAAGCTGCTTTTTTAAATGGTGAATTAAAAGAGAAAATTTATATGGACCAACTTGAAGGCTTTGTAACTCATATGGTCAAGAACATAAAGTTTGCAAGTTAGATAAATCATTATATGGTTTAAAACAAGCACCTAAGTAATGGCATAAAAAATAGATAATTTAATAACCTCACATGGTTTCAATGTTAATGAAAGTGACAAATGTATTTATTATAAAATTGAGAACGACATTTGCATTATCATATGTCTGTATGCAGATGATCTACTTATTTTTGGGTCAAACATTCATGCCATAAATACTATTAAGTCATTGTTAAGTGCCAACTTTGATATGAAAGATCTAGGTGAAGTGAGTGTAATCATTGGAATTAAAATTGCTAGGTCAAAAAAGGGAATTTTTTTGTATCAATCTCATTACATTGAGAAGATACTGAAGAAATACAATTACTTTGACTGTAAACCTATATGTACACCATATGATCGTAATGTAAAACTATTTAAAAACACTAGTGAAGGTGTAGGACAGTCTGATTATGCGAGCATCATTGGCAGCCTTCGGTATGCCACTGATTGTACCAGACTCGACATTGCTTATGTCGTGGGATTATTATGCAAGTTTACTAGTAGACCTAGTATGGAGCACTGGCATGCAATCGAAAGGGTCATGAGATACCTAAAATTAACTATGAATCTTGGGTTATATTATGAAAAGTTTCCAGTTGTCCATGAAGGATACACCTATGCAGACTGTAATATTTTATATGATGATTTGAAAGTGTAACGACCCGCAAATTTCAGTTGTTTTATTTATTTAATTAATTGAATTTTGTGAAATTTTAAACAGTAAAATTTTGAAATATAAATTTGATATTTGAAATGCGTCTAATTAAACATAGCAACTGGTAAATTTTCGTCCGAAAATATGAAAATTTATTTCGCGCGTAAATTACTTCAATTTTATCAGTTAAAATTGGTGATAATAAAATGTTTTCCAAACCTAAATATTTTTACATAGAAAATTTCTAAATCATCTTTTGAGTGAAACATCATTCTTCGTTTCGTCAAATTTTGACTTCTACTGCTCCGTTTATCTTAATTCTGGCAAAATAGCAGCATTTCTGGTACCGATTATCGACTTTTGATCGGATGATCGTACCACTGGTATTTGTATACCGTTTTGATCGTCTCGTTGTGCTGATCCCAGCGGTATATTTATTTCTTTGTTTTGAGGTCCGGTACGCGACGGAAATAATAAAACGGTTCGCTGTAGAGGTACCATTAGCTATGACTTTTAACGTTCCTTCGGTTTCAAAAATAAAACGTGCTACCCAAACCAAATATCAATTGCTTTAATAAATTTTCTCCGGAATCAAAGCTTTAGACCATTGCTATTTCAATTCCACCATTTCAGTTTAGACCGATTCATCCTCCTTTTACTCTCATTTTTTTTCTCCATCTCGTGACTCTTCCTGTACCCCTCTCTCATTTGCATTTCTCTTCTCTGTCTCGCTCCTTTATATTTTTCCCTCAACCCGTTTCTAGATGCTTCCTCTTCCTTGCCGGAAGCTACCACGAGCAGCCGCCCCTCATCGAGATTCAAGTTCAACTCCAACACGTGCCGCCACCCATCATCTGTTCACCCCAGATTTTTACTTCGTCCCTACCCAGATCTACCCACTCCATCACCGAGACCAGGCAACTCATGCCAAGACCGAGCCCTACCCCTGCCCAGACACCACCACCGAACCCCAGTTCGCCACCTCACCACCCTTCACCTTGCAGCCTACCGCCACCTTAACTGCTGCGACAACCAAATGCCACAACCCAATGAACTTCGCCTCCACTCATCTGCCACCAAACCCGCCCTCATCTCCCTGACTTCGGCAACCCGTAGCCTCCCACGCTACCACCTAGATTTCGCCAGCCTTCGCTCCTCTGCTCTGGCCAGTCGCTGTCCCCACGTCATCAACGCCGGCCAGAAACCTTCCGCCTCACTGAAAAACTGACATAGCCTCGGCCGCCATGCCTTTCCTCCTAGGCACAACACCACCTTGAGGCAACCTCTTCCTTTTGTTAACTGCAAACCCCACTTCGTGCATAGCCAGGTCTTCATTTTGAAACTAGGTTGTACATTTTGATTTATATATATATATATGGAAACTGTGATATATATTGGTTATATATTAGCTTATAAAATATATATACTTTCCAATATTTAGTTCGTACAAATATCCTTGGCTATGATCTATATACATCGGTTTGTTTTAAAATAAATATTCGTATATATATATGTTTAGAGACTTATGCTTGCCGCAAGCTATCTTGTTTATACGTTAATCTATAAGGGTTTCATATTTTGTTATAGTTGAATTTTTATTTTGTTATGTTTGTATATAAAAGTTATTTTATGTTGTATAGCCTATATATTTACATATGTCTGTTATATGAACGTATTTATTAAATAAGCATGCAGTACAGTATTATATACATGTATAGTTGCAGGGCAGAATGTAGGCTTGCTGACTATTTTTTTTATAGTAGTGTGTACAGTTTTGTAATTTTTATAGTTTAAAGTATATAACATTATCTATTTTTACAATGGTAAAATATTAAATATAGTTATATTAGTGGTATATTAGTGGTTCGGCTATATACAAGTTTGTATCCTATATTTTATTTTAAAGTGTATATACAGTTCGTCTATTATAGTTTATATATATTATATACCGGGTTTTTCATAAGTTATGTATTTTACGTGTCATATATATGATCTATTGTTAATATAAATACAAGTTCACAGTTCCTAGGATTGTTAAATGGTAAATCTCACATAACAGTATATGTATTTGTATGCTAAAACTGTTAGCTTTTGCTTATGTAGTTTTGTATATGTATGAAGGGTATATAAGTTGTTTATTTTATATGTATAATACATATACTAGTCTGCATGGGTTAAGTTTATATATATTTATGGTATATTGGTTTTAAAAATTTTGATTTTTATATAATAAGTATGTAAGCTTATATATATTCACATATTAGTATATATAAGGATATATAAGATTGGTCCAAGCATCTATATAGAAATTTTATTTTGTATGGGTTCGAATTAAATATGGATTTGAAATCTTATGTTTTGGAATTTATCTTGGAAACAAATAAAATAAATATATATATTAAGTTATATTGATCTTTTCTAATTATTGATTTTTAAATATAGTATATATATCTTCCATTTATATTAAGTTGATCTGATCAGTTTCCATCAATTCTTGCCAATCAGCTTTGATCGTTGAATTCGTGCCGATTTTTGCTTTTCTTTGAGATTTGGTCATTTGAATTAGTCGATCGTCAAGTCCGTGATCCAATCTGTAGCTTGTCGTATTGTCCAATTTCTCTAGCCTCGAAAGGTGAGCAATCACTCACGATTAATGTTCTTATAGTTATTAAATTAGATTTCAATTGAAATGTCAATTGAAATATGCTGATGTTAGTTATTTACATTGTTATATATGTCATTATCTGTATATGTTCACCTATGACATCCGACACCATTATCTGTTATTTATACTGATGTTATATGCCTGTTACTGTTGTTATATTATTATCATATCTGTTATCACTCTGCAAGTTCCCTGTTAGTATAGAATCACTATGGGTTGAAATGATACATACCCGAACGATCTGTAGAATAGGAGAAAATCGTTATGGATTGAAATGATAAACCCAAGCGATTTTCAATTGAATTGAATTTGGGATTTCGGGTTGAAAGGATATATACCCGAATATGTTTAAATTGCGGATTGAAATGATAAATATCTGTATCACTTGACCATAGGATAGAAAATTATATACAGGCACCGTTGGTCTATATATAAACGTTTTGAAAATGATTTCTATGGTTTTGAAAAAGAAATATATGGTTTTGATTTAATATTGATTTTAAAGATTTATTAAAGTTGATTTAATAAAGTTGATAAATAATATGTTTAAGTATTTATTTAATATCTATAATTTCAAATATAGAATTTATAATGATTTGAAATTGATTGGAATTATATTTATTTAAGAATTATACTTAAATAAGTTTGATATAAAATGTATTGAATTTGAAATTTAAAGAAGTGATTTACAACTTGAAATTTGAAAAGGTGACTTAAATGGATATTTCAAACGTATAAATATTTAAATGAGATATTTGGTCTATTTAAATTGTAAATTTAAATTGTATTCAATTATTATGGAAATGATTAAGTTAATATTTCAAAACTAAATAATTGTAAAGGGAATCTGATATGTATATAAATTTATCGAATTTAGTTTTGAAATGTTGAATATTTAAAGCTTTGAAATATATTAAAATTGAAATGACTTATTTTATGGTTCAGATATGTATTTGAAATCGATAAATTGAAATGGTTTATTTAGAAGCTAAATCGAGTTGAGACTAATGATTTGAGATTTGATTAAATTAAATTTTGGAATTCAAGTTAATTTGAATCGATTTGTGAAATTTGAGGAAATTAATTTATCTTATAACGAAATTTTAATATCTAAAATGTTTAAAAGGGAAGTGTTATGATTTCCAAAATACTGTGATTTCCAAACTATGATTTCGAAAGCATAAAATTTTGGGAAAGTAATATGATTTTGAAAACATTATAACTTTGGAAAGTAATATGATTTGAAAATGGATATATTTGAAGTGAAAATGATATCGTATTAAATTGGGTTTGAAATGGAAATGATATTTTAGTTTTGAAGTATAAACTATTTTGAAATGACCACGGTGTTATAATAACGATTGGTTGGCAAAGAGACCGGGATCAGATATGGACATACTCTCTGTCGATACCGAAAACCACTTTGACAACCGTGTACGCGGTGGAGATTCCAGAATGAAGTAGGATGGTGGCGACGTACTTAAGGTATGTTACGTGGACCCAACTCCCGTGAGTTGGCAATAAGGTGGCTAAAACAGGAGCGATCTCGGACCAATGAGGTAGCACCTCTTCTCGGACGCATTTCTTCGATATTATACTCATACTTGTGATTTGACTAGATGGCCATCCTCCGATTTGGGAATGTTGTTCGAGGTGGAACGGTAGTGGCTGCTATGCGTATCCATCAGTCCGTGTGCGTAATTGGTATATCTACCCTGGCATTGCCTAGTTGTGCCGTGTCACCTACCATATCGAGCTTTACTACGATTATGATTTTAAGATCCGACCGCGTTAAGGTTCTCCATCCCCTTAACGCTATTTTCCGATATGATTATACTTTACTTATTTAGACACTACTGTATATAGCGTATATTACTACATAGTAAATAGTTTAACGGACCCTTAGGGGATGGTTATCCCAAACATCCTTTAAGTTACTTGTATTTTAGTTGATATTTCACTTGAGTTGGATTTATTTATATAAGAATGTTAATCCTGACTCGAGTGTTTTGTGTTTTGCTTTACGCTCGGGTCAGACTGAGTGATACAGCATTTGAGACTCATCTTTGGAGTTGGAGCTTCGCTTGGAGATCCAGCAATCTATCGATCCTGCTTTCAGTTATTCTGTTGATTCCAGTGATGAATTCAGATCTGGTATTTGATTATTGTATTGAGACATCTATTGTATTCGAGACCTCTGTTGTATCTTGTTAACTCTGTTATATATATAGTAGCTTCATGAACTACTATCCTTTTGTTTCCGCTGCATTATTGTTATATTACTCTGTGTCTGTGATCTGTGATTATTTTATTTACTGTATATGCTGAGTTTTGCCAAATTTTATTTACAACGCAGTATTTTGAGCAATTCAACTCCGGCATGAGTGTCTACCTATACACTTATAATGGATGCGAATGGTTGAAAATACTGGGTCGTTACATGTGGTATCAGAGCTCTGGTTTTAGGCAAAACTTAGCATATGTAGTAAATTCAATTACAGAATCACTTTCGTTCGAGCTTGAATTCCTTCTTCTTTGACTCGGTTCCTTTGAATTTTGGAACGTTCACTTCGGTTCCAAAGTCCATTCGTGTCTCCCCTATTCGTGTTTTTTGATTCTGGAGTATCCCATAACTCCACTTCGAATGACCTCTATAATAAATCGGCGGTCTCGCCAATCTTCGAATAATTTGTACTGGGGTGAAACTCCTTTACAATCGGTATTGATTCACCGGAGATTTCTGTATCCTCGGTTTACGATGCTGCTGTCTTAAGCTATACCCGAATTCTACCTCTGGTAATCGAATGTCGATTGGCTTCAGAATTCTACATCGATCTTATCTATGAAGTCACGGCTGACCCGGTTAAGGTTTTCCGCGATTTATACAACTTTATCCATCTTCCTGTTTGAAATGCAATCATCTAACCTTCATTTCGAGTGTATCTATTTTAGATTATAATTCTCTTTGATTAGGGTCCCTCTATATTTGGATCTCCATCCTTGTGTTGGAATCCAATTCTGGAATCATTGTGTGAGGGAGTGTATTTGTAATTAATACAAAATAGTTTATGTTTATGGTGTGTTGTTTGAGTTGTTGATGTTGGTTTGGATTTTCGATTGATTCGTCTGATCAACGCTATCGATAGGGTTTCCAAAACACTTGAATAGAGCAAACTGACACAATATAATTTTTAAATCTGATAAATGAAATAAATTTGTATGATTATACTATAAATATATAAGAAAAATTTTCTGGAATTAAAAGTTAAATAATTTGGTTGTTGAAATGATAATATTTGATTATCATTTTATTGTTTTGTAAGTCATTGACTATTGCAAAATGATAACTGTTTTGAATTTATTTGAAATTGAAATGAATTTAAATTGAGAATTTAAGAATTAAATTTCTGGTGATTTCAAACTTTGTTTTAAAGTCTTAAAATGTATATTATTTTAAGTATTTTCGAATAAAATGGTTTTCAAAGAATTTAAATGTTTAAACCAATGCTCTTCTCTTTGTCGCTGGAAAATAATTTCGGTGATGACGGCCGCATCATCGACATTCATTTTCGAGTTTCGAAGAGGAAAAACCATTCTGTAGCTTTGCTATGGTTTTGTTTTGAAAAAAAAAATATATATTCGATTTGAAATTCTTCAGTATAATTTGATGTATATATATATTTATAGGTATCTGATTTTAAAATTAAATTTGATTTGATATAAATATATTATATATATCTCTAAATTGTTTGAAGTAAATCGGAGATTTAAATTCTTAAATTTTAGATTAAAGATGATTTCAATTATAAACTAAAGTCAAAATTCTTGGATAAATAATTTAACTGGGAATAACTGAATTGTAAAATCTTATTTGTATAATACTCAATTACATCTCAACATAACTTACCTAAAATTTTCAGAAGTTAAAACTGTAATTGGATAATATACAATATAAAGAAATTTATAAGTAAAAGTTGAGTGGTTATAATAAATGTTATATACTTAAATTTTATTATAAAGATGTTTGTAGAGAGAAATAGAATAATAATTCAATTGAATAATAGATGAGACAAATAAAATTTGTTTGCAAGAATTAATAAATTGGAATAAACTTAATAATAATTTGGAATAAAAGAATTTAATTTGTCGAATAAAACATGAGTATAATAAATGATTATACAAATTTGATGACTTAGAAATTGTTAATTGAGGATGACTAGGCATAAGGTAATGAATTCAGAAATAGATGAATTAATTTAACTTAAGTGAACTCAGTGGATTAAATCAAATTGTTAAATATTAATTAGTTTAATTTGAAATTATATGGTTTAAATAAATTGTCTTATCTTGTCTTTTAATCTAATTTCTTTCTGGTTGTTTCTATTCTCCTACCTTCTTCCTTTTCGGGGACGAAAAGTTTTGAGTGGGGGAGAGTGTAACGACCCGCAAATTTCAGTTGTTTTATTTATTTAATTAATTGAATTTTGTGAAATTTTAAACAGTAAAATTTTGAAATATAAATTTGATATTTGAAATGCGTCTAATTAAACATAGCAACTGGTAAATTTTCGTCCGAAAATATGAAAATTTATTTCGCGCGTAAATTACTTCAATTTTATCAGTTAAAATTGGTGATAATAAAATGTTTTCCAAACCTAAATATTTTTACATAGAAAATTTCTAAATCATCTTTTGAGTGAAACATCATTCTTCGTTTCGTCAAATTTTGACTTCTACTGCTCCGTTTATCTTAATTCTGGCAAAATAGCAGCATTTCTGGTACCGATTATCGACTTTTGATCGGATGATCGTACCACTGGTATTTGTATACCGTTTTGATCGTCTCATTGTGCTGATCCCAGCGGTATATTTATTTCTTTGTTTTGAGGTCCGGTACGCGACGGAAATAATAAAACGGTTCGCTGTAGAGGTACCATTAGCTATGACTTTTAACGTTCCTTCGGTTTCAAAAATAAAACGTGCTACCCAAACCAAATATCAATTGCTTTAATAAATTTTCTCCGGAATCAAAGCTTTAGACCATTGCTATTTCAATTCCACCATTTCAGTTTAGACCGATTCATCCTCCTTTTACTCTCATTTTTTTTCTCCATCTCGTGACTCTTCCTGTACCCCTCTCTCATTTGCATTTCTCTTCTCTGTCTCGCTCCTTTATATTTTTCCCTCAACCCGTTTCCAGATGCTTCCTCTTCCTTGCCGGAAGCTACCACGAGCAGCCGCCCCTCATCGAGATTCAAGTTCAACTCCAACACGTGCCGCCACCCATCATCTGTTCACCCCAGATTTTTACTTCGTCCCTACCCAGATCTACCCACTCCATCACCGAGACCAGGCAACTCATGCCAAGACCGAGCCCTACCCCTGCCCAGACACCACCACCGAACCCCAGTTCGCCACCTCACCACCCTTCACCTTGCAGCCTACCGCCACCTTAACTGCTGCGACAACCAAATGCCACAACCCAATGAACTTCGCCTCCACTCATCTGCCACCAAACCCGCCATCATCTCCCTGACTTCGGCAACCCGTAGCCTCCCACGCTACCACCCAGATTTCGCCAGCCTTCGCTCCTCTGCTCTGGCCAGTCGCTGTCCCCACGTCATCAACGCCGGCCAGCAACCTTCCGCCTCACTGAAAAACTGACATAGCCTCGGCCGCCATGCCTTTCCTCCTAGGCACAACACCACCTTGAGGCAACCTCTTCCTTTTGTTAACTGCAAACCCCACTTCGTGCATAGCCAGGTCTTCATTTTGAAACTAGGTTGTACATTTTGATTTATATATATATGGAAACTGTGATATATATTGGTTATATATTAGCTTATAAAATATATATACTTTCCAATATTTAGTTCGTACAAATATCCTTGGCCATGATCTATATACATCGGTTTGTTTTAAAATAAATATTCGTATATATATATGTTTAGAGACTTATGCTTGCCGCAAGCTATCTTGTTTATACGTTAATCTATAAGGGTTTCATATTTTGTTATAGTTGAATTTTTATTTTGTTATGTTTGTATATAAAAGTTATTTTATGTTGTATAGCCTATATATTTACATATGTCTGTTATATGAACGTATTTATTAAATAAGCATGCAGTACAGTATTATATACATGTATAGTTGCAGGGCAGAATGTAGGCTTGCTGACTATTTTTTTTATAGTAGTGTGTACAGTTTTGTAATTTTTATAGTTTAAAGTATATAACATTATCTATTTTTACAATGGTAAAATATTAAATATAGTTATATTAGTGGTATATTAGTGGTTCGGCTATATACAAGTTTGTATCCTATATTTTATTTTAAAGTGTATATACAGTTCGTCTATTATAGTTTATATATATTATATACCGGGTTTTTCATAAGTTATGTATTTTACATGTCATATATATGATCTATTGTTAATATAAATACAAGTTCACAGTTCCTAGGATTGTTAAATGGTAAATCTCACATAACAGTATATGTATTTGTATGCTAAAACTGTTAGCTTTTGCTTATGTAGTTTTGTATATGTATGAAGGGTATATAAGTTGTTTATTTTATATGTATAATACATATACTAGTCTGCATGGGTTAAGTTTATATATATTTATGGTATATTGGTTTTATAAATTTTGATTTTTATATAATAAGTATGTAAGCTTATATATATTCACATATTAGTATATATAAGGATATATAAGCTTGGTCCAAGCATCTATATAGAAATTTTATTTTGTATGGGTTCGAATTAAATATGGATTTGAAATCTTATGTTTTGGAATTTATCTTGGAAACAAATAAAATAAATATATATATTAAGTTATATTGATCTTTTCTAATTATTGATTTTTAAATATAGTATATATATCTTCCATTTATATTAAGTTGATCTGATCAGTTTCCATCAATTCTTGCCAATCAGCTTTGATCGTTGAATTCGTGCCGATTTTTGCTTTGCTTTGAGATTTGGTCATTTGAATTAGTCGATCGTCAAGTCCGTGATCCAATCTGTAGCTTGTCGTATTGTCCAATTTCTCTAGCCTCGAAAGGTGAGCAATCACTCACGATTAATGTTCTTATAGTTATTAAATTAGATTTCAATTGAAATGTCAATTGAAATATGCTGATGTTAGTTATTTACATTGTTATATATGTCATTATCTGTATATGTTCACCTATGACATCCGACACCATTATCTGTTATTTATACTGATGTTATATGCCTGTTACTGTTGTTATATTATTATCATATCTGTTATCACTCTGCAAGTTCCCTGTTAGTATAGAATCACTATGGGTTGAAATGATACATACCCGAACGATCTGTAGAATAG
The DNA here is from genome assembly GCA_030737815.1 of Allium fistulosum. Classification (NCBI taxonomy): domain Eukaryota; kingdom Viridiplantae; phylum Streptophyta; class Magnoliopsida; order Asparagales; family Amaryllidaceae; genus Allium; species Allium fistulosum. Next base: position 60,043,183 of record CM060906.1, read on the forward strand.
GAGAAAATCGTTATGGGTTGAAATGATAAACCCAAGCGATTTTCAATTGAATTGAATTTGGGATTTCGGGTTGAAAGGATATATACCAGAATATGTTTAAATTGCGGATTGAAATGATAAATATCTGTATCACTTGACCATAGGATAGAAAATTATATACAGGCACCGTTGGTCTATATATAAACGTTTTGAAAATGATTTCTATGGTTTTGAAAAAGAAATATATGGTTTTGATTTAATATTGATTTTAAAGATTTATTAAAGTTGATTTAATAATGTTGATAAATAATATGTTTAAGTATTTATTTAATATCTATAATTTCAAATATAGAATTTATAATGATTTGAAATTGATTGGAATTATATTTATTTAAGAATTATACTTAAATAAGTTTGATATAAAATGTATTGAATTTGAAATTTAAAGAAGTGATTTACAACTTGAAATTTGAAAAGGTGACTTAAATGGATATTTCAAACGTATAAATATTTAAATGAGATATTTGGTCTATTTAAATTGTAAATTTAAATTGTATTCAATTATTATGGAAATGATTAAGTTAATATTTCAAAACTAAATAATTGTAAAGGGAATCTGATATGTATATAAATTTATCGAATTTAGTTTTGAAATGTTGAATATTTAAAGCTTTGAAATATATTAAAATTGAAATGACTTATTTTATGGTTCAGATATGTATTTGAAATCGATAAATTGAAATGGTTTATTTAGAAGCTAAATCGAGTTGAAACTAATGATTTGAGATTTGATTAAATTAAATTTTGGAATTCAAGTTAATTTGAATCGATTTGTGAAATTTGAGGAAATTAATTTATCTTATAACGAAATTTTAATATCTAAACTGTTTAAAAGGGAAGTGTTATGATTTCCAAAATACTGTGATTTCCAGACTATGATTTCGAAAGCATAAAATTTTGGGAAAGTAATATGATTTTGAAAACATTATAACTTTGGAAAGTAATATGATTTGAAAATGGATATATTTGAAGTGAAAATGATATCGTATTAAATTGGGTTTGAAATGGAAATGATATTTTAGTTTTGAAGTATAAACTATTTTGAAATGACCACGGTGTTATAATAACGATTGGTTGGCAAAGAGACCGGGATCGGATATGGACATACTCTCTGTCGATACCGAAAACCACTTTGACAACCGTGTACGCGGTGGAGATTCCAGAATGAAGTAGGATGGTGGCGACGTACTTAAGGTATGTTACGTGGACCCAACTCCCGTGAGTTGGCAATAAGGTGGCTAGAACAGGAGCGATCTCGGACCAGTGAGGTAGCACCTCTTCTCGGACGCATTTCTTCGATATTATACTCATACTTGTGATTTGACTAGATGGCCATCCTCCGATTTGGGAATGTTGTTCGAGGTGGAACGGTAGTGGCTGCTATGCGTATCCATCAGTCCGTGTGCGTAATTGGTATATCTACCCTGGCATTGCCTAGTTGTGCCGTGTCACCTACCATATCGAGCTTTACTACGATTATGATTTTAAGATCCGACCGCGTTAAGGTTCTCCATCCCCTTAACGCTATTTTCCGATATGATTATACTTTACTTATTTAGACACTACTGTATATAGCGTATATTACTACATAGTAAATAGTTTAACGGACCCTTAGGGGATGGTTATCCCAAACATCCTTTAAGTTACTTGTATTTTAGTTGATATTTCACTTGAGTTGGATTTATTTATATAAGAATGTTAATCCTGACTCGAGTGTTTTGTGTTTTGCTTTACGCTCGGGTCAGACTGAGTGATACAGCATTTGAGACTCATCTTTGGAGTTGGAGCTTCGCTTGGAGATCCAGCAATCTATCGATCCTGCTTTCAGTTATTCTGTTGATTCCAGTGATGAATTCAGATCTGGTATTTGATTATTGTATTGAGACATCTATTGTATTCGAGACCTCTGTTGTATCTTGTTAACTCTGTTATATATATAGTAGCTTCATGAACTACTATCCTTTTGTTTCCGCTGCATTATTGTTATATTACTCTGTGTCTGTGATCTGTGATTATTTTATTTACTGTATATGCTGAGTTTTGCCAAATTTTATTTACAACGCAGTATTTTGAGCAATTCAACTCCGGCATGAGTGTCTACCTATACACTTATAATGGATGCAAATGGTTGAAAATACTGGGTCGTTACAGAAAGCAACCAGTGGCTATGTCTTTAGCATTGCTGGTGGAGCTGTTTCATGGAAATCTAAGAAACATACTATTTTGGCTCTGTCCACTACGGAATCTATGATGATAGCACAAGCCACAGCTAGTGAAGAAGCAGATTACTTAAGGAATCAGCTAGCCAAGAACCCTTTATGGGAAAAACCGATACCATCTGTATTGATTCATTGCGATAGTACCACGACTATCGCAAAAGTACATAACCGTTATTACAATGATAAGAGACGACATATATATCATAAGCAGAACACTGTTAAAGAGCTACTCTCTTCAGGAGCTGTTAGAGTGGATCACATACGCAGTGATGAGAATTTGGCCGATCCTTTGACGAAAGGACTAGTCAGAGAGAAAGTCCTTAGAACCTCTAAAAGAATGGGACTATTGCCCTTAGATTGTTGATTCACGTACAATGGTAACCCGACATAATGACTGGAGGTCCAAAGAACTAGATTCAATGGGTAAGAACAAGTTGTGAAGTGATATGAGTTAAATATGCTATTTTTATATATTTAGAAGCATATATTCCTTAAGTGATTAGAGGGTGAGTTAATAGAAACCCTTAATGAGATCTATACTCTATACAGAGTGGAGAACCTACCTACAGGAGTACTCTTGATAGAATCACCTATGTGGATGTGGAAATGTTGCCGTTTCTATGGAATTTTGGGCAAAATTATTATAGCATTCACTAAACTGGGATAAACATGCATGGCCATAAATGCACGGGCTTATTTGATTGCACTCTAGAAAATTTGTGTGTGGTTTGATGTTAGTAATAGAGTTCAAAACTATGTGTCACTCTAATAAAAACTAAATCTTATCCACTATGCAAAGGTTCAAGTCGAAAGACACCTTTGTTTATGCACAATCTTAAATTTTTAGAAACTGCTCAAAAAATATTTTTAAAAATTCAAGTGGGGGATTGTTGGAAATTATTTTGAAAAAAAAGGGTTTATGAATTGTTTAAAATTAAAGATATTGGAATAAGTGCATTTATTGCTTAATTCCCACGCCATAGTGATTACTAAAGATACTCATATATATATATATATAGTGATTACTAAAGATACTCATATATATATATATGTATGTATGTATGTATGTATGTATGTATGTGTGTGTGTGAGTTTCTTAGCTATAAACTGGGTCCTTTGGACACCCAAATGTTGCTTTTATGTTGAGGAGGGAGCGCTTGCATGATTGTCATGCATGCGCGCACCGGCCGACTGACTCGACTCGATTGGCCCCGATCTGGCCCGGGCTCGGGGTAGGGCTTGTTGTGGTGTAGTACTTATATTTTTGGATGAAATTTGTTCTGCGTTTTCTGACCGTTATTTTATTTGAAATGGTAAAATTTCAGATCCAAATTTTAAGCCAACTTCACCCCACTATTCAGTAACACGTTCGATTTGGTATTCCATCCATTTAATTAGTTATTAGACGAAACCAAAATAGAGCGACATTTTTTATCTCTGCAAAAACTATCTTCACGAAACTATCTTCTTAAAATCATAAAGTGAGTAGTCGTTTTTAAATGCAACTGAGTCGTTTTCGTGTGTGCAAGCGAATCGATACCAAATGAGAAAGAATAGGCTATTTTATCCTAGATGCGGCGGCGTTAGTTAAACTGCTTTGCACCCCTAAGAAGAACGCCGAAAGACAGTGACCAAGTACACGACTCAGCCGAAGATCATTGTTTTCCAACAGCCGCTATATAAATATTGTTAATTCTGAATTAAACAGATAAGAAACTTCAATAGGACCAACTATGCGACTAAAATATATTTCCTGAGATAACGAATTTAACTAGCAATTAGAGAAGAGAAGTCCATAAAAAACCCTGCACTCCTTCCTACGAATATAGCTAGTGTAGCCAGCAAATCAGATTCAAAGCCACTGTTTTCTTCCTCCTACAAATCAAAGTCGCACTCCTTCTACAAATCAACCCCGCACTCCTCAAATCAAAGTCGCACTCCTCCTATGAATAAAGTCGCTGCACTCTTTAACAATAAACTCAAATCCATCTCGCGATTTGTTTTTTAACCATTCAAACCCAAACCAGATTTTTGGTTGAATTCTGGTCTGGTCGTCGCTGAAACCGGACCGGAATGGTCAGAATTCTGACATTTCGGTCGGAACTTCGAACCATGTTCTCAAGTCACTTCTTCTCTTTCTCCCTTCCATGGTCAGTCCACTACAGTTTCTGAGCTCGTTGCACTTACTACACAAGCCACTACATAAGCAAGACGAATCAGTCAATAAAAACCGAATCTCATTCCTCATTTCTTGGATCAGTCAATAGCGAATGGAGAAATTTTTAGTTGACGGCTTTTAGTTATCTCTACTACGCCAATATTGGACAACCTCTAAGTGATAAGAGGCCAATTCGACCATGAAAGAAACTTTGTTGAACTCCAAACTCAACTGTTTTTCACAGTATTTGAGAATATTGTACTATATACGATCAAAATTTTGTGAAAATAGCAATAAAAATAGCAATAGCAACGAGAAAGTAAACGCTGATCTCATCAATGATCAAACTACTACAAATATCTCTTAGTGATTTATTTTTTGTTCTTTTTCTTCATTGTATATGATATTATAATCTGTGTTACACTCCGAATTTCTGTTGTCATGATCTCTAAACCACCGGGGATCGGTTTGTTCAACAATTTGAGGATCCTCGCTACTTCTAGAATTGCGGTCCAGGATTATCAAATGGGCATTTAGCTCAACAAGTAATCATCCTTGTGATGTTTACCCATTTTTGATGCTAACAAACACGTACCAATTGAGCAACACTATGGAGTTTTACATTTTATATATTTCTTATATTTTATTAATTCATTGAAAAGATTCTACGTTAACTCATATGTATTCATTTATATTTTAAATCTGTATCCACTACTAAAAATAATAGATATTTGAAAATGATGTCAAATATGTATGATATAAATCTAACACATCCGCTTGTATACATTAAAAGACCTAAATGCAATATATTGATTTTTGGTCATACCATTGTACCAGCTCTTCAAAATTATTTCTGCCAACAATTTATTTTTAGAAGTTAATTTCTAATCTCATGGTGCAAAATTATTGCTAGTCAAACCGACCGTAGGGAGGTTTGCTTACTTCTACTAGCCAAAATCAAATTCTCTGAAGCCCAAATAATATTCTGTTTTCCTCTGGAATGTTTTGCGCTTTCTTCTTCCCCATTTTCTTCTCCTTTTTCCCTTGAATTTCGAATCTTATATCTGAAAGAAAATATCATACCATGATTTTCACTAATTCTCCATATTTTTTAACGATTTATCATTTCTACTAATGAAAATAAACATACGATCTACACCTTGCCTCAACCAGACTGCTCTTCTATGAAATCGGTCACCGCCCCTCTACCGAATCAATCTCGTGCCTCCTTCCCTCTACAGCACCTAAAGTTGCAACCTCTCAGAAATTATCCTCCTCTTTAGAAGCACTTGCCCCGTACTTTCTACAATCATCCTCCTTTCTAGCTCATCTTCCCCATTACAGCTGCTCCTTCTCTCTTGAGGCGCTGCTGCGACCGAGCATATTCGGTATTGATTTGTTGTTTTTTATTAGCTTCCATGTTTTTATGACAAGGTATTAATAGATTACCTTCAGTAAACATAAATAACAAGGATAGCATTCATCAAATTATTTTGATTGATGAATATTATGGGGACATGAGAGAGATTCTAAATAAAAAATTGCTTGTACTATATGGTTTATTAATTCCTATTTTTAAAATGCGCTGGAAGAATTTTTATGGGCACTATGACTTAATTAATATTGTGCATTCATTGGACTTTTTATTCATCATTAGCATCATGAACTTATCTTGCTGGTATTCTAACAAAATGCAATTATGTGCATTTGGAAATAAATGCATATTCATTCTTTCCCCTCCAATTAATTAATAACTGGTTCTCTAACAGCTTAGACCCATGATTTAAACATCACATTAATGAGACATGCTTCAAAAAGAGGTTAATTTAATTTTAGTTCATGTTCGTAGTAGTTAAATGCAGAAAAGTAATTTTCTACACTGGATGATTATCAAATGTAAGTTTGTGTTTTCAAAATAATTTTTGACATGAGCTGGCAAGAAAATGTAAACTTCTTTATGTACAAATAAGAGTTGGATGCTTGGGTAAAACAAAAAGCTTTGATACTTGTTAGTTGTAATTGTAAATGTTTAATTTCTTAATGGTTGTTATAAAATAGTACATAATGATATAAACATCTAGTATAAGGCTTAGTTTAATAATTTGGTCACTGACATTTACTTTAATTGCTAAATTTTTCTCAATTCAGGTGATATCATCAAATTGGTTCACAGTTTAGTCACAAGAATGCTCTCGATTTAGTCATAAGAACGTTGTAGTATTCATCCTCTTCAAATACTGGTTTTCAACTTTCAAAGAGGTACTGAAACTTTGCTTTCTTTTGCCTGTTTGGGTTACATGTTTATGGAATTTGTGTAGTTACTGGTTACTGCACTTATGATTCATGTTGTATGATTTAACGTTAATAGGATAGATTAGTTTATGTTAATTAATTCTTTTATTTGATTATTGTTAATAGATCTAAAGTAAGGTTGATCTTTAGTTTCATTTGCATAAGTCTCTTTTGTTCTCAATGATAGAGTTAATCTTTGGTTTCATTTTACTTGGATTCAAAAGAAATTAGTAGTGCTCCCCTAGACAAGATAGATATAACCTTTTTTTTAATTACACGTCTAAACGGTTGGTTTTTCCACCGTTGTACGGTTATACTAGTTATATTAGGTACGAAGTTCAAAACTTCATGCACATTAACCTTCACGTGGAAACTGCTCAATTGTTATTCATTGTTTTTTTAAATATTATTATTCAAAAGAGAGTATATTTACATTTGTATCAAGTAGTTCAGATTATAGGAACCATAATTGGAAACAAAATTCATTACCACACTACCTTTTATGCATCACATTTCTGCGACCTATATAAAGCCTGCTATTATGCACTGTAATTGACTATTGCAATTCGTGTTATATGCCTAAACATATGGTGCGTACATTTAATAGTCTGTCCATGACTTCACTCACTACATTGATTGACTTACATTAATAAATTGGTTAACTTCAAAATTCATGTCTATAAAGTCACACAGTCAACACACAATAATTATTGATCCGCATGTATAATTTACAAGTTACACCAGGTAACTATAGATCCACCTTACAATCCTCAGTGAAACACATCGACTCAAAGCAATAAAGATGATCTGCTCATGAGAATGTATATCTTGGAATATAGAACAACTAAAGGAGAATAATATCTCCAGCAAGTACTAATACTGAAAGTCAAATTGGGAAAACAAATTTCAGTGGAGTGTAAGGCATGATCCAAATTAGCATCCAATTCCCTTCCAGAATATAATATAATGATGAACCTGCAAATATTCAAAAGCATGTCAACTACAATCACTTGTATAGAACAAGCGCATTCCAAAAAATACTCATGATACATACACCTATTTCCTAAAAGAACCGTTCTACACAAGATATTATATAGGCTAAAACTAACATATATAACAGTATAGACAGGCTTATTATTCCAACAGGAATGGATAAGTCAACACATGATTTTCTCTCTCTTTATGTTCCAGAATCATGCAAATGGCTTGATTAAGAATATGACTATAAATAGACATATATTAATGTAAAACAAAAGGCAGTAGACAAAGAGAGATATATGAGGAGAAAGCAAAGATAAGATAATAGAGAGAAGAGTAGGCAGTGATGAGAAAGTCTTACATGAGAAAAGGGAGAGGGGCACAAAGCCGAGGATGACTTGCCATCATCACTTGATCATCTGTTTATATAGAGAGCAAATTGACATTTGTTTCTGTGAATGAATGGGTGAGTCATCCGAGGCTTAGTTTGTGATGCAGCACAACATGCCTGTGAGCTACAACCCAGTAAGTTGCGACCTAACTCTAGCGAGTTAACAACCCAAGGAATCAAGCCCAGCGAGTTAAGTCGCTCCGCCAATCGGATAAGCGACCTAACGAGTCGCGCCAATACCAATACTGCCACATTTCTTTAGGTCACCAGCGAGCTACGACCTAGCGAGTTAGGTCGCATATGTCGCAAATCCTTAAGTCGTATGTCGCTTATGCTCATCTATGCTGCATTTCCTTATGCCGCTATCTTTAAGTCGCTCACCATGATAGGTCGCTGGTATCTCATGTTGTTCATTCTTTAAGTCGCTCAACTTATGCCGCTATCTTCTTTAGGTCGCTGATTCCTTATGTCGCATGAAGCTGTGCTGCAGAGTACTATATTGAGTCGTTAAGTCGCATGTATGTTGTATTGTTAAGTCGTAAATCGTGATGTAGTGTGTTAGGTCGTATCTGTTAAGTCGTGTATATGTTAACTCGTGTGTCGAACGTGTTAAGTCGTGTGTATGTGTTGTAATCCCTATAAATAGGGGTGTGATGTCATTGTAAAATTGGAAGTTGATTTTTGAATAAAATTTGGTTTGTGCTTTGTGCCACCATTAAAATTGGAAGTTGATTGTTATCTCCTTTCTCCATCTTCGGATATTCGAGTGCGCTCGAATCAACGAACTTGAAGCCGATTCACGGAATCTCGTGCGCGAGATCAACGTCGAAGAATCGTAGATCTTCTAACACGGTATCATGCGCGATCAACGTGTTGAAGATAGCCAGAATCCGGTATCTCGAGAGATCAATGGATTTGGGCACTTGGGTATCTTCAATTCATCGATTCATTTTGTTTCATCGATTCATTTTCCGCGAATTCATCAATTGGTGAGGTGTTTGATCCTGTAGGCTGCGTCATTTGGTATCAAAGCTAGGAGACTAACTTTTCCAAGTTTGTTGGGTGTGAATTTTCGAGATTTGAAGTTTGTGTTTGAATTTGTTGAAGATTTGAAAATGCCTCCAAGAAGAGTTAATCGTCATCAGAATGTTGCAGATGTGTATCGAAGAGAAGATGCTGAACAAATGGAGCAACGAATTAGTGATAAATTCAATGAGAGGTTTGATGAGGGAATTGGTAGATTGGAAAGGCTCATGATGGATATGAATCAAACTCGACAAAGAGCATCACCAGGTTCAAATCAAAGTGGACATAGAATTTCGCCGTCAAATTTCGAGAGGAGAAGAATGTCACCACCATCGGATTAGGAAAGAAGAGAACCGTCAGTTTCGGGAGAAAGAGACGTGCGTGGTAGCAGAAATGTTGATGGTCAGAATCGACATCGACATACGTCAGATTTGGAGGAACCCAGTGATGATGATAGTAGATCTTGTCGAAACCGTGGTCAAAGGCAAAATCGAAATAGAGATTACGAAGATGATCGTCGATGGGAGTCGGGGATAAAAACAGAGATTCCAGAATTCAAAGGAGGAATGCTAGCGGAAGAGTTTTTGGATTGGTTATCAAATGTTGAAGAAATTTTTGACTTCAAGGAAGTACCCGAGCATCGTAGAGTTAAGTTGGTTGCTACACGATTGAGGGGAAGAGCTATGGCATGGTGGCAACAAACTAAACTTACTCGGGAAAGAATGGGAAAATCGAAGATTGTTTCATGGGAAAATATGAAGAAGTTGATGAAAGCTACTTTCTTGCCTTATAATTATCAGTCTCTTATGTATCCGCGCTTACAGAATTTGAGACAAGGGACAAAGTCGGTAAATGATTATGAGATGAGTTTTATCAACTGATTGCTAGAAACGATATCATTGAAACGGAGGAACAGTTGACATCCAGATTTATTGGAGGATTGAGAATGCAAATTCAGGATATGGTAAAATGTTTGATCCGAGATCCGTTGCTGAAGCACACCAAAAGGCTCTAGCTTGGGAGAAGCAAGGTAGAAGAGGAGGTGGTGTTTTTACAAGCCCGAGCAATCAGGTGAAGGGGGCTAGTAGCAATACTAATGTTTCCAAGGCTGTTAGTAAACCGGTTGTCAATGAAGCTGCTAAGATCAAGGTCAACAACAATTTCAAGTGTTATAACTGTCAGGAGTTTGGTCATAAGAGCAATGAATGCCCGAAGCCTAAGAAGCGAGCGATGGTTGTGAGGTTGAGGATGAGGATGCAGAAGTAGAATGTTCCAATTCACCACAGGTTGAGGAGGAAGAAGAATTATTGACGGGAGACGAGGGATATTCTTTAATGATGAAGAGATCTTGCTTGACGCCAAAGCAAGAAGAGGAGACTAGTTGGTTGAGGAGTAATATTTTTCAGTCGACATGCACTATTTTGGGAAAAGTTTGTAAGTTTGTTATCGATGCAGGGAGTTGTGATAACATCATCTCTACAGAAGCTGTAAAGAAGTTGGCGTTAAAGACAGAAAAGCATCCCAAACCCTACAAATTGGCTTGGTTAAGGAAAGGTGGGGAAGTGAAGGTTGGTCGAAGAGCTTGTGTCTCTTTTTCCATCGGAAAGAAGTATAAGGATGAAATTTGGTATGACGTGGTGGATATGGATGTATGTCATTTGTTGTTGGGAAGACCGTGGCAGTTCGATAGAGCCGTGCAACACGATGGTAGGACTAACTGCTATAGTTTCATATTCGATGGCACTAGAATCACTTTAGCTCCTAAAAGGCGACAACAAAGTGAAAGCAAGTCGGAGGAAATCGAGGAACTAAAGACTCTGTTATCTTTGAAGGAATTTGTCAACGAATTAGAGGATAGTCCTGAAGTATTTCTGTTGATTGGACGTGAAAGTAGTGAAGCGGTTGAAATTCCTGAAGAAATTAAGCCAGTGTTGAAGGAATTTGAAGATGTGTTTCCCGAAGAATTACCAAAAGAATTACCACCATTGAGAGACATACAACACCAGATTGATCTTGTTTCGGGAGCTGTGTTACCACATAGACCACATTATAGAATGAGTCCAAAGGAGCACAAAGAGTTGAGAAGGCAAGTGGAAGAATTACTTGAACAAGGGCGCGTACAAGAAAGCTTAAGTCCTTGTGCAGTACCAGCCTTGTTAGTGCCAAAGAAAGATGGAACTTGGAGAATGTGTACAGATAGTCGAGCACTAAACAAGATTACGGTGAGGTACAGATTCCCGATGCCAAGATTGGACGACTTGTTAGATCAGTTGAGTGGAGCTGCTATCTTTTCGAAGATTGATCTGAAGAGTGGGTATCATCAGATTCAAATTCGACTAGGGGATGAATGGAAGACACCCTTCAAGACATGGGAGGGGTTGTATGAATGGCTGGTCATGCCATTTGGTCTTTCGAATGCACCTAGTACTTTTATGCGAGTGATGAATCAGATCTTTCGGCCGTTTATTGGAAAGTTCATGGTGGTATACTTTGATGATATATTGATATACAGTGGAAGCACAGAAGAGCATCTACAACACTTGCGGGAAGTGCTGATGATACTTCGTCAGGAGCAATTTTACGCGGCAACAAAGAAGTGCATGTTCATGGCACACAGTGTTTTGTTCTTGGGGTATATATTGTCCAAGGAAGGTATCCAGGTGGATCAAAGTAAAGTTGAAGCAATCAAGGATTGGCCACAACCCAGGACTGTAATTGAAGTGAGAAGTTTCCATGGCTTAGCATCATTCTACCGAAGGTTTATTCCACATTTCAGTAGCGTGATGGCACCAGTGACAGATTGTATGAAAGGAAAACAGTTTGTGTGGACTGAAGAAGCTGATTCTGCTTTCCAACAGATCCAGACACTCTTGACTACAACACCGATTCTTAGATACACAGACTTTTAGTTGCTATTTGAGCTAGATACCGATGCATCTAAAGTTGGAATTGGTGGAGTGTTAAGTCAAAAGGGATGTCCAATTGCTTATTTTAGCGAGAAACTTTCTGGAGCCAAGACAAGATACAGTACCTATGACTTGGAGTTCTATGCTATTGTCCAAGCCATAAAGCATTGGAGACACTATTTGTTTCATAAAGAGTTTGTGTTGTATACTGACCATAAAGCATTGAAACATTTGCAGGGACAGGATAAGATTGCAGCCAGGCATGCTTCATGGATCGCATACTTGCAACAGTTTACATTTGTTGTAAAGCATAAGTCGGGAGTTACAAATCGTGTGGCAGACGCATTGAGTAGAAGAAATCATTTGTTGACTACGATGAGAATTGAAGTGACGGGGTTTGATGTATTTCCAGATTTGTTTGTTAAGGATCCTTTTTTTGACAAGATTGTAGATGAAGTCGAGAAAGGGAGGACGGATGAGTATATGTTGGTAGAAGGTTTTCTATTTAAGGGAAATCGGTTGTGTATACCAGAGTGCAGTTTGCGAATGAAGATTGTGAAGGAATTGCATGAAGAAGGTCATGTGGGAAGAGATTGTACCTTGCAGTTGATTTCTCAATCATATTTTTGGCCTTCCATGAGGAAAGAAGTTGAACGATTTGTGCAGAGATGTCACATATGTCAAGTTTCCAAAGGGACAGCTACGAATGCAGGATTGTATATGCCATTATCCGTGCCTACTAGACCATGGGTTGATGTTAGCATAGATTTTGTGTTGGGTTTGCCAAGAACTCAATGAGGAAATGATTCTATATATGTTGTGGTGGATAGATTTTCGAAGATGGCACATTTCATAGCTTGTAAGAAGACCGCCGATGCAGTCCGTGTGGCTCAATTGTTCTTTAAAGAGGTTTATCGACTACATGGACTACCTGAGTCTATTGTTTCCGACCGGGATACTCGATTTCTAAGTCATTTTTGGTTGAGTCTGTGGAAGATGGTTGGGACTAAGCTGAATTTTAGTAGCGCCTATCATCCACAAACGGATGGGCAAACGGAAGTGGTGAACAGATCTTTGGGAAACTTGTTGAGATGTCTTGTGAAGGATAATTTGAAGAGCTGGGATGTGAAATTATGTCAGGCAGAATTTGCACATAATCATGTTGTTAATCGAAGCACTGGATTCAGTCCATTTCAAGTGGTATATTCAGCAATTCCGAATGGACCGTTGGATTTGTTGGCAGTTCCACTTCAAAGAGGGGTTGTTAAACGAGCTTGTGATTTCATGAATGAGTTGCAGGAGTGTCACAGAATTGTTCATGAACGATTGCTTAAGTCAAATGAGAAGTATAAGCAATTGGCAAATAAGAAGCGAAGGAGTGTAGACTTCAAAGAGGGTGATTTTTTTACGCAGTTTTGACGAAAGATCGTTTTCCAGTTGGTACTTACAACAAACTAGCTGCTATGAAGATTGGTCCTTTGGAAATCATAAAGAAGATTAATGAGAATGCTTATCAGTTGAGATTGCCGGATCATATCCATACTGCTGACGTTTTCAACGTCAAACACTTGATTCCATATCATGAGAATAAGCATGTTGAAGAAGAGGAAAGTGTGAATTCAGGGACGAATTCTTTTCAATCAGGGGAGGATGATGCAGCACAACATGCCTGCAAGCTACAACCCAGTGAGTTGCGACCTAACTCTAGTGAGTTAACGACCCAAGGAATCAAGCCCAGCGAGTTAAGTCGCTCAGCCAACCGGATAAGCGACCTAACGAGTCACGCCAAACCAATACTGCCACATTTCTTTAGGTCGCCAGCGAGCTACGACCTAACGAGCTACGACCTAGCGAGTTAGGTCGCATATGTTGCAAATCCTTAAGTCGTATGTCGCTCATGCTCATCTATGCCGCATTTCCTTATGCCGCTATCTTTAAGTCGCTCCACTTATGCCGCTATCTTCTTTAGGTCACTGATTCCTTATGTCGCATGAAGCTGTGCTGTAGAGTACTATGTTGAGTCGTTAAGTCGCATGTATGTTGTATTTTTAAGTCGTAAATCGTCATGTAGTGTGTTAGGTCGTATCTGCTAAGTCGTGTATATGTTAACTCGTGTGTCGAACATGTTAAGTCGTGTGTATGTGTTGTAATCCCTATAAATAGGGGTGTGATGTCATTGTAAAATTGGAAGTTGATTTTTGAATAAAATTTGGTTTGTGCTTTGTGCCACCATTAAAATTGGAAGTTGAGTGTTATCTCCTTTCTCCATCTTCGGATATTCGAGTGCGCTCGAATCAACGAACTTGAAGCCGATTCACGGAATCTCGTGCGCGAGATCAACGTCGAAGAATCGTAGATCTTCTAACGCGGTATCGTGCGCGATCAACGTGTTGAAGATAGCTAGAATCCGGTATCTCGAGAGATCAACGGATTTGGGCACTTGGGTATCTTCAATTCATCGATTCATTTTGTTTCATTGATTCATTTTCCACGAATTCATTAATTTGTGAGGTGTTTGATCCTGTAGGCTGCGTCAGTTTGCCTCTCCTTTGACTCTTGCAAGATTTCTACATCGTCCAATAAAAAAAAACATACGAAGATACTATGACAATGTATGCCACAGCAAACTTGCAAGGCTGTGTACATTCATATAGTTTCCAAGTGACTTTCCTTTTTAGTTCTGAAAATATTTTATTCTATTTTAGCTCAGTAGATTCAACAATACGTCTACTTTTCATTTTAAAGAGAAGGTCCGGTAATAATCCGTCTCACTCTCACTTAAGCCCGTGTTTATGTGGATATAATATCAATATAGCATTCACATATGTTACGTTCCAACATGACGAGTAGAATATTCTTATGAAATCCTAAGTATATGTATGTTATACACCTCGCCGGGATTGTAGTTCAATTGGTCAGAGCACCGCCCTGTCAAGGCGGAAGCTGCGGGTTCAAGCCCCGTCAGTCCCGAATTATGATCTCATGAATTGAGAAATTGATTTCTCTATTTCTTCGGAAGAGAAGATGAAGAGCAAAATAAAATCAAACAAATTCTCACCGTGGAGATTATTTCTCCTGTTTCGCATGTCTCATCGGATAAATATGAAAAGTTTCTTTTCTTTCTTGGTACTAATTGATAA
Source organism: Allium fistulosum (assembly GCA_030737815.1). Lineage (NCBI taxonomy): Eukaryota > Viridiplantae > Streptophyta > Magnoliopsida > Asparagales > Amaryllidaceae > Allium > Allium fistulosum. Next base: position 60,058,332 of record CM060906.1, read on the forward strand.
GGAAAAATATGTGTAGATTTAGTACAATGGGTACTATTGCTATATTCAGTATTTAAAGTTTAAGAGATACCAATACTTTATTTTTTCAATCATTCTGCTCTTGATCGATGAAATAGAACAGAGTGCTCAGATTTTTTTTGGAGGAGGGGGGGTGGTGGGGAGGTTACAGACCCAAAATAGTTTTGTTTAATATATGATATACAATGAACTTAATCTTCATAGAATTTAATTCTTTGACAAAGTACTTTTTATGTTAAAGCACATTTTTCTAAATCTAACTTCTTTTTAGCCTCAATTATGACTACTTATTTGAAACAATTTATTTCACTCTCATTCCATTTTTATATTGAATTTTTGATGTATACGTTCCAACTCCAATCCAACAAAACAAGGAGTATACTAATAAAATAAAATAATAGGCTAACGAAAGCAAGTAGGGCTCCTCTATTTTCTTATTCTTAGTATAGGTAAAGCTTGAATAGTCGATTTTTTAGACTTAACCTTACCTTTTTTACATCTCACTTATGTTGTTCATCTCTAAGTATGCCCTAAAGAATACCGGTTATATTATATAATACCTTATAATTCTACGTACAAAATCCTATGTATATGTATAAGTAGAAGAATTGTATAAGAAAAATAAAATGCTTGGTTATAGAAAAGAACAACTGGAAAAAGGATGAAAACCCAATGCTAGGTATATATGATCTAATCAAAAATGATTTTTTTGTATGGATAAAAGATCTTCCTATGTTATACTATTTAATTCCCAGTGAGAAATTGATTTGATAGATCAGAAACTTATTTATAATATTGATCTGATTTAGTATCATCAAGATACAATTCATCCCATTGAACTTACTAGAATCAAATCATTTCTATGGGACTAGATCCCGAGTTATGTTATTGCCAAAAAAAGATTAGATTATGGAGGTCAATATTCTCACACTTATTGCTACTACATTGTTCATTGTAATTCCTACCACTTTTTTACTTATCATCTATGTAAAAGTAGTTAGCCAAAATGATTAATTTAAATGAAATTTGAATTATTAGTTCTTAGCAGTTCAACTCAATTCAATGATTCAATAAATGAAAGAAAAGAATTCAAACTATAAGTCTTAAATGAAATGATTGCGTTGAGCTGGAATTAGAACAGAAGTAGCTTATTAAGTATATATAAGATAGCATGGTGGAAAGAACTATAATATATAGTTCTTTCTACCACACTAGCCAGTATTGTATACTAATATTAATATAAGCTTCGTATAGATAAAATTACAATATGCATATAGTAGATGTACATATAGAAAAGATAAAACTTTAATTCTATTTCTTTTTTTTCATCTCAAGAAGTCATTGGTTGAACAATTAATTGATGATCCAAAAAGAAAAAATATCAGAGAACATAGGGGAAAATGGTTCCAGCATCCTCTTATGGTGTCTATTCAAATCTTGGAGACTTTTCAAAGCAAAATTCAGGAGAATTTGCACAAGATCCTCACGTGTCTAATTACAAAGATGCTTTACTTTAAAATCTTGGCGTGAATTATAAGAATAATAATTTCATTTCTAAAAAGAACCAAAGTTACATCGATTTTTGATGTAAAATCAAAAAAGAAACGTTTCCATTGTGGATTGGCTGATCACTGGGCTAAAGACTGTAGAAACTCGGTTTTTTGTTTTAAATGCAAAAGAACAGGTCATAAAGGCTATGCATGCAAAATTTCCCCAAATTCAAACTCTAGTATCACTTTGCCTTCTATTTTCAACTTCGATTCAAAAATGGATGCCAAAAAGGGTAATGAAGTTTTCTTGTCTTTGATCAACTTTGAAAGCGATATTAGGAGAGCTAAATCTTTGATAGTTATCTCTATTGTTCTTGGAGCATTTACTATGGTCCATATCGAAGAGATCCTTAGGGTAAACTTTAGGGACTGTGTTGAAAATTGGAATTAGGAAATTAAAAGGTTAAATAATGATTTCATGTAAGATTCCCTGCTAATTTGCTGAATAGGAATAAATTTAGCTCGATTATTGCTGACAATAGAGTTCTAAACTTAAGAAGGTGGAATCTTCAAGTGGGAAGAAAAAGGTTGGGAACTAGGGAGAGAGTATGGATTCTATAAAAAAATCTACCTGTTTTTTGTAAAAGATTGGAAGTGCTTAAATGGGTGTTGAAGAAGATTGAAGATGTTAAGGGGTTGCAACTAGATGTGGAGCGGCTGTTGATTATAATTTCTTGAAAGCTGAAATTGAGGCGGTTTCCCCATGTGTGCATCCTTCTTTGATCAACGTGTATTTTGATGAGTATGGTCATGAAATGAGTTTGAGGAGATGCGTAGGTGATCCAAGGGTAAAATGGACAATAAAAGTTTCAAGAACAATGTTTTTCAGTTTGGATTAAATAGAAAATCGAAGTATTGTAAGTATAAGAGGAGTTTGGACTTTGTTAAAACTAAAATTCAAGCAGATGATGAGGAAAATGAGGAGGGTGATCGCATCAATCCAATTTTAATTTCTTTTGAGGAAAAAGTCAATGGGGAAGCTGTTGTCTCAAACGGTAACAGCAATACTAACTGGGTTGATGTTGATCTTGAGTGTTTTAGAGCTATTGGGGAGGTAGTTATGAATTCTAAAGGAGCTATAGAGGAGATCACTCAGAAGAAAGGACTAGATGATGTTGCTGCCCAGGTTGAAGTCGGTGAAAGCTCAAAGTTAGAAAGGAAGAAAGGCAAAAGACCAATGGAGCAGGCTGGTGTAACAATACTCAGGAGGAGTGCTAGGGGTTTGGAGGTAGAGCATCCACTAAATGGTAGTGTTTTCATTCCTACCTTTTTAAATAGCTTAACTCATGATAACATTTATAAATTGGATAAATGTTCGGGTTTTATCCTGAGTAATAATGAAGATCATATAGAGGAATAAAAAACAAAGAAATAGAGAGGGTTAGCTCTTTTAAATGATAATAGTCTCTTGGAATGTGAGGGGATTGGGCATTCTTGAGAAGTGCCATAGGGTTAAAAATAGACTTAACTCTATTAAACCTGATATCATTTTTTTGCAAGAAACAAAAATCTGTAAACCTGATGATAATATTTTTAAATGTTTGAGTGGAAGTATGGTAGATGTTTGGATTTTTTTAGAGGCTAGAGGAAGTGCTGGAGGTATTTTTGTTGGTTGGAAAGGTAATAAATGGGTGTTGAAGCAAGAGATTAAACAAACCATTGTTTGCATGTGGCATTATAAAATAAAGGGTTTAGGCTGATATATTTTGTATCCAGTTTATATGGTCCGAATTCTAGAGAGGAAAGGAAACTGTTGTGGGAGGAGGATATTGAGTTCAAAAAATTTATAAATGGTCCTTGGATTATTGGAGGAGATTTTAATGTAACAAGATTTGCTTATGAAAGAATTAGAAGAGTGGTAGAATATAATGGTGATATGGAGTATTTTAGTAAGTTTGTTAGAGAGTGTAATTTAATTGATTTACCTCTTACTAACAGAAAATTTACTTGAAGTAGTAGAAGAGAATCACCTACACCGGTAAAGTTAGATATATTCTTTATTAATTAGGAATTTGAAGACATACATCCGCTGTCATTTCAGAAAGGTTTGGCCACTTCGGTCTTTGACCATTGTCCCATTTTTTTATTCGGGAGATAATTTTAAAAGAAAGGCAATTTTTAGGTTTGAGAAGATGTGGTGTTTGGAGTAAGGTTTTAATGATATACTTAAAAATAAATGGAGTGAATTCAGGAAGTCTGAGGATGATACTAGTAGTATATGTAAGCAGTTGAAGTATATTAGAAATTATTTGAAAAAGTGGAATAAGGAACTATTTGGAAGTATTACATTAAAAAAGGAGAAGTTAGAGAATGATATTCTTGATCTTAACATCATAGAAGAGAACAAGGGGCTGAATAAGGGGGAGAAGTTTTTGCTTAACAAGAAGGAGAAAGAGTTGTTGAGAGTGAAATTATATTGGAGGCAAAGGTCGAGAACACAATGGCCTAAGGAGGGTGATAAAAATACTGGCTAATTTCATAGAATGGCTAATAAGAGGAGAAGATCAAATATGATTTGTAGTGCTATTAGTGGTGAAAAGGAGATTAGTAATCAAGAGGAGTTAAATAATACTTTTACTGATTTTTATAAAAAAAATCTTTAGGGAATGCAGGAATAGGATGGTTGGTGTAGAATGGAAAAAATTGTATCCTAAGAATTTAAATTTGTCAGAGCTTGATATTAATTTTTCAGAAGCAGAAATGTGGAATGGAATGCACTTAATGAAATGTCGAATGACAAGGCTCCAGGCCTAGAAGGTTTTCCAAATTTTTTCTTTAAAAAGTATTGGAGCTGGATCAAAGATGATATCATGTGGATTTTTAGTGAATTTCAAAAAGGGGTTTGAATTTGGAGAAACTTAGTTATGCAAATGTGGTTTTAATTTGAGAAAATGAAGGAAATGTTATAGTGTCAGATTTTAGTCCTAAAGTTTATTTAATAGCACATACAAGTTAATTACTAAAGTGCTAGCCAATAGACTTAAAACTAAAGTGGAGTTGTTGGTTGATAGAGCTCGGACTATTCACATTAAAAGCATATCAATTTTGGAGGGTGCGGTTTTGGTGTAGAAAGTGGTTTCTTTTTGCAGCAAAAATTCAATTCCTTCTGCTATTCTAAAGCTCAACTTTGCTAATGTTTTTAACACCGTGGATTGGAATTTCCTTATTAATGGTTTAAAAGCCAAATGTTTTAGTGATAAATGGATAAAGTGGATTTCAAGTATCTTCTATTCTAGTAGGTCTAACATTTTTGTTAATGGAATAGCAGGAAAGACAATTAAGTCTAGGAGGGGTTTGAGGCAAGGAGATCCATTATCCCCGTTATTGTCTAATCTCGTAGTGGATGTCTTCACCCAAATTTTGAGAGTTAGCAGCAATAATGAGATTCAAAAATGTTATGGAAGTGAATACATAACATGCGGTATTAACTCTCTCCTATACGCAGATGATACCATCATTTTTAGTGATCTAAACTGAAAATATATTATTGCCTTAAAGTTCATTTTATATGCTTTTGAATGATTATCAGGGTTGCAAATCAATTTTCATAAAAGCTCAGTTATTAGTATTGGTTGTTCGGAGGATATGAATTTGAAAACCGCGGAAATGTTGAACTGTAAAGTGGGTGATTTTTCTTTAACCTATTTGGGTTTGTACATAAGGCCCAATAAACTGTTAAAGCAAGATTGTCACATGTTAATTTAAATTCGATAGCAAGTTAGCTAGATGGAAGGGTGAATCTTTATCAAATGCTAGAAGATCGATATTGGTGAATTTAATTTGGGGATTTTCTCTTAAATGGCTTCTTTGTGCAGGGTAATAAGTTTTAAGGATGACACTTTTGAAAAATTAGTTTTAAGGATAATTTACAAAAAAAAGATAAATGAAGTTATCATTTTCAGTAATACAGAAATAATGATAAATGAATTTATCATTTTTCTACAAAACTCAAAAAGATAAATGAATTTATCACTTTCCTTTAAATTGTCCTTAAAACAAATTATTCATAAGTGATGTCCTTAAAACTTGTTACCCTAGAAGGAGAAGCCCAAGAAGCCCTCCAACCTAACTTCCACATTTGGCTTTATCTGCAATTCCTTTTTATTGGTTTTCTTTCTAGAAATGTCCTAAATGGGTTTTGAGTGAAATTAGTTCTTTGAGAAGGAACTTTTTTTAGACTGGTAAAAAAGAAAGTAAAGTATTAAGTTGTTTAGTCTCATGGAATCAAGTTTGTAGGTCTCATGATCAAGGTGGACTGGGAGTTTTAAATTTGAAATATATGAACTCTTCTCTTCTTTGCAAGTGGATTTGGGATATGGTTAGTAGCAAAAAGGCTCTTTGGAAAGAATGGGTGATGAATACTTGTTATGATGGAAATTTTCCTTGGTTTAGAAGTACTAGCAACTGCTCTGTTTTTTGGAAAGGAGTAATGAACAATATTCAATTCTTTAAATTAGGGATTAATATTATAGTGAATTGTGGATGGAATGTTGCATTTTGGTTGGATTATTGGACCTTTTCTATCCCACTTGCTATTGAATTTAGTGCTTTGTTTGATTTGGCAAAAAATAAGGAGAGTACGGTGGGTGAAATGTATGATGAAAATGGAGTAAATTTTAAATGGAAGTTATCTTTTAATAGAATAATAGAAGGGAGGGCTATATGTCAGGTAATGAAGGTGATTGAACTATTGGAAAATTACAAATTAAATTGCGTGAAGGTTGTCTTTGAATGGTGGTTTGGAAGTAGCAAAATGTAAAAGGTGAATAGTTTATATGAATTGATTAATTTTTCAGGGAGGAAATTTATGATATAAATATATGCAGGCATTTTAAGAGAGTTCCAATGAAGGTTAAAATACATATATGGATATTAATTCATGGTAAATTGAACATTGGAAGCATGTTGAGAACAAAAAAGATGAGCATAGTGAAGGGATGTGTATTTTGTGGTGAAGGGATTGAGAATTATATGCACTTGTTTTGTGATTATGATTTTGCCTCCTATCTATGGACCAAGTCTATGGTTCAATTGGGAATTGATTTGAGTTAGAGTCATTTCATCCATTATCAGTTTGAATTCTGGAATTACAAATGTGTTGATATCTTAAATAAAGCTGAGCTTGATAATTTCGTTAGATTGAATTTCGCATTTTGCTGGCTGATTTGGCATGAAAGGAATAGCAGAAGATTCTGAGAAAATTTTAAAAGCTCTAACTCCATTATTTTTCGAATTCTCAAATATGTTTATCAATGTGCAGTTATTGAGAGTTGGAAGTATGTGGACAGCATAACAGCTAGGGTGAGAAGCAGGGGAAGAAGCAACATTCCATGACGACTTGGCATGCATGTTTCTTTTTGCAGTTGTGTTTCTTTGGGTAGCTGGATTTTTGGTGTTTGCATATTTTGGGTAGTTGTTCTTTGGTTTGGTGCACGCATGTGTATTTTGAAGCAGCTATTTTTTGGGTTTGTATAAATATAAAACCTTTTAAGTTTATGTTCTGGGTTACATATATTTGGGTAAATGCTTCTATGTTGTACATGGGTTTATGTTTTATACTTGTTATTTCATTGCTTATTTGTGGGTCCTTTTATTGTATGTTGTGGCTGAATGGTGTAGTATGTATGTACGTTTGGTACGTGCTGTACGTGTTGTAGGTAAGGTGATGTGGTATGAGGTGTACGTGTTGTGCTATTTGATGTATGGGGTGTATGTGTTGTAAGTGTTGTACTATGCATGTTTTGTAGCTGTTTATGTTTAATTTGGAATATAAATATGGCGTGTATTACTTGGAAATTCTCCAAGGAATTACACTACCATTTTTTATCAATTAATGGATGATCCGCGTAGTTATATGATAACTTCTTCGAATTTGGAAAAGGGGTTAGAGTAAACCTGGTCATTTTTCATGCTTAAACAAAAAATGAGATGAGACAAAAAGTATAATTTCTAGAAGTTAAAAAAAATATGAAATGTGTGACATGTAAATAGCCAAACGGAAGAAAGATCTAATATTATTGTGTGTAGGACCTCTTTAGAAAAGATCTAATTTCTAGAAATTTAAAACAAATATTATGCGTAGATTTGAGTTGCAAAATACAATTATGGTAATGATTTATTACTCTATTCTAGTATAATTTTGAATACCTTTTTTAAGGCAAGGCTTCGCAAAACGATTAATAAAGAATTGATTCAGTTCAATTGAACAATCTATTACTCCTTTTAGTATTTGTAATGTCCACAGCCCTAGAGTCCACTTCTTCCCCATACTACAAGTGAAAGAGAAAATGTAAAGATGACCATTAATGCAGCCCAATTTTTTTTATTTGATCTAAGCTTATTGTCTTTCTATGAAAGAATTGGTAGAACTCGCTACAACTGTTACTACATACATATATTCTTTTTTTTTAATTTTACATTTACTCTATACTATAAGAGTTGACCAACTATTCTAATTCTATGTCTAAGCACTCATAGCCTTTCATGAGTTTAAATATAAAGTATCTTCGTGTTTTTCCACAAGCCCTAAATTTATTTCCTATCATTGTATCTAATCTAATATAATATCCAATAGAATCACGAGACGGTACTTAAAATTAAAAATTGTTTAAATGATTTTGATATGCTAGTCTTTTATATAATCTTTTATTCTAGTAGTAAAAAGGGCTACCTCTTAGGAACCTTTGTATACTGATATTTTCAATCTTAGTTCTTAATTCCATTCTAGAATTGATTATCACCATTTATTTCAATTTTTTTTTTGAAATAAATGGCGAAGATCAATCATTACCAATGATTAAATTAATAATTGAGGTTTTTGCTTCATCCCTATTACTATCGATTTGATTTGAGCTAGACTTAGATTTAAGGAAAAAAGTTATGGTCTTTTCTAAAACATATGCTATAGTTTATAAAAATCAAGTATCGACACATCATACCTCCACTTCTTGTAGAGCAATAATTCGTTGAAATAGATTGGTAGAATAAGAAATCAAAAACCTTTGGTTGGTCAGGCGACACCCGGATTTAAACATGGATAAAGGATTTGTAGTCCCCTTCCTTACCACATGGCCACATCGCCAAATTAGATCCAAAATAAAATGGATAAAAATATTTGCCTTATTCTATTTCTATTACTAACTCTTTTTTTGCCTTGAATCCTGTTGTACTTAATCCTCAAAAACACATTCTTTTTTTATCTGGTTTATATTATTTTATTCGATTTACTATATCTTCAAATATACATCAGTTAATAATTTCCTTTCTCGTTTCTTTTCTATTCAATTTCTAGCAACAGACTGAAATATTCAGGGCAAATTGGAACTATTAATAATTTACTTTAAATTAGTCTTTATATTGAAATTAGTGAATGGTTTTTCAAATTTTATCGGAGATAAAATTTTATTTCCTTGAATGGTAAAAGAAAATTGATTTATGATCAATTTTGATTAGTCTCATTCTTTTCAATAAAAACTACTTTTCTATTTCAATTATAACAACATATATATGTATATGTAAACTCCAAAACGCAAATTGTTACCTAAATACCGAGACGGGTCTCTTTCTTATATACATATCCCTAAAGAGAATTCTCATGTTTCAATTTTTCATTGAATAAATAGATTGAAATATTGAATATAAAATACAAATTTTGGTGGAGTGTGATCCATATTAATATTGCTCTAGAAATTGCAAGAAAGAATGTGATATATGGATAGATAGCCGTATCAACATGTACTTACTAAATATAATATATTTTTAGTATATTTATATCAAGTTACATAATTTATATGTATTCTATTAATTTTTGTCCTACCAAAAAATTCCACCAATTCTTTTTGGAATATGAAATTCCATTTTTTATGTTAAAAAAGGGAAAACTTTATACTATTTTTTATTATTCAGTCTTTATTTCATTTATATAGATATAAAGGGGAGATTCAATCTCAATCATTCCTTTTTGTGGTATCTCATTGAATCTAATATCATACTAATATGTTAGCTAGAAGTTGGACAAATTGTGAACAACGCTCCATAAGTGTAAGTAATAGAATTTTTTTCTAGAAATATTTTCTCAATGTAACCCGTCAAAATTTGAACCGGTGCCCAATTTGTTCTTTACTCCGTCATTCCATCTCCGTTCATATGTTTGAAATAGTTATATGGAGTTTACTACAAATTTATGTGATTCAGTAAACATAATATTCATTCTATTATTTCTTGGTTGATCAATATGGGTTGATGAATGATTTTTTTCAATAAAAATAAATAGGACACTTAAGATTAAGATGCTTCAGAATGGAAATGAGGGAATGTCCACAATACCTGGATTTATACAGATATAATTTGAGGGATTTTGTAGGTTCATTAATTAGGGTTTAACGGAAGAATTTCATAAGTTTCCAAAAATTGAAGACAGAGATCAGGAAATGGAATTTTCAAAGACACTGGGATTTACGTTCTTATAACATTGGTTTAAACCCTTTTCGTTTATAAACCATAGTTATAAACTATACTTTTATAAAATCACTTTCTTATATATAATCTTTTCATAAGTATTCATTCCCCAAAATAACTTACCATTCCTTTAGATTATAATAAACAACTTTTCTGAAAGTTAACTTTTAACCCAACATTATAACCAAACGTCTTATAGTCAAACTGTGAAACTTAATTCATAATGTGTTCGTTTCCATGCTCCTGCAAATCTGTCCACCCAACCCATGTAGTGAAAAGGAGAAACTGCTCATAAACTGGTCGAGCATAAATCAACAATTAACAAACAATAGTTGATGCTCACAAACTGGCCGAGCATGACTAATTTAATGAATCTACAAATGATAATAATGCTCATAAACTGGTTGATCATGTCAAATCATTCTACAGAGGATAAAAATGCTCATAAACTGGCCGAGCATGGCTAAACTAATTAATGAGGGGTAATGAATGAACATCATTAATCCCTACATTAATTAAACCATACTTTAATAATTCACACTTCTATAAGTTACCTTATATAAGATCTTTAATTTTCGTATTTGGAATTACCTTTAAGGTATATGTTTTTAACAAATTCAAATATACTCTCATATGTATAATACATTCAACTCATGCTAGGGCATTCCATTGCCTTATTTTTAATGAGTCATACCTAACCAAATCCAAGGTTCTCGCTTAACCTTCAGCTCTGATACCAGATGTAATGACTTGCCTTTTCGACCCTAGATGATGACATTAATACATCCACGGTATTCACGTGTCGAGCACTCAAGTGCCAGAAAGACGAATTGTTAGGGTAAAATAAAAGAAAAAGAAAATAAAGCAAGAAAGAAAAGAACACATGATTAGAATCTCATAATGGAAAGTAATATATAGTATCAAAAGATAGTACACAATGTTACTCTAGTATACATAGCATTTCAAGGTTACTGATCCAAGTACTATCATCAATTTAGACAGTTAAAACAGTCTGTCCTTATACTTGCTAACATATACATAATAGTAATGCAGTAGAAATAAGGATACTATAGTAGGTGAAACATCCAGCTCGTCTCCTAAAGCTCTAAAGAATATCAACGAAAACCTGCTTTTCCTAGACTACTCGAAAGAGCACCCAGGGAAATAAGGAAAATATAAAACCACGAGTCAGACATAAGTCTAGTATGAGAAACTCAAGAAATATGCAGCCACATATAATAGTACTTTCGAGACCGCACGGAATGCCATAATGGTTATCCCCTCAAAAGAACCACACATCTAATAAGTACATATGGTGATATAATAAATAATGTCTAGGGTGAAGAATATTAATCAGAAAGTAGCTTTGATGCTTAAATTTGTCACACCACAACAATACTGAGAGTACAATTAAAACCGCTAAGTTACATTCGCATAATGGATTTTCCACGGAGATCTACTCGGTCTAGCCGAATCTGAAGTCATGCACAAGGATCAAAAGTTACCTTCCGAGTGTTGTATATCACTAGATTAAATGTACCATAAGGAAAACACAACTGGCCCATGCCCGAACATGTAGAACCAAGTACCATCAACTCCTGCGCACAACATCGATAAGCATACTCTAGATATGGAACTGATGTACCCTGTCGCGGGTTAGCTAGACCCCAGGTTGTGCAGCCTACTATGTCTTTAGCCATTTCCGATGTTGAGCTCACGTTCGGCATCTCTCACATGAGTCTTCGTCACTCGAATAGAACACGAATCACTAAATAGATTCCAGCATCTCGAAAAGATCACGAATCTCTATGTGGATTCGACCATCTTAAATAGATCGAGTCTCCATATAGATTCGAGCATAAGTCCTCAGATGAATGCTAACGCTGAATTCTCCTTTGGACTTAACCTTGAGATAGACAGTTCAACTTTGTAGCATTCCACTTTACAACCATTCCAAAAACAGAGAACCCGAATGTCAGTTTTGAAGTGGTTTTTGATAAGTAAAACACTTACCGATCCTGGTATCTTCAAAACTAAAATCGATAAATTTTTGGTCAAATCAATCTTTGTTTTTAAGTAAACAAACAATATATAAAGTGGAGTCTTCTCTGCATGATCTCATATATATAAGTTCTTAAAGCTGGAGACGTTTCATACCAATGCTCCTCCCAGGGGGTTCTCAAGTCGTACGAAACCGTGAAGCTTTTAGATACTTCCAAGTTAACTTGGTCAAGTTCGATAGTCGACTAATTGACTATCAAGTTCAAAATAGATGGTCGTATATGGAAACCAGGTCTCATATACTTATCATGTTTTGACCTTTTTATCTCACACTATCCCTCGGCCAAGATTGAAGCCTGGTCGGTCAGAGGACTGGTTGCACCAAAGCCCTACCTAGACACTTCTTTCTTGACTCTTACAGATATACGAGTCTACTTTGTTGGCTTTTACTGCTAAGTAAATGACTAAACGTTTTCCATAAACGAGTAAACACATAAAGCACGATTAAGTCTCATAGGCGACTTCTAATCCCTTTTTTTTATTTAATTGATACTTTTATTAATTAAAACCTCTTTTATTAGTAAAATTCCTTTTATCAATCGCTGCTATTATTTGTACTCTTCCAATACTTCAAAAAGTATTTGTATACTTATTTCAAATAGTACAAGTATATTCACAAATATTTAACAAGATTTCTTACTTTAAACCTTTGTTGTTTCTATCCTTTTCCAATAAATTCCATACTTGTTATTGCCTTTAAAATATCCATTTAAAAGATCTATGTACATTCACAAATCTATTTAAAAGGACTTAAGACAATATTATTTAAACATTGTCACTACAAACCCAAAACCATTTCACTTATGCTTCTCTTTAATACATTCTTTTCAAAGATCTATTTACATTTATAAGCATAATAAAAAAGAGTTAAAGAAGAATGTTATTAACATGTTGTCACAACAAACCCAAAACCATTTATCCTCAACTTTATTTTTAAAACGTTCTTTTTAAAGATCTAAGTATATCTTCACTTATTAAACAAGGTAATATGCTTTTAACTAACTTCCCGAATCAATTTATTATAACGTAAGTGTTATACTCCAAAACATCCTTTATTCCTTTATAAAATACTTAACTTACTTTTCCCAAACTTATATATATAAATACTTTAAAAATACTTAAAAATAGGTTTTAAATATCTACGTAAAGTATTACTTGAAAATAACACATTTATAATTTAACAAAATAAACAAAAAGCATAATTTAAATTTTACACCACCTTACTTTTAGAATTCGTAAAAAATTTTTAAAACTTTGTTAAACTTCTAATCTTCTTCTCATACTCAAATACATTTTGTTAGAGACTTCAAAAAAAAATTTCACAAAGAAATAATATATAAAACATTTAAATCATGAAAAATTAGTTCAAACGTCGCATTAAAACCAAACAATTTAACATGCGTAGGAATGCAATACTAGACCAAAGACAGCATTTATAAATGCTATATAAAGTTCCAAGCAGAGAATTAACGTCAAAATGCATGATCTTTGCGGCCACTTTTCACCCTTTTATCCAACCTTTTAAGACCTAAAATTTTTATGATAAGCAAAACCCTTAGGGTACTTAAAAACAATGGGAAGAAACCTCTAGAGTATTTGCCAATTTGTTTATAAAAATTCCCAAAAACAAGGTATTTATAACGACTCTTTCACTTCAACTTTAGCCATTCTGTTTGACAGGTTATAAAGTCTTTTAAATTCTAATTTTTTTAGTAGTAAGTACACAGATAATGACAGGCACCATTATCCCAGTGGTTAAGTGCTTCGATTTCGGTGCGAGAGATCATAAGTTTGAAACTTGTATAGCGTGATTCGAACATCTATTGACACGTGATTTGTGGTTTGTTTTCCCAACCATGTTGTATCTAAGTACCATTTCAAAAAAAAGTACACAGATAATACTTATTAAAGTGCAAAGAAACCCTTAAGGATGTCTTTCAAAATCATATTAAAACTTCCCAAAAAAAGGCATTTCAAAGTGCTCATATATCGACCTTCTTTTTGTTATAACCTTTTGCAACTTTGTTTCACAAGTTAATTAATAATTTGAACTTCATTATTTTTTTAGTAATAAGTACTCTTATAATACTTATTAATAATGAAAAGAAGCCCCTAGGATGTCTTTCAAAATTGACTTTGAAAATCGCCGAACATAAGTAATTTTCAAAGAGCATCCTTAGCAACCTTTTCACTTCTAAGTTTCACAACTTTATTTCACAATTTCCACAACTTCGCAAATCAATTCTTTACTACCACATACACCAAATAATGTGTAGAGAACAAATAAAACAATATACCATGTTAATAACATAAATCTTCCATTTACACAAGTTATAGTTAAGGGATGTCAAAGTGCACTTATAGTGACCATTGCATATTCATTCAAATTCAACACACAATCCAACAACTCATTTAAATATCAATTTAAGGCTATGCCATATGTTATATAAGGTAATAGGAGTGATGTTATACAATATAAAGTTGTCATTTGCTTTCAAAAGCAAAAGGTGTCCAAATTTTGTAACTTTAATTAGTTAATGTCACCTTAACTTTATATTTCAAGCACACGCATATATAACACAATATGTAAACATTCAATGGTGAGTAAACTCACAAAATCTATGCAAATACTAAGCAAAAGCACCCAAGAATGTAGAACCACCTCCTACTATACCCAAACACCCAAAGATCTAACCTTTAGTACTTATAAACCAAGGCAACAACTCCCCTCCTACAACATAGCTCACGAACTCTCAAGAAATCCCTTTGTGCCTCCTTTCTTCCACTTTCAACTTGATATCCATACTTCCTAAGGTGATTTAGGCCTATAACCGAAGTTTGGTGAAGTTTGGACTTGATTTGCTTTGATTTGAAAACGATTAGTGGAGATAGAAGTGGATTAGTACTAGTTAGTTTCCACCATTTTCTTAATTTCCTAAAAAGTGATTAGTGCAACCCTTAAGGGTGTGTTTGTAGGCCTATACAAGGGGTCACTACCACCTTTTACTCTTCATGAAAGGTCACAAAGGAGCCTCCCCCTCATATGCAACCTTTACACCTCATTTCCTAAGGATAATATCCCTTCCTTCCCTTAGCCAATTACCATATTATCCCTCCCCCATCTAGAGGCTTTCTAAGATATTTAGTGCAAAACATTTTTGTTTCTTGTTAATGATTTCCTAAGTATTTTAGTGTATGTAAAAAATGTTTGAAAAACTTTTGTTGAATGAAAAGCTGTTTATCGATAAAATGATTTTCGATCACATTATCGATATTTCTTTAAATGATTTATTTTTGTAAACATTTTTCACAAACAAGTTTACCATGATTGCCTATTATTTAAAAGTGGGTTAACGAGGTTAGTAAATCAATTTAATCACATTTAGTCCAAGTTTAAATATTTAAATAATCAGATATTCAAATACGAAGTGTTTGAAATTTTGAGTCGTTACAGCATCAAATCCCACTCCAGAAGGCATTTGGAAAGAGGAGCCAATGCCCGTATAATGGAGTGATCAATTCCCAACAAAAACATTGATGTTGATGTGGACAATTCTCTTCAATGGGTCGTTCTGCCAGCGTTCATTCCACTGCTCGTGCTAACGAAGATGCACACAACATACATTTTACGATAATGTTCACAAGATAGTGGAAATGGTGGAAAGAAAATCAACAAAGTTCCAGTCATCAAGTTATTCTAGAGGTAGTGAAGTTTCTCATCGTGGAGATCGTATGTTGCGGATGGTATGATCTATCGGGATCGATGCATGAACTTGGGTAAATATAACATTACTGAGATAACAAAATTGTCACTTGATAGGAATTTCCAAAGAGGATTGTTAAAGTTGAACATAGATGTTGCAGTGCACTACTGGATCAAAACATAATTGAGGAGCATCATTGAATTTGAGTTATTTTGTATTTGTATTTTTAACTTCTTGTCGATGATTAGTGGTAAGTTTGTGCTAGAATTTCTATTAGAATTTGAAGTTGAAATTGAATTTGAATTTTCATAACTAATTTTGAAACATTAATCTAATTAATTAATAATTAAATAATTAATAATAAATTAAATAATTAATAATATTTAATTAACAAATAACAATTAATAATTTTGTTTAATTATTACAAAATAAATACCTATTTTCAAATTACTCAACATTTTTTACATCCCACCCAACCTTTAACTAACATCTGATCAAAAAAGTTATCCGCGAACGCTCCAACCTCTAACCTTTAAATAAATTTGTCTGCGAACACACCCTTAGCTCAACAAATAGAGGGATATTTTCCTCCATATTTTTGCTCGGCCCGACTTCACATTTATGCACATGTTTTTTTTCTTCTTCCCTTTCATTAATTTATCTCCTTACAAATCCTCTCTCTCCCTCCTAGTTCTAGGTGATGAAAACCCCATTTAAAAATATTCCATTGCTCTAGAATTTATGAATCCAAAGTTAATATCAAAATAAAATCCGCATAAAAATATAAATTCAACTTATCTCTAGAATCTTAAGAACCATGTCCAACCTTCTTGTGTCTTTTGAATATTTGAAAGATACCATCATTCTCTTAAAGGTATTTGATTCTCATTTGTTTAATATATACATATATATATATATTCATAATATTTTGATTAATTTGTGCTATTTTAAGTGATTAGAAAGAGATTATAACTATAACAAAGAAGAGTAGTTCAGTTTGGTGGTTGGATTAGGCTCCTCCCTCTTTAACGTAGAATTATTTATTCTAAGTAGAGATGACTTCATGTTTGTTTGGATTTATACAATGGTCCTTCACTTTCAAATTTTCTCTAAGTTTCAATAAATCTAGTTCATTCATTATTCTTATAATGAATATGTTTAAGTCAACTTTGTAGATGTATAATAGAGACATAAAATCATCCACTTGAATGTATCTTGAATAATTTATACTTTTAGATGTTATTCTAAAAAATGACTAGGTATTTACCATACTTTATTTAGAGCCTTTAAGTTCTCACTTTGAATTGAGTTTCTAATTTTGTGGTGTTTTACCTTGTACTTAAAATATTCGGTACTTACTGTTGCCTTAATGCACGGTTTCTGAGTTTTTTCAGATATATAGAAATAGTTATATCCGTACCAAGTTTACAATAATAAAAGAAAGCTTATAGTATGAGTCTTCAGTAAAATTACAAAAATACAGTTGTATAGTTATGTAATAGCCTTAATTCTTTCTATTCAAATGATGTCGCGTATAATACTGATTTTATAATGTTTGTAGTAAACATTGGTCAATCAATTATATCCAACAAATGTTTGTTCAAACTCTGGTTAATATGGTTCATGTTTACTGGTTTTTTTTCTTCAAGTATAGAGCTTCATCATAAAGTTGGTCATGTTGACACAGTTTATTTCATAAGAATTTGTATAATTATTGTGGACTACCGTGAATGATAAGTATACCCAAATAAGGAAGGAGTTAGGTAATATGGTATGTTCAATACTTAATTTCTAATTTGTTTGTTCCTAAGCCTTATTATACTATGGTAATTTTAATTTGCATAGATTTAATGATTGCTACTTTTAATTTTAACTGTCTTTTTTATCGTAACTGCATTCAGCAAAACATCAAAACAACTTAATATTTTGTGCCTTAGTTCATTCAAAAAATGTATAATTTATTATAGAAAATATCAGGAAATATTGGTTAATACTTTGTTGCATCAACTCTATATGTGGTAAAAATAAATATGTGATATTTTGCTGGTTGTTGATAGATGCTATCAAAAGGGAGTATGACACAAACAATGGGACCTCGACAATGCTTGCTAAAATATTTCTACGGAACTTTTTTCTACTCATCTAATTTGTTTGTCCACCATTGTGGTAAATAAAATTCACCGAGAAATTTTATGTAACAAAATTTCTTATCATATTAATTTAATGTATGTATTTGATGACTTGGTAATAAACTATAATTAATATTTTGAGGTAATGAAACTTTACTAGTTCTGAAATGTGAATATGCGCTCTTATGGACATTACTAATTGCTTGTGAAATTACATGGTAAATATTATTTTTGTTTGATATCTTTGTACTTGTTAATTATTAGTTTCATACACAATAGGGAAGTTTTAAGTGTCTTTAATGTCATTAATTAAATAGAATGTCTTATGTGGCATGTATAATAATAGAAGCATTTTAGATGCAAAATTTGCTTTAAATATTATTAAAGGCACCCATTTATAAAGACATTTATTAATATGTCTCTTATACATAGGGGCACATTAACTTTTATTTTGAACCTATATAAGTTAAGAGAGACATTTTCTAATTGAGTTGATGAAGCAATAACATTCAATAGTTAATGAGGAAGGATACCTTAATAGTTTGGTCATATATGGATAACATGCAACAAACGGTAAACTTACTACAATGCCCAATAAGGTGGATTAATAGGTGCTAATGCTTTCTCAAAAGGTGGATAAAATAACAAATGATGTATTAGAAGACTAAATTTTGATATAGGAAGTACATTGCCAAAATTATCATAAGTGAAGTTTAAATCCCATAGTATTTATTGCTCTCAACCCATATGGGAGAAAACACGATAGATGTTAAGGGTCTATTAGTTGCATCGATATGCTTTTGTTAGAAAGTCATTTTTTCGCTCATTCATGTTACTTCTGATTTTTCCAAAATAATTCAGGTAGTAAGGCTTCCACATTTTCCATTTCATTGAGATGCACGTGAATTAATGTTTACAAAAACCAAAAATAGGTTAAAATTCACCATATGGGAAGAGAGATACGCAAAGCTAATATAAGCGAGCAAGATAGCCTTAATTTGGTTTCCCAGTTATCAACTCGTGATGTACTAACTGCTACAATATGATAACCTTAGAGCATTATATTCATTTCTACAAACCTACATGCTAGCAAAATGTACTATAATATTTAGTTATGACTTGAAACTATTAGTAATTTTTTTATAAAACTGTTTGTGTGAGTTATTTGTTCTAAAATGAGAAGAAGAAAAGGAGAAGAGGAAGAAGTGGGATTGGAAATAGTCCCACATCATAGAAGAATAGGAATTACATTTGTTTAAATATTCTTCAAGAGAAGGTTGGGTGCTTTGGGCATCCAATGCTTGCTCTTGTGTGAGGAGGGAGACCATACATAACCACCACACATAAAAGCGCTGCCGCCGTTTATCCGTCCGTCCGAGTGGACCGGGTCGGTTTGGGTTTGGGTCTAAATTATAATTTTGGACAGAGTTATTTTAATTAAAACAGACCAGAACTTAACCCATTAATAAGGCAAGAATTCAAAATTAAATAGACAGAAACGACGAGAGACGCGACTGTTATAAATAAAAGGACGTTTGAAACAAAATGGACGCGTCTTCTCAAAATGAAAAGGAACCTATTTGCTAATATAAATAGAAACGTCTCAAGAGCATTTCGGAATTACCTTTTCTCTTTGCAAACAAAAATTCCTGAAAAGCATTTCAGATTTAATTTTCCTTTGCTTTAGACCTCCTTCTCTTCACCTCTCTTATTTCTTTCAATACAATTTTGGGTTTGTGATACTGCAGATTACAAATTTGATACTCTTGTCACTACAGTTAATTTAGAAGATAGTTTGAACCGATTTCAGCAGTGCTATTGTAATCGATTAAAGAGATTAATCATCACGACTCCATTATATCTTGGGAGATGATTTGTCTTAACTCATAGCATCCATTTGTTTATTCAAACGAGTGGTGAGGGAAAATAACTTCTTAAGGAAAGCGTCATTAATGTGCCTTGGAGCGATCTCTACAGATTTGATTTTACCACTGCCGTACCACTTCATTGGAAATCCAGAAGGTTACACCAAAAATCTTAAGACATTATCCGACAATGGCATCGCATAGTTTGAGAAAGTTCGCTTATGATTTCACCAAATTGGATAGGTTTAATGGCGTTAATTTCGTGCATTGGTAGAAGAAGATGCATTTCTTGTTAGCCGGACTAAAATTTGTTTATGTTCTTACAACAACAATTCCAAAGGAAACACAAAATGAGACTATTATGCAAGCACAATCAAGATTAAAATGGGAGCAAGATGATCACATATGTAGGGGCACATATGTAATGCAACGACAGATACTCTGTTCGATATGTACTACAATAAATCAACCTTTAAAGAAGTCTGTGATGCACTGGAGGCCAAGTATCTAATAAAGGATGCAAAAAGTAAGAATTTTTTTACTACTAAAATTTTTAATTATAAAATGGCTGATGCAAGGCTAGTAGTAGAGCAATTCAATGATATTATGCATATCCTAAAGCAATTCAACCAGCATAAAATGAATATAGATGAGGAGATAAAACTCTCATCCATAATAGACAAACTTCCCCCATCTTGGAAAGATAAAAGAAAGTCCTTATACACAAGAATGAGGATATGAGTCTAGATAATCTTGCACAGTATTTGCAAGTAGAAGAACAATTTAAGCAGAAAGAAATCACTGAACCAACAGTGTTTCCATCTAAGATCCACATAGTGGAGAAAAACGAGAAAAATAAAACCTCTAAGCACTCATTTAATCAAAAGAGCAAATTTTAGAATAAGAAAAACTTTGATAACAAGAAGGTCAAGAAAGTGAATGGATGCTACAATTGTGGAAAACCTAGTCACTTTAAAAGAGATTGTCATTCCTTAAAAAGGAACCTGAATCGACAAAAGAATACTTTACGGTCGTAATCTCTAATATCAACATGATTGAAAGAGTGGATTCTTGGTGGATCGAATCTGGTGCTACTAAGCATATCTTCAATGATAAGAGTCTATTCAAGAAACTTGAACCGTTTGAGGATGAAAATTATCTCTTTATGTGAAACTTAGCAAAAGCAACAGTCATGGGGAAAGGGACAATAGACTTAGAGTTCCCGTTTGAGAAAATTCTGACATTAAATGATGTATATGTTAGGAACTGGAGATAGTGTTTTTGATGACAACAACCTTTGTAACTTATTTTATTATAACTTATATACTAACAATATTGTCTATATATATATATATGAATGTTATTATGCTAGATATATATAAGGCAGGTACTGATTATTGAAGACTGTACAGTATAAAGATCAAGAATGAAGAAATCAAGTTTGAATACTCATGAGTATCAAGATCAAGATTTCAAGATAAGTGTCTAGTTTATTATTAAAACTTCATAATAGCACGAAAATCTTCATTCCAAATTTCATTTGGGATGGAACCCATTTCTATCTTCTTAGTGGCTTACAAACCCACGACAAGTAGCTTACAAACCTACGACAAGTGCCTTACAAACCCACGAACATCCTGGTTTTGTACAAGTTCTCGAGTCCTGATGTGATGAGATATTCTGCAGGAAGAAGCTTGCAAAACTACTTCAAAATGGTTTTTCAAAACTGCTTTTCAAGTTGTTTTAGCCTTAAAATATTCTTTGTTTTTGTTTTTAAATAAACTCTTGTTTTAAACTTCGTTTGTTTTTAAAACTATCTTCTGATCTTTTATAATATATATATACTTGAGATTTAAAATCAAAATTATATATACATTCTAAAAATATATTTTTCTAATCTTCTTTATTTTAAAACATAGGAAAATTAGTTTATTTTACGCCAGAAACATTTCATCTTGTTTTCCTTTCAATACCTTTTTCAAAACAAATTTTACATTTTTTTTAACTAAGGGATGTCGACATCATGGGATAGCCCATGTCGACATGGTGGCCGTTAAAGTTCAAAAGTTTCAATTTTCAAAAGAAGTGTCTATTCGTTTAAATCTCTTCACGAATGGTTATCACCGTTACTGGTCTATAAATAGCCTTCACAAACGAATTTTTTAACTAACTATTTTCTTATTTTCTTCACTCCTTCTTCTCCACAAATCCATATTCTAAAATTTTCATATTTTTAAGATCGTGCCGAAATTCTACTGAATTCTCAAGTGAATCAAATTAGAATCTCATTCTTGTTTGGTTCTCTACCCTCTCTCGAAGATCAAAGTGCTATTCAGAGTTATAGGATCAATTTGTAATCAAAATTTTATCGAGTCTCTCTATAAGGTGTGGTTGTGCTTGGAAATCAATTGGGTAATCTTGTGGCCCGTAAATCAAGAGAGTTTGCCCCCAGACCCGTGAGACAGGACGGAACCTCAAGGCCTTTAGAAATTGAAGATTGTAATCTCAACTTTGGTATAATAAAAATATGTATGAAGTGTTCGGCCTTGGTACAGGACTGGATGTAGGGTAACTCCGAACTAGCATAAAATCCGGTGTGTTCTTTCCTTTTACTGCTTTTTATTTACTTTCTGCATCTGTGTTTGATTCTATGATTGTTCTGTGATTAAGTTCTTCATTTGTTTATATCATAATTTTTAATTTAGTCCATATAAGTCTTAGAATCCATTAAACACCATTCACCCCAGCTCTACTGTTAAATTAGCCTTAAGGTCCTTAATCCGTACTCCCTTTCAATTAGTATCAGAGCATAGGTTGCATAGTTTTCATAATCTGAAACTTGTAAAGTTAAAAATGGCATTTTTAGGAAATTTTGTTAATACTAGTTTGAATTTATGCATTTCATCAAAGTATCATAAGTCTGCATATAGCTTTTATGAAAAATCAAGTTATCTACTGAATTGGTTTGTTATGCAGGAACAGACATGTTACATGGCTTTTGAAGAATCAACAACCAATGTACAAACTGTGCAAATTGAGAAAGATAAATGGATACTTGATAGTGGTTGTTCAAGGCATATGACTGGAAATCCCGAGATACTCAATGACATTATATATCAAGATGGTGGATTGGTCAACTTTGGAGATAACTCAAAAGGATATGTGATTGGCATCAGCAATGTCGGTAATTCTAAAACTCCTCTTATTTCTGATATTTTGCTAGTTAGGAATTTAAAACATAATCTGCTTAGTATAAGTCAACTATGTGATAAAGGATTTAAAATTAAATTTGGAAAAGATAAGTGTCACATCGAAGATAATAAGTCAAATATTATCTTTGAAGGAATTAGGAAGAAAAACATTTACATCCTTAGTATGAAAGTTTTAAATGATAACTTATGTCTTTAGCTAATACAAGTGACCCTTGGATTTGGCATAAAAGATTTGGTCATTTAAATTTCAAACTATTATCTAGGTTATCAAAACTTGACTTAGTTAGAGGTCTTCTCAAGTTAAACTTTAAACTAGATAATATATGTGATGCTTGCCAATTAGGAAAACTTAAGAAAAGTTCATTTAAATTAAAAGATATGATTTCTACTTCTAAACCTCTAGAATTACTTCATTTAGATTTATTTGGTCCATCTCAAGTTCAATCAATTAATCACAATAAATATGTTTTTGTAATTGTAGATGATTATTCTAGATATACTTGGACAATTTTTCTTAAACTTAAAAGTGATGCCTTTGAATTATTTAAGAATTTTGCTAAAAGAATTCAAAATCAATTTTCTTTAAAAATAAAAACTATTCGTAGTGATCACGGTGGAGAATTTGAAAATGAAAATTTTGAGAATTTCTGTAATAAAAAAGGAATTACTCATAATTTCTCTTTTCCAAGAACTCCACAACGAAACGGAGTGGTAGAACATAAGAATAGAACGATTCAAGAGTGTGCTAGAACAATGCTTTCTGATAGTGACTTACCTAAAAACTTTTGGGTTGAAGCAGTCACTACAGCTTGTTATATATTAAATAGGATTTTAATTAGACCATTAACTAATAAAACACCATATGAATTACTTTACAATAAGAAACCCATAGTATCTTATTTTAAAGTTTTTGGTAGTAAGTGTTTTATTCTTAATACAAAAGATAATTTAGATAAATTTGAACCTAAATCCGACAAAGGTATCTTTATCGAATATTCTAATAGAAGTAAAGCGTTTAGAGTTTATAATTTAAGAACTAACACTATTGAAGAAACAATGCATGTATCTTTTGATGAAATTTTAAAGATACTGTGCAAATAGAAGATGAAGAAGATTTTGTAACTTTAAATAATGAACCTAATGAAACTAATTGTGAAATCATTCAACCTAATAAAAGAATTATGCTATTAAAAGATCATCCTGTAGAAAATATACTAGGAAATATTGAATCTATAGTTAAAACAAGAAATCAACTAAATAGTATGAGTAATGTAGCTTTTATATCAAATATTGAACCTAAAAATCCAAAGGAAGCATCATCTGATGATTCATGGATTCTTGCCATGCAAGAAGAATTGAATCATTTCACCAGAAATGATGTTTGGGAACTTGTTCCTAGACCTGAGGATAAAAGTATAATTGGAACAAAATGGGTTTATAAAAATAAAATGAATGAACTTGGTGAGGTCGTGAGAAATAAAGCTCGTTTAGTCACGCAAGGTTATTGTCAAGAAGAAGGATTGATTATGACGAAACCTTTGCACCCGTAGCAAGACTAGAAGCTATCAGGATTCTACTTGCTTTCGCAAATTACAATAATTTCAAGTTATATCAAATGGATGTTAAAAGTGCTTTTCTAAATGGTTTTGTAAAAGAAGATGTTTATGTTAAACAACCTCCACTTTTTGAAAATAATGAATTTCCAAATCATGTATATAAACTAAAGAAAGCTTTATATGGTCTGAAACAAGCTCCTAGAGCCTGGTAAAGACTAAGATCTTATTTACTACAATCTGGTTTTAAAATTGGTAAAATAGATACAACTCTTTTTATTAAAAGAAACAAAAATGATATTCAATTAGTACAAATATATGTAGATGATATAATATTTGGGTCAACTAATAACATAATGAATAAAGAATTTTCAGATATAATGACTAAATAATTTGAAATGAGTCATATGGGAAAACTAAGCTTCTTCTTAGGACTTCAAATCAAACAATTAGATAAAGGAATTTTCATTAGTCAAGAAAAATATGCTAAGAATTTAATTAATAAATTTGGATTGACCACTTCTAGTGGGAAACCAACTCCAATGATAACTAATCTAGCTTTAAGTAAAGAAGATAAATCAAAAGATGTTGATCAAAAATTATATCGGGGAATGATTGGTTCGCTGCTTTATATAACAACAAGTCATCCTGACATCATGCATAGTGTCTGTCTCTGTGCAAGGTACCAATCTCAACCTAAAGAAACTCACTTAAAAGCTGTTAAAAGAATTTTAAGATATGTAAAACATACTTTAGATTATGGTTTATTTTACCTTAAAAATGATGTATTTGATTTAATTTCATATTGTGATGCTGATTACACTGGTTGTAAATCAGACCCAAAAAAGTACAAGCGGAACTTGTCACTTTCTAGGACATTCTCTAGTTTCCTAGTTTAGTAAGAAGCAAAACACTGTATCCTTGTCAACAACTGAAGCAAAATATATATATGCTGCTTTGGCGTGTTCTCAGGTTATATATATGCAACAAACTTTAAAAGATTTTGGATTAACTATAAATAAATCACCAATTTATTGTGATAATACTAGTGCAACAAACTTATCTAGAAATCTAACTCATCATGCTAGAACAAAACATATTGATATTATACATCATTTTCTTAGAGATAATATAAGTAAAGAAGTCATAACCCTTGAATATATTAATACTGAAAAACGAATTGCTGATATATTGACCAAACCATTAAATGAACAAAACTTTACTAAATTTAGAAGAGAATTAGGTATATGTTCATTAACTGAAATATAAATTATAAATAATACAAGTATAGTTAATAATTAATATAAATAAAAATTTCTCAAAAATTGAACTGGGCATGTCGACATGACCCATCACCCTATGTCGACATACAGACCGAGATTTTAAAATTTAAATTTCCCTTTAAAATTAGTTATTTGGTTATATATTTATATATTTCGACTTTTACTCCTTTTCTCTGTTCTATTCTCTATAATAAACTTCTAAAACAGTAAATTAATGGCTTCCTCTTCTAATAATGAACCTTCTTCACCCACTTCTCCTCATTCTGGCCCTTTTCAAGGTTCCACACACGAACGACTCATCAAATTACAAGAGAAGATGAAAGATTTGCTTAAAATGATGACGGAAATTCAAGTGAGTCAACTGCGAATGGCTAGAGAACAAGATAGGCAAGGTAGAATTCTTAGGAATTTACAAAAATTCCTTATGGATAACCATACCAATCCCATTGTCATCGAAGAATCGTCACAAGCCATTGATTCTGAAGAAGAAGAGCCTCTAGAAGAACCACAAGAGGATCAAGAAGAAGAACATCCTCTGCCGAATCCGGATGTTTATATGGATGAAGACGATGGCGTGATTTGCGTTGGAGAGGTCCTTTTTGATGCTAATGGGAACTTGGTCGAACAACGTGGAAACTTTTGTCTCCACTATCCAAATTGTTTGGTCCATAAGTCACCAATAGTTAAGGGTCACCGTTAAGTGTTTTTCGTTTTTGTTTTTCTCTTTCTTGATTATATATTGGTTTGTTAATTTGTATATAATGTGTTATCTTAATTAATGTTCTTCTAAAAACAATCTTTGGTGTATAAAATCTTGAGTTCCATTTAACTTAGGATGCTATATTTCACTCATACATAGTTATTATACTTATGTCATATGTTTGTTTATCTCATTTTCTATTAACTAACTATTTTATTATTTTCTTCACTCCTTCTCCACAAATCCATATTCTAAAATTTTCATACTTTTTAAGATCGTGCCGAAATTCTGTCGAATTCTCAAGTGAATCAAATTAGAATCTCATTCTTGTTTGGTTCTCTACCCTCTCTCGAAGATCAAAGTGCTATTCAGAGTTATAGGATCAATTTGTAATCAGAAGTTTATCGAGTCTCTCTATATGGTGTGGTTGTGCCTGGAAATCAATTGGGTAATCTTGTGGCCCGTAAATCAAGAGAGTTTGCCCCGGACTGGTGAGACAGGAGGGTACCTCAAGGCCTTTAGAAATTGAGGATTGTAATCTCGACTTTGGTATAATAAAAATCTGTATGAGGTGTTCTTCCTTGGTACAGGACTGGATGTAGGGTAACTCCGAACCAGTATAAAATCCGGTGTGTTCTTTCCTTTTACTGCTTTTTATTTACTTTCTGCATCTGTGTTTGATTCTATGATTGTTCTGTGATTAAGTTCTGCATTAGTTTATATCATAATTTTTAATTTAGTCCATATAAGTCTTAGAATCCATTAAACACTATTCACCCCCCCCCCCTCTAGTGTTAAATTAGCCTTAAGATCCTTAATCCGCACTCCCTTTCAGTATATTATGTATCTAAGGTTAGAAAGAACATTATTTCTAGTAGTCTATTAAATAAATATGGGTTTGAACAAGTCTTTGAGTCAGATAAATATGAATTAACAAAAGGCACAATATTTGTTGGAAAATGGTACATGTGTGATGAAATGTTCAAATTGAATATTAATAAAATGGTTGTTTATGCTTATATTGTTGACTCCTTTTCTTTATGACATAGTAGATTAGAACATGTTAACATTAGAAGTATGGATACTATGATGTCATTAAACATGATTCCTAAATGCGATAATAAATTTAATGGTAAGTGTAGGATATGCTCATTAACTAAAATAACTAGAAAATCGTTGCCATTGAAATTTGTTAGTACCACTAATATGTTACAATTGATTCATAGTAATGTTTGTGATATGCATAATACTCCTACTAGAAGAGGAAAGAAATATTTTGTCACATTATAGATGACTATTCAAAATAATGTTACGTTTATTTAATGCATATTAAGGATGAAATATTGAATTTATTTATGACCTATAAGACTGAAGTAGAAAGCCAATGTATTATTAAAATTAAGACCCTTAGATCTGATAGGGAATGTGAATATCATTTCCTTGTATTTTGTGAATCCATAGGAATTATCATGAGACATCCATAGCTTATATTCCACAGCAAAACGAAGTAGCAAACGTAAAAATAGGGCCATTATTGAAATAGTTAATGCTATGCTATATAATTCTGGTCTTAATACTAGTTTTTGGGACGAGGTATTACTTACTGCCTGTTTCATCTGAAATAAAATACGTTGTAAGAAAACCAAAGTCACACCTTATGAACTTTAGAAGAAACGCACACCAAATCTTGATTATTATCGAGTTTGGGGCTGTAGAGCCATTATTCGATTACTTGAACCAAAAATTAGGAAATTAGGAAAAAATGACATTGAGTTATTTTCTTAAGATATGTTCAACACAGCAAGGGTTATAAGTTTCTAATAAAGCCTAATAATTTGATTGAGGTAAACACAATAATAGAATCTAGAGATGCGGTGTTCTATGAAAATAAATTCACGTCTATTCCATCCAATCCATATATTAGTGAAACGTTGGAGGTTAATACACCTATATATGAAATGGTGGATGTCACTGAACTTATTCGTGAATTTGAGAACACTTAAGAAAATAATGATGAAACTGGTGAAACTCTTATGAGAAGTAAAATAATGAGGACTGGAAAATCATTCGGACCAGATTTTATCATTTATTTGGTTGAAGAATCAAGAGATGTATTAGACATCAAGTCATACTTTCTACAACCATAGACTATGATCCATTAACAAATACCGAGGCCATAAGTCATAGGATTCAGCCTTTTGGCAAGAATCCATAAGTGATGAATTGGATTCTATTATGGGAAATCGAACATGGAAACTAGCAGACTTACCTCTTGGTTCTAAACTAATAGAGTGCAAGTGAATATTTAAGAAAAAATTAAGAGCAGTTGGTATAATAGAAAAATTAAGGCTAGATTAGTTGCTAATGGATTTACTCAAAAGGAAGGAATTGATTATTTTTATACATATGCATATGTAGCAAGAATTTCAATAATTAGGGCCTTAATTGCGTTGGCATCTATTTATAAATTTGAAATTCATCAAATGGACGTGAAGATTGCATTCTTAAATGGAGAACTTGATGAAGATATATATATATATATATATATCTGTATGTGTGTGTGTGTATCTCAACCAGAAGATTTTGTGATGCTTGGACAAGAACGTAAAGTATGTAAACCTATTAAATCATTTTACAGTTTTAAAAAAGCACCAAAACAGTGGCATGAGGAATTTGATAAAACCATAGTATCAAATGGTTTTAGGGTTTGTGAATTAGACAAATGTGTTTATAGATAATTTCGTGCTGGTAAAGGTATAATTGTAAGCCTTTATGTTGATGATATGTTGATATTTGAGACTGATACCTCGAGTATAGTAGATGCGAAAGGATTTTTATCTTCATGTTTTGACATGAAAGATATGAGGGAAGCTGAAGTGATTGTAGGAATAAGAATCATAAAAACAGCAGAAGCGTTAGTCATTACCAAGTCTCATTACATAGAGAAGACTCTAAAAAGGTTTAATCAATTTGATTACAAACCTGCCACATTTGACCCAAGTATGCAACTATATTCGAATACCGGTAGATCAAAAGATCAACTAGAATATGCTAAAGTTATTGGTAGTCTAGTGTATGCCATGACATGCACAAGACCTGATATTGCTTACGCTGTTTGCAAAATGAGTAGATATACCAGTAACCCTAGTCATATACACTAGCTAGCTGTATAAATAATTTTAAAATATTTGAAAGGAACCATTGACTATGGTATATTGTACTGTAACGACCCCACCACGATACACAGATTAGCAAAGAACTTACAAGTAATCTCGTCTGCTAATCCGGAGAATACATCTTGTTAAGGGCGATCGATTGTGAATATATCTTTATACTAACACCGACACGTCATTTATACCTTTTCACTTAATATCTGAACTGAATTTGACGTGTAAAGTATTAATACATAGTAATAGACACACCGATTTCGCAAAATCAGAACAATATATCATATAAATAACAGTCACAGATCACAGTGGAATAAATCTCAACTTACACATATACAAATTGTGAGTCTATAAAATAAAATACTAAACTCACCTAATATGCAAGTTTTACAATTCTCTAATCTCAATCATACATTTTATAAACATATTCACAAATTTCCTAAATGAGATATACTAAAAAGTCAAAAGTGTTTATCTCCTTGCCAGCCCAAACATCCAAAGGTCAACTTGTCATGTAACCTGAAAAGTCTCGGCCTAACCCGAGCAAAATAACACCCGGGTCAGACAATCTCTAAATATCCAATAGGGTGAGAACAGAATATAACATAGGAATAAACAACATATAAGTAAATACAGATGTCCAAGATATAACGAGTTACGGGAATTAATTTAACTTAGAGTTCATCACAAGCACATGGTTATACATTTAAATCATGAACACATATTAGTCACTAAACACTAAATTCACAAACAAAACACAATATCTCTAAGCATGCAAATATCAATGATTAACTCAGAACAGGGTTATAAGTTTAAGTCACAAACACAAAGTAGTCACTAAACACAAAATAATTGAATTAACTTAACATCCATCACAAGACACAAGAACATATATTTATTTCACAAACACACGACACAAGAATATACATTTATTTCATGAACACAAGACACAAGAATATATATTTATTTCACTAACACAAGACACAAGAATATATATTTATTTCACAAACACAGAATAGTCACAGAATGTAACTCCCCACGTTAAATTACAATTATATATGCAAATAATTTAATTAAGTTATATATGCAAATAATTTAATTAAGTTATATACGTTTGAAATTCTAAAACAAAGAAATGTTTTGTAAATGGGGCAGCTAAGTAATATTATTTGGAATACATATATATTTGTGTAATAAATAAATTAGAGAGAGAAATTATTTAAAATTAATTAATAAGGAAGATTAATTGACGGTGTTTGTTTAAAAGGGAAATTAATATTCAATTAATTAGTAGAGGTGATTAATTGACAGGAACTGGCAAGAAAGGGAACATATATTGTAGCAACTAATTGATATGATTAGAAACATATATGTTAGTGCTAGAGAATAAAATAAAGGAAGAGTAATTTATGCAAGTAATCAATTTTCAACTAATCAACATGGAGACTTATGGTAACATATATAATTAAGATTGTGATTCAAAATTCAATTGTAAAATATATGCATGCAATAATTATGGGAATAAAATAAATTAATATGCATATATATAACGAATTAATATGGTGTTGATTGGCATATTAATTTGGTAAGAAATCACAGTGCAGGCATGGATTAATTGGATAGTAAATTAATTCTAGGTATATATGAAATCTATTAATTGGGTGATTAATAGGGGAATCTTATTTAAAAGAAATGTCACATTTATAAATATATGTTTCAATAGATTGCAAGAGAGAAGGGGAAAGTGATTAATGAAAAGATTGTTGAAGAATCAATTTGAATAAAACAAACGTAGAAGAAAACATATTAATTTAATGTCCATAGACTGAGTGTACGCTTTAGATTTTAGGGTTTTATATCTAATGGTTAGCACTGATTTGGACCACTATAAATATAGGTGCAGAGCCTAATTTTTATTCTCATTATTTTTCTCATGCCTACAGAAGCTCTGCCATTTTTCTATCTCTCCTACACTTTCTTAATAACAAAATTTTAGATCTAATACACATGAATTTAGATCTAAATAGAAAAGGAATATAATTAATTAGGGAATTAGGAATTGGTTCAAATCAGAAGGCTATGTCAAAGGCAAAACCCTAGATCTGAGTTTTATTTGCTATTTCTAATCCAAATCTCTTCCTTTTCTCTTTCAAATATTATAGATCTGTAAATATATCGTTTGTAATTCCAAATAGGGATTACAAGGAAGTTGAATATAGATGTTAGGGACAGATCTGAAATAAAAATAGGAAAATTTGGAAAGCTAGCAATGTGAGTGCATTTATTTATTTATCTTTTAAGTTTAAGATATATTATCATTAAATTCCCGTTTAGATAATTTTATTCAATAATTAATCATATTAATTAAGTTATGCTGAACTCACTACGCCATAGATAGCCTATTGCAACGAAAATACAAGATGTTGCTAGCTACAATGTAACGATAGCTATGCTGATTTTTATCTATTACAACATTAGCTTCAGGATGTTAGCATAGATATCAACACTATGTTGCAGTAGCTATCGACTTATAAAAATATTATAAAAAATGAGTGCGGGGTGAAAAAAAAGCGGGCTGAAATAATTTTTAACGCGGGAAGCAAAAACAAAGCGGCAAAAGTTAACAAAATATTGAAGGGTTTCACTCAAACACTTAACAAAATACGTACTCCGCCGCTCAACCTCTCAAACACTCAAACACTCTGCGATTTCAATTAGGGCTAAAAGTTCTAAGTTTACAAGCTTAATTGGGGTTCGATTAGGGCAAGTTCGAGTTCAAGTTCAATTAGGGCTTCGGTGTTTCAATTAGGTCTTCAATTGGGGTTCGTTTGGGTTTCGAATTTCAATTGGGGCTTCGATTTAATCTGTTGCTTAAGGTATCACTCTATGTATATTTCAAGTTTTTTTTGACTTGATTGTTGTGTTGCCTAATTTACCGATTTACTTGTGAGTTCAGGTGTAATCATATTCCTGATTTTATTATTGTGTTTGTCTTTGTATGTTATTTGTGTGTAAATTAGTGATGAAGGACGAGGAAAAAATATGGGCAGAACTACCTAAGTTCAGTGAAGGATATATCAGTGGAGTGAAACGTTTTATTCAAAATACTTTTCCTAGATTCGCGGTAGGTGATGAAATTACATGCCCTTGCAAAAAGTGTCATAATCGCAAGTGGCATCGTCAAGAGGTAGTCTACGACCATCTGATTTGGAATGGTCCATCTGAATTGTACGTGAAATGGATTTGTGAGGTTTCCTGTCTAGATACTGAAAGGAGCGATAACGATATGGATCGTAAAGCGGGAATAAATTTTGGAGATAATCTCGATGAGATGTTGCATCGTACTTGTGGAAATATGCAGAACAATGAAGGTGGATCTTCTGATGGAGCAAATGGAGTAGATGTCGATGCTAGGAAATTTCATCATCGTGTTGAAGAGGGAAACAGCCATTATATCCCGGGTGTACTAAATTTTCGCGATTAAGTTTCATCGTCAGGCTTTATTCTTTAAAATGCCTACATGGAATCACCGAGTCTGCATTTACCGATTTATTAGAGTTGCTAAAAGAAGCTTTTCCACAAGCCCATATCCCTTTATCTTTCAATGCTACCAAAAATATCATTAAAGATTTAGGCCTCGATTACCAAAGAATACATGCATGTCCAAATGACTGCATGCTATATTGGGCAGAAAATGAAAAGGAAAATAACTACAAAACTTGTGGTTTTTCAAGGTGGGCTATACCGGAAAAGAAAGAAGGTGTTGACAATGATCCGGAGCAGCGGATTCACAAAGTACCAGCAAAAGTGATACGTTAATTTCCACTAAAACCAAGGCTGCAAAGGATGTTCATGTCCAAGGAGTATGCAGAACTTATGATATGGCATGCGGTGGGATGAAAAAATGATGGCAGACTTCGACATCCAGCTGATGGCGAGGTTTGGAAGACGATGGATGCCAAATATCCTCATTTTTCATCTGAAAACAGAAATATTAGGTTAGGAGTAGCAGCTGATGGATTCAATCCTTTTCATACAATGACTACAGCTCACAGCACGTGGCCAATCATATTGGTAAATTATAACCTTCCACCTTGGTTATGCATGAAGCCAGAAAATATGATACTTTCAACCCTTATCCCTGGTCCACAGTCTCCTAAAAATAGCATTGTTGTCTATATGCAGCCTCTTATCGCAGAATTGAAAGAATTATGGGGTCTTGGCATACAAACTTATGATGCCTTAACTAGTGCTAATTTCACGTTATGTGCAAGCATTTTATGGACGATCAGCGACTTTCCGGGCTATGCAATGTTATCCGGCAGGATCACAAAGGGTTATTTAGCTTGTCCCGTATGCCATTTCGAGACTTCTTCAACTTACTTGAAACATAGTAAAAAAATGTGCTACATGAATCATAGGAAATTTTTAGATCCGGAACACAAGTGGAGGTTTGATAAGAAAAGGTTCAATGGTGAAATTGAAATGGGAACATCTCTGGGAATTTTATCCGGGACAGACATTGAAGAATTGTTGGCTGGTTATGAAAATATTTTTGGGCAGAAAGAGGTCAACAAGCATAAAAATGAATCCCCTTTTAAAAAGAAGTCAATATTTTTTAATTTACCATATTGGAGTCACAATGTATGTCGACATAACCTTGATGTTATGCACATAGAGAAAAACATTTGATATAACATACTTGGTACTTTACTAAATATTGATGGGAAGTCGAAAGACCATTTAAGTGCTCGGTATGATTTACAAGAGATAGGCATCAGGGAGGTCCTTCATCCGGTTCTATCAGCTAATGGGAATTACCTTAAGATCAGGGCTGCCATATTTGCAATGACGAACAAGGAGAAAGAAATATTTTGCTCGGTGTTGGAGAATGCTAAACCGCCTTATGGTTGAGCAGCTAATATCAACCGGTATGTAAACAAGAAAGAGAGGAAAATTGCAGGGTATAAGAGCCACGATGCTCATTTTCTTCTCCACTACTTGCTGCAATTTGCTGTGAAGAAATCTGTAAAACCTGAAGTTGTATTACCTATGATAAGATTAGGTGCATTTCTAAGAAGTCTTTGGAGTAAAATTATCAATTTGGCTGATCTCATGAGGCTACAAAAGGAAACTGTGGAAATTCTTTGTCAATTTGAGATGATATTCCCAAATGCTTTCTTCGATATAATGGTGCACTTGCTAGTTCATTTATGCAAGGAAATTGAATATGGTGGACCTGCACATCTTCGTTGTATGTTTCCTATTGAGCGTTATCTTTGTAAATTGAAATCATATGTTCGCAACAAAATTAAACCTGAGGCGTCCATTGCTGAAGGTTATCTTGCAGAAGAATGTTTGATATTCTATTCAAGGTTCTTAGGTGGCGATGGAGCGGGAAAAATGAAATTTGAAACCTGTCCACAGAATCTGGAATATCCTTTTGGCACAAGAAGAAACAAAGATGGAAAAGGTATTCATCTTAAAGATTCTCAATGGACGGCATGTCACCGTTACATTCTATTCAATTGTGGTAACAAGGAAATAGAGAGTTTACTTGAGTAAGTTGTTAAGTTTTATTTTTATTTTAGTAATTATTGAAGAATTAGAAAATTTGTTTCTATCTTTTATTAACCAGGTCTTTATTCTAGGGAACATCGAGCTTTAATTGATGGTCATGCATTATCAAAAAAATATAAAAGAGAGAGAGAACACAGTGAAGAATTTTGGAAGTGGTTAAAGGAAGAGGTTGGGAAAAAGGAGGACATTTCAAAAGAAGTACAACTGCTTGCAATGGGCCCTCTTCCAACAGCTAAGAGGTTTAGTGGATATGTTATCAATGGATACAGATTTTATACAAGATTCAGAGATGCCAAATGTACAACACAAAACAGTGGTGTATTTTTGATAGCCTTGACTACTAGCTTTGCAAGTTCGAAAGATCAAAATCCATTGGTTGGTGAAGTTAATTACTATGGATCAATTGAGAAAATATTAGAACTAGATTATTAGAGGAGAATTTAGTGTGGTTTTATTTAAGTGTTGTTGGTACCAAGAAGAGAAAGATTTATATGGGCTGACTCGTGTTAATTTTAATCGATTGTGCCAGAAATATAATCCTTATGTTATGGCTTCATAAGTACAACAGGTGTTTTATATAAAGATCCAATTGATAAGATGTGCCACAATGTTATTAAGAAATTGCCGAGAGACTGGTGTGAAATCGAAAGCGAAGATGCAAATGAAGATTTGAATGATATCCAGCCTGCTTATGGAATGGGAAATCAAGATTTTGATGTTCGTTGGTGTAGAGATGATGTCCCAATAAGAAGAATCTGCCTTCCACCTAGCAGAGTGAAAGAAAATGCTTCTTAATTTATGTGTATCACTATCATATTTAATTAAGTAACTAATGTACCAAATTTAAGTAAGAAAATGTTGTTTTTGCCTTGATTAAATGTTGTAACTGATGTATCATATTTGTGGCTTTTTTGGTCTCTTTTTTAGTGTTTCTACCTTTATTACATTTTAGTGAAGTGACTGTTTTATTTTATAATGCAGTTGGTTTATTTCAATTTGTAATTATGTCATTCTAATGTTAATTCCTTCATTTTGTGTAGGATGGAGGCAAATCTTAAATTCCATCATAAGGGAAAATTTGAGAAGAATGGATATGTTGGTGGAGAAGAGACTTCTGTCATGGGCGTTGATCTGGATATGTTTTCTTACACAGTACTGATGGAGTATGTCAGGGATGAGCTAAAGTACACTGAAATTGGAGGAGTATATTCATGGAAAGGTCCAATGAGTGGGTGGAAATTAGTGACCAGTGATGCAAATCTGTGGGAATTGATGCAAATAAAAAATAATGGTGATTACATTGATTTCTATGTCGACACCTTGGTCGATGATAAAATTGAGCCAATGAAACAAATGCAGCCACATGTCATCTTACGCCCAAGGAAGAATCTGCTGTCTCCAGGTATAAAAATATCTTTGCATTTGTACTATTTTGATGAATTTGGTCATAAGAAAACTAACGATGAAACAACCTATTTATGATTACTTTAAAATGAATTTAAACCAAGATCCAATTTTGAGCATCCGATTCGAAAATTCATAAATAAATCATAAAGAAGCTCGTCCAAAGTAAGTGATAAAAACTGTAAATAGTTAGCTTTTTGACTGGAAGAAGATAAAAATATATTCTCATTTGTACTATTTTGATGAATTTGGTTCTCGCATGGCTGAATTTGTTTTTCATTTTGCTGTTTTTAGTGTACATAATTTTTTTTTTGCATTTTTGTTTGAATATTAGGACTTGTTTGATTTTTAGTGCACTTAGTAGAATAATAAAGGAACTGGAATATTAGTGTACATGATCAAGTCTTAATTTCTTTAATTAAGTTTAAATAATTATGTTTATGACATGATAAACTTGACTTTTATGTCGTTGTATGTTTGCAGCTGCGAAATCACAGAAACGACAATTTGTCACCACTCACCATCTACAACAGGCAGCAAAAAACAAGAAGCAGACTGAAGTCTTTACTCCGATTCGAAAGTCGGCACGGCTAAATAATCCACTTACCGACAAGACGTAGACTGATCAAGTCTTCAGTCCTAGAAAGTCGGCACGGCTAAACAATCGACTTACCAACGAGACGCAGACTGATCAAGTCTTTAGTCCTAGAAAGTCGGCATGGCTAAACAATCCACTTACCAATGAGACGCAGACTGATCAAGTCTTTAGTCCTAGAAAGTTGGCACGGCGAAACAATCCACAAGTGAGCGAAGCTGCTGTGAGTCCACGCATGGACAGGAAAAAGGTGATCAACAAGAAGTCAACTGGAGTCGGTAGGTCTACGAAGTTACCAGAGAAAAATCCAACTAAAGTCAGTAGTTCTACGAAGACACCAGAGAAGAAAAATCCAACTGAAGTCAGCGATGCAACTTTGAATATCAACTTAGCAAGTGTTGGGAGTAAATTGGATTTCTATAATCCTCCAGATGAAGAGGAAAATATGGATGAAAATGAGATTCTAGTAAGAAGACTACAATCTGATCTTCTAATATGATGTCCTACATATTATTCTTATATTTACAATAATGTCTTGTTAAATTACTTTCAGGA
Organism: Allium fistulosum; assembly: GCA_030737815.1. Classification (NCBI taxonomy): domain Eukaryota; kingdom Viridiplantae; phylum Streptophyta; class Magnoliopsida; order Asparagales; family Amaryllidaceae; genus Allium; species Allium fistulosum. The sequence goes on from CM060906.1 coordinate 60,096,165, forward strand.
TGATGATCTACCACCTCCGCCACCTCCACCGCTTACAGAATATGAAAGGGAGAGAGCTAAACATGTGTCGCAGAAGAATAGTGGTTTGGAAGCTCTTGGGATGCCTACATTAGTTACTGGACTGATAAATGAATTTGAAAAAAATAAAGGAAAATCAAAGATGCCAGCTGAAAGCAAAGATTATGCTCCAGAACAAGAGGAACCTAGTGAAGATGATACTTCAAAAAATCCAGTAAAGGTGCGTTATAGCTAAAGATTTAATTTTATGTTGGTAATTATAGACTAGCTTCCTTATTTTTTTATTTTATTGTTTTTGTGTGCGTATTTTAGAGAACGAAAAAGGTTACGATTACAAAGTCTCAGTCTGGACCAACAACTCGTTCACGGGCCATTGTTGAATCTGCAACTGATAAGAATGCAACTCCGAAGGCAGGGGAAAATCCAGTTCCTACACAAATTGTTGATCCACCATGTAGCGTTGAGTTACCACACAATGAAGGAATAGGAACAATGGCTGCTTATTTGGCTATGCGAGAATGCCAGAAGAATAACAGTAGTGGAAGTGGAAGTGCAAGGAAGAAGGCTGTTGTCGGAAATGTCTCGACAAATACTGAAAACGAAGAAGATGAAGTAGAAGAAGCTGAAGGTATTATTTAATTGAGTTCTGATTTTAATACTGTAAGTTCTCATTTATGTTATGTCTAGCCTTCTCATTACTATTGTATCTACTTTGTAACAGTAGTGGGAGCTCCTAGAAGGTTCAGGGGAAAAACAAAGATGGATAAAGTTCATTCAAGGTCATATGACAAAAGAGTTCTAATCCAAATAAATCATCGGGGCCAACCTGTTTCAGACGATGACCAAGTAATGTCTGAACTGAGTGCATTTTTAGGAACACTGAAGAGGAGTGTTCCACTTACTTACTAGTCTTGGTTTGATGTTCCTTCAAGTTTGAAAGGCACGCTGTGGAACTATGTCAAGGTAATTTGCAAACTTAGCTGAATTTTACTTAAATATATGAAACTTGTCACAAAAGTAGCATGACTGTTCTTTTTAATGTTTGATTTGTATTTAAGCAACGGTATATTATTCCGGATAAATGTGAATATTGGATTTTGAAGTCAATTCGTGACTCTTGGAGGGGGTACAAGAGTCATATTAAAAAGGCACATTATATGGCTTATGAAACTGATGAAGAGAGGCTTGAAAATAGGCCGGACGAAATTCCACTTGCAGATTTCAGAGTACTCTTGATGTATTGGGGAGATGAAAAAATTCAGGTATAATTTTAAGTTTTATCACAGAATTTTTTTCCGTTTTTATTCATTCAAATCAGGCAGATAAACATCTTTATTTCATGTTTTTGTAGTCCAAGGCCCTTACAAATTGTGCAAGTCGGAAATCGTATACAGACACACACACTGCTGGTCCAAAACTTTTTTCCCAAATTTGGCATAAGATGGTATGTATTTTGCTTATTTTTATGGTTGGCTGGAGGTATGCATTTTATTTTAACTGAAATTCCTCTCCTTATTTAGCAAAGCGATATATGTTCCAAAATTAAAATTAAAATAGCTACATATATGTTACAAAATAAAATATCACCTCACTCAAACAAATAAGCAAAATAAATATTAGTGATATATGTTCTGTTTATGATATAGAAGTTTGTAACTAAAAGAATAACAAGCAGGCTATATAATCTGATCTGTCACATTAATCATCTAGCAAATGTTTTTATTTCAAATTTAATGTATTAATTTTTATTGTATCTGCTTATTATTTTTGCATTTTCACATTAATTTACGACTCAATAGCTATTAATAACATTTGCTAAAAAAGTACATAAAATCTATAAAAATATAAATGAGCCTTTCTTTGCCCCCTTTGGCATAGAAAACTCAATTCATCTTTTCCAAACCAGTGTCCGTCATGCTCATGCATTTGTACGCATTTGGTCAATATACGTCTGCAAGTTAGATGCATATTAAACATTGAATATGAGTCCAATCCATCTCTGTGGAAATTAAGTAATTTGTAAACTATTGGATACACTCTTAACTCTTAAGCATATGGATGTCAAGTTGATGCCTGTCTTTTGTCTGTTGTATGTTGATGGCTTTACTGCCTTGCTAAGCTTAAATCGTTTTAGTATTATATATATGTTCATGGCTCATGGGTTAATCACGGTGTAATTTTAGTTTTGCATCAGAATCTAAGATGAATCATGGGATATTTGTTATCTCTGTGCTTACAGTTAATAATCTGATAGCACAGACATATGCGATATTTAGTATGCAAATTTTCCTTAGCTCAGCCTTGAATTTTGCAAAACTGATACATCACTTGATACTATGCTTGAAAAAGCTCTGATACTGTTGCTACATATGTTGTGATTTTATACTTGTTGTTTCTTTATTTTTGCACTTGTAAGCTGCTTGAGAACTTACTGTTGCTCCATTTTTGCATCTGTGAGTTGCTCGAGACTTTTAGCTTGTGTGCACTTGTGGTTTCTTTTCTTCATTTGAACCGAGATTAGTTTTTATGTAAAGGCGATCATATTTACCTGAGTTTTGCTTTGACTTTGAGTATAATTTCTGAATTGATTAGTGATATATGTTCTGGAAAAATTGGTTTGATATCCTTTTGCTGTCTAACTTTTTTCATCTAATTTGTATCAGTCCAACGAATCAGATGGAGAACTTTTTGTTAAAACTCGCAAGCGGAAAGAAGGAAAGGTGTATAAGACTGATACTTCAGTAATGAAGTACAGAATTGTAAGAATTTTATTTTCTCTTCAATCAGATGTCAAAAAAATGCTTCATTTTGCGCATCGACATTTTTGTAGAATTAGATCCTGTTTTGTTGAAACCTATAGCAGGATATTTTCTGAATCCATTTTAAAACTATTAATAGATATTGCAAAACAATTCTTGTTTAAGAAACTTGTTTCAGAATTGTTAATTTTATTTAATGTCACATTATGAAACTACTTTATTTTGCAGGATAAGATTGAAAAAGCAATAGGTGAAGGAGGAAGTGATGGAGTTGTTCAAGAAATGATTTCTGATGGAAAGTCGCACGGTCCATCTTGGCTTATAGAACGGCACACAAAGTCTGTAGAAGTTTCAAAATATGCCCCAGCAACAAGCACATACATACAGGAGCTGGCAGCGAAGATAAGGGAAAATATAGCTGACGAAGTCGAAGCAAAGGTGAACAAGAAGGTCCAAAATGAATTTGATGCAAAGGTGAACCAAAAAGTTCGGGAGAACTTGACATGGGTGCTTAAGAAATTAGGCGAAGCAAACCATGACATGCAAATTGATGATGGGGATCTTTGTGCGACCGTCTACAGTGATGGCACTGGAGGCACTAGAGGCACTGATGGCACTGGAGGCTCGCAAATATGAATGTACTGTTAATAAGTAGAATTTAGTATGTACTGGATGTAACCATGAATACACTGGCTATGTTTTTAAGTATGTTTGTTATTTTGTACTTGACTAAGTAAAACTTGAGTTGCTGGTTATTCTGAAATGAAAAGTTCTTTGTTGCAATGTAATGTTGCCATTAGATATGATATAATGTTGCAGTATAATGTTGCCATAGATATGATATAATGTTGCAGTACATTTCCAATTTAAATTGCAAAAGGTGTTGCCATAGATATGATATAATGTTGCAGTATGTGATGTTAAATGTGGTAATAAACTGGAAAAGTGTTGTCATTGGATGGTAAAAGTGTTACCATAGATTAATGAATATGGGCCCCACAACAGGGTTCCGTAAAGGTGGGCCACAGAATTAGTGGGCCCCACAATGTGGGCATATATGTTGGGGCCCAGATTGTGGGGCCCACTTTTTAGTAAATTTGGTACATGTGGCAACAACAGAACCGATGTTGCCCTAGGGCCGCAAAGATGTTGCCTTTGACTCTAGGGCAACGTGGCAAAATGCATCACCGAGAAAGTGTTGCCTTTGCCCTTTTTTAGCCTACAGCAACATTTTTTAGCACTTTCTGCATCACTTCTTGGGTGTTGCAGTATGCAATCTATGGCGTAGTGACTATAAAGAATTTACAGTTTATTTATAGTATTAGTATTTATTTACATTTGTTTCTACGTTTTGGATTTCTATGCAAGCATCATTCTTCTTCTATTTTCTCCTCTTTCTTTGCGTATGGACTAGAATAGATTAAACGTGAATATGGATTAAATAATTAAGAATACTGAAATGAAGGAAATAAGATGTAAAGCAATAAAAGTTTGAGGAATGGAATTACTATAATAAATTACGTTAAAATGAGAAAAGTTAATTAATCTAATAACTGGATTTGGGAGTAACTAAAAGGTTAATTGGTTGGTTTAGAAAATAGGATACATTTCTATAATTTAATATTTAAAAGACAACAATGAACGTAATTGCTAGAATAAAAGAAAGAAAAAGAGAATTAGTGTAAAATAGAGAAACCACTGTATTTTACACTATTCCAAAATAGTAAAAGAAATATCTAGAAGTTACGGATTATTGTTTATAGTATTATTTAATATTAAAATATGGAAATGGATTTTTAAATATAGTTTTTCATAACCAACCAAATAAAATAGAATTACTTCCTAGAATAGAAGATAATAAAGCAAAGTATGACATGAATCAAGTAAATTATTAGATAAGAACTTGAAGCTGTAAACGATAATGAACCTAGGTCTGCATTCACTGCGCAGACTATTTAAGAAGATAGTTATTATGATAAGTGAATTATGTAATATAAGAGAATAAAAGAATATTCTATATCATAATAAAAGAAGGCAGATTACAATAGAAAAGATATGCTGGAATTATGTACGGACTATAAAAGAAGAAAAAATGACAATTACAGTTAGATTATAACATAGGTTATAATTAAATAATAAGAATGAAAAAGCTTATTTTAAGACTTTGAATAAATTAATGAGCAATAATGATGGTAGAAGCTTATTTAAATAATTTATATTAAGTCAATAAGCATATAAAGCAGGAATGATAAAAGTGGCTTATTTTAATGAATTTAAGATTTATATTAAGTTAAATAAGCAAGATAAAGAATGTGGCTCATACCAACAGCATTCCCTATTAAATAAATGGAAATCTCATAATAGATAGAGGTAAGACGAGGGCAAGAATATGCTAATTAGGGTAAATAAGTAGCCAACAGAATAAGAAAGTAAACTAAACGCAAATTAAAAGATTAGACTTAGGGTCTAATAAAAGAGTTGAGATGCGTTTGGAGCAGCCCAAAGGATGAAGCGTCTAACGAAGCAGTTCATCACGGATTTCAGAAATGGAGAAGCACGTCCAACTTAGTATTTTTGGGCTTCAAGGAAGTACGAGACTTCAATGGGACGTGAGAATACTCTAGGATGGCCCTCTGGGTAGGCCTAACGAAGCTGCACCCCCGGAGGCAGGTCTAGAGGTGTTCCATTAAGAGAGTATGCCTTGACTGCATTTGCATTGTAAGCATAACGAAGCAGACCTTTGTAGGCAGTCAGAAGGGCTTGGTGTTCAGAGTATGGTATTCATATGTCTAGTTGACGCAGCGGATTAAACAAAAACAAGGTAGATCGATGAAAGTAGCAATCGGTGGATTGATGAATACTGAAATGCCCAAATTCGTTGATCCGAAGATACCGAATTCTAGCTATCTCTGACACGTTGATCGCGTACGATACCGTGAAGAGAGATCTACAATTCTTCGAGCGTTGATCAAGCGCACTTGATTCCGCGAATTGGCTTCAACGATCGAAGATTCGAGCGCACTCGAATGTCGAAGGTGGAGATAGGAGATTACACTCGACTACCAATTTGGATGAAAGCACAAAGCTAACAAAACGAAATTTTATTCAAATCAACTAAACTATTACAAATGGCACCACCGGCCTATTTATAGAAGTTACAACACACGCCCAGAAAATGTACAACTCATAAGTCGTACACGACTTAAGACACCACATGACTCAACTTAGGTCGTACGCGACTTAACAGACCCTACGACTTAAGAATGAATTACAAACACATTACAACATAATTCCAACAACATACGACTTATAAAAGGACGTCTTAAAAACATACGACTTAACAATCTTCACGAGTTAACAGGTGCCGCGACTCACGACTCAACAACATCACGACTCAATCAACAAACAACTTAACATTGCCAGTGCCGCGACTCACGACTCAACAGCATCACGACTCAACAACAAACGACTTATACAACTCACACGACCTAAAAATGAACGACTTAACAATTCTTGCGAGTTAAACCAGCTGCGACATAACATCCTCCGCGACTTAAAGGAATCAACGGCATAGAGTAAAGCGGCATAAGGAATCCACGGCTTCAAGCTTCAGCGACCTAACCCAGTTCACGACTTAACTAAGTCGTAAGTCGTAGACGACTTATCTTAAGTCGTTGTTTTTCTTCTTTCGTATGACTCGCTTCACTGCCTTGCTCTGGTACCTCGTTAGGTCATGGCCGTTCTAAAGCTTCTTCCTTAGGTCGTAGACGACTTAAGCCTTGCACATTCTCAACTCGTGCTGCTACTTTGTTATCTCGTGAACGACTTAAGCTAAGTCGTAGTCTCTTTCCCTTAAGTTGTGGATGACCTAAACCTTCTTCCTTAGGTCGTGGATGACTTAGGCCTTGTGAATTCGTAGCTTGCACTACTTCGACTCTGGCCTGAGCTGCATCATCCTTCCCAGGTTGAGAAAAATTCGTCCTCGAATTTGTAAGCTCTTCCCCATCGGATTGTTTATCCCCATGATAAGGTACGAGATGCTTAACATTGAATACGTCAGACGTGTACACATCCTCCGGCAACTTCAACTTATAAGCATTTTCATTAATCCGTTTCACGACTTCTACATGACCAATTTTTCTAGCTTTCAACTTGTTATAAGCGCCTACTGGAAAACGATCCTTTGTTAACACATCATATACCAAATCTCCTTCATTAAACTCAACATTTCTTCGTTTCAAGTCCGCGGACCTTTTATACTTTTCATTTGCCTTCTCCAATCGTTCTTGGATGATTTTATGACATTCAATCAACCCATCAACAAAATCAACAGCTCGTTTAACCGTCCCCTTCGGTTGTGGTACTACCGTTAAGTCCAACGGTCCTTTTGGCAAGTTTGAATACATGACCTGGAATGGACTGAAACTTGTGCTATGATTTACCGCATGATTATGAGCGAACTCTGCTTGGCATAACTTCACATCCCAGCTTTTCAGATTGTCTTTCACTAGACATCGCAGTAAATTTCTCAACGATCTGTTAACCACCTTTGTTTGCCCATCAGTTTGCGGATGGTAAGCGCTACTAAAATTCAGCTTCGTTCTGACCATCTTCCACAAACTTAGCCAAAAATGACTCAGGAAACGAGTATCCCTATCCGACACAATAGATTCTGGCAGTCCATGAAGTCGATAGATTTCTTTGAAAAATAATTGAGCAACATGAACAGCATCCGCCGTCTTCTTACAAGCAATAAAATGTGCCATTTTCGAAAATCGGTCAACCACCACATAAATGGAATCGTTACCACGCTGTGTTCTCAGCAACCCCAACACAAAGTCCATACTCACATCAACCCAAGGCTTAGTTGGTACAGGTAACGGCATATATAGTCCAGCGTTGGTCGCAGTTCCTTTCGAAACCTGACAGATATGACATCGCTCCACAAACCTTTCCACTTCTTTCCTCGTTGATGGCCAAAAGTAAGACTGAGAAATCAGCTGTAGTGTAAGGTCTCTACCCACGTGGCCTTCTTCATGTAGCTCCTTCACAATCATCATTCTCAAACTACAATCAGGTATGCACAATCGATTTCCTTTGAACAGAAAACCATCTACCATCATAAACTCATCCGTCTCTCCCTCCTTGACTTTATCAACAAACTTTGCAAAGTAAGGATCATCGACAAATAATTCTGGCAACACATCAAACCCCGTCACTTCAACCTTCATTGTAGTCAACAAATGATTCCTTCTGCTCAACGCATCCGCAACACGATTCGTCACTCCCGATTTGTGTTTCACAACAAACGTAAACTGTTGCAGATATGCAATCCATGATGCATGTCTCGCTGAAATCTTGTCTTGCCCTTGTAAATGCTTTAACGCCTCATGATCAGTGTAAAGAACAAACTCTTTCTGAAATAGATAGTGTCTCCAGTGTTTAATAGCTTGTACAACAGCATAAAATTCCACATCATAAGTACTATATCTCATCTTCGCTCCTGATAACTTCTCACTGAAATATGCAATAGGACGCCCCCTCTGACTCAACACCCCTCCAATTCCAACCTTCGATGCGTCAGTATGTAATTCAAACAACAACTGAAAATCAGGTAATACTAGAATTGGTGCTGTCGTCAACAGTTCCTTGATTTGTTCAAAAGCATCCCCTGCTTCCGTTGTCCATGCAAACTGTTTACCCTTCATACAATCTGTAACAGGCGCCATCACACTACTAAAGTGTGGAATAAACCTTCGATAAAATGAAGCCAACTCATGCAAACTACGAACTTCCGTTATCGTTTTGGGTTGCGGCCAATCTCTGATAGCTTCAACTTTACATTGGTCCACCTGTATTCCTTCTTTCGATACAACATACCCCAGAAATAAAACACTCCTCGCCATAAAAACACACTTCTTCATAGCTTCATAGAATTGTTCTTCACGAAGAATAATTAACACTTTCTTCAAATGCTGAACATGCTCTTCGATACTAGCACTGTAAATCAGGATATCATCAAAGTAAACTACCACAAATTTCCCAATGTACGGCCTGAAAATTTGGTTCATCACCCTCATGAATGTACTTGGTGCATTCGATAGACCAAACGGCATCATCAGCCATTCATACAATCCTTCCCTCGTCTTGAATGCTGTCTTCCATTCGTCCCCTGGTCTAATGCGAATCTGATGATAACCACTTTTAAGATCAATCTTTGAAAAGACCACAGACCCACTGATTTGATCTAACAGATCATCAAGCCTCGGCATCGGAAATCTGTATCTGACTGTTATCTTGTTCAATGCTCTACTATCTGTGCACATCCTCTACGTCCCATCCTTCTTGGGTACCAACAAAGCTGGCACAACACACGGACTCAAGCTTTCCTGCACACGCCCCTGTTCAAGCAATTCTTCCACTTGCCTCCTCAATTCTTCATGTTCCTTCGGACTCATTCGATAATGTGGTCTATGTGGCAATATTGCTCCCGGAACAAGATCAATTTGATGTTGAATGTCTCTCAGTGGCGGTAACTCCTTTGGTAACTCCTCTGGAAATACATCCTCAAATTCTTTCAATACTGGTTTCACTTCTTCTGGAATTTCAACCTCTTCACTGCTCTCACGCCCAATTAACAAAAACACTTCAGGCTCCTCTTCAACTTCTTTAACAAACTCCTTCAAGGATAATAAAGTTTTCAGCTCTTCAATCTCCTCCAGTTTGTTTTCTTCTTGTTGTCGCTTCTTTGGAACTAGAGTAATCTTCGTGCCTTCAAACATGAAACTGTAAATGTTGGTACGCCCATCATGTTGCACTGCCCTATCATACTGCCATGGTGTTCCCAGCAACAAATGACAGACATCCATATCTACTACGTCGCACCAGATTTCGTCTTTGTATTTCTTTCCAATTGAAAAATTCACACAAGCCCTTCGTCCAACCTTCACCTCCCCGCCTTTTCTCAACCAAGCCAACTTGTACGGTTTCGGATGTTTCTCAGTCTTCAATGCCAACTTTCTCACAGCTTTTGAAGAAATTATATTATCACAGCTTCCAGCATCAATAACAAATTTGCAAACTTTCCCCAGAATAGTACATGTTGACTGAAAAATATTGCTCCTCAACCAACTACAATCCTCCTCTAGCTTTGGTGTCAAACAAGACCTCCTCATCATCAGATTATAACCTTTGTCTCCCGTCACTTCTTCTTCCTCCTCATCAGGTAGTGAATTGGAACATTCAGCTTCTTCATCCTCATCCTCAACCTCCACTATCATAGCTCTCTTCTTCGGCTTTGGACATTCATTACTTTTGTGGCCCATTTCTTGGCAATTATAACACTTGAAACCATTATTGACTTTTGCCTTCCCAACCTCATTCACAACTTGTTTTGCAACAGCTTTTGAAACATTAGAACTTCCACTAACACCCTTCACTGGATTGTTGGAATTTGTAAACACACCACCTCCTCGTCTTCCCTGTTTCTCCCAAGCCAACGCTTTCTGGTGTGCTTCCGCTACAGATCTGGGATCAAACATGTTAACCATATCTTGAATCTGCATTCGCAACCCCCCAACAAATCTAGCTGTCAATTGTTCCTCTGTCTCCATAATATCATTCCTTGCAATCAGTTGATAAAATTCGTCAGCATAGTCATTCACAGATTTCGTCCCCTGTCTCAAGTTTTGCAACCTCTGATACATAAGCGACTGATAGTTATAAGGTAAGAATGTAGCTCTCATCATTTTCTTCATCTTTTCCCATGATTCAACCTTTGACTTCCCCATCCATTCACGTGTAAGTTTGGTTTGCTGCCACCATGCCAAAGCTCTACCCCTCAACCTTGTAGCAACCAACTTTACTCTACGATGTTCTGGAACTTCTTTGAAGTCAAAAATCTCCTCCACATTAGACAACCAATCTAGAAATTCCTCAGCTTGCATACCTCCTTTGAATTCTGGAATTTCAGTTTTCATTCCTGATTCCCAACGTCGATCATCTTCAACATCCCGATACTGACATCGTCCCTAATCTCGATCTCGAAATTGAACACTTCCCCTGTCACCGTCAAACTCCTCATCAAAATATGATGTATATCATTGTCTATCCCGTCCACCCTCATCTCTTCCACTTCCACTTCTACCACCAACATCCCTCCGATCTATATTCCTTCTATCACAATCATCATCATTCCTACTACGGTTATCAGCACTTCTATGATCATGATTTTCTCTCCTTTCCCGGTCTGAATGTGGCGAAACTCTACTTCCTCCATGGATTGATTCGGGTGAATTTCTTCTTCTACTTTGATTCAATTCAAGCATCATTCTCTCCAATCTACCAATACCTTCATCAAATTTTTCATGCATACGTTGCTCCATTTGATCGGCCTCTTCTCTTCGATATAATGCTTCAATATTTTGATGTCGATTAGCTCTCCTTGGTGGCATGATTGATCTTCACAAATATTTCAACAAATTCAAACTTCGAGAATTTCAAATTAACGGGGCCAATACTTAGCTCGCTTGACTCGAACGACCTAACTTGGCTCGGACAAACTTGTTCAACAATTCAAATGCTCGTTTGGCGCGCAAAGCTTCCCGCCAAAATTCAAACACTTCTCAACTTTTGATCCAAGAAGAAATGGATCGAAAACTCCCACTTTGTTGCAATTTGCAATGAACACGATGAACAATAACTTCTCCGAATGATACAAATCTGATCTCCAACACGTCAAACAAAGATGAACACTTCAACTTGATCACGGCCTAGCTCAAGATCATACAAAACAACACTTCAAACTTCAAATTCTCGGCTCCAAGACTCGATTTAGCTATGATTGGCTAAAACAAGCTCTGATACCAAATTGACGCAGCGGATTAAACAAAAACAAGGTAGATCGATGAAAGTAGCAATCGATGGATGGATGAATACTGAAATACCCAAAATCGTTGATCCGAAGATACCGAATTCTAGCTATCTCTGACACGTTGATCGCGCATGATACCGTGAAGAGAGATCTACAATTCTTCGAGCGTTGATCAAGCGCACTTGATTCCGCGAATTGGCTTCAACGATCGAAGATTCGAGCGCACTCGAATGTCGAAGGTGGAGATAGGAGATTACACTCGACTACCAATTTGGATGAAAGCACAAAGCTAACAAAACGAAATTTTATTCAAATCAACTAAACTATTACAAATGGCACCACCGGCCTATTTATAGAAGTTACAACACACGCCCAGAAAATGTACAACTCATAAGTCGTACACGACTTAAGACACCACACGACTCAACTTAGGTCGTACGCGACTTAACAGACCCTACGACTTAAGAATGAATTACAAACACATTACAACATAATTCCAACAACATACGACTTATAAAAGGACGTCTTAAAAACATACGACTTAACAATCTTCACGAGTTAATAGGTGCCGTGACTCACGACTCAACAGCATCACGACTCAATCAACAAACAACTTAACATTGCCAGTGCCGCGACTCACGACTCAACAGCATCATGACTCAACAACAAACGACTTATACAACTCACACGACCTAAAAATGAACGACTTAACAATTCTTGCGAGTTAAACCAGCTGCGACATAACATCCTCCACGACTTAAAGGAATCAACGGCATAGAGTAAAGCGGCATAAGGAATCCACGGCTTCAAGCTTCAGCGACCTAACCCAGTTCACGACTTAACTAAGTCGTAGACAACTTATCTTAAGTCGTTGTTTTTCTTCTTTCGTATAACTCGCTTCACTACCTTGCTCTGGTACCTCGTTAGGTCGTGGCCGTTCTAAAGCTTCTTCCTTAGGTCGTAGACGACTTAAGCCTTGCACATTCTCAACTCGTGCTGCTACTTTGTTATCTCGTGAACGACTTAAGCTAAGTCGTAGCCTCTTTCCCTTAAGTCGTGGACGACCTAAACCTTCTTCCTTAGGTCGTGGACGACTTAGGCCTTGTGAATTCGTAGCTTGCACTGCTTCGAATCTGGCCTGAGCTGCATCACTAGTACTTGCAAGTAAGTTTAAGGATAGTCGGATGCAGATATCGGCCAGCATCAAGACCAAGAGCGATTTCAGGAAAGACTAGAGTTAAACAAACAGGCCAATGATTCTTTCACTATCGAGACATTGGATGAGGGGCACCGCCATTTGAATGTTAGATTGTTTGCAGTAGGACACGACCACTTAACTCTTTAGAAGTCTTTCGGTTAGTTGAGGGGTGGCTGCGTGAGGCCACAGCCACGATGAAAAAGAGACAGACCAACTAGAATATCTGTATTGTAGGCCTAACGAAGCAGTCCTTTACAGATATAGAAAATCCCCGACTGTATTCTATACAAGGTAGACCTTGTTGGCGCGATTCAGATAGTAGACAGAACGATTACATAGTCCTCAATGTACGCACCGGGTGGTACATTGTGGATGTCCGAGCACTGACATAGAATAGTGCGGACGCGATTTACGTTTTCATAGTAATTAGTGGAGCATCTGTATTGTAGGCCTTACGAAGAAGTCCTTTACAGATGTAGCTACAGAACGCTCGCGGATCAAGACGAAGGAGTATTTGTATTGTAGGCCTTACGAAGCAATCCTTTACAGATATAGCTACCAAGCAAGACGATGGAGCATCTGTATTGTAAGCCTTACGAAGCAGTCCTTTACAGATGTAGTTATGGAACACTCTCGAAGCAAGACGATGGAGCCCTTTTCGAGGAGGATGCGGAAGGTACCATGGGTGGTACCTAGGACCAATATGGTCATTGGGCATATAGCTGCATATATGTATATATTAGTTATTAGGTTTTAATCTACTATGGTGTAGATGGGCACAGTTCACGAACAGAGGCGAGAGTATTGTAACCTAATGAACCTGATATAAGTGTAAATGGAAATAAAACGATTTATGTAGAATTAAGCCTAGAAGTATAAAATTTATTCATTCAGCAGAATTTTTGTTCCGGCCCCCTCCTCATAACATCCTACAGGTTAGGTAGATGGCAGATACTTCTCAGCTTTATGACACTTATTTAGAAAGTGTTATTATATTGGTGAGTATTTACTTACTATTATATTTTAGTCAATTCCGCTGTGAGATATTTAATTGAGCTCTGATATATTTGTCTTTGCCGATTTGCAGGATACCAGATTCCAAACTAGGGTTTCAGTGGGCTTGGGTTTTAGCATTTTTTTGAAAAATCCGGACCCACTGGAATTCGGGTTGTTACAGAGAATCGAAATATCCAGAATCCAAGAGATCTTAATCCAAACCGTTCATAATGATTGTCCAAAACAATCGCTATGATTGTACTAAAAACCCATGGCAAATGAACAAACAACTCGATATCACTCGAACCGATCTGATACAAAGGATCGTACTTAGATTGGGAACACAAAATCATAAAATGATCTCAAGGATAGTCCATACCGATCAAGGTGATCGTAGAAACCATGACTCAATTAATCTACATTTATTTAGTATTATTATATTATTATGTTCGAAAAGAAATCCAGGAATAAACTTCTTAAGGATCTAGCAGCCACTTGCCGCACACCAAAAGAGAGTAAACTCTAAAGTGCCAAATACTATCACCTTCAGTAATCACTAGAATTTAACCAATACATCCCATACCGTATTGTGAAATCCAAGTATTTACTAAAAGCTAGTAAATATCACTTATTACAGATACCATCGGAAAACTTGAACTACATTCTCTTAAGGATCTAGCAACCACTTGTCGCACACCAGAAGAGAATACAACTCTAAAGTGTAAAATACTTCCTAATAGCAATCACACAAATTTAAACAACCCATCCCATACTACCCGGTGAAATTCTAATATTCGCTAATGGGCTAGTAAGTTCCACTCAAACATTCTATTCAATGAGTTATACCATATTCGATGAAGTCTTATTCGAAAACATTTAAACCAATCGATGACACTAAGTCAATTATTAATACTCCTTAAATTATAGAATTAAGGTTCTCAAAACATTTTTCTCTTTTGAGTTTATAATTTAAAACACTTATTATAATTTTCCATAAATCCGTTCATTATTTAACTTTATAAAAATATTTACAGATTTGCTAAAATATTCCATAACGCCGGATTGTTCCAAGATTTTACTTATATACACAAAGTTGTCTCAAATTTCCATTTGGTTGTATTATTCACAAAACTATACTTGTAAACCATATTTAATTACCCTTCTAAATCCATATTAAAATATAACTATTTTATTTAAAAATAAATTAAGTTTATACTTTTCAAAACCACATTTCCGAATTCCGTGAATCCTATATTATTTATTTAATAAATCATAATACTTATATTCCAAATCCATAATCATTTTTAGGTAAAATTAGATTAGATTTGTATTTCCAAAGCCATATTTCCAGATCCATAAATATTTTACTAAACATGCTTAATATATAAAATAACTTGCTAAAAAAATCATTTTAAATATTTATTGACTTAATTTAGAAATAATTCTAAGATTTATAAATTAAAAATAGTTCTCTATCGTAAAATTACTTGTATACGAAGCTTGTCTATTTACTTCGTTTAACTCAAATTTATGATTTGAAGATATGCAGTTTCGACCACCTAAATCTCCTAATTTTACAAAACTTAAAACATGAAAGTTGTAGACAAAAATCTCATAATTCAAACAAGCAAAAGATAATCTAATTTGGATTTACGGTTTAAAGTCATGACCGTAATAATTTTCAGATTTAAATTTATTAACTTTGTCCTTCATTGACAGGGCAGCGATAATGAAACAAATTTTTGACCACTTAAACTTAAAAACTATGCAAAACTCAAAAAAAGAAGTTGTAGCGTAAAATCTATGCTTTCCAGAACTTCAAAAATTATCAAATTCCGATAAGTAATGAAAAAGTTATGCCTAAAACAATTTCTGTTTTTTTCAGTGCTAAGATTAAACACAAGACAGAGATGATACCTTTTCTTCAAACCCACATAACTCTTACTAAACTACAGATTTACCAAAGTGGTAAACATAAAAGTTGTTCATTATATAAAATCCTTTCAACTGAAAAAATTCACACTCAATTTCGATCTACCAATCAAAAGTTATGATAATTTAATATTAGGTTTCAACTTAAAGAAATTGCACAGAGCAGAGCACACCATCGGTTTCAAAATCAATTTCGACCCTCTAAACTACAGAATTTCGACAAGTGATTAAAAGTGAACTTGTATTTAACTAAAAGAACTTTCTACCACAAAAAATCTGATTCAATTTGAAGCAATTTACACCAAGATATCACTGTTTTACTACAGTGATTTTCATAATTTATTTTCAGCAAGCAATCAGATAATCACCCAAATTCAAGCAATCAATTCACAATCAAATTGAAAGCAATTCAATCCAAAATAACCATCAAATTATATCCAAACAACAACTAATCGATTATACATATGAACTAGAGATATTAGAGTGAGTATTCAACTCACCTTTTAACTTCCTATAGCTTACTAGATCACCAAATAAGCCTTGCTAAACCCTCATCTTCACCAAAATCACCTAAAAACTCAAAAACCCAAACAAACACAGTAGCACTTCAATAAAAAAAAAATGGGATAAAATCATTGTTTTATGTTTCTAAAAGTTAAAGATAGGGTTTAGAATACTTACTTATCATTATAGAAAAAAAACCCATTGATTTGCGCTTGAATTTGTTGGTTTTTAGAATCTAGGGTTTAATATTGAGGAGGAGAATTTTTTCTATTTTATTTTTTACTGTAAATGAAGTAAATGTGAATTATAATAGAAATAGAATTTTCTCTTAAGGTAAACTTGTTATTTTGTTTGGGCTTGGGCTTGCAATTGAACCCAATAAGAAAAATAAATGTTTCTAATTTCTATATTTTGTTTTACACATTATAACTCCATATTTACACTAAACAATCTTTTACAAAATCACAAATTTAATTTCTCAATTTATCAAAACCAATTAAAAATTTAAAAATTAATTTTCAACAACAAATCTCAATATTAACACTTTACTCTAAACACAAAATTTAAATAATTTATTCAATCATATTTCAAATTTGAATTGAAATCCGTTTTAAGAATTGAAACTCATTCCTTAAATATATCAAATCAATTATTCTCAAAACTAAATTTAATTTCACAAATCATAATTTAGCATTAATTTTCCCTAATTAAATTTAATTAATTAAGTAGTTAACAATAGGGTTGTTACAGACTTCCCCCTTAAAGAAATTGCTTCCCCGCAATTCCCTTAATGAAAGAAATCCATAATATAAATTTTATACTGAAAGAATTATTTTGTTAACTGGTTTCTAATTTCATTTCCAAAACATTCAATTAATATCACTCCAAACCATAACACTAAACTCAAGCTTTTTTTTATCAAAATTTCTCAAAAATATTCTAACGCCTCAACTTTGCGGAAAATTTTCCCAGCGTCTCGTTTGCGCGGCTAGCGTTTCGAAAATTTACAATAGATATATGATTACATAATATACATCTCATCTCAAGGATGAGACATCCCGTACGGATAAACATAAAAATGCGATATGTAATCCAAGATATGTATCTTATATTTGAAATATTAGCGAGTCCGCTAATATTCCTTAAGCAAACAATTTATAATCTTTTTAACGATATCTATTTAACTTCAGATACCTGCACCTATCTCAAAAATTCATATTAGAATTTAATATCAAATTCATGTCATATAGGAGATATTAACAATTCATGGTTACACTTTAATTAGATTGATAGCATAATATCCATAACGAAAGAAATTCGTACTTAAAATTTCCAAGTTCTAATTATTACTTATGTCAAAATGTCACTTTCGATGTTCAGGAACCCCTATCAATAAAATGGCGTCCAACATGTCGATCAGAATCCTTAAACAACGCCCGGATAAGTCAACACAATAGATAATCTTAAGTTTAGATGCATTTATTTTATTAGCACTAATATCCTTGCATCAAATTCTAAATAAATGCAAACAAATAATCAATTCCTAGCAACCAATCAACCAAAATATACTTAATCACTTACAGCAGAACAATTCGATGTCTGAAATTCCGCTGCGCAACTATGATTAATTCTAGACCATTTAACTCTTAAACTTATTTACTCAGATTTCTCTAATTCTCTTTTTTAAAAGTAAATTTGTTTACTTTAAAATTAATTCATTCCGGTTTAATTCCAAAATTTTCTAAACTCTAAAAGATTTTACTCATTAATTTCCAAAAGATTTAAATTCCAATCTATCAATTTAAATTTCTTTTAAATCAATTTATGCCCCCAAATGATTATCCCGGTAGTCATTTTATATTCATATCCCTAATTAGATAATTAATATAACTAATGACCACACACCCCAGGGGACAGGACTCTAAGTCATATAGATATCGGATCCGTAATATTATATGCTATAATGTTCTGACATAGCTTTCATACCAAGCTGTAACGACCCCACCGCGATACCCAGATTAGCAAAAAACATTGCAAGTAATCTCATCTGCTAATCCGGAGAATACGGCTTGTTAAGGGAGATCCAATGTGAATATATCTTTATACTAACACTGACACATCATTTATACCTTTTCACTTAATATCTGAACTGAATTTGACGTGTACAGTATTAATACAAAGTAATAGACACACTGATTTCGCAGAATCAGAACAATATATCATATAAATAACAGTCACAGATCACAGTGGAATAAATCTCAACTTACACATATACAAATTGTCAGTCTACAAAATAAAACACTAAACTCAAATAATATGCAAGTTTTACAATTCTCTAATCTCAATTATACATTTTATAAACATATTCACAAATTTCCTAAATGAGATATACTAAAACGTCAAAAGTGTTTATCTCCTTGCCAGCCCAAACATCCAAAGGTCAACTTGTCATGTAACCTGAAAAGTCTCGGCCTAACCCGAGCAAAATAACACCAGGGTCAAACTATCTCTAAATATCCAATATGGTGAGAGCAGAATATAACACAGGAATAAACAACATATAAGTAAATACAGATGTCCAGGATATAACGAGTTACAAGAATTAATTTAACTTAGAGTTCATCACAAGGCACATGGTTATAAATTTAAGTCACGAACACATATTAGTCACTAAACACTGAATTCACGGAACAAAACACAATATCTCTAAGCACACAAATATCAATGATTAACTCAGAACAGGGTTATAAGTTTAAGTCACAAACACGAACTAGTTACTAAACACAAAATAACATAATTAACTTAACATCCATCACAAGACACAAGAACATATATTTATTTTACAAACACACGACACAAGAATATATATTTATTTCACGAATACAAGACACAAGAATATATATTTATTTCACTCACACAAGACATAAAAATCTATATTTATTTTACGAACACAGAATAGTCAAAGAATCCAAATATCCCAAATCCAAGAGATCTTAATCCAAACCGATTGTAATGATTGTCCAAAACAATTGCAATAATTGTACTCAAAACCCGTGTTAAACAAACAAACAAATCGGTATCACTCGAACCGATCTGATACCGAGGATCGTACTCAGACTGGGAACACAAAATCACAGAATGATATCAAGGATAGTCCATATCGATCATGGTGATCGTAGAAACCATTACTCAATAAATCTACATTTATTTAGTATTATTATATTATATGTTCAAAAAGAAATCCAGGAATAAACTTCTTAAGGATCTAGCAGCCACTTGCAGCACACAAAAAGTGAGTAAACTCTAAAGTGCCAAATACTATCACCTTCAGTAATCACTAGAATTTAACCAATACGTCCCATACAGTATGGTGAAATCTAAGTATTTACTAAAAGCTAGTAAATATCGCTTATTACGGATACCACTGGTAAACCTAAACTACATTCTCTTAAGGATCTAGCAACCACTTATCGCACACTAGAAGAGAATACAATCTAAAGTGTAAAATACTTCCTAATAGCAATCACACGGATTTAACCAAGGCATCCCATACTACCCGGTGAAATTCGAATATTCGCTAATGGGCTAGTGAGTTCCACTCAAACATTATATTCAATGAGTTATAACATATTCGATGAAGTCTTATTCGAAAGCATTTAAACCAATCGATGACACTAAGTCGATTATTAGTAATCCTCAAATTATAGAATTAAGGTTCTCAAAACATTTTTTTTCTTTTGAGTTTATTATTTAAAACACTTACTATAATTTTTCATAAATCTGTTCATTATTTAACTTTATAAAAATATTTACAGATTTGCTGAAATATTTAAAACCGAATTGTTCCAAGATTTTACTTATATACACAAAGTTGTCTCAAATTTCCATTTGGTTGTATTATTTACAAAACTATACTTTAAAACCATATTTAATTACTCTTCTTAATCCATATTAAAATATAACTATTTTATTTAAAAATAAATTAAGTTTATACTTTTCAAAACCACATTTCCGAATTCCATGGATCCTATGTTATTTATTTGATAAATTGTAATACTTGTATTCCAAATCCATAATCACTTTTATGTAAAAATAGATTAAATTTGTATTTACAAAGTCATTTTACCAGATCCATAAATATTTTACTAAACATGCTTAATATATAAAATAACTTGCTAAAAAATCATTTTTAATATTTATTGACTTAGTTTAGAAATAATTCTAAGATTTATAAATTTAAAATAGTTCTCTTTCATAAAATTACTTGTATACGAAGCTTGTCTATTTACTTCGTTTAATTCAGATTTATGATTTAAAGATATGCAGTTTCGACCACCTAAATCTCATAATTTTATAAAACATGAAAGTTGTAGACAAAAGCCTCATGTTTTGAACAAGAAAAAGATCATCTAATTTGGATTTACGGTTTGAAAGTTATGGCTGAAATAATTTTCAGATTTTAATTTATTAACTTTGTCCTTCATTGTCAGGGCATCGACAAAGAAACGAATTTTTGACCACTTAAACGTCAAAATTATTTAAGACTCAAAACGAGAAAGTTGTAGCATAAAATCTATGCTTTCCAGAACTTCAAAATTTATCAAATTCTGATAATTAACGAAGAAGTTATGCCTAAAACAATTTTCTGTTTTTTTCATTGCTAAGATTAAACACAGGACAAAGATGATACCTCTTCTTCAAACCCACATAACTCTTAGTAATCTACAGATTTATAAAAGCGGTAAACATAAAAGTTGTTTGTTATAAATATATATTTCAACTGAAAAAATCCACACTCAATTTTGATCTACCAGTCAAAAGTTATGATAATTTTTATATCAGGTTCCAACTTAAAGAAATTGCACAGGGCATAGCTACTCTATCGGTTTCAAACTCAATTTCGACCCTCTAAAATATAGAATTTCGACATGTGATTATAAGTGGACTTGTAGTTAACTGAAAAAACTTTCTACCACAAAATATTTGATTCAATTTGAAGCAATTTACACCAAGATATTGTTGTTTTACTGCAACGATTTTCACAATTTATTTTCAGCAAGCAATCAAATAATCACCCAAATTCAAGCAATCAATTCACAATTAAATTGAAAGCAATTCAATCAAAAAACCATCTAATTCTATCCAAACAGCAATTAATCTATTATACATAAGAATTAGAGACAGTAGAGTGAGTATTCAACTCACCTTTTAACCTCCTATAGCTTACTAGATCACCAAATAAGCCTTGCTAAACCCTCACCTCCACCAAAATCTCCTAAAAACCCAAACAAACACAGCAGCACTTCAATCAAAAAATGGGATAAAAATCATTCTTTTAAGTTTCTAAAATTAGAGATAGAGTTTAGAATATTACTTATCATTATAGAACAAAAATCCATTGATTTGCACTTGAAGTTGTTGATTTTTAGAATCCAGGGTTTAATATTGAGGAGGAGAATGTTTTCTATTTTTTTTTACTGTAAATGAAGTAAACATGAATTATAAGAGAAATATGATTTTCTCTTAAGGTAAACTTGTTATTTGTTTGGGCTTGGGCTTGTAATTGAACCCAATAAGAAAAATAAATGTTACTAGTTTCTATATTTTCTTTTACACATTATAAACTCCATATTTTACAGTAAACAATCTTTTACAATATCACAAAATTAATTTCTCCATTTATCAAAACCAATTAAAAATTTAAAAATTACTTTACAACAACAAATCTCAATATTAACACTTTACTCTAAACAAAAAATTTAAATAATTTATTCAATCATATTTCAAATTTGAATTTAAATCCTTTTTAAGAAATAAACTCATTTCTTAAAAAAATCAAACCAATTATTCTCAAAACTAAATTTAATTTCACAAATCATAATTTAGCATTAATTTTCCCTAATTAAATTTAATTAATTAAGTAGTTAACAACAGGGTTGTTACATGTACAGTGGGTATCCAAGTGTAATAGAAGGATACACGGATGCCAGTTGGAACACTGGAAGAGAAGATAACATTAAATTGACCTGTGGATGGGTATTCACTCTGGTGGGGGAGCGATATCCTGAGCCTCAAAATAACAAAAGTGTATTGTAGATTCTACCATCGCTGCTAAATTTATAGTACTGACTTCTTGTAGTAAAAAAGCAGAATGGTCAAGAAATTTGTTGTTTGAAATTCCTGTATGGCCAAAACCAATGCCTCTAATATCTATGCATTGTGATAATCAAGCAACACTTTCAGAAGCATATACCCATGTATATATAGACATATTGGCCGAAGGCATAGTGCAGTGAGGCATATGCTCACTGATGGGGTAATTACCATAAATATCATGAGTTCTACCTAAAACTTGACCGATCCATTTACAAAAGGACTTGCCAAAGATTTGGTGATGAAAACATCAAAATTTGAATGGGTTTAAAGCCAACATAAAAATCACCTATGATGGATACTCAAGTCAACATAATGAAATTCATTATTTTGAGTTCAATGAGCAAAAGTACATTATAGATGTGATTTGAAGCACTATACTATTAGTCTGAATAAATAATATTATATCTATTCCAAGAAAAGTGCTTAGTACCTACAATGATATGGCGGAGGTTATACTACTTAGTACTTAACAGAAGCACTGTTAAAGTGTATACTTACATGGCACTTGTAGTAAATCTATCTATATGAATGCATGAAGGTGTGTCGCCTTCTACGAAACTATGGCTTAAGTCTCTAAGGGCATTTCATGAAACCAAGGTAAAGACACAAGGCCAATCCATGTGTTGGCTTATAAACTATTTGAAGAAAAGAAAACGATTGTGTGAAACACATCTGGTACGTCACATAGGATCGTTGGTTCAATGCTCAGTCAACCAATCCATCCTGACGTGCTCTAATAGGTTATTACTATGTATGAATTCAAGTCCACAAGACATTTATACTTATGCATAAGTTTTCCTGCAACATATGACAAGAGAAATTTTATTAAAATTTGATGGAGGATTGTTAGTGGAAATTTTTATAAATTTGTTTGTGGGAGTTATTTGTTTTAAAATGAGAAGTGGAGGAAGTGAGATTGGGAATAGTCCCACATCATAGAAGAGTAGAAATTATATTTGTTTAAATATAGGTTCCTCAAGAGAAGGTTGGGACCTTTGAACACCCAACGCTTGCTCTTGTGTGAGGAGGGAGAGACCATGCATAACCGCCACACACCCGTGCATCGCAGCCGTCCGACCAGACCGGGTTTAGGTTATAATTTTGGATAGAATTATTTTAATTAAAATGAGCCAGATCTTAACCCGTTAACAAGCCAAGAACTCAAAATTAAATAGACAAAAACGGTGTGAGATGCGTTTGTTACAAAATGCACATATTCGCAACTATAAATAGAAACGCCTGAAAAGCGTTTCAGAATTACTTTTTCTTTTTGCAAACAGAAACGCCTAAAAAGCATTTTAGATTCAATTTTCCTTTGTTTTAGATCTCCTTCTCTTCTCCTCTCTTATTTCTTTCAAAAATATTTCGGGTTTATAATACTATAGATCACAAACTCGATACTCTTGTCACTACGGTCAATTCAGAAGATAGTTGAATCAGTTTCGATAGTGTTATCGCAATCGATTAAAGAGATTAATCATCTCGGCTCTATTGTATCTTAGGGGACAATTTATCTTAGCTTATAGCATCTATTTGTTTATTCAAATAGGTGGTGAGAGAAAATAAGGTCTTAATGAAGGTGTCATCGATGTGTCTTAGAGCGATCTTTATAGATTTGATTTTATCACTGTTGTGCCACTTTACTATAAATCCAGAAAGTTACACCAATAGAAACCACTTAAGTAGATTATAAAGCTGATGTATAAATATTGTTATTTTTGAATTAAACAAATAAGAAACTTTAATAGGAACTACTATGCAACTAAAATATATTTCCTAAGATAACGAATGTAGCTAGCGATTAGAGAAGAGAAGTCCATAAAAAACTGCATGTCAGAGTAGTTAAATCATGCAACTTTCTATATTAATATTAATTTTGGATTAAAAAGTTAAGAAAAATTAGTTACCTATTTTAAGTATATCAATTATGCGACCAAAATATAATCCTCCAATAATGAATGAGATAGGAAATTAGAGAGGGGAAAGTCCAAAGCCAACTACATATAAAAGTAAGAATCTTGCGGAATCGCTACAGGCTATTTGGCTAACCAACTAGCCGACCTAAGAAGTTGGGTCGGTCTAGTCAAGGCCCAGCCCAAGGTAGTCGATCTAGTATAGCCACTAAACCCCAAGCCACTCCCCATTAATCTAGTCGACCCTGTTAATTTTCTTACTTCTCGAGTCACCTCTTCTTTTTTTTGTCACTTCCATGGCCAGTCCACACTACTTTCTGAGCTTGTTGCACTTACTATACGAGCCACTACATAAGCAAGATGAATCGGTCAATTAAAACCAATTCTCACACCTAATTTCTTAGATCAGTCAATAGCAAATGGAGAAAATTTCAACATGAATAACGGCCTTTAATTATCTCTACTACGCCAAATAAATGTAAGACAACCTTTAAGTGATAAGGGGCATATTCGACCATTAAAAAAACTTTGCTGAACTTGACTATTTTTCATGGTATTTGAGAATATTATACTATAAATGATAGAAAAAATTTGAAAATAGCAATAACAACGATAAAATAAACGTAGATCTCATTAACGATCGTACTATTATAAATTCTTTATATGATTAACTTTTTTGTTCTTGTTATTCGTTATATATGATATTATAATTTGTATTAACCCATAAATTTCTATTGTCATAATCTCTAGTGGCGTACCTATATGAGGCCTACCGCCACCCCTATTGGATTTTATTGTTTTTATTTTCTTAGCTTAGTGTAGAATTGGGCTTTACGGGTTGGAACTATTATCTAGGTTTTCTTCTCACTTCTCATTCGGCAAAACAAAAAAAAAGAATTCATCATTCTCAAACAATTAGAATGCGTGAGCATGTTGACCTCTTTAGGTGTGGAAATTAAAAACCTTCTCAATAATGGTTTCTAATTCTCCATAATCCTACCAAGCAAAGAGGTAATTAATTTATTTTGAAATTAAAAACTCTAAAATAGTAAAATTTAGGGATTTTTGCTGAAATCAAATTCCAAAGATGATTATATTTTTTCTTATTCATTTTAAGTCTATGGATAAAAGAAATTAAGTTTTATTATATTATCTATTTCATTTATTTGTAATTCTTCCATATTAGAATTGATTACCAATTGACAATTGTTAGATTAGCCATTTATTTTGTTTGTAATGCTTTTTGCTTCCATATTGGCATAATTAGAACTCGTTGTTCGTCAACTCTTCCCTCTGTTGGTTTATAGGAATTCCTTTAAGTAAAGAATATGAAAAATAATATGTTAAGCTATTTCACAAAATTAAAAGAAAAAAGACCAAGTTATAAAAACATCATTTATATCCGTTAGTGTACTTGCATTTAAAGTTGGCATTATTGTTACATGTCACTGCCGCTACCGTTGAAAGAGTATTTTCAACTATGAAAATTATTAAGACTTCACTACGTAATTGATTGAAGGATAATACGATGAATGATTGTTTAATAACTTATATCGAAAGAGACATATAAAAAATAGTTGAAATTGAATATATTAATCAAAATTTCCAAAATACGAAACCTAGAAGAATATGCCTATGGATATTTGATGTTGTAATATTTTGTCATGCTTAAACTAAATATTAATATATGATTTTTGTGGATCAAATACGTGTTAATTTTTTTTATGAAAATATGGTTAAATTTTATTTCGAAGTTCCATCCACATTGAGTCAAATCTTTGCTTATGTCACTAATGATCTCTAAACGACTAAACCACCGGGCAATGGTTGTTAGTGATCCTCACACCTTTTATAATTGCAGTCCAGATTTATCAATCGGGTATTTAGCTCAACAAGTAATCATTCTTGGAATGTTTACCCATTTTTGATGCTAATAACTACATACCAATTGAGCAACACTATGGTGTTTTATCACAGTATTTATTTCTTGTATTTTATTCATTGACGTTGAAAAGATTCTACGTTAACTCGTAAGTATTCATTTATATTTTAAATCTACATCCACTACTAAAAATATTCCATATTTATTAGGTATGTACGATGTAAATATATCACATCTCATTGTTACATTAACAAACCTAAATGCATTATATTGATTTTTGGTCATACCACTGTACCCGCTCTTCCAAATGACTTTCTGATCAATAAATCCTTTTTAGAAGTTGATTTCTTATCTCAGGGTGCAAAATTATTGCTAGTTATATAAGACCATATGCTATATTAAAAAATCTAGGGTTTCCACTAGCCATGGGGGAAAATCAATTCCCTCAACAATTTTCTTCAAATTTCTCTTACTCTTCTTCTCAAATCAGACCACCTGAGGCTTCTCACATCAGTAAGCCAACAGGGGTTATCAACATTGATGATGGTTTTAAATTGGTACAATCCAAATAGCAAAGGAAGAGAGAGGCTAAGAAATCACAGGAGTTGCTATCGGCTTTCAACAGAGACAACAGAAAAGGTCGTGACGGTCAGAATATAACCTCCCATACTGCAAAGAAAGATAAATTATTAGCGGCACAGAGAAAACCGATAGTCATCTCACTGAATAGAAAACAAGGCCGTAAATCCTGTGCTGATATTGTTGCTGATCAACCTCAAGAACCCAATGATGAAGATTGCAATCTAGAGCATATTGCACCAATCAAGATTAACAATAAGAAGTATGGTCTGGTAAAGGAAGAGGTATGTAAAAGGGCAACTGAATCATGGAACAATTCTGTTCTTGTGTATGTAGTGGGTACCAAACCATACTACATGTTTTTTAAATCATATGTGCAAAGAGTTTGGAATCTTATTGGTGATTTTCAAATTTTTACTAGAGAGAATGGTTTCTTTCTAGTAAAATTCAAAGGTTCCCAAGATTGCTCTTCAGTTTTAAAAAATGGACCTTATTTTACAATGGCAAACTCATCATAGTGAGAAAGTGGTCTGATTCTTTGAAAATGGACAAAGACTTGTTAACGTCTATGCCGATATGGGTAAGGTTACCCTATGTTAATCTAAAGTTATGGGACAGAGAAGCCTTCAGTGTCATGGCAAGTATTATAGGAAAACCCATCAAAGTGGACGCAGCTACTACCTTAAAGACGAGATTGAATTACGCTCGCCTTCTTGTGGAAGTTTCTGCGACTGATGAACTTCCAGAGGAGATCAATATCACTCTCTATAACGGTGAAAACATTATACAAAAAGTGGAATACGAATGGGTTCCACCAAAATGTAGTATATGTAAATGTTTTGGCCACATTAGAGAGCAGTGCAACCCAAAGCAGATGTGGATACCCAAAAATAGTAATCAATATAGAGATGATGTTTAAGAAAATAGTTCAGTTGAAACTCAAGAGCCAAATCTCAACAAAGAATTAATAAACCAGTCAAGAAGACAAAAGGACAATGATCGAATCAATTAAGATTGTATCATTTTCGATCAAGAAAATAATCTTGAGGCGCTCACCGATCAAGAAGATCAGATCACAACTATGGAAGTTCATCAGTTTAAAGATTCTGGCAAAAGTTCAACAGTTCTGAATCAACACGGTATAGAGGAGGGTAGTATTAATAAAAAGGTCTTTAGCTCTGAAACCCCTCGTATCTCAGAGCCATGTTTAGTTACAGAGAGTGTTGGTACAAAAATATACAATATCTTGCATCAAGAAAAAAGCCAGACTGGGAACAGTCGAATGCAGGAGGAGTCTCCTTCGGATTTTGTTGCAGAAGTTGACGACAGGGTAGGCATCAACTCAACATTGCCTCGCAAGAAGGTCTCTCCCTCTAAGCAGGCTGCATTAGCAGAACCCAATGACTCAGCTTTGCGTCGCACAACTAATTTTGATATTTATCTGATTAAGGTTCCTGTATCAGAACAAAAGGAAGAAAATGAATCTGTAATGGCTGAGGCTGATGACCAGTTTGATATATCTAATCTACACATTCCAAAACCAAAAGCTACTGGTAAACTAAAGGGAAGTAAAGAGAAGAAAGCTTTCAAACAAAAATACATCTCAATCAATCCAGAATGGAATGAGATGTCTACAAGACTAAAAGCTAAGAGTGTAGATAATAAGAGGAGAGGTAAGGGTACTACAGTGTCAGATACCATTTAAACTTCTTTTTATTATTTTTGATATATATATATATATATGTCTATATTTGTTTGGAATGTCAGGGGTATGAATTCCCCTGCTAAGCAGTCTGATATCTTATATATGATTAACATTTATAAACCTACCATTATTGCTCTCTTAGAAAACAAATTGAATGATGAAAATTATGAGAAATTCTGTCTTAAGTTGCCTAGTTATTGGAAATCTACAAATAATAATTATTGTAACTGTAAAGGAAGAATCGTTGTTATTTGGGACTCTAATATCTGGATAAACTTAATTATTAATAAAGACAAATAATTTATTGATTGTTAGTTTAAAAATATTGGTGGTTTTCTGATTCAAGTTACTAGTGTCTATGGTAGTAATTTTGAAAATGAAAGAAATGAATTATGGTATAGACTGACTGATTTGAATTCAAAATCTAATTTTCCTTGGATTATTTTGGGTGACTTTAATACAGTTTTTCATGTTTCAGAGAAATTTGGAGGAAGCAAAATTCCTCAAAGTAAGTTTGATAAGATAAATAATTTTCTCTTAAACACTGGTCTTATGGAACCAATTATTAGTGGGAATAAGTATACATGGAAGTCTGGATTGGCTAAGAATATACATTGTCAGTTAGATAAAATTTTGATCAACAAAGAATTTTCTAATATTTTCTCAGATTTTATATGTTCAACTTTAGAACAAAATTCTAGTGATCATACTCCTTTAATTATAAATCTGTTTAACACTGTGAATTTAAATAAAAAAGTAGCTTCTTTTAGAATTAAAAATAGTTGGGTTCTAGATGAGAATTTTAAAACTTTGATTGATGATAGTTTAAATTTTTCCTGTAATGGTACTAAACAATTTCAATTTAGTATGCTTTTGAAAAATATTAAATTCAATATTAAAAATTGGAATAAGAATAATTATGTAAATAATAATAACCTGGATTTTTTAGAAAGGAAGGTAAGATTTTACAAAAACTTGTAGATGATAATCCGGGTGATCTGGGTATAGCTAGCAACTTTTTTAATAATCAGAAAACTTTATCTACTGAAATTTACAAAAATGCAGTTAATGCCAAACAAAAAGCTAAGGTAGACTGGCTAACTCTTGGTGATGACTGCACAAAATTCTTTTATGCTAAAACGAGTAATAGAAAGCATATTAATAATATTGGTAACATCATAGATAATACAGGTAACATTTCCAATGCTTATGTCAAAATTATTAATGAAGTTGTTGAGTACTATGAGAAATTATACTTCAATGAGAATGTCGAAAAAAAATTTCCTTATATTATTTACAAAAACATTTTGAAAGATAATGCTTCAGATATTTTACTTGCTCCTGTATCTTTAGAGGAAATAAAACATATTATTTTTAATGCTGGTGACAATAAAAGTCCAGGCCCTGAGGTTTTAATGCAAAGTTTTACAAAAATCTGTGGGATAATATTAAGAATCAAATTTATGAAGTCATAAATGAATTTATGGATAAAGGTAAAATTCTTAAAAGTATTAATCACACATTTATTACTCTAATTCCTAAAAAGAAAAATCCTTCTAATATTGGAGACTATAGACCAATATCTTGTTGCAATTTTATTTACAAAATCATTTCTACTGTTTTAAGCAATAGAATTAAAAAAATTCTGCCTTTCATCATCTCTGAAAACCAGAGTGCTTTTGTGCCTGGTAGATTAATATCAGAAAATCTATGCTAGCACATGAGATGGTGAGAAAATTCAATACTAAAAAAGGTGATAATGTGTGCTTAAAAATTGATTTACAGAAAGCTTATGATAAAGTGAATAGGCATTTTATTTACCATATAATGAAGTGTATGTGATTTCCCAGTAAATTCCGTGACTTGATCATGGGATGTATTAACACCCCTACCTTTTCTATACTTATTCAAGGTAAATCAGAAGGTTTCATCAAAAGTAATAGAGGTATTAGACAAGGTGACCCTCTGTCACCTTATTTATTTACAATGGTTATGGAATATTTTTCTGTACTAACGGAAATAGAAGCTATTAAAGGGAATATTAATCCCATAAATAGAGTCCAACCTTGTATTAACCACCTTATTTATGTTGATGATCTTATGGTTTTTATTAAGGCAAATAAAAAAAATGCAGTATCCATTAAGATTGTTTTTGACACTTTGAACAAATATGCAGGGTTGCAAATTAACATAGACAAAAGTAAAGCATACTTTAGTAAATATAGCAGTTATAAAAATGATGTTCTAAATGTTTTAAAAATTACTGAAGGTAATCTTCCTATAAAATATTTGGGACTGCCTTTATCAGTAAATCAAATAAAAGATTCAGACTGTTCTATATTACTAGATAAAATCCAAGAAAGAATGGAAACCTGGTCTAGTAAACTTCTTTCTATTGCAGGAAGAATAGAATTAATTAAAACTATGGTTTATGTAATAATCTTATACTGGTTACAAACTTTTCATATTCCTGCAGCTTCTATTAAAAAATTAGAAAGCAGATGTGCTAATTTTTTATAGAGAGGTAAATATCATAAAATTAATTAGGACACTGTCTGTAAACCAAAGAATGAAGGTGGGTTTGGCATTAGAAATATGAAGGACCTTAGTCTAACTTGTCATTTAAAATTACTTTGGAGATTTCTTAGTGCAGACTCGCTTTGGGCAAGATGGATGAAGGCTAAGTATCTCAGGAAGGGTAATTTTTGGAATATTATTCCAAACAGCAATCAGTCTAATACTTGAAAACAAAGTTTAAATTGCAGAAATATTGATAAGTTTCTTTTGGAAAGAAATTTTAAATCAGGTGCTGAAACCAGCTTATGGTTTG
Organism: Allium fistulosum; assembly: GCA_030737815.1. Taxonomy (NCBI): domain Eukaryota; kingdom Viridiplantae; phylum Streptophyta; class Magnoliopsida; order Asparagales; family Amaryllidaceae; genus Allium; species Allium fistulosum. Next base: position 60,127,509 of record CM060906.1, read on the forward strand.
ACCCTTGGTTCAATAATGACTCCTTTGTTAATAAAATTGGTTGGAGTAATTTAGTTATATTTGGTGATTCTAATGCAACAGTGTCATATATTATTATAAACAATCAATGGCAACCTCAAATTCACCCAATTACTAACCCACACAAAGATGAAATATGTAAAATTCACCTTGATTGCAATGCAGATAGTGACTAGTGGATATGGAAAGCAAACAATAAAGGGAAGTTTTCCTTTAAAAACACATGGAATGCTATTAGAAATAAAGTCACCAAGGTTGGTTGGTATGATTGCATTTGGAACAAGGTGAACAACCCTAAGATGGCATACTGTACTTTCTTTGTTGTTCATAATAAATTGCCAACTTGGGACAAAATAAATAAATGGTGTAATAGCTCTAGTTCACTTTGTTCCTTATGCAATCTAGAAAATGAGAGCTCTAATCATTTATTTTTTGAATGCAGTTATTCACAGTTTATTTGAAAACATATTAAAGCTAAACTGGATATTCAAAACAATGATCAATTGGATCTTAAGCAAATTATTCAGCTTATAAATATCAAGTTCAAAGGAAAATCAATGGATCGAGATCTAGCTCACATCTATATTACTACTACGGTCTATCATATTTGGAGAGAAAGAAATGCTCGTACTCATAACAAAGTTAGTAGCAGTAAAGAGCAGAAATGGCTTATTATTGAAACAGACAGTAAGATCCCGCTTCACAAAGCAAAGAAAAAAGTGAAAGATCAAACCAAGTTCGCAAATTTAGTTGAAGATTGGAGTATAGAAGCAGGAAGTAAGCATCTGGAACAACTCTTAGCCCATCCAAAGAGTATTTGGACGAGTAATCATTCATCTGAAGAGTATACTTCCGATAGTGCTTCTAACAGAGTTCATTTTGCATCAAGCCGAGATCGTGCTGTTTTCCAAAGGGTAGAATCAACAGATCTGAGTCGTATTGACTACATATCTGTTAATCTTAGTAAGCAACTAGAACAAGAGTTTACTTCTGATAGAACTTCAAACAGAGCTTAAGCTGCAACAAATCGAGTTCGTGTTGTTTTCCAGAGGGAGGAATCAACATATCTGAGTCGTATTGACTACACAGATCTGCTAATTTCCCATGGGTCAATCAATATCAAAAAAGTTTCTTTACAATCGAAGAAATGGAAGGCATGAGAGGTAAATTTAACGAAGGCCTTTCGTACTGGAAAAGAGGCGAAACTAGTGGAGTTAAGAAGGGAGGTGGCGAAGCATAAATCGTATAGCGTCGCCATTTTCTTTTCTTTTTTCTCTGGAGCTTGAGTAGTGATTATTAAAAGATTGATGTCGGCGCTTGTATCTTAGGGTTTGTGATATTTTTGAGATATCGGGTTTTACCCGTATCTATACTGTCTATTGTATTTGGGCTGGGCCCGGTTTACTTTCATTCAAAAAAAAATTAGGTATAAGGTTCAAAACTTCATGCACGTTAACCTTGACATGGAAACTGCTCAATTGTTATTCACTGTTTTTTTTTATATTATTATTCAAAAGAGAGTATATTTACATTTGTATCAAGTAGTTCAGATTATGGGAACCTTAATTGGAAACAAAGTTCATTACCACACTACCTTTTATGCATCACATTTCTACCACCTATATAAAGCTGCTATTATGCACTGTAATTGACTATTGCAATTCGTGTTATATGCCTAATCATATGGTGCACACATTTGATAGTCTGTCCATGACTTCATTCACTACATTGATTGACTTACATTAATAAATTGGTTAACTTCAAAATTCATGTCTATAAAGTCACACAGTCAACACACAATAATTATCAATCCACATATATAGTTGACAAGTTACACCAGGTAACTATAGATCTACCTTACAATCCTCAGTGAAACACATCGACTCAAAGCAATAAATATGATCTGCTCATGAAGTGGTATATCTTGGAATATAGAACAACTAAAGGAGAATAATATTTCCCGCAAGTACTAATACTGAAAGTCAAATTAGGAAAACAAATATCAAAAGAATGTAAGGCCAAATCCAAATTAGCATCCAATTCCCTTCAGGAATATAATATAATGACGAACCTGGCGAAATTCAAAAGCATGTCAACTACAATCACTTGTATAGAACAAGCGCATTCCAAAAATACTCATCATACATGCACCTATTTCCTGAAAGAACCATTCACAAGATATTGCATAGGTTAAAACTAACATAATACAATAGACAAGCATAATGTATTCCAATTTCCAATAGCAATGGATAAGTCAACACATGCTTTTCTCCCACTTTATATTCCGGAATCATGCAAATGGCTTGGTTAAGAATATGGCTATAAATAGACATGCAAACAAAGAGAGACATATGGCAAAGATAAGATAATAGAGAGAAGAGTAGGCAGTGATGAGAAAGACTTACATGAGAAAAGGGAGAGGGGTACAAAGCCGAGGATGACTTGCCATCATCACTTGATCATCCGTTTATATAGAGATCAAATTGACATTTGTTTCTGTGAATGAATGGGTGAGTCATCCGAGGCTTAGTTTGCCTCTCCTTTAACTCTTGCAAGATTTCTACATCGTCCAATCAAAAAAAACATAAGAAGATACTATGACATTGTATGCCACAGCAGACTTGCAGGGCTGCGTACATACATATAGTTTCCAAGTGACTTTCCTTTTTAGTTCTAAAAATATTTTGTTCTATTTTAGCTTAGTAGATTCAACAATACGTCTACTTTTCATTTTAAAGAGAAGGTCCGGTAATAATCCGTCTCACTCTCAATATAGCATTCACATATGTTACGTTCCAACATCACGAGTAGAATATTCTTATGAAATCCTAAGTATATGCATGCTATACACCTCGCTGGGATTGTAGTTCAATTGTCAGAGCACCGGCCTGTCAAGGCGAAAGCTGCGGGTTCAAGCCCCGTCAGTCCCGAATTAAGATCTCATGAATTGAGAAATTGATTTCTCTATTTCTGCGAAAGAGAAGACGAAGAGCAAAATAGAATCAAACAAATTCGCACCGTGGAGATTATTTCTTCTGTTTCGCATGTCTCATCGGATAAATATGGAAAATTTCTTTTCTTCCTCGGTACTAATTGATAAGGAAAATTATGTGTAGATTTAGTACAATGGGTACTATTGCTATATTCAGTATTTAAAGTTTAAGAGATACCAATACTTTAATTTTTTCAATCATTCTGCTCTTGATCAATGAAATAGCATAGAGTGCTTGGATTTTTTTTTGGAGGGGGGGAGGGAGAGCGGAGAGGGTTTTACCGACCCAAAATAGTTTTGTTTAATATATGATATACAATGAACTTAATCTTCATATAATTTAATTCTTCGCAAAGTACTTTTTAGGTTAAAGCGCATTTTTCTAAATCTAAATTTTTTTACCCTCAATTATGACTACTTATTTGAAACAATTTATTTCACTCTCATTCCATTTTTATATTGAATTTTTGATGTATACGTTCCAACTCCAATCCAACAAAACAAGGAGTGTACTAATAAAATAAAATAATATGCCAACGAAAGCAAGTAGGGCTCATCTATTTTCTTATTCTTAGTAAAGGTAAACCTTGAATAGTCGATTTTTTAGACTTAACCTTACCTTTTTTACATCTCACTTATGTTGTTCATCTCTCAGTATGCCCTAGAGAATACTGGTTATATTATATAAGACCTTATAATTCTATGTACAAAATCCTATGTATATGTAAATATAGAAGAATTGTATAAGAAAAATAAAATGCTTGGTTATAGAAAAGAACAAGTGGAAAAAGGATGAAAACCCAATGCTACGTATATATGATCTAATCAACAATGGTTATTTATGGATAAAATATCTTCCTATGTTATACTATTTAATTCCCAATGAGAAATTGAATTGATAGATCAGAAACTTATTTATAATATTGATCTGATTTAGTATCATCAAGATACAATTTATCCCATTGAATTTACTGGAATCAAATCATTTCTATAGGACTAGATCCCGAGTTATGTTATTGCCAAAAAAAAGATTAGATTATGGAAGTCAATATTCTCGCACTTATTGCTACTGCACTGTTCATTGTAATTCCTACAACTTTTTTACTTATCATCTATGTAAAAATAGTTAGCCAAAATGATTAATTTGAATGAAATTTGAATTATCAGTTCTTAGCAGTTCAACTCAATTCAATGATTCAAGAAATGAAAGAAAAGAATTCAAACTATAAGTCTTAAATGAAATGATTGCGTTGAGCTAGAATTAGAACAGAAGTAGCTTATTAAGTATCTAAGCTAGCATGGTGGAAAGAACTATAATATATAGTTCTTTCTACCACACTAGCCTGTATTGTATATTAATATTAACATAGACTTCGTATAGATGTACATATAGATAAGCTAAAACTTTAATTCTATTTCTTTTTTTTCATCTTAAGAAGTCATTGATTGAACAATTAATTGATGATCCAAAAAGAAAAAATATCAGAGAACAAAGGGGAAAATGATTCCAACATCCTCTAATTGTGTCTATTCAAATCTTGGAGACTTTTCAAAGCAAAATTCAAGAGAATTTGCACAAGATCCTCACGTGTCTAATTACAAAGATGCTTTACTTTAAAATCTTGGCGTGAATTATAAGAATAATCATTTCGTTTCTAAAAAGAACCAAAGTTACATCGATTTTTGATGTTAAATCAAAAAAGAAATGTTTCCATTGTGGATTGGCTGATCACTGGGCTAAAGACTGTACAAAATCGGTTTTTTGTTTTAAATGCAAAAGAACAGGTCATAAAGGCTACGCATGCAAATTTTCCCCAAATTCAAACTCTAGTATCACTTTGCCTTCTATTTTCAACTTCGATTCAAAAATGGATGCCAAAAAGGGTAATGAAGTTTTCTTGTCTTTGATCAACTTTGAAAGCGATATTAGGAGAGCTAAATCTTTGATAGTTATCTCTATTGTTCTTGGAGCATTTACTATGGTCCATATCGAAGAGATCCTTAGGGTAAACTTTAGGGACTGTGTTGAAAATTGGAATTAGGAAATTAAAAGGTTAAATAATGATTTCATGCAAGATTCCCTGCTAATTTGCTGAATAGGAATAAATTTAGCTCGATTATTGTTGACAATAGAGTTCTAAACTTAAGAAGGTGGAATCTTCAAGTGGGAAGAAAAAGGTTGGGAACTAGGGAGAGAGTATGGATTCTGTAAAAAATCTCCCTGTTTTTTGTAGAAGATTGGAAGTACTTAAATGGGTGTTGAAGAAGATTGGAGATGTTAAGGGGTTGCAACTAGATGTGGAGCGGCTGCTGATTATACTTTCTTGAAAGCTGAAATCGAGGCGGTTTCCCCATGTGTGCATCCTTCTTTGATCAATGTGTATTTTGATGAGTATGGTCATGAAGTGAGTTTGAGGAGATGCGTAGGTGATCCAAGGGTTACAATAAAAGTTTCAAGAACAATGTTTTTCAGTTTGATAAAATAGAAAATCGAAGTATTGTAAGTATAAGAGGAGTTTGGACGTTGTTAAAACCGAAATTCAAGCAGATGATGAGGAAAATGAGGAGGATGATCGCATTAGTCCGATTTTAATTTCTTTTGAGGAAAAGTCAGTGGGGAAGCTGTTGTCTCGGACGGTAACAACAATACTAATTGGGTTGATGTTGATCTTGAGTGTTTTAGAGCTACTGGGGAGGTAGTTATGAATTCTAAAGGAGCTATAGAGGAGATCACTCAGAAGAAAGGACTAGATGATTTTGCTGCCCAGGTTGAAGTCGGTGAAAGCTCAAAGTTGGAAAGGAAGAAAGGCAAAAGACCAATGGAGCAGGCTGGTGTAACAATACTCAGGGGAAGTGCTAGGGTTTTGGAGGTAGAGCATCCACTAAATGGTAGTGTTTTCATTCCTACCTTTTTAATTAGCTTAACTCATGATAACATTTATAAATTGGATAAATGTTCGGGTTTTATCCTGAGTAATAATGAAGATCATATAGAGGAATAAAAAAACAAAGAAATAGAGAGGGTAAGCTCTTTTAAATGGTAATAGTCTCTTGGAATGTGAGGGGATTGGGCATTCTTGAGAAGTGCCATAGGGTTAAAAATACACTTAACTCTATTAAACCTGATATCATTTTTTTGCAAGAAACAAAAATCTATAAACCTGATGATAATATTTATAAATGTTTGAGTGGAAGTATGGTAGATGTTTGGATTTTTTTGGAGGCTAGAGGAAGTATTGGAGGTATTTTTATTGGTTGGAAAGGTGATAAATGGGTGTTGAAGCAAGAGATTAAACAAACCATTGTTTGCATGTGGCATTAGAAAATAAAGGGTTTAGACTGATATATTTTGTATCCAGTTTATATGGTGCGAATTCTAGAGAGGAAAGGAAACTGCTGTGGGAGGAGGGTATTGAGTTCCAAAAATTTATAAATGGTCCTTGGATTATTGGAGGAGATTTTAATGTAACAAGATTTGCTTATGAAAGAATTAGAAGAGTGGCAAAATATAATGGTGATATGGAGTATTTCAGTAAGTTTGTTAGAGAGTGTAACTTAATTGATTTACCTAGGAATATGAGGGTTGGTGTAGAATGGAAAAAATTGTATCCTAAGAATTTAAATTTGTTAGAGCTTGATATTAATTTTTCAAAAGAAGAAATGTGGAATGGAATGCACTTAATGAAATGCCGAATGACCATGCTCCAGGCTTATATGGTTTTCCAAATTTTTTCTTTAAGAAGCATTGGTGCTGGATCAAAGATGATATCATGTGGATTTTTAGTGAATTTCAAAAAGGGGTTTTGAATTTGGAGAAACTTAGTTATGCTAATGTGGTTTTAATTCGGGAAAATGAAGGAAATGTTATTGTGTCAGATTTTAGACCTATAAGTTTATTTAATAGCACATACAAGTTAATTACTAAAGTGCTAGCCAACAGACTTAAAACTAAAGTGGAGTTGTTGGTTGATAGAGCTCAGACTGTTCACATTAAAAGCATATAAACTTTAGAGGGTGCGGCTTTGGTGTAGGAAGTGGTTTCTTTTTGCAGCAAAAATTCATTTCCTTCTGCTATTCTAAAGCTCGACTCTGCTAATGTTTTTGACACCGTGGATTGGAATTTCCTTATTACTGATTTAAAAGCTAGATGTTTAGTGATAAATGGATAAAGTGGATTTCAAGTATCTTCTATTCTAGTAGGTCTAACATTTTTGTTAATGGAATAGCAGGAAAGACAATTAAGTCTAGGAGGGGTTTGAGGCAAGGAGATCCATTATCCCCGTTATCGTCTAATCTTGTAGTGGATGTCTTCACCCAAATTTTGAGAGTTAGCAGCAATAATGGATTCTAATATATTATGGAAGCGAATACATAACAGGTGGTATTAACTCTCTCCAATACGCAGATGATACCATCATTTTTAGCGATCCAAACTGAAAATATATTACTGCCTTAAAGTTTATTTTATATGCTTTTGAGTGATTATTAGGGTTGCAAATCAATTTTCATAAAAGCTCAGTTATTAGTATTGGTTGTTCGGAGGATATGAATTTGAAAACCGCGGAAATGTTGATCTGTAAAGTGGGTGATTTTTCTTTAACCTATCTGGGTTTGTACATAAGGCCCAATAAACTGTTAAAGCAAGATTGTCACATGTTAATTTAAATTTGATAGCAAGTTGGCTAGATGGAAGGGTGAATCTTTATCAAATGCTGGAAGATCGATATTGGTGAATTTAGTTTGGGGATTTTCTCTCAAATGGCTTCTTTGTGCAGGGTAGTAAGTTTTAAGGATGACACTTTTGAAAAATTGGTTTTAAGGACAATTTACAAAAAAAAAGATAAATGAAGTTATCATTTTCAGTAATACAGGAATAATGATAAATGAATTTATCATTTTTCTACATAACTTAAAAAGACAAATGAATTTATCACTTTCCTATAAATTGTCCTTAAAACAAATTATTCATAAGTGCAGTCCTTAAAACTTGTTACCCTAAAATGAGAAGCCCGAGAAGCCCTCCAACCTAACTTCCACACTCGGCTTTATCTGCAATTCCTTTTTATTGGTTTTCTTTCTAGAAATGTCCTAAATGGGTTTTGAGTGAAATTGGTTCTCTGAGAAGGAACTTCTTTTGGACTGGTAAAAAAGAAAGTAAAGTATTAAGTTGTTTAGTCTCATGGAATCAAGTGTGTAAGTCTCATGATCAAGGTGGACTGGGAGTTTTAAATTTGCAATATACGAATTCTTCTCTTCTTTTGCAAGTGGATTTGGGATATGGTTAGTAGCAAAAAGGCTCTTTGGAAAGAATGGGTGATAAATACTTGTTATGATGGAAATTTTCCTTGGTTTAGAAGTACTAGCAGCTGCTCTGTTTTTGGGAAGGAGTAATGAACAATATTCAATTCTTTAAATTAGGGATTAATATTATAGTGAATTGTGGACGGAATGTTGCATTTTGGTTGGATTATTGGACCTTGTCTATCCCACTTGCTATTGAATTTAGTGCTTTGTTTGATTTGACAAATAATAAGGAGAGTACGGTGGGTGAAATGTACGATGAAAATGGAGTAAATTTTAAATGGAAGTTATCTTTTAATAGAATAATAGAAGGGAGGGCTATTTGTCAGGTAATGAAGGTGATTGAACTATTGGAAAATTACAAATTAAATTGCGTGAAGATTGTCTTTGAATGGTGGTTTGGAAGTTGCAAAATGTACAAGGTGAATAGTTTATATGAATTGATTAATTTTTCAGGGAGGAAATTTACGATATAAATATATGTAGGCATTTTAAGAGAGTTCCAATGAAGGTTAAAATACATATATGGATATTAATTCATGGTAAATTGAACATTGGAAGCATGTTGAGAACAAAAAAGATGAGCATAGTGGAGGGATGTGTATTTTGTGGTGAAGGGATTAAGGATTATATGCACTTGTTTTGTGATTATGATTTTGCCTCCTATCTATGGACTAAGTCTATGGTTCAATTGGGAATTGATTTGAGTTGGAGTCATTTCATCCATTATCAGTTTGAATTCTGGAATTAAAATGTGCTGATATTTTAAATAAAGTTGAGCTTGATAATTTCGTTAGATTGAATTTCGCATTTTGCTGGCTGATTTGGCATGAAAGGAATAGCAGAAGATTTCGAGAAAAATTCAAAAGCCCTAACTCCATTATTTTTCGAATTCTCATATATATTTATCCATGGGCAGTTATTGAGAGTTGGAAGTATGTGGACAGCATAACAGCTAGGGTGAGAAGCAGGGGAAGAAGCAGCATTCCATGACGACTTGGCATTCATGTTTCTTTTTGCAGTTGTGTTTCTTTGGGTAGCTGGCTTTTTGGTGGTTGAATATTTTGGGTAGTTGTTCTTTGGTTTGGTGCACGCATGTATATTTTGAAGCAGCTATTTTTTGGGTTTGTATAAATATAAAACCTTTTAAGTTTATGTTCTGGGTTATATATATTTGGATGAATGCTTCTATGTTGTACATGGGTTTATGTTTTATACTTGTTATTTCGTTGCTTATTCGTGGGTCCTTTTATTGTATGTTGTGGCTGAATGGTGTAGTATGTATGTACTTTTAGTACGTGTTGTTCGTGTTGTAGGTAAGGTGATGTGGTATGGGGTGTACGTGTTGTGCTATGTGATGTATGGGGTGTATGTGTTGTAAGTGTTGTACTATGCATGTGTTGTAGCTGTTTATGTTTATTTTGGAATATAAATATGGCGTGTATTACTTGAAATTCTCCAAGGAATTACACTACCATTTTTATCAATTAATGGATGATCTGCGCAGTTATATGATAACATCTTCGAATTTGGAAAAGGATTAGAGTAAACCTGGCATTTTTTCATGCTAAAACAAAACATGAGTTGAGACAAAAAGTATAATTTCTAGAAGTTTAAAAAAATGTGAAATGTGTGACATGTAAATAGCCAAACAAAAGAAAGATCTAATTTTATTGTGTGTAGGACCTCTTTGGAAAGATCTAATTTCTAGAAATTTAAAACAAATATTATGCGTAGATTTGAGTTGCAAAATACAATTATGATAATGATTTATTACTCTATTCCAGTATAATTTTAAATACCTTTTTTATGGCAAGGCTTCGCAAAACGATTAATAAAGAATTGATTCAGTTCAATTGAACAATCTATTACTCCATTTAGTATTTGTAATGTCCACAGCCCTAGAGTCCACTTCTTCCCCATACTACAAGTGAAAGATAAAATGTAAAGATTACCATTAATGCAGCCCAAGTAAGACTTACTATATCCATATGAATTATGTCCCTTATTTCTGTGAAAGAATTATTCGATTGTTATTTAATAATCATAGTGGAGTCAATGGCATAGAGTCAAAATAGGATTTGACTTAAAACTATTGATGATCCAAATCAATTCAATGAATCAATTTACAACAAGTTCCAATATTTTAAGATTTTGATAGAATCAGGAAGAATTAAGTACAAGATGATAGACACTCCTTTTCTATACACAACTATATATCAGCTACCTCTATTTTCTATTTGATCTAAGCTTATTGTCTTTCTATGAAAGAATCGGTAGAACTCACTACAACTGATACTACATACATATATTCTTTTTTTTCAATTTTTACATTTACTATATACTATATAAGAGTCGACCAACTATTATGATTCTATGTCTGAGCAATCATAGCCTTTCATGAGTTTAAATATAAAGTATCTTCATGCTTTTCCATAAGACCTAAATTTATTTCCTATCATTGTATCTAATCTAATATAACATTCAATAGAATCACGAGATGCTACTTAAAATAAAAATTATTTAAAAGATTTTGATATGCTAGTCTTTATATAATCTTTTATTCTAGTGGTAAAAAGGGCTACCTCTTAGGAACCTTTGTATACTGATATTTTAGATCTTAGTTCTTAATTCCATTCTGGAATTGATTATCACCATTTATTTCAAATTTTTTTGAAATAAATGGTGAGGATCAATCATTACCAATGATTAAATTAATAATTGAGGTTTTTGCTTCATCCATATTACTATCGATTTGATTTGAGCTAGACTTAGATTTAAGGAAAAAAGTTACAGCCTTTTCTAAAACATATGCTATAGTTTATAAAAATCAAGTATCGACACATCATACCTCCACTTCATGTAGAGCAATAATTCATTGAAATAGATTGGTAGAATAAGAAATCAAAAAACTTTGGTTGATCAGGCGACACCCGGATTTAAATGTGGATAAAGGATTTGCAGTCCCCGCCTTGCCACTTGGACACGTCGCCAAATTAGATCCAAAATAAAATGGATAAAAATATTAGCCTTATTCTATTTCTACTACTAACTCTTTTTTCTGCCTTGAATCCTGTTGTACTTAATCCTTAAAAACACATTCTTTTTTTATCTGGTTTCTATTATTTTATTCGATTTACTATATCTTCAAATATACATCAATTAATAATTTCCCTTCTCGTTTCTTTCCTATTCAATTTCTAGCGACAGACTGAAAAGTTCAGGGCAAATTGGAAATATTAATAATTTACTTTAAATTACTTTTTATATTGAAATTAGTGAATGGTTTTTCAAATTTTATCGGAGATAAAATTTTATTTCCTTGAATGGTAAAACAAAATTGAGTTATGATCAATTTTTGATTAGTCTCATTCTTTTCAGTAAAAACTTCTTTTCTATTTCAATTATAACAACATATATATGTATATGTAAACTCCAAAACGCAAATTGTTACCTAGATACCGAGACGGGTCTCTCTCTTATGTACATATCCCTAGAGAGAATTCTCATGTTTCAATTTTTCATTGAATAAATAGATTGAAATATTGAATATAAAATACTAATTTTGGTGGAGTGTGATCCATGTTAATATTGCTCTAGAAATGGCAAGAAAGAATGTGATATATGGATAGACAGCCGTATCACCATGTACTTACTAAATACAATATATTTTTTAGTATATTTATATTAAGTTACACAATTTATATGTATTCTATAAATTTATATCCTAACAAAAAAATTCCACCAATTCTTTTTGGAATATGAAATTCCATTTTTATGTTAAAAAAGGGAAAACTTTATACTATTTTTTATTATTCAGTCTTTATTTCATTTATATAGATATAAAGGGGAGATTAATCTCAATCATTCCTTTTTGTGGTATCTCGTCGGATCTAATATCATACTAATATGTTAGGTAGAAGTTGGACAAATTGTGAACAACGCTCCACAAGTGTAAGTAATAGAATTTTTTTCCAGAAATATTTTCTCAATTTAACCCGTCAAAATTTGAACCTGTGCCCAATTTGTTCTTTACTCCGTCATTCCATCTCCGTTCATATGTTTGAAATAGTTATACGGAGTTGACTAAAAATTTATGTGATTCAGCAAACAGAATATACATTCTATTATTGCTAGGTCGATCACTATGGGTCGATGAATTGAATTTTTTTCAATAAAAATAAATAGGACAGTTAAGATTAAGATGCTTCGGAATGGAAATGAGGGAATGTCCACAATACCTGGATTTAGACAGATATAATTTAAGGGATTTTGTAGGTTCATTAATTAGGGTTTAACGGAAGAATTTCATAAGTTTCCAAAAATTGAAGACAGAGATCAAGAAATGGAATTTTCAAAGACACTGGGATTTACGTTCTTATAACATCAGTTTAAACCCTTTTCGTTTATAAACCATACTTATATAAAATCACTTTCTTATATATAATCTTTTCATAAGTATTCATTCCCCAAAATAACTTACCTTTCCTTTAGATTATAATAAACAACTTTTCTAAATGTTAACTTTTAACCCAACATTATAACCAAACGTCTTATAGTCAAACTGTGAAACTTAATTCATAATGTGTTCGTTTCAATGCTCCTGCAAATATGTCCACCCAACCCATGTAGTGAAAAAGAGAAACTACTCATAAACCGATCGAGCATAAATCAACAATTAATAAACAATAGTCGATGCTCACAAACTGGCCGAACATGACTAATTTAATGAATCTACAAATGATAATAATGCTCATAAACTGGTTGATCATGTCAAATCATTCTACAGAGGATAAAAATGCTCATAAACTAGCCGAGCATGGCTAAACTAATTAATGAGGGGTAATGAATGAACATCATTAATCCCTACATTAATTAAACCATACTTTAATAATTCACACTTCTATAAGTTACCTTATATAAGATCATTAATTTTCGTATTTGGAATTACCTTTAAGGTATATGTTTTTAACAAATTCAAATATACTCTCATATGTATAATACATTCAACTCATGCTAGGGCGTTCCATTACCCTATATCTTAATGAGTCATACCCAACCAAAGGCAAGGTTCTCGCTTAACCTTCAGCCCTGATACCAGATGTAATGACTTGCCTTTTCGACCATAGACGATGACATTAATACATTCACGGTATTCACATGTCGAGCCCTCAAGTGCCAGAAAGATGAATTGTTAGGGTGAAATAAAAGAAAAAGAAAATAAAGCAAGAAAGAAAAGAACACAAGATTAGAATCTCATAATGGAAAGTAATATATAGTATCAAAAGATAGTACACAATGTTGCTCTAGTATACATAACATTTCAAGGTTACTAATCCAAGTACTATCATCAGCTTAGACAGTTAAAACAACCTGTCCTTACACTTGCTAACATATACATAATAGTAATGCAGTAGAAATAAGGATACTATAGTAGGTGAAACATCCAGCTCGTCTCCTAAAGCCCTAAAGAATATCAATGAAAACCTGCCTTTCCTAGACTACTCGAAAGAGCACCCATGGAAATAAGGAAAATATAAAACCACGAGTCAGACATAAGTCTAGTATGAGAAACTCAAGAAATATGCAGCCACATATAATAGTACTCTTGAGACCGCACTGAATGCCATAATGGTTATCCCCTCAAAAGAACCACACATCTAATAAGTGCATATGGTGATATAATAAATAATGTCAGGGTGAAGAATATTAATCAGAAAGTAGCTTTGATGCTCAAATTGGTCACACCACGACAATATTGAGGTTACAATTAAAACCGCTAAGGTAAAATCGCATAATGGATTTTCTACGGAGGTCTATTCGGTCAAGCCGAATCTGAAGTCCATGCACAAGGATCAAAAGTTACCTTTCGAGTGTCGTTTATCACTAGATTAAATGTACCATAAGGAAAACACAAATGGCCCATGCCCGAACACGTAGAACCAAGTACCATCAACTCCTGAGCACAACATCGATAAGCATACTCTAGATATGGAACTGATGTACCCTGTCGTGGGTTAGCTAAAACCCAGGTTGTGCGACCTACTCTGTCTTTAGCCATTTCCGATGTTGAGCTCACGTTCGGCATCTCTCACATGAGTCTTTGTCACTCGAATAGAACACGAGTCACTAAATAGATTCCAACATCTCGAACAGATCACGAATCTCTACGTGGATTCGACCATCTCAAACAGATCGAGTCTCCATATAGATTCGAGCATAAGTCCTTTGATGAATGCTAATGTTGACTTCTCCCTTGGACTTAATCTTGAGATAGACAGTTCAACTTTGTAGCATTCCACTTTACAACCATTCCAAAAACATAGAACCCGAATGTCAGTTTTGAAGTGGTTTTTGATAAGTAAAACACTTACCGATCTCGGTCTCTTCAAAACTAAATCGATAAATTTTTGGTTAACTCAATCTTGGTTTTTAAGAAGTAAACAAACAATATATAAAGTGGAGTCTTCTCTGCATGATCTCGTATATATAAGTTCTTAAAGTTGGAGACGTTTCATACCAATGCTCCTCCTGGGGGGTTCTCAAATCGTACGAAACCATGAAGCTTTTAGATACTTCCAACTTAACTTGGTCAAGTTCGATAGTCGACTAATTGACTATCAAGTTCAAAATAGATGGTCGTATATGGAAACCAGGTCTCATATACTTATCATGTTTTTGACCTTTTCATCTCACACTATCCCTCGACCAAGAGTGAAGCCTGGTAGGTTAGAGGAATGGTTGCACCAAAGCCCTACCTAGACACTTCATTCTTGACTCTAAATGATAGACGAGTCTACTTTGTTGGCTTTTACTGCTAAGTACATGACTAAACGTTTTCCATAAAGGAGTAAACACATAAAGCACGATTAAGTCTCATAGGCGACTTCTAATCCCTTTTTTTATTTAATTAATACTTTTATTAATTAAAACCTCTTTTATTAGTAAAATTTATTTAATCAATCGCTACTATTATTTGTACTCTTCCAATACTTCAAAAAATATTCGTATACTTATTTCAAATAGTACAAGTATATTCACAAATATTTAACTAGATTTCTTACTTTAAACCTTTACTGTTTCTATCCTTTTCCAATAGATTCCATACTTGTTAATACCTTTAAAATATCCATTTAAAAGATCTATGTACATTCACAAATCTATTTAAAAGGACTTAAGACAATATTATTTAAACATTGTCACTACAAACCCAAAACCATTTCACTTATGCTTCTCTTTAATACATTCTTTTCAAAGATCTATTTACATTTATAAGCATAATAAAAAAGAGTTAAAGAAGAATGTTATTAACATGTTGTCACAATAAACCCAAAACCATTTATGCTCAACTTTATTTTTAAAACGTTCTTTTAAAAGATCTAAATATATCTACACTTATTAAACAATGTAATATACTTTTAACTAACTTCCCGAATCAATTTATTATAACGTAAGTGTTATACTCCAAAACATCATTCATTCCTTTATAAAATACTTAACTTACTTTTTCCAAACTTATATATATAAATACTTTAAAAATACTTAAAAATAGGTTTTAAATATCTACGTAAAGTATTACTTGAAAATAACACATTTATAATTTAACAAAATAAACAAAAAGCATAATTTAAATTTTACAACACCTTACTTTTAGAATTCGTAAAAAATTATTAAAACTTTATTAAAATTCTAATCTTCTTCTCATACTCAAATACATTTTGTTAGAGATTTCAAAAAAAAGTTTTCACAAAGAAATAATATATAAAACATTTAAATCATGAAAAACTAGTTCAAACGTCGCATTAAAACTAAACAATGTAACATGCGTAGGAATGCAATACTAGACCAAAGACATCCTTTATAAATGCTATATAAAGTTCCGGGCAGAGAATTAACGTCAAAATGCATGATCTTTGCGGCCACTTTTCACCCTTTTATCCAACCTTTTAAGACCTAAAATTTTTATGATAAGCAAAACCCTTAGGGTACTTAAAAACAATGGGAAGAAACCTCCAGAGTATTTGCCAATTTATTTATAAAAATTCCCAAAAATAAGGTATTTGTAGCGACTTTTTCACTTCAACTTTAGCCGTTCTGTTTGACCGGTTATAAAGTCTTTTAAATTCTAAATTTTTTAGTAGTAAGTACACAGATAACGACAAGCGCCATTATCCCAGTAGTTAACTGCTTCGACTTCGGTGCGAGAGATCACAAGTTCGAAACTTGCATAACGTGATTCGAACATTTATTGACACATGATTTGTGGTTTGTTGTCCCAGTGACATGTTGTATCTAGGTACCATTTCAAACAAAAAAAGTACATAGATAATACTTATTAAAGTGCAAAGAAACCCTTAAGGATGTCTTTCAAAATCATATTAAAACTTCCCAAAAAAAGGCATTTCAAAGTGCTCATATATCGACCTTCTTTTTGTTATAACCTTTTGCAACTTTGTTTCACAAGTTAATTAACGATTTGAACTTCAATACTTTTTTAGTAATAAGTACTCTTATAATACTTATTAATAATGAAAAGAAGCCCCTAGGATGTCTTTCAAAATTGATTTTGAAAATTGTCGAACATAAGTAATTTTCAAAGAGCATCCTTAACAACTTTTTCACTTCTAAGTTTCACAACTTTATTTCACAATTTCCACAACTTCGCAAATCAATTCTTTGCTTCCACATACACCAAATAATGTGTAGAGAAATAAAACAAGTTATACCATGTTAATAACGTAAATCTTCCATTTACAGAAGTTAAAGTTAAGGGATGTCAAAGTGCACTTATAGTGACTATCGTTATACGGACCATTGCATATTCATTCAAATTCAACACATAATCCAACAACTCATTTAAATATCTATTTAAGGCTATGACATATGTTATAGAAGGTAATAGGAGTGATGTTATACAATATAAAGTTGTCATTTGCTTTCAAAAGCAAAAGGTGTCCAAAGTTTGTAACTTTAATTAGTTAATGTCACCTTAACTTTATATTTCAAGCACACGCATAAATAACACAATATGTAAACATTCAATGGTGAGTAAACTCGCAAAATCTATGAGAAAACTAAGCAAAAGCACCCAAGAACTTAGAACCACCTCCTGCTATACCCAAACACCCAAAGATCTAACCTTTAGTATTTACAAACCAAGGCAACACCTCCCCTCCTACAACATAGCTCATGAACTCATCAAGAAATCCCCTTGTGCCTCCTTTCTTCCACTTTCAATTTGATATCCATACTTCCTAAGGTGATTTAGGCCTATAACCGAAGTTTGGTGAAGTTTGGACTTGATTTGCTTTGATTTGAAAAAGATTAGTGGAGATAGAAGTGGATTAGTACTAGTTAGTTTCCACCATTTTGTTAATTTCCTAAAAAGTGATTAGTGAAACCCTTAAGGATGTGTTTGTAGGCCTATACAAGGGGTCACTACCACCTTTTACTCTTCATGAAAGGTCACAAAGGAGCCTCCCCCTCATATGCCACCTTTACACCTCATTTCCTAAGGATAATATCCCTTCCTTATTATCCCTCCCCTTCTAGAGGCTTTCTAACAGATTTAGTGGAAAACATTTTTGTTTCTTGTTAATGATTTCCTAAGTATTTAGTGTATGTAAAAAATGTTTGAACAACATTTGTTAAATGAAAAGCTGTTTATCAATAAAATGATTTTCGATCACATTATCGATATTTCTTTAAAGTATTTATTTTTGTAAATATTTTTCACAAACAAGTTTACCATGATTCCTTATTATTTAAAAGTGGGTTAACGAGGTTATTAAATCAATTTAATCACATTTGGTCCAAGTTTAAATATTTAAATAATCAGATATTCAAATATGAAGTGTCTGAAATTTTGAGTCGTTACAGCATCAAATCCCACTCCAAAAGGCATTTGGAAAGAGGAGCCAATGCGCGTATAATGGAGTGATCAATTCCCAACAAAAACATCGATGCTGATGTGGACAATTCTCTTCAATGGGCCGTTCTGCCAGCGTTCATTCCACTGCTCGTGCTAACGATGATGCACACAACATACATTTTATGATGATGTTCACAAGATGGTGGAAATGGTGGAAAGAAAATCAACAAAGTTCCAGTCATCAAGTTCTTCTAGAGGTAGTGAAGTTTGTCATCGTGGAGATCGTATGTTGCGGATGGTATGGTCTATCAGGATCGATGCATGAACTTTGGTAAATATAACATTACTGAGATAACAAAATTATCACTTGATAGGAATTTCCAAAGTGGATTGTTAAAGTTGAACATAGATGATGTAGTGCGCGAGTGGATCAAAACATAATTGAGGAGCATCATTGAATTTGAGTTATTTTGTATTTGTATTTTTAATTTCTGGTCAATGATTAGTAGTAAGTTTGTGCTAGAATTTCTATTAGAATTTGAAGTTGAAATTGAATTTGAATTTGCATAACGAATTTTGAAACATTAATCTAATTAATTAATAATTAAATAATTAATAATAATTAATTAATAATAATTAATTACTAATAATTAATTACTAATAATTAATTAACAATTAATAATTAATAATTTTATTTAATTATTACAAAATAAATAACTATTTTCAAATTACTCAACATTTTTTACATCCCACCCAACCTTTGACTAACATTTAATCAAAAATTTTATCCGCGAACGCTCCAACCTTTAAATAAATTTGTCTGCGAATGCACCCTAGCTCAACAAACAGAGGAATATTTTCCTCCATATTTTTGCTCAGCCCGACTTCACATTTATGCGCATGTTTTCCTTTCTTCTTACCTTTCATTAATTTATCTCCTTACAAATCCTCTCTCTCCTTCCTAGTTCAAGGTGATGAAAACCACATTTAAAAATATTCCATGGCTCTAGAATTTCTGAATCCAGTGTTAATATCAAAATAAAATCCGCATAAAAATATAAATTCAACTTATCTCTCAAATCTTAAGAACCATGTCCAACCTTCCCATGTCTTTTGAATATCTGAAAGATACCATCATTCTCGTAAAGGTATTTGATTCTCATTTGTTTAATATATATATATATATATATATATTCATAATATTTTGATTAATTTTGTGCTATTTTAAGTGATTAGAAAGAGATTATAACTATAACAAAGAAGAGTAGTTCAGTTTGGTAGTTGGATTAGGCTCCTCCCACTTTAACGTAGAATTATTTATTCTAAGTAGAGATGACTTCATGTTTGTTTGGATTATACAATGGTCCTTCACTTTCAAATTTTTTCTAAGTTTCAATAAATCTAGTTCATTCATTATTCATATAATGAATATGTTTAAGTCAACTGTGTAGATGTATAATAGAGACATAAAATCATCCACTTGAATGTATCTTGAATAATTTATACTTTTAGATGTTATTCTAAAAAATGACTACGTATTTACCATACTTTATTTAGAGCCTTTAAGTTCTCACTTTGAATTGAGTTTCTAACTTTGTGGTGTTTTACCTTGTACTTAAAATATTCGGTACTTGCTGTTGCCTTAATGCACGGTTTCTGAGCTTTTTTAGATATATAGAAATAGTTATATCTGTACCAAGTTTACAATAATAAAAGAAAGCTTATGGTATGAGTCTTCAGTAAAATTACAAAAATACAGTTGTATAGTTATGTAATAGCCTTAATTCTTTCTATTCAAATGATGTCGCATATAATACTGATGTTATAATGTTTATAGTAAACATTGGTCAATCAATTATATCAAACAAATGTTTGTTCAAACTCTGGTTAATATGGTTTCATGTTTAATGGTTTTTTTTCTTCAAGTTTAGAGCTTCATCATAAAGCTGATCATGTTGACACAGTTTATTTCATAAGAATTTGTATAATTATTGTGGACTACCGTGAATGATAAATATACCCAAATAAGGAAGGTGCTAGGTAATATGGTATGTTCAATACTTAATTTCTAATTTGTTTGCTCCTAAGCCTTATTATACTATGATAATTTTAATTTGCATAGATTTAATGATTGCTACTTTTAATTTTAACTGTCTTTTTTATCGTAATTGCATTCAGCAAAACAACTTAATATTTGTGCCTTGGTTTATTCAAATAATGTATAATTTATTGTAGAAAATATCAGGAAATATTGGTTAATAATTTGTTGCATCAACACTATATGTGGTAAAAATAAATATGTGATATTTTGCTGGTTGTTGATGGATGCTATCAAAAGGGAGTATGACATAAACAATCGGTCCTCGACAATGCTTGCTAAAAATATTCTACGAAACTTTTTTCCATGGAACTTTTTTCTACTCATCTAATTTGTTTGTCCACCATTGTGGTAAATAAAATTCACCGAGAAATTTTATGTAACAAAATTTCTTATCATATTAATTTAGTGTATGTATATGATGACTTAGTAATAAATTATAATTAATATTTTGAGGTAATGAAACTTTACTAGATATGAAATGTGAATAAGCGCTCTTATGGACATTACTAATTGCTTGTGAAATTACACGGTAAATATTATTTTTGTTTGATATCTTTGTACATGTTAATGATTAGTTTCATACACAATAGGGAAGTTTTAAGTGTATTTAATGTCATTAATTAATTAGAATGTCTTATGTGGCATGTATAATAATAGAAGCATTTTAGATGCAAAATCTGCTTTAAATATTATTAAAGGCACCCATTTATAAAGACATTTATTAATAAATACAAGATAAGAGTCACAGGTCCCTTTTTTTATGTTGTTATACAAAAAGTCCTTGTAGAAATGAATTTGTAAATTTGGTTCCTATTTTTCAAAAATAAATAAAACGCAAAGCATCTTGCACTTTCTGACTGAAAATGCAAGATAACTTGCACTTTTCTAATTTTGAAATATTTTTCGAAATTTTCTAAAATTTGAAAATTTTGAAAAACGCAAGTTAACTTGCACTTTCTATCAGGAAAGTGCAAGCTAGTTTGCGCTTTCTAATTTTGAAATTTTTGAAAAGCGCAAGGTAACTTGCGCTTTTTAATTTTGAATTTTTTTTGAAAATTTTAAAAATTTTGAAAAGCGCAAGGTGACTTGCGCTTTCTATCAGGAAAACGCAAGCTGGTTTGCGCTTTCTGATTTTGAAAATTTTGAAATTTTAAAAAGCGCAAGCTAACTTGCGTTTTTTGATTAGAAAAAACAGGGACTAAATTTACATACTTATTTCTACAGGGACTTTTCTTGTAACACCATCAGAAATAGGGACCTTTCGTGCAAAGCCCCTTTATTAATATGTCTCTTATACATAGGGGCACATTAAATTTTATTTTTGAACCTATATAAGTTAAGAGAGACATTTTCTAATTGAGCTGATGAAGCAATACCATTCAACAGTTTACGAGGAAGGATACCTTAATAGTTTGGTCATATATGGATAGCATGCAACAAACGGTAAACTTACTACAATGCCCAATAAGATGGATTAATAGGTACTAATGCTTTCTCAAAAGGTGGATAAAATAACAAATGATTTATTAGAAGACTAAATTTTGATATAGGAAGCACATTGCCAAAATTGTCATAAGTGAAGTGTAAAACCCCATAGTATTTATTGCTCCCAACCCACATGGGAGAAAACACAGTAGACGTCAAGGGTCTATCAGTTGCATCGATATGCTTTTGTCAGAAAGTCTTTTTTTTTCAATCATTCATGTTACTTCTAATTTTTCCAAAATAATTCAGGTAGTAAGGCTTCCACATTTTCCATTTCATTGAGATGCACGTGAATTAATGTTTACAAAAACCAAAAATAGGTTAAAATTCACCATATTGGAAGAGAGATACGCAAAGCTAATATAAGCGAGCAAGATAGCCTTAATTTGGTTTCCCAGTTATCAACTCGTGATGTACTAACTGCTAAAATATGATAACCTTAGAGCATTATATTCATTTCTACAAACCTACATGCTAGCAAAATGTACTATATATTTAGTTATGACTTGAAACTATTAGTGAATTTTTTTATAAAATTGTTTGTGTGAGTTATTTGTTCTAAAATGAGAAGAAGAAAAGGAGAAGAGGAAGAAGTGGGATTGGAAATAGTCCCACATCATAGAAGAGTAGGAATTACATTTGTTTAAATATTCTTCAAGAGAAGGTTGGGTCCTTTGGGCTCCAATGCTTGCTCTTGTGTGAGGAGGGAGACCATACATAACCACCATATATAGAATCGATGCCGCCGTCTATCCGTCCGTCCGAGTGGATCGGGTCGGTTTGGGTTTGGGTCTAAATTATAATTTTGGACAGAGTTATTTTAGTTAAAACGGGCCAGATCTTAACCCATTAATAAGGCAAGAATTCAAAATTAAATAGACAGAAACGACGGGAAACGTGACTGTTATAAATGATAGGACGTTTGAAACAAAATGGACGCGTCTTCTCAAAACGAAAAGGCACCTATTCGCTACTATAAATAGAAACGTCTCAAGAGCATTTCAGAATTACTTTTTCTCTTTGCAAACAAAGATGCCTGAAAAGCATTTCAGATTCAATTTTCCTTTACTTTAGACCTCCTTCTCTTCACCTCTCTTATTTCTTTCAATACTACTTTGGGTTTGTGATACTGCAGATTACAAATTTGATACTCTTGTCACTATAGTTAATTTAGAAGATAGTTTGAATCGATTTCGGCAGTGCTATTGTAATCGATTAAAGAGATTAATCATCATGACTCCATTATACCTTGGGAGATGATTTGTCTTAACTTATAGCATCCATTTTTTTATTCAAACAAGTGGTGAGGGAAAATAACTTCCTAAGGAAAGCGTCATCCACGTGACTTGGAGCGATCTCTATAGATTTGATTTTACCATTACCGTACCACTTCATTGGAAATCCAGAAGGTTACACTAACAATCTTAAGACATTATCCGACAATGGCATCGCATAGTTTGAGAAAGTTCGCTTATGATTTCACCATATGGAAAGGTTTGATGGCGTTAATTTCATGCATTGGTAGAAGAAGATGCATTTCTTGTTAGCCGGACTAAAATTTGTTTATGTTCTTACGACAACAATGCAAAGGAAACACAAAACGAGACTATTATGCAAGCACAATCAAGATTAAAATGGGAGCAAAATGATCACATATGTAAGGGCCACATATGTAATGCAACGACAGATACTCTGTTCGATATGTACTACAATAAAGCAACCTTCAAAGTAGTCTGTGATGCACTAGATGCCAAGTATCTAATGAAGGACGCAAAAAGTAAGAAATTTTTTACTACTAAATTTTTTAATTATAAAATGGCTGATGCAAGGCCAGTACTAGAGCAATTCAATGATATTATGCATATCCTAAACCAATTCAGCCAGCATAAAATGAATATAGATGAGGAGATAAAAGTCTCATCCTTAAAAGACAAACTTCCTCCATCTTGGAAAGATAAAAGGAAAGTACTTATACACAAGAATGATGATATGAGTCTAGATAATCTTGCATAGTATTTGCAAGTAGAAGAACAATTTAAGCAGAAAGAAATCACTGAACCAACAGTGTTTCCATCTAAGATCCACATAGTGGAGAAAAATGAGGAAAATAAAACCTCTAAGCACTCATTTAATCAAAAAAGGAAATTTTAGAATAAGAAAAACTTTGATAACAAGAAGGCCAAGAAAGTGAATGGATGCTACAATTGTGGAAAACCTAGTCACTTTAAAAGAGATTGTCATTCCTTAAAAAGGAACCTGAATCGACAAAAGAATACTTTACGGTCGTAATCTCTAATATCAACATGATTGAAAGAGAGGATTCTTGGTGGATCGACTCTGGTGCTACTAAGCATATCTGCAATGATAAGAGTCTATTCATGAAACTTGAACCATTTGAGGACGAAAATTATCTCTTTATGTGAAACTTAGCAAAAGCAACGGTCATGGGGAAAGGGACAGTGGACTTAGAGTTCACGTCTGAGAAAATTCTAACATTAAATGATGTATATTATGTATCCGAGGTAAGAAAGAACATTATTTCTAGTAGTCTATTAAATAAATATGGGTTTGAACAAGTCTTTGAGTCAGATAAATATGAATTGACAAAAGGCAAAATATTTGTTGGAAAATGGTACTTGTGTGATGAAATGTTTCAATTGAATATTAATAAAATGGTTGTTTATGCTTATATTGTTGACTCCTTTTCTTTATGACATAGTAGATTAGAACATGTTAACGTTAGAAGTATGGATATTATGATGTCATTAAACATGATTCCTAAATGTGATAATAAATTTAATGGTAAGTGTAGGATATGCTCATTAACCAAAATAACTAGAAAATTGTTGCCATTGAAATTTGTTAGTACCACTAATATGTTACAATTGATTCATAGTCATGTTTGTGATATGCATAATACTCCTACTAGAGGAGGAAAGAAATATTTTGTCACATTATAGATGACTATTCAAAATAATGTTATGTTTATTTAATGCATATTAAGGATGAAATATTGAATTCATTTATGACCTAAAAGACTGAAGTAGAAAACCAATGTATTGTTAAAATTAAGACCCTTAAGATCTGATAGGGAATGTGAATATCATTTCCTTGCATTTTGTGAATATGTAGGAATTATCATGAGACATCCGTAGCTTATATTCCACAGCAAAACGAAGTAGCAAACGAAAAAATAGGACCATTATTGAAATAGTTAATGCTATGCTATGTAATTCTGGTCTTAATACTAGTTTTTGGGACGAGGTATTACTTATTGCCTGTTTCATCTGAAATAAAATACATTGTAAGAAAACCAAAGTCACACCTTATGAACTTTAGAAGAAACGCACACCAAATCTTGATTATTATCGAGTTTGGGGCTGTAGAGCCATTGTTCGATTACTTGAACCAAAAATTAGAAAATTAGGACAAAATGACATTGAGTTATTTTCTTAGGATACGTTCAACACAGCAAGGGTTATAAGTTTCTAATAAAGCCTAATAATTCGATTGAGGTAACACAATAATAGAATCTAAAGATGCGGTATTCTATGAAAATAGATTCACGTCTATTCCATCCAATCGATATATTAGTGAAACGTTGGAGGTTAATACACCTATATATGAAATGGTGGAGGTCACTGAACTTATTCATGAATTTGAGAACACTTAGGAAAATAATGATGAAACTGGTGAAACTCTTATGAGAAGTAAAATAATGAGGACTGGAAAATCATTCGGACCAGATTTTATCATTTATTTGGTTGAAGGATCAAGAGATATATTAGACATTAAGTCATACTTTCTACAACCATAGACTATGATCCATTAACAAATACCGAGGCCATAAAGTCACAGGATTCAGCCTTTTGGCAAGAAGCCATAAGTGATGAATTGGATTCTATTATGGTAAATCGAACATCGAAACTAGTAGACTTACCTCCTGGTTCTAAACTAATAAAGTGCAAGTGAATATTTAAGAAAAAATTAAGAGCAGTTGGTATGATAGAAAAATTAAGGCTAGATTAGGTGCTAATGAATTTACCCAAAAGGAAGGAATCGATTATTTTGATACATATGCATCTGAAGCAAGAATTTCAATAATTAGGGCATTAATTGTGTTGGCATCTATTTATAAATTTGAAATTCATCAAATGGACGTGAAGATTGCATTCTTAAATGGAGAACTTGATGAAGATATATATATATATATATGTGTGTGTGTGTGTGTATGTATGTATGTGTGTGTGTGTGTGTCTCAACCAGAAGGTTTTGTGATGCTTGGACAAGAACGTAAAGTATTGTAACATCCCGGAATTTTGTTAAATTTAATTTAGTAAATTATTTGAACTTTTGAATTTGAATTTGAGAATTTCATGAAAAAAAATATTGTTAATGTTAATCTTATAAAAATGTATAGAATTTAATAAATATTGATAGTTAAGTTTAAATAAATAATAATAATAAGTAAATAAGAGAAAAGAACATATAACAAACAAGAAGTTGTTTAAAACAATAATAAAATATGTACAAAAATAAAGTAAGTTGCTGTAAACAAATATGTAGACAAAAGAAAGCAATAACTAAAATAAAACACTTTTATTTTACAAAGTAAACTAGGAAACAAAGTAACCAAAATAAAACAAGAAAGTAAGTATTTAAATGAATCAAAACAGCACTTACATATATAAAAAAATCAAATCTAACATATGCTGCAAGTATCAAACAGCATGGTTGTTACATGCTTTCATTTAATGCAAGCATTAAATGCTATTTACTCCTCAGCCCATACACTAACCTTATCAGCCGAGTAAAGCATGGGTTGAGCAAAAGTAATATTGTACTTACCTATACCTTCCTCTGCACATTTTCTTTATATACTAGAATATTGCCTCCATTTCATTCGTTCAACAAATATTAACAAAGATCAGAAAACCAAGATAGTAAACAGAAAATAAAAAGAAATAAAAGCAAACATCACTTTTATTCAAGCTTGAAAACAATTTATTGAAGAGAAAAAGAAAAGAAAGATCAACTGCAGATTTCAAAAAACAAGAAAAGTGCTCCCAGTTTTCAAATATTTCCACGTGAGTGAACATATTTTGGAAAGCTTCAAGTATGATTCAAAACTGTGTAGATGATTTATAACAAGTATTAAGTTATACAGCTACATACAAATGAAAAGTTCATGTATGATAATGATGTTGTTCTGGACATGATAGTTAGTCATCATCTGTCCTGTTCTTTTCAAGATATCAGGTTTAAATTAAGTTAAAGTTTAAATTTCACTCCTCTGATCCCTGATGAATATTAATTTGCAACAAATAAGTTAGTTTAAAACATCATCTATGGATTAACTTTTGTTGTGAGCTTGAACATAAAGGATTGTCTCTGTAACCAAGGTTTTACAGTAAAAACAAGATTTTATGATTAATCCAAGTATTTCAAACCATTGGTTTGATTTTATAACTTGAATACTCACTTAAAAACAGGATTTTTGAAACAACAGTGATGATTTTTAGTTAAGTAATTCAAATGCAATTCAGGTTTGAACAAAACATGTATTTCGATCGTTTTCTGATAATCGAATCAACCTTAAATGCTAAGATTTGGTATAAAGCAAGATTGACATTTACTAGTAATGGGAAAATTGTCGAAAAAAAATTTCATTGCGTAAATTTTGGAGACGAGTTCAACTTAGGGTTTAACCCTGAGTTTTGCAGTAGGTTGAAAACAAGGTGATTTCATCACCTAGGAGTGATCGAGTGCATCGAGGTTGAGGGGAAGGTTAGCATAGGTTGTTGACGTGGTATGGCCGAAAGCGTGGGTTTTCTGGTGAACTGAGACGAGGTAGCGAGGCGTTTTCTCGTGGTTGTTCGAGCTACTGGTTCGAGCTACAGGCTCTATTTTGATTTCGACTTTTATTCAAAATACTGGGTTTCGATTTCGAGTTGGGGGTCGAATCGTGGTTTGTCGGAGGTGTCGAGAGTTGCCGGAGGGGCGCCGCGGTGACGTGCACGTGCACGGTGGTGTTAGTGTCTGTGTTCTGGAGTGTCGGTTTAAAACTTAAGAAAAAAAAGGGGAAGAAGAAGAAACTGGGATAGGGAGAAGAGGAAGATGGCTCGAGTAAAAGCACGTTTGCTTCGGGATGAAACTCGCAAACGCGAGTATATGTTGCTATCTTAGTTTGTATCGTTAAACTGGAAAAGAAAGAAGAAAAAAAGAGAAGAAGATCAGGCACGAGGAAGAAAGGAGAGAGACTCGGGTTGGACTCGAGTAAAAGCCTGGAAGTCTCGGGTTTGCTGTTATTTTGGGTTAGGCCCAAATGAAATTTCAAATTAGCAATGTTTTGAAATTTAATTTACCCTTTAATTTAATATTTAAATTAAAAATAAAAACTGAAGTAAATTTACATTAAAATTTTAAATGTAACAATAAATTGAGTTTTAAAGTGTAAAGCAGATTTTCAAACGATAATTAAAATAAATAATTTTATAAATTAATGATTTTGAAAGAAATTAAGAATGATATATATATAATTTGAAATTAAAATTGATTGATAACAATTTAATGTTTAAATTAATTTGTAATTGAGAATTTGTTAAATAGACAAATTAAGTTAATTAATTTAAATGGATAGCTAATTAAATTAACGAATTAAGAAACAATTAATCGAGTTAATCAAGATTTAATAAATCCAAATTTAATCATTGATTTTAAAACATCACTACAAATAATTGTGTAGCAAAAAAATTAATTAAACGACATAGGAAAATAATTAACTATTGATATGCACTACATTGATGTTCTGTTCTGTTTATGATACTGTGTGATGTAAATTGCCATGTACTGCACTAGGATTGTGGTTTGTTCTGTATTGATGTGAAAACCCTGTTTGCCTGTAAAACGACATTTAAAACTTTGATGCGACAGGGGATCAGATTTCAGTAGTTATCCGAAACCCACATCGAATCTATGAATTTTTGTGAACAACATATACACATGTTTTTGAAATTAACGCTCACTATTCGGGTTAGCTGGGAAAAGACCTTTGTGTCATATAACCCATTCCGAATAGTGATACGTCATATATGGATGGCATTTGAAGACCGGTGTTGAAAACCAGATATTTTTGAAAATGAAAGGACAACCTGTCGAATGTCTCTGCACCGAGTTGCTCCGGTATAGAGATTTATATCACTCTTTTTGTGATGGGAAGTCCGGACGTAATTAGAAAATTATCCGAATTTGCAAGGGCTTCTTTGGAAGTGCCTTCGTTTCTGTTAGAACCCAGAACAAACTTGTATGGATTGTATGTCTGACATTATATTTTGAGATATGAATCTGATTTCTTTCAAATACATTTCTGTTTGGTGGTGGAGAATTTATTCTCTTAGCTTAACACCCTTCTCTGAGACGTACGAGCTCAGAGGTTATGTAGTTGAAATTTATCAGCGATATACTCCCAAGTTGGTAATGTGACATGCTGAGTGTTGCTGTGTGATGATCATTGTTTGATCATTTGTGATATGATCATTTGTTTGATCATTTATCTTTGTGATCATTACTTTGATCATCTGTTGACCCAAAGCATGGCTTTGTGAAAAGCGTAGCTTTGTGGACGAGACTTCGTCGAACCTCACACCACGGAATGGTCAAAACAGGAAAGATTCAGCAAGGTTATTGAGGGTAGCTCCCCTTAGGGTATGTTCATTTCCTTCTGGATAGAAGTGGTATCATGGTATGGAGCCCAGATACTTAACTTATGTGGATGTCGCAAGTATATATGTCTTACTTTGTGATTTGTTGCTGGGGCCCCGGTTAAAGGTTGGTTACAACCGGGAGATGGCATACTCGTGTCAGTAGTTACCCAGTTAGGGGTAACCCGGCCTTGTGTTGGCAGAGATCTAACCGTAATGTTAGGTTATTTCTTAGGGTCGTCTTTCAAGAGGCGTACCTATGTGGCAATGGAAAGTTCCTTGGCCTGACCATTTGTTGGAAATCTAATTACCAATACGAAACCCTGTACGGTTTTAGTTGTAGAACCTGCCATTTACTTATGGTGGTCACCACTGTTTAGATGGTAGCTATAGTAGGCATAGTTCAGAATGTCTATGCTGGCTAAGATTTATATTCTATTTTCGAAATACTTTCAACACTATGCACTAGTAATAATATCAAAGAAATTTCTCCGTACCAAGCATATTTAACTATCATAAGAAGAAATCTCCTCCAATTCTGCGTTTGCATTGTGTGTGTGGTGGGAGGTCTTATGGTGGTTCCATTTTTAAAAGCATACCGAAAATTATTTTATAAATCTAGTTTCTGTAAATGCAACTGTTTTTGTTTACTCATACCAGTCCCATGACTGATCCGGAGTTTATTGTTTTCTTTCCTAAACTCTGGGTGCCCATTATTTCTACACGGGCAGCCTAGTAGCAGGTTTCCGTATTTTGGAGTTAGCTGTATTTTAGAGCTCTTATCTTGGAGATATTCTTAGGAGCTTTTTGGAGATCTCAGGTGTTTAGCTTTTGGGAGTCCGTTATCACTTCTTTCATCTGAAGACTTTTGGATATATGATTACTGTTGTATTATCATGATGTTGTATTTGGAGTTGTAGTATATGTATTAAATACTCTGATGAAGTGTGGATTTTATGTCGATGTTGTATCTGTAATGATATTTATGATATTGATTATGTTCCGCTGTTTTATATTCATCTAATTGATGTTATAAGCTCCATCCGAACTGAAATTTGACATTTGAATTTTGGCAGTTGAATACAAGTGAAGTATTTGATGTCTATTTTCGAATGATGAATTTTGGATCGTGACAAGTATATAAACCTATTAAATAATTTTACAGTTTTAAACAAAGCACCAAAACAGTGGCATGAGGAATTTGATAAAACCATAGTATCAAATGGTTTTAGGATTTGTGAATTAGACAAATGTGTTTATAGATAATTTCATGCTGGTAAAGGTGTAATTGTAAGCCTTTATGTTGATGATATGTTGATATTTGAGACGGATACCTTGAGTATAGTAGATACGAAAGGATTTTTATCTTCATGTTTTGACATGAAAGATATGAGGGAAGCTGAAGTGATTGTAGGAATAAAAATCATAAAAACAGCAGAAGCGTTAGTCATTACCCAGTCTCATTACATAGAGAAGATTCTAAAAAGGTTTAATCAATTTGATTACAAACCTGTAAATACCACATTTGACCCAAGTATGCAACTATATTCTAATACTGGTAGATCAAAAGATCAACTAGAATATGCTAAAGCTATTGGTAGTCTAGTGTATGCCATGACATGCACAAGACCTGATATTGCTTACGTTGTTTGCAAAATGAGTAGATGTACCAATAACCCTAGTCATATACACTAGCTAGCTGTACAAAGAATTTTAAAATATTTGAAAGGAACCATGGACTATGGTATATTATACTGTAATGACCCCACTGCGATACCCAGATTAGCAAAGAACATTACAAGTAATCTCGTCTGCTAATCTGGAGAATACGGCTTGTTAAGGGCGATCAATTGTGAATATATCTTTATACTAACACCGACACGTCATTTATACCTTTTCACTTAATATCTGAACTGAATTTGACGTGTACAGTATTAATAAAAAGTAATAGACACACTGATTTCGCAGAATCAGAACAATATATCATATAAATAACAGTCACAGATCATAGCGGAATAAATCTCAACTTACACATATACAAATTGTGAGTCTACAAAATAAAACACTAAACTCACCTAATATGCAAGTTTTACAATTCTCTAATATCAATCATACATTTTATAAACATATTCACAAATTTCCTAAATGAGATATACTAAAAAGTCAAAAGTGTTATCTCCTTGCCAGCCCAAACATCCAAAGGTCAACTTGTCATGTAACCTGAAAAGTCTCGGCCTGACCCGAGCAAAATAACACCCAGGTCAGACTATCTCTAAATATCCTATCACGGCCCGTTTTTCCATACCCTTTGAATCGACAATAAACCACCATGTCCAACTCAAATTGCACGAAAATACGGAACATGAAGGGTAATAAAGAAAAATATACAGAACAGAATCTCACACGAATGGAATAACATATAATATTGAACAAATATCTTTACAGCGGAAAACATTTAAATACATATATCAGAGTCAAACCTAAATTCAGCTTGGATAGTTATAAACATCTATCCTTACAATTGCTGACAAACATCAACTAAAACAAACTAAGTACAACGGATAATAGAATATGTCCATACGTAGATGAATATCTCCAGCTCTCCTCTGAAAACTCCAATCGTCTTCAACTAAACCTGACACTACTCGGATCTGACCCGAGTATTGAAAATACCCGGATCGGGCTTGATAAACCAGCGTGAGAAAAACTCAATAATAAATGACAATGTCATATATCAGCCTTTGAATAAAATCCTTTGATAAAAAGAGTATATCATAAGACCACGCCCACACATAAACACGGATGGATTTTTACACTATGATAACTAAAACACTTTTATATCAAAACATTTGATATTATTTTTAATGACATCTCTTTGAAAATCTTTGCAAATAAAATTATTAATCTTATCCGAAATGGTTACCCATATAGCATTTCGAGGCTATTCATTACGCCAATACAAACAAAACCGTAGGTTCTTATTGCAGAATGGATTTCCATACAAATGACCAGGTAAAGGATCTACCTTCCGAAATGGGTACACCTCTAGATGGATGTTCCGAGGAACCATCACAAAGCTCCTCTACCAACACAAGACCGACCTACCTCTATATAGTAGATAGTACTGAATATGTCATCCCCTGGTCATTACCGACCTTTAACCGAGCGCTCGTTTTCCATACACCACATTAATTTACATCCCGAACGTCATAGCGGAAAGAAATATATCTAGAAGGGGATGATCATACCCTACTTGGGAATTGTGAGAAATGCGAATTACGGATCTTAAGGTTAGAATTAACACTATAGGGGGGTGAATAGTGTTTTAAGAAATTACTAATTCTTTTTGAGTTTATCTTAATTTGAACACAAATGTATGCAATATTCAGACATAGGTATGATCATAGAATCAAACACAGATGCAGATATAAAGTTAAAGCAATAAAGGAAAGAACACACTGGATTTTATACTGGTTCGGAGTTACCCTACATCCAGTCCCGCAACACAAGTACGGATTTCCTTTCAAAATTAATTCTTATAATTACACCCCTGATTTTAAGGCCACGAGGTACACCGCTCCAGATTCACAATCCTCTGGGTAGAGATACTTGATTTTACGAGCAACAAGTTCACCCGATTGATTTTCCAGGCTACAATCACACCTTTTCTCGCTCGATTGAATACAAAGAAGTCTATAACTCTAAATAGCACTAGGATCTTGTTGAGATAGTGATAAAGAATCAAACCAGAGATGATCTAGTTAGATTCAATGGTGATTTCGGCAGAGTAATGGTAAAAATGTATATAAAGAAATGTGGAAGAAGAAGAGCAGTGAAATCAGAGAAAATATGATTGTAAATTCTTTTAAAACAGCCCCTATTTATAGTAGAACAACAGCCATGTCCATTCGTGAAAGGATATGACGAATAGACACTTCCTTTGAAATTCAAACTTTTAAAATAAAATGTCACCTTGTCGACAAGGGGTCCTTTGGGTTGTCGACAAGCCTAAGTTATTTTTGGTAATTTGTTTTTCTTTGAAAATAACTTCTATCTTGTATTAAAACTATTTTAAACTTTATAAATATACTTAACTATAGTTAAAATACATAAATAATTAAGTATAGAGAATAATATTTTGGTATATATAAAATTTTACTATAATTTTATATTTAAATCTAAGTATAAATATTAAAAGTTAAATATATTATAATTAAAAGATAGTTTCAAACCAAGGATGATTTGATATTGAAAATAAAGATTATTTTGAGGCTAAAAGTATTTTAAAACCAGGATAGATGTTTTTGATTTAAAAAGGAAGATTTTGAAATCATTTTGAAAACAAGATATAATTCTGTAAATTGAATAAAAGTTAGTGGATACAAAACAATGTTCCACTAGATTTTTCATAGGTTCCATCCTACTTAGGGTTTCATCCCTTTAACGGGCTCAAAGTGGATTCCATTCCACGAATAAAATGGATTTTAAGATGTCAGTGCTTTTCTAGGAGTTTTAACAAAATTCCTAACTAAATTACTAATCTTGAAATCTTGAACTCTTAATAATCTTGATACTCATGAGTCTTGAATCTTGATATCTTCGATCTTGAGTTCATCAGTTCTTAAATCTCTATACTGTACAGTCTTCATTCTTTGGTACCTGTATATATATCCTTCATATACATATATATAAACAATAATGTTAGTATTTATATTTTATAATCTTATTCTAAGTTTGTTTTCATCAAAACAAACTTCTCAGGGACTAACAGGAATGACCCACTTAGCCTTGCTGCATCTAATCCTGTTTCAGTCATTTCCGGGTTGATGAGGCTTAAGGCAACGATTACCTTTTCACATAGCACATATCTCTGAATGCCACATTTTCCATTTCCATTGACTACTAATTGCCTTCCACAAAAATACAACCCTTGAGCTCGTACATCTCAAGGAAGGGTGTTAAGCTAAGAGAAGTTGCCTTCTCCGCCACCAACAGATGTATGTTTGTAAAAACCAATGTTCGTAATCATTAGAAATGCAATGTGAGACAAACGTCCATACAAATTTGTCCAGGAACAGGACAAACCGAAGGCACTCTCCTACTACCACTAGTAGCGAGCAGTCCTTGCAATCCGAAAAAATCTCCACAACGAGGAGACCATTGCTATATATAACTCGGGAGCTACCCAGAGCAAGTCAACAAGCAGTCCTCACGCTATAAAGATCCATGGTCTTCAATAATCATCATCTTCAATATGTCTTCACTTTCGAACGTATATATTGGTTCTAAGTGGTTTTCAGATAGGGATTACCCAAATCCGACCCCGGTTCCTTCGAAATCCAATTATCGATAAAAAAAACGTGAATATGAGTATACAGGATTTATTAAGTCTCTTTTCACTTTAATTCTTTTCGGATGATTTTGAAATCTCTTTCATTCGATTTAAAATAATTCTAAGAAATTCATTCTTTTGCTTTGGATAATATTTTCAAATTTCCTTACTTAACTCTTGATCCAAATTCCTTAACTTTTAGGCGGGTCAAAAACAATGTTATTTAAGACATCGTTTACGATAAACCCTAAAATAAATCTTAGCAAACATTTTTGAGTAAATAGGATCATAGAAATCATTCATTTTGGGGATTGCTTAAATTTTGATAATACTAATCTTCTTTTATTTTGGAAACTCAATACGATCTTTTAATTTAAGAGCATCTGGGCTTTCCTTTCGATCTGTTCCACCCCTCGCCTAAGAAAAGAAAACATAGGTCAGGTAAGTTTAGGGCACTGGTCGCTCCATCCCTAACCTTAGTTAAACACCTTGTTTTATCTTCCCAGATCTCACAGGCGGGACAAATGTACTAGTCGTTTCCGCATACTCAGTTATCAACTTTATTTTGGAATTGATTATAAAGATTCCCAATTATCTTTAAAACGCTTAACTTTCCTTTTAAAAACATTCTCAATTGATTCAGGGAAAAATCGTTACATTTAAACTTATTTTCAAAAAGTTATACCATTCGCAGCATAAAAGTGCTACAGAAAGTGCTATATAAGTTTATTTGTTTAAATCAACTTTTAAACATTCGATAATTCATATTTTCCAATCCAAATCTCTTTTAAATTATTTAAATAGATTTAGCAAATTTATTCCATATTTTTTCATAATTAAAAACATTCATTTAAACAGATTTCCTGTTATGGTCACTTAACTACACTAGCGGAATTTTTCTAGAAAATAGATTTGGACTTAATTCAAAATCTACTCAACAAAATTTTAATTTTCCTTCTTCGTTTAGAAGATATGGATATAATAGTCCGGAATTTTCTTATCTCGAAGAATTCCGAGCTATATTCCACTCTATATACTCATTTGAACTTTTCGGCGTGAAATCGCGAACTACCGTTGCGGGACGCACCCAGTTTTAACTTATTTTTAAATATTTGAAATAATTTATTCAAATTGATTTCTATCACTTATAAAATCATTATAAATCAATATTTTCACTTTTTAAAGTATTTAAAATATATTTTCACTATTACCGTATTATAATATTATTTTATTCAAATTATTTAATATTAAAATTTTTAAATCCCAATTTCAATCCAATTTCGGTTCTAACTTCAAATTAAACATATTTAAAACTTAGATTTCAAACCTAATTTCAATTTAAACTTCAATTCAATCTCAAACTAAACTTTAATTTTCAAAATCGATTTCAATTTCACTATTCATCTCAATTTCAATTTCAATCTAACTATCCTTTTCAAATCCGTTTCACTTCAAATTCCAAACTCTCTTTTATTTTTACTTTAATTTCACTTCTAATTGAAAAGAGACTTACTTTTCCAAAATATCTCATATCACTAAAATATGGT
Source organism: Allium fistulosum (assembly GCA_030737815.1). Classification (NCBI taxonomy): domain Eukaryota; kingdom Viridiplantae; phylum Streptophyta; class Magnoliopsida; order Asparagales; family Amaryllidaceae; genus Allium; species Allium fistulosum. Next base: position 60,163,856 of record CM060906.1, read on the forward strand.
CTTATGAACAAAGGATCACTTAATCAAAATGAACATAACCAATATCCATATTCATCACTAACATAACATCCATTCAACAAATCACATAACATATGATTTCAAATCCAACATTCACTATTAATACCATAACGGGATATATTATCACAATTCAATTATCTAACCAACTATCAAATCATCCATATTAACAATCAAATAAACATTCATATGTCATACAGATATAAATATGATTGTTTTAACATAACCAAAATATAAATTCAAAAGCAATGAGAATTTCTCATCTTCATATCCACTCCGTCATTCTTTTTTGTAGGCGAACGTGCTTCTCGAACTAATGCGCTTTTCCCGAACGTTTTGAATTTTCGCCTTTATTTATTTTCCTCCCGAACTGCTTTTGTTTTCCTCTCACTTTCCTTTTTCTTTTCTTTTCTTCTTTTTCTTTTTTTATATGTTTGGCCGTGAGCTTTTTTGGAGGGGAATGGGTGTACGGCCTTAGGTATGTGGAGTATTGGTGTAACAACCCGAGTTTTTCTAACACGAAAAACCGGACCATTTTAGTTAAGAAGAAGAGGTAGAAGAAGAAAAATAGAAAACAACAGCAGAATCTCACATACGCAGCGGAATAAAATATAATATATATATCAACAGATCTTTACACAAATCAAACTGTATCTGTATATATATATACATCCAAATACATCATCAGAGTACATCACATCAATATCATACAACTGAATACACAGCGGAAAAATAATAACAAGTACGAGAGTACGTATCGTCATCCAGCTCGTCTCCTGAGCTCCATATCATCATATCCTGTAACCTAATAATACTCGGTCTGACCCGAGCATCATATAAAACAATACCCGAGTCAGTCTGGAAAACCAGCGTGAGAAAATCACACTCAATTGATTTTTAAAGTTTCCCAAAAATCCTTTGAAAACAAAAGCATCTCGTAAGACCACGCCACAAATAAACATGTCGGGTTTTTACCTTACGATAGCTAAAACACTTTATATCAAAATCCTCTGATATTATAATAGTGTCTACAGAAAGTAAACTAGAATCTAGCTGAAATGCTTGCATCTCACGTTTCAGCAATAGTTGGGCACAATCAAAACCGTACAGGCACGTAGGGAGAATGGATTTCCAACGAATGACTAGGCACTGGGGTACCACCTGTCACAGTACGTGGCCTAGATCACAGTACCGAGGAGTACGCCCGCTCCCCTGCAACACAAGGCCGGAACCATCCCTTACTGGATGATCCCGAATAAAATCACCCCACGGTTGGGATCAGCAACCGCACCACTAAGCCGAAATAAAAAGGGACATCTAGACAGGGATGACCTTACCCTCCAGTGGGAGCTACCCACGAAGCCTTGCTGCATAACCCCTGATTTTCAGTCATTCCCGGTTGATGAGGTTCGAGGCTAAACGATACCTTTTCAGAACATATCCCTTAGAATGCCCATCGTCCGCTGACGATGTTTCGCAAGCATTCGTCCATACCAGTCCGTCCTGGGTTTGAACGGAACCGAAGGCACTACTCCTACTACATCCATTTTGGAAATATCCTCAGGATTAGTAGCGACTAGCCCTTGTACTTCACTGCTCCATCTTCGACTTCGAACACGTTACCCGAAACGTACAAACCGAATCGAAGTGGTATTCGAGTCTCCAGACCTAGAATCCCGGTATACGGAAACCCGATCCCGGTCTCTTCGAAACGATCAGCGCATTGGCCAATATTGATAGTCGGTTATTTAACTATCAATTAACATCCACAAGCAACCATCACACAATAAATAATTTCCCACATTATTTATTTGCCCAAATATCTTTCCAAGATATATTTCCAATTTTCAAACTCCTTTTGAAAACAATTTCAAACAGTTTCCGCTTACGGAATACATTTCCAAATATTTATTTCCTCTGAAACACCAAGTACAAAACACTTAGATTTTAAATTAATCTTAAAACACTTTACTATAAATATACTTAATAATATTGAAATTTAAAAAAAAAACTACTTTAATACCTTAACAAAATATATACTTAAGAAATATTTAAAATGAAACCACTTTACAAATATAACTAAATTTCTCTTTTTAAAATATAATACCAAATCACTTTTATATAATTACTACAATAATATATTTTTGAAAATACTTACTTTAGAAATAATCAATTTTCTAAAACATGATTTTTAAAACATACTTAAAACTTTTAACTTATTATTTAAAATTGCTTTGAAAACGTACTTGGCTATCCAGAGAAATACACTTCTCATTTCCATCTTTTAAAAATAAACCAACATTTATTTTTAAACCAACCCATATCTTTTTATAAATCCCCATCTTGAATTTATATTCAAATATCCACTGATATTTTATTTTACTTTATAAACCCAGTTTATATCTCCAAAATCTCACTTCTCTTTTAAAATTCCAATTTTAAACAACTAAATCAATTTCCAATTGATTTTCCAATTTACTTTACTTTACTTTGAAATAAATTTCCTTTACTACTTCATTTATTTCAAAATACATTAACTTTTAGATTTATTCCTTTATTTGAGTTAAAACCCTTTTTAACTGAAAATACCAATTTTAAACTTCCAAAATTCCTTTTTTTAGCCTTTAATTAAATTTAATCCTTACATTCAAAATAAATCCTTTATTCTTTAAATTTAATATCACTTTAGTTTAAAGTTAATATTTCCCTTGTTATTTCGAAATTCCCTTATTCCAATTCACTTGAATTATTTACTTAAATTTTACTCGTTTATTTCATTCAAAATCCAATTCAATATATTTTGATAACTCCTTTTATTGAAATATTCAATCCAACCATATCATCCAATATTTCAATCATCAATAAAATCATCACAGGATATCAATATTCATAGAACAGGATATTAAATAATCTAAATAATTTTGAGGAATCCAGTTGGATCCCTCCAACCTGTTTCCCTGCATCCACAAACGTTAGCACAATACCAATTCCACTTCAAAATGGAATATCGCGGTATATGGGATTTATATAAATCATCCGCTATTATGCGGCGCATAGGGTCTCATCCGCTATATAAATGCGGGAATATCAACAACTCAAATATATACATATGCCAATATGTATATATTGCTATATACTACTATATATAGTATAGCACATCAATCAATGCAATCATCCAATCAATTATTTAAATTTAGCCATTTAAATTTAAATCTAACTGAGTGAGATTAACTCACTTTTATTTTATTTGCTTCCCATCCCCAATCCAGCTTGCCTCTTCTATTTTGCAATTCAACCCAAATCAATAGTCCTCTTCACGATGCCAGACCTTGGATACATATTTATATGATTTTATTAATATTCGAATAAACCGAATATTCATTTATATAAATTTAATTAACTAACACTTAAGTTCAAACTAATTTTCCATTAAATTTCTAGAATGATTAAATAAGTTAAGTAAACAAATTCATTACTTAAATAAGGTCTTTATCATTTTCCTTTTCTATGTTTCCCAAAACCTTACGTATCCCTATTTCGGTTTATCCTGGGTATATTTAAAGTAGAATAGGTATGTATATACAGGTAAAATCCTTTAGACTGAAAATTATTATCAAATATAGCTTACTGTATATTTTAATCTTGTCTATCTATATTTCTCCTAATTTCATTTCACTGTTCTATCCAGTTTAAAACAAATGGATATATTATTATTATTATTTTCTGAAAATATCAAAGCAGAAATCTCCTTTACTGTATATATATAACTTGAAACAATATGCATTTATTTTATAAAGATAATCTTTATTTTTTTCCCTCTGATAAAATATACTCATTAAATCGAAATAGATCAGAGAAAAACTCGAATACCTCTCTTACCAAGCTCGAGTTCGAGCCATCCACGCACCCAGACTACCATCACGCTCCACTCGGCTCGAGTTGAACCCTAGCCTCTCGTCGACTCTCTCTCCAGACGAACCCTTCCCTGCTGGTCGCGGCCTCCCACGCATGCGTGAGCGCCTCGCCTTGGCCACGCGATTTGATGAAGACGAGGAACCCCACGACCCTTGCCTCGCGATCGATCGAACGGCGACCCCACTTGTATTGTGATTTCAACTTCCCTTTCCTATCGCACTCACTTCAAATCAATTAGCAGTGGCAGTAAAAAGGGACTGTAGCAGGGCTTCGAAACAGCAGCAGAAAATATCGCGTAGGGCAAGGATGAGCCAACGATGGCTGATGGAATATCTGAGTAGGCAGCGATGATTTTTCTCGAAGGCGTTAATTTATGGAACCCTAGTTTTCACGGGTTCAAGCATCACGACATGGAGATTGCTATTGAACTGTGATTTTGAAGAGAACAGATTTTATTAGAATTAATTTGAGAATAGAGGGAGGTAAAGGGAAAACGAACGAAGGCAGCCTCTCTTTTTCTTTTCGAACGAGATAGCTTCAATTGAAAGGAACAACCGAGGGGGAGACGCGTGTTTATTAGGTAGGACACGTGTTAATGAACTGCCTTGCGTGTCTGCATGCTTGCTATAGGTGTTGAGAAATGAAAGTAAAAAGCACTGATGGAAGATATATTGACCAGTTAAAATATTAAATTTCCGATTAAATTTCAACGCGTTTATATTTCGTACGATCACACGACAACTCCAAATACTACGAAAATTGAAATCCAATAATAATACAATATTACGGATCCAATGGAACTGGTTTCGTCGCATTCCGAGACTGTGCCTCGGACGGCTATTTTTAAATTCAATTTCAACGATATATTTTTAAAACTGAACAAAACTCTTTAAAATTCCATTTTAAAAGTTCTATCATCTTCAGTATTAACAATATAAATTTTCTGAACCTTTGAACTATTTTTTTTAACAGGCTTAAAATCAAGATTCAATATTTTACCCAATCCCGATAATTAAATTTAATAATTAATTATCCAAATAAATACTGTATATTTGAAATTAAAGTTAAAATTTAACCTTCGGATATTTAAAATAGATTAAATATTCACATTTCAAATATACAAAAATTCCGGGTCGTCACATTCCTCCCCCCTTAAAAGAATTTCGTCCCCGAAATTACCAGTTAAGAGAAATGATTCGATACCCGTTCTTTTTCCCATCCAAATAGTTTTAACAACTTTCCATAACAATCTTTTATTAATGATACACTAATCATCTTTTAACTTCCCAAACTTATTCATAAGTTCAACCCATATCACCTACTTATCCATTCAAATTTAAATTTGAATTCAAATTTTAACTTATCAAAATTTCTCAAAAATTTTTCTAACTCCCTAAATTTCCGAAAAATTTCGCCAGCGTCTCCTTTGCGTGGCTAGCTCGGTACAACTACAAAATGGCTCTACGGCCTCCCAATCTCAAAAAGAAAACAAAAAGCCAAGTGGCTGGATCAAAAACCCAATCAAATTTCATATAGAAATTCAAATACATACCTTTTTGTCGGCCATTAAATTTTATCTTCTAAATCAAAAATCCCAATTTATCCTTTGCTTTTATACACCTGTATATCCTACTAAGCAATAATATTCAATCACAATCCCAAAGTCATTTTATACTTTTCTTTACAAATTTTCAATATTTGTTTTACTTAAGCCCGTACGATGCACATATATCATTCGTACGCAATATCACATTCGATCGCTCAATCGATCACACAATTTCACTTCCGAACTAGTATCGTCCACCCGACTTCTTAGTGCGGACTTAGATCTGGTTTCTCGATCAGAAACCGTCATTCTCCTTGCATAGTCACAAACTATGATAGAGAATATCCAGAATCAATCAACAACCCATATCCAGGCTCGCCGTCGAAAATCGAGTGAAAAATCCTGATTCGGATCGATAAAACTATCTCGAAATTCTGTGTTCGACATCTGGACCAAATAGCTATGCGAATAAAATAATATACGTATATCTTACGTAATTAGCCTAATTGATTATTAGTTATATCAATTCTCCTTTATTCACATTCATTTTGATTGTTATCCCTTTATTCACAACTATCTCATTTCACAATTTACAGTCTCACCTTAATTCAATTATTCACTTAGCATACTTTCAGTACCACATTTTCTTAAGAATTCACTATTCATTTCTTAAGTTTAAGATAAACCTTTTACATACTGCTTATACATATTTTCACTTCACTATTGAAGTTCCTATTCATTTCTATCCACTTTTGCCTTTACATTTCCACTTGAATTCAATTTATCTTCCACTTGAATATTGAATTAGTTGCACTTACTAATTAATTTAAATCTCAATTAAAAGTTTGTTTGCAAGCTTTACTTTCGTTAGTTCCTTCGATTTCACTTACTTTACTTTCACATTTTAAATAGATTTCAATACTCAGTTTCAACCTTATTTGTTTAACAAATTTTAAATCATTTGTTGTCAGTGAAAATTTCCAAAAATTTTCAAAAATTTTCTAACTCTCAAAATTTCTAGAAAATTTTGGCAGAGTCTCCTTTGTACGGAGGGACTTCTGCGATATCGCAGGATGCACAAATATGTATATACATCGGCCTCAGGCCGGAAATCACAATATATATCAATATATGCAGTTCATATCTCCTATTAAATTCTTTTGCGTAGGCGTACCTCTATTTTAGCATTTTTAAAGCAAGCGGCTTATTATTTAGCAATTAATGTAACCCAAAATCAGCTATACGGCTTCCCTGAACCTGTACTAACTCAATTTAAAAGTGTAAGTGACAAATATAGGAAGTTCATAGCATTTCACTTATATTTAAATAGCTAAAATATGGATTCTATTACAATGCATGTTATATACTTCCATAAACACGTATGAAATGTTTCAACACTAATTTTAATTGTTTCCCAACAACATTTAAACCATCCCATTCAATTTAAATGATTTTACAACTTCCTTTCTTAACTTCAATTTATTTTTAAGTCCAAACAAACTCATATCATTACAATTGATTCAAAACAAATTTTATTGTTTATATTAACTCAATAGATTTATACAATCTCATTTTCATTGCATTTTGAATTCGAACCCTTTAACTACTTAGGTTCATCTTCATTACCAAGTGGATTTCCTTTTTATCTTAATTCATTCACAACAATTATTTAGCTCGACGCATTCCAATTAAATGTTATCTGTAACTCACCTAAATTTAGTTCGATTAAAATTTATTTCCACTTAGTTGGATTCTATTTGCAATTCATACCATTTCTATTTTAACCCAATTTCATTTTTATATGATACAATTTCAATTATAATTAATTTGTTAACACTTCATGTTAACTTTTAATTTAGAACTCGAGTTCTAGATTCACTACCCGTTTCCAATCTACTTATTTCTAATATTTGATTTTTATTTCAAAAACACTTTACTATTTTCAAGTGTTCAATCTATTTTATAATTTAAATTTCTGGATTATATTCCTTACTATTACAAACAGTTTTATTTGGCTTATTTATTTTACTTCCAAATTTTATAAGTCCCAAATTTATTTATATCTATATTTTATTCATTTTCAATCGATTTCATTCACATTTTAATACTTTACTACAGGATTTATATTTTATTTAGTTTGGCATATTTATTATTCCATATAAACATTTTAAATATGATTCCAGAGTTTAAACAATTCTCCAAAATTTCAAAATCACTTTTGAAATCAACTTCATCCAAAACCCTTGACAATTTTCATTTCCCTTTGGAATTTTAAAACCAAACCTAGTTCACAAACAATTCCAATTTAAAACAGTTGGGTAGCAATTTTTCTTTGGAGACTCGAAAATGAACATCGATGATGCTGCAGTCATCATCGAAGTTATTTTCCAGCGACCGAAAGAGAATTTAATGCTTTCATCTCTTTAAAAACATTTCAAATACTTTTAATTTCCAAATCTCACAAGATTTCAAATTCAACTCAAAAATATTTCTGAAATAATATCACTATTATTTCTCCCAAAACCCTTGAAAACCATTTTCAAATCTCAAGGAATTTCAAACCTTTCTCAAAATTCCAAATTCAATACCCATACAATTTAATATTCAAACATTACTTTGGAATTTCAGTTCAAAATTACAATCTCATTTGTATATATATAAATTTATTCTTCCAACTTTGGTTATAAGTTTCTAATTTCTGATTAAATTTTTACACAACGATGATAATAATTTAATATCATCGCTTTCTAACAACCAAGTAACCAAATATATAATTTTCTAAAAATTATTTCTTTCATATACAAAAGTAAGTTGGGTAAAATTATTTCATTTACCCTATTTAAAACAATACTGTGTCGAATTGTTCTATTTAAGTGTTTAGAGATCCCTATCAATAACGTTAATTACTCGTATTGACCAGAATCCATAAACTACTCAATAAACCAACCAACACAATATAAAACCATTTTATATTTACTAACAAATACGCGCTCATATCTATTAGTACTCTCAAAATTCCCACCAGAGCCAAGGTTATCGCTAGCCTAAGCTCTGATACCACTGTAACAACCCGAGTTTTTCTAACACGAAAAACCGGACCATTTTAGTTAAGAAGAAGAGGTAGAAGAAGAAAAATAGAAAACAACAGCAGAATCTCACATACGCAGCGGAATAAAATATAATATATATATCAACAGATCTTTACACAAATCAAACTGTATCTGTATATATATATACATCCAAATACATCATCAGAGTACATCACATCAATATCATACAACTGAATACACAGCGGAAAAATAATAACAAGTACGAGAGTACGTATCGTCATCCAGCTCGTCTCCTGAGCTCCATATCATCATATCCTGTAACCTAATAATACTCGGTCTGACCCGAGCATCATATAAAACAATACCCGAGTCAGTCTGGAAAACCAGCGTGAGAAAATCACACTCAATTGATTTTTAAAGTTTCCCAAAAATCCTTTGAAAACAAAAGCATCTCGTAAGACCACGCCACAAATAAACATGTCGGGTTTTTACCTTACGATAGCTAAAACACTTTATATCAAAATCCTCTGATATTATAATAGTGTCTACAGAAAGTAAACTAGAATCTAGCTGAAATGCTTGCATCTCACGTTTCAGCAATAGTTGGGCACAATCAAAACCGTACAGGCACGTAGGGAGAATGGATTTCCAACGAATGACTAGGCACTGGGGTACCACCTGTCACAGTACGTGGCCTAGATCACAGTACCGAGGAGTACGCCCGCTCCCCTGCAACACAAGGCCGGAACCATCCCTTACTGGATGATCCCGAATAAAATCACCCCACGGTTGGGATCAGCAACCGCACCACTAAGCCGAAATAAAAAGGGACATCTAGACAGGGATGACCTTACCCTCCAGTGGGAGCTACCCACGAAGCCTTGCTGCATAACCCCTGATTTTCAGTCATTCCCGGTTGATGAGGTTCGAGGCTAAACGATACCTTTTCAGAACATATCCCTTAGAATGCCCATCGTCCGCTGACGATGTTTCGCAAGCATTCGTCCATACCAGTCCGTCCTGGGTTTGAACGGAACCGAAGGCACTACTCCTACTACATCCATTTTGGAAATATCCTCAGGATTAGTAGCGACTAGCCCTTGTACTTCACTGCTCCATCTTCGACTTCGAACACGTTACCCGAAACGTACAAACCGAATCGAAGTGGTATTCGAGTCTCCAGACCTAGAATCCCGGTATACGGAAACCCGATCCCGGTCTCTTCGAAACGATCAGCGCATTGGCCAATATTGATAGTCGGTTATTTAACTATCAATTAACATCCACAAGCAACCATCACACAATAAATAATTTCCCACATTATTTATTTGCCCAAATATCTTTCCAAGATATATTTCCAATTTTCAAACTCCTTTTGAAAACAATTTCAAACAGTTTCCGCTTACGGAATACATTTCCAAATATTTATTTCCTCTGAAACACCAAGTACAAAACACTTAGATTTTAAATTAATCTTAAAACACTTTACTATAAATATACTTAATAATATTGAAATTTAAAAAAAAAAACTACTTTAATACCTTAACAAAATATATACTTAAGAAATATTTAAAATGAAACCACTTTACAAATATAACTAAATTTCTCTTTTTAAAATATAATACCAAATCACTTTTATATAATTACTACAATAATATATTTTTGAAAATACTTACTTTAGAAATAATCAATTTTCTAAAACATGATTTTTAAAACATACTTAAAACTTTTAACTTATTATTTAAAATTGCTTTGAAAACGTACTTGGCTATCCAGAGAAATACACTTCTCATTTCCATCTTTTAAAAATAAACCAACATTTATTTTTAAACCAACCCATATCTTTTTATAAATCCCCATCTTGAATTTATATTCAAATATCCACTGATATTTTATTTTACTTTATAAACCCAGTTTATATCTCCAAAATCTCACTTCTCTTTTAAAATTCCAATTTTAAACAACTAAATCAATTTCCAATTGATTTTCCAATTTACTTTACTTTACTTTGAAATAAATTTCCTTTACTACTTCATTTATTTCAAAATACATTAACTTTTAGATTTATTCCTTTATTTGAGTTAAAACCCTTTTTAACTGAAAATACCAATTTTAAACTTCCAAAATTCCTTTTTTTAGCCTTTAATTAAATTTAATCCTTACATTCAAAATAAATCCTTTATTCTTTAAATTTAATATCACTTTAGTTTAAAGTTAATATTTCCCTTGTTATTTCGAAATTCCCTTATTCCAATTCACTTGAATTATTTACTTAAATTTTACTCGTTTATTTCATTCAAAATCCAATTCAATATATTTTGATAACTCCTTTTATTGAAATATTCAATCCAACCATATCATCCAATATTTCAATCATCAATAAAATCATCACAGGATATCAATATTCATAGAACAGGATATTAAATAATCTAAATAATTTTGAGGAATCCAGTTGGATCCCTCCAACCTGTTTCCCTGCATCCACAAACGTTAGCACAATACCAATTCCACTTCAAAATGGAATATCGCGGTATATGGGATTTATATAAATCATCCGCTATTATGCGGCGCATAGGGTCTCATCCGCTATATAAATGCGGGAATATCAACAACTCAAATATATACATATGCCAATATGTATATATTGCTATATACTACTATATATAGTATAGCACATCAATCAATGCAATCATCCAATCAATTATTTAAATTTAGCCATTTAAATTTAAATCTAACTGAGTGAGATTAACTCACTTTTATTTTATTTGCTTCCCATCCCCAATCCAGCTTGCCTCTTCTATTTTGCAATTCAACCCAAATCAATAGTCCTCTTCACGATGCCAGACCTTGGATACATATTTATATGATTTTATTAATATTCGAATAAACCGAATATTCATTTATATAAATTTAATTAACTAACACTTAAGTTCAAACTAATTTTCCATTAAATTTCTAGAATGATTAAATAAGTTAAGTAAACAAATTCATTACTTAAATAAGGTCTTTATCATTTTCCTTTTCTATGTTTCCCAAAACCTTACGTATCCCTATTTCGGTTTATCCTGGGTATATTTAAAGTAGAATAGGTATGTATATACAGGTAAAATCCTTTAGACTGAAAATTATTATCAAATATAGCTTACTGTATATTTTAATCTTGTCTATCTATATTTCTCCTAATTTCATTTCACTGTTCTATCCAGTTTAAAACAAATGGATATATTATTATTATTATTTTCTGAAAATATCAAAGCAGAAATCTCCTTTACTGTATATATATAACTTGAAACAATATGCATTTATTTTATAAAGATAATCTTTATTTTTTTCCCTCTGATAAAATATACTCATTAAATCGAAATAGATCAGAGAAAAACTCGAATACCTCTCTTACCAAGCTCGAGTTCGAGCCATCCACGCACCCAGACTACCATCACGCTCCACTCGGCTCGAGTTGAACCCTAGCCTCTCGTCGACTCTCTCTCCAGACGAACCCTTCCCTGCTGGTCGCGGCCTCCCACGCATGCGTGAGCGCCTCGCCTTGGCCACGCGATTTGATGAAGACGAGGAACCCCACGACCCTTGCCTCGCGATCGATCGAACGGCGACCCCACTTGTATTGCGATTTCAACTTCCCTTTCCTATCGCACTCACTTCAAATCAATTAGCAGTGGCAGTAAAAAGGGACTGTAGCAGGGCTTCGAAACAGCAGCAGAAAATATCGCGTAGGGCAAGGATGAGCCAACGATGGCTGATGGAATATCTGAGTAGGCAGCGATGATTTTTCTCGAAGGCGTTAATTTATGGAACCCTAGTTTTCACGGGTTCAAGCATCACGACATGGAGATTGCTATTGAACTGTGATTTTGAAGAGAACAGATTTTATTAGAATTAATTTGAGAATAGAGGGAGGTAAAGGGAAAACGAACGAAGGCAGCCTCTCTTTTTCTTTTCGAACGAGATAGCTTCAATTGAAAGGAACAACCGAGGGGGAGACGCGTGTTTATTAGGTAGGACACGTGTTAATGAACTGCCTTGCGTGTCTGCATGCTTGCTATAGGTGTTGAGAAATGAAAGTAAAAAGCACTGATGGAAGATATATTGACCAGTTAAAATATTAAATTTCCGATTAAATTTCAACGCGTTTATATTTCGTACGATCACACGACAACTCCAAATACTACGAAAATTGAAATCCAATAATAATACAATATTACGGATCCAATGGAACTGGTTTCGTCGCATTCCGAGACTGTGCCTCGGACGGCTATTTTTAAATTCAATTTCAACGATATATTTTTAAAACTGAACAAAACTCTTTAAAATTCCATTTTAAAAGTTCTATCATCTTCAGTATTAACAATATAAATTTTCTGAACCTTTGAACTATTTTTTTTAACAGGCTTAAAATCAAGATTCAATATTTTACCCAATCCCGATAATTAAATTTAATAATTAATTATCCAAATAAATACTGTATATTTGAAATTAAAGTTAAAATTTAACCTTCGGATATTTAAAATAGATTAAATATTCACATTTCAAATATACAAAAATTCCGGGTCGTCACAATTGGCTTGGGTATGTGAGTGTGGAGGAGGGTACGGCTTGTAGGTGCTTGGGTAGATGGGTTTTAGGCTCGGCCTTGGTGTGTAGGAGGGGGTACGGCCTAGGTGTGCTCCGGTTGGTGGTCTAGGGGGAGTTTGGGCTCGGGTTTAGGTGGGTAGGGCTTGGCCGTGGGTTGTTTGAGGGTGGGTAGGTGATTTTGGAGAGGGGTAAGGTGGTTTAGGTGATGGTATGGTGATGTGGAGGTGGTAGCTTGAAGGTAGAAGGGAAATGGAGGAAGTAGAGAAGAATTTTGGAAATTTTGTGAAAGGAAAGTGAAGTGAAAATGAAGAGGTTTGAGGTTGTATTTATAAGTGAAAATTTTGGTGGTAAATGACATTAATAACCTTGTTTATTTTTGCATTTAATTAGCTTTTGATTTGAATTGCATTTAATGTATGGAATGATGTTTATGAAAGAGTGTGTTAAGAGGTGAAGAGGTGTCACCATTTTGTGGTTTGTAAATATTTAAACATATAATTTAGCTCCTTTCCTATGCATACACATAACATCTCATTAATGAGATGAGATATAAGTAATGATGTTGTTTAAAAAGTTTTTAAAATAAATTTAAATTTGTCAAATCATAACTTTTCACTTTTTATATAAATATTTTTAAACTTTCCTAATATAACTGTTTTGTCTTATATGCTAAATGTAAAGTGTTTAAAAGTTTGTAAACTTGTATTTATATGTTAGAAAATGTGTTAAGTTGCAACAACTTGTCGACAACTTGTTTCAGTTGAAAATGGTGTTTTTTGTCAATAAATTTTACAGTCAATATTAAGCTATATATTGATGTAAACCAAATTTTAAAATGAAATTTTTACTTCTTTAAATAAATTAAAACATGTCTATTTATATTTTAAAATCGTATTTGAATAATATCAAAATCTTTAATTTTATAGTGTATGTAAATCTAACAAAATGCGACAAAATTTGGATATTTTTGTAAAACGATTATTAACATATTTTTAAATATATTAATATACTTTTATTATCTTTATTAGGTGTTTTAAATAAAATTTAACTTATCAAATAAATATTTAAACCTATTTATTTAAGACTTTATTTATTATTAACAAAACTTAACTTTTGTTGATTTGTTCTAAAATCCAAAGTTATACTTTTAAATTTATTAATTACAAGAATAGATAATTATTTATAATATATAACATAGTTATTTAAGTTTTAAATTCCTTTTAAATTTAAAATGAACGAAATCTCTCATTTTCGAAGTATCGAAATTACGGGTCGTTACATATCCAATAGAGTGAGAACAGAATATAACACATGAATAAACAACATATAAGTAAATACAGATGTCCAGGATATAACGAGTTACGAGAATTAATTTAACTTAGAGTTCTTCACAAGGCACATGGTTATACATTTAAATCACGAACACATATTAGTCACTAAACACTGAATTCACAGAATAAAACACAATATCTCTAAGCACGCATATATCAATGATTAACTTAGAACATGGTTATAAGTTTAAATCATAAACACGAACTAGTCACTAGACACAAAATAACAGAATTAACTTAACATCCATCATAAGACACAAGAACATATATTTATTTCACAAACACACAACACAAGAATATATATTTATTTCACGAATACAAGAACAAGAATATATATTTATTTCACTAACACAAGACACAAGAATATATGTTTATTTCACAAACACAGAATAGTCACAGAATGTAACACCCCGTGTTAAATTACAATTATATATGCAAATAATTTAATTAAGTTATATACGTATGAAATTTAAAACAAAGAAATGTTTTGTAAATGGGGCAGCTAATTAATATTATTTGGAATACACATATATATTTGTGTAATAAATAAATAGAGAGAGAAATTATATAAAATCAATTAATAGGGAAGATTAATTGACGGTGTTTATTTAAAAGGGAAATTAATATTCAATTAATTAGTAGAGGTGATTAATTGACAGGAACTGACAAGAAAGGGAACATATATTGTAGCAACTAATTGATATGATTAGAAACATATATGTTAGTGCAAGAGAATAAAATGGAGGAAGAGTAATTTATGCAAGTAATCAGTTGTCAATTAATAAACATAGAGACTTATGGTAACATATATAATTAAGATTGTGATTCAAAATTCAATTGTAGAATATATGCATGCAATAATTATGGGAATAAAATAAATTAATATGCATATATGTGACGAATTAATATGGTGTTGATTGGCATATTAATTTGGTAAGAAATCACAGTGCAGGCAGGGATTAATTGGATATTAAATTAATTCAAGGTATATATGAAATCTATTAATTGGGTGATTAATAGGGGAATCTTATTTAAAAGAAACGTCACATTTAAAAATATATGTTTCCATAGATTGCAAGAGAGAAGGGGAAGTGATTAATGAAAAGATTGTTGGAGAATCAATTTGAAATAAAAACAAACGCAGAAGAAAACATATTAATTTAATGTCCATAGACTTAGATTTTATTGTTTATATCTAATGGTTAGCACTGATTTGAACCACTATAAATATAGGTGCAGTGCCTTATTTTTATTCTCATTATTTTTCTCATGCCTACAGAAGCTCTACCATTTTTCTATCTCTCCTACACTTTCTTTATAACAAAATTTTAGATCTAATTCACACGAATTTAGATCTAAATAGAAAAGGAATAGAATTAGTTAGGGAATTAGGAATTGGTTCAAATCAGAAGGCTATGTCAAAGGTAAAACCCTAGATCTGAGTTTTATTTGCTATTTCTAATCCAAACCTCTTCATTTTCTCTTTCAAATATTATAGATATGTAAATATATCGTTTGTAATTCCAAATAGGGATTACAAGGGAGGTGAATATAGATGTCAGGGATAGATCTGAAATAAAAACAGGGATATTTGGAAAGCTAGCAATGTTAGTGGATTTATTTATTTATCTTTTAAGTTTAAGATATATTATCGTTAAATTCCCATTTAGATAATTTTATTCAATAATTAATCCTATTAATTAAGTTATGCTGAACTATAAGGAATTTACAGTATTAGTATTTATTTACATATGTTTCTACGTTTTGGATTTCTATGCAAGCGTCATTCTTCTTCTATTTTCTCCTCTTTCTTCGCATATGGATTAGAATAGATTAAACGTGAATATGGGTTAAATAATTAATAAAAATGAAATGAATGAAATAAGATGTAAAATAATAAAAGTTTGAGGAATGGAATTACTATAATAAATTACGTTAAAATGAGAAAAGTTAATTAATCTAATAACTGTATTTGGGAGTAACTAAAAGTTAATTGGTTGGTTTAGAAAATAGGATACATTTCTATAATTTAATATTTAAAAGACAACAATGAAAGTAATTGCTAGAATAAAAGAAAGAAAAAGAGAATTAGTGTAAAATAGAGAAACCACTGTATTTTACACTATTCCAAAATAGTAAAAGAAATATCTAGCAGTTACAGATTATTGTTTATATTATTATTTAATATTAAAATATAGAAATGGATTTTGAAATATAGTTTTCATAGCCAACCAAATAAAATAGAATTACTTCCTAGAATAGAAGATAATAAAGCAAAGTATGACATGAATCAAGTAAATTATAAGATAAGAACTTGAAGCTGTAAACGATAATGAACCTAGGTCTGCATCCACTGTGCAAACTATTTAAGAAGATAGTTATTATGATAAGTGAATTATATAATATAAGAGAATAAAAGAATATTCTATATCATAATAAAAGAAGGCAGATTAGAACAGAAAAGAAATGCTGGAATTATGTACGGACTATAAAAGAAGAGAAAATGACAATTATAGGTAGAATTATAACATAGGTTATAATCAAGTAATAAGAATGGAAAAGCTTATTTTGAGATTTTGAATAAATTAATGAGCAATAATAATAGTAGAAGCTTATTTAAATAATTTATATTAAGTTAATAAGCAAATAAAGCAGGAATGATAAAAGTGGCTTATTTTAATGAATTTAAGATTTATATTAAGTTAAATAAGCAAGATAATGAATGTGGCTCATACCAACAGCATTCCTTATTAAATAAATGGAAATCTCACAATAGATAGAGGTGAGACGAGGGCAAGAATACGCTAATTAGGGTAAATAAGTAGCCAACAGAATAAGAAAGTAACTAAACGCAAATTAAAAGATTAGACTTAGGGTCTAATAAAAGAGTTGAGATGTGCTTGGAGCAGCCCAAAGGATGAAGCGTCTAACGAAGCATTTCATCACGGATTTCAGAAATGGAGAAGCACGTCCAACTTAGTATTTTTGGGCTTCAAGGAAGTACGAGACTTCAATGGGACGCAAGGATACTCTAGGATGGCCCTATGGGTAGGCCTAACGAAGCTGCACCCCCGGAGGCAGGTCTGTAGGTGTTCCATAAAGAGAGTATGCCTTGACTGCATTTGCATTATAGGCATGACGAAGCAAACCTTTGTAGGCAGTCAGAAGGGCTTGGTGTTCGGAGTAGGGTATTCGTATGTCTAGTACTTGCAAGTAAGTTTAAGGATAGTCGCATCCGGATATTGGCGAGCATCAAGACCAAGAGCGATTTCGGGAAAGACTAAAGTTAAACCAACATGCCAATGATTCTTTCACTATCGAGACATTGGATGAGGGGCACCGCCATTTGGATGTTAGATTGTTTGTAGTAGGACACGACCACTTAACTCTTTAGAAGTCTTTCGGTTAGTTGAGGGGTGGCTGCGTGTGGCCATAGCCACGATGAAAAAGAGACAGACCAACTAGAATATCTGTATTGTATGCCTAACGAAGGAATCCTTTACAGATATAGAAAATCCCCGACTGAATTCCGTACAAGGTAGACCTTGTTGGCGCGAGTCAAATAGTAGACAGAACGATTACATAGTCCTCAATTTACGCACTGGGTGGTACATTGTGGATACCCGAGCACTGGCATAGACTAGTGCGGACGCGATTTACGTTTTCATAGTAAGTAGTGGAGCATCTGTATTGTAGGCCTTACGAAGCAGTCCTTTACAGATGTAGCTATGGAACGCTTGCGGAGCAAGATGAAGGAGTATCTGTATTGTAGGCCTTATGAAGTAGTCCTTTACAGATATAGCTACAGAGCAAGACGATGGAGCATTTATATTGTAGGCCTTACAAAGCAGTCCTTTACAGATGTAGTTACGGAATGCTCTCGAAGCAAGACGATGGAGCCCTTTTCGAGGAGGATATGGAAGGTACCATGGGTGGTACCTAGGACCAATATGGTCATTGGGCATATAGCTACATATATGTATATGTTAGTCATTAGGTTTTAATCTACTATGGAGTAGATGGGCACGGTTCACGAACAGAGGCGAGAGTATTGTAACCTAATGAACCTAATATAAGAGTAAATCGAAATAAAACGATATATGTAGAATTAAGCCTAGAAGTATATAATTTATTCATTCACCAGAACTTTTGTTCTGACCCCCTCCTCATAACATCCTACAGGTTAGATAGATGGCAGAAACTTCTCGGCTTTATGACACTTATTTAGAAAGTGTTATTTTATTAGTGAGTATTTACTTACTATTATATTTTAGTCAATTCCGCTGCGAGATATTTAATTGAGCTCTGATATATTTGTCTTTGCCTATATGCAGGATACCAGATTCCCAACTAGGGTTTTAGTGGGCTTGGGTTCTAGCATTTTTGCGAAAAATTCGGACCACTGGAATTCGGGTTGTTACACAGAATCCATATATCCAGAATCCAAGAGATCTTAATCCAAACCGATCGTAATGATCATCCAAAACAATCTTTATGATTGTACACAAAATCCGTGGCAAATAAACAAACAACTCGATATCACTCGAACCGATACGATACCAAGGATCGTACTCAGACCAGGAACGCAGAATCACAGAATGATCTCAAGGATAGTTCATACCGATCAAGTTGATCATAGAAACCATGACTTAATAAATCTACATTTATTTAGTATTATTATATTTTATGTTCGAAAAGAAATCCAGGAATAAACTTCTTAAGGATCTAGCAGCCACTTGCCGCACACCAAAAGAGAGTAAACTCTAAAGTGCCAAATACTATCACCTTCAGTAATCACTAGGATTTAACCAATACATCCCATACCGTATTGTGTAATCCAAGTATTTACTAAAAGCTAGTAAATATCACTTATTACGGATACCGCTGGAAAACCTGAACTACATTCCCTTAAGGATCTAGCAACCACTTGTCGCACACAAGAAGAGAATACAACTCTAAAGTGTAAAATACTTCCTAATAGCAATCACATGGATTTAACCAACCCATCCCATACTACCCGGTGAAATTCGAATATTCGCTAATGGGCTAGTAAGTTCCACTCAAACATTCTATTCAATGAGTTATACCATATTCGATGAAGTCTTATTCCAAAGCATTTAAACCAATCGATAACACTAAGTCAATTATTAGTACTCTTTAAATTATAGAATTAAGGTTCTCAAAACATATTTCTCTTTTGAGTTTATTATTTAAAACACTTATTATAATTTTCCACAAATCCGTTCATTATTTAACTTTATAAAAATATTTATAGATTTGCTATAATATTCCATAACGCCGAATTGTTCCAAGATTTTACTTATATACACAAAGTTGTCTCAAATTTCCATTTGGTTGTATTATTCACAAAACTATAATTTTAAACCATATTTAATTACTCTTCTAAATCCATATTAAAATATAACTATTTTATTTAAAAAAAAATTAAGTTTATACTTTTCAAAACCACATTTCCGAATTCCACGAATCCTATATTATTTATTTAATAAATCATAATACTTGTATTTCAAATCCATAATCACTTTTATGTAAAATTAGATTAGATTTGTATTTCCAAAGTCATATTTCCAGATCCATAAATATTTTACTAAACATGCTTAATATATAAAATAACTTGCTAAAAAAATCATTTTTAATATTTATTGACTTAATTTAGAAATAATTCTAAGATTTATAAATTTAAAATAGTTCTCTTTCGTAAAATTACTTGTATACGAAGCTTGTCTATTTACTTCGTTTAACTCAAATTTATGATTTAAAGATATGCAGTTTCGACCACCAAAATCTCATAATTTTACAAAACTTAAAATATGAAAGTTGTAGACAAAAGTCTCAGCATTCAAACAAGCAAAAGATCATATAATTTGGATTTAGGGTTTAAAGTCATGACCGTAAAAAATTTTAGATTTAAATTTATTAACTCCATCCTTCATTGATATGGCATCGACAAAGAAACAAAATTTTGACCACTTAAACTTAAAAATTATGCAAAACTCACAAAAAGAAGTTGCAGCATAAATTCTGTGCTTTCGAGAACTTCAAAAATTACCAAATTCCGATAAGTAACGAAAAAGTTATGCCTAAAACAATTTCTGTTTTTTTTCAATGCTAAGATTAAACATAAGACATAGATCATACCTCTTCTTCAAACCCACATAACTCTTAGTAAACTATAGATTTACAAAAGTGGTAAACATAAAAGTTGTTCCTTATAAAAAAAAATTCAACTAAAAAAATCCACACTCAATTTCGATCTACCAATCAAAAGTTACGATAATTTTAATATCAGGTTTCAAATTAAAGAAATTGCACAGGGCAGAGCTACACCATCGGTTTCAAACTCAATTTCGACCCTCTAAAATATAGAATTTTGACAAGTGATTAAAAGTGAACTTGTATTTAACTAAAAAAACTTTCTACCATAAAAAGTCTGATTCAATTTGAAGCAATTTACACCAAGATATCGTTGTTTTACTGCAGCGATTTTCACAATTTATTTTCAGCTAGCAATGAAATAATCACCCAAATTCAAGCAATCAATTCACAATCAAATTGAAAGCAATTCAATCCAAAAAAACCATCAAATTCTATCCAAACAACAACTAATTGATTATACATATGAACTAGAGATAGGGTAGTGAGTATTCAACTCACCTTTTAACTTCCTATAGCTTACTAGATCACCAAATAAGCCTTGGTAAACCCTCATCTTCACCAAAATCACCTAAAAACTCAGAAACCCAAACAAACACAGCAGCACTTCAATCAAAAAATGGATAAAAATCATTGTTTTATGTTTTTAAAAGTTAGAGATAGGGTTTAGAATACTTACTTACCATTATAGAAAAAAAAACCCATTGATTTGCACTTGAATTTGTTGGTTTTTAGAATCTAGGGTTTAATATTGAGGTGGACAATTTTTTCTGTTTTATTTTTTTTACTGTAAATGAAGTAAATGTGAATTATAATAGAAATAGAATTTTCTCTTAAGGTAAACTTGTTATATTTTTTGGGCTTGGGCTTGCAATTGAACCCAATAAGAAAAATAAATGTTTCTAATTTCTATATTTTATTTTACACATTATAACTCCATATTTTACACTGAACAATCTTTTACAAAATCACAAATTTAATTTCTCCATTTTTCAAAACCAATTAAAATTTTAAAAATAACTTTCCAACAACAAATTCTCAATATTAACGCTTTACTCTAAACACAAAATTTAAATAATTTATTCAATCATATTTCAAATTTGAATTGAAATCCATTTTAAGAATTGAAACTCATTGCTTAAATATATCAAATCAATTATTCTCAAAAATAAATTTTATTTCACAAATCACAATTTAGCAATAAATTTCCCTATTAAATTTAATTAATTAAGTAGTTAACAACAGGGTTGTTGCAAACTTCCCCCCTTAAAAAAATTGCTTTCCCGCAATTCCCTTAATGAAAGAAATCCATAATATAAATTTTCTCTTGAAAGAATTATTTTGTTAACTGGTTTCTAATTTGATTTCCAAAACATTCAATTAATATCACTCCAAACCATAACACTAAACTCAAGCTTTTATTTATCAAAATTTCTCAAAATTATTCTAACGCCTCAAATTTGGGGAAATTTTTCCCAGCGTCTCCTTTGCGCGGCTAGCGTTTCGAAAATTTACAATAGGTATATAATTACATAATATACATCACATCTCAAGGATGAGACATCCCGTAGGGATAAACATAAAAATGCGATATGTAATCCAAGATACATACCTTATATTTGAAATATTAGCGAGTCCGTTAATATTCCTTAAGCAAACAATTTATAATCTTTTAAACGATATCTATTTAACTTCAAATAAATGCATCTATCTCAAAAATTCATATTAGAATTTAATATCAAATCATGTCATATAGGAGATATTAACAATTCATGGTTACACTTTAATTAGATTGATAGCATAATATCCATAACGAAAGAAATTTGTACTTAAAATTTCTAAGTTCTAATTATTACTTATGTCAAAATGTCACTTTTGATGTTCAGGAACCTCTATCGATAACATGGCGTACCACATGTCGATCAGAATCCTTAAACAACGTCCGGATAAGTCAACACAATAGATAATCTTAAGTTTAAATGCATTTATTTTATTAGCACTAATATCCATGCATCAAATTCTGAATAAATGCAAACAAATAATCAATTCCTAGCAACCAATCAACCAAAATATACTTAATCACTTACAATAGAACAATTCGATGTTTGAAATTCCGCTGCGCAACTTTGATTAATTCTAGACCATTTAACTCTTAAACTTATTTACTCAGATTTCTCTAATTCTCTTTTTTAAAAGTAAATTTGTTTACTTTAAAATTAATTCATTCTAGTTTAATTCCAAAGTTTTCTAAACTCTAAAAGATTTTACTCATTAATTTCCAAAAGTTTTAAATTCCAATCTATCGATTTAATTTTTTTTAAATCAATTTATGCCCCCAGATGATTATCCCCATAATCATTTTATATTCCTATCCCTAATTAGATAATTAATATAACTAATGACCACACACTCCAGGGGATAGGACTCTAAGTCATCTAGATATCGGATCTGTAACATTATATGCTATAATGTTTTGACATAGCTTTGATACCAAGCTGTAATGACCCCACCACGATACCCAGATTAGCAAAAAACATTGCTAGTAATCTCGTCTGCTAATCCGGAGAATACGGCTTGTTAAAGGCAATCCAATGTGAATATATCTTTGTACTAACACTGACATGTCATTTATACATTTTCACTTAATATTTGAACTGAATTTGACGTGTACGGTATTAATACAAAGTAATAGACACACCGATTTCTCAGAATCAGAACAATATATCATATAAATAACAGTCACATATCACAGTGGAATAAATCTCAACTTACACATATACAAATTGTGAGTCTACAAAATAAAACATTAAACTCACATAATATGCAAGTTTTACAATTCTCTAATCTCAATCATACATTTTATAAACATATTCAAAAATTCCTAAATGAGATATACTAAAAAGTCAAAAGTGTTTATCTCCTTGCCAGCCCAAACATCCAAAGGTCAACTTGTCATGTACCCTGAAAAGTCTCGGCCTGACCCGAGCAAAATAACACCCGGGTCAGACTATCTCTAAATTCCAATATGGTGAGAACAGAGTATAACACAGGAATAAACAACATATAAGTAAATACAGATGTCCAGGATATAACGAGTTACGAGAATTAATTTAACTTAGAGTTCATCACAAGGCACATGGTTATACATTTAAGTCACAAACACATATTAGTCACTAAACACTGAATTCGCAGAACAAATCACAATATCTCTAAGCACGCAAATATCAATGATTAACTCAGAACAGGGTTATAAGTTTTAAGTCACAAATACGAACTAGTCACTAAATACAAAATAATAGAATTAACTTAACATCCATCACAAGACACAAGAACATATATTTATTTCACAAACACACGACACAAGAATATATATTTATTTCACGAACGCAAGACACAAGAATATATATTTATCTCACTAACACAAGACACAAGAATCTACATTTATTTCACGAACACAGAATAGTCACAGAATCCAAATATCCAGAATCCAAGAGATCTTAATCCAAACCGATTGTAATGATTGTCCAAAACAATCGCAATAATTATACTCAAAACCCATGGCAAACAAACAAACAAATCGGTATCACTCGAACCGATCTTATACCAAGGATCGTACTCAGACTGGGAACACAGAATCATAGAATGATCTCAAGGATAGTCCATACCGATCAAGGTGATCGTAGAAACCATGACTCAATAAATCCATATTTATTTAGTATTATCATATTATTATGTTCGAAAAGAAATCCAGGAATAAACTTCTTTAGGATCTAGCAGCCACTTGTCGCACACCAAAAGAGAGTAAACTCTAAAGTGCCAAATACTATCACCTTCAGTAATCACTAGAATTTAACCAATACGTCCCATACCGTATGGTGAAATCCAAGTATTTACTAAAAGCTAGTAAATATCGCTTATTACGGATACCACTAGAAAACCTGAACTACATTCTCTTAAGGATCTAGCAACCACTTGTCGCACACCAGAAGAGAATACAACTCTAAAGTGTAAACTACTTCCTAATAGTAATCACACGGATTTAACCAAGGCATCCCATACTACCCGGTGAAATTCAAATATTCGCTATTGGGATAGTGAATTCCACTCAAACATTATATTCAATGAGTTATACCATATTCGACAAAGTCTTATTCGAAAGCATTTAAACCAATCGATGATACTAAGTCGATTATTAGTAATCCTCAAATATAGAATTAAGGTTCTCAAAACATTTTTCTCTTTTGAGTTTATTATTTAAAACACTTATTATAATTTTCCATAAATCTGTTCATTATTTAACTTTATAAAAATATTTACAGATTTGCTAAAATATTCCACAACGCCGAATTGTTCCAAGATTTTACTTATATACACAAAGTTGTCTCAAATTTCCATTTGGTTGTATTATTGACAAAACTATACTTTTAAACCATATTTAATTACTCTTCTAAATCCATATTAAAATATAACTATTTTATTTAAAAATAAATTAATTTTATACTTTTGAAAACTACATTTCCGAATTCCATGAATCCTATATTATTTATTTAATAAATTGTAATACTTATATTCCAAATCCATAATCACTTTTGTGTAAAAATAGATTAAATTTGTATTTACATAGTCATATTACCATATCCATAAATATTTTACTAAACATGCTTAATATATAAAATTACTTGCTAAAAAAATAATTTTTAATATTTATTGACTTAAATTTGAAATAATTCTAAGATTTCTAAATTAAAAATAGTTCTCTTTCATAAAATTTCTTGCATACGAAGCTTGCCTATTTACTTTGTTTAATTCAGATTTATGATTTAAAGATATGCAGTTTCGACCACCTAAATCTCATAATTTTACAAAACATGAAAGTTGTAGACAAAAGACTCAGGTTTCGAACAAGAAAAAGATCATCTAATTAGGATTTACGGTTTAAAAGTTATGACCGAAATAATTTTCAGATTTAAATTTATTAACTCTGTCCTTCATTGACGGGGTAGCGACAAAGAAACAAATTTTTGACCACTTAAACTTCAAAATTATGCAAAACTCAAAACGAGAAAGTTGTAGCATAAAATCGATGCTTTCCAGAACTTCAAAATTTATCAAATTCTGATAATTAACGAAAAAGTTATGCCTAAATCAATTTTCTGTTTTTTTCAATGCAAAGATTAAACAAAGGGCAGAGATGATACATCTTCTTCAAACCCACATAACTCTTAGTAAACTACAGATTTATAAAAGTGGTAAATATAAAAGTTATTTTTTATAAATATATCTTTCAACTGAAAAAATCCACACTCAATTTCGATCTAACAGTCAAAAGTTATGATAATTTTAATATCAGGTTCCAACTTAAAGAAATTGCACATGGCATAGCTACACCATCTATTTCAAACTCAAGTTCGACCCTCTAAAATACAGAATTTCGACATGTGATTATAAGTGAACTTGTAGTTAACTAAAAAAACTTTCTAGCACAAAAAATTTGATTTAATTTAAAGCAATTTACACCAAGATATTGCTGTTTTACTGCAGCGACTTTTACAATTTATTTTCAACAAGCAATCAAATAATCACCCAAATTCAAGCAATCAATTCACAATCAAATTGAAAGCAATTCAATCAAAAAACCATCTAATCCTATCCAAACAACAACTAATCCATTATACATAAGAATTAGAGATAGTAAAGTGAGTATTCAACTCACCTTTTAACTTCCTATAGCTTACTAGATCACCAAATAAGCCTTGCTAAACCCTCACCTTCACCAAAATCACCTAAAAACTCAAAAACCCAAACAAACACAGTAGCACTTCAATCAAAAAATGGGATAAAAATCATTCTTTTATGTTTCTAAAAGTTAGAGATATGGTTTAGAATATTACTTATCATTATAGAACAAAAACCCATTGATTTGCACTTGAATTTGTTGATTTTTAGAATCTAGGGTTTAATATTAAGGAGGAGAATGTTTTCTGTTTTTTTATTGTAAATGAAGTAAACGTGAATTATAAGAGAAAGAGGATTTTCACTTAAGGTAAACTTGTTATTTTGTTTGGGCTTGGGCTTGGGCTTGCAATTGAACCCAATAAGAAAAATAAATGTTACTAGTTTCTATATTTTCTTCTGCACATTATAACTCCATATTTTACACTAAACAATCCTTTACAAAATCACAAAATTAAATTCTCTATTTATCAAAACCAATTAAAAATTTAAAAATTACCTTTCAATAACAAATCTCAATATTAACACTTTACTCTAAACACAAAATTTAAATAATTTATTCAATCATATTTCAAATTTGAATTGAAATCCTTTTTATGAAATGAAACTCATTTCTTAAAAAAATCAAATCAATTATTCTCAAAACTAAATTTTATTTCACAAATTATAATTTAGCATTAATTTTCCCTAATTAAATTTAATTAATTAAGTAGTTAACAACAGGGTTGTTACATGTACAGTGGGTATCCAAGTGTAATAGAAGGATACACGGATGCCAGTTGGAACACTGGAAGAGAAGATAACATTAAATCAACCCGTGGATGGGTATTCACTCTGGTGGAGGAGCGATATCCTGAGCCTCAAAATAACAAAAGTGTATTGTAGATTCTACCATCGCTGCTAAATTTATAGCACTAACTTCTTGTAGTAAAGAAGCAGAATGGTCAAGAATTTGTTGTTAGAAATTCCTGTATGGCCAAAACCAATGCATCTGATATCTGTGCATTGTGATAATCAAGCAACACTTTCAGAAGCATATACCCAGGTATATAATGGAAAATCTAGACATATTGGCCTAAGGCATAGTGCAGTGAGGCATATGCTCATTGATGGGGTAATTACCATAAATATCATGAGTTCTACCTAAAACTTGACCGATCCATTTACAATAGGACTTGCAAGAGATTTGGTGATGAAAACATCAAAATTTGAATGGGTTTAAAGCCAACATAGAAATCACCTATGATGGATACTCAAGTCAACATAATGAAATTCATTATTTTGAGTTCAATGAGCAAAAGTACATTATATTATGTGATTTGAAGCACTATACTATTAGTCTGAATAAATAATATTATATCTATTCCAAGAAAAGTACTTAGTACCTACAATGATATGGCGGAGGTTATACTACTTAGTACTTAACAGAAGCACTGTTGAAGTGTATACTTACAGGGCACTTGTAGTAACTCTATCTATATGAATGCACGAAGGTGTGTCGCCTTCTACGAGACTATGGCTTAAGTCTCTAAGGGCATTTCGTGAAACCAAGATAAAGACACAAGGCCAATCCATGTGTTGTCTTATAAACTACTTGAAGAAAAGAAAACGATTGTGTGAAACACATCTGGTACATCACATTGGATAGTTGGTTCAATGCTTTGTCAACCAATCCATCCTGACGTGCTCTAATAGGTTATTACTATGTATGAATTCAAGTCCACAAGACATTTATACTTATGCATAAGTTTTCCTGCAACATATGACAAGAGAAATTTTACTAAAATTTGATGGAGGATTGTTAGTGGAAATTTTTATAAATTTGTTTGTGGGAGTTATTTGTTTTAAAATGAGAAGAAGAAAAGGAGAAGTGAAGGAAGTGGGATTGAGAATAGTCCCACATCATAGAAGAGTAGAAATTATATTTGTTTAAATATAGGTTCCTCAAGAGAAGGTTGGGCTCTTTGAACACCCAATGCTTGCTCTTGTGTGAGGAGGGAGAGACCATGCATAACCGCCACACACTCGTGCATCACAGCCGTCCGACCAGACCGGGTTTGGGTTATAATTTTGGACAGAATTATTTTAATTAAAATGAGCCAGATCTTAGCACGTTAACAAGCCAAGAACTCAAAATTAAATAGACAAAAACGGTGTGAGATGTGTTTGTTACAAACGAATGGATGCATCTTCTTAAAACGAAAAGGCACATATTCGCAACTATAAATAGAAACGCCTGAAAAGCGTTTCAGAATTACTTTTTCTTTTTGCAAACAGAAACGCCTAAAAAGCGCTTTAGATTCAATTTTCCTTTGTTTCAGATCTCCTTCTCTTCTCCTCTCTTATTTCTTTCAAAACTATTTTGGGTTTATAACACTATAGATCACAAACTCGATACTCTTATCACCACGGTCAATTTAGAAGATAGTCGAATCAGTTTCGACAGTGTTATCGCAATCGATTAAAGAGATTAATCATCTCGGCTCTATTGTATCTTAGGAGACGATTTGTCTTAGCTCATAGCATCTATTTGTTTATTCAAATAGGTGGTGAGAGAAAATAAGGTCTTAATGAAAGTGTCATCGATGTGTCTTAGAGCGATCTTTATAGATTTGATTTTATCACTGTTGTGCCACTTTACTAGAAATCCAGAAAGTTACACCAACGGAAACCACTTAAGTAGATTATAAAGATGATGTATAAATATTGTTATTTTTGAATTAAATAGATAAGAAACTTTAATAGGAACTACTATGAAACTAAAATATATTTCCTAAGATAATGAATGTAGCTAGCGATTAGAGAAGAGAAGTCCATAAAAAAACTACATATCAGAGTAGTTAAATCATGCAACTTGCTATATTAATATTAATTTTGGATTAAAAAGTTAAGAAAAATTAGCTACCTATTTTAAGTATATCAATTATGCGACCAAAATATAATCCTCCAATAATGAACGAGATAGGAAATTAGAGAGGCGAAAGTCCAAAGCCAACTGCATATAAAAGTAAGAATCTTGCGGAATCGCTACAGGCTATTTGGCTAACCAACTAGCCGACCTGAGAGGTTGGGTCAGTCTAGTCAAGGCCCGGCCCAAGGTAGCCTATCTAGTATAGCCACTGAACCCTAAGCCACTCCCCATTAATCTAGTTGACCATGTCCATTTTCTTACTTCTCGAGTCACCTCTTTATTTTTTCACTTCCGTGGACAGTCCACTCCACTTTCTGAGCTCGTTGCACTAACTATACGAGCCACTACATAAGCAAGATGAATCGGTCAATTAAAACCAATTCTCACCCCTCATTTCTTGGATCAGTGAATAGAAAATGGAGAAAATTTCAACATGAATAATGGCTTTTAATTATCTCTACTACGCCAAATAAATGTAAGACCACCTTTACGTGATAAGGGGCATATTCGACCATTAAAAAAACTTTGCTGAACTTGACTATTTTTCATGGTATTTGAGAATATTGTACTACAAATGATAGAAAAAATTTGAAAATAGCAATAACAATGATAAAATAAACGTAGATCTCATTAACAATCGTATTATTATAAATTCTTTATATGATTAACTTTTTTGTTCTTGTTATTCATTATATATGATATTATAATCTGTATTACCCTATGAATTTCTGTTGTCATGATCTCCAGTGGCGTACCTATGTGAGGCCTACCGCCACCCCTATTGGATTTTATTGTTTTTATTTTCTTAGCTTAGTGTAGAATTGGACTTTACGGGTTGGAACTATTATCTAGGTTTTCTTCTCACTTCTCATTCGGCAAAACAGAAAAAAGAATTCATCATTCTCAAACAATTAGAATGCGCGAGCAGTTGAACTCTTTAGGTGTGGAAATTAAAAACCTTCTCAATAATGGTTTCTAATTCTCCATAATCCTACCAAGCAAAGAGGTAATTAATTTATTTTGAAATTAAAAACCCTAAAATAGTAAAATTTAGGGATTTTTGCTGAAATCAAATTCCAAAGATGATTATATTTTTTCTTATTCATTTTAAGTCTATGGATAAAAGAAATTAAGTTTTATTATATTATCTATTTCATTTATTTGTAATTCTTCCATATTAGAATTGATTACCAATTGACAATTATTAGATTAGCCATTTATTTTGTTTGTAATGCCTTTTTGCTTCCATATTGGCATAATTAGAACTCATTGTACGTCAACTCTGTTGGTTTCTAGGAATTCCTTTAAATAAAGAATATGAAAAATAATATGTTGAGCTATTTCACAAAATTAAAAGAAAAAGGATCAAGTTCTAAAAACATCATTATATCCGTTAGTGTACTTGCATTTGAAGTTGGCATTATTGTTACATGTCGCTGCCGCTGCCGTTGAAAGAGTATTTTCAACCTTGAAAAGTATTAAGACTTCACTACGTAATTGATTGAAGGATAATACGATGAATGACTGTTTAATAACTTATATCGAAAGAGACATATAAAAAATAGTTGAAATTGAATATATTAATCAAAATTTCCAAAATACGAAATCTAGAAGAATATGCATGTGGATATTTGATGATGTAATATTTTGTCATGCTTAAACTAAATATTAATATATGATTTTTGTGGATCAAATACGTGTTAATTTTTGTTATGAAAATATGGTTAAATTTTGTTTCGAAGTTCCATCCACATTGATTCAAATCTCTGCTTACGTCACTAATGATCTCTAAACGACTAAACCACCAGGCAATGATGCAGCCAAGGAAGCGTATTCGACGATGTAAATCGAATCCGTCCAGGATCTCACACGATTAGCGGAAATAATCGGTGAATCGATGATAAATCGGTGATTTTAAGAATACCCAAATGCCCAAATCCGTTGATCACGAAGATACCGGATTCAAGCAATCTTCGACACGTTGATCGCGCACGATGCCGTGAGAGAAGATCTACAATTCTTCGAACGTTTATCAAGCGCACTAGATTCCGTGAATTGGCTTCAACAATCGTTGATTCGAGCGCACTCGAATGCCGAAGATGGAGATAGAAGATAACACTCAACTACCAATTTTAATGGAGGCAAGAAGCACAAACCAAATTTTATTTAAAATTCCACCCTTTTTTTACAATGACAACACACCCCTATTTATAGGAAAAGTACAACTCAACACACGTTACAACACTTTACATGACTTAAGAAAATACATCACAAACGATTTAAAAAAACACACGACTTAACAACAAACGACTTACGACCTAAGTAAGCAGCGACTTAAGAGATTTTGCGACCTACTGGAGCGGGAACGACTTAACTGGAGCGGCAACGATCTAAAGCTTCGCGACCTAATCTTCAGCGACTTAAGCAACAGCGACCTACTAAAAGGTCGTTCGCGACATAAGGAAGATGCGACATTGGAAATCTGGATTTCACGACCTACTCTCATTCGCGACCTAACTGGCTGCTCGTGACATAAGGATTCGTGACCTAAGGAGCACGGCAGCGATGCGGCATTGGAAATCTGGAGCTTGCGACCTACTCTCGTTCGCGACCTAGGGCTGGAGCGGCAAAAGGAGAAGCGACTTAGGGTTTCGCCATTCTGGATTTGTTCGCTATTTAAGGTGATTCGTTTTCCTTTATCTCGCGCTGCATCATCCTCCCCTGGTTGGAAAGAATTCGACCTCGAATTCACGCTCTCCCCTTCTTCGACATGCTTACTCTCATGATATGGAATCAAGTGTTTGACGTTGAAAACGTCTGCAGTATGGATATGATCCAGCAATCTCAACTGATAAGCATTCTCATTAATTTTCTTTACGATTTCCAAAGGACCAATCTTTCTAGCAACTAGTTTGTTGTAAGTGCCAACAGGAAATCGATCCTTGGTCAATATTGCATATACAAAATATCCTTCTTTGAAGTCAACATGTCATCGTTTAATATCTGCAGATTGCTTGTATTTCTCATTCGCCTTAAGCAATCGTTCCTGCACAACCTTGTGGCATTCTTGCAATTCATTCACAAAATCACTAGCCCGTTTAATCACTCCTTTCTGCTGTGGAACTACAAATAAATCCAACGGTCCTTTAGGAATTGTTGAGTACACAACCTGGAATGGACTGAACCCAGTGCTACGATTAACTGCATGGTTGTGTGCAAATTCAGCTTGACATAACTTCGAATCCCAACTCTTCAAATTGTCATCCACGAGGCATCACAATAGATTATCTGGGATCTGTTTACAACTTACAGTCTGTCCATCCATCTGTGGATGATAAGCACTGCTGAATTTCAGCTTAGTCCCGACCATTCTCCATAGACTCTTCCAAAAATGACTCAGAAAACGAGTGTCTCTATCTGATACAATAGATTCAGGCAACCCATGAAGACGATAGATCTCTCTGAAGTATAACTGCGCGACATTAACTGCAACTGCCGTCTTCTTACAAGCAACAAAATGTACCATCTTCGAGAAACGGTCCACCACAACATATATAGAGTCATTTCCCCATTGAGTCCTCGGCAAGCCCAACACAAAATCCATGCTTACATCAACCCATGGTTTTGTAGGAACAGGTAAAGGCATATACAAACCCGTATTTGTAGCTGTCCCTTTCGAAACTTGACAAACATGACATCTTCAAACAAACTTTTCAACTTCCCGCTTCATCGAGGGCCAATAATAAGACTGAGAAATCAACTGCAATGCGCGATCCCGACCAACATGTCCTTCTTCATGCAACTCTTTTACAATTTTCATTCTCAAGCTGCAATCTGGTACGCACAATCGATTCCCCTTGAATAAGAATCCATCTATCAACACAAACTCATCAGTACTCCCATCCTTGACTTTCTCAACAATCTTCGCAAAGTAAGGATCTTCCTCAAACAACTCTGGCAATAGTTCAAATCATGTCACTTCAACCTTCATCGTCGTCAACAAATGATTCCTCCTGCTCAAGGCATCAGCTACATGATTTGTCACCCCTGATTTGTGCTTTACAACAAAAGTAAACTGCTGCAGATACGCGACCCATGAAGCGTGTCTAGCTGAAATTTTGTCCTGCCCTTGCAAATGTTTCAAAGCTTCATGATCCGTATAAAGAACAAACTCCTTCTGAAACAGATAAAGCCTTCGGTGCTTCACAGCTTGAACAATTGCGTAAAACTCCATATCATAAGCGCTATATCTCAACTTGGCTCCAAACAACTTCTCACTGAAATAAGCAACTGGTCTTCCATTCTGACTTAATACTCCACCAATCCCAACCTTCGAAGCATCAGTGTGTAAATCGAACAATATCTGAAAATCCGGCAGTACCAGAATGGGTGCTGTCGTCAAAAGTGTCTTGATCTTCTCAAAAGCTAACTCTGCTTCCTCTGTCCGCACGAACTTCTTTCCTTTCATGCAATCGGTTACAGGTGCCATCACACTGCTAAAATGTGGAATGAATCTTCGATAAAAAGATACCAACCCATGAAAACTCCTCACTTCAGTAATTGTCTTCGGTTGTGGCCAACTCCTGACAGCTTCCACTTTGCTTTCATCCACTTGAATACCCTCCTTCGACAGAACATATCCCAGAAACAAAACACTGTGCGTCATGAACACGCACTTCTTTGTTGCTACATAGAATTGCTCCTATCGTAGAATCAACAGCACTTCTCGCAAATGCTGGATATGCTCTTCCATACTCCCATTATAGATCAAAATATCGTCAAAGTAAACTACTACGAACTTCCCAATAAATGGTCTGAAAATCTGGTTCATCACTCTCATAAAAGTACTAGGAGCATTTGACAAGCCAAACGGCATAACCAGCCATTCGTATAGACCTTCCCTAGTTTTAAAAGCAGTCTTCCACTCATCACTCGGTCTAATACGAATCTGATGGTATCCACTCTTCAAGTCAATCTTTGAGAACACAACAGCCCCACTCAACTGATCAATCAAATCATCGAACCTCGGCATAGGAAACCTGTATCTCACAGTGATCTTGTTTAGAGCCCGACTGTCCGTACACATCCGCCAAGTCCCATCCTTCTTCGGTACCAATAAGGCTGGCACTGCACAAGGACTCAAGCTCTCCTGAACACGCCCTTGTTCTAACAACTCCTCCACCTGCCTTCTCAGTTCCTCATGCTCCTTAGGACTCGTCCTGTAATGTGGCCTGTGAGGCAATGCCGCCCCTGGCACAAGACCAATCTGATGCTGAATATCTCTCAACGGTGGTAACTCCTTTGGCAACTCTTCAGGAAACACATCTCTGAATTCTTCCAACACTGGCTTTACTTCCTCTGGAACTTCAACAGATTCAGTAGCTTCATGTCCAATCAACAAGAACACCTCTGGATTCTCCTCCACTTCTTCAACAAACTCCTTCAAAGTCAACAAAGTCTTCAGCTCCTCAATCTCTTCTAACTTGCTCTCTCCTTGCTATCTCTTCTTCGGAACTAAAATGATCTTAGTACCCTCAAACATAAAGTTGTAGCTATTGGTTCGACCATCATGCTGCACTGCTCGGTCATACTGCCATGGTCTTCCCAAAAGCAAGTGACAAACATCCATCTCCACCACATCACACCAGATCTCATCTTTATACTTCTTCCCAATAGAAAATGGAACATGAACTCGCCTGTCCACCTTCACCTCTCCTCCTTTCCTTAACCACGCTAACTTGTAAGGATTTGGATGCTTCTCCGTCTTCAACTTCAACTTTCTCACAGCTTCGGTAGAAATAATATTGTCACAACTTCCCGCGTCAATCACAAATTTACACGCCTTCTCCAGTATAGTGCATGTCGACTGAAAGATATTACTCCTCAACCAACTAGCCTCCTCTTCCTGCTTCAGTGTCAAACATGATCTCCTCAACATTAGATTACATCCTTCATCTCCCGACGCGATATCATGTTCATCCTCCTCAACTGGACTAGAATAACCTTCATCAACATCCTCACCTTCCACTTCAGCAATCATAGCTCACCTCTTCGGTTTCGGGCATTCATTACTCTTATGACCCATTTCCTGGCAATTATAACACTTGAAACTGTTGTTGACCTTCGCCTTCGCAACTTCATTCACAACCGGTTTACTGACAGCTTTAGAAACATTGGAACTCCCACTAGCACCCTTGCTCTGAGTATTGGAACTTGGAAACACACCACCTCCTCGTCTTCCCTACTTCTCCCAAGCTAACGCCTTTTGGTGCGCTTCAGCCACAGATCTAGGGTCAAACATATTTACCATATCCTGGATCTGGATCCTCAACCCCACAACAAACCTAGCAGTCAATTGTTCCTCCGTCTCCATAATGTCATTTCGCGCAATCAGTTGATAAAACTCATCGGCATAATCATTAACAGTCTTCGTCCCTTGCCTCAAATTCTGCAACCTCTGATACATGAGTGATTGATAATTGTAAGGCAAGAATGTAGCCTTCATCATCTTCTTCATTTTCTCCCAAGCAACAATCTTCGACTTCCCCATCCGTTCTCGTGTAAGTTTAGTTTGCTGCCACCACGCCATACCTCTCCCTCTCAACCTAGTAGCAACCAACTTCACTCGACGATCTTTCGAAACCTCCTTGAAATCAAAGATCTCTTCAACATTAGATAATCAATCTAGAAACTCTTCCGCTAGCATTCCCCCTTTGAATTCTGGAATCTCTTTTTTTATCCCCGACTCCCAACGACGATCTTCATCGGAATCTCTATTTCGATTTCGCCTTTGGTCACGGTTTCGACAAGATCTACTACCATAATCACTGGATTCCTCCAAATCTGACGTATGTCGATGTCGATTCCGACCATCAACATTTCTGCTACCCCGCACGTCTCTTTCTCCCGAAACTGACGGTTCTCTTCTTTCCCGTTCCAATGGTGATGACATTCTTCTCCTCTCGGAATTTGACGGCGAAATTCGATGTCCACCTCGATTTGAATCTGGCAATGCTCTTTGTCGAGTTTGATTCATATCCAACATGAGCCTTTCCAATCTACTAATTCCCTCATCAAACTTCTCATTGAATTTATCACTAATTCGTTGCTCCATTTGTTCAGCATCTTCTCTTCGATACACATCTGCAACATTCTGATGACGATTAACTCTTCTTGGAGGCATTATCAAATCTTCAACAAATTCAAACACAAAACTTCACAAAACTTCAAATCTCGTAACTTCACACCCAACGAACTTGGAAAAGTTCGCTTCTAGCACTGATACCAAATGATGCAGCCAAGGAAGCGAATTCGACGATGTAAATCGAATCCGTCCAGGATCTCACACGATTAGCGGAAATAATCAGTGAATCGATGATAAATCGGTGAATTTAAGAATACCCAAATGCCCAAATCTGTTGATCACGAAGATACCGGATTCTAGCAATCTTCGACACGTTAATCGCGCACGATGCCGTGAGAGAAGATCTACAATTCTTCGAACGTTGATCAAGCGCACTTGATTCCGTGAATTGGCTTCAACAATCGTTGATTCGAGCGCACTCGAATGCCGAAGATGGAGATAGGAGATAACACTCAACTACCAATTTTAATGGAGACAAGAAGCACAAACCAAATTTTATTTAAAATTCCATCCTTTTTTTACAATGACAACACACCCCTATTTATAGGGAAAGTACAACTCAACACACGTTACAACACTTTACACGACTTAAGAAAATACATCACAAACGACTTAAAAAAACACACGACTTAACAACAAACGACTTACGACCTAAGTAAGCAGCGACTTAAGAGATTTTGTGACCTACTGGAGCGGAAACGACTTAACTAGAGCGGCAACGATCTAAAGCTTCGCGACCTAATCTTCAGCGACTTAAGCAACAGCGACCTACTGAAAGGTCGTTCGCGACATAAGAAAGAAGCGACATTGGAAATCTGGAGTTCGCGACCTACTCTCATTCGCGACCTAACTGTTTGCTCGCGACATAAGGATTCGCGACCTAAGGAGCACGGCAGCGATGCGGCATTGAAAATCTGGAGCTCGCGACCTACTCTCGTTCGCGACCTAGGGCTGGAGCGGCAAAAGGAGAAGCGACTTAGGGTTTCGCCATTCTGGATTTGTTCGCGATTTAAGGTGATTCGTTTTCCTTTATCTCGCGCTGCATCACAACGGTTGTTAGTGATCCTCACACCTTTTATAATTGCAGTCCAGATTTATCAATTGGGTATTTAGCTCAACAAGTAATCATTCTTGGAATGTTTACCCATTTTTGATGCTAACAACTACATACCAATTGAGCAACACTATGGTGTTTTATCACAGTATTTATATTTATTTCTTGTATTTTATTAATTGACGTTGAAAAGATTCTACGTTAACTCGTATGTATTCATTTATATTTTAAATCTACCTCCACTACTAAAAATATTCCATATTTGTCAGGTATGTACGATGTAAATATATCACATCCCATTGTTACATTAACAAACCTAAATGCATTATATTGATTTTTGGTCATACCACTGTACCAGCTCTTCAAAATGACTTTCTGATCAACAACTCCTTTTTAGAAGTTGATTTCTAATCTCAGGGTGCAAAATTATTGCTAGTTATATTAGGTATAAGGTTCAAAACTTCATGCATATTAACCTTGACATGAAAACTGCTCAATTGTTATTCACTGTTTTTTTTATATTATTATTCAAAAGAGAGTATATTTACATTTGTATCAAGTAGTTCAGATTATAGGAACCATAATTGGAAACAAAGTTCATTACCACACTACCTTTTATGCATCACATTTCCGCCACCTATAAAAAGCTGCTATTATGCACTGTAATTGACTATTGCAATTCGTGTTATATGCCTAAACATATGGTGCATACATTTAATAGTCTGTCCATGACTTCACTCACTACATTGATTGACTTACATTAATAAATTGGTTAACTTCAAAATTCATGTCTATAAAGTCACACAGTCAACACACAATAATTATCAATCCACATATATAGTTGACAAGTTACACCAGGTAACTATAGATCTACCTTACAATCCTCAGTGAAACACATCGACTCAAAGCAATAAATATGATCTGCTCATGAAGTGGTATATCTTGGAATATAGAACAACTAAAGGAGAATAATATTTCCCGCAAGTACTAATACTGAAAGTCAAATTAGGAAAACAAATATCAAAAGAATGTAAGGCCAAATCCAAATTAGCATCCAATTCCCTTCAGGAATATAATATAATGACGAACCTGGCGAAATTCAAAAGCATGTCAACTACAATCACTTGTATAGAACAAGCGCATTCCAAAAATACTCATCATACATGCACCTATTTCCTGAAAGAACCATTCACAAGATATTGCATAGGTTAAAACTAACATAATACAATAGACAAGCATAATGTATTCCAATTTCCAATAGCAATGGATAAGTCAACACATGCTTTTCTCCCACTTTATATTCCGGAATCATGCAAATGGCTTGGTTAAGAATATGGCTATAAATAGACATGCAAACAAAGAGAGACATATGGCAAAGATAAGATAATAGAGAGAAGAGTAGGCAGTGATGAG
The DNA here is from genome assembly GCA_030737815.1 of Allium fistulosum. Classification (NCBI taxonomy): domain Eukaryota; kingdom Viridiplantae; phylum Streptophyta; class Magnoliopsida; order Asparagales; family Amaryllidaceae; genus Allium; species Allium fistulosum. The sequence continues at coordinate 60,202,732 of CM060906.1, forward strand.
AAAGACTTACATGAGAAAAGGGAGAGGGGTACAAAGCCGAGGATGACTTGCCATCATCACTTGATCATCCGTTTATATAGAGATCAAATTGACATTTGTTTCTGTGAATGAATGGGTGAGTCATCCGAGGCTTAGTTTGCCTCTCCTTTAACTCTTGCAAGATTTCTACATCGTCCAATCAAAAAAAAACATAAGAAGATACTATGACATTGTATGCCACAGCAAATTAAACCTGCAGGGCTACATATATTCATATAGTTTCCATGTGACTGTTTCCTTTTTAATTCTAAAATATTTTATTCTATTTTAGCTCAGTAGACTATATGTCAAATAAATAATTGCACAGGTGATACAAAGCTAATATCATAAGATAGCCAACATTTATCTGTACTAAACAATATGAGATTCCTCGTATTAATTTGTTATGTTTATGAAGTTTGAGATGATCTCAATAAGCTGGGAAGATGTTGGCAGCAGGAAGATTCTACCAGTTATAAGAGTTGGTTTAGCAACCAGATGTACATGTAGCCCACTGCATGCGCACTTTCATGTAGCCATGGAAAATTTGCTTGTGTTACCACAAAATTATGAGTTCGTTTATGGTGGACATATAATAGTTTTTAATATATGTGGTTTTAACACGAGAATAACCAACATTTCTTTAGACTCTTGGTTAATCATGGCAGACTTAACTTAAAGTTTATAACTAACAAACTTCAATCATCATAAATGGTGAAACAATGGAGTTTATAACTAACTTTAAATTGAGATGAAAACGTCCAGAAATATACAACCTTAATTCGTAATTGTATTTCACGTAATGTTATTTCATGTGATTGATGTTAAGAGTTTGCACAAGATATATGTTGATAAACAGGTTTAGCAACCTGGTGTCCATGGACAAAGTCATATACCATTAGATTTCATGCCACGTTGAGTTTTAGGGTTGATGTATTTGCAGGATTCAGTCCACTATTATCAACTTTTTGTTTATATAAGTTGTAAAATACTACTGTAACAAAAGAAATATTCAATTTGCTAGTCTGTAACTTACATATACTACTCCATCTTTTAAATGATTTGTCAATGTTGATCTATCAAGTTTTCCCAACATCTCTTTCTTAATACATGCATAACACCTTCTAATACTGAGAGATTTGCTAATTACAGAAGAAATAATTAAAAAGTAAATCAAAAGGGTCATTTTGAAACAATAGCAATGATGAAAATTAATGTCGATAAATCAAATATGTTAGCTTTAATTAAAAAAGATTTTAGTTTTAATTAATTACTTATATTACACACACATGTGTGTGTATTCATATACACATATATATGTATGTATGTGTATGTACACATATATATGTATATGTATGTATTTATCTATGTATGATGTGTGTGTGTCTCTGTGTATGATATATCTCTTTGCGTGTGTGTGTAAGAAGCAAAATTGTAATAATGTTTTAAGTTCCTCACATGTGTGTGTGTGTAAGAAGCAAAATTGTAATGACGCTACCTTTTTAGACATCCTGCTATTTGGGCTGTGAGCTTAATAGTTAACCCCACCATGACTAATTTAGACCTCATAGGCTATTGGACTTCGATACCATTGTTGGAACTGGGCCAGCTCGCAGTAGAAGTTATGGATGAGTTTCAAATTTCTTTATCATATTGAATTTTTATTAGGACTATGAAGTATAGATTATTTAGAACGTTTCTAAATTTCTTTTAAATTAAATTTATAAAATAATATAGTATTATTTAATTTATGTTATGATACACACACACACATGTGTACCAAATACACATATATATGTGTGTGCGCATATTAATTCGTGCAAGGTATAACATGTCTGTGTATAGATGTTGTGATTTCCATCGCAACAAACACGTTAGTTCATCCAGTATGCAAATATATTGTTCAAATGTATGTTTATATATATATATATACATACACACACACAAATATATATATATATATATGTTTGTGTACGTGTGCGCGCACGTGTGTGTAAACTAATATTTTATTTATATAGTTTTATATATATATATATATATATAAATTTAAATATGTATATATAAACATAAGTAAAAATATTTACAATATGTATATATTTATAACTGTATAAATATGTTTAAATTGTTATAAAATAAATGAAATATAATAATTCATTTTGCTGTAAGGCCGAAAATAATACAAGTATAAATATAATTTTTTTAATATATATATATATGTATGTATTTATTAAATACTAACATATATATGTGTAACAGTAAATATATCTTAATATATATATATAATAATAAAATAATTTATATTAAATATATAACCACCTAGTCATGCGCATGGCTCTGATATTTTTACTTTTAAATCTAAAAAATATATATATTGATAAAATTGTACAAAATTATTAAAATTAATAAAAAAAATATTTTTTGAAATTAAATTTGAATTTCAAATTTCTTATAAAATTTAAGATGAAAATTTAAAATTCAAAAATTTATTATATAAATAAAAAAAAATTAAAAATCTATTTTATAATTTTTGGCTTATATTTGAATTAAAATATAAAAAATTTATTTTTATTTTCAACCGACTGTATAATATGTATTAGTATAATTTTATAAAATATAAAACATATTTTATAATACATATATGAATTTATATAATTATTTATATGATCAATTAATTTAAATATTATTTAAAATAATATATAAATATATAAAATTATTTTCTTCCTACCGTAAATATTATGCTTATTAAACATTATGTATAAAACTATATTTTATATTTTACATAATGTAGTATTTAGATTATAAACTATATAAACACACACGCACATGGATATATATATATATATAATTATTCAAAAAAATGTATTTTTAAATATCGAGTCATGTGGCACATAGATGTATTGTCATAAAAATAAACAAACACATATACATATACATACAACCAATCAAAATTATGACAGTATATTTACATGTTGAAATTAATTGTCACCTAACTAACAATATAATATATAAAATAAGCATTATAAATGTAAATTAATATTTATAAACATGTTAGGAATTTACCATATAGCCAAAGCCTGTAAGCTCACTTTGAAACGATGAGATATGATCCTCGAACTGATTCTAATCCAACGGATTGCTAGTCCCTGAACCATTGACCACCAACTATCGATTAGCACCGAATTTGATTTGATCTGAACTAGATACGAAAAAGGAATGGAGGGTATAAGGTCGGCCATAAATGGGGATGATATGCAGCCTTTAAAAGTCCTCCAAAAAATGAGGGTAGAGATCTTTATATAGTGGAAGAGAATGAGTGAAGTTTGGATCTAATTTTTTACTCATTCTCCTTCCATTTTAGCCATCCATTTCAAAGCTCTCTAACCCCTCATTAGGCTACATATATTACCCCATATTTGAGCTAATACTAGCAGCCTCCTTTATGGGCCTTAAACTCATTTAGAGGCCGAACAAAAGAGTATACAATTTAATCCAATTTAACGCTTATCGATATTGTATATCGATTAATTTATTTATAACTACAATAAATATGTTTCAAATCAAAATAAAAAATTTATAATTAATATTTCATAAATATTAATTAATTTATAACAATTACAAATTAATTAAATCATTTGGTCAAAGGAATATTAATCGTTTTGGTTGTGTGACTCGTTAGGTTTAAATTTGGTCAGCGATTAATATCGAACTATTCAAATATTAATGTTTACACGTCACTTAGCAGGTGGTATGACATTTTGGCCAAATTTATTGCTTACTTGATTTTGGTAAAATCCAATTTTACATTGTTAAGCTTTACCCGGCTGTGACTATTATTTACACTAGTTCTCTTCGTCAAAACTATATCACTTTGGACTTATGGAATTATGTAATGGTCAAAATTACAATATTGTCTATATTCAACTCTATAGTCCAAACACAAAGTCCTTGGTCGATAATAAAATTATTATTAACCGAACTACTCTGGCCAGAGATTTTGACTTTAAGTTAACTTGAGTTAACCATGATATAACCCCATATAACTTAGGAGATGAATCCTCTCCTGAATAGTATTTCACTTGTAGTACTTTCACTCGACCTAACTATAGTCACTCGATGGACATTGTGCCATAATTTGACTATAACCAAATTAGAGCTTTCATATTGAAGATCGACAGTATTATAAGCCAAGAGAACTATGTAAATCAGTCACATAAATATTTTCTATTTGACTTTGGGTATATTAACCAGCAGGAAATTATCAAGTGAGTCGTTCCATAGTTATCCAATAACTATCAGTACATATCCCCTAGGTGTCTCCAATAGTCATCAGATTTATACTACCCAATATTTGGAGAGTGTTACGTAATTTTGTCTCAACGGATACATCGATATCCAGTCTCGATGCATCTTGACTAGTAACATTTGAAATGATATGTTTTATAATATTGTGATACAATACTCAAGATTACAACTATTTGCAAATACTATCACAAACATACAATTTATGGATTTTCTATTAAATATATTTTAATTTTTTATAACACATTATAAAAAATACATAACAGAAAGAGAAACACTTTTATTATGAACGAGAATTGATTACATATTTAATTTTAAAATAAATTACAGAATTGCTCCTAGGGCATACCCTTAACTCTATCAATCTCCCACTTTCACTTAGGGACAATTATGGAATCTTAATCCTATCCCTTCAATCTACTTCTCGAGAGCCAACCGTGCTAGCCCTTAGTGAATGGATCTGCTATGTTGTCTTTGGTATCTATCTTTTGTATCACGATCTCTTTCTTCTCAACAAATTCTCTAATAAGGTGGAACTTTCAAAGAACATGCCATGACTTCATGGGTACTCTTGGCTCCTTTTCTATCTACATTATTATCATAGAATAATGCCACAGTATCAGGAATTACTTTGAAGTCACTTAAAAATTTGCATATCCAGGCCGCCTCTTTAGCTACTTCATTGAGGGCGATGTCAGCCTCCACCGTGGAATCAAGTATTGTTTCTTACTTGGAACTTTTCCAACTAACAGCTCCATCGTTAAGCATAAAGACATAACCAGACACCGATTTACTATCATGTGTATCGCTTTTAAAGCTCAAATCCATATACCCCTTCATAAGGAGGTCTTCATTCTCGTATATAAGGAATAAGTCTCAAGTATTTCTCAAATACTTCGATATACATTTTACCGTTATCCAATGTTTTTCTCCAAGATTAGATGGGTATCGACTTACGCATCCTAATGCGTATGCCACATCAAGTCCAGTACATAACACAACGTACATTATGGATCCTATAGTTGAAGCATAGGGGATCCTCTTCATACACTCTTTCTCCTTATCAGTATGAGGAGTGTCCTTTTTTAGAAAGGACGGTTCCAAACAGCGTTGGAACATTTCCACGTTTGGAATTCTCTATACTGAACCTTTTCAGTATGGTATCTATGTACAGGGACTGGGACAATCCCAACAGTCTCTTAGATCTATCTCTATAGATCTTTATATCATGTATATAGGCTGCTTCTCCCATATCCTTCATGGAGAAGTTCTTGGAAAGCCAAGTATTCACTGATTACAACAACGAAATATCATTACTAATTAATAGTAGACATCGACATAGAGTACTAAAAAACGATAGTGTTGCTATAATCCTTTATTTACGCCTGCTTCCTCTTTGTTGTAATAAAAACCAAACCGTTTGTTTACTTCATCAAAACACTTATTCTAACTTCTTGAAGCTTGTTTAAGTCTATAAATGGACTTTAATAAATTGCAAGTCTTTCCTTCACTTTCACTGACCACAAAACCCTTGGGTTGCAACATATAAACGGTTTCTTCCAAATCAACATTTATAATAGTGGTCTTTACATCCATTGGCCATATTTGTAGTCATAGAATGCAACGATGGCTAGCATAATTGTAACACCCTTAATTTTAGTTTAACATTATTCAGGGAATTTGATTAGATAAATTAAATTAAATAATGTGAGGTGATAAGGAGAATGAGATTTTTTAATTAATTTGGATCAGGCCTTAATTAATCAATTAATAAGATTGTTTTAAACATAAAATAGAAATGAATTTATGAGAGGGGCATAATGGTAATGTCCCTTAATTCATTACCTAAACTCTCCCTCTCTCATTCATTCTCATTCATTTTTCAAAATATAAACATATAATCTGAAGAGGTCGGCCATTACTTAGAAGACTAGGAAGAGGAAATCAAAGAGAAAAGCTAAAGGAATTAATAAACATCAAATCTCAATCTCTCTTGTCTAATCTAAGGTGAATAATAGTATCAATCTCATTTACTTATGCTTGTTTTTGGATCTATGAATGATTTCCGAATTGATTGTGAATATATGTCATGCTTGGATTGATGATTATCATTATTGGATTGAATGATGATTTATTGTAATTTTTATGATATTGTTTTAATAGGTTTTAAAGTTAAAAACTAAGTTTTTTTTATCTTCTATTGATTTGAAATTTAAATATGTGGTGTAGAAAAATATTTTAGAGATGAGTTTTAATTTCATAATTTTCCAAGTTCGTATGAATATTTTATGAATTTCGAGGAAAATATGTTTATTCGGGTTTTGATAATTAAAAATAATTAAATTAATATTTTGGTTTCGAAATTTTTATATGTGAAAGAAGAAGGTAATTCTCTTTTTTGGTGTTTTCTGGTGAATTTTCCCTAATGGTTATGATTTTCGATGAATTTATTTTGCTATAAAATCTTTTAGTTAATACTAATTAAAGATATTAATTATGAGGGTTTTGCAAATTATTTTGGGAAAGTAGAAAGAGGCTTACTATTAATTTCTAAAAAGAAAATGAAAAAGTATTTTTTTAGACAATGATAATTTGACAAGAGGCAAGAGTTGGTGGGAAGTATTGCTTTAAAATGAAATAAAACAATTTTTTTAATTACAGTAATGCCATTGTAGATATTCAATAACCCTGTTATATCGATATTTGACATCCATAAAGGTCAATGCATGGAATAACTATCTGATAGTTATATGATGTATCAAATTTATATACTCGACATCTATATGGGAGGATGCATGTGATATCTACTTAGTAGATATGTGATGTATCTGCTTGTATAGAAGTTTGGCACTAAGTATTGTAGGGGTATGGTATCATAAGGTTGTAGAGGCTCACCACCCTATGGTTTCGAGACTCAATGTTAATTTTTAAAAGTTCGATACCTCCTTTGTTTTATGGGTTCGACACCCTCAAGCTTTTAAGGTTTGACACCAATTTAGGGGTTCAACACCTTCAAGTTTTAAGGGTTCGATAACCCTAACTGTTTTTAAAGACTTGAAACCTCTTGTCCACTATTGGTCCGACACCCATGTTCTTAGCGGCTCGATGGTCGTATGTTTTCTAACTTAATACATATGTTTTATAAGCTCGATAACCTTATGTTTTGCAAAACCGAATCACCATGTTTTAAATGCTCGACACCTACATTTTTATAGGTTCGGCATCCATGTTCTAGTGACATGATAGCCGAGTGTTGTATAAACTAAATAAATATGTTTTAGAGGCTCGACGTAGAGACTTGACATCGTATTTTTGCGGCATAGTAGCCGTTTATATTATAATTAAAGAGCTTTGTTTTAGTGGCTCGATAAGCCATGTATCTTAGAGGCTCAACAGCCTTGTTTCTGATATCGAATGGTTTAAAAAGCTATTCAAAGATGGTTGTATTTTTGGCTAAGTATCGGGCTAGGTTTTCCTTGTTTTTAAAGAATTATTTTAAGTGGTTAATCATTTATAAAGATAATGTTTTCAATGAAATATAGTAGTGTTTCAGCCCACAGTTTTACCTGGATTTTGCCAAAGGAAATATTACTTAAATTAAGTAATTGTGTGATGCCAATGTTTATTGATTGAACTTATATTGGTATTACACCTGTTCTTAAAGGTTAGCGAGACAGATTGGAAGGGGAACAAACTTGGAACCATGACACCTAACCCAATCTGAACCCTACAATCAAAGGATTTTGACAAGAAACCAATACTGTGCATCGAGGAACAGGGGCGCGCCACCATAGCCGTACCCAATATCACAAACATAAAGTGAACAGAGGCCTAGAAAACAGCACCTAACATACTAAGGTAACCAATCTTCTAAAGATTACATTTTTCCAACACCTACAGGAACCGGTCTGTTCCAGTACATACCGAGGGCAACCTAGACAGTACAACCCTGAGGCAAGAACACTTCAGAAGGAACTGCATACAGGTCCACTTGGAGTATACTTCAATGCAGAACTGACCTTACAGGCAAACATCAAAGTATGAAGTACGTTCTCTCTCCTCAACAATCCAATCAAACTGATACAGAGGGCGACTTAAAACATGAATAGTCCTAGGAAAATCCTAGGTATATGTACCAAGTTAACCCTTAGAGCAGAATAACGGAAAGCTATACCATTCTAACTTGATGCCTTACTAAGTCAATTGAAGGCAGTAAATGTATAAGCATGGAAGTATGCTTTGACTGCCAAGCAATATTCACCACGGCCTCTTTCTCAACAATATAGCAAAGCTCCAGGGTGGTTCCCTACCGTTCCTCTCAAAACATTCATCATCCTGAGAGAGAGGAGACCGACCCATGTAGATCAGGCTTCCCACCCAACTTTTCGGGCATCCCACTTCGAATTTCCAAGATCCCACCAATATCACGATTACCCACCAAAACCCCATCATCAATCCAGTCACAAGGAACCGACACTATGGATAAATGACAACTAGCAAAATCTGAAGGTGGGAATTGAAGGAAAATACCAAAGATGATTGCAGCAAACAACAATATACTTTTGATACTATGAAGGAAAAACGAGAGGATGAAAAAGGGACTTCTTTTTAACTTTTCCAACCTTTTCTCCTTCAAAAACAAAAATAAGAAATTGTATGCCTTTCAAGCCATTGTAAACATTTGTACTAAAACCTCAAAGATACAATGAAAATTCCCATGGATATTTTAATGCTTTATGGTCAGTGTATAAGATAAACTTAGCACCTAAAAGATAATGTCTCCAGAGATTTAATGCATATACCACTGCTGCCAACTCAAGATCATGGGTTGCATACCTTGATTCATGTGGCTTCAATTGTCTTGATGCATAGGCTATAACTTGATCTTGCTGCATCAATACAGCTCCTAGCCCAGAACCACTTGCATCAGTATAAACAATCAAATCCTCATTTCCTTCTGGTACTCTCAACACTGGTGCATTGACCAAGGCCTCCTTGATTTTACTAAAGGCTTGTTCACATTTCTTAGTCCATATAAAGGGTTGGTTCTTTCTAGTTAGGTTGGTAAGAGGTGATGACATCTTAGAAAAATCTTTTATAAATCTTCTGTAATACCCTGCCATTCCCATAAATGACCTAACTTCTCCTACTGTGCTTGGCCTTTTCCATGCTTGGATAGCCACAATTTTATTGGGGTTCACTGAAATGCCTTTGGCAGATATAACATGCCCAAGGAAATGCACTTCTTCTTTCCAAAATGCACACTTAGAAAATTTTGCTTTTAAATCTTTTTCTCTTAATCTAGACAAAACAAGGTGTAAGTGATTTTCATGTTCCTCTACTATTTTAGAATAAATCAAAATATCATCAATAAAAATCAATACAAACTTGTCTAAATAATCCTTGAATATCCTATTCATCAAGTCTATAAAATATGATGGGGCATTTGTCAACCCAAATGGCATGACAAGAAACTCATATAGACCATACCTAGTGTTAAAGGCTGTATACTTAACACTTGAGTTCTCAACCTTCATCTGATGGAATCCAAATGCCAGGTCTAATCTAGAAAATATTTTTGCACCACTAAGTTGATCAAAAAGATCATCAATTCTAGGTAAGGGGTACTTGTTTTTGATAGTGACTTTGTTTAGCTCCCTGTAATCTATGCACATTCTTAAAGTACCATCATGTTTCCTTACAAACACTACTGGAGCACCCCAGCATGAATTACTTGGTCTTATAAATCCTTTGCTTTCCAATTCTTCTTACTGTTTCTTCAATTCCTTCAACTCACTAGGCCCCATCCTAGTGGGTTTCTTAATAATTGGACTGGCTCCTGGTATGAGACTAATCTTAAATTCCACTGGTCTGTGGTGTGGAACACCCTTAACTTCTCCAAACACATCTAAGTATTTGTTAATTATGGGGATTTCTTCAATAGAAGGCTCATTGGAATCCTTATTTAAGTCAATCAAGTGATATAATTTTCTTTCTTTGGCTATTTCACACAAAATTGTGATTCTTTGACCTCTAGAATTTTGTAATGATATGGTGGATGAGTCTAAATTAATTATGGCTTTGTATTAACTTAACCAGTCTACACCCAATATAATACCTATATTTGGGTAATTTAAAACATATAAATTGGAAATAAAAACATTTCCTCCTATGTTTAATTCCACATCCACACAAATCATGTTTAAAACACTAGAACTCCCCAATGGGCTTTGCACTAACAAAGGAGTTTCAACCAGTATGCAATTTAATTTAAGCAATGCAACTAATTCATGGGAAATCAGAGAATGTGTTGCCCCTGTGTCATACACTACTGATATAGGTAGGGTACAAATAAATAAGGTACCTTCCACTTGACCATGGTTTTCTGCAATAGCTTCTACTGTGGATTTGCTTTTGCTCTCCAAACTTGCTAGCTTCCCTTGCTGTTTATACTCAGGGCAATTTCTCTTGATATGTCCCTCCTTACCACATAGGTAGCATTTGAAAGCTCCTCCCTTCAATTCTGGGCACCTTGGTTTGATATATCCTTCCTTTCCACAATGATGGCATGTTATTTTTCTCTTTGTATCAGTGGTCTTAGTATCATTGGTTTTCTTGCTTTCTGTCTCCTCCTTCTTTTTGTCATAGGGGTGATACCTTCCCTTATTTTTCTTATTATTGTTATTCTTAAAACTCTTATACTTCTCCCTTTCCTTGTCATGTTGCTCAAATTTTAAGGCCAGATCAATGACTTGATCAAAAGTTTTATCTGCATATGGCAACATAGCCCTACTAAGCCCTGGGTTTAAACCCTTAATATACCTATCATTCTTTGATGCCTCATCAGCCACAAGCATAGCTCCATGCTTAGACAAGCCCTCAAACCTATGAGTATACTCAGTCACATTAAAGGTTCCCTGCCTAAGTCTGATGAATTCTTCAAGCAATAGAGTTTTGGCTGATGCTGGAACAAATCTAGCTTCCAACATCTCCTTGAATTGATTCCAAGTGATTTCATTCTCAATCCTCCCAGCTATGACTACCTCCCACCAGCTTAAAGCCACACCTTTCAGTTGTCTTGAGGCCACTTGCCTCTTCCTTTGATCATCCAATTGCATGTCATTGAAAATTCTGTCCAGTGTTCTCAACCATGCTTGAATTTCCATCACATTTTCAGTCCCTTCAAAGCTCTTGCCTCCTAAATTGATATAAGTCTTTAATAGTTTGGAAAGTTCCTCATGCGAGTTCTCAAGTCTCTGCCCTACTCCATCCCTTAAAGCCCTCATAAAGTCTTGCATATCAAGCATTTGTGGTGTACTTGATCCTGCATTGTGATGAGATCCTCTTCCTACCATGATTGGATAACTAGAGTATGGGTAAATAGGGTTAGTTTATCATGAGCATTTTTCTTTTGCCATAACTTTCTATCTGTATTATTATTTTACTCAAACAAACAACCAGTTCATACATATGGTTATAATACTTCAATCAATCAATACAATCATTCTTAGATATGTACAGTTTTAACATAGCTCTGATACCAAATGAAATGACCCTAGCTATTTCACCTAATTTTTACTAGGAATTTTTTTTTACATCAATAATTTCCTAGAGTCATTTAGCCTTTCCACTAAATTATCCAGGATCCTAATTTTTCTACTAATATATTTATATCAGTTCATTAATAAATATATTCACATACATATGAAGATGTATGTGACCCTCTTGCTTGGATCAGAGTGTTGTTTAGCAAGAGTGCATCCTGATTGAATTTGAATATCTAATCAACCAATACATAGCTCATTTTCCATGCCTATTGATATTTGAGTCAGGGTAATGAATCTCATAATCATATGCAATCTATACTTAGTAATTTTTTACCATTCCTATAGTGATTGTCTGTTAGTTTGAGATAGTAAGGTGATCTCAGATTATATAGATAGCCACCATAATTTTAGTTTAATTATTTGGTATTTGATTAAAGCCAGAAAGGAAAATGATATACTCATTTATCATTTTCAACACAAGTTATTTTATCACAAATTTCTTTACTTATAACCAAGTCAGTTGAGTAATTCTTTCATAATCTATATAGTTGTATTTTTCTTAACCAAATTTATTCTCTAATCCCTAAGTTACCTCAGCTTGCATCTAATTACAGGTTGCTTTACTGGATTTAGAGAATCCAAATTTTATGGTCATTTGACAAAAGTAGTATTTAGATAATATGTGTGCATATCAGATGTAGTGTACTCTCTGGACTAATAAAGCTATTCAAAATAAAATGTGAGTTGCTCAAGTATTTGAAAATGTCTTTGTGCATGCATTTGCAAAGAAAGCTTCAGATTTTACAAAGTGTATTTTCTTCCTTTATACCCAAAACTCTGGTCATCTTGATCAATCCAGACCTCATTATTTTTGAAGTGGGTTAGCCTTATGACTAGATCATCAAAACATTAGTGCCTGGCTTTTGCAATGTAAATTCAGATACCAAACACTTGCAAAATCCCTTAAAACATGTACATATCTTTATACAGTGCACAAATATATATTGTTTCTTTTATCAAAACACTTCTACATATAGTCACAAAATTCTTGAAATATTACTTCTAGCTAAACTCAGATTTTTAACCTTCAAACTTAAAGTTTTAAGTAACTTGAAATTAACTAATACAGTATATGTATATACATATCCATTTCTCAAATACAGGCATATATCATTTACAGATTTTCACCATAATACTCAAATATATATTTTCTTGCATAGATTCAACTAAGTCTTTGGTTAATCCCAAACTTAATACATTACTAGATTCAGTTAAAACAACTAAATAAATTCAAGCATTCAAGATCATTACATAACAACCAAAGCATAACAATAAAAACTTCTCAGATTACATGCAAATAATTCCTTCTAAGTTCTTATTTAATTCTAATTTAGCATGCTTATCCAATCATTCTCATTAGCCATAGCAGCTTCCTATTTAGAACCAGCATTCCCTGAAAGAGCATTAGAGGCTGCCCCATTTTAAATGAGACACCCCAGATGCCATAAGCAAACAAGGGTCAGATACAAGATCTGGTATGAGCAGTATAAAAAATTCCATGATATTAAGTAAATGAGTGAGACATAAACATTTTGTATAAGTGGGCATAGCTTCTTTGATCAATTTGCCTGACTTGTTTATGATATATTGTGCATATATGATCAGTATTTAAGACTAATTATGTACACACATTCAACCATGCAAACATACATTTCAAATAGAAATACTCAGGAACTATCATAGCTCCAGACCAACCATCCTAGGAATAACTCAAGTTCCTACTTCATCAATTTAAGGTTGCATTTACCAAATTAATTCCTAGCCTCATCTGCAATAAAGGAATCACGGGGACACATTGCAATAAAATAATTCACAATATTGCACAAAGATCTCAGGGCTTAAACAAGCCATGTGCCAACTTGCATACTTTAAATACAACAAGCATTCCAGCAGTCTTCTTGGCTCACAATCCTTAGTTTATTTACTAAGTGTTCATGTTTAATCCTATCGTGAGATAGCTAGGTGACTAAATCCCAGTATAAATGAAACATTACATAGAGTTTACAAGCATAATTCAAGAACAAGCTAACATTCATGTCCAGGGAAATCATATTTTCAAATATTCTAGCTCAAAGAAAATACAAGAATATTTACAACTGGGAATAAAGAATAGGCATGTGGGTTATTATTGTTTCATAAGCAACCATGTTTGAACTAAATTCAAGATCTAGCTTAAACAAGATTTCTGGCTCATGGGTTTTCTATTTGATCAAGGGTTCAGCACTTTTGGATATTTCCATTGCAACCTTGAATCTTTCATTTGAGCCTCAGCACTTACACAAGTGTAATGCAACTCATATACATTTTGATTTCTATATTTTCCATGCCATATCTAAACCAGTTACAAGTATTCTCTATTTACTTTCATGATTTCATACTTTTACATTTCTGGGTGTAACCAAACAGAGCAAAATACTCAAACATCAAAGCAATCAAAACATTCAGAAACACCCATTAAAACATCCATTAAAACCATAGTAATGAAATCAAAAATATGTAGAAAAATAACATAAGCTTGGCTGCCTCATAACAGGACTTAATGCCATGGGTTTAGTGAGATTACTCACAGAAAAATGCTTCTCTTGCTTAATCCAAAAAAGAAACCTTTTAAAACTTGCTTTTCTGCTTGCAAATATTTTACTTCTTTGTTTTCTTAAATGTCTTGGGTAGCAAATGATTTTTCTGGTTTATACTTGGATTTATAAGAGAGGTTTTCTAGGGTTTTATCATTGTAAAATCCCATTCCTACCCTGACCAAGACTCATGCATTTTGCATTTCAGATTTGTTTATTTTTCTCCCTTAATACCCCGGCCATATGTGATACTTACTCCCCTTTTTCTTTTCTAGAATATTATTATATTCTTCTTAGGTCATGATAATTGTGTGACATTGTCACTTGTTTATTTTCTAAAAATCCTCCTTTCTATTTTCTACCTAAAGCAATTGTTTTGCTTGTAATTTATCTTTTGCTATTTTAGTGTTACACTTTCCCTTGCTTATTTCTTTTTAATATTTTCATTACTTACAGAAATGTATATTTGTATACATATCTTATCTAGGCTTATTTAATTCCTCCTTAATTTCAGAAACATATGCACCTATATATGTATACAGGTTTTCAAATCCTTGTAACATATTTTTTTTTCTGGGTTTTAAATAAAATCTGTTTACTAAATTCAAAACAAAACCTACTTTTCTTATTTTCTGGGATGATTCATATAATTCCAGAAATCAAATATCCATATCACAAAATCATGTTTGTAATGCTTTTTAATTCTTATTTTAAATTCAAGAAATCTGGAGTTCTTCCTTGTGCCATATCAGTGTGCACGTGCACACATGCACACACACTTGCACACAATTAATTCCATATATTCCTATACAAATAAATTCATATATTTCAAAATCCAACCAAAATAAGATTCCATGATTTCTGGGGCATTACAGATATATACGTTTGAAATTTAAAAAAAAAGAAATGTTTTGTAAATGGGGCAACTAATTAATATTATTTGGAATATATATATATATATATTTGTGTAACAAATAAATTAGAGAGAGGAATTATATGAAATCAATTAATAGAGAAGATTAATTGACGGTGTTTGTTTAAAAGGGAAATTAATATTCAATTAATTAGTAGATGTGATTAATTGACAGGAACTGAAAAGAAAGGGAACATATATTGTATCAACTAATTGATATGATTAGAAACATATATGTTAGTGCAAGAGAATAAAATGGAGGAAGAGTAATTTATGAAAGTAATCAATTGTCAATTAATAAACATCGAGACTTATGCTAACATATATAATTAAGATAGTGATTCAAAATTCAATTGTATAATATATGCATGCAATAATTATGGGAATAAAATAAATTAATATGCATATATGTGACGAATTAATATGGTGTTGATTGGCATACTAATTTGGTAAGAAATCACAGTGCAGGCAAGGATTAAATGGATAGTAAATTAATTCTAGGTATATATGAAATCTATTAATTGGGTGATTAATAGAGCAATCTTATTTAAAAGAAACGTCACATTTAAAAATATATCTTTCCATAGATTGCGAGAGAGAAGGGGAAAGTGTTTAATGAAAAGATTGTTGGAGAATCAATTTGAAATATAAAAAAACGCAGAAGAAAACATATTAATTTAATATCCATAGACTGAGTGTACGCTTTAGATTTTAGGGTTTCATATCTAATGGTTAGCACTAATTTGAACCACTATAAATATAGGTGCATAGCCTCATTTTTATTCTCATTATTTTTCTCTTGCCTACAGAAGCTCTGCCAATTTTCTATCTCTCCTGCACTTTATTAATAACAAAATTTTAGATCTAATTCACATGAGTTTAGATCTAAATAGAAAGGGAATACAGTTAATTAGGGAATTAGGAATTGGTTCAAACCATAAGGCTATGTCAAAGGTAAAATCCTAGATTTGAGTTTTATTTGCTATTTCTAATCCAAATCTCTTCTTTTTCTCTTTCAAATATTATAGATCTGTAAATATATCGTTTGTAATTCCAAATAGGGATTACAAGGGAGGTGAATATAGATGTTAGGGATAGATATGAAATAAAAACAGGGAGATTTGGAAAACTAGCAATGTGAGTGGATTTATTTATCTTTAAGTTTAAGATATATTATCATTAAATTCCCATTTAGATAATTTTATTCAATAATTAATCCTATTAATTAAGTTATGCTGAACTATAAGGAATTTACAGTTTATTTACAGTATTAGTATTTATTTACACCTGTTTCTACGTTTTGGATTTCTATGGAAGCGTTATTCTTCTTCTATTTTCTCCTCTTTCTTCGCATATGGATTAGAATATATTAAACATGAATATAGATTAAATAATTAAGAATACTGAAATGAAGGAAATAAGATGTAAAGTAATAAAAGTTTGAGGAAGGGAATTACTGTAATAAATTACGTTAAAATGAGAAAAATTAATTAATCTAATAACTGGATTTGGGAGTAACTAAAAGGTTAATTGATTGGTTTAGAAAATAGGATACATTTCTATAATTTAATACTTAAAAGACAACAATGAACGTAATTGCTAGAATAAAAGAAAGAAAACGAGAATTAGTGTAAAATAGAGAAACCACTGTATTTTACACTATTCCAAAATAGTAAAAGAAATATCTAGCAATTATGGATTATTGTTTATAGTATTATTTAATATTAAAATATGGAAATGGATTTTTAAATATAGTTTTCATAACCAACCAAATAAAATAGAATTACTTCCTAGAATAGAAGATAATAAAGCAAAGTATGACATGAATCAAGTAAATTATTAGATTAGAACTTGAAGCTGTAAATGATAATGAACCTAGGTCTGCATTCACTGCGTAGACTATTTAATAAGATAGTTATTATGAAAAGTGAATTATATAATATAAGAGAATAAAAGAATATTTTATATCATAATAAAAGAAGGAAGATTAGAACAGAAAAGAAATGCTGGAATTATGTAAGGACTATAAAAGAAGAGAAAATGACAATTACAGGTAGAATTATAACATAGGCTATAATTAAGTAATAAGAATGGAAAAGATTATTTTGAGACTTTGAATAAATTAATGAGCAATAATAATTGTAGAAGCTTATTTAAATAATTTATATTAAGTCAATAAGAAAATAAAGCAGGAATGATAAAAGTGGCTTATTTTAATGAACTTAAGATTTATATTAAGTTAAATAAGGAAGATAATGAATATGGCTCATACCAACAGCATTCCCTATTAAATAAATGGAAATCTCACAATAGATAGAGGTGAGACGAGGGCAAGAATATGCTATTTAGGGTAAATAAGTAGCCAACAAAATAAGAAAGTAAACTAAACGCAAATTAAAAGATTAGACTTAGGGTCTAATAAAAGAATTGAGATGCGTTTGGAGCAGCCCAAAGGATGAAGCGTCTAACGAAGCAGTTCATCATAGATTTCAGAAATGGAGAAGCATGTCCAACTTAGTATTTTTGGGCTTCAAAGAAGTACATGACTTCAATGGGACCTGAGGATACTCTAGGATGGCCCTTTGGGTAGGCCTAACGAAGCTGCACCTCTGGAGGCAAGTCTGTAGGTGTTTTATCAAGAAAGTATGCCTTGACTGCATTTGCATTGCAGGCCTAACGAAGCAGACCTTTGTAGGCAGTCAGAAGGCCTTGGTGTTCGGAGTAGGGTATTCGTATGTCTAGTACTTGCAAGTAAGTTTAAGGATAGTCGCATGCAGATATCGGCCGACATCAAGACCAAGAGCGATTTTGGGAAAGACTAAAGTTAAACCAACATGCCAATGATTCTTTCACTATCAAGACATTGGATGAGGGGCACCGCCATTTGGATGTTAGATTGTTTGCGGTAGTGCACGACCACTTAACTCTTTATAAGTCTTTCGGTTAGTTAAGGGGTGGCTGCGTGGGGCCATAGCCACGATGAAAAAGAAACAGACCAACTAGAATATTTGTATTGTAGGCCTAACGAAGCAGTCCTTTACAGATATAGAAAATCCCCGACTGAATTCCGTACAAGGTAGACCTTGTTGGCGTGATTCAGATAGTAGATAGAACGATTACGTAGTCCTCAATGTACGCACTGGGTGGTACATTATGGACGTCCAAGCACTGGCATAGACTAGTGCGGACGCGATTTATGTTTTCATCGTAAGTAGTGGAGCATCTGTATTATAGGCCTTAAAAGCAGTCCTTTACAGATGTGGCTACGGAATGCTTGCGGAGCAAGATGAAGGAGTATCTATATTGTAGGCCTTACGAAGTAGTCCTTTATAGATATAGCTATAGAGCAAAGCGATGGAGCATCTGTATTATAGGCCTTACAAAGTAGTCCTTTATAGATGTAGTTACAGAACGCTCTCGAAGCAAGACGATGGAGACCTTTTTGAGGAGGATACGGAAGGTACCATCGGTGGTACCTACGACCAATATGATCATTGGGCATATAGCTACATATATGTATATATTAGTTATTAGGTTTTAATCTGCTATGGAGTAGATGGGCACGGTTCACGAACAGAGGCGAGAGTAATGTATCCTAATGAACCTAATATAAGAGTAAATGGAAATAAAACGATATATGTAGAATTAAGCCTTGAAGTATATAATTTATTCATTCACCAGAACTTTTGTTCTGACCCCCTCCTCATAACATCCTACAGGTTAGGTAGATGGCAGAGACTTCGCAGCTTTATGACACTTGTTTAGAAAGTGTTATTACATTGGTGAGTATTTACTTACTATATTTTAGTCAATTCCACTATGAGGTATTTAATTGAGCTCTGATATATTTTTCTTTGCCTATTTGCAAGATACCAAATTCCCAACTCGGGTTTCAGTGGACTTGGGTTTTAGCATTTTTGCGAAAAATCCGGACCCACTGGAATTCGGGTTGTTACACAGAATCTAAATATCCAGAATCCAAGAAATCTTAATCCAAACTGATCGTAATGATCGTCCAAAAAATCACAATGATTGTACACAAAACCCATGGAAAATAAACAAATAACTCGATATCACTCGAACCAATCCGATACCAAGGATCGCACTTACACCGGGAACACAGAATCACATAATGATCTCAAGGATAGTCCATACCGATTAAGGTGATCATAGAAACCATGACTCAATAAATCTACATTTATTTAGTATTATTATATTATTATGTTCGAAAAGAAATCTAGGAATAAACTTCTTAAGGATCTAGCAGCCACTTGCTGCATACCAAAAGGGAGTAAACTTTAAAGTGCAAAATACTATCACCTTCAGTAATCACTAAAATTTAACCAATACATCCCATACCGTATGGTGAAATCCAAGTATTTACTAAAAGCTAGTAAATATCACTTATTACAGATACTACTGGAAAACCTGAACTACATTCTCTTAAGGATCCAGCAACCACTTATCGCACACCGGAAGAGAATAAAACTGTAAAGTGTAAAATACTTCATAATAGCAATCACACGGATTTAACCAACCCATCCCATACTACCCGATGAAATTCGAATATTCGCTAATGGGCTAGCAAGTTCAACTCAAACATTCTATTCAATGAGTTGTACCATATTCGACGAAGTCTTATTCGAAAGCATTTAAACCAATCGATGACAATAAGTCAATTATTAGTACTCCTTAAATTATAGAATTA
Organism: Allium fistulosum; assembly: GCA_030737815.1. Classification (NCBI taxonomy): domain Eukaryota; kingdom Viridiplantae; phylum Streptophyta; class Magnoliopsida; order Asparagales; family Amaryllidaceae; genus Allium; species Allium fistulosum. The sequence continues at coordinate 60,222,850 of CM060906.1, forward strand.
AGGTTCTCAAAACATTTTTCTCTTTTGAGTTTATTATTTAAAACACTCATTATAGTTTTCCATAAATCCGTTCATTATTTAACTTTATAAAAATATTTACAGATTTGCTAAAATATTCCATAACGATGAATTGTTCCAAGATTTTACTTATATACACAAAGTTGTCTCAAATTTCCATTTGGTTGTATTATTCACAAAACTATACTTTTAAACCATATTTAATTACTCTTCTAAATCCATATAAAATATAACTATTTTATTTAAAAATAAATTAAGTTTATACTTTTCAAAACCACATTTCCAAATTCCATGAATCCTATATTATTTATTTAATAAATCATAATACTTGTATTCCAAATCCATAATCACTTTTATGTAAAAATAGATTAGATTTTTATTTCCAAAGTCATATTTCCAGATCCATAAATATTTTACTAAATATCCTTAATATATAAAATAACTTGCTAAAAAAATCATTTTTAATATTTATTGACTTAATTTAGAAATAATTCTCAGATTTATAAATTATAAATAGTTCTCTTTCGTAAATTACTTCTATACGAAGCTTGTCTATTTACTTCGTTTAACTCAAATTTATGATTTAAAAATATGCAGTTTCGACCACCTAAATCTCATAATTTTACAAAACTTAAAACATGAAAGTTGTAGACAAAAGTCTCAGCATTCAAACAAGCAAAAGATCATCTAATTTGGATTTACGGTTTTAACGTCATGACCAAAATAATTTTCAGATTTAAATTTATTAACTATGTCCTTCATTAATAGGGCAGCGATAAAGAAACAAACTTTTTACCACTTAAACTTAAAAATTATGAAAAACTCAAAAAAAGAAGTTGTAGCATAAAATCTATGTATTCCAGAACTTCAAAAATTATCAAATTCCGATAAGTAACGAAAAAGTTATACCTAAAACAATTTCTATTTTTTTTTAATGCTAAGATTAAACACAAGACAGAGATGATACCTCTTCTTCAAACCGACATAACTCTTATAACCTACAGATTTAGAACAGTGGTAAACATAAAATTTATTCCTTATAAAATATCCTTTCAACTAAAAATTCCACATTTAATTTCGATCTACCAATCAAAAGTTATGATAATTTTAATATCGGGTTTCAACTTAAAGAAATTGCACAGGGCAGAGCTACACCATCGGTTTCAAACTCAATTTTGACCCTCTGAACTATAGAATTTCGACAAGTGATTAAAAGTGAACTTGTAGTAACTAAAAGAACTTTCTACAACAAAAAGTTTGATTCAATTTGAAGCAAATTACACCAAGATATCGTTGTTTTACTTCAGCGATTTTCACAATTTATTTTCAGCAAGCAATCAAATAATCACCCAAATTCAAGCAATCAATTCACAATCAAATCGAAAGCAATTCAATCCAAAAAAACCATCAAATTCTATCCAAACAACAACTAATCGATTATACATATGAACTAGAGATAGTAGAGTGAGTATTCAACTCAACTTTTAACTTTCTATAGCTTACTAAATCACCAAATAAGCCTTGCTAAACCCTCAGCTTCATCAAAATCACCTAAAAACTCAAAAAACCAAACAAACACAGCAGCACTTCAATCAAAAAATGGGATAAAAATCATTCTTTTATGTTTCTAAAAGTTAGAGATAGGGTTTAGAATACTTACTTATCATTATAGAAAAAAACCACTGATTTGCACTTGTATTTGTTGGTTTTTAGAACCTAGGGTTTAATATTGAGGAGGAGAATTTTTCTATTTTACTTTTTACTGTAAATGAAGTAAACGTGAATTATAATAGAAAGAGAATTTTCTCTTAAGGTAAACTTGTTATTTTGTTTGGGCTTGGGCTTGCAATTGAACCCAATAAAAAAAATAAGTGTTACTAATTTCTATATTTTGTTTTACACATTATAACTCCATATTTTACACTAAACAGTCTTTTACAAAATCACAAAATTAATTTTCCATTTATCAAAACCAATTAAAAATTTAAAAATTACTTTTCAACAACAAATCCCAATATTAACACTTTACTATAAACACAAAATTTAAATAATTTATTCAATCATATTTCAAATTTGAATTGAATTCCTTTTTAAGAATTGAAACTCATTTCTTAAATATATCAAATCGATTATTCTCAAAACTAAATTTAATTTCACAAATAAATTTCACAAATCACAATTTAGCATTAATTTTCCCTAATTAAATTTAATTAATTAAGTAGTTAACAACAGGGTTGTTATAGACTTCCATCCTTAAAGAACTTGCTTCCCCGTAATTCTCTTAATGAAAGAAATCCATAATATAAATTTTCTCTTGAAACAATTATTTTGTTAACTGGTTTCTAATTTCATTTCCAAAACATTCAATTAATATCACTCCAAACCATAACACTAAACTCAAACTTTTAGTTATCAAAATTTCTCAAAATTCTCAAAAATATTCTGACGCCTCAAATTTGCGGAAAATTTTCCCAATGTCTCCTTTGCACGGCTAGCATTTCGAAAATTTACAATAGGTATATAATTACATAATATACATCTCATCTCAAGGATGAGACATCCCGTAGGGATAAACATAAAAATGCGATATGTAATCTGAGATACGTACCTTATATTTGAAATATTAGCGAGTCCACTAATATTCCTTAAGCAAACAATTTATAATCTTTTAAACGATATCTATTTAACTTCGAATACCTGCACCTATCTCAAAAATTCATATTAGAATTTAATATCAAATTCATGTCATATAGGAGATATGAACAATTCATGGTTACACTTTAGTTAGATTGATAGCATAATATCCATAACAAAAGAAATTCATACTTAAAATTTCCAAGTTCTAATTGTTACTTATGTAGGAAACCTTATCGATAACATGGCGTCCCATATGTCGATCAGAATCCTTAAACAACGTCCGAATAAGTCAACACAATAGATAATCTTAAGTTTATATGCATTTATTTTATTAGCACTAATATACATGCATCCAATTCTAAATAAATGCAAATAAACAATCAATTCCTAGCAACCAATCAACCAAAATATACTTAATCACTTACAGCAGAACAATTCGATGTTTGAAATTCCGCTGCGCAACTCTGATTAATTCTGAAAACGCCATTTATATGGTTCTTTCATTCTCCTCCTTTTTGATGATGACAACCACACAACTAAAATATAAAATAATATGACTCCGCCTAAAGACATGCTATATTTTAGTCTACGTATATTACCAAATAATAATATATTTCAAATATCTCTCCCCCCCCCTTTGTCATCAACAAAAAGAGATAAAAACATAAGTAAATGTAGATTAAATAGCTCCCCCTAAATTATATACTCCCCTAAAGTAAAGCTTCATATTTGTAAATAAAATCTTAAAATAATGAATAATCGTAGTCAACAAAAGTATTTACTTTAAAGTGCAAAATTGACCACTTGTTAACTGATGAGTATTTATTTATCTATTTTTATTTTTGGGAAAAAGTATACTCATATATTAAAAATATAGGGTTTATGTTTTAGGAAACCATATCCAAGTGGATGTGGTTGATCCCTTGTAAATATAATTTTCATTGTTTATAATCGTGTAAAAATAATCAATAATATATATATTTTTTATCTTTTTTGCTCCAATTAGTGGGAACCCTTATTTTAAAATCCCATGTTATTAAATTTGTACTTTTTTATTTCTGAGCATAGTACTAAATTGTGGAGAATTAGATTCAAAGCTTATTTTATTTTTAGTACTAGCACTAAATTTTCTATCATATAAAAACGTAAATCTAGTATTGTTATTAACGTTTGTTTTATTATATCCTATTCCATTTTTATCATATAAAGGTCTAGAACTAGATAAAATCATGTTTAAATCGTTTTGACCTTTATTAAATTTTGTGACTTCATTTTTACGTTTTTCAAATTTAGTTTTAAAGTCACAATTGTTATTTTCAAAAGAAATAGTTTTGATGATAACAACCATACGACAATGCTACTAATAGGTGTATTGAGTAATTGTAGGTTAAGTAGCTATATGATGGATGATAATGTCTATACAAATTACACCGAAGAATGCGAAAAGAGAGAAAGATTGAAAAATTGGAGGAAGAAGAAAAAAGAAAAAGAAAAAGAAAAAAAACAAGTGGTAGCAGGACTCGAACATAGCACAACAAACTTAGCGCACACATCCTATACCATCCTACCACAACCACTATTGCTCATAGTTTGGTTTCTCACATTACACTAAACACATAAACGCAAGAAACAAAATAGTCCAAAAATATGGAGAACTGGGACTCGAACCCATGTTACAAGGGAAACTTCCACACCCCTATGCCACTACACCACAATAGCCTTTGCATTCTTGTATACTGCTCTCCTTAAAAGGACAAGGAAATAAGAAATGAAAATTATAATAAAAGAACGGAGGTGGGATTCAAACCCAGCACACAACAAAGACATGCGCATGTCTTACTAACTGAGCTACACAATATCAACGGCTACTTTAGATTAGCATTCAAAAGCGAATAGTCAAGTGGCTATTCAAGTGCCTATTCAACCAATTGCAAACTTTCAACGGATGCATCTTTTCTAATTGGAATTTTTGAAGGATTGCGACTATTTATTGACTTCCATTCACTCCTATATAAGCCTCCCGCCATCCCAAAAAAAAACAACAATTCTATTCTCTCAAATCATTCTCATATTGCTTCCAAACGCTCCAACTTCCAAACTCATTCTAAAAGCAAATTTAGACTAGTGCTATTTCACTCCACAACATACAAGTCTATTTCTAATCCACTTCCTAACCTCTGCACACTCATTTGCATCATTTTTACAGGTTATAAAAGTTGTACACTAGTTTGATTACTTAGTGTATTGAAGACACAATATATAGTCAAATTATTTCTTCGTAAAAGAAAATATTGAAGTCCCGTTCGGCTGCTCAGGCAAGTGTACTGAAATCTTGTTCTGCTGCTTAGGTGCCTATTCCTCCGGGTGAAGTGAGGGTGATAGTTAAATTCCAGTGGGACTGGACGTAGGACTGGAGGTCCGAACCAGAATAAAAACTTTGCTGTGATTGCTTCTTGTTTTACTTTTCTATTTATTCGTGCTACTATTATATTTATATTGCTATTGTTGTGATTACTACGCGTCACCTCTGTATCTAAATATTTGGTCGTCATCGATCCGGTGCATAACGACTAACAAATTCTATACCATTTAACTCTTAAACTTATTTACTCAGATTTCTTTAACTCTCTTTTTTAAAAGAAATTTTTTTTACTTTAAAATTTAGTCATTCCAGTTATTTCCAATATTTTCTAAACTCTAAAAGATTTTACTCATCAATTTCCAAAAGTTTTAAATTCCAATATATCAATTTAAATTTTTTTAAATCAATTTATGCCCCCAAATGATTATCCCGATAATCATTTTATATTCCTATCCGTAATTAGATAATTAATATAACTAATGACCAAACATTCCAGGGGACAGGACTCTAAGTCATCTAGGTCTCGGATCTGTAATATTATATGATACAACGTTCTGACATAGCTCTGATACCAAGCCGTAACGACCCCACCGTGATACCCAGATCAGCAAAGAACATTATAAGTAATCTCGTCTGCTAATCTGGAGAATACGGCTTGTTAAGGGCGATCCAATGTGAATATATCTTTATACTAATATTGACACGTCATTTATACCTTTTCACTTAATATCTGAACTGAATTTGACGTGTACAGTATTAATACAAAGTAATAGACACACCGATTTCTCAGAATCAGACCAATATATCATATAAATAATAGTTATAGATCACAGCGGAATCATCTCAACTTACACATATACAAATTGTGAGTCTACAAAATAAAATACTAAACTCACATAATATGCAAGTTTTACAATTCTCTAATCTCAATCATACATTTTATAAACATACTCACAAATTTCCTAAATGAGATATACTAAAAAGTCAAAAGTGTTTATCTCCTTGCCAGCCTAAACATCCAAAGGTCAACTTGTCATGTAACCTGAAACGTCTCGGCCTGACTCGAGCAAAATAACACCCGAGTCAGACTGTCTCTAAATATCCAATATGGTGAGAACAGAATATAACACAGGAATAAATAACATATAAGTAAATATAGATGTCCAGGATATGACGAGTTATGGTAATTAATTTAACTTAGAGTTCATCATAAGGCACATGGTTATACATTTAAGTCATGAATACATATTAGTCACTAAACACTGAATTCATAGAACAAAACACAATATCTCTAAGCACGCAAATATCAATGATTAACTCTGAACAGGATTATAAGTTTAAGCCACAAACACAAACTAGTCACTAAACACAAAATAACATAATTAACTTAACATCCATCACAAGACACAAAAACATAATTTTTTTCACAAACACACGACACAAGAATATATATATATATATATATATATATATATATGACGAACATAAGACACAAGAATATATATTTATTTCACTAACACAAGACACAATAACATATATTTATTTCACGAACACAGAATAGTCACAGAATCCAAATATCCAGAATCCAAGAGATCATAATCCAAACCGATTGTAATGATCGTCCAAAACAATCGCCATAATTGTACTCAAAACCCATGGCAAATAAACAAATAAATCGGTATCACTCGAACCGATCCGATACCAAGGATCGTACTCGGACCAGGAACATAGAATCACAGAATGATCTCAAGGATAGTCCATACCGATCAAGGTAATCGTAGAAACCATGACTCAGTAAATCCACATTTATTTAGTATTATTATATTATTATGTTCAAAAGGAAATCCAGGAATAAACTTCTTAAGGATCTAGCAGCCACTTGCCGCACACCAAAAGAGAGTAAACTCTAAAGCGCCAAATACTATCACCTTCAGTAATCACTAGAATTTAACCAATGCGTCCCATACCATATGGTGAAATCCAAGTATTTACTAAAAGCTTGTAAATATCGCTTATTACTGATACCACTAGTAAACCTAAACTACATTCTCTCAAGGATCTAGCAACCACTTGTCGCACACCAGAAGAGAATACAACTCTAAAGTGTAAAATACTTCCTAATAGCAATCACACGGATTTAACCAAGGCATCCTATACTACCCGATGAAATTCGAATATTGCTAATAGGCTAGTGAGTTCCACTCAAACATTATATTTAATGAGTTATACCATATTTTACGGAGTCTTATTTGAAAGCATTTAAACTAGTCGATGACACTAAGTCGATTATTAGTAATCCTCAAATTATAGAATTAAGGTTCTCAAAACATTTTTCTCTTTTGAGTTTATTATTTAAAACACTTATTTAAATTTTCCATAAATCTGTTTGTTATTTAACTTTATAAAAATATTTACAGATTTGCTAAAATATTCCATAATGCCGAATTGTTCCAAGATTTTACTTATATACTCAAAGTTGTCTCAAATTTCCATTTGGTTTAATTATCACTACAAAAAAAAGACCATATTACAACTGCATTTTTACAACTGCTAAAAAATGGCAGTTGTAATAAAGGTTTTTTACAACTATTTTTTTTCAGAAAGTTGTAATAAACTTATTTTCAACAACTCTTTTATTTTGCCAGTTGTAATAGATGCCTATTACAACGTTTCTTTTTTGCCAGTTGTAATAGATACCTATTTTTAACAACATTCCGTTTTTGTTAGTTGTAATAGATGCCTATTACAACCTTTTTCGTTTACCAGTTGTAAAAGATATCTATTTTTAATAACTCTTTTTTTGTCAATTGTAATATATGTCTATTACAACCTTTTCCGTTTGCCCATTGTAATAATTAATTAATAATTATAATTAAATAATAATACTTAATAATTAATAATTAACAATGAATAATTTTTTATTAATAATTACTATTAAATAATAATAATTAATTTGAAAATATGAATAATTAATATTAATAATCACTATTCGATAATTAATAAATAATAATTTAAATAATTAATAAATAATAATATTTAATAATAACCTTAAAAATTAATAATAATTAATAATCACTATTAAATATACTTAATAATTATTAAATAGTAATTAGTTTTCAAAAATTAATATTAAATATTTAATATTTAATAATCGATAACATATACATAATGATTAATAATTAAATAATCAATAAAAGATTAATAAAAAATAATCAATAATTGATATACTAATAATCAATAAATAAATAATAAATATTTAATTAATAATTTATAATTTATAAATATTAATTACTATTAAATAATAATTACTATTAAATAATAGTAAATAATAATTAGTATATAATAATATTTTTATAATAAATAAAAATTAAAAGTTAGAAATCAATATTAAATAATAATAAAAGTTAAAAATAAATATTAAATAATAAAAATTAATAATTAATTAAAATATTAATAATTAATAAAAAATAAATATTAAATACATAGTACTTAAATAAAATAATTTAATATTAATGTATAATAATTAATAACTACTACTAATAAATGTTAGATAATAATCAAATACAACCTTGTCCCTTTTCTTTTGCTAGTTGTAATAGACGTTAACTTTCAGCAACTCTTCCTTCGCTCTAGTTGTAATAGACACCTATTATATCCTCTTTAGTTTGCCTGTTGTAATAAATACCTAATAAATAATTATTAAAATTAAATAAAAATAACAAATAATTAATATAATGTTAATAATAAATAATAAATAAATTATAATACATAAATATTAATAATTAAATATTAATATACAATAATTAATAACTACTATTAAATAATAATAATTAATAATTCATTTAAAATACGAAATAATTCATATTGATAATTAGTAATTAATAATTAATTAGTAGTTAATAACTAATTAATAATTACTAAATAAATAATCAATAAAAAATAAAAATAAATATTTAATTAATAATTTATAAATAATAATTATTAAATAGTAGTTACTAATATTTAATAATAAATTTTTTATAATAAACATTAATAAATAATTAAATAATAATAATATAAGTTAAAAATTAATATTGGATAATAATAATAGTAAATAAAAATAAATAATAAAAAATTAAAAATAAGAATAAGTAATGACTAATAATTAATTGTTAATAAGGAAAGTCTTAGCTCCAAAGTCCAAAATTTTCCCTCCATTGCAAAAATTTTCCCTCCAACCCTTATGCCTTTGTCCAGCTCATCAATCCAAACTTGTCACTACGCCTAAAAAATCCAAACGCTCTCATTAATCATACGCTTTGAAACAATTCGTCCTCCTGATCCGCTCCATCGCCTCTCTTCCAATCAAACTTAAGCCCACTTTATTCTAATATACTTTCCATCACAATCCATTTTTCCCCAATTACCCAAATCGAACCCTATCGTCCAAACAACCCTAATTTGTTCCATGGCACCCAAAACTGAAAAGAACCCTACAAACAAAAAGACCGAAGAAGAAAAGAAGACCGTCATCGAGAAAACACCAGTGGTAAGAAGCCCAGAGCCGAGAGAAGCTCCCTGCGAAAGATGTAGCAGCGACTGCCGATAAGAAGAAGAAGAAGAAGTCGAAGTCTGCCAAAAAGAATGGTAACAGGTTGGCCATGTTCGCGGTTGTTTTTAAGGCTCTAGAGAGCGGTTTTGGAGTTGTAGTGATCGGAGTCGTTGGAGCTTCTTCTTAGTCTACAGGTACTGAATTAGTGGAAAGTTTTTCTATTTGGTTGTTCTTTGCAACATTTTGATTGCTGTGGAAATGTATTGAGGAATATTAATGCAGTGTATTGTGATTTTGTAGATATGTATCATGTATGTATATGTAAGGTTGGATAGAATTGTTCGGTTTTGGATTTTGACATGAATGTCAATTTGTTGAACAACTTCTTTGACTTTGCTTTCATTTATTGCTAATCCTAATCCAGAAAAACAACAATTGCTCGCAAGATTGATAAAGTATAGAATTACTTATATGAAAAATAATGTAAGACATTATGAGAAATAAGTCTAACTTTAGAAATTAGAAGAGATTTTAAAATAATCACTTACCTAAGTCTCCATTTATTTATTTTAATCTGCTCATTGGTAAAATGTGTATATTATATTTTCAATGAGATTTCTCAACTGGGTTGTATAGATATTTTTTTGTGTTGCTTCTAATTCTATGTTCATGAAAACTGTACTAGTACATTGTTTCATTATTGATTTTCTACATCAAGAACAAATCAGCAATATATAAGAACAGTGAGAAATGTGTTTATTGCTACTGTTATTTAGATAGTTAACTGAATTATGTATAAAAAAGAATTATTTGTTGTAGTTTAGCTTTTTATTTTTTTATTTTTAGATAGTATAGTTGGAGTACATGTGGATGATACTGAACATAAAAATTGAAAAAACTACAGTCTACAGTTATTATTTACAGAAATCTTTTCTCAAATTTGATACAGAGAACGCAGTGTTCAATAATATCAAATTTAAAGGCACATCTACTTACAGCGTGTTCAGTATCGGCAAATACAGCAGCAAGCTCAAAAACATCGCAGCAAGTGATGAATTACCGCCTTCAAAGCCATTTTTAATTGCATGTACGATCGAGGAAGGAGAGTATCCAGTATTGATATTACTTCATGGCTACCTTCTTAATAATACTTTCCACTCTCAGCTCATTCAACATGTCGCTTCTCATGGATTCATCGTTATTGCGCCTCAGGTTAGTTTGTTTAAAAAAAATTTAACTGCTTATCAATCAATGATATATTAAAGCCGATTGTTTTCTTTAAATTGTTTAACTGCTTTAAAATTGGGTTATTTGACTTAATTATTCAATAATACTCTTTTTATACACTTGCTCTTCTTTATATCCTAATTTTTCTAATAATGTATACCAAAACAAGATAAACCAACGAAACATTCATGGCTAGAGAAGTGACTAACAAAATAAATATTGTTTCTTTTTATATTCAAGTATTACATCCACATAATTGACTAATCTGATGCTGGAATGAACTAATCTGATGTTGACTCAATTTCCTCATTTATATCTATGCTTTCAGTTTGTGATCCACTCTCTTGTATTTGCTCTACAGTATTTGTTTCTCTAGTTGTATTTTCATGTTGATTCTTATGAACTAATATGATGAATAAACCTTTGTTTTCTAATGTGTGCATGGTATGTTCTTCATGTTGTCAGGCTCGCAAAAAGAAATCCCGTCATCCAGCAATCCTACCAAGAAAACATGCATTTGAGGTGGAACAGATGTTGTCTTGGAAGCCAAGAAAACATGCATTTGTTTACTTGATTAGTACGTATCTGTATTTATATTGACATATATTATGGATTTAGTTATGTATTTTAATAGAGTTATGAATTCACAAATGTTGTAAACTTGAATTGTTTTGGCTTTTATTGAATGTGAATGATTCGTATTGTTTCAAGTAATGTGAATGATTGTATGTATTATTAGTGAAATATCAGTTTTAATTATAATGTTGTGAAACTTGTGGTTAATAGTAGTTATGGGAAGATGAATTACAATTGTTAGTAGCAGTTATAAAAAGATTTATTCCAATAGTCGAAAATAGTTGCAAAAGGTACTATTACAACTGCCAAAAGCAGTTACAAAATATAATATTGCAACTGCTATTAGCAGTTGCAAAAGAGACTTATAACAATTTAGACTTTACTGCAACTGCCAAAAGCAGTTGTAAATTTTTTATTACAACTGCTTCCGCAACTGTTGGCGACAGTTGTAAAAATCTCTGACTCTATTACAACTTCGGATAATAGGACTGGCGGGTGCTCGTTGTAATAGACCTATTACAACTGTTTTTGGCAGTTGCGAAAAGCTATTTTTGTTGTAGTGTATTCACAAAACTATACTTTTAAACCATATTTAATTACTCTTCTAAATCCATATTAAAATATAACTATTTTATTTAAAAATAAATTAAGTTTATACTTTTGAAAACTACATTTCCGAATTCCGTGAATCCTATATTATTTATTTAATAAATCGTAATACTTATATTCCAAATCCATAATCATTTTTATGTAAAAATAGATTAGATTTTTATTTACAAAGTCATATTACCAGATCCGTAAATATTTTACTAAACATGCTTAATATATAAAAAATTTGCTAAAAAATCATTTTTAATATTTATTGACTTAATTTAGAAATAATTCTAAGATTTATAAATTAAATATAGTTCTCTTTCGTAAAATTACTTGTATACGAAGCTTGTCTTTTTACTTCATTTAACTCAGATTTATGATTTAAAGATATGCAGTTGCAACCACCTAAATCTCATAATTTTACAAAACTTAAAGCATGAAAGTTAGAGACAAAAGTCTCAGCATTCAAACAAGCAAAAGATCATCTAATTTGGATTTACGGTTCTAAAGTCATGACCGAAATAATTTTCAGATTTAAATTTATTTCTTGTTCTTCATTGACAGGGCAGCGACAAAGAAACAAAATTTTGACCAATTAAACTTCAAAATTATGCAAAACTCAAAACAAGAAAGTTGTAGCATAAAATCTATGCTTTTCAGAAATTCAAAACTTATCAAATTCCGATAACTGACAAAAAAGTTATGCCTAAAATAATTTCTGTTTTTTTCAATGCTAAGATTAAACACAGGACAGAGATGATACATCTTCTTCAAACCCACATAACTCTTAGTAAACTACAGATATATAAAAGTGGTAAAGATAAAAGTTGTTTCTTATAAATATATCTTTCAACTGAAAAAATCCACACTCAATTTCGATCTACCAGTCAAAAGTTATGATAATTTTAATTCCAGGTTCCAACTTAAAGAAATTGCACAGGGCATAGCTACACCATCAGTTTCAAACTCAATTTCGACCCTCTAAAATACGGAATTTCGACATGTGATTAAAAGTGAACTTGTAGTTAACTGAAAAACTTTCTACCACAAAAAATTTGATTCAGTTTGAAACAATTTACACCAAGATATCGTTGATTTACTACAGCGATTTTCACAATTTATTTTCAGCAAACAATCAAATAATCATCCAAACTCAAGCAATCAATTCATAATCAAATTGAAAGCAATTCAATCAAAAAACCATCTAATTCTATCCAAACAACAACTAATCGATTATACATATGAATTAGAGATAGTAGAGTGAGTATTCAACTCACCTTTTAACTTCCTATAACTTACTAGATCACCAAATTAATAAGTCTTACTAAACCCTCACCTTCACCAAAATCACCTAAAAACTCAAAAATCCAAACAAACACAGCACCACTTCAATCAAAAAATGGGATAAAAATCATTCTTTATGTTTCTAAAAGTTAGAGATAGGGTTTAGAATATTACTTATCATTATAGAACAAAAACTCATTGATTTGCACTTGAATTTGTTGATTTTTAGAACCTAGGGTTTAATATTGAGGAGGAGAATGTTTTCTATTTTATTTTTTTACTGTAAATGAAGTAAACGTGAATTATAAGAGAAAGAGGATTTTACCTTAAGGTAAACTTGTTATTTTGTTTGGGCTTGGGCTTGCAATTGAACCCAATAAGAAAAGTAAATGTTACTAATTTCTATATTTTCTTTTACACATTATAACTCCATATTTTACACTAAACAATCTTTTACAAAATCACAAAATTAATTTCTCCATTTATCAAAACCAATTAAAAATTTGAAAATTACTTTTCAACAACAAATCTCAATATTAACACATTAATCTGAACACAAAATTTAAATAATTTATTCAATCATATTTCAAATTTGAATTGAAATCCTTTTTAAGAAATGAAACTCATTTCTTAAAAAAAATCAAATTAATTATTCTCAAAACTAAATTTAATTTCACAAATCATAATTTAGCATTAATTTTCCCTAATTAAATTTAATTAATTAAGTAGTTAACAATAGGGTTGTTACATGTACAGTGGGTATCCAAGTATAATAGAAGGACACACAGATGCTAGTTGGAACACTCGAAGAGAAGATAACAGTAAATCAACCCGTGGATGGGTATTCACTCTGGTGGGGGAGCGATATCCTGAGCCTCAAAATAACAAAAGTGTATTGTAGATTCTACTATCGCTGCTAAATATATAGAGCCGACTTCTTGTAGTAAAGAAGCAGAATGGTTAAGAAATTTGTTGTTAGAAATTCCTATATGGCCAAAACCAATGCCTCCGATATTTGTGCATTGCGATAATCAAGCAACACTTTCAGGAGCATATACCCAGGTATATAATGGCAAATCTAGACATATTGGCCTAAGGCATAGTGCAGTGAGGCATATGCTCACTGATGTGGTAATTACCATAAATATCATGAGTTCTACCTAAAACTTGACTGATCCATTAACAAAAGGACTTGCAAGAGATTTGGTGATGAAAACATCAAAATTTGAATAGGTTTAAAGCCAACATAGAAATCACCTATGATGGATACTCAAGTCAACATAAGGAAATTCATTATTTTGAGTTCGATGAGCAAAAGTACATTATATGATGTGATTTGAAGCACTATACTATTAGTCTGAATAAATAATATTATATCTATTCCAAGAAAAGTGCTTAGTACCTCCAATGATATGGCGAAGATTATACTACTTAGTACTTAACAAAAGCACTGTTGAAGTGTATACTTATAGGGCACTTGTAGTAAATCTATCTATATGAATGCACAAAGGTGTGTCGCCTTCTACGAGACTATGGCTTTAAGTCTCTAAGGGCATTTCATGAAACCAAGATAAAGACACAGGCCAATCCATGTGTTGGCTTGTAAACTATTTGAAGAAAAGGAAACGATTGTGCGAAACACATCTGGTACGTCACATAGGATCGTTGGTTCAATGCTCAGTCAACCAATCCATCCCGACGTGCTCTAATAGGCTATTACTATGTATGAATTCAAGTCCACAAGACATTTATATTTATGCATAAGTTTTCCTGCAACATATGACAAGAGAAATTTTATTAAAATTTGATGGAGGATTGTTAGTGGAAATTTTTATAAATTTGTTTGTGGGATTTATTTGTTTTAAAATGAGAAGAAGAAAATGAGAAATGAGAAAGTGGGATTGGGAATAGTCCCACATCATAGAAGAATAGAAATTATATTTTTTTAAATATAGGTTCCTCAAGAGAAGGTTGAGATCTTTGAACACCCAATGCTTGCTCTTGTGTGAGGAGGGAGAGACCATGCATAACCGCTACACACCCGTGCATCGCAGTCGTTCGACCAGATCGGGTTTGGGTTATAATTTTGGACATAATTATTTTAATTAAAATGAGCCAGATCTTAACTCATCAACAAGCCAAGAACTCAAAATTAAATAGACAAAAACGGTGTGAGATGTGTTTGTTACAAACGAATGGATGCATCTTCTTAAAACGAAAAGGCACGTATTCGCAACTATAAATAGAAACGCCTGAAAAGCGTTTCAGAATTACTTTTTCTTTTTGCAAATAGAAACGCCTAAAAGGCGTTTTAGATTCAATTTTCCTTTGTTTCAGATCTCCTTCTCTTCTCCTCTCTTATTTCTTTCAAAACTATTTCGGGTTTACAACACTACAGATCACAAACTCGATACTCTTGTCACTACGGTCAATACAGAAGATAGTTGAATCAGTTTCGACGGTGTTATTGCAATCGATTAAAGAGATTAATCATCTAGCCGACCTAAGAAGTTGGGTCGGTCTAGTCAAGGCCCAGCCCAAGGTAGCCGATCTAGTATAGCCACTCCTCATTAATCTAGTTGACCCTGTCCATTTTCTTACTTCTCGAGTCACCTCTTCTTCTATTTTGTCACTTCCGTGGCCAGTCCACTCAACTTTCTGAGCTCATTGCACTTACTATATGAGGCACTACATAAGCAAGATGAATCGGTCAATTAGAACCAATTCTCACACCTTATTTCTTGGATCAGACAATAGCAATGGAGAAAATTTCAGCATGAATAACGGCTTTTGATTATCTCTACTACGCCAAATAAATGTAAGACAACCTTTAAGTGATAAGGGGCATATTCGACCATTAAAAAAACTTAGATGAACTTGACTACTTTTCATGGTATTTGAGAATATTGTACTATAAATGATAGAAAAAATTTGAAAATAACAATAACAACGATAAAGTAAACGTAGATCTCATTAACGATCGTACTACTATAAATTCTTTATATGATTAAGTTTTATGTTCTTGTTATTCATTATTTTCTTAGCTTAGTGTAGAATTGGGCTTTACGGGCTGGAACTATTGTCTAGGTTTTCTTCTCACTTCCCATTCGGCAAAACAAAAAAAAGAATTCATCATTCTCAAACAATTAGAATGTGCGAGCATGTTGACCTCTTTAGGTGTGGAAATTAAAAACCTTCTCAATAATGGTTTCTGATTCTCCATAATCCTACCAAGCAAAGAGGTAATTAATTTATTTTGAAACTAAAAACCCTAAAATAGTAAAATTTAGGGATTTTCGCTGAAATCAAATTCCAAAGATGATTATATTTTTTCTTATTCATTTTAAGTCTATGGATAAAAGAAATTAAGTTTTATTATATTATCTATTTCATTTATTTGTAATTCTTCCATATTAGAATTGATTACCAATTGACAATTGTTAGATTAGCCGTTTATTTTGTTTGTAATGCTTTTTGCTTCCATATTGGCATAATTAGAACTCATTGTTCGTCAACTCTATTGGTTTCTAGGAATTCCTCTAAGTAAAGAATATGAAAACTAATATGTTAGGCTATTTCACAAAATTAAAAGAAAAAGGATCAAGTTCTAAAAACATCATTTATATCCGTTAGTGTACTTGCATTTGAAGTTGACATTATTGTTACATGTCGTTGCCGCTACTGTTGAAAGAGTATTTCAACTATGAAAAGTATTAAGACTTCACTACGTAATCGATTGAGGGATAATACGATGAATGACTGTTTAATGACTTATATCGAAAGAGACGTATAAAAAATAGTTGAAATTGACTATATTAATCAAAATTTCCAAAATACGAAACCTAGAAGAATATGACTGTGGATATTTGATGTTGTAATATTTTGTCATGCTTAAACTGAATATTAATATATGATTTTTGTAGATCAAATACGTGTTAATTTTTGCTATGAAAATATGGTTAAATTTTATTTTGAAGTTTCGTCCACATTGATTCAAATCTCGCATCTTTTATAATTGCAGTCCACGTTTATCAAACGGGTATTTTGCTCAACAAGTAATCATTCTTGGAATGTTTACCCATTTTTGATGCTAACACCTACATACCAATTGAGCGAAGCTATGGTGTTTTACCACAGTATTTATTTCTTGTATTTTATTAATTGACGTTGAAAAGATTCTACGGTAACTCGTATGTATTCATTTATATTTTAAATCTACTTCCACTACTAAAAATATTCCATATTTGAAAGTGATATCAGGTATGTACGATATAAATATATCACATCCGCTTGTATACATTAACAAACCTAAATGCATTATAATGATTTTTGGTCATACCACTGTACCAGCTCTTCAGAATGACTTTCTGATCAACAACTTCTTTTTAGAAGTTGATTTCTAATCTCATGGTGCAAAATTATTGCTAGTTATATTAGGTACAAAGTTCAAAACTTCATGCACATTAACCTTGACATGGAAACTGCACAATTGTTGTTCACTGTTTTTTTATATATCATTAAAGGAACCTTAATCGGAAACAAAGTTCATTACCACACTACCTTTTATGCATCACATTTCTGCCACCTATATAGAGCTGTTATTATGCACTGTAATTGACTACTGCAATTCGTGTTATATGCCTAAACATATGGTGCACGCATTTAATAGTCTGTCCATGACTTCACTCACTACATTGATTGACTTGCATTAATAAATTGGTTAATAGCAAAATTCATGTCTTTAAAGTCACACAGTCAACACACAATAATTATCAACCCACATATATAGTTGACAAGCTACACCAGGTAACTATAGATCTACCTTACAATCCTCAGTGAAACACATCGTTTCAAAGCAATAAAGATGATCTGCTCATGAGAATATATATATATCTTGGAATATAGAACAACTAACGGAGAATAATATCTCCAGCATGTACTAATACCGAAAGTCAAATTGGGAAAACAAATATCAGAAGGGTGTAAGGCCTGATCCAAATTAATTAGCATCCAATTCCGTTCAAGAATATAATATAATGACGAACCTGGCAATATTCAAGAGCATGTCAACTACAATCGGGTGTATGGAACAAGCGCACTCCAAAAATACTCATGATACATGCACCTATTTCCTGAAAGAACCATTCACAAGATATTGCATAGGTTAAAACTAACATAATACAATAGACAAGCAAATTGTATTCCAATTTCCAATAGCAATGGATAAGTCAGCACATGCTTTTCTCCCACTTTATATTCCAGAATCATGCAAATGGCTTGGTTAAGAATATGGCTATAAATATACGTGCAAGGCATTAGACAAAGAGAGACATATGGGGAGAAAGCAAAGATAAGATAATAGAGAGAAGAGTAGGCAGTGATGAGAAAGTCTTACATGAGAAAAGGGAGAGGGGAACAAAGCCGAGGATGACTTGCCATCATCACTTGATCATCTGTTTATATAGAGAGCAAATTGACATTTGTTTCTGTGAATGGATGGGTGAGTCATCCGAGGCCTAGTTTGCCGCTCCTTTAACTCTTGCAAGATTTCTACATCGTCCAATCGAAAAAAAAACATAAGAAGATACTATGACATTGTATGCCACAGCAAACTTGCAGGGCTGCTTACATTCATATAGTTTCCAAGTGACTTTCCTTTTTAGTTCTAAAAATATTTTGTTCTATTTTAGCTCAGTAGATTCAACAATACGTCTACTTTTCATTTTAAAGACTAGGTCCGGTAATAATCCGTCTCACTCTCACTTAAGCCCGTGTTTATGTGCATATAATATCACTATAGCATTCACATATGTTACGTTCCAACATGACGAGTAGAATATTCTTATGAAATTCTAAGTATATGTATGCTATACACCTCGCTGGGATTGTAGTTCAATTGGTCAAAGCACTGCGCGGTCAAGGCGGAAGCTCCGGGTTCAAGCCCCGTCAGTCCCGAATTAAGATCTCATGAATTGAGAAATTGATTTCTCTATTTCTACGAAAGAGAAGACGAAGAGCAAAATAGAATCAAACAAATTCAGACCGTGGAGATTATTTCTTCTGTTTCGCATGTCTCATCGGATAAATATGGAAAGTTTCTTTTCTTCCTCGATACTAATTGATAAGGAAAAATATCTGTAGATTTAGTACCATGGGTACTATTGCTATATTCAGTATTTAAAGTTTAAGAGATACCAATACTTTATTTTTTCAATCATTCTCCTCTTGATCAATGAAATAGAATAGAGTGCTCGGATTTTTTTTTGAGGGGGGGGGGGTGTTTACAGACCGAAGATAGTTTTGTTTAATATATGATATACAATGAAATCTTCATAGAATTTAATTCTTCGGCAAAGTACTTTTTAGGTTAAAGCACATTTTTCTAAATCTAAATTTTTTTTAGCTTCAATTATGACTACTTATTTGAAACAATTTATTTCACTCTCATTCCACTTTTATATTGAATTTTTGATGTATACGTTCCAACTCTAATCCAACAAAACAAGGAGTATACTAATAAAGTAAAATAATAGGCCAATGAGAGCAAGTAGGGCTCCTCTATTTTCTTATTCTTAATAGGTAAAGCTTGAATAGTCGATTTTTTAGACTTAACCTTACCTTTTTTACATCTCACTTATGTTGTTCATCTCTCAGTATGCCCTTGAGAATACCGGTTATATTATATAATACCTTATAATTCTATGTATATGTAAATATAGAAGAATTGTATAAGAAAAATAAAATGCTTGGTTATAGAAAAGAACAAGTGGAAAAAGGATGAAAATCCAATGCTAGGTATATATGATCTAATCAAAAATGGTTTTTTGTATGGATAAAAGATCTTCCTATGTTATACTATTTAATTCCCAATGAGAAATTTATTTGATAGATCAAAAACTTATTTATAATATTGATCTGATTTAGTATCATCAAGACACAATTCATCCCATTGAATTTACTGGAATCAAATAATTTCTATGGGACTAGATCCCGAGTTATGTTATTGCCAAAAAAAGATTAGATTATGGAAGTTAATATTCTCACACTTATTGCTATTGCAATGTTCATTGTAATTCCTACCACTTTTTTACTTATCATCTATGTAAAACAGTTAGCCAAAATGATTAATTTGAATGAAATTTGAATTATCAGTTCTTAGCAGTTCAACTCAATTCAATGATTCAAGAAATGAAAGAAAAGAATTCAAACTATAAGTCTTAAATGAAATGATTGCATTGAGATGGAATTAGAACAAAAGCAGCTTATTAAGTATCTAAGCTAGCGTGGTGGAAAGAACTATAATATATAGTTCTTTCTACTACACTAGCCTGTATTGTATACTAATATGAATATAGGCTTCATATAGATGTACATATAGATAGGATAAAATTTAATTCTATTTCTTTTTTTTCATCTCAAGAAGTCATTGATTGAACAATTAATTGATGGTCCAAAAAGAAAAAATATCAGAGAACACAGGGGAAAATGGTTCCAGCATCCTCTAATGGTGTCTATTCAAATCTTGGAGACTTTTCAAAGCAAAATTCAGTTGCACAAGATCCTTACGTGTCTAATTACAAAGATGCTTTAATTTAAAATCTTGGCGTGAATTATAAGTATAATCATTTCGTTTCTAAAAAGAACCAAAGTTACATCGATTTTTGATGTTAAATCGAAAAAGAAATGTTTCCATTGTGGATTGGCTAATCACTGGGCTAAAGACTATAGAAACTCGGTTTTTTGTTTTAAATGCAAAGAACAGGTCATAAAGGCTACGCATGCAAATTTTCCCCAAATTCAAACTCTAGTATCACTTTGCCTTCTATTTTCAACTTCGATTCAAAAATGGATGCCAAAAAGGGTAATGAAGTTTTCTTATCTTTGATCAACTTTGAAAGCGGTATTAGGAGAGCTAAACCTTTGATAGTTATCTCTATTGTTCTTGGAGCATTTACTATGGTCCATATCGAAGAGATCCTTAGGGCAAATTTTAAGGACTGTGTTGAAAATTGGAATTAGGAAATTAAAAGGTTAAATAATGATTTCATGCAAGATTCCCTACTAATTTGCTGAATAGGAATAAATTTAGCTCGATTATTGCTGACAACAGAGTTCTAAACTTAAGAAGGTGGAATCTTCAAGTAGGAAGCAAAAGGTTGGGAACTAGAGAGAGTATGGATTCTGTAAAAAATCTCCCTGTTTCTTGTAGATATTCGGAAGTGCTTAAATGGGTGTTGATGAAGATTGGAGATGTCAAGGGGTTGCAACTAGATGTGGAGCAGTTGCAGATTATACTTTTTTGAAAGCTGAAATTGAGGCGGTTTCCCCATGTGTGCATCCTTCTTTGATCAATGTGTATTTTGATGAGTATGGTCATGAAGTGATTTTAAGGAGATGCGTAGGTGATCCAAGGGTTAAATGGACAATAAAAGTTTCAAGAACAATGTTTTTCAGTTTGGATTAAATAGAAAATCAAAGTATTGTAAGTATACGAGGAGTTTGGACTTTGCTAAAACTGAAATTCAAGTAGATGATGAGGAAAATGAGGAGGGTAATCGCATTAATCCGTTTTTAATTTCTTTTGAGGAAAAAGTCAGCGGGGAAGCTGTTGTCTCAGACGGTAACAATAATACTAACTGGGTTGATGTTGATCTTGAGTGTTTTAAAGCTACTGGGGAGGTAGTTATGAATTCTAAAGGAGCTATAGAGGAGATCACTCAGAAGAAAGGACTAGATGATGTTGCTGCCCAGGTTGAAGTCGGTGAAAGCTCAAAGTTGGAAAGGAAGAAAGGCAAAAGACCAATGGAGCATGCTGGTGTAACAATACTCAGGAGGAGTGCTAGGGGTTTGGAGGTAGAGCATCCACTAAATGGTAGTGTTTTCATTCCTACCTTTTTAAATAGCTTAACTCATGATAACATTTATAAATTAGCTAAATGTTCGAGTTCTATCCTGAGTAATAATGAAGATCATATAGAGGAATAAAAAAACAAAAAAAAGAGAGAGGGTAAGCTCTTTTAAATGATAATAGTCTCTTGGAATGTGAGGGGATTGGGCATTCTTGAGACGTGCCATAGGGTTAAAAATACACTTAACTCTATTAAACCTAATAAAAAAATTTTGCAAGTAACAAAAATCTGTAAACCTGATGATAATATTTTTAAATGTTTGAGTGGAAGTATGGTAGATGTTTGGATTTTTTGGAGGTTGGAGGTATTTTTATTGGTTGGAATGGTGATAAATGAGTGTTGAAGCAAGAGATTAAACAAACCATTGTTTGCATGTGGCATTAGAAAATAAAGGGTTTAGAGTGATATATTTTGTATCCAGTTTATATGGTCCGAATTCTAGAGAGGAAAGGGAACTGTTGTGGGAGGAGGGTATTGAGTTCCAAAAATTTATAAATGGTCTTTGGATTATTGGAGGAGACTTTAATGTAACAAGATTTGCTTATGAAAGAATTAGAAGAGTGGCGGAATATAATGGTGATATGGAGTATTTCAGTAAGTTTGTTAGAGAGTGTAATTTAATTGATTTACCTCTTACTAACAGAAAATTTACTTGAAGTAATAGAAGAGAATCACCTACACCGGTAAAGTTAGATAGATTCTTTATTAATTAGGAATTTGAAGACATACATCCACTGTCATTTTAGAAAGGTTTTGCCACTTCAGTCTTTGACCATTGTCCCATTGTTTTTTATTCGGGAGATAATTTGAAAAGAAAGGCAATTTTTAGGTTTGAGAAGATGTGGTGTTTGGAGTAAGGTTTTAATGATATGCCTAAAAATAAATGGAGTGAATTCAGGAAGTCTAAGGATGATACTAGTAGTATATGTAAGAAGTTGAAGTATATTAGAAATTATTTGAAAAAGTGGAATAAGGAACCATTTGGAAGTATTGCATTAAAAAAGGGGAAGTTAGAGAATGATATTCTTGATTTTAACATCATAGAAGAGAACAAGGTGCTGAATAAGGGGGAGAAGTTTTTGCTTAACAAGAAGGAGAAAGAGTTGTTGAGAGTGATTGATCACGAGGAAGTATATTGTAGGCATAGTTCGAGAACACAATGGCTTAAGGAGGGTGATAAAAATACTGGCTACTTTCATAGAATGGCTAATAGGAGGAGAAGATCAAATATGATTTGTAGTATTGTTAGTGGTGAAAAGGAGATTAGTAATCAAGAGAAGTTAAATAATACTTCTACTGATTTTTATAAAAAAATCTTTAGGGAATGCAGGAATATGAGGGTTTGTGTAGAATGGAAAAAAATTGTATCCTAAGAATTTAAATTTGTTAGAGCTCGATATTAATTTTTCAGAAGCAGAAATGTGGAATGGAATGCACTTAATGAAATGCCGAATGATAAGGCTCCAGGCCCAAATGGTTTTCCAAATTTTTTCTTTAAGAAGTATTGGAGCTGGATCAAAGATGATATCATGTGGATTTTTAGTGAATTTCAAGAAGGGGTTTTGAATTTGGAGAAACTTAGTTATGGTAATGTGGTTTTAATTCGAGAAAATGAAGGAAATGTTACTGTGTCATATTTTAGACCTATAAGTTTATTTAATAGCACATACAAGTTAATTACTAAAGTGCTAGCCAACAGACTTAAAACTAAAGTGGAGTTGTTGGTTGATAGAGCTCGAACTGTTTTCATTAAAAGCATATCAATTTTGGAGGGTGCGGCTTTGGTGTAGGAAGTGGTTTCTTTTTGCAGCAAAAATTCAATTCCTTCTGCTATTCTAAAGCTTGACTTTGCTAATGTTTTTGACACTGTGGATTGGAATTTTCTTATTAATGATTTAAAAGCCAGATGTTTTAGTGATAAATGGATAAATTAGATTTCAAGTATCTTCTATTCTTGTAGGTCTAAAATTTTTGTTAATGGAATAGCAGGAAAGACAATTAAGTCTAGGAGGGGTTTGAAGCAAGGAGATCCATTATCCCCGTTATTGTCTAATCTCGTAGTGGATGTCTTCACCCAAATTTTGAGAGTTAGCAGCAATAATGGGATTCTAAAATGTTATTGAAGCGAATACATAATAGGTGGTTTTAACTCTCTCCAATACGCAGATGTTACCATCATTTTTAGTGATCCAAACTGAAAATATATTATTGCCTTAAAGTTCATTTTATATGCTTTTGAGTGATTATCAGGGTTGCAAATCAATTTTCATAAAAGCTCAATTATTAGTATTGGTTGTTCAGAGGATATGAATTTGAAAACCGTGGAAATGTTGAACTGTAAAGTGGGTGATTTTTCTTTAACCTATCTGGGTTTGTACATAAGGCCCAATAAACTGTTAAAGCAAGATTGTCACATGTTAATCGATAAATTTGATAGCAAGTTGGCTAGATGGAAGGGTAAATCTTTATCAAATGCTGGAAGATCGATATTGGTGAATTTAGTTTGGGGGTTTTCTCTCAAATGGCTTCTTTGTGTAGGGTAATAAGTTTTAAGGATGACACTTCTGAAAAATTAGTTTTAAGGATAATTTACAAAAAAAAAGATAAATGAAGTTATCATTTTCAGTAATACAGAAATAATGATAAATGAATTTATCATTTTTCTGCATAACTTAAAAAGATAAATGAATTTATCACTTTCCTATAAATTGTCCTTAAAACAAATTATTCATAAGTGTTGTTCTTAAAACTTGTTACCCTAGAATAAGAAGCCCTCCAACCTAACTTCCACATTCGGCTTTATCTGCAATTCCTATTTATTGGTTTTCTTTCTAGAAATGTCCTAAATGGGTTTTGAGCGAAATTGGTTCTTTGAGAAGGAACTTTTTTTGGACTGGTAAAAAAGAAAGTAAAGTATTAAGTTGTTTAGTCTCATGGAACCAAGTGTGTAAGTCTCAAGATCAAGGTGGACTGGGAGTTTTAAATTTGCAATATACGAATTCTTCTCTTCTTTGCAAGTGGATTTGGGATATGGTTAGTAGCAAAAAGGCTATTTGGAAAGAATGGGTGATAAATACTTGTTATGATGGAAATTTTCCTTGGTTTAGAAGTACTAGCAACTGCTTTGTTTTTTGGAAAGGAGTAATGAACAATATTCAATTCTTTAAATTAGTGATTAATATTATAGTGAATTGTGGATGGAATGTTGCATTTTGGTTGGATTATTGGACCTTGTCTATCCCACTTGCTATTGAATTTAGTGCTTTGTTTGATTTGGCAAATAATAAGGAGAGTACGGTGGGTGAAATGCATGATGAAAATGGAGTAAATTTTAAATGGAAGTTATCTTTTAATAGAATAATAGAAGGGAGGGCTATTTGTCAGGTAATGAAGGTGATTGAACTATTGGAAAATTACAAATTAAATTGCGTGAAGGTTGTCTTTGAATGGTGGTTTGGAAGTAGCAAAATGTACAAGGTGAATAGTTTATATGAATTGATTAATTTTTCAAGGAGGAAATTTATAATATAAATATATGTGGGCATTTTAAGAGAGTTCCAATGAAGGTTAAAATACATATATGGATATTAATTCAAGGTAAATTGAACATTGGAAGCATGTAGAGAACAAAAAAGATGAGCATAGTGGAGGGCTGCGTATTTTGTGGTGAAGGGATTGAGGATTATATGCACTTGTTTTGTGATTATGATTTTGCCGCCTATCTATGGACTAAGTCTATGGTTCAATTGGGAATTGATTTGAGTTGGAGTCATTTCATCCATTATCAGTTTGAATTCTGGAATTACAAATGTGCTGCTATCTTAAATAAAGTTGAGCTTGATAATTTCGTCAAACTGAATTTTGCATTTTGCTGGCTGATTTGGCATGAAAGGAATAGTAGAAGATTCTAAGAAAAATTCAAAAGCACTAACTCCATTATTTTTCGAATTCTCAAATATGTTTATCAATGGGAAGTTATTGAGAGTTGGAAGTATGTGGACAACATAACACCTAGGGTGAGAAGCAGGGAAAGAAGCAACATTCCATGACGACTTGGCATGCATGTTTCTTTTTGTAGTTGTGTTTCTTTGGGTAGTTGGATTTTTGGTGGTTGCATATTTTGGGTAGTAGTTGTTCTTTGGTTTGGTGCACGCATGTATATTTTGAAGCAGCTATTTTTTGGGTTTGTATAAATATAAAACCTTTTAAGTTTATGTTCTGGGTTATATATATTTGGATGAATGCTTCTATGTTGTACATGGGTTTATGTTTTATACTTGTTATTTCGTTGCTTATTCGTGGGTCCTTTTATTGTATGTTGTGGCTGAATGGTGTAGTATGTATGTACTTTTAGTACGTGTTGTTCGTGTTGTAGGTAAGGTGATGTGGTATGGGGTGTACGTGTTGTGCTATGTGATGTATGGGGTGTATGTGTTGTAAGTGTTGTACTATGCATGTGTTGTAGCTGTTTATGTTTATTTTGGAATATAAATATGGCGTGTATTACTTGAAATTCTCCAAGGAATTACACTACCATTTTTATCAATTAATGGATGATCTGCGCAGTTATATGATAACATCTTCGAATTTGGAAAAGGATTAGAGTAAACCTGGCATTTTTTCATGCTAAAACAAAACATGAGTTGAGACAAAAAGTATAATTTCTAGAAGTTTAAAAAAATGTGAAATGTGTGACATGTAAATAGCCAAACAAAAGAAAGATCTAATTTTATTGTGTGTAGGACCTCTTTGGAAAGATCTAATTTCTAGAAATTTAAAACAAATATTATGCGTAGATTTGAGTTGCAAAATACAATTATGATAATGATTTATTACTCTATTCCAGTATAATTTTAAATACCTTTTTTATGGCAAGGCTTCGCAAAACGATTAATAAAGAATTGATTCAGTTCAATTGAACAATCTATTACTCCATTTAGTATTTGTAATGTCCACAGCCCTAGAGTCCACTTCTTCCCCATACTACAAGTGAAAGATAAAATGTAAAGATTACCATTAATGCAGCCCAAGTAAGACTTACTATATCCATATGAATTATGTCCCTTATTTCTGTGAAAGAATTATTCAATTGTTATTTAATAATCATAGTGGAGTCAATGGCATAGAGTCAAAATAGGATTTGACTTAAAACTATTGATGATCCAAATCAATTCAATGAATCAATTTACAACAAGTTCCAATATTTTAAGATTTTGATAGAATCAGGAAGAATTAAGTACAAGATGATAGACACTCCTTTTCTATACACAACTATATATCAGCTACCTCTATTTTCTATTTGATCTAAGCTTATTGTCTTTCTATGAAAGAATCGGTAGAACTCACTACAACTGATGCTACATACATATATTCTTTTTTTTCAATTTTTACATTTACTATATACTATATAAGAGTCGACCAACTATTATGATTCTATGTCTGAGCAATCATAGCCTTTCATGAGTTTAAATATAAAGTATCTTCATGCTTTTCCATAAGACCTAAATTTATTTCCTATCATTGTATCTAATCTAATATAACATTCAATAGAATCACGAGATGCTACTTAAAATAAAAATTATTTAAAAGATTTTGATATGCTAGTCTTTATATAATCTTTTATTCTAGTGGTAAAAAGGGCTACCTCTTAGGAACCTTTGTATACTGATATTTTAGATCTTAGTTCTTAATTCCATTCTGGAATTGATTATCACCATTTATTTCAAATTTTTTTGAAATAAATGGTGAGGATCAATCATTACCAATGATTAAATTAATAATTGAGGTTTTTGCTTCATCCATATTACTATCGATTTGATTTGAGCTAGACTTAGATTTAAGGAAAAAAGTTACAGCCTTTTCTAAAACATATGCTATAGTTTATAAAAATCAAGTATCGACACATCATACCTCCACTTCATGTAGAGCAATAATTCATTGAAATAGATTGGTAGAATAAGAAATCAAAAAACTTTGGTTGATCAGGCGACACCCGGATTTAAATGTGGATAAAGGATTTGCAGTCCCCGCCTTGCCACTTGGACACGTCGCCAAATTAGATCCAAAATAAAATGGATAAAAATATTAGCCTTATTCTATTTCTACTACTAACTCTTTTTTTTGCCTTGAATCCTGTTGTACTTAATCCTCAAAAACACATTCTTTTTTTATCTGGTTTCTATTATTTTATTCGATTTACTATATCTTCAAATATACATCAATTAATAATTTCCCTTCTCGTTTCTTTCCTATTCAATTTCTAGCGACAGACTGAAAAGTTCAGGGCAAATTGGAAATATTAATAATTTACTTTAAATTACTTTTTATATTGAAATTAGTGAATGGTTTTTCAAATTTTATCGGAGATAAAATTTTATTTCCTTGAATGGTAAAACAAAATTGAGTTATGATCAATTTTTGATTAGTCTCATTCTTTTCAGTAAAAACTTCTTTTCTATTTCAATTATAACAACATATATATGTATATGTAAACTCCAAAACGCAAATTGTTACCTAGATACCGAGACGGGTCTCTCTCTTATGTACATATCCCTAGAGAGAATTCTCATGTTTCAATTTTTCATTGAATAAATAGATTGAAATATTGAATATAAAATACTAATTTTGGTGGAGTGTGATCCATGTTAATATTGCTCTAGAAATGGCAAGAAAGAATGTGATATATGGATAGACAGCCGTATCACCATGTACTTACTAAATACAATATATTTTTTAGTATATTTATATTAAGTTACACAATTTATATGTATTCTATAAATTTATATCCTAACAAAAATATTCCACCAATTCTTTTTGGAATATGAAATTCCATTTTTATGTTAAAAAAGGGAAAACTTTATACTATTTTTTATTATTCAGTCTTTATTTCATTTATATAGATATAAAGGGGAGATTAATCTCAATCATTCCTTTTTGTGGTATCTCGTCGGATCTAATATCATACTAATATGTTAGGTAGAAGTTGGACAAATTGTGAACAACGCTCCACAAGTGTAAGTAATAGAATTTTTTTCCAGAAATATTTTCTCAATTTAACCCGTCAAAATTTGAACCTGTGCCCAATTTGTTCTTTACTCCGTCATTCCATCTCCGTTCATATGTTTGAAATAGTTATACGGAGTTGACTAAAAATTTATGTGATTCAGCAAACAGAATATACATTCTATTATTGCTAGGTCGATCACTATGGGTCGATGAATTGAATTTTTTTCAATAAAAATAAATAGGACAGTTAAGATTAAGATGCTTCGGAATGGAAATGAGGGAATGTCCACAATACCTGGATTTAGACAGATATAATTTAAGGGATTTTGTAGGTTCATTAATTAGGGTTTAACGGAAGAATTTCATAAGTTTCCAAAAATTGAAGACAGAGATCAAGAAATGGAATTTTCAAAGACACTGGGATTTACGTTCTTATAACATCAGTTTAAACCCTTTTCGTTTATAAACCATACTTATATAAAATCACTTTCTTATATATAATCTTTTCATAAGTATTCATTCCCCAAAATAACTTACCTTTCCTTTAGATTATAATAAACAACTTTTCTAAATGTTAACTTTTAACCCAACATTATAACCAAACGTCTTATAGTCAAACTGTGAAACTTAATTCATAATGTGTTCGTTTCAATGCTCCTGCAAATATGTCCACCCAACCCATGTAGTGAAAAAGAGAAACTACTCATAAACCGATCGAGCATAAATCAACAATTAATAAACAATAGTCGATGCTCACAAACTGGCCGAACATGACTAATTTAATGAATCTACAAATGATAATAATGCTCATAAACTGGTTGATCATGTCAAATCATTCTACAGAGGATAAAAATGCTCATAAACTAGCCGAGCATGGCTAAACTAATTAATGAGGGGTAATGAATGAACATCATTAATCCCTACATTAATTAAACCATACTTTAATAATTCACACTTCTATAAGTTACCTTATATAAGATCATTAATTTTCGTATTTGGAATTACCTTTAAGGTATATGTTTTTAACAAATTCAAATATACTCTCATATGTATAATACATTCAACTCATGCTAGGGCGTTCCATTACCCTATATCTTAATGAGTCATACCCAACCAAAGGCAAGGTTCTCGCTTAACCTTCAGCCCTGATACCAGATGTAATGACTTGCCTTTTCGACCATAGACGATGACATTAATACATTCACGGTATTCACATGTCGAGCCCTCAAGTGCCAGAAAGATGAATTGTTAGGGTGAAATAAAAGAAAAAGAAAATAAAGCAAGAAAGAAAAGAACACAAGATTAGAATCTCATAATGGAAAGTAATATATAGTATCAAAAGATAGTACACAATGTTGCTCTAGTATACATAACATTTCAAGGTTACTAATCCAAGTACTATCATCAGCTTAGACAGTTAAAACAACCTGTCCTTACACTTGCTAACATATACATAATAGTAATGCAGTAAAATAAGGATACTATAGTAGGTGAAACATCCAGCTCGTCTCCTAAAGCCCTAAAGAATATCAATGAAAACCTGCCTTTCCTAGACTACTCGAAAGAGCACCCATGGAAATAAGGAAAATATAAAACCACGAGTCAGACATAAGTCTAGTATGAGAAACTCAAGAAATATGCAGCCACATATAATAGTACTCTTGAGACCGCACTGAATGCCATAATGGTTATCCCCTCAAAAGAACCACACATCTAATAAGTGCATATGGTGATATAATAAATAATGTCAGGGTGAAGAATATTAATCAGAAAGTAGCTTTGATGCTCAAATTGGTCACACCACGACAATATTGAGGTTACAATTAAAACCGCTAAGGTAAAATCGCATAATGGATTTTCTACGGAGGTCTATTCGGTCAAGCCGAATCTGAAGTCCATGCACAAGGATCAAAAGTTACCTTTCGAGTGTCGTTTATCACTAGATTAAATGTACCATAAGGAAAACACAAATGGCCCATGCCCGAACACGTAGAACCAAGTACCATCAACTCCTGAGCACAACATCGATAAGCATACTCTAGATATGGAACTGATGTACCCTGTCGTGGGTTAGCTAAAACCCAGGTTGTGCGACCTACTCTGTCTTTAGCCATTTCCGATGTTGAGCTCACGTTCGGCATCTCTCACATGAGTCTTTGTCACTCGAATAGAACACGAGTCACTAAATAGATTCCAACATCTCGAACAGATCACGAATCTCTACGTGGATTCGACCATCTCAAACAGATCGAGTCTCCATATAGATTCGAGCATAAGTCCTTTGATGAATGCTAATGTTGACTTCTCCCTTGGACTTAATCTTGAGATAGACAGTTCAACTTTGTAGCATTCCACTTTACAACCATTCCAAAAACATAGAACCCGAATGTCAGTTTTGAAGTGGTTTTTGATAAGTAAAACACTTACCGATCTCGGTCTCTTCAAAACTAAATCGATAAATTTTTGGTTAACTCAATCTTGGTTTTTAAGAAGTAAACAAACAATATATAAAGTGGAGTCTTCTCTGCATGATCTCGTATATATAAGTTCTTAAAGTTGGAGACGTTTCATACCAATGCTCCTCCTGGGGGGTTCTCAAATCGTACGAAACCATGAAGCTTTTAGATACTTCCAACTTAACTTGGTCAAGTTCGATAGTCGACTAATTGACTATCAAGTTCAAAATAGATGGTCGTATATGGAAACCAGGTCTCATATACTTATCATGTTTTTGACCTTTTCATCTCACACTATCCCTCGACCAAGAGTGAAGCCTGGTAGGTTAGAGGAATGGTTGCACCAAAGCCCTACCTAGACACTTCATTCTTGACTCTAAATGATAGACGAGTCTACTTTGTTGGCTTTTACTGCTAAGTACATGACTAAACGTTTTCCATAAAGGAGTAAACACATAAAGCACGATTAAGTCTCATAGGCGACTTCTAATCCCTTTTTTTATTTAATTAATACTTTTATTAATTAAAACCTCTTTTATTAGTAAAATTTATTTAATCAATCGCTACTATTATTTGTACTCTTCCAATACTTCAAAAAATATTCGTATACTTATTTCAAATAGTACAAGTATATTCACAAATATTTAACTAGATTTCTTACTTTAAACCTTTACTGTTTCTATCCTTTTCCAATAGATTCCATACTTGTTAATACCTTTAAAATATCCATTTAAAAGATCTATGTACATTCACAAATCTATTTAAAAGGACTTAAGACAATATTATTTAAACATTGTCACTACAAACCCAAAACCATTTCACTTATGCTTCTCTTTAATACATTCTTTTCAAAGATCTATTTACATTTATAAGCATAATAAAAAAGAGTTAAAGAAGAATGTTATTAACATGTTGTCACAATAAACCCAAAACAATTTATGCTCAACTTTATTTTTAAAACGTTCTTTTAAAAGATCTAAATATATCTACACTTATTAAACAATGTAATATACTTTTAACTAACTTCCCGAATCAATTTATTATAACGTAAGTGTTATACTCCAAAACATCATTCATTCCTTTATAAAATACTTAACTTACTTTTTCCAAACTTATATATATAAATACTTTAAAAATACTTAAAAATAGGTTTTAAATATCTACGTAAAGTATTACTTGAAAATAACACATTTATAATTTAACAAAATAAACAAAAAGCATAATTTAAATTTTACAACACCTTACTTTTAGAATTCGTAAAAAATTATTAAAACTTTATTAAAATTCTAATCTTCTTCTCATACTCAAATACATTTTGTTAGAGATTTCAAAAAAAAGTTTTCACAAAGAAATAATATATAAAACATTTAAATCATGAAAAACTAGTTCAAACGTCGCATTAAAACTAAACAATGTAACATGCGTAGGAATGCAATACTAGACCAAAGACATCCTTTATAAATGCTATATAAAGTTCCGGGCAGAGAATTAACGTCAAAATGCATGATCTTTGCGGCCACTTTTCACCCTTTTATCCAACCTTTTAAGACCTAAAATTTTTATGATAAGCAAAACCCTTAGGGTACTTAAAAACAATGGGAAGAAACCTCCAGAGTATTTGCCAATTTATTTATAAAAATTCCCAAAAATAAGGTATTTGTAGCGACTTTTTCACTTCAACTTTAGCCGTTCTGTTTGACCGGTTATAAAGTCTTTTAAATTCTAAATTTTTTAGTAGTAAGTACACAGATAACGACAAGCGCCATTATCCCAGTAGTTAACTGCTTCGACTTCGGTGCGAGAGATCACAAGTTCGAAACTTGCATAACGTGATTCGAACATTTATTGACACATGATTTGTGGTTTGTTGTCCCAGTGACATGTTGTATCTAGGTACCATTTCAAACAAAAAAAGTACATAGATAATACTTATTAAAGTGCAAAGAAACCCTTAAGGATGTCTTTCAAAATCATATTAAAACTTCCCAAAAAAAGGCATTTCAAAGTGCTCATATATCGACCTTCTTTTTGTTATAACCTTTTGCAACTTTGTTTCACAAGTTAATTAACGATTTGAACTTCAATACTTTTTTAGTAATAAGTACTCTTATAATACTTATTAATAATGAAAAGAAGCCCCTAGGATGTCTTTCAAAATTGATTTTGAAAATTGTCGAACATAAGTAATTTTCAAAGAGCATCCTTAACAACTTTTTCACTTCTAAGTTTCACAACTTTATTTCACAATTTCCACAACTTCGCAAATCAATTCTTTGCTTCCACATACACCAAATAATGTGTAGAGAAATAAAACAAGTTATACCATGTTAATAACGTAAATCTTCCATTTACAGAAGTTAAAGTTAAGGGATGTCAAAGTGCACTTATAGTGACTATCGTTATACGGACCATTGCATATTCATTCAAATTCAACACATAATCCAACAACTCATTTAAATATCTATTTAAGGCTATGACATATGTTATAGAAGGTAATAGGAGTGATGTTATACAATATAAAGTTGTCATTTGCTTTCAAAAGCAAAAGGTGTCCAAAGTTTGTAACTTTAATTAGTTAATGTCACCTTAACTTTATATTTCAAGCACACGCATAAATAACACAATATGTAAACATTCAATGGTGAGTAAACTCGCAAAATCTATGAGAAAACTAAGCAAAAGCACCCAAGAACTTAGAACCACCTCCTGCTATACCCAAACACCCAAAGATCTAACCTTTAGTATTTACAAACCAAGGCAACACCTCCCCTCCTACAACATAGCTCATGAACTCATCAAGAAATCCCCTTGTGCCTCCTTTCTTCCACTTTCAATTTGATATCCATACTTCCTAAGGTGATTTAGGCCTATAACCGAAGTTTGGTGAAGTTTGGACTTGATTTGCTTTGATTTGAAAAAGATTAGTGGAGATAGAAGTGGATTAGTACTAGTTAGTTTCCACCATTTTGTTAATTTCCTAAAAAGTGATTAGTGAAACCCTTAAGGATGTGTTTGTAGGCCTATACAAGGGGTCACTACCACCTTTTACTCTTCATGAAAGGTCACAAAGGAGCCTCCCCCTCATATGCCACCTTTACACCTCATTTCCTAAGGATAATATCCCTTCCTTATTATCCCTCCCCTTCTAGAGGCTTTCTAACAGATTTAGTGGAAAACATTTTTGTTTCTTGTTAATGATTTCCTAAGTATTTAGTGTATGTAAAAAATGTTTGAACAACATTTGTTAAATGAAAAGCTGTTTATCAATAAAATGATTTTCGATCACATTATCGATATTTCTTTAAAGTATTTATTTTTGTAAATATTTTTCACAAACAAGTTTACCATGATTCCTTATTATTTAAAAGTGGGTTAACGAGGTTATTAAATCAATTTAATCACATTTGGTCCAAGTTTAAATATTTAAATAATCAGATATTCAAATATGAAGTGTCTGAAATTTTGAGTCGTTACAGCATCAAATCCCACTCCAAAAGGCATTTGGAAAGAGGAGCCAATGCGCGTATAATGGAGTGATCAATTCCCAACAAAAACATCGATGCTGATGTGGACAATTCTCTTCAATGGGCCGTTCTGCCAGCGTTCATTCCACTGCTCGTGCTAACGATGATGCACACAACATACATTTTATGATGATGTTCACAAGATGGTGGAAATGGTGGAAAGAAAATCAACAAAGTTCCAGTCATCAAGTTCTTCTAGAGGTAGTGAAGTTTGTCATCGTGGAGATCGTATGTTGCGGATGGTATGGTCTATCAGGATCGATGCATGAACTTTGGTAAATATAACATTACTGAGATAACAAAATTATCACTTGATAGGAATTTCCAAAGTGGATTGTTAAAGTTGAACATAGATGATGTAGTGCGCGAGTGGATCAAAACATAATTGAGGAGCATCATTGAATTTGAGTTATTTTGTATTTGTATTTTTAATTTCTGGTCGATGATTAGTAGTAAGTTTGTGCTAGAATTTCTATTAGAATTTGAAGTTGAAATTGAATTTGAATTTGCATAACGAATTTTGAAACATTAATCTAATTAATTAATAATTAAATAATTAATAATAATTAATTAATAATAATTAATTACTAATAATTAATTACTAATAATTAATTAACAATTAATAATTAATAATTTTATTTAATTATTACAAAATAAATAACTATTTTCAAATTACTCAACATTTTTTACATCCCACCCAACCTTTGACTAACATTTAATCAAAAATTTTATCCGCGAACGCTCCAACCTTTAAATAAATTTGTCTGCGAATGCACCCTAGCTCAACAAACAGAGGAATATTTTCCTCCATATTTTTGCTCAGCCCGACTTCACATTTATGCGCATGTTTTCCTTTCTTCTTACCTTTCATTAATTTATCTCCTTACAAATCCTCTCTCTCCTTCCTAGTTCAAGGTGATGAAAACCACATTTAAAAATATTCCATGGCTCTAGAATTTCTGAATCCAGTGTTAATATCAAAATAAAATCCGCATAAAAATATAAATTCAACTTATCTCTCAAATCTTAAGAACCATGTCCAACCTTCCCATGTCTTTTGAATATCTGAAAGATACCATCATTCTCGTAAAGGTATTTGATTCTCATTTGTTTAATATATATATATATATATTCATAATATTTTGATTAATTTTGTGCTATTTTAAGTGATTAGAAAGAGATTATAACTATAACAAAGAAGAGTAGTTCAGTTTGGTAGTTGGATTAGGCTCCTCCCACTTTAACGTAGAATTATTTATTCTAAGTAGAGATGACTTCATGTTTGTTTGGATTATACAATGGTCCTTCACTTTCAAATTTTTTCTAAGTTTCAAAAAATCTAGTTCATTCATTATTCATATAATGAATATGTTTAAGTCAACTGTGTAGATGTATAATAGAGACAGAAAATCATCCACTTGAATGTATCTTGAATAATTTATACTTTTAGATGTTATTCTAAAAAATGACTACGTATTTACCATACTTTATTTAGAGCCTTTAAGTTCTCACTTTGAATTGAGTTTCTAACTTTGTGGTGTTTTACCTTGTACTTAAAATATTCGGTACTTGCTGTTGCCTTAATGCACGGTTTCTGAGCTTTTTTAGATATATAGAAATAGTTATATCTGTACCAAGTTTACAATAATAAAAGAAAGCTTATGGTATGAGTCTTCAGTAAAATTACAAAAATACAGTTGTATAGTTATGTAATAGCCTTAATTCTTTCTATTCAAATGATGTCGCATATAATACTGATGTTATAATGTTTATAGTAAACATTGGTCAATCAATTATATCAAACAAATGTTTGTTCAAACTCTGGTTAATATGGTTTCATGTTTAATGGTTTTTTTTCTTCAAGTTTAGAGCTTCATCATAAAGCTGATCATGTTGACACAGTTTATTTCATAAGAATTTGTATAATTATTGTGGACTACCGTGAATGATAAATATACCCAAATAAGGAAGGTGCTAGGTAATATGGTATGTTCAATACTTAATTTCTAATTTGTTTGCTCCTAAGCCTTATTATACTATGATAATTTTAATTTGCATAGATTTAATGATTGCTACTTTTAATTTTAACTGTCTTTTTTATCGTAATTGCATTCAGCAAAACAACTTAATATTTGTGCCTTGGTTTATTCAAATAATGTATAATTTATTGTAGAAAATATCAGGAAATATTGGTTAATAATTTGTTGCATCAACACTATATGTGGTAAAAATAAATATGTGATATTTTGCTGGTTGTTGATGGATGCTATCAAAAGGGAGTATGACATAAACAATCGGTCCTCGACAATGCTTGCTAAAAATATTCTACGAAACTTTTTTCCATGGAACTTTTTTCTACTCATCTAATTTGTTTGTCCACCATTGTGGTAAATAAAATTCACCGAGAAATTTTATGTAACAAAATTTCTTATCATATTAATTTAGTGTATGTATTTGATGACTTAGTAATAAATTATAATTAATATTTTGAGGTAATGAAACTTTACTAGATATGAAATGTTAATAAGCGCTCTTATGGACATTACTAATTGCTTGTGAAATTACACGGTAAATATTATTTTTGTTTGATATCTTTGTACATGTTAATGATTAGTTTCATACACAATAGGGAAGTTTTAAGTGTATTTAATGTCATTAATTAATTAGAATGTCTTATGTGGCATGTATAATAATAGAAGCATTTTAGATGCAAAATCTGCTTTAAATATTATTAAAGGCACCCATTTATAAAGACATTTATTAATAAATACAAGATAAGAGTCACAGGTCCCTGTTTTTTATGTTGTTATACAAAAAGTCCTTGTAGAAATGAATTTGTAAATTTGGTTCCTATTTTTCAAAAATAAATAAAACGCAAAGCATCTTGCACTTTCTGACTGAAAATGCAAGATAACTTGCACTTTTCTAATTTTCAAATATTTTTCGAAATTTTCTAAAATTTGAAAATTTTGAAAAACGCAAGTTAACTTGCACTTTCTATCAGGAAAGTGCAAGCTAGTTTGCGCTTTCTAATTTTGAAATTTTTGAAAAGCGCAAGGTAACTTGCGCTTTTTAATTTTGAATTTTTTTTGAAAATTTTAAAATTTTTGAAATTCTATCAGGAAAACGCAAGCTGGTTTGCGCTTTCTGATTTTGAAAATTTTGAAATTTTAAAAAGCGCAAGCTAACTTGCGTTTTTTGATTAGAAAAAACAGGGACTAAATTTACATACTTATTTCTACAGGGACTTTTCTTGTAACACCATCAGAAATAGGGACCTTTCGTGCAAAGCCCCTTTATTAATATGTCTCTTATACATAGGGGCACATTAAATTTTATTTTTGAACCTATATAAGTTAAGAGAGACATTTTCTAATTGAGCTGATGAAGCAATACCATTCAACAGTTTACGAGGAAGGATACCTTAATAGTTTGGTCATATATGGATAGCATGCAACAAACGGTAAACTTACTACAATGCCCAATAAGATGGATTAATAGGTACTAATGCTTTCTCAAAAGGTGGATAAAATAACAAATGATTTATTAGAAGACTAAATTTTGATATAGGAAGCACATTGCCAAAATTGTCATAAGTGAAGTGTAAACCCCCATAGTATTTATTGCTCCCAACCCACATGGGAGAAAACACAGTAGACGTCAAGGGTCTATCAGTTGCATTGATATGCTTTTGTCAGAAAGTCTTTTTTTTTCAATCATTCATGTTACTTCTAATTTTTCCAAAATAATTCAGGTAGTAAGGCTTCCACATTTTCCATTTCATTGAGATGCACGTGAATTAATGTTTACAAAAACCAAAAATAGGTTAAAATTCACCATATTGGAAGAGAGATACGCAAAGCTAATATAAGCGAGCAAGATAGCCTTAATTTGGTTTCCCAGTTATCAACTCGTGATGTACTAACTGCTAAAATATGATAACCTTAGAGCATTATATTCATTTCTACAAACCTACATGCTAGCAAAATGTACTATAATATTTAGTTATGACTTGAAACTATTAGTGAATTTTTTTATAAAATTGTTTGTGTGAGTTATTTGTTCTAAAATGAGAAGAAGAAAAGGAGAAGAGGAAGAAGTGGGATTGGAAATAGTCCCACATCATAGAAGAGTAGGAATTACATTTGTTTAAATATTCTTCAAGAGAAGGTTGGGTCCTTTGGGCTCCAATGCTTGCTCTTGTGTGAGGAGGGAGACCATACATAACCACCATATATAGAATCGATGCCGCCGTCTATCCGTCCGTCCGAGTGGATCGGGTCGGTTTGGGTTTGGGTCTAAATTATAATTTTGGACAGAGTTATTTTAGTTAAAACGGGCCAGATCTTAACCCATTAATAAGGCAAGAATTCAAAATTAAATAGACAGAAACGACGGGAAACGTGACTGTTATAAATGATAGGACGTTTGAAACAAAATGGACGCGTCTTCTCAAAACGAAAAGGCACCTATTCGCTACTATAAATAGAAACGTCTCAAGAGCATTTCAGAATTACTTTTTCTCTTTGCAAACAAAGATGCCTGAAAAGCATTTCAGATTCAATTTTCCTTTACTTTAGACCTCCTTCTCTTCACCTCTCTTATTTCTTTCAATACTACTTTGGGTTTGTGATACTGCAGATTACAAATTTGATACTCTTGTCACTATAGTTAATTTAGAAGATAGTTTGAATCGATTTCGGCAGTGCTATTGTAATCGATTAAAGAGATTAATCATCATGACTCCATTATACCTTGGGAGATGATTTGTCTTAACTTATAGCATCCATTTTTTTATTCAAACAAGTGGTGAGGGAAAATAACTTCCTAAGGAAAGCGTCATCGACGTGACTTGGAGCGATCTCTATAGATTTGATTTTACCATTACCGTACCACTTCATTGGAAATCCAGAAGGTTACACTAACAATCTTAAGACATTATCCGACAATGGCATCGCATAGTTTGAGAAAGTTCGCTTATGATTTCACCATATGGAAAGGTTTGATGGCGTTAATTTCATGCATTGGTAGAAGAAGATGCATTTCTTGTTAGCCGGACTAAAATTTGTTTATGTTCTTACGACAACAATGCAAAGGAAACACAAAACGAGACTATTATGCAAGCACAATCAAGATTAAAATGGGAGCAAAATGATCACATATGTAAGGGCCACATATGTAAAGCAACGACAGATACTCTGTTCGATATGTACTACAATAAAGCAACCTTCAAAGTAGTCTGTGATGCACTAGATGCCAAGTATCTAATGAAGGACGCAAAAAGTAAGAAATTTTTTACTACTAAATTTTTTAATTATAAAATGGCTGATGCAAGGCCAGTACTAGAGCAATTCAATGATATTATGCATATCCTAAACCAATTCAGCCAGCATAAAATGAATATAGATGAGGAGATAAAAGTCTCATCCTTAAAAGACAAACTTCCTCCATCTTGGAAAGATAAAAGGAAAGTACTTATACACAAGAATGATGATATGAGTCTAGATAATCTTGCATAGTATTTGCAAGTAGAAGAACAATTTAAGCAGAAAGAAATCACTGAACCAACAGTGTTTCCATCTAAGATCCACATAGTGGAGAAAAATGAGGAAAATAAAACCTCTAAGCACTCATTTAATCAAAAAAGGAAATTTTAGAATAAGAAAAACTTTGATAACAAGAAGGCCAAGAAAGTGAATGGATGCTACAATTGTGGAAAACCTAGTCACTTTAAAAGAGATTGTCATTCCTTAAAAAGGAACCTGAATCGACAAAAGAATACTTTACGGTCGTAATCTCTAATATCAACATGATTGAAAGAGAGGATTCTTGGTGGATCGACTCTGGTGCTACTAAGCATATCTGCAATGATAAGAGTCTATTCATGAAACTTGAACCATTTGAGGACGAAAATTATCTCTTTATGTGAAACTTAGCAAAAGCAACGGTCATGGGGAAAGGGACAGTGGACTTAGAGTTCACGTCTGAGAAAATTCTAACATTAAATGATGTATATTATGTATCCGAGGTAAGAAAGAACATTATTTCTAGTAGTCTATTAAATAAATATGGGTTTGAACAAGTCTTTGAGTCAGATAAATATGAATTGACAAAAGGCAAAATATTTGTTGGAAAATGGTACTTGTGTGATGAAATGTTTCAATTGAATATTAATAAAATGGTTGTTTATGCTTATATTGTTGACTCCTTTTCTTTATGACATAGTAGATTAGAACATGTTAACGTTAGAAGTATGGATATTATGATGTCATTAAACATGATTCCTAAATGTGATAATAAATTTAATGGTAAGTGTAGGATATGCTCATTAACCAAAATAACTAGAAAATTGTTGCCATTGAAATTTGTTAGTACCACTAATATGTTACAATTGATTCATAGTCATGTTTGTGATATGCATAATACTCCTACTAGAGGAGGAAAGAAATATTTTGTCACATTATAGATGACTATTCAAAATAATGTTATGTTTATTTAATGCATATTAAGGATGAAATATTGAATTCATTTATGACCTAAAAGACTGAAGTAGAAAACCAATGTATTGTTAAAATTAAGACCCTTAAGATCTGATAGGGAATGTGAATATCATTTCCTTGCATTTTGTGAATATGTAGGAATTATCATGAGACATCCGTAGCTTATATTCCACAGCAAAACGAAGTAGCAAACGAAAAAATAGGACCATTATTGAAATAGTTAATGCTATGCTATGTAATTCTGGTCTTAATACTAGTTTTTGGGACGAGGTATTACTTATTGCCTGTTTCATCTGAAATAAAATACATTGTAAGAAAACCAAAGTCACACCTTATGAACTTTAGAAGAAACGCACACCAAATCTTGATTATTATCGAGTTTGGGGCTGTAGAGCCATTGTTCGATTACTTGAACCAAAAATTAGAAAATTAGGACAAAATGACATTGAGTTATTTTCTTAGGATACGTTCAACACAGCAAGGGTTATAAGTTTCTAATAAAGCCTAATAATTCGATTGAGGTAACACAATAATAGAATCTAAAGATGCGGTATTCTATGAAAATAGATTCACGTCTATTCCATCCAATCGATATATTAGTGAAACGTTGGAGGTTAATACACCTATATATGAAATGGTGGAGGTCACTGAACTTATTCATGAATTTGAGAACACTTAGGAAAATAATGATGAAACTGGTGAAACTCTTATGAGAAGTAAAATAATGAGGACTGGAAAATCATTCGGACCAGATTTTATCATTTATTTGGTTGAAGGATCAAGAGATATATTAGACATTAAGTCATACTTTCTACAACCATAGACTATGATCCATTAACAAATACCGAGGCCATAAAGTCACAGGATTCAGCCTTTTGGCAAGAAGCCATAAGTGATGAATTGGATTCTATTATGGTAAATCGAACATCGAAACTAGTAGACTTACCTCCTGGTTCTAAACTAATAAAGTGCAAGTGAATATTTAAGAAAAAATTAAGAGCAGTTGGTATGATAGAAAAATTAAGGCTAGATTAGGTGCTAATGAATTTACCCAAAAGGAAGGAATCGATTATTTTGATACATATGCATCTGAAGCAAGAATTTCAATAATTAGGGCATTAATTGTGTTGGCATCTATTTATAAATTTGAAATTCATCAAATGGACGTGAAGATTGCATTCTTAAATGGAGAACTTGATGAAGATATATATATATATATATGTGTGTGTGTGTGTGTGTGTATGTATGTATGTGTTTGTGTGTGTGTCTCAACCAGAAGGTTTTGTGATGCTTGGACAAGAACGTAAAGTATTGTAACATCCCGGAATTTTGTTAAATTTAATTTAGTAAATTATTTGAACTTTTGAATTTGAATTTGAGAATTTCATGAAAAAAAATATTGTTAATGTTAATCTTATAAAAATGTATAGAATTTAATAAATATTGATAGTTAAGTTTAAATAAATAATAATAATAAGTAAATAAGAGAAAAGAACATATAACAAACAAGAAGTTGTTTAAAACAATAATAAAATATGTACAAAAATAAAGTAAGTTGCTGTAAACAAATATGTAGACAAAAGAAAGCAATAACTAAAATAAAACACTTTTATTTTACAAAGTAAACTAGGAAACAAAGTAACCAAAATAAAACAAGAAAGTAAGTATTTAAATGAATCAAAACAGCACTTACATATATAAAAAAATCAAATCTAACATATGCTGCAAGTATCAAACAGCATGGTTGTTACATGCTTTCATTTAATGCAAGCATTAAATGCTATTTACTCCTCAGCCCATACACTAACCTTATCAGCCGAGTAAAGCATGGGTTGAGCAAAAGTAATATTGTACTTACCTATACCTTCCTCTGCACATTTTCTTTATATACTAGAATATTGCCTCCATTTCATTCGTTCAACAAATATTAACAAAGATCAGAAAACCAAGATAGTAAACAGAAAATAAAAAGAAATAAAAGCAAACATCACTTTTATTCAAGCTTGAAAACAATTTATTGAAGAGAAAAAGAAAAGAAAGATCAACTGCAGATTTCAAAAAACAAGAAAAGTGCTCCCAGTTTTCAAATATTTCCACGTGAGTGAACATATTTTGGAAAGCTTCAAGTATGATTCAAAACTGTGTAGATGATTTATAACAAGTATTAAGTTATACAGCTACATACAAATGAAAAGTTTATGTATGATAATGATGTTGTTCTGGACATGATAGTTAGTCATCATCTGTCCTGTTCTTTTCAAGATATCAGGTTTAAATTAAGTTAAAGTTTAAATTTCACTCCTCTGATCCCTGATGAATATTAATTTGCAACAAATAAGTTAGTTTAAAACATCATCTATGGATTAACTTTTGT
This sequence comes from Allium fistulosum, assembly GCA_030737815.1. Taxonomy (NCBI): domain Eukaryota; kingdom Viridiplantae; phylum Streptophyta; class Magnoliopsida; order Asparagales; family Amaryllidaceae; genus Allium; species Allium fistulosum. The sequence goes on from CM060906.1 coordinate 60,266,847, forward strand.
TGTGAGCTTGAACATAAAGGATTGTCTCTGTAACCAAGGTTTTACAGTAAAAACAAGATTTTATGATTAATCCAAGTATTTCAAACCATTGGTTTGATTTTATAACTTGAATACTCACTTAAAAACAGGATTTTTGAAACAACAGTGATGATTTTTAGTTAAGTAATTCAAATGCAATTCAGGTTTGAACAAAACATGTATTTCGATCGTTTTCTGATAATCGAATCAACCTTAAATGCTAAGATTTGGTATAAAGCAAGATTGACATTTACTAGTAATGGGAAAATTGTCGAAAAAAAATTTCATTGCGTAAATTTTGGAGACGAGTTCAACTTAGGGTTTAACCCTGAGTTTTGCAGTAGGTTGAAAACAAGGTGATTTCATCACCTAGGAGTGATCGAGTGCATCGAGGTTGAGGGGAAGGTTAGCATAGGTTGTTGACGTGGTATGGCCGAAAGCGTGGGTTTTCTGGTGAACTGAGACGAGGTAGCGAGGCGTTTTCTCGTGGTTGTTCGAGCTACTGGTTCGAGCTACAGGCTCTATTTTGATTTCGACTTTTATTCAAAATACTGGGTTTCGATTTCGAGTTGGGGGTCGAATCGTGGTTTGTCGGAGGTGTCGAGAGTTGCCGGAGGGGCGCCGCGGTGACGTGCACGTGCACGGTGGTGTTAGTGTCTGTGTTCTGGAGTGTCGGTTTAAAACTTAAGAAAAAAAAAGGGGAAGAAGAAGAAACTGGGATAGGGAGAAGAGGAAGATGGCTCGAGTAAAAGCACGTTTGCTTCGGGATGAAACTCGCAAACGCGAGTATATGTTGCTATCTTAGTTTGTATCGTTAAACTGGAAAAGAAAGAAGAAAAAAAGAGAAGAAGATCAGGCACGAGGAAGAAAGGAGAGAGACTCGGGTTGGACTCGAGTAAAAGCCTGGAAGTCTCGGGTTTGCTGTTATTTTGGGTTAGGCCCAAACGAAATTTCAAATTAGCAATGTTTTGAAATTTAATTTACCCTTTAATTTAATATTTAAATTAAAAATAAAAACTGAAGTAAATTTACATTAAAATTTTAAATGTAACAATAAATTGAGTTTTAAAGTGTAAAGCAGATTTTCAAACGATAATTAAAATAAATAATTTTATAAATTAATGATTTTGAAAGAAATTAAGAATGATATATATATAATTTGAAATTAAAATTGATTGATAACAATTTAATGTTTAAATTAATTTGTAATTGAGAATTTGTTAAATAGACAAATTAAGTTAATTAATTTAAATGGATAGCTAATTAAATTAACGAATTAAGAAACAATTAATCGAGTTAATCAAGATTTAATAAATCCAAATTTAATCATTGATTTTAAAACATCACTACAAATAATTGTGTAGCAAAAAAATTAATTAAACGACATAGGAAAATAATTAACTATTGATATGCACTACATTGATGTTCTGTTCTGTTTATGATACTGTGTGATGTAAATTGCCATGTACTGCACTAGGATTGTGGTTTGTTCTGTATTGATGTGAAAACCCTGTTTGCCTGTAAAACGACATTTAAAACTTTGATGCGACAGGGGATCAGATTTCAGTAGTTATCCGAAACCCACATCGAATCTATGAATTTTTGTGAACAACATATACACATGTTTTTGAAATTAACGCTCACTATTCGGGTTAGCTGGGAAAAGACCTTTGTTTCATATAACCCATTCCGAATAGTGATACGTCATATATGGATGGCATTTGAAGACCGGTGTTGAAAACCAGATATTTTTGAAAATGAAAGGACAACCTGTCGAATGTCTCTGCACCGAGTTGCTCCGGTATAGAGATTTATATCACTCTTTTTGTGATGGGAAGTCCGGACGTAATTAGAAAATTATCCGAATTTGCAAGGGCTTCTTTGGAAGTGCCTTCGTTTCTGTTAGAACCCAGAACAAACTTGTATGGATTGTATGTCTGACATTATATTTTGAGATATGAATCTGATTTCTTTCAAATACATTTCTGTTTGGTGGTGGAGAATTTATTCTCTTAGCTTAACACCCTTCTCTGAGACGTACGAGCTCAGAGGTTATGTAGTTGAAATTTATCAGCGATATACTCCCAAGTTGGTAATGTGACATGCTGAGTGTTGCTGTGTGATGATCATTGTTTGATCATTTGTGATATGATCATTTGTTTGATCATTTATCTTTGTGATCATTACTTTGATCATCTGTTGACCCAAAGCATGGCTTTGTGAAAAGCGTAGCTTTGTGGACGAGACTTCGTCGAACCTCACACCACGGAATGGTCAAAACAGGAAAGATTCAGCAAGGTTATTGAGGGTAGCTCCCCTTAGGGTATGTTCATTTCCTTCTGGATAGAAGTGGTATCATGGTATGGAGCCCAGATACTTAACTTATGTGGATGTCGCAAGTATATATGTCTTACTTTGTGATTTGTTGCTGGGGCCCCGGTTAAAGGTTGGTTACAACCGGGAGATGGCATACTCGTGTCAGTAGTTACCCAGTTAGGGGTAACCCGGCCTTGTGTTGGCAGAGATCTAACCGTAATGTTAGGTTATTTCTTAGGGTCGTCTTTCAAGAGGCGTACCTATGTGGCAATGGAAAGTTCCTTGGCCTGACCATTTGTTGGAAATCTAATTACCAATACGAAACCCTGTACGGTTTTAGTTGTAGAACCTGCCATTTACTTATGGTGGTCACCACTGTTTAGATGGTAGCTATAGTAGGCATAGTTCAGAATGTCTATGCTGGCTAAGATTTATATTCTATTTTCGAAATACTTTCAACACTATGCACTAGTAATAATATCAAAGAAATTTCTCCGTACCAAGCATATTTAACTATCATAAGAAGAAATCTCCTCCAATTCTGCGTTTGCATTGTGTGTGTGGTGGGAGGTCTTATGGTGGTTCCATTTTTAAAAGCATACCGAAAATTATTTTATAAATCTAGTTTCTGTAAATGCAACTGTTTTTGTTTACTCATACCAGTCCCATGACTGATCCGGAGTTTATTGTTTTCTTTCCTAAACTCTGGGTGCCCATTATTTCTACACGGGCAGCCTAGTAGCAGGTTTCCGTATTTTGGAGTTAGCTGTATTTTAGAGCTCTTATCTTGGAGATATTCTTAGGAGCTTTTTGGAGATCTCAGGTGTTTAGCTTTTGGGAGTCCGTTATCACTTCTTTCATCTGAAGACTTTTGGATATATGATTACTGTTGTATTATCATGATGTTGTATTTGGAGTTGTAGTATATGTATTAAATACTCTGATGAAGTGTGGATTTTATGTCGATGTTGTATCTGTAATGATATTTATGATATTGATTATGTTCCGCTGTTTTATATTCATCTAATTGATGTTATAAGCTCCATCCGAACTGAAATTTGACATTTGAATTTTGGCAGTTGAATACAAGTGAAGTATTTGATGTCTATTTTCGAATGATGAATTTTGGATCGTGACAAGTATATAAACCTATTAAATAATTTTACAGTTTTAAACAAAGCACCAAAACAGTGGCATGAGGAATTTGATAAAACCATAGTATCAAATGGTTTTAGGATTTGTGAATTAGACAAATGTGTTTATAGATAATTTCATGCTGGTAAAGGTGTAATTGTAAGCCTTTATGTTGATGATATGTTGATATTTGAGACGGATACCTTGAGTATAGTAGATATGAAAGGATTTTTATCTTCATGTTTTGACATGAAAGATATGAGGGAAGCTGAAGTGATTGTAGGAATAAAAATCATAAAAACAGCAGAAGCGTTAGTCATTACCCAGTCTCATTACATAGAGAAGATTCTAAAAAGGTTTAATCAATTTGATTACAAACCTGTAAATACCACATTTGACCCAAGTATGCAACTATATTCTAATACTGGTAGATCAAAAGATCAACTAGAATATGCTAAAGCTATTGGTAGTCTAGTGTATGCCATGACATGCACAAGACCTGATATTGCTTACGTTGTTTGCAAAATGAGTAGATGTACCAATAACCCTAGTCATATACACTAGCTAGCTGTACAAAGAATTTTAAAATATTTGAAAGGAACCATGGACTATGGTATATTATACTGTAATGACCCCACTGCGATACCCAGATTAGCAAAGAACATTACAAGTAATCTCGTCTGCTAATCTGGAGAATACGGCTTGTTAAGGGCGATCAATTGTGAATATATCTTTATACTAACACCGACACGTCATTTATACCTTTTCACTTAATATCTGAACTGAATTTGACGTGTACAGTATTAATACAAAGTAATAGACACACTGATTTCGCAGAATCAGAACAATATATCATATAAATAACAGTCACAGATCATAGCGGAATAAATCTCAACTTACACATATACAAATTGTGAGTCTACAAAATAAAACACTAAACTCACCTAATATGCAAGTTTTACAATTCTCTAATATCAATCATACATTTTATAAACATATTCACAAATTTCCTAAATGAGATATACTAAAAAGTCAAAAGTGTTATCTCCTTGCCAGCCCAAACATCCAAAGGTCAACTTGTCATGTAACCTGAAAAGTCTCGGCCTGACCCGAGCAAAATAACACCCAGGTCAGACTATCTCTAAATATCCTATCACGGCCCGTTTTTCCATACCCTTTGAATCGACAATAAACCACCATGTCCAACTCAAATTGCACGAAAATACGGAACATGAAGGGTAATAAAGAAAAATATACAGAACAGAATCTCACACGAATGGAATAACATATAATATTGAACAAATATCTTTACAGCGGAAAACATTTAAATACATATATCAGAGTCAAACCTAAATTCAGCTTGGATAGTTATAAACATCTATCCTTACAATTGCTGACAAACATCAACTAAAACAAACTAAGTACAACGGATAATAGAATATGTCCATACGTAGATGAATATCTCCAGCTCTCCTCTGAAAACTCCAATCGTCTTCAACTAAACCTGACACTACTCGGATCTGACCCGAGTATTGAAAATACCCGGATCGGGCTTGATAAACCAGCGTGAGAAAAACTCAATAATAAATGACAATGTCATATATCAGCCTTTGAATAAAATCCTTTGATAAAAAGAGTATATCATAAGACCACGCCCACACATAAACACGGATGGATTTTTACACTATGATAACTAAAACACTTTTATATCAAAACATTTGATATTATTTTTAATGACATCTCTTTGAAAATCTTTGCAAATAAAATTATTAATCTTATCCGAAATGGTTACCCATATAGCATTTCGAGGCTATTCATTACGCCAATACAAACAAAACCGTAGGTTCTTATTGCAGAATGGATTTCCATACAAATGACCAGGTAAAGGATCTACCTTCCGAAATGGGTACACCTCTAGATGGATGTTCCGAGGAACCATCACAAAGCTCCTCTACCAACACAAGACCGACCTACCTCTATATAGTAGATAGTACTGAATATGTCATCCCCTGGTCATTACCGACCTTTAACCGAGCGCTCGTTTTCCATACACCACATTAATTTACATCCCGAACGTCATAGCGGAAAGAAATATATCTAGAAGGGGATGATCATACCCTACTTGGGAATTGTGAGAAATGCGAATTACGGATCTTAAGGTTAGAATTAACACTATAGGGGGGTGAATAGTGTTTTAAGAAATTACTAATTCTTTTTGAGTTTATCTTAATTTGAACACAAATGTATGCAAAATTCAGACATAGGTATGATCATAGAATCAAACACAGATGCAGATATAAAGTTAAAGCAATAAAGGAAAGAACACACTGGATTTTATACTGGTTCGGAGTTACCCTACATCCAGTCCCGCAACACAAGTACGGATTTCCTTTCAAAATTAATTCTTATAATTACACCCCTGATTTTAAGGCCACGAGGTACACCGCTCCAGATTCACAATCCTCTGGGTAGAGATACTTGATTTTACGAGCAACAAGTTCACCCGATTGATTTTCCAGGCTACAATCACACCTTTTCTCGCTCGATTGAATACAAAGAAGTCTATAACTCTAAATAGCACTAGGATCTTGTTGAGATAGTGATAAAGAATCAAACCAGAGATGATCTAGTTAGATTCAATGGTGATTTCGGCAGAGTAATGGTAAAAATGTATATAAAGAAATGTGGAAGAAGAAGAGCAGTGAAATCAGAGAAAATATGATTGTAAATTCTTTTAAAACAGCCCCTATTTATAGTAGAACAACAGCCATGTCCATTCGTGAAAGGATATGACGAATAGACACTTCCTTTGAAATTCAAACTTTTAAAATAAAATGTCACCTTGTCGACAAGGGGTCCTTTGGGTTGTCGACAAGCCTAAGTTATTTTTGGTAATTTGTTTTTCTTTGAAAATAACTTCTATCTTGTATTAAAACTATTTTAAACTTTATAAATATACTTAACTATAGTTAAAATACATAAATAATTAAGTATAGAGAATAATATTTTGGTATATATAAAATTTTACTATAATTTTATATTTAAATCTAAGTATAAATATTAAAAGTTAAATATATTATAATTAAAAGATAGTTTCAAACCAAGGATGATTTGATATTGAAAATAAAGATTATTTTGAGGCTAAAAGTATTTTAAAACCAGGATAGATGTTTTTGATTTAAAAAGGAAGATTTTGAAATCATTTTGAAAACAAGATATAATTCTGTAAATTGAATAAAAGTTAGTGGATACAAAACAATGTTCCACTAGATTTTTCATAGGTTCCATCCTACTTAGGGTTTCATCCCTTTAACGGGCTCAAAGTGGATTCCATTCCACGAATAAAATGGATTTTAAGATGTCAGTGCTTTTCTAGGAGTTTTAACAAAATTCCTAACTAAATTACTAATCTTGAAATCTTGAACTCTTAATAATCTTGATACTCATGAGTCTTGAATCTTGATATCTTCGATCTTGAGTTCATCAGTTCTTAAATCTCTATACTGTACAGTCTTCATTCTTTGGTACCTGTATATATATCCTTCATATACATATATATAAACAATAATGTTAGTATTTATATTTTATAATCTTATTCTAAGTTTGTTTTCATCAAAACAAACTTCTCAGGGACTAACAGGAATGACCCACTTAGCCTTGCTGCATCTAATCCTGTTTCAGTCATTTCCGGGTTGATGAGGCTTAAGGCAACGATTACCTTTTCACATAGCACATATCTCTGAATGCCACATTTTCCATTTCCATTGACTACTAATTGCCTTCCACAAAAATACAACCCTTGAGCTCGTACATCTCAAGGAAGGGTGTTAAGCTAAGAGAAGTTGCCTTCTCCGCCACCAACAGATGTATGTTTGTAAAAACCAATATTCGTAATCATTAGAAATGCAATGTGAGACAAACGTCCATACAAATTTGTCCAGGAACAGGACAAACCGAAGGCACTCTCCTACTACCACTAGTAGCGAGCAGTCCTTGCAATCCGAAAAAATCTCCACAACGAGGAGACCATTGCTATATATAACTCGGGAGCTACCCAGAGCAAGTCAACAAGCAGTCCTCACGCTATAAAGATCCATGGTCTTCAATAATCATCATCTTCAATATGTCTTCACTTTCGAACGTATATATTGGTTCTAAGTGGTTTTCAGATAGGGATTACCCAAATCCGACCCCGGTTCCTTCGAAATCCAATTATCGATAAAAAAAACGTGAATATGAGTATACAGGATTTATTAAGTCTCTTTTCACTTTAATTCTTTTCGGATGATTTTGAAATCTCTTTCATTCGATTTAAAATAATTCTAAGAAATTCATTCTTTTGCTTTGGATAATATTTTCAAATTTCCTTACTTAACTCTTGATCCAAATTCCTTAACTTTTAGGCGGGTCAAAAACAATGTTATTTAAGACATCGTTTACGATAAACCCTAAAATAAATCTTAGCAAACATTTTTGAGTAAATAGGATCATAGAAATCATTCATTTTGGGGATTGCTTAAATTTTGATAATACTAATCTTCTTTTATTTTGGAAACTCAATACGATCTTTTAATTTAAGAGCATCTGGGCATTCCTTTCGATCTGTTCCACCCCTCGCCTAAGAAAAGAAAACATAGGTCAGGTAAGTTTAGGGCACTGGTCGCTCCATCCCTAACCTTAGTTAAACACCTTGTTTTATCTTCCCAGATCTCACAGGCGGGACAAATGTACTAGTCGTTTCCGCATACTCAGTTATCAACTTTATTTTGGAATTGATTATAAAGATTCCCAATTATCTTTAAAACGCTTAACTTTCCTTTTAAAAACATTCTCAATTGATTCAGGGAAAAATCGTTACATTTAAACTTATTTTCAAAAAGTTATACCATTCGCAGCATAAAAGTGCTGCAGAAAGTGCTATATAAGTTTATTTGTTTAAATCAACTTTTAAACATTCGATAATTCATATTTTCCAATCCAAATCTCTTTTAAATTATTTAAATAGATTTAGCAAATTTATTCCATATTTTTTCATAATTAAAAACATTCATTTAAACAGATTTCCTGTTATGGTCACTTAACTACACTAGCGGAATTTTTCTAGAAAATAGATTTGGACTTAATTCAAAATCTACTCAACAAAATTTTAATTTTCCTTCTTCGTTTAGAAGATATGGATATAATAGTCCGGAATTTTCTTATCTCGAAGAATTCCGAGCTATATTCCACTCTATATACTCATTTGAACTTTTCGGCGTGAAATCGCGAACTACCGTTGCGGGACGCACCCAGTTTTAACTTATTTTTAAATATTTGAAATAATTTATTCAAATTGATTTCTATCACTTATAAAATCATTATAAATCAATATTTTCACTTTTTAAAGTATTTAAAATATATTTTCACTATTACCGTATTATAATATTATTTTATTCAAATTATTTAATATTAAAATTTTTAAATCCCAATTTCAATCCAATTTCGGTTCTAACTTCAAATTAAACATATTTAAAACTTAGATTTCAAACCTAATTTCAATTTAAACTTCAATTCAATCTCAAACTAAACTTTAATTTTCAAAAATCGATTTCAATTTCACTATTCATCTCAATTTCAATTTCAATCTAACTATCCTTTTCAAATCCGTTTCACTTCAAATTCCAAACTCTCTTTTATTTTTACTTTAATTTCACTTCTAATTGAAAAGAGACTTACTTTTCCAAAATATCTCATATCACTAAAATATGGTCTTATGAACAAAGGATCACTTAATCAAAATGAACATAACCAATATCCATATTCATCACTAACATAACATCCATTCAACAAATCACATAACATATGATTTCAAATCCAACATTCACTATTAATACCATAACGGGATATATTATCACAATTCAATTATCTAACCAACTATCAAATCATCCATATTAACAATCAAATAAACATTCATATGTCATACAGATATAAATATGATTGTTTTAACATAACCAAAATATAAATTCAAAAGCAATGAGAATTTCTCATCTTCATATCCACTCCGTCATTCTTTTTTGTAGGCTAACGTGCTTCTCGAACTAATGCGCTTTTCCCGAACGTTTTGAATTTTCGCCTTTATTTATTTTCCTCCCGAACTGCTTTTGTTTTCCTCTCACTTTCCTTTTTCTTTTCTTTTCTTCTTTTTCTTTTTTTATATGTTTGGCCGTGAGCTTTTTTGGAGGGGAATGGGTGTACGGCCTTAGGTATGTGGAGTATTGGCTTGGGTATGTGAGTGTGGAGGAGGGTACGGCTTGTAGGTGCTTGGGTAGATGGGTTTTAGGCTCGGCCTTGGTGTGTAGGAGGGGGTACGGCCTAGGTGTGCTCCGGTTGGTGGTCTAGGGGGAGTTTGGGCTCGGGTTTAGGTGGGTAGGGCTTGGCCGTGGGTTGTTTGAGGGTGGGTAGGTGATTTTGGAGAGGGGTAAGGTGGTTTAGGTGATGGTATGGTGATGTGGAGGTGGTAGCTTGAAGGTAGAAGGGAAATGGAGGAAGTAGAGAAGAATTTTGGAAATTTTGTGAAAGGAAAGTGAAGTGAAAATGAAGAGGTTTGAGGTTGTATTTATAAGTGAAAATTTTGGTGGTAAATGACATTAATAACCTTGTTTATTTTTGCATTTAATTAGCTTTTGATTTGAATTGCATTTAATGTATGGAATGATGTTTATGAAAGAGTGTGTTAAGAGGTGAAGAGGTGTCACCATTTTGTGGTTTGTAAATATTTAAACATATAATTTAGCTCCTTTCCTATGCATACACATAACATCTCATTAATGAGATGAGATATAAGTAATGATGTTGTTTAAAAAGTTTTTAAAATAAATTTAAATTTGTCAAATCATAACTTTTCACTTTTTATATAAATATTTTTAAACTTTCCTAATATAACTGTTTTGTCTTATATGCTAAATGTAAAGTGTTTAAAAGTTTGTAAACTTGTATTTATATGTTAGAAAATGTGTTAAGTTGCAACAACTTGTCGACAACTTGTTTCAGTTGAAAATGGTGTTTTTTGTCAATAAATTTTACAGTCAATATTAAGCTATATATTGATGTAAACCAAATTTTAAAATGAAATTTTTACTTCTTTAAATAAATTAAAACATGTCTATTTATATTTTAAAATCGTATTTGAATAATATCAAAATCTTTAATTTTATAGTGTATGTAAATCTAACAAAATGCGACAAAATTTGGATATTTTTGTAAAACGATTATTAACATATTTTTAAATATATTAATATACTTTTATTATCTTTATTAGGTGTTTTAAATAAAATTTAACTTATCAAATAAATATTTAAACCTATTTATTTAAGACTTTATTTATTATTAACAAAACTTAACTTTTGTTGATTTGTTCTAAAATCCAAAGTTATACTTTTAAATTTATTAATTACAAGAATAGATAATTATTTATAATATATAACATAGTTATTTAAGTTTTAAATTCCTTTTAAATTTGAAATGAACGAAATCTCTCATTTTCGAAGTATCGAAATTACGGGTCGTTACATATCCAATAGAGTGAGAACAGAATATAACACATGAATAAACAACATATAAGTAAATACAGATGTCCAGGATATAACGAGTTACGAGAATTAATTTAACTTAGAGTTCTTCACAAGGCACATGGTTATACATTTAAATCACGAACACATATTAGTCACTAAACACTGAATTCACAGAATAAAACACAATATCTCTAAGCACGCATATATCAATGATTAACTTAGAACATGGTTATAAGTTTAAATCATAAACACGAACTAGTCACTAGACACAAAATAACAGAATTAACTTAACATCCATCATAAGATACAAGAACATATATTTATTTCACAAACACACAACACAAGAATATATATTTATTTCACGAATACAAGAACAAGAATATATATTTATTTCACTAACACAAGACACAAGAATATATGTTTATTTCACAAACACAGAATAGTCACAGAATGTAACACCCCGTGTTAAATTACAATTATATATGCAAATAATTTAATTAAGTTATATACGTATGAAATTTAAAACAAAGAAATGTTTTGTAAATGGGGCAGCTAATTAATATTATTTGGAATACACATATATATTTGTGTAATAAATAAATAGAGAGAGAAATTATATAAAATCAATTAATAGGGAAGATTAATTGACGGTGTTTATTTAAAAGGGAAATTAATATTCAATTAATTAGTAGAGGTGATTAATTGACAGGAACTGACAAGAAAGGGAACATATATTGTAGCAACTAATTGATATGATTAGAAACATATATGTTAGTGCAAGAGAATAAAATGAAGGAAGAGTAATTTATGCAAGTAATCAGTTGTCAATTAATAAACATAGAGACTTATGGTAACATATATAATTAAGATTGTGATTCAAAATTCAATTGTAGAATATATGCATGCAATAATTATGGGAATAAAATAAATTAATATGCATATATGTGACGAATTAATATGGTGTTGATTGGCATATTAATTTGGTAAGAAATCACAGTGCAGGCAGGGATTAATTGGATATTAAATTAATTCAAGGTATATATGAAATCTATTAATTGGGTGATTAATAGGGGAATCTTATTTAAAAGAAACGTCACATTTAAAAATATATGTTTCCATAGATTGCAAGAGAGAAGGGGAAGTGATTAATGAAAAGATTGTTGGAGAATCAATTTGAAATAAAAACAAACGCAGAAGAAAACATATTAATTTAATGTCCATAGACTTAGATTTTATTGTTTATATCTAATGGTTAGCACTGATTTGAACCACTATAAATATAGGTGCAGTGCCTTATTTTTATTCTCATTATTTTTCTCATGCCTACAGAAGCTCTACCATTTTTCTATCTCTCCTACACTTTCTTTATAACAAAATTTTAGATCTAATTCACACGAATTTAGATCTAAATAGAAAAGGAATAGAATTAGTTAGGGAATTAGGAATTGGTTCAAATCAGAAGGCTATGTCAAAGGTAAAACCCTAGATCTGAGTTTTATTTGCTATTTCTAATCCAAACCTCTTCATTTTCTCTTTCAAATATTATAGATATGTAAATATATCGTTTGTAATTCCAAATAGGGATTACAAGGGAGGTGAATATAGATGTCAGGGATAGATCTGAAATAAAAACAGGGATATTTGGAAAGCTAGCAATGTTAGTGGATTTATTTATTTATCTTTTAAGTTTAAGATATATTATCGTTAAATTCCCATTTAGATAATTTTATTCAATAATTAATCCTATTAATTAAGTTATGATGAACTATAAGGAATTTACAGTATTAGTATTTATTTACATATGTTTCTACGTTTTGGATTTCTATGCAAGCGTCATTCTTCTTCTATTTTCTCCTCTTTCTTCGCATATGGATTAGAATAGATTAAACGTGAATATGGGTTAAATAATTAATAAAAATGAAATGAATGAAATAAGATGTAAAATAATAAAAGTTTTAGGAATGGAATTACTATAATAAATTACGTTAAAATGAGAAAAGTTAATTAATCTAATAACTGTATTTGGGAGTAACTAAAAGTTAATTGGTTGGTTTAGAAAATAGGATACATTTCTATAATTTAATATTTAAAAGACAACAATGAAAGTAATTGCTAGAATAAAAGAAAGAAAAAGAGAATTAGTGTAAAATAGAGAAACCACTGTATTTTACACTATTCCAAAATAGTAAAAGAAATATCTAGCAGTTACAGATTATTGTTTATATTATTATTTAATATTAAAATATAGAAATGGATTTTGAAATATAGTTTGCATAGCCAACCAAATAAAATAGAATTACTTCCTAGAATAGAAGATAATAAAGCAAAGTATGACATGAATCAAGTAAATTATAAGATAAGAACTTGAAGCTGTAAACGATAATGAACCTAGGTCTGCATCCACTGTGCAAACTATTTAAGAAGATAGTTATTATGATAAGTGAATTATATAATATAAGAGAATAAAAGAATATTCTATATCATAATAAAAGAAGGCAGATTAGAACAGAAAAGAAATGCTGGAATTATGTACGGACTATAAAAGAAGAGAAAATGACAATTATAGGTAGAATTATAACATAGGTTATAATCAAGTAATAAGAATGGAAAAGCTTATTTTGAGATTTTGAATAAATTAATGAGCAATAATAATAGTAGAAGCTTATTTAAATAATTTATATTAAGTTAATAAGCAAATAAAGCAGGAATGATAAAAGTGGCTTATTTTAATGAATTTAAGATTTATATTAAGTTAAATAAGCAAGATAATGAATGTGGCTCATACCAACAGCATTCCTTATTAAATAAATGGAAATCTCACAATAGATAGAGGTGAGACGAGGGCAAGAATATGCTAATTAGGGTAAATAAGTAGCCAACAGAATAAGAAAGTAACTAAACGCAAATTAAAAGATTAGACTTAGGGTCTAATAAAAGAGTTGAGATGTGCTTGGAGCAGCCCAAAGGATGAAGCGTCTAACGAAGCATTTCATCACGGATTTCAGAAATGGAGAAGCACGTCCAACTTAGTATTTTTGGGCTTCAAGGAAGTACGAGACTTCAATGGGACGCAAGGATACTCTAGGATGGCCCTATGGGTAGGCCTAACGAAGCTGCACCCCCGGAGGCAGGTCTGTAGGTGTTCCATAAAGAGAGTATGCCTTGACTGCATTTGCATTATAGGCATGACGAAGCAAACCTTTGTAGGCAGTCAGAAGGGCTTGGTGTTCGGAGTAGGGTATTCGTATGTCTAGTACTTGCAAGTAAGTTTAAGGATAGTCGCATCCGGATATTGGCGAGCATCAAGACCAAGAGCGATTTCGGGAAAGACTAAAGTTAAACCAACATGCCAATGATTCTTTCACTATCGAGACATTGGATGAGGGGCACCGCCATTTGGATGTTAGATTGTTTGTAGTAGGACACGACCACTTAACTCTTTAGAAGTCTTTCGGTTAGTTGAGGGGTGGCTGCGTGTGGCCATAGCCACGATGAAAAAGAGACAGACCAACTAGAATATCTGTATTGTATGCCTAACGAAGGAATCCTTTACAGATATAGAAAATCCCCGACTGAATTCCGTACAAGGTAGACCTTGTTGGCGCGAGTCAAATAGTAGACAGAACGATTACATAGTCCTCAATTTACGCACTGGGGGGTACATTGTGGATACCCGAGCACTGGCATAGACTAGTGCGGACGCGATTTACGTTTTCATAGTAAGTAGTGGAGCATCTGTATTGTAGGCCTTACGAAGCAGTCCTTTACAGATGTAGCTATGGAACGCTTGCGGAGCAAGATGAAGGAGTATCTGTATTGTAGGCCTTATGAAGTAGTCCTTTACAGATATAGCTACAGAGCAAGACGATGGAGCATTTATATTGTAGGCCTTACAAAGCAGTCCTTTACAGATGTAGTTACGGAATGCTCTCGAAGCAAGACGATGGAGCCCTTTTCGAGGAGGATATGGAAGGTACCATGGGTGGTACCTAGGACCAATATGGTCATTGGGCATATAGCTACATATATGTATATGTTAGTCATTAGGTTTTAATCTACTATGGAGTAGATGGGCACGGTTCACGAACAGAGGCGAGAGTATTGTAACCTAATGAACCTAATATAAGAGTAAATCGAAATAAAACGATATATGTAGAATTAAGCCTAGAAGTATATAATTTATTCATTCACCAGAACTTTTGTTCTGACCCCCTCCTCATAACATCCTACAGGTTAGATAGATGGCAGAAACTTCTCGGCTTTATGACACTTATTTAGAAAGTGTTATTTTATTAGTGAGTATTTACTTACTATTATATTTTAGTCAATTCCGCTGCGAGATATTTAATTGAGCTCTGATATATTTGTCTTTGCCTATATGCAGGATACCAGATTCCCAACTAGGGTTTTAGTGGGCTTGGGTTCTAGCATTTTTGCGAAAAATTCGGACCACTGGAATTCGGGTTGTTACACAGAATCCATATATCCAGAATCCAAGAGATCTTAATCCAAACCGATCGTAATGATCATCCAAAACAATCTTTATGATTGTACACAAAATCCGTGGCAAATAAACAAACAACTCGATATCACTCGAACCGATACGATACCAAGGATCGTACTCAGACCAGGAACGCAGAATCACAGAATGATCTCAAGGATAGTTCATACCGATCAAGTTGATCATAGAAACCATGACTTAATAAATCTACATTTATTTAGTATTATTATATTTTATGTTCGAAAAGAAATCCAGGAATAAACTTCTTAAGGATCTAGCAGCCACTTGCCGCACACCAAAAGAGAGTAAACTCTAAAGTGCCAAATACTATCACCTTCAGTAATCACTAGGATTTAACCAATACATCCCATACCGTATTGTGTAATCCAAGTATTTACTAAAAGCTAGTAAATATCACTTATTACGGATACCGCTGGAAAACCTGAACTACATTCCCTTAAGGATCTAGCAACCACTTGTCGCACACAAGAAGAGAATACAACTCTAAAGTGTAAAATACTTCCTAATAGCAATCACATGGATTTAACCAACCCATCCCATACTACCCGGTGAAATTCGAATATTCGCTAATGGGCTAGTAAGTTCCACTCAAACATTCTATTCAATGAGTTATACCATATTCGATGAAGTCTTATTCCAAAGCATTTAAACCAATCGATAACACTAAGTCAATTATTAGTACTCTTTAAATTATAGAATTAAGGTTCTCAAAACATATTTCTCTTTTGAGTTTATTATTTAAAACACTTATTATAATTTTCCACAAATCCGTTCATTATTTAACTTTATAAAAATATTTATAGATTTGCTATAATATTCCATAACGCCGAATTGTTCCAAGATTTTACTTATATACACAAAGTTGTCTCAAATTTCCATTTGGTTGTATTATTCACAAAACTATAATTTTAAACCATATTTAATTACTCTTCTAAATCCATATTAAAATATAACTATTTTATTTAAAAAAAAATTAAGTTTATACTTTTCAAAACCACATTTCCGAATTCCACGAATCCTATATTATTTATTTAATAAATCATAATACTTGTATTTCAAATCCATAATCACTTTTATGTAAAATTAGATTAGATTTGTATTTCCAAAGTCATATTTCCAGATCCATAAATATTTTACTAAACATGCTTAATATATAAAATAACTTGCTAAAAAAATCATTTTTAATATTTATTGACTTAATTTAGAAATAATTCTAAGATTTATAAATTTAAAATAGTTCTCTTTCGTAAAATTACTTGTATACGAAGCTTGTCTATTTACTTCGTTTAACTCAAATTTATGATTTAAAGATATGCAGTTTCGACCACCTAAATCTCATAATTTTACAAAACTTAAAATATGAAAGTTGTAGACAAAAGTCTCAGCATTCAAACAAGCAAAAGATCATATAATTTGGATTTAGGGTTTAAAGTCATGACCGTAAAAAATTTTAGATTTAAATTTATTAACTCCATCCTTCATTGATATGGCATCGACAAAGAAACAAAATTTTGACCACTTAAACTTAAAAATTATGCAAAACTCACAAAAAGAAGTTGCAGCATAAATTCTGTGCTTTCGAGAACTTCAAAAATTACCAAATTCCGATAAGTAACGAAAAAGTTATGCCTAAAACAATTTCTGTTTTTTTTCAATGCTAAGATTAAACATAAGACATAGATGATACCTCTTCTTCAAACCCACATAACTCTTAGTAAACTATAGATTTACAAAAGTGGTAAACATAAAAGTTGTTCCTTATAAAAAAAATTCAACTAAAAAAATCCACACTCAATTTCGATCTACCAATCAAAAGTTACGATAATTTTAATATCAGGTTTCAAATTAAAGAAATTGCACAGGGCAGAGCTACACCATCGGTTTCAAACTCAATTTCGACCCTCTAAAATATAGAATTTTGACAAGTGATTAAAAGTGAACTTGTATTTAACTAAAAAAACTTTCTACCATAAAAAGTCTGATTCAATTTGAAGCAATTTACACCAAGATATCGTTGTTTTACTGCAGCGATTTTCACAATTTATTTTCAGCTAGCAATGAAATAATCACCCAAATTCAAGCAATCAATTCACAATCAAATTGAAAGCAATTCAATCCAAAAAAACCATCAAATTCTATCCAAACAACAACTAATTGATTATACATATGAACTAGAGATAGGGTAGTGAGTATTCAACTCACCTTTTAACTTCCTATAGCTTACTAGATCACCAAATAAGCCTTGGTAAACCCTCATCTTCACCAAAATCACCTAAAAACTCAAAAACCCAAACAAACACAGCAGCACTTCAATCAAAAAATGGATAAAAATCATTGTTTTATGTTTTTAAAAGTTAGAGATAGGGTTTAGAATACTTACTTACCATTATAGAAAAAAAAAACCATTGATTTGCACTTGAATTTGTTGGTTTTTAGAATCTAGGGTTTAATATTGAGGTGGACAATTTTTTCTGTTTTATTTTTTTTACTGTAAATGAAGTAAATGTGAATTATAATAGAAATAGAATTTTCTCTTAAGGTAAACTTGTTATATTTTTTGGGCTTGGGCTTGCAATTGAACCCAATAAGAAAAATAAATGTTTCTAATTTCTATATTTTATTTTACACATTATAACTCCATATTTTACACTGAACAATCTTTTACAAAATCACAAATTTAATTTCTCCATTTTTCAAAACCAATTAAAATTTTAAAAATAACTTTCCAACAACAAATTCTCAATATTAACGCTTTACTCTAAACACAAAATTTAAATAATTTATTCAATCATATTTCAAATTTGAATTGAAATCCATTTTAAGAATTGAAACTCATTGCTTAAATATATCAAATCAATTATTCTCAAAAATAAATTTTATTTCACAAATCACAATTTAGTAATAAATTTCCCTATTAAATTTAATTAATTAAGTAGTTAACAACAGGGTTGTTGCAAACTTCCCCCCTTAAAAAAATTGCTTTCCCGCAATTCCCTTAATGAAAGAAATCCATAATATAAATTTTCTCTTGAAAGAATTATTTTGTTAACTGGTTTCTAATTTGATTTCCAAAACATTCAATTAATATCACTCCAAACCATAACACTAAACTCAAGCTTTTATTTATCAAAATTTCTCAAAATTATTCTAACGCCTCAAATTTGGGGAAATTTTTCCCAGCGTCTCCTTTGCGCGGCTAGCGTTTCGAAAATTTACAATAGGTATATAATTACATAATATACATCACATCTCAAGGATGAGACATCCCGTAGGGATAAACATAAAAATGCGATATGTAATCCAAGATACATACCTTATATTTGAAATATTAGCGAGTCCGTTAATATTCCTTAAGCAAACAATTTATAATCTTTTAAACGATATCTATTTAACTTCAAATAAATGCATCTATCTCAAAAATTCATATTAGAATTTAATATCAAATCATGTCATATAGGAGATATTAACAATTCATGGTTACACTTTAATTAGATTGATAGCATAATATCCATAACGAAAGAAATTTGTACTTAAAATTTCTAAGTTCTAATTATTACTTATGTCAAAATGTCACTTTTGATGTTCAGGAACCTCTATCGATAACATGGCGTACCACATGTCGATCAGAATCCTTAAACAACGTCCGGATAAGTCAACACAATAGATAATCTTAAGTTTAAATGCATTTATTTTATTAGCACTAATATCCATGCATCAAATTCTGAATAAATGCAAACAAATAATCAATTCCTAGCAACCAATCAACCAAAATATACTTAATCACTTACAATAGAACAATTCGATGTTTGAAATTCCGCTGCGCAACTTTGATTAATTCTAGACCATTTAACTCTTAAACTTATTTACTCAGATTTCTCTAATTCTCTTTTTTAAAAGTAAATTTGTTTACTTTAAAATTAATTCATTCTAGTTTAATTCCAAAGTTTTCTAAACTCTAAAAGATTTTACTCATTAATTTCCAAAAGTTTTAAATTCCAATCTATCGATTTAATTTTTTTTAAATCAATTTATGCCCCCAGATGATTATCCCCATAATCATTTTATATTCCTATCCCTAATTAGATAATTAATATAACTAATGACCACACACTCCAGGGGATAGGACTCTAAGTCATCTAGATATCGGATCTGTAACATTATATGCTATAATGTTTTGACATAGCTTTGATACCAAGCTGTAATGACCCCACCACGATACCCAGATTAGCAAAAAACATTGCTAGTAATCTCGTCTGCTAATCCGGAGAATACGGCTTGTTAAAGGCAATCCAATGTGAATATATCTTTGTACTAACACTGACACGTCATTTATACATTTTCACTTAATATTTGAACTGAATTTGACGTGTACGGTATTAATACAAAGTAATAGACACACCGATTTCTCAGAATCAGAACAATATATCATATAAATAACAGTCACATATCACAGTGGAATAAATCTCAACTTACACATATACAAATTGTGAGTCTACAAAATAAAACATTAAACTCACATAATATGCAAGTTTTACAATTCTCTAATCTCAATCATACATTTTATAAACATATTCAAAAATTCCTAAATGAGATATACTAAAAAGTCAAAAGTGTTTATCTCCTTGCCAGCCCAAACATCCAAAGGTCAACTTGTCATGTACCCTGAAAAGTCTCGGCCTGACCCGAGCAAAATAACACCCGGGTCAGACTATCTCTAAATTCCAATATGGTGAGAACAGAGTATAACACAGGAATAAACAACATATAAGTAAATACAGATGTCCAGGATATAACGAGTTACGAGAATTAATTTAACTTAGAGTTCATCACAAGGCACATGGTTATACATTTAAGTCACAAACACATATTAGTCACTAAACACTGAATTCGCAGAACAAATCACAATATCTCTAAGCACGCAAATATCAATGATTAACTCAGAACAGGGTTATAAGTTTTAAGTCACAAATACGAACTAGTCACTAAATACAAAATAATAGAATTAACTTAACATCCATCACAAGACACAAGAACATATATTTATTTCACAAACACACGACACAAGAATATATATTTATTTCACGAACACAAGACACAAGAATATATATTTATCTCACTAACACAAGACACAAGAATCTACATTTATTTCACGAACACAGAATAGTCACAGAATCCAAATATCCAGAATCCAAGAGATCTTAATCCAAACCGATTGTAATGATTGTCCAAAACAATCGCAATAATTATACTCAAAACCCATGGCAAACAAACAAACAAATCGGTATCACTCGAACCGATCTTATACCAAGGATCGTACTCAGACTGGGAACACAGAATCACAGAATGATCTCAAGGATAGTCCATACCGATCAAGGTGATCGTAGAAACCATGACTCAATAAATCCATATTTATTTAGTATTATCATATTATTATGTTCGAAAAGAAATCCAGGAATAAACTTCTTTAGGATCTAGCAGCCACTTGTCGCACACCAAAAGAGAGTAAACTCTAAAGTGCCAAATACTATCACCTTCAGTAATCACTAGAATTTAACCAATACGTCCCATACCGTATGGTGAAATCCAAGTATTTACTAAAAGCTAGTAAATATCGCTTATTACGGATACCACTAGAAAACCTGAACTACATTCTCTTAAGGATCTAGCAACCACTTGTCGCACACCAGAAGAGAATACAACTCTAAAGTGTAAACTACTTCCTAATAGTAATCACACGGATTTAACCAAGGCATCCCATACTACCCGGTGAAATTCAAATATTCGCTATTGGGATAGTGAATTCCACTCAAACATTATATTCAATGAGTTATACCATATTCGACAAAGTCTTATTCGAAAGCATTTAAACCAATCGATGATACTAAGTCGATTATTAGTAATCCTCAAATATAGAATTAAGGTTCTCAAAACATTTTTCTCTTTTGAGTTTATTATTTAAAACACTTATTATAATTTTCCATAAATCTGTTCATTATTTAACTTTATAAAAATATTTACAGATTTGCTAAAATATTCCACAACGCCGAATTGTTCCAAGATTTTACTTATATACACAAAGTTGTCTCAAATTTCCATTTGGTTGTATTATTGACAAAACTATACTTTTAAACCATATTTAATTACTCTTCTAAATCCATATTAAAATATAACTATTTTATTTAAAAATAAATTAATTTTATACTTTTGAAAACTACATTTCCGAATTCCATGAATCCTATATTATTTATTTAATAAATTGTAATACTTATATTCCAAATCCATAATCACTTTTGTGTAAAAATAGATTAAATTTGTATTTACATAGTCATATTACCATATCCATAAATATTTTACTAAACATGCTTAATATATAAAATTACTTGCTAAAAAAATAATTTTTAATATTTATTGACTTAAATTTGAAATAATTCTAAGATTTCTAAATTAAAAATAGTTCTCTTTCATAAAATTTCTTGCATACGAAGCTTGCCTATTTACTTTGTTTAATTCAGATTTATGATTTAAAGATATGCAGTTTCGACCACCTAAATCTCATAATTTTACAAAACATGAAAGTTGTAGACAAAAGACTCAGGTTTCGAACAAGAAAAAGATCATCTAATTAGGATTTACGGTTTAAAAGTTATGACCGAAATAATTTTCAGATTTAAATTTATTAACTCTGTCCTTCATTGACGGGGTAGCGACAAAGAAACAAATTTTTGACCACTTAAACTTCAAAATTATGCAAAACTCAAAACGAGAAAGTTGTAGCATAAAATCGATGCTTTCCAGAACTTCAAAATTTATCAAATTCTGATAATTAACGAAAAAGTTATGCCTAAATCAATTTTCTGTTTTTTTCAATGCAAAGATTAAACAAAGGGCAGAGATGATACATCTTCTTCAAACCCACATAACTCTTAGTAAACTACAGATTTATAAAAGTGGTAAATATAAAAGTTATTTTTTATAAATATATCTTTCAACTGAAAAAATCCACACTCAATTTCGATCTAACAGTCAAAAGTTATGATAATTTTAATATCAGGTTCCAACTTAAAGAAATTGCACATGGCATAGCTACACCATCTATTTCAAACTCAAGTTCGACCCTCTAAAATACAGAATTTCGACATGTGATTATAAGTGAACTTGTAGTTAACTAAAAAAACTTTCTAGCACAAAAAATTTGATTTAATTTAAAGCAATTTACACCAAGATATTGCTGTTTTACTGCAGCGACTTTTACAATTTATTTTCAACAAGCAATCAAATAATCACCCAAATTCAAGCAATCAATTCACAATCAAATTGAAAGCAATTCAATCAAAAAACCATCTAATCCTATCCAAACAACAACTAATCCATTATACATAAGAATTAGAGATAGTAAAGTGAGTATTCAACTCACCTTTTAACTTCCTATAGCTTACTAGATCACCAAATAAGCCTTGCTAAACCCTCACCTTCACCAAAATCACCTAAAAACTCAAAAACCCAAACAAACACAGTAGCACTTCAATCAAAAAATGGAATAAAAATCATTCTTTTATGTTTCTAAAAGTTAGAGATATGGTTTAAAATATTACTTATCATTATAGAACAAAAACCCATTGATTTGCACTTGAATTTGTTGATTTTTAGAATCTAGGGTTTAATATTAAGGAGGAGAATGTTTTCTGTTTTTTTTATTGTAAATGAAGTAAACGTGAATTATAAGAGAAAGAGGATTTTCACTTAAGGTAAACTTGTTATTTTGTTTGGGCTTGGGCTTGGGCTTGCAATTGAACCCAATAAGAAAAATAAATGTTACTAGTTTCTATATTTTCTTCTGCACATTATAACTCCATATTTTACACTAAACAATCCTTTACAAAATCACAAAATTAAATTCTCTATTTATCAAAACCAATTAAAAATTTAAAAATTACCTTTCAATAACAAATCTCAATATTAACACTTTACTCTAAACACAAAATTTAAATAATTTATTCAATCATATTTCAAATTTGAATTGAAATCCTTTTTATGAAATGAAACTCATTTCTTAAAAAAATCAAATCAATTATTCTCAAAACTAAATTTTATTTCACAAATTATAATTTAGCATTAATTTTCCCTAATTAAATTTAATTAATTAAGTAGTTAACAACAGGGTTGTTACATGTACAGTGGGTATCCAAGTGTAATAGAAGGATACACGGATGCCAGTTGGAACACTGGAAGAGAAGATAACATTAAATCAACCCGTGGATGGGTATTCACTCTGGTGGAGGAGCGATATCCTGAGCCTCAAAATAACAAAAGTGTATTGTAGATTCTACCATCGCTGCTAAATTTATAGCACTAACTTCTTGTAGTAAAGAAGCAGAATGGTCAAGAATTTGTTGTTAGAAATTCCTGTATGGCCAAAACCAATGCATCCGATATCTGTGCATTGTGATAATCAAGCAACACTTTCAGAAGCATATACCCAGGTATATAATGGAAAATCTAGACATATTGGCCTAAGGCATAGTGCAGTGAGGCATATGCTCATTGATGGGGTAATTACCATAAATATCATGAGTTCTACCTAAAACTTGACCGATCCATTTACAATAGGACTTGCAAGAGATTTGGTGATGAAAACATCAAAATTTGAATGGGTTTAAAGCCAACATAGAAATCACCTATGATGGATACTCAAGTCAACATAATGAAATTCATTATTTTGAGTTCAATGAGCAAAAGTACATTATATTATGTGATTTGAAGCACTATACTATTAGTCTGAATAAATAATATTATATCTATTCCAAGAAAAGTACTTAGTACCTACAATGATATGGCGGAGGTTATACTACTTAGTACTTAACAGAAGCACTGTTGAAGTGTATACTTACAGGGCACTTGTAGTAACTCTATCTATATGAATGCACGAAGGTGTGTCGGCTTCTACGAGACTATGGCTTAAGTCTCTAAGGGCATTTCGTGAAACCAAGATAAAGACACAAGGCCAATCCATGTGTTGTCTTATAAACTACTTGAAGAAAAGAAAACGATTGTGTGAAACACATCTGGTACATCACATTGGATAGTTGGTTCAATGCTTTGTCAACCAATCCATCCTGACGTGCTCTAATAGGTTATTACTATGTATGAATTCAAGTCCACAAGACATTTATACTTATGCATAAGTTTTCCTGCAACATATGACAAGAGAAATTTTACTAAAATTTGATGGAGGATTGTTAGTGGAAATTTTTATAAATTTGTTTGTGGGAGTTATTTGTTTTAAAATGAGAAGAAGAAAAGGAGAAGTGAAGGAAGTGGGATTGAGAATAGTCCCACATCATAGAAGAGTAGAAATTATATTTGTTTAAATATAGGTTCCTCAAGAGAAGGTTGGGCTCTTTGAACACCCAATGCTTGCTCTTGTGTGAGGAGGGAGAGACCATGCATAACCGCCACACACTCGTGCATCACAGCCGTCCGACCAGACCGGGTTTGGGTTATAATTTTGGACAGAATTATTTTAATTAAAATGAGCCAGATCTTAGCACGTTAACAAGCCAAGAACTCAAAATTAAATAGACAAAAACGGTGTGAGATGTGTTTGTTACAAACGAATGGATGCATCTTCTTAAAACGAAAAGGCACATATTCGCAACTATAAATAGAAACGCCTGAAAAGCGTTTCAGAATTACTTTTTCTTTTTGCAAACAGAAACGCCTAAAAAGCGCTTTAGATTCAATTTTCCTTTGTTTCAGATCTCCTTCTCTTCTCCTCTCTTATTTCTTTCAAAACTATTTCGGGTTTATAACACTATAGATCACAAACTCGATACTCTTATCACCACGGTCAATTTAGAAGATAGTCGAATCAGTTTCGACAGTGTTATCGCAATCGATTAAAGAGATTAATCATCTCGGCTCTATTGTATCTTAGGAGACGATTTGTCTTAGCTCATAGCATCTATTTGTTTATTCAAATAGGTGGTGAGAGAAAATAAGGTCTTAATGAAAGTGTCATCGATGTGTCTTAGAGCGATCTTTATAGATTTGAATTATCACTGTTGTGCCACTTTACTAGAAATCCAGAAAGTTACACCAACGGAAACCACTTAAGTAGATTATAAAGATGATGTATAAATATTGTTATTTTTGAATTAAATAGATAAGAAACTTTAATAGGAACTACTATGAAACTAAAATATATTTCCTAAGATAATGAATGTAGCTAGCGATTAGAGAAGAGAAGTCCATAAAAAAACTACATATCAGAGTAGTTAAATCATGCAACTTGCTATATTAATATTAATTTTGGATTAAAAAGTTAAGAAAAATTAGCTACCTATTTTAAGTATATCAATTATGCGACCAAAATATAATCCTCCAATAATGAACGAGATAGGAAATTAGAGAGGCGAAAGTCCAAAGCCAACTGCATATAAAAGTAAGAATCTTGCGGAATCGCTACAGGCTATTTGGCTAACCAACTAGCCGACCTGAGAGGTTGGGTCAGTCTAGTCAAGGCCCGGCCCAAGGTAGCCTATCTAGTATAGCCACTGAACCCTAAGCCACTCCCCATTAATCTAGTTGACCATGTCCATTTTCTTACTTCTCGAGTCACCTCTTTATTTTTTCACTTCCGTGGACAGTCCACTCCACTTTCTGAGCTCGTTGCACTAACTATACGAGCCACTACATAAGCAAGATGAATCGGTCAATTAAAACCAATTCTCACCCCTCATTTCTTGGATCAGTGAATAGAAAATGGAGAAAATTTCAACATGAATAATGGCTTTTAATTATCTCTACTACGCCAAATAAATGTAAGACCACCTTTACGTGATAAGGGGCATATTCGACCATTAAAAAAACTTTGCTGAACTTGACTATTTTTCATGGTATTTGAGAATATTGTACTACAAATGATAGAAAAAATTTGAAAATAGCAATAACAATGATAAAATAAACGTAGATCTCATTAACAATCGTATTATTATAAATTCTTTATATGATTAACTTTTTTGTTCTTGTTATTCATTATATATGATATTATAATCTGTATTACCCTATGAATTTCTGTTGTCATGATCTCCAGTGGCGTACCTATGTGAGGCCTACCGCCACCCCTATTGGATTTTATTGTTTTTATTTTCTTAGCTTAGTGTAGAATTGGACTTTACGGGTTGGAACTATTATCTAGGTTTTCTTCTCACTTCTCATTCGGCAAAACAGAAAAAAGAATTCATCATTCTCAAACAATTAGAATGCGCGAGCAGTTGAACTCTTTAGGTGTGGAAATTAAAAACCTTCTCAATAATGGTTTCTAATTCTCCATAATCCTACCAAGCAAAGAGGTAATTAATTTATTTTGAAATTAAAAACCCTAAAATAGTAAAATTTAGGGATTTTTGCTGAAATCAAATTCCAAAGATGATTATATTTTTTTCTTATTCATTTTAAGTCTATGGATAAAAGAAATTAAGTTTTATTATATTATCTATTTCATTTATTTGTAATTCTTCCATATTAGAATTGATTACCAATTGACAATTATTAGATTAGCCATTTATTTTGTTTGTAATGCCTTTTTGCTTCCATATTGGCATAATTAGAACTCATTGTACGTCAACTCTGTTGGTTTCTAGGAATTCCTTTAAATAAAGAATATGAAAAATAATATGTTGAGCTATTTCACAAAATTAAAAGAAAAAGGATCAAGTTCTAAAAACATCATTATATCCGTTAGTGTACTTGCATTTGAAGTTGGCATTATTGTTACATGTCGCTGCCGCTGCCGTTGAAAGAGTATTTTCAACCTTGAAAAGTATTAAGACTTCACTACGTAATTGATTGAAGGATAATACGATGAATGACTGTTTAATAACTTATATCGAAAGAGACATATAAAAAATAGTTGAAATTGAATATATTAATCAAAATTTCCAAAATACGAAATCTAGAAGAATATGCATGTGGATATTTGATGATGTAATATTTTGTCATGCTTAAACTAAATATTAATATATGATTTTTGTGGATCAAATACGTGTTAATTTTTGTTATGAAAATATGGTTAAATTTTGTTTCGAAGTTCCATCCACATTGATTCAAATCTCTGCTTACGTCACTAATGATCTCTAAACGACTAAACCACCAGGCAATGATGCAGCCAAGGAAGCGTATTCGACGATGTAAATCGAATCCGTCCAGGATCTCACACGATTAGCGGAAATAATCGGTGAAACGATGATAAATCGGTGATTTTAAGAATACCCAAATGCCCAAATCCGTTGATCACGAAGATACCGGATTCAAGCAATCTTCGACACGTTGATCGTGCACGATGCCGTGAGAGAAGATCTACAATTCTTCGAACGTTTATCAAGCGCACTAGATTCCGTGAATTGGCTTCAACAATCGTTGATTCGAGCGCACTCGAATGCCGAAGATGGAGATAGAAGATAACACTCAACTACCAATTTTAATGGAGGCAAGAAGCACAAACCAAATTTTATTTAAAATTCCACCCTTTTTTTACAATGACAACACACCCCTATTTATAGGAAAAGTACAACTCAACACACGTTACAACACTTTACATGACTTAAGAAAATACATCACAAACGATTTAAAAAAACACACGACTTAACAACAAACGACTTACGACCTAAGTAAGCAGCGACTTAAGAGATTTTGCGACCTACTGGAGCGGGAACGACTTAACTGGAGCGGCAACGATCTAAAGCTTCGCGACCTAATCTTCAGCGACTTAAGCAACAGCGACCTACTAAAAGGTCGTTCGCGACATAAGGAAGATGCGACATTGGAAATCTGGATTTCACGACCTACTCTCATTCGCGACCTAACTGGCTGCTCGTGACATAAGGATTCGTGACCTAAGGAGCACGGCAGCGATGCGGCATTGGAAATCTGGAGCTTGCGACCTACTCTCGTTCGCGACCTAGGGCTGGAGCGGCAAAAGGAGAAGCGACTTAGGGTTTCGCCATTCTGGATTTGTTCGCTATTTAAGGTGATTCGTTTTCCTTTATCTCGCGCTGCATCATCCTCCCCTGGTTGGAAAGAATTCGACCTCGAATTCACGCTCTCCCCTTCTTCGACATGCTTACTCTCATGATATGGAATCAAGTGTTTGACGTTGAAAACGTCTGCAGTATGGATATGATCCAGCAATCTCAACTGATAAGCATTCTCATTAATTTTCTTTACGATTTCCAAAGGACCAATCTTTCTAGCAACTAGTTTGTTGTAAGTGCCAACAGGAAATCGATCCTTGGTCAATATTGCATATACAAAATATCCTTCTTTGAAGTCAACATGTCATCGTTTAATATCTGCAGATTGCTTGTATTTCTCATTCGCCTTAAGCAATCGTTCCTGCACAACCTTGTGGCATTCTTGCAATTCATTCACAAAATCACTAGCCCGTTTAATCACTCCTTTCTGCTGTGGAACTACAAATAAATCCAACGGTCCTTTAGGAATTGTTGAGTACACAACCTGGAATGGACTGAACCCAGTGCTACGATTAACTGCATGGTTGTGTGCAAATTCAGCTTGACATAACTTCGAATCCCAACTCTTCAAATTGTCATCCACGAGGCATCACAATAGATTATCTGGGATCTGTTTACAACTTACAGTCTGTCCATCCATCTGTGGATGATAAGCACTGCTGAATTTCAGCTTAGTCCCGACCATTCTCCATAGACTCTTCCAAAAATGACTCAGAAAACGAGTGTCTCTATCTGATACAATAGATTCAGGCAACCCATGAAGACGATAGATCTCTCTGAAGTATAACTGCGCGACATTAACTGCAACTGCCGTCTTCTTACAAGCAACAAATGTACCATCTTCGAGAAACGGTCCACCACAACATATATAGAGTCATTTCCCCATTGAGTCCTCGGCAAGCCCAACACAAAATCCATGCTTACATCAACCCATGGTTTTGTAGGAACAGGTAAAGGCATATACAAACCCGTATTTGTAGCTGTCCCTTTCGAAACTTGACAAACATGACATCTTCAAACAAACTTTTCAACTTCCCGCTTCATCGAGGGCCAATAATAAGACTGAGAAATCAACTGCAATGCGCGATCCCAACCAACATGTCCTTCTTCATGCAACTCTTTTACAATTTTCATTCTCAAGCTGCAATCTGGTACGCACAATCGATTCCCCTTGAATAAGAATCCATCTATCAACACAAACTCATCAGTACTCCCATCCTTGACTTTCTCAACAATCTTCGCAAAGTAAGGATCTTCCTCAAACAACTCTGGCAATAGTTCAAATCATGTCACTTCAACCTTCATCGTCGTCAACAAATGATTCCTCCTGCTCAAGGCATCAGCTACATGATTTGTCACCCCTGATTTGTGCTTTACAACAAAAGTAAACTGCTGCAGATACGCGACCCATGAAGCGTGTCTAGCTGAAATTTTGTCCTGCCCTTGCAAATGTTTCAAAGCTTCATGATCCGTATAAAGAACAAACTCCTTCTGAAACAGATAAAGCCTTCGGTGCTTCACAGCTTGAACAATTGCGTAAAACTCCATATCATAAGCGCTATATCTCAACTTGGCTCCAAACAACTTCTCACTGAAATAAGCAACTGGTCTTCCATTCTGACTTAATACTCCACCAATCCCAACCTTCGAAGCATCAGTGTGTAAATCGAACAATATCTGAAAATCCGGCAGTACCAGAATGGGTGCTGTCGTCAAAAGTGTCTTGATCTTCTCAAAAGCTAACTCTGCTTCCTCTGTCCGCACGAACTTCTTTCCTTTCATGCAATCGGTTACAGGTGCCATCACACTGCTAAAATGTGGAATGAATCTTCGATAAAAAGATACCAACCCATGAAAACTCCTCACTTCAGTAATTGTCTTCGGTTGTGGCCAACTCCTGACAGCTTCCACTTTGCTTTCATCCACTTGAATACCCTCCTTCGACAGAACATATCCCAGAAACAAAACACTGTGCGTCATGAACACGCACTTCTTTGTTGCTACATAGAATTGCTCCTGTCGTAGAATCAACAGCACTTCTCGCAAATGCTGGATATGCTCTTCCATACTCCCACTATAGATCAAAATATCGTCAAAGTAAACTACTACGAACTTCCCAATAAATGGTCTGAAAATCTGGTTCATCACTCTCATAAAAGTACTAGGAGCATTTGACAAGCCAAACGGCATAACCAGCCATTCGTATAGACCTTCCCTAGTTTTAAAAGCAGTCTTCCACTCATCACTCGGTCTAATACGAATCTGATGGTATCCACTCTTCAAGTCAATCTTTGAGAACACAACAGCCCCACTCAACTGATCAATCAAATCATCGAACCTCGGCATAGGAAACCTGTATCTCACAGTGATCTTGTTTAGAGCCCGACTGTCCGTACACATCCGCCAAGTCCCATCCTTCTTCGGTACCAATAAGGCTGGCACTGCACAAGGACTCAAGCTCTCCTGAACACGCCCTTGTTCTAACAACTCCTCCACCTGCCTTCTCAGTTCCTCATGCTCCTTAGGACTCGTCCTGTAATGTGGCCTGTGAGGCAATGCCGCCCCTGGCACAAGACCAATCTGATGCTGAATATCTCTCAACGGTGGTAACTCCTTTGGCAACTCTTCAGGAAACACATCTCTGAATTCTTCCAACACTGGCTTTACTTCCTCTGGAACTTCAACAGATTCAGTAGCTTCATGTCCAATCAACAAGAACACCTCTGGATTCTCCTCCACTTCTTCAACAAACTCCTTCAAAGTCAACAAAGTCTTCAGCTCCTCAATCTCTTCTAACTTGCTCTCTCCTTGCTATCTCTTCTTCGGAACTAAAATGATCTTAGTACCCTCAAACATAAAGTTGTAGCTATTGGTTCGACCATCATGCTGCACTGCTCGGTCATACTGCCATGGTCTTCCCAAAAGCAAGTGACAAACATCCATCTCCACCACATCACACCAGATCTCATCTTTATACTTCTTCCCAATAGAAAATGGAACATGAACTCGCCTGTCCACCTTCACCTCTCCTCCTTTCCTTAACCACGCTAACTTGTAAGGATTTGGATGCTTCTCCGTCTTCAACTTCAACTTTCTCACAGCTTCGGTAGAAATGATATTGTCACAACTTCCCGCGTCAATCACAAATTTACACGCCTTCTCCAGTATAGTGCATGTCGACTGAAAGATATTACTCCTCAACCAACTAGCCTCCTCTTCCTGCTTCAGTGTCAAACATGATCTCCTCAACATTAGATTACATCCTTCATCTTCCGACGCGATATCATGTTCATCCTCCTCAACTGGACTAGAATAACCTTCATCAACATCCTCACCTTCCACTTCAGCAATCATAGCTCACCTCTTCGGTTTCGGGCATTCATTACTCTTATGACCCATTTCCTGGCAATTATAACACTTGAAACTGTTGTTGACCTTCGCCTTCGCAACTTCATTCACAACCGGTTTACTGACAGCTTTAGAAACATTGGAACTCCCACTAGCACCCTTGCTCTGAGTATTGGAACTTGGAAACACACCACCTCCTCGTCTTCCCTACTTCTCCCAAGCTAACGCCTTTTGGTGCGCTTCAGCCACAGATCTAGGGTCAAACATATTTACCATATCCTGGATCTGGATCCTCAACCCCACAACAAACCTAGCAGTCAATTGTTCCTCCGTCTCCATAATGTCATTTCGCGCAATCAGTTGATAAAACTCATCGGCATAATCATTAACAGTCTTCGTCCCTTGCCTCAAATTCTGCAACCTCTGATACATGAGTGATTGATAATTGTAAGGCAAGAATGTAGCCTTCATCATCTTCTTCATTTTCTCCCAAGCAACAATCTTCGACTTCCCCATCCGTTCTCGTGTAAGTTTAGTTTGCTGCCACCACGCCATACCTCTCCCTCTCAACCTAGTAGCAACCAACTTCACTCGACGATCTTCCGAAACCTCCTTGAAATCAAAGATCTCTTCAACATTAGATAATCAATCTAGAAACTCTTCCGCTAGCATTCCCCCTTTGAATTCTGGAATCTCTTTTTTTATCCCCGACTCCCAACGACGATCTTCATCGGAATCTCTATTTCGATTTCGCCTTTGGTCACGGTTTCGACAAGATCTACTACCATAATCACTGGATTCCTCCAAATCTGACGTATGTCGATGTCGATTCCGACCATCAACATTTCTGCTACCCCGCACGTCTCTTTCTCCCGAAACTGACGGTTCTCTTCTTTCCCGTTCCAATGGTGATGACATTCTTCTCCTCTCGGAATTTGACGGCGAAATTCGATGTCCACCTCGATTTGAATCTGGCGATGCTCTTTGTCGAGTTTGATTCATATCCAACATGAGCCTTTCCAATCTACTAATTCCCTCATCAAACTTCTCATTGAATTTATCACTAATTCGTTGCTCCATTTGTTCAGCATCTTCTCTTCGATACACATCTGCAACATTCTGATGACGATTAACTCTTCTTGGAGGCATTATCAAATCTTCAACAAATTCAAACACAAAACTTCACAAAACTTCAAATCTCGTAACTTCACACCCAACGAACTTGGAAAAGTTCGCTTCTAGCACTGATACCAAATGATGCAGCCAAGGAAGCGAATTCGACGATGTAAATCGAATCCGTCCAGGATCTCACACGATTAGCGGAAATAATCAGTGAATCGATGATAAATCGGTGAATTTAAGAATACCCAAATGCCCAAATCTGTTGATCACGAAGATACCGGATTCTAGCAATCTTCGACACGTTAATCGCGCACGATGCCGTGAGAGAAGATCTACAATTCTTCGAACGTTGATCAAGCGCACTTGATTCCGTGAATTGGCTTCAACAATCGTTGATTCGAGCGCACTCGAATGCCGAAGATGGAGATAGGAGATAACACTCAACTACCAATTTTAATGGAGGCAAGAAGCACAAACCAAATTTTATTTAAAATTCCATCCTTTTTTTACAATGACAACACACCCCTATTTATAGGGAAAGTACAACTCAACACACGTTACAACACTTTACACGACTTAAGAAAATACATCACAAACGACTTAAAAAAACACACGACTTAACAACAAACGACTTACGACCTAAGTAAGCAGCGACTTAAGAGATTTTGTGACCTACTGGAGCGGAAACGACTTAACTGGAGCGGCAACGATCTAAAGCTTCGCGACCTAATCTTCAGCGACTTAAGCAACAGCGACCTACTGAAAGGTCGTTCGCGACATAAGAAAGAAGCGACATTGGAAATCTGGAGTTCGCGACCTACTCTCATTCGCGACCTAACTGTTTGCTCGCGACATAAGGATTCGCGACCTAAGGAGCACGGCAGCGATGCGGCATTGAAAATCTGGAGCTCGCGACCTACTCTCGTTCGCGACCTAGGGCTGGAGCGGCCAAAGGAGAAGCGACTTAGGGTTTCGCCATTCTGGATTTGTTCGCGATTTAAGGTGATTCGTTTTCCTTTATCTCGCGCTGCATCACAACGGTTGTTAGTGATCCTCACACCTTTTATAATTGCAGTCCAGATTTATCAATTGGGTATTTAGCTCAACAAGTAATCATTCTTGGAATGTTTACCCATTTTTGATGCTAACAACTACATACCAATTGAGCAACACTATGGTGTTTTATCACAGTATTTATATTTATTTCTTGTATTTTATTAATTGACGTTGAAAAGATTCTACGTTAACTCGTATGTATTCATTTATATTTTAAATCTACCTCCACTACTAAAAATATTCCATATTTGTCAGGTATGTACGATGTAAATATATCACATCCCATTGTTACATTAACAAACCTAAATGCATTATATTGATTTTTGGTCATACCACTGTACCAGCTCTTCAAAATGACTTTCTGATCAACAACTCCTTTTTAGAAGTTGATTTCTAATCTCAGGGTGCAAAATTATTGCTAGTTATATTAGGTATAAGGTTCAAAACTTCATGCATATTAACCTTGACATGAAAACTGCTCAATTGTTATTCACTGTTTTTTTTATATTATTATTCAAAAGAGAGTATATTTACATTTGTATCAAGTAGTTCAGATTATAGGAACCATAATTGGAAACAAAGTTCATTACCACACTACCTTTTATGCATCACATTTCCGCCACCTATAAAAAGCTGCTATTATGCACTGTAATTGACTATTGCAATTCGTGTTATATGCCTAAACATATGGTGCATACATTTAATAGTCTGTCCATGACTTCACTCACTACATTGATTGACTTACATTAATAAATTGGTTAACTTCAAAATTCATGTCTATAAAGTCACACAGTCAACACACAATAATTATCAATCCACATATATAGTTGACAAGTTACACCAGGTAACTATAGATCTACCTTACAATCCTCAGTGAAACACATCGACTCAAAGCAATAAATATGATCTGCTCATGAAGTGGTATATCTTGGAATATAGAACAACTAAAGGAGAATAATATTTCCCGCAAGTACTAATACTGAAAGTCAAATTAGGAAAACAAATATCAAAAGAATGTAAGGCCAAATCCAAATTAGCATCCAATTCCCTTCAGGAATATAATATAATGACGAACCTGGCGAAATTCAAAAGCATGTCAACTACAATCACTTGTATAGAACAAGCGCATTCCAAAAATACTCATCATACATGCACCTATTTCCTGAAAGAACCATTCACAAGATATTGCATAGGTTAAAACTAACATAATACAATAGACAAGCATAATGTATTCCAATTTCCAATAGCAATGGATAAGTCAACACATGCTTTTCTCCCACTTTATATTCCGGAATCATGCAAATGGCTTGGTTAAGAATATGGCTATAAATAGACATGCAAACAAAGAGAGACATATGGCAAAGATAAGATAATAGAGAGAAGAGTAGGCAGTGATGAGAAAGACTTACATGAGAAAAGGGAGAGGGGTACAAAGCCGAGGATGACTTGCCATCATCACTTGATCATCCGTTTATATAGAGATCAAATTGACATTTGTTTCTGTGAATGAATGGGTGAGTCATCCGAGGCTTAGTTTGCCTCTCCTTTAACTCTTGCAAGATTTCTACATCGTCCAATCAAAAAAAAACATAAGAAGATACTATGACATTGTATGCCACAGCAAATTAAACCTGCAGGGCTACATATATTCATATAGTTTCCATGTGACTGTTTCCTTTTTAATTCTAAAATATTTTATTCTATTTTAGCTCAGTAGACTATATGTCAAATAAATAATTGCACAGGTGATACAAAGCTAATATCATAAGATAGCCAACATTTATCTGTACTAAACAATATGAGATTCCTCGTATTAATTTGTTATGTTTATGAAGTTTGAGATGATCTCAATAAGCTGGGAAGATGTTGGCAGCAGGAAGATTCTACCAGTTATAAGAGTTGGTTTAGCAACCAGATGTACATGTAGCCCACTGCATGCGCACTTTCATGTAGCCATGGAAAATTTGCTTGTGTTACCACAAAATTATGAGTTCGTTTATGGTGGACATATAATAGTTTTTAATATATGTGGTTTTAACACGAGAATAACCAACATTTCTTTAGACTCTTGGTTAATCATGGCAGACTTAACTTAAAGTTTATAACTAACAAACTTCAATCATCATAAATGGTGAAACAATGGAGTTTATAACTAACTTTAAATTGAGATGAAAACGTCCAGAAATATACAACCTTAATTCGTAATTGTATTTCACGTAATGTTATTTCATGTGATTGATGTTAAGAGTTTGCACAAGATATATGTTGATAAACAGGTTTAGCAACCTGGTGT
Organism: Allium fistulosum; assembly: GCA_030737815.1. Lineage (NCBI taxonomy): Eukaryota > Viridiplantae > Streptophyta > Magnoliopsida > Asparagales > Amaryllidaceae > Allium > Allium fistulosum. The sequence goes on from CM060906.1 coordinate 60,303,237, forward strand.
CCATGGACAAAGTCATATACCATTAGATTTCATGCCACGTTGAGTTTTAGGGTTGATGTATTTGCAGGATTCAGTCCACTATTATCAACTTTTTGTTTATATATAACAAACTTGAAAACAATAACTTTTTCATCTAAAGAGATATTTAGGGTTTTCCTCAGCCATGGGGGAAAATCTATCTCCTCACAGAAATCTCCCTCATCTTTCTTCCTCTAACCTTCTGAACAGACCTCCTGAATCTCACATCAGAGAATCAAACAATGGAATCATCATAGATAAAGATGGGTTTCAGTTGGTTCAGTCTAGATCACAGAAGAAACGTCAGCCTATGTTGAATGAGTATCAGAGAAATTCGCGGGGCAGTTATTCTCAAACAAAGAAGACAAATGGTCAGAATTCAACCATTCCTCCTCTGAATTCAAGAAATCAATCGTACCCACCAAAGAAACCCACAAATTTTTCTCTGAATAAGACACAAGGGCAAAGATCTTGGGCTGAAATCGTTTCTGAGCAATCTAAAGAACCTAACAATGATGAATGCAATCTTGAAACTATTGCTCCGATCAAAATCAACAGTAAAAAATTCGGTTTGATTAAAGAATCTGTTTGCAAAAGAGCAATAGATTGTTGGAGTAATTCGATCTTAGTTTATGTTGTTGGAACCAAACCGTATTATACATATTTCAAAGCTTACATTCAACGTGTTTGGAAACCTGTTGGAGAATTCGAAATTTTCACCAGAGAAAACGGATTTTTTATTGTTAAATTCAAAGAATTTCAAGATTGCGATTCGATCATTCAGAATGGCCCATACTTTTATAATGGAAAGCTCATCATAATGAGAAGATGGTCTGAGTCCCTTAATATGGATAGGGATCTCCTTAGTACGATGCCGATATGGGTTAAGCTACCCAATGTTAATCTCAAACTTTGGGATCGCGAAGCCTTCAGCGTAATGGCTAGCATTATTGGAAAACCCATTAAGATGGATGCAGCTACAACCTTGAAAACGAGATTGAATTATGCTCGTCTTCTGGTGGAGGTTTCTGCAAATGATGAACTTCCTCAAGAAATTAATCTAACGCTATATAATGGAGAAAACATCACCCAAAAGATTGAGTACGAATGGGTTCCACCGAAGTGTAGTAACTGTAAATGTTTTGGACACATTAGAGAGCAATGTGTCACTGAACAAAGATGGATACCCAAAGCTCTCAATCAAAATAAAGAAATAATAATAGATAGAGAAAATGATGCTGATACAACTCTTTTAAATCCGCATCTCAACAAAGAGATACCTGAAGAATCTAATATTCAAAAAAGTGAAGATCGAATCAACCAGAATGGTATCATACTCGATCAAAAAACAACATCTCTTTTGCTCACTGATCAAGATGATCAGATCCTTGCTGAGGAAGTTCATCATATTGGAAAAATAATAGAAAATTCAAAAGACAATTCTCTTTGCAGATCAGAGGAGGGAATATATAGTAAAGAGGTCTTTAACTCTGAAATCCCCCCAATTTCAGAGTCATGTTTAATTACAAATTATCATGAGAATATCACAATCAATGCTCAGCCTCTGTATGCCAATCAGAGTCCTGAAGTCACAATGGAGAGCGAACCACCACCAGTTATAGCTGCAGAAGTTGAGGACAATGGTGGCATCCACTCAACCTTGCCTCACAATACTGAGGAGTTTGACATCTCTCGCATTATAATCCCAGAAAGCTACATTGCATCTACTTCTGATAATGTTATGGAGGATCCTGAGAAACAATTTGATATATCAGAACTTCATATTCATAAGACTAAAGCTATAGGTAAATACAAAAGCATGGGCAAAGAGAAGAAAGCTTTTGGACAGAAATACATATCAATCAATCCTGACTGGAATGAAATGACCACAAGGCTAAAAGCTAAGAGATCAGACAAAAAGAGGAGAGGTAAGGGTAGCAGTGTCTCAGGTTCGATCTGAAACTCTGTTTCCTTTTATTCAACCTTATAATATTTTATATGACTATCATAGCCTGGAATGTTAGGGGTATGAATTCCCCTGCTAAGCAAACTGATATTTTAAATATGGTTAATATTTACAAACCTTCTGTTGTTGCCCTTATTGAAAATAAAATGGATAACAATAGCACTGAAAAGTTCTGTTTCAAGCTTTCTAATAACTGGAAATCTGTTAACAATAATGACTGTGGCAGTAAAGGTAGAATTCTTGTCATTTGGGATTCTAATATTTGGAACTTAGTTAATGTTAACAAAGATACTCAATTTATTGATTGCAATTTCAAAAATGTTGGTGGGTTTTCCCTACAGATTACCAATATTTATGGTAGTAATTTTGAAAATGAAAGAAATAGTCTTTGGTATAGATTAAAAGCCCTTAGTCACAGCTATGATTTCCCTTGGATTATCTTGGGTGACTTTAATACTGTTTTTCATGTCAAGGAAAAATTTGGTGGTAATAAAATTCCCCTTAGTAAGCTTGATAAAATTAATAAATTTTTACTTGAATCTGGGCTTATTGAGCCCAATGTGATTGGAAATAAATATACTTGGAAATCTGGTAAAGAGAAAAATATTCATTGTAAGCTTGATAGAGTGTTAATTAATGACAAATTTTGTAATTCTTTTCCAAATTTCTGCTGCTACTCTATTGAGCAAAATACTAGTGATCATACTCCTTTATTGATAAATTTTTTCCAAAATCAATCTATCACTAATAATAGTCCTAAGGCTGCTCCTTTCAGATTTAAAAATGGTTGGGTCTTAAATAGTGATTACAATGATATTGTAAAAGATTGTTTTACTTTTTCTAATATTGGTTCCTATCAAGCCCAGTTTAGCAAATTTCTTAAAAATACTAAAACAACTATTAAAAACTGGAACAAGACTAATTCTAATAATAATGACTGTTTAAAGAATTTAAGGGAAGATGGGAAAATTTTACAAAAGCTTGCTGATGATAACCCTGGTAGCTCTGAAATTATTGACAAATTCTTTTCTAATCAAGCTAAACTGTCTCATGAGCTTTATATTAACACTATTAATCATAAGCAGAAAGCTAAAGTTGATTGGCTTACTAAGGGAGATGAATGTACCAAATTTTTCCATGCTAAAATGAGCTGCAGAAAGCATGTCAACAATATTGGTAAAATCATTGACAGTAAAGGGGAATGCATTAATAGTATTGAAAAAATTGTCATAGAAGCTATTAATTACTATTCGCATTTATTTTCCTCTGACCATATTGAAACCAGATTTCCCAATATTGTCTGTAAAAATGTGTTAAAGGACAATGCTTCTGACATTCTGCTTGCTCCTGTTAACATGGATGAGATTAAAGCTATAATTTTTAATGCTGGTGACAATAAAAGCCCTGGCCCAGATGGGTTTAATGCTAAATTTTACAAAGCTCACTGGGATAATATCAAAGATTGTATTTCTAATGTTGTTAATGAATTTATGAATAATGGTAAGTTGCTCAAAAGTTTTAATCATACTTTCATTACCTTAATTCCTAAAAATAAAAATCCATCTTGCATTGAAGATTACAGACCTATTTCTTGTTGCAATTTCATTTACAAAATCATTGCTACTATTCTAAGTAATAGAATTAAGCTTTTTCTCCCATTTTTAATTTCTGAGAATCAAAGTGCTTATATTCCTGGCAGATTAATATATGAAAACTCTTTGCTTGCCCATGAAATGGTTAGGAATTTCAATTCTAAAAAGGGAGATAATATGTGCCTTAAAGTGGATCTTCAAAAAGCTTATGATAAAGTTAATAGAAATTTTATTATTCACATCATGAAATGCATGAATTTTCCTGATAAATTTTGTAAGTTAATTTTTGAATGCATTAATTCTCCCACTTTCTCGATTTTATTTCAGGGTAAACCTGAGGGTTTTATTAAGAGCTATAGGGGTATTAGACAGGGAGACCCTCTTTCTCCCTATCTTTTTACTTTAGCCATGGAATATTTTTCCATTCTTATTGATATTGAAACGATTAAAAACAACATTTCTCCTATCAATAAAGTTCAGCCTTCCATCACCCACCTGATTTATGCTGATGATCTTATGATTTTCTCTAAAGCTAACAAAGACAATGTTGTTGCCATTAATGAGATTTTTGAAAAAATGTATAATTTTGCTGGGCTTAAAATCAATGAATTTAAAACAAAAGCTTATTTTAGTAAATACTGCAGATATAAAAATGATGTTTTAGAGGTTCTGAAAGTCAATGAAGGTAATCTTCCTATCAAATATCTAGGACTTCCTTTATCTGCCAATCAAATCAAAGATAGTGATTGTGCTTTTCTAATTGATAATATTCAAAGCAAAATGGAAACTTGGTCATGCAAGCTTCTATCCATTGCTGGCAGAATTGAATTAATCAAAACTGTTGTCTATGCTATCATTTTATATTGGTTTCAAACTCATCACATCCCTATTGCTACAATTAAAAAAATTGAAAGCAGATGTGCTGAATTTCTTTGGGGTGGTAAATATCATAAAATTAGTTGGGACAATGTCTGCAAGCCAAAAAATGAAGGTGGTCTTGGTATCAGGAATCTTAATGATCTCAGTCTAACTTGCAAATTAAAACTCTTTTGGAGATTTATTAGTGGAGATTCTTTATGGTCCAAATGGATGACTTGTAAATATCTCAAAAATGGTAGCTTTTGGACTATTTTACCTAAAAATAATCAATCAAATACTTGGAATCAAATTTTAAAATGCAGAAACGTGGGTAAATCTCTTATTCAAAGAAATTTTAAATCTGGTTGTGAGACTAGTCTTTGGTTCGATCCGTGGTTTCAAAATGAATCTTTTATTAATAGAGTGGGTTGGGATAATCTTGTTATTTGTGGTGAAGCTAAAGCTAATGTTAATGTCATAATCAATAACAATCAATGGCAGCCTCACCTGCACCCAATTACTAATCCTCATAAAAACTTTATTGCTAATATTCCTTTAGACCCTAATGCAGATAGTGATCATTGGAATTGGTTAGCTAGCATCAATGGTAAGTTCTCCTTTAAGAAAACTTGGGAGCATATTAGAATAAAGCAGCCTACTGTTGAGTGGTATAAGTGCATTTGGAACAAAGTGAACAATCCTAAGATGGCTATCTGTACTTACTTTGCTATTAAAAATAGACTGCCAACTCAGGATTTAATCAATAAATGGGGAAGAAATAATCCTTCACTTTGTTCCTTATGCAACTTAGAAAATGAAACTGTTTCTCACTTATTTTTTGAATGCAATTTCAGTTATTACATATGGAGCCAGATAAAAGCTAAGATGAACATAAACAATGTTAGCAGCATGGATTTAAAGCAGATTATCATGGACATCTCCAAACATTTCAAAGGAAAATCTCTCGAAAAAGATCTTGCTCATGTTCTAATAACCACAGCTGTATATCATATTTGGAAAGAGAGAAATAATCGTACGCATAACAAGCTTAAGATGTCCAAAGAGCAAAGATGGCTGATTATTGATAATGATAGCAGAATCATTCTTCAGAAATCAAAGAAAAAAGTTAAAGACCAAACCAATTTTGACTTCCTAGCGGATCTGTGGAGTAAAGATGCTGGTTGCAAGCATACAGAAAGGTATCTCCTCAATCCGAAGGATCATCTTATCGACTTAAGCTCTCATCAGCAAGCTACTCAAAGAGACAATGAGCTTCAAACCTTCAGGCATCTAAGAACGGGAGATTATAACTACAGATCTACAGATCTGGGTCGCGATGACACCAGATCTGTAAATCTTAGCTTGAATAATCAAATCGCTGGTATGAATAAGTACGCCAACTCTAGCAAAGATGACAGTAGCATGAGAAGCAAGCTCAATCAAGGGCTTTCTTACTGGGAAAGGGGAGAGAGTAGTAGGAAGGAGAAGAATCAGGAGATTTAAGCTCTCGCGTTCGAGAGTTTCTGTCGCCATTGTTTTTGTGCTTTGCTTCTGTGGGATGTTTGAGTCGGCAACCCTAGTTAGGGTTTATTTGTTATGTGTTCGGGTTTGGTTGTTTTATGCCCGTTCTTTGTTTTGTTTGTTTTGGGCCGGGCCCTTATACCTTCTTTCAAAAAAAAAAAAAAACTTTTTGTTTATATAAGTTGTAAAATACTACTGTAACAAAAGAAATATTCAATTTGCTAGTCTGTAACTTACATATACTACTCCATCTTTTAAATGATTTGTCAATGTTGATCTATCAAGTTTTCCCAACATCTCTTTCTTAATACATGCATAACACCTTCTAATACTGAGAGATTTGCTAATTACAGAAGAAATAATTAAAAAGTAAATCAAAAGGGTCATTTTGAAACAATAGCAATGATGAAAATTAATGTCGATAAATCAAATATGTTAGCTTTAATTAAAAAAGATTTTAGTTTTAATTAATTACTTATATTACACACACATGTGTGTGTATTCATATACACATATATATGTATGTATGTGTATGTACACATATATATGTATATGTATGTATTTATCTATGTATGATGTGTGTGTGTCTCTGTGTATGATATATCTCTTTGCGTGTGTGTGTAAGAAGCAAAATTGTAATAATGTTTTAAGTTCCTCACATGTGTGTGTGTGTAAGAAGCAAAATTGTAATGACGCTACCTTTTTAGACATCCTGCTATTTGGGCTGTGAGCTTAATAGTTAACCCCACCATGACTAATTTAGACCTCATAGGCTATTGGACTTCGATACCATTGTTGGAACTGGGCCAGCTCGCAGTAGAAGTTATGGATGAGTTTCAAATTTCTTTATCATATTGAATTTTTATTAGGACTATGAAGTATAGATTATTTAGAACGTTTCTAAATTTCTTTTAAATTAAATTTATAAAATAATATAGTATTATTTAATTTATGTTATGATACACACACACACATGTGTACCAAATACACATATATATGTGTGTGCGCATATTAATTCGTGCAAGGTATAACATGTCTGTGTATAGATGTTGTGATTTCCATCGCAACAGACACGTTAGTTCATCCAGTATGCAAATATATTGTTCAAATGTATGTTTATATATATATATATACATACACACACACAAATATATATATATATATATATGTTTGTGTACGTGTGCGCGCACGTGTGTGTAAACTAATATTTTATTTATATAGTTTTATATATATATATATATAAATTTAAATATGTATATATAAACATAAGTAAAAATATTTACAATATGTATATATTTATAACTGTATAAATATGTTTAAATTGTTATAAAATAAATGAAATATAATAATTCATTTTGCTCTAAGGCCGAAAATAATACAAGTATAAATATAATTTTTTTAATATATATATATATGTATGTATTTATTAAATACTAATATGTGTAACAGTAAATATATCTTAATATATATATATATATAATAATAAAATAATTTATATTAAATATATAACCACCTAGTCATGCGCATGGCTCTGATATTTTTACTTTTAAATCTAAAAAATATATATATTGATAAAATTGTACAAAATTATTAAAATTAATAAAAAAAATATTTTTTGAAATTAAATTTGAATTTCAAATTTCTTATAAAATTTAAGATGAAAATTTAAAATTCAAAAATTTATTATATAAATAAAAAAAAATTAAAAATCTATTTTATAATTTTTGGCTTATATTTGAATTAAAATATAAAAAATTTATTTTTATTTTCAACCGACTGTATAATATGTATTAGTATAATTTTATAAAATATAAAACATATTTTATAATACATATATGAATTTATATAATTATTTATATGATCAATTAATTTAAATATTATTTAAAATAATATATAAATATATAAAATTATTTTCTTCCTACCGTAAATATTATGCTTATTAAACATTATGTATAAAACTATATTTTATATTTTACATAATGTAGTATTTAGATTATAAACTATATAAACACACACGCACATGGATATATATATATATATATAATTATTCAAAAAAATGTATTTTTAAATATCGAGTCATGTGGCACATAGATGTATTGTCATAAAAATAAACAAACACATATACATATACATACAACCAATCAAAATTATGACAGTATATTTACATGTTGAAATTAATTGTCACCTAACTAACAATATAATATATAAAATAAGCATTATAAATGTAAATTAATATTTATAAACATGTTAGGAATTTACCATATAGCCAAAGCCTGTAAGCTCACTTTGAAACGATGAGATATGATCCTCGAACTGATTCTAATCCAACGGATTGCTAGTCCCTGAACCATTGACCACCAACTATCGATTAGCACCGAATTTGATTTGATCTGAACTAGATACGAAAAAGGAATGGAGGGTATAAGGTCGGCCATAAATGGGGATGATATGCAGCCTTTAAAAGTCCTCCAAAAAATGAGGGTAGAGATCTTTATATAGTGGAAGAGAATGAGTGAAGTTTGGATCTAATTTTTTACTCATTCTCCTTCCATTTTAGCCATCCATTTCAAAGCTCTCTAACCCCTCATTAGGCTACATATATTACCCCATATTTGAGCTAATACTAGCAGCCTCCTTTATGGGCCTTAAACTCATTTAGAGGCCGAACAAAAGAGTATACAATTTAATCCAATTTAACGCTTATCGATATTGTATATCGATTAATTTATTTATAACTACAATAAATATGTTTCAAATCAAAATAAAAAATTTATAATTAATATTTCATAAATATTAATTAATTTATAACAATTACAAATTAATTAAATCATTTGGTCAAAGGAATATTAATCGTTTTGGTTGTGTGACTCGTTAGGTTTAAATTTGGTCAGCGATTAATATCGAACTATTCAAATATTAATGTTTACACGTCACTTAGCAGGTGGTATGACATTTTGGCCAAATTTATTGCTTACTTGATTTTGGTAAAATCCAATTTTACATTGTTAAGCTTTACCCGGCTGTGACTATTATTTACACTAGTTCTCTTCGTCAAAACTATATCACTTTGGACTTATGGAATTATGTAATGGTCAAAATTACAATATTGTCTATATTCAACTCTATAGTCCAAACACAAAGTCCTTGGTCGATAATAAAATTATTATTAACCGAACTACTCTGGCCAGAGATTTTGACTTTAAGTTAACTTGAGTTAACCATGATATAACCCCATATAACTTAGGAGATGAATCCTCTCCTGAATAGTATTTCACTTGTAGTACTTTCACTCGACCTAACTATAGTCACTCGATGGACATTGTGCCATAATTTGACTATAACCAAATTAGAGCTTTCATATTGAAGATCGACAGTATTATAAGCCGAGAGAACTATGTAAATCAGTCACATAAATATTTTCTATTTGACTTTGGGTATATTAACCAGCAGGAAATTATCAAGTGAGTCGTTCCATAGTTATCCAATAACTATCAGTACATATCCCCTAGGTGTCTCCAATAGTCATCAGATTTATACTACCCAATATTTGGAGAGTGTTACGTAATTTTGTCTCAACGGATACATCGATATCCAGTCTCGATGCATCTTGACTAGTAACATTTGAAATGATATGTTTTATAATATTGTGATACAATACTCAAGATTACAACTATTTGCAAATACTATCACAAACATACAATTTATGGATTTTCTATTAAATATATTTTAATTTTTTATAACACATTATAAAAAATACATAACAGAAAGAGAAACACTTTTATTATGAACGAGAATTGATTACATATTTAATTTTAAAATAAATTACAGAATTGCTCCTAGGGCATACCCTTAACTCTATCAATCTCCCACTTTCACTTAGGGACAATTATGGAATCTTAATCCTATCCCTTCAATCTACTTCTCGAGAGCCAACCGTGCTAGCCCTTAGTGAATGGATCTGCTATGTTGTCTTTGGTATCTATCTTTTGTATCACGATCTCTTTCTTCTCAACAAATTCTCTAATAAGGTGGAACTTTCAAAGAACATGCCATGACTTCATGGGTACTCTTGGCTCCTTTTCTATCTACATTATTATCATAGAATAATGCCACAGTATCAGGAATTACTTTGAAGTCACTTAAAAATTTGCATATCCAGGCCGCCTCTTTAGCTACTTCATTGAGGGCGATGTCAGCCTCCACCGTGGAATCAAGTATTGTTTCTTACTTGGAACTTTTCCAACTAACAGCTCCATCGTTAAGCATAAAGACATAACCAGACACCGATTTACTATCATGTGTATCGCTTTTAAAGCTCAAATCCATATACCCCTTCATAAGGAGGTCTTCATTCTCGTATATAAGGAATAAGTCTCAAGTATTTCTCAAATACTTCGATATACATTTTACCGTTATCCAATGTTTTTCTCCAAGATTAGATGGGTATCGACTTACGCATCCTAATGCGTATGCCACATCAAGTCCAGTACATAACACAACGTACATTATGGATCCTATAGTTGAAGCATAGGGGATCCTCTTCATACACTCTTTCTCCTTATCAGTATGAGGAGTGTCCTTTTTTAGAAAGGACGGTTCCAAACAGCGTTGGAACATTTCCACGTTTGGAATTCTCTATACTGAACCTTTTCAGTATGGTATCTATGTACAGGGACTGGGACAATCCCAACAGTCTCTTAGATCTATCTCTATAGATCTTTATATCATGTATATAGGCTGCTTCTCCCATATCCTTCATGGAGAAGTTCTTGGAAAGCCAAGTATTCACTGATTACAACAACGAAATATCATTACTAATTAATAGTAGACATCGACATAGAGTACTAAAAAACGATAGTGTTGCTATAATCCTTTATTTACGCCTGCTTCCTCTTTGTTGTAATAAAAACCAAACCGTTTGTTTACTTCATCAAAACACTTATTCTAACTTCTTGAAGCTTGTTTAAGTCTATAAATGGACTTTAATAAATTGCAAGTCTTTCCTTCACTTTCACTGACCACAAAACCCTTGGGTTGCAACATATAAACGGTTTCTTCCAAATCAACATTTATAATAGTGGTCTTTACATCCATTGGCCATATTTGTAGTCATAGAATGCAACGATGGCTAGCATAATTGTAACACCCTTAATTTTAGTTTAACATTATTCAGGGAATTTGATTAGATAAATTAAATTAAATAATGTGAGGTGATAAGGAGAATGAGATTTTTTAATTAATTTGGATCAGGCCTTAATTAATCAATTAATAAGATTGTTTTAAACATAAAATAGAAATGAATTTATGAGAGGGGCATAATGGTAATGTCCCTTAATTCATTACCTAAACTCTCCCTCTCTCATTCATTCTCATTCATTTTTCAAAATATAAACATATAATCTGAAGAGGTCGGCCATTACTTAGAAGACTAGGAAGAGGAAATCAAAGAGAAAAGCTAAAGGAATTAATAAACATCAAATCTCAATCTCTCTTGTCTAATCTAAGGTGAATAATAGTATCAATCTCATTTACTTATGCTTGTTTTTGGATCTATGAATGATTTCCGAATTGATTGTGAATATATGTCATGCTTGGATTGATGATTATCATTATTGGATTGAATGATGATTTATTGTAATTTTTATGATATTGTTTTAATAGGTTTTAAAGTTAAAAACTAAGTTTTTTTATCTTCTATTGATTTGAAATTTAAATATGTGGTGTAGAAAAATATTTTAGAGATGAGTTTTAATTTCATAATTTTCCAAGTTCGTATGAATATTTTATGAATTTCGAGGAAAATATGTTTATTCGGGTTTTGATAATTAAAAATAATTAAATTAATATTTTGGTTTCGAAATTTTTATATGTGAAAGAAGAAGGTAATTCTCTTTTTTGGTGTTTTCTGGTGAATTTTCCCTAATGGTTATGATTTTCGATGAATTTATTTTGCTATAAAATCTTTTAGTTAATACTAATTAAAGATATTAATTATGAGGGTTTTGCAAATTATTTTGGGAAAGTAGAAAGAGGCTTACTATTAATTTCTAAAAAGAAAATGAAAAAGTATTTTTTTAGACAATGATAATTTGACAAGAGGCAAGAGTTGGTGGGAAGTATTGCTTTAAAATGAAATAAAACAATTTTTTTAATTACAGTAATGCCATTGTAGATATTCAATAACCCTGTTATATCGATATTTGACATCCATAAAGGTCAATGCATGGAATAACTATCTGATAGTTATATGATGTATCAAATTTATATACTCGACATCTATATGGGAGGATGCATGTGATATCTACTTAGTAGATATGTGATGTATCTGCTTGTATAGAAGTTTGGCACTAAGTATTGTAGGGGTATGGTATCATAAGGTTGTAGAGGCTCACCACCCTATGGTTTCGAGACTCAATGTTAATTTTTAAAAGTTCGATACCTCCTTTGTTTTATGGGTTCGACACCCTCAAGCTTTTAAGGTTTGACACCAATTTAGGGGTTCAACACCTTCAAGTTTTAAGGGTTCGATAACCCTAACTGTTTTTAAAGACTTGAAACCTCTTGTCCACTATTGGTCCGACACCCATGTTCTTAGCGGCTCGATGGTCGTATGTTTTCTAACTTAATACATATGTTTTATAAGCTCGATAACCTTATGTTTTGCAAAACCGAATCACCATGTTTTAAATGCTCGACACCTACATTTTTATAGGTTCGGCATCCATGTTCTAGTGACATGATAGCCGAGTGTTGTATAAACTAAATAAATATGTTTTAGAGGCTCGACGTAGAGACTTGACATCGTATTTTTGCGGCATAGTAGCCGTTTATATTATAATTAAAGAGCTTTGTTTTAGTGGCTCGATAAGCCATGTATCTTAGAGGCTCAACAGCCTTGTTTCTGATATCGAATGGTTTAAAAAGCTATTCAAAGATGGTTGTATTTTTGGCTAAGTATCGGGCTAGGTTTTCCTTGTTTTTAAAGAATTATTTTAAGTGGTTAATCATTTATAAAGATAATGTTTTCAATGAAATATAGTAGTGTTTTAGCCCACAGTTTTACCTGGATTTTGCCAAAGGAAATATTACTTAAATTAAGTAATTGTGTGATGCCAATGTTTATTGATTGAACTTATATTGGTATTACACCTGTTCTTAAAGGTTAGCGAGACAGAGTGGAAGGGGAACAAACTTGGAACCATGACACCTAACCCAATCTGAACCCTACAATCAAAGGATTTTGACAAGAAACCAATACTGTGCATCGAGGAACAGGGGCGCGCCACCATAGCCGTACCCAATATCACAAACATAAAGTGAACAGAGGCCTAGAAAACAGCACCTAACATACTAAGGTAACCAATCTTCTAAAGATTACATTTTTCCAACACCTACAGGAACCGGTCTGTTCCAGTACATACCGAGGGCAACCTAGACAGTACAACCCTGAGGCAAGAACACTTCAGAAGGAACTGCATACAGGTCCACTTGGAGTATACTTCAATGCAGAACTGACCTTACAGGCAAACATCAAAGTATGAAGTACGTTCTCTCTCCTCAACAATCCAATCAAACTGATACAGAGGGCAACTTAAAACATGAATAGTCCTAGGAAAATCCTAGGTATATGTACCAAGTTAACCCTTAGAGCAGAATAACGGAAAGCTATACCATTCTAACTTGATGCCTTACTAAGTCAATTGAAGGCAGTAAATGTATAAGCATGGAAGTATGCTTTGACTGCCAAGCAATATTCACCACGGCCTCTTTCTCAACAATATAGCAAAGCTCCAGGGTGGTTCCCTACCGTTCCTCTCAAAACATTCATCATCCTGAGAGAGAGGAGACCGACCCATGTAGATCAGGCTTCCCACCCAACTTTTCGGGCATCCCACTTCGAATTTCCAAGATCCCACCAATATCACGATTACCCACCAAAACCCCATCATCAATCCAGTCACAAGGAACCGACACTATGGATAAATGACAACTAGCAAAATCTGAAGGTGGGAATTGAAGGAAAATACCAAAGATGATTGCAGCAAACAACAATATACTTTTGATACTATGAAGGAAAAACGAGAGGATGAAAAAGGGACTTCTTTTTAACTTTTCCAACCTTTTCTCCTTCAAAAACAAAAATAAGAAATTGTATGCCTTTCAAGCCATTGTAAACATTTGTACTAAAACCTCAAAGATACAATGAAAATTCCCATGGATATTTTAATGCTTTATGGTCAGTGTATAAGATAAACTTAGCACCTAAAAGATAATGTCTCCAGAGATTTAATGCATATACCACTGCTGCCAACTCAAGATCATGGGTTGCATACCTTGATTCATGTGGCTTCAATTGTCTTGATGCATAGGCTATAACTTGATCTTGCTGCATCAATACAGCTCCTAGCCCAGAACCACTTGCATCAGTATAAACAATCAAATCCTCATTTCCTTCTGGTACTCTCAACACTGGTGCATTGACCAAGGCCTCCTTGATTTTACTAAAGGCTTGTTCACATTTCTTAGTCCATATAAAGGGTTGGTTCTTTCTAGTTAGGTTGGTAAGAGGTGATGACATCTTAGAAAAATCTTTTATAAATCTTCTGTAATACCCTGCCATTCCCATAAATGACCTAACTTCTCCTACTGTGCTTGGCCTTTTCCATGCTTGGATAGCCACAATTTTATTGGGGTTCACTGAAATGCCTTTGGCAGATATAACATGCCCAAGGAAATACACTTCTTCTTTCCAAAATGCACACTTAGAAAATTTTGCTTTTAAATCTTTTTCTCTTAATCTAGACAAAACAAGGTGTAAGTGATTTTCATGTTCCTCTACTATTTTAGAATAAATCAAAATATCATCAATAAAAATCAATACAAACTTGTCTAAATAATCCTTGAATATCCTATTCATCAAGTCTATAAAATATGATGGGGCATTTGTCAACCCAAATGGCATGACAAGAAACTCATATAGACCATACCTAGTGTTAAAGGCTGTATACTTAACACTTGAGTTCTCAACCTTCATCTGATGGAATCCAAATGCCAGGTCTAATCTAGAAAATATTTTTGCACCACTAAGTTGATCAAAAAGATCATCAATTCTAGGTAAGGGGTACTTGTTTTTGATAGTGACTTCGTTTAGCTCCCTGTAATCTATGCACATTCTTAAAGTACCATCATGTTTCCTTACAAACACTACTGGAGCACCCCAGCATGAATTACTTGGTCTTATAAATCCTTTGCTTTCCAATTCTTCTTACTGTTTCTTCAATTCCTTCAACTCACTAGGCCCCATCCTAGTGGGTTTCTTAATAATTGGACTGGCTCCTGGTATGAGACTAATCTTAAATTCCACTGGTCTGTGGTGTGGAACACCCTTAACTTCTCCAAACACATCTAAGTATTTGTTAATTATGGGGATTTCTTCAATAGAAGGCTCATTGGAATCCTTATTTAAGTCAATCAAGTGATATAATTTTCTTTCTTTGGCTATTTCACACAAAATTGTGATTCTTTGACCTCTAGAATTTTGTAATGATATGGTGGATGAGTCTAAATTAATTATGGCTTTGTATTAACTTAACCAGTCTACACCCAATATAATACCTATATTTGGGTAATTTAAAACATATAAATTGGAAATAAAAACATTTCCTCCTATGTTTAATTCCACATCCACACAAATCATGTTTAAAACACTAGAACTCCCCAATGGGCTTTGCACTAACAAAGGAGTTTCAACCAGTATGCAATTTAATTTAAGCAATGCAACTAATTCATGGGAAATCAGAGAATGTGTTGCCCCTGTGTCATACACTACTGATATAGGTAGGGTACAAATAAATAAGGTACCTTCCACTTGACCATGGTTTTCTGCAATAGCTTCTACTGTGGATTTGCTTTTGCTCTCCAAACTTGCTAGCTTCCCTTGCTGTTTATACTCAGGGCAATTTCTCTTGATATGTCCCTCCTTACCACATAGGTAGCATTTGAAAGCTCCTCCCTTCAATTCTGGGCACCTTGGTTTGATATATCCTTCCTTTCCACAATGATGGCATGTTATTTTTCTCTTTGTATCAGTGGTCTTAGTATCATTGGTTTTCTTGCTTTCTGTCTCCTCCTTCTTTTTGTCATAGGGGTGATACCTTCCCTTATTTTTCTTATTATTGTTATTCTTAAAACTCTTATACTTCTCCCTTTCCTTGTCATGTTGCTCAAATTTTAAGGCCAGATCAATGACTTGATCAAAAGTTTTATCTGCATATGGCAACATAGCCCTACTAAGCCCTGGGTTTAAACCCTTAATATACCTATCATTCTTTGATGCCTCATCAGCCACAAGCATAGCTCCATGCTTAGACAAGCCCTCAAACCTATGAGTATACTCAGTCACATTAAAGGTTCCCTGCCTAAGTCTGATGAATTCTTCAAGCAATAGAGTTTTGGCTGATGCTGGAACAAATCTAGCTTCCAACATCTCCTTGAATTGATTCCAAGTGATTTCATTCTCAATCCTCCCAGCTATGACTACCTCCCACCAGCTTAAAGCCACACCTTTCAGTTGTCTTGAGGCCACTTGCCTCTTCCTTTGATCATCCAATTGCATGTCATTGAAAATTCTGTCCAGTGTTCTCAACCATGCTTGAATTTCCATCACATTTTCAGTCCCTTCAAAGCTCTTGCCTCCTAAATTGATATAAGTCTTTAATAGTTTGGAAAGTTCCTCATGCGAGTTCTCAAGTCTCTGCCCTACTCCATCCCTTAAAGCCCTCATAAAGTCTTGCATATCAAGCATTTGTGGTGTACTTGATCCTGCATTGTGATGAGATCCTCTTCCTACCATGATTGGATAACTAGAGTATGGGTAAATAGGGTTAGTTTATCATGAGCATTTTTCTTTTGCCATAACTTTCTATCTGTATTATTATTTTACTCAAACAAACAACCAGTTCATACATATGGTTATAATACTTCAATCAATCAATACAATCATTCTTAGATATGTACAGTTTTAACATAGCTCTGATACCAAATGAAATGACCCTAGCTATTTCACCTAATTTTTACTAGGAATTTTTTTTTACATCAATAATTTCCTAGAGTCATTTAGCCTTTCCACTAAATTATCCAGGATCCTAATTTTTCTACTAATATATTTATATCAGTTCATTAATAAATATATTCACATACATATGAAGATGTATGTGACCCTCTTGCTTGGATCAGAGTGTTGTTTAGCAAGAGTGCATCCTGATTGAATTTGAATATCTAATCAACCAATACATAGCTCATTTTCCATGCCTATTGATATTTGAGTCAGGGTAATGAATCTCATAATCATATGCAATCTATACTTAGTAATTTTTTACCATTCCTATAGTGATTGTCTGTTAGTTTGAGATAGTAAGGTGATCTCAGATTATATAGATAGCCACCATAATTTTAGTTTAATTATTTGGTATTTTATTAAAGCCAGAAAGGAAAATGATATACTCATTTATCATTTTCAACACAAGTTATTTTATCACAAATTTCTTTACTTATAACCAAGTCAGTTGAGTAATTCTTTCATAATCTATATAGTTGTATTTTTCTTAACCAAATTTATTCTCTAATCCCTAAGTTACCTTAGCTTGCATCTAATTTACAGGTTGCTTTACTGGATTTAGAGAATCCAGATTTTATGGTCATTTGACAAAAGTAGTATTTAGATAATATGTGTGCATATCAGATGTAGTGTACTCTCTGGACTAATAAAGCTATTCAAAATAAAATGTGAGTTGCTCAAGTATTTGAAAATGTCTTTGTGCATGCATTTGCAAAGAAAGCTTCAGATTTTACAAAGTGTATTTTCTTCCTTTATACCCAAAACTCTGGTCATCTTGATCAATCCAGACCTCATTATTTTTGAAGTGGGTTAGCCTTATGACTAGATCATCAAAACATTAGTGCCTGGCTTTTGCAATGTAAATTCAGATACCAAACACTTGCAAAATCCCTTAAAACATGTACATATCTTTATACAGTGCACAAATATATATTGTTTCTTTTATCAAAACACTTCTACATATAGTCACAAAATTCTTGAAATATTACTTCTAGCTAAACTCAGATTTTTAACCTTCAAACTTAAAGTTTTAAGTAACTTGAAATTAACTAATACAGTATATGTATATACATATCCATTTCTCAAATACAGGCATATATCATTTACAGATTTTCACCATAATACTCAAATATATATTTTCTTGCATAGATTCAACTAAGTCTTTGGTTAATCCCAAACTTAATACATTACTAGATTCAGTTAAAACAACTAAATAAATTCAAGCATTCAAGATCATTACATAACAACCAAAGCATAACAATAAAAACTTCTCAGATTACATGCAAATAATTCCTTCTAAGTTCTTATTTAATTCTAATTTAGCATGCTTATCCAATCATTCTCATTAGCCATAGCAGCTTCCTATTTAGAACCAGCATTCCCTGAAAGAGCATTAGAGGCTGCCCCATTTTAAATGAGACACCCCAGATGCCATAAGCAAACAAGGGTCAGATACAAGATCTGGTATGAGCAGTATAAAAAATTCCATGATATTAAGTAAATGAGTGAGACATAAACATTTTGTATAAGTGGGCATAGCTTCTTTGATCAATTTGCCTGACTTGTTTATGATATATTGTGCATATATGATCAGTATTTAAGACTAATTATGTACACACATTCAACCATGCAAACATACATTTCAAATAGAAATACTCAGGAACTATCATAGCTCCAGACCAACCATCCTAGGAATAACTCAAGTTCCTACTTCATCAATTTAAGGTTGCATTTACCAAATTAATTCCTAGCCTCATCTGCAATAAAGGAATCACGGGGACACATTGCAATAAAATAATTCACAATATTGCACAAAGATCTCAGGGCTTAAACAAGCCATGTGCCAACTTGCATACTTTAAATACAACAAGCATTCCAGCAGTCTTCTTGGCTCACAATCCTTAGTTTATTTACTAAGTGTTCATGTTTAATCCTATCGTGAGATAGCTAGGTGACTAAATCCCAGTATAAATGAAACATTACATAGAGTTTACAAGCATAATTCAAGAACAAGCTAACATTCATGTCCAGGGAAATCATATTTTCAAATATTCTAGCTCAAAGAAAATACAAGAATATTTACAACTGGGAATAAAGAATAGGCATGTGGGTTATTATTGTTTCATAAGCAACCATGTTTGAACTAAATTCAAGATCTAGCTTAAACAAGATTTCTGGCTCATGGGTTTTCTATTTGATCAAGGGTTCAGCACTTTTGGATATTTCCATTGCAACCTTGAATCTTTCATTTGAGCCTCAGCACTTACACAAGTGTAATGCAACTCATATACATTTTGATTTCTATATTTTCCATGCCATATCTAAACCAGTTACAAGTATTCTCTATTTACTTTCATGATTTCATACTTTTACATTTCTGGGTGTAACCAAACAGAGCAAAATACTCAAACATCAAAGCAATCAAAACATTCAGAAACACCCATTAAAACATCCATTAAAACCATAGTAATGAAATCAAAAATATGTAGAAAAATAACATAAGCTTGGCTGCCTCATAACAGGACTTAATGCCATGGGTTTAGTGAGATTACTCACAGAAAAATGCTTCTCTTGCTTAATCCAAAAAAGAAACCTTTTAAAACTTGCTTTTCTGCTTGCAAATATTTTACTTCTTTGTTTTCTTAAATGTCTTGGGTAGCAAATGATTTTTCTGGTTTATACTTGGATTTATAAGAGAGGTTTTCTAGGGTTTTATCATTGTAAAATCCCATTCCTACCCTGGCCAAGACTCATGCATTTTGCATTTCAGATTTGTTTATTTTTCTCCCTTAATACCCCGGCCATATGTGATACTTACTCCCCTTTTTCTTTTCTAGAATATTATTATATTCTTCTTAGGTCATGATAATTGTGTGACATTGTCACTTGTTTATTTTCTAAAAATCCTCCTTTCTATTTTCTACCTAAAGCAATTGTTTTGCTTGTAATTTATCTTTTGCTATTTTAGTGTTACACTTTCCCTTGCTTATTTCTTTTTAATATTTTCATTACTTACAGAAATGTATATTTGTATACATATCTTATCTAGGCTTATTTAATTCCTCCTTAATTTCAGAAACATATGCACCTATATATGTATACAGGTTTTCAAATCCTTGTAACATATTTTTTTTTCTGGGTTTTAAATAAAATCTGTTTACTAAATTCAAAACAAAACCTACTTTTCTTATTTTCTGGGATGATTCATATAATTCCAGAAATCAAATATCCATATCACAAAATCATGTTTGTAATGCTTTTTAATTCTTATTTTAAATTCAAGAAATCTGGAGTTCTTCCTTGTGCCATATCAGTGTGCACGTGCACACATGCACACACACTTGCACACAATTAATTCCATATATTCCTATACAAATAAATTCATATATTTCAAAATCCAACCAAAATAAGATTCCATGATTTCTGGGGCATTACAGATATATACGTTTGAAATTTAAAAAAAAAGAAATGTTTTGTAAATGGGGCAACTAATTAATATTATTTGGAATATATATATATATATATTTGTGTAACAAATAAATTAGAGAGAGGAATTATATGAAATCAATTAATAGAGAAGATTAATTGACGGTGTTTGTTTAAAAGGGAAATTAATATTCAATTAATTAGTAGATGTGATTAATTGACAGGAACTGAAAAGAAAGGGAACATATATTGTATCAACTAATTGATATGATTAGAAACATATATGTTAGTGCAAGAGAATAAAATGGAGGAAGAGTAATTTATGAAAGTAATCAATTGTCAATTAATAAACATCGAGACTTATGCTAACATATATAATTAAGATAGTGATTCAAAATTCAATTGTATAATATATGCATGCAATAATTATGGGAATAAAATAAATTAATATGCATATATGTGACGAATTAATATGGTGTTGATTGGCATACTAATTTGGTAAGAAATCACAGTGCAAGCAAGGATTAAATGGATAGTAAATTAATTCTAGGTATATATGAAATCTATTAATTGGGTGATTAATAGAGCAATCTTATTTAAAAGAAACGTCACATTTAAAAATATATCTTTCCATAGATTGCGAGAGAGAAGGTGAAAGTGTTTAATGAAAAGATTGTTGGAGAATCAATTTGAAATATAAAAAAACGCAGAAGAAAACATATTAATTTAATATCCATAGACTGAGTGTACGCTTTAGATTTTAGGGTTTCATATCTAATGGTTAGCACTAATTTGAACCACTATAAATATAGGTGCATAGCCTCATTTTTATTCTCATTATTTTTCTCTTGCCTACAGAAGCTCTGCCAATTTTCTATCTCTCCTGCACTTTATTAATAACAAAATTTTAGATCTAATTCACATGAGTTTAGATCTAAATAGAAAGGGAATACAGTTAATTAGGGAATTAGGAATTGGTTCAAACCATAAGGCTATGTCAAAGGTAAAATCCTAGATTTGAGTTTTATTTGCTATTTCTAATCCAAATCTCTTCTTTTTCTCTTTCAAATATTATAGATCTGTAAATATATCGTTTGTAATTCCAAATAGGGATTACAAGGGAGGTGAATATAGATGTTAGGGATAGATATGAAATAAAAACAGGGAGATTTGGAAAACTAGCAATGTGAGTGGATTTATTTATCTTTAAGTTTAAGATATATTATCATTAAATTCCCATTTAGATAATTTTATTCAATAATTAATCCTATTAATTAAGTTATGCTGAACTATAAGGAATTTACAGTTTATTTACAGTATTAGTATTTATTTACACCTGTTTCTACGTTTTGGATTTCTATGGAAGCGTTATTCTTCTTCTATTTTCTCCTCTTTCTTCGCATATGGATTAGAATATATTAAACATGAATATAGATTAAATAATTAAGAATACTGAAATGAAGGAAATAAGATGTAAAGTAATAAAAGTTTGAGGAAGGGAATTACTGTAATAAATTACGTTAAAATGAGAAAAATTAATTAATCTAATAACTGGATTTGGGAGTAACTAAAAGGTTAATTGATTGGTTTAGAAAATAGGATACATTTCTATAATTTAATACTTAAAAGACAACAATGAACGTAATTGCTAGAATAAAAGAAAGAAAACGAGAATTAGTGTAAAATAGAGAAACCACTGTATTTTACACTATTCCAAAATAGTAAAAGAAATATCTAGCAATTATGGATTATTGTTTATAGTATTATTTAATATTAAAATATGGAAATGGATTTTTAAATATAGTTTTCATAACCAACCAAATAAAATAGAATTACTTCCTAGAATAGAAGATAATAAAGCAAAGTATGACATGAATCAAGTAAATTATTAGATTAGAACTTGAAGCTGTAAATGATAATGAACCTAGGTCTGCATTCACTGCGTAGACTATTTAATAAGATAGTTATTATGAAAAGTGAATTATATAATATAAGAGAATAAAACAATATTTTATATCATAATAAAAGAAGGAAGATTAGAACAGAAAAGAAATGCTGGAATTATGTAAGGACTATAAAAGAAGAGAAAATGACAATTACAGGTAGAATTATAACATAGGTTATAATTAAGTAATAAGAATGGAAAAGATTATTTTGAGACTTTGAATAAATTAATGAGCAATAATAATTGTAGAAGCTTATTTAAATAATTTATATTAAGTCAATAAGAAAATAAAGCAGGAATGATAAAAGTGGCTTATTTTAATGAACTTAAGATTTATATTAAGTTAAATAAGGAAGATAATGAATGTGGCTCATACCAACAGCATTCCCTATTAAATAAATGGAAATCTCACAATAGATAGAGGTGAGACGAGGGCAAGAATATGCTATTTAGGGTAAATAAGTAGCCAACAAAATAAGAAAGTAAACTAAACGCAAATTAAAAGATTAGACTTAGGGTCTAATAAAAGAATTGAGATGCGTTTGGAGCAGCCCAAAGGATGAAGCGTCTAACGAAGCAGTTCATCATAGATTTCAGAAATGGAGAAGCATGTCCAACTTAGTATTTTTGGGCTTCAAAGAAGTACATGACTTCAATGGGACCTGAGGATACTCTAGGATGGCCCTTTGGGTAGGCCTAACGAAGCTGCACCTCTGGAGGCAAGTCTGTAGGTGTTTTATCAAGAAAGTATGCCTTGACTGCATTTGCATTGCAGGCCTAACGAAGCAGACCTTTGTAGGCAGTCAGAAGGCCTTGGTGTTCGGAGTAGGGTATTCGTATGTCTAGTACTTGCAAGTAAGTTTAAGGATAGTCGCATGCAGATATCGGCCGACATCAAGACCAAGAGCGATTTTCGGAAAGACTAAAGTTAAACCAACATGCCAATGATTCTTTCACTATCAAGACATTGGATGAGGGGCACCGCCATTTGGATGTTAGATTGTTTGCGGTAGTGCACGACCACTTAACTCTTTATAAGTCTTTCGGTTAGTTAAGGGGTGGCTGCGTGGGGCCATAGCCACGATGAAAAAGAAACAGACCAACTAGAATATTTGTATTGTAGGCCTAACGAAGCAGTCCTTTACAGATATAGAAAATCCCCGACTGAATTCCGTACAAGGTAGACCTTGTTGGCGTGATTCAGATAGTAGATAGAACGATTACGTAGTCCTCAATGTACGCACTGGGTGGTACATTATGGACGTCCAAGCACTGGCTTAGACTAGTGCGGACGCGATTTATGTTTTCATCGTAAGTAGTGGAGCATCTGTATTATAGGCCTTAAAAGCAGTCCTTTACAGATGTGGCTACGGAATGCTTGCGGAGCAAGATGAAGGAGTATCTATATTGTAGGCCTTACGAAGTAGTCCTTTATAGATATAGCTATAGAGCAAAGCGATGGAGCATCTGTATTATAGGCCTTACAAAGTAGTCCTTTATAGATGTAGTTACAGAACGCTCTCGAAGCAAGACGATGGAGACCTTTTTGAGGAGGATACGGAAGGTACCATCGGTGGTACCTACGACCAATATGATCATTGGGCATATAGCTACATATATGTATATATTAGTTATTAGGTTTTAATCTGCTATGGAGTAGATGGGCACGGTTCACGAACAGAGGCGAGAGTAATGTAACCTAATGAACCTAATATAAGAGTAAATGGAAATAAAAAGATATATGTAGAATTAAGCCTTGAAGTATATAATTTATTCATTCACCAGAACTTTTGTTCTGACCCCCTCCTCATAACATCCTACAGGTTAGGTAGATGGCAGAGACTTCGCAGCTTTATGACACTTGTTTAGAAAGTGTTATTACATTGGTGAGTATTTACTTACTATATTTTAGTCAATTCCACTATGAGGTATTTAATTGAGCTCTGATATATTTTTCTTTGCCTATTTGCAAGATACCAAATTCCCAACTCGGGTTTCAGTGGACTTGGGTTTTAGCATTTTTGCGAAAAATCCGGACCCACTGGAATTCGGGTTGTTACACAGAATCTAAATATCCAGAATCCAAGAAATCTTAATCCAAACTGATCGTAATGATCGTCCAAAAAATCACAATGATTGTACACAAAACCCATGGAAAATAAACAAATAACTCGATATCACTCGAACCAATCCGATACCAAGGATCGCACTTACACCGGGAACACAGAATCACATAATGATCTCAAGGATAGTCCATACCGATTAAGGTGATCATAGAAACCATGACTCAATAAATCTACATTTATTTAGTATTATTATATTATTATGTTCGAAAAGAAATCTAGGAATAAACTTCTTAAGGATCTAGCAGCCACTTGCTGCATACCAAAAGGGAGTAAACTTTAAAGTGCAAAATACTATCACCTTCAGTAATCACTAAAATTTAACCAATACATCCCATACCGTATGGTGAAATCCAAGTATTTACTAAAAGCTAGTAAATATCACTTATTACAGATACTACTGGAAAACCTGAACTACATTCTCTTAAGGATCCAGCAACCACTTATCGCACACCGGAAGAGAATAAAACTGTAAAGTGTAAAATACTTCATAATAGCAATCACACGGATTTAACCAACCCATCCCATACTACCCGATGAAATTCGAATATTCGCTAATGGGCTAGCAAGTTCAACTCAAACATTCTATTCAATGAGTTGTACCATATTCGACGAAGTCTTATTCGAAAGCATTTAAACCAATCGATGACAATAAGTCAATTATTAGTACTCCTTAAATTATAGAATTAAGGTTCTCAAAACATTTTTCTCTTTTGAGTTTATTATTTAAAACACTCATTATAGTTTTCCATAAATCCGTTCATTATTTAACTTTATAAAAATATTTACAGATTTGCTAAAATTTTCCATAACGATGAATTGTTCCAAGATTTTACTTATATACACAAAGTTGTCTCAAATTTCCATTTGGTTGTATTATTCACAAAACTATACTTTTAAACCATATTTAATTACTCTTCTAAATCCATATTAAAATATAACTATTTTATTTAAAAATAAATTAAGTTTATACTTTTCAAAACCACATTTCCAAATTCCATGAATCCTATATTATTTATTTAATAAATCATAATACTTGTATTCCAAATCCATAATCACTTTTATGTAAAAATAGATTAGATTTTTATTTCCAAAGTCATATTTCCAGATCCATAAATATTTTACTAAATATCCTTAATATATAAAATAACTTGCTAAAAAAATCATTTTTAATATTTATTGACTTAATTTAGAAATAATTCTCAGATTTATAAATTATAAATAGTTCTCTTTCGTAAATTACTTCTATACGAAGCTTGTCTATTTACTTCGTTTAACTCAAATTTATGATTTAAAAATATGCAGTTTCGACCACCTAAATCTCATAATTTTACAAAACTTAAAACATGAAAGTTGTAGACAAAAGTCTCAGCATTCAAACAAGCAAAAGATCATCTAATTTGGATTTACGGTTTTAACGTCATGACCAAACTAATTTTCAGATTTAAATTTATTAACTATGTCCTTCATTAATAGGGCAGCGATAAAGAAACAAACTTTTTACCACTTAAACTTAAAAATTATGAAAAACTCAAAAAAAGAAGTTGTAGCATAAAATCTATGTATTCCAGAACTTCAAAAATTATCAAATTCCGATAAGTAACGAAAAAGTTATACCTAAAACAATTTCTATTTTTTTTTAATGCTAAGATTAAACACAAGACAGAGATGATACCTCTTCTTCAAACCGACATAACTCTTATAACCTACAGATTTAGAACAGTGGTAAACATAAAATTTATTCCTTATAAAATATCCTTTCAACTAAAAAATTCCACATTTAATTTCGATCTACCAATCAAAAGTTATGATAATTTTAATATCGGGTTTCAACTTAAAGAAATTGCACAGGGCAGAGCTACACCATCGGTTTCAAACTCAATTTTGACCCTCTGAACTATAGAATTTCGACAAGTGATTAAAAGTGAACTTGTAGTAACTAAAAGAACTTTCTACAACAAAAAGTTTGATTCAATTTGAAGCAAATTACACCAAGATATCGTTGTTTTACTTCAGCGATTTTCACAATTTATTTTCAGCAAGCAATCAAATAATCACCCAAATTCAAGCAATCAATTCACAATCAAATCGAAAGCAATTCAATCCAAAAAAACCATCAAATTCTATCCAAACAACAACTAATCGATTATACATA
The DNA here is from genome assembly GCA_030737815.1 of Allium fistulosum. Lineage (NCBI taxonomy): Eukaryota > Viridiplantae > Streptophyta > Magnoliopsida > Asparagales > Amaryllidaceae > Allium > Allium fistulosum. Next base: position 60,329,957 of record CM060906.1, read on the forward strand.
TGAACTAGAGATAGTAGAGTGAGTATTCAACTCAACTTTTAACTTTCTATAGCTTACTAAATCACCAAATAAGCCTTGCTAAACCCTCAGCTTCATCAAAATCACCTAAAAACTCAAAAAACCAAACAAACACAGCAGCACTTCAATCAAAAAATGGGATAAAAATCATTCTTTTATGTTTCTAAAAGTTAGAGATAGGGTTTAGAATACTTACTTATCATTATAGAAAAAAACCACTGATTTGCACTTGTATTTGTTGGTTTTTAGAACCTAGGGTTTAATATTGAGGAGGAGAATTTTTCTATTTTACTTTTTACTGTAAATGAAGTAAACGTGAATTATAATAGAAAGAGAATTTTCTCTTAAGGTAAACTTGTTATTTTGTTTGGGCTTGGGCTTGCAATTGAACCCAATAAAAAAAATAAGTGTTACTAATTTCTATATTTTGTTTTACACATTATAACTCCATATTTTACACTAAACAGTCTTTTACAAAATCACAAAATTAATTTTCCATTTATCAAAACCAATTAAAAATTTAAAAATTACTTTTCAACAACAAATCCCAATATTAACACTTTACTATAAACACAAAATTTAAATAATTTATTCAATCATATTTCAAATTTGAATTGAATTCCTTTTTAAGAATTGAAACTCATTTCTTAAATATATCAAATCGATTATTCTCAAAACTAAATTTAATTTCACAAATAAATTTCACAAATCACAATTTAGCATTAATTTTCCCTAATTAAATTTAATTAATTAAGTAGTTAACAACAGGGTTGTTATAGACTTCCATCCTTAAAGAACTTGCTTCCCCGTAATTCTCTTAATGAAAGAAATCCATAATATAAATTTTCTCTTGAAACAATTATTTTGTTAACTGGTTTCTAATTTCATTTCCAAAACATTCAATTAATATCACTCCAAACCATAACACTAAACTCAAACTTTTAGTTATCAAAATTTCTCAAAATTCTCAAAAATATTCTGACGCCTCAAATTTGCGGAAAATTTTCCCAATGTCTCCTTTGCACGGCTAGCATTTCGAAAATTTACAATAGGTATATAATTACATAATATACATCTCATCTCAAGGATGAGACATCCCGTAGGGATAAACATAAAAATGCGATATGTAATCTGAGATACGTACCTTATATTTGAAATATTAGCGAGTCCGCTAATATTCCTTAAGCAAACAATTTATAATCTTTTAAACGATATCTATTTAACTTCGAATACCTGCACCTATCTCAAAAATTCATATTAGAATTTAATATCAAATTCATGTCATATAGGAGATATGAACAATTCATGGTTACACTTTAGTTAGATTGATAGCATAATATCCATAACAAAAGAAATTCATACTTAAAATTTCCAAGTTCTAATTGTTACTTATGTAGGAAACCCTATCGATAACATGGCGTCCCATATGTCGATCAGAATCCTTAAACAACGTCCGAATAAGTCAACACAATAGATAATCTTAAGTTTATATGCATTTATTTTATTAGCACTAATATACATGCATCCAATTCTAAATAAATGCAAATAAACAATCAATTCCTAGCAACCAATCAACCAAAATATACTTAATCACTTACAGCAGAACAATTCGATGTTTGAAATTCCGCTGCGCAACTCTGATTAATTCTGAAAACGCCATTTATATGGTTCTTTCATTCTCCTCCTTTTTGATGATGACAACCACACAACTAAAATATAAAATAATATGACTCCGCCTAAAGACATGCTATATTTTAGTCTACGTATATTACCAAATAATAATATATTTCAAATATCTCTCCCCCCCCCTTTGTCATCAACAAAAAGAGATAAAAACATAAGTAAATGTAGATTAAATAGCTCCCCCTAAATTATATACTCCCCTAAAGTAAAGCTTCATATTTGTAAATAAAATCTTAAAATAATGAATAATCGTAGTCAACAAAAGTATTTACTTTAAAGTGCAAAATTGACCACTTGTTAACTGATGAGTATTTATTTATCTATTTTTATTTTTGGGAAAAAGTATACTCATATATTAAAAATATAGGGTTTATGTTTTAGGAAACCATATCCAAGTGGATGTGGTTGATCCCTTGTAAATATAATTTTCATTGTTTATAATCGTGTAAAAATAATCAATAATATATATATTTTTTATCTTTTTTGCTCCAATTAGTGGGAACCCATATTTTAAAATCCCATGTTATTAAATTTGTACTTTTTTATTTCTGAGCATAGTACTAAATTGTGGAGAATTAGATTCAAAGCTTATTTTATTTTTAGTACTAGCACTAAATTTTCTATCATATAAAAACGTAAATCTAGTATTGTTATTAACGTTTGTTTTATTATATCCTATTCCATTTTTATCATATAAAGGTCTAGAACTAGATAAAATCATGTTTAAATCGTTTTGACCTTTATTAAATTTTGTGACTTCATTTTTACGTTTTTCAAATTTAGTTTTAAAGTCACAATTGTTATTTTCAAAAGAAATAGTTTTGATGATAACAACCATACGACAATGCTACTAATAGGTGTATTGAGTAATTGTAGGTTAAGTAGCTATATGATGGATGATAATGTCTATACAAATTACACCGAAGAATGCGAAAAGAGAGAAAGATTGAAAAATTGGAGGAAGAAGAAAAAAGAAAAAGAAAAAGAAAAAAAACAAGTGGTAGCAGGACTCGAACATAGCACAACAAACTTAGCGCACACATCCTATACCATCCTACCACAACCACTATTGCTCATAGTTTGGTTTCTCACATTACACTAAACGCATAAACGCAAGAAACAAAATAGTCCAAAAATATGGAGAACTGGGACTCGAACCCATGTTACAAGGGAAACTTCCACACCCCTATGCCACTACACCACAATAGCCTTTGCATTCTTGTATACTGCTCTCCTTAAAAGGACAAGGAAATAAGAAATGAAAATTATAATAAAAGAACGGAGGTGGGATTCAAACCCAGCACACAACAAAGACATGCGCATGTCTTACTAACTGAGCTACACAATATCAACGGCTACTTTAGATTAGCATTCAAAAGCGAATAGTCAAGTGGCTATTCAAGTGCCTATTCAACCAATTGCAAACTTTCAACGGATGCATCTTTTCTAATTGGAATTTTTGAAGGATTGCGACTATTTATTGACTTCCATTCACTCCTATATAAGCCTCCCGCCATCCCAAAAAAAAACAACAATTCTATTCTCTCAAATCATTCTCATATTGCTTCCAAACGCTCCAACTTCCAAACTCATTCTAAAAGCAAATTTAGACTAGTGCTATTTCACTCCACAACATACAAGTCTATTTCTAATCCACTTCCTAACCTCTGCACACTCATTTGCATCATTTTTACAGGTTATAAAAGTTGTACACTAGTTTGATTACTTAGTGTATTGAAGACACAATATATAGTCAAATTATTTCTTCGTAAAAGAAAATATTGAAGTCCCGTTCGGCTGCTCAGGCAAGTGTACTGAAATCTTGTTCTGCTGCTTAGGTGCCTATTCCTCCGGGTGAAGTGAGGGTGATAGTTAAATTCCAGTGGGACTGGACGTAGGACTGGAGGTCCGAACCAGAATAAAAACTTTGCTGTGATTGCTTCTTGTTTTACTTTTCTATTTATTCGTGCTACTATTATATTTATATTGCTATTGTTGTGATTACTGCGCGTCACCTCTGTATCTAAATATTTGGTCGTCATCGATCCGGTGCATAACGACTAACAAATTCTATACCATTTAACTCTTAAACTTATTTACTCAGATTTCTTTAATTCTCTTTTTTAAAAGAAATTTTTTTTACTTTAAAATTTAGTCATTCCAGTTATTTCCAATATTTTCTAAACTCTAAAAGATTTTACTCATCAATTTCCAAAAGTTTTAAATTCCAATATATCAATTTAAATTTTTTTAAATCAATTTATGCCCCCAAATGATTATCCCGATAATCATTTTATATTCCTATCCGTAATTAGATAATTAATATAACTAATGACCAAACATTCCAGGGGACAGGACTCTAAGTCATCTAGGTCTCGGATCTGTAATATTATATGATACAACGTTCTGACATAGCTCTGATACCAAGCCGTAACGACCCCACCGTGATACCCAGATCAGCAAAGAACATTATAAGTAATCTCGTCTGCTAATCCGGAGAATACGGCTTGTTAAGGGCGATCCAATGTGAATATATCTTTATACTAATATTGACACGTCATTTATACCTTTTCACTTAATATCTGAACTGAATTTGACGTGTACAGTATTAATACAAAGTAATAGACACACCGATTTCTCAGAATCAGACCAATATATCATATAAATAATAGTTATAGATCACAGCGGAATCATCTCAACTTACACATATACAAATTGTGAGTCTACAAAATAAAATACTAAACTCACATAATATGCAAGTTTTACAATTCTCTAATCTCAATCATACATTTTATAAACATACTCACAAATTTCCTAAATGAGATATACTAAAAAGTCAAAAGTGTTTATCTCCTTGCCAGCCCAAACATCCAAAGGTCAACTTGTCATGTAACCTGAAACGTCTCGGCCTGACTCGAGCAAAATAACACCCGAGTCAGACTGTCTCTAAATATCCAATATGGTGAGAACAGAATATAACACAGGAATAAATAACATATAAGTAAATATAGATGTCCAGGATATGACGAGTTATGGTAATTAATTTAACTTAGAGTTCATCATAAGGCACATGGTTATACATTTAAGTCATGAATACATATTAGTCACTAAACACTGAATTCATAGAACAAAACACAATATCTCTAAGCACGCAAATATCAATGATTAACTCTGAACAGGATTATAAGTTTAAGCCACAAACACAAACTAGTCACTAAACACAAAATAACATAATTAACTTAACATCCATCACAAGACACAAAAACATAATTTTTTTCACAAACACACGACACAAGAATATATATATATATATATATATATATGACGAACATAAGACACAAGAATATATATTTATTTCACTAACACAAGACACAATAACATATATTTATTTCACGAACACAGAATAGTCACAGAATCCAAATATCCAGAATCCAAGAGATCATAATCCAAACCGATTGTAATGATCGTCCAAAACAATCGCCATAATTGTACTCAAAACCCATGGCAAATAAACAAATAAATCGGTATCACTCGAACCGATCCGATACCAAGGATCGTACTCGGACCAGGAACATAGAATCACAGAATGATCTCAAGGATAGTCCATACCGATCAAGGTAATCGTAGAAACCATGACTCAGTAAATCCACATTTATTTAGTATTATTATATTATTATGTTCAAAAGGAAATCCAGGAATAAACTTCTTAAGGATCTAGCAGCCACTTGCCGCACACCAAAAGAGAGTAAACTCTAAAGCGCCAAATACTATCACCTTCAGTAATCACTAGAATTTAACCAATGCGTCCCATACCATATGGTGAAATCCAAGTATTTACTAAAAGCTTGTAAATATCGCTTATTACTGATACCACTAGTAAACCTAAACTACATTCTCTCAAGGATCTAGCAACCACTTGTCGCACACCAGAAGAGAATACAACTCTAAAGTGTAAAATACTTCCTAATAGCAATCACACGGATTTAACCAAGGCATCCTATACTACCCGATGAAATTCGAATATTGCTAATAGGCTAGTGAGTTCCACTCAAACATTATATTTAATGAGTTATACCATATTTTACGGAGTCTTATTTGAAAGCATTTAAACTAGTCGATGACACTAAGTCGATTATTAGTAATCCTCAAATTATAGAATTAAGGTTCTCAAAACATTTTTCTCTTTTGAGTTTATTATTTAAAACACTTATTTAAATTTTCCATAAATCTGTTTGTTATTTAACTTTATAAAAATATTTACAGATTTGCTAAAATATTCCATAATGCCGAATTGTTCCAAGATTTTACTTATATACTCAAAGTTGTCTCAAATTTCCATTTGGTTTAATTATCACTACAAAAAAAAGACCATATTACAACTGTATTTTTACAACTGCTAAAAAATGGCAGTTGTAATAAAGGTTTTTTACAACTATTTTTTTTCAGAAAGTTGTAATAAACTTATTTTCAACAACTCTTTTATTTTGCCAGTTGTAATAGATGCCTATTACAACGTTTCTTTTTTGCCAGTTGTAATAGATACCTATTTTTAACAACATTCCGTTTTTGTTAGTTGTAATAGATGCCTATTACAACCTTTTTCGTTTACCAGTTGTAAAAGATATCTATTTTTAATAACTCTTTTTTTGTCAATTGTAATATATGTCTATTACAACCTTTTCCGTTTGCCCATTGTAATAATTAATTAATAATTATAATTAAATAATAATACTTAATAATTAATAATTAACAATGAATAATTTTTTATTAATAATTACTATTAAATAATAATAATTAATTTGAAAATATGAATAATTAATATTAATAATCACTATTCGATAATTAATAAATAATAATTTAAATAATTAATAAATAATAATATTTAATAATAACCTTAAAAATTAATAATAATTAATAATCACTATTAAATATACTTAATAATTATTAAATAGTAATTAGTTTTCAAAAATTAATATTAAATATTTAATATTTAATAATCGATAACATATACATAATGATTAATAATTAAATAATCAATAAAAGATTAATAAAAAATAATCAATAATTGATATACTAATAATCAATAAATAAATAATAAATATTTAATTAATAATTTATAATTTATAAATATTAATTACTATTAAATAATAATTACTATTAAATAATAGTAAATAATAATTAGTATATAATAATATTTTTATAATAAATAAAAATTAAAAGTTAGAAATCAATATTAAATAATAATAAAAGTTAAAAATAAATATTAAATAATAAAAATTAATAATTAATTAAAATATTAATAATTAATAAAAAATAAATATTAAATACATAGTACTTAAATAAAATAATTTAATATTAATGTATAATAATTAATAACTACTACTAATAAATGTTAGATAATAATCAAATACAACCTTGTCCCTTTTCTTTTGCTAGTTGTAATAGACGTTAACTTTCAGCAACTCTTCCTTCGCTCTAGTTGTAATAGACACCTATTATAACCTCTTTAGTTTGCCTGTTGTAATAAATACCTAATAAATAATTATTAAAATTAAATAAAAATAACAAATAATTAATATAATGTTAATAATAAATAATAAATAAATTATAATACATAAATATTAATAATTAAATATTAATATACAATAATTAATAACTACTATTAAATAATAATAATTAATAATTCATTTAAAATACGAAATAATTCATATTGATAATTAGTAATTAATAATTAATTAGTAGTTAATAACTAATTAATAATTACTAAATAAATAATCAATAAAAAATAAAAATAAATATTTAATTAATAATTTATAAATAATAATTATTAAATAGTAGTTACTAATATTTAATAATAAATTTTTTATAATAAACATTAATAAATAATTAAATAATAATAATATAAGTTAAAAATTAATATTGGATAATAATAATAGTAAATAAAAATAAATAATAAAAAATTAAAAATAAGAATAAGTAATGACTAATAATTAATTGTTAATAAGGAAAGTCTTAGCTCCAAAGTCCAAAATTTTCCCTCCATTGCAAAAATTTTCCCTCCAACCCTTATGCCTTTGTCCAGCTCATCAATCCAAACTTGTCACTACGCCTAAAAAATCCAAACGTTCTCATTAATCATACGCTTTGAAACAATTCGTCCTCCTGATCCGCTCCATCGCCTCTCTTCCAATCAAACTTAAGCCCACTTTATTCTAATATACTTTCCATCACAATCCATTTTTCCCCAATTACCCAAATCGAACCCTATCGTCCAAACAACCCTAATTTGTTCCATGGCACCCAAAACTGAAAAGAACCCTACAAACAAAAAGACCGAAGAAGAAAAGAAGACCGTCATCGAGAAAACACCAGTGGTAAGAAGCCCAGAGCCGAGAGAAGCTCCCTGCGAAAGATGTAGCAGCGACTGCCGATAAGAAGAAGAAGAAGAAGTCGAAGTCTGCCAAAAAGAATGGTAACAGGTTGGCCATGTTCGCGGTTGTTTTTAAGGCTCTAGAGAGCGGTTTTGGAGTTGTAGTGATCGGAGTCGTTGGAGCTTCTTCTTAGTCTACAGGTACTGAATTAGTGGAAAGTTTTTCTATTTGGTTGTTCTTTGCAACATTTTGATTGCTGTGGAAATGTATTGAGGAATATTAATGCAGTGTATTGTGATTTTGTAGATATGTATCATGTATGTATATGTAAGGTTGGATATAATTGTTCGGTTTTGGATTTTGACATGAATGTCAATTTGTTGAACAACTTCTTTGACTTTGCTTTCATTTATTGCTAATCCTAATCCAGAAAAACAACAATTGCTCGCAAGATTGATAAAGTATAGAATTACTTATATGAAAAATAATGTAAGACATTATGAGAAATAAGTCTAACTTTAGAAATTAGAAGAGATTTTAAAATAATCACTTACCTAAGTCTCCATTTATTTATTTTAATCTGCTCATTGGTAAAATGTGTATATTATATTTTCAATGAGATTTCTCAACTGGGTTGTATAGATATTTTTTTGTGTTGCTTCTAATTCTATGTTCATGAAAACTGTACTAGTACATTGTTTCATTATTGATTTTCTACATCAAGAACAAATCAGCAATATATAAGAACAGTGAGAAATGTGTTTATTGCTACTGTTATTTAGATAGTTAACTGAATTATGTATAAAAAAGAATTATTTGTTGTAGTTTAGCTTTTTATTTTTTTATTTTTAGATAGTATAGTTGGAGTACATGTGGATGATACTGAACATAAAAATTGAAAAAACTACAGTCTACAGTTATTATTTACAGAAATCTTTTCTCAAATTTGATACAGAGAACGCAGTGTTCAATAATATCAAATTTAAAGGCACATCTACTTACAGCGTGTTCAGTATCGGCAAATACAGCAGCAAGCTCAAAAACATCGCAGCAAGTGATGAATTACCGCCTTCAAAGCCATTTTTAATTGCATGTACGATCGAGGAAGGAGAGTATCCAGTATTGATATTACTTCATGGCTACCTTCTTAATAATACTTTCCACTCTCAGCTCATTCAACATGTCGCTTCTCATGGATTCATCGTTATTGCGCCTCAGGTTAGTTTGTTTAAAAACAATTTAACTGCTTATCAATCAATGATATATTAAAGCCGATTGTTTTCTTTAAATTGTTTAACTGCTTTAAAATTGGGTTATTTGACTTAATTATTCAATAATACTCTTTTTATACACTTGCTCTTCTTTATATCCTAATTTTTCTAATAATGTATACCAAAACAAGATAAACCAATGAAACATTCATGGCTAGAGAAGTGACTAACAAAATAAATATTGTTTCTTTTTATATTCAAGTATTACATCCACATAATTGACTAATCTGATGCTGGAATGAACTAATCTGATGTTGACTCAATTTCCTCATTTATATCTATGCTTTCAGTTAGTGATCCACTCTCTTGTATTTGCTCTACAGTATTTGTTTCTCTAGTTGTATTTTCATGTTGATTCTTATGAACTAATATGATGAATAAACCTTTGTTTTCTAATGTGTGCATGGTATGTTCTTCATGTTGTCAGGCTCGCAAAAAGAAATCCCGTCATCCAGCAATCCTACCAAGAAAACATGCATTTGAGGTGGAACAGATGTTGTCTTGGAAGCCAAGAAAACATGCATTTGTTTACTTGATTAGTACGTATCTGTATTTATATTGACATATATTATGGATTTAGTTATGTATTTTAATAGAGTTATGAATTCACAAATGTTGTAAACTTGAATTGTTTTGGCTTTTATTGAATGTGAATGATTCGTATTGTTTCAAGTAATGTGAATGATTGTATGTATTATTAGTGAAATATCAGTTTTAATTATAATGTTGTGAAACTTGTGGTTAATAGTAGTTATGGGAAGATGAATTACAATTGTTAGTAGCAGTTATAAAAAGATTTATTCCAATAGTCGAAAATAGTTGCAAAAGGTACTATTACAACTGCCAAAAGCAGTTACAAAATATAATATTGCAACTGCTATTAGCAGTTGCAAAAGAGACTTATAACAATTTAGACTTTACTGCAACTGCCAAAAGCAGTTGTAAATTTTTTATTACAACTGCTTCCGCAACTGTTGGCGACAGTTGTAAAAATCTCTGACTCTATTACAACTTCGGATAATAGGACTGGCGGGTGCTCGTTGTAATAGACCTATTACAACTGTTTTTGGCAGTTGCGAAAAGCTATTTTTGTTGTAGTGTATTCACAAAACTATACTTTTAAACCATATTTAATTACTCTTCTAAATCCATATTAAAATATAACTATTTTATTTAAAAATAAATTAAGTTTATACTTTTGAAAACTACATTTCCGAATTCCGTGAATCCTATATTATTTATTTAATAAATCGTAATACTTATATTCCAAATCCATAATCATTTTTATGTAAAAATAGATTAGATTTTTATTTACAAAGTCATATTACCAGATCCGTAAATATTTTACTAAACATGCTTAATATATAAAAAATTTGCTAAAAAATCATTTTTAATATTTATTGACTTAATTTAGAAATAATTCTAAGATTTATAAATTAAATATAGTTCTCTTTCGTAAAATTACTTGTATACGAAGCTTGTCTTTTTACTTCATTTAACTCAGATTTATGATTTAAAGATATGCAGTTGCAACCACCTAAATCTCATAATTTTACAAAACTTAAAGCATGAAAGTTAGAGACAAAAGTCTCAGCATTCAAACAAGCAAAAGATCATCTAATTTGGATTTACGGTTCTAAAGTCATGACCGAAATAATTTTCAGATTTAAATTTATTTCTTGTTCTTCATTGACAGGGCAGCGACAAAGAAACAAAATTTTGACCAATTAAACTTCAAAATTATGCAAAACTCAAAACAAGAAAGTTGTAGCATAAAATCTATGCTTTTCAGAAATTCAAAACTTATCAAATTCCGATAACTGACAAAAAAGTTATGCCTAAAATAATTTCTGTTTTTTTCAATGCTAAGATTAAACACAGGACAGAGATGATACATCTTCTTCAAACCCACATAACTCTTAGTAAACTACAGATATATAAAAGTGGTAAAGATAAAAGTTGTTTCTTATAAATATATCTTTCAACTGAAAAAATCCACACTCAATTTCGATCTACCAGTCAAAAGTTATGATAATTTTAATTCCAGGTTCCAACTTAAAGAAATTGCACAGGGCATAGCTACACCATCAGTTTCAAACTCAATTTCGACCCTCTAAAATACGGAATTTCGACATGTGATTAAAAGTGAACTTGTAGTTAACTGAAAAACTTTATACCACAAAAAATTTGATTCAGTTTGAAACAATTTACACCAAGATATCGTTGATTTACTACAGCGATTTTCACAATTTATTTTCAGCAAACAATCAAATAATCATCCAAACTCAAGCAATCAATTCATAATCAAATTGAAAGCAATTCAATCAAAAAACCATCTAATTCTATCCAAACAACAACTAATCGATTATACATATGAATTAGAGATAGTAGAGTGAGTATTCAACTCACCTTTTAACTTCCTATAACTTACTAGATCACCAAATTAATAAGTCTTACTAAACCCTCACCTTCACCAAAATCACCTAAAAACTCAAAAATCCAAACAAACACAGCACCACTTCAATCAAAAAATGGGATAAAAATCATTCTTTATGTTTCTAAAAGTTAGAGATAGGGTTTAGAATATTACTTATCATTATAGAACAAAAACTCATTGATTTGCACTTGAATTTGTTGATTTTTAGAACCTAGGGTTTAATATTGAGGAGGAGAATGTTTTCTATTTTATTTTTTTACTGTAAATGAAGTAAACGTGAATTATAAGAGAAAGAGGATTTTACCTTAAGGTAAACTTGTTATTTTGTTTGGGCTTGGGCTTGCAATTGAACCCAATAAGAAAAGTAAATGTTACTAATTTCTATATTTTCTTTTACACATTATAACTCCATATTTTACACTAAACAATCTTTTACAAAATCACAAAATTAATTTCTCCATTTATCAAAACCAATTAAAAATTTGAAAATTACTTTTCAACAACAAATCTCAATATTAACACATTAATCTGAACACAAAATTTAAATAATTTATTCAATCATATTTCAAATTTGAATTGAAATCCTTTTTAAGAAATGAAACTCATTTCTTAAAAAAAATCAAATTAATTATTCTCAAAACTAAATTTAATTTCACAAATCATAATTTAGCATTAATTTTCCCTAATTAAATTTAATTAATTAAGTAGTTAACAATAGGGTTGTTACATGTACAGTGGGTATCCAAGTATAATAGAAGGACACACAGATGCTAGTTGGAACACTCGAAGAGAAGATAACAGTAAATCAACCCGTGGATGGGTATTCACTCTGGTGGGGGAGCGATATCCTGAGCCTCAAAATAACAAAAGTGTATTGTAGATTCTACTATCGTTGCTAAATATATAGAGCCGACTTCTTGTAGTAAAGAAGCAGAATGGTTAAGAAATTTGTTGTTAGAAATTCCTATATGGCCAAAACCAATGCCTCCGATATTTGTGCATTGCGATAATCAAGCAACACTTTCAGGAGCATATACCCAGGTATATAATGGCAAATCTAGACATATTGGCCTAAGGCATAGTGCAGTGAGGCATATGCTCACTGATGTGGTAATTACCATAACTGATCCATTAACAAAAGGACTTGCAAGAGATTTGGTGATGAAAACATCAAAATTTGAATAGGTTTAAAGCCAACATAGAAATCACCTATGATGGATACTCAAGTCAACATAAGGAAATTCATTATTTTGAGTTCGATGAGCAAAAGTACATTATATGATGTGATTTGAAGCACTATACTATTAGTCTGAATAAATAATATTATATCTATTCCAAGAAAAGTGCTTAGTACCTCCAATGATATGGCGAAGATTATACTACTTAGTACTTAACAAAAGCACTGTTGAAGTGTATACTTATAGGGCACTTGTAGTAAATCTATCTATATGAATGCACAAAGGTGTGTCGCCTTCTACGAGACTATGGCTTTAAGTCTCTAAGGGCATTTCATGAAACCAAGATAAAGACACAGGCCAATCCATGTGTTGGCTTGTAAACTATTTGAAGAAAAGGAAACGATTGTGCGAAACACATCTGGTACGTCACATAGGATCGTTGGTTCAATGCTCAGTCAACCAATCCATCCCGACGTGCTCTAATAGGCTATTACTATGTATGAATTCAAGTCCACAAGACATTTATATTTATGCATAAGTTTTCCTGCAACATATGACAAGAGAAATTTTATTAAAATTTGATGGAGGATTGTTAGTGGAAATTTTTATAAATTTGTTTGTGGGATTTATTTGTTTTAAAATGAGAAGAAGAAAATGAGAAATGAGAAAGTGGGATTGGGAATAGTCCCACATCATAGAAGAATAGAAATTATATTTTTTTAAATATAGGTTCCTCAAGAGAAGGTTGAGATCTTTGAACACCCAATGCTTGCTCTTGTGTGAGGAGGGAGAGACCATGCATAACCGCTACACACCCGTGCATCGCAGTCGTTCGACCAGATCGGGTTTGGGTTATAATTTTGGACATAATTATTTTAATTAAAATGAGCCAGATCTTAACTCATCAACAAGCCAAGAACTCAAAATTAAATAGACAAAAACGGTGTGAGATGTGTTTGTTACAAACGAATGGATGCATCTTCTTAAAACGAAAAGGCACGTATTCGCAACTATAAATAGAAACGCCTGAAAAGCGTTTCAGAATTACTTTTTCTTTTTGCAAATAGAAACGCCTAAAAGGCGTTTTAGATTCAATTTTCCTTTGTTTCAGATCTCCTTCTCTTCTCCTCTCTTATTTCTTTCAAAACTATTTCGGGTTTACAACACTACAGATCACAAACTCGATACTCTTGTCACTACGGTCAATACAGAAGATAGTTGAATCAGTTTCGACGGTGTTATTGCAATCGATTAAAGAGATTAATCATCTAGCCGACCTAAGAAGTTGGGTCGGTCTAGTCAAGGCCCAGCCCAAGGTAGCCGATCTAGTATAGCCACTCCTCATTAATCTAGTTGACCCTGTCCATTTTCTTACTTCTCGAGTCACCTCTTCTTCTATTTTGTCACTTCCGTGGCCAGTCCACTCAACTTTCTGAGCTCATTGCACTTACTATATGAGGCACTACATAAGCAAGATGAATCGGTCAATTAGAACCAATTCTCACACCTTATTTCTTGGATCAGACAATAGCAATGGAGAAAATTTCAGCATGAATAACGGCTTTTGATTATCTCTACTACGCCAAATAAATGTAAGACAACCTTTAAGTGATAAGGGGCATATTCGACCATTAAAAAAACTTAGATGAACTTGACTACTTTTCATGGTATTTGAGAATATTGTACTATAAATGATAGAAAAAATTTGAAAATAACAATAACAACGATAAAGTAAACGTAGATCTCATTAACGATCGTACTACTATAAATTCTTTATATGATTAAGTTTTATGTTCTTGTTATTCATTATTTTCTTAGCTTAGTGTAGAATTGGGCTTTACGGGCTGGAACTATTGTCTAGGTTTTCTTCTCACTTCCCATTCGGCAAAACAAAAAAAAGAATTCATCATTCTCAAACAATTAGAATGTGCGAGCATGTTGACCTCTTTAGGTGTGGAAATTAAAAACCTTCTCAATAATGGTTTCTGATTCTCCATAATCCTACCAAGCAAAGAGGTAATTAATTTATTTTGAAACTAAAAGCCCTAAAATAGTAAAATTTAGGGATTTTCGCTGAAATCAAATTCCAAAGATGATTATATTTTTTCTTATTCATTTTAAGTCTATGGATAAAAGAAATTAAGTTTTATTATATTATCTATTTCATTTATTTGTAATTCTTCCATATTAGAATTGATTACCAATTGACAATTGTTAGATTAGCCGTTTATTTTGTTTGTAATGCTTTTTGCTTCCATATTGGCATAATTAGAACTCATTGTTCGTCAACTCTATTGGTTTCTAGGAATTCCTCTAAGTAAAGAATATGAAAACTAATATGTTAGGCTATTTCACAAAATTAAAAGAAAAAGGATCAAGTTCTAAAAACATCATTTATATCCGTTAGTGTACTTGCATTTGAAGTTGACATTATTGTTACATGTCGTTGCCGCTACTGTTGAAAGAGTATTTCAACTATGAAAAGTATTAAGACTTCACTACGTAATCGATTGAGGGATAATACGATGAATGACTGTTTAATGACTTATATCGAAAGAGACGTATAAAAAATAGTTGAAATTGACTATATTAATCAAAATTTCCAAAATACGAAACCTAGAAGAATATGACTGTGGATATTTGATGTTGTAATATTTTGTCATGCTTAAACTGAATATTAATATATGATTTTTGTAGATCAAATACGTGTTAATTTTTGCTATGAAAATATGGTTAAATTTTATTTTGAAGTTTCGTCCACATTGATTCAAATCTCGCATCTTTTATAATTGCAGTCCACGTTTATCAAACGGGTATTTTGCTCAACAAGTAATCATTCTTGGAATGTTTACCCATTTTTGATGCTAACACCTACATACCAATTGAGCGAAGCTATGGTGTTTTACCACAGTATTTATTTCTTGTATTTTATTAATTGACGTTGAAAAGATTCTACGCTCGTATGTATTCATTTATATTTTTAAATCTACTTCCACTACTAAAAATATTCCATATTTGAAAGTGATATCAGGTATGTACGATATAAATATATCACATCCACTGTACCAGCTCTTCAGAATGACTTTCTGATCAACAACTTCTTTTTAGAAGTTGATTTCTAATCTCATGGTGCAAAATTATTGCTAGTTATATTAGGTACAAAGTTCAAAACTTCATGCACATTAACCTTGACATGGAAACTGCACAATTGTTGTTCACTGTTTTTTTATATATCATTAAAGGAACCTTAATCGGAAACAAAGTTCATTACCACACTACCTTTTATGCATCACATTTCTGCCACCTATATAGAGCTGTTATTATGCACTGTAATTGACTACTGCAATTCGTGTTATATGCCTAAACATATGGTGCACGCATTTAATAGTCTGTCCATGACTTCACTCACTACATTGATTGACTTGCATTAATAAATTGGTTAATAGCAAAATTCATGTCTTTAAAGTCACACAGTCAACACACAATAATTATCAACCCACATATATAGTTGACAAGCTACACCAGGTAACTATAGATCTACCTTACAATCCTCAGTGAAACACATCGTTTCAAAGCAATAAAGATGATCTGCTCATGAGAATATATATATATCTTGGAATATAGAACAACTAACGGAGAATAATATCTCCAGCATGTACTAATACCGAAAGTCAAATTGGGAAAACAAATATCAGAAGGGTGTAAGGCCTGATCCAAATTAATTAGCATCCAATTCCGTTCAAGAATATAATATAATGACGAACCTGGCAATATTCAAGAGCATGTCAACTACAATCGGGTGTATGGAACAAGCGCACTCCAAAAATACTCATGATACATGCACCTATTTCCTGAAAGAACCATTCACAAGATATTGCATAGGTTAAAACTAACATAATACAATAGACAAGCAAATTGTATTCCAATTTCCAATAGCAATGGATAAGTCAGCACATGCTTTTCTCCCACTTTATATTCCAGAATCATGCAAATGGCTTGGTTAAGAATATGGCTATAAATATACGTGCAAGGCATTAGACAAAGAGAGACATATGGGGAGAAAGCAAAGATAAGATAATAGAGAGAAGAGTAGGCAGTGATGAGAAAGTCTTACATGAGAAAAGGGAGAGGGGAACAAAGCCGAGGATGACTTGCCATCATCACTTGATCATCTGTTTATATAGAGAGCAAATTGACATTTGTTTCTGTGAATGGATGGGTGAGTCATCCGAGGCCTAGTTTGCCGCTCCTTTAACTCTTGCAAGATTTCTACATCGTCCAATCGAAAAAAAAACATAAGAAGATACTATGACATTGTATGCCACAGCAAACTTGCAGGGCTGCTTACATTCATATAGTTTCCAAGTGACTTTCCTTTTTAGTTCTAAAAATATTTTGTTCTATTTTAGCTCAGTAGATTCAACAATACGTCTACTTTTCATTTTAAAGACTAGGTCCGGTAATAATCCGTCTCACTCTCACTTAAGCCCGTGTTTATGTGCATATAATATCACTATAGCATTCACATATGTTACGTTCCAACATGACGAGTAGAATATTCTTATGAAATTCTAAGTATATGTATGCTATACACCTCGCTGGGATTGTAGTTCAATTGGTCAAAGCACTGCGCGGTCAAGGCGGAAGCTCCGGGTTCAAGCCCCGTCAGTCCCGAATTAAGATCTCATGAATTGAGAAATTGATTTCTCTATTTCTACGAAAGAGAAGACGAAGAGCAAAATAGAATCAAACAAATTCAGACCGTGGAGATTATTTCTTCTGTTTCGCATGTCTCATCGGATAAATATGGAAAGTTTCTTTTCTTCCTCGATACTAATTGATAAGGAAAAATATCTGTAGATTTAGTACCATGGGTACTATTGCTATATTCAGTATTTAAAGTTTAAGAGATACCAATACTTTATTTTTTCAATCATTCTCCTCTTGATCAATGAAATAGAATAGAGTGCTCGGATTTTTTTTTGAGGGGGGGGGGGGGGTGTTTACAGACCGAAGATAGTTTTGTTTAATATATGATATACAATGAAATCTTCATAGAATTTAATTCTTCGGCAAAGTACTTTTTAGGTTAAAGCACATTTTTCTAAATCTAAATTTTTTTTAGCTTCAATTATGACTACTTATTTGAAACAATTTATTTCACTCTCATTCCACTTTTATATTGAATTTTTGATGTATACGTTCCAACTCTAATCCAACAAAACAAGGAGTATACTAATAAAGTAAAATAATAGGCCAATGAGAGCAAGTAGGGCTCCTCTATTTTCTTATTCTTAATAGGTAAAGCTTGAATAGTCGATTTTTTAGACTTAACCTTACCTTTTTTACATCTCACTTATGTTGTTCATCTCTCAGTATGCCCTTGAGAATACCGGTTATATTATATAATACCTTATAATTCTATGTATATGTAAATATAGAAGAATTGTATAAGAAAAATAAAATGCTTGGTTATAGAAAAGAACAAGTGGAAAAAGGATGAAAATCCAATGCTAGGTATATATGATCTAATCAAAAATGGTTTTTTGTATGGATAAAAGATCTTCCTATGTTATACTATTTAATTCCCAATGAGAAATTTATTTGATAGATCAAAAACTTATTTATAATATTGATCTGATTTAGTATCATCAAGACACAATTCATCCCATTGAATTTACTGGAATCAAATAATTTCTATGGGACTAGATCCCGAGTTATGTTATTGCCAAAAAAAGATTAGATTATGGAAGTTAATATTCTCACACTTATTGCTATTGCAATGTTCATTGTAATTCCTACCACTTTTTTACTTATCATCTATGTAAAACAGTTAGCCAAAATGATTAATTTGAATGAAATTTGAATTATCAGTTCTTAGCAGTTCAACTCAATTCAATGATTCAAGAAATGAAAGAAAAGAATTCAAACTATAAGTCTTAAATGAAATGATTGCATTGAGATGGAATTAGAACAAAAGCAGCTTATTAAGTATCTAAGCTAGCGTGGTGGAAAGAACTATAATATATAGTTCTTTCTACTACACTAGCCTGTATTGTATACTAATATGAATATAGGCTTCATATAGATGTACATATAGATAGGATAAAATTTAATTCTATTTCTTTTTTTTCATCTCAAGAAGTCATTGATTGAACAATTAATTGATGGTCCAAAAAGAAAAAATATCAGAGAACACAGGGGAAAATGGTTCCAGCATCCTCTAATGGTGTCTATTCAAATCTTGGAGACTTTTCAAAGCAAAATTCAGTTGCACAAGATCCTTACGTGTCTAATTACAAAGATGCTTTAATTTAAAATCTTGGCGTGAATTATAAGTATAATCATTTCGTTTCTAAAAAGAACCAAAGTTACATCGATTTTTGATGTTAAATCGAAAAAGAAATGTTTCCATTGTGGATTGGCTAATCATTGGGCTAAAGACTATAGAAACTCGGTTTTTTGTTTTAAATGCAAAGAACAGGTCATAAAGGCTACGCATGCAAATTTTCCCCAAATTCAAACTCTAGTATCACTTTGCCTTCTATTTTCAACTTCGATTCAAAAATGGATGCCAAAAAGGGTAATGAAGTTTTCTTATCTTTGATCAACTTTGAAAGCGGTATTAGGAGAGCTAAACCTTTGATAGTTATCTCTATTGTTCTTGGAGCATTTACTATGGTCCATATCGAAGAGATCCTTAGGGCAAATTTTAAGGACTGTGTTGAAAATTGGAATTAGGAAATTAAAAGGTTAAATAATGATTTCATGCAAGATTCCCTACTAATTTGCTGAATAGGAATAAATTTAGCTCGATTATTGCTGACAACAGAGTTCTAAACTTAAGAAGGTGGAATCTTCAAGTAGGAAGCAAAAGGTTGGGAACTAGAGAGAGTATGGATTCTGTAAAAAATCTCCCTGTTTCTTGTAGATATTCGGAAGTGCTTAAATGGGTGTTGATGAAGATTGGAGATGTCAAGGGGTTGCAACTAGATGTGGAGCAGTTGCAGATTATACTTTTTTGAAAGCTGAAATTGAGGCGGTTTCCCCATGTGTGCATCCTTCTTTGATCAATGTGTATTTTGATGAGTATGGTCATGAAGTGATTTTGAGGAGATGCGTAGGTGATCCAAGGGTTAAATGGACAATAAAAGTTTCAAGAACAATGTTTTTCAGTTTGGATTAAATAGAAAATCAAAGTATTGTAAGTATACGAGGAGTTTGGACTTTGCTAAAACTGAAATTCAAGTAGATGATGAGGAAAATGAGGAGGGTAATCGCATTAATCCGTTTTTAATTTCTTTTGAGGAAAAAGTCAGCGGGGAAGCTGTTGTCTCAGACGGTAACAATAATACTAACTGGGTTGATGTTGATCTTGAGTGTTTTAAAGCTACTGGGGAGGTAGTTATGAATTCTAAAGGAGCTATAGAGGAGATCACTCAGAAGAAAGGACTAGATGATGTTGCTGCCCAGGTTGAAGTCGGTGAAAGCTCAAAGTTGGAAAGGAAGAAAGGCAAAAGACCAATGGAGCATGCTGGTGTAACAATACTCAGGAGGAGTGCTAGGGGTTTGGAGGTAGAGCATCCACTAAATGGTAGTGTTTTCATTCCTACCTTTTTAAATAGCTTAACTCATGATAACATTTATAAATTAGCTAAATGTTCGAGTTCTATCCTGAGTAATAATGAAGATCATATAGAGGAATAAAAAAACAAAAAAAAGAGAGAGGGTAAGCTCTTTTAAATGATAATAGTCTCTTGGAATGTGAGGGGATTGGGCATTCTTGAGACGTGCCATAGGGTTAAAAATACACTTAACTCTATTAAACCTAATAAAAAAATTTTGCAAGTAACAAAAATCTGTAAACCTGATGATAATATTTTTAAATGTTTGAGTGGAAGTATGGTAGATGTTTGGATTTTTTGGAGGTTGGAGGTATTTTTATTGGTTGGAATGGTGATAAATGAGTGTTGAAGCAAGAGATTAAACAAACCATTGTTTGCATGTGGCATTAGAAAATAAAGGGTTTAGAGTGATATATTTTGTATCCAGTTTATATGGTCCGAATTCTAGAGAGGAAAGGGAACTGTTGTGGGAGGAGGGTATTGAGTTCCAAAAATTTATAAATGGTCTTTGGATTATTGGAGGAGACTTTAATGTAACAAGATTTGCTTATGAAAGAATTAGAAGAGTGGCGGAATATAATGGTGATATGGAGTATTTCAGTAAGTTTGTTAGAGAGTGTAATTTAATTGATTTACCTCTTACTAACAGAAAATTTACTTGAAGTAATAGAAGAGAATCACCTACACCGGTAAAGTTAGATAGATTCTTTATTAATTAGGAATTTGAAGACATACATCCACTGTCATTTTAGAAAGGTTTTGCCACTTCAGTCTTTGACCATTGTCCCATTGTTTTTTATTCGGGAGATAATTTGAAAAGAAAGGCAATTTTTAGGTTTGAGAAGATGTGGTGTTTGGAGTAAGGTTTTAATGATATGCCTAAAAATAAATGGAGTGAATTCAGGAAGTCTAAGGATGATACTAGTAGTATATGTAAGAAGTTGAAGTATATTAGAAATTATTTGAAAAAGTGGAATAAGGAACCATTTGGAAGTATTGCATTAAAAAAGGGGAAGTTAGAGAATGATATTCTTGATTTTAACATCATAGAAGAGAACAAGGTGCTGAATAAGGGGGAGAAGTTTTTGCTTAACAAGAAGGAGAAAGAGTTGTTGAGAGTGATTGATCACGAGGAAGTATATTGTAGGCATAGTTCGAGAACACAATGGCTTAAGGAGGGTGATAAAAATACTGGCTACTTTCATAGAATGGCTAATAGGAGGAGAAGATCAAATATGATTTGTAGTATTGTTAGTGGTGAAAAGGAGATTAGTAATCAATAGAAGTTAAATAATACTTCTACTGATTTTTATAAAAAAATCTTTAGGGAATGCAGGAATATGAGGGTTTGTGTAGAATGGAAAAAAATTGTATCCTAAGAATTTAAATTTGTTAGAGCTCGATATTAATTTTTCAGAAGCAGAAATGTGGAATGGAATGCACTTAATGAAATGCCGAATGACAAGGCTCCAGGCCCAAATGGTTTTCCAAATTTTTTCTTTAAGAAGTATTGGAGCTGGATCAAAGATGATATCATGTGGATTTTTAGTGAATTTCAAGAAGGGGTTTTGAATTTGGAGAAACTTAGTTATGGTAATGTGGTTTTAATTCGAGAAAATGAAGGAAATGTTA
This sequence comes from Allium fistulosum, assembly GCA_030737815.1. Taxonomy (NCBI): domain Eukaryota; kingdom Viridiplantae; phylum Streptophyta; class Magnoliopsida; order Asparagales; family Amaryllidaceae; genus Allium; species Allium fistulosum. Next base: position 60,352,172 of record CM060906.1, read on the forward strand.
CTGTGTCATATTTTAGACCTATAAGTTTATTTAATAGCACATACAAGTTAATTACTAAAGTGCTAGCCAACAGACTTAAAACTAAAGTGGAGTTGTTGGTTGATAGAGCTCGAACTGTTTTCATTAAAAGCATATCAATTTTGGAGGGTGCGGCTTTGGTGTAGGAAGTGGTTTCTTTTTGCAGCAAAAATTCAATTCCTTCTGCTATTCTAAAGCTTGACTTTGCTAATGTTTTTGACACTGTGGATTGGAATTTTCTTATTAATGATTTAAAAGCCAGATGTTTTAGTGATAAATGGATAAATTAGATTTCAAGTATCTTCTATTCTTGTAGGTCTAAAATTTTTGTTAATGGAATAGCAGGAAAGACAATTAAGTCTAGGAGGGGTTTGAAGCAAGGAGATCCATTATCCCCGTTATTGTCTAATCTCGTAGTGGATGTCTTCACCCAAATTTTGAGAGTTAGCAGCAATAATGGGATTCTAAAATGTTATTGAAGCGAATACATAATAGGTGGTTTTAACTCTCTCCAATACGCAGATGTTACCATCATTTTTAGTGATCCAAACTGAAAATATATTATTGCCTTAAAGTTCATTTTATATGCTTTTGAGTGATTATCAGGGTTGCAAATCAATTTTCATAAAAGCTCAATTATTAGTATTGGTTGTTCAGAGGATATGAATTTGAAAACCGTGGAAATGTTGAACTGTAAAGTGGGTGATTTTTCTTTAACCTATCTGGGTTTGTACATAAGGCCCAATAAACTGTTAAAGCAAGATTGTCACATGTTAATCGATAAATTTGATAGCAAGTTGGCTAGATGGAAGGGTAAATCTTTATCAAATGCTGGAAGATCGATATTGGTGAATTTAGTTTGGGGGTTTTCTCTCAAATGGCTTCTTTGTGTAGGGTAATAAGTTTTAAGGATGACACTTCTGAAAAATTAGTTTTAAGGACAATTTACAAAAAAAAAGATAAATGAAGTTATCATTTTCAGTAATACAGAAATAATGATAAATGAATTTATCATTTTTCTGCATAACTTAAAAAGATAAATGAATTTATCACTTTCCTATAAATTGTCCTTAAAACAAATTATTCATAAGTGTTGTTCTTAAAACTTGTTACCCTAGAATAAGAAGCCCTCCAACCTAACTTCCACATTCGGCTTTATCTGCAATTCCTATTTATTGGTTTTCTTTCTAGAAATGTCCTAAATGGGTTTTGAGCGAAATTGGTTCTTTGAGAAGGAACTTTTTTTGGACTGGTAAAAAAGAAAGTAAAGTATTAAGTTGTTTAGTCTCATGGAACCAAGTGTGTAAGTCTCAAGATCAAGGTGGACTGGGAGTTTTAAATTTGCAATATACGAATTCTTCTCTTCTTTGCAAGTGGATTTGGGATATGGTTAGTAGCAAAAAGGCTATTTGGAAAGAATGGGTGATAAATACTTGTTATGATGGAAATTTTCCTTGGTTTAGAAGTACTAGCAACTGCTTTGTTTTTTGGAAAGGAGTAATGAACAATATTCAATTCTTTAAATTAGTGATTAATATTATAGTGAATTGTGGATGGAATGTTGCATTTTGGTTGGATTATTGGACCTTGTCTATCCCACTTGCTATTGAATTTAGTGCTTTGTTTGATTTGGCAAATAATAAGGAGAGTACGGTGGGTGAAATGCATGATGAAAATGGAGTAAATTTTAAATGGAAGTTATCTTTTAATAGAATAATAGAAGGGAGGGCTATTTGTCAGGTAATGAAGGTGATTGAACTATTGGAAAATTACAAATTAAATTGCGTGAAGGTTGTCTTTGAATGGTGGTTTGGAAGTAGCAAAATGTACAAGGTGAATAGTTTATATGAATTGATTAATTTTTCAAGGAGGAAATTTATAATATAAATATATGTGGGCATTTTAAGAGAGTTCCAATGAAGGTTAAAATACATATATGGATATTAATTCAAGGTAAATTGAACATTGGAAGCATGTAGAGAACAAAAAAGATGAGCATAGTGGAGGGCTGCGTATTTTGTGGTGAAGGGATTGAGGATTATATGCACTTGTTTTGTGATTATGATTTTGCCGCCTATCTATGGACTAAGTCTATGGTTCAATTGGGAATTGATTTGAGTTGGAGTCATTTCATCCATTATCAGTTTGAATTCTGGAATTACAAATGTGCTGCTATCTTAAATAAAGTTGAGCTTGATAATTTCGTCAAACTGAATTTTGCATTTTGCTGGCTGATTTGGCATGAAAGGAATAGTAGAAGATTCTAAGAAAAATTCAAAAGCACTAACTCCATTATTTTTCGAATTCTCAAATATGTTTATCAATGGGAAGTTATTGAGAGTTGGAAGTATGTGGACAACATAACACCTAGGGTGAGAAGCAGGGAAAGAAGCAACATTCCATGACGACTTGGCATGCATGTTTCTTTTTGTAGTTGTGTTTCTTTGGGTAGTTGGATTTTTGGTGGTTGCATATTTTGGGTAGTAGTTGTTCTTTGGTTTGGTGCACGCATGTATATTTTGAAGCAGCTATTTTTTGGGTTTGTATAAATATAAAACCTTTTAAGTTTATGTTCTGGGTTATATATATTTGGATGAATGCTTCTATGTTGTACATGGGTTTATGTTTTATACTTGTTATTTCGTTGCTTATTCGTGGGTCCTTTTATTGTATGTTGTGGCTGAATGGTGTAGTATGTATGTACTTTTAGTACGTGTTGTTCGTGTTGTAGGTAAGGTGATGTGGTATGGGGTGTACGTGTTGTGCTATGTGATGTATGGGGTGTATGTGTTGTAAGTGTTGTACTATGCATGTGTTGTAGCTGTTTATGTTTATTTTGGAATATAAATATGGCGTGTATTACTTGAAATTCTCCAAGGAATTACACTACCATTTTTATCAATTAATGGATGATCTGCGCAGTTATATGATAACATCTTCGAATTTGGAAAAGGATTAGAGTAAACCTGGCATTTTTTCATGCTAAAACAAAACATGAGTTGAGACAAAAAGTATAATTTCTAGAAGTTTAAAAAAATGTGAAATGTGTGACATGTAAATAGCCAAACAAAAGAAAGATCTAATTTTATTGTGTGTAGGACCTCTTTGGAAAGATCTAATTTCTAGAAATTTAAAACAAATATTATGCGTAGATTTGAGTTGCAAAATACAATTATGATAATGATTTATTACTCTATTCCAGTATAATTTTAAATACCTTTTTTATGGCAAGGCTTCGCAAAACGATTAATAAAGAATTGATTCAGTTCAATTGAACAATCTATTACTCCATTTAGTATTTGTAATGTCCACAGCCCTAGAGTCCACTTCTTCCCCATACTACAAGTGAAAGATAAAATGTAAAGATTACCATTAATGCAGCCCAAGTAAGACTTACTATATCCATATGAATTATGTCCCTTATTTCTGTGAAAGAATTATTCAATTGTTATTTAATAATCATAGTGGAGTCAATGGCATAGAGTCAAAATAGGATTTGACTTAAAACTATTGATGATCCAAATCAATTCAATGAATCAATTTACAACAAGTTCCAATATTTTAAGATTTTGATAGAATCAGGAAGAATTAAGTACAAGATGATAGACACTCCTTTTCTATACACAACTATATATCAGCTACCTCTATTTTCTATTTGATCTAAGCTTATTGTCTTTCTATGAAAGAATCGGTAGAACTCACTACAACTGATGCTACATACATATATTCTTTTTTTTCAATTTTTACATTTACTATATACTATATAAGAGTCGACCAACTATTATGATTCTATGTCTGAGCAATCATAGCCTTTCATGAGTTTAAATATAAAGTATCTTCATGCTTTTCCATAAGACCTAAATTTATTTCCTATCATTGTATCTAATCTAATATAACATTCAATAGAATCACGAGATGCTACTTAAAATAAAAATTATTTAAAAGATTTTGATATGCTAGTCTTTATATAATCTTTTATTCTAGTGGTAAAAAGGGCTACCTCTTAGGAACCTTTGTATACTGATATTTTAGATCTTAGTTCTTAATTCCATTCTGGAATTGATTATCACCATTTATTTCAAATTTTTTTGAAATAAATGGTGAGGATCAATCATTACCAATGATTAAATTAATAATTGAGGTTTTTGCTTCATCCATATTACTATCGATTTGATTTGAGCTAGACTTAGATTTAAGGAAAAAAGTTACAGCCTTTTCTAAAACATATGCTATAGTTTATAAAAATCAAGTATCGACACATCATACCTCCACTTCATGTAGAGCAATAATTCATTGAAATAGATTGGTAGAATAAGAAATCAAAAAACTTTGGTTGATCAGGCGACACCCGGATTTAAATGTGGATAAAGGATTTGCAGTCCCCGCCTTGCCACTTGGACACGTCGCCAAATTAGATCCAAAATAAAATGGATAAAAATATTAGCCTTATTCTATTTCTACTACTAACTCTTTTTTTTGCCTTGAATCCTGTTGTACTTAATCCTCAAAAACACATTCTTTTTTTATCTGGTTTCTATTATTTTATTCGATTTACTATATCTTCAAATATACATCAATTAATAATTTCCCTTCTCGTTTCTTTCCTATTCAATTTCTAGCGACAGACTGAAAAGTTCAGGGCAAATTGGAAATATTAATAATTTACTTTAAATTACTTTTTATATTGAAATTAGTGAATGGTTTTTCAAATTTTATCGGAGATAAAATTTTATTTCCTTGAATGGTAAAACAAAATTGAGTTATGATCAATTTTTGATTAGTCTCATTCTTTTCAGTAAAAACTTCTTTTCTATTTCAATTATAACAACATATATATGTATATGTAAACTCCAAAACGCAAATTGTTACCTAGATACCGAGACGGGTCTCTCTCTTATGTACATATCCCTAGAGAGAATTCTCATGTTTCAATTTTTCATTGAATAAATAGATTGAAATATTGAATATAAAATACTAATTTTGGTGGAGTGTGATCCATGTTAATATTGCTCTAGAAATGGCAAGAAAGAATGTGATATATGGATAGACAGCCGTATCACCATGTACTTACTAAATACAATATATTTTTTAGTATATTTATATTAAGTTACACAATTTATATGTATTCTATAAATTTATATCCTAACAAAAAAATTCCACCAATTCTTTTTGGAATATGAAATTCCATTTTTATGTTAAAAAAGGGAAAACTTTATACTATTTTTTATTATTCAGTCTTTATTTCATTTATATAGATATAAAGGGGAGATTAATCTCAATCATTCCTTTTTGTGGTATCTCGTCGGATCTAATATCATACTAATATGTTAGGTAGAAGTTGGACAAATTGTGAACAACGCTCCATAAGTGTAAGTAATAGAATTTTTTTCCAGAAATATTTTCTCAATTTAACCCGTCAAAATTTGAACCTGTGCCCAATTTGTTCTTTACTCCGTCATTCCATCTCCGTTCATATGTTTGAAATAGTTATACGGAGTTGACTAAAAATTTATGTGATTCAGCAAACAGAATATACATTCTATTATTGCTAGGTCGATCACTATGGGTCGATGAATTGAATTTTTTTCAATAAAAATAAATAGGACAGTTAAGATTAAGATGCTTCGGAATGGAAATGAGGGAATGTCCACAATACCTGGATTTAGACAGATATAATTTAAGGGATTTTGTAGGTTCATTAATTAGGGTTTAACGGAAGAATTTCATAAGTTTCCAAAAATTGAAGACAGAGATCAAGAAATGGAATTTTCAAAGACACTGGGATTTACGTTCTTATAACATCAGTTTAAACCCTTTTCGTTTATAAACCATACTTATATAAAATCACTTTCTTATATATAATCTTTTCATAAGTATTCATTCCCCAAAATAACTTACCTTTCCTTTAGATTATAATAAACAACTTTTCTAAATGTTAACTTTTAACCCAACATTATAACCAAACGTCTTATAGTCAAACTGTGAAACTTAATTCATAATGTGTTCGTTTCAATGCTCCTGCAAATATGTCCACCCAACCCATGTAGTGAAAAAGAGAAACTACTCATAAACCGATCGAGCATAAATCAACAATTAATAAACAATAGTCGATGCTCACAAACTGGCCGAACATGACTAATTTAATGAATCTACAAATGATAATAATGCTCATAAACTGGTTGATCATGTCAAATCATTCTACAGAGGATAAAAATGCTCATAAACTAGCCGAGCATGGCTAAACTAATTAATGAGGGGTAATGAATGAACATCATTAATCCCTACATTAATTAAACCATACTTTAATAATTCACACTTCTATAAGTTACCTTATATAAGATCATTAATTTTCGTATTTGGAATTACCTTTAAGGTATATGTTTTTAACAAATTCAAATATACTCTCATATGTATAATACATTCAACTCATGCTAGGGCGTTCCATTACCCTATATCTTAATGAGTCATACCCAACCAAAGGCAAGGTTCTCGCTTAACCTTCAGCCCTGATACCAGATGTAATGACTTGCCTTTTTGACCATAGACGATGACATTAATACATTCACGGTATTCACATGTCGAGCCCTCAAGTGCCAGAAAGATGAATTGTTAGGGTGAAATAAAAGAAAAAGAAAATAAAGCAAGAAAGAAAAGAACACAAGATTAGAATCTCATAATGGAAAGTAATATATAGTATCAAAAGATAGTACACAATGTTGCTCTAGTATACATAACATTTCAAGGTTACTAATCCAAGTACTATCATCAGCTTAGACAGTTAAAACAACCTGTCCTTACACTTGCTAACATATACATAATAGTAATGCAGTAGAAATAAGGATACTATAGTAGGTGAAACATCCAGCTCGTCTCCTAAAGCCCTAAAGAATATCAATGAAAACCTGCCTTTCCTAGACTACTCGAAAGAGCACCCATGGAAATAAGGAAAATATAAAACCACGAGTCAGACATAAGTCTAGTATGAGAAACTCAAGAAATATGCAGCCACATATAATAGTACTCTTGAGACCGCACTGAATGCCATAATGGTTATCCCCTCAAAAGAACCACACATCTAATAAGTGCATATGGTGATATAATAAATAATGTCAGGGTGAAGAATATTAATCAGAAAGTAGCTTTGATGCTCAAATTGGTCACACCACGACAATATTGAGGTTACAATTAAAACCGCTAAGGTAAAATCGCATAATGGATTTTCTACGGAGGTCTATTCGGTCAAGCCGAATCTGAAGTCCATGCACAAGGATCAAAAGTTACCTTTCGAGTGTCGTTTATCACTAGATTAAATGTACCATAAGGAAAACACAAATGGCCCATGCCCGAACACGTAGAACCAAGTACCATCAACTCCTGAGCACAACATCGATAAGCATACTCTAGATATGGAACTGATGTACCCTGTCGTGGGTTAGCTAAAACCCAGGTTGTGCGACCTACTCTGTCTTTAGCCATTTCCGATGTTGAGCTCACGTTCGGCATCTCTCACATGAGTCTTTGTCACTCGAATAGAACACGAGTCACTAAATAGATTCCAACATCTCGAACAGATCACGAATCTCTACGTGGATTCGACCATCTCAAACAGATCGAGTCTCCATATAGATTCGAGCATAAGTCCTTTGATGAATGCTAATGTTGACTTCTCCCTTGGACTTAATCTTGAGATAGACAGTTCAACTTTGTAGCATTCCACTTTACAACCATTCCAAAAACATAGAACCCGAATGTCAGTTTTGAAGTGGTTTTTGATAAGTAAAACACTTACCGATCTCGGTCTCTTCAAAACTAAATCGATAAATTTTTGGTTAACTCAATCTTGGTTTTTAAGAAGTAAACAAACAATATATAAAGTGGAGTCTTCTCTGCATGATCTCGTATATATAAGTTCTTAAAGTTGGAGACGTTTCATACCAATGCTCCTCCTGGGGGGTTCTCAAATCGTACGAAACCATGAAGCTTTTAGATACTTCCAACTTAACTTGGTCAAGTTCGATAGTCGACTAATTGACTATCAAGTTCAAAATAGATGGTCGTATATGGAAACCAGGTCTCATATACTTATCATGTTTTTGACCTTTTCATCTCACACTATCCCTCGACCAAGAGTGAAGCCTGGTAGGTTAGAGGAATGGTTGCACCAAAGCCCTACCTAGACACTTCATTCTTGACTCTAAATGATAGACGAGTCTACTTTGTTGGCTTTTACTGCTAAGTACATGACTAAACGTTTTCCATAAAGGAGTAAACACATAAAGCACGATTAAGTCTCATAGGCGACTTCTAATCCCTTTTTTTATTTAATTAATACTTTTATTAATTAAAACCTCTTTTATTAGTAAAATTTATTTAATCAATCGCTACTATTATTTGTACTCTTCCAATACTTCAAAAAATATTCGTATACTTATTTCAAATAGTACAAGTATATTCACAAATATTTAACTAGATTTCTTACTTTAAACCTTTACTGTTTCTATCCTTTTCCAATAGATTCCATACTTGTTAATACCTTTAAAATATCCATTTAAAAGATCTATGTACATTCACAAATCTATTTAAAAGGACTTAAGACAATATTATTTAAACATTGTCACTACAAACCCAAAACCATTTCACTTATGCTTCTCTTTAATACATTCTTTTCAAAGATCTATTTACATTTATAAGCATAATAAAAAAGAGTTAAAGAAGAATGTTATTAACATGTTGTCACAATAAACCCAAAACCATTTATGCTCAACTTTATTTTTAAAACGTTCTTTTAAAAGATCTAAATATATCTACACTTATTAAACAATGTAATATACTTTTAACTAACTTCCCGAATCAATTTATTATAACGTAAGTGTTATACTCCAAAACATCATTCATTCCTTTATAAAATACTTAACTTACTTTTTCCAAACTTATATATATAAATACTTTAAAAATACTTAAAAATAGGTTTTAAATATCTACGTAAAGTATTACTTGAAAATAACACATTTATAATTTAACAAAATAAACAAAAAGCATAATTTAAATTTTACAACACCTTACTTTTAGAATTCGTAAAAAATTATTAAAACTTTATTAAAATTCTAATCTTCTTCTCATACTCAAATACATTTTGTTAGAGATTTCAAAAAAAAGTTTTCACAAAGAAATAATATATAAAACATTTAAATCATGAAAAACTAGTTCAAACGTCGCATTAAAACTAAACAATGTAACATGCGTAGGAATGCAATACTAGACCAAAGACATCCTTTATAAATGCTATATAAAGTTCCGGGCAGAGAATTAACGTCAAAATGCATGATCTTTGCGGCCACTTTTCACCCTTTTATCCAACCTTTTAAGACCTAAAATTTTTATGATAAGCAAAACCCTTAGGGTACTTAAAAACAATGGGAAGAAACCTCCAGAGTATTTGCCAATTTATTTATAAAAATTCCCAAAAATAAGGTATTTGTAGCGACTTTTTCACTTCAACTTTAGCCGTTCTGTTTGACCGGTTATAAAGTCTTTTAAATTCTAAATTTTTTAGTAGTAAGTACACAGATAACGACAAGCGCCATTATCCCAGTAGTTAACTGCTTCGACTTCGGTGCGAGAGATCACAAGTTCGAAACTTGCATAACGTGATTCGAACATTTATTGACACATGATTTGTGGTTTGTTGTCCCAGTGACATGTTGTATCTAGGTACCATTTCAAACAAAAAAAGTACATAGATAATACTTATTAAAGTGCAAAGAAACCCTTAAGGATGTCTTTCAAAATCATATTAAAACTTCCCAAAAAAAGGCATTTCAAAGTGCTCATATATCGACCTTCTTTTTGTTATAACCTTTTGCAACTTTGTTTCACAAGTTAATTAACGATTTGAACTTCAATACTTTTTTAGTAATAAGTACTCTTATAATACTTATTAATAATGAAAAGAAGCCCCTAGGATGTCTTTCAAAATTGATTTTGAAAATTGTCGAACATAAGTAATTTTCAAAGAGCATCCTTAACAACTTTTTCACTTCTAAGTTTCACAACTTTATTTCACAATTTCCACAACTTCGCAAATCAATTCTTTGCTTCCACATACACCAAATAATGTGTAGAGAAATAAAACAAGTTATACCATGTTAATAACGTAAATCTTCCATTTACAGAAGTTAAAGTTAAGGGATGTCAAAGTGCACTTATAGTGACTATCGTTATACGGACCATTGCATATTCATTCAAATTCAACACATAATCCAACAACTCATTTAAATATCTATTTAAGGCTATGACATATGTTATAGAAGGTAATAGGAGTGATGTTATACAATATAAAGTTGTCATTTGCTTTCAAAAGCAAAAGGTGTCCAAAGTTTGTAACTTTAATTAGTTAATGTCACCTTAACTTTATATTTCAAGCACACGCATAAATAACACAATATGTAAACATTCAATGGTGAGTAAACTCGCAAAATCTATGAGAAAACTAAGCAAAAGCACCCAAGAACTTAGAACCACCTCCTGCTATACCCAAACACCCAAAGATCTAACCTTTAGTATTTACAAACCAAGGCAACACCTCCCCTCCTACAACATAGCTCATGAACTCATCAAGAAATCCCCTTGTGCCTCCTTTCTTCCACTTTCAATTTGATATCCATACTTCCTAAGGTGATTTAGGCCTATAACCGAAGTTTGGTGAAGTTTGGACTTGATTTGCTTTGATTTGAAAAAGATTAGTGGAGATAGAAGTGGATTAGTACTAGTTAGTTTCCACCATTTTGTTAATTTCCTAAAAAGTGATTAGTGAAACCCTTAAGGATGTGTTTGTAGGCCTATACAAGGGGTCACTACCACCTTTTACTCTTCATGAAAGGTCACAAAGGAGCCTCCCCCTCATATGCCACCTTTACACCTCATTTCCTAAGGATAATATCCCTTCCTTATTATCCCTCCCCTTCTAGAGGCTTTCTAACAGATTTAGTGGAAAACATTTTTGTTTCTTGTTAATGATTTCCTAAGTATTTAGTGTATGTAAAAAATGTTTGAACAACATTTGTTAAATGAAAAGCTGTTTATCAATAAAATGATTTTCGATCACATTATCGATATTTCTTTAAAGTATTTATTTTTGTAAATATTTTTCACAAACAAGTTTACCATGATTCCTTATTATTTAAAAGTGGGTTAACGAGGTTATTAAATCAATTTAATCACATTTGGTCCAAGTTTAAATATTTAAATAATCAGATATTCAAATATGAAGTGTCTGAAATTTTGAGTCGTTACAGCATCAAATCCCACTCCAAAAGGCATTTGGAAAGAGGAGCCAATGCGCGTATAATGGAGTGATCAATTCCCAACAAAAACATCGATGCTGATGTGGACAATTCTCTTCAATGGGCCGTTCTGCCAGCGTTCATTCCACTGCTCGTGCTAACGATGATGCACACAACATACATTTTATGATGATGTTCACAAGATGGTGGAAATGGTGGAAAGAAAATCAACAAAGTTCCAGTCATCAAGTTCTTCTAGAGGTAGTGAAGTTTGTCATCGTGGAGATCGTATGTTGCGGATGGTATGGTCTATCAGGATCGATGCATGAACTTTGGTAAATATAACATTACTGAGATAACAAAATTATCACTTGATAGGAATTTCCAAAGTGGATTGTTAAAGTTGAACATAGATGATGTAGTGCGCGAGTGGATCAAAACATAATTGAGGAGCATCATTGAATTTGAGTTATTTTGTATTTGTATTTTTAATTTCTGGTCGATGATTAGTAGTAAGTTTGTGCTAGAATTTCTATTAGAATTTGAAGTTGAAATTGAATTTGAATTTGCATAACGAATTTTGAAACATTAATCTAATTAATTAATAATTAAATAATTAATAATAATTAATTAATAATAATTAATTACTAATAATTAATTACTAATAATTAATTAACAATTAATAATTAATAATTTTATTTAATTATTACAAAATAAATAACTATTTTCAAATTACTCAACATTTTTTACATCCCACCCAACCTTTGACTAACATTTAATCAAAAATTTTATCCGCGAACGCTCCAACCTTTAAATAAATTTGTCTGCGAATGCACCCTAGCTCAACAAACAGAGGAATATTTTCCTCCATATTTTTGCTCAGCCCGACTTCACATTTATGCGCATGTTTTCCTTTCTTCTTACCTTTCATTAATTTATCTCCTTACAAATCCTCTCTCTCCTTCCTAGTTCAAGGTGATGAAAACCACATTTAAAAATATTCCATGGCTCTAGAATTTCTGAATCCAGTGTTAATATCAAAATAAAATCCGCATAAAAATATAAATTCAACTTATCTCTCAAATCTTAAGAACCATGTCCAACCTTCCCATGTCTTTTGAATATCTGAAAGATACCATCATTCTCGTAAAGGTATTTGATTCTCATTTGTTTAATATATATATATATATATTCATAATATTTTGATTAATTTTGTGCTATTTTAAGTGATTAGAAAGAGATTATAACTATAACAAAGAAGAGTAGTTCAGTTTGGTAGTTGGATTAGGCTCCTCCCACTTTAACGTAGAATTATTTATTCTAAGTAGAGATGACTTCATGTTTGTTTGGATTATACAATGGTCCTTCACTTTCAAATTTTTTCTAAGTTTCAATAAATCTAGTTCATTCATTATTCATATAATGAATATGTTTAAGTCAACTGTGTAGATGTATAATAGAGACATAAAATCATCCACTTGAATGTATCTTGAATAATTTATACTTTTAGATGTTATTCTAAAAAATGACTACGTATTTACCATACTTTATTTAGAGCCTTTAAGTTCTCACTTTGAATTGAGTTTCTAACTTTGTGGTGTTTTACCTTGTACTTAAAATATTCGGTACTTGCTGTTGCCTTAATGCACGGTTTCTGAGCTTTTTTAGATATATAGAAATAGTTATATCTGTACCAAGTTTACAATAATAAAAGAAAGCTTATGGTATGAGTCTTCAGTAAAATTACAAAAATACAGTTGTATAGTTATGTAATAGCCTTAATTCTTTCTATTCAAATGATGTCGCATATAATACTGATGTTATAATGTTTATAGTAAACATTGGTCAATCAATTATATCAAACAAATGTTTGTTCAAACTCTGGTTAATATGGTTTCATGTTTAATGGTTTTTTTTCTTCAAGTTTAGAGCTTCATCATAAAGCTGATCATGTTGACACAGTTTATTTCATAAGAATTTGTATAATTATTGTGGACTACCGTGAATGATAAATATACCCAAATAAGGAAGGTGCTAGGTAATATGGTATGTTCAATACTTAATTTCTAATTTGTTTGCTCCTAAGCCTTATTATACTATGATAATTTTAATTTGCATAGATTTAATGATTGCTACTTTTAATTTTAACTGTCTTTTTTATCGTAATTGCATTCAGCAAAACAACTTAATATTTGTGCCTTGGTTTATTCAAATAATGTATAATTTATTGTAGAAAATATCAGGAAATATTGGTTAATAATTTGTTGCATCAACACTATATGTGGTAAAAATAAATATGTGATATTTTGCTGGTTGTTGATGGATGCTATCAAAAGGGAGTATGACATAAACAATCGGTCCTCGACAATGCTTGCTAAAAATATTCTACGAAACTTTTTTCCATGGAACTTTTTTCTACTCATCTAATTTGTTTGTCCACCATTGTGGTAAATAAAATTCACCGAGAAATTTTATGTAACAAAATTTCTTATCATATTAATTTAGTGTATGTATTTGATGACTTAGTAATAAATTATAATTAATATTTTGAGGTAATGAAACTTTACTAGATATGAAATGTGAATAAGCGCTCTTATGGACATTACTAATTGCTTGTGAAATTACACGGTAAATATTATTTTTGTTTGATATCTTTGTACATGTTAATGATTAGTTTCATACACAATAGGGAAGTTTTAAGTGTATTTAATGTCATTAATTAATTAGAATGTCTTATGTGGCATGTATAATAATAGAAGCATTTTAGATGCAAAATCTGCTTTAAATATTATTAAAGGCACCCATTTATAAAGACATTTATTAATAAATACAAGATAAGAGTCACAGGTCCCTGTTTTTTATGTTGTTATACAAAAAGTCCTTGTAGAAATGAATTTGTAAATTTGGTTCCTATTTTTCAAAAATAAATAAAACGCAAAGCATCTTGCACTTTCTGACTGAAAATGCAAGATAACTTGCACTTTTCTAATTTTGAAATATTTTTCGAAATTTTCTAAAATTTGAAAATTTTGAAAAACGCAAGTTAACTTGCACTTTCTATCAGGAAAGTGCAAGCTAGTTTGCGCTTTCTAATTTTGAAATTTTTGAAAAGCGCAAGGTAACTTGCGCTTTTTAATTTTGAATTTTTTTTGAAAATTTTAAAAATTTTGAAAAGCGCAAGGTGACTTGCGCTTTCTATCAGGAAAACGCAAGCTGGTTTGCGCTTTCTGATTTTGAAAATTTTGAAATTTTAAAAAGCGCAAGCTAACTTGCGTTTTTTGATTAGAAAAAACAGGGACTAAATTTACATACTTATTTCTACAGGGACTTTTCTTGTAACACCATCAGAAATAGGGACCTTTCGTGCAAAGCCCCTTTATTAATATGTCTCTTATACATAGGGGCACATTAAATTTTATTTTTGAACCTATATAAGTTAAGAGAGACATTTTCTAATTGAGCTGATGAAGCAATACCATTCAACAGTTTACGAGGAAGGATACCTTAATAGTTTGGTCATATATGGATAGCATGCAACAAACGGTAAACTTACTACAATGCCCAATAAGATGGATTAATAGGTACTAATGCTTTCTCAAAAGGTGGATAAAATAACAAATGATTTATTAGAAGACTAAATTTTGATATAGGAAGCACATTGCCAAAATTGTCATAAGTGAAGTGTAAAACCCCATAGTATTTATTGCTCCCAACCCACATGGGAGAAAACACAGTAGACGTCAAGGGTCTATCAGTTGCATTGATATGCTTTTGTCAGAAAGTCTTTTTTTTTCAATCATTCATGTTACTTCTAATTTTTCCAAAATAATTCAGGTAGTAAGGCTTCCACATTTTCCATTTCATTGAGATGCACGTGAATTAATGTTTACAAAAACCAAAAATAGGTTAAAATTCACCATATTGGAAGAGAGATACGCAAAGCTAATATAAGCGAGCAAGATAGCCTTAATTTGGTTTCCCAGTTATCAACTCGTGATGTACTAACTGCTAAAATATGATAACCTTAGAGCATTATATTCATTTCTACAAACCTACATGCTAGCAAAATGTACTATAATATTTAGTTATGACTTGAAACTATTAGTGAATTTTTTTATAAAATTGTTTGTGTGAGTTATTTGTTCTAAAATGAGAAGAAGAAAAGGAGAAGAGGAAGAAGTGGGATTGGAAATAGTCCCACATCATAGAAGAGTAGGAATTACATTTGTTTAAATATTCTTCAAGAGAAGGTTGGGTCCTTTGGGCTCCAATGCTTGCTCTTGTGTGAGGAGGGAGACCATACATAACCACCATATATAGAATCGATGCCGCCGTCTATCCGTCCGTCCGAGTGGATCGGGTCGGTTTGGGTTTGGGTCTAAATTATAATTTTGGACAGAGTTATTTTAGTTAAAACGGGCCAGATCTTAACCCATTAATAAGGCAAGAATTCAAAATTAAATAGACAGAAACGACGGGAAACGTGACTGTTATAAATGATAGGACGTTTGAAACAAAATGGACGCGTCTTCTCAAAACGAAAAGGCACCTATTCGCTACTATAAATAGAAACGTCTCAAGAGCATTTCAGAATTACTTTTTCTCTTTGCAAACAAAGATGCCTGAAAAGCATTTCAGATTCAATTTTCCTTTACTTTAGACCTCCTTCTCTTCACCTCTCTTATTTCTTTCAATACTACTTTGGGTTTGTGATACTGCAGATTACAAATTTGATACTCTTGTCACTATAGTTAATTTAGAAGATAGTTTGAATCGATTTCGGCAGTGCTATTGTAATCGATTAAAGAGATTAATCATCATGACTCCATTATACCTTGGGAGATGATTTGTCTTAACTTATAGCATCCATTTTTTTATTCAAACAAGTGGTGAGGGAAAATAACTTCCTAAGGAAAGCGTCATCGACGTGACTTGGAGTGATCTCTATAGATTTGATTTTACCATTACCGTACCACTTCATTGGAAATCCAGAAGGTTACACTAACAATCTTAAGACATTATCCGACAATGGCATCGCATAGTTTGAGAAAGTTCGCTTATGATTTCACCATATGGAAAGGTTTGATGGCGTTAATTTCATGCATTGGTAGAAGAAGATGCATTTCTTGTTAGCCGGACTAAAATTTGTTTATGTTCTTACGACAACAATGCAAAGGAAACACAAAACGAGACTATTATGCAAGCACAATCAAGATTAAAATGGGAGCAAAATGATCACATATGTAAGGGCCACATATGTAATGCAACGACAGATACTCTGTTCGATATGTACTACAATAAAGCAACCTTCAAAGTAGTCTGTGATGCACTAGATGCCAAGTATCTAATGAAGGACGCAAAAAGTAAGAAATTTTTTACTACTAAATTTTTTAATTATAAAATGGCTGATGCAAGGCCAGTACTAGAGCAATTCAATGATATTATGCATATCCTAAACCAATTCAGCCAGCATAAAATGAATATAGATGAGGAGATAAAAGTCTCATCCTTAAAAGACAAACTTCCTCCATCTTGGAAAGATAAAAGGAAAGTACTTATACACAAGAATGATGATATGAGTCTAGATAATCTTGCATAGTATTTGCAAGTAGAAGAACAATTTAAGCAGAAAGAAATCACTGAACCAACAGTGTTTCCATCTAAGATCCACATAGTGGAGAAAAATGAGGAAAATAAAACCTCTAAGCACTCATTTAATCAAAAAAGGAAATTTTAGAATAAGAAAAACTTTGATAACAAGAAGGCCAAGAAAGTGAATGGATGCTACAATTGTGGAAAACCTAGTCACTTTAAAAGAGATTGTCATTCCTTAAAAAGGAACCTGAATCGACAAAAGAATACTTTACGGTCGTAATCTCTAATATCAACATGATTGAAAGAGAGGATTCTTGGTGGATCGACTCTGGTGCTACTAAGCATATCTGCAATGATAAGAGTCTATTCATGAAACTTGAACCATTTGAGGACGAAAATTATCTCTTTATGTGAAACTTAGCAAAAGCAACGGTCATGGGGAAAGGGACAGTGGACTTAGAGTTCACGTCTGAGAAAATTCTAACATTAAATGATGTATATTATGTATCCGAGGTAAGAAAGAACATTATTTCTAGTAGTCTATTAAATAAATATGGGTTTGAACAAGTCTTTGAGTCAGATAAATATGAATTGACAAAAGGCAAAATATTTGTTGGAAAATGGTACTTGTGTGATGAAATGTTTCAATTGAATATTAATAAAATGGTTGTTTATGCTTATATTGTTGACTCCTTTTCTTTATGACATAGTAGATTAGAACATGTTAACGTTAGAAGTATGGATATTATGATGTCATTAAACATGATTCCTAAATGTGATAATAAATTTAATGGTAAGTGTAGGATATGCTCATTAACCAAAATAACTAGAAAATTGTTGCCATTGAAATTTGTTAGTACCACTAATATGTTACAATTGATTCATAGTCATGTTTGTGATATGCATAATACTCCTACTAGAGGAGGAAAGAAATATTTTGTCACATTATAGATGACTATTCAAAATAATGTTATGTTTATTTAATGCATATTAAGGATGAAATATTGAATTCATTTATGACCTAAAAGACTAAAGTAGAAAACCAATGTATTGTTAAAATTAAGACCCTTAAGATCTGATAGGGAATGTGAATATCATTTCCTTGCATTTTGTGAATATGTAGGAATTATCATGAGACATCCGTAGCTTATATTCCACAGCAAAACGAAGTAGCAAACGAAAAAATAGGACCATTATTGAAATAGTTAATGCTATGCTATGTAATTCTGGTCTTAATACTAGTTTTTGGGACGAGGTATTACTTATTGCCTGTTTCATCTGAAATAAAATACATTGTAAGAAAACCAAAGTCACACCTTATGAACTTTAGAAGAAACGCACACCAAATCTTGATTATTATCGAGTTTGGGGCTGTAGAGCCATTGTTCGATTACTTGAACCAAAAATTAGAAAATTAGGACAAAATGACATTGAGTTATTTTCTTAGGATACGTTCAACACAGCAAGGGTTATAAGTTTCTAATAAAGCCTAATAATTCGATTGAGGTAACACAATAATAGAATCTAAAGATGCGGTATTCTATGAAAATAGATTCACGTCTATTCCATCCAATCGATATATTAGTGAAACGTTGGAGGTTAATACACCTATATATGAAATGGTGGAGGTCACTGAACTTATTCATGAATTTGAGAACACTTAGGAAAATAATGATGAAACTGGTGAAACTCTTATGAGAAGTAAAATAATGAGGACTGGAAAATCATTCGGACCAGATTTTATCATTTATTTGGTTGAAGGATCAAGAGATATATTAGACATTAAGTCATACTTTCTACAACCATAGACTATGATCCATTAACAAATACCGAGGCCATAAAGTCACAGGATTCAGCCTTTTGGCAAGAAGCCATAAGTGATGAATTGGATTCTATTATGGTAAATCGAACATCGAAACTAGTAGACTTACCTCCTGGTTCTAAACTAATAAAGTGCAAGTGAATATTTAAGAAAAAATTAAGAGCAGTTGGTATGATAGAAAAATTAAGGCTAGATTAGGTGCTAATGAATTTACCCAAAAGGAAGGAATCGATTATTTTGATACATATGCATCTGAAGCAAGAATTTCAATAATTAGGGCATTAATTGTGTTGGCATCTATTTATAAATTTGAAATTCATCAAATGGACGTGAAGATTGCATTCTTAAATGGAGAACTTGATGAAGATATATATATATATATATGTGTGTGTGTGTGTATGTATGTATGTGTTTGTGTGTGTGTCTCAACCAGAAGGTTTTGTGATGCTTGGACAAGAACGTAAAGTATTGTAACATCCCGGAATTTTGTTAAATTTAATTTAGTAAATTATTTGAACTTTTGAATTTGAATTTGAGAATTTCATGAAAAAAAATATTGTTAATGTTAATCTTATAAAAATGTATAGAATTTAATAAATATTGATAGTTAAGTTTAAATAAATAATAATAATAAGTAAATAAGAGAAAAGAACATATAACAAACAAGAAGTTGTTTAAAACAATAATAAAATATGTACAAAAATAAAGTAAGTTGTTGTAAACAAATATGTAGACAAAAGAAAGCAATAACTAAAATAAAACACTTTTATTTTACAAAGTAAACTAGGAAACAAAGTAACCAAAATAAAACAAGAAAGTAAGTATTTAAATGAATCAAAACAGCACTTACATATATAAAAAAATCAAATCTAACATATGCTGCAAGTATCAAACAGCATGGTTGTTACATGCTTTCATTTAATGCAAGCATTAAATGCTATTTACTCCTCAGCCCATACACTAACCTTATCAGCCGAGTAAAGCATGGGTTGAGCAAAAGTAATATTGTACTTACCTATACCTTCCTCTGCACATTTTCTTTATATACTAGAATATTGCCTCCATTTCATTCGTTCAACAAATATTAACAAAGATCAGAAAACCAAGATAGTAAACAGAAAATAAAAAGAAATAAAAGCAAACATCACTTTTATTCAAGCTTGAAAACAATTTATTGAAGAGAAAAAGAAAAGAAAGATCAACTGCAGATTTCAAAAAACAAGAAAAGTGCTCCCAGTTTTCAAATATTTCCACGTGAGTGAACATATTTTGGAAAGCTTCAAGTATGATTCAAAACTGTGTAGATGATTTATAACAAGTATTAAGTTATACAGCTACATACAAATGAAAAGTTCATGTATGATAATGATGTTGTTCTGGACATGATAGTTAGTCATCATCTGTCCTGTTCTTTTCAAGATATCAGGTTTAAATTAAGTTAAAGTTTAAATTTCACTCCTCTGATCCCTGATGAATATTAATTTGCAACAAATAAGTTAGTTTAAAACATCATCTATGGATTAACTTTTGTTGTGAGCTTGAACATAAAGGATTGTCTCTGTAACCAAGGTTTTACAGTAAAAACAAGATTTTATGATTAATCCAAGTATTTCAAACCATTGGTTTGATTTTATAACTTGAATACTCACTTAAAAACAGGATTTTTGAAACAACAGTGATGATTTTTAGTTAAGTAATTCAAATGCAATTCAGGTTTGAACAAAACATGTATTTCGATCGTTTTCTGATAATCGAATCAACCTTAAATGCTAAGATTTGGTATAAAGCAAGATTGACATTTACTAGTAATGGGAAAATTGTCGAAAAAAAATTTCATTGCGTAAATTTTGGAGACGAGTTCAACTTAGGGTTTAACCCTGAGTTTTGCAGTAGGTTGAAAACAAGGTGATTTCATCACCTAGGAGTGATCGAGTGCATCGAGGTTGAGGGGAAGGTTAGCATAGGTTGTTGACGTGGTATGGCCGAAAGCGTGGGTTTTCTGGTGAACTGAGACGAGGTAGCGAGGCGTTTTCTCGTGGTTGTTCGAGCTACTGGTTCGAGCTACAGGCTCTATTTTGATTTCGACTTTTATTCAAAATACTGGGTTTCGATTTCGAGTTGGGGGTCGAATCGTGGTTTGTCGGAGGTGTCGAGAGTTGCCGGAGGGGCGCCGCGGTGACGTGCACGTGCACGGTGGTGTTAGTGTCTGTGTTCTGGAGTGTCGGTTTAAAACTTAAGAAAAAAAAAGGGGAAGAAGAAGAAACTGGGATAGGGAGAAGAGGAAGATGGCTCGAGTAAAAGCACGTTTGCTTCGGGATGAAACTCGCAAACGCGAGTATATGTTGCTATCTTAGTTTGTATCGTTAAACTGGAAAAGAAAGAAGAAAAAAAGAGAAGAAGATCAGGCACGAGGAAGAAAGGAGAGAGACTCGGGTTGGACTCGAGTAAAAGCCTGGAAGTCTCGGGTTTGCTGTTATTTTGGGTTAGGCCCAAACGAAATTTCAAATTAGCAATGTTTTGAAATTTAATTTACCCTTTAATTTAATATTTAAATTAAAAATAAAAACTGAAGTAAATTTACATTAAAATTTTAAATGTAACAATAAATTGAGTTTTAAAGTGTAAAGCAGATTTTCAAACGATAATTAAAATAAATAATTTTATAAATTAATGATTTTGAAAGAAATTAAGAATGATATATATATAATTTGAAATTAAAATTGATTGATAACAATTTAATGTTTAAATTAATTTGTAATTGAGAATTTGTTAAATAGACAAATTAAGTTAATTAATTTAAATGGATAGCTAATTAAATTAACGAATTAAGAAACAATTAATCGAGTTAATCAAGATTTAATAAATCCAAATTTAATCATTGATTTTAAAACATCACTACAAATAATTGTGTAGCAAAAAAATTAATTAAACGACATAGGAAAATAATTAACTATTGATATGCACTACATTGATGTTCTGTTCTGTTTATGATACTGTGTGATGTAAATTGCCATGTACTGCACTAGGATTGTGGTTTGTTCTGTATTGATGTGAAAACCCTGTTTGCCTG
Source organism: Allium fistulosum (assembly GCA_030737815.1). Classification (NCBI taxonomy): domain Eukaryota; kingdom Viridiplantae; phylum Streptophyta; class Magnoliopsida; order Asparagales; family Amaryllidaceae; genus Allium; species Allium fistulosum. Next base: position 60,373,959 of record CM060906.1, read on the forward strand.
TAAAACGACATTTAAAACTTTGATGCGACAGGGGATCAGATTTCAGTAGTTATCCGAAACCCACATCGAATCTATGAATTTTTGTGAACAACATATACACATGTTTTTGAAATTAACGCTCACTATTCGGGTTAGCTGGGAAAAGACCTTTGTGTCATATAACCCATTCCGAATAGTGATACGTCATATATGGATGGCATTTGAAGACCGGTGTTGAAAACCAGATATTTTTGAAAATGAAAGGACAACCTGTCGAATGTCTCTGCACCGAGTTGCTCCGGTATAGAGATTTATATCACTCTTTTTGTGATGGGAAGTCCGGACGTAATTAGAAAATTATCCGAATTTGCAAGGGCTTCTTTGGAAGTGCCTTCGTTTCTGTTAGAACCCAGAACAAACTTGTATGGATTGTATGTCTGACATTATATTTTGAGATATGAATCTGATTTCTTTCAAATACATTTCTGTTTGGTGGTGGAGAATTTATTCTCTTAGCTTAACACCCTTCTCTGAGACGTACGAGCTCAGAGGTTATGTAGTTGAAATTTATCAGCGATATACTCCCAAGTTGGTAATGTGACATGCTGAGTGTTGCTGTGTGATGATCATTGTTTGATCATTTGTGATATGATCATTTGTTTGATCATTTATCTTTGTGATCATTACTTTGATCATCTGTTGACCCAAAGCATGGCTTTGTGAAAAGCGTAGCTTTGTGGACGAGACTTCGTCGAACCTCACACCACGGAATGGTCAAAACAGGAAAGATTCAGCAAGGTTATTGAGGGTAGCTCCCCTTAGGGTATGTTCATTTCCTTCTGGATAGAAGTGGTATCATGGTATGGAGCCCAGATACTTAACTTATGTGGATGTCGCAAGTATATATGTCTTACTTTGTGATTTGTTGCTGGGGCCCCGGTTAAAGGTTGGTTACAACCGGGAGATGGCATACTCGTGTCAGTAGTTACCCAGTTAGGGGTAACCCGGCCTTGTGTTGGCAGAGATCTAACCGTAATGTTAGGTTATTTCTTAGGGTCGTCTTTCAAGAGGCGTACCTATGTGGCAATGGAAAGTTCCTTGGCCTGACCATTTGTTGGAAATCTAATTACCAATACGAAACCCTGTACGGTTTTAGTTGTAGAACCTGCCATTTACTTATGGTGGTCACCACTGTTTAGATGGTAGCTATAGTAGGCATAGTTCAGAATGTCTATGCTGGCTAAGATTTATATTCTATTTTCGAAATACTTTCAACACTATGCACTAGTAATAATATCAAAGAAATTTCTCCGTACCAAGCATATTTAACTATCATAAGAAGAAATCTCCTCCAATTCTGCGTTTGCATTGTGTGTGTGGTGGGAGGTCTTATGGTGGTTCCATTTTTAAAAGCATACCGAAAATTATTTTATAAATCTAGTTTCTGTAAATGCAACTGTTTTTGTTTACTCATACCAGTCCCATGACTGATCCGGAGTTTATTGTTTTCTTTCCTAAACTCTGGGTGCCCATTATTTCTACACGGGCAGCCTAGTAGCAGGTTTCCGTATTTTGGAGTTAGCTGTATTTTAGAGCTCTTATCTTGGAGATATTCTTAGGAGCTTTTTGGAGATCTCAGGTGTTTAGCTTTTGGGAGTCCGTTATCACTTCTTTCATCTGAAGACTTTTGGATATATGATTACTGTTGTATTATCATGATGTTATATTTGGAGTTGTAGTATATGTATTAAATACTCTGATGAAGTGTGGATTTTATGTCGATGTTGTATCTGTAATGATATTTATGATATTGATTATGTTCCGCTGTTTTATATTCATCTAATTGATGTTATAAGCTCCATCCGAACTGAAATTTGACATTTGAATTTTGGCAGTTGAATACAAGTGAAGTATTTGATGTCTATTTTCGAATGATGAATTTTGGATCGTGACAAGTATATAAACCTATTAAATAATTTTACAGTTTTAAACAAAGCACCAAAACAGTGGCATGAGGAATTTGATAAAACCATAGTATCAAATGGTTTTAGGATTTGTGAATTAGACAAATGTGTTTATAGATAATTTCATGCTGGTAAAGGTGTAATTGTAAGCCTTTATGTTGATGATATGTTGATATTTGAGACGGATACCTTGAGTATAGTAGATACGAAAGGATTTTTATCTTCATGTTTTGACATGAAAGATATGAGGGAAGCTGAAGTGATTGTAGGAATAAAAATCATAAAAACAGCAGAAGCGTTAGTCATTACCCAGTCTCATTACATAGAGAAGATTCTAAAAAGGTTTAATCAATTTGATTACAAACCTGTAAATACCACATTTGACCCAAGTATGCAACTATATTCTAATACTGGTAGATCAAAAGATCAACTAGAATATGCTAAAGCTATTGGTAGTCTAGTGTATGCCATGACATGCACAAGACCTGATATTGCTTACGTTGTTTGCAAAATGAGTAGATGTACCAATAACCCTAGTCATATACACTAGCTAGCTGTACAAAGAATTTTAAAATATTTGAAAGGAACCATGGACTACGGTATATTATACTGTAATGACCCCACTGCGATACCCAGATTAGCAAAGAACATTACAAGTAATCTCGTCTGCTAATCTGGAGAATACGGCTTGTTAAGGGCGATCAATTGTGAATATATCTTTATACTAACACCGACACGTCATTTATACCTTTTCACTTAATATCTGAACTGAATTTGACGTGTACAGTATTAATACAAAGTAATAGACACACTGATTTCGCAGAATCAGAACAATATATCATATAAATAACAGTCACAGATCATAGCGGAATAAATCTCAACTTACACATATACAAATTGTGAGTCTACAAAATAAAACACTAAACTCACCTAATATGCAAGTTTTACAATTCTCTAATATCAATCATACATTTTATAAACATATTCACAAATTTCCTAAATGAGATATACTAAAAAGTCAAAAGTGTTATCTCCTTGCCAGCCCAAACATCCAAAGGTCAACTTGTCATGTAACCTGAAAAGTCTCGGCCTGACCCGAGCAAAATAACACCCAGGTCAGACTATCTCTAAATATCCTATCACGGCCCGTTTTTCCATACCCTTTGAATCGACAATAAACCACCATGTCCAACTCAAATTGCACGAAAATACGGAACATGAAGGGTAATAAAGAAAAATATACAGAACAGAATCTCACACGAATGGAATAACATATAATATTGAACAAATATCTTTACAGCGGAAAACATTTAAATACATATATCAGAGTCAAACCTAAATTCAGCTTGGATAGTTATAAACATCTATCCTTACAATTGCTGACAAACATCAACTAAAACAAACTAAGTACAACGGATAATAGAATATGTCCATACGTAGATGAATATCTCCAGCTCTCCTCTGAAAACTCCAATCGTCTTCAACTAAACCTGACACTACTCGGATCTGACCCGAGTATTGAAAATACCCGGATCGGGCTTGATAAACCAGCGTGAGAAAAACTCAATAATAAATGACAATGTCATATATCAGCCTTTGAATAAAATCCTTTGATAAAAAGAGTATATCATAAGACCACGCCCACACATAAACACGGATGGATTTTTACACTATGATAACTAAAACACTTTTATATCAAAACATTTGATATTATTTTTAATGACATCTCTTTGAAAATCTTTGCAAATAAAATTATTAATCTTATCCGAAATGGTTACCCATATAGCATTTCGAGGCTATTCATTACGCCAATACAAACAAAACCGTAGGTTCTTATTGCAGAATGGATTTCCATACAAATGACCAGGTAAAGGATCTACCTTCCGAAATGGGTACACCTCTAGATGGATGTTCCGAGGAACCATCACAAAGCTCCTCTACCAACACAAGACCGACCTACCTCTATATAGTAGATAGTACTGAATATGTCATCCCCTGGTCATTACCGACCTTTAACCGAGCGCTCGTTTTCCATACACCACATTAATTTACATCCCGAACGTCATAGCGGAAAGAAATATATCTAGAAGGGGATGATCATACCCTACTTGGGAATTGTGAGAAATGCGAATTACGGATCTTAAGGTTAGAATTAACACTATAGGGGGGTGAATAGTGTTTTAAGAAATTACTAATTCTTTTTGAGTTTATCTTAATTTGAACACAAATGTATGCAATATTCAGACATAGGTATGATCATAGAATCAAACACAGATGCAGATATAAAGTTAAAGCAATAAAGGAAAGAACACACTGGATTTTATACTGGTTCGGAGTTACCCTACATCCAGTCCCGCAACACAAGTACGGATTTCCTTTCAAAATTAATTCTTATAATTACACCCCTGATTTTAAGGCCACGAGGTACACCGCTCCAGATTCACAATCCTCTGGGTAGAGATACTTGATTTTACGAGCAACAAGTTCACCCGATTGATTTTCCAGGCTACAATCACACCTTTTCTCGCTCGATTGAATACAAAGAAGTCTATAACTCTAAATAGCACTAGGATCTTGTTGAGATAGTGATAAAGAATCAAACCAGAGATGATCTAGTTAGATTCAATGGTGATTTCGGCAGAGTAATGGTAAAAATGTATATAAAGAAATGTGGAAGAAGAAGAGCAGTGAAATCAGAGAAAATATGATTGTAAATTCTTTTAAAACAGCCCCTATTTATAGTAGAACAACAGCCATGTCCATTCGTGAAAGGATATGACGAATAGACACTTCCTTTGAAATTCAAACTTTTAAAATAAAATGTCACCTTGTCGACAAGGGGTCCTTTGGGTTGTCGACAAGCCTAAGTTATTTTTGGTAATTTGTTTTTCTTTGAAAATAACTTCTATCTTGTATTAAAACTATTTTAAACTTTATAAATATACTTAACTATAGTTAAAATACATAAATAATTAAGTATAGAGAATAATATTTTGGTATATATAAAATTTTACTATAATTTTATATTTAAATCTAAGTATAAATATTAAAAGTTAAATATATTATAATTAAAAGATAGTTTCAAACCAAGGATGATTTGATATTGAAAATAAAGATTATTTTGAGGCTAAAAGTATTTTAAAACCAGGATAGATGTTTTTGATTTAAAAAGGAAGATTTTGAAATCATTTTGAAAACAAGATATAATTCTGTAAATTGAATAAAAGTTAGTGGATACAAAACAATGTTCCACTAGATTTTTCATAGGTTCCATCCTACTTAGGGTTTCATCCCTTTAACGGGCTCAAAGTGGATTCCATTCCACGAATAAAATGGATTTTAAGATGTCAGTGCTTTTCTAGGAGTTTTAACAAAATTCCTAACTAAATTACTAATCTTGAAATCTTGAACTCTTAATAATCTTGATACTCATGAGTCTTGAATCTTGATATCTTCGATCTTGAGTTCATCAGTTCTTAAATCTCTATACTGTACAGTCTTCATTCTTTGGTACCTGTATATATATCCTTCATATACATATATATAAACAATAATGTTAGTATTTATATTTTATAATCTTATTCTAAGTTTGTTTTCATCAAAACAAACTTCTCAGGGACTAACAGGAATGACCCACTTAGCCTTGCTGCATCTAATCCTGTTTCAGTCATTTCCGGGTTGATGAGGCTTAAGGCAACGATTACCTTTTCACATAGCACATATCTCTGAATGCCACATTTTCCATTTCCATTGACTACTAATTGCCTTCCACAAAAATACAACCCTTGAGCTCGTACATCTCAAGGAAGGGTGTTAAGCTAAGAGAAGTTGCCTTCTCCGCCACCAACAGATGTATGTTTGTAAAAACCAATGTTCGTAATCATTAGAAATGCAATGTGAGACAAACGTCCATACAAATTTGTCCAGGAACAGGACAAACCGAAGGCACTCTCCTACTACCACTAGTAGCGAGCAGTCCTTGCAATCCGAAAAAATCTCCACAACGAGGAGACCATTGCTATATATAACTCGGGAGCTACCCAGAGCAAGTCAACAAGCAGTCCTCACGCTATAAAGATCCATGGTCTTCAATAATCATCATCTTCAATATGTCTTCACTTTCGAACGTATATATTGGTTCTAAGTGGTTTTCAGATAGGGATTACCCAAATCCGACCCCGGTTCCTTCGAAATCCAATTATCGATAAAAAAAACGTGAATATGAGTATACAGGATTTATTAAGTCTCTTTTCACTTTAATTCTTTTCGGATGATTTTGAAATCTCTTTCATTCGATTTAAAATAATTCTAAGAAATTCATTCTTTTGCTTTGGATAATATTTTCAAATTTCCTTACTTAACTCTTGATCCAAATTCCTTAACTTTTAGGCGGGTCAAAAACAATGTTATTTAAGACATCGTTTACGATAAACCCTAAAATAAATCTTAGCAAACATTTTTGAGTAAATAGGATCATAGAAATCATTCATTTTGGGGATTGCTTAAATTTTGATAATACTAATCTTCTTTTATTTTGGAAACTCAATACGATCTTTTAATTTAAGAGCATCTGGGCTTTCCTTTTGATCTGTTCCACCCCTCGCCTAAGAAAAGAAAACATAGGTCAGGTAAGTTTAGGGCACTGGTCGCTCCATCCCTAACCTTAGTTAAACACCTTGTTTTATCTTCCCAGATCTCACAGGCGGGACAAATGTACTAGTCGTTTCCGCATACTCAGTTATCAACTTTATTTTGGAATTGATTATAAAGATTCCCAATTATCTTTAAAACGCTTAACTTTCCTTTTAAAAACATTCTCAATTGATTCAGGGAAAAATCGTTACATTTAAACTTATTTTCAAAAAGTTATACCATTCGCAGCATAAAAGTGCTGCAGAAAGTGCTATATAAGTTTATTTGTTTAAATCAACTTTTAAACATTCGATAATTCATATTTTCCAATCCAAATCTCTTTTAAATTATTTAAATAGATTTAGCAAATTTATTCCATATTTTTTCATAATTAAAAACATTCATTTAAACAGATTTCCTGTTATGGTCACTTAACTACACTAGCGGAATTTTTCTAGAAAATAGATTTGGACTTAATTCAAAATCTACTCAACAAAATTTTAATTTTCCTTCTTCGTTTAGAAGATATGGATATAATAGTCCGGAATTTTCTTATCTCGAAGAATTCCGAGCTATATTCCACTCTATATACTCATTTGAACTTTTCGGCGTGAAATCGCGAACTACCGTTGCGGGACGCACCCAGTTTAAATTATTTTTAAATATTTGAAATAATTTATTCAAATTGATTTCTATCACTTATAAAATCATTATAAATCAATATTTTCACTTTTTAAAGTATTTAAAATATATTTTCACTATTACCGTATTATAATATTATTTTATTCAAATTATTTAATATTAAAATTTTTAAATCCCAATTTCAATCCAATTTCGGTTCTAACTTCAAATTAAACATATTTAAAACTTAGATTTCAAACCTAATTTCAATTTAAACTTCAATTCAATCTCAAACTAAACTTTAATTTTCAAAAATCGATTTCAATTTCACTATTCATCTCAATTTCAATTTCAATCTAACTATCCTTTTCAAATCCGTTTCACTTCAAATTCCAAACTCTCTTTTATTTTTACTTTAATTTCACTTCTAATTGAAAAGAGACTTACTTTTCCAAAATATCTCATATCACTAAAATATGGTCTTATGAACAAAGGATCACTTAATCAAAATGAACATGACCAATATCCATATTCATCACTAACATAACATCCATTCAACAAATCACATAACATATGATTTCAAATCCAACATTCACTATTAATACCATAACGGGATATATTATCACAATTCAATTATCTAACCAACTATCAAATCATCCATATTAACAATCAAATAAACATTCATATGTCATACAGATATAAATATGATTGTTTTAACATAACCAAAATATAAATTCAAAAGCAATGAGAATTTCTCATCTTCATATCCACTCCGTCATTCTTTTTTGTAGGCTAACGTGCTTCTCGAACTAATGCGCTTTTCCCGAACGTTTTGAATTTTCGCCTTTATTTATTTTCCTCCCGAACTGCTTTTGTTTTCCTCTCACTTTCCTTTTTCTTTTCTTTTCTTCTTTTTCTTTTTTTATATGTTTGGCCGTGAGCTTTTTTGGAGGGGAATGGGTGTACGGCCTTAGGTATGTGGAGTATTGGCTTGGGTATGTGAGTGTGGAGGAGGGTACGGCTTGTAGGTGCTTGGGTAGATGGGTTTTAGGCTCGGCCTTGGTGTGTAGGAGGGGGTACGGCCTAGGTGTGCTCCGGTTGGTGGTCTAGGGGGAGTTTGGGCTCGGGTTTAGGTGGGTAGGGCTTGGCCGTGGGTTGTTTGAGGGTGGGTAGGTGATTTTGGAGAGGGGTAAGGTGGTTTAGGTGATGGTATGGTGATGTGGAGGTGGTAGCTTGAAGGTAGAAGGGAAATGGAGGAAGTAGAGAAGAATTTTGGAAATTTTGTGAAAGGAAAGTGAAGTGAAAATGAAGAGGTTTGAGGTTGTATTTATAAGTGAAAATTTTGGTGGTAAATGACATTAATAACCTTGTTTATTTTTGCATTTAATTAGCTTTTGATTTGAATTGCATTTAATGTATGGAATGATGTTTATGAAAGAGTGTGTTAAGAGGTGAAGAGGTGTCACCATTTTGTGGTTTGTAAATATTTAAACATATAATTTAGCTCCTTTCCTATGCATACACATAACATCTCATTAATGAGATGAGATATAAGTAATGATGTTGTTTAAAAAGTTTTTAAAATAAATTTAAATTTGTCAAATCATAACTTTTCACTTTTTATATAAATATTTTTAAACTTTCCTAATATAACTGTTTTGTCTTATATGCTAAATGTAAAGTGTTTAAAAGTTTGTAAACTTGTATTTATATGTTAGAAAATGTGTTAAGTTGCAACAACTTGTCGACAACTTGTTTCAGTTGAAAATGGTGTTTTTTGTCAATAAATTTTACAGTCAATATTAAGCTATATATTGATGTAAACCAAATTTTAAAATGAAATTTTTACTTCTTTAAATAAATTAAAACATGTCTATTTATATTTTAAAATCGTATTTGAATAATATCAAAATCTTTAATTTTATAGTGTATGTAAATCTAACAAAATGCGACAAAATTTGGATATTTTTGTAAAACGATTATTAACATATTTTTAAATATATTAATATACTTTTATTATCTTTATTAGGTGTTTTAAATAAAATTTAACTTATCAAATAAATATTTAAACCTATTTATTTAAGACTTTATTTATTATTAACAAAACTTAACTTTTGTTGATTTGTTCTAAAATCCAAAGTTATACTTTTAAATTTATTAATTACAAGAATAGATAATTATTTATAATATATAACATAGTTATTTAAGTTTTAAATTCCTTTTAAATTTAAAATGAACGAAATCTCTCATTTTCGAAGTATCGAAATTACGGGTCGTTACATATCCAATAGAGTGAGAACAGAATATAACACATGAATAAACAACATATAAGTAAATACAGATGTCCAGGATATAACGAGTTACGAGAATTAATTTAACTTAGAGTTCTTCACAAGGCACATGGTTATACATTTAAATCACGAACACATATTAGTCACTAAACACTGAATTCACAGAATAAAACACAATATCTCTAAGCACGCATATATCAATGATTAACTTAGAACATGGTTATAAGTTTAAATCATAAACACGAACTAGTCACTAGACACAAAATAACAGAATTAACTTAACATCCATCATAAGACACAAGAACATATATTTATTTCACAAACACACAACACAAGAATATATATTTATTTCACGAATACAAGAACAAGAATATATATTTATTTCACTAACACAAGACACAAGAATATATGTTTATTTCACAAACACAGAATAGTCACAGAATGTAACACCCCGTGTTAAATTACAATTATATATGCAAATAATTTAATTAAGTTATATACGTATGAAATTTAAAACAAAGAAATGTTTTGTAAATGGGGCAGCTAATTAATATTATTTGGAATACACATATATATTTGTGTAATAAATAAATAGAGAGAGAAATTATATAAAATCAATTAATAGGGAAGATTAATTGACGGTGTTTATTTAAAAGGGAAATTAATATTCAATTAATTAGTAGAGGTGATTAATTGACAGGAACTGACAAGAAAGGGAACATATATTGTAGCAACTAATTGATATGATTAGAAACATATATGTTAGTGCAAGAGAATAAAATGGAGGAAGAGTAATTTATGCAAGTAATCAGTTGTCAATTAATAAACATAGAGACTTATGGTAACATATATAATTAAGATTGTGATTCAAAATTCAATTGTAGAATATATGCATGCAATAATTATGGGAATAAAATAAATTAATATGCATATATGTGACGAATTAATATGGTGTTGATTGGCATATTAATTTGGTAAGAAATCACAGTGCAGGCAGGGATTAATTGGATATTAAATTAATTCAAGGTATATATGAAATCTATTAATTGGGTGATTAATAGGGGAATCTTATTTAAAAGAAACATCACATTTAAAAATATATGTTTCCATAGATTGCAAGAGAGAAGGGGAAGTGATTAATGAAAAGATTGTTGGAGAATCAATTTGAAATAAAAACAAACGCAGAAGAAAACATATTAATTTAATGTCCATAGACTTAGATTTTATTGTTTATATCTAATGGTTAGCACTGATTTGAACCACTATAAATATAGGTGCAGTGCCTTATTTTTATTCTCATTATTTTTCTCATGCCTACAGAAGCTCTACCATTTTTCTATCTCTCCTACACTTTCTTTATAACAAAATTTTAGATCTAATTCACACGAATTTAGATCTAAATAGAAAAGGAATAGAATTAGTTAGGGAATTAGGAATTGGTTCAAATCAGAAGGCTATGTCAAAGGTAAAACCCTAGATCTGAGTTTTATTTGCTATTTCTAATCCAAACCTCTTCATTTTCTCTTTCAAATATTATAGATATGTAAATATATCGTTTGTAATTCCAAATAGGGATTACAAGGGAGGTGAATATAGATGTCAGGGATAGATCTGAAATAAAAACAGGGATATTTGGAAAGCTAGCAATGTTAGTGGATTTATTTATTTATCTTTTAAGTTTAAGATATATTATCGTTAAATTCCCATTTAGATAATTTTATTCAATAATTAATCCTATTAATTAAGTTATGCTGAACTATAAGGAATTTACAGTATTAGTATTTATTTACATATGTTTCTACGTTTTGGATTTCTATGCAAGCGTCATTCTTCTTCTATTTTCTCCTCTTTCTTCGCATATGGATTAGAATAGATTAAACGTGAATATGGGTTAAATAATTAATAAAAATGAAATGAATGAAATAAGATGTAAAATAATAAAAGTTTGAGGAATGGAATTACTATAATAAATTACGTTAAAATGAGAAAAGTTAATTAATCTAATAACTGTATTTGGGAGTAACTAAAAGTTAATTGGTTGGTTTAGAAAATAGGATACATTTCTATAATTTAATATTTAAAAGACAACAATGAAAGTAATTGCTAGAATAAAAGAAAGAAAAAGAGAATTAGTGTAAAATAGAGAAACCACTGTATTTTACACTATTCCAAAATAGTAAAAGAAATATCTAGCAGTTACAGATTATTGTTTATATTATTATTTAATATTAAAATATAGAAATGGATTTTGAAATATAGTTTTCATAGCCAACCAAATAAAATAGAATTACTTCCTAGAATAGAAGATAATAAAGCAAAGTATGACATGAATCAAGTAAATTATAAGATAAGAACTTGAAGCTGTAAACGATAATGAACCTAGGTCTGCATCCACTGTGCAAACTATTTAAGAAGATAGTTATTATGATAAGTGAATTATATAATATAAGAGAATAAAAGAATATTCTATATCATAATAAAAGAAGGCAGATTAGAACAGAAAAGAAATGCTGGAATTATGTACGGACTATAAAAGAAGAGAAAATGACAATTATAGGTAGAATTATAACATAGGTTATAATCAAGTAATAAGAATGGAAAAGCTTATTTTGAGATTTTGAATAAATTAATGAGAAATAATAATAGTAGAAGCTTATTTAAATAATTTATATTAAGTTAATAAGCAAATAAAGCAGGAATGATAAAAGTGGCTTATTTTAATGAATTTAAGATTTATATTAAGTTAAATAAGCAAGATAATGAATGTGGCTCATACCAACAGCATTCCTTATTAAATAAATGGAAATCTCACAATAGATAGAGGTGAGACGAGGGCAAGAATATGCTAATTAGGGTAAATAAGTAGCCAACAGAATAAGAAAGTAACTAAACGCAAATTAAAAGATTAGACTTAGGGTCTAATAAAAGAGTTGAGATGTGCTTGGAGCAGCCCAAAGGATGAAGCGTCTAACGAAGCATTTCATCACGGATTTCAGAAATGGAGAAGCACGTCCAACTTAGTATTTTTGGGCTTCAAGGAAGTACGAGACTTCAATGGGACGCAAGGATACTCTAGGATGGCCCTATGGGTAGGCCTAACGAAGCTGCACCCCCGGAGGCAGGTCTGTAGGTGTTCCATAAAGAGAGTATGCCTTGACTGCATTTGCATTATAGGCATGACGAAGCAAACCTTTGTAGGCAGTCAGAAGGGCTTGGTGTTCGGAGTAGGGTATTCGTATGTCTAGTACTTGCAAGTAAGTTTAAGGATAGTCGCATCCGGATATTGGCGAGCATCAAGACCAAGAGCGATTTCGGGAAAGACTAAAGTTAAACCAACATGCCAATGATTCTTTCACTATCGAGACATTGGATGAGGGGCACCGCCATTTGGATGTTAGATTGTTTGTAGTAGGACACGACCACTTAACTCTTTAGAAGTCTTTCGGTTAGTTGAGGGGTGGCTGCGTGTGGCCATAGCCACGATGAAAAAGAGACAGACCAACTAGAATATCTGTATTGTATGCCTAACGAAGGAATCCTTTACAGATATAGAAAATCCCCGACTGAATTCCGTACAAGGTAGACCTTGTTGGCGCGAGTCAAATAGTAGACAGAACGATTACATAGTCCTCAATTTACGCACTGGGTGGTACATTGTGGATACCCGAGCACTGGCATAGACTAGTGCGGACGCGATTTACGTTTTCATAGTAAGTAGTGGAGCATCTGTATTGTAGGCCTTACGAAGCAGTCCTTTACAGATGTAGCTATGGAACGCTTGCGGAGCAAGATGAAGGAGTATCTGTATTGTAGGCCTTATGAAGTAGTCCTTTACAGATATAGCTACAGAGCAAGACGATGGAGCATTTATATTGTAGGCCTTACAAAGCAGTCCTTTACAGATGTAGTTACGGAATGCTCTCGAAGCAAGACGATGGAGCCCTTTTCGAGGAGGATATGGAAGGTACCATGGGTGGTACCTAGGACCAATATGGTCATTGGGCATATAGCTACATATATGTATATGTTAGTCATTAGGTTTTAATCTACTATGGAGTAGATGGGCACGGTTCACGAACAGAGGCGAGAGTATTGTAACCTAATGAACCTAATATAAGAGTAAATCGAAATAAAACGATATATGTAGAATTAAGCCTAGAAGTATATAATTTATTCATTCACCAGAACTTTTGTTCTGACCCCCTCCTCATAACATCCTACAGGTTAGATAGATGGCAGAAACTTCTCGGCTTTATGACACTTATTTAGAAAGTGTTATTTTATTAGTGAGTATTTACTTACTATTATATTTTAGTCAATTCCGCTGCGAGATATTTAATTGAGCTCTGATATATTTGTCTTTGCCTATATGCAGGATACCAGATTCCCAACTAGGGTTTTAGTGGGCTTGAATTCTAGCATTTTTGCGAAAAATTCGGACCACTGGAATTCGGGTTGTTACACAGAATCCATATATCCAGAATCCAAGAGATCTTAATCCAAACCGATCGTAATGATCATCCAAAACAATCTTTATGATTGTACACAAAATCCGTGGCAAATAAACAAACAACTCGATATCACTCGAACCGATACGATACCAAGGATCGTACTCAGACCAGGAACGCAGAATCACAGAATGATCTCAAGGATAGTTCATACCGATCAAGTTGATCATAGAAACCATGACTTAATAAATCTACATTTATTTAGTATTATTATATTTTATGTTCGAAAAGAAATCCAGGAATAAACTTCTTAAGGATCTAGCAGCCACTTGCCGCACACCAAAAGAGAGTAAACTCTAAAGTGCCAAATACTATCACCTTCAGTAATCACTAGGATTTAACCAATACATCCCATACCGTATTGTGTAATCCAAGTATTTACTAAAAGCTAGTAAATATCACTTATTACGGATACCGCTGGAAAACCTGAACTACATTCCCTTAAGGATCTAGCAACCACTTGTCGCACACAAGAAGAGAATACAACTCTAAAGTGTAAAATACTTCCTAATAGCAATCACATGGATTTAACCAACCCATCCCATACTACCCGGTGAAATTCGAATATTCGCTAATGGGCTAGTAAGTTCCACTCAAACATTCTATTCAATGAGTTATACCATATTCGATGAAGTCTTATTCCAAAGCATTTAAACCAATCGATAACACTAAGTCAATTATTAGTACTCTTTAAATTATAGAATTAAGGTTCTCAAAACATATTTCTCTTTTGAGTTTATTATTTAAAACACTTATTATAATTTTCCACAAATCCGTTCATTATTTAACTTTATAAAAATATTTATAGATTTGCTATAATATTCCATAACGCCGAATTGTTCCAAGATTTTACTTATATACACAAAGTTGTCTCAAATTTCCATTTGGTTGTATTATTCACAAAACTATAATTTTAAACCATATTTAATTACTCTTCTAAATCCATATTAAAATATAACTATTTTATTTAAAAAAAAATTAAGTTTATACTTTTCAAAACCACATTTCCGAATTCCGCGAATCCTATATTATTTATTTAATAAATCATAATACTTGTATTTCAAATCCATAATCACTTTTATGTAAAATTAGATTAGATTTGTATTTCCAAAGTCATATTTCCAGATCCATAAATATTTTACTAAACATGCTTAATATATAAAATAACTTGCTAAAAAAATCATTTTTAATATTTATTGACTTAATTTAGAAATAATTCTAAGATTTATAAATTTAAAATAGTTCTCTTTCGTAAAATTACTTGTATACGAAGCTTGTCTATTTACTTCGTTTAACTCAAATTTATGATTTAAAGATATGCAGTTTCGACCACCTAAATCTCATAATTTTACAAAACTTAAAATATGAAAGTTGTAGACAAAAGTCTCAGCATTCAAACAAGCAAAAGATCATATAATTTGGATTTAGGGTTTAAAGTCATGACCGTAAAAAATTTTAGATTTAAATTTATTAACTCCATCCTTCATTGATATGGCATCGACAAAGAAACAAAATTTTGACCACTTAAACTTAAAAATTATGCAAAACTCACAAAAAGAAGTTGCAGCATAAATTCTGTGCTTTCGAGAACTTCAAAAATTACCAAATTCCGATAAGTAACGAAAAAGTTATGCCTAAAACAATTTCTGTTTTTTTTCAATGCTAAGATTAAACATAAGACATAGATGATACCTCTTCTTCAAACCCACATAACTCTTAGTAAACTATAGATTTACAAAAGTGGTAAACATAAAAGTTGTTCCTTATAAAAAAAAATTCAACTAAAAAAATCCACACTCAATTTCGATCTACCAATCAAAAGTTACGATAATTTTAATATCAGGTTTCAAATTAAAGAAATTGCACAGGGCAGAGCTACACCATCGGTTTCAAACTCAATTTCGACCCTCTAAAATATAGAATTTTGACAAGTGATTAAAAGTGAACTTGTATTTAACTAAAAAAACTTTCTACCATAAAAAGTCTGATTCAATTTGAAGCAATTTACACCAAGATATCGTTGTTTTACTGCAGCGATTTTCACAATTTATTTTCAGCTAGCAATGAAATAATCACCCAAATTCAAGCAATCAATTCACAATCAAATTGAAAGCAATTCAATCCAAAAAAACCATCAAATTCTATCCAAACAACAACTAATTGATTATACATATGAACTAGAGATAGGGTAGTGAGTATTCAACTCACCTTTTAACTTCCTATAGCTTACTAGATCACCAAATAAGCCTTGGTAAACCCTCATCTTCACCAAAATCACCTAAAAACTCAAAAACCCAAACAAACACAGCAGCACTTCAATCAAAAAATGGATAAAAATCATTGTTTTATGTTTTTAAAAGTTAGAGATAGGGTTTAGAATACTTACTTACCATTATAGAAAAAAAAACCCATTGATTTGCACTTGAATTTGTTGGTTTTTAGAATCTAGGGTTTAATATTGAGGTGGACAATTTTTTCTGTTTTATTTTTTTTACTGTAAATGAAGTAAATGTGAATTATAATAGAAATAGAATTTTCTCTTAAGGTAAACTTGTTATATTTTTTGGGCTTGGGCTTGCAATTGAACCCAATAAGAAAAATAAATGTTTCTAATTTCTATATTTTATTTTACACATTATAACTCCATATTTTACACTGAACAATCTTTTACAAAATCACAAATTTAATTTCTCCATTTTTCAAAACCAATTAAAATTTTAAAAATAACTTTCCAACAACAAATTCTCAATATTAACGCTTTACTCTAAACACAAAATTTAAATAATTTATTCAATCATATTTCAAATTTGAATTGAAATCCAATTTAAGAATTGAAACTCATTGCTTAAATATATCAAATCAATTATTCTCAAAAATAAATTTTATTTCACAAATCACAATTTAGCAATAAATTTCCCTATTAAATTTAATTAATTAAGTAGTTAACAACAGGGTTGTTGCAAACTTCCCCCCTTAAAAAAATTGCTTTCCCGCAATTCCCTTAATGAAAGAAATCCATAATATAAATTTTCTCTTGAAAGAATTATTTTGTTAACTGGTTTCTAATTTGATTTCCAAAACATTCAATTAATATCACTCCAAACCATAACACTAAACTCAAGCTTTTATTTATCAAAATTTCTCAAAATTATTCTAACGCCTCAAATTTGGGGAAATTTTTCCCAGCGTCTCCTTTGCGCGGCTAGCGTTTCGAAAATTTACAATAGGTATATAATTACATAATATACATCACATCTCAAGGATGAGACATCCCGTAGGGATAAACATAAAAATGCGATATGTAATCCAAGATACATACCTTATATTTGAAATATTAGCGAGTCCGTTAATATTCCTTAAGCAAACAATTTATAATCTTTTAAACGATATCTATTTAACTTCAAATAAATGCATCTATCTCAAAAATTCATATTAGAATTTAATATCAAATCATGTCATATAGGAGATATTAACAATTCATGGTTACACTTTAATTAGATTGATAGCATAATATCCATAACGAAAGAAATTTGTACTTAAAATTTCTAAGTTCTAATTATTACTTATGTCAAAATGTCACTTTTGATGTTCAGGAACCTCTATCGATAACATGGCGTACCACATGTCGATCAGAATCCTTAAACAACGTCCGGATAAGTCAACACAATAGATAATCTTAAGTTTAAATGCATTTATTTTATTAGCACTAATATCCATGCATCAAATTCTGAATAAATGCAAACAAATAATCAATTCCTAGCAACCAATCAACCAAAATATACTTAATCACTTACAATAGAACAATTCGATGTTTGAAATTCCGCTGCGCAACTTTGATTAATTCTAGACCATTTAACTCTTAAACTTATTTACTCAGATTTCTCTAATTCTCTTTTTTAAAAGTAAATTTGTTTACTTTAAAATTAATTCATTCTAGTTTAATTCCAAAGTTTTCTAAACTCTAAAAGATTTTACTCATTAATTTCCAAAAGTTTTAAATTCCAATCTATCGATTTAATTTTTTTTAAATCAATTTATGCCCCCAGATGATTATCCCCATAATCATTTTATATTCCTATCCCTAATTAGATAATTAATATAACTAATGACCACACACTCCAGGGGATAGGACTCTAAGTCATCTAGATATCGGATCTGTAACATTATATGCTATAATGTTTTGACATAGCTTTGATACCAAGCTGTAATGACCCCACCACGATACCCAGATTAGCAAAAAACATTGCTAGTAATCTCGTCTGCTAATCCGGAGAATACGGCTTGTTAAAGGCAATCCAATGTGAATATATCTTTGTACTAACACTGACACGTCATTTATACATTTTCACTTAATATTTGAACTGAATTTGACGTGTACGGTATTAATACAAAGTAATAGACACACCGATTTCTCAGAATCAGAACAATATATCATATAAATAACAGTCACATATCACAGTGGAATAAATCTCAACTTACACATATACAAATTGTGAGTCTACAAAATAAAACATTAAACTCACATAATATGCAAGTTTTACAATTCTCTAATCTCAATCATACATTTTATAAACATATTCAAAAATTCCTAAATGAGATATACTAAAAAGTCAAAAGTGTTTATCTCCTTGCCAGCCCAAACATCCAAAGGTCAACTTATCATGTACCCTGAAAAGTCTCGGCCTGACCCGAGCAAAATAACACCCGGGTCAGACTATCTCTAAATTCCAATATGGTGAGAACAGAGTATAACACAGGAATAAAACAACATATAAGTAAATACAGATGTCCAGGATATAACGAGTTACGAGAATTAATTTAACTTAGAGTTCATCACAAGGCACATGGTTATACATTTAAGTCACAAACACATATTAGTCACTAAACACTGAATTCGCAGAACAAATCACAATATCTCTAAGCACGCAAATATCAATGATTAACTCAGAACAGGGTTATAAGTTTTAAGTCACAAATACGAACTAGTCACTAAATACAAAATAATAGAATTAACTTAACATCCATCACAAGACACAAGAACATATATTTATTTCACAAACACACGACACAAGAATATATATTTATTTCACGAACACAAGACACAAGAATATATATTTATCTCACTAACACAAGACACAAGAATCTACATTTATTTCACGAACACAGAATAGTCACAGAATCCAAATATCCAGAATCCAAGAGATCTTAATCCAAACCGATTGTAATGATTGTCCAAAACAATCGCAATAATTATACTCAAAACCCATGGCAAACAAACAAACAAATCGGTATCACTCGAACCGATCTTATACCAAGGATCGTACTCAGACTGGGAACACAGAATCACAGAATGATCTCAAGGATAGTCCATACCGATCAAGGTGATCGTAGAAACCATGACTCAATAAATCCATATTTATTTAGTATTATCATATTATTATGTTCGAAAAGAAATCCAGGAATAAACTTCTTTAGGATCTAGCAGCCACTTGTCGCACACCAAAAGAGAGTAAACTCTAAAGTGCCAAATACTATCACCTTCAGTAATCACTAGAATTTAACCAATACGTCCCATACCGTATGGTGAAATCCAAGTATTTACTAAAAGCTAGTAAATATCGCTTATTACGGATACCACTAGAAAACCTGAACTACATTCTCTTAAGGATCTAGCAACCACTTGTCGCACACCAGAAGAGAATACAACTCTAAAGTGTAAACTACTTCCTAATAGTAATCACACGGATTTAACCAAGGCATCCCATACTACCCGGTGAAATTCAAATATTCGCTATTGGGATAGTGAATTCCACTCAAACATTATATTCAATGAGTTATACCATATTCGACAAAGTCTTATTCGAAAGCATTTAAACCAATCGATGATACTAAGTCGATTATTAGTAATCCTCAAATATAGAATTAAGGTTCTCAAAACATTTTTCTCTTTTGAGTTTATTATTTAAAACACTTATTATAATTTTCCATAAATCTGTTCATTATTTAACTTTATAAAAATATTTACAGATTTGCTAAAATATTCCACAACGCCGAATTGTTCCAAGATTTTACTTATATACACAAAGTTGTCTCAAATTTCCATTTGGTTGTATTATTGACAAAACTATACTTTTAAACCATATTTAATTACTCTTCTAAATCCATATTAAAATATAACTATTTTATTTAAAAATAAATTAATTTTATACTTTTGAAAACTACATTTCCGAATTCCATGAATCCTATATTATTTATTTAATAAATTGTAATACTTATATTCCAAATCCATAATCACTTTTGTGTAAAAATAGATTAAATTTGTATTTACATAGTCATATTACCATATCCATAAATATTTTACTAAACATGCTTAATATATAAAATTACTTGCTAAAAAAATAATTTTTAATATTTATTGACTTAAATTTGAAATAATTCTAAGATTTCTAAATTAAAAATAGTTCTCTTTCATAAAATTTCTTGCATACGAAGCTTGCCTATTTACTTTGTTTAATTCAGATTTATGATTTAAAGATATGCAGTTTCGACCACCTAAATCTCATAATTTTACAAAACATGAAAGTTGTAGACAAAAGACTCAGGTTTCAAACAAGAAAAAGATCATCTAATTAGGATTTACGGTTTAAAAGTTATGACCGAAATAATTTTCAGATTTAAATTTATTAACTCTGTCCTTCATTGACGGGGTAGCGACAAAGAAACAAATTTTTGACCACTTAAACTTCAAAATTATGCAAAACTCAAAACGAGAAAGTTGTAGCATAAAATCGATGCTTTCCAGAACTTCAAAATTTATCAAATTCTGATAATTAACGAAAAAGTTATGCCTAAATCAATTTTCTGTTTTTTTCAATGCAAAGATTAAACAAAGGGCAGAGATGATACATCTTCTTCAAACCCACATAACTCTTAGTAAACTACAGATTTATAAAAGTGGTAAATATAAAAGTTATTTTTTATAAATATATCTTTCAACTGAAAAAATCCACACTCAATTTCGATCTAACAGTCAAAAGTTATGATAATTTTAATATCAGGTTCCAACTTAAAGAAATTGCACATGGCATAGCTACACCATCTATTTCAAACTCAAGTTCGACCCTCTAAAATACAGAATTTCGACATGTGATTATAAGTGAACTTGTAGTTAACTAAAAAAACTTTCTAGCACAAAAAATTTGATTTAATTTAAAGCAATTTACACCAAGATATTGCTGTTTTACTGCAGCGACTTTTACAATTTATTTTCAACAAGCAATCAAATAATCACCCAAATTCAAGCAATCAATTCACAATCAAATTGAAAGCAATTCAATCAAAAAACCATCTAATCCTATCCAAACAACAACTAATCCATTATACATAAGAATTAGAGATAGTAAAGTGAGTATTCAACTCACCTTTTAACTTCCTATAGCTTACTAGATCACCAAATAAGCCTTGCTAAACCCTCACCTTCACCAAAATCACCTAAAAACTGAAAAACCCAAACAAACACAGTAGCACTTCAATCAAAAAATGGGATAAAAATCATTCTTTTATGTTTCTAAAAGTTAGAGATATGGTTTAGAATATTACTTATCATTATAGAACAAAAACCCATTGATTTGCACTTGAATTTGTTGATTTTTAGAATCTAGGGTTTAATATTAAGGAGGAGAATGTTTTCTGTTTTTTTTATTGTAAATGAAGTAAACGTGAATTATAAGAGAAAGAGGATTTTCACTTAAGGTAAACTTGTTATTTTGTTTGGGCTTGGGCTTGGGCTTGCAATTGAACCCAATAAGAAAAATAAATGTTACTAGTTTCTATATTTTCTTCTGCACATTATAACTCCATATTTTACACTAAACAATCCTTTACAAAATCACAAAATTAAATTCTCTATTTATCAAAACCAATTAAAAATTTAAAAATTACCTTTCAATAACAAATCTCAATATTAACACTTTACTCTAAACACAAAATTTAAATAATTTATTCAATCATATTTCAAATTTGAATTGAAATCCTTTTTATGAAATGAAACTCATTTCTTAAAAAAATCAAATCAATTATTCTCAAAACTAAATTTTATTTCACAAATTATAATTTAGCATTAATTTTCCCTAATTAAATTTAATTAATTAAGTAGTTAACAACAGGGTTGTTACATGTACAGTGGGTATCCAAGTGTAATAGAAGGATACACGGATGCCAGTTGGAACACTGGAAGAGAAGATAACATTAAATCAACCCGTGGATGGGTATTCACTCTGGTGGAGGAGCGATATCCTGAGCCTCAAAATAACAAAAGTGTATTGTAGATTCTACCATCGCTGCTAAATTTATAGCACTAACTTCTTGTAGTAAAGAAGCAGAATGGTCAAGAATTTGTTGTTAGAAATTCCTGTATGGCCAAAACCAATGCATCCGATATCTGTGCATTGTGATAATCAAGCAACACTTTCAGAAGCATATACCCAGGTATATAATGGAAAATCTAGACATATTAGCCTAAGGCATAGTGCAGTGAGGCATATGCTCATTGATGGGGTAATTACCATAAATATCATGAGTTCTACCTAAAACTTGACCGATCCATTTACAATAGGACTTGCAAGAGATTTGGTGATGAAAACATCAAAATTTGAATGGGTTTAAAGCCAACATAGAAATCACCTATGATGGATACTCAAGTCAACATAATGAAATTCATTATTTTGAGTTCAATGAGCAAAAGTACATTATATTATGTGATTTGAAGCACTATACTATTAGTCTGAATAAATAATATTATATCTATTCCAAGAAAAGTACTTAGTACCTACAATGATATGGCGGAGGTTATACTACTTAGTACTTAACAGAAGCACTGTTGAAGTGTATACTTACAGGGCACTTGTAGTAACTCTATCTATATGAATGCACGAAGGTGTGTCGCCTTCTACGAGACTATGGCTTAAGTCTCTAAGGGCATTTCGTGAAACCAAGATAAAGACACAAGGCCAATCCATGTGTTGTCTTATAAACTACTTGAAGAAAAGAAAACGATTGTGTGAAACACATCTGGTACATCACATTGGATAGTTGGTTCAATGCTTTGTCAACCAATCCATCCTGACGTGCTCTAATAGGTTATTACTATGTATGAATTCAAGTCCACAAGACATTTATACTTATGCATAAGTTTTCCTGCAACATATGACAAGAGAAATTTTACTAAAATTTGATGGAGGATTGTTAGTGGAAATTTTTATAAATTTGTTTGTGGGAGTTATTTGTTTTAAAATGAGAAGAAGAAAAGGAGAAGTGAAGGAAGTGGGATTGAGAATAGTCCCACATCATAGAAGAGTAGAAATTATATTTGTTTAAATATAGGTTCCTCAAGAGAAGGTTGGGCTCTTTGAACACCCAATGCTTGCTCTTGTGTGAGGAGGGAGAGACCATGCATAACCGCCACACACTCGTGCATCACAGCCGTCCGACCAGACCGGGTTTGGGTTATAATTTTGGACAGAATTATTTTAATTAAAATGAGCCAGATCTTAGCACGTTAACAAGCCAAGAACTCAAAATTAAATAGACAAAAACGGTGTGAGATGTGTTTGTTACAAACGAATGGATGCATCTTCTTAAAACGAAAAGGCACATATTCGCAACTATAAATAGAAACGCCTGAAAAGCGTTTCAGAATTACTTTTTCTTTTTGCAAACAGAAACGCCTAAAAAGCGCTTTAGATTCAATTTTCCTTTGTTTCAGATCTCCTTCTCTTCTCCTCTCTTATTTCTTTCAAAACTATTTCGGGTTTATAACACTATAGATCACAAACTCGATACTCTTATCACCACGGTCAATTTAGAAGATAGTCGAATCAGTTTCGACAGTGTTATCGCAATCGATTAAAGAGATTAATCATCTCGGCTCTATTGTATCTTAGGAGACGATTTGTCTTAGCTCATAGCATCTATTTGTTTATTCAAATAGGTGGTGAGAGAAAATAAGGTCTTAATGAAAGTGTCATCGATGTGTCTTAGAGCGATCTTTATAGATTTGATTTTATCACTGTTGTGCCACTTTACTAGAAATCCAGAAAGTTACACCAACGGAAACCACTTAAGTAGATTATAAAGATGATGTATAAATATTGTTATTTTTGAATTAAATAGATAAGAAACTTTAATAGGAACTACTATGAAACTAAAATATATTTCCTAAGATAATGAATGTAGCTAGCGATTAGAGAAGAGAAGTCCATAAAAAAACTACATATCAGAGTAGTTAAATCATGCAACTTGCTATATTAATATTAATTTTGGATTAAAAAGTTAAGAAAAATTAGCTACATATTTTAAGTATATCAATTATGCGACCAAAATATAATCCTCCAATAATGAACGAGATAGGAAATTAGAGAGGCGAAAGTCCAAAGCCAACTGCATATAAAAGTAAGAATCTTGCGGAATCGCTACAGGCTATTTGGCTAACCAACTAGCCGACCTGAGAGGTTGGGTCAGTCTAGTCAAGGCCCGGCCCAAGGTAGCCTATCTAGTATAGCCACTGAACCCTAAGCCACTCCCCATTAATCTAGTTGACCATGTCCATTTTCTTACTTCTCGAGTCACCTCTTTATTTTTTCACTTCCGTGGACAGTCCACTCCACTTTCTGAGCTCGTTGCACTAACTATACGAGCCACTACATAAGCAAGATGAATCGGTCAATTAAAACCAATTCTCACCCCTCATTTCTTGGATCAGTGAATAGAAAATGGAGAAAATTTCAACATGAATAATGGCTTTTAATTATCTCTACTACGCCAAATAAATGTAAGACCACCTTTACGTGATAAGGGGCATATTCGACCATTAAAAAAACTTTGCTGAACTTGACTATTTTTCATGGTATTTGAGAATATTGTACTACAAATGATAGAAAAAATTTGAAAATAGCAATAACAATGATAAAATAAACGTAGATCTCATTAACAATCGTATTATTATAAATTCTTTATATGATTAACTTTTTTGTTCTTGTTATTCATTATATATGATATTATAATCTGTATTACCCTATGAATTTCTGTTGTCATGATCTCCAGTGGCGTACCTATGTGAGGCCTACCGCCACCCCTATTGGATTTTATTGTTTTTATTTTCTTAGCTTAGTGTAGAATTGGACTTTACGGGTTGGAACTATTATCTAGGTTTTCTTCTCACTTCTCATTCGGCAAAACAGAAAAAAGAATTCATCATTCTCAAACAATTAGAATGCGCGAGCAGTTGAACTCTTTAGGTGTGGAAATTAAAAACCTTCTCAATAATGGTTTCTAATTCTCCATAATCCTACCAAGCAAAGAGGTAATTAATTTATTTTGAAATTAAAAACCCTAAAATAGTAAAATTTAGGGATTTTTGCTGAAATCAAATTCCAAAGATGATTATATTTTTTTCTTATTCATTTTAAGTCTATGGATAAAAGAAATTAAGTTTTATTATATTATCTATTTCATTTATTTGTAATTCTTCCATATTAGAATTGATTACCAATTGACAATTATTAGATTAGCCATTTATTTTGTTTGTAATGCCTTTTTGCTTCCATATTGGCATAATTAGAACTCATTGTACGTCAACTCTGTTGGTTTCTAGGAATTCCTTTAAATAAAGAATATGAAAAATAATATGTTGAGCTATTTCACAAAATTAAAAGAAAAAGGATCAAGTTCTAAAAACATCATTATATCCGTTAGTGTACTTGCATTTGAAGTTGGCATTATTGTTACATGTCGCTGCCGCTGCCGTTGAAAGAGTATTTTCAACCTTGAAAAGTATTAAGACTTCACTACGTAATTGATTGAAGGATAATACGATGAATGACTGTTTAATAACTTATATCGAAAGAGACATATAAAAAATAGTTGAAATTGAATATATTAATCAAAATTTCCAAAATACGAAATCTAGAAGAATATGCATGTGGATATTTGATGATGTAATATTTTGTCATGCTTAAACTAAATATTAATATATGATTTTTGTGGATCAAATACGTGTTAATTTTTGTTATGAAAATATGGTTAAATTTTGTTTCGAAGTTCCATCCACATTGATTCAAATCTCTGCTTACGTCACTAATGATCTCTAAACGACTAAACCACCAGGCAATGATGCAGCCAAGGAAGCGTATTCGACGATGTAAATCGAATCCGTCCAGGATCTCACACGATTAGCGGAAATAATCGGTGAAACGATGATAAATCGGTGATTTTAAGAATACCCAAATGCCCAAATCCGTTGATCACGAAGATACCGGATTCAAGCAATCTTCGACACGTTGATCGCGCACGATGCCGTGAGAGAAGATCTACAATTCTTCGAACGTTTATCAAGCGCACTAGATTCCGTGAATTGGCTTCAACAATCGTTGATTCGAGCGCACTCGAATGCCGAAGATGGAGATAGAAGATAACACTCAACTACCAATTTTAATGGAGGCAAGAAGCACAAACCAAATTTTATTTAAAATTCCACCCTTTTTTTACAATGACAACACACCCCTATTTATAGGAAAAGTACAACTCAACACACGTTACAACACTTTACATGACTTAAGAAAATACATCACAAACGATTTAAAAAAACACACGACTTAACAACAAACGACTTACGACCTAAGTAAGCAGCGACTTAAGAGATTTTGCGACCTACTGGAGCGGGAACGACTTAACTGGAGCGGCAACGATCTAAAGCTTCGCGACCTAATCTTCAGCGACTTAAGCAACAGCGACCTACTAAAAGGTCGTTCGCGACATAAGGAAGATGCGACATTGGAAATCTGGATTTCACGACCTACTCTCATTCGCGACCTAACTGGCTGCTCGTGACATAAGGATTCGTGACCTAAGGAGCACGGCAGCGATGCGGCATTGGAAATCTGGAGCTTGCGACCTACTCTCGTTCGCGACCTAGGGCTGGAGCGGCAAAAGGAGAAGCGACTTCGGGTTTCGCCATTCTGGATTTGTTCGCTATTTAAGGTGATTCGTTTTCCTTTATCTCGCGCTGCATCATCCTCCCTTGGTTGGAAAGAATTCGACCTCGAATTCACGCTCTCCCCTTCTTCGACATGCTTACTCTCATGATATGGAATCAAGTGTTTGACGTTGAAAACGTCTGCAGTATGGATATGATCCAGCAATCTCAACTAATAAGCATTCTCATTAATTTTCTTTACGATTTCCAAAGGACCAATCTTTCTAGCAACTAGTTTGTTGTAAGTGCCAACAGGAAATCGATCCTTGGTCAATATTGCATATACAAAATATCCTTCTTTGAAGTCAACATGTCATCGTTTAATATCTGCAGATTGCTTGTATTTCTCATTCGCCTTAAGCAATCGTTCCTGCACAACCTTGTGGCATTCTTGCAATTCATTCACAAAATCACTAGCCCGTTTAATCACTCCTTTCTGCTGTGGAACTACAAATAAATCCAACGGTCCTTTAGGAATTGTTGAGTACACAACCTGGAATGGACTGAACCCAGTGCTACGATTAACTGCATGGTTGTGTGCAAATTCAGCTTGACATAACTTCGAATCCCAACTCTTCAAATTGTCATCCACGAGGCATCACAATAGATTATCTGGGATCTGTTTACAACTTACAGTCTGTCCATCCATCTGTGGATGATAAGCACTGCTGAATTTCAGCTTAGTCCCGACCATTCTCCATAGACTCTTCCAAAAATGACTCAGAAAACGAGTGTCTCTATCTGATACAATAGATTCAGGCAACCCATGAAGACGATAGATCTCTCTGAAGTATAACTGCGCGACATTAACTGCAACTGCCGTCTTCTTACAAGCAACAAAATGTACCATCTTCGAGAAACGGTCCACCACAACATATATAGAGTCATTTCCCCATTGAGTCCTCGGCAAGCCCAACACAAAATCCATGCTTACATCAACCCATGGTTTTGTAGGAACAGGTAAAGGCATATACAAACCCGTATTTGTAGCTGTCCCTTTCGAAACTTGACAAACATGACATCTTCAAACAAACTTTTCAACTTCCCGCTTCATCGAGGGCCAATAATAAGACTGAGAAATCAACTGCAATGCGCGATCCCGACCAACATGTCCTTCTTCATGCAACTCTTTTACAATTTTCATTCTCAAGCTGCAATCTGGTACGCACAATCGATTCCCCTTGAATAAGAATCCATCTATCAACACAAACTCATCAGTACTCCCATCCTTGACTTTCTCAACAATCTTCGCAAAGTAAGGATCTTCCTCAAACAACTCTGGAAATAGTTCAAATCATGTCACTTCAACCTTCATCGTCGTCAACAAATGATTCCTCCTGCTCAAGGCATCAGCTACATGATTTGTCACCCCTGATTTGTGCTTTACAACAAAAGTAAACTGCTGCAGATACGCGACCCATGAAGCGTGTCTAGCTGAAATTTTGTCCTGCCCTTGCAAATGTTTCAAAGCTTCATGATCCGTATAAAGAACAAACTCCTTCTGAAACAGATAAAGCCTTCGGTGCTTCACAGCTTGAACAATTGCGTAAAACTCCATATCATAAGCGCTATATCTCAACTTGGCTCCAAACAACTTCTCACTGAAATAAGCAACTGGTCTTCCATTCTGACTTAATACTCCACCAATCCCAACCTTCGAAGCATCAGTGTGTAAATCGAACAATATCTGAAAATCCGGCAGTACCAGAATGGGTGCTGTCGTCAAAAGTGTCTTGATCTTCTCAAAAGCTAACTCTGCTTCCTCTGTCCGCACGAACTTCTTTCCTTTCATGCAATCGGTTACAGGTGCCATCACACTGCTAAAATGTGGAATGAATCTTCGATAAAAAGATACCAACCCATGAAAACTCCTCACTTCAGTAATTGTCTTCGGTTGTGGCCAACTCCTGACAGCTTCCACTTTGCTTTCATCCACTTGAATACCCTCCTTCGACAGAACATATCCCAGAAACAAAACACTGTGCGTCATGAACACGCACTTCTTTGTTGCTACATAGAATTGCTCCTGTCGTAGAATCAACAGCACTTCTCGCAAATGCTGGATATGCTCTTCCATACTCCCACTATAGATCAAAATATCGTCAAAGTAAACTACTACGAACTTCCCAATAAATGGTCTGAAAATCTGGTTCATCACTCTCATAAAAGTACTAGGAGCATTTGACAAGCCAAACGGCATAACCAGCCATTCGTATAGACCTTCCCTAGTTTTAAAAGCAGTCTTCCACTCATCACTCGGTCTAATACGAATCTGATGGTATCCACTCTTCAAGTCAATCTTTGAGAACACAACAGCCCCACTCAACTGATCAATCAAATCATCGAACCTCGGCATAGGAAACCTGTATCTCACAGTGATCTTGTTTAGAGCCCGACTGTCCGTACACATCCGCCAAGTCCCATCCTTCTTCGGTACCAATAAGGCTGGCACTGCACAAGGACTCAAGCTCTCCTGAACACGCCCTTGTTCTAACAACTCCTCCACCTGCCTTCTCAGTTCCTCATGCTCCTTAGGACTCGTCCTGTAATGTGGCCTGTGAGGCAATGCCGCCCCTGGCACAAGACCAATCTGATGCTGAATATCTCTCAACGGTGGTAACTCCTTTGGCAACTCTTCAGGAAACACATCTCTGAATTCTTCCAACACTGGCTTTACTTCCTCTGGAACTTCAACAGATTCAGTAGCTTCATGTCCAATCAACAAGAACACCTCTGGATTCTCCTCCACTTCTTCAACAAACTCCTTCAAAGTCAACAAAGTCTTCAGCTCCTCAATCTCTTCTAACTTGCTCTCTCCTTGCTATCTCTTCTTCGGAACTAAAATGATCTTAGTACCCTCAAACATAAAGTTGTAGCTATTGGTTCGACCATCATGCTGCACTGCTCGGTCATACTGCCATGGTCTTCCCAAAAGCAAGTGACAAACATCCATCTCCACCACATCACACCAGATCTCATCTTTATACTTCTTCCCAATAGAAAATGGAACATGAACTCGCCTGTCCACCTTCACCTCTCCTCCTTTCCTTAACCACGCTAACTTGTAAGGATTTGGATGCTTCTCCGTCTTCAACTTCAACTTTCTCACAGCTTCGGTAGAAATGATATTGTCACAACTTCCCGCGTCAATCACAAATTTACACGCCTTCTCCAGTATAGTGCATGTCGACTGAAAGATATTACTCCTCAACCAACTAGCCTCCTCTTCCTGCTTCAGTGTCAAACATGATCTCCTCAACATTAGATTACATCCTTCATCTCCCGACGCGATATCATGTTCATCCTCCTCAACTGGACTAGAATAACCTTCATCAACATCCTCACCTTCCACTTCAGCAATCATAGCTCACCTCTTCGGTTTCGGGCATTCATTACTCTTATGACCCATTTCCTGGCAATTATAACACTTGAAACTGTTGTTGACCTTCGCCTTCGCAACTTCATTCACAACCGGTTTACTGACAGCTTTAGAAACATTGGAACTCCCACTAGCACCCTTGCTCTGAGTATTGGAACTTGGAAACACACCACCTCCTCGTCTTCCCTACTTCTCCCAAGCTAACGCCTTTTGGTGCGCTTCAGCCACAGATCTAGGGTCAAACATATTTACCATATCCTGGATCTGGATCCTCAACCCCACAACAAACCTAGCAGTCAATTGTTCCTCCGTCTCCATAATGTCATTTCGCGCAATCAGTTGATAAAACTCATCGGCATAATCATTAACAGTCTTCGTCCCTTGCCTCAAATTCTACAACCTCTGATACATGAGTGATTGATAATTGTAAGGCAAGAATGTAGCCTTCATCATCTTCTTCATTTTCTCCCAAGCAACAATCTTCGACTTCCCCATCCGTTCTCGTGTAAGTTTAGTTTGCTGCCACCACGCCATACCTCTCCCTCTCAACCTAGTAGCAACCAACTTCACTCGACGATCTTCCGAAACCTCCTTGAAATCAAAGATCTCTTCAACATTAGATAATCAATCTAGAAACTCTTCCGCTAGCATTCCCCCTTTGAATTCTGGAATCTCTTTTTTTATCCCCGACTCCCAACGACGATCTTCATCGGAATCTCTATTTCGATTTCGCCTTTGGTCACGGTTTCGACAAGATCTACTACCATAATCACTGGATTCCTCCAAATCTGACGTATGTCGATGTCGATTCCGACCATCAACATTTCTGCTACCCCGCACGTCTCTTTCTCCCGAAACTGACGGTTCTCTTCTTTCCCGTTCCAATGGTGATGACATTCTTCTCCTCTCGGAATTTGACGGCGAAATTCGATGTCCACCTCGATTTGAATCTGGCGATGCTCTTTGTCGAGTTTGATTCATATCCAACATGAGCCTTTCCAATCTACTAATTCCCTCATCAAACTTCTCATTGAATTTATCACTAATTCGTTGCTCCATTTGTTCAGCATCTTCTCTTCGATACACATCTGCAACATTCTGATGACGATTAACTCTTCTTGGAGGCATTATCAAATCTTCAACAAATTCAAACACAAAACTTCACAAAACTTCAAATCTCGTAACTTCACACCCAACGAACTTGGAAAAGTTCGCTTCTAGCACTGATACCAAATGATGCAGCCAAGGAAGCGAATTCGACGATGTAAATCGAATCCGTCCAGGATCTCACACGATTAGCGGAAATAATCATTGAATCGATGATAAATCGGTGAATTTAAGAATACCCAAATGCCCAAATCTGTTGATCACGAAGATACCGGATTCTAGCAATCTTCGACACGTTAATCGCGCACGATGCCGTGAGAGAAGATCTACAATTCTTCGAACGTTGATCAAGCGCACTTGATTCCGTGAATTGGCTTCAACAATCGTTGATTCGAGCGCACTCGAATGCCGAAGATGGAGATAGGAGATAACACTCAACTACCAATTTTAATGGAGGCAAGAAGCACAAACCAAATTTTATTTAAAATTCCATCCTTTTTTTACAATGACAACACACCCCTATTTATAGGGAAAGTACAACTCAACACACGTTACAACACTTTACACGACTTAAGAAAATACATCACAAACGACTTAAAAAAACACACGACTTAACAACAAACGACTTACGACCTAAGTAAGCAGCGACTTAAGAGATTTTGTGACCTACTGGAGCGGAAACGACTTAACTGGAGCGGCAACGATCTAAAGCTTCGCGACCTAATCTTCAGCGACTTAAGCAACAGCGACCTACTGAAAGGTCGTTCGCGACATAAGAAAGAAGCGACATTGGAAATCTGGAGTTCGCGACCTACTCTCATTCGCGACCTAACTGTTTGCTCGCGACATAAGGATTCGCGACCTAAGGAGCACGGCAGCGATGCGGCATTGAAAATCTGGAGCTCGCGACCTACTCTCGTTCGCGACCTAGGGCTGGAGCGGCAAAAGGAGAAGCGACTTAGGGTTTCGCCATTCTGGATTTGTTCGCGATTTAAGGTGATTCGTTTTCCTTTATCTCGCGCTGCATCACAACGGTTGTTAGTGATCCTCACACCTTTTATAATTGCAGTCCAGATTTATCAATTGGGTATTTAGCTCAACAAGTAATCATTCTTGGAATGTTTACCCATTTTTGATGCTAACAACTACATACCAATTGAGCAACACTATGGTGTTTTATCACAGTATTTATATTTATTTCTTGTATTTTATTAATTGACGTTGAAAAGATTCTACGTTAACTCGTATGTATTCATTTATATTTTAAATCTACCTCCACTACTAAAAATATTCCATATTTGTCAGGTATGTACGATGTAAATATATCACATCCCATTGTTACATTAACAAACCTAAATGCATTATATTGATTTTTGGTCATACCACTGTACCAGCTCTTCAAAATGACTTTCTGATCAACAACTCCTTTTTAGAAGTTGATTTCTAATCTCAGGGTGCAAAATTATTGCTAGTTATATTAGGTATAAGGTTCAAAACTTCATGCATATTAACCTTGACATGAAAACTGCTCAATTGTTATTCACTGTTTTTTTTATATTATTATTCAAAAGAGAGTATATTTACATTTGTATCAAGTAGTTCAGATTATAGGAACCATAATTGGAAACAAAGTTCATTACCACACTACCTTTTATGCATCACATTTCCGCCACCTATAAAAAGCTGCTATTATGCACTGTAATTGACTATTGCAATTCGTGTTATATGCCTAAACATATGGTGCATACATTTAATAGTCTGTCCATGACTTCACTCACTACATTGATTGACTTACATTAATAAATTGGTTAACTTCAAAATTCATGTCTATAAAGTCACACAGTCAACACACAATAATTATCAATCCACATATATAGTTGACAAGTTACACCAGGTAACTATAGATCTACCTTACAATCCTCAGTGAAACACATCGACTCAAAGCAATAAATATGATCTGCTCATGAAGTGGTATATCTTGGAATATAGAACAACTAAAGGAGAATAATATTTCCCGCAAGTACTAATACTGAAAGTCAAATTAGGAAAACAAATATCAAAAGAATGTAAGGCCAAATCCAAATTAGCATCCAATTCCCTTCAGGAATATAATATAATGACGAACCTGGCGAAATTCAAAAGCATGTCAACTACAATCACTTGTATAGAACAAGCGCATTCCAAAAATACTCATCATACATGCACCTATTTCCTGAAAGAACCATTCACAAGATATTGCATAGGTTAAAACTAACATAATACAATAGACAAGCATAATGTATTCCAATTTCCAATAGCAATGGATAAGTCAACACATGCTTTTCTCCCACTTTATATTCCGGAATCATGCAAATGGCTTGGTTAAGAATATGGCTATAAATAGACATGCAAACAAAGAGAGACATATGGCAAAGATAAGATAATAGAGAGAAGAGTAGGCAGTGATGAGAAAGACTTACATGAGAAAAGGGAGAGGGGTACAAAGCCGAGGATGACTTGCCATCATCACTTGATCATCCGTTTATATAGAGATCAAATTGACATTTGTTTCTGTGAATGAATGGGTGAGTCATCCGAGGCTTAGTTTGCCTCTCCTTTAACTCTTGCAAGATTTCTACATCGTCCAATCAAAAAAAAACATAAGAAGATACTATGACATTGTATGCCACAGCAAATTAAACCTGCAGGGCTACATATATTCATATAGTTTCCATGTGACTGTTTCCTTTTTAATTCTAAAATATTTTATTCTATTTTAGCTCAGTAGACTATATGTCAAATAAATAATTGCACAGGTGATACAAAGCTAATATCATAAGATAGCCAACATTTATCTGTACTAAACAATATGAGATTCCTCGTATTAATTTGTTATGTTTATGAAGTTTGAGATGATCTCAATAAGCTGGGAAGATGTTGGCAGCAGGAAGATTCTACCAGTTATAAGAGTTGGTTTAGCAACCAGATGTACATGTAGCCCACTGCATGCGCACTTTCATGTAGCCATGGAAAATTTGCTTGTGTTACCACAAAATTATGAGTTCGTTTATGGTGGACATATAATAGTTTTTAATATATGTGGTTTTAACACGAGAATAACCAACATTTCTTTAGACTCTTGGTTAATCATGGCAGACTTAACTTAAAGTTTATAACTAACAAACTTCAATCATCATAAATGGTGAAACAATGGAGTTTATAACTAACTTTAAATTGAGATGAAAACGTCCAGAAATATACAACCTTAATTCGTAATTGTATTTCACGTAATGTTATTTCATGTGATTGATGTTAAGAGTTTGCACAAGATATATGTTGATAAACAGGTTTAGCAACCTGGTGTCCATGGACAAAGTCATATACCATTAGATTTCATGCCACGTTGAGTTTTAGGGTTGATGTATTTGCAGGATTCAGTCCACTATTATCAACTTTTTGTTTATATAAGTTGTAAAATACTACTGTAACAAAAGAAATATTCAATTTGCTAGTCTGTAACTTACATATACTACTCCATCTTTTAAATGATTTGTCAATGTTGATCTATCAAGTTTTCCCAACATCTCTTTCTTAATACATGCATAACACCTTCTAATACTGAGAGATTTGCTAATTACAGAAGAAATAATTAAAAAGTAAATCAAAAGGGTCATTTTGAAACAATAGCAATGATGAAAATTAATGTCGATAAATCAAATATGTTAGCTTTAATTAAAAAAGATTTTAGTTTTAATTAATTACTTATATTACACACACATGTGTGTGTATTCATATACACATATATATGTATGTATGTGTATGTACACATATATATGTATATGTATGTATTTATCTATGTATGATGTGTGTGTGTCTCTGTGTATGATATATCTCTTTGCGTGTGTGTGTAAGAAGCAAAATTGTAATAATGTTTTAAGTTCCTCACATGTGTGTGTGTGTAAGAAGCAAAATTGTAATGACGCTACCTTTTTAGACATCCTGCTATTTGGGCTGTGAGCTTAATAGTTAACCCCACCATGACTAATTTAGACCTCATAGGCTATTGGACTTCGATACCATTGTTGGAACTGGGCCAGCTCGCAGTAGAAGTTATGGATGAGTTTCAAATTTCTTTATCATATTGAATTTTTATTAGGACTATGAAGTATAGATTATTTAGAACGTTTCTAAATTTCTTTTAAATTAAATTTATAAAATAATATAGTATTATTTAATTTATGTTATGATACACACACACACATGTGTACCAAATACACATATATATGTGTGTGCGCATATTAATTCGTGCAAGGTATAACATGTCTGTGTATAGATGTTGTGATTTCCATCGCAACAGACACGTTAGTTCATCCAGTATGCAAATATATTGTTCAAATGTATGTTTATATATATATATATATATACATACACACACACAAATATATATATATATATATATGTTTGTGTACGTGTGCGCGCACGTGTGTGTAAACTAATATTTTATTTATATAGTTTTATATATATATATATATATATAAATTTAAATATGTATATATAAACATAAGTAAAAATATTTACAATATGTATATATTTATAACTGTATAAATATGTTTAAATTGTTATAAAATAAATGAAATATAATAATTCATTTTGCTGTAAGGCCGAAAATAATACAAGTATAAATATAATTTTTTTAATATATATATATATATGTATGTATTTATTAAATACTAACATATATATGTGTAACAGTAAATATATCTTAATATATATATATATAATAATAAAATAATTTATATTAAATATATAACCACCTAGTCATGCGCATGGCTCTGATATTTTTACTTTTAAATCTAAAAAATATATATATTGATAAAATTGTACAAAATTATTAAAATTAATAAAAAAAATATTTTTTGAAATTAAATTTGAATTCCAAATTTCTTATAAAATTTAAGATGAAAATTTAAAATTCAAAAATTTATTATATAAATAAAAAAAAATTAAAAATCTATTTTATAATTTTTGGCTTATATTTGAATTAAAATATAAAAAATTTATTTTTATTTTCAACCGACTGTATAATATGTATTAGTATAATTTTATAAAATATAAAACATATTTTATAATACATATATGAATTTATATAATTATTTATATGATCAATTAATTTAAATATTATTTAAAATAATATATAAATATATAAAATTATTTTCTTCCTACCGTAAATATTATGCTTATTAAACATTATGTATAAAACTATATTTTATATTTTACATAATGTAGTATTTAGATTATAAACTATATAAACACACACGCACATGGATATATATATATATATATATAATTATTCAAAAAAATGTATTTTTAAATATCGAGTCATGTGGCACATAGATGTATTGTCATAAAAATAAACAAACACATATACATATACATACAACCAATCAAAATTATGACAGTATATTTACATGTTGAAATTAATTGTCACCTAACTAACAATATAATATATAAAATAAGCATTATAAATGTAAATTAATATTTATAAACATGTTAGGAATTTACCATATAGCCAAAGCCTGTAAGCTCACTTTGAAACGATGAGATATGATCCTCGAACTGATTCTAATCCAACGGATTGCTAGTCCCTGAACCATTGACCACCAACTATCGATTAGCACCGAATTTGATTTGATCTGAACTAGATACGAAAAAGGAATGGAGGGTATAAGGTCGGCCATAAATGGGGATGATATGCAGCCTTTAAAAGTCCTCCAAAAAATGAGGGTAGAGATCTTTATATAGTGGAAGAGAATGAGTGAAGTTTGGATCTAATTTTTTACTCATTCTCCTTCCATTTTAGCCATCCATTTCAAAGCTCTCTAACCCCTCATTAGGCTACATATATTACCCCATATTTGAGCTAATACTAGCAGCCTCCTTTATGGGCCTTAAACTCATTTAGAGGCCGAACAAAAGAGTATACAATTTAATCCAATTTAACGCTTATCGATATTGTATATCGATTAATTTATTTATAACTACAATAAATATGTTTCAAATCAAAATAAAAAATTTATAATTAATATTTCATAAATATTAATTAATTTATAACAATTACAAATTAATTAAATCATTTGGTCAAAGGAATATTAATCGTTTTGGTTGTGTGACTCGTTAGGTTTAAATTTGGTCAGCGATTAATATCGAACTATTCAAATATTAATGTTTACACGTCACTTAGCAGGTGGTATGACATTTTGGCCAAATTTATTGCTTACTTGATTTTGGTAAAATCCAATTTTACATTGTTAAGCTTTACCCGGCTGTGACTATTATTTACACTAGTTCTCTTCGTCAAAACTATATCACTTTGGACTTATGGAATTATGTAATGGTCAAAATTACAATATTGTCTATATTCAACTCTATAGTCCAAACACAAAGTCCTTGGTCGATAATAAAATTATTATTAACCGAACTACTCTGGCCAGAGATTTTGACTTTAAGTTAACTTGAGTTAACCATGATATAACCCCATATAACTTAGGAGATGAATCCTCTCCTGAATAGTATTTCACTTGTAGTACTTTCACTCGACCTAACTATAGTCACTCGATGGACATTGTGCCATAATTTGACTATAACCAAATTAGAGCTTTCATATTGAAGATCGACAGTATTATAAGCCGAGAGAACTATGTAAATCAGTCACATAAATATTTTCTATTTGACTTTGGGTATATTAACCAGCAGGAAATTATCAAGTGAGTCGTTCCATAGTTATCCAATAACTATCAGTACATATCCCCTAGGTGTCTCCAATAGTCATCAGATTTATACTACCCAATATTTGGAGAGTGTTACGTAATTTTGTCTCAACGGATACATCGATATCCAGTCTCGATGCATCTTGACTAGTAACATTTGAAATGATATGTTTTATAATATTGTGATACAATACTCAAGATTACAACTATTTGCAAATACTATCACAAACATACAATTTATGGATTTTCTATTAAATATATTTTAATTTTTTATAACACATTATAAAAAATACATAACAGAAAGAGAAACACTTTTATTATGAACGAGAATTGATTACATATTTAATTTTAAAATAAATTACAGAATTGCTCCTAGGGCATACCCTTAACTCTATCAATCTCCCACTTTCACTTAGGGACAATTATGGAATCTTAATCCTATCCCTTCAATCTACTTCTCGAGAGCCAACCGTGCTAGCCCTTAGTGAATGGATCTGCTATGTTGTCTTTGGTATCTATCTTTTGTATCACGATCTCTTTCTTCTCAACAAATTCTCTAATAAGGTGGAACTTTCAAAGAACATGCCATGACTTCATGGGTACTCTTGGCTCCTTTTCTATCTACATTATTATCATAGAATAATGCCACAGTATCAGGAATTACTTTGAAGTCACTTAAAAATTTGCATATCCAGGCCGCCTCTTTAGCTACTTCATTGAGGGCGATGTCAGCCTCCACCGTGGAATCAAGTATTGTTTCTTACTTGGAACTTTTCCAACTAACAGCTCCATCGTTAAGCATAAAGACATAACCAGACACCGATTTACTATCATGTGTATCGCTTTTAAAGCTCAAATCCATATACCCCTTCATAAGGAGGTCTTCATTCTCGTATATAAGGAATAAGTCTCAAGTATTTCTCAAATACTTCGATATACATTTTACCGTTATCCAATGTTTTTCTCCAAGATTAGATGGGTATCGACTTACGCATCCTAATGCGTATGCCACATCAAGTCCAGTACATAACACAACGTACATTATGGATCCTATAGTTGAAGCATAGGGGATCCTCTTCATACACTCTTTCTCCTTATCAGTATGAGGAGTGTCCTTTTTTAGAAAGGACGGTTCCAAACAGCGTTGGAACATTTCCACGTTTGGAATTCTCTATACTGAACCTTTTCAGTATGGTATCTATGTACAGGGACTGGGACAATCCCAACAGTCTCTTAGATCTATCTCTATAGATCTTTATATCATGTATATAGGCTGCTTCTCCCATATCCTTCATGGAGAAGTTCTTGGAAAGCCAAGTATTCACTGATTACAACAACGAAATATCATTACTAATTAATAGTAGACATCGACATAGAGTACTAAAAAACGATAGTGTTGCTATAATCCTTTATTTACGCCTGCTTCCTCTTTGTTGTAATAAAAACCAAACCGTTTGTTTACTTCATCAAAACACTTATTCTAACTTCTTGAAGCTTGTTTAAGTCTATAAATGGACTTTAATAAATTGCAAGTCTTTCCTTCACTTTCACTGACCACAAAACCCTTGGGTTGCAACATATAAACGGTTTCTTCCAAATCAACATTTATAATAGTGGTCTTTACATCCATTGGCCATATTTGTAGTCATAGAATGCAACGATGGCTAGCATAATTGTAACACCCTTAATTTTAGTTTAACATTATTCAGGGAATTTGATTAGATAAATTAAATTAAATAATGTGAGGTGATAAGGAGAATGAGATTTTTTAATTAATTTGGATCAGGCCTTAATTAATCAATTAATAAGATTGTTTTAAACATAAAATAGAAATGAATTTATGAGAGGGGCATAATGGTAATGTCCCTTAATTCATTACCTAAAATCTCCCTCTCTCATTCATTCTCATTCATTTTTCAAAATATAAACATATAATTTGAAGAGGTCGGCCATTACTTAGAAGACTAGGAAGAGGAAATCAAAGAGAAAAGCTAAAGGAATTAATAAACATCAAATCTCAATCTCTCTTGTCTAATCTAAGGTGAATAATAGTATCAATCTCATTTACTTATGCTTGTTTTTGGATCTATGAATGATTTCCGAATTGATTGTGAATATATGTCATGCTTGGATTGATGATTATCATTATTGGATTGAATGATGATTTATTGTAATTTTTATGATATTGTTTTAATAGGTTTTAAAGTTAAAAACTAAGTTTTTTTTATCTTCTATTGATTTGAAATTTAAATATGTGGTGTAGAAAAATATTTTAGAGATGAGTTTTAATTTCATAATTTTCCAAGTTCGTATGAATATTTTATGAATTTCGAGGAAAATATGTTTATTCGGGTTTTGATAATTAAAAATAATTAAATTAATATTTTGGTTTCGAAATTTTTATATGTGAAAGAAGAAGGTAATTCTCTTTTTTGGTGTTTTCTGGTGAATTTTCCCTAATGGTTATGATTTTCGATGAATTTATTTTGCTATAAAATCTTTTAGTTAATACTAATTAAAGATATTAATTATGAGGGTTTTGCAAATTATTTTGGGAAAGTAGAAAGAGGCTTACTATTAATTTCTAAAAAGAAAATGAAAAAGTATTTTTTTAGACAATGATAATTTGACAAGAGGCAAGAGTTGGTGGGAAGTATTGCTTTAAAATGAAATAAAACAATTTTTTTAATTACAGTAATGCCATTGTAGATATTCAATAACCCTGTTATATCGATATTTGACATCCATAAAGGTCAATGCATGGAATAACTATCTGATAGTTATATGATGTATCAAATTTATATACTCGACATCTATATGGGAGGATGCATGTGATATCTACTTAGTAGATATGTGATGTATCTGCTTGTATAGAAGTTTGGCACTAAGTATTGTAGGGGTACGGTATCATAAGGTTGTAGAGGCTCACCACCCTATGGTTTCGAGACTCAATGTTAATTTTTAAAAGTTCGATACCTCCTTTGTTTTATGGGTTCGACACCCTCAAGCTTTTAAGGTTTGACACCAATTTAGGGGTTCAACACCTTCAAGTTTTAAGGGTTCGATAACCCTAACTGTTTTTAAAGACTTGAAACCTCTTGTCCACTATTGGTCCGACACCCATGTTCTTAGCGGCTCGATGGTCGTATGTTTTCTAACTTAATACATATGTTTTATAAGCTCGATAACCTTATGTTTTGCAAAACCGAATCACCATGTTTTAAATGCTCGACACCTACATTTTTATAGGTTCGGCATCCATGTTCTAGTGACATGATAGCCGAGTGTTGTATAAACTAAATAAATATGTTTTAGAGGCTCGACGTAGAGACTTGACATCGTATTTTTGCGGCATAGTAGCCGTTTATATTATAATTAAAGAGCTTTGTTTTAGTGGCTCGATAAGCCATGTATCTTAGAGGCTCAACAGCCTTGTTTCTGATATCGAATGGTTTAAAAAGCTATTCAAAGATGGTTGTATTTTTGGCTAAGTATCGGGCTAGGTTTTCCTTGTTTTTAAAGAATTATTTTAAGTGGTTAATCATTTATAAAGATAATGTTTTCAATGAAATATAGTAGTGTTTTAGCCCACAGTTTTACCTGGATTTTGCCAAAGGAAATATTACTTAAATTAAGTAATTGTGTGATGCCAATGTTTATTGATTGAACTTATATTGGTATTACACCTGTTCTTAAAGGTTAGCGAGACAGAGTGGAAGGGGAACAAACTTGGAACCATGACACCTAACCCAATCTGAACCCTACAATCAAAGGATTTTGACAAGAAACCAATACTGTGCATCGAGGAACAGGGGCGCGCCACCATAGCCGTACCCAATATCACAAACATAAAGTGAACAGAGGCCTAGAAAACAGCACCTAACATACTAAGGTAACCAATCTTCTAAAGATTACATTTTTCCAACACCTACAGGAACCGGTCTGTTCCAGTACATACCGAGGGCAACCTAGACAGTACAACCCTGAGGCAAGAACACTTCAGAAGGAACTGCATACAGGTCCACTTGGAGTATACTTCAATGCAGAACTGACCTTACAGGCAAACATCAAAGTATGAAGTACGTTCTCTCTCCTCAACAATCCAATCAAACTGATACAGAGGGCGACTTAAAACATGAATAGTCCTAGGAAAATCCTAGGTATATGTACCAAGTTAACCCTTAGAGCAGAATAACGGAAAGCTATACCATTCTAACTTGATGCCTTACTAAGTCAATTGAAGGCAGTAAATGTATAAGCATGGAAGTATGCTTTGACTGCCAAGCAATATTCACCACGGCCTCTTTCTCAACAATATAGCAAAGCTCCAGGGTGGTTCCCTACCGTTCCTCTCAAAACATTCATCATCCTGAGAGAGAGGAGACCGACCCATGTAGATCAGGCTTCCCACCCAACTTTTCGGGCATCCCACTTCGAATTTCCAAGATC
Organism: Allium fistulosum; assembly: GCA_030737815.1. NCBI lineage: Eukaryota > Viridiplantae > Streptophyta > Magnoliopsida > Asparagales > Amaryllidaceae > Allium > Allium fistulosum. Next base: position 60,416,665 of record CM060906.1, read on the forward strand.
CCACCAATATCACGATTACCCACCAAAACCCCATCATCAATCCAGTCACAAGGAACCAACACTATGGATAAATGACAACTAGCAAAATCTGAAGGTGGGAATTGAAGGAAAATACCAAAGATGATTGCAGCAAACAACAATATACTTTTGATACTATGAAGGAAAAACGAGAGGATGAAAAAGGGACTTCTTTTTAACTTTTCCAACCTTTTCTCCTTCAAAAACAAAAATAAGAAATTGTATGCCTTTCAAGCCATTGTAAACATTTGTACTAAAACCTCAAAGATACAATGAAAATTCCCATGGATATTTTAATGCTTTATGGTCAGTGTATAAGATAAACTTAGCACCTAAAAGATAATGTCTCCAGAGATTTAATGCATATACCACTGCTGCCAACTCAAGATCATGGGTTGCATACCTTGATTCATGTGGCTTCAATTGTCTTGATGCATAGGCTATAACTTGATCTTGCTGCATCAATACAGCTCCTAGCCCAGAACCACTTGCATCAGTATAAACAATCAAATCCTCATTTCCTTCTGGTACTCTCAACACTGGTGCATTGACCAAGGCCTCCTTGATTTTACTAAAGGCTTGTTCACATTTCTTAGTCCATATAAAGGGTTGGTTCTTTCTAGTTAGGTTGGTAAGAGGTGATGACATCTTAGAAAAATCTTTTATAAATCTTCTGTAATACCCTGCCATTCCCATAAATGACCTAACTTCTCCTACTGTGCTTGGCCTTTTCCATGCTTGGATAGCCACAATTTTATTGGGGTTCACTGAAATGCCTTTGGCAGATATAACATGCCCAAGGAAATGCACTTCTTCTTTCCAAAATGCACACTTAGAAAATTTTGCTTTTAAATCTTTTTCTCTTAATCTAGACAAAACAAGGTGTAAGTGATTTTCATGTTCCTCTACTATTTTAGAATAAATCAAAATATCATCAATAAAAATCAATACAAACTTGTCTAAATAATCCTTGAATATCCTATTCATCAAGTCTATAAAATATGATGGGGCATTTGTCAACCCAAATGGCATGACAAGAAACTCATATAGACCATACCTAGTGTTAAAGGCTGTATACTTAACACTTGAGTTCTCAACCTTCATCTGATGGAATCCAAATGCCAGGTCTAATCTAGAAAATATTTTTGCACCACTAAGTTGATCAAAAAGATCATCAATTCTAGGTAAGGGGTACTTGTTTTTGATAGTGACTTTGTTTAGCTCCCTGTAATCTATGCACATTCTTAAAGTACCATCATGTTTCCTTACAAACACTACTGGAGCACCCCAGCATGAATTACTTGGTCTTATAAATCCTTTGCTTTCCAATTCTTCTTACTGTTTCTTCAATTCCTTCAACTCACTAGGCCCCATCCTAGTGGGTTTCTTAATAATTGGACTGGCTCCTGGTATGAGACTAATCTTAAATTCCACTGGTCTGTGGTGTGGAACACCCTTAACTTCTCCAAACACATCTAAGTATTTGTTAATTATGGGGATTTCTTCAATAGAAGGCTCATTGGAATCCTTATTTAAGTCAATCAAGTGATATAATTTTCTTTCTTTGGCTATTTCACACAAAATTGTGATTCTTTGACCTCTAGAATTTTGTAATGATATGGTGGATGAGTCTAAATTAATTATGGCTTTGTATTAACTTAACCAGTCTACACCCAATATAATACCTATATTTGGGTAATTTAAAACATATAAATTGGAAATAAAAACATTTCCTCCTATGTTTAATTCCACATCCACACAAATCATGTTTAAAACACTAGAACTCCCCAATGGGCTTTGCACTAACAAAGGAGTTTCAACCAGTATGCAATTTAATTTAAGCAATGCAACTAATTCATGGGAAATCAGAGAATGTGTTGCCCCTGTGTCATACACTACTGATATAGGTAGGGTACAAATAAATAAGGTACCTTCCACTTGACCATGGTTTTCTGCAATAGCTTCTACTGTGGATTTGCTTTTGCTCTCCAAACTTGCTAGCTTCCCTTGCTGTTTATACTCAGGGCAATTTCTCTTGATATGTCCCTCCTTACCACATAGGTAGCATTTGAAAGCTCCTCCCTTCAATTCTGGGCACCTTGGTTTGATATATCCTTCCTTTCCACAATGATGGCATGTTATTTTTCTCTTTGTATCAGTGGTCTTAGTATCATTGGTTTTCTTGCTTTCTGTCTCCTCCTTCTTTTTGTCATAGGGGTGATACCTTCCCTTATTTTTCTTATTATTGTTATTCTTAAAACTCTTATACTTCTCCCTTTCCTTGTCATGTTGCTCAAATTTTAAGGCCAGATCAATGACTTGATCAAAAGTTTTATCTGCATATGGCAACATAGCCCTACTAAGCCCTGGGTTTAAACCCTTAATATACCTATCATTCTTTGATGCCTCATCAGCCACAAGCATAGCTCCATGCTTAAACAAGCCCTCAAACCTATGAGTATACTCAGTCACATTAAAGGTTCCCTGCCTAAGTCTGATGAATTCTTCAAGCAATAGAGTTTTGGCTGATGCTGGAACAAATCTAGCTTCCAACATCTCCTTGAATTGATTCCAAGTGATTTCATTCTCAATCCTCCCAGCTATGACTACCTCCCACCAGCTTAAAGCCACACCTTTCAGTTGTCTTGAGGCCACTTGCCTCTTCCTTTGATCATCCAATTGCATGTCATTGAAAATTCTGTCCAGTGTTCTCAACCATGCTTGAATTTCCATCACATTTTCAGTCCCTTCAAAGCTCTTGCCTCCTAAATTGATATAAGTCTTTAATAGTTTGGAAAGTTCCTCATGCGAGTTCTCAAGTCTCTGCCCTACTCCATCCCTTAAAGCCCTCATAAAGTCTTGCATATCAAGCATTTGTGGTGTACTTGATCCTGCATTGTGATGAGATCCTCTTCCTACCATGATTGGATAACTAGAGTATGGGTAAATAGGGTTAGTTTATCATGAGCATTTTTCTTTTGCCATAACTTTCTATCTGTATTATTATTTTACTCAAACAAACAACCAGTTCATACATATGGTTATAATACTTCAATCAATCAATACAATCATTCTTAGATATGTACAGTTTTAACATAGCTCTGATACCAAATGAAATGACCCTAGCTATTTCACCTAATTTTTACTAGGAATTTTTTTTTACATCAATAATTTCCTAGAGTCATTTAGCCTTTCCACTAAATTATCCAGGATCCTAATTTTTCTACTAATATATTTATATCAGTTCATTAATAAATATATTCACATACATATGAAGATGTATGTGACCCTCTTGCTTGGATCAGAGTGTTGTTTAGCAAGAGTGCATCCTGATTGAATTTGAATATCTAATCAACCAATACATAGCTCATTTTCCATGCCTATTGATATTTGAGTCAGGGTAATGAATCTCATAATCATATGCAATCTATACTTAGTAATTTTTTACCATTCCTATAGTGATTGTCTGTTAGTTTGAGATAGTAAGGTGATCTCAGATTATATAGATAGCCACCATAATTTTAGTTTAATTATTTGGTATTTTATTAAAGCCAGAAAGGAAAATGATATACTCATTTATCATTTTCAACACAAGTTATTTTATCACAAATTTCTTTACTTATAACCAAGTCAGTTGAGTAATTCTTTCATAATCTATATAGTTGTATTTTTCTTAACCAAATTTATTCTCTAATCCCTAAGTTACCTCAGCTTGCATCTAATTTACAGGTTGCTTTACTGGATTTAGAGAATCCAGATTTTATGGTCATTTGACAAAAGTAGTATTTAGATAATATGTGTGCATATCAGATGTAGTGTACTCTCTGGACTAATAAAGCTATTCAAAATAAAATGTGAGTTGCTCAAGTATTTGAAAATGTCTTTGTGCATGCATTTGCAAAGAAAGCTTCAGATTTTACAAAGTGTATTTTCTTCCTTTATACCCAAAACTCTGGTCATCTTGATCAATCCAGACCTCATTATTTTTGAAGTGGGTTAGCCTTATGACTAGATCATCAAAACATTAGTGCCTGGCTTTTGCAATGTAAATTCAGATACCAAACACTTGCAAAATCCCTTAAAACATGTACATATCTTTATACAGTGCACAAATATATATTGTTTCTTTTATCAAAACACTTCTACATATAGTCACAAAATTCTTGAAATATTACTTCTAGCTAAACTCAGATTTTTAACCTTCAAACTTAAAGTTTTAAGTAACTTGAAATTAACTAATACAGTATATGTATATACATATCCATTTCTCAAATACAGGCATATATCATTTACAGATTTTCACCATAATACTCAAATATATATTTTCTTGCATAGATTCAACTAAGTCTTTGGTTAATCCCAAACTTAATACATTACTAGATTCAGTTAAAACAACTAAATAAATTCAAGCATTCAAGATCATTACATAACAACCAAAGCATAACAATAAAAACTTCTCAGATTACATGCAAATAATTCCTTCTAAGTTCTTATTTAATTCTAATTTAGCATGCTTATCCAATCATTCTCATTAGCCATAGCAGCTTCCTATTTAGAACCAGCATTCCCTGAAAGAGCATTAGAGGCTGCCCCATTTTAAATGAGACACCCCAGATGCCATAAGCAAACAAGGGTCAGATACAAGATCTGGTATGAGCAGTATAAAAAATTCCATGATATTAAGTAAATGAGTGAGACATAAACATTTTGTATAAGTGGGCATAGCTTCTTTGATCAATTTGCCTGACTTGTTTATGATATATTGTGCATATATGATCAGTATTTAAGACTAATTATGTACACACATTCAACCATGCAAACATACATTTCAAATAGAAATACTCAGGAACTATCATAGCTCCAGACCAACCATCCTAGGAATAACTCAAGTTCCTACTTCATCAATTTAAGGTTGCATTTACCAAATTAATTCCTAGCCTCATCTGCAATAAAGGAATCACGGGGACACATTGCAATAAAATAATTCACAATATTGCACAAAGATCTCAGGGCTTAAACAAGCCATGTGCCAACTTGCATACTTTAAATACAACAAGCATTCCAGCAGTCTTCTTGGCTCACAATCCTTAGTTTATTTACTAAGTGTTCATGTTTAATCCTATCGTGAGATAGCTAGGTGACTAAATCCCAGTATAAATGAAACATTACATAGAGTTTACAAGCATAATTCAAGAACAAGCTAACATTCATGTCCAGGGAAATCATATTTTCAAATATTCTAGCTCAAAGAAAATACAAGAATATTTACAACTGGGAATAAAGAATAGGCATGTGGGTTATTATTGTTTCATAAGCAACCATGTTTGAACTAAATTCAAGATCTAGCTTAAACAAGATTTCTGGCTCATGGGTTTTCTATTTGATCAAGGGTTCAGCACTTTTGGATATTTCCATTGCAACCTTGAATCTTTCATTTGAGCCTCAGCACTTACACAAGTGTAATGCAACTCATATACATTTTGATTTCTATATTTTCCATGCCATATCTAAACCAGTTACAAGTATTCTCTATTTACTTTCATGATTTCATACTTTTACATTTCTGGGTGTAACCAAACAGAGCAAAATACTCAAACATCAAAGCAATCAAAACATTCAAAAACACCCATTAAAACATCCATTAAAACCATAGTAATGAAATCAAAAATATGTAGAAAAATAACATAAGCTTGGCTGCCTCATAACAGGACTTAATGCCATGGGTTTAGTGAGATTACTCACAGAAAAATGCTTCTCTTGCTTAATCCAAAAAAGAAACCTTTTAAAACTTGCTTTTCTGCTTGCAAATATTTTACTTCTTTGTTTTCTTAAATGTCTTGGGTAGCAAATGATTTTTCTGGTTTATACTTGGATTTATAAGAGAGGTTTTCTAGGGTTTTATCATTGTAAAATCCCATTCCTACCCTGGCCAAGACTCATGCATTTTGCATTTCAGATTTGTTTATTTTTCTCCCTTAATACCCCGGCCATATGTGATACTTACTCCCCTTTTTCTTTTCTAGAATATTATTATATTCTTCTTAGGTCATGATAATTGTGTGACATTGTCACTTGTTTATTTTCTAAAAATCCTCCTTTCTATTTTCTACCTAAAGCAATTGTTTTGCTTGTAATTTATCTTTTGCTATTTTAGTGTTACACTTTCCCTTGCTTATTTCTTTTTAATATTTTCATTACTTACAGAAATGTATATTTGTATACATATCTTATCTAGGCTTATTTAATTCCTCCTTAATTTCAGAAACATATGCACCTATATATGTATACAGGTTTTCAAATCCTTGTAACATATTTTTTTTTCTGGGTTTTAAATAAAATCTGTTTACTAAATTCAAAACAAAACCTACTTTTCTTATTTTCTGGGATGATTCATATAATTCCAGAAATCAAATATCCATATCACAAAATCATGTTTGTAATGCTTTTTAATTCTTATTTTAAATTCAAGAAATCTGGAGTTCTTCCTTGTGCCATATCAGTGTGCACGTGCACACATGCACACACACTTGCACACAATTAATTCCATATATTCCTATACAAATAAATTCATATATTTCAAAATCCAACCAAAATAAGATTCCATGATTTCTGGGGCATTACAGATATATACGTTTGAAATTTAAAAAAAAAGAAATGTTTTGTAAATGGGGCAACTAATTAATATTATTTGGAATATATATATATATATATTTGTGTAACAAATAAATTAGAGAGAGGAATTATATGAAATCAATTAATAGAGAAGATTAATTGACGGTGTTTGTTTAAAAGGGAAATTAATATTCAATTAATTAGTAGATGTGATTAATTGACAGGAACTGAAAAGAAAGGGAACATATATTGTATCAACTAATTGATATGATTAGAAACATATATGTTAGTGCAAGAGAATAAAATGGAGGAAGAGTAATTTATGAAAGTAATCAATTGTCAATTAATAAACATCGAGACTTATGCTAACATATATAATTAAGATAGTGATTCAAAATTCAATTGTATAATATATGCATGCAATAATTATGGGAATAAAATAAATTAATATGCATATATGTGACGAATTAATATGGTGTTGATTGGCATACTAATTTGGTAAGAAATCACAGTGCAAGCAAGGATTAAATGGATAGTAAATTAATTCTAGGTATATATGAAATCTATTAATTGGGTGATTAATAGAGCAATCTTATTTAAAAGAAATGTCACATTTAAAAATATATCTTTCCATAGATTGCGAGAGAGAAGGGGAAAGTGTTTAATGAAAAGATTGTTGGAGAATCAATTTGAAATATAAAAAAACGCAGAAGAAAACATATTAATTTAATATCCATAGACTGAGTGTACGCTTTAGATTTTAGGGTTTCATATCTAATGGTTAGCACTAATTTGAACCACTATAAATATAGGTGCATAGCCTCATTTTTATTCTCATTATTTTTCTCTTGCCTACAGAAGCTCTGCCAATTTTCTATCTCTCCTGCACTTTATTAATAACAAAATTTTAGATCTAATTCACATGAGTTTAGATCTAAATAGAAAGGGAATACAGTTAATTAGGGAATTAGGAATTGGTTCAAACCATAAGGCTATGTCAAAGGTAAAATCCTAGATTTGAGTTTTATTTGCTATTTCTAATCCAAATCTCTTCTTTTTCTCTTTCAAATATTATAGATCTGTAAATATATCGTTTGTAATTCCAAATAGGGATTACAAGGGAGGTGAATATAGATGTTAGGGATAGATATGAAATAAAAACAGGGAGATTTGGAAAACTAGCAATGTGAGTGGATTTATTTATCTTTAAGTTTAAGATATATTATCATTAAATTCCCATTTAGATAATTTTATTCAATAATTAATCCTATTAATTAAGTTATGCTGAACTATAAGGAATTTACAGTTTATTTACAGTATTAGTATTTATTTACACCTGTTTCTACGTTTTGGATTTCTATGGAAGCGTTATTCTTCTTCTATTTTCTCCTCTTTCTTCGCATATGGATTAGAATATATTAAACATGAATATAGATTAAATAATTAAGAATACTGAAATGAAGGAAATAAGATGTAAAGTAATAAAAGTTTGAGGAAGGGAATTACTGTAATAAATTACGTTAAAATGAGAAAAATTAATTAATCTAATAACTGGATTTGGGAGTAACTAAAAGGTTAATTGATTGGTTTAGAAAATAGGATACATTTCTATAATTTAATACTTAAAAGACAACAATGAACGTAATTGCTAGAATAAAAGAAAGAAAACGAGAATTAGTGTAAAATAGAGAAACCACTGTATTTTACACTATTCCAAAATAGTAAAAGAAATATCTAGCAATTATGGATTATTGTTTATAGTATTATTTAATATTAAAATATGGAAATGGATTTTTAAATATAGTTTTCATAACCAACCAAATAAAATAGAATTACTTCCTAGAATAGAAGATAATAAAGCAAAGTATGACATGAATCAAGTAAATTATTAGATTAGAACTTGAAGCTGTAAATGATAATGAACCTAGGTCTGCATTCACTGCGTAGACTATTTAATAAGATAGTTATTATGAAAAGTGAATTATATAATATAAGAGAATAAAAGAATATTTTATATCATAATAAAAGAAGGAAGATTAGAACAGAAAAGAAATGCTGGAATTATGTAAGGACTATAAAAGAAGAGAAAATGACAATTACAGGTAGAATTATAACATAGGTTATAATTAAGTAATAAGAATGGAAAAGATTATTTTGAGACTTTGAATAAATTAATGAGCAATAATAATTGTAGAAGCTTATTTAAATAATTTATATTAAGTCAATAAGAAAATAAAGCAGGAATGATAAAAGTGGCTTATTTTAATGAACTTAAGATTTATATTAAGTTAAATAAGGAAGATAATGAATGTGGCTCATACCAACAGCATTCCCTATTAAATAAATGGAAATCTCACAATAGATAGAGGTGAGACGAGGGCAAGAATATGCTATTTAGGGTAAATAAGTAGCCAACAAAATAAGAAAGTAAACTAAACGCAAATTAAAAGATTAGACTTAGGGTCTAATAAAAGAATTGAGATGCGTTTGGAGCAGCCCAAAGGATGAAGCGTCTAACGAAGCAGTTCATCATAGATTTCAGAAATGGAGAAGCATGTCCAACTTAGTATTTTTGGGCTTCAAAGAAGTACATGACTTCAATGGGACCTGAGGATACTCTAGGATGGCCCTTTGGGTAGGCCTAACGAAGCTGCACCTCTGGAGGCAAGTCTGTAGGTGTTTTATCAAGAAAGTATGCCTTGACTGCATTTGCATTGCAGGCCTAACGAAGCAGACCTTTGTAGGCAGTCAGAAGGCCTTGGTGTTCGGAGTAGGGTATTCGTATGTCTAGTACTTGCAAGTAAGTTTAAGGATAGTCGCATGCAGATATCGGCCGACATCAAGACCAAGAGCGATTTTGGGAAAGACTAAAGTTAAACCAACATGCCAATGATTCTTTCACTATCAAGACATTGGATGAGGGGCACCGCCATTTGGATGTTAGATTGTTTGCGGTAGTGCACGACCACTTAACTCTTTATAAGTCTTTCGGTTAGTTAAGGGGTGGCTGCGTGGGGCCATAGCCACGATGAAAAAGAAACAGACCAACTAGAATATTTGTATTGTAGGCCTAACGAAGCAGTCCTTTACAGATATAGAAAATCCCCGACTGAATTCCGTACAAGGTAGACCTTGTTGGCGTGATTCAGATAGTAGATAGAACGATTACGTAGTCCTCAATGTACGCACTGGGTGGTACATTATGGACGTCCAAGCACTGGCATAGACTAGTGCGGACGCGATTTATGTTTTCATCGTAAGTAGTGGAGCATCTGTATTATAGGCCTTAAAAGCAGTCCTTTACAGATGTGGCTACGGAATGCTTGCGGAGCAAGATGAAGGAGTATCTATATTGTAGGCCTTACGAAGTAGTCCTTTATAGATATAGCTATAGAGCAAAGCGATGGAGCATCTGTATTATAGGCCTTACAAAGTAGTCCTTTATAGATGTAGTTATAGAACGCTCTCGAAGCAAGACGATGGAGACCTTTTTGAGGAGGATACGGAAGGTACCATCAGTGGTACCTACGACCAATATGATCATTGGGCATATAGCTACATATATGTATATATTAGTTATTAGGTTTTAATCTGCTATGGAGTAGATGGGCACGGTTCACGAACAGAGGCGAGAGTAATGTAACCTAATGAACCTAATATAAGAGTAAATGGAAATAAAACGATATATGTAGAATTAAGCCTTGAAGTATATAATTTATTCATTCACCAGAACTTTTGTTCTGACCCCCTCCTCATAACATCCTACAGGTTAGGTAGATGGCAGAGACTTCGCAGCTTTATGACACTTGTTTAGAAAGTGTTATTACATTGGTGAGTATTTACTTACTATATTTTAGTCAATTCCACTATGAGGTATTTAATTGAGCTCTGATATATTTTTCTTTGCCTATTTGCAAGATACCAAATTCCCAACTCGGGTTTCAGTGGACTTGGGTTTTAGCATTTTTGCGAAAAATCCGGACCCACTGGAATTCGGGTTGTTACACAGAATCTAAATATCCAGAATCCAAGAAATCTTAATCCAAACTGATCGTAATGATCGTCCAAAAAATCACAATGATTGTACACAAAACCCATGGAAAATAAACAAATAACTCGATATCACTCGAACCAATCCGATACCAAGGATCGCACTTACACCGGGAACACAGAATCACATAATGATCTCAAGGATAGTCCATACCGATTAAGGTGATCATAGAAACCATGACTCAATAAATCTACATTTATTTAGTATTATTATATTATTATGTTCGAAAAGAAATCTAGGAATAAACTTCTTAAGGATCTAGCAGCCACTTGCTGCATACCAAAAGGGAGTAAACTTTAAAGTGCAAAATACTATCACCTTCAGTAATCACTAAAATTTAACCAATACATCCCATACCGTATGGTGAAATCCAAGTATTTACTAAAAGCTAGTAAATATCACTTATTACAGATACTACTGGAAAACCTGAACTACATTCTCTTAAGGATCCAGCAACCACTTATCGCACACCGGAAGAGAATAAAACTGTAAAGTGTAAAATACTTCATAATAGCAATCACACGGATTTAACCAACCCATCCCATACTACCCGATGAAATTCGAATATTCGCTAATGGGCTAGCAAGTTCAACTCAAACATTCTATTCAATGAGTTGTACCATATTCGACGAAGTCTTATTCGAAAGCATTTAAACCAATCGATGACAATAAGTCAATTATTAGTACTCCTTAAATTATAGAATTAAGGTTCTCAAAACATTTTTCTCTTTTGAGTTTATTATTTAAAACACTCATTATAGTTTTCCATAAATCCGTTCATTATTTAACTTTATAAAAATATTTACAGATTTGCTAAAATATTCCATAACGATGAATTGTTCCAAGATTTTACTTATATACACAAAGTTGTCTCAAATTTCCATTTGGTTGTATTATTCACAAAACTATACTTTTAAACCATATTTAATTACTCTTCTAAATCCATATTAAAATATAACTATTTTATTTAAAAATAAATTAAGTTTATACTTTTCAAAACCACATTTCCAAATTCCATGAATCTTATATTATTTATTTAATAAATCATAATACTTGTATTCCAAATCCATAATCACTTTTATGTAAAAATAGATTAGATTTTTATTTCCAAAGTCATATTTCCAGATCCATAAATATTTTACTAAATATCCTTAATATATAAAATAACTTGCTAAAAAAATCATTTTTAATATTTATTGACTTAATTTAGAAATAATTCTCAGATTTATAAATTATAAATAGTTCTCTTTCGTAAATTACTTCTATACGAAGCTTGTCTATTTACTTCGTTTAACTCAAATTTATGATTTAAAAATATGCAGTTTCGACCACCTAAATCTCATAATTTTACAAAACTTAAAACATGAAAGTTGTAGACAAAAGTCTCAGCATTCAAACAAGCAAAAGATCATCTAATTTGGATTTACGGTTTTAACGTCATGACCAAACTAATTTTCAGATTTAAATTTATTAACTATGTCCTTCATTAATAGGGCAGCGATAAAGAAACAAACTTTTTACCACTTAAACTTAAAAATTATGAAAAACTCAAAAAAAGAAGTTGTAGCATAAAATCTATGTATTCCAGAACTTCAAAAATTATCAAATTCCGATAAGTAACGAAAAAGTTATACCTAAAACAATTTCTATTTTTTTTTAATGCTAAGATTAAACACAAGACAGAGATGATACCTCTTCTTCAAACCGACATAACTCTTATAACCTACAGATTTAGAACAGTGGTAAACATAAAATTTATTCCTTATAAAATATCCTTTCAACTAAAAAATTCCACATTTAATTTCGATCTACCAATCAAAAGTTATGATAATTTTAATATCGGGTTTCAACTTAAAGAAATTGCACAGGGCAGAGCTACACCATCGGTTTCAAACTCAATTTTGACCCTCTGAACTATAGAATTTCGACAAGTGATTAAAAGTGAACTTGTAGTAACTAAAAGAACTTTCTACAACAAAAAGTTTGATTCAATTTGAAGCAAATTACACCAAGATATCGTTGTTTTACTTCAGCGATTTTCACAATTTATTTTCAGCAAGCAATCAAATAATCACCCAAATTCAAGCAATCAATTCACAATCAAATCGAAAGCAATTCAATCCAAAAAAACCATCAAATTCTATCCAAACAACAACTAATCGATTATACATATGAACTAGAGATAGTAGAGTGAGTATTCAACTCAACTTTTAACTTTCTATAGCTTACTAAATCACCAAATAAGCCTTGCTAAACCCTCAGCTTCATCAAAATCACCTAAAAACTCAAAAAACCAAACAAACACAGCAGCACTTCAATCAAAAAATGGGATAAAAATCATTCTTTTATGTTTCTAAAAGTTAGAGATAGGGTTTAGAATACTTACTTATCATTATAGAAAAAAACCACTGATTTGCACTTGTATTTGTTGGTTTTTAGAACCTAGGGTTTAATATTGAGGAGGAGAATTTTTCTATTTTACTTTTTACTGTAAATGAAGTAAACGTGAATTATAATAGAAAGAGAATTTTCTCTTAAGGTAAACTTGTTATTTTGTTTGGGCTTGGGCTTGCAATTGAACCCAATAAAAAAAATAAGTGTTACTAATTTCTATATTTTGTTTTACACATTATAACTCCATATTTTACACTAAACAGTCTTTTACAAAATCACAAAATTAATTTTCCATTTATCAAAACCAATTAAAAATTTAAAAATTACTTTTCAACAACAAATCCCAATATTAACACTTTACTATAAACACAAAATTTAAATAATTTATTCAATCATATTTCAAATTTGAATTGAATTCCTTTTTAAGAATTGAAACTCATTTCTTAAATATATCAAATCGATTATTCTCAAAACTAAATTTAATTTCACAAATAAATTTCACAAATCACAATTTAGCATTAATTTTCCCTAATTAAATTTAATTAATTAAGTAGTTAACAACTGGGTTGTTATAGACTTCCATCCTTAAAGAACTTGCTTCCCCGTAATTCTCTTAATGAAAGAAATCCATAATATAAATTTTCTCTTGAAACAATTATTTTGTTAACTGGTTTCTAATTTCATTTCCAAAACATTCAATTAATATCACTCCAAACCATAACACTAAACTCAAACTTTTAGTTATCAAAATTTCTCAAAATTCTCAAAAATATTCTGACGCCTCAAATTTGCGGAAAATTTTCCCAATGTCTCCTTTGCACGGCTAGCATTTCGAAAATTTACAATAGGTATATAATTACATAATATACATCTCATCTCAAGGATGAGACATCCCGTAGGGATAAACATAAAAATGCGATATGTAATCTGAGATACGTACCTTATATTTGAAATATTAGCGAGTCCGCTAATATTCCTTAAGCAAACAATTTATAATCTTTTAAACGATATCTATTTAACTTCGAATACCTGCACCTATCTCAAAAATTCATATTAGAATTTAATATCAAATTCATGTCATATAGGAGATATGAACAATTCATGGTTACACTTTAGTTAGATTGATAGCATAATATCCATAACAAAAGAAATTCATACTTAAAATTTCCAAGTTCTAATTGTTACTTATGTAGGAAACCCTATCGATAACATGGCGTCCCATATGTCGATCAGAATCCTTAAACAACGTCCGAATAAGTCAACACAATAGATAATCTTAAGTTTATATGCATTTATTTTATTAGCACTAATATACATGCATCCAATTCTAAATAAATGCAAATAAACAATCAATTCCTAGCAACCAATCAACCAAAATATACTTAATCACTTACAGCAGAACAATTCGATGTTTGAAATTCCGCTGCGCAACTCTGATTAATTCTGAAAACGCCATTTATATGGTTCTTTCATTCTCCTCCTTTTTGATGATGACAACCACACAACTAAAATATAAAATAATATGACTCCGCCTAAAGACATGCTATATTTTAGTCTACGTATATTACCAAATAATAATATATTTCAAATATCTCTCCCCCCCCCCTTTGTCATCAACAAAAAGAGATAAAAACATAAGTAAATGTAGATTAAATAGCTCCCCCTAAATTATATACTCCCCTAAAGTAAAGCTTCATATTTGTAAATAAAATCTTAAAATAATGAATAATCGTAGTCAACAAAAGTATTTACTTTAAAGTGCAAAATTGACCACTTGTTAACTGATGAGTATTTATTTATCTATTTTTATTTTTGGGAAAAAGTATACTCATATATTAAAAATATAGGGTTTATGTTTTAGGAAACCATATCCAAGTGGATGTGGTTGATCCCTTGTAAATATAATTTTCATTGTTTATAATCGTGTAAAAATAATCAATAATATATATATTTTTTATCTTTTTTGCTCCAATTAGTGGGAACCCATATTTTAAAATCCCATGTTATTAAATTTGTACTTTTTTATTTCTGAGCATAGTACTAAATTGTGGAGAATTAGATTCAAAGCTTATTTTATTTTTAGTACTAGCACTAAATTTTCTATCATATAAAAACGTAAATCTAGTATTGTTATTAACGTTTGTTTTATTATATCCTATTCCATTTTTATCATATAAAGGTCTAGAACTAGATAAAATCATGTTTAAATCGTTTTGACCTTTATTAAATTTTGTGACTTCATTTTTACGTTTTTCAAATTTAGTTTTAAAGTCACAATTGTTATTTTCAAAAGAAATAGTTTTGATGATAACAACCATACGACAATGCTACTAATAGGTGTATTGAGTAATTGTAGGTTAAGTAGCTATATGATGGATGATAATGTCTATACAAATTACACCGAAGAATGCGAAAAGAGAGAAAGATTGAAAAATTGGAGGAAGAAGAAAAAAGAAAAAGAAAAAGAAAAAAAACAAGTGGTAGCAGGACTCGAACATAGCACAACAAACTTAGCGCACACATCCTATACCATCCTACCACAACCACTATTGCTCATAGTTTGGTTTCTCACATTACACTAAACGCATAAACGCAAGAAACAAAATAGTCCAAAAATATGGAGAACTGGGACTCGAACCCATGTTACAAGGGAAACTTCCACACCCCTATGCCACTACACCACAATAGCCTTTGCATTCTTGTATACTGCTCTCCTTAAAAGGACAAGGAAATAAGAAATGAAAATTATAATAAAAGAACGGAGGTGGGATTCAAACCCAGCACACAACAAAGACATGCGCATGTCTTACTAACTGAGCTACACAATATCAACGGCTACTTTAGATTAGCATTCAAAAGCGAATAGTCAAGTGGCTATTCAAGTGCCTATTCAACCAATTGCAAACTTTCAACGGATGCATCTTTTCTAATTGGAATTTTTGAAGGATTGCGACTATTTATTGACTTCCATTCACTCCTATATAAGCCTCCCGCCATCCCAAAAAAAAACAACAATTCTATTCTCTCAAATCATTCTCATATTGCTTCCAAACGCTCCAACTTCCAAACTCATTCTAAAAGCAAATTTAGACTAGTGCTATTTCACTCCACAACATACAAGTCTATTTCTAATCCACTTCCTAACCTCTGCACACTCATTTGCATCATTTTTACAGGTTATAAAAGTTGTACACTAGTTTGATTACTTAGTGTATTGAAGACACAATATATAGTCAAATTATTTCTTCGTAAAAGAAAATATTGAAGTCCCGTTCGGCTGCTCAGGCAAGTGTACTGAAATCTTGTTCTGCTGCTTAGGTGCCTATTCCTCCGGGTGAAGTGAGGGTGATAGTTAAATTCCAGTGGGACTGGACGTAGGACTGGAGGTCCGAACCAGAATAAAAACTTTGCTGTGATTGCTTCTTGTTTTACTTTTCTATTTATTCGTGCTACTATTATATTTATATTGCTATTGTTGTGATTACTGCGCGTCACCTCTGTATCTAAATATTTGGTCGTCATCGATCCGGTGCATAACGACTAACAAATTCTATACCATTTAACTCTTAAACTTATTTACTCAGATTTCTTTAATTCTCTTTTTTAAAAGAAATTTTTTTTACTTTAAAATTTAGTCATTCCAGTTATTTCCAATATTTTCTAAACTCTAAAAGATTTTACTCATCAATTTCCAAAAGTTTTAAATTCCAATATATCAATTTAAATTTTTTTAAATCAATTTATGCCCCCAAATGATTATCCCGATAATCATTTTATATTCCTATCCGTAATTAGATAATTAATATAACTAATGACCAAACATTCCAGGGGACAGGACTCTAAGTCATCTAGGTCTCGGATCTGTAATATTATATGATACAACGTTCTGACATAGCTCTGATACCAAGCCGTAACGACCCCACCGTGATACCCAGATCAGCAAAGAACATTATAAGTAATCTCGTCTGCTAATCCGGAGAATACGGCTTGTTAAGGGCGATCCAATGTGAATATATCTTTATACTAATATTGACACGTCATTTATACCTTTTCACTTAATATCTGAACTGAATTTGACGTGTACAGTATTAATACAAAGTAATAGACACACCGATTTCTCAGAATCAGACCAATATATCATATAAATAATAGTTATAGATCACAGCGGAATCATCTCAACTTACACATATACAAATTGTGAGTCTACAAAATAAAATACTAAACTCACATAATATGCAAGTTTTACAATTCTCTAATCTCAATCATACATTTTATAAACATACTCACAAATTTCCTAAATGAGATATACTAAAAAGTCAAAAGTGTTTATCTCCTTGCCAGCCCAAACATCCAAAGGTCAACTTGTCATGTAACCTGAAACGTCTCGGCCTGACTCGAGCAAAATAACACCCGAGTCAGACTGTCTCTAAATATCCAATATGGTGAGAACAGAATATAACACAGGAATAAATAACATATAAGTAAATATAGATGTCCAGGATATGACGAGTTATGGTAATTAATTTAACTTAGAGTTCATCATAAGGCACATGGTTATACATTTAAGTCATGAATACATATTAGTCACTAAACACTGAATTCATAGAACAAAACACAATATCTCTAAGCACGCAAATATCAATGATTAACTCTGAACAGGATTATAAGTTTAAGCCACAAACACAAACTAGTCACTAAACACAAAATAACATAATTAACTTAACATCCATCACAAGACACAAAAATATAATTTTTTTCACAAACACACGACACAAGAATATATATATATATATATATATATATATGACGAACATAAGACACAAGAATATATATTTATTTCACTAACACAAGACACAATAACATATATTTATTTCACGAACACAGAATAGTCACAGAATCCAAATATCCAGAATCCAAGAGATCATAATCCAAACCGATTGTAATGATCGTCCAAAACAATCGCCATAATTGTACTCAAAACCCATGGCAAATAAACAAATAAATCGGTATCACTCGAACCGATCCGATACCAAGGATCGTACTCGGACCAGGAACATAGAATCACAGAATGATCTCAAGGATAGTCCATACCGATCAAGGTAATCGTAGAAACCATGACTCAGTAAATCCACATTTATTTAGTATTATTATATTATTATGTTCAAAAGGAAATCCAGGAATAAACTTCTTAAGGATCTAGCAGCCACTTGCCGCACACCAAAAGAGAGTAAACTCTAAAGCGCCAAATACTATCACCTTCAGTAATCACTAGAATTTAACCAATGCGTCCCATACCATATGGTGAAATCCAAGTATTTACTAAAAGCTTGTAAATATCGCTTATTACTGATACCACTAGTAAACCTAAACTACATTCTCTCAAGGATCTAGCAACCACTTGTCGCACACCAGAAGAGAATACAACTCTAAAGTGTAAAATACTTCCTAATAGCAATCACACGGATTTAACCAAGGCATCCTATACTACCCGATGAAATTCGAATATTGCTAATAGGCTAGTGAGTTCCACTCAAACATTATATTTAATGAGTTATACCATATTTTACGGAGTCTTATTTGAAAGCATTTAAACTAGTCGATGACACTAAGTCGATTATTAGTAATCCTCAAATTATAGAATTAAGGTTCTCAAAACATTTTTCTCTTTTGAGTTTATTATTTAAAACACTTATTTAAATTTTCCATAAATCTGTTTGTTATTTAACTTTATAAAAATATTTACAGATTTGCTAAAATATTCCATAATGCCGAATTGTTCCAAGATTTTACTTATATACTCAAAGTTGTCTCAAATTTCCATTTGGTTTAATTATCACTACAAAAAAAAGACCATATTACAACTGTATTTTTACAACTGCTAAAAAATGGCAGTTGTAATAAAGGTTTTTTACAACTATTTTTTTTCAGAAAGTTGTAATAAACTTATTTTCAACAACTCTTTTATTTTGCCAGTTGTAATAGATGCCTATTACAACGTTTCTTTTTTGCCAGTTGTAATAGATACCTATTTTTAACAACATTCCGTTTTTGTTAGTTGTAATAGATGCCTATTACAACCTTTTTCGTTTACCAGTTGTAAAAGATATCTATTTTTAATAACTCTTTTTTTGTCAATTGTAATATATGTCTATTACAACCTTTTCCGTTTGCCCATTGTAATAATTAATTAATAATTATAATTAAATAATAATACTTAATAATTAATAATTAACAATGAATAATTTTTTATTAATAATTACTATTAAATAATAATAATTAATTTGAAAATATGAATAATTAATATTAATAATCACTATTCGATAATTAATAAATAATAATTTAAATAATTAATAAATAATAATATTTAATAATAACCTTAAAAATTAATAATAATTAATAATCACTATTAAATATACTTAATAATTATTAAATAGTAATTAGTTTTCAAAAATTAATATTAAATATTTAATATTTAATAATCGATAACATATACATAATGATTAATAATTAAATAATCAATAAAAGATTAATAAAAAATAATCAATAATTGATATACTAATAATCAATAAATAAATAATAAATATTTAATTAATAATTTATAATTTATAAATATTAATTACTATTAAATAATAATTACTATTAAATAATAGTAAATAATAATTAGTATATAATAATATTTTTATAATAAATAAAAATTAAAAGTTAGAAATCAATATTAAATAATAATAAAAGTTAAAAATAAATATTAAATAATAAAAATTAATAATTAATTAAAATATTAATAATTAATAAAAAATAAATATTAAATACATAGTACTTAAATAAAATAATTTAATATTAATGTATAATAATTAATAACTACTACTAATAAATGTTAGATAATAATCAAATACAACCTTGTCCCTTTTCTTTTGCTAGTTGTAATAGACGTTAACTTTCAGCAACTCTTCCTTCGCTCTAGTTGTAATAGACACCTATTATAACCTCTTTAGTTTGCCTGTTGTAATAAATACCTAATAAATAATTATTAAAATTAAATAAAAATAACAAATAATTAATATAATGTTAATAATAAATAATAAATAAATTATAATACATAAATATTAATAATTAAATATTAATATACAATAATTAATAACTACTATTAAATAATAATAATTAATAATTCATTTAAAATACGAAATAATTCATATTGATAATTAGTAATTAATAATTAATTAGTAGTTAATAACTAATTAATAATTACTAAATTCAATAAAAAATAAAAATAAATATTTAATTAATAATTTATAAATAATAATTATTAAATAGTAGTTACTAATATTTAATAATAAATTTTTTATAATAAACATTAATAAATAATTAAATAATAATAATATAAGTTAAAAATTAATATTGGATAATAATAATAGTAAATAAAAATAAATAATAAAAAATTAAAAATAAGAATAAGTAATGACTAATAATTAATTGTTAATAAGGAAAGTCTTAGCTCCAAAGTCCAAAATTTTCCCTCCATTGCAAAAATTTTCCCTCCAACCCTTATGCCTTTGTCCAGCTCATCAATCCAAACTTGTCACTACGCCTAAAAAATCCAAACGCTCTCATTAATCATACGCTTTGAAACAATTCGTCCTCCTGATCCGCTCCATCGCCTCTCTTCCAATCAAACTTAAGCCCACTTTATTCTAATATACTTTCCATCACAATCCATTTTTCCCCAATTACCCAAATCGAACCCTATCGTCCAAACAACCCTAATTTGTTCCATGGCACCCAAAACTGAAAAGAACCCTACAAACAAAAAGACCGAAGAAGAAAAGAAGACCGTCATCGAGAAAACACCAGTGGTAAGAAGCCCAGAGCCGAGAGAAGCTCCCTGCGAAAGATGTAGCAGCGACTGCCGATAAGAAGAAGAAGAAGAAGTCGAAGTCTGCCAAAAAGAATGGTAACAGGTTGGCCATGTTCGCGGTTGTTTTTAAGGCTCTAGAGAGCGGTTTTGGAGTTGTAGTGATCGGAGTCGTTGGAGCTTCTTCTTAGTCTACAGGTACTGAATTAGTGGAAAGTTTTTCTATTTGGTTGTTCTTTGCAACATTTTGATTGCTGTGGAAATGTATTGAGGAATATTAATGCAGTGTATTGTGATTTTGTAGATATGTATCATGTATGTATATGTAAGGTTGGATATAATTGTTCGGTTTTGGATTTTGACATGAATGTCAATTTGTTGAACAACTTCTTTGACTTTGCTTTCATTTATTGCTAATCCTAATCCAGAAAAACAACAATTGCTCGCAAGATTGATAAAGTATAGAATTACTTATATGAAAAATAATGTAAGACATTATGAGAAATAAGTCTAACTTTAGAAATTAGAAGAGATTTTAAAATAATCACTTACCTAAGTCTCCATTTATTTATTTTAATCTGCTCATTGGTAAAATGTGTATATTATATTTTCAATGAGATTTCTCAACTGGGTTGTATAGATATTTTTTTGTGTTGCTTCTAATTCTATGTTCATGAAAACTGTACTAGTACATTGTTTCATTATTGATTTTCTACATCAAGAACAAATCAGCAATATATAAGAACAGTGAGAAATGTGTTTATTGCTACTGTTATTTAGATAGTTAACTGAATTATGTATAAAAAAGAATTATTTGTTGTAGTTTAGCTTTTTATTTTTTTATTTTTAGATAGTATAGTTGGAGTACATGTGGATGATACTGAACATAAAAATTGAAAAAACTACAGTCTACAGTTATTATTTACAGAAATCTTTTCTCAAATTTGATACAGAGAACGCAGTGTTCAATAATATCAAATTTAAAGGCACATCTACTTACAGCGTGTTCAGTATCGGCAAATACAGCAGCAAGCTCAAAAACATCGCAGCAAGTGATGAATTACCGCCTTCAAAGCCATTTTTAATTGCATGTACGATCGAGGAAGGAGAGTATCCAGTATTGATATTACTTCATGGCTACCTTCTTAATAATACTTTCCACTCTCAGCTCATTCAACATGTCGCTTCTCATGGATTCATCGTTATTGCGCCTCAGGTTAGTTTGTTTAAAAAAAATTTAACTGCTTATCAATCAATGATATATTAAAGCCGATTGTTTTCTTTAAATTGTTTAACTGCTTTAAAATTGGGTTATTTGACTTAATTATTCAATAATACTCTTTTTATACACTTGCTCTTCTTTATATCCTAATTTTTCTAATAATGTATACCAAAACAAGATAAACCAATGAAACATTCATGGCTAGAGAAGTGACTAACAAAATAAATATTGTTTCTTTTTATATTCAAGTATTACATCCACATAATTGACTAATCTGATGCTGGAATGAACTAATCTGATGTTGACTCAATTTCCTCATTTATATCTATGCTTTCAGTTTGTGATCCACTCTCTTGTATTTGCTCTACAGTATTTGTTTCTCTAGTTGTATTTTCATGTTGATTCTTATGAACTAATATGATGAATAAACCTTTGTTTTCTAATGTGTGCATGGTATGTTCTTCATGTTGTCAGGCTCGCAAAAAGAAATCCCGTCATCCAGCAATCCTACCAAGAAAACATGCATTTGAGGTGGAACAGATGTTGTCTTGGAAGCCAAGAAAACATGCATTTGTTTACTTGATTAGTACGTATCTGTATTTATATTGACATATATTATGGATTTAGTTATGTATTTTAATAGAGTTATGAATTCACAAATGTTGTAAACTTGAATTGTTTTGGCTTTTATTGAATGTGAATGATTCGTATTGTTTCAAGTAATGTGAATGATTGTATGTATTATTAGTGAAATATCAGTTTTAATTATAATGTTGTGAAACTTGTGATTAATAGTAGTTATGGGAAGATGAATTACAATTGTTAGTAGCAGTTATAAAAAGATTTATTCCAATAGTCGAAAATAGTTGCAAAAGGTACTATTACAACTGCCAAAAGCAGTTACAAAATATAATATTGCAACTGCTATTAGCAGTTGCAAAAGAGACTTATAACAATTTAGACTTTACTGCAACTGCCAAAAGCAGTTGTAAATTTTTTATTACAACTGCTTCCGCAACTGTTGGCGACAGTTGTAAAAATCTCTGACTCTATTACAACTTCGGATAATAGGACTGGCGGGTTCTCGTTGTAATAGACCTATTACAACTGTTTTTGGCAGTTGCGAAAAGCTATTTTTGTTGTAGTGTATTCACAAAACTATACTTTTAAACCATATTTAATTACTCTTCTAAATCCATATTAAAATATAACTATTTTATTTAAAAATAAATTAAGTTTATACTTTTGAAAACTACATTTCCGAATTCCGTGAATCCTATATTATTTATTTAATAAATCGTAATACTTATATTCCAAATCCATAATCATTTTTATGTAAAAATAGATTAGATTTTTATTTACAAAGTCATATTACCAGATCCGTAAATATTTTACTAAACATGCTTAATATATAAAAAATTTGCTAAAAAATCATTTTTAATATTTATTGACTTAATTTAGAAATAATTCTAAATTTATAAATTAAATATAGTTCTCTTTCGTAAAATTACTTGTATACGAAGCTTGTCTTTTTACTTCATTTAACTCAGATTTATGATTTAAAGATATGCAGTTGCAACCACCTAAATCTCATAATTTTACAAAACTTAAAGCATGAAAGTTAGAGACAAAAGTCTCAGCATTCAAACAAGCAAAAGATCATCTAATTTGGATTTACGGTTCTAAAGTCATGACCGAAATAATTTTCAGATTTAAATTTATTTCTTGTTCTTCATTGACAGGGCAGCGACAAAGAAACAAAATTTTGACCAATTAAACTTCAAAATTATGCAAAACTCAAAACAAGAAAGTTGTAGCATAAAATCTATGCTTTTCAGAAATTCAAAACTTATCAAATTCCGATAACTGACAAAAAAGTTATGCCTAAAATAATTTCTGTTTTTTTCAATGCTAAGATTAAACACAGGACAGAGATGATACATCTTCTTCAAACCCACATAACTCTTAGTAAACTACAGATATATAAAAGTGGTAAAGATAAAAGTTGTTTCTTATAAATATATCTTTCAACTGAAAAAATCCACACTCAATTTCGATCTACCAGTCAAAAGTTATGATAATTTTAATTCCAGGTTCCAACTTAAAGAAATTGCACAGGGCATAGCTACACCATCAGTTTCAAACTCAATTTCGACCCTCTAAAATACGGAATTTCGACATGTGATTAAAAGTGAACTTGTAGTTAACTGAAAAACTTTCTACCACAAAAAATTTGATTCAGTTTGAAACAATTTACACCAAGATATCGTTGATTTACTACAGCGATTTTCACAATTTATTTTCAGCAAACAATCAAATAATCATCCAAACTCAAGCAATCAATTCATAATCAAATTGAAAGCAATTCAATCAAAAAACCATCTAATTCTATCCAAACAACAACTAATCGATTATACATATGAATTAGAGATAGTAGAGTGAGTATTCAACTCACCTTTTAACTTCCTATAACTTACTAGATCACCAAATTAATAAGTCTTACTAAACCCTCACCTTCACCAAAATCACCTAAAAACTCAAAAATCCAAACAAACACAGCACCACTTCAATCAAAAAATGGGATAAAAATCATTCTTTATGTTTCTAAAAGTTAGAGATAGGGTTTAGAATATTACTTATCATTATAGAACAAAAACTCATTGATTTGCACTTGAATTTGTTGATTTTTAGAACCTAGGGTTTAATATTGAGGAGGAGAATGTTTTCTATTTTATTTTTTTACTGTAAATGAAGTAAACGTGAATTATAAGAGAAAGAGGATTTTACCTTAAGGTAAACTTGTTATTTTGTTTGGGCTTGGGCTTGCAATTGAACCCAATAAGAAAAGTAAATGTTACTAATTTCTATATTTTCTTTTACACATTATAACTCCATATTTTACACTAAACAATCTTTTACAAAATCACAAAATTAATTTCTCCATTTATCAAAACCAATTAAAAATTTGAAAATTACTTTTCAACAACAAATCTCAATATTAACACATTAATCTGAACACAAAATTTAAATAATTTATTCAATCATATTTCAAATTTGAATTGAAATCCTTTTTAAGAAATGAAACTCATTTCTTAAAAAAAATCAAATTAATTATTCTCAAAACTAAATTTAATTTCACAAATCATAATTTAGCATTAATTTTCCCTAATTAAATTTAATTAATTAAGTAGTTAACAATAGGGTTGTTACATGTACAGTGGGTATCCAAGTATAATAGAAGGACACACAGATGCTAGTTGGAACACTCGAAGAGAAGATAACAGTAAATCAACCCGTGGATGGGTATTCACTCTGGTGGGGGAGCGATATCCTGAGCCTCAAAATAACAAAAGTGTATTGTAGATTCTACTATCGCTGCTAAATATATAGAGCCGACTTCTTGTAGTAAAGAAGCAGAATGGTTAAGAAATTTGTTGTTAGAAATTCCTATATGGCCAAAACCAATGCCTCCGATATTTGTGCATTGCGATAATCAAGCAACACTTTTAGGAGCATATACCCAGGTATATAATGGCAAATCTAGACATATTGGCCTAAGGCATAGTGCAGTGAGGCATATGCTCACTGATGTGGTAATTACCATAAATATCATGAGTTCTACCTAAAACTTGACTGATCTATTAACAAAAGGACTTGCAAGAGATTTGGTGATGAAAACATCAAAATTTGAATAGGTTTAAAGCCAACATAGAAATCACCTATGATGGATACTCAAGTCAACATAAGGAAATTCATTATTTTGAGTTCGATGAGCAAAAGTACATTATATGATGTGATTTGAAGCACTATACTATTAGTCTGAATAAATAATATTATATCTATTCCAAGAAAAGTGCTTAGTACCTCCAATGATATGGCGAAGATTATACTACTTAGTACTTAACAAAAGCACTGTTGAAGTGTATACTTATAGGGCACTTGTAGTAAATCTATCTATATGAATGCACAAAGGTGTGTCGCCTTCTACGAGACTATGGCTTTAAGTCTCTAAGGGCATTTCATGAAACCAAGATAAAGACACAGGCCAATCCATGTGTTGGCTTGTAAACTATTTGAAGAAAAGGAAACGATTGTGCGAAACACATCTGGTACGTCACATAGGATCGTTGGTTCAATGCTCAGTCAACCAATCCATCCCGACGTGCTCTAATAGGCTATTACTATGTATGAATTCAAGTCCACAAGACATTTATATTTATGCATAAGTTTTCCTGCAACATATGACAAGAGAAATTTTATTAAAATTTGATGGAGGATTGTTAGTGGAAATTTTTATAAATTTGTTTGTGGGATTTATTTGTTTTAAAATGAGAAGAAGAAAATGAGAAATGAGAAAGTGGGATTGGGAATAGTCCCACATCATAGAAGAATAGAAATTATATTTTTTTAAATATAGGTTCCTCAAGAGAAGGTTGAGATCTTTGAACACCCAATGCTTGCTCTTGTGTGAGGAGGGAGAGACCATGCATAACCGCTACACACCCGTGCATCGCAGTCGTTCGACCAGATCGGGTTTGGGTTATAATTTTGGACATAATTATTTTAATTAAAATGAGCCAGATCTTAACTCATCAACAAGCCAAGAACTCAAAATTAAATAGACAAAAATGGTGTGAGATGTGTTTGTTACAAACGAATGGATGCATCTTCTTAAAACGAAAAGGCACGTATTCGCAACTATAAATAGAAACGCCTGAAAAGCGTTTCAGAATTACTTTTTCTTTTTGCAAATAGAAACGCCTAAAAGGCGTTTTAGATTCAATTTTCCTTTGTTTCAGATCTCCTTCTCTTCTCCTCTCTTATTTCTTTCAAAACTATTTCGGGTTTACAACACTACAGATCACAAACTCGATACTCTTGTCACTACGGTCAATACAGAAGATAGTTGAATCAGTTTCGACGGTGTTATTGCAATCGATTAAAGAGATTAATCATCTAGCCGACCTAAGAAGTTGGGTCGGTCTAGTCAAGGCCCAGCCCAAGGTAGCCGATCTAGTATAGCCACTCCTCATTAATCTAGTTGACCCTGTCCATTTTCTTACTTCTCGAGTCACCTCTTCTTCTATTTTGTCACTTCCGTGGCCAGTCCACTCAACTTTCTGAGCTCATTGCACTTACTATATGAGGCACTACATAAGCAAGATGAATCGGTCAATTAGAACCAATTCTCACACCTTATTTCTTGGATCAGACAATAGCAATGGAGAAAATTTCAGCATGAATAACGGCTTTTGATTATCTCTACTACGTCAAATAAATGTAAGACAACCTTTAAGTGATAAGGGGCATATTCGACCATTAAAAAAACTTAGATGAACTTGACTACTTTTCATGGTATTTGAGAATATTGTACTATAAATGATAGAAAAAATTTGAAAATAACAATAACAACGATAAAGTAAACGTAGATCTCATTAACGATCGTACTACTATAAATTCTTTATATGATTAAGTTTTATGTTCTTGTTATTCATTATTTTCTTAGCTTAGTGTAGAATTGGGCTTTACGGGCTGGAACTATTGTCTAGGTTTTCTTCTCACTTCCCATTCGGCAAAACAAAAAAAAGAATTCATCATTCTCAAACAATTAGAATGTGCGAGCATGTTGACCTCTTTAGGTGTGGAAATTAAAAACCTTCTCAATAATGGTTTCTGATTCTCCATAATCCTACCAAGCAAAGAGGTAATTAATTTATTTTGAAACTAAAAACCCTAAAATAGTAAAATTTAGGGATTTTCGCTGAAATCAAATTCCAAAGATGATTATATTTTTTCTTATTCATTTTAAGTCTATGGATAAAAGAAATTAAGTTTTATTATATTATCTATTTCATTTATTTGTAATTCTTCCATATTAGAATTGATTACCAATTGACAATTGTTAGATTAGCCGTTTATTTTGTTTGTAATGCTTTTTGCTTCCATATTGGCATAATTAGAACTCATTGTTCGTCAACTCTATTGGTTTCTAGGAATTCCTCTAAGTAAAGAATATGAAAACTAATATGTTAGGCTATTTCACAAAATTAAAAGAAAAAGGATCAAGTTCTAAAAACATCATTTATATCCGTTAGTGTACTTGCATTTGAAGTTGACATTATTGTTACATGTCGTTGCCGCTACTGTTGAAAGAGTATTTCAACTATGAAAAGTATTAAGACTTCACTACGTAATCGATTGAGGGATAATACGATGAATGACTGTTTAATGACTTATATCGAAAGAGACGTATAAAAAATAGTTGAAATTGACTATATTAATCAAAATTTCCAAAATACGAAACCTAGAAGAATATGACTGTGGATATTTGATGTTGTAATATTTTGTCATGCTTAAACTGAATATTAATATATGATTTTTGTAGATCAAATACGTGTTAATTTTTGCTATGAAAATATGGTTAAATTTTATTTTGAAGTTTCGTCCACATTGATTCAAATCTCGCATCTTTTATAATTGCAGTCCACGTTTATCAAACGGGTATTTTGCTCAACAAGTAATCATTCTTGGAATGTTTACCCATTTTTGATGCTAACAACTACATACCAATTGAGCGAAGCTATGGTGTTTTACCACAGTATTTATTTCTTGTATTTTATTAATTGACGTTGAAAAGATTCTACGGTAACTCGTATGTATTCATTTATATTTTAAATCTACTTCCACTACTAAAAATATTCCATATTTGAAAGTGATATCAGGTATGTACGATATAAATATATCACATCCGCTTGTATACATTAACAAACCTAAATGCATTATAATGATTTTTGGTCATACCACTGTACCAGCTCTTCAGAATGACTTTCTGATCAACAACTTCTTTTTAGAAGTTGATTTCTAATCTCATGGTGCAAAATTATTGCTAGTTATATTAGGTACAAAGTTCAAAACTTCATGCACATTAACCTTGACATGGAAACTGCACAATTGTTGTTCACTGTTTTTTTATATATCATTAAAGGAACCTTAATCGGAAACAAAGTTCATTACCACACTACCTTTTATGCATCACATTTCTGCCACCTATATAGAGCTGTTATTATGCACTGTAATTGACTACTGCAATTCGTGTTATATGCCTAAACATATGGTGCACGCATTTAATAGTCTGTCCATGACTTCACTCACTACATTGATTGACTTGCATTAATAAATTGGTTAATAGCAAAATTCATGTCTTTAAAGTCACACAGTCAACACACAATAATTATCAACCCACATATATAGTTGACAAGCTACACCAGGTAACTATAGATCTACCTTACAATCCTCAGTGAAACACATCGTTTCAAAGCAATAAAGATGATCTGCTCATGAGAATATATATATATCTTGGAATATAGAACAACTAACGGAGAATAATATCTCCAGCATGTACTAATACCGAAAGTCAAATTGGGAAAACAAATATCAGAAGGGTGTAAGGCCTGATCCAAATTAATTAGCATCCAATTCCGTTCAAGAATATAATATAATGACGAACCTGGCAATATTCAAGAGCATGTCAACTACAATCGGGTGTATGGAACAAGCGCACTCCAAAAATACTCATGATACATGCACCTATTTCCTGAAAGAACCATTCACAAGATATTGCATAGGTTAAAACTAACATAATACAATAGACAAGCAAATTGTATTCCAATTTCCAATAGCAATGGATAAGTCAGCACATGCTTTTCTCCCACTTTATATTCCAGAATCATGCAAATGGCTTGGTTAAGAATATGGCTATAAATATACGTGCAAGGCATTAGACAAAGAGAGACATATGGGGAGAAAGCAAAGATAAGATAATAGAGAGAAGAGTAGGCAGTGATGAGAAAGTCTTACATGAGAAAAGGGAGAGGGGAACAAAGCCGAGGATGACTTGCCATCATCACTTGATCATCTGTTTATATAGAGAGCAAATTGACATTTGTTTCTGTGAATGGATGGGTGAGTCATCCGAGGCCTAGTTTGCCGCTCCTTTAACTCTTGCAAGATTTCTACATCGTCCAATCAAAAAAAAAACATAAGAAGATACTATGACATTGTATGCCACAGCAAACTTGCAGGGCTGCTTACATTCATATAGTTTCCAAGTGACTTTCCTTTTTAGTTCTAAAAATATTTTGTTCTATTTTAGCTCAGTAGATTCAACAATACGTCTACTTTTCATTTTAAAGACTAGGTCCGGTAATAATCCGTCTCACTCTCACTTAAGCCCGTGTTTATGTGCATATAATATCACTATAGCATTCACATATGTTACGTTCCAACATGACGAGTAGAATATTCTTATGAAATTCTAAGTATATGTATGCTATACACCTCGCTGGGATTGTAGTTCAATTGGTCAAAGCACTGCGCGGTCAAGGCGGAAGCTCCGGGTTCAAGCCCCGTCAGTCCCGAATTAAGATCTCATGAATTGAGAAATTGATTTCTCTATTTCTACGAAAGAGAAGACGAAGAGCAAAATAGAATCAAACAAATTCAGACCGTGGAGATTATTTCTTCTGTTTCGCATGTCTCATCGGATAAATATGGAAAGTTTCTTTTCTTCCTCGATACTAATTGATAAGGAAAAATATCTGTAGATTTAGTACCATGGGTACTATTGCTATATTCAGTATTTAAAGTTTAAGAGATACCAATACTTTATTTTTTCAATCATTCTCCTCTTGATCAATGAAATAGAATAGAGTGCTCGGATTTTTTTTTGAGGGGGGGGGGTGTTTACAGACCGAAGATAGTTTTGTTTAATATATGATATACAATGAAATCTTCATAGAATTTAATTCTTCGGCAAAGTACTTTTTAGGTTAAAGCACATTTTTCTAAATCTAAATTTTTTTTAGCTTCAATTATGACTACTTATTTGAAACAATTTATTTCACTCTCATTCCACTTTTATATTGAATTTTTGATGTATACGTTCCAACTCTAATCCAACAAAACAAGGAGTATACTAATAAAGTAAAATAATAGGCCAATGAGAGCAAGTAGGGCTCCTCTATTTTCTTATTCTTAATAGGTAAAGCTTGAATAGTCGATTTTTTAGACTTAACCTTACCTTTTTTACATCTCACTTATGTTGTTCATCTCTCAGTATGCCCTTGAGAATACCGGTTATATTATATAATACCTTATAATTCTATGTATATGTAAATATAGAAGAATTGTATAAGAAAAATAAAATGCTTGGTTATAGAAAAGAACAAGTGGAAAAAGGATGAAAATCCAATGCTAGGTATATATGATCTAATCAAAAATGGTTTTTTGTATGGATAAAAGATCTTCCTATGTTATACTATTTAATTCCCAATGAGAAATTTATTTGATAGATCAAAAACTTATTTATAATATTGATCTGATTTAGTATCATCAAGACACAATTCATCCCATTGAATTTACTGGAATCAAATAATTTCTATGGGACTAGATCCCGAGTTATGTTATTGCCAAAAAAAGATTAGATTATGGAAGTTAATATTCTCACACTTATTGCTATTGCAATGTTCATTGTAATTCCTACCACTTTTTTACTTATCATCTATGTAAAACAGTTAGCCAAAATGATTAATTTGAATGAAATTTGAATTATCAGTTCTTAGCAGTTCAACTCAATTCAATGATTCAAGAAATGAAAGAAAAGAATTCAAACTATAAGTCTTAAATGAAATGATTGCATTGAGATGGAATTAGAACAAAAGCAGCTTATTAAGTATCTAAGCTAGCGTGGTGGAAAGAACTATAATATATAGTTCTTTCTACTACACTAGCCTGTATTGTATACTAATATGAATATAGGCTTCATATAGATGTACATATAGATAGGATAAAATTTAATTCTATTTCTTTTTTTTCATCTCAAGAAGTCATTGATTGAACAATTAATTGATGGTCCAAAAAGAAAAAATATCAGAGAACACAGGGGAAAATGGTTCCAGCATCCTCTAATGGTGTCTATTCAAATCTTGGAGACTTTTCAAAGCAAAATTCAGTTGCACAAGATCCTTACGTGTCTAATTACAAAGATGCTTTAATTTAAAATCTTGGCGTGAATTATAAGTATAATCATTTCGTTTCTAAAAAGAACCAAAGTTACATCGATTTTTGATGTTAAATCGAAAAAGAAATGTTTCCATTGTGGATTGGCTAATCACTGGGCTAAAGACTATAGAAACTCGGTTTTTTGTTTTAAATGCAAAGAACAGGTCATAAAGGCTACGCATGCAAATTTTCCCCAAATTCAAACTCTAGTATCACTTTGCCTTCTATTTTCAACTTCGATTCAAAAATGGATGCCAAAAAGGGTAATGAAGTTTTCTTATCTTTGATCAACTTTGAAAGCGGTATTAGGAGAGCTAAACCTTTGATAGTTATCTCTATTGTTCTTGGAGCATTTACTATGGTCCATATCGAAGAGATCCTTAGGGCAAATTTTAAGGACTGTGTTGAAAATTGGAATTAGGAAATTAAAAGGTTAAATAATGATTTCATGCAAGATTCCCTACTAATTTGCTGAATAGGAATAAATTTAGCTCGATTATTGCTGACAACAGAGTTCTAAACTTAAGAAGGTGGAATCTTCAAGTAGGAAGCAAAAGGTTGGGAACTAGAGAGAGTATGGATTCTGTAAAAAATCTCCCTGTTTCTTGTAGATATTCGGAAGTGCTTAAATGGGTGTTGATGAAGATTGGAGATGTCAAGGGGTTGCAACTAGATGTGGAGCAGTTGCAGATTATACTTTTTTGAAAGCTGAAATTGAGGCGGTTTCCCCATGTGTGCATCCTTCTTTGATCAATGTGTATTTTGATGAGTATGGTCATGAAGTGATTTTGAGGAGATGCGTAGGTGATCCAAGGGTTAAATGGACAATAAAAGTTTCAAGAACAATGTTTTTCAGTTTGGATTAAATAGAAAATCAAAGTATTGTAAGTATACGAGGAGTTTGGACTTTGCTAAAACTGAAATTCAAGTAGATGATGAGGAAAATGAGGAGGGTAATCGCATTAATCCGTTTTTAATTTCTTTTGAGGAAAAAGTCAGCGGGGAAGCTGTTTTCTCAGACGGTAACAATAATACTAACTGGGTTGATGTTGATCTTGAGTGTTTTAAAGCTACTGGGGAGGTAGTTATGAATTCTAAAGGAGCTATAGAGGAGATCACTCAGAAGAAAGGACTAGATGATGTTGCTGCCCAGGTTGAAGTCGGTGAAAGCTCAAAGTTGGAAAGGAAGAAAGGCAAAAGACCAATGGAGCATGCTGGTGTAACAATACTCAAGAGGAGTGCTAGGGGTTTGGAGGTAGAGCATCCACTAAATGGTAGTGTTTTCATTCCTACCTTTTTAAATAGCTTAACTCATGATAACATTTATAAATTAGCTAAATGTTCGAGTTCTATCCTGAGTAATAATGAAGATCATATAGAGGAATAAAAAAACAAAAAAAAGAGAGAGGGTAAGCTCTTTTAAATGATAATAGTCTCTTGGAATGTGAGGGGATTGGGCATTCTTGAGACGTGCCATAGGGTTAAAAATACACTTAACTCTATTAAACCTAATAAAAAAATTTTGCAAGTAACAAAAATCTGTAAACCTGATGATAATATTTTTAAATGTTTGAGTGGAAGTATGGTAGATGTTTGGATTTTTTGGAGGTTGGAGGTATTTTTATTGGTTGGAATGGTGATAAATGAGTGTTGAAGCAAGAGATTAAACAAACCATTGTTTGCATGTGGCATTAGAAAATAAAGGGTTTAGAGTGATATATTTTGTATCCAGTTTATATGGTCCGAATTCTAGAGAGGAAAGGGAACTGTTGTGGGAGGAGGGTATTGAGTTCCAAAAATTTATAAATGGTCTTTGGATTATTGGAGGAGACTTTAATGTAACAAGATTTGCTTATGAAAGAATTAGAAGAGTGGCGGAATATAATGGTGATATGGAGTATTTCAGTAAGTTTGTTAGAGAGTGTAATTTAATTGATTTACCTCTTACTAACAGAAAATTTACTTGAAGTAATAGAAGAGAATCACCTACACCGGTAAAGTTAGATAGATTCTTTATTAATTAGGAATTTGAAGACATACATCCACTGTCATTTTAGAAAGGTTTTGCCACTTCAGTCTTTGACCATTGTCCCATTGTTTTTTATTCGGGAGATAATTTGAAAAGAAAGGCAATTTTTAGGTTTGAGAAGATGTGGTGTTTGGAGTAAGGTTTTAATGATATGCCTAAAAATAAATGGAGTGAATTCAGGAAGTCTAAGGATGATACTAGTAGTATATGTAAGAAGTTGAAGTATATTAGAAATTATTTGAAAAAGTGGAATAAGGAACCATTTGGAAGTATTGCATTAAAAAGGGGAAGTTAGAGAATGATATTCTTGATTTTAACATCATAGAAGAGAACAAGGTGCTGAATAAGGGGGAGAAGTTTTTGCTTAACAAGAAGGAGAAAGAGTTGTTGAGAGTGATTGATCACGAGGAAGTATATTGTAGGCATAGTTCGAGAACACAATGGCTTAAGGAGGGTGATAAAAATACTGGCTACTTTCATAGAATGGCTAATAGGAGGAGAAGATCAAATATGATTTGTCGTATTGTTAGTGGTGAAAAGGAGATTAGTAATCAAGAGAAGTTAAATAATACTTCTACTGATTTTTATAAAAAAATCTTTAGGGAATGCAGGAATATGAGGGTTTGTGTAGAATGGAAAAAAATTGTATCCTAAGAATTTAAATTTGTTAGAGCTCGATATTAATTTTTCAGAAGCAGAAATGTGGAATGGAATGCACTTAATGAAATGCCGAATGACAAGGCTCCAGGCCCAAATGGTTTTCCAAATTTTTTCTTTAAGAAGTATTGGAGCTGGATCAAAGATGATATCATGTGGATTTTTAGTGAATTTCAAGAAGGGGTTTTGAATTTGGAGAAACTTAGTTATGGTAATGTGGTTTTAATTCGAGAAAATGAAGGAAATGTTATTGTGTCATATTTTAGACCTATAAGTTTATTTAATAGCACATACAAGTTAATTACTAAAGTGCTAGCCAACAGACTTAAAACTAAAGTGGAGTTGTTGGTTGATAGAGCTCGAACTGTTTTCATTAAAAGCATATCAATTTTGGAGGGTGCGGCTTTGGTGTAGGAAGTGGTTTCTTTTTGCAGCAAAAATTCAATTCCTTCTGCTATTCTAAAGCTTGACTTTGCTAATGTTTTTGACACTGTGGATTGGAATTTTCTTATTAATGATTTAAAAGCCAGATGTTTTAGTGATAAATGGATAAATTAGATTTCAAGTATCTTCTATTCTTGTAGGTCTAAAATTTTTGTTAATGGAATAGCAGGAAAGACAATTAAGTCTAGGAGGGGTTTGAAGCAAGGAGATCCATTATCCCCGTTATTGTCTAATCTCGTAGTGGATGTCTTCACCCAAATTTTGAGAGTTAGCAGCAATAATGGGATTCTAAAATGTTATTGAAGCGAATACATAATAGGTGGTTTTAACTCTCTCCAATACGCAGATGTTACCATCATTTTTAGTGATCCAAACTGAAAATATATTATTGCCTTAAAGTTCATTTTATATGCTTTTGAGTGATTATCAGGGTTGCAAATCAATTTTCATAAAAGCTCAATTATTAGTATTGGTTGTTCAGAGGATATGAATTTGAAAACCGTGGAAATGTTGAACTGTAAAGTGGGTGATTTTTCTTTAACCTATCTGGGTTTGTACATAAGGCCCAATAAACTGTTAAAGCAAGATTGTCACATGTTAATCGATAAATTTGATAGCAAGTTGGCTAGATGGAAGGGTAAATCTTTATCAAATGCTGGAAGATCGATATTGGTGAATTTAGTTTGGGGGTTTTCTCTCAAATGGCTTCTTTGTGTAGGGTAATAAGTTTTAAGGATGACACTTCTGAAAAATTAGTTTTAAGGACAATTTACAAAAAAAAAGATAAATGAAGTTATCATTTTCAGTAATACAGAAATAATGATAAATGAATTTATCATTTTCCTGCATAACTTAAAAAGATAAATGAATTTATCACTTTCCTATAAATTGTCCTTAAAACAAATTATTCATAAGTGTTGTTCTTAAAACTTGTTACCCTAGAATAAGAAGCCCTCCAACCTAACTTCCACATTCGGCTTTATCTGCAATTCCTATTTATTGGTTTTCTTTCTAGAAATGTCCTAAATGGGTTTTGAGCGAAATTGGTTCTTTGAGAAGGAACTTTTTTTGGACTGGTAAAAAAGAAAGTAAAGTATTAAGTTGTTTAGTCTCATGGAACCAAGTGTGTAAGTCTCAAGATCAAGGTGGACTGGGAGTTTTAAATTTGCAATATACGAATTCTTCTCTTCTTTGCAAGTGGATTTGGGATATGGTTAGTAGCAAAAAGGCTATTTGGAAAGAATGGGTGATAAATACTTGTTATGATGGAAATTTTCCTTGGTTTAGAAGTACTAGCAACTGCTTTGTTTTTTGGAAAGGAGTAATGAACAATATTCAATTCTTTAAATTAGTGATTAATATTATAGTGAATTGTGGATGGAATGTTGCATTTTGGTTGGATTATTGGACCTTGTCTATCCCACTTGCTATTGAATTTAGTGCTTTGTTTGATTTGGCAAATAATAAGGAGAGTACGGTGGGTGAAATGCATGATGAAAATGGAGTAAATTTTAAATGGAAGTTATCTTTTAATAGAATAATAGAAGGGAGGGCTATTTGTCAGGTAATGAAGGTGATTGAACTATTGGAAAATTACAAATTAAATTGCGTGAAGGTTGTCTTTGAATGGTGGTTTGGAAGTAGCAAAATGTACAAGGTGAATAGTTTATATGAATTGATTAATTTTTCAAGGAGGAAATTTATAATATAAATATATGTGGGCATTTTAAGAGAGTTCCAATGAAGGTTAAAATACATATATGGATATTAATTCAAGGTAAATTGAACATTGGAAGCATGTAGAGAACAAAAAAGATGAGCATAGTGGAGGGCTGCGTATTTTGTGGTGAAGGGATTGAGGATTATATGCACTTGTTTTGTGATTATGATTTTGCCGCCTATCTATGGACTAAGTCTATGGTTCAATTGGGAATTGATTTGAGTTGGAGTCATTTCATCCATTATCAGTTTGAATTCTGGAATTACAAATGTGCTGCTATCTTAAATAAAGTTGAGCTTGATAATTTCGTCAAACTGAATTTTGCATTTTGCTGGCTGATTTGGCATGAAAGGAATAGTAGAAGATTCTAAGAAAAATTCAAAAGCACTAACTCCATTATTTTTCGAATTCTCAAATATGTTTATCAATGGGAAGTTATTGAGAGTTGGAAGTATGTGGACAACATAACACCTAGGGTGAGAAGCAGGGAAAGAAGCAACATTCCATGACGACTTGGCATGCATGTTTCTTTTTGTAGTTGTGTTTCTTTGGGTAGTTGGATTTTTGGTGGTTGCATATTTTGGGTAGTAGTTGTTCTTTGGTTTGGTGCACGCATGTATATTTTGAAGCAGCTATTTTTTGGGTTTGTATAAATATAAAACCTTTTAAGTTTATGTTCTGGGTTATATATATTTGGGTGAATGCTTCTATGTTGTACATGGATTTATGTTTTATACTTGTAATTTCGTTGCTTATTTGTGGGTCCTTTTATTGTATGATGTGGCTGAATGGTGTAGTATATATGTACGTTTGGTACGTGCTGTACGTGTTGCAGGTAAGGTGATGTGGTATGGGGTGTACGTGTTGTGCTATGTGATGTATGAGGGGTGTGTGTTGTAAGTGTTGTACTATGCATGTGTTGTAGCTGTTTATGTTTATTTCGAAATATAAATATGGCGTGTAGTACTTGGAAATTCTCCAAGGAATTACACTACCATTTTTATCAATTAATGGATGATCCGCATAGTTATATGATAACTTCTTCGAATTTGGAAAAGGGGTTAGAGTAAACCTGGCCATTTTTCATGTTTAAACAAAACATGAGATGAGACAAAAAGTATAATTTCTAGAAGTTTAAAACAAATGTGAAATGTGTGACAGGTAAATAGCCAAACGGAAGAAAGATCTAATTTTATTGTGTGTAGGACCTTTATTAGAAATTTCTAATTTCTAGAAATTTAAAACAAATATTTTATTATGCGTAGATTTGAGTTGCAAAATACAATTATGATAATGATTTATTACTTTATTCCAGTATAATTTTGAATACCTTTTTTAAGGCAAGGCTTCGCAAAACGATTAATAAAGAATTGATTCAGTTCGATTGAACAATCTATTACTCCATTTAGTATTTGTAATGTCCACAGCCCTAGAGTCCACTTCTTCCCCATACTACAAGTGAAAGATAAAATGTAAAGATGACCATTAATGCAGCCCAAGTAAGACTTACTATATCCATATGAATTATGTCCCTTATTTTTGTGAAAGAATTATTCGATTATTATTTAATAATTATAGTGAAGTCAATGACATAGAGTCAAAATAGGATTTGACTTAAGACTATTGATGATCCAAATCAATTAAATGAATCAATTTACATCAAGTTTCAATATTTTAAGATTTTTGATAGAATCAGGAAGAATTAAGTATGATACACATGCCTTTTCTATACACAACTATATATCAGCTACCTCTATTTTTCTATTTGATCTAAGCTTATTGTCTTTCTAGAAAGAATTGGTAGAACTCACTACAACTGTTACTACATGCATATATTCTTTTTTTTTTCAATTTTTACATTTACTCTATACTATAAGAGTCGACCAACTATTCCGATTCTATGTCTGAGCACTCATAGCCTTTCATGGGTTTAAATATAAAGTATCTTCGTGCTTTTCCACAAGCCCTAAATTTATTTTCTATCATTGTATCTAATCTAATATAATATCCAATAGAATCACGAGACGCTACTTAAAATTAAAAATTATTTAAAAGATTTTGATATGCTAGTCTTTTATATAATCTTTTATTCTAGTAGTAAAAAGGGCTGCCTCTTAGGAATCTTTGTATATTGATATTTTCGATCTTAGTTCTTAATTCCATTCTGGAATTGATTATCCCCATTTATTTCAATTTTTTTTGAAATAAATGGTGAAGATCAATCATTACCAATAATTAAATTAATAATTGAGGTTTTTGCTTCATCCCTATTACTATCGATTTGATTTGAGCTAGACTTAGATTTAAGGAAAAAAGTTACAGTCTTTTATAAAACATATGCTATAGTTTATAAAAATCAAGTATCGACACATCATACCTCCACTTCTTGTAGAGCAATAATTCATTGAAATAGATTGGTAGAATAAGAAATCAAAAACCTTTGGTTGATCAGGCGACACCCAGATTTAAACGTGGATAAAGGATTTGCAGTCCCCCGCCTTACCACTTGGCCACGTCGCTAAATTAGATCCAAAATAAAATGGACGAAATTATTAGCCTTATTCTATTTCTACTACTAACTCTTTTTTTTCCTTGAATCCCATTGTACTTAATCCTCAAAAACACATTCTTTTTTATCTGGTTTCTATTATTTTATTCGATTTACTATATCTTTAAATATACATCAGTTAATAATTACCCTTCTCGTTTCTTTTCTATTCAATTTCTAGCGATAGACTGAAAAATTCAGGGCAAATTGGAACCATTAATAATTTACTTTAAATTAGTCTTTATATTGAAATTTGTGAATGGTTCTTAAAATTTTATCGGAGATAAAATTTTATTTCCTTGAATGGTAAAAGAAAATTGATTTATGATCAAGTTTTGATTAGTCTCATTCTTTTCAATAAAAACTACTTTTCTATTTCAATTATAACAACATATATATGTATATGTAAACTCCAAAACGCAAATTGTTACCTAGATACCAAGACGGGTCTCTCTCTTATGTACATATCCCTAGAGAGAATTCTCATGTTTCAATTTTTCATTGAATAAATAGATTGAAATATTGAATATGAAATACTAATTTTTGTGGAGTGTGATCCTCTAGAAATTGCAAGAAAGAATGTGATATATGGATAGATAGCTGTATCAACATGTACTTACTAAATACAATATTTTTTTAGTATATTTATATTAAGTTACGCAATATATATGTATTCTATAAATTTCTGTCCTACCAAAAAAATTCCACCAATTCTTTTTGGAATATGAAATTCCATTTTTTATGTTAAAAAAGGGAAAACTTTATACTATTTTTGATTATTCAGTCTTTATTTCATTTATATAGATATAAAGGGGAGATTCAATCTCAATCATTCCTTTTTGTGGTATCTCGTCAGATCTAATATCATACTAATATGTTAGGTAGAAGTTGGACAAATTGTCAACAATGCACCATAAGTGTAAGTAATAGAATTATTTTCTAGAAATATTTTCTCAATTTAACCCGTCAAAATTTGAACCTGTGCCCAATTTGTTCTTTACTCCGTCATTCCATCTCCGTTCATATGTTTGAAATAGTTATATGGAGTTAACTAAAATTTTATGATTCAGTAAACAGAATATATATTCTATTATTGCTAGGTCGATCAATATGAGTCGATGAATTGATTTTTTCAATAAAAATAAATAGGACACTTAAGATTAAGATGCTTCAGAATGGAAATGAGGGAATGTCCATAATACCTGGATTTAGACAGATATAATTTAAGGGATTTTGTAGGTTCATTAATTAGGGTTTAATGGAAGAATTTCATAAGTTTCCAAAATTTGAAGGCAGAGATCAATAAATGGAATTTTCAAAGACACTGGGATTTACGTTCTTATAACATCAGTTCAAACCCTTTTCATTTATAAACCATATTTATAAACCGTACTTATATAAAATCACTTTCATATATATAATCTTTCCATAAGTATTCATTCCCTAAAATAACTTACCTTTCCTTTAGATTATAATAAACAACTTTTCAGAAAGTTAACTTTTAACCCAACATTATAACCAAACGTCTTATAGTCAAACTGTGAAACTTAATTCATAATGTGTTCATTTCAATGCTCCTGCAAATCTGTCCACCCAACCCATGTAGTGAAAATGAGAAACTGCTTATAAACTGGTCGAGCATAAATCAACAATTAACAAACAATAGTCGATGCTCACAAACTGGCCGAGCAAGACTAATTTAATGAATCTACAAATGATAATAATGCTCATAAACTGGTTGATCATGTCAAATCATTCTACAGAGGATAAAAATGCTCATAAACTGGCCGAGCATGGCTAAACTAATTAATGAGAGGTAACTAATGAACATCATTAATCCCTACATTAATTAAATACTTTAATAATTCACACTTCTATAAGTTAATTTATATAAGATCTTTAATTTTCATATTTGGAATTACCTTTAAGGTATATGTTTTTAACAAATTCAAATATACTCTCATATGTATAATACATTCAACTCATGCTAGGGCATTCCATTACCCTATTTCTTAATGAGTCATACCCAACCAAAGCCAAGGTTCTCGCTTAACCTTCAGCTCTGATACCAGATGTAATGACTTGCCTTTTCGATCCTAGATGATGACATTAATACATCCACGGTATTCACGTGTCGAGCACTCAAGTGCCAGAAAGACGAATTGTTAGGGTAAAATAAAAGAAAATAAAGCAAGAAAGAAAAGACCACAATATTAGAATCTCATAATGGAAAGTAATATATAGTATTAAAAGATAGTACACAATGTTACTCTAGTATACATAGCATTTCAAGGTTACTAATCCAAGTACTATCATCGGCTTAGACAGTTAAAACGGCCCGTCCTTATACTTGCTAACATATACATAATAGTAATGCAGTAGAAATAAGGATACTATAGTAGGTGAAACATCCAGCTTGTCTCCTAAAGCTCTAAAGATAATCAACGAAAACCTGCCTTTCCTAGACTACTCGAAATAGCACCCAAGGAAATAAGGAAAATATAAATCCACGAGTCAGGCATAAGTCTAGTATGAGAAACTCAAGAAATATGCAGCCACATATAATAGTACTTTTGAGACTGCATGGAATGCCATAATGGTTATCCCCTCAAAAGAACTACACATCTAATAAGTACATATGGTGATATAATAAATAATGTCTAGGGTGAAGAATATTAATCAGAAAGTAGCTTTGATGCTTAAATTGGTCACACCACAACAATATTGAGGGTACAATTAAAACCGCTAAGGTACGTTCGCATAATGGATTTTCCACGGAGATCTATTCGGTCAAGCCGAATATGAAGTCTGTGCACAAGGATCAAAAGTTACCTTTCGAGTGTCTTATATCACTAGATTAAATGTACCATAAGGAAAAACACAACTGGCCCATGCCGAACACATAGAACCAAGTACCATCAACTCCTCTGCACAACATCGATAAGCATACTCTAAATATGGAACTGATGTACCCTATCGTAGGTTACCTAAACCCTAGGTTATGCGGCGTACTCTGTCTTTAGCCATTTCCGATGTTGAGCTCACGTTCGGCATCTCTCACATGAGTCTTCGTCACTCGAATAGAACACGAATCACTAAATAGATTCTAGCATCTCGAACAGATCATGAATCTCTACATGGATTCGACCATCTCAAGTAGATCGAGTCTCCATATAGATTCAAGCATAAGTCCTCTGATGAATGCTAACGCCGACTTCTCCCTTGGACTTAATCTGGAGATAGACAGTTCTACTTTGTAGCATTCCACTTTACAACCATTCCAAAAACATAGAACCCGAATGTCGGTTTTGAAGTGGTTTTTGATAAGTAAAACACTTACCGATCCCGGTCTCTTCAAAACTAAATCGATAAATTTTTGGTTAACTTAGTCTTGGTTTTTAAGAAGTGAACAAACAATATATAAAGTGGAGTCTTCTCTGCATGTTCTCGTATATATAAGTTCTTAAAGCTGGAGACGTTTCATACTAATGCTCCTACTAGGTAGTTCTCAAATCGTACGAAACCGTGAAGCTTTTAGATACTTCCAAGTTAATTTGGTCAAGTTCGATAGTCGACTAATTGACTATCAAGTTCAAAATAGATGGTCGTATATGGAAACCAGGTCTCATATACTTATCATGTTTTTGACCTTTTCATCTCACACTATCCCTCGCCCAAGTGTGAAGCCCGGTAGGTTAGAGGACTGGTTGCACCAAATCCCTACCTAGACACTTCATTCTTGATTCTTACATAGACGAGTCTACTTTGTTGGCTTTTACTGCAAAATACATGACTAAACGTTTTCCATAAACGAGTAAACACATAAAGCACGATTAAGTCTCATAGGCGACTTCTAATTCCCTTTTTTATTTAATTAATACTTTTATTAATTAAAACCTCTTTTATTAGTAAAATTTCTTTTATCAATCGCTACTATTATTTGTACTCTTCCAATAGTTCAAAAAGTATTCGTATACTTATTTGAAATAGTACAAGTATATTCACAAATCTTTAACAAGATTTCTTACTTTAAACCTTTACTATTTCTATCCTTTTCCAATAGATTCCATACTTGTTATTACCTTTAAAATATCCATTTCAAAGATCTATGTACATTCACAAATATATTTAAAAGGACTTAAGACAATATTATTTAAACATTGTCACTACAAACCCAATACCATTTCACTTATGCTTCTCTTTAATACATTCTTTTCAAAGATCTATTTAAATTTATAAGCATAATAAAAAAGAGTTAAAGAAGAATGTTAACATGTTGTCACAACAAACCCAAAACCATTTATGCTCAACTTTATTTTTAAAACGTTCTTTTTAAAGATCTAAGTATATCTACACTTATTAAACAAGGTAATATACTTTTAACTAACTTCCCGAATCAATTTATTATAATGTAAGTGTTATACTCCAAAACATCCTTTATTCCTTTATAAAATACTTAACTTACTTTT
This sequence comes from Allium fistulosum, assembly GCA_030737815.1. Taxonomy (NCBI): domain Eukaryota; kingdom Viridiplantae; phylum Streptophyta; class Magnoliopsida; order Asparagales; family Amaryllidaceae; genus Allium; species Allium fistulosum. The sequence goes on from CM060906.1 coordinate 60,460,737, forward strand.
TCCAAACTTATATATATAAATACTTTAAAAAAACTTAAAAATAGGTTTTAAATATCTACGTAAAGTATTACTTGAAAATAACACATTTATAATTTAACAAAATAAACAAAAAGCATAATTTCAATTTTACAGCACCTTACTTTTAGAATTCGTAAAAAAATATTAAAACTTTATTAAACTTCTTATCTTCTTCTCATACTCAAACACATTTTGTTAGAGACTTCAAAAAAAAGTTTTCACAAAGAAATAATATATAAAACATTTAAATCATGAAAAACTAGTTTAAACGTCGCATTAAAACCAAATAATGTAACATGCGTAGGAATGCAATACTAGACCAAAGACAGCATTTATAAATGCGATATAAAGTTCCGGGTAGAGAATTAACGTCAAAATGCATGATCTTTGCGGCCACTTTTCACCCTTTTATCCATCCTTTTAAGACCTAAAATTTTTACGATAAGCAAAACCCTTAGGTACTTAAAAACAATGGGAAGAAACCCCTAGAGTATTTGCCAATTTATTTATAAAAATTCCCAAAAACAAGGTATTTATAGCGATTTTTTCACTTCAACTTTAGCCATTTTATTTGACCTGTTATAAAGTCTTTTAAATTCTAATTTTTTTAGTAGTAAGTACACAGATAATGACAAGCACCATTCTCCCAGTGGTTAAGTGCTTCGACTTCGGTGCGAGAGATCACAAGTTCGAAATTGCGTAGCGTGATTCGAACATTTATTGACACATGATTTGTGGTTTGTTATCACAGTGACATGTTGTATCTAAGTACCATTTTCAAAAAAAGTATATAGGTAATACTTATTAAAGTGCAAAGAAACCCTTAAGGTTGTCTTTCAAAATCATATTAAAACTTCCCAAAAATAAGGCATTTCAAAGTGCTCATATATTGACCTTCTTTTTGTTACAACCTTTTGCAGCTTTGTTTCACAAGTTAATTAACGATTTGAACTTCAATATTTTTTCAATAATAAGTACTCTTAAAATACTTATTAATAATGAAAAGAAGCCCCTAGGATGTCTTTAAAAATTGACTTTGAAAATCGCCGAACATAAGTAATTTTCAAAGAGCATCCTTAGCAACTTTTTTTTTTTTTTTTTTTTTTTTTTTTGAAGAGCAAAGAGCTTTAAGCTCATTTTATTGACTTAATTAGAATTACATGAAAGAATTACAACATCACAAATCACCAATTCAGTTACAACCCCTTACTTGACTACAGACAAAACCAATAAAACAGAACAGAAATTACAAAAAGACAGCTAGCCCAAAACGAACTGAAACATACAAATTAAACATCAATCTTTAATTCAGCATCATGTCTCAAGTAGGCTAACCAGTTACTCTCATTCCAGCATTGAAACTTTACATCAAGTAATGACAGTATTTCAGAAAAACTGGGTATCCAAGCTCATGAAATTAACCCCTCCAAGACTTATGATCAATCTTCAGCTACAGTCTTCCTTCAAATCTCTAAGAATACTACCATGTATAAGATTATAGAGTTGCGAAGAATTTTTACTTGCAATACCAAACACTCTATTATTCCTTTCTGCCCAAACTGCATATATCAACTTCTTCAATATCTTAAGAAGCAGTTTAGTCATTCTGGTTTTCCATCTTGTTGCTTTAAACACATTAAACCACTCAATAGCACTAATAGTTGAAGGCTTATAAAAACCACCATTTGACAAAAGCCTATACCAAATCTGATACACAAAGGTGCATTCAAAAAACAAATGTGTATTTGTTTCTGATTCTGACCTGCAGAAAACACAAATATCCTCTGTAATAATTCCAAGTCTACAAAGCTTATCCTTAGTATTTAAAGCATTAGCCATCACTTTCCACAACATTAAATTTTCCTTAGCACTTCCACCTATATTCCAAATTCTAGAATGCCATGGGAAATATGTACCGGTTCCACAAAGAGATTTATATACATGCTTAATAGAATGAGACTTACCCTTATCAGACCAAATCAAAACATTTCCATTATTCTTTATGGGGTTACAACTAATAATATTCCATAAATTCCTGAGCTGAGTGGAACTGGAATAAGGTAATACAATACTATCTCCTTGTAAAAAGTCATCCACAATTGCCAAATCTGAAATACCAGAATTCCTTCTTATATTATAATCAACAATAGAGCTTAAAATCATACCCTGTCTTGCCCATGGAGAGTGCCAAAAAGATAAGCCCTTAGTTAAGGCATAGTTGCATTGTATGAGAGGGATAAAAAGTTCCCTAAGTTTAAGGATACTTCTCCAGCTCCAACTGCAGTTCTGAGGGATTTGCATAGTCCAAAAATTCTTCTTCCCAATCAAATTTTTATTAACCCATTGTGACCATAAATTTCTATCAGACTCAAATATCTTGTTGAAGTAAACAGACATGGCAGCCTTGTTCCAAAGAAAAATATTAGTTATACCTAGACCACCATTCTTCTTAGAATCAAACAGCTTATAATAAGATATTGGAATGAGTTTCCTAGAAAAAGGATCACCATGCCAGAGAAATTTATTAAGAGCACTAGAAATCATATTTATCAACTTCACAGGCAGAATGTAATGTCTAGTCCAATAATTAGTTATGGCCACAGCAATGGATTGAATGATGGTAAGCCTACCAGCTTGTGATAGCTTATCAATAGGCCAAACTCTAAGTCGTTCAATAATCTTCTCAAAAAGAGGCAAGCAGTTCTGCTTAGTAATTCTGGAACTTAAGATAGGTAAACCCAAATAGTAAGAGTTATTAGGTAATTCTTGGAGACCTGAAAAATTAATGATATCATTCTTTTGCAAAGAATTTAACCCAGCAACCTTGATATTCGATTTATGGAGATTTATTTGCAAGCCAGTGATAGAGTGAAAAAAATTAAGAGAAGTAGTAACACATTGAATATTATGATGAGTGGGCTTTGTAAAGATTATAAGATCATCTGCAAAAAGAAGATGTGTGATAATAGGATTTCTGCATTTGGGATGAAGCTGAAAATTATTCTTGACTACAAGATCATTCATGATAGAATTCAAAAGCTCCATGACTATTATGAACAAATAAGCTGAGATTGGATCACCTTGTCTAACACCTTGATTACCCCTAAAATAACCATGCAATTCACCCTCTCTCGAAATAGAAAACATAGGTGAAGATATACATGTGAAGATCCAAGCTAAAAAAGGTTTAGGGAAGTTCATTCTAGACATTATAGCTATAATAGATGGCCAAGCAATGGAATCAAATGCTTTTTTAATGTCTAGCTTAAGCATGCACCTTGGAGAAATATTTGCTCTCTCATATCCATACAATAATTCTTGAGTTAAGAGGATATTATCACTTATTGATCTTCCAGAAATATAAGCAGCTTGATTATTTGTGATGATAGATGGTAAGACTGCTTGTAATCTATTAGCCACAACCTTTGAAATAATTTTGTAAATGATATTGTAAATAATCTCCTTAGCAACTTTTTCACTTCTAAGTTTCACAACTTTATTTCACAATTTCCACAACTTCGCAAATCAATTCTTTGCTGCTACATACACCAAATAATGTGTAGAGAACAAATAAAACAAGTTATACCATGTTAATAACATAACTCTTCCATTTACAAAAGTTAAAGTTAAGGGATGTCAAAGTGCACTTATGGTGACTATCGTTATACGGACCATTGCATATTCATTCAAATTCAACACACAATCCAACAACCCATTTAAATATCAATTTAAGGCTATGCAATATTTTATAGAAGGTAATAGGAGTGATGTTATACAATATAAATTTGTCATTTCCTTTCAAAAGCAAAAGGTGTCCAAAGTTTGTAACTTTAATTAGTTAATGTCACCTTAACTTTATATTTCAAGCACACGGATATATAACACAATATGTAAACATTCAATGGTGAGTAAACTCACAAAATCTATGCAAAAACTAAGAAAAAGCACCCAAGAACATAGAACCACCTCCTACTATACCCAAACACCCAAAGATCTAACCTTTAGTACTTACAAACCAAGGCAACACCTCCCCTCCTACAACATAGCTCACGGACTCATCAAGAAATCCCCTTGTGCCTCCTTTCTTCCACTTTCAACTTGATATCCATACTTCCTAAGGTGATTTAGGCCTATAACTAAAGTTTGGTGAAGTTTTTACTTGATTTGCTTTGATTTGAAAAAGATTAGTGGAGATAGAAGTGGATTAGTACTAGTTAGTTTCCACCATTTTCTTAATTTCCTAAAAAGTGATTAGTGCAACCATTAAGGGTGTGTTTGTAGGCCTATACAAGGGGTCACTACCACCTTTTACTCTTCATGAAAGGCCACAAAGAAGCCTCCCCCTCATATGCCACATTTACACCTTATTTCCTAAGGATAATATCCCTTCCTTCCCTTAGCCAATTACCATATTATCCCTCCCCTTCTAGAGTCTTTCTAAGAGATTTAGTGCAAAACATTTTTGTTTCTTGTTAATGATTTCCTAAGTATTTTATTGTATGTAAAAAATGTTTGAACAACTTTTGTTGAATGAAAAGATGTTTATCGATAAAATGATTTTCGATCACATTATCGATATTTCTATAAAGTATTTATTTTTGTAAACATTTTTCACAAACAAGTTTACCATGATTGCTTATTATTTAAAAGTGGGTTAACGATGTTATTAAATCAATTTAATCACATTTATTCCAAGTTTAAATATTTAAATAATCAGATATTCAAATACGAAGTGTTTGAAATTTTGAGTCGTTATAGCATCAAATCCCACTCCAGAAGGCACTTGGAAAGAGGAGCCAATGCATGTAAAACTGACGCAGCGGATTAATCAAAACAATGTAGATCGATGAATGTAGCGATCGATGGATTGGAAGATACTGAAATGCCCGAATTCGTTGATCCGAAGATACCGAATTCTAGCTATCCCGAACTCGTTGATCGCGCACGATACCGGGTTCAAAGATCTGCGATTCTTCACACGTTGATCTAGCGCATTAGATTCCGTGAATCGGCTTCTGCAGTCGTTGAATCGAGCGCACTCGATTAACCGAAAGAGGAGATAGGAGATTACACTCGACTACCAATTTGGTGAAAGCACAAAGCTAACAAAACAAGAGTTTTATTTCAAATCAACTTAACTATTACAAATGAGACTCTCGACCTATTTATAGGCATTTGACTCGAAACAACACAATTCGTACAAACTCATAAGTCGGCTCCGACTCACGACTCATTATAACTCGGCGACGACTTAACCACAGCGGCGACTCAACTCATCTACAAACAACGACCTGCGACTTATAAAAGACACGACTTATAAAAGACACGACTTAAAAAACTTATGACTTAATGCATATGTACAGAACGACTCAACAATACGCGACTTAAAATGACGACTTACGACTTAACAAACAGAAAATACATCACTTAAGTCGTTGCCGACTTAACAACTTCTCACGACTCAACTTACAAGTACACGACTCAAGAACAAACGACTTAACCCAGTTCACGACTTAAAAAACCAGACGACTCATCTGAAGTCGTAACTCGGCAGCGACTCATCAGCTTGTGCTGCTCCTCCTGTATCCTTCTTCTTAAGTCTTGGACGACTTATGCCAGCCTCTCCCTTGAGTCGTGGACGACTCGTGCCTTCCGCTTCAATAAGTCGTGGACGATTTATACCTTCAGCTTCATTAAGTCGCGAACTCAAAGCCTCTTCCCCCTTTGGTTTCCAGTTAGGTCATGGTCGACTCAACACATTTCCCTTAAGTCGTAGCCGACTTAAGCCTTCAACTCGCGCATTTCCTTTGTTAACTCGTGGCGCTCCTTTGAGTCGTGGACGACTCAAGTCTGCCTCCTTATCTCGTGTACGACTTATGCTATCTCGTGTACGACTTATGCCTTGCGCTGCATCATCCTCCCCAGGTTGAGAAAAATTCGTCCTCGAATTTGTAAATTCTTCCACATCAGATTGTTCATCCCCATAATATGGTACGAGATGTTTGACATTGAACACGTCAGAAGTGTACACATCCTCCGGCAGTTTCAATTTATAAGAATTTTCATTAACCCGTTTTACGACTTTTATAGGACCAATTTTTCTGGCTTTCAACTTGTTATAAGTGCCCACTGGAAAATGATCCTTTGTTAACACAGCATATACCATATCACCTTCATTAAATTCAACATTTCTTCGCTTCAGATCGGCAGATCGTTTATACTTCTCATTTGCTTTTTTCAATCGTTCTTGAACGATTCTATGACACTCTGTCAATCCTTCAACAAAATCAGCAGCTTTCTTGACTGTTTTCTTTGGTTGTGGAATGACCGTTAACTCCAACGGTCCCTTTGGTAAGCTTGAATACACTATTTGAAATGGACTGAAACCTGTACTACGATTCACTGCATGATTATGAGCAAACTCTGCTTGACATAACTTCACATCCCAACTCTTCAGATTGTCTTGCACCAGACATCGTAATAAATTTCCCAATGATCTGTTCACAACCTCGGTTTGTCCATCCGTTTGCGGATGATAAGCACTACTGAATTTCAGCTTCGTTCCCACCATCTTCCACAAACTTAGCCAAAAATGACTCAGAAAACGAGTATCCCTATCCGACACAATAGATTATGGCAATCCATGAAGTCGATATATCTCTTTGAAAAACAACTGAGCAACATGAACAGTATCCGCCATCTTCTTACAAGCAATAAAATGTGCCATTTTCGAAAATCGGTCAACCACCACATAAATGGAATCGTTACCACGCTGTGTCCTCGGCAACCCCAACACAAAATCCATACTCACATCAACCCATGGTTTAGTTGGTACAGGTAACGGCATATATAAACCAGCATTAGTCGCAGTTCCTTTCGAAACCTGACAAATATGACATCGCTCCACAAACCTCTCCACCTCTTTCCTCATCGATGGCCAAAAGTAAGACTGTGAAATCAACTGTAATGTACGGTCTCTCCCAACATGTCCTTCTTCATGTAGCTCTTTTACAATCTTCATTCTCAAACTACAATCAGGTATGCACAATCGATTTCCTTTGAATAGAAAACCGTTTACCATCATAAACTCATCCGTCTCCCCATTCTTGACTTTATCAACAAACTTTACAAAGTAAGGATCTTCGTCAAATAACTCTGGTAACACATCGAATCCCGTTACTTCAATCTTTATTGTTGTTAACAAATGATTCCTTCTACTCAAAGCATCCGCAACACGATTCGTCACTCCCGATTTGTGTTTCACAACAAATGTAAACTGTTGTAGATATGCAATCCATGATGCATGTCTCGCTGAAATCTTGTCTTGCCCTTGTAAATGCTTTAATGCCTCATGATCAGTGTAAAGAACAAACTCTTTCTGAAATAGATAGTGTCTCCAGTGTTTAATAGATTGCACAACAGCATAAAATTCAACATCATAAGTACTGTATCTCATCTTTGCTCCTGATAACTTCTCGCTAAAGTATGCAATCGGACGTCCCCTCTGACTCAACACTCCTCCAATCCCAACCTTGGATGCATCAGTATGTAGTTCAAACACTAGCTGAAAATCTGGTAATATTAGAATTGGTGCAGACGTCAAGAGTTCTTTGATTCGATCAAAAGCAACTCCGGCTTCCTCCGTCCATGCAAACTGTTTACCCTTCATACAATCAGTCACAAGCGCCATCACACTACTAAAGTGTGGAATAAACCTTCGATAAAATGAAGCCAACCCGTGAAAACTATGAACCTCCGTTATCGCCTTGGGTTGCGGCCAATCTCTGATAGCTTCGACTTTACTTTGGTCAACCTGTATTCCTTCTTCCGACACAACATACCCCAGAAATAAAACACTCCTCGCCATAAAAACACACTTCTTTGTAGCAGCATAGAATTGTTCTTCACGTAGAATAATTAACACTTTCTTCAAATGTTGAACATGTTCTTCTGTACTAGCACTGTAGATCAGAATATCATCAAAGTAAACCACCACAAATTTCCCAATGTATGGCCTGAAAATTTGGTTCATCACCCTCATGAATGTACTTGGTGCATTTAATAGACCAAACGGCATTACCAGCCATTCATACAATCCTTCCCTCGTCTTGAACGCTGTCTTCCATTCGTCCCCTGGTCTAATGCGAATCTGATGATAACCGCTCTTCAAGTCAATCTTAGAAAAGACTACAGACCCACTAATTTGATCCAATATATCATCAAGCCTCGGCATCAGAAATCTGTATCTGACTGTGATCTTATTTAATGCTCGACTGTCTGTGCACATCCTCCACGTTCCATCCTTTTTGGGTACCAATAAAGCTGGTACAGCACAAGGACTTAAACTCTCCTGCACACGCCCATGTTCAAGCAATTCTTCCACTTGCCTCCTCAATTCTTCATGTTCCTTTGGACTCATTCGATAATGTGGTCTGTGTGGCAATACAGCACCTGGAACAAGATCTATCTGATGTTGTATATCCCTCAACGGTGGCAACTCCGTTGGTAACTCCTCTGGAAATACATCGTCAAATTCTTTCAAAACTGGCTTCGCTTCTTCCGGAATTTCAACCTCTTCACTGCTCTCTCGCCCAATCAACAAAAACACTTCAGGCTCCTCCTCTACTTCCTTCACAAACTCCTTCAAAGATAACAAAGTTTTAAGCTCTTCAATCTCCTCCAACTTGTTTTCCTCTTGTTGTCGCTTCTTTGGAACTAGAGTAATCTTTGTGCCTTTAAACATGAAACTATAACTGTTGGTACGCCCATCATGTTGTACCGCCCTATCGTATTGCCATGGTCTCCCCAGCAACAAATGACAGACATCCATATCTACCACATCGCACCAGATTTCATCCTTGTATTTCTTTCCAATTGAAAACTTCACACAAGCCCTTCGTCCAACCTTCACCTCCCCGCCTTTCCTCAACCAAGCTAGCTTGTACGGTTTCGGATGTTTCTCAGTCTTCAACGCCAACTTCCTCACAGCTTCTGAAGAAATTATATTATCACAGCTTCCAGCATCAATAACAAATTTGCAAACCTTCCCCAAAATGGTACATGTTGACTGAAAAATATTGCTCCTTAACCAACTACAATCCTCCTCTTGCTTTGGTGTTAAACAAGACCTCTTCATCATTAGATTATAACCTTCGTCTCCCGACACTTCTTCTTCCTCCTCATCAGGTGGTGAATTGGAACATTCAGCTTCTTCTTCCTCATCCTCAACTTCTGCTATCATAGCTCTCTTCTTCGGCTTTGGACATTCGCTACTTTTGTGGCCCATTTCTTGGCAATTATAACACTTGAAACCATTACTGACTTTCATCTTTCCAACCTCATTCACAACTGGTTTCGCAACAGCTTTTGAAACATTAGAACTCCCACTAACACCCTTCACTGGATTGTTGGAATTTGTAAACATACCACCTCCTCGTCTTCCCTGTTTCTCCCAAGCTAACGCTTTCTGATGTGCTTCTGCTACAGATCTAGGATCAAACATGTTAACCATATCCTGAATCTGCATTCGCAACCCTCCAACAAATCTAGATGTCAGTTGTTCTTCCATTTCCATAATATCATTCCTCGCAATAAGCTGATAAAATTCATCCGCGTAATCATTAACAGCCTTTGTGCCTTGCCTCAAATTCTGCAAACGTTGATACATCAAAGATTGATAATTGTAAGGTAAGAACGTTGCTTTCATCAATTTCTTCATCTTCTCCCAAGATTCAACTTTTGACTTCCCCATTCGTTCACGTGTAAGTTTGGTTTGCTGCTACCATGCCAAAGCTCTACCCCTCAACCTCGTAGCAACCAATTTCACTCTACGATGTTCTGGAACTTCTTTGAAGTCAAAAATCTCCTCAACATTAGCCACCCAATCTAGAAACTCCTCCGCTTGCATACCACCTTTGCATTCAGGAATTTCAGTCTTCATCCCCGACTCCCACTTGTGATCATACTCAGAGTGATTTCTTCCTTGTCCTCGTCCTTGTCCTCGAACACTACCACCATCAAACTCCTCTTCAAAATCAGATGTATATCGTTGTCTATCTCGTCCACCCACATCTCTACTACCATCACGTCTACCACCATCATCCCTTCTATCGACATTCCTCCGTTCTCGATCATCCACGTTCCTCCCACGCCTTTGATCATTGTCAACACTTCTTTCTCGATTGGATTGTGGTGAGACTCTACTTCCCCCATGGTTAGATTCAGGTGATACCCTTCTCCGATTCTGATTCATCTCTAACATCATCTTCTCTAACCGACCAATTCCTTCGTTAAGCTTTTCACTAAAGTTTTCATTGATTCTTTGCTCCATCTCTTCAGCCTCTTCTCTTCGATATAAAGCTTCTACGTTTTGATGTCGATTAGCTCTCCTTGGTGGCATACTTGAAAAATTCACAAACTCTTCAACACTTCAAAATTCAAACACCTTTCGGACTTTGATCCAAAATGAAATGGATCGAAATCTTCATACGTGTTGCAAATTGTGATGAACACGATGAACACCCAAACTCCCAAACAAGATAGATCCGTCCTTCCAACTTCAATACAAAGTCGAACACTTCCCTTCTTGCTCTCGGCCGTGATTAATAACCTCAAATCTTCACTTCGATTCAAACTTCTTCAAGATGATTGGCTCCAAGACTCGATTTAGCTATGATTGGCTAAACAAGCTTCGATACCAAAACTAATGCAGCGAATTAATCAAAACAATGTAGATCGATGAATGTAGCGATCGATGGATTGGAAGATACTGAAATGCCGGAATTCGTTGATCCGAAGATACCGAATTCTAGCTATCCCGAACTCGTTGATCGCGCACGATACCGGGTTCAAAGATCTGCGATTCTTCACACGTTGATCTAGCGCACTAGATTCCATGAATCGGCTTCTGCAGTCGTTGAATCGAGCGCACTCGATTAACCGAAAGAGGAGATAGGAGATTACACTCGACTACCAATTTGGTGAAAGCACAAAGCTAACAAAACAAGAGTTTTATTTCAAATCAACTTAACTATTACAAATGAGACTCTCGACCTATTTATAGGCATTTGACTCGAAACAACACAATTCGTACAAACTCATAAGTCGGCTCCGACTCACGACTCACGACTCATTATAACTCGGCGACGACTTAACCACAGCGGCGACTCAACTCATCTACAAACAACGACCTGCGACTTATAAAAGACACGACTTAAAAAACTTATGACTTAATGCATATGTACAGAACGACTCAACAATACGCGACTTAAAATGACGACTTACGACTTAACAAACAGAAAATACATCACTTAAGTCGTTGCCGACTTAACAACTTCTCACGACTCAACTTACAAGTACACGACTCAAGAACAAACGACTTAACCCAGTTCACGACTTAAGAAACCAGACGACTCATCTGAAGTCGTAACTCGGCAGTGACTCATCAGCTTGTGCTGCTCCTCCTATATCCTTCTTCTTAAGTCTTGGACGACTTATGCCAGCCTCTCCCTTGAGTCGTGGACGACTCGTGCCTTCCGCTTCAATAAGTCGTGGACGATTTATACCTTCAGCTTCGTTAAGTCGCGAACTCAAAGCCTCTTCCCCCTCTGGTTTCCAGTTAGGTCGTGGTCGACTCAACACATTTCCCTTAAGTCGTAGCCGACTTAAGCCTTCAACTCGTGCATTTCCTTTGTTAACTCGTGGCGCTCCTTTGAGTCGTGGACGACCCAAGTCTGCCTCCTTATCTCGTGTACGACTTATGCTATCTCGTGTACGACTTATGCCTTGCGCTGCATCAATAATGGAGTGATCCAATTCCAAACAAAAACATCGATGTTGATGTGGACAATTCTTTTCAATGGGCCATTCTGCCAGCGTTCATTCCACTGCTCGTGCTAACGAAGATGCACACAATATACATTTTACGATGATGTTCACAAGATGGTGGAAATGTGTAACGTCCTAGGCTTTTCATACACGAAAAACCGGACCATTTGTGTTAAAGAAGAAGAGGTAGAAGAAGAAGAAACAGAAAATCAACAACAGAATCTCACATCGCAGCGGAATAAAATATAATATATACAAAACAGATCTTTACTCAAACAGAAAAATATATCTGTTTATACAATATATTTACAGAATACATCATCAGAGTACATCAACATCCATAACATACAACTGAATACACAGCGGAAAAATAATAACAAGTACGAGAGTACGTATCGTCATCCAGCTCGTCTCCTGAGCTCCACAGCATCATATCCTAAACCTGTTTATCTCGGTCTGACCCGAGCATCATATAAAACAATACCCGAGTCAGTCTGGAATACCAGCGTGAGAAAATCACACTCAATTGATTTTTAAAGTTTCAAAATCCTTTGGAACGAAAGCATCTCGTAAGACCACGCCACAAATAAACATGTCGGGTTTTTACCTTACGATAGCTAAAACACTTTTTATCAAATTCCTCTGATATAATAATAGTGTCTATATACAAATACTTATTAAAATAGCTGAAATTGTTACATTATTAAATTCCAGCATACTAGCCACAAAAGTGGGTAATACAAACAAATACCGTACAAGGCACGTAGGAAGAATGGATTTCCAACAATGACTAGGCACTGGGGTACCACCTATCACAGTACGTGGCCTAGATCACAGTACCGAGGAGTACGCCCGCTCCCCTGCAACACAAGGCCGGAACCATCCCTTACTGGATAATTCCGAATAAAATCACCCCACGGTTGGGATCAGCAACCGCACCACTAAGCCGAAATAAAAAGGGACATCTAGACAGGGATGACCTTACCCTCCAGTGGGAGCTACCCACGAAGCCTTGCTGCATAACCCCTGATTTTCAGTCATTCCCGGTTGATGAGGTTCGAGGCTAAACGATACCTTTTCAGAACATATCCCTTAGAATGCCCATCGCCCTCCTGACGATGTCACGAAAGCATTCGTCCATACAAGTCCGTCCCGGGTCCGAACGGAACCGAAGGCACTACTCCTACTACATCCATTTTGGAAATATCCTCAGGATTAGTAGCGACTAGCCCTTGCACTTAACAGCTCCATCTTCGACTCCGAAATCGTTACACGAAACGTACAAACCGGATCGAAGTGGTATTCAAGTCTCCAGACCTAGAATCCCGGTATACGGAAACTCGATCCCGGTCTCTTCGAAACGATCAGCGCATTTGGCCAATATTGATAGTCGGTTATTTAACTATCAATTAACATCCACAAGCAACCATCACACAATAAATAATTTCCCACATTATTTATTTGCCCAAATATCTTTTACAAGATATATTTCCATTTTCAACTCCCTTTGAAAACAGGTTTCAAAACAATTTCCGCTTACGGAATACATTTCCCAAATATTTATTTTCTCTGAATCACCAAGTACAAAATATCTTTAATTTTAAAATAATTTGAAAACACCAAATATATTTTATAACATTGAAATTTTAAAACTACTTTAATACTTTATCAAAATATATATTTTAAGAATATTTAAAATAAAACCACTTTATAAATATAAGCTGACTTCCTCTTTAAAACATAATACCAAATTACTTTTTATATAATTACTACAATAATAGATTTTTGAAACTACTTACTTTTAAAAGTTAACATTTAAAAATAATCAATTTTCTAAAACATGCTTTTTAAAACATATTAAAACTTTTAACTTATATTTAAAACTACCTTGAAAACGTACTTGGCTATCCAGAGAAATACACTTCTCATTTCCATCCTTTAAAAATAAATCAACATTTATTTTAAACCAATTCACATCCCTTTATAAATTCCCACCTTGAATTTATATTTTCTAATATCCACTGATATTTTATTTTACTTTATAAACCCAGTTTATAAATTCCAAAATCTCATTTCTCTTCTAAAATTCCAATTTTAAACAACTAAATCAATTTCCAATTGATTTCCCAATTTACTCTACTTACTTTGAAATAAATTTCCTTTGCTACTTCATTTATTCCAAAATACATTAACCTTTAGATTTTTATTCCTTATTACGAGTTAAACCCCTTTTTACCAATATCAATTACAGATTTCCAAAACTCCTTATTTATTCTTTAATTAACTTTAATCCTTAATTTCAAAAATAACTTCTTTTATTCTTCAAATAATATCACTTAAGTATAAAATTTATTATCCCTTGTAGATTCAAAATCCCCTTATTTCATATTTGTTAAAATTCCAAATCACCTTATTTTTATTTCAATTCGTTATAAATTTTATCCCAATTCCTCGAATTATTTTACTTAAACTTTTATTCCTTTATTTCTTTTCAAAAATTCAATTCCATAGATTTTATAATTTATTATACTGGACAATCCAAATCAACCACATCATCCAATAAAATCATCACATGATATCAAATATTCAGAACACAGAATATTAAATAATCTAATAATTTTGAGGAATCCAGTTGGATCCCTCCAACCTGTTTCCCTGCATCCACAGACGTTAGCACAATATAAAATACCAATTCCACTTCAAGGTGGAATATCGCAGTATATGGGATTTATATAAATCATCCGCTATTATGCAGCGCATAGAGTCTCATCCGCTATACAATGCGGGAATATCAACAATTCCAATATATACATATGCCAATATGTATATATTGCTATATACTACTATATATGATATAGCACATCCAAATCAATTCAACCATTCAATCAATTAATTAAATTTAACCATTTAAATTTAAGATAAAATTCAGCTGAGTGAGATTAACTCACCTTTGTTTCCATTTGCGAATTCGATCCAAACTGACTTGTTCTCTTCATAGAATCAGACCTAACATTATTACATAATTTATTAATATTTGAACTAATTGTAAATAAATTATCGCTATAAATTTCATTTAAACCAATAATTAATTATTATTATTATTATTATTTTTAACCAATACTTGGTTTTAACTAACTTTCTTTAATAATTTCTTAATGGCCTAAATAATTAAACAATTTAATTTGACAAATTAATCTCCATTATTAAAATTAAACTAGTAATTGAAAATAGTTATCTAGGTGTATTAAATTTTCCAAAACTATTATATATTTATAAAACCAATACATAGATTCAAAATTTAATTTATTTATAAACTTCCCAACATTCTATATATATTATTATTATCATTTTCCAAACCTTTCTGCATAAATTTTGTTTTCAAATCTTACTATCAATAAATCAATTTATTTATTTACTTATTCAAACCTTACAGCTAAAACCAAAAGCAGAAAATACCTAACAGCCCCTCTTCTGATCAACCTTCCTCCTCTCAAACTCCAACTGCACGCGAACCAGTTAGCCGCCCTCCCAGCCTCGCATCCTCGCCCTGGCCACGCGATCAACTTCGAGTCGCGACCACCCTCTGGCCCTCGTCGACCTCGATCGCGATGCTCCCCTGTGGCCTCGCGACTTCCTTCTCGATAATTAGCAGTGGAAGTAAAGAGACAGTAGCCGGTCTTCAAATCAGTAGTAGAAAATATCGCGTAGGAGGCAGAGATGAGTCACGCTGGCTGATGGAATAGCCGAGTATGCAGAGATGGTAATTTGAAGGCGTTGATTTGAAATCCCAGTCTCTTTGGGTTCAAGCATCGAAAACATGGAGATGGCTATTGAGCCGTAACTTTGAAGTAACAGACTTATTTTTTTCAAGAATTGGAAATCACAATTTAGAGTTAGGAAATAGGAACGTGAATTACAAAAGAGGAAGGGAAGATTGTGGGCTGGGTTCGATTTCTGCTAGAAAGAGAGAAGGGGAACGGAATTTCTAGGGTTCAGGAATTAGCTTCTGGAGTACGCCATTATAAATTAATTAAATAACGAAAAAAATCTCGTTACATAACGCGAAGTCCCAATCCCCGAATCAGACGAATCGACAAACGTTTATAGGGTTTTACCCGTATCCCGAACGCAAAGGAATGGTTATCGAAAACTAATTCGATCATACCAACGAGTTATGGCAGTAAACGATAAATTTTAAACGAAATCGATTCTAATAAATTTGAAGCGTTTTAAGTTGCCAGGGTCAAACGACAACCCCAATTGCTACGAAAATCGAAATCCGATAATAATACAATATTATGGATCCAATGGAACTGTTTTCATCGAATTCCGAGACTGTGCTCCGGAACGCTATTTTTAAATTCAATTTAAACGTTAAAATTTGAAAACTGAACGAACCGCTTTTAAATTCGATTTCAAAAGCGCTACCGCCTTCAGTATTATCAATATAGATTTTACAAGCCTTTAAATTATTTTTAACTGGCTCAAAACTCCCAATTCAACATTTTATCCAATTTTTCTAATTTAAATTAAACACTTAAATTGTTCAATAAATATGATATTTGAAATTCACGGAACAAAACCACGTTTGAATATTTAAAATAAATTAAATATCCAATTTCAAATGATCAAAAATTCCGGGTCGTCACATTCCTCCCCCCTTAAAAGAATTTTGTCCCCGAAATTACCAGTTAAGAGAAATGATTCGATACCCGTTCTATCTTCCCAATCCAAATAGTTTTAACAACCTTCCATAACAATCTTTTATTAATGATACTCTAATCATCTTTTAACTTCCCAGACTTATTCATAAGTTCAACCCATACCACCTACTTATCCATTCAAATTTTAAATTTGAATTCAAATTTTAACTTATCAAAATTTTCCAAAATTTTTCTAACTCCCTAAATTTTCGAAAAATTTCGCCAGCGTCTCCTTTACGCGGCTAGCTCGGTACAACTACAAAATGGCTCTACGGCCTCCCAATCTCAAAAGAAAACAAAAAGCCAAGTGGCTGGATCAAAAACCCAATCAAATTTCATATAGAAATTCAAATACATACCTTTTGTCGGGCCATTAAATTTTATCTTCGAAAATCAAAATCCCAATTTATCCATTGCTTTTATACACCTGTATATCCTACTAAGCAATAATATTCAATCACAATTCCAAAGTCATTTTATACTTTCCTTTACAAATTTTCAATATTTGCTTTACTTAAGCCCGTACGATGCACATATATCATCCGTACGCAATATCACATTCGATCGCTCATTCGATCACACAATTTCACTTCCGAACTAGTATCTTCCACCCGACTTCCTAGTGCGGACTCTGATCTGGTTTCTTGATCAGAAACCGTCATTCTCCTTGCATAGTCACAACTATGATAGAAAATATCCAGAATCAATCAACAATCCATATCCAGGTTCGCCGTCGAAAATCGAGTGAAAAATCCTAACTCGGATCGGTATAATTACCTCGAAATTCTGTGCTCGAATCCGAATCAATAGCTATGCGAATAAAATAATATACGTACACCTTACGTAATTAGCCCAATTGAATTATCCATTTTATCAATTTCCTTTTTATTCACATTCATTTGATTGTTATTCACTTATTCACAACTATCCCATTTCACAACTTCCAATTTAACCTTTCATGCAATTATCCACTTAGAATAATTTCCTCGATACCCACTTCACTTAAAGAATTTCATTTTTCAAATCCTTAAGTTTAATATAAATATTTATACACTTCTTACATTAATTTTCACTTTACTATCAAAGTTTATTTTCATTACTATTCATTCTGCCCACGCAACTTCATTTGAATTCAAATTGGCTTCCATTTGACTATTGAATTAGTTCCACTTACTAATTAATTTAAATCTCAATTAAAAGTTTGTTTGCAAGCTTTACTTTCCTTAGTTCTTTCGATTTTACTTACTTTACATTCATATTTAAACTAGATTCAATTATTCGGTTCCAATTCCATTTGCTTAGCAAATTTAGATTATTTATCGTTAAATAAAAATTTCAAAAATTTTCTAACTCCCAAAATTTACGGAAAATTTTGGCAGAATATCCCTTGTACGGAGGGACTTCTGCGATATCGCAGGATGCACAAATATATATATACATCGGCCTCAGGCCGGAAATCACAATATATATCAATATATGCAGTTCATATTTCCTATTTTGAATTTTTGCGTAAGCGTACTTTATTATAGCAAATTTTTTTTAAGCAAAGCAGCGATTTATTTAGCAATTAGTGCAACCCAAAATCAGCTATACGGCTTCCCTGAACCTGTACTTACTTACTTCAAAATGTAAGTACCAAGATCATGCAACTTAACAACATTTTACATATTTAACTAACAAACAAGAGAATTTCCATGAGGAAAATAGATTAAACAACACTTATAAGCAATGTTTTGGTTCCAACATAAATTTAAATTGTTACAACCCATTTACGTACGACTACATCCAATTTAAATGGTTCACATCTCAATTTCTCACATTCGGCTCTTTTTAGCAAATCAAACTTATATTTAATTCAATTGATCTCAAAATCAATTTATTTAACTTCTATCAACTGATAGAATTTCAATTTACTTTACTTACGTCAAACGACGGTTTATTTTATGCAGTTTTGACGATATCCATAAGAATAAATAATTGCTTAAGTTTCATAACCAATTTAAATTGATTCCAATTCAATTTATTTTTAACTCTCTTCCATTTTAATATAAGTGGTATATTCATTGAATCCAATATAATCTCTAATCCACATTCAATACTTATTCCTGAATTGTATTATATTAATAACAATGCCACTTCAATCATTTCTGCTTACTTGAATTTATTTACAATTCAAATTATCACTATTACACTCCAATTCCATTATTCATTTATACTTCCACTTTTATTACCAAATCCAAATTCCATCAACATATCCACTTTTCTAATTTATTCCAAATTAGCACACTTCTTTTTACAATTCAATATTTGATTTTTACTTCGAAAATCACTTAACTATTTTACTGAAGTTCAATCTATTTTATAATTCAAGTTTTGGATTTACATCCATTTTTCACAATTCAAAACAACTTTTATTTTGGCTTATTTATTCCACTTCTAAATTTTATAAGCCACAATTTATTTATATCCATACTTCCATCTATTTAAATTCAATCCCATTTATACCTTTACTTTTAATTAGGGATTATACAATTTATTTAACTAATATATATTTTATTTTTCTCATCATTCCATAAACATTTTAAATAAGATTCCAGAGTTTAAACAATTTCCAAAATTTCAAAATTCCCTTTGAAATCAACTATATCCCAAAATTCTTTGGCAATTCAACTATTCCTTTGAATTTTCAAAACCAAATCCAGTTTGCAAACAAATCCCATTTCAAACAACTCGGTAGCAATTTCTCTCCTAGAAACTCGAAAATGAACATCGATGATGCTGCAGTCATCACCGAAGTTATTTTCCAGCGACCGAAAGAGAGTTAAATGCTTTTATCTCTTTAAAATCCCTCCAAATATTTTTAAATCCTAAATCTCTCCAGATTTCAAATCCAATTCAAAATATTTCCGAAATAAGGTCACCATTTATTTCTCCAAACCCCTTTGAAAACCATTTCCAACTCAAAGGAATTTTAATCTTCACAAAATTCCAAATTTAAAACCCATCCAGTTTTATATCCATCGTTACTCTGGAATTTTATCCCATTCCAATTTTAAATATTTCTCTAGAACTTCATCTTAATTTCCATTATAAATCATATTTATAATTCACAGTTACAAATTTCACTTTATTATCTGAATTTATTTTCTTAACCTAGGTTATGATTCCAATTTCCTATTCAATTTGATATTTAAATGATACTAATTTAATATTATCATTTCCTAACAATCAAACATCCATATATAAGCTAAATAGCTTACAAAAACTTTTCTTTTTATATACAAAAATAATTTGGGTAAAATTATTTCATTTACCCTACTTTAAAACAATACTGTGTCGAATTGTTCTATACAAGCGTTTAGAGATCCCTATCAATGTTGTGGCGTCCCACACATCGACCAGAATCCATAAACTACTCAATAAACCAATCAACACAATATAAAACAATTTTATATTCACTAACAAATACGCGCTCATATCTATTAATACTCTCAAAATTCCCACCAGAGCCAAGGTTGTCGCCAGCCTAAGCTCTGATACCACTGTAACGTCCTAGGCTTTTCATACACGAAAAACCGGACCATTTGTGTTAAAGAAGAAGAGGTAGAAGAAGAAGAAACAGAAAATCAACAACAGAATCTCACATCGCAGCGGAATAAAATATAATATATACAAAACAGATCTTTACTCAAACAGAAAAATATATCTGTTTATACAATATATTTACAGAATACATCATCAGAGTACATCAACATCCATAACATACAACTGAATACACAGCGGAAAAATAATAACAAGTACGAGAGTACGTATCGTCATCCAGCTCGTCTCCTGAGCTCCACAGCATCATATCCTAAACCTGTTTATCTCGGTCTGACCCGAGCATCATATAAAACAATACCCGAGTCAGTCTGGAATACCAGCGTGAGAAAATCACACTCAATTGATTTTTAAAGTTTCAAAATCCTTTGGAACGAAAGCATCTCGTAAGACCACGCCACAAATAAACATGTCGGGTTTTTACCTTACGATAGCTAAAACACTTTTTATCAAATTCCTCTGATATAATAATAGTTGTAACGACCCGATATTTTGGACCATTCGCGTCCATTATAAGTGAATAGGTAGACACTCATGCCGGAGTTGAATTGCTCAAAATACCGCGTGGTTAATTTAAATTGGCAAAACTGAACATATACAGTAAATAAATAATCACAGATCACAGACACAGAGTAATAAGTGCAGCGGAAATAAAAGAGATAGTAGTTCATGAAGCTACTATATGAATATATAAAATACATCAGAGTGTACAACAGAAGAGTAATACGATACATCAGAGTTAAACCAGATACAACGGAAGAGTAACACGATACATCAGATACAACCAGAATGCATCACTGGAATCATCGGATACGGAAAGCTGGATAGATAGCTGGATCTCCAAGCGAAGCTCCAACTCCAAAGGTGAGTCTCGAAAGCTGAACTACTCAGTCTGACCCGAGCGTAAAGCAAAAACACAAGACACTCGAGTCAGGATTAACATTCTTATATTAATAAATCCAACTCAAGTGAAATAGCAATTGAAATACAAGTAACTCAAAGGATGTTTGGAATAACCATCCTTTAAGGATCCGTTAAACTATCTACTAGGTAGTAATGTACGCTAAGTAGATAATGTCTATCAGTAATATAAGAAGATATCAAAATAGCGTTAAGTCATGGCCCATTCCACCCTTAACACATTTTTATTCCCACAAGCATATACAAGACCGTAGTTTCCCCAAAACCGGAAGTTACCAGAGGGCAATCCATATACTCAAGGTACAAAACAAATTCGTAGTGGTCGCGCATAAATGGAATACAAGTATGACAAGGCACATGAGGCTATACCCAAGGTAGTGATACTACCGTTCGCCTGATCCGGGCTGGTGAGAACGCAACGCCGCAGCGCCCGCAACACCGTGAAACAACACTCCCAAAATCAAGGGTGCACCAATCGACAACAAGTATAAGTAGTTCGAAGAAGTGTGTCCACTTGAGGTATCAATCCTCCATTGGCCCGGCACAGCTCCTGTTTTAGTCATTTCCAATTTGACACAAGTGTCAAGGCTATCCATTATCGTTCTCTTTCTTCAGTCAACACGTACATCATTCCAACCACTTCATTCTGGATCATCACTCCGCGCATAGTTATTAAAGTGGTTTTCGGTTTAGATAGAGAGTATATCCATAACCGAATTCCGGTCTCTTTGATAACTTTCGTAATTATTACACCGATTGGTCGTTTGTTTATTTCAAACCAAATCAATTTCAATTCAATTTCAATTCGTATATCAACATTTCATTTGTCTTTCGAAATCAATTTCCAAAATTTACGTTTCAGACTTTCAAATTACCATATCAAGGTCTTATAATTCAATTTCAAATTTTATTTAAACAATTCAAATATTGATTCAAGTTCGTAAATAAGTTTCATTCCGAAAATTATTTAAATCAATTTAATTTAACATTCAAATCAATTTAAATTCATTTATCGATTTTATTTAATATTCGTAAAGTAAATTTATCATTCAAAACAACTTCTATTAAATTTCCAAATTATTAAATCAATTTCTTAAGTTCAACTTCATTAAATCAAAACTTACAAATTTGAATTAAATTAAATTCGTCAAATCAATTCTTTCAATTACAAGTCTTACATTAATTCCAAAATATCACATTTCCATTTCTTGTTAAAGAAATTCCAATTTCACTTACTTACTTTCTTACATAATTTTCCAAAACTTAATTGATAAAGAAACTCATTTTCAGTTATTACGAAGTAAAATTCACTTATTCAAAAATTCAATTTCTCTTATTAAAGAATCCAAATCAATTTAATCATTAAATAATTCAATCTTATTTAATTATTAAATAATTCAAAACTTAATTATTAAATAATTTCAAAGTTTAATAATTTCAAACTTAATTATAATTTCAACTTAATTATTAAATCATTTCAAACTTAATTCAATCATTTCTCAAAATTAAACAACATTCTTTCATCAATTACATTTTTAATATTAAATATTCACATTTAAATTTCATTAAAATTCAATTTCCAACTTCGTTTCAAAACAATATTATTTATTCAAATAAAATCTTCATTTTATTTTTAAATCAATTTATTGACCAATCGGGTTTTATTAAATTATCTATCCTAGGTCAAAGTTCAATTTGGGTATTTATCATTTCAACCCGATTCCAATTCAATTCAAATCAAAACATAGCAAAGGGAACTTGCAGTGTGATAACTGGGATGGTGTCAAAGTAAATAAACAAGCAATAACAACAACAATAACAATCCAATAATCAATTCAAATAATCCCGAAATAACCGTATTAATTCGCATTGTTATTTGTACGAATTAATATAATTATTTCTAGAATCCACACTATCATTTCATGTAGATTAAAGATTATTACATTACGGTTTTCACTTGTCATCTATTTACAATTTCATACATCATCAGTTTAAGCAACATACAATTGATGGTTCAAAGTGTAGTTAACAATCCTACGTGTCAATAAATTTAACAATTAAAGGGGTCATATTACACAAATGTTCGTTAATCAAATTTAACATTTAATTATCCTATATCAAGTTCAATTTCATACTATTTATCAATTTAACATTAACAATTTTAACGTCCAATATAAACATCAACAATCAATCAATTATCAGCCAAACTGTATTATCATCGCATAAATAATTAACAGATAATGGTGTCAGATGTCAAAGGTGAACTGATACAGGTAATAGTATATATAACAGTGTAATTAACTAACAGCAGTATATTTCAATTGTCGTTTCAATTGAAATCAAATCTAATAAATAAAAGAACGTTAATCGTGAGTGAGTGCTCACCTTTCGAGGCTAGAGAGAATAGACAATGAACAAGTTACGGGTCCAAGCACGAATTCCAACGCAACACAGAATTAGCACGAATTCAACGATCAAAGCTGATAACAGGAATAGTCAAAATCAAATTAGGACAGGATCGATGAAGATAAGTGATATAAGCGAATTCAAATATACATCACAGTTTAAATTGAATATGTATATCTTTCAAAATCATTGTTTAAATCAAAAGAACTAGATAAATAAAATGTACTATAAAGTCAATATCTTATTGAAATATATATATATATATATATTAATTGTAGAAGAAACTACAACAAAGCTTTATAACTCGTATATACAAATATATATATATATAACTAGTTAGAACCTATATATCTATACTAGCTATGTAAACAAATGCATGCTAGATATATATTATATAATGGACTCGCGAAAAAAATACGTATGTTATTTCAAGTTAACTATTTAGTCAACACAACCTATATATATTTACCAAATTATAGTATATACAGTGACCTTATTAATAACTATTATAACATATAAACTTAAAAAATGACAGGAAGGCAACTAACATGCAACAGACTATATGCTATATATAAAACTGTAAATGTTGTATACTCAAAACAATACTGTCACTCAAACCATATTCATATCGCACGTGTACTTGTATGTACGTATACTATATGAGATAAAACGTAAAGGATAGTGACACCTTACATATAAGTATATTGAACCCAAATTCTTTGATATGAACCTAAATATATAGTATACTTAAAACATACTTACCTATGAGTACTTAACATATAAGTAATGTAATTCATAACAGATGGTTTAAACTTGCATAAACTTCTTTTCTATAACTAACAGTTTTTGAAAAGCAAACCCATATATTATAACTATATTGAATACATAAGTAATGCATATACAACTAATATGGGGTATACCAGTAACCGTATATATATATAATTTAAATAAAATGGTTTCAAAATCTAACATAGCTAAACTAAGTCATTCAACATATTATATATACAATGTTTTAAACCCAAATATATAACTAGACAGCAACCTAGCTTATAAACAACCCAGTTTAACTTAAATGTCACCACTGTACATAAACAAATCATATTACAATCTAACAAAATCTATATATATTAGAGGTGATACCTTGCCGGGGAAAATGAGATGAGAAAAAAACTGCTGGGTAAAGACCGTGGCAAGGCTAGGTTGCGCGAGGTGTTGTCGAGAGGGGAAGGGAGTGGAATAGGGCGGAGATGCACTCGGGTGGTGGAGCTGAGCAGTGGTACTCGGGGGACCAGGAACTGAGGCGGCTCGGAGGTGGTGCAGTTCTGGTTGCCGGCTGTGGTGAGGGCGGTTGACGAGTATGGGTGAAGTTGGAAGGGATGCGGCCAAGGAAGAGTGCAGCTCGGTTGGTTTTGGGTTTCCAGACGGTGGTGCTGTTTGTGGGGCGTGGGAAGGTTGTGTGCGTTCGGGTGAGGAGGGAGACGAGGGTGGTTCAGGTTCGGAGCAAGGGTGGTTGTGGGGTCTGCTCGATGATGGGAGGTCTTCGGTGGAGGGAAAGGCTGAGAAGAACGGGAAGGAGGAGAGGATGGGAGGCCATGGTTTTCGACTAGCAGCAAATAAAAGAAAATATACTTGAAAATATAAAATACCAAGGCCGAAAATAAAGAGGAGAGAGGTAGGAAGAAGAGAGAATATGTACAAGCAGCTACAGTTAACAAGGCATAAGTTAATAGGATATATATTCTCAATGCAAACGAAACAGAAATCGAAAAATGAAGAGACAACTGCAATATAAACGTAAAGGTGGAATAACAAAAGATAGGACCAGAATTCAAGAATAATAAAAGCTAATGACCGTTGGGTTAATACCCGGTGGGGATTGAATAGCCGCAAGAAATCAAAAAAGCACGAGACGGGTACCGATACGGTAGGCGTTACGCAAAGTGCAACGTACAACGAAACTCCGAATTTGACAATCGAATATACCGTAGAGATCTGCACGACGAGACGATCAAAACGGTATATAGAAATCAGTGGTACGATCATCCGATAAAAATCGATATCGGCACCAGAATACTGCTATTTTGCGGAAAATAAGAACGACGGAGCCAAAGATGTCCGAATTTGGAAAAACGACAAACTGAAATCTTGCTCAGAAGATGGTTTAGAATTTTTCTATGTAAAATATTTTGGGTTTGAAAACGTTTTATTTTCAACGCTTTTTTTTAACTGATTAAATTGAAGTGAATTTACGTGCGAAATAAACTTTCGTATTTTCGGACGAAAATTTACCAGTTGCTATGTTTAACTAGACGTATTCCAAATATTAAATTTTTATTTCAAAATTTTATCGTTTAAAATTTCACAAAATTTCAACTAATAACGTTATTAAAACCGGTTAAATTTGCGGGTCGTTACATTCTCCCCCACTCAAAACTTTTCGTCCCCGAAAAGGAACGAGGTAGGAGAATAGAGACAACCAGAAAGAAAACAGATTTGAAATACAAATTAACAATTAATTTAAACCATATAAATTCAAATTTAAATTAATTGGTATTCAATAATTGATTTAATCCATTTGATTTCACTAAAATCAATATTAACTATTTCTAAATTCATTATCTTATTATCCAATTATCTTCAATTTACAATTTTTAAAACCCATAAATTTGAATAGCCTTTTATTATAATCATATTTTTAGCAATTTAAATTCTTCTTTATTCCAAATTATTGTTGAATTAATTCTACTTATTATATCTAATCACATATACTTAACCCATATAAATTAATTTTAAAACATAAAAGTTTCGATTTATATTTCCTAATTTGCTTTTAAATTCAAGGTGTTTTCATAAGTCGATCTAATTTCAATTTATTAATTTACCTTCAAAACAAAATTTATTAATTCTTTCAAACAAATTTATTTCATTCTTAACTGAATTTACTTATTATCTTATCTAACTTATTAACATCTTTATAATCAAAATTCAGTGTGTAACATTTATTATAAACACTCAAATTTTTATTTATAAATTCAATTTATCTTATATATTATCCAATTACATATTCAACTTCTGAATGATTTAGGTAAGTTGTATTAGAATGCAGTTGAACAATATACAAATAAAATTTTCCCAAATTCAATTATTCAATTTTAAATATTTATTCCAAGCTTTGGTTTTATTTATTTAAAATCATCCTTTAACAGAATTTAAGAATTAGATTTCCGATTAACTTTAAACAATTTAGAGATATATATATTATATTTATATCAAATCAAATTAAATTTTAAAATAAGATACCTATATATATATAAATCAAATTATACTAAAGAATTTTAAATCAAATATATTTTTCCAAAACAAAACCGTAGCAAGGCTACAGAATAGTATCTCCACTTCGAAACTCGAAAATGAATGTCGATGATGCGGCCGCCATCACCGAAATTATTTTCCAGCGACAAAGAGAAGAGCACTGATTTTAACATTTTAAATTTATTTGAAAACAGTTTCTATTTGGAAATACGTTCAATAATATGCATTTTTAAAATTTAAAACCAAAGCTTGAAATTTTAGGAATTTAAATTCTCAAATTTCTGAATTAAATTCATTTCAAATTCCAAATCAATTTATAAACCATATTTATAAATTCATTTAGAACAATAAATGATAATCAAATATTATCATTTCAAACAACCAATTTAATTAACTTATTAAATTCCAGAAAATTTAACTTATATTTTTACAATATAATCAACAAATTTATTTCATTTTCCAAATTTGAAAATAATATTGTGTCAGTTTGCTCTGTTCAAGTGTTTTGGAAATCCTATCGATAGCGTTGATCAGACGAATCGATCGGAAACCCAAATCAACATCAACAACTCAAACAACACAGTATATATTAAAACATTTATATATTAGTTTACAAATACATTTCTTTGATCGACGATACAGGAATGAATTTTCAAAATAAGGATAGGGATTCAAATTTTTGTTGACTCAAAACAAGGTGAATTTTGATTCGAAAATAAGTTTGAAACAGAAGATAGGATAATTCAATTACCACAATCGGGAGATGGATGAGTTTATTTAATTCACGGGCAACCATAACCGGGTCAACCGTGACTACAAGGATAAGATCGATGCTGAATTCCGAGGTAAATCAACACTCGATCTCAAGAGATGGAATTCAGGTATAGCCTGAAATAGATAGCATCGTAAACCGAGGATACAGAAATCTCCGGTAAATCGATGCCTATTATAAAGGAGTTTACTCTTTTACGAATCATTCTAAGATTGGCGAGACCGCCGATTCACTATAGATATCATTTGAAGTGGAGTTATGTGATGCTCCAGAATAGAAAGAAGACGAATAGTGAGGGACACGAATGAAATTTCGGAACCGAGGGGAATGTTCCAAAATTCAAAGTAATCGAGTCTAAGGAAGGGATTGAAACTCGAATGAGAGTGATTCTGTAAATACATTTACCCTATATGTTAAGTTTTGCCTAGAGCAACCTGGCTCTGATACCAACTGTAACGACCCGATATTTTGGACCATTCGCGTCCATTATAAGTGAATAGGTAGACACTCATGCCGGAGTTGAATTGCTCAAAATACCGCGTGGTTAATTTAAATTGGCAAAACTGAACATATACAGTAAATAAATAATCATAGATCACAGACACAGAGTAATAAGTGCAGCGGAAATAAAAGAGATAGTAGTTCATGAAGCTACTATATGAATATATAAAATACATCAGAGTGTACAACAGAAGAGTAATACGATACATCAGAGTTAAACCAGATACAACGGAAGAGTAACACGATACATCAGATACAACCAGAATGAATCACTGGAATCATCGGATACGGAAAGCTGGATAGATAGCTGGATCTCCAAGCGAAGCTCCAACTCCAAAGGTGAGTCTCGAAAGCTGAACTACTCAGTCTGACCCGAGCGTAAAGCAAAAACATAAGACACTCGAGTCAGGATTAACATTCTTATATTAATAAATCCAACTCAAGTGAAATAGCAATTGAAATACAAGTAACTCAAAGGATGTTTGGAATAACCATCCTTTAAGGATCCGTTAAACTATCTACTAGGTAGTAATGTACGCTAAGTAGATAATGTCTATCAGTAATATAAGAAGATATCAAAATAGCGTTAAGTCATGGCCCATTCCACCCTTAACACATTTTTATTCCCACAAGCATATACAAGACCGTAGTTTCCCCAAAACCGGAAGTCACCAGAGGGCAATCCATATACTCAAGGTACAAAACAAATTCGTAGTGGTCGCGCATAAATGGAATACAAGTATGACAAGGCACATGAGGCTATACCCAAGGTAGTGATACTACCGTTCGCCTGATCCGGGCTGGTGAGAACGCAACGCCGCAGCGCCCGCAACACCGTGAAACAACACTCCCAAAATCAAGGGTGCACCAATCGACAACAAGTATAAGTAGTTCGAAGAAGTGTGTCCACTTGAGGTATCAATCCTCCATTGGCCCGGCACAGCTCCTGTTTTAGTCATTTCCAATTTGACACAAGTGTCAAGGCTATCCATTATCGTTCTCTTTCTTCAGTCAACACGTACATCATTCCAACCACTTCATTCTGGATCATCACTCCGCGCATAGTTATTAAAGTGGTTTTCGGTTTAGATAGAGAGTATATCCATAACCGAATTCCGGTCTCTTTGATAACTTTCGTAATTATTACACCGATTGGTCGTTTGTTTATTTCAAACCAAATCAATTTCAATTCAATTTCAATTCGTATATCAACATTTCATTTGTCTTTCGAAATCAATTTCCAAAATTTACGTTTCAGACTTTCAAATTACCATATCAAGGTCTTATAATTCAATTTCAAATTTTATTTAAACAATTCAAATATTGATTCAAGTTCGTAAATAAGTTTCATTCCGAAAATTATTTAAATCAATTTAATTTAACATTCAAATCAATTTAAATTCATTTATCGATTTTATTTAATATTCGTAAAGTAAATTTATCATTCAAAACAACTTCTATTAAATTTCCAAATTATTAAATCAATTTCTTAAGTTCAACTTCATTAAATCAAAACTTACAAATTTGAATTAAATTAAATTCGTCAAATCAATTCTTTCAATTACAAGTCTTACATTAATTCCAAAATATCACATTTCCATTTCTTGTTAAAGAAATTCCAATTTCACTTACTTACTTTCTTACATAATTTTCCAAAACTTAATTGATAAAGAAACTCAATTTCAGTTATTACGAAGTAAAATTCACTTATTCAAAAATTCAATTTCTCTTATTAAAGAATCCAAATCAATTTAATCATTAAATAATTCAATCTTATTTAATTATTAAATAATTCAAAACTTAATTATTAAATAATTTCAAAGTTTAATAATTTCAAACTTAATTATAATTTCAACTTAATTATTAAATCATTTCAAACTTAATTCAATCATTTCTCAAAATTAAACAACATTCTTTCATCAATTACATTTTTAATATTAAATATTCACATTTAAATTTCATTAAAATTCAATTTCCAACTTCGTTTCAAAACAATATTATTTATTCAAATAAAATCTTCATTTTATTTTTAAATCAATTTATTGACCAATCGGGTTTTATTAAATTATCTATCCTAGGTCAAAGTTCAATTTGGGTATTTATCATTTCAACCCGATTCCAATTCAATTCAAATCAAAACATAGCAAAGGGAACTTGCAGTGTGATAACTGGGATGGTGTCAAAGTAAATAAACAAGCAATAACAACAACAATAACAATCCAATAATCAATTCAAATAATCCCGAAATAACCGTATTAATTCGCATTGTTATTTGTACGAATTAATATAATTATTTCTAGAATCCACACTATCATTTCATGTAGATTAAAGATTATTACATTACGGTTTTCACTTGTCATCTATTTACAATTTCATACATCATCAGTTTAAGCAACATACAATTGATGGTTCAAAGTGTAGTTAACAATCCTACGTGTCAATAAATTTAACAGTTAAAGGGGTCATATTACACAAATGTTCGTTAATCAAATTTAACATTTAATTATCCTATATCAAGTTCAATTTCAACTATTTATCAATTTAACATTAACAATTTTAACGTCCAATATAAACATCAACAATCAATCAATTATCAGCCAAACTGTATTATCATCGCATAAATAATTAACAGATAATGGTGTCAGATGTCAAAGGTGAACTGATACAGGTAATAGTATATATAACAGTGTAATTAACTAACAGCAGTATATTTCAATTGTCGTTTCAATTGAAATCAAATCTAATAAATAAAAGAACGTTAATCGTGAGTGAGTGCTCACCTTTCGAGGCTAGAGAGAATAGACAATGAACAAGTTACGGGTCCAAGCACGAATTCCAACGCAACACAGAATTAGCACGAATTCAACGATCAAAGCTGATAACAGGAATAGTCAAAATCAAATTAGGACAGGATCGATGAAGATAAGTGATATAAGCGAATTCAAATATACATCACAGTTTAAATTGAATATGTATATCTTTCAAAATCATTGTTTAAATCAAAAGAACTAGATAAATAAAATGCACTATAAAGTCAATACCTTATTGAAATAAATATATATATATATATATTAATTGTAGAAGAAACTACAACAAAGCTTTATAACTCGTATATACAAATATATATATATATAACTAGTTAGAACCTATATATCTATACTAGCTATGTAAACAAATGCATGCTAGATATATATTATATAATGGACTCGCGAAAAAAATACGTATGTTATTTCAAGTTAACTATTTAGTCAACACAACCTATATATATTTACCAAATTATAGTATATACAGTGACCTTATTAATAACTATTATAACATATAAACTTAAAAAATGACAGGAAGGCAACTAACATGCAACAGACTATATGCTATATATAAAACTGTAAATGTTGTATACTCAAAACAATACTGTCACTCAAACCATATTCATATCGCACGTGTACTTGTATGTACGTATACTATATGAGATAAAACGTAAAGGATAGTGACACCTTACATATAAGTATATTGAACCCAAATTCTTTGATATGAACCTAAATATATAGTATACTTAAAACATACTTACCTATGAGTACTTAACATATAAGTAATGTAATTCATAACAGATGGTTTAAACTTGCATAAACTTCTTTTCTATAACTAACAGTTTTTGAAAAGCAAACCCATATATTATAACTATATTGAATACATAAGTAATGCATATACAACTAATATGGGGTATACCAGTAACCGTATATATATATAATTTAAATAAAATGGTTTCAAAATCTAACATAGCTAAACTAAGTCATTCAACATATTATATATACAATGTTTTAAACCCAAATATATAACTAGACAGCAACCTAGCTTATAAACAACCCAGTTTAACTTAAATGTCACCACTGTACATAAACAAATCATATTACAATCTAACAAAATCTATATATATTAGAGGTGATACCTTGCCGGGGAAAATGAGATGAGAAAAAAACTGCTGGGTAAAGACCATGGCAAGGCTAGGTTGCGCGAGGTGTTGTCGAGAGGGGAAGGGAGTGGAATAGGGCGGAGATGCACTCGGGTGGTGGAGCTGAGCAGTGGTACTCGGGGGACCAGGAACTGAGGCGGCTCGGAGGTGGTGCAGTTCTGGTTGCCGGCTGTGGTGAGGGCGGTTGACGAGTATGGGTGAAGTTGGAAGGGATGCGGCCAAGGAAGAGTGCAGCTCGGTTGGTTTTGGGTTTCCAGACGGTGGTGCTGTTTGTGGGGCGTGGGAAGGTTGTGTGCGTTCGGGTGAGGAGGGAGACGAGGGTGGTTCAGGTTCGGAGCAAGGGTGGTTGTGGGGTCTGCTCGATGATGGGAGGTCTTCGGTGGAGGGAAAGGCTGAGAAGAACGGGAAGGAGGAGAGGATGGGAGGCCATGGTTTTCGACTAGCAGCAAATAAAAGAAAATATACTTGAAAATATAAAATACCAAGGCCGAAAATAAAGAGGAGAGAGGTAGGAAGAAGAGAGAATATGTACAAGCAGCTACAGTTAACAAGGCATAAGTTAATAGGATATATATTCTCAATGCAAACGAAACAGAAATCGAAAAATGAAGAGACAACTGCAATATAAACGTAAAGGTGGAATAACAAAAGATAGGACCAGAATTCAAGAATAATAAAAGCTAATGACCGTTGGGTTAATACCCGGTGGGGATTGAATAGCCGCAAGAAATCAAAAAAGCACGAGACGGGTACCGATACGGTAGGCGTTACGCAAAGTGCAACGTACAACGAAACTCCGAATTTGACAATCGAATATACCGTAGAGATCTGCACGACGAGACGATCAAAACGGTATATAGAAATCAGTGGTACGATCATCCGATAAAAATCGATATCGGCACCAGAATACTGCTATTTTGCGGAAAATAAGAACGACGGAGCCAAAGATGTCCGAATTTGGAAAAACGACAAACTGAAATCTTGCTCAGAAGATGGTTTAGAATTTTTCTATGTAAAATATTTTGGGTTTGAAAACGTTTTATTTTCAACGCTTTTTTTTAACTGATTAAATTGAAGTGAATTTACGTGCGAAATAAACTTTCGTATTTTCGGACGAAAATTTACCAGTTGCTATGTTTAACTAGACGTATTCCAAATATTAAATTTTTATTTCAAAATTTTATCGTTTAAAATTTCACAAAATTTCAACTAATAACGTTATTAAAACCGGTTAAATTTGCGGGTCGTTACATTCTCCCCCACTCAAAACTTTTCGTCCCCGAAAAGGAACGAGGTAGGAGAATAGAGACAACCAGAAAGAAAACAGATTTGAAATACAAAATAACAATTAATTTAAACCATATAAATTCAAATTTAAATTAATTGGTATTCAATAATTGATTTAATCCATTTGATTTCACTAAAATCAATATTAACTATTTCTAAATTCATTATCTTATTATCCAATTATCTTCAATTTACAATTTTTAAAACCCATAAATTTGAATAGCCTTTTATTATAATCATATTTTTAGCAATTTAAATTCTTCTTTATTCCAAATTATTGTTGAATTAATTCTACTTATTATATCTAATCACATATACTTAACCCATATAAATTAATTTTAAAACATAAAAGTTTCGATTTATATTTCCTAATTTGCTTTTAAATTCAAGGTGTTTTCATAAGTCGATCTAATTTCAATTTATTAATTTACCTTCAATACAAAATTTATTAATTCTTTCAAACAAATTTATTTCATTCTTAACTGAATTTACTTATTATCTTATCTAACTTATTAACATCTTTATAATCAAAATTCAGTGTGTAACATTTATTATAAACACTCAAATTTTTATTTATAAATTCAATTTATCTTATATATTATCCAATTACATATTCAACTTCCGAATGATTTAGGTAAGTTGTATTAGAATGCAGTTGAACAATATACAAATAAAATTTTCCCAAATTCAATTATTCAATTTTAAATATTTATTCCAAGCTTTGGTTTTATTTATTTAAAATCATCCTTTAACAGAATTTAAGAATTAGATTTCCGATTAACTTTAAACAATTTAGAGATATATATATTATATTTATATCAAATCAAATTAAATTTTAAAATAAGATACCTATATATATATAAATCAAATTATACTAAAGAATTTTAAATCAAATATATTTTTCCAAAACAAAACCGTAGCAAGGCTACAGAATAGTATCTCCACTTCGAAACTCGAAAATGAATGTCGATGATGCGGCCGCCATCACCGAAATTATTTTCCAGCGACAAAGAGAAGAGCACTGATTTTAACATTTTAAATTTATTTGAAAACAGTTTCTATTTGGAAATACGTTCAATAATATGCATTTTTAAAATTTAAAACCAAAGCTTGAAATTTTAGGAATTTAAATTCTCAAATTTCTGAATTAAATTCATTTCAAATTCCAAATCAATTTATAAACCATATTTATAAATTCATTTAGAACAATAAATGATAATCAAATATTATCATTTCAAACAACCAATTTAATTAACTTATTAAATTCCAGAAAATTTAACTTATATTTTTACAATATAATCAACAAATTTATTTCATTTTCCAAATTTGAAAATAATATTGTGTCAGTTTGCTCTGTTCAAGTGTTTTGGAAATCCTATCGATAGCGTTGATCAGACGAATCGATCGGAAACCCAAATCAACATCAACAACTCAAACAACACAGTATATATTAAAACATTTATATATTAGTTTACAAATACATTTCTTTGCTCGACGATACAGGAATGAATTTTCAAAATAAGGATAGGGATTCAAATTTTTGTTGACTCAAAACAAGGTGAATTTTGATTCGAAAATAAGTTTGAAACAGAAGATAGGATAATTCAATTACCACAATCGGGAGATGGATGAGTTTATTTAATTCACGGGCAACCATAACCGGGTCAACCGTGACTACAAGGATAAGATCGATGCTGAATTCCGAGGTAAATCAACACTCGATCTCAAGAGATGGAATTCAGGTATAGCCTGAAATAGATAGCATCGTAAACCGAGGATACAGAAATCTCCGGTAAATCGATGCCTATTATAAAGGAGTTTACTCTTTTACGAATCATTCTAAGATTGGCGAGACCGCCGATTCACTATAGATATCATTTGAAGTGGAGTTATGTGATGCTCCAGAATAGAAAGAAGACGAATAGTGAGGGACACGAATGAAATTTCGGAACCGAGGGGAATGTTCCAAAATTCAAAGTAATCGAGTCTAAGGAAGGGATTGAAACTCGAATGAGAGTGATTCTGTAAATACATTTACCCTATATGTTAAGTTTTGCCTAGAGCAACCTGGCTCTGATACCAACTGTAACGACCCGATATTTTGGACCATTCGCGTCCATTATAAGTGAATAGGTAGACACTCATGCCGGAGTTGAATTGCTCAAAATACCGCGTGGTTAATTTAAATTGGCAAAACTGAACATATACAGTAAATAAATAATCACAGATCACAGACACAGAGTAATAAGTGCAGCGGAAATAAAAGAGATAGTAGTTCATGAAGCTACTATATGAATATATAAAATACATCAGAGTGTACAACAGAAGAGTAACACGATACATCAGAGTTAAACCAGATACAACGGAAGAGTAACACGATACATCAGATACAACCAGAATGCATCACTGGAATCATCGGATACGGAAAGCTGGATAGATAGCTGGATCTCCAAGCGAAGCTCCAACTCCAAAGGTGAGTCTCGAAAGCTGAACTACTCAGTCTGACCCGAGCGTAAAGCAAAAACACAAGACACTCGAGTCAGGATTAACATTCTTATATTAATAAATCCAACTCAAGTGAAATAGCAATTGAAATACAAGTAACTCAAAGGATGTTTGGAATAACCATCCTTTAAGGATCCGTTAAACTATCTACTAGGTAGTAATGTACGCTAAGTAGATAATGTCTATCAGTAATATAAGAAGATATCAAAATAGCGTTAAGTCATGGCCCATTCCACCCTTAACACATTTTTATTCCCACAAGCATATACAAGACCGTAGTTTCCCCAAAACCGGAAGTCACCAGAGGGCAATCCATATACTCAAGGTACAAAACAAATTCGTAGTGGTCGCGCATAAATGGAATACAAGTATGACAAGGCACATGAGGCTATACCCAAGGTAGTGATACTACCGTTCGCCTGATCCGGGCTGGTGAGAACGCAACGCCGCAGCGCCCGCAACACCGTGAAACAACACTCCCAAAATCAAGGGTGCACCAATCGACAACAAGTATAAGTAGTTCGAAGAAGTGTGTCCACTTGAGGTATCAATCCTCCATTGGCCCGGCACAGCTCCTGTTTTAGTCATTTCCAATTTGACACAAGTGTCAAGGCTATCCATTATCGTTCTCTTTCTTCAGTCAACACGTACATCATTCCAACCACTTCATTCTGGATCATCACTCCGCGCATAGTTATTAAAGTGGTTTTCGGTTTAGATAGAGAGTATATCCATAACCGAATTTCGGTCTCTTTGATAACTTTCGTAATTATTACACCGATTGGTCGTTTGTTTATTTCAAACCAAATCAATTTCAATTCAATTTCAATTCGTATATCAACATTTCATTTGTCTTTCGAAATCAATTTCCAAAATTTACGTTTCAGACTTTCAAATTACCATATCAAGGTCTTATAATTCAATTTCAAATTTTATTTAAACAATTCAAATATTGATTCAAGTTCGTAAATAAGTTTCATTCCGAAAATTATTTAAATCAATTTAATTTAACATTCAAATCAATTTAAATTCATTTATCGATTTTATTTAATATTCGTAAAGTAAATTTATCATTCAAAACAACTTCTATTAAATTTCCAAATTATTAAATCAATTTCTTAAGTTCAACTTCATTAAATCAAAACTTACAAATTTGAATTAAATTAAATTCGTCAAATCAATTCTTTCAATTACAAGTCTTACATTAATTCCAAAATATCACATTTCCATTTCTTGTTAAAGAAATTCCAATTTCACTTACTTACTTTCTTACATAATTTTCCAAAACTTAATTGATAAAGAAACTCAATTTCAGTTATTACGAAGTAAAATTCACTTATTCAAAAATTCAATTTCTCTTATTAAAGAATCCAAATCAATTTAATCATTAAATAATTCAATCTTATTTAATTATTAAATAATTCAAAACTTAATTATTAAATAATTTCAAAGTTTAATAATTTCAAACTTAATTATAATTTCAACTTAATTATTAAATCATTTCAAACTTAATTCAATCATTTCTCAAAATTAAACAACATTCTTTCATCAATTACATTTTTAATATTAAATATTCACATTTAAATTTCATTAAAATTCAATTTCCAACTTCGTTTCAAAACAATATTATTTATTCAAATAAAATCTTCATTTTATTTTTAAATCAATTTATTGACCAATCGGGTTTTATTAAATTATCTATCCTAGGTCAAAGTTCAATTTGGGTATTTATCATTTCAACCCGATTCCAATTCAATTCAAATCAAAACATAGCAAAGGGAACTTGCAGTGTGATAACTGGGATGGTGTCAAAGTAAATAAACAAGCAATAACAACAACAATAACAATCCAATAATCAATTCAAATAATCCCGAAATAACCGTATTAATTCGCATTGTTATTTGTACGAATTAATATAATTATTTCTAGAATCCACACTATCATTTCATGTAGATTAAAGATTATTACATTACGGTTTTCACTTGTCATCTATTTACAATTTCATACATCATCAGTTTAAGCAACATACAATTGATGGTTCAAAGTGTAGTTAACAATCCTACGTGTCAATAAATTTAACAGTTAAAGGGGTCATATTACACAAATGTTCGTTAATCAAATTTAACATTTAATTATCCTATATCAAGTTCAATTTCATACTATTTATCAATTTAACATTAACAATTTTAACGTCCAATATAAACATCAACAATCAATCAATTATCAGCCAAACTGTATTATCATCGCATAAATAATTAACAGATAATGGTGTCAGATGTCAAAGGTGAACTGATACAGGTAATAGTATATATAACAGTGTAATTAACTAACAGCAGTATATTTCAATTGTCGTTTCAATTGAAATCAAATCTAATAAATAAAAGAACGTTAATCGTGAGTGAGTGCTCACCTTTCGAGGCTAGAGAGAATAGACAATGAACAAGTTACGGGTCCAAGCACGAATTCCAACGCAACACAGAATTAGCACGAATTCAACGATCAAAGCTGATAACAGGAATAGTCAAAATCAAATTAGGACAGGATCGATGAAGATAAGTGATATAAGCGAATTCAAATATACATCACAGTTTAAATTGAATATGTATATCTTTCAAAATCATTGTTTAAATCAAAAGAACTAGATAAATAAAATGTACTATAAAGTCAATACCTTATTGAAATAAATATATATATATATATTAATTGTAGAAGAAACTACAACAAAGCTTTATAACTCGTATATACAAATATATATATATATATAACTAGTTAGAACCTATATATCTATACTAGCTATGTAAACAAATGCATGCTAGATATATATTATATAATGGACTCGCGAAAAAAATACGTATGTTATTTCAAGTTAACTATTTAGTCAACACAACCTATATATATTTACCAAATTATAGTATATACAGTGACCTTATTAATAACTATTATAACATATAAACTTAAAAAATGACAGGAAGGCAACTAACATGCAACAGACTATATGCTATATATAAAACTGTAAATGTTGTATACTCAAAACAATACTGTCACTCAAACCATATTCATATCGCACGTGTACTTGTATGTACGTATACTATATGAGATAAAACGTAAAGGATAGTGACACCTTACATATAAGTATATTGAACCCAAATTCTTTGATATGAACCTAAATATATAGTATACTTAAAACATACTTACCTATGAGTACTTAACATATAAGTAATGTAATTCATAACAGATGGTTTAAACTTGCATAAACTTCTTTTCTATAACTAACAGTTTTTGAAAAGCAAACCCATATATTATAACTATATTGAATACATAAGTAATGCATATACAACTAATATGGGGTATACCAGTAACCGTATATATATATAATTTAAATAAAATGGTTTCAAAATCTAACATAGCTAAACTAAGTCATTCAACATATTATATATACAATGTTTTAAACCCAAATATATAACTAGACAGCAACCTAGCTTATAAACAACCCAGTTTAACTTAAATGTCACCACTGTACATAAACAAATCATATTACAATCTAACAAAATCTATATATATTAGAGGTGATACCTTGCCGGGGAAAATGAGATGAGAAAAAAACTGCTGGGTAAAGACCGTGGCAAGGCTAGGTTGCGCGAGGTGTTGTCGAGAGGGGAAGGGAGTGGAATAGGGCGGAGATGCACTCGGGTGGTGGAGCTGAGCAGTGGTACTCGGGGGACCAGGAACTGAGGCGGCTCGGAGGTGGTGCAGTTCTGGTTGCCGGCTGTGGTGAGGGCGGTTGACGAGTATGGGTGAAGTTGGAAGGGATGCGGCCAAGGAAGAGTGCAGCTCGGTTGGTTTTGGGTTTCCAGACGGTGGTGCTGTTTGTGGGGCGTGGGAAGGTTGTGTGCGTTCGGGTGAGGAGGGAGACGAGGGTGGTTCAGGTTCGGAGCAAGGGTGGTTGTGGGGTCTGCTCGATGATGGGAGGTCTTCGGTGGAGGGAAAGGCTGAGAAGAACGGGAAGGAGGAGAGGATGGGAGGCCATGGTTTTCGACTAGCAGCAAATAAAAGAAAATATACTTGAAAATATAAAATACCAAGGCCGAAAATAAAGAGGAGAGAGGTAGGAAGAAGAGAGAATATGTACAAGCAGCTACAGTTAACAAGGCATAAGTTAATAGGATATATATTCTCAATGCAAACGAAATAGAAATCGAAAAATGAAGAGACAACTGCAATATAAACGTAAAGGTGGAATAACAAAAGATAGGACCAGAATTCAAGAATAATAAAAGCTAATGACCGTTGGGTTAATACCCGGTGGGGATTGAATAGCCGCAAGAAATCAAAAAAGCACGAGACGGGTACCGATACGGTAGGCGTTACGCAAAGTGCAACATACAACGAAACTCCGAATTTGACAATCGAATATACCGTAGAGATCTGCACGACGAGACGATCAAAACGGTATATAGAAATCAGTGGTACGATCATCCGATAAAAATCGATATCGGCACCAGAATACTGCTATTTTGCGGAAAATAAGAACGACGGAGCCAAAGATGTCCGAATTTGGAAAAACGACAAACTGAAATCTTGCTCAGAAGATGGTTTAGAATTTTTCTATGTAAAATATTTTGGGTTTGAAAACGTTTTATTTTCAACGCTTTTTTTTAACTGATTAAATTGAAGTGAATTTACGTGCGAAATAAA
Source organism: Allium fistulosum (assembly GCA_030737815.1). Lineage (NCBI taxonomy): Eukaryota > Viridiplantae > Streptophyta > Magnoliopsida > Asparagales > Amaryllidaceae > Allium > Allium fistulosum. Next base: position 60,501,250 of record CM060906.1, read on the forward strand.
CTTTCGTATTTTCGGACGAAAATTTACCAGTTGCTATGTTTAACTAGACGTATTCCAAATATTAAATTTTTATTTCAAAATTTTATCGTTTAAAATTTCACAAAATTTCAACTAATAACGTTATTAAAACCGGTTAAATTTGCGGGTCGTTACAGTCTATATACAAATACTTATTAAAATAGCTGAAATTGTTACATTATTAAATTCCAGCATACTAGCCACAAAAGTGGGTAATACAAACAAATACCGTACAAGGCACGTAGGAAGAATGGATTTCCAACAATGACTAGGCACTGGGGTACCACCTATCACAGTACGTGGCCTAGATCACAGTACCGAGGAGTACGCCCGCTCCCCTGCAACACAAGGCCGGAACCATCCCTTACTGGATAATTCCGAATAAAATCACCCCACGGTTGGGATCAGCAACCGCACCACTAAGCCGAAATAAAAAGGGACATCTAGACAGGGATGACCTTACCCTCCAGTGGGAGCTACCCACGAAGCCTTGCTGCATAACCCCTGATTTTCAGTCATTCCCGGTTGATGAGGTTCGAGGCTAAACGATACCTTTTCAAAACATATCCCTTAGAATGCCCATCGCCCTCCTGACGATGTCACGAAAGCATTCGTCCATACAAGTCCGTCCCGGGTCCGAACGGAACCGAAGGCACTACTCCTACTACATCCATTTTGGAAATATCCTCAGGATTAGTAGCGACTAGCCCTTGCACTTAACAGCTCCATCTTCGACTCCGAAATCGTTACACGAAACGTACAAACCGGATCGAAGTGGTATTCGAGTCTCCAGACCTAGAATCCCGGTATACGGAAACTCGATCCCGGTCTCTTCGAAACGATCAGCGCATTTGGCCAATATTGATAGTCGGTTATTTAACTATCAATTAACATCCACAAGCAACCATCACACAATAAATAATTTCCCACATTATTTATTTGCCCAAATATCTTTTACAAGATATATTTCCATTTTCAACTCCCTTTGAAAACAGGTTTCAAAACAATTTCCGCTTACGGAATACATTTCCCAAATATTTATTTTCTCTGAATCACCAAGTACAAAATATCTTTAATTTTAAAATAATTTGAAAACACCAAATATATTTTATAACATTGAAATTTTAAAACTACTTTAATACTTTATCAAAATATATATTTTAAGAATATTTAAAATAAAACCACTTTATAAATATAAGCTGACTTCCTCTTTAAAACATAATACCAAATTACTTTTTATATAATTACTACAATAATAGATTTTTGAAACTACTTACTTTTAAAAGTTAACATTTAAAAATAATCAATTTTCTAAAACATGCTTTTTAAAACATATTAAAACTTTTAACTTATATTTAAAACTACCTTGAAAACGTACTTGGCTATCCAGAGAAATACACTTCTCATTTCCATCCTTTAAAAATAAATCAACATTTATTTTAAACCAATTCACATCCCTTTATAAATTCCCACCTTGAATTTATATTTTCTAATATCCACTGATATTTTATTTTACTTTATAAACCCAGTTTATAAATTCCAAAATCTCATTTCTCTTCTAAAATTCCAATTTTAAACAACTAAATCAATTTCCAATTGATTTCCCAATTTACTCTACTTACTTTGAAATAAATTTCCTTTGCTACTTCATTTATTCCAAAATACATTAACCTTTAGATTTTTATTCCTTATTACGAGTTAAACCCCTTTTTACCAATATCAATTACAGATTTCCAAAACTCCTTATTTATTCTTTAATTAACTTTAATCCTTAATTTCAAAAATAACTTCTTTTATTCTTCAAATAATATCACTTAAGTATAAAATTTATTATCCCTTGTAGATTCAAAATCCCCTTATTTCATATTTGTTAAAATTCCAAATCACCTTATTTTTATTTCAATTCGTTATAAATTTTATCCCAATTCCTCGAATTATTTTACTTAAACTTTTATTCCTTTATTTCTTTTCAAAAATTCAATTCCATAGATTTTATAATTTATTATACTGGACAATCCAAATCAACCACATCATCCAATAAAATCATCACATGATATCAAATATTCAGAACACAGAATATTAAATAATCTAATAATTTTGAGGAATCCAGTTGGATCCCTCCAACCTGTTTCCCTGCATCCACAGACGTTAGCACAATATAAAATACCAATTCCACTTCAAGGTGGAATATCGCAGTATATGGGATTTATATAAATCATCCGCTATTATGCAGCGCATAGAGTCTCATCCGCTATACAATGCGGGAATATCAACAATTCCAATATATACATATGCCAATATGTATATATTGCTATATACTACTATATATGATATAGCACATCCAAATCAATTCAACCATTCAATCAATTAATTAAATTTAACCATTTAAATTTAAGATAAAATTCAGCTGAGTGAGATTAACTCACCTTTGTTTCCATTTGCGAATTCGATCCAAACTGACTTGTTCTCTTCATAGAATCAGACCTAACATTATTACATAATTTATTAATATTTGAACTAATTGTAAATAAATTATCGCTATAAATTTCATTTAAACCAATAATTAATTATTATTATTATTATTATTATTATTTTTAACCAATACTTGGTTTTAACTAACTTTCTTTAATAATTTCTTAATGGCCTAAATAATTAAACAATTTAATTTGACAAATTAATCTCCATTATTAAAATTAAACTAGTAATTGAAAATAGTTATCTAGGTGTATTAAATTTTCCAAAACTATTATATATTTATAAAACCAATACATAGATTCAAAATTTAATTTATTTATAAACTTCCCAACATTCTATATATATTATTATTATCATTTTCCAAACCTTTCTGCATAAATTTTGTTTTCAAATCTTACTATCAATAAATCAATTTATTTATTTACTTATTCAAGCCTTACAGCTAAAACCAAAAGCAGAAAATACCTAATAGCCCCTCTTCTGATCAACCTTCCTCCTCTCAAACTCCAACTGCACGCGAACCAGTTAGCCGCCCTCCCAGCCTCGCATCCTCGCCCTGGCCACGCAATCAACTTCGAGTCACGACCACCCTCTGGCCCTCGTCGACCTCGATCGCGATGCTCCCCTGTGGCCTCGCGACTTCCTTCTCGATAATTAGCAGTGGAAGTAAAGAGACAGTAGCCGGTCTTCAAATCAGTAGTAGAAAATATCGCGTAGGAGGCAGAGATGAGTCGCGCTGGCTGATGGAATAGCCGAGTATGCAGAGATGGTAATTTGAAGGCGTTGATTTGAAATCCCAGTCTCTTTGGGTTCAAGCATCGAAAACATGGAGATGGCTATTGAGCCGTAACTTTGAAGTAACAGACTTATTTTTTTCAAGAATTGGAAATCACAATTTAGAGTTAGGAAATAGGAACGTGAATTACAAAAGAGGAAGGGAAGATTGTGGGCTGGGTTCGATTTCTGCTAGAAAGAGAGAAGGGGAACGGAATTTCTAGGGTTCAGGAATTAGCTTCTGGAGTACGCCATTATAAATTAATTAAATAACGAAAAAAATCTCGTTACATAACGCGAAGTCCCAATCCCCGAATCAGACGAATCGACAAACGTTTATAGGGTTTTACCCGTATCCCGAACGCAAAGGAATGGTTATCGAAAACTAATTCGATCATACCAACGAGTTATGGCAGTAAACGATAAATTTTAAACGAAATCGATTCTAATAAATTTGAAGCGTTTTAAGTTGCCAGGGTCAAACGACAACCCCAATTGCTACGAAAATCGAAATCCGATAATAATACAATATTATGGATCCAATGGAACTGTTTTCATCGAATTCCGAGACTGTGCTCCGGAACGCTATTTTTAAATTCAATTTAAACGTTAAAATTTGAAAACTGAACGAACCGCTTTTAAATTCGATTTCAAAAGCGCTACCGCCTTCAGTATTATCAATATAGATTTTACAAGCCTTTAAATTATTTTTAACTGGCTCAAAACTCCCAATTCAACATTTTATCCAATTTTTCTAATTTAAATTAAACACTTAAATTGTTCAATAAATATGATATTTGAAATTCACGGAACAAAACCACGTTTGAATATTTAAAATAAATTAAATATCCAATTTCAAATGCTCAAAAATTCCGGGTCGTCACAAAATGGTGGAAAGAAAATCAACAAAGTTCCAGTCATCAAGTTCTTTTAGAGGTAGTGAAGTTTCTCATCGTGGAGATCGTATGTTGCGGATGGTATGGTCTAACAGGATTGATGCATGAACTTGGGTAAATATAACATTACTCAGATAACAAAAT